>CM022405.1:20961465-23568531 GCA_011833715.1 Carcinoscorpius rotundicauda | reverse complement strand
CAACTTTAAAATTTAGAAAAAAACTTTTCAACTTGAGTGTTAGGCATTCTGTGTTACCTTGAAATTTAAGCTACGTTCAGTGAAAGTTAAGGCCCCACATGGCCAGGTGGTTAAGGCACTCGACATGTAATCTGAAGGATGCGGGTTCGAATCCCTGTCACAACAAATATGCTCCCCCTTTTAGCCATGGGGGCGTTATGATGTGACGGTCAATCCCACTATGTGTTGGTAATAGAGTTAGCGTGGGTGGAGATGACTACGTGACTTCCCTCTAGTTTTAAACTGCTAAATTAGAAACGGCTAGCGCAGATAGCCCTCGAGTAGCTTTGCGCGAAATTGAAAACAAACCAAACTGAAAGATAAACAAATCCGCGGGGCTATATTCATCTTTCGTACAAAATCTGATTAAACTGAGAAAACATCTTTTTGAGTAAATTGGTCAGTTTGAAATATAAGCTTCGTTTTAACGTAAATAAAAAAACATACTTTAGGATATGTGGTAAACGTTAGAATTTGATCTATACTAACCCAAGTTATTAGTTAATCCTTTATAGACACTTAACAATAATTATTCAAATATGATTAAAATCAGATTAATTCTTTTTTTCTTGCAAGCGGTTGGCCTTCAGAGTCGAATTGATTTTGATCTAAATTCAAACTGAGTTATGTGACTGGCCTTGAATTATGACCAATATATTTATGAAAAGTTAAGCAATTGATTATAGGGAATGTTCAGCTTTAGCGCAAAATTTAATTAAACTAAAACGAAAACTTCTTGCGTTATGTGGTTTATCTTCAGCATGACCTTGAACTTTGACCTATATTTACTAAAACTCTAAATTTGGTACGTATTTGATAAAATTAAGAATGTATGCTATTTGATACGTAAACCCTTTGAGTTATGCGATTGACATTATATGACCTTGAATATTGAATTACATTCAGATTCAGATGATAACCTATCAGGATACGTGGGTAACCTACATCGTGATGTTGAAATATAACCCGAAATTACCTTAAGTTGACCAATTGTTCCTTGGAGAAAACTCAGCCTATGAACCAAATTTGATCTACCTCAGATTGAAACTATTCGAGTTGTGTTGCTAATCTTCAGTGTGGCTTTCACTTTTGACATACTTTTATCTAACCTTAATCGAATAATTATCCTTTGAAAACAATATTTGTACCAGTTTGTGTGTCAGTAATGATAATATTATATAAAAAAGAGTCCAAAACAACATAGTATGTAGGAAGTGACTTTGTTAGTCCATCTAGGCTGTCTCACCCTCTAAACTAAACTAAAACTACATAAAAACTTCAAAGCCAACCTTTATCATTCATGCACTAAACAAGCTTTTTCTTTACCTCACTTAGATTTACTGCTTCCACAGCATTCGAAGGCAACCCATTCCAGAGACCAACCACCCTGTTAGTAAGATAAAACTGTCTCAGCTGAATATGAATCCTACCCTGCCAAAATTTATATATTCGTGCTTTCTGGTTGTGCAATTCTCACTTCTTTAATATGACAGTACGGGAAAAGATTATGCATTAACACTGTCAATTTCCTTAACAATCACAGACACCTCAATAATATCTCATCTAAATATTCTTTTTTCATGACCTATGACCAACATCACATTGTTGAGATGGCTTAAAAGAGTGACCAACTGTCGCATCAGGATAATTTTTCATGATGCTTTTAAGAGTATTACCAAGCAAAGTATATTTATATTTCAAATTATGAAAACATACATTAATTATTTTGCATTTGATATAACGAAATTCCATTTGCCTTTATTTGCGCAACTCATATGATTTAAATCATTTTTTAACTCAAAGGTATTCTCTTCACAGCTAGCAACGCCATTCTTTAATAACATCCGTAAATTTCAGTAACTTACTGACTATTCCTTCATCTATGTCACTAATGTAAATATAAAAGAGCACAGGTCCTAAGAGTGAACTCTGAGGAACACTACTTGTGACATTAATACACTTTGATCAAACTTCTTTTATAACAGTCCTCTGCTTTCTTCCAACCAGCCACTTTTTTTTATCTAGTTAGTTAATTTAACCCCCAAAGCTTTAGCAAAAAAAATATTAGAAAAACATTTATTGCTAAATAAAAAATAAATATAGTGTTGGCTACTGGCTTTGAAACAAGAAACGAAACAAAATATGGATGGAGGTAGACATATCACTTAACCTGACTAATGATCACGTAACAGAATAAACCATTTTGATTTTACATGGAGAATAAAATTTCCATATTACTAGATTCCCCATTTTACTGTTGAAAGTTTGGCATTTGAATATAATTTCGGCTTTCATCGTCACATCTTTTCTTTAGCTAACTTTAGAATATTATTTTTATGATAAATTTGAAATATATTAAAATATTACGATTCTAAATTCTAGTTCTATTTGTTTTGACAATGAGAAAGTTAGAAGTGTAGGGATTTTATTTCCCATATTAGTCGAGATTGCTATGTGTTAAGACTATTAACTTAGTGTAGTGTAACGTATTTTTTATGTTCTTCGTAGACTAAACGCAACAGAAAAACACAGATAACAGCTTGTATAATTTTTTACACTAAACTATTAACAAATATAACAGATATAACATAAATTATATAATAACAGTGACAGATATTAAGTTACAACATTCGAAATTAATTACAAAACAAAATAATACTAGTTTCAAACTTCAAAATTAATCACAATACAAAATGGTACTGGCCTGTATCTAATATAATGATCTAAAATGAAAGTCTCAAATTCCAGTCTAGGGTGTGAATTTGGTCCCACGAAGAAATTCCGAAGCTTAAATGAAGAAGTTCAGAAACAGTTCACAGTTCAATAAATTCGCCGACTCTCAGCACAAGCAGTAATTCAGATGAATCGTAGAGTTTAACGAAATAAAATCACAGCTTCCCTAGATCTAACTTCAGTCGCAAATCCAAGTGGAATAATCACAGCAAACACAATCTTTCTCAAATAACTGACTCTCTTCGAATAATAACATGTCTGAATCTCTCTCTTGTCTCTCGCATCTTCGTCTGTTTATATATATTGTAGGCCTAAACACCTCGAAAGACCGCGAAAATTCTACAGGTCTTCAGAGCAATCCGCGCATGTCCGTTCTTGCACGAGAGTACACGTCGAGACACGAAATCACCAGCACCTCATTTACAAACATATGATTGGTCTACTTAATTCTATATGGAAAAATGAATAATAGAAATGAAAATTTAAACACAACACGACATGTTGTCGCTTACAAAATATTTACACGACATTTACATAACAGTAGCCAGAGAAAATGAAAGTTCTTGACGAACATTTTTGTTATGACAGAAGATAGGTTTTGTTTTAAAAATAAAAACAACCATAGTTGTAGTTTACAAATGAAAATTGTGGTTGTTTGGTTCTTATTCATAGAAATTGTCTTCTAGTGGCACAACAGTATGTCTACGGATCTACAACACTAGAATCAGGGTTTTGATAGCAGTGAGTGGTTGGTGGAGTACATATGGCCCATTGGGCATAATTACAAAGAAATAATCATAGAAATCATGGGTGCTCGTTTAACATAAGAGAACCAAGTACTTTAAAAACTATTTAGAATAGTATAGAAATTGTTCTTAATTGTATACACTTCATAACGCTTATCATTATTTATTTCTCACTTTATAATCAGTGAGATATAAACGGCAGTAATTCTAAGCTCTATATTTTATCATTTATTTTATAAAAAAGACATTGACATATTTGTGTACTCTAATAAGTTTATGAAAGCTATGATATTAGGTAGATTTTGTGCCAGGATTTTATGTGGATTTTAAATTATTTTTAAAGGTTATGTATATTGTCAAATTTTTCTGTACATTTCCGGTAACCGTTTTATGATTTCTTCACAAAGAAGGAAGTTAAGTTTTTATGGAACTTCTGTAGACATCCAAACCTAGTTTATTTATAGGCACTTATTTATTCAGACAAGAGTTACGGATAATAATAAATATTATCAAATGAGATGAATCGACACAAGTTATTTTCTAGTCTGTAACGGAAGAGGGATTGAAGATGGCTGTCGGACAAGATATCATTTAAGCTCTCACATTCTTCCATTTTGAAAAGATCTCCAATTGTGAGACCAAGAGTTAAAATGCGACGTTGGGACTGAATGAGAATGTGAACATTACTATATTTGTGATGTATCAACGGGTGACACCAGGACAAAACTGTCAGATTGTTTTTGAGGAATTACAGAGGATGGCTCCAGAAATACGTACAGAGATTCATAGGACATGCAATGTTTGGGAGAGATTGCGATGGAAATGGTAGAGGATTGTTGTTTGTTATGAATCACAAAACTACGCAAAGGGCTATCTGTACCCTATCAACCACAGATATCGAAACACGGTTTCTAGAGGTATTAGTCTGCAGACTATGCTATTGCGGAACAAGGTGGAAGAAGGACATTATTACTTAAGTGAAACACTTTTTCAAACATCGATTTAAGGTCATAGGATAAATAATAATAGAATTGAGGAACGTTTTTCGTAAGAGCCTGAAATATAACACACCTCAGCATGTGAACATCTAGTGAATCCTTTCGTTGAAGTAAACGGTAAACGGACATTTATAATAAACTTAATGAAAACAAATAAGTAAAAATTGTTAGGTTATTCGAAGAAACGAACTTGTGAGTAATTTCCTAATTGTTATAACTGTCTCCCAAGTACCAAATAACATACTTCACGTCTTTATCACTAATTTTGGCAAATTCATTTTATTTTTGTTCTTCGTTTGAGTTACATAAAATTGTTATGCCCCTAAAACCACAGTCTCCAACAGTTCTTACCATAATGCATAAGAATCCTATGTCACCTCTGTCACAAGATACTGAAAAAATAATATACCTTTTACGTGCTTATATTCTGTGGTATTCATATTTAACATTTTAGGACCTTTAAACTGTTACGTATTTTTTTATGTTTTATGTAGACTAAACGCAACAGAAAGACACAGATAACAGCTTGTATAATTCATTACACTAAAATATTAACAGATATAACAAATTATATAATAACAATGACAGATATTAAGTTTAAACCTTCAAAGTTAATTACAAAACAAAATGGTATTAGTTTCAACCTTCAAAATTAATCACAGTACAAAATGGTACTGGCCTGTATCTAATATAATGATCTAAAATGAAAGTCTCAAATTCCAGTCTAGGGTGTGAATTTGGTCCCACGAAGAAATTCCGAAGTTTAAATGAAGAAGTTCAGAAACAGTTCACAGTTCAGTAAATTCGACGAAGTTCTTTTCACGATGCCTCCGACGAACGTCTCAAACTCGCCGACTCTCAGCACAAGCAGTAATTCAGATGAATCGTAGAGATTGACAAAATAAAATCACAGCTTCCGTAGATCTAACTTCATTCACAAATCCAAGTTGAATAATCACAGCAAACACTTAATTTTTCTCAAATAACTGACTCTCTTCTTTTGAAAAAAACTAATGTCTGACTCTCTTTTTCTCTCTCGCATCTTCGTCTGTTTATATATTGTAGGCCTAGACTCCTCGAAACACCGCAAAATTTCTACAGATCTCCAGAGCAATCCGCGGATGTCCGTTCTTGCACGAGACTAAACGTCTAGACACGAAGTCGCCAGCATTTCATTTACAAACATATGATTGGTCTACTTAATTCAAGAAAATTCTAAATGTTACCCTAAATGAATAACAACATATTTTATTAGTTTAAATTTCGAAACAATAATATAAATATGGAAATATAGATAATAGAAATGAAAATTTAAACACAACACGACATGTTGTCGCTTACAAAAATATTTACACGACATTTACATAACAAAATGTTCATTTTTACTCCTGATTTCGTATTAAATTATCTAAAAATGTACTCATTTCACATTTAGATATGAACTTTTATTTAGGTATTTACTGCTCAGGTGCTTCAACAATCTATTACCGCGACTTTGTGAATACAATGAAATGGTAAAAGTCGTTTAGAGTCTGTTTTCCATGACAGTTCAAGAACGATTAACAGATTTGATACCATATGAACACCATTCACCTAATCATGAATGGATCTGTCAAACACAAAATGCAGGTTTTAACTGCAAAAGACAACGCCCAGCAGTTAAAAAACTGGAAGACAAACGAATATATGAAAAATAATAAAGAAATCTTAAAACATAAGTTATATTTTTCCGGCAACAGCATTAGTATACAAAGATGGAACAGCAAAACTAGCTATAACTAATATTATCTCTGATTAGTTCATAAGGTTAGGTCTTTTACTGTTTCAATTGTGATTATGAGTCCATTATTGTGTTCTATTTCACAAACTGTTCTTGATTAGAAACACGTGACAAACTCAAGAAAAAATCGACATTATTAATGGTCATTTACAATTTTCGTCATTTTCGCCAGTATACGAAACGTATCCTGAGAAAAGAGTGAGTAGGATTTTGTGTGTTCTCTTCTCAAGAAACGTTGAAAGGCCATCATTTGCTAACAATAAATAACTTATAAAGTTATTGACCAGAAAGAAAATAGGAAAATTTTGAAGACTTAAATACTTTCTTTCTGTTTTCCAGTACCGTATTTATACTGATTAGTGGTGAACAATATTTCTTTGAAAACAGTCGTTGTTTTATGTTTATTTTCGCATGGCTTTGGATCGTGAAAATTGCCAAAATTGTTAAGTTAGAACAACGTGTGTGTATGCGTAGGAGTATTATATTATGCGATCAATTCAACTTTTCTTTGGTACAATATTTTTGTACTTATCCAAAGGTTGGTGGTGGGTGGAATTGATTGATTGTTTTTTCCTATAACCTGACTTTAAGGGCTATCAGATCATATACTTAACGTCGAATGCACTGGGAGATGGAACCAGCACCAGCAGCTTAAAAGACATCTTTTGAAAATAATGGTTGTACTATCTTTCCAACAAAAGTAAATATATCTCACGAATCAAAAAATCACGAAACCATATACTGCTGTATACCATATATTCCTGACATCAGCAAACAAATAAACAACATTTGGCAAAAACTAGTAACAAAATATAACATTCCAGTTAATACTAAATTTATTCAAAAAACAGGCACAAAACTAAGGTATATACTATGTAAGAACTACACTGACAAACACCACACCAACATTATTTATAAAATACAATGTGATAACTGCCACGACTTTTATATTGGAGAAACAAGTAGAAAAATGGAAACCAGATTCAAAGAACATAAAAAGTCACCTTCACACGTTTTCGAACACTGCAAGTCAAATGGACACAACATAACCATAGAAAACACTCAAATACTAAATATAGAAACAAACATAAACAAACGCAAAATTAAAGAAGCCTTACTTATACAACAACTTAAACCCAAAATAAACCAATATAAAGGAACGCCATTATACCTATATTAATATTATAGATAAAATTATATATTCAAACATCTAACCCCGCCCTCTACATTGCGACATTCAGTTACACAACCCCTTCCAAACATGTGGTCAGCTTCCAGTCAGTTACCTCTTTATTTGTGAACCTGACGATGACCGAAGAAGGTAGAAACGTTGTTCGCTCTTCTATTTAAAATATTTTCTGAACCCAAACGAGCCGTTTTTGCATATAATATCGCGTACGATGGTTGGTTATATTAAGAATATACAGCAAATTTTTAAATTTTCTATTAGATTTAACAGTATGCTACAGAATCAAAAACAAAATATAACTGAAAATTTTGTGTCGATCTAGAGCTGTGTCTGGGATTAACGTATGATCGAACTTTTGAATTCGACAAAATGGAGACATTATACACATAGGCCATTCTATACTCTACATATCACACTATGTGCTTCTATTTATAGTTTTTGTGCTGTTTAAATGTGGTTTTTAACGGTAATAAATTGCTAATAAATTGTACTGATGTAATCAAAAATTATTTCGGATCCCAGAGAACGAAGTTACCGTAAAACAATAAAAACATAACATTTCCTTCAAAGAAGTGCTCAAAAATAATACAACTGTTATTATTCCAGAGTTACATTAATTTCACCTGTATAATTATGGTTATTTTATCACCTGAAACTTGTTAGACACTAAATTTCATGCAGTATCAAACTTTTTATGAATGCTTTTGAGAAAATGTTGAAAATTTTCTAATTTCTTCTCCATTCCTTTCACAGGTTTTACAGTTAGGTTCTGCGCATATTTTTAAGCCATAGTAATATAAACATTTACTGTACCTTATATAGTCTTTGGTAAACTAACGTATATATATATATATATTGTAATGTTTGGCCGCGTCTCATTACAATGGTAAATATTATCTATCTTCCTGATAGTAAAGCTCCTAGAAGAGTTTTATTCTTTTGTTGTATTTTTACAATGTTCTCCCAATTTTCTAATCTATTTACCCAAAGTTTTGAAAAAGTGTCGTACATATCAAACTTTTTATACACTTTTAGCCTTGTTCCTACAAAGACTTTCTATGGTTGTGGTCATGATTTTTCAAAGTATTTTCAACTTTTTCTTCTCTTTTTTTCACAAATATTTTTCAAATCTTTCTAAATTTCCTTCAGAGCTTTATTTTAAATTTGGTCAAGTTTTTACAAGGCATTTCTAATTATTTCAAATCTTTCTAAACTTTTGGTTGTTTTCTTCTGATTCAATTCACTTCTCTGATAGCTTTCTTGGTTTGGTTTTTCTAACACTTCTCTAAATTTATAATTATGTTCTTTGTTGAGTATTCACTTTATTTTCCACAATGTCCGAATTAAGGTGCAAGTTTGATTTTTAAAATTTGATCCTGTAACAAATTATTTTCCGTTTCACAAGGGATGCTCGAAAAATGTGTGTTCAAAAATATGTGAAAAAAATTATATTAGGATATAATAACAGCTTGTGGTTCACCACAAATATCAATCAGGTACTTTAGTGAAACACTCATATACCTTTTATCACTCTGACAAGTAAGTAAAATCTCTATATAAAACCCAAAAATATTCAGTATCTTTTCCTTTTGAATGTTGGAATTTTATTGGAAATTAACAACGATATTCAGAAATGCCTGGCCAAAACAATAATGCTTTAAATGAAAGCATGCTCTGTGTTCTTTCATTATTTTGAGCCATAGCACATAAATAGATTGACCAAAGTTCCATTATTAGACAGAGATTTTAATGCTACTTTCCTTTGGCGTTGGTTTCAAAAATTATTGTGTAGAAAGTTTGAGTCTTTTATGCGATTTCTTTTCATTTCAACTCAATATTTAAGAGAAACAGTTAAGTTCTTCTGCGGGTTATCCAGAATTAGTTCAGTCAGTTCTTCAAAACTGGATGTAACATCAAAATTACTGACAGACAATATGCTTTATATCAATAAATAACTTCAACCTTTTAATTCCACGTCTAGTTAATGATAACTTTTTTATTCTTTCTTGTCAGGGTGAGTCTGCAACACTCTAAGGAGTAATTGAATAAATTACATTATATATTACAGAATAGGGAAACGTATTTTACTTTTTGTTTGTTGAATTTTACGTAAAGATACTCGAGGGCCATTTGCATTAACGACATTTAATTCTGAATTGACGTTTTAGGTAACTAATCAACTCACTCACCTCCAGCTTTTAAACTACACTGACCGTCACGTCATAATGGCCCGGCATGACCAGGTGGTTAAGGCATTCGACTCGTAATCTGAGGGTCGCGGGTTCGAATCCCGTCACACCAAACATGGTCTCTCTTTCAGCCGTGGGGGCGTTATAATGTAACGGTCAATCCCGCTATTCGTTGGTAAAAGAGTAGCTCAAGAGTTGGAGGTGGGTGGTGATAACTAACTGCCTTCCTTCTTGTCTTACACTGCAAAACTGGGGACGGATAGAGCAGATAGTCTTCGAGTAGCTGTGCGCGAAATTCAAAACAAACCAAACTATATCATAACATTTCCCTGATGAAAGGGCAAACATGTTTGGCAGCAGGTTTCTATGCATTTGTTATTCATGCACTGTTTACTAATTTGGTGTTTATGCCTTCGTTTCCCTGTTTCTCTCCTTCCTTTGCTATACAGATGACGCCAGCAAATGATCGCATTTTCTCCAATGTTTTTATTGTTCTTAGAAGCTCTGCCCATCTTAATAAAGTAGGTGAGTGATGATCAACTTGTATCTGTTTTGAGGAGGTACTAAATGGTCAATAGGGTTCAAAGTTTCTTACTTATTACAATTTATCTCGGATGATTCTCCAGTTTGTTATGTAATGTATTATAATTTCTAAGATTCTGAAACTCGGTTAAATCATAATTTAGATCTAAAAGCTAAATAAATGTCGACAGCATCTAATTGATGATACTTGCCATTAAGATAAGTTTTTAATACAGAGATAACATAATATAGAAAAAATGATACAATGTGCAATAACAGTTGTTACAAATAATGATTTTGTACAAACGTTTTACAAACTTACGAACAACATTAAGTCTTCAACTGATCTGGAATCTTATCGAAGGTTCACGATGAGCAAATTAATTTGAATTGATGTAGATACAATCCACTTAGCAGAGAGCTAACTAATTCCGTGTTCTTCGCCGATCACACGCGGAGTTATACACTGTTTTCGCGAAAATACTAATGTCCATTGTGAATCCGCTAAATTAAATGCTTTGCAATGTTCATAATCTATAAATGTTCCAGGTCAAATATCTGAATTTACCAATTAATAAGTATTATAATAATCACTGTTACAGCTTCCGACGTATATAAAACAACAAATGTAACAAATCAATAATATATGTTGCTTTTCAGGGAGTCGAATTGGTTATATTTTTTAGCATGAGGAGAGTTTCTCGAAATTTCAGCTTACGCAACAACATAGACGATACACAAGTGTTTACTTACATATGTTATTGATTCTTACTTTCCAGAATTTTCTACAATTTTAGTGAATAGACAGGAAATTCGCAATACAGATTTAACAGTATAAGTTGTATACACTTCTGAATATAAATTTAAATTAAACAAATATTGATATTAAAAAAGTAAATCCGTCACAAGATACTCTCTCCTTGTTAGCCTTTTTCCCCTATTTTTATATACATATACACACATTATTATTATTTTTTAATTGATTTACTTTTGTGTTTAAAATATATGTTGATCAGAGAGAGGTGTTTAGGACTATTTTCATCATGTATGAGGTACCTGTTTAATTCGCATAATAATTTATTTTCATCTAATTTTGATCAAAAACGTTATTGTACTATGTAGGAGTCTATCTGGTATGGTTGGTATGTTTGAATATTTATGTATGAAATTATATGATGTGGTTCTGAAAACTCTGTATGCTTTTGTGAGTAGTGTGCTTTGCATTGTTGGCAGCTTGGTTTTGATTATTTTGTCACTTAAGCAATCCAAGCTGGAGCTGCATAGTCGATTACTGGTCTAATGTATGTTTTGTAAATTTTTAGTATATTGTCTGTTGATACTCTTCTGTTTTTGCCAGTTAGACTCCTAGCATAGTTGGTTCTTCGTCAGACTTTTAATTTTACTTAAATAGTTTATTCATGTTAATATTGAGTCATAGGTTAGACCTAGAAATTTTGCCGATGTGGCAGTCTAAGTAATGTTCTATTCATATATATTTCAGGCTGCAGTTTTTTGTATTTTGTCAGCTTTGTAAAAACGACAAGTTGTGTTTCTGCTGTATTTATTTTTATTCTGTATTTTTAACAGTATTCGCTTATTCTATTTAATTGTGGTTGTATGTTTGTGGCTGCTATTGTTGGTGTTGTAACACTTTTCTAGACTGCCACATCAGCAGCGAATTGTGAGAAGATTCCATGATTAGGATCCTTTAATGGCAAATTGTTTACATAATGATGAAGAGTATAGGTCTAACCCCCCTTAAGGATTGAATTCGTTGAAAATTATTGTTTTGTATGTTTGAATTTCACCCTAAGCTACACGAGAGCTATCCACGCTAGTCGTCTTTAATTTAGCAGTGTAAGACTTGAGAGAAAGAAGCTAGCCATCATCACTCGTTACCACCTTTTAAGCTACTCTTTTACCAACGAATAGTTGGATTGACCGAAACATTAAAGCGCTCTTATAACTGAACGGGCGAGCATGTGTGGTCTAATGGGGATTCGAACCTGTATATTGCAAATCAAGCGCCGTAACTACCTAGCCATTCCAGGCCTCCATAGTAAAGGAATACGAGAGAGAAATACCAAAACTAATTGGAAATAAAAATCCAAGTTCACAGCTCATTTCATTACTGAGCGAGTTCTTTCCGTTTTTAATGTTTCTGTCAGCTCGCTTGAGTTATTTTGATTCTGGAATAGTTTTGATTGATAGAAATTAATTTTGCAAGAACCTAATATTAAAGGCAATTTTAAAAATTTTCCTCTAACAACACCATTCTTTATGTTTCTTTACTGTAATTGAAAGGGTTATGTGACGGTTCATAATCCAAATTGAAATCTGAACCAACTAGACGCACGTAACGCAAAGGTGAAAGCAAGAACAAAATAATACTTTAATGGAAAGAAATGTAACAAACTTTGTTCCTTCTTAGATTATTTCTTTCAAGCTTTATGTCCTAAGGCTATTTCCCAAGCAAAAATTTTTATCCTTTTTATAAAACTCAATGTCTCTCTTTTTTGTTTGTTTCTTTGTTTATCTGCTGCGTTACTACTAGGCCACATTTTCTTGTTGTGAAGGCGTGCAACTCAACAATCTTTCGTTAATATACGAGAACATTGTCTGCTAACCAAACCTGTGATTTGATGGTCAACTTATACATTACACGAATACATTCAAGTCAGACTGGACATTTTTTAGTAATTTTGAGTTAACATCTAATTTAGAATATAGCATTATAAGCCTATTTAATTATATATTATTAAGTATACATCTACTAATACACAATATATTTAACTTGCATACAAAAGAAATCTTGTGTGTAAAAAAGTCAATAGTAGGCCTAGCCTATAAAATAAAACCAATTTGCCACGAAAAAAACGGAACGTGAAAAGTAATAAGGCTCACGTTATAATATTTATTTTGTAAAGTAAGATCAAAGTCAAGTCAGAGAAGATATTTTATTCTACTTTTTTTCTCCTGGTTTCTCGATACTTGGAAGTGGATTTTTTTTCTTTTAATACGTTATAAAGTGTGATATTGAATTTTGTTTGTAGTATATTTCATTCATGCTATCATGTAAATATGGTAAAAGTATATTGAATTTACATTAATGCATATCCAACATAATATTGCATATATACTTTCGCTTGAAATTTTTAATATTTGACTAGGGACGACTGGAGATGGGAGAAATAGAGCTAGGCTTATTCTGTTCACTAGAACGGGAACTCGCTCGTGAATAAGATAATCTAAATATTCTTTATAAGGTTCTGTTCTATTTAGTCTTGTCGGTGAAGTAAGCACAAGAAACGTCGTTTATAAGGAATTCCCAATGTAAAAGAGGTTTGTGGTTTATTTCCAAAAATCAAACCTTAGGTTACCGTCTTTTTTCCCATACACCAACAAAATATTTTTCACCTTTAGAAATATGGAAGGGGAAACAGAGATAAGAGGATTCTTTTTAAGACTCGCGCAACGCTGGGAGTAGCCAGGCGTGGCCAGGTGGGATAAGGCGTGCGACTCGCAATCTGAGGGACGCGGGTTCACATCCCCGTCGTGCCAAACATGCTCACCCTTTCAGGCGTTGGGGCGTTATAATGTTACGATCAATCCCACTATTCGTTGGTAAAAAGTATCCAGAGAGTTGGAGGTCGGTGGTGATGACTAGCCGTCTTCCCTCTACTCTTACACTGCAAAATTAGTGATGGCTAGCGAAGATAGCCCTCGAGTAGCTTTGCGCGAAAATCAAAAACAAACAAACGAGCGACGCTGGGCAACGCTGCTACTAGCATATATTTAGTCCAAATACTTAGTGAACGAAATATCGTCTCTTTCGGATTTAAATAATGTGCTACCAAACAATATAACGACATTGTTACCAAGTTGACAGTTAAAAATAGTAAAACAAAAACATATAGTGTCCTTCAACATAAAAACTTATTCACCAAAGTTTCAGAAGATGGAATTCTATATGATTTTTTTAAGGGATTATATTAAATTTTTATCGTGTCCTTTATCGTGTCCGAACTTATACAACTTGCTAGAGTGTGTGGGAGCTACACATATTTCACTTTTTTTTTCTTTTCATCAAAGTTACAGCTTGAGCTGTTGCATTTCTTTTTTTGTGATATCTTTATAACGACGTTGAAAGCAAGTTCTTCGATGAATTGAACGAAAACCTAATATCTATGTAAAATACGCTGATGATATATTTACCCTATCCCTCTAGTGGCACAACGGTATGTTTGCGAACTTATACCGTTAGAAAGAGGTTTCGGTATCCGTGGTGGGCAAAGCACAGATAGCTCATTGTGTAACTTTGTGCTTAATTCTAAACAAAGAGTTACCGTACTTTTTTATGAAAATAAATACACTGAACAACTTAATTAAAAACTAAAATCAATTCATCTAAACATCTGTGATAATTCACTCCCGTACTTCATTTCAGTGTTAAAATTACACGTTGATCAGATGGCAAGTAAGCAGATAAGTATATCTGTAACCAGAAAATGGAAGTCTACTTCCTCTGTTGAACATTTTGAGTATGTTGAACATACCAAACAAGAGGGAACTTTCTGTATCCCAACCTTCTGAGAACAAGGATGACTAAATTTATTGTTGAATTAATTAACTTCATCTTTCACAGTTTCCCATTCTGATAGTTTTGCTCTGAACAAATGCTCATGTCTCCTCTGTTTGTGATATCCTACTTCATATTTTACAGAAGTATCAGTCTCTAATCTGTAAGAAGAGACTTTATTTTTAAAATTCCTTCTATGCGTTTTGAGCCCGGCATGGCCAAGCGTGTTAAGGCGTGTGACTCGTAATCTGAGGGTCGCGGGTTCGCATCCCCGTCGCGCCAAACATGCTTGCCCTCTCAGCCGTGGGGGCGTTATAATGTGACGGTCAATCCAACTATTCGTTGGTAATAGAGTAGCTCAAGAGTTGGCTGTGGGTGGGGATGACTAGCTGCCTTTCCCTCTAGTCTTACACTGCTAAATTAGGGACGACTAGCTCAGATAGCCATCGAGTAGCTTTGTGCGAAATTCAAACAAATAATCTATGTGTTTTATGAAATCCTCTGCCACCTGATTTCTTCCGATTTTTTATGAGAAATTTAGCACTAGGGAGATTTTTTTTGGAATTTCTCGCAAATCTACACCAGGGCCATCTGCACTAGCCTTCCTTAATACAGCAGTGTAAGACTAGATGGAATGCAGCTAGTATACAACATCAACCGCTATCTCTTGGGCTACTTCTTTATCAACGAATAATAGGATTGGCCATCACATAATAACGCCCTCACGGCTGAAAGGACAAGCATATTTGGTGTGACGGGAACTCGATCCCGCGACCCTCGGATTACGAGTCGAACGTCTTAACCCATCTGGCCATGCCGAGTCGCTGGGGAGAAGCTTTGAACTAAATCAGATAACTCTGTACGACCATAGGATGGTTTATGTTTTATAAGCTAAAAGTATGGCGATTTGTCTTGCATGTATCTGTCATTTTAGCGATAGCAAAAACCTTTAAGTATTTTAAGACCATAATTGCAGTTGAAATGATTTAACCAATAATTGAGAGCAACATTATATCTAATGTAATAAAAAGATAATTTTTCTACTTCTTTTCATGCATACGTCATTTTAAATACCGACGTTACATAAAACTTTCATTTTATGTTAATCGTGTTATGGTGTCACAAAATATTTCTCACTGGTGGTTGAAAAATTCCAATAAATTAGCAAATTTCTTGAGAAAATCGTTAAAATAAATACAGTTAGTTTCCCGACCAAGATAAGAGTAAACTTAGTGAAATAAATTAATTTAGTAATGTTTTCCATTCATCTGTAAAACATACGAATAACTTTTTACTGTCACATCCTGGAAGAATTTTTACACAGAATTAAAGTGTCATTTAATTTTTTTTTCTTTGATGGAGTAAACTGTCGTCATGGTTTGTTTACTTTGATTTTTAGACGTAAGTAAAAGAAGGGTATATTATAAAAATGTAGTTTCAACGTAAATGAATCAAATAGTATATTTTGGCTTATAAGTACTTTAACTTTCAAAATACCGACTTGTTTACTTATCATTCACTACGAATGGAATCCACGTATTGCATGGTATTGTGTGGCTTTATGTTTCTCTCTGTCACAGTGCTCGTAAAATACAGAGCAAACCACAACATTAGTTAGTGAGATTAATGGTGTTATTGACGAGACCTCGGATTCACCTTCTGTTAGTTACGCTTGGATCTAAATGTATCTTAACCGGGTTATTTGTCTTCATCAAGGGTTGCAATTTATATAACAGGAAATACTGGATTGTTCGTACATATTTCTTTCCTAAAAAAGTGAAAATCTGGATGGAGATAGAAGTGAATTCACGATTTTGTTAAACAGGGAGATGATTTATCTATTTAAATTACTAGATCTCTAATAATTCTGGATTCTTATTTACTTACAAAAGCTATAATTTTAAGGAATGTTTTATGATTATTAAATTATTTTATAATTAAAACTACTTAAATGTCTTACTTCAAACATTATCAACAGACAAAAAAACTTAAATAAACGATATTCACTTTCTCTGTCTGGTACTGCTCAAAGCTACACAATGGGCTATCTGTGCTTTGCCCACAATGGGTATCGAAACCTGGTTTCTAGCGTTGGGAGTCTGCGAGACATACCATTGTGCCACTCGGGGGGGGGGTTCATATGTCGTCCTAAGTAATAATTTAACTGTAAACTAAGACTTAATGTCGTTGAGACACGAAAATTTAAATAGATCAGAAATACCTTGACATATTAGGTGATTGTGACTCTGTTCTTATAACTTAAACTTTGAACTTAAACAATACGTCAGTATCTCCTTACAACCGCTTTATAATGTTAACTGGCGGAGATGAGTAGTACAATAAGCCATCACTGAATGAACAGCGAGTGATGAAAGCAATTGGTGAAAACTGAGTCAGTGACCCATAAATCTATTTTTTACACAAATATTAATGAACAAAAATTATCACTTTCGTTATAGTAACGAAACTCCTAACTCCTTTTGTTTAGGGCTTTATCACAGTTGATAGTTTCAACTGAGTCAATATAATTCTAGTTGAAGCTACAGAAGAAAGAAAACATAAGAAATGTGTTAAACTCTGGTGTTAATAGAAGCTATAACAATTAGTGTATAATAAATACAACAAATAAAATGAATAAATAAAACAAATTTAAATTAAAATCATACAAATTATTTTGGTTGAAATTTCTTAATGGTAATATCCTTCAGTGGCACAGCGATGTGTCTTTAGCGGACTTAAACTGCCAAAGACTAAGTTTTGATACCCATAATGTGCAGAGCACTGATGGCTCATTGTGTAGCTTTACGATTAACTCCACACAACTAACCAGACAACCAACCAACTAGCTTCATGCTAATACATTCGAATAAGAAGTTCTGAGTTGTATAGTCCAAGGAAGGAATTTCTCGGTGTGTTTAGTTCTAATAAACTAACCAGCTATAATTATGTTACTTAACGTAAATTATCCAGATAGAAAACTGAAAAAACTTTGCATATGAAGTGTAAAAAGGAATACGTAGACCTATGATATGTTTATGGGTTTCTCACACAAACCCAAGATAAAACAGGATACACTTTTTATCTCAGTTTCATGGTTCTCCAATCATAGATACAATTTCACTCTTCATCATTCAAAACTATCCTTAGGACTTCCTAAATTTCGTCTATTACTTTTCATAGACAGAAATACCATCATTATCATATAGATCCAGTCGATAATCCTATTACGTTGTCTCCTAACTGTTATTCATGAATAAGGGAAAAACAGAAACAGGAAAAGAAAACATATTACACAATGTGCATGATTCTGCTTACATTTATTTAAGACTAAAGATCTTCTTGTAAAAAGAACAAACTATTCAGACAATGGTATGCTTTACTATTTTTGTTCAAATTAGTGATGACGAGAAAACCCACTTGTAGTGAAAAATACATCTGTGAAAACTGCTGGTTTAGGCAGAGAAAACTCTATGTAGGTAGCGAACAACGTTTCGACTTTCTTCGGTCATCATCAGTTATCTCTTTCTTTCTTTCTGAATTTGACGATGGCCAAAGAAGGTCACAACGTTGTTCGCTCCTCTACATAGAGATTTCTCTATCAATACCAGCCGTTTTTACATATACATGTTGTTCCAATTGTTGTTAGTATATGTGTAATTGAGTTCTGTTTCATTCAGTCAAACGTATTACAGACTGAATTGTAGATATAAAGATTATAAATGATGACACGCTTTCACCAACACGAAAACGTAATCTTTAAGTAATTTAAAATAAAATATTTGAGAAGTCAAAATGTGCGTTTTGTTATTAAACCCAAACTCACAAAATGGGCTGGATGTGCCGTGCCAACTACTGGTATCGAAATTCGGCTTAATTTTTCTTTACACGCCTCCAGACTTACCGCAACGAGCAAATGAGAGATGTGAAAAAGTTTGAAGTCAAAGATAAATAAAAATCATCTGACGATGAGGTTAATATGTAAATATTCTGTTTGTAATTAAGTACAAAGCTACATAATGGGCTATCTGCGCTCTGCCTATCACAGATATCGAAACTCGGATTCTAGGGTTGTAAGTTTGAAAACATACTACTCTGCCCCCGGGGGCTGATGTGTAAAGATAATCACAGTTTTTTCATCTTCAAAGGATTAATTCTATTGTAAAGAGATAAAGCTGAAACGTCATAAACTGTGAGCTTGATCCAACTGACTAGTGTAGGGTTTTCTTTGTTTGTGAATTTCGCGCATAGCTACACGAGGATTATTTATGTAAACCATCCCTATTTTAGCAGAATGCGACAGAAGGGAAGGCAGCTAATGACCACCACCAA
Source organism: Carcinoscorpius rotundicauda (assembly GCA_011833715.1). Classification (NCBI taxonomy): domain Eukaryota; kingdom Metazoa; phylum Arthropoda; class Merostomata; order Xiphosura; family Limulidae; genus Carcinoscorpius; species Carcinoscorpius rotundicauda. The sequence goes on along the minus strand of CM022405.1, from coordinate 23,549,427 downwards.
TTCTTTGGATACTATTTTACAAACGAATAGTGGGATTGACTGTTAAATTATAACGCCCATTCGGCTGAAAGGGTGTGCATGTTTGGTGTGAGGAGGGCTCAAACCAGCGACCAGCAGATTGAGAGTAGAGTGCCTAAACCATGCCGGGCCGGTATGTGTATTAGAACTTTAATCAAAATAAAGTACAGAAAAACATTATGACATTCTTAGGTGATCTTCGTTAACATGAATATTTAATCCCGCAAACCGCAGATTGCGAGTCGAGCGCCCTAATCACCTGACCATGCAGGGCTAGACTGGTGTAAAGAAGAAGACCTTAGAAGTTGTAAGCATTCTTATTATCACTCTTAAAACATTATTGAAGGTCAAACCTATATAATAATGTATATTATATTACTGTAGCTCACAAAATTAATATTACATGTCTGAACTAGAAAGCGTGCAATAAATAATATTTATTTTTATAGAATGAATATTATAAAACTATTTATAAAAAATTGTCACCAGAAGTCCGTAACTTACATTTAGTATATCATTTGTCAATATTTCATAATTTTACCGTTTGTCAGCTTCAGTTATTACCCAAATAAATAAACAAAATAGCACATTATCCTTAAAAAATAAATTTGTTTGTATGTTTGTTTTGGAATTTCGCACAAAGCTACTCGAGGGCTATCTGTGCTAGCCGTCCCTAATTTAGTAGTGTAAGACTAGAGGTAAGGCAGCTAGTCATCACCACCCACCGCCAACTCTTGGGCTACTCTTTTACCAACGAATAGTGGGATTGACCGTAACATTATAACGCCCCCGCGGCTGGGAGGGCGAGCATATTTGGTGCGACTCGGACGCGAACCCGCGACCCTCAGTAAAATATAAATACATAAATGAATTGATTACTTGTATCTCATTGTTAAAAGAAGAGTATTAGATAAACAGTGACAAATGTACATATCAATGTTAATATCCGGAGAATTCCAAAAAAGAAAGATAAAGCAAGAAACATTTGTCAAATGAAGTTGACTACATCTTTGAAAAAAAAAAGTGAATTTGTCCTCATCCAATCAGGTACGTTGATGTTTGCTGCCATCTGGTGCTAATTTCTGAAACATGATGCTTCTCCGGACACTTGTTTGTAATGCCTTCGTGCAAGGTTTAAAGATTTGTGCGTTGCTGAACTCTACGATTGTTGTGTGACGCGTGGACTAGTGAAACGTATTTTACAGGCTAGAAAGTGCGACACTCTTTCTGTGGCAACTATTAATGACCAAAGAACTTTAGTGTCTAAAATAAATTGTGGGAAATCGATCAAATTAGTTTCTGATCTATACTGAAGGATGTTACTCATTTGTATTACTTACTAATTAGTTATTTCTATTAATTTATTTATATTTACAAAAATTCTGACAGCACTTGAAGAACGAGCTATTTTGGTAATAAAAGACAACGACACTACAATTCGTACTGAAAAGGCAAAGGCTCAACTTGTAGTCTTTTTCTGTAATATAATTCGAGTGCAAGAAATAAAACATTTGCCAGATAATTTTTTACGATGTCAATGTCCAGTGTAGTTAATTACACATTGGCCGCCTGGAACACTACAAAGAGGAACCAGGATAACGACTTAGTTGATCAGGATAACATTGAGACAGACGAATCCATGCGTCATCTCTCCACATTGAATCAAGCTCTTATAAGTGTCTTATACGTGTTTGGGGTTGGAGCTAATATTTGTTCCTTAATTCTCTTAAAACGAGGAGAAACGACACGGAACGGAAAACAGACGTTGATGGTCCGATGCCTCATTTGGAACGATCTTTTGGCTCTTGTGGGATCTTTCTTTCTTATGTACATACAGCTTTACCTGTTGCCAGGAGAGCCAGTAATCCCTCGATGGCTGTGTATACTGCGAGTTCTTCTCCGGACTTTCGGCCTCTCCTCCGGAAGTGTGACCACGGTGATGTCTGTGGAGAGGTGGTTAGCACTAACTAGGCCCTTTTTTTACCAGAAGGTAAAGTTTGAAACAGGTCATATCATGTGCATATATACTTCATTTGGTAAAGTCACGTGCGTAAGCTTAGCGTATAACTCTAATTTGTTATGAATTCCAGAAATATTAATATGTCTCAGAATGCAAGTGACTCATAAGTTAATGAAAACACATTTAGTTTGATTTTTGAAATAACACATTTCAACAGTTGAAATTAATTTAATTACCATGTTTTATTATCTTCTATGGCAATACTATTCATTACGGTTTGAGTAAACACCTGAAACATATTTGTTCAGAATTAAGTGTCTGTGTTTCCGTATACCAAAGCCACATCGGGCTATCTGCTGAGCCCACCTAGGAGAATTGGACGCCTGATTTTAGTGTTGTAAATCCGTAGACATACCACTGTACTAGCGAGGGTCAGAATTAAGTTTAACAGAACAACTGTTTAATCTGTTTGTACACGTAACTTCGCATACTTTTATTTGAAGACCTTTTCTGCAACTTTATACTTTTCCTAAGGTTTGAAAATCGCCTACTGTTAATCGATTAATGCGAATCGAATCAATGACACTTTGATAAAAATGTGAAATATAATCTAAAAACAATACATAAAATAACAAGTATTTCTTAATTATTACAAGCAAAATTATATACGTCAATACTAAACTTGGTTAACCTTATAACTGTGACAGTTGAGTTTTTTACCTTGGACAATTTTTAATTTGATTTGTTTTGAAATTCGCGCAAAGCTACATGAGGGCTATTTGCGCTAGCCGTCCCAATTTAGCAGTGTAAGACTAAATGGAAAGGTATCTAATCATCACCACCCACCGCTAACTCTTGGGCAACTCTTTTGCCAACGAATAGTGGGATTAACCATAACGTTATAACGCTCCTACGGCTGAAAAGGTGAGCATGTTTGGTGCGACGGGGATTCGAAACCGCGACCCTCGGAGTACGAGTTGAGTGCTTTAACCACCTGGCCATGCCGGGCCGAACCGTCTTTTGTGTGTGTGTGTTTTCTTATATCAAAGCCACATCGGGCTATCTGCTAAGCCCACCGAAGGGAATCGAACCGCTTATTTTAGCATTGTAAATCCGAAAACTTCATTATTATAAACAAATTACTCTGAAATAGATCGGGCAGGAAATATATATATATATATACATTCATACAACTAACACAATAATACGAATTTGAACTTCATAAAAATTGTTTTCGTTTTTTAAATAACGACTTTTACATAATTCAGCTGTAAAGGTTTCGAAAATAAAAATATATTTTTTCTATCATGTAAGGATTTTTTTCTTACAAGTCGGGAAGATAAAAGTTTTTACTAGATCAAATTATTATCTATTTCACCACAATGGACAATTTTTATTATTATGTCTGTTATATTAGGATTTTAAAACGATCTGCAAGACTCTCACGTCTCGATTGGTCCAGAGCAATCTATAGCCTGTTGTTGTCAACATTTCAAGTATAACAATATGTGACCTGATTTCAATGAAAATGATTTACTTTTGTATAAGTAAATATGTTTGTTTTTTGTAAATTAACATTATTTTCGGATTCAGGAATCGCTATAGAACACTTAAACATTTCAAGGGAACAAAACAATCGCAGGCACCTGTAATGTAAACTCGTTTGTTTTTGGAATTTCGCACAAAGCTACTCGAGGGCTATCTATGCTAGCCGTCCCTAATTTAGCAGTGTAAGACTAGAGGAAAAGGCAGCTAGTCATCACCACTCACCGCCAACTCTTGGGCTACTCTTTTTCCAACGAATAGTGGGATTGACCGTCACATTATACACCCCCACGGCTGGGAGGGCGAACATGTTTAGCGCGACCCTTGGATTACGAGCGCACGCCATAATGCGCTCGGCCATAATGTAAACTCAATAACACGTGTTTAAGAAATAAACATGATATTGATAAAAATTAAAGGTTGGTATGATCTGTCAGTTACTTATTAACGTATACGAGATATGTTTCTCGTATGTATATATATTAATGCGTGTGATATCTATATATGGATAGGTATGTAAATGCATATATATATATATATATATATAAACACACATGTAACACTGCAGAACTTTCTATGTCCATACTATAATTTAAACCCACCTAACCTTCTTTCTTATCTTTATATGATTAACTCAGCTGAATATAATATATTATTTATTTATTCTTAAATCACGTCGGCTTTTATATTGCCTCAGAAGTGAAATATTTTTTCTTTAATCACGTACTTCGTTGATAACATGTTTGCTAAAAGTTGTTTTTGTTTATTGGTTAAGAGCTGCCTGAAGTGTACACTAACATATTCTACACATCTGTCCTTTGTAATGAAATTACTTAACGTACACTTGTTATTGTACACATAAACCAAAAATGTGGAAATGTTAAAAACACAAATGAAGCACTTCCTGTGTGATGTTTCGATACCCGTGGTGGGCAGAGCACAGATAGCCCATTGTGTAGCTTTGTGCTTAATTCAAAACAACAACAACAACAATCCTGTATGATGTACGTAGGACAGATATGTAATAAACAAAACTACGAGTTACGTCAAGTTCTCTCTTCGTAAATACATAAACAATGCCAACAGTCCCTTTTATATATATACATATTGCATGATTTACCTTGGTTAGGACATTTTTTATTTTGCTTATAATACTTTTAATTATTCAATTTGTGATCAGTTATTAGACTTCCATGAAGTTTGATCGATTGCTAATTCCCTCACAGTGGTATTTCACTTGTACGTTACACGGCGAAATATTTTATTCTCTTTGAATCTTTTTGAGAGTTAGCTCAGACCCTAAATTTAATCAGTATGTTAATTCAAGTATAACTCTTGGTACAAGTACATGAGAATTCTAAAGAATGATAAGTATTTTAACACTGGGATCAGTGAAGTATTACCATAGTTTAATGGGTAAAAGCAATTTACACAAGTGAGACTTTCATATTTCACCTATACATGAAAGCGTCTGAAAAGGTTATGTAACATGTGTATTGTAGTCGTCTGAAAAGGTTATGTAACATGTGTATTGTAGCTGAGGATTGCCCAATAAAACGTTTTGACGAGAAACTTATAAACTGTATGTATATATCATTTATTATAAAGAAAAACAAGCCCAAACAAAAATAAAAAACGCTACACCAATCAAAAGGATCCCCATCGTACAGGTTACACTGTAGGATTTAAAATCTATCCTAGGTTTTGGAGATGATTTCGGGAGTAGGACAGACATTTCGGCGGGGATACACCATCTATCTGTCTTAACCTTTGTTCACCAGTCTCACGTAAAGAAAAAGTTTCGTTGTTTTTTTCTTAGTATCGCGCAAAGCTACAAGAGGACTATCTGCGCCAACCATTCCTAATTTCGCAGTGTAGGACTAGAGGGAAGTCAGTTAGTCATAACCACCCACCACCAACTCTGTGATTACTCTTTTACCAACGAATAGTGGGATTAACCATAAATTATAACGCCCTCACGTCTGAAAGTGCGAACATGTTTGGTGTGAGGGGAATTCGAACCTGTGTCCTTCAGATTACGAGTCGAGCGCTCTAATCACCTGGCCTTGCCGGGCCGAAGTAAATAATAAAATAGTCGAAGGAATGTAAATAGTAAAAAAATATACGTATATATATTTATATTGGTAACACAAAAGTACATCGCGTTTCTTCTTATTTCACTCGAGAATGTGCGTGATCTGAACGGGAAAAGTTTGAGTGTATGTCTTCTATTATCAAATGTTCAAAATTCCGGCGGAATCATTGTTACATAATACTCCATTTATAATGTGATGACATAATTATTACTTTAATGTATTATGGCTTTTTTCATGGCCGAGCGCGTAAGGCGTGTGACTCGTAATCCGAGGGTCGCGGGTTCGCGCCCGCTTCGCGCTAAACATGCTCGCCCTCCCAGCCGTGGAGGTGTATAATGTGACGGTCAATCCCACTATTCGTTGGTAAAAGAGTAGCACAAGAGTTGGCGGTGGGTGGTGATGACTAGCTGCCTTCCCTCTAGTCTTACACTTCTAAATTAGGGACGGCTAGCACAGATAGCCCTCGAGTAGCTTTGTGCGATATTCCAAAACAAACAAATTATGGCTTTTTTCGGGCTATCGATTATAATATGAAAAATGTTTGAATTTTAACATGATAACGTAATCATTCACAAATTCCAATTATTTCACGACAATTGAAATTAGATCTGATAAATGGACAGAAATAATAGTAAAAAAATATATTGCTAGTAAGAGTATGCTTAGGTAACAGGTATACTATAACACTACAGGTGTATTATAATAACCAATGATGTAACAGGTATAGTATAACACTACTAGTCGGTTATAATGACCAATGATACGTCTTATTTGCTTACAAGAAATTCTTGCTGTCAGTTCTAATAACTGTACATTTATCAATAGTTAATGATTGCTTGAAAGTTAGACCGGCATGTTCAGGTGGTTAAGGCGTTCGACTCCTGATCCGAGGGGCGCGGGTTCTAATCGCTGTCCCACTAAACATGCTCGCTCTTTCAGGTGTGGGAGCGTTATAGGTTTCGGTCAATCCCCCTATTCGTTGGTAAAAGAGTAGCCCAAGAGTTGGCAGTGGGTGGTGATGACTTTCCTCCAATTTTACACTACTAAATTTTTTTATTTATTTGTTTTATTTATTTTTTTTCCAGAAAATAAATGCTTTTCTAAATTTATTTTTCACTTCAACATTAATTAATTATCACAATGATTTACCCACATCGTTGGTTTCTCTGTCCATGAATTTATCACTTTAAGACTGAGAAAAAGTCAACGAATTTTTCTAAATTAATTTACCTTTAATTATTAGTTAAATTAATGTTTTCGACAATATAAAGATATTTGACTGCGTAAAAACACCTTATGCTTTACACGTGAAAGAAATTACAATTGGTTAAAGGTGACAAATTTGTATTGTTACTATGAAATTTTACCTGCTAGCTTTACTTACAAATTTTATATTAGTAATAGCATGCACTGTGATCTGTTATTATTTTAAATATATTATCATTGTGTTATATTCTTCGTTAACTCGTGATCTAAACAAGTAATAATAACAAAGAAAGCGATTTCTCTTGTTTGAAATGTATGTCATATTCGAAACAATTAAGCAATTATATATTCATTAACCTGTTATTACTATGATATTTTACAATATTACACACTGAGTAAAGATAAAACTAATATTAAAATTACATGAAAGACCATATTAAAATAATCGAAAATTTTTATTATGTCCATTTTGAAACATTTTCAACATATTTTTATATTGTATATTTGTTACACATTACATCTCATTAAACTTGAATAATGAGTAATTTGCAAGTATTTTTATCATCATATAACGAAAGCTTTGCCAACTGGTTCATATGTTATGTATAAACTCCATAAATGTCCTTTTTAGAATATATATATGTCATTGGAATCCAAATCGTCATTTCTTAATTGGAAACGAGTTTCACAATGTTAAATGTCTTTGACCTTTATTTGACAATGAGAAAAATACATGTAATATGGAATCACAAATTTATAAAAGTAAAAGAATTGTAGTAGAAAACTGATAAAACATAGCATTTATCAAGTTGGAAAAAATGAGCTGGACAATACAAAATAAATAAATGTTACTAATAAATGCAACGAATGGATAAACCAACCTGCACTCGAATGAAATTCTCATTTTAGACCAAACTTCAAAATACGTGAAAGCGTTAGCAAGTAGGATTATTTAATGTTATTTTATTGTATTGTATGCATGTCTTTGTAATTGATGTTTTATTTGGGGGTCTGCCTTTCCTTTGATTTCAGGACATTCAGAAGCTACTGAGCTCACCTGCTTGTGAGTACTTGTTCCGCTGTAAAAAAGTTAAAAGTTAAATTGATGCTATTTGTTTTGTTTTGTTCTTGATAGGTTATTAGTTTTGATGATTAACTCGAACTTTGTGACAGAACATGTTTGGTAGTTATAATCTTCAGATCGCTCCAAAGAAATTATTGATAACAATACTGCGTCCTAATCAGAAAACCTAGATGAATTTCTAGAATATCTTGCAAGTAAAATAATACAATTAATCACACTGAATTGCGTATTTCGATTTGGTAACGCTGATTGAGCAAAGTTATAAGATATGTTTACGTGATGTGTAAGAAAGATTCAAGATTTCAAAACAGGTTGCTTATCAAGTCCTATATGAATTTAAGTGTTTAGAATTACACTCATACCATGAATCACTTCATCACTTTTGACGATTTCTAATAAAATCACCATGCATAAAATAATTATGATTATTTAACTGCTTACGAAACACGCACAAACAGTTTTGTATATCTATAATATTCCAATTAATTTATTCGAATGAAGCAACAACATGATTCCCTGGTTAAGTGCAGATGAATTTGCCAGTTTGAGAGGTATGCTTCACCCTTAAATATTCTAAGAAAATAAACAGTTTTATATACAGTCACGTGAAAAAGTTAGGACACCCTATGAAAGCCTGTGTATTTTTGTAACATTTTTGGATATATAGATATTTAATCTCAATTTTAACAATACTGAGAGATTATAGGAATATAACTAAACAATTAAAATTGCATGAAATATTTTCAAGATTTTCTGTAAATGTAATTCTACAAAAATGGGCATTTTAACTGAGGAAAAAGTTAGGACACCCCCATAGTTATTTCCACTTAAAATGGCTCAACTCACGTACAGGTGTATGACACCAGGTGCACATCATTCGAAGATCATTACTCAGCATTTTGAATGAGGCTTGCCCTATTTAAACCTCAGACATTTAGTTTGGTGTGCTCCTGACTGTTGAAGTGATAGTGAGCACCATGGTGAGAGCAAAAGAGCTGTCTGAGACCTTCAGAAAGAAAATTGTAGCAGCTTATGAATCTGGTAAGGGATTTAAAAAGATCCCAAAGGATTTTGAAATCAGATATTCCACTGTCCAGAAAATATTCAACAAGTAGAGGGCTTTGCCAACATGCCCACGTCTGGTCGTCAATGCAAATTCACCCCGAGTGCAGACTGCAAGATGCTAAAAGAGATCTTCAAACACCCTAACATGTCATCACGGGACCTACAACAGGCTGTGGCTACTGCTGATGTGAAAGTGCATGCCTCTACAATCAGAAAGAGACTGCACAAGTTTAACTTGCATGGGAGGTGTGCAAGGAGGAAACCTTGCTCTCTAAGAGAAACATCAAGGCGAGACTGAATTCTGCCAGACAGAATGTGGACAAAGACCAGGACTTCTGGAATAATGTTCTTTGGACAGATGTGTTAAAAATCGAATTATTTGGACACCAGAACAGAGGACATGTTTGGCGTAAACCAAATACAGCATTCCAGTAAAAGAACCTCATACCAACTGTGAAGCATGAAGGTGGAAGTGTCATGGTTTAGGGCTGCTTTGCTGCAGCAGGACCTGGACAGCTTACAGTCATAGAATCCACCATGAATTCTACTGTGTGTCAGAGGGTGCTTGAGGATCATGTGAGACCATCTGTATGAAAATGTTTCGTCAGTTTTAATTGTTTAGTTATATTCCTATAATCTCTCAGTATTGTTGAAATTGAGATTAAATATCTATATATTCAAAAATGTTACACAGGCTTTCATTAGGTGTCCTAACTTTTTCACATGACTGTATGCGTAAAAACGGCTGGTATGGGTTGATAAATTTTTTTATGTAGAGAAGCGAACAACGTATCGACCTTCTTCAGTCATCGTAAGGTTTATAAAAAATTTTCTCAACCCACATCAGCCGTTTGTACATGTGTAATTTTCTTTACAAGTAGCCTTTTTTGTCATCACGGAATAAACAGTTTTCTTGAAATTCAAGATTCAAAACATTTTACAAAATAATGAGCAATTCCTGAAAAATCAACGGTGGAAAGTGAGTACACCTAATAAATTCATTTATGTACATATTAGGCATGTAATGAGGTTCACTTTTAACGTAATGACTATTTTAATGAACAACCATATCTCGTTAAAAAACTAAATCTCAGTCTAGTTACGATAGTGGATTAAAGTTCCCACAAGGCTTAAAGATCCGTAAAACACAATGCTAGTTTTGAACATCCCAAGGTTGAATAAAACGTCGCTAAAAGTATTTTAATGAGTTTGAATTTCGCGCAAAGCTACACGATTGCTATCTGCGATAGCCGTCCCTAATTTATGAATGTAAGATTAGAAAGAAGGCAGCTAGTCATCACCACCTACCGCCAATTCTTGGACTACTCTTTTATCAACGAATAGTGGGATTGACTGAATTTTATAACGCCCTTACAGCCGACATGGCGAATATGTTTGGTATAACAGGAATTCGAACCCGCGACCCTCGGATTACGAGTCAAGCGTCGTAATCACCTGGCCATGCCGGGCCAGCATTTTAATATCTAAACTAGTGATGTACTGTAAAAGTGATTTTTCCCACTTTGTTTATAATGTCTTATTGAAATTTTGTTTCTTAACATAAAGAGTAAGTTAATAAGACCCGGCAGAATAAATTGTTGGTATGAAACAAAGTGTTAGCTTTTATGCCAGACTATTCTCGTGATCGTAACTTATGACATGACTAGAACTGACAATATCTAGGTTTTCTTTCTACAAGACGTCACTGAAATTGATCATTTTTAAAAATTGTCTTCATGTGATTAAAAAAAGGTAAGTAGTCAGGGATATTTATATCCATTTCTCAAGGTCTTGAGTTTTGACAGAATTTCCACATAGTCTCATTATCTGGCAAGTTTATTATTTGTGTATAGAAGTAGATATTTGGAGAAATTAACCATTATAAACACAAGATTAGGATAATTTAAAAATTAAGCTAATAAAACAAAGAGTGACCTAAGTTACGATGTCTGAAAGTTATTAAATCTCTTGTGGCTTATAATTATATTTTACTTCAAGTTTTCTATGACAGGTAAATATTTTCAAACTGCATCTTTCTGAAATCAAATGTCTGTAAAGTCATCTCTAAGTAGTTTTCCAGTAACTCAAAGTTAAGTTTGCTAGTTTACGACAACATATTTGGGTTTCAATAACTCTGGCTAGCAAAGCATAGAAATTGTTGTTATTATTTTAAATTAAGCACAAAGCTACACGATGGGCTATCCGTGCTCCCCCTACCACGGGTATCGAAACCCGTTGTAAGTTCGCAGACATACCGCTGAGCCACTGAGGGGAGCAAAGCATTTAAACTCAGTAGTGTAGCTTTGGGTTTAATAAGAAACAAACCATTTCAAAGTAAAATCAATAAATAATTACACAGTTATGAGTGGCATTTACTACCTTACAATAGTTATTATACTAAAATCAGATGTTTTATTTATCATACTTTACATTTCTCTGGTATATGTTAAAAGTCAGTGCATAAAGTGTTTCCTAAGAAATTACTAAGTACGCCATTTTTTGTTTCAGATACATTCAAATTTGAAATGAGTAAAGTTTTAAGGAATTCTAATATATCAAATTACCTCATGAGGAATTTGAAATGCTATTATAACTCATTATTTTTGTTGATTATGTAGCATTCGTGGAATAAACAAAAATAATATATTAAACTGATACACTGATGATGATAATTCGAAAATCCCACCCGGCTAGAGTTAAACGTCATAAAACTATAAAGACTCGCCAGTTGTTTGTTTTGGAATTTCGCACAAAGCTACTCGAGGGCTATTTGTGAAAGCCGTCTCTAATTTAGCAGTGAAAGAATAGAGGGAAGGCAGCTAATCATCACCACCCACCGCCAACTCCTGGACTACTCTTTTACCAACGAATAGTGGGATTGATCGTATAATTATAACGCCCCCAAGGCTGTGAGGGCGAGCATGTTTAGCGCGACGCGGGCGCGAACCCGCGACCGTCGGATTACGAAGCGCACGCCTTAACGCGCTAAGCCATGCTGGGCCCCGCCAGTACCTAAACTCAAATCTATATATACAAAATGCTCAGTTATCAGTTCAGTTATAGATGATTAGTTTGAACTGCGATACACTTTTGTTATTTTTAATTGTGTGTGTGGATTCAGGATGGGTGTTTCCATTTACTGAAGGTCTATTGATATTTTAAAGTCTACGTGTTAAGGAGTCAACGAGTTGAAAATGTTTTAGCATCGGTGTGATGAACATCTCACTTCTGATCTGAGCGCGTGTGTTGCTTGCACTGTCACGAGTATCTACTGTTTGAGCTACGCTCGTTTACATATTCACGTACAACGTAGTCACAATTTAGTTGTTGTATTTATATGTTTCTGTTGGTCGTACTGGTTGTGGGTGTATTTCGAAATGTCATCATAATAATTGTTGTACTCAAGTGACTTTAATTTGTTATCGTATATATTTCAATCAAAACTAATCCAGACATTTCAGTAGATGAACCGCCTAAGTGGTACGGTTTCTTCGTAAACAATCGTTTTCAGTCTCTTCCTAAATACTCACGTAAATGTCTTCTCTTACACTGTCTAAACAAATGTGTTGTAACTATAATTTAATACACTAAACTTGCTATAGCTTTATTACGTTATTTCATTTCAGTATTTTTAATATGGTGATTAGGAAACTGAATAAAATATTATGTAATGACAAAAAACAATAATAATAAAAATATAAAATTAAAGTTAATCTAGACATTTATAAGTACAGTAATGTTATTTTACCCTTCTATCAGTTCTCAGTTCTCGTTAACACATAATTTTGTCAGATAATATTTCTAGATTCTTTTTTTTCTCGATTCTATGACGTAAGAAATTGTTTGTTTTGAATTTTGCGCAAAGTTACTCAAGGGCTATTTACGCTAGCCGTCCCTAATTTAGCAGTGTAAGACTAGAGGGAAAGCAGCTAATCATCACCATCCACCGCCAACGTTTAGACTACTCTTTGATCAACGAATAGGGGAATTGATCGTCACATAATAACGCCCCTATGACTGATAGAGGGAGCATGTTTGGTGTGACGGGGATTCGAACCAGCGACCCTGGGATTAGAGTCGAATATCTTAACCACCTGGCCATGTCGGGCCTGACCTAAGAAATAGTATTACGTAAAATAAAACGTCTGATTGGATTACAATAGCTGTATCCATATTATTTATCACACATAATTTAATTTGGAAAAATAAGATTATTTCTCAATACCACATACGGTTTAGATTTTTCCATCAAAAGATTAAAGTTTAGTGTAAAAATGAATAGTCTTACAGCGCACATGAAACACACTTTATAGTTAAAGACAATATCACAGAGCTCTCAGAATGTTCTCATTCTAGCAAAAATCAATAACAGATCTAAATGAAGAAATTCATACATAAGAAAGAAGAGACACCTATCTGAAGAAGCTCGACATTAGTTTTCTATCCTGGGACTACCAGCACCACATACACAGTTTTGTTTTAAACTGTGAGTTTGGTAACCGTAATGATAACGTGACTCAAACATTCAGAGGGTCTGTAACTAGTTGGTGAGCCGAATGAAAAGACAGAACTGATGTCGCATCTCACTGGATAAGAAAAGCCACAAGTAGTAACCTTCAAATAATATATTTATTCACAAAACAAACAAACAATACAGCAGACAACAGAAGTTACAGGCAAGCAAATGTTTATGAGAAACAACAGCTTGAATTGAATATATCAGATTCTCACTACTATTTCACGTAATTTACCTTCTGTTAGACTACTCAGGATGAAAAAAAACTCAACTTTTTTCCATAAATGCTAGACAAAAAGAAGTGGCAAAATTAAGTGATGCAGGACAAAGAAAATACACAATTACACCTGAGCCAAAAAGCAACCATTCTGTTTTCCTATAACTGTAAGGCCTGGCATGGCCGAGCGCGTTAAGGCGTGCGCTCGATAATCCGAGGGTCGCGGGTTCGTGCCCGCGTCGCGCTAAACATGCTCGCCCTCCCAGCCGTGGGGGTGTATAATGTGACGATCAATCCCACTATTCGTTGGTAAAAGAGTAGCACAAGAGTTGGCGGTGGGTGGTGATGACTAGCTGCCTTCCCTCTAGTCTTACACTGCTAAATTAGGGACGGCTAGCACAGATAGCCCTCGAGTAGCTTTGTGCGAAATTTCAAAAACAAAAACAAACCTATAACTGTAAGAACGTCAATGTTACGTATTTTTTATGTTTTATTTTTTTCGTAGACTAAACGCAACAGAAAGACAGATAACAGCTTGTATAATTTATTACACTAAACTATTAACAGATAAAACATGAATTATATAATAACAATGACAGATATTAAGTTTAAACCTTCAAAATTAATTACAATACAAAACAGTACTGGTTTCAACCTTCAAAGTTAATTACAACACAAAATGGTACTGGCCTGTATCTAATATAATGATCTAAAATGAAAGTCTCAAAATCCAGTCTAGGGTGTGAATTTGGTCCCACGAAGAAATTCCGAAGTTTAAATGAAGAGCTTCAGAAACAATTCACAGTTCAATAAATTCGACGAAGTTCTTTTCACGTTGCCTACGATGAACGTCACAAACTTGTCGCCCTCAATTTTTCCGATTTCCCGTAAATAGTTCCACACGTGTTGACTTTCAGTATAACCACTAATTCGAAAGAATCGTAGAGATTGACGAAATAAAATCACAGCTTCTGTAGATCTATCTTCAGTCACAAATCACAGCAAACACTTAAACTTTCTCAAATGACTGACTCTCTTCTATTGAATAAAATTAATGTCTGACTCTTTTTTTTCTTTCTCGCGTCACCGTCTTTTATACCAGTAGGCCTACTTCTCGAACATTCGCGTTACTTCCCAACATTCCAGAGAAATCCGCGCATGTCCGCTCTTGCACGAGACTTCTTGTCTAGACACTAGGCCGCCAGCATTTCATTTAAATAGATATGATTGTTCTACCTAATTCTAGAAAATTCTAAATGTTATTTTATAGGAATAACAACATATTTTATTAGTTTAAACCTTGAAAGAATAATATAAATATGGAAATATAAATAATAGAAATGAAAATTGAAACACAACACGACATGTTGTCGCTTACAAAACATTTACACGACATTTACATAACTGTCAATTTATAAATTGCTATGGCCAAAAAATACCATGGAATAAAGATGCTTGTTACTTGGTAAATCTGTAATCTTGAATCGTTTGTTAAAGGCGTTAATCATTGGGTTTCGAGGAAAAACGAAAGTTTCGAAATTTGCATGTGAAAAATGTAATTTTTTTAAAAAGGAAATATTAATATCTAAAGTATTACAAACATCGAAATAAACATTGTGAACAGATGTATATAGATAAGTGTATTTTTCATTGATTATTCCTTTCATGTTATGTTAATAATGATGAACAATCAGTGTTATGTATATGTGTAAATATTTTGTAAACGACAACATGTCGTGTTGTGTTTGAATTTTCATTTGTATTATTCATTTTTCCATATTGATATTATTGTTTCGAAGTTTAAACTAAAATGTGTTATTTATTTAGGGTAACATTTTAGAACTTTCTCGAATTAAGTAGACCAATCACATGTTTGTAAATGAGTGCTGGTGACTTCCTGTCTAGAAGTGTAGTCTCGTGCAAGAACGGATATGCGTGGATAGCTCTGGAGTTGTATGGAAATTGCGAGATTGTTCGAGAAATAGGCCTATCGGTATAAAAAAAGAAGGTGACGTGAGAGATGGGAGTCATCATTCATCAGTTTTATTCGAGGGAGAGAGATTCAGTTATTAGTTTTATTCGAAGACAAAGAGTGAGATTCAAACACCAGTTTCATTCCAAAAGAAGAAAGTTAGTTATTTGAGAAAGATTAAGTGTTTGCTGTGAATATTCAACTTGGATTTGTGATTGAAATTAGATCTACGGAAGCCGTGATTTTATTTCGTCAATCTCTACGATACTTCTGAGTTACCACTTGTGCTGAGAGACGGCGATTTCATTGAACTGTGAACTGTTTCGGAATCTCTTCGTGGGACCAAATTCACACCCTAGACTGGAATTTGAGACTTTAATTTTAGATCATTACATTAGATACAGGCCAGTACCGTTTTGTATTGTGATTTATTTTGAAGTTTGAAACTAGTATTTTGTTTTGTAATTAATTTCGAATGTTATAACTTAATATCGGTCACTGTTATCATATAATTTATGTTATATCTGTTATATTTGTTAATAGGTTAGTGTAATAAATTATACAAGCTGTCATCTGTGTTTTTCTGTTGCGTTTAGTCTACGAAGAACATAAAACATAAAAAAATACGTAACAATCAGTAAGAATATTCTGGGCGTTAAGAGAGAGCTAAGGTGAAATTTGACCCACGAGACCAAAAACATTGTTTCGTTTTCTATCTTTCATAATGTAGAAATCACCACTGAGCTGTTTACGAGTAAACGTTTAATTTTCAGTTTCAAGCCTAATTAAAAACAGTTCTATGCAACCACAAACGTGATGTCAGTAAAAGATTACATAAGCATTTCAGTTATCTGCGATAAATATGATGAGGGTAATAAGCTGGAGAAACGCTATTTAAAAGAGAAATTGCTCAGTTAATTTTATACGTTTAGAATATCATGCAAGGTTACAGAACGGCTACCCACACGTAACTGTCCTTAATTTCGAACTAATGAATACAGAAATGGCAGCTAGATAACTGATCCACCGTCTGACGATAATAATAAATTGTGGAATTTAACTATCAATTATGGTTCCAAAATGCAAATGTGTTTTTTTGCGAAAATGGACAAGAATTACCGCATTCACAATTCGCGTACATTAATTAGTGTGATACATCCGACCAAACTTTACTATGCATGAATATATTTTCTTTTCTAAAATACTTTCCTGATAATAATTTGAATAAGCTGTCTTCCATATAATGACTCATTGCATTTATTCTCTGTTCAATACCCATATACTTCTGATAAATAGTTTTGACGAGCTCTTTACATCACAAATCCGAAAACTGGTTTAAGACAGATATCGGTCAGCTTTTCATGAGATATATAGTTTAAAAGCGGAAAGTTAACTGAAAATAGCTTGTAATACAAGATGCTGGTAGGACTGTGATTAGATCACACTTTATACATCCTTGAATTTACTTTATGGTCTACTTATTATCTTAGCAATAAATATTATGAAAAGTGATTATAATACACATGTCAAGTATTTATTGCATGCGGGAAATAGAACCTTAAAGAAATGTTCTGAACTTTAGTTAATCAATGAAATTTTTCGACATCAATTAGCATTTTTCTGTATATATTTGTAATTTTTATTATATATTAGACATTTATAAATGGTGTTACAAATTTTAGAATGCGCAGATGATTGTTTGATTGAATGTAAAATAACAGATCTTACACAGCAATCTGTAAGTTTTCTAAATAAATAAAATGAAAAAAAACTCCCACACTTATTGTTGTGACAAAATGTCTTCTTAGACAAGATTTTGCTCAATTTCAGGTCATGTTGGTGCATTTAAGATATTCTTGATATGAGTATTGTTATTAATTTTTATCATATACATCATAAAATATGAAAAATGTTGAAATTATCTTCATCAGATTATAAGGACATATATGCTATTTTTATCTTTTCAGATAAAAGATGTTTTGGAAGTTCCCTGAATATTTTCTTTTTCTGTTGTAGATAATTTCCTTAGCACACACATTTATCTTCTTTCAATTAAATACGTCTTGATAGCTTTATGTGAGTTGTAATTAATTTATTCATTTCAGAAATATCCTTGTAGTTTACTAATTGTTCTACCATGAACTTCTTGGTAACTTTTGAATTGTTGAAGATTTTTCGTTCCACCAGTGATATGGACTTCAAAATGCTGAAGCTCCTTTATAATGCAGAAATATCTCTTTCTATTTCCTTTCTTTAGACGCATTCCACTTTTGACCAGAGGTGCTCTGAAATCTTCTTAACTGAACATTAACGTAGTCTTAAAATTATATTTGTTGTTGAATCTCCCTTTGTTTTTCAAATCTCTGGCAGTTTTCTTGTTTCTTTGAGTTTGAGGTTCTGAAAATCGAGGAACGTATTTTCTAGTTTGTGATTATTTTTGTATTTTCATCCACAAGATTATTTGAATATGACTCATAAATAACAATAAAAATAATATTTTCTCTTATGTAAAGTAAACTTTTTTTAACATGTTACAATATTTTAATAGGTACTTGTCAACATATCTATATATATTATGTAAAAACTATAAATATACTTTTTGGTTCCTCTATATGATTTATCATTTCTTTAATGTTGAATAAATATTCATTTTTTTACTAAACGCTAATTTAATTCCTTTAGAGTATTATTACAAATTGTTTCAATTGATCTAAATAAATTTTCTCTAATTTTTTTATTTATCTTGGGAAGTTTTAAATTCCCATAAACTTTAGTTTATGTATGATATATTGATTTCGTCTTTTGCTAGCTTTGAATATCACTACTGAATCAATATAATGGTTTGTGAACATATAATTTACATAGTGATACCATATTTAAATTTACTGTTATCATTTTGAGAAAATGCTAATATATATTTCACGATATTTTTGTAACTTTCTTAAAATCCTTACGTATTTTGAATCATTATTTTTAATGACCTCATTATTCTGCTTCGATTGTAGATTGATACTAAGTCATGCTCAAAAGTTATTTTCCTATTAAACTTATTTTCACAAAAATTATTTAAATATAATAAAAAACAATAATAGAATGATTTCTGGGGTACTCCAAAAGTTACGTTCTTGTAGTGACTTGCAAAATTATTTATTTTAACTGCTTTTTTGTATTTGATATACATAATTTAAAAAAATTTAAAACAGTATCTTTTAATTTTGATTAAACTAGTTTTTATACTGTTAGACAATTCTTATTCCTCTTTTTAGATTAATAAATTTTCTGTACCTTTAATCAAATAGTTACAATAGTTTTTACTAATTTGTTCATTTTTAATATTCATATAAAATTCATTAAATGAACTTAGATATAATGTTGGTTGTTAAGTAAATTTAATATATTCACTATTCACTGCAACACTTGTCAAATTTTTAGAATATTGTGAGTGTTTTTCTTTTATCTTATTTACTATGTCTCACTATTTTATAACATTGGTTTAACTACAATTTTTTTCTTATTATAATTTATTTTGATTTGATTTATAAATCTTCCAGTATAATTTCTATAATTTTAAACTCAATCAATTCCTTATAGGATGGTAATGTATTTTTTATATTTCTATGCATTTTAGTTCTTCGTTGAATAGATTGTAATAATTCATCTGTCATCTGTAGTTTTAATCAATTTCTAATTTAACAAAATTAAATAATATAAAATGTAATTATATTTTCTAATGCTATAATGAAATCTTTATCTGTCATATAACTGTTTAACGTATTTTCAGTACTTTATTATTATGAATATTATCATTACTTTTATGCATTGCTTTTAAAATAAATTTTAGAGATATTGTAAGATGGTCTGTAATTATAGATTTTAATTGTTGCTCTTTGCATAAAAACTATTTTATGCGTTTTCATATTAGTATGATCAAGACGAACACTTGACTAGTTCTTTATTAAAAGTTTGTATAGAAGGATAAAAATCAAAATAAGCTTATATAATATCATATTATCTCACGCTTTTCTGTTCAGCTTCAATATCTTTATTTATGTCTCCTATGAAGTATACATTTCTCATTTTATTTTCACTGAAAAATTTCAATTATTTAATATAACGCTGTATATTATGCTGGTCAG
Source organism: Carcinoscorpius rotundicauda (assembly GCA_011833715.1). Lineage (NCBI taxonomy): Eukaryota > Metazoa > Arthropoda > Merostomata > Xiphosura > Limulidae > Carcinoscorpius > Carcinoscorpius rotundicauda. The sequence continues at coordinate 23,529,612 of CM022405.1, read as the reverse complement.
ACTGAGACCTGTAAATGGCCACAACATTAACATTAGTATTGTTTTAAACGTACAATATAGTTATTGCTTCAACTGTTATCAGCTCAGTGGTTACTTCTTTTACACTTCATTCATTACTAAAAGCACTATAGCACCTATTGATTTATTATGATATCTGATTTTGTAACATATTTTATATTCCTTTAAATTATGTCAATTTAACTCGTCATTTTTGGTTCAAAGTTCTGTATTTACTCTGATAAGTATTTTCTATGGAATTAACTGCAAACAAATAATAAAAAGATAAACATGTTTATTTAGGTTACATACATTAATTTGTACCACATTTATCATATTTGAACTAACAAAGAAGTTATTCTTATACTGATTACAAATGATCATTTCCTGAATCACCATTTAACGTAACTTTAAATGTATGTGTTATTTTAATCTTATGTTATAGTTTAGTAAAATCTGGTTTACTTTCAATTGTTATTACTTTTTATTTTGTGATATTTTTATTACTATTGGTTTGTTAATCTAAATAAACTTGTAGTTTTGTTTTTATAAGTAATTTAACTGTAAAGCTTTATTTAAAATGTAGGAGATGCTTATTTATAAATAATTTACCTTTTTTTATAATTCATTTATTACCAGTTGCTTTAATCACATAATTTATTCCTTGCCGAATTTCTATGATATTCTTTTTTGTATTTCTGTTGCTCTTTGAAATCCAGTAATTATATTTCGCGAGGGACGTTAAAAGATAATTATTTGTTTTTTTAAAATATGAGAACCATTTGCAAGATATTGGTTTGTAATTCAAGCTCTTTATTTTGTTTTTCATTTTTCTTAATGTTGACTGTTATTACTGATAATATTTTTCATTAATTTGTAATTTTACTTGAGCAAACGTCTTCTGATGATTTAAGATTTCCTTTCAATTTTACATTCGAACAATTCCGGTCTAATTTCACTCATATTCTGCTCATGTAATTTCAATATTTCCGTTTTTATTACACGAAAATATTCAAACGTTTTACCTTCATTAATATAAACAAGTTGTTCTAAATTTCCATGAGCTTCACATAAAGTACATTCAGTATTACATAAAGCTGAAACTGCTACTAGCATAGAATAATGTTCTATTAACTTGGAAATATAAGATACAGAAAGACTCTTTCTTTCACACTTTCGGAATTTATCATTTTTTTCTTTACTTAACTGTTAATAATTTACTTCAGTTACTGTTACATGGAGTAGTATTAATATAACTAACTTACAGCGATATAACCATTACATATAATCGTGTATCTCAGGTTAACAAAAAGATGGCTTAGGAAGGTCGAAACGTTGTTCTCTGCTTATCAATAAAAGTGTTAATACCCATACCAGCTGTTCTGAGATACATTTTCATTTCAAGTGGTTTTTCGTCATCAAGGATTGTATATAATAGTTTTGATCACTGATTACTTCGCCATATGTGCTACATGAGATGGTAATATTTATTAATAGTTTTCATTCCTTCGATTTCCAATGTTATTTGTAGGTTTTTAACTGTTCTAACTTTTCATTCCTTACTTAGTTCTTGAGTACTATTCTTCCAAATTGCCAATTAATAAAGTCTTACACCTTTTGTTTTTAATTTTAAGCGCGTTATAAATGTGGAACAAAGTTTCTTATTATTCTACTGTTTCTATTAGATCTAGCAGCCAGTTAAGATTTCGTTAGTTCATGAAATTTGTAATTTTACTCCTTTGACGTATAAATTCCGATTAGTTATTAGTTCGGTCTTCTGGGTAATAACGTCTTGACGAAATTCTCTGGTTGTAATAATGGTTTCTCATTAACAAAGTTTTCATTATAGTTTTATAGTTTCCTGATGGTTGACAATCTCATAAGAATCATTTAGGTTCTCTTACTATAAAGTCTTCACAATTAACTGTTATTAGAGTGAGTGATTTGATAACAATAGTTTAAAAAGTTGATGGCATAGATTGTTGACAAACTAATAATTTATACTATGCTAATTTCCGTGTCAAAGATATGAAGTAAAACCACCTTTTAAAAACCACAAGCACGTGTGAGGAAGGAAAACAAGACTTTTCATGTGACAATAAAATTACTTGCTTATTAAGATACAGTTGTTGTTTTGAACTAAGCACAAAGCTACACAATGGGTTATCTGTGCTCTGCCCACCACTGGTATCGAAACCCGGTTTTTAGCGTTGAAAGTCCGCAGACATACTGCTAAGCCACTGGGGGCGTTAAGATACAGAAATACCTATATATCTACATAAACAGTAGAAAGACATTTGAGTTAATATGTCGGCCTGTTATTAGTTAACGATGTTATTAGTGTATTTTTACCATGTAAACAATATATATTATGTACATATATGTGTATGTCGTTTAGATGTTTGTTTTAACTTCTTTTACTTTTAAAAAAATACAAAACATTTCTGTAATTTTTTTTTTTTTACAAATGGCAAACTCTTATGAAAATAATTCTTTAGTTTTGCAACTGGTGTTTATTGTATAGTTCAGTTCATACATAATGTATTTATGTTTACTGTACAATTCAGTCAATTAATAATGCATTTAACTTAAATTTGATGATGAGGAACTCACTTTAAAAAAGTTAGAGCTTAGAGACAACTTAAATGGTAATGAGAAGAATATTTTATACATGCATAATTGTGCCATCATTAGGTACAAGTAATTTAAACAGACATATTAACATAAATAGATATATACATACACTGTGGAACAATATTGGGTCATGTAACCATTTCGTTCCATACAGTATTTATATTTCTTTGTCTAGTAACGTATTTGTTTGTTTGTTTTTGGAATTTCCCACAAAGCTACTCGAGGGCTATTTGTGCTAGCCGTCCCTAATTTAGCAGTGTAAGACTAGAGGGAAGGCAGCTAGTCATCACCACCCATCGCCAACTCTTGGGCTACTCTTTTACCTACGAATAGTGGGATTGACCGTAACATTATACGCCCTCACGGCTGGGAGGGCGAGCATGTTTCGCGCGACCCTCGGATTACGAGTCGCACGCCTTACACGCTTGGCCATGCCAGGCGTAACGTATTTGTACCTGAAGATGATATAATCTTGTCCAAAAGTTGTACATTCATATTAATGTTTTCTTCATTACTAATTTAAGCTGTCTTTAAACTTGTATATAACTTAAACCATAAGCACATTTGTACTGATGATTATTTCTACTTCCTATTTCTTTCTCTTCCTCTCTCTCTATCACTTCCTGACATAGATTTAAAAAACAAACAAAATTTTTCAATATAGATAGTAAACTGAGGTTAGAGCAATTGTTAATATAACATAACAGTTAATTTTAGAAACTAATGGGAGTTAAATATTTTGAAAGACTCCAATAAAATATTGAAAATATTGTCATATTTTAACTGTTGCTTATATAAAAAGACAGTTAGATGTTGATTGATATTCCACTGTTGTTATTACGAGTATTGAATGTTGGGACTTCATTTTGTTACTGATGCCGCAAAATCTTGAACTTTTGAAGTTTCTCTAAAAACCTTATTATTAATCTTCCCCATCTGTTTATAAGCAATTAATTTTAAGGAGTTAATTATATAGTACTAAATCGTTTCTTTCTATGTACATACATGTATATATACCTGGCCTTACAGAAATGAAATGTTTGAATCCAAACTCTTATCGAAAGGTAGAACTTTGCTGAGAAAGAATGGACCATCCTTTAAAGAAGCATATGTCTAAATTCATTTGAAATTAAATTTATGGGTTTGTGTATTTGTTTGTTTTCGATAAAAACTTAAACTAATTCCAAATTATAAAACAACGTGCTATAAAGTATGAATCAATTGATTTTAAATTTGTACGCCAAGTTCTTATTTCAGATACATTTGTTTGGGCACTTACAATGGAAAGATCGCTTTTATGTATTGTAACACTCATGTTTTGCAACTTCACTCGTGTCCTGATTCATTATCAGTAATGAGTACCATTTCTATGTATTAATTTCCACCTCTGAAATATAACATGCTAGTATTTAGTTTATATTCTCAGAATATTGCATCTGTAACATGTACTTAGACAAGATTTGCCAGTTTATCGCAGAGCTATTCAGCGATTATTCTGGATGGGTAGATACAGGCAAGAAAAGTTCCTACCATGGAGTCACTGTACACATCAACAGCACGACACGACGAAAAAAATATGCATTACCTTTATTTAGTTACTTTTCAAGCATTTCACCTTTGAGAGATTGTCACCATTATTGTTTCCATAATTTATTTTGTCACGTGACTTCCATATACAGTTTTGATTCGAAATGTTCACTAGTTTGTTACTACTATCTGCTCTTATATCATGAGCTATGTAAAGTATTACGTAACAGCAGCTGACCCGTATTCATCGCATGTGATACGTTTCATATACTGTATCTTCCCTTCCCTGCTCCAGGTGCAAACATGTATTCTGATAAACAAGCATATTTCTCAGTCAACCAAGTTACATCAACCTTTTATTTCTCTAACAGTGTGACGATATTACAGAAGCAATCTAAACATTGCAAAAGTCTGAAACGCTAGAGGTGAACATTAATGTCAAAGAGCTTGCTTTCAGAATTGGATGAGCTTCATTCAGAACTAGTACATAAATTCTTAGTAAACCATTTGAGCAATGTTCCACCTTTCCTCTTTATGGATGTGAAACACATTTTTATTTTTTAGAAAATGTAAAATAAAGTAAATAACTGAGACTTTCTTACTCACTTTTATTTTCAAAACATTAAAACCTAGTTGCTGATTTACCATCAGACTAGAACATGGAGAGTTCAACACTATGCATTCGCAGTTCGTCTAGACGAATTTTAATACATTCACATTAATACATTAAGAATTAGTGTTATAAAACGAATTGCATGTGAATGTTATTGACTTAATAACAATATCGTTGTTCAAGTTTAAACACAATTGTGTGGCAAGTCTTTGTTAAGTACGTATATCTCATCAAATCTATTGTTTTTATTTTAAAATATTTCTGTATTTACATTTTATTTGGGTAAGACTATCTGTAAATTTTAATCTTAATAATGTATGTAAAATGATAAGTTTAAATTAAATTGAAATGAGAGATTTAGCGCCTCGTTTGTAAAACGTCTTTCTTTCTAATAACAGAGTAAATGTTTATTATTATATGAGAGTAATAGATTCACAGAATTATATCATAAGAACATAATCATTATTAGATCTGTATATATTCGTAACCGTAATTTCGAAACAAGTCAGTCGGTGATGTTGAATGTAAAAAAAATAAGGCTTTTCACTTTTCTAGATATTTAAACACAATTAACGTTAGGTGTTTGTTTGTTTTGTAAATTTCGTGTAAGCTGCTCGACCACTATTTGTAATAGTTGCCACTAATTTAGAGGTAATAAACTAGAAGGAAGACACATGATCAACACCACTCACCGTTATTTCTTTGATTAGCGTAACCATATAATGGTATTGATTATCATATTACGAAACCATCAGGGCTTAAAGAGCAAGCATGTTCGGTGAGGGGATTAGAACCCGCAGATTGTGAGTTGAGAACCCTAACTCGTACTGCATTTCAGAACATCCTAACTCTAGGATGCTTAGGTTTCCTGTCAAAAGATGCCTCAACTACTGAAGGAAACAACTGATCCAATTTACTGGTGAGAAGACAAATTGAACAACATAACCTCCTAGTCAATATAGAGCTACCAAAGTGATTTTGACTAAACAAGTTACATATTGGCGTAAAACTCAATTTTAAAGCCACATCGTTGTCATAACATAACAAAAATATTTGAATGTTCTTAGAATATATACTTATATCTTTTGATCCTGTCTAGTAATGGTATAATTTGCATTTGTAATCGAGCGTTTTCGTTATTACTAGCAACTTTAAAGGGGAGAACTTACATCGTATAAACACGCGAGCGTCTTCCTGTCGGCTGAAATGTTCCTGCTCGCACTGTTCTATTTAACTATTGTTTTACGAGGTCTGGCATGGCCAGGTGGTTAAGGCACTCGACTCGTAATCTGAGGGTCGTGGGTTCGAATCCCTGTCGCACCAAACATGCTCGTCCTTTCAGCCGTGGGAGCAATATAATGTGACGGTAATCTCACTATTCGTTGGTAAAAGAGTATCCCGAGAGTTGGAGGTCGGTGGTGATGACTAGCTTCCTTCCCTCTAATCTTACACTGCAAAATTAGGGACGGATAGCACAGATTGTCCTCGTGTAGCTTTGCGGAAAATTCAAACCAAACCAAAATTCGGACAGCTTTTACGTGAAAGTGAACAGCACAAGTGGTAAATTCTGATAGAAGCATTATTGACCCTAATTCTACATCACTTAAACTTGATTATGAACTAGCTATCTGTACTGTAGTTCTTATTCGTCGGAGAAATATGGACTATATAACCGCGTAATTCATATGTGACAGTTTTTAATCGATAATATTGGACTTTTCACTCCAATTTTAGTCATGTTTAGTATTATAAGATCTTTCTATATATCTTTTAAAATATCATAACGGCGCTTAGTTTCCAGAGGTAACATTGTCCAAAATATTGAATGTATAATTCTTTGCATTTGGTAATATTTAGTAAAACCATGTACAATCTGCTGAATATTAACGGAAAAATGTGTTCATAACCGTATTAAGTTATAATTATTTTCATGAATTTGGTAATTTAGCTAAATTATTTTTAGCCTAATACTTCTGCTCTAATCAAGTATAAAGTTACGAGGTCTATTATATTTTTTTGTGTGAAATATACTTCTAACTACCTAAACAAAACAGAACACACTTTAAATTTATTAAAGTGACCATTCATTAGTTTCCAGTTGGGAGTTTATTGAGATGTTTTTTACAATGTTTGATTTTTACTAAAATAAACTCATTATATAGAAAAACATCCTTAAGTTTTATTTTTTATAATGAGTTTTAGTAAAGAATTAAAACACAGGTTTCCAATGATTATTTCTTACCTGTAGGTCAATTTACTACAAAGGTTTCTTCAGACAGATGCGTATAACAAATTATAACTCCCCTTCTTGATAACTCAGCTATAAGAGAGCTTCAAACTCTAAAGATCCTGTTTCGATACCGAAAGTGGGTAGATTACAGATAGCCCCTTTACGTAAATATGCGTTTCACAACAAATAATCACGCATAACAAATAGTAAGCTATAATCTTATTGATATAAAACTAGAACTGGGCCTCTTATGACAATCCAAATGCTTTCATTCAACATTTACCTTAAAACACCATCTCAACTCAATTAGTTATCATCTGAGCCCCTTCAATCTATTTCACAGTCTCCCCCACCCTGGAGGCTCAACGGCAAGTCAGTGGGACGCCAACGCTCAGTATTGGGCAGATTGTAGATAGCCCGTTGTGTAGCTTTGCGTTTAAGCAAATAAACGATTCGTTTCATAGCTTTTGGCGTTCCAAGTTAAATTAAAAAGGCATATGAGGTCAGAGGTCTTTATTCTGACTAATACAGTTCAGTTGGTATGCAGACAACTGTTTAGAATTATAATTATTAATATATTTAATTTAAAGAGCGTAGTATGTTTTTATTTATTTGTATTTACAGAAACTTTAAACTCACTGCATTTCGGTAATTTCATTCTGTAAGTTTCCTCCGTAATGGGTAACATGAATATCTCACTAAAGAGGTGTGTAACATATTTCGCACACACATTTTTACAATTACTTTTGATTTAACTGAGACTTATAAGGGGTATGATATGAAAGCTATCACTATTAATAACAGAAATAACGTAATCCATAGCTTTAATTAATAACGAAAACTTTATAGATGACAACGACTCTCTAAGCTATTTTCCACGATAACAATGACTTTAGCTTAATTTGAATTATAGATGAAATTATCTGTGGAATTTAATTAATCAGATATGCCTCGATGTCAATAGTCTAATTTTAAATAATTGTTGTTTTATTGGTTTAAATACTTGGGAATTTTACTATCAATGAATACTCTCTAGAGCACAGCTTTGTATCTTCTCATGAAATACAACAGTTAAAATTTGGCGGTAACGTGTATTATTCCAGTTTTGAAGTAGAATTGTTGTATACAAATATACCCTTAAAAGAGGACATAAATCAATAATTACAACAACTTAACTCTTCTTAATATCTGTGTTTCTGAAATTAATGAACTATACCACTAACGAATGTCATTTTCACTTTTAATTATTAAGAATTAGTTGCAAAACGTCGAAGGAGGATATAATGGTAGATACATTTAAGATCTGTGTTTGAACTTAATTATCACCTTACGTTTTGTTTTTGTTTTCTTTTTTGGATTCAGAATTTGAATTCTTGTCATAGAGTCAACTTATCTACACTTATAAATGTAAAAAAAAACCAAACAAACAATAAATTGTGTGTTTGTCCACGAACTATTCCCTGGTCTATAAAACAATGTTGACCAAACATGGTAAGATCATACATCGGACCAAAGGCCACGTCATATAATATGCTTATCTGGCTTCACCTTTTTTGAGTCACTCCCAGAACAAAACATATGTTTGTTTAGCTAATTACTCCGTAGATTTGGGTCCATTTGTATACCTAAAACTTTTTATTTTGAGTTTTTTTTCGCCAAAAAATATCAAATATTCACATTTTTGGAAAGAGAAATGGCAATCAAAGTACAAAATAAGTCAATGTGTCAGGACCTCTTTTGAAAACCTCTAGGTTTTCATATGCTCAATTTGATGTTGGGCTTAAGAGTAGGATCACAAAGAAATCTCGTTATTTTGGCCAAGAAAAAAGAACTTCTAATATTGTGTATGAAGAAGCACTCCGAATATCAATAAACATTGAGGCTTAGAGAGGGATACGTAAAAGTAATAAAGAAAATTAACGTATGTGTGACATCATTTCTATAGTATAGAATGAAGTAGGTGTGAAATACGTGTGGAATAAACGATGCATACAAATACAAATACTTGATTTTCGTAACTAGTTCACGTTCTACTTTTAATCCTTATGCCCTTTATGTTAACGTGAGTGAAATAACACGCTAACCTAAGATTCTCCATCAAGTCAAGTGTATTAGAAAATGTTCTTAAGTAACATGACGTTGACATTCGGTCTCATCGGTTTTTAGATATCAGGGAAACCAAATACAGTTTGCTTTTTCAGAAGTTGAAGAGCATAGCATAGCATGGTGGTTAGTGTTGGACTCGCAATCTGAGAACATGCTTGTCCTTTCAGCTTTAGAAACATTAAAATGACCTGATCAGCTCCACTGTTTATTGGTAGTTAAGAGAATAGTCCAAGAGTGGGTGGTGGACTAACTATTGACTCTAAGTTAGGAATGACTAGCGCGGGTATCCCTCAAGTAGCTTCAGGCGAAATTCTACAAAATAGATACAAACAGACGTCTGTGATCAAGAACAGATAGGAAATGACTTTAGGCACTGCACATTTGTGTAACATTTCTTCTATACGAGCTATTTTTATATTATTATTCTCAATCTTTCAGAATAACTAGATTGCGATTGAAAAAGAAACATGTATAATTTATTTGCTAAAACAAAAATTCCAATTGTGGTAACTTTAATAGCTTTAGCACACTATATTACTTTGGTAGGTAAACGTAACTCAAATTCATCATTAAATGCTTTAGGCGTACTAGTAGTTTAGAAAGTTCAGTTTAATAACGTGCACAATATTAATCGTGTTGTGATTGTGCTTGATATATTGTATAATTATAAGGAGTGACCAGACTGTAACACTATTATTTATTAAGCTTCAAGTGTCTTTTAAACGTTAAAACCACCCGACATAATGTTTAAATCATGAAGATAAAATCGCAACTTACTTGTTAAAAGTAAGAAAAAAAAATTCTTTCGATGATTTTTACCATTTGTCAAATATTAGTCCAAATACACTTTCTTCCAACGAAATCTAATGACATCATAATTTGATAAAACTTTATAGAAGTACGAAAAGCCAAGAAAGAATAAAAACACGAGATAGATAGTTTAAGATTGAGAACTTATCCAATGTGACATAATTACATTTACAAAAGTAACTCACCCTCAAAGTTTCACTTGATTCATTGTTTTAAATGCCACTTCCAATTCTATCAAAGTAAACTTTCTGCTTTTATTTTTGTTAAGGTTAAAAATTATTTTATAGTACTTTGTAAACACTAAGATAATAATAATATCAATAATATAACAATAGTTGTTTAAAAGGTTTAGGCACATTTTAAATAGCCGCGGGACGGACAGGTGGTTAAGGCACTCGACTCGTAATCCGAGGATCACGGGTTCGAATCCCCGTCACATCAAACATACTCGTTCTATCAGCCGTGGGGGGGGTTATAATGTACTGTCAATTCCATTATTCGCTGGTATAAGAGTATTCCAAGAGTTGGCGGTGGGTTGTGGTGACTAGCTGTTTTCCCTCTAGTCTTATACTTCTAAGTTAGGGACGGCTAGCGCAGATAGCCCTCATGCAGCTTTGCGCAAAATTAAAAACAAACAAAAACCACATTTTAAACGAATTATCTCAAGGTCTAATAAGATTTGTGGTTCACTAGAAGGTAATTTAACCACACGATATTCGTCGTCTTCTTCCTGACTTTAGTTTAACTTATACTACTGGTGTAAAATTATACAGTATTATGACTAATAATGCTTTCTCACATTAATGGAAGTTTATTATACGTGCTTATATTTCCTAAAGCTAATCCTGTTGAAGTTTTTCTTCAGACCAAATTGTTCTAGGGATACGTAAAAGTAATAAAGAAGATTAATGTATGTGTGACACCATTTCTATAGTATAGAATAAAGTAGATGTGAAATACTTGTGGAATAAACAATGCATACAAATACAAATACATTTCTATAGTATAGAATAAAGTAGGTGTGAAATACTTGTGGAATAAACAATGCATACAAATACAAATACATTTCTATAGTATAGAATAAAAGTGTGAAATACGTGTGGAATAATCACAGTATGATTTGTGAATAGCTGGATGATTCAGTTGAAGTCATGGTGGAGAAGGATTCATGTGTTGAGTAAGATGTTATATTATACTGTGTGATGTTGTGTTGGAGTTGAGTATGATGTTATACTTTAATGTGTAATGTTGTGTTATAGCTGAGTAAGATATTATATTATACTGTGTGGTGTTGGAGTTGAGTAAGATCTTATATTTTACTGTGTGATGTTGTGTTGGAGCTGAGTAAGATGTTATACTTTACTGAATGATGTTGTGTTGGAGCTGAGTAAGATGTTGTATTGTACTGTATGATGTGTTGGAGCTGAGTAAGATGTTATATTATACTGTGTGATGTTGTGCTGGAGCTGAGTAAGATGTTGTGTTAGAGCTGATTAAGATATTATATTTTACTGTGTGATGTTGTGTTAGAGCTGAGTAAAATGTTATATTTTACTGTGTGATGCGTGTTGGAGCTAATCATAACAATTGTAGGTTCTTGTTGGGGTCAGGGCCTGACTGAGTGAGGACTAGTTGAATGTTTCTGTCTTGTTGTTCAATTAGGCAAGTATGTAAATATCCTCACTTCTCCTGCATAGACTGTTGTTCAATTCTTACTTCATCTGATGCTACAGTGGTTGGATTTAAGCTGAAGATATATATATATATATATATAGTACTTTGCAAAATTGTTAGAACTAAAGCAAAAATTACATTTCAAGCTACTTTAAAAAAAAACATGGAACATAAATCACAGGTGAATCATACAAATTTCATCACTCTTCATCTTTAGCACAACAGAAACTCAGTGGAAGTGTTTGAGTTCAGCAGGCAGTTAATATTTTGTGTTTCTCCATTTTGCTTTAATAACTTCAGGCAGTCTTTTAGGCATTATTATAACATAATTAATCAAAGTGTCCTTTGGCATTTTGCTGCAGATGCCTATAATATACTCCCATAGAGTGCTTTGGAACTAATTTTTGATCTGCCAAGTTCTTTACCTATCAAATCCCAAATCTGCTCAACCGCGTTGAGAACCGAGCTCTGTGGAAGCCATTGCATCACATGAATGACTTCAGCATCTTCTTTCTTAACTAAATAATTTCTGCATAGTTTTGATGAGTGTTTGAGATCATTATTCTTCCAATGGATCAGTATCTGATGGTACTTGTGCTGGTCCATTATTCCATCTATTTGGCAAATATCTCCTGTTTCTTCAACAGAAAAACACTCCCAAACCATCATACTACCTTTTGCTTCATGCTAGGTGGTATGCATTGAGGAAAGTGTTTTTCATATTTCTTCCGCAGGACGTACTTCCTACACTTTGAATCAAATATTTCATATTTGGACTCATCCGTCCATAAGACCCTTTTACAATAATCAACAGTCCAGTTTTTGTAATTTTAAAACAAATTTCTCTCTCTTGACAATATTTAGAGTTCAAAAAATGTTTTTTTAACTGCTACACGATTAAATATTCCATTATTGTTCAGTCTTCTTGATACTATAGACCCGACACTTTTCTATCATTTAGATCATGGTTGTTTATCTCATGCTTGTAGTCATTGCCAATCTTCCTTCTGTCCTCGAAGGCTGTATAAACAAAAATACTTAAAATTAGTATCATTGGGTTTAGTTGTTCTGACTCTTTCTTTCCTGTCTTTAAATTTACTTGTCTCGATCTCATAATTTAGGGTGTACTTGGGAGCATTTTAATTTGTCAGAGCCCAACCAATATCACGTAAAGCTTTTACGTAAAATCTTTGCTCCACTGACAATTCTCTACGTTATCTGGACAGTGGCATGACATTAAATCTTCATGCACATCGTTAAGTTTTTATCGAGGTTTATTTGTAGAGTGCTATTAAATTGAGATTGTGGTGAATACGCAAGTTTCTCGCTAGCTTCTTTCTCTATAATTAAAAAACTGCATGGGATATCATGACTGTTATTTCAGACCATAATTTTAATCAGTATGTTCATTAAAGGTGAACACTTATGACACGCTACTGGTACAAGTATATGGGAATTCTAAAGAATGATAAGTATTCTCACGCCGGCTCATTCAACTGCCATAAAGGATCAGTGAATTATTGACATAAAGTGAATATTTATAATCTGTAATGGCATAGATTAATTAGGCTCATAAAATGGAAAGACTGATAAGATATTCTCCTGTCCTAATACTTTTGCAAAGTGCCGTATTTAAATAACTTGCTTTCTATTATATAAATACTCTCGTTGGTACAGCGGTAAGCCTACAGATTTACAATACAAAAATCAAGGGTTTGATTCCCCTGGGTGGACTTAGCAGATAGCCCCCTGTGGCTTTGTTAAAAGAAAACATAGACACACGTTCCATTATATGAAGGTAGAGTTCTTATTTTAACTCTAGAACATTCAGAAAATGAATTGATATACTTATTTTGATTTCGACAAGAAATTGAATGTTTGAGTTCTTTGAGCTAATCAGTTCCAAAATACAACTTCAATGTCTCCTCCATGAGAGCAAATATAATAAGTGTCGTTTGTGTGCCTTTTTCATAGGCTGAGTTTCAAAGTTACAAAAGCGAATGTCTCTAATTCAGTATCCGTGAAAATGGATGTTTCATTGTTACGCTAATTTTTCACTTAAAGAATGTATAGTTTAACTGAAAATAAGAAGACGGTGTCTCATGCGAAACTACTTCCATTGCACTGTTTATTCTGAGACTGGAACGTCGTTCGAAATGGATATATTCTTGTAGGAGTTGCGGAGTGTTTCAGGTACAAGCATCGAAAAAAATGTATGTTGTGTCAAAACTAATCAGATAATTGTATGAAGTACTTTTAAAGTTTTATTCAAGCTTTATCTCAATGTGTATAGGGTATTCTGTGTGGCTTTTTAGATGTATTAAGGTAGGCACAAAATGTCGTGAGATTTTCATAAGAAACAGTTAAGACAACAAAGTAAGGTATAATGGAGATTTCTTTATCCATTAAGTAGGAGTACTATTGTCATCCTCAATCATTCCAACATGAACTGTTGATTTCGATTATTTGTCTTGTCACATTTTTGCTCCTTTCAAATATAGTAGTGGGCTCGTCTTTTCACAGATATTTTTGTTGACCTTTCTTCGGTAGTTTGTTATGTTTATCCGAGTAAAACTTATTTTATTTCATTTTCTGTTATTAGTGATAATTTTTATACAGATGTTCGAATGCTGTTAAGGGGTGGGGTTGGTGGGGTTTCTTTTGAATTTCGCGCAAAGCTACACGAGGGATATATGTACTAGCCGTCCCCAATTTAGCAGTGTAAAACTACAGGGAAAGCAGCTAGTCATCATCACCGACCGCCAACTTTTGGACTACTCTTTTTCCAAGGAATAGTGGGATTGATCGTTACAAAGAGTAGTTTGTGTTACATGGGAAAATGGTGTCAACTATGAACCTTTCATATCATGTAATGAGTATTTTTATCGATCATCTATTATTCAAACTTTGACAGAGTTCTAATATCTATATCTTTAAGTCATCAGGTGGTCAATATTTCTGTGTTTAAACTTAAAGCAGGTTTAAAAGTAGAGCTATCTCAGCGACGTTTGGAGATTTTTTTATTATAGCGTAATTATACCAACTTTATAATATAATATATGCATATATACATTAATGCATATTATGCAAAGGAAATAAAACGCCTTCTTTTTGTTTTGTATAACTTTCGGTACTCCTTCATACATAGAAGTCTAAAAAATGTCAGAAAACACATTTAACTGTATGATTTCTGGTCTTCTTTATAACCTGTTTATCATATAAAACTGAACAAGAAATATAATTTTGATACAGTTTAAGTTTAATTTCTGTTAAATTAAACATACTGTTATTCCGATTATATTTAAATGTTTATGAAACAGAAGTAGAAACGATTTATCATGTACACTTAGCAGATTAATTTCTGAACTACATATTAAAATACATCTAAATATAACTTTCTTCTAACATTTTTATAGCTAATTTTTAACTTTTTAAAAACCCCAATTATATTTACGAACAGAAGGTTATTACACTATGTTAAATATATAAAGAACTGCATATCTATATAAAAGCATGTTATATTTTTAAGTCTGAAAGGTTTGAACTGTTTGAATGTCTATTCTGAAACGTTATCAAATATTATTCATAAAAGAAAAAGCAACGTGAAGTAAACGCAATAAAACCACTATAACTATTAAAACACATTATTGACTTAGATATTGTATTCCACCCTCTCAAGAGAGCTTGAATCACGCCTTCTAGTCAGCGTACATGAGTCACTACAAACTGTCAGTACAAGTAAATTTGGTATAACTCATGTGTAATACTCAACAGAGTAATCCATAAGTTAAACCTTATATATATATATATATATATATACTGAGCTATGAATCCAGCATTCTTTACAGCCTGTGTTCTTAGAAGAAACTTGTAAATGGTGAACTCGGCCATATAATTGTTTTCCAGCGACAATAAAGTAGTTCATAGATATGATAACCTTGATTTGTGACCTTAATCTAGAAGTCATTAGTGTCCACGAAATTGTTGTGAATGTTCATACTTTCATGATCGCAAGCGCAAAAGAACGCAACTAGATACCATAAAGCTACAACCTGAGTGTTACTAAATGACAACTTGTACACGTATCTATCTCAGTGACAGTCAGTGATTAGCTTGAATGAATTCTCCTTTGTCGACCACAAACCACTTTTTTCAGAGTTACAAGATCAAACTATTTTATAAAGAATAAAAGATTGTAATTTATTTATCTGATGGTTTAAAAATATGAAAAACTACATTTGTTGTTGTTGTTTTGAATTAAGCACAAAGCTTACACAATGGGCTATCTGTGCTCTGCCCACCACGGGTATCGAAACCCGGATTTTAGCGTGTAAGTCCGCAGACATACCGCTGAGCCACTGGGGGGCCGAAAAACTACATAGCGTCATGCTTTTTAGATATAGCTTTCGAACACAGACAGTTGGGACATTTTTCTAACTATCAATGCAGTGTGATAAACCTTATGGTGCTGAAAAACTGTATTTACATTTGCCTATTAGTTAACGAGCTCCATTTCAAAATCACTTTCTATGGTTTGGTGCCAATATTAAAATTAAATCAATAGTGATTGTTAATTATATAATCTCGTTAGGTTTTTAGTACCAGATTACCCTCAGGTTTAACAAAAAACTTTTCTCTTAATGGATTATTTTCATTGTAGATATGCTACTGAGAATTTTTCGGGAACGGTTTTGAATCGAGTATTCTTTATTTTGTAGTTTAAAAGATTATTAATATTAGTTACCTGTAGTTTCGTTATTTTAACATGTGAAATATTGAGGGTCAGAAAAACTCTCTAACTTCGATGACCTTGCCACAATTATGTTTAACTACATGTAAACAGTACATACAATATAATAAATGTTGGGTTTGTTTACAGCACGTCGATATTTTATACCATACACAACGTATGTGAAGATCACATGGCTAAAAACGTAATTTTAAAAAGTTCCACCAGATTATATTTTTGTTTTTTTGTAATTTCGCGCAAAGCTATTCGAGGGCTACCTACGCTAGCCGTCCCTAATTTAACTGTGTAAGACTAGAGGGAAGGCAGCTAGTCATCACCACACACCGCCAACTCTTGGGCTACTCTTTTACCAACGAATAGTGGGATTGACCGTCACATTATAACGCCCCCACAGCTAAAAGAGCGAATATGTTTGATGCGACGGGGATTCGAACTCGCGACCCTCAGATTACGAGTCGCATGTCTTAACCCACCTGGTCAGATTAGACAAGAAAAAAACCTCCTATGGTTTCAGTAATTGCTTTATATTTGTAACACGTTTCTGATAAAAAACATAGGCCTCTAAAATTAGTAAAATCAACTCACCTTTCTCCTAGAGAAGAGACTAATCATTTTTAAACATAACAATGAAGAGTTAATTCAAATATTTTGTTACTTTTATACATGTCTTGAAACTTAGTATTTATTATGATAGGAAATTAAAATATCCTGTGGAAAATGCACATTTTTTATATTTCTTTTCATACACAGTCGTACATTGGAAGTCAAAAAAGAATCGAATATTGGTTTATCTTATCAGCTTAAAAATGAAAACGAAAAAATTTTTGAGAAGCAAATAACATTTTGGTCAAGACACAATGTTCAGTAACTCACAGGAACATTAATTAAATAAAATTTAATCAAAACAAAAGCACAGGAGCGCAATGTTTATCCTTAGGAGTTATAATTCCTCATTGTTAAGTGCGTCGTTTTCTGAGCATCTGGTATGAACTGCGCATGACACTAATTAACGTAAAACATGCATATTTATAATGATTTATTACTATCTTTAATAAATATCACATGACAGCATAATAACCGAGGTTGTTTCTTGTTGTTTTGGCAATGTGTTGAAAGTAGACAGATTATCTCCAACCATGGTTACTACTGTGAAAATAGTTAATTACTTGCGTAAACGCTGTTTCGATATGAAATTCTTCCAGACTTTAATACATTTTTGCTACTGTCCTAATAAAGTGTCTAATTATTGCTGTAATCAATAACTATCGTGAATAAATAAATATGAAATTATTTAGGTTAAACTGAGTTAACGTTTATGTTTCCTGGATATTAGTTTTAGTAAAGAGCTAAAACTTTGGTAGCCAGTTTTGATTTCATTTCCTTAGCTTACGCATAAAATCTTTTTTTTTTGCACCTAAAATGTTTTTGATTATGTATTATGAATTTTTATTAATAACATACACCAACAAACGACAAGTAAGAAAGTGACGCTCGACAAGGTTGTAAAGATCTATCAGTGTAACACATTTGCAAAACATCTATAAAATGTAAGTATGCTTTTACATAAAATAAATTCCCGGACTTCTGAGACGAAGAAAAAATATTGGGAAAAAACTTGATCAAAATGAGGGTTGTTATACCTAAGGTGTTTCTGAATGGATTACTTTGAAGTATGATATAAGAGGCTTGAGTCTGGTATGTCACACCCTTTGGAAATACGTAGTAATTTGGAATATCGCTAATCTATCACACCTGTTAATAACATACAGTGTATCCTGTAGTCTGTTTGTGCTGCACGACATATTACCGCGTGTCTTCATAAACATTTTCTTTTCTCTAAGACCCAGTATTGATCGTGTTGGACTCTGAATCTGAATCTGAAAGTCAATGATTCGAATTCCTTTATTGCAATATTGCGTTCTGCACTTTGAAGTGCGTGATAAGTGTGACTGTCTAATAGCAGTATTCGATTAAATCAGCCAAAAAATGAGTCTATTCTGTTGACAAAGCTGTGACTTCAAAATTAGTGCGCATATCCGTTATCAAACTGTACGCAAATATAAACAAAATCAATCAAACATTTACCTTCCCTTCATACGTTTCGGACACAATCTATATTTCTAAATTCGAACCATGCTTTCTTTCCAAATTGATTTATACCTCTCATAGAGTAGATGTCTTATTTGCTTTATTAAAAATAAATATTTTGGCATTTATTTTTATTTTCTTTGGCTCGAATTTCATGCAAAGCTACACGAGGGCTATCTGCGCTATCCGTCCTTAATTTGGCAGTGTAAGTCTAGAGAGAAAGCAACTAGTCATCACAACCCACAACCAGCTTCTACTCTTTTACTAACGAAGAGTTTGGATTGACCGTCATATTATAACGACCCCACGGCTGAAAAGGCGAGTATGTTTGATGTGACAGAGATTCGAATCCTCGACCCTCAGATTACGAGTCAAGCGCCATGTCGGACCATTCTAATTTCTGCTTGTGTGCACAAAAGTTTTTATTATGACACAATGTGAGTTACAGATATATATATATAATTTGTAAGTAATATTATGTCATAATGAAACTGTTTCTAAGCTATACACGTTTTCTTTAGTTCTTATTCCAATAAAGTAAAGAATACTTCTGTATAAATTTATATATATATATACATACTTTATATTTAGAAAAGTAAACGAGAAGCTAGCACTAAATACTGTAAGAATATAATCCAGAATCCTATTTTATATCACCAGTTTAAAGAGTTCGCTTTGATGACGTAAACATTATGGCTATTTAGCGCTACGACCGTACAGCTTTCAAGTCGCAAAGTGGAATAACAAAGCTTCCTTTTCCGTCTTCATCTTCCATAAAGGCACATAATTGTGGTGACTTTTGCGCTCAGTGACATATTTATTAAAGTCAGTTAATTTGGTTGGTCGTAAAAATGTGGCAAATGTGCGCTAAATGGATGTGGTGAATGTCAGTTTTTGTGTTTTGCAAATTAAAATTTCATACTGCTCGTTCCTTCTTTATAAGTACAGCAGGAAGCCAGGTTTCTGAATAAAGGATGACTAAATCATTGTTGAAACTGTTTTACTTGACGTAAATTTCACAAACTTCATAAAGCTTTTTGGTTACGACTAACAAAAATAGATTAAAGTTATGAAAGAATCAATTGTAACTGTTGACTTTTCCGATAACTAAGTGCTTAAAGTAGCACCAGGTAACTCGATAGATCAAAGTCACAATGTTCTTGTTCCCCCGCTGATACAACGGAAAGTCTACAGATATACAACGCTAAGATTAGACGCTCGATTCCTCTCGGTAGACTCAGTAGATAGCCAGATGTGGCTTTGCTATAAACAAACACACACACTACTTTCTTAAATCAGAATACAGGAAAATAGATTACAAGATATTGTGATATTCTTTTCTATAGTATAAAAATTACTCTGAATATTGCTTGTTGAACCCGCCATTTCTTATTAACAAGCAATTTGAATAACAACATTTCCTTGTAATAGCATTTTACATCAAAGGTTCCATTTAGAACAAATAAAATCATTCTAATTAACTGAACATACTATGGAAAAGTTTGTTTCCTAGCATTTCAATATCGTCTCTTAATCCGCAAAATCATAAATCAAAATATTTTTCATCGTAAGTTATGGTAGAAGTTAGTTATCTCAGTTGATTATTTTGTAATCCTAGCATTTTTTTTTAATATTTCAGTTAAATGAGAAAATGTTTCTCAGCGAAATATCTCGTGAATTCCTCTACTTTCTGTTCCTAATATCATTTTAATAGTCTTTATATCATCCAAAGTCTTTTGCTAGAAATTGCGGTCTAAGACAGTTTGGTTTCCAAGAGCAACAGAAGTATATTTGTTCATTTAGAATCCTCTGAAGAGAGAAAAACATGATCTATGTACATATGTGTGTTGAAATAATGAACATTACAGATTGAAACATCATGAATTTATTTGAAAGCTAAAGAGTGGATTAGTCCTATTCTATAAAGTATTTTTATTCGCAAAGCTGAGTTCCAATCTTAGCAACACTAAAACAATAGTCCCCGAACCTTAACTGCTGAAGAATTATAAAAGTAGCAGTCAGTTCCTACCTTAAGGCCAGTAGTTCAAATTTAGGGTTAGGACGGAAATAATTACTGCAATATTAAAAGTAAAGAAAGCAAAGAAACTAGACTTTTATCGGAATGTAAAATTATAACTACTTAATACCAACACTGCTTTTTGAGATATTTTACAAAATGCAGGTGGCCAGGTGGGTTTAGGCACTCTACTCGTAATCTGAAGGTCGCAAGTTCGAATCCCCGTCACACCAAACATGCTCTCCCTTTCAGCTGTGGGGGTGTTATAAGTTAAATCAATCCCACTATTCGTTGGTAAAAGAGTAGCTCAAGAGTTAGCGGTGAGTGATAACTAGCTGCCTTCCCTCTAGTTTTACACTGTTAAATTAGGGATGGCTAGCGGAGATAACCCACGGGTAGCTTTGCGCGAAATTAAAAAAAACAACAACAAGCAATACAAAATCAGACGCAACAAAATACATCTTATGCTAATTCTGGTTTATTAACGTGTAATTAAGGAAGCATCACAATAAAAGTTTAACAGCATAAAAAAATAATAATATTTTAATATAAACCAAGACCTTATCATGTTATGTTAACAATTATAAATAATACAATAATATATTTTTTCAGAATTCATCTACATACATTTATCACACATAGTATTTATGTATATTAGAAAATGCCCCCCAGTGGCTCAGCGGTATGTCTGCGGACTTATACGCTAAAATCCGGGTTTCGATACCCGTTGTGGGCAGAGCACAGATAGCCCATTGTGTAGCTTTGTGCTTAATTCAAAACAAGAACAAGAACAAATATTAGAAAACTTTTTAATTTGTATTAATTTTCGCGACTATTCTGGAGATGAGTAAGAAAACATCCCAAAATCATTAATTGTTCAATTTTTTTTAAATCTAAGAGATTTTTTAACATTTTAAGTGTGTCGTCACCTTGCGTACAAAATGTGAAACTTTTCCATTTATTACAAGTTGACGTATTGCTTTATAAAACTGTACTAATTCAGTTTAGCTATTAAAGAAGTTCGCGACACAAAGAAGAGTCACAAGAGAAAAATACACTAAATATTTGAATGCTTAATTTAATTGATGGATTTCACATGACAGTCACTGTGACCGGAATGCTTTGTTTATTGGTTTTGGATTTTGCGGAAAGCTACTCAAGGGCTATCTGCGCTAGTCGTCACTAATTTAGCAGTGTAATACTAGAGGAAAGGCAAATAGTTATCACCAACCACCGTCAATTCTTGGGCTACTCTTTTACCAATGAATAGTGAGATGGGCCCTTACAATATAACGCTCCCACGGCTGATAGAGCGAGTATGTTTGGATGCGACTGAGATTCGAACCCGCGACCCCCCGATTACCAGTCGAGTGCCTAAACCATTTGGTCATGTCGGGCTGACTGGAATGCACTCTTTAATACAGAACATACTTCATTATGACTAATCTGATTAAAAAGTAGTATATCTTAATAGTTACTCATAATTTTATGATGAGAAATTAGTTTCAAAATATTTTTAAAGCACCTTAGAATATAAGAATGATTTAGTAATTAATATACAGTTTCCAATTATAAGAAATAATCATTTGAAGTAAATGACGAATTAGCAACCTATTACATCTTGAAAACAAAAATTCTACTCCGTTACTCCACAAAAACACGGCATTACAATATAAAACTAACTTAAATTAGAATTGGTTTAATCTGTGTTTAACACAACAAATAACGTACAGTGCAATTTTCCCGATACTTGCAATTAGGTCAATACAGTTTAAGAAGTATATTCACAAAACCAGCTCAGTTTTATTAACCGACATAAACTGATATGTAGTTCAATAATAAAACTTTGTTGGAAAAAATTCTTACGTGAAACCAGACGATAGGAGAACTTGTCTTATTTGATGTTGATCTATTTACGAGGATGTTTGAAAATGAAGTCATAATTTACTGAAATATAGCAGAATGCTTTTTTTGCAACTCGATAACATGAACAATATATTAAAGTTGCATTTTGTTATCTGTTTCAGCACATTAATCACAAGATGATAAAGGTTGCTATTGGAACGTTGTGGTCTATTTCATTGCTTCTGGTGTGTTTACCTTTTATGGGGTTTGGACTGTACTACGACACCAATGCCCCAGCACGACACTACATGTGTGTTCGATATCGTTTTGCCGTCAAAACAGTGGACATCGCTTACGCTTATTTCATGTTCACTTTTGGAATAGGCTTGTGTGTAGTAATTGTGTTCTGTAATCTCACAGTGGTTATCGTCCTCAGTAAAGTAGGGAAGACCTCCAAGGGACGCATGGGACGAACAACCATCTCTAGGAACAACCGTGAACTCTTCTTCAACCACACCACCCACGAGGAGATTTCTTTCGCCAAATTAATGTTGATTCTCTGTGTCTTTTTCATTGTGTGTTGGATCCCTTTAATGGTTAGTAAAGTTTTTCTACATTTAATATTTTAAACAGTTAAACAAGTTTTATTTAATACATAATCACATTTTCGAGTAAAACTTGAGTTAATGTTTAAAACTTGTGGTTAAAAAGAAGACATGGTGCGTACAAATCGGTGGCATTCTCAATCGGAAATATGTCTTTCTAGTTTCTACTATGATGATAACACGTGCTGCTGCTATACTTGTTGCTTAAGTGGTTTGGTTTGTTTCGAATTTCGCGCAAAGCTACACGAGGGTTATCTGCGCTAGCCGTCCCTGATTTTGCAGTGTAAGACTAGAAGGAAGGCAGTTAGTCATATCCACCCACCGCCAACTCTTGGGCTATTCTTTTACCAACGAATAGTTGGATTGGCCTCATGTCATAATGACCCCACTGCTGAAAGGGCGAGCATATTTGATGTGACAGGGATTCGAACCCACGCCCTCGGATTACGAGTCGAGTGCCTTAACCACCTGGTCGTGCAGGGCCGGTTGCTTAAGTAACAACACGCACATGCTTATATGTTAAAAATGTTCTAAATAAAGATACATTTGGTAAACTATTTAATAGATCCGTTTATAATAAACTATAAAGTAGTATTTTGAGAATTTTATATAAAGATATAGTGTGAACAATAATTGCGTGTTTTCTGATACCTAAAACTGGCACTGGCCAGTACATGTTGAATTTCTAATGAACAGTGAATTTGTTACGAAAACTGTAAAAGTTAGATTCAGAAAATAAAAGAAAAACTAAATTGTCGATGCGTTTTTATACTCTTTAAATTTAAATTCATACTATTTCGACAATAGTTATAACAACTTAAATGAGTGCTAAACTACTTTTTTTGTAACAACCCATCTAACAAACGGCTGAAAGGTCGAGCACGTTCGGTGTGACGGGGATTCTAATCCGCAACCTTCAGGTTACGAGTTACTTGTTTATGAATCTTTAAGATGATATTTGCTGAACTTCTAGTTGTGAAGAGAAAGGTCAGTTTACTCGCCCTCGAAGCGAAAAGAGGATACCGAAAGAGGACCCTCCAGTGGCACCGCGGCATTTCTGCGGGTTTAAATACCTGCGGTAGGTAGAGCACACAAAGCCCATTATGTACCGTTGTTCTTAATTCCAAACAAACAAGATAAATGTCACATTTATTCATATTTCATAAAGTTTAATTTTGGAGCTTGATCTTCAGAATCAAAAGCATATTCGTTAATGATAATATTGTTATATTCATGAAATAATACAATTAACAGAGGAAAGATGAATAAAGGACTAGTAAAATATCCTAGTGGTGAGCCACCCATGACATATTTAATCAATGCAAGGACTTCCAGGAGTCGGAATAGAAACGTCCATGAAAATAGACCAATAACAATGGTATTATTGTCGTTCAAATAATAATTTCTGCACTTTACTTCTTGTGGAGTCAGTGAAGGTTGTTATGATTTTGTGTATATGTGTAACATAAACATCAGAAGTGGTATTTTAATGATAAGAAAGTATATTTTCTAAGTTTAAACGTGAGTACCTTTGGTTAGCCTTCAGTATTAGTAATAAATCTTAGTTCAGAAACATAATTATTTCTTTCCGTTAAAATCCTGCAAGAGTAGAATTTATTGTTGGAATAAAATATTACAAGTGTCTTTCTGTGTTAATGCCACATGTGTTCATTGACTAGTGGTTACCATGAAAGCAAATCACTTCACGAATGCTATTACGCCTCAAATACACGAATTATCATGCACGCACCATTACATGTGACTACGTATTCCATTGATGTTTGGTTTCGCAACGATAAATTTATTTTTCACACCAACTTCAAACCATTAAAATTCTTACAGCGAATGAACAATAAATTGATAACAGCATCCAAAAACTTTTTACTTTTGAATACTGGCTAAAAGTTAGAATTAATTAGTGAAAATCACGCTCATATTATTGCATTTCACAACTTCGAAACATTTTATGTTAAAGGCGCCCTTCACAGAATATTGAAACATTGGTGGACACAATATAGTAATCCATTGTGTAGCTTTATACTTAAATAAATACAAACAAAAGTAGGTTATAAAGTGTTAAAGTCTGTAAAACGATATTTCATGTTTTACATTTAGTTTTCTACAATGCTTGGTAGTATTATGTATGTTGTTGTACTAAGTGTATTATCATACGATCTGTTTTTGTTCACATTAAAACTTTATTAAATAAATCATACCACAGCTGACTATCATAGTGGCTCATTGGGATAAAGAACGAAAACACAAATTATTCTATCGCATAGCCGATATCTGTATGGCTCTCAACTTTATTCTCGACCCAGTGATCTATGTTCTATCAAGGAGACCTTATCGGCGTGAACTGAAAACCTTGTTGAAGCCATTTTGTCTTGACTGCTATCCTCAGTTGGAATGGATAAACAGCAATGGCTCTAGAACATTTCACAGAAACAGTGGTTACCCTTGGAACATTGGTAGTAAGTTTTACTTTTACTTATAGCTCCATTATACAGTAAGCTATTTCTTCATTATTAGTGATTGTGTAGTAATATTACTTCATTACTTTTTTCTTACAAATAATCAAGCGTTTATTCACTTCCAATAGATAAAAAGTAGGTTAATATTTTCACTGTTATTATTAAGGTCTGATATATTATTGGAATTTTTTGATAAGTTACTGTTTATCGACTGATTGTATTCAAAGTAATCACATCTTACAAACTGCTACTTCTAAAAGAAGGAAATTTTACATGAGGTACATTAACAATCAAAGGCTTCTTCAACAAAGATGTGAAAGCTTTTATTTCTCTCTCTTCCTTTTTCAACAATAAGGGATCGGTTGCTTGGATGAAACGTCAGTCAGTCAGTATGCAATATATTGCAGAGATTTGTGAAAATTCAAAAACAAATTATTTTTGTTGAAGTTTCATTTAGAGATAGACTGTCAGTCACTGTGTAATATATAGTAAACGTCAATGAACATTATAAAATAAATTATTCATATAGTAGAAGTATCCTTTATGGATAGACTGTCGGTCAGTGTGCAAAATACTGAAAAATCAATGAACATTCTAAAAGAAGCTATTCTTTAGAAGTGTCGTTTAGGGATAGACTGTCAGTCAGTGTACATAATGTTGTAAACGTCAATGAACATTCTAAAATTAAATTATTCATGTAGAACTGTTGTTTAGAAATAGACCGTCACTCAATGTGCAAGATAATGCAAAGATCAATGAACATTCTAAAATAAACTATTCATTTAAAAGTGTCGCTTAGGGATAGATTGTCAGTCAGTGTGCAATATATTGTAAAGATCAATGAACATTCTAAAATAAATTATTCATATAGAAATATTGTTTAGAGATAGGCTTGATGTACTGATTGTTAAGCATTTTGAACACCAGTTCTTTTGTAAATGTTTTTGAGGTGTCTGTATCACATCCAGTTCCTTTCAAATTAATTTTCGGTATCTCTGATAATAATTTAGTTTTCCTAGTTAAATTAATTCTGATATATAGCTGTTTTAAATACGGGTTCTTTTCTCTACAATCACTATTGGAAGTAGTTAAGACTGTCGCGCACTTGTGATGTTTCTTTTCGGTTTATGTTCTAATTAAAATTTTTTTATCTTCAAATGTATCTTGTTCAAATCAATTAGAATGTCGTACTTTTAACAAGAGAGTGCAAGAAAAGTGAATAACTCTTCTAACACGACTTATTTAAATCATAAATAATTCATACTCAACTTTAAGCTTTAAAAATGTATCGACAAAAATCGTTAGGAATAAATTTCATATATGCTACATACATAAGTATAACAACATATAAATATATCATAAAGATATAACACAATAAACATATAAAGGACTATTAACTGATCAAAATAGTGCGCTAATGTATAATATCAAATAGATGATATATTTTTCTCAAGAATCAAAGGTAACAAAACATTTATTATTAACTAACATTTATAGCATAAAACAACAGACTTAAATTTTTCAGCTGTTTACAGTATTCTATAAATGTGAAATATTAGTTATATTGTTATATGAAACGTTTAAAAATATCTGTTCACGAATCTGTTGTTTTTTCTCTTATTACGACAGAATACTTTATACTGATTTTAATAGCTGTAGTTATTCTTTCTATTTTATGAAGTGTCCGCTATCTACTGCCAGGCATGTCAGGATGAGATGTCCGAAAGGTATGACTTAAATCTGGTACTTACTTAGTTAGCAACACTGACTAATTATTGTATTATTTTTTGTTTACGATTTCTATATCTTACTGTCTAATACTGATAGGCCCGGCATGGCCAAGCGTGTTAAGGCGTGCGACTCGTAATCTGAGGGTCGCTGGTTCGCATCCCGGTCGCGCCAAACATGCTCCCCCTTTTAGCCGTGTGGCATTATAATGTGACGGTCAATCCCACTATTCGTTGGTAAAAGAGTAGACCAAGAGTTGGCGGTGGGTGGTGATGACTACCTGCCTTCCCTCTAGTCTTACACTACTAAATTAGGGACGGCTAGCACAGATAGCCCTCGAGTAGCTTTGTGCGAAATTCTAAAACAAACAAAAAATCTAATACTGACAATTTTTTTACTTCATGCTCTGTTATTATTTATTCTCTTACATTGGTCCAATACTAGTCAGTTTTTACCTCTTTCTAGATTCTTCTAGTGCTCGTTGATCACTGTCTGATATTAATTATTGATCATTTCTCTTCTGTACCTTCCTTTCTAACGTTTCCATTCAGCTGTGTAAGTTGTACTGACTCCAGCTTTGTTTATCGTCCGTTGTGTTTCTACTTTATTTTTCTTTCAAATATGATTTTTCATTGCTTCAACTCTTCTCAGTTTTGTGGGATTGACTGTAACATTATAACGCCCCCATGGCTGAAATAACAAACATATTTGGTGTGGCAGGGATTCGAACCCGCGACCCTTAGATTACAAGTCGATTGCCTTTACCATTTTGAAATGCCGGGTCACTTTAAACGTGGAAAACTGTAATATATAAGATTAAAACATGTATCTAAGATGGCTGGTATGGGTATTAACACTTTCACTAATAAAGCAGTGGACGACGTTACGACCTTCCTTGGTCATCATTCTGAGATACGGTTTAATTTCCATCATCATTTAAAATTGAAACAGTATTATCTCTGTGTATGTATGTTCCTAAACGAATATTTACTTTTATTATTTCAAGAAATAGAGTAACTAAAGTAATTCAGGTCTTAGGTGTGCAATTTTGTGGAAATACATTCCTCATAATTAAGACCAAATGAAGTCAAGTCGAAAGTTATAAATTCAAATAAATGTTCCATGAAATTTCCTTTCTCTAAATTATGATGATTTTATATCGATTCTTGAGCAAAAAGAAACAAATTGAACTGGATGTTGCCTGAGTTATGACGGATCAGTACTAACAGCATAACCTTTCTGCCGTTCACATTTAATCCTTTCTCTATGGTGCACAATTTATTTACTTATCGCTTCACTCGTAAAGGCGTAGAAGTATAATCTACACAGACATGATCAAAATAATATATTTAATCTACGTATTATTTTGGTTTAGTTTTCACCGGAACTATATTCAGTTATCGATATCATAAATAATAGATTTTATTCACGAGTATTAAAACCAGTCTGTATCCTTGGTTTAAAAAGCTCGAAGCCCAACATAACCAGGTAATCCGAGAGTCGGGGGTTCGAATCCCGGTCGCACCAAACACGTTTGCCCTTTCAGCCGCGGGGGCGTTATAAAGTGACTGTCAATCCCACTATTCGTTGGTAAAAGAATAGTCCAAGAGTTGGCGGTGGGTGGTTATGATTAGCTGTCTTCCCTCTAGTCTTACACTGCTAAATTAGGGACGGCTGGCGCAGATAGCCCTCGAATAGCTTTGCACGAAATTCAAAAACAAAAAAACAAAAAACAAAAAGCTCGGGACTACAAGCTAAGCACGTGTGGTAGACTAATGTACCGAAAAACGCTAACAATTCAGTCTAGAAATATACCATTGTTTCGAGAACAAATACGCATCACATTATTAAAAACCTAGAATATTGGATCAGTCATAAGCTGAGTTCGTTCCTCTTATTTCTAACAATAATAATTTTTAGAGAATTTTCACTCTAAACCACGCAAAATGTCATTCTCGCGTGGCCATAACTCAGTTTGAAATAATGGACTATAGGAATAGTTGTTAGCATCCATCACTACTTTTGTTTTACAGAATAGTTGGATTTGTCCGTCAATGTTATAGAACGTCACAGGCTCCAAAGTGCGAAACTTTTTATTGCGACAGTGGGAAGCGAACCATGACTATTTAGACTAGATCCTCTTCAGACACTCAGATTGGTTGTGTGTGCTTTCTTAGAGCAAGATACATCGGGTTATCTGCTGAATCCACCGAGGGGAATCGAACACCTTATTTTAGCGTTGTAAATCCGCAGACTTACTAACGGGAACACAAAATTATTAATAATATTAAAATTAAAGCTAGTCCTCTTGATAGGATCATAGTACGCATGCGCATGCTATCAAACAAAGTGTGGATGAATTTTTGATTCACATTTTTATTTCCAAGTTTTTATTTTTATTTTAAACTTATACGAGTTTGATTTTGTGGCTTATATATTAGTGAAGCGAAAAAGTGGAGGTAAAAAGTTTATATTATATACTGCTAAAGATATGCTGAAAGTGTGTCATTTTTTTCAAACTAAGAGGGTCATAGAGGGATAGTAAGACAATACAATTGTCACTTGATACACAGAAGCAAAGAGATAATTTATTTAAATATTTTCTTTTGAAGTAAAAAGATTAAAAAATTGTAAAATATTAAAATATAGGTTTAAAACTTTTTAAGTATATTGATAATAAACATATTTTATTAAATTTTGTCCTGTATAATATTTTTCAATATTATATATTTAATAACGATACGTTTCTAATTGTCATATTTTAATTACTTTTACAGAAATAGATAAAGAATGTACATAAAATAATAACTTTAGTACTTATAGATAACCTTTTATTTATCTATTTTTTCATTTTCATCTCCCAATGAAAGTGGCTGTATATTTTTGTAACGATTGTAGTAGTACATAGAATAATTTACATATCAAATATTCAGTTAAGAACAGAACATATCAACAGAAAAATACACTGATACAACCCTATTATAAATTAACTGCTCTGCAAATTTCGATACAACTCTCATACGTATCAAATTTCGAGGTATAACTATCATTTAACGTTCTATGGTTATATTTACATAATTATGTGCAATAAGTAATAAAATGTAATTATTTATCTCAATACAATGAGTCATATAGACAATTTTCCAGATACATGTTTTAAAAATGCGATTTAAAGGCTTACTGCGAGTCAAACTAGAGACTTTTTTGCTTTATGTTACTATCCTTAAGAATAAATGCTGTTCTAATAAAACTGTTTATTTTAATTCTAACATTCTAGAGAAAACATAAACACAAAATTGACCAAATAATTTCCAGGTTATTGTCTTAAAAGTCGTTTGCTTTTGACCTGTATTGTTTTAGTTGAAAAATTGAGTGGCACAGTGGAATGTTTGCGGACATACACACTAAAAATAGGGTTTCGATACCCGTGGTTGGCAGAGCACAGATAGCCCATTGTATAGCTTTGTGCTTAATTCAAAAACAGACAAACAAACAAAATTGAGTGTTATTTTTCATGTGCTCTAGCGTTCTCCATGTTGGGAATACACAGACGCCCGAATTAAAGCAATATAAAATTCATCTAGATTTTCTTCTAAACGGGTCATTAGAAGCTAGATATCAAGATCTACTTGGCACAGTCGCTCTATCTCCGGTGTATATGCCGCTTTTTAGCTATTCAGAACACCCCAAAGTTGAAAATTGGTGACTAACTAAAATTTATATATTTCTTATTTTAATTTATCATTTTTATTCAACAGTAACTATAATTTTATCATCACGATCTTTAACTACCTATTATATTATTATATTATACTAATTTATAAAGTTTTAGAATACACTTTATAACCTACTAATCAATGTACATCATATTATAAAACATAATCAAACAATTATACGACAAAAAATTTATAAACTAAAATAAATATAGGGCTGGCAATTAAACTTAGTAGACTGAACCATCTCAACTTTACATGGGAAAATAAAATTCCTACATTATAAACCTTCTCACCAGAAAAAAACAAATAAAATCAACATTTTCAAGCGTAAAATGTTACGCTATTGTACAACAGTCATAGTAGGAGCATTATAAAGTTAACTAAATGAAAGTTACACTAAGGAAAGCTAAGATTTTATTTCAATACCATGCTTTGGAAAGATATACTGAAGAAACCAGTAATGTATAGTGATTGAATATTTTTAATCAAAGCTCTGCAATTATTAAAATATTTCTAAATGTTCATATCTTTACAATTTTACCATTTGTAACACAATTAAAAATAGGGTACAGTACAGTATGAACTAGAGAACCACAAATTTAGAGCGGAATAACGTACATACGATTATGTTTCATTTGCTTATGATTACTGCCTTTTTCCTCGTTTCATTTTTGTCTATTAATCGTTTTATTATATTTGCTTTTAATGTTGCTGTTTTACTACATTTACTTTTTGATGTCCTATTTAATATCTTGAATTATTATTATTTTGTTTTTCTTCTTTTACTGACATGTTTATTCTGTTCATAATCCGAAGTGTTTATTTGTCGTTCCTTTATTTTGTTTCATTTGTACTTTACTACACTTCTAATTTACTACGTTTGTCTTCTTATATCACTGTTTCATTTTTTTTATAACTTCTATAATCCGTGTTTCACTTCCTGACCATGTTATTCAAATCATCCAGCTTGTCCTATTTTACACTAAACTTATGAAAAGAGAGGAGTAATGCCCTATAAGACATACCAGACATTTTTTCGTCTCTTTTCTCTTGGTCCCCTGCTTTTACAGCAAAAAACCTACAGGTTTACAACTCTAAAATCAGGGGTTCAATTCCCCTCGGTGGACTCAGTAGATACTCCTATGTGGCTTTGCCATGACAACACACACGTTTCTCATTTGTTGATGAAGCAAAGAGAACGAAAGTCATTCATCTCCTATTTACTGTCGTGGCGATTATGAAAAGTGAAACTGAGAATGGCCTAAGCACAAACATAATAATTAACTGTCTGTATTTACTTTGCGCTATTTTTGATTTAGCTTGTTGTCGAAGTTACTTAATTTCTTAAAATAGCAGCCAGCATCTATTTTGGTTTGTTTGTTTTAAATTTAGCTCAGATCTACACGAGGGCTATTTTTGCTGTTTCTAATTTAGCAGTTAAGACTAGAGGAAAGGCAGCTAGTCATCGTCATTCTCCTCCAACTCTTGGGTTACTCTTTTACTAACGAATAGTAGGATTGACCGTCGTTATAACGTTCCACCGTTTGAACGGCGAGAATGTTTGGTATGACGGTGATTCGAATCTTTGATCTTCGGATTGCGAGTCGAGCGCCACTAACCACCTACCCATGCCGGGCCTGTGACGCAAAACACCAAGTTCTTATAAATAACGTACATTTTCTGTTTAAAATGTTAATTTTACAATAATTTCTAATACTGTTATTTTTTATTTATTTAACTTAAAACAATTATAAATAATCGTTTTCTCATATTTTGAAATAAAACAGCTGCCGACCAGACAACTGAACATACAATCAAATGTATATAAAATAGTGTGAGGACATTTTGTGTTAAATCTGTGTACGTATATCATAAATTCTGTTCGAATTTTGAGAAATAGTTTATTTATTAGCATATCTCCTTTCCCTAAAGAAAACTGAGATTTTACAAGAATTTTAGGCTTGTATAGTGAAAAAAACAAAAATAATAACAGATAAACAGCTTCATCATATAATTAAGGAAGAATGAAATTTACAATATCTGAACATAAGCCCCCAAAGCTATAGAAAACACTCTAGTCATGTATATATGGATGTATTTATACTTCCCTTAAAAGCATAGCGGTATGTCTGCGGACATACAACGCTAAAAACTGGGTTATTATATCCGAGGTGTGCAGAGCACTGATAGCGCATTGTGTGGCTTAATTCAAAACAATAACACACGTACTTCTACCACGTAGTTGATTATTAATGTCATACATAACTTGGTTTCATACAAACAGTATTAGTTATCTTACAGTTATATAATTATCTTTTTCGAAATATAATAATCACAAAATAACATTGAAACAACATAATTTGGAAAAACAAAATTCTTATATTAAATTCATTAGATTTATAATTACACCCTACGATAATTATTTTAATGTGTCACATGTAATGACTTAACATACATTATTACAGTAAATAATGTAAAGAAACTTAGCCACGCAGAATAGTCATTTTCTGATAATAGACTACGAAATCAGAAAATGTTGTTATTCAGACTTTACAAGCAGTATTCAAAGCGTAATAAATATAAATACGAGTTTATTTAACGGGTCTTCTTAACCCATAAATAAGGATTCTTTTATCGTAACCGTTACTCGGATGTTATTCGCAATCTTAAAATCTGTTTTCTCATTTCAAATAACATTGAAATTTAATATATTACGCATACTTAAATATATAATCGTGTTTCAAAAGCTGCCTCTCTGCTAGTACACGACATTATAAACATTTCATTTAGACGAGCTATAAATTACCATTACATGCACAAGTTAAATACATTGCTAATCTAACTGGTATTTACTGCACTCTCGCATGCAGTTTATCTTGCTTTTAAATGCTTTCGTTACAATGGGGTATTTTGTGCAAAATTCGCTGGGCTAGCAGGGATCATATCTGATTTGTTTTAGCATATTCAGATAATTGCCTTTCATAAGGACTTTAACAACATACATATTTATTAACACAGTGGTATGGCTAACAATTTTTAGACATTCTAAAGTTAAACTTTAATACTCTGAACTGATAATTATTCAATATCAGAACTTAATATGACAATACTTTAGAACATTTTAATCTATGTGCGTTATAGAAACGTGTTATAATGTGATATTGACCAACATAGTAAAGTTTCTGAAAGTTATGGCTCAAAATAGACGCTGGGCGCTCGACTCGCACTTTGAGTTGGCGGTGGGTGGTGATGACAAGCTGCCTTTCTTCTACTTTTACATTGCTAATTTAGGGACGGGTAATCTAGATAGCCCTCGTGCAGCTTTACGCGAAATTCAAAACAAACTAACAATTTACGTCACATCGAAAAAGTAAATCGAAAAGTAAAGCAGAATTAACTTCAAGAAAGTATGTTTTAATTATTTAACTATAGTGTTAAAAGTTTCATAATTCTATTTTTATGAAAATTGTGTTTATTGTATTAAGGGTCACGAACTATCAGTATTTCTTTTAGGCTAAAGTAGGTATGGTGTAACAGCTGCTTTTCTTTTTTAAAAAACATTTAACCCTGATTTTAAAACGAAGGATAAACATTACTTTGCTTGTCTTTTTTTTTGGAAACAAAATGCAAAATAATGTATTTATAAAAGTTGATTTTCAGTAGTATATAAAAAATCTTGAGTGTTGAGTACTCTTTAAAAACTTTCTAGAAAAACTTAAAGAAAAACAGGCAATCATAAGAAATAAATAATTTATGCTTACCTGAAATGTCAACGTGTTTTTTTTAAAGTTTATATAGTGATGTATAAATATTCTTATTTCCCTATCTTCGTGTACTATTTTTTCAGACATTGCTCTAAACATGACCATATAAATCCAATAATCCGTATCAAAGACCAGTTACGACATGGGCAGTTAGAGGTACGGCCAAATCAGAAACCAGTGGGAGACGAATCAAGAACATCATATACAGAATGCCAACGTAAGTTTCTCGAATCTATTGTGGTCCAAATAAGAATTCATGACGGACAAAATCCTTCTGTTCATATGTGGAACAATAAGAAAAAACAATGGTCCAAGTTCAAGAGAAAAAAATGTTCGTGTTGCAGGAAGAACTGCTACAGAGATTTTTTTAGTGATGACTACAAAACACTGGGAAGGACTTCCGTTCACGTTACAGGGGTCTCGCCTCCTAATTATCATTCTCTCCCAGAATCCCTTTGTAAAGAATACTTAGCTAATTCTTGCCCTTCTTCATTTTCCAATGACAAAAAAACATCAGATCTTAATGCAGACACAACTCCAAAAAGTAGCATGACTTTCCACAAAAGATCAAATGTTTACAAAAGAAAATCGAGCAGCCAGTATCTGTCGCGCCATTCTAGTCAAGAGTCCTCATCTAGTCAACTCCACCACTCAGAACCGACCAAGCTCGGATCATCTACAATTTATTATCGCCCCAAAACACCATTTCTAGATATTTCAGCTATTAACCAATACCCTCTATGTTCTACACTAAAGTATTCGACCGCTAAACAACGCTCAGAGATTTTTATGATGAGGTCCTCAACTATTGGTCACATTTCAGAGAGAATTAAGCTGACAGCATTAACCAGTGACACCCATTCAAATCATACTAAAATGAGGTCCTTATCCAATGGCAACCACTCAGATCACATTAGTTGCATGTCTTCTACAACTGACAACCACGTAGAATCTACCAAGCAATGAGTATCAACTGTTAAGCATTTCTCATGATTAATAATGAAAGACCCTAACCGTATCTCAGTGTCCACAAGGCTTAGGTCCTAGACCATTAGTTACTCATCAGATTATCATTTATAGAGCCTTAAACATTTATTTCAAACCAGATCTAACCAGTTTGTAGTTCCAAATGATTCATCTGTCCTAAGATTTCTAGAGCATTCATTTATTTATCACCATCATAATCTCGAAAAGTAACATTTGTCTTCAATTAAGAACAAGAGTTTTAGAACTCCAAGCCTTCTAGATCTTCTTTAAACCTCCTATAGAAAGCTATTAAACTGAAAGTCATCACATGAATCATCTAGTTCTGAAAGCTCTCAATATATTTAAAGTCATTGCTTTTTTATTTTACTTTTTCGTATACATTAAAACCATTAAAAACTTCCCAGTCTAAAATCAAAAGTAATGTTTAAACTTTCTATATTATAATGTTAAAGAAAGTCATAATTCCCAACTATTACTAACACAACAACATTCATCGATCACATTTTCTAATGCATATTAATGAAAATATTTCTAAAAATAAATTTTCAGGTATCAAGTCTAAATACTCAGCTATCCAATCTTAAAATGACAGCATTAGTCTAAATATCTTAATCATTCAACCAAAACATTAGACCATTCAAACTTAAGACCATAATCATGGAATCTTAGAATCAAAACTATACAATGCTGAATACATTGAACATTTAATCAGAGTTCCTAATTACTCTTCATTACTCAAAACCTTTTATTCAGTATCAGTTTCATTAAAACTTTTAAAACCTTCCAAATGAAGACCATTAACTAAATACTATTAAACAATATTTAATGTATGTAGAAAAATGAAGCTACGATTGGTTATTATAACGAAACTTTCTGCTTCAAAAAATAAACATTTTTATCACTCACATGACATATTTCATCTATACAGCGTTCATTTAAACCTGACAATCTATACTCTTTCCATCTAAAGTTCAATAACATTTCACAATCTTAAACATTTTCTGTTTTTCTGATTCTTCCTTCCAACAGATATAGATTAATATTCATAATCTACATAAAACTACTCCTTCAGTGCAGACCATCATTTCATGATAACCGTCAGAGTTGAAGACTTGTTGCTAAAAAGAGAAATGACATAACGCTATTTCTCAA
Organism: Carcinoscorpius rotundicauda; assembly: GCA_011833715.1. Lineage (NCBI taxonomy): Eukaryota > Metazoa > Arthropoda > Merostomata > Xiphosura > Limulidae > Carcinoscorpius > Carcinoscorpius rotundicauda. Next base: position 23,492,895 of record CM022405.1, on the reverse strand, counting down.
AACGAGAGTTTTGTTTATCTCATAACTTTAACCATTGTCTATAAAATGTGATACTTTATCTTACTCTACACGTTTGTCATATTAAAAGCAGTAACTTCGGTGAATAGAAAGTTTTCTAGAGATGATGTGTTTACTCTACTTTTTACGTATGAAAATATATCTTCAGATTATCTCTGTTGGTTTCTTGTGTCGAAAACCAGACTATAAATATTTATCATTGTACTCTAAATATATTCTCTAATATGAAATGTTGTTAATTATGTATTTGTAAGAAATGTAATGCTATTGATATTAAAAGTATTCTTGTAAAAAAGTGTGAATTAAAAACTTTTAAAAATGCCATCTACGTATTAAAATAAACAACACTAAAACTATTTCATAAATAATTCCTTTTATAGATACTATGTACATATTAAAATAAATAATTCCGTTGTTCCAAACACTCGTAGTAGCAGTGAGACGTAATAGCATTACATAATAACGATATATTCAGGATAGTGTAGTGGCTTATCGTCTGAGATGAGATTTGTGGCACCATGAGTGACATTTGTAGCACATATGTATTTGGTTCATGATGAATTCATGAATATTCGACCAGAGATGCTGCGGCAAGTAGCATTATGAGTGGAAGAATACACCACAAGAATAGACGTATAATGAGATTTAAGTTATGTCGAGCCAAAACAATTGTCAAATAACAAGTGGTAACATATGGAGACCATAGTGAAGTAAATAGCTGCGAAACAAGCCAGCCAATAACAACGCATTCAGCTAAAATATGAATGCTGTAGATATAAGTTTGATATTGTTTTGTGGTTAAGGGTTTGACTTGCAATGGGTGCGTCACGAGATAGAAACTCATCATTAAACATGGTCTACATTCCAGGTGTCCGACCGTATAATGTGATGATCAAAATAACTATTTTTTGTTGGTAAAATGAAGTCCAAGAGTTGGCGAAGGGTGGTACTGGCTGAGTGCCCTCCTTTTAATTGAACAATTCAAATGTAGGGACGACTGGTACAAATCGTCTTCGATTAGCTTTGCGCGAAATTCAATGAAGCAAATAAGCCGTGGTTGCGAAAAAGAATCTTCCAATCCAAAAAAATTGTAACCATATCTTCTGGCACTTTTAACTAGGTTATAAATAAAGATCTGAATCTAATGAATGTTTGTGATGATCAAGTAAATTGGAGGCATAGCAGTCACGTCGTACCACATATTTGTCAAGCCTTCCAGTGCTTTTCTAATGGTCTTTTAAATCTTTGGTTTGTTTAAGCTTGGTCTCGAAAATATGCATTCACGTAAAATAGGTGGATTTTTCGAGATTGTTCTATAAACCAGGTCCAGCATAGCCAAGCATGTTAAGGAGTGCGACTCGTAATCTGAGGGTCGCGGGTTCGCATCCCCGTCGCGCCAAACATGCTCGCCCTCCAGCCGTGGGGGCGTTATAATATGACGGCCAATCACATTATTCGTTGGTAAAAGAGTAGCCTAAGAGTTGGCGGTGGGTGGTGATGACTAGTTGCCTTCCCTCTTGTCTTACACTGCTAAATTAGGGACGGCTAGCACAGACAGCCCTCGAGTAGCTTTGTGCGAAATTCAAAAACAAAAACAATGTTCTATAAACCAACAAGATGTCCTCAGAAGAATCTTGTTATAAGTTGTGTGTTTTAGGTCAAAAGTGAGTAATCGTAATTATTGAGTTTCTTGTGCATTTTCTTGTAACAAAGCTACATCTAATTATCTGCTGTGTCCACCAGTGGAAATTGAACCCTCTCAGTTTAGCGGTGTCATAATCAACAGAAAGAGCACGACAAACAATAAAGTAAATATTTACAACAGCAGCACAGGATCTTACTGTTTATTTGCTGTTAAGATAGAAAGTTACACAACTGGTTGTCTGTAGTGTGTCTACTTCAAGCATTTTACATCACATTTTAATGTGGTAAACCCTCCAACTTACTATCGAACTATGGGAGCAACATTACTGTAACATCATTACAGTGAAATACAATTAACTGGTTTTATTTTCCCAAACATTTTGCGGGAGTTTCCTACAAGTAATTTACATCTAGGCAAGCATAACTAGAAAGTACAGCAAATAAGAAACATCTGGTCATGAGTTTTATAAAGTTATCTTTAAAAAAAAATCATACCTTTTTCGTTTACGGATGAAGTGTGCATTTAAAAATTGAAATAATAAAACATTTCTCAAAAACAGTTCTTTAATTGTAAGCGTTATACAGTTTGTTAAATATTTTCATTTTTATTATTTCTTTAGTTTTACCGCAGGTGTTAAACCATGGTATGTTACTGAGCTCCCTCTATAGTTTTAGTTGTTTTAGCATTATAACAGTGACAGTGTAGGATGATGATGATCCTGACTGGTTACTTTCTTCTGACAGCAACTCGTAATAAAGAATGATTGTGTCTTGAGTCTCTTAACGTCTGTCTAGGCTATTTTGCTCACGTGCTACTTAAGGCGCTGATTAAAGTGAAAATACCAAATACTACACCAGAAGTCAAGTGTCTTAGGCTATTAAGAATGTATACTGTAAAAATATCGTCTCAACAAATGGGGTTATATTACTTGTAACAATATACTAAGAGAGTATATTGGAGCCACTATGATAAAACAAGCGCAGATATACCATTTTTAGGTACTCTATAGTAAAGAATATAGAGACAGTACAAATTGTTGATTACTCGGAAAATAATATATTTAATTATTAATTATATAGGACTACGTAATGCAGAAATTAATTAACTTAATAAAAGCTAGGCCTGCACCAACTAACATGGCAGCAATGTGATGTTTAACTTTATATATATTAGTAGGCGCTCAATATGTAGTCAACTTAATCCTTGGGACCAAATATGATGGGGGGGAGTCAGTCATCAACAAGTATATTCTGCGATTCCAAATGTTATTTTAATAAGAAAATTTGCATTGAAGTGTTATCAAAAGTTGTTTTAGTTTCGATCTAAAAAGTACATCCACCACAATTGAATAACTGGATTCGCAAGTTAACCAAGAGAGTTTGTTTTTTTCGTTGTATGCCACGTGTTTATTATTTTACTGAGCAAAATAAAATACGTTTGTTTGTTTTGAATTTCGCGCAAAGCTACTCGAGGGATATCTGCGCTAGCCGTTCCTAATTTAGCAGTGTAAGCTTATAGGGAAAGTAGCTAGTCATCACCACCCACCGCCAACTCTTGGGCTACTCTTTTACCATCGAATAGTGGGATTGACGGTACCATTATAACGCTCCCATGGCTGAAAGGGCGAGCATGTTTGGTGCTACCGGGGAAAGAAAACTGAAACTAGCTTTTTCAGTTTTTGTTCAAGAGTAAAATGTGAAAATAAATTTATTTGAATTGAAGAATGAAGTCAAGCATATATATAATACCGTCATCAGTATATACACAAACTGAACAATCACAACTATACAGTTAAACACACTGGTTTTTTATCCATTTTTTCAGCCATATTGCTTTCTTTGAAACATTTCTTTCAATCAGCCGACGAAAGAAGTCTCATGCTTTCCGCAAAATTCCTGACAGAAGGAAACATTTGTATTCTTAATACGTTTTGAACCGCGGCTTAACGGTTCATATAATAGCTTTGAGTTTGTTTTTTCAAGTAGAGACTTCTAACTCATAGCTCTGTTATGCTTTAACCAATTTCATATCTAATTACAATTTTGGATTCATGAGATCAAATTATTTCGATAGATGTATTGCACACGCTCAAAGTCTTGTAGATGATTGTTAGCTAATCGTGCTTAAAAGAATTTCAATTTGAGGGTAGGCTGGTAGAGATTCTCATGAGCAATAAAATCGAAGCAGTTATACACGTATTCCATACTCGATATTGTTCGTGCACAAAATATATATAATAAAGAGGAAAAAAAGGACCTACAGATAAAACAATTTCAAGTTCTACTGCTATTGAGGATTTCCTGTTGTTTCTATTCTTCAGATAGACTGCTCAGCATATATGAAAACTGTTAATATCAATGTGGATATCGATATAAAATTTTAAAAAAATAATAATAATTTTATTGCCACATCACACTGTCTGCCGAGTCCACTTAGAAAAATCGAGCCCCTGATTTTAGCGTTGTAAATCCGTTGACTTACGCTTTACCAGCGGGGGACAATTTTATTGTAATATACTCTTAAAGAGAAGCATCTTGAAATGTATATATATGCATGTTTGTTTTGGAATTTCGCACAAAGCTACTGCTATCTGTGCTAGCCGTCCCTAATTTAGCAGTGTAAGACTATAGGGAAGGCAGCTAATCATCTCCATCCACCGCCAACTCTTGGGCTACTCTTTTACCAACGAAAAGTGGGATTGACCGTTACATTATAACGCCTCGCTGGGAGGGCGAGCATGTTTGGCGCGACTCGGGCGCGAACCACCCACGACCGTCAGATTACGAAGCGCACGCCTTAACGCGCTAGGCCATGCCAGGCCCATTTCTGTATGCATATAACCATTGTTACGTATTATACTTTATTTCGGATAAAGATATAAGTGTCTGATTTATTATGTTACGTATTTCTATTTCAAATAATCGGAAATTTAAATTTGAATTTCAAAGTTAATTAAATATTAATGTGTATCAAATTTATGGTATTTTCCAACAATATTTATACACACAATTTCTTTTTTTAATACAAATATATCTTAATATGCAAACAAAACAGCTTATAATAACGGTTATTACTAATAGTTATTACAAATTGTTTGTTTGTTTTTGGAATTTCGCACAAAGCTACTCGAGGGTTATCTGTACTAGCCGTCCCTAATTTAGCAGTGCAAGACTAGAGGGAAGGCAGCTAGTCATCACCACCCACCGCCACTTTTGGTTTACTCTTTTACCAACGAATAGTAGGACTGACTACAAATTTATAACACCCCCACGGTTGAAAGGGCGAGCATGTTTGGTGTGATGGGGATTTAAATCCACGACCTTCGGATTACGAGTCGAGCGCTTTAACCACCTGGCCATACCTGGCGCTGTTATTCTCAAAGTGCCATGTACGATGAGATAAAAGAAAACGAACCCAACCTTTTAACATTTCTTATCAGCTCACATGATTGAAAGCATATGTCCATATGAAAATGATAAAAATTTATTGGTCTCCCTTTTCATCTGTTTAAACAGCAATGTCCTCGATCACTGTCACATTTGGTAATAAAACCTTCTTTGTATATAACTCAATGCACTCTAATAATAATTCGTTTCGAATAACTTATTAAAAAAAAGAAGAGAAAGAGAGAGATTATTTGTCTGAATCGAAAACAAAAATGAAACTTATTGGAGATTAATAAATTCACTTTGTTACAGAATTACGAAGAAATGATACTGTTTGTACTTACCAGGAATATATTAAAGCTAATTCCTATTATTGTAGGTCTTATTCCATTTTACTCTTTCTTTCACCAGTAAAAAACGTTTGGAAGTAGTTTCATTTCAACTTTGAAAATGTTCTCAAATGACGGAAGAGTGAAGGCCCGGACAAACAAAACTAAAAACTAACGGACTTAATTATCTCTATGACTCTCGGCCCGGCATGGTCAAGTGTGTTTATGGCGTTTGACTCGTAATCTGAGGGTCGTGGGTTGGCATCCCTCTTGCACCAAACAATGCTATTTTATCTGTAGTCAATATAACGGTCAGTCCCATTATTCGTTGGTAAAAGAGTAGCCCAAGAATTGGAGGTGGGTGGTAACGACTACCTGCCCTCCCTCTTGTTTCACACTGCTAAATTAGGGACGGCTAGCTCAGATAGCTTTGCGCGAATTCAAAAATAACAATAAAATAAACTATTAATATTGTAGAAGTCGATAAAAATGTAGAATTAACGTTTCTAACACATAATAGTAATTTTATTTTATTTGCAATAATTAGTAAAATGATTAAAATGAATTCTTTTTGATCAAGAACTTCAGTGAGATTGGATGTAATTAATAAATGAAGCAAAATTATAAACAAAAAACTATAAAGTCAATTTCAAAATTCAAGAAAGTAACACCGTCTGTTTATTTTTGGTATTGGTGTTTCCAATATTATCTGTTTATTTATAGCACTTTTTGCTCAGTAATGTGAAAATAATGGAGTTCGTGAAATTTTTTACATGTCTAACGAAAGTTATACATGTATAAATAAATATATATTGTTAGACAAAAAAGTATACATTTCATTGGAAAAAAAGATCCATATATTCGGTGTGGAAAACCTCACAAGGCTTCAGAATCTAAAAATCAATGTGCTAGGAATGTAAAATATTTGGCAAATAACAGTTGAGATATTACTGACATTTGAGACTTTTAACGTAAATGGATATCAAAAAGCAAGCCATTTACTTTTCATATATATACACACACACAATGTAAACACAAGCTAAAAATAATAAGACCCATAAAAAAAAACAGTGTTAATGATACATTATAGCGCAATGACGTCAAATTGAGACTTATGACGTCAGTTCGTATTTATGGAAGTGTAAAAGTGATGGTTGGCGTTACCGACAGAAGTGAAACATTATGACAGACTCATGGTTTAAAATCTTTTTGGAACTATCAAAGGTTTCATAAATTTGTCATATGATAAAACAATTCAAGAAATAAGAGTGAATAAAACGCTACAAGTTATGTCAATTTCAAACGATATAACATACCTGCTACGCAGTATATTTCAGTGAGAAAAATGTAATGTCAAGGTATCTTATAATAACATCACATAATTAACATGATAAACGTGAAATTTTTTTGTTGTTTTAAAGATATTTTTTGCTGTGTGTAATATAATGACCCAATAAAAATAATGTTTCTTACAAATTTCAGAAGGTATTTCTTTACTCTGGCAGTAAATATATTTATTTAATTTAAAAAAAAAAATTAAAAATTATAATTTTTCTTGTTTTTCCACAGCTTTAGAAAATAGTGTTTTGGTTGATGAGTAAAATAAGATATATAACATTACTTACTTTATTTTTAATAAAACATTTAAAATGTGATAATAGTTTACCCTTCAGGAAGTAACAAATTCATTAGTTCCTTGACATTATTTTTATAAACAAACTTACAAAAAAATGAGCTCAGTTGAGGTAACTTTCCTAAAATAACTCAAGATGGTACCACACTTAAGGACGGCAAACAGGAACAGCAACATGTGACTATTTGCTCTTACTGGAGTCACTCTCGGATCATATAAATGAATACGTAACGGCATTTTTCTTAAAATTCTAGAAAGATGAATGAGTTGTTGTTATATTTTATAATATTTCGAAAAATATTAATTACAATGGGTTACCTCGACTCTAACCACCGCAGTTATCGAAGCGTGTGTGTAAGTCCACAGTCATACCACTGTGCCATTGGGAAGGGGCTTAATTGATTCTTTAGTTTTGTTTTTTCTTTGTATCTTAGAATGAAGTTATATAAAATTAGATATCTATCCTGTGTCCATCACGGGTATCGAAACTCAAATTTTAGCGTTACAGAACAACAGAGTCCCCCGCTGGAACAGCGGTAAGTCTACTGATTTACAACGCTAAAATCAGGGGTTCGAGTTCGATTTCCTTGTTGGACTCAGCAGATAGCCCGATGTGACTTTGCTCTAAATACACAAACAAACACAACTTGACTTACTGCTATAGTGCTGAGGGCGTGATTATTTAGACTTTTGTCAATAATTCAAAATACGCCTTATTGCTTCCAGCATATCTTAGGGTATTATTATCTATAAACTTGACTTGAAAAATACGTTAGTAAATGTACACATACGTCTTAAATAGATTTATTAATATTTAGCAAAACACGAAGTAAGATGGTTCGGGGTAATTTGTTTGGTTTGGATAAGCAGTACCTTCACATCGTTAATATCCTCAACCAAAAATAATTTAGGTTGTTCGATAACATCTGAGATTTCATTACAATTAATATTCCATTATTATTCAGGGGACTAAGCGATTATTTATGTAATTTCCAATTTCTTTTACTTCACCAAATTTTCAATTAAAAAAATTACAACGTAGCGATCTCTTTTATTCGTCCCTCGCTGCTACAGCGGTAAACCCAAGAATTTACAACGCTAAAATCCAGCCTTCGATTCCTAACGGTGGACTCAGCAGCTAACTCGATGTGGTTTTGCTATAAAACACACACACTATTTTATTCAATTAATTCGCTTTACCTACACTGAATGTTTTTTTTTTCTTTTTAATTTTATATATAATTTGAAGGAAGTGACGTAAGATATCTTTCTTAACAACAACAGTTGCTAACATTATTGTTTCATTGAGCCGTTTTCACCAAAAATGTATTTTTTAGTGTTCTTACAAAGTTACTAGCTGACGTCTCTATTTCACACTGTAGCAACAGGGCAAAAATATAAGCCTAATATATTAGTAATAATTTAGTACGAAGCTATTCATTCAGAAAAGCATTTATCATTTTTGTATGTCGTCTTTTTAATTTACACTTTCAAACTTAAAAATTTATAGCATGAATATAATAAAGTGTTTGTTTCTAAAATTTGCGCGTAGCAAAACATGGTCTTGTTGCACTTCCTAGTTCTTAATTGGTAGTTAGTGTTTGGATTACTCTTAATTGAAAACTTAAATTTTACGGTCTCGCATAACGCAGTTACGCCATTAAAATGCGAAGCGCGCTTTTGAAGTGATAGAACATTAGGCATCATTTTCAAAAATAACTGCAAACTGATTAGTGCATATGTAAATAACTAAGAAAAATATTGTATGCGTTTTAAATTAAAAAAAACAAAACAGCTCAGCGTTCGATCTTCATCACAACCAGAAATCGAAATGAAAGGAGTGATATTAGGTCATATTTTCCTCATCCTTTGTTTGTTTGTGGCCTGGCATGGCCGAGCGCGTTAAGACGTGCACTCGTAATCCGAGGGTCGCGGGTTCGCGCCCGCGTCTCGCTAAACATGCTCGCCCTACCAGCCGTGGGGGTATATAATGTTACGGCCAATCCCACTCTTCGTTGGTTAAAGAGTAGCCCAAGAGTTGGCTACAATTGTTTGTTTGTTTTTGGAATTTCGCACAAAGCAACTCGAGGGCTATCTGTGCTAGCCGTCCATAATTTAGCAGTGTAAGAATAGAGGGAAGGCAGCTAGTCATCACCACTCACCGCCAACTCTTGGGCTACTCTTTTACCACCGAATAGTGGGATTGACCGTCACATTATACACCCCCACGGCTGGGAGGGCGAGCTTAAATTTTTTTCATCCAGTTTCAACGGGACTTTTATATATTTAATGTGTTATCGGTAGGCTCAGACGTTAATATCCATTGTACAGCGAAGGATATGGAAAACATTTGTTAAGATGTCTGGTATAAAACTGGCCTCGACTTCCTTCGTTAAAGATTGTAGCAATGAGTATTTCGGTCGGATGGAAAAAACGCTCTATGACAATTGTGAAAAATGTTCGAAAGACAGTATTGTGAGCTTTGGGAACTAGGAAAAGAAAAGGTAATTCAATTTTGTTTGTTTATCTGTTGTTGTTTTTTAAAAGGGTTCCTGTATTTCGATAATATATATCGAAAGAGCTAGAAAGTCTGCAGGTTCGAAGTACTTACTGAAAAGAATCCTTGCTTCATTTAGCTTGAATTTCGCGCAAAGCTACACGAAGGCTATCTACCCTAACCGTCAATTTTGCAGTGTAAGACTAGAGGGAAGGTAGCTAGTCAGCACCATCCTTGGGATACTCTTTTACCAACTAATAGTGGGAGTGACTGTCACTTTATAACTCCCTCACGGCTTATATTTGGTGTGACGGGGATTCGAACCCACAACCCTCAAATTACGAGCCGAGTGCCTTAAATACTTGGTCACGCCGGGTCCTGTTTGCTTCATTGTACTATAGTTAATGACTGAATTTATGATACATAAATAATATATTTATAGTATTAACCTATATGAATTAGTAACATATATAAATACAAATGTCATAACTCCAAGAAAACAGCATTTAGAAATCCAATTATTGTCATGGCCAAGCATACAACTTTAAAACTAAATTAAATTATTCAATAAAACATTTCAGTTTAAAAATGAGGTGACGTTTTTGTCCAGTTTATTTATTCTTCTGACCATCATTGTGTTTTTTTGTGCGTCAAGTATAGGCTATCATTATCTTACATTGAGATATTATATATTTTGTTTCTTAAGTTAATTCTGAATCATAAAATTTTGAATTTCTTTCAGAGCAGTTAAACTAAACAAAATACCATTCACTTTAATAGAATATATCCACAACGACCAAATTAATTCTGAGTTGATATTGTTGCAAGTCTCTTTAGCTATCTAGCTGACTTTTCTTGGCTGGCCTCACACCTCTTACAATCTGAATTATTAGATATTTAATATTATCGTAGAAATGCTAACGTCCAAGGTTAATTCGTTGAAATTCAACCGTTTGCAATGTTCGATCTCTATAAATGTTCTTATTCAATTCTGTAGTTTTCCGATTAATAAGTGTTAATCACAAGTATAACACATGGCTTGTAGTGTAATGACTGTAGCTATCCAACAATATACGTTATTTGGCTCGCTTTTGTACCAATTAGGTGAAGTTTTCCAATGTTCAAAATATTCGAAAATACGGTATTGTGTTGTTTTTTTTAAACACATATATTGTTGAATCTTGCGTTTTTAAAAATCTTCTATAAATTTAGAGAACAGCAGAGACTTGTGCAATACACATCCAAAAATATACATTATTTGCATCAAAATGAAATAAAATGAGATATTAAAATAACAGTAAATCTATTACAATATATATTGTTTTTTCCAATACTAAGTAGAAGTATCGAAAATTTAGAATGATTAAAATGTATTAAAAATAAACACGAACATCCCATAATACAAATGGTAATAGAATTATTGAAGAACTTTTTTGTGTTTTATTTGTGATAGAAGGTAAATACCAAAACTAGATGTATTCCTTGTGAAGTGTACACTAATATTCATTATTTTATCTTTTACTTCTTTTTGTTAGTTTTACTTTCAGCGTTACCAGACATACAACTCAGTCGTTATCAATCAGATCAGAAGCAATAACGATCGCAGATTGATAATGGAACGTGACAAAGTGCGCTTGACAAACAAAAATCCTCTTTATATTTGCGACGGCCTTGAGACCATACATCTAGAAAAAGACATACAAAATGACTCGATATTTAACAATTAAAGCACTTTATTTGATTCCATGAAACTAAACCAAGGGAGGCTAATGTGGCGCTGAATAATTCTGACTGGTTTGTTTGATTTGTTTTGAATTTCGTGTAAAGCTACAGTGTAAGACTGGAGGGAAGGCAGCTAGTCATACCACCCACCGCCAACGCTTAGGCTACTCTTTTACCAACGAATAATGTGATTGACTATCACATTATAATGCCCCCACGGTTGAAAGGGCGAGCGTGTTTGGTGTAACGGAGATTCGAAGAATAAATAAGAAGAACATTAAAATTAAAGAGGAAATCGTTAGAAATTTTCAGAAAAATGTAAAATAAATAGATAAAATACTGGAAGAAAGAAACAGAAAGTTAGCAGGGGAATTAGAAATACAAGGCAGAACAATAAGAGAAGTTTATGAAACGACATCAGTTGAAATGAAAACGTGACCAAAGAAACCATAGAAAGACAGTGCATAAAAACCACAATTGTTTTTACTGAAGTCACGATAATTTTAAGGGTCGTAGTATATCAGTAGCGACCTTCGGATTACAAGTCGAGTGTCTTAACCACCTGGCCATGCCGAGCCCGTTGTTTCTTATTCTACAGAAAACAACACGTGACTACAGAGTAATATGTCGACACGAAAATAGTCTCAATATGTCGAGATAAAGATAATCTTACGGTTTCAGTGAGAGTCGTAATTCAAGTTATATTTTACGTTTCGGTCATAAATCTTTATGAAGCTATATTCATACTCTTAATAAAAAACATTAATCCAAGATTCAAAATGAATCGTCTAACTTATAGAATAGTAAATCTATATCATGCTGCTAAGGAAATAATTATAGTACAATAAATATTAATTCGTAAGGAGACGTGACTTTACAAATTATCTTATTCATTTTAAATATAGTTCAGTTGTTTAGATACGATAGTGTTTTCAAGAATTAAAATGTACCATGAGTAAGTATTTAGACATAATGGATTAAAAAAATTACAAAAAAAATGTCTCCTAATGTCTTTCTGTAAAATACAAAAAATAGTTGTGTAATGTACTTATCTTATTCAGAATATATTACCTGATGAAAATATTTATACATTATATACGTATCACACTGTACAATACAACTGTGGTATATTATACTGAAACTAATGCTATCATCGTAATTGTTATGTATAATAAAAAACTATTCATTCACTAGAATATGATAAACTAACCACTATAATTGTGTACAAAATAAAAATCTCAACTTGAACTGTAATTTCAGTTCCAAAACCTATTCTGCATTATATAATAGTTTATTAGAAAATAAAAAATACAAATTTTCGAAAGATCTTAACATTGCGTTATTATAATTTTCTCAATCCTGACATAACTAACTGATAATAGTAGTTTTGTAAGGTTCAGATTATTCTTTGAGTGTCTGTTCTTTAATGTAGTTCAGAAACAAAAATTCCAATAACATAGTTTTCACAAGTCATTAGTACATCTCACACCATATCCAATGTGTGTGTAATAAGGCAGGATGATGATCCTTGCAGTGGTCAAATTAAAAGACGTAATATACACATTTAAGATCAATACCCACATCAGGTAATCTGCTTGCCAACGAACACGTGTAACCGCAAGTTTCTGCAATTTTGTTTAAGTTGGTTCAGCAGGACTCCAGGGCTTTATCTTATTACAGGCGTCGCTAGTGGCTTGTGGTGAAGTATGTGATGTACAACTGTAGTTTTTAAAACAGTTCAAGTATACCTATTGTTGAAGCAAGTAAAACAAAGTGTTATTACTAAGTCTTAGGAAAGTTGCATTCCTAGAGCAAGTACGGTTGTAACAACTAGCAGTAATTAGTATTATTGACTGCAATTATTACACAACTTTTCGGATGAGTCAAAAACATAATGACTGTAATATACACATAACATCATATTTGGTGGAAAACTGACATCGTTTTATATATACTATTTGTAAAAAGAAAATTATTCTATCTATATAAAAAGCTATCTTAATGAAGCCTTTTTAGCAATAACAGTGATGTTGAAAATATAAGATGATTAACACACTGAAGAGTGTATGGATGATGTTACATCATTCTATCACTAGGTGGTTTATTTTATGAGTGAATTTCTTTAATACTATGGTCAAGCAATGGCCTGGCATGGCCAAGCGCGTAAGGCGTGCGACTCGTAATCCGAGGGTCGCGGGTTCACGCCCGCGTCGCGCTAAACATGCTCGCCCTCCCAGCCGTGGGGGTGTTATATTGTGACTGTCAATCCCACTATTCGTTGGTAAAAGAGTAGCCCAAGCGTTGACGGTGGGTGGTGATGACTAGCTGCCTTCCCTCTGGTCTTATACTGCTAAATTAGGGACGGCTCGGTGCGGTGGGCTAACAACCTACTCACTTAAATACTTGTTGAAGAATCTGCACTCGATTGCGGCCCTATGTTCCTAGATGGAATCTAATAGTGATAACTAACTAATTAACTATGGTCAAATAACAAGTCCTTCGCTGGTACAACGGTAAGCCTACGGATTTACAACGTTAGAATCAAGGGTTCGTTTCCTTCGGTGGATTTAGCAGATAGTCCGCTGTCACTTTGTTATAAGAAAACTTAAACGTTAAGAAATAAATTCGTATTCTATTCTCTTTAATATTTTAATAGAAAACTTATGAACGGGCCGTGTAAAGTAAATTATAGTGTAAAAATAAGAAAATACTGTTTTGATATCCAAATGTAGAAACACAAAGATGATGTAATTCTGAATTGGAAAACACAATTGTTTGTTTCTGACAATTTTATGTGAAAATAAAAATAGAATCTTAATACTAACAAGTATTGTAGTTGTGATATTTTGTTCAAATGTTATTTTTTGCTTCTTGATTAAGTTTCTTGTTTATTTCAGCTATTACATAATATATTATATTATAGAGGTTTTTCAGATCTTATCACGTCGTTGAAGTTGCTACAAAAGTGCATCATAGCAATATTCTTGCAGTGTAGTTTCCTTTTCAAAAAGCTCCATCGTAAACCTGTCGTGTTGAAATCATTCCACCCATCCCTACAATTTTCAATAAGCAATCAAGTATACGAGAACGATGGTTTTCCAAGTCAGGTTGAATAAAACCCAAAAGGGGCTACTTTTGGCATATGTAATACCATGAATACCTGTTTATTTTTTAAAAACTTGCTGAAATGTCCTACTATTAAAAACAAATATGACTGGAAGGCTTATCTTGGTGAACCTTACCATGTTGACTTCGTTTCTCAGACTGGGATCCCGCTTGATTATATTTTATACTGTTATACGAGTCATATGGAATAGCTTTCACTGTTGACCTTTGTGTTCACGGATTCTTACCTTTCAAGATGACACATTTTGTTAACCACAGCTGATATACGACTTTTTGAATGGTTCTGGTGTCTCAGATCTAAGCGTTTGAATATTTTACGTCTGTAAAGGCTTTTACAAATTTTTCCTAGATGTTTCGATGGTATGTTATTGCCCGCAAAATTCCAAACAAGGTCAATATGTAGTTATTATACATTTATTTCTTCGTTACTTCATATTGTTACCTGATTTGCTCTGAGTTGGATATTCAAAATTATTTTAATATCACATATTCAACCTCCTGTATTCGTCTTAGAAATAATTTTTTCGAATCTTATTAATCACGAAGTTAGTTATTCACACGCGATCTTAAAATATATGAATAACTTTGACTAAACCTCCTTAAAGCTTTATTTATTTATCATTTTTAATAAAAATAAAAATATAATAGTCTTCAAATAGTATCTCAAGCTATTTTTGTCATACAATAATAACATTCGTTATATAAAGTATACATTTAGTTGTTTTCATTTTCTTATTTACTTTCTTAAGCAATAATAAGTAGAACTTATGGTTAGTACGTGTTTCTATTGTAAAACACATCAATAATGTTTTCAAAAAGTGTTTGGCCAGAAGTATGACGTCATGAAGATCATATAAAGAATATATTTTTCTTCACTTCAAACACCATTCTGTTCACTTCACAACTATTCGATTAAAAACATAGTAGCTGAGTTTTCGTGTTAGGACTTAATTAGTTTTGAGGGTTGAATAAAATAAAACCACTCTCAGACTTCCAGTTAAAAGTCACAGGTTATGTACTATTCTACTTTCGCATTATACGATTAATAACTACGTCCTTCAGTGGATAATAAGTTTATTGACTTACAACATTAAAATCCGGTATTCCATAAAACAAAGAAATTAATAAACACGTAATTTTGTACATGAAGAGGTTGGAATTTGCCTTGTGAAAACACCTTTGAAATAATACATTTAATTAAAGGTAGAAGTATTATACTATTCAACGACGTAAAATTGTTCATCAGAATTAATGTTTCTTAAACTGGCTACATTTGCGAAAAATAGAAAAGTGTATAACGTGGTCAATAAAGTTTCGTCAGGGTTAATATATTTTCAGAACAACTCATTACGAATTGTACAAAGCTTACTGTGAATATGTTACCGGCATAGAATCATCATCTCAGTTCACTCTGGTTAATATTAATGTCACCAATAATTTCAATTTTGCAATTCTTTAAGGAAGTTTATTATTATATCTCTATTGTAGATTATTAAACTAGAAACATCTTCATTAAAATTTTTATTTGTAAACTAACTTATAATAATCACCTCACATCATGGTGACTTTTTTATTTGTACATATTTATAAGGCCTGGTGGTTAGGGCAATCTGTGGGTCGTGTGTTCGAGTCCTTGTTGGTGAACACACTTACCTTGTCAGCCATGAAGGCTTTATAAACTTGTTTGATTATTTTGAGGTTAACTAGAAAAACATCTAAGAAACTAGAGCAGGTGCACAACACTTTTAATGAGAAAATATAACTAAAAATTATTTGAAGTTCAGGTATTTACAAAAGCCAGTGTTAAAATTAGGATTTGAGATCATTGCCTTCTAAAATCATATAGTTTTACATATTTTTGTGTTATTTAATAAAAAATATAACAAATTAACAACATTTTCAGTGGGTGCACTTTTTCCCATTCCCTGCAATTTTGTTAAATTTTTATTTATGATAAAGTCACATTAATCTATTTTTGGAAAACAAACTTGATATAGTAACAAGTTTTGTATGAAACACTGAAGTCGTTTTCAGACCAGACGTGTTGGCAAAGTTTTCGTCCTACAGAAGTGTCATATTTTAGCACCACATTCTAGCAAACTAAAGACATAAAATCCGGTTGGAGCTGTAATAATGGACATGAGTCATGTTAGCTGACTACCACAAATCCTCCTTTAGCAACCTAAACTCAGTAGACTTTGACACACAACACCAACATCATGTCAACAAGTTCATAAATACAAACCAAGCTTCATTCTCACCTCGATTCCTTGGCGAGACACTACAAGCATGCTCAAGTTCAATCAATAGGAAAATAACCATAACCGAACTAAAAATTAATATCAAAAACTTGAAGTTAATACTTCCCCCGGACGTGACCAAATACCAAACATTATTCTGAAAAAAAAGCTCTACTCTCCTGTTACAACACCTCACAAACATCATGAACATTTCACTAGCGACTAGATATTACCCTGACACTTGGAAAAAAGCCATCGTAACCACGATCCCAAAGACACAAACCAACAGAACCAATCCAGATAATTTCCGCCCCATCACTCTGTTAAGCTGCCTTGGCAAACAGATGGAGAGAATTATCTCCAACCGTCTCCTCCATTTTTGCGAATCAAATAACATCCTTCCAGAATCTCAAAATGCCTCCGGGAAAAATAGACAAACAACAGATCACCTCACACGACTAACCGAATCAATCTATAAAGCTTTCAACAACAATCAAGTAACCATTGGGGTATTCCTACATGTCAAAAATGCATTCGACAGCATATTACACAACGCCATCAAATACAAAGTAAAACATACCACGATAGTTAAATGGATTTATTAACAGATAGAACAGCACAAGTAAAAGTCAATAAAACTACATCCAAATTATTCAATATAACGGCAGGAGTGCCGCAAGGATCAGTCCTCTCTCCACTTCTATACATAATTTTCGTCAGTGACATACCTTTCCCAAATCTAACATACACGCATAACTCACAATACGCAGACGACATCGCTATCTCGAGCACCTCCAGAAACCCAGTAAAGGCCATGTCTCGCGTACAAGAATCATTAAACAACGTCTCAACATGGAGCAACAAGTGGAGAGTCGTGTTAAACCCAACAAAAACACAAGAAATTACCTTCTATAGGAAACTTAAGAAGCAAAGAAAAAACCTAGAAAAAATAAAATTATCACTCGGAAATACAACCATCAACATGAGCAAAAACATCACATTCCTTGGCGTCACTTTCTACACAAAACTAACATGGAAAAAACATATAAACAATATACACTCATCAATCAGAAAAAGGATTTCATATCTAAAGACTATAACTGATAAACAACCGAAATGCTCAAGAAACACCATTATACAAATATACAAGGCTTACACCCGTCCACTTATAGAGTATGGATGTCAAGTAACATACAATGTCAAACAACACACTCCAGAAAATCTAAGTTCAACAGAACAGAGTACTAAGATCTGCATTCAGTCTACCGTCATTCACGCCAGTAAATTATATACATCAAATCAACAATTTACCAACAATAAGAGATAGACTAACGGAAATATCACACAAATATTATCTAAAAGCAGAAAACAGAAACAAAATCACGTCATCACTATACAAATTAGCTAGTGCACCAACAAAATACATTTCACCTTACAACATATTTCAAGAATCACAAATTACACAACAAAATATCTAAAGAAATAAATTCAAGTCAATAATATGTATTCCATTTTTTTCAGATATCGGGCACACGACAGGCAAAACTTTCGGCGCCTGTCCTGTGAAAGTGGGTTTTCTCGGGGCACTCCCGTTTTCCCCCACAGCAAAAACCTAGGCATTGGATTTTTAGATCCCAGCTCAGGCAACTTTATGGCCAGACCCTGAGTAGGGTCGTTTGAATTGAATTCATGACCATATTTGCTTGACTTCTGCCTTTCGGGATGGGACTTGGCCATTCTCTCTGGTGCTGCCTTTGCCTCCGTCCAAGATAACATTTAGAGTGACATCCTCCACCCAAAAGAGTCAAAAATCATTTAATAAATAAATAAATAAAACTAATCCTATAACAATTCACGAAAGGAGACGAAGAGGAACCACAACGTTCCTGAACACCCCGGTTCTTACGATTTCTCTCTCTCAAAACTAAACCCCTGCCACGTTAGCTTGCGTTTGCATATAGTGTACGTTACAAGTATGGAGCCGAATGAAATTCCTATGATTTCAGTTTTCTCGATTGTTTTTCTTGTGAAAGCAGCCGTTGATTTTGAGGAGTATCACTAGTACTTTTAGAACTTTGCAAAATCTTTGTTTACTTTCTTACTAACAATACCAATAAATACGTTTACTTTCATCATAATTTCTCTTTTTTTTGGGTGGGGCATAAGAAGGAGAAGATGAAAATATTTTATAATAGTAACTTTTATTTTGCTGCCCAAAACGTTGTCTTTTGTGATTTTGTATGTGATTTTAACTCGATTATTAATAATTTCATTTCTCGAATGTGTTTCAGTGACTCAACCATACGTCTACTAACTTGTACGCCTGCGTCGCGCTAAAACATGCTCGCCCTCTCAGCCGTGGGGGTGTATAATGTGACGGTCAATCCCACTATTCGTTTGTAAAAGAGTAGCCCAAGAGTTGGCGGTGGGTGGTGATGACTAGCTGCCTTCCCTCTAGTCTTACACTGCAAAATTAGGGACGGCTAGCACAGATAGCCCTCGAGTAGCTTTGTGCGAATTTCCAAAAACAAACAAACAAACTAACTTGTAATGCTAAATATTTGGTTTTGATATAAGTGATATTCTTCCACTGTGAAGCTTTATGCATAACAACAGAAACTTTACAAATGCTATAAATTGGAAAATGGCGTGATGAATTCATTTGGTCAAACGCTCACATATGAATAAAATATAAATGTGCTAATTATACTGCATGTGTCATCACAGTTCGTGACTCGACAAAGTGTTCAAGTATATGCAAATTGTTCTTTTAAACATAATTAACCTTCGTTATTGATAATCAATTTTGGGTATTTCTGTAAAGCCAACAAATAATCATCTTTAAGAGAAGCTTTTGAGATATTTTAAGTAACGTTAGAAAATGCACAAAAACATAAAAATTAACTTTTAAAGTTATATATAGAGGCTTTCAACGTACTGTCACTAAAATTTATATTTTAATTTTTCAATCGTTTTAAGTAAATACTGCACGGCGAGTTTCACGATAACAGCTTGTATAATTTATTACACTAAACTATTAACAGATATAACACGAATGATATATTAACAATGAAAGATATTAAGTTTAAACCTTCAAAATTAATTACAATACAAAATAGTACTGGTTTCAACCTTCAAAGTTAATTACAACACAAAATGGTACTGGCCTGTATCTAATATAATGATCTAAAATGAAAGTCTCAAATTCCAGTCTAGGGTGTGAATTTGGTCCCATGAAGAAATTCTGAAGTTTAAATGAAGAAGTTCAGAAACAGTTCACAGTTCAATAAATTCGACGAAGTTCTTTCCACGTTGCCTCCGATGAACGTCACAAAAATGTCGCCTTTAATTTTTTCGATTTCCCGTAAATTGTTCCACACGTGTTGACTTTCAGTATAAACACTAATTCGGATGAATCGTAGAGATTGACGAAGTAAAATCACAGCTTCCGTAGATCTAACTCCAGTCACAAATCCAAGTTGAATAATCACAGCAAACACTTAATCTTTCTCAAACGAATGACTGATTCTTCTTTTCTAATGACTCTTCTCTTGAATAAAATTAATGTCTCTTTTCTCTCTCTCGCATCTTCGTCTGTTTATATATTGTAGGCCTAGACCCCTCGAAGCACCGCGAAACTTTTATAGATCTCCAGAGCAATCCGCGCATGTCCGTTCTTACACGAGACTAAACATCTTGACACGAAGTCGCCAGCATTTCATTTACAAACATATGATTGGTCTACTTAATTCAAGAAAATTCTAAATGTTACCCTAAATGAATAACAACATATTTTATTAGTTTAAACTTTGAAACAATAATATAAATATGGAAATATAGATAATAGAAATGAAAGTTTAAACACAACACGACATTTACATAACAATGGATTATTGAAAAAAGAATCGGTAGGCTAAATGAAAGTTTGTGTAATCACATGAAATGTACAATATAATGAACTAGGTGTCATAATATAAACAACTACAGTTTTAAAATATTAAAGTCAAAATATTCGATTTTTGTATGTCTCAAAATACCATCAGTTATGAAGATAATAAATCTATCCTGTTGACATCGTGTCGATAAGCTCCATTAGTAGTATCTTCCCAGTGCCTCAGTTGTGAGGGCACTTATAATACTGAAATTCTGTGGTCGATCCCCACAATAGGCACAAAATATTCAGTCCGTTGTTAAGTGAAACAATTAACAAGAGATAAAAATACAAGACAAGAAGAGGTTTGTTTTTTATTATCCAACTACATGCGTCATTGTGCTCTTTATCAGTTAGCACTTTGTTGTAGTTAATCATTACAATAATTTAATAGTTAAGAAGAAATGTAAAAATCAGCCAGTCATACTTTCACTGTGTTTTGCTTCACGATTCATAAAGTCAGGAATATCGGTCAACGCTTTGTCTCTTTCTTTCAGTTTTCAGTCTAAAGCCTATTTTACATGGCACGTATAACTTAAAAATCTTCCATTGTATTTTCATAGAAGATGCAACAATGCCATTACGTTTTACCTACTAGTTCTTATGGTCATTTAATGAATAAAATTACACACTTTACTTTTCAATATATTCACTAAAATGTACTTGAAACCTTGAATGCTTCTCAAGAAAATTACTATTTTGTTTATTTCATGTACGCGATTAATCGTAAACGTTTTGAATTTTCTAAAGAAATAAAAACTAAAATAATTTGACTTCTACATAAAAGTCATTATCGAAAGAATTCACTGAGAGCACAACTGTTTGTCATATCTAAGATATACTATTTTGGTAAACCTAGTTGTTGAAACGACAGGTTAATTAACTGCTGACAAAGTTATTGTGTTAGATGCCACATAATGATTGGTTTTCAAGAAGTGTCCTGAATCACTCCTGGAATCCTATCGTGTAACTTACGAGTCCAATATTCAAAATAAATAAAAACTGTTCGTAGTGATTTTACGTAGCGAGAACCAAAAAAAAAGAAACAGTTAACTGAACGAGATTAGACAAATCAAGACTCACTTAGGTAATTAGTTCAACAAGAAGATAATAAAAAATAGTCAATCTATGATATACGAAATTCTAATGTGTCTCGTATAGAAATGTCGATGATTAGAGACAGAAATTAAAAGTATTTAAAACACGGTAACCAATTAAGTTGACTGTTGAAAAATGTTTAACTACCAAAGATAGTTGTTTAATCCTTTATTATTTGTTCTTATTCCATAATTTAAAATGTTTCTTATCATAAAAGATGAAGTTTTGGATATTATAAAAGCCAATAACTAATAATTAAGATTATTAATTGTTAATTACAGAATTACTGTAGAATTTTAGCCGTTTTCCTGGCAGAAGTTATTAGATAATTATTTGCCTAGGAAACGAGTTATATTTGTAAAATATACTTAGTGGTTATTTCAAGAGGTTACAAAGTACATTATTAGAATATTTAAGAGAGATAAGGTTTTATTATTTTAAGATTTAACCTCCAGACGTGAGGGTTTTCTGATATTAAGAATTGGACACATCGTACACTATAAACATGTGCGCTAACTATGCAAAGGAGGTAATTTCAAATTGAGTCAATCTTTAATACTGATGACTATAACCTAATATAAACTACTGTTATTGAATGATTTGTTTTACTTCTGTTTGTTAGAAACATTTATTATTTTACTTTTGTTGCGATTATATTTTATGTATTAAATTTTAATGCACGCTTCACATAACAAGATAACTTAAAACTTTTAAAACTATTTTTACGCATGTCTAAATGTAATTAAATGTGTTAATAACAAAGTGCGTAATTAATAAAGGCAGAGAACTGATTAAATTATCTTTTACTATAAAACAGTTCATAATATTTATATTTTCTTTTTTTTAAGATTTTGGTATTGTTCCACTATATACAATTATTTTTTGTACAAATTTTCGAAAACTACTTTAAAATTAATAAATTCAAAGTGCACTTGCGCAATGCATATATTTATACACAATTAAAAGAAGTACATCGTTAAAATAATCGCACAATAAATAATTTATCAAAAACAGGGACTAGCCATAATAAGACTCTACATGTGTCGGTATTTTACGCCACCATTTTCAGGAGACGGTAGCGTTAAGAAAACCCCAAAAACAGTGGAATATGTTTAGGGCTGGACCCTGTTTTTAATAAATAATTTAATGTGCAATTATTTTGAAATCATACTCCTTTTAATTGCTTATATATTTGAGTAGAAGATATCTTCTAATTGTACCATGTTTTTCATCGTTTCAAGTAATTTATTTAATTTTTACAGGGTCAAAGTGCATAAAGAGTAATTATGACAAGGTTGACAGAAGCCAAACGCTCACTAACCTAATATTTGTTTCCTAACTTCTTGGGTTATAGATTAACGTAAAATCTTGTATACATTAAATATTCCCATTCTGCTTTGAGAAATCTTAGCCTTTGTACTCTGCAGCAGTTTGTAGGACAACACAGGGTGGTGATATTGTTCAGACATCAAAAAATCTTCATTAAGATTAAGAAACCTTAATCGCAAGACACGCTTAACAGATTTGCGAATGAATAAATGTTTTCTGTTGGTAAAGTGCTTAAGAATGAAAGCTAAAAAAATTATTTTAACAAATTGAGCTGAACTTAAAATGCATTTGTACGTAGATTCGAGAGAGTTTTGTGTATACGAGGAAGAAATTAGTTCTTTGTTAACCCTAAAATTACTTCAGCTTGTCAAAAGCAAATAATACTTTGGAAAACACCATGTGTGACTAATATCGTGACAACATACTTTTAATTGTATATTTTGACGATGTACCTTTATATGAATAATATACAGACAACATAAATTTTAATGAATTATATTTTGAAAAGAAATACTCTTATATTAGTAATATTTGTACAATGTTGACAATCTTGTATGAATGAATAATATATTGACAACATACATTTGGAATAATAGTTTGTTTTTGACAACATATCTTTGGGTAAATATATTCATTTTACAACAAATCTTCGGAAAAATATGTTTCTAACAATATCCCTTTCAGATAATAATATTTCTAAGGCACAGTTTTAGATTATGAGTATGTGGAGAACGTACCTTAATGTGAACAATATCTTGACAACATATAACTATGGATGAAAACTATTTTGACACTAAAACGGTTTGTTGCAAGTTTAAAACAGTCACGTATGTTTAAAATATAACTACGTAAGAAATTGTTTAAATTTAAACATTACATATAAACAAACAAAACCAGTTTTCAAAGCAAGTTGCACTCATCATTATAGTTTCGCCGCAGACACTTGGTCAGTTCGTTACTATGACAACAAGAAACGCAAGAGTAATCGTTTTACAGGAAAGGATGTTTCCAGAAAACTAAAGCATCAAATCCCCACAAACTCGTTATTGCTCAAAATATAAAAATTAGGAAAGCTGCTATAAGAAGGCAGAGTTTTTTACAATTAAATATGGAATACATATCGTATTTTTCTCTGTAGCAAACAGTAATTTGGTGTTTAAGCAATGTGCCTAAAACATTATAATACTATTATGCGAAAATTTAGAAAACATCGGTTTTCCAAGGAAGTTATAATAACATTCTCAAATATGTCTCAAAAATCTACAACGAAGCCCGTTTATTTACTTAAAAAGAAAACATATGCGTTGTTTAAATGTATTTCGGGTGAAACTTTCGCTTTGCATATGAAAATGTTTTTCTTTGTGGTATTTTGAGACTAAACACAACAAACTTATCAAATGTGTATTTATGTTAATTAAAGCGGTTCTGTGACCTACAAAGACTGATCGCTTTGTGGAACATCTCAATGATTCCGAAGTAAAACCTGTTCCACAACACGTGATACCCACAAAACACTTCAAATACAAGAAATACTTTAAACCAAAGATTCTGATAAAAATCACAAACTGACCAACAAAACATAGTTGGTAAAAGTTCCGGTTTTGTGTTTTAATACGTGTTCTTATTACACACAAACAAAGGTGCTCTTTCCGAGAGACGGGTCGCAAGTTCTAATCCCGATCGCACCAAACATGCTCGCCATTTCAGCCGTGGGGGAGTTATAACGTGACGGTCAATCCCTGTCAAAGTTAATCTATGTATTGTTTTAAGTCTGTGTTATTTATTTATATTAGACCACGTTTATAAATGTAATATATAATGAAGAAAAATAAATATGTTGTTAATAGAGACAGCACAGATAATTTTTTTAATATTACCTTTGCAACTTTACGTAGCTTCTTTAAACAAGCCTCGTGTTTAATACTCCTGTATTCTGTTTCTGATAACAACATATACATTAGTAAAACATCATTACTTTTATATCATATGTACATATACTATCGCAAAGCATATTTTCTTACTAGTGTGTTTACGTTATTAAAAACCCAACAATCAGAGAATTTCCAGTACTTCTCAATTCAAATTAATAATGAAAGTTTATGTTACTTTCGTGGAATAAACTTCTGCCATTTGGTGGTCTCCTGAAATTTTCACACTGAAATTATGTTTTTAAAGCAGTAATAGAGAACAAAGTAATTATATGTTTCAATCACAATCGGTCACAAACCTTGTTTTGCCTTTCACCTCAGTTTTTGGCTTTATTATTCATGTTACAGAAGTAAATACAATTCCCGCCCGCACAGAGACAACTTGTCAACACTATACAAAGGTGGTAATACGCAGAGTTATTTACTTTCAAGTATATATTGTTGCAAATTCTCCCTTTTACGGTTAAAAGTGGGAATGTTGGGACTTCCTTTATAAAAGTAGGTGGGTAGCGGCCTATTGTTCCCCCTGTTTTCTGCGCCAATATTTTTAAGACGTCGTTATTACCTACACATTGTTTTTGTTTTATTACCTTGTAGGATATTTCCAGAAAGCGGTGAAAGCAACGTCCATAAAATTTATTACAGCCTTTTGTAGTAGTTATTTTGTCTTCTATCAAAACCTAAAGCAAGAAAACTGTTTTCTTCTTTACTATCAGCGACTCTTCGTTCAAGAGTAAAAAACGATAGATGAAACTGTCAGATATATTACAATAATCTGTTCATAAAATGT
Organism: Carcinoscorpius rotundicauda; assembly: GCA_011833715.1. NCBI lineage: Eukaryota > Metazoa > Arthropoda > Merostomata > Xiphosura > Limulidae > Carcinoscorpius > Carcinoscorpius rotundicauda. The sequence goes on along the minus strand of CM022405.1, from coordinate 23,467,223 downwards.
TTCAAAATACAGAATTTCCTTCCCTCTTCATTATTTTCTTTACCACTCACATCTTACATTCTTATATTCTATAAAAATATGTCATTTTATCCTACTAAGGAAATCGAATACTATGTCAAAGTGACACTAATAAAACTGTTCGCAGACTGATTGATTGCAAGATCCGTTTTTGTGGCTAATTTTAATTTCTACGGTTAATATCACTTATTTACAGGTACAGAAAATCTTCTTAAACTGTAGAATATATAATAATAAAAAATAAATATTTCAGCTAATTCAAATTATACATTTTCCTTTATCTTATTCATTGAAGCTTTCATAAGGATAAATGTATTTATTTACAAGTTTCTCTCATCCTCAAAAAAAGGAGATCAGGTTTGTTCGTGGTGTATGACAAAAGTATATATATATATGTTATATATATATATAGGCCCGGCATGGCCAAGCGTGTTAAGGTGTTCGACTCGTAATCCGAGGGTCGTGGGTTCGACTCTCGGTCGCACCAAACATGCTCGCCCTTTCAGCCCTGGGGGCGTTATGATGTGACTGTCACCCCCACTATTCGTTGGTAAAAGAGTAGCCCAAGAGTTGACGGTGGGAGTGATGACTAACTGCCTTCCTTTATTCTTACACTGCTAAATTAGGGACGGCTAGCGCAGATAGCCCTTGATTAGCTTTGCGCGAAATTAAAACAAAACAAAACAAACAAATATATATATATATATATATCAGAATGTTTACTTGATGTTTCTATATGAAAAGATTCTATATAATCAATTTAAACCTGTCTCATGACTATTGGAATCATACTTTTGTACACCTTCCTTCGTATTTGCACATCAAGTGTATCATTTTTTTCAACTTCTGTCACAGTCTGGGGTTTGATAGAATAAATATAATAACTTTTTTTTTATAAATATCCCATTGTTTATTTCAGAAGTATAAGAACGATATATTTTACTTACTTTCTACTTTATACAACGATACATGAATATTTCTGCTTGAAACCTTTTTAATGTGTCTTTATTTTTGGTTGTGTTTTACATGTTAGTACATATGTTTGTAGTTATGCTTGTTTTACACTTTGTATGTGTTGTTTGTCTCGTCTCATTGCCCCCTAGTGGCACAGCGGTATGTCTACGGACTTACACGCTAAAATCCAGGTTTCGATACCCGTGGTGGGCACAGCACAGATAGCCCATTGTATAGCTTTTTGCTTGATTAAAAAACAACAACAACAACGTCTCGCCTCATATAGGATACATATTACCTGAGTAATGTCTATTGCGGCTACAAAAGTAAAAAGAAAGGTCAAGGTTAAGGATTTTCAATTGATGAATGCAATTAAGGTTACAAGTGTTTTTATTTTGTAGAATGTAAATCTATACGTTTTGTAAAGAATATTATCAAATTATCTGACAATGCACTTCGAAACGGACACTTGTCTGATATGAACAAACAAGCAACAAATAAATATATGTATGGCATTGGACCTTCGTATACCCAAAGAGCAGGATTTATTATCTTTGGATAACGGTCATAGACGCAATGATTATACTATGAAGGTTTGAGTCTTCGTAAGATAGTAGCATGCTGGTTATAATATACGTTAAAACTTTAAAATATGTGCTTATTGAGAAACTTGGAGAAAACGGTTTATAAATGTGGAAGGATCCTAATTAGTGATTAGAAGAATAAAAGTAACGTGTTGATGTATTTATATGGGAACTAGATATTGATTTTATTCAACTTTATTTAGGGTTTAATCAAAAATTCAGCACACAAGTTAAGGAACTTGTGTGAGTGAACTGAAGATGAAAGTTATCTAGCACCTGCTACCATCATTAGTTCATTTTGTGTCCAATTATTTTCCTCACCTGCTTAAATAGAATGTGCTTAAAGAAAGTTTGAACACACCAGTGTTTCAGTTTCTTTCTAAGTTAATATAATTTTCGGTGTGAACATAAATCCATATTGCTTCTAAAGTGACTCTAACATGAGTCAAGCAAAAGTGTACCGTTTAGTTTCAAGAAGAAAGTGATCATGTTTACGGGGTTGCTTTCAACACTTCTTTTAAAATAAATTGAAAAAACAACAAAAGTAAAGTAATTTCCATGTTTAACATGACACAAACGTAAAACGTAATCGTTGAAAATCTATATACATTTCAAAAGGAAAATTAAGTATATTAATGAAACTTTATATTTATACCAAAATATTAAATATCTATAATCAGGTGACTTATCGTTATTTTTATACATAACTGTTATCGGATTGACAAAGATACCAAATCTGTTATACAATTTGTTGGGTGCTAGTACTGAAAGACCAGAAATTCTTTTGAATTTTACATAGTATTCACAAAGAACACAAAAATTAAAAATGGGCGACGTCCAAGGCCAATTGTCATTATCTCAGGTTCTAAAGTCAAGTTAAGGCTCTGTTGGTATAAAAATAGGGACTTTAGGATAAAATAGCTGTAATATTGACAGAAATATGTTCTCCAATAATTTATAAGATTAGGTGATAAGCCAACTTAACGACAGTGGCTACATATTTGTCATAGGCATCAGACTAAAGGTCTTTGTAGGCTTTTATAACTAATTCCGATTATAATTAATTTTTATGTTAGAAAAGATACGTTTATGATGTTTTTGAATAAAATTAACATGACGTTGATCAATAGATAATAATTGTTTGAATAATGTAATTGTTATGCATGGCAAATTGACTTTCTATGAGTGTTATGGAGATTCGGGTAAAAGCTATATAGTAATCTGAAGATAACAAAATTTGTATGTGTGAAATTATTTTCTTTTTGTGCATTATATCATTTAACTATTTTAATTAGTTTAAATACCCTTTTTAATTTTTTATAATGTACGAGGCCATTAACATTTGCTTGTTGAAAACACAAATGGTATTTGGCATTTGTATATAACCTTTAAGTCTCTTTTAGTTTTTGAGTATGTGAACACACAAAATGAAACTATACTGCATCTAAAGCATCAGTTTCGTCTGTACCGGCATTGGCGAGACAAGATACCAAACGTTAGCAGTTTTTCATACACTTTCTGGTTCCAATACAATATTCTCCTTCAAAAACAAAAGCAAAAATCAACTTAGAATTCATACAAAACATCATATTGGCATTCCGACGAGAAGATCTTACAGACTTTTGTTCTCTTGCTCCACCACTCTTCTGAGCAAGCCATGAATGGATGTCTTCTGCCATAAGATTGGAGACATTGACAAACTGACTCTCTGTTAGATGAGACGGACATTTTAATATTATTCATATTCTGACCAATAATATGATCAAATGTAAATCTACTGGGTTGCAGAATCATAGAAACAGACTGAAGACACTGTTATATAAATATGACAAGTAATAGAAATAATGAAAATTATTTCAGCAAAGTCATAAACTAAAAAAAAAAAATTAATTAACAGTTTTTGTATTAAATTTACATTTTTGATTTCCCTTATATGTTTAAGAGGTAATAAAAGTGTAAGTATAAAAGTCTAATTCCTTTACTTCAAAACCCATATACTGATAACACTCGGTCCTTCCTGTGACTTACGCAACCCAGTATTGTGGCTTTTTACCATGGATCTTGACCATCTTCTATGCTAGTTTTTTATGTGGATAACAAGTAAAATGCTGGAGAGATGTTACACTACAGTTAATTATTGGGATCCAAAGAAGCCAAACACAAAATTTGGGAATTTTATCAGTCACTGATCACATTATTACTTGGGATCTCCGATAACAGTTTTCAAATTATTAGTTTTACTTTAAGATTCTTTATTTTAAACTTAAGACATTATATCTTACCTTAATTAAGTATTCACACTCGGTTATTAATTTCTCCTTCGCCTTATCAGCAAGAAATGCTAAAACGGGATTTTCAACTTGGCTAAAACTTCAGATGCACCATAACAGTAACTTACGGTTTTTTCAGTGTTTTTCTTTTTAACGTACGCCAAACAGTTATGCTTCGTCCGATGTTTCTCTCAAAGTTTTGTGATTCACAATAGATAAAACCGTATACTTATGTTACAGAACTTTTCATAGTCGACAGCGGACGTATTACTCATGAAAAAAAACTGAATAATAGTTTGTGTTGAAAGAGACTCGATGGATCATACGTATATTACAAACGAAGACTCTGAAAGAATGAATAAAATCATATCAAAATTGAATTTTATTGATATAATAAAATACCGACATGTTCTCAGTTGGATATTGTTAGTTTCTGACATAACATTTTCTTCATATCGTATTTAATGTCAGGTTAACTCGAGAATTTTGTACAATTCAGTTTAACATATTTTACTAATTTCAATTATGTTCACTTTGTATTTTAACCATGACCATAATGTATTTCCTAAACACAAGATGAGTTTATTTGCTGGCAACTAGTCCAAATGGTAGTTAAAAAGTTCAATAGATATGTAATAATGGCGTAGTATTTCATCTTATATATATATTGAATTACAAAATTAAGAGTACGTACAATTACTGGTTAAAAAAATTGAAAAGAGAAAGCGATTTCACTTGTAATAGAAGTTGGTACTTAGCAGAATTTAAGAAAATATATAAATATTTAACAAAATGGTGTTGAACAGTAACAATAGTTTGATTTTCAAGATTTTAAGTATTTAAAACAAATAAGCGTGTTTTCTTTTAATGACGAATTTATGTATTAAATATCAATATTTTAAGAGATGATTTTAACTAATTTGGTTTTATATGATAATAATATCGAAAGTTTAACCGTCCCCCCCTTTACCTAAAGCTCTCATTAAAATGTTGAGAATTGTTAAGGCTACTGGACATGAAACTTTATTGAAATATTTACAGTCGAAATTAATAAAACCTAAAATTTGCTATTATAATCCCTCTAGCTTATATACAGAAAGAAGTGTAAATCAACAGACAGAAGAATAGAAACTGAAACAACTAGCAGGATTTCTGGTCAAATTTCAAATCTCATTCTTTGCTTAATGTATGAGGACTATTTTCCTGAAATAAAAAGCAAACCTTTGTTTTTACGAACTGTCAATATGTTAGTATGCTCTAAGGTAAAATGTACCTAAACAATCTCTGTTTACTTTGTATTTTGTATCGCAAAGTAGTGCCTTTAGTTCTCAACAATACAATACAGCGATTCAGGTTTAAGATCGTTAGCTTTAACAACTTTCATGTTATTGGACAATATGAAAAAAAACAAAGTCTGCGTTTTCTTACAAACAATAAATATTTAGACTGTCGAAGTTTCAGCAACGTAAACAAACGTACAAAACTTTTAAACCTTAGAATATAATAATACTTTGTTTCACACTATTAAATACAGTTTTAGACAGAGTGTTTATTTTGTAGCTCCTTAAAACTGTTTTTAAAAGAGAATGCATGTACTTGTCAACCTTGTACGATAACAAATGGTTGAGTTGTAAGCTGACAAGATAGTAACAAATTGAAACTTGTTTTGGAATTTCGCACAAAGATACTCGAGGGCTATCTGTGCTAGCCGTCCCTAATTTAGCAGTGTAAGACTAGAGGGAAGGCAGCTGTTCATCACCACACACCGACAACTCTCGGGCTACTCTTTTACAAACGAACAGTGGGACTGACTGTAACAATACAACACCCCCACGGATGAAAGGGCGAGCATATTTAGCGCGACGCGGGCGCGAACCCGCGACCCTCTGATTACGAAGCGCACGCCTTACGCGCTAGGCCATGCCGGGCCAAATTGAAATTAGCAAAAACAGTTGTTGATTTTATAACTTATATGGTGAACACCATTATAAATGCTGTTATTCATAAAATCATATAGACGTTAAACAATCATGAATTTAATAGCATCTGTTACTTTTGTAATTAATTATGCTTATAGTATGGATAGTGCTGATTATTAGCGAAGTCGTTTAATAATTATATATTATTTTGGCATAACAGATCCGTAACAGCACTTACGCGACTCACCATATACATTATCATCTGTAATTATCGATATACGTTCGTTATATAAATTACGTTATTACAATTATTAACAGAAAGCAAATGAATAATTTACTCTTATTCAAACGTTGGAATGGTTTTACATTCAAAGAGCGCAGATATCGTAGACCTCTAATTAATTAGAAACTTAAAGAGTGGACCGCTTGATAAACATTTCACTCAAAGTTTAATAAAACAAGAAACCAGTAATAATTTACTACAATACGTAAAACATTTAAGCTCAACATAAATTAAGTTAAATCCTAGGCAAAGTTTGTCCATTAATAATAATAAAATAATGGTTCAGATAGATTATGAGAAAGAAAATGATAATTTCGTTTTAAGTTTATTCCAAAAAATAAATAGTATTTTTTCCTGTCGGCATTAGCTTTACCTGGCAATGCCAATGAATTTGTGAATTTCACCACAACTATATGGGTGTCATTTCTATAAAGAAAAAAATTATGTCTAGTTTGTGGATAACACAGACACAGTCGTATTTTGATCTACATAAGATCCCAGTAAATTGCATTTATCATGAAAAATACCTAGACTTTGTAATAAGACCAGTACAAGTCTCTATATCATTGGAGCTGGAAAGATTTTTTAAAAAAGATTACAGTTACAGTGCAAGAATCTATGAAATGAACATATTGATAAAATTTGACACAACTTATTTATTGTCCTTGTACTCAAAGGAAAGCTGTCTGAAAAAACAAAGAAAATGTTTATTGCTCCTTTAATGTCTCCTTTCATAAATGAAAGATATTCCACTTTTTTGATCTGACATTGGAATAACCCCTGCTTGTAATTCTATCACAAAATGTGTGTTTATATTAGAAAGTAAATGAAGTAATGCTAAAATTAACAGCGAAGTGTGTGAAATTTTGAGTTAAATGAGAAATAGATGAGAATTCCTAGACTGTTGAGAAAAGGAAGCGATATGAACAAACTCGTAGGCTTCGAACAGCCTATTGATTGACGAAACTCTACGTTGGAGGTTGATGGCTTAGTTAAAATTGATTAGCTAAATCACTCAAAATCAACATATTGTTTAAGTTGCGCAGTACGTGTTTTATGTCCGTAAAGGTATGAGCACATTACATTTATATTTAGGCCTGGTATGGCCGAGCGCGTAAGGCGTGCGACTCGTAATCCGAGGGTCGCGGGTTCGCGCCCGCGTCGCGCTAAACATGCTCGCCCTCCCAGCTGTGGAGGTGTATAATGTGACGGTCAATCCCACTATTCGTTGGTAAAAGAGTAGCCCAAGAGTTGGCGGTGGGTGATGATGACTAGCTGCCTTCCCTCTAGTCTTACACTGCTAAATTATGGACGGCTAGCACAGATAGTCCTCGAGTAGCTTCGTGCGAAATTCCGAAACAAACAAACATTTATATTTAAATGTAATGTGCTTACACATGTTTAATTATTCATATAATTATACATACGATAATATAGCTAACAGCGATGATATCCAAATGATGAAATAACACATTAGAATCATTATGACTATAAACTTAAAAACCCGTTACCGGGTTAATTTTTAGGTCTAATTAATGTAAGTAAGTCGCTTTAATCAGGAATAAGTATCAATTAATTAGAAGAAAAGCCATTTGAACGTTTATGTTGATGAAATAAACATAGTTTGGTATGTTGGATATAATGTTATGTAGTCCTTGTATTATTTAATTGAGCTAAGGATAAAGGGAAATAAAAATTTAGAATTTTTTTTTAAATTTTGTTAAAAGCTACACGAGGGTTATCTGCGGTTGGTGTCTCTAATTTGGCAATGTAAATATAGATGGAAGGTAGCTAGTTCTCAGTACCACCGCCAATTCTAAGAATGCTCTTTTACCAACGAATAGAAGGATTTACTGCCAAATTATAACGTTCCTATGGTTGAAAAGGCAAGCATGTTTGGTTGGACAGGATTCGAACTTGCAATCCTCAGATTGTGAGACGAGTTACTTAACTACCTGGCCATGACAGGTAGAGAAGTGGTTAATGGTTTAGAAACTAAAGTCCATTCAAAAATAAAAGAAATCGAAAATATATTTCCCTAAAACTGTAATCTCATCCCTTTTTGTAATAACACAATACTACTGATACAGTGTCATAATGATACTTGTATTATTTATATGAGTTGATATTAACACAATACTACTGATACAGTGTCATAATGACACTTGTATTATTTATATAAGTTGATAATAACATATCGTCACTGATACCGTGTCATAATGATACTTGTGTTATTGATCAACTAGGTTCTTTCACCGTTTGGAAAGAAAGCAAAAACGTGCAAAATAGAACCTAAATTCTACTCACTCTTAACGTATACAATACAACTTTTCCTCAACTTCCTAGTTTGGTTCATCTTCTTTTCAGTTGTATCTAACCTGTTCTGTTTTATGTATCTAACTTAATAGTTTTTTGTCAGAAGAATGTCGCTGATTTATCGGTAAATTTATTCACTTTCAGTTGTTTTACGTACTTGTTTGAGGTAATTGTCGTCTTGTATTATTTAATAGTTTTTAAGTATCATTCTAAAATAGCTTATTGTTTTAAAATCTAACAAGATATCCTGTTTTATTTACCCATTTTATCTTCTACTTTGATCGCTCTTTGTTTTTACTTTATCAAATACGTTAACTGGTTGATTGAGTTTTTCAGTTAAAGTTGTGTTGTTTCAGTTCCTCAATAGACTGATGTAGGAAAAGATGCTAATTAGGTAAGGTTCAAATCCCTTTGTGTTAGATGTTTACATAACAACACTTTAGTTTAAATTACACATTTCTGAGAATTTAAACTTCATGAAAGTTGTTTTGGTTTTAATAATGGATTTTTACATAATTCAGCTACACAGTGTTCGAAACTAATATTTGTTTTTTTTTCTATCACGTTAGGATGTTTTACCAATCGGGAAGAAAAGTAAATACTGGAAACCCTTACTTAAATCAAATTATTAATTTTTTTACCACAATGAACATTTCTTGTTATTATGTTTGAGTTCTAGAACTATCGATAAGACTTTCACGTCGCTATTAGTCAAAAGAAATCTATAGTCAGTAGTTGTCAACATTTTAAGTGTAAAATAATTAGGGGCATGAATCATCTATTGGACACTATTGATAGCCCGATGTGGCTTTGCTCTAAGCAAACACACGTACAACAAAATGTGATCCGATTTTAACGAAAATGATTCACTTGTGTAAAAGTAAATAAGACGTTTTGTCTTATTTTGTCATGACGTAGAAACATTGACATAATTTTCAGATTTCAATGTAAAGGAATTGCTGTAGGAGGTGTAAACATCTGAAGACAATAAAAGTATCGCAAGCCTGTGTTAGTGAATCGACTTTAACAGAACATTTCAGCAAGCGTTTATCAAATAAGGTCGAAAAAGGATTCTCACGTGGTTACGGAAGCCATAAAGTCAATAATACTTAATATGTATATGTATATGATTGTTGGTACTTTGTAGCTGATTCCAAAGACAGTTGACTCGAAACTGTTACAAACGTAGTTATGGTGGTAATGTTATGTTTTATTCCTAACAATATATTGCTAAATTAGAAGACTTGACGAAGGATGCCGCCATTGTAAAACTAATCTAAACCTTAGGTTTTAACAGTGAAAAAAATAAATGTATTAACAACATGCTTGTTTAGGAAATCAGAAACATACCATACTTATTTATCCTAGGCTATACAAAAACACTACTACACTGTGTTAAAACTTTGTTCGTCTTCCTTCGGCCCGGTATGGCCAAGGTTCGCATCCCTGTCGCGCCAAACATGCTCGCCCTTTCAGCCGTGGGGAAGTTATAATGTGACGGTTAATCCCACTATTCGTTGGTAAAAGAATAGCCCAAGAGTTGGCGGTGGGTTGTGATGACTAGCTGCCTTCCGACTAGTCTTACACTGCTAAATTAGGGACGGCTAGCACAGATAGCCGTTGAGTAGCTTTGTGCGAAATTAAAACAAACAAACAGATCGTCTTCCTTCGGTGATTAACGTTGATAAGTAATGTTGATTTTTGCTTTTGCTTAAGTACAGAACGTTTTTTTCAATATTAATGTCTCCATTTATTGAAGGATGCATTATTCTTGCTTGGCTAATTTTAATTCACTTTTACCTTAAGAAAATAAAGAAAAAATACTAAACATTTGTCTTCGTTCCTTAATGTTTTTAATTAACTTCTTTTTACACAAAATTATGTAAAATATTTAAACATATCCACCTCACATGTATACAAGTGATGTCAATTATCTTTAAAATTTTAGAGCATGCTGGGTGGAATAAAAAAAAAATTAAAACCTTTTTGTGATTATTCTATTTTAACTTGTAGCATACGGGTCTGTTAATACAATAATTTGTTTGTTTGTAATTGAATTTCGCGCAAAGCTACACAAGGGCTATTTGCGCTAGGTGTCCCTAATTTTGCTGTGTAAGACTAGAGGAAAAGCAGCTAGTCATCACCATCCACCGCCAACTCTTGGGCTATTCTTTTATTAACAAATAATTGGATTGACTGTCACATTATAATGCCTCCACGGCTGAGAGAGCAAGCATATTTGGTGTGACGGGATTCGAACCCGCTACTTGCAGATGTAATTGGAATGTGCCCATATGCAATATATTGGAAGAAGACTTCTGCAACTGTGCACCAAACTCTCCTCAAACGAATTGGAAGTTCCCAGAAGATTTATCACTATCTGTCCATAACGAGAGAATAAGGAAAGGACATAGAATGTATGCTTCCCCTTTACTTTTGGTATCTTGTCCTATACAATCTTGGAATTGTTAGAAGAAGATGTGCTGAAAATGAATTTAATACATGAGTTATTCTGGCTCTGTCATTGGATATTTGAAACCTAGGCTCTATTCTTCCCAAACAACAAGGTTGAAATAAATGGTTACCTTTTGAAAATGTTTCTCGATCTGTTATGGACACAACGAGCTCTCTGGTAAGCAACAATCTACATTGGTCAATAATGAGTGGTAAATCCAACGAAATTTTAAATAAAACAAACAGCGAACATAGAATGTGCAATTAAAATAGTCTTAATAAACTAATCAACTAAAAGTAGTATCAAAATGTAATAAAGCAATGAAGAAATGTCTATATAAAAATAGATATATATGTACCTTCTCCAGGTTCCTATATGGCTGGATACTAATTGTACATGTAGAGAAATATCCACCATCATAAGACTGGTGTTTACTTGCAAGAAAGTAGAAGAAGAATAGATGAAGAAATGCATAATTAAATTGTAATAATAGCCTGACATGGGTTATGGGCGTATGTCAAGGCACCAGAGTTCAATTGGGAAATATTATGATACAATAGTAGGCAGAGCTCGAAAGGGAAAGATTATGATACAATAGTAGGCTTTCCACAGATCTACCTCTCACATTTGTATTAATTGTATAGCAGGACATGTCAGTGAAAAAGTTTTAAATATAACAAAGATGCAGCTTTTCTTTAAGATTATTTAAATATAACTGATCTGTAAATGCTCCCACCAAAGAAGACCTTTGATAGAACATAAAATGGCATGAGCATGGATGAGACATAATGGCTTTCGAGCATCATTTCAAATTCATGAATACATCAATCATAAATCCTTCTTATTCCAGTGTTGAAAACTGTTAAATCCAAAAATGTTGAACAGTTTTAAGAATATAGTTTATAGTGTGTTCCAAGTGGTTTGTAAAAATCAGACAAAGTCTTGATACCATCTAGATTTGAATGAAAACCCTTAGAGTTACACTGAATGAAAAGTTACCTTAGTCACCTAAAAGTATTAATTAATATATGTAATGAATTAATTGAATTCTTTATCTTTTTTCACACCATATTGGAGGTTTTCTTTCATATTTTCAGGCTTATCAACTTTCATTAGATAGTATGGAAATTTAAACTAACTATTCTCAATTCAACACATTGTTTTTAACGAAAAATGTTGAGGTTCCAGCAAACTTGTCATTGTAAATCAAATCAGGACTCTACCCTATGGTTTATTCTAATGGTATATTTGTATATAATGATCCCATATAAAATTAACACAATGTACTTTATTATCAAATTTTAACTGTTGTAGTTCGTGAGAAAACACAAAATTATCTTTTAGGGTATGTACTTATTTGCAGCTAAATTTTAAATTTTAAAGAAAAGAATTAACCTAAGTATGATCGTTAAGTTTCATAAATGGATATTATAAGTCGCCAGGAGCATTCCTCTTTGTGAATATTTGGTATCCCCTAAAAAATATTTAAACTACACCCTGATGATCTAATATTCAAATAGTCTCTCTTCAAGTTTGACAGACGTAAATAATTTTTTAATAAATACAGTGACTCTTGAACTGCAAGATACCTTAAATATACGTAGCGAACGAACGTCTTCGTCCGCATAAATGAAGATGGCGCTGTAACAAAAATTATATATATGTATATATAGTTTTAAATTTCAAAAATCTGAAATTTTCTTTCACTAAAGAGCTACTTTTTGAAAATCTCACGTTTTTGAATGTAACTTAAGACTAATTTCGTATTTATTTCATTATTTACCACAAATTCATTTTCTTTTGATAAAAACATAAAAGTTGCCATAAAAGTGGGTCGGAGGTAGATAAGTAGATCTGGTATGTCGGTGTTATGTAAATGTCGTGTATATATTTTGTAAACGACAACATGTCGTGTTGTGTTTAAATTTTCATTTCTATTATTCATACTTCCATATTTATATTATTGTTTCGAAGTTTAAACTAATAAAATATGTTGTTATTCATTTAGGGTAACATTTAGAATTTTCTTGAATTAAGTAGACCAATCATGTGTTTGTAAATGAAATGCTGGCGTCTTCGTGTCTAGACGTTTAGTCTCGTGCAAGAACGAACATGCGCGGATTGCTCTGGAGATCTGTAGAAGTTTCGCGGTGTTTCGAGGAGTCTAGGCCTACAATATATAAACAAACGAAGATGCGAGGAAGACATTAGTTTTATTCAAGAGAAGAGTCAGTCATTCGTTTGAGAAAGATTAAGTGTTTGTGATTATTCAACTTGGATTTGAGACTGAAGTCAGATCTACGGAAGCTGTGATTTTATTTCGTCAATCTATTCGATTCATCTGAATTACTGGTTGTGCTGAGAGTCGGCAAGTTTGAGACATTCATCGGAGGCATCGTGAAAAGAACTTCGTCGAATTTACTGAACTGTGAACTGTTTCTGAACTTCTTCATTTAAACTTAGGAATTTCTTCGTGGGACCAAATTCACATCCCAGACTGGAATTTGAGATTTTCATTTTAGATCATTATATTAGATTGTTTGTTTGTTTGTTTTGGGAATTCGCACAAAGCTACTCGAGGGCTATCTGTGCTAGCCGTCCCTAATTTTGCAGTGTAAGACTAGAGGGAAGGCAGCTAGTCATCACCACCCACCGCCAACTCTTGGGCTACTCTTTTACTAACGAATAGTGGGATTGAGCGTAATGTTATAACCCCCCCACGCCTGGGAGGGCGAGCATGTTTTAGCGCGAACCCGCGACCCTCGGATTACGAGTGCACGCCTTAACGCGCTCGGCCATGCCAGACCCTTTATATTAGATACAGGCCAGTACCATTTTGTATTGTGATTAATTTTGAAGGTTGAAACTAATACCATTTTGTTTTGTATTTAACTTTGAAGGTTTAAACTTAATATCTGTCATTGTTATTATATAATTCATGTTATATCTGTTAATAGTTTAGTGTAATAAATTATACAAGCTGTTATCTGTGTTTTTCTGTTGCGTTTAATCTACGAAAAACATAAAACATAAAAAATACGTCAAGTCGGATTTCAGCACTCACAGTGATAATAGAATAGATAACCCGTTGTATGACTGTGCTTAATAGCAAACAATTTCGTATAGGCGATTTGAGTGAAATATTTATCCCGTTGTCTAAAACAATTTGGAAAAGATGGGATATACTTATGGCATCAATTTTTCATAAAGATAATTTTTCGTTTCTAAGTTCACGTAGTTTTTTTAGCTGTTCTTCTCATCTCCACGATGTTATTTGGTCTAAAATGTTCGTACACAACTGAAGAAGAATTATTTCTGCACACCCGTTCTTATTTTGAATTAATAGACCGGAGAGGAGGTTGCTGATGAGTCAGACCTCCAACCAAACTTAAGTTTTAACTGATGAACTGGAAAGAAGGTAACTAGTGAGTTATTACTTTCACTTTTTCACAACTTCTTACTCAATCGGTTACGCAAGAATTACCACTGTTGAAATAGTGATTACATTCTGGTATCAAATTATTTTGGAAAGCTGGTGTAGCATAGCTCTCGCCACCTATTGGGATTCTATGGCAATAATTATTTTGCCTTTTATCTTCACCGAACCGATAATTCTATATCCTGAATCGCATTTCTCTCAAACTGCTTACTAGATTTTCAATTAGATTCTTCAGATACTGACTTCAACAAATGTCTTATGCTATTTACTTGTACAATTGTTCCACGTCTTACATACTTTCATCTTTATGCGAAACCTCTGAATCCAAATAAAAACTAAATTCTAAATTGCGTTTGTCACAAGATCGGTTAATGCAACTACATATAGTACGTGCTACAGTTAGATACGGTGAGGAATAAATCAGGCTGTTCTACAGAAGGTAGCTGTGATGGACACAATTCAGTCTGTTCTACTAGAGTAAAATACGACTGGCAACAATCAGTCGGTGCTACAAGGACCAAATGTGAGATGAACAGCTCAGTGTTTCTATAATAGTTAGATAGGATGATCACTTGTTCAGTCTATGTTATATTTGATAGACAACGATAGCCTCTTCTACAGTAATTAAATATAATGAATATAATTCAGTCAGTTCTACAGTATTTCAGTATGATGAACAATAATTTCGTCTGTCCCACAATGAACTTTACAGTTTCATTTCTTTCAGAATCATTTAATATGTAGATTAAATTCAGAATGTGTTACAATAGTTAGATGTGCAGAATAATTGTCAGATCCAAGTCACTATCACTTGATATGAAAATCAAGAACGCCATGTTGCTTAAATTAGAAATAGTATTTCACTTCATCTTAAACGTTTTGACAATCTGGTTTTCCCCTCATCTCTACAGAATGACATTGTACGTTTTATTGCTATATATAGAATTTAGTATGAAGTCTGTATTACAATGATCAATAGTTGAGTTTGTTCTACATTAGTTCAATACGAAGAGGTCAGTAACAAGTACATTCGTTTGAACACTTTACCAAACACTAGGATGCTCAAAGTACCAGAGATGATGTTATATTTTTAATTTTTACGTCCTTATAAATATTTCTATAAGTTGGGGGGCCACCTTTTATTCTACTACAGTCTAGATCTGTATTGTATGTTTATATATATGCCCCCCAGTGGCTCAGCGGTATGTCTGCGGACTTACAATGCTCAAAACAGGGTTTCGATACCCGTGGTGGGTAAAGCACAGATAACCCATTGAGTAGCTTTGTGCTTAATTCAAAACAACAAACAACAATGTTTATATATATAGCAAAAATTAACAAATATTCCTATTTGACGCTAATTTCTTTAGATCTTGTGTGGATGTTAACATACTTTACGTATAACTGGGCCCCAAAAAGTAATCGTCTATTCGTATACATGATACGCGAAGGTAGGAGTGAAAGAATAGCCCTAAGAGTTGGTCGTGTGTGGTGATGACAAGTTTCCTTCCCTCTAATCTTACGCTGGTTATGGATGGCTAACGCAGACAGCCTTCTTGTAGCTTTGCGCGAAATTCAAGAACAAATAATCACTAAACAGCACTTTATTTTTTAGAAAAAATAAATGACAGTAATCATAAACGACATATATGTAAAAGTTGGCACAGTGCTTAAAATGCACTCTGGATAGAGTCTACCCTGTTACCAGTCGCTTGTGTAATCCTTCGGGCAATAAACTTTACACCACAATTAGTTTCATTTTTCTATCAACAATTAAGTCTTCATAAATAACTTTAATGTTCACTTTTATGCGAATTTTTAGAGAATAATTTGCAAGTATATTTTTCGTAGGCCTTGTTATTATACAGAACATTAATTAAAACTACATGTGTTTTAATTTAAGTACAAAAAAATAAAATTAATTATACCATCACACTTGAAAGCTGTACTTTATTTTATTTACACATTTTTAGTTGACGTAAGATTAATCAATTAACCCTTTTCTGATACAGTTATATAACAAAATCTTCCGTAAATGAACAGATTTACTACTAGTTATATAAACAAAATAAATACAGTTTTGAGATTCTTGTTGTTGCAAACAATGTTACTTTTCTCAACCATACAGGGAGAAGTAAAACATCATTTAAAGTTAAGTTGTATTCCACAGTGCAAATAAAATTTGAGAAAATACGTGATAATATGTTTAATTTTTTAAAATACACTCTGGTAAAACATCATTAAAATTAATGTTATATTGCACAGTATAAAAATAAAAATACACTCTGGTTAAACCCTGTCCTGATGTCCTTCGTCTGCATAATTCTGAAAACGAGTCTTTATATCACTTTTAGTTTCAGCTTACAGACAACGAATGACGAACAAATAACTTGAATGTCTTTGAGTGACCAAAACGCCTTTGTTGAGAGTACCTTGCTTAGTAATTCTCTGTGTTATAAAGTAAAAACATCCAAGGTGAGAATAAAAATATTTCTACAGGTGTCGCTAATATTCAATAAAGAACTCACTGGGTGAGAGAAATGTTCGATATTCTGCTTCTCTCTTCTTTCCTTTACAATCTACTGGAAGACAGAACCACTGGATGAAAGCCTCATCTTCAGGTTCTGAAGAGCTAGATTCCTTCGAAAACAAAGAATGATGCAACCGATCTAATAGCTTGTGAACTCTATTAGACGGGCAGCAACACTTTGGCTGAAGTGGGGGCGTCTGATGGATGGCAGCGGAAGAGCTTAACTCGATAGTAGAGTTTTCTGACGATCTTCTTCGATTCATCTGATTTGTAGACATTTTTCTTTCCAAAGTAAAACTTGCTTAAAATTTTCTATATATATATATATTAACGTTTTGGCCTGATGATGAGACACTATGGAAACAATTACAAAATATTATACCACATACTAAATAATCCTAAAAATATAGTATGAGCATACAAGATAAATATTTTCGTGATTTAAAATGAAGAGAAAATCTCAAAACAACAGTTTACTGAGTACAAGTAAACAAAACTAGCATACTTTAATTAGTTTACTATGTAGCAAAACGTCAGCACTTGTAATAAACTTGTGTTACGTAATTTAAAATAAACTAATTTGGAAACTTTAGTATTTCACAAATATATTTAAAATACAGCTGCAATAGCTTGCATACACATCTCACTAGAGTGAAGCCACAGTTCTTAGATGAACATATAATTCAAGCGAATGTTTCACAAAGTCTC
Source organism: Carcinoscorpius rotundicauda (assembly GCA_011833715.1). Taxonomy (NCBI): domain Eukaryota; kingdom Metazoa; phylum Arthropoda; class Merostomata; order Xiphosura; family Limulidae; genus Carcinoscorpius; species Carcinoscorpius rotundicauda. Next base: position 23,449,747 of record CM022405.1, on the reverse strand, counting down.
AATATTTAGGATAAAGCAAATAAATGTTGTGGAATTAGAAAGTTTGTATCTAGTCCCAAACGGTTCAGGTTCAGTAAGTGTTGTAATAACCAGGTCGAGTCTTAACACAACACCATTCAAATTAAAATATAATATTCTAAATTCACTTTGTTACTATTTATATCACTTACATTCATTATAACATTAACTTAATTACAGTTTCACAATCACGTAAGTTACTGTAAGTTTATATATGATAAAACCTTCACTTATATAAGAGATACTTATGCTCTTCATAAGATTAGCAAGAACAGCAGTATTCTTACTGAGACGTTGCTCTTTTATACTCAGCAAAGTATGTTGTGATTGGTCGAAATAAACCTATAACATTGGAAAAATTTGATTAGAGGAAGCCATATGTTTTGCAACAGGGAAACCTTATTTTAGACATAATGGATAAGAAAGATGTGATTTTCTCGTAACGAAATATAAATATTTATGACATAACACCACTATTACAGTATATAGAACAGTGGGTAATATAAATATCTATGATCGATTCATCTACTGTGCACAATACATTGTATCTACATGTAGGAAAAGGAAACGCGTAATCACAGAAGTAGCAAAACCACCCATAACTACATATTACTTGACAGTTGAGCAATCATGTTAAAGTCATCATTGCTGCCGGTGGTACAGCTGTATTTGAGTGGACTCACACAGGTAGAAACTAGGTTTCGATACTTGTGATGGGCAGAGCACGGATAACCCATTGTGTAGCTTTGTGCTTAACTACAAACAAGCAACTAAACAAACTATGATTATAGTTAATAAGTTATTTTGAAAGGTATAATGTGAGTTTAACACACAGAACTAATTAAGTTTACTGAACATGTCTAACATAACACACCCGAGTGTCAGTTATAACACGTCTAACATAACACACCCGAGTGTCAGTTATACAATGAAACCAGATGATTATATTCATCTAGATTTAGATCGATGCCACCTTTACACAAACATTTTTCATGCAGAGTCGTGGTATAGAACTTGATTTTAAAACATCTGTTTGTGCCTTATTATGAGAACCATTACCTACTTTTATGTACATAATTTGATTTTGAAATCAACTGGTTAGGTTTTATTTTAACGATCAGTCCGTGGCCTCATGTTATATAACTACTATCATCAAGTGTTTGAAACATGTCAATAATGATAAACTATGCTTCACATACAGAATCTTATTTCGGATGAAATGTTGATACTTTATTTCGTCAAGATTTCCGAAATACTCTGCATGTGTTTGTGTGTTTTTCTTATAGGAAAGCCACATCAAGCTATCTGCTGAGCCCACCGAGGGAAACGAACCCCTGATTTTAACGTTGTAAATCCGTAGACTTACCGCTGTACTAGCGGGGGACTGAAATACTTTGCAGTAAACGTCATAGCATAATGAAATAATGAAGTAGAGAAGTTACATTCCTTCATTTTAACAAATATAGCTGTCAAAGCTACAAAATATTGTGATATTTTCTCTAATTGTTACTATATATAAGATTAATACACAACAGTCAGTTGGCGAACGGAGATTAAGACTGATAGACGCTGTATCCCTACCTGAATGTGGGTCTTACTTCCTCAGTCACCTCCGCAGCTTAAGGTACATTTTATAGGACATATTATAGCCCTAGATTGTTTGTTTGTTTTTTCAATCAAGCACAAAGCTACACAAAGGGCAATCTGTGCTTTGCCCACCACAGGTATCGAAACCCAGATTTTAGCGTGTAAATCCGCAGACATACTGCTGAGCCACTGGGGGGCTATAGCCCTAGAGATCCTTTTGATTTGTGTGGCATTTTAAATTTTTGTTTATTAGAAGAAATATCTATGTATATTAAAAGATATATAATTCACAAAGTCACATGTAGCTAGTACAAAATAAAGAAACGATAAAGAAAAAAGTTTCGGTTTAGGCTTCTTTGAATTTAATAATACCTAAACTTAAACGCATTTTGGCAGAGAATTATTTCCTCTCTTCCCTGTACGTAATAAATCAGTAGCTTAGCAACCAAACGAATAACATTTACTAAGCTTCATAAAATCCTGGCTACGGCTTAATGGCCCGTTTTCTAGGGTTATGAAACACGTAATTTTCTTTTTCATTTTCTCCAATTATTTTTCTGTATTTACACATAAAACTTTTGTTTTTAATTTTTACTTCATTATTAATGTTACTTTCAATAACAATAATACAATTATTTTTTAAAACGTAGTTTATAGATATCCTTAAGTAGCTTAAAAGTAAAATGTTGGGAGGATAATATTGTTTTTTTATGCAATAATTTGCTTGAACAATGTGTACATACAGTAAAGCTAGAGGTCAGCTTATCTAGCTTATAACTTAATAAAGTCTTAGCTCATGAGATATTCACGTATAAAATATTCTTCAATATTTTCATTTCATTATATTATTTGATCCAAATGTGGGCTAAATTGTATGTCGTTCTTCTTAGAAACTGCACTATATCAGAAAATAGATAAAAAGAAATAGCAAAATAACGGGCGGAACTCATCGAACTAATCCTGCTGATATAAGAGGTATGATATTTTATTTGCTTACTCAAACACAGACAAAAAACTCAACATGGTTTCAGAGTCTTAAAGTTGCATCGCATCTGCTGTATACAAAGTAAGCTTTGATAAGGTTTCTGAATTTCATTCTCCACTATTCTAAGCTATTTTCTATTAAATCATCAAGGTTATTAATAAACATAAACTTGTTTCATCAATCGATAAATATTTTCCAGTTTTGTTGTGTATACATTTCATTTTATACTTTCAGTACACAAACTAACAACATTAGGTTATATTTTTGTTGTTAAGCTACATGACATAAAAGCCATTGTTACACTAACTTTTCTGTAAATTAGAAGACACTAATTTAGCTGGTTTTCACCAACAATTATTCTATGAATACGCCACGAATTCATTTCATGAATAATCTTAAATTTTATTGACCCACAAAGGAATTTACAGACGTTTGGTTCTCTCGACTGCACATTTTTGTCTTTGTGTTGGTCAAGCTTGATTTCACATTTTTTTATTATTTCAGTTACTTACGAAATGTGAGGTTAGGATATATTATGGGGTGGGAGTTGTAGTATCTTCTTCGTCGTTCTGATGGGCTGTAAGTTGGTATTAAAACCAAATTGGTGACTTTTAAATCCATTACACAAATGTTTTAGCTATGCACGATAACTTCGCCCTCACGTGTCCAGTACAACTAACAAACCCCGTTGAATTTACAGAAAAGGTTATATTATATTAACCTCTAAACGACCTTCTAGCGGTTTGAGGTCTACTAACAGTAAACTTATATCAAAACAAGAGAAGAAAACTATGGTTATATGTTATAGATCCAGCGTACTTCGTTCTTCCTTCAAAAGTAAAACTGATCCAAAACATTGAATGTCCAAACAATTTTAATTTCGTGTACGAAGTGAAATAATAGAAGTAAATAGTAATAATAAGTAGAAAGATATAAGGGAAAAAATGAAAAATGTTCGTGGAAAAATATTTTTTTCTCTAGAATATCTATATAGAATTACAGAAGTGAGATAAAATGTCCATGGAGCACTTTGGAATTCCAGTTATTTTATACAAAGTGCTTAATCTAAGTATTTAACACAAGTGGTTGTATTGACTTAGAACTCAAAGCTAATTTTTTTAAAAAGTTGAAAATTGTTCCGTTGATAACGCCTGCTGTTCCCTAAAACATTGCATGGCCGAGCGCGTTAAGGCGTGCACTCGTAATCCGAGGGTCGCGGGTTCGCGCCCGCGTCGCGCTAAATATGCTCGCCCTCCCAGCCGTGGGGGTGTATAATGTGACGGTCAATCCCACTATTCGTTGGTAAAAGAGTAGCCCAAGAGTTGGCGGTGGGTGGTGATGACTAGCCGCCTTCCCTCTAGTCTTACACTGCTAAATTAGGGACGGCTAGCACAGATAGCCCTCGAGTAGCTTTGTGCGAAATTCCAAAACAAACAAACAAACCCTAAAACATCAGTCATAGGCTAGAGTCTAGATTAAAGAAAATATTTTATTTCCTGTTTTTTAATGCATGGTCTCATATGTATGGGTGGATATGATTAATTGGACGAAAGAAAAAACGAATTTAACTATAGTTGAAATTCTCGTATCGTGTGAAACGTTATCAATAAACAGAGGGTTTCAGTTTTAATTAAAGTTTAAGAAACAAATAACAAACACATATCATGTTTTCTGCACAATTTACATGCTTCGTGAGTTCTGAGTTTTATTAATCATAATATTTAACATTTAAAGTGGGCGAAGTGTTAGGAAACACGCTATCTCGTGCAATTAGTATTTAATACTCGTATTATGAATGAACGTGTGTACGTGAACGATTTTACGAGGATCATTCCTTTAAATAACGTTCATAGCAATTTTTCTTATCACTCGGATGGTCCGAAACCTAGGGTGTCTCAAATCAGTTATATCAAAACTAAACTACAAACAATCCAAAACACACTTCTCACAACTGCATACAGAGTCCCGAGATCAATATCATCTAAATTCATTCATAATTACTCGAACATACCAACCATATCAGATAGACTCTTAAATATTACAATTAGGTATTTTAACAAAAATTGGATGAAAAATGATTTATTATGCGAACTAGACAGGTACCTCATACATGATGAAGAAAATCCTAAATACCTCTCCCCAATTAACATATATTTTAAATATAAAGAAAAATAAATTAAAGTAAAATATGTATGTATATAAACTTTAAATCTTATATTTACAGTTTACATATTTATGTATTTAAAAAAATAATAATAATAAAATAAAATAAATAAATTGCCACCAGCTAACTTGACCTACTGTGAATAATAGACTATAAATGGACATTGCCCTGAGAAGGACCTAACATACAAACAGTTAGGGAAAATAAGTTCAGGAAGGAGGAAGAGGTCAAAGAGAACCTGACCCTCCAGGGCAAAATACCCAGATACCATTGATCCATCTTATCACTCAGAAATGTCCAAGTTACAAATTAAGCTGGCATTAGTTAACACTCTAAACTGCTTAGTAAAACAGAAGTTCCCTGATAATGACGCATATAATTATATTTATACATGTTGGTATGGTACAAAGCCATACCAACATTTGAATCGTGTGAGCGAATGTCTTTTTGTTTCGATCTTCTTATTCCAACTAAAGAAACATATTCACCTAAATTCAGGGGAAATTAAAGGGAAGATTTTCTCACATAATGAATAATCGTGAGATAAAACACCCTTTACTTTTATAAATAGATGGACAGTGTGTCCAGTTAACTTGAAATATTTAGTCAAATGTTTCAAAAAATGTTCCAAGTAGTCTACCAGTAACCAACTCTACACTATACATAAAGTTATAATCCGGATTTCGATAACTTAGGTGGACACAGCATAAACACACAGTTGAGTAGTTTCGTACTTAACTATAAACGAAAATAATCCCTTTGGAACAGCTTTAAAAGTAATGTTTCTACATTTATGCTTGCTACAACATGTTATTTTTCTGATACACTGTTGACTGGTAGCATGACTTTATCAAATCTATTTCATCAGAGTAGGACACTTTTCTAAGTAGATTAACAAAGTCTGCGTGATTGTGAGAAGAATGTATTATTATATTTGAATGGAGATATTTGTAAACAAATTGTTAAATATACATTATAAACGACTGTTTCAATTTCAGTTAATTACGGCCCCCCAGTGGCTCAGCGGTATGTCTGAGGACTTATACGCTAAAATCCGTGTTTCGATACCCGTGGTGGGCAGAGCACAGATAGCCCATTGTGCAGCTTTGTGCTTAATTCTAAACAACGACTAAAGAACAACAGTTAATTACGAGTGTTATTTAGATAGTTTAAATATAGCACGAGTGTTAAAATTAGCTATTTTAGAACTGATAGTTCAATGTAAGTTTCTACGCAACTGTTTACAAATTATACATTATGTAGTTCAATTGTTGTAAATTTGCGATTGATATATTATCGCGTCATGTTACTCGAGCCTTCTGCGTCGTTTCGCTGTTTTGATTTAGTTGAATCAAAATCACCTAATGGAAAGAATCTGGCTCATACATGAAACCTGGCAGAAGTGAGCCAGCCAAGTTTCTACAGTGGTAAATGATGGTAGACGTAAACAATAGTGGGCAAAGTTGGCCTATATATACACGGCTGTAGTGGTGGAAAAATGTTGTACAATCTGTTTTGTTTGTTTAGGAATTTCGCACAAAGCTACTCGAGGGCTATCTGTGCTAGCCGTCCCTAATTTAACAGTGTAAGACTAGAGGGAAGGCAGCTAGTCATCACCACCCACCGCCAACTCTTGGGCTACTCTTTTAACAACGAATAGTGGGATTGATCGTAACATTATACGCCCCCACGGCTGGGAGGACGAGCATGTTTAGCGCGACGCGGGCGCGAACCCGAGACCCTCGGATTACGAGTCGCACGCCTTACGCACTTCGCCATGCCGGGCCTATGTTGTACAGATTATAGCCATGCTATACACTATTTTGATAAATGGATAAAGCGATTTAAGCTCAAAGAGGGGAATCTATGAGAGTTTGTTAAATAACAAGACGCAGATAGAAAAGAGAATTAATAGGGAAGAGAAGAACATAGAATAAAAATATAACTCGCAAAAAAAGAAAATAAAAAAAGAGAAATTGGAAATAGACAAAAATAAGATCATAAACTGAGATCGCCAAGCTCATCCAACAGAAACATGAAGAACCCACGAATGACAATGGAATTATGGCAGCCAACCCAAGCTTCCCAAATTTGATAAAAGAAAGAGAACGTAGATGCTTTCATGGAAAAATACGAAGGATTTGTTTAAAGTAGGAACTGGGACAAAGGCGACTGGACGGTTTGTTTCATCCCGCTTCTCGAAGAAAAAAGGCTTACAAATGTATATGGGCATGATGTCAGTAGATGCCAACTATGACAAGTTAAAGTGGCCTTCCTGAAATGTTAAGAGCTTACTGAGAAAGATTTTTTGTCAGAAGTTCAGAGGATTCAGTCCTTACACTGAAAAACGACATTTCAGCTCATGGCACGTCTCTGAGAATATTTCGCATGGCCATATTTGACAACAGGTTTAAAGGTCTGGTCAATCCACTAATACATGAATAGCTCATGGTCACACACTCCACTGACATGTTATTGTTTTTAAAAGAGAGTGCACCATAAACGTTGAAGAGATGATCAAGGTGACAGAACAGTATATGGAAGTCCATGGAGGGAGTAACTAGAAAGTCCAAGAATAGCTAATTAAAGTTGAAACTAAAAATGGCTGACCAGAAGCAGGATGTCGCGAAAGGAAGAAGATATGCTATACTTGTTATAAAATAAAGCATTTTAAGTGAGTAAAATCTATCATTTATAAGGAACGGCAGAAATCTCAGTGTTAATCAGCTGGAACTATTTACAAAGTTGTGCTGGAAAGAAACAAGAGAAGTGTGACTGTAACCATAAATATTTCTGCCAGAAGAAATGGAATCAAGAAAACTCATCAGATTCATCACGAAAAGTAAGTGCTACCACCTTTACTAAATAACACATTACTGATGGGTCAACAGTGCCTTGTGATTGGAGCACATGACAGTCATTAAAATGTTTCAACAAACCACAACATCCGCTAAGTAAAGATTACACCAGTCACAAGAAAGTGAAAATCTTACAAAAAAATTCTAAACAAAGTATTGAGTGACAGAAGAAACCAGTTTACACCAGAACTGATAGAAGAGGCGTGCATACTCATCAGCATTGGCAGCTGATACTATGTAGTGGTAGGTATCTTTCACTTATCTTCCACTAGATGTACAACCTACGCTTTGAAACAAATATTTCATATTTGGCCTCATCGATCCATGATATCCTTTTTCCAATTATCAATAGTCCAGTTTTTATACTTTTTAACAAATTTTCGTCTCATGACAATGTTGGGATAATGAAGTAAAGTTTTTAACTGCTACACGACCAAATATTCTATTCTCAATTAGTATTTTTGATTCTGTAGATATGAACACTCTTCTGTTACTTGGTGCATGGTTATTTATCTTGTGCTTGAGATTAGCAGCAGTCTTCTTTCTGTTCCAAAGACTACAGAAGCGAAGATAATTAACATTGATATAATTGAGTTTAGGTGTTTTGCTTCTTCCTTTTCAATTTTCAAATTTACTTGTCTCAGTTTCACAGTTTATGGTGTACTATACAGTATTTTGGGAGAATTTCAAGTCTCTATCAATTTATCTGAGAGTCGAACCAGCATCACATAAAGCTTTTATGCGAACTCTCAGCTCTACTGACAATTCCCTATGCTTTTGAGCGTGGCATGGTAACAAATTTTAATATATAGTTTTGAGCACTGTTTTTCTAAAGATTTATTTGTGGATTGCTTTTAACCAGATTTCTTCTAGAATATGCTGGTACTATATGCTAACTTTTTAAACATAATTAGCACATCGCATGGGGTACCATGACACTTATTTTACTCTAAATTTGATCAGTATGTTCATTCAAGCAGAAGCCTTATGACATGCTCTTAGTATAGGTATATAGGAATTCAATATAGTGATAAGTATTTTCAACCTGGCTTATTCAGTTGTCAACAGGATCAGTGAAGCATTACTATAGCATTGTAATTTACATTTTGTAATGGTATGGAAGAATTAGCCTTATAAAAATAGAATTGAATTTGAATTTCGCACAAAATTACTCCAGGGCTATCTGTGCTAACAGTTCCTAATTTAGCAATTTAAGACTAGAGGGAAGACAGCTAGTCATCACCACCCACCGCCAATTCTTGGGCTACTCTTTTACCACCGAATAGTGGGATTGACCGTAATATTATAACGCCCACTCGGCTGTAAGAGCGAGCATGTTTGGTGTGACGGAGACTTAAACCCGCGAATGTAAGATTATGAGTCCAACACCTGGTTGGTTCTGGCTGGGGTGGTGTCGCCTAACTAATCTGTAGGAATCAGTGTGTTATTCAGAGGAGTGACAGTTGAGTGATTTTTCATTTTGTGTACCTCAGGTTATGGTAGTCCAAACTGTCACCGGACTCTTACGTGTTACGTATTTTTATGTTTTATGTTTTTCGTAGACTAAACGCAACAGAAAAACGCAGATAACAACTTGTATAATTTATTACACTAAACTATTAACAAACATAACAGATATAACACAAATTATATATAATAACAGTGACAGATATTAAGTTATAACATTCGAAATTAATTACAAAACAAAATAATATTAGTTTCAAACTTCAAAATTAATCACAATACAAAACGGTACTGGCCTGTATCTAATACAATGATCTAAAATGAAAGTCTCAAATTCCAGTCTAGGGTGTGAATTTGGTCCCACGAAGAGATTTCGAAACAGTTCACAGTTCAATAAATTCGCCGACTCTCAGCACAAGCAGTAATTCAGATGTATCGTAGAGATTGACGAAATAAAATCACAGCTTCCGTAGATCTAACTTCAGTCAAAAAGAATCATATGGGTGGAGAGTTATTATTCAGTATTATTTGTTAAAATTTGAGCACAAACTTGCTAAACCTTTTATTCTTATGCAAGAACGTTTAGCGTGATATTAATTTAAGCAATTAGCACAAGTAATTTAAAAGTTATTGTTAGATCCCGACATATGTCAGGTGTCTCAAAATGTTTAGAGCTCCTATGGAAGTTTGAGACAAAAACTTTTATCTTAGGAATTTACAGGCATACTTGAACTATTTATCATTTTTGTCTATTAAAGCATAATACCTTTTGGCGTATTTACATCTTTGTTAGATAATGGTAAAAGAAGTTCGAATTCAAAACGTAATTTTATTTGAGGCCTTAAATAACTAAATAAAATAACTATTTTAGTTTGTTACTACAATAGAATTTCTTCCAGCGCCAGGTTTATTTTTGTATACACACAGAAACACAATTTCTTGCATCTCGCTTATTATTTGCCTATAAACTTTAAAATATTTTAGAGATAATTATTTTAACGTTTATACTTTCAGTATTGAGTAAAATAATTACTTATGTATGAATTTTTAAAATTTTTAAAATAATGTGCAACATTTATTACTTTTGTAATTAATTACTAACTTAGTGATCTCACTACAAGCCTGCTTCTCAAAAGATTTACGTAATATTACACTTTTTGAGACTAAAACAATACTTATAGAATATATCTCGCATCAAATAATGGTTATTTGCTCATAGTACCGCTCTAGAGGTGTGTGTGTGAATGCTTGTGTCATTGAAAGAGCTTTTCTTTTATAGTTATTGCGTTCTACATAAAATAATCACAATTCGTTATTAATTAACAAATTGTATATATATTTTAATCTTTATTTACGAATTTACTACCTAAATGAGGCAGTGATTGTTATTATAGTTTTATCTTTCATGACTCTTTGTTTCACAAAATTAAGATAATTTTCTCGAGTATTGTTATGTATAAAGCGTTTGGAATGCCATGTCGTGTTGTGTTTGGATTTCCATATCTATTATTTATATTTCCACATTTTTATTATTGTTTTGAAGTTCAAACCAATAAAATATACGTTATTATTCATGTAGAAATTTTTAGAACTAGGTAGATCGATCATTTGTAATGGCCTGGTGTCTGTACGAGACTAATCGAGATTACTCTGTGTTATGTATAAAGCGTTATGTATATACGTTATTATTCATGTAGAAATTTCTAGAACTAGATAGGTCGATCATTTGTAATGGCCTGGTTTCTGTACGAGACGAATCTAGATTACTCTGAAATGCTGGGAAGTTATGCGATTGTTCGAGAAGAGTAGGCCTACTAATATATAAACAGACAGCGATAGAAAAAGGAGAAGAGTCAGTCATTTGCTTTTATTTCGATTCAAGAGATATTGTCTTTGTTCGAGAAATTTTCAACGTTCGCTGTGTGTTTATTCAACTTGGATTTGTGACTAGAGCTAGATCTACAGAAGCTGTGATTTTATTTCGTCAATCTTTACGATTCATTCGAATTACTGGTTATACTGAAGTTCAACGCGTACAGGACTGTTTAGGGGAGACCGGAAAAATTGGAAAACGACAAATTTGAGACATTCATCGAAAACACTGTAAAAAGAACTTCGTCATTCTCCATTCATATTTCGGAATTTCTTCGTGGGACCAAATTCACACCCTAGACGGGAATTTTGGATTTTTGATCTAGACTTTTGGACTTTCATTCTGAATCATTATATTGGACACAGGCCAGTACCATTTTGTATTGTAATTAATTTTAAAGTGAATATCTGTCATTGTTGTTATATAATTTATGTTATATCTGTTACATATGTAATAGTTTATTGTAATAAATTATATAAGCTGTTATCTGTGTCTTTCTGTTGTGTTCAGTCTACAGTCAACATACATAAAAAAACGTAACAAGTATAAAAATCAGACTTCGTCAGAATCAAAGATGAAAAGAAAAGACGCTTAGCTGGAAATTTCCATAGTAAATAACAAGTCGTTTGTCGATGTTGTACCTTCTTAGTTATGTAATTATCGAAGAATATACTTTTGTACGCATAGTATCATGAACTGATTTATGGTCATTTCTCAAAACGCTATGTCATATTTTCTGTCAAGGTCAATATATGCACACACGTGAAGACAGGAAAATATCGAAATACAATTTGTGCCCTATGTCATTATCAAAAGTGTGTTGTCGCTGTAGTACTTGTTATATTTAACTGGTTAGAACTCGTCAGCTGTAAATTATTTCAAAATCCTTATTTTTTATAATTCATTTCCTGTGGAAAAGATATATGGATTTATTTATTATTAAAATCTGTAACATAAATGTTTGTGAAATTAATAATTTTCATACACACTTGCAAAACTGCACATTTATATGAATCTCTGTATGAAACTAATGAACCTCAATATAAGTTTTGGGAAAGATTCATTTATGCTCTACGAAGTAGTTAGATGGAGATAGAGTGTACTGTCACATTTATATAGAAATATATATTTGCATATATAGAAAAAGATATCGTCTAGTCTCATACAGAAACGTCATTAAAACTCTGCTTTTAACATAGTAACCAAATTAGATTCTATAAAAAAACATGAATTTTTTACTATGTGCAATATGCTGAAAGATATAATAATAGATTTCGTGGCACTAAACATGAGCGTAGTTTTGTTATGCAATCTTTTCGTCATGAATCAGGTATATTTATGACATCTTTGCATGATAGTCACATATTTTTTACTTTCTGGTAAAATGCTTTCAGAATTTTTTTCTTGTTTCTGATGATAGCACTGTAAAAACTCCTTCAGATTAAATTTTATATTAAAATTGAATGATGTTTGTGAATTGAAAAACAAATATGTTACAAAAAGTATTTGAAGGCTTCGTGGGTGTTCGGCTAGAAAAGTGAGATAAATGTATATGAAAAAATAAGAAAATATTGTCAAGTTACTAGCATAGTTATAGAACACTTAAAGAAGTGTTAAGAACCGCCTTAAAGGGAAATTCATATGATCTAATATATAGAAAAAATATATGGAGCACTTTAAAACGCCCTTGTAATGTTTCATTTTTTAAGTCTTCTTGAGAATCCTAAAATGTGTACCATCAACGAAAATTCTAAATGAACTTTCCTGAAATATTATAGGAGTAGGGGTCAAATATTTTGAAATAATTTTGCTGTTTTCAAATGCAAGTAGTAAGTTCATGTCTATATGTTCATTTCACAAATGTTTCTGTACATTTAAAAACATTTTAGCTAAACGTAAATATAGTTATACTTGTAGTGAAACAAATTGTATTTTTAATCATTACATTCTCAATCTAGTCCTTTAGGGATTTTCGAAAAATTAGAAGAATACATAATAATTGTATTCCAGCCACACCATACTTGTCATATCCTCTGCAGACGACACAGGTGTACATAACATAAATATATCTCCTTATGGGATAGTGGTAAGTATACTGTTTTCTAACTCTAAAATTCAGAGTTTGGGTCCCCGTGGTGGAAACAGCAGATAGTTTAATGTGGTATTACTCCAAACAAACACAATCATGTTAATTGCTTTTACATGCGTCACTAAAATACGTATAACTTATTTAAAAAATTAGTTAATAAGAATTAAATGACCTTAAACATAAATATATTTACAAAGCATTGCCTTTTAAATTATAAATGATTTTGCTATAAGATTTTATTCAGGCAACTGTTGTTTGTTTTTAATTAATGTATTGTTTAAGTTAACGTTTAGTATTTTAAACCAACTAAGGAGACTAAGAATTTTCAATTAAAAATGTGCAAAACACAAGAGTTAAACGCTAATAATTTACCATATAACAGTAAGCCTGACTTGTATAAAATGTGACATTACAATCTGATGTCAAAGTGTACTTCACTTTATGATATTTACGTACCGACTGTATTTTTCACCGAGGATATGCCAGCAAACATTATTTATCGTGTTCGATAATATCGTACTAAAACATTTAGGTCTATGGGAATTAATACTTTAAGACTGTTAATAATCTACGCAATTGTTCAATATAAAGTTATCTCGAGAAACATGTATGGGACAAATCAAAACATGTACATAGAGCCTAAAAGCAACTGAAACTACATAAGAAAATTTTATCAGAGAAATGTACTTTTCTAAATAAAAAAATGTTATTTAACTTACAACCGGTTATAGAACAGTCTTTTTTCCAATATCAAAACTAGAACATTAAACATCACATTCAGTCTCAAAAATGACTAGTTCTCCCAGAGTACAATATCCTCCATCATTAGACAACTTTAATTAGAAGAAATAATAAAGAGCCTCTGACATACCTACATGTTTATAGACTAAGTGACTGTTTAAGGTTTACCGTTAAAGATCTTTTAAACTATATCAGACTTGCTATTATAGAAATATCGAAAGAAACCATCCTGGGCAATGTAGAACTGGAATAGGAACATTACCATGTCAGTTCATATTTTGATGTTGTTGTTCATATTTATATACAAAGGTTTTAAACATCTATAATCGAAGCTTTGTGGTTTACAAATAAAATCTCATACCATGTTTTGCATGTTGTAAAGTGTATACAAGTGTCAACAGGATTAAGGGCAAAAAATTTTGAAAATTTAGTAACGAAGAAATCTCAACTTTCTAAACTTGAAAGATAAATAAAGGCCTTAAATATTTGAAATTCCACATATCTTCATCTCTTTATCTTCAGTGTTTTTATTAGTTTTTAGTCGTAATTTCAATAACATTAATGATAATAAACTACAACACTCAAAACAAGCTTTTTATCTATGGCACTGTATCAAAGAATCAATTAAGCAATCTTCCCAATGCGTCACTCAAGCAGAAAGGAAAACCGAAGCCCTCTAATAATGGTATACAAATATAAATATAAAACTGTTTAAAAATAATGAATATAAAATATGTGAGAATAGAATACTAAACACTAAAATAAATAAAAACCATAAAGCAATTTATACAGGTATAGGTGTATAAATACACTATATTTAAATTAAAGTATACTAGCGAAAGGAAAGGACAAATATTTTACGCTTTATACAAAGTAAAGTTTGTAAATTTGTATAGGCTACATTTTAAAAGTATATTTAAGAAAAGTGTATTTTTACTTGTGGTATTTAACATGGAAACAAAAACTTCGTGCATGATGCATTATGACATACCCTAATACCTTTTAGTTATACAATATGTGATTTTTTTGCATTTTTAAAGTGGACGTTTTATAAATGTGTGAAAGTGAGTGTTTATATTTTAAAAGCAAATCCCGCTCATTAATACATAAAATCCTAGTTTATTATTCTGCATAATAAATCCCACAGATCTGTATAGCAAATCCATTTTTACCATTCATCACAGTAAGTCTCATATACGTAAAAAGTACTGGTTTTATTGTTCATCTATATATCTATGCGTATTTTCAACATATGTAACCAAAGCTTTATGATTTATATGTACATATATTAGATCGTGGTAAATTATATTTCACCTTTATCAGCTTATTTATGCTTTTAAACATGCACACTGGGGTGTACATTTTACATCATAAGATTTCAGCTATTGTCTAGTTGTTATTAAAAAGCTTTAGGCTATTGTAAAATGGATTTTATGACTGTTAAAGTGGTATTCTTATTTTGGAAACACAAATCTTTGGAAAGAGCTACTGTCTCTTGATCGTAAGCTACTAATAGTTCGGGTACTGTTAAATCCTTCAAGTTATACGATCCAGTGCACACTGAAGTGTGTTCAAACTGAAACATGTACAGAAAGTAAGCGCTGATAAAACATTTTGTAAAATTCTAAGCTTTAGGAATATTCCAACTCAAACAACTGATAATTTTAAATCAAACTAATGAAAACATTGTTATGTTACGTTTCTCTTGATATGACACCTCTCAAAAATAGTGAATTTTACTTACTAATAAAAACATTGAGTATCGTCATATTTACCTTTATGTAGAGTAAAAAAATGGATTACTCTCATATTATTATTGAAAAGTACATGAGTTTATGAACATTTTAGTTTTAAATCCAAACACATTCTGTTACCTACAACACTGAATGTATCAAGATAACACCATAGCTCCTTTTGATGTGGTATAAGCTAATAATGACAATTGTAAATTATCATTAGTATCTCGATATTTTCACCAGCTTTGTTTTACTGCCTAACCATTCTGCTCTACCTATCCTTTTTCCGCGTACATAATGCAACACACCTTAACAAATTTATATCAAAACAGTAACACGTGTCCAGTTCCAAACAACATGTATATAAAGTACCAAGTCCAGTATTATGCAACAACTTTGTCTGATGATACATCCAGAGTAACCATGGCTTCTGTGAACTTGTGTTCTGATACATACCATACAGAAACGCATGTCATTTCAGGCAGCCATAAACAGAACCTATACTCTTTCGCAGAAATTCGTTCAACTTGGATTAACATTCCTGCTGCCCCAAATTATAGCTATTGCTTATATGCACAATAATTAACAGTAAAACCAGATGATAAAACCGGTACTGTTGTTACAGGAAAAATATGTAAAATTCACTGAAAGACAGGTCCTTTCACTATATTTTGTCACAGCTCAGGTATCTAGAGCTTTAGTAAAGGGTACAACCGTCTGTCATCACTACGATCTTGCTGTCATATGTGGGCTGTTTAAAAGCAAAAATATTTAACTTGTATGTAAATTAAACATGCAAGTACATTTGCGCACACACTAACATTATCTGGAATCTTATTCTATAAATGTCTGTGCTCAATATACAGTTTCGCCCAATTGCTATAAAAGCAAGAATTCTAAGTTCTTACAGCTCAGGCTAGGCCTATCCTAACAGTTAACATGCCTAGACTGTGAGTTCAAGAATTCTTGGTTCAGGAGCTATTGCCATTAATATACACCCTGTGAGAGCACAGGTGTATAAATAATGTTTAAATCTCATTACTCAATCAAACAAGTGTTAGTGCCCTCTCTCTAGTGTATCATTTAAAATTAGGGTTAGCTGTGTGCAGATAACTCATGTGTAACATCGCAGTAAAAAATTAAAGCAAACAAACCAAAATGTTGCAATTTAGAGATGCGTTAGAACTTATTGTAATATTTTTTATAAGCATTAAATGTCCCCGTGACGCCAAACATGCTTGCCTTTTCAGCTACAGAAGAGTTATAATGTAAGTGAATCTCACTATTTGTTGCTAAAAGAGTAACCCAAAAGTTGGCTGTGGGTAGTGGTAACTAGCTGCTTTTCCTCTAGTCTTCCACTGCTAATTTTGGGACAGCTAGCGCGGATAGCCCACATGTAGCTTTGCGCAAAATTAAAAAAACAGATATCAAGTGATAGTTTTAAGCGTAATACCTAATAACGTCAGTTATCTCAGACGTTCTAACTAACTAGTGTCACATGATTTACACCACTAGAAATGCGAATTGAACTTTCTAGACATATTGAGAAATTGTCATAAGGCATTATAAAGCATCTCATTAATAAATATTGCTTGACAGCGTAGAAGCATAACCCTCCATCGGTTATAGTCCTAAGTTTACTTTAATCTGGTCAATAGTTCAGGTAGCATGTCAGGCCAGTTCTTATTTCTTCAATCAGTTGACCATTCTAATTGTTCAATTATTCTTAGCTCCAACCACAATGATAACAAGAGTGGTGATGATGTCATATCAAATAATTGGAGTGATTAAGCTGTTTCAAAATAAGACTGGCTTAAGAAAGACAGTCTGCTCATTTTCCTCACTTTTCTTAATCCACCTGACAGGTATAAATTTTTATGTTTACTTTTTGTTTTGTACACCAATTAACCACTATAGTTTGTAGTATAATGAAATTAATTGAATCATTAGAATATAAAAGCAATATAGCCAGAAACAATCTATTTCTGGTTACTCTGGCACGTACCAAAGTCATAATCAGTTGTCACATTCAAATTATTAATTCCTTCCTTTACTAGTCATAAATTCGTTTTCGTTGTGTGATGGCTTTATCTAGTGTTGCTATACAAATTTATGAGCATCTCTTAATGTGGATTCTAACCATTCCATGTGCTATGGGAAACTGTGATGAATTAAAGTTTTATTTCGCAACCAAACATCAACAAGCTAAGCAACCAATCAGTTGACATTTGTTCTATTGCCCTATATACCATCATGTCTTGTAGTACGTATTGATACCAATCAGTTTGTACGGCAAACAAAATTTTAAAAACTTGATAGCTCGAATAAACTTCCTTTCAGATATTTTATCTTTCAGTGATATAATGAATATGTCACTACATCAAACGTCAAACACAACTTCCTGAAAAATAGATGCGAAAATTGACTCCTTGGTTCCAAAGAATTTCTCACATATACTGAATAATGCTATTCACTAAAGTGTTAACCAGTAGTTAACATAATTACTAGCATATTAAAATACTTATATCACATATCCAGAGCTATTATCTGAAAAGACGAACCTACAACTACCTAATTAAATATTCCCTGATTTGTTTATTTTCCCCATTTTTCTGACGGGGCTAGTAGAAACATTCTTATATGTTTGCAAGAGCAAAAACATTTTGACGGCCTTTAGTCGTTTAATCACAGAAAGTGTGAAGTATTTCTTGTCTCAGACCTCTGACGATCACTAGCTACATTATAATTTGACAAACGCTGTTCTTTGTTGACTGGAAGGAGCGTCATACCCTATTCAATATTTAATCGCTCATACAAGAACCACAGATTGCATACTTCTATCAGTGTAAGAGTTTTTAGTCTGTAAGGAACAAACGTTCTTTATCTATGTGGCAGGTAACAAACTCAAATCTTATATTGTTCTTTCTAAAGCTTTTGACGTGTCATATATGAATTGATCAACTAGTGAAATTATTATACGTGTTGTACTGTTTACCGACCTGTTGTTGTTACAATAGCTTTTACAACCCTATGTTACTGTTGATGTTTACTTATAACAAAGGCGTGCTTCTGCAATATTGTTATTCAATGTATATTTATTACTTGTTGTTACGTATTTTTTGATGTTTTAAGTTCTTCGTAGACTAAACGCAACAGAAAAACGCAGATAACAGCTTGTATAATTTATTACACTAAACTATTAACAAATATAACAGATATAACATAAATTATATAATAACAGTGACAGATATTAAGTTACAACATTCGGAATTAATTACAAAACAAAATGATACTAGTTTCAAACTTCAAAATTAATCACAATACAAAATGGTACTGGCCTGTATCTAATATAATGATCTAAAATGAAAGTCTCAAATTCCAGTCTAGGGTGTGAATTTGGTCCCACGAAGAAATTCCGAAATAGTTCACAGTTCAATAAATTCGCCGTCTCTCAGCACAAGCAGTAATTCAGATGTATCGTAGAGATTGACGAAATAATATCACAGCTTCCGTAGATCTAACTTCAGACACAAATCCAAGTTGAATAATCACAGCAAACACTTAATCTTTCTCAAATAACTGACTCTCTTCTTTTCTTCGAATAATAACTGATGTCTGAATCTCACTATCTTTTCTTCGAATAAAACTAATGACTGAATCTCTCTCCCTCGAATAAAACTGATGACTGATGATTGAATCTGTCTCTTGTCACCGTCTTTTATACCGATAGGCCTATTTCTCGAACAATCTCGCAATTTCCATACAACTCTAGAGCGATCCGCGCGTGTTCGTTCTTGCACGAGACTAACGTCTAGACACGAAGTCACCAGCACTCATTTACAAACATATGATTGGTCTACTTAATTCAAGAAAATTCTAAAATGTTACCCTAAATGAATAACAAAATATTAGTTTAAACTTCGAAACAATAATATCAATATGGAAAAATGAATAATAGAAAATGAAAATTCAAACACAACACGACATGTTGTCGTTAACAAAATATTTACACATATACATAACACTTGTGTTATCCTTCAAAATAAGCTAGTAACTCTTGAAGTTGACTTACAAGATACGGAACAAAAGCTGTGCCATGACTTCACGTGAATATAGTGTTCTTTTCTTTGAAAATTTTATGTTATTTGTTTTCTTTAGAAAACAACCTATTGTATATAATGCAATGAAATAGTCCGTTTGGAGTTGCTCTATTTTTTATCATTTGTGGTTAGTATAGAACTGCTTATTTGTTTATTGATAACACAAATATATTGGCTTTTGAAACTCTCAGATATGACTTCCAGTCACATAGCGATGTGTCTGTGGAATTATAATGCTACAAACCAGATTTCAATACCAGTAGTGGGCAGAGCACGTCTAGCCCTTTGTGTAGCTTTATGCTTAATAACAAACCACAGCTCTGACATACAAAAATAATTACACAAAAAAGTGATATTATCTCATTTTCAATGAACTCTATTTCAACTTAAGTCCATACTTATTTTAAAACATACACATGCAAAAATATTTGCTGTGGAAATTTCAACATAAGAAAACTTTAACTACAACTCATTTATGAATACCCAAATTATAATTACGAATGCCACAAAATAAGCCATTTATTTTGCCTGTTTATTTAATCTGAACTAGACATTTCATAAAATGTGTACAGAGTAAGTTTGAAAATATTTACAAAACTGCATAAAGGCTAGAGAGTTTTGCTTAAAAGTAAGTTGTTTAACTTATTTGGCACAATTTCGTGACACACTTGGCATACCATAGACTTTCTTGGGTGCGAAAGTGTATGTGTTTTCTTACAGTGAAGCCATATCGGACTATCTGCTTAAACATCAGTGCTTGTAAAACAGCTATTCATAACATAAATATCAAAATATAATAAGTATTTCAACATTGTATTCACTAGAAATGTCCGTAAAATAAAAAACAAGTACAAAACTTTTCGTAAAATACTGTCGCTTTAACTGGGTTTGTTTTACACTATTGTGAATACTGCTTAGCAGAACAATAAAGTAAAAATGATGGTCTTGACGGTCTTCTGATACACGTTCTAGCAGTAATAACGTTAATGGTACAATTTAAAAAAGTTAACTAAAAAGAAAAAACGCAATACAGATTTGCTTTGTATACACAGTTACAGATTTTATGAATTTATTTGCTTTTTATTTGGTAACATTTCAAGATATATAGATATGTTTCTTTATTGTATTTTGAATTTGACAAGTTTCAGAATGGAATGAAATTCATCACAAAGCTTTCTCAACGTTTTATATTACTGTCTCTGTTTCTATATTTCGTTTCTTGTCTTGTTTTTCAGCTGAATGCTTTTATTGTTAATTCGAAATTAACGTACGATAATTCAAACATTAGTTCTTGTACTACAGAAAATGTAGTTTTGTAATTAAACTCAGTTTCCTTAAAAATATTATTATTTTTTGCTCTATGGTCAGTACTGAATTTTTTTTTCGTTGTACCGCAGACATTACTGAAAATTTATTAAACAAGGGCCGTTTGCCTTTAGGAAAAATATCATTCGTTTCTTTATAGATTTGTAAATTTATCTAAATTCAAATATAAAGTCTCTTCACATTCCGTTATTGGCTTTTTACGTTAAGACTATTGTTGTATTTGTGTGAATTTTCCTTGTCAGTGCATAGAAACGTTCTGGTAAAATACCTGAATTCGATAAGGAAGGATTGCGCAAGTGAAAATGTATCTTTCAATAAGATGTTTTACATGGCCATATTAATTGGTGTGTTTAAGTAAATTGTATGTAGTTTTTTTATGGCATGGAATTATTTCAGAGTCCACACATAACAAACGCACAATTATTGACGAGCTTGAAACAAAAGGAAACAACGAATTTTAAAACAATCAAAAACAGTTCTAAGATTTCAAAAGCTGAGATTTTCTGGAACTCAAGTTTCAAAATTTACTCATTAGTCCTTGTGTTCTTCTTCCCTTTAATCGGTGCTCCATAATTCTGTTCTATTTAGTTTTTTCAAAACACCTGTTTTCAGTTAACTCTGAATTAACAATTTAGAAAAAAAATAGAAAATATCGTGTTCACAATTAAAAGTGTGTTCGAGAAGATCGAAATTACCAATCGTAAAGAAGAAAATCTGGATCACACATTTGGGAGAAGCAATCCGGTGGAGCACAAAGAGTGAGTTCGGGAAAATGACTCGTCATTAGTTCGTTGAACATTTTTACTGTTTTGGCAATTAGAGAAAGAAGATAATTATAAAATGCTATTTAGGGATAACAAACTATTCTTGTTAAATGTATCATAGTCTAAAATATTACTTACGTTAAAAGTGTTGAATAAACAGTATTCATAACTTCTTTATTTTTAAATTTTTGTAAACTATTTATAAAGAATACCAGACAATCGTAATAACATCGATGAATTATTCAATTTCGAAATTATTTGCTTATTGTAGTCTTATTGTTGTCAGGTTGACGTAACACAAATATCTGCATAGTAAATCAACCATTACTCCATATTTCAGTATATCGCAAAAGATCAGGATTACTTTCAGATTTTATGAATGTCAGTACTAATTTGATGCACCCTTAATTAATAACTTTGGGAGCAAATGTAATTGCTATAACATTAACTCCCTCATGATTCATGATAGGTACTATGCATTGAGATAAGTATATTTCACCTTTCTTCCGCGGGACGCACAACCTACGTTTTGAAACAAAAATTTAATTTTTGGTTCATCCATCTATAATACCCTTTTCCAATAATCAAAACTCCAGTTTTTCTACTTTTTAAATAAAGTTTCGTCTCTTGACTATATTTAGAGATCAAACAAAATGTTTTTTTTAATTTTTCTACGACCCAATATTCCATTCTCGTTGAGTTTTCTGGACACTTTTTTTATCATTTCTTACATGGTTGTTTATCTTATGCTTGAAATCAGCGACAATCTTTATTCTGTCCCAAAGGCTTCATAGGCGAAGATACTTAAAATCATACTATAATGATTTTATTTATATAATACTGGAAAAATAATTTTATTACCCGGTGTGCAACTTCAATCTTGCAATATTTGTACCTTGTGTGTAAGTTAAATTTGCAATAGGGATTACGATTTTTCTGTTTTGCCTCTGTTTTTATTTATATAGAACATAATTCTTTTGCCCCCCCAGTGGCTCAGTGGTATGTCTGCGGACTTGCACGCTAAAATCCGGGTTTCGGTACCCGTGATGGGCAGAACACAGATAGCCCATTGTGCAACTTTGTGCGTAATTCAAAACAACAACACCAACAACAACAAAATTTTTCTCCATTCTTAGGGTGCAAATGTGACGTCATGTATACGTCACGAGAGGATCTAATGCACTGGCGCCACGGCTAATCTGCTCGTCCATATAATTGAATTTAGGTTTTCTGCCTCTTCCTTTCCTATTTTCAAATTTACTTGTCTCAGTTTCACAATGCAGGGTGTACCTAACAGAATGTTGGGAAAATTTCAAGTCTCCATCAATTTTTCTGAAAGTTCAACCAACATCACATAAAGCTTTTATGCGAACTCTTTACCTAACTGACAATCCTCTACGCTTTGGAGTGTGACATGGTAACTGAACTTAAAATGTAGCGTTAAACATTGTTTTTATAAAGGTTTATTTGTGAATTGCTCTTAACTTGATTTCTTCTAGCATATATTGGTACCATGTGTTAGCTTTCTTCTATGTAGATAAGACACTGCATGGGATAACATAACAGTTATTTCAGACCCAAGATTTAATCAGTATGTTCATCCAAGCAAAACCCTGATGACATGGCCTTTGTACAAGTTACGGAAATTTTAATGAGTGATAACTATTCTCTTTCTGGCTCATTGAATTGTCAATGTCTTGGAATTTACATTCTGTAATAACATGGAAGAATTAGCCTTATAAAATGTAAAGAATAACAAAATATTATCTTATCCTAACACTTCTGAGCATCACTGTATATATATATATAAATACTGTACACAAATTTTATAATATTTATGGAGTTCGCCTCGCTAAATAGTTATAATTTGAGCTCTTCTTGTCTAACTGGGAGAAAATATTACCCTAAAGGTTCAAATAAATGGTAGTTCAAAATTATCTTTCGTATTTTAAAATATAATCACTAACAAAAGAAATACAACCATACAATTTCAACTTCTTCTAGCTCAACTCTAACATTTTAATTGCTAAGTCAGTAAATCTCTACGTGTACACCATTAGTAACTCTTAGCACGTTCGGTGTAATTTAACCTGTACATAGTTGCAATGATAATGACGTCCGTTATGCAGTTCTTTAGCTCTGTGATATTTGTTACAGGTGTACAACAGACGATTTCATTACAATACCCATATTTCTCTCCTATACTTTGCAAGTGGAAAAGTATCACTTATGTTATAAAATACTGGCAACAAATATTAAATTAGAGTTGTGCATTCCTTCTATGAACCACAATTTTAAATGAAATACAGACATCTACCACTCTAAATATTTGACAATACCCATCCTCTGACAAAGTTATCTCATTTCCCATATTCACATGAGAGTGTAGCTTAACTGTATCTTTAAATCATACACATTTGGTTCATTCCTGCAGGATCACTGTAGAGTTTCTATTATAACTGCATACAAATGGGAATATTCAATCTTTTATCCCCATGGCCTGTCCTTTAACAATTGACTGGCTTGTAAAGATAATAAACATCCCTGGAATAATAGGAAAAAGCAATAAAAAGCTATGAGTTTGTCATCTATACCAACATTTATTCAGTGGAACTGTAATGGTTTTTATTTTAGTCCAGATTACATCAAAGCCCATATCAGTTTCTACAAACAATGCTTTCCTAGTTTGGTAGTTTTCGATAGTATGAACAGACAAGATCTATGATGAATGTGTTTATGGTCGTTGTAAATCATTGTGGTCCATCCACATCTGGAGCCATTATTATACTCACGTTCTTGGCCATATGATTACAGTATATTTTTGTATTTTCCATCTTGTAGTAGCTGTTAAATATATTTTGATAATCTTGTTGGTTTTTAGAAACTTCAATAGACACAGTTCAATCAAGGTTGGATTGTGTCCATTCAACTGAAATATATAGATCAATGATGAATCATTTCATTTTGAATTTAGGTATTATGACGTATTTATATGCCTAAAATCATACTTTCCCTGATAATGTGATATAAATCTTTCCATCTGTTCATCTTTTTTTTTTAGTTTCTTGGAAGATAAACAACAACCACACGATGGTGATCAATTTCCAGTCATTTCGAGTGGAAGTGGTAATAGCCAATGACAACTAATCATACCTATTGCTGCAATGTATTTTTAATCATATTTGTTTATTAAAATTCTTTCTGTGTATAGCTTGCTCTATCTGTATAAAACAAAATAATATGTCTTGTTTCTAAAAGTTTGAATTATAAAGATGTCATTGTTAACATTTTGAACAATATTATATACAATGAAAATTTTAAATATCTGAGAAAATAATAATCTATGAGCAGTAGGCCAGATTAAGCTATTTATATGATACTGAACTTACTGATTATGTGTCAAATGTAGTGACACTGTAAGTGTAATAATCCACTTTGCTATCAGATAAGAAGAGTTTTAAAGGTGACAGTCTTTCTGCATTCCTTATTGTTTGTCCCCACTCTACTCAGTTGCTTTAAATAAGGAATGGTTGTGCCTGACCTTTAGGGATTTCTGACCTAACTATTCAGTCTCTATGTGCATCAAGTGCGATATAATTTAAAAATATCAGCTATCATGTAAACATTATTTGCTTAGAATTTATATAAAACTTGCATTCCTATTTTTTGCAGAACAAGCACAACTTTGTGTTTCCATTTTTCGTAGAAAAACCAGAGTCTTCTGTTCTTTTTAAAATTAGTGTTAAAGAGTATTTTCTTATATTTCGGGACTCTGTTGTATATATTGTATGCAAACCAGAGCTAAATATTTTATTTTTACACTTCTTGTAAAGTTGTTTTGTGTATTGAAATTAAAAATATCCGTTTCCCATGGTTTATATACATATATATATAAACTAACTGTGACATCTAACTTTGTCCAGACTTAAAAGTATAATATTGTTACAGAAAAGTCAGGTTATAATTAAATTTTTAACTTGGATTTAAAACTAAATTTAAGGTTGGACTAAAGACGTTACTGATGTAAAGTACAGTGTAGCTGTACTGCAGAAATATAATGGCTACAAATGTTTGTAACTTAGAATGAATATACGTTTATTTAGGAACTTTGTTTTCAATTTATTTTGCAGATTGTTTAATCTGATGTTCTAAATAACATGGTATATTCAGTTCTCGCCTTAACTAGTTAAGAATCACTAGTAAGGGTGATGTATACTTGTTGCTGTCTTCATAACTGATGTTGCTTCCTATTTTCTAGTCTGTTTGTTTGTTTTGGAATTTCGCACAAAGCTACTCAAGGGCTATCTGTGCTAGCCGTCCCTAATTTAGTAGTGTAAGACTAGATGGAAGGCAGCTAGTCATCACCACCCACTGCCAACTCTTGGGCTACTCTTTTACCAACGAATAGTAGGATTGACCGTAACATTATAACGCCCCCACGGCTGGGAGGGCGAACACGTTTCGTGCGACGGGGACGCAAACTCGCAGTGACAAATTATTGAGCAAAAACCAAAAATACTAGTTTACTTCAAAATATCAAGAAGTTTCCAAAGTTACAAAAATTTGAATATGTCAAAACATCATTATCCTAGTATATTATCCTAGTATTTTATAACATAAGTGATACTTTTCCACTTGCAAAGTATAGGAGAGAAATATGGGTATTGTAATGAAATCGTCTGTTGTACACCTGTAACAAATATCACAGAGCTAAAGAACTGTATAACGGACGTCATTATCATTGCAACTATGTACAGGTTAAATATAAATCATTTACTTATTTGGTAAAGATGTTTCAGAAAGTATGTAACACAATAAGCGTTTAAATTTGCTTTCGTTCAAAAATGTTACTTAATAAAAACTAAAAATCCAATCATTTTTAATTATAATTTACTTCATTAATATAAATGTGTGTTTGTGGAAACAGTTATTTTATTAAATTTTGCTACATATAAATCATTGTTCCTACAAGATGGATTACAAAAGAAAGAGAAAGAATAAGTCCTGCTTCCATCCACTTCAGATCGTTTATATTTCAGGTGAAAATGTGAAAATACAAAATAATTATTTTTTCCACTGTTATTTTACAAAATATTTGACTGCTTTAAATGCTGCAGAAGTTCAATGAAACAACTTTTCTTAAGTCTTGTTGTAGATTTTAATACGAAAGTTATCATAAGATCCTGGGATCCATTTCACAAATTGAAATTAGGTGTTCATATACCTTTTTGATCTTTATAGAAGAATTACGATACATCCCCTTGAACAATATTTTAAATTTTAAACACTTTGATTGTTATTAGTTCAGTGTTATTGTGACATACTGCAGCGGAAGAAGGACACAAATAAACTATTGCGTTTGCAATCATATTGTTGTACATCAACAAGCTATTTTTATACACGTTGGAGTATTGTACTTTCAGAAGTAGTTGGTTCAGTGTAGTATACAAGGTAGGAAGAAAAACGTTACACCAACAACTTTATCGACAGTCCCAACAGCTGTTACTTATTTGAGCTTACATAACTAGACGTAGATCTTATCGCTTTGTGTGACTCTAACTGGTTGTAAAAAGTTCAACAAACTATCACTTCTTCACGTGATATTTGTTATTAGAAAAGCAAACAAAAACTAACTCTTTTAAAAAGGGACACAGTTTTATTCTTACTGAAGCACTGAATATCGAATACGTGTTTTACCACAAAATATTACTTGCACTCTTAGTTATGAGTGAATTAAAATTAAAACATTTTATGTGTGGTGGGTGGTAAGCGTTTCTGACTGGCTATCTTTCCTTGTGTTCATCAGTTCTAAATAGGTAATAACTTACATTACCAAACAAAAATACAGTATTATACAAAAGATAAATGCGTTAATACGTTTGATATTGATAAATAAAATCAAAACTGATTACAATAGAATATCATTGCATAAATTAATTGTAAAATCAATACTAATTAAAATTATTTATCTGAAAATCACTATAATTTAAGGTAACAGTACCAATAGCATTTATAAAATAGCTTCGAAAAAGAAGTAAAAATAATTAATTATGAAAAACGCCATGCAATATTTTATAAAAGGAATACAGACTTTTCAGGAAGACTAGAAACTTAGCTTAATTAATCCTCACAAAAGTAACAACATGGCCATTTTGAATGAGTATACTACAATAGTAAATCAATCATATACTAAGAATATAGCTAGAAAGTCAAATTATACAAAATAAACTGAGTTGCATGAAAAACATTATAGTTAAAAAGTGATTATCAACCATTTCGATTATTTGGTTCCTTTATAGAAATAAAGCACTGTACAGAAAAAATATATGAACCAAATCACCTTTTAAAATAAAGGTACCAAACAACGGCATTTAAAACAAAAACAAAAATTCAGAGTGTAATGATTTAAATTTTGTAGGAATTTGTATTTATACAACTACTTTGAAAAGACTGTTGTTTTTTAATTTCGCGCAAAAATACTTGAGGGCTATCTGCGCTAGTCGCCCCTAATTTAGCAGTGTAAGAAGAGAGCGAAAGCAGCTAGTCATTACCACCCACCGCCAACTATTGGGCTTCTCTTTTACTAACGAATAGTGGGATTGACCGAAACTTTATAACGCCCCCACGGCCCTCGGATTACGAGTCGAAAGCCTTAACACGCTTGGCCATGCCGGGCCCTGTTAAAGAGGAAAACAACAGACACTAATGATTTACTATGAAGTAATTTAGTCTCGATCTAATGTTATGTTTTTCTGATTCTGAATTAGTTAATAGAGTACTTGAAAGAAATGAAGGAGGTAATATTCAAACGGAATTGTGACGTCATACGTCAAATGATATATAAATTAATGATCAATTAAAGACTAATAACAAGTAAATTAAAAAAATCGTTAACATTAATTAATAATCATTTAATTAATCAGCTTATCAGATTCCTGATAATAATACAAAATGAATCTTTTTTCTTTGTGTGAAACAGGTTTTTAAACATACACCATTTGACAATAACTTGCTTTTCAGAAAGATTGCCAATCATGCTTACAGTCTGTTACTTGGGTATGTACCTGTTAATCTCTAATTCCATCAGTGTTTGTATCTTTAAAGTTGAGATCGTTAAAGCTACCTGTTGTGTACTTTACCTATATGGATAAGGTAAATTGAATCCTTTTAGTATCTCAATTACATCTCAGTAAAGTTTTGATGTATGACTCATAAAGATTATGAAATCACAAAATGAGTTATCATTCAAAAGTACATCGGCTTGAAAAAATAGAAAACGAAGAAAAAGACTGAAAGAGGCAGACTATATTTTATATCAGTTCCATCTGGTTTGACAATTGTTCATTTCACATAAAGATATTTATATGCCAGATCTGTTTATCTGTCTCCTGAACCTGATGTAGAAAATTCAATGGGTCCTTTGTCAGCCACTGGTGAAAGGGAAAATATTCCATCCATTAACATTACTCGATTATAGACAATATGGGAGACAGAGAAAACAGGTCTAGCTCAGACTTTGTACACTTTTCATATGGTTGGTGAGACATCATTACTCGTCCAAATAATCTGGAGTAAAAAAAAATGATGCTACATTTACGTGATTGAACAGTTTGTATTTCTAAGGCTCATGTGATTTCTTTAGAAAAGGTGTAGTTGAAAAAGGTTACTGAACATATCTCCCAGTCTATGACGAAGTTGTCACTGGC
This sequence comes from Carcinoscorpius rotundicauda, assembly GCA_011833715.1. Classification (NCBI taxonomy): domain Eukaryota; kingdom Metazoa; phylum Arthropoda; class Merostomata; order Xiphosura; family Limulidae; genus Carcinoscorpius; species Carcinoscorpius rotundicauda. The sequence continues at coordinate 23,420,336 of CM022405.1, read as the reverse complement.
TACCTGTATAGTATGTACACCATATCTCACTTGGTAATTGTACTATGCATCGTACACAGTTTATTTTAGTAAGGTACTCTTACGATGACAAAAGTGGATTGTTATGATCACTTTCCACAGTATAAATGGAATAGTGTGACATTGCCATCCTTTATATCGGTCCCAATATGAACGAGTCTCTAATGAAGATTTGGGAATATTTTTATAATCATTTCTCCATTACTGCCTTTAGTTTGTATGATACGTAACAGTGGCATTTGTACATCACCAACAATATGAGGTTCCACAGTATCGAAGTACACATAGAGTGAATAAAACCCACTGCAAATATTAACAGTTTGTGGAGCCATACTTAGCTCTGGAAAGATTCGGTTAGTATGAAATTCAAGTAGTATAGAATATACAGAACTAAACAATACACAAGTTCCATGTTTTACATTCACGCTAACTTTTCTGGTGAATAAATCATAGAAATTACAGATTTTTTTATCCAATTCACGAAGAAATTGTTCAAATTAAATCTTCAGGCTCTATGTTATGATCTGAGCTAATTAAAATTATTTTATTGCACTTTTCAGAGCCAGGAAATAATGTGATCCATTTTGTACCATCAGATACATTATGTCAACTATGTGGCATGTTGTAAATAAGATGGTATTCTTTTCTATGTAATTTGTTTGTAATACGTAGCACTTTAATATCCCAACATATTTTCCTTACATTAATTTAAAGTAATAGTATGCTGAGAAGGATTAATAATATTTAAGATTTTGCTTTTTGATGAAGAAATGTTTAACTGTATACCCTGAAAATTCAAAAAGTATTTCAGGATAAGTGGTTGTATGGAATCGAAAGCTACTTAAAACCTTCTCTGTGTTTTTCCAGTTCTCTAGGGAACTGAACTAAAAGTTAATTTTTCACAGAGAAAGAGCTTCAATGTCCGAAACTTAGGTATTAAAACGTGTTATTTTATGCTAAATAACGTCCAAAATACAAAAAAGTTTATACAATTGAACAATATACCCATCACGTGAAAAATTTCTTTACTTATTATGTATCTGTACTCTTGTCTACTAGTGTGTATAAGAATGTTAAAATGTGATAGTGTTTACAAACGACCCAAAACTCGATGTCTTTCAAATAGTTCACTATACTTCATCATTCTCATAAAGAAGAATATTAAACTCTTCGAAAGTGCTCAAGTTTTGGACGTATTTTAAAACCCATTACAACTTTTGTGTGTGATCCTCTTTCTTGACTTCTTTACTACAATACTAAATGTATTATTAAGACGAGTCTCGGCATGGTCAGGTGGTTAAAGTAGCCGACTGAGGGCCGCGGGTTCTAATCCCCTTCACACCAAACATTCTCGCCCTTTTAGTTATGAGGGTGTTATTACGCGACGGTTAATCCCACTATTCGTTCGTAAAAGAGTAGCCCCAAATTTGGCAGTGGGTGGTAATGATTAGCTGCCTTCCCTCTAATCTTACACTGCTAAATTAGAGACGGCTAGCATAGATAGCCCTCGTGCACCGTTGCGTGAAATTCAAATTAAACCAGTTATCAAGAGGGCTGGTATGCGTATTAAAAACTTAATCAAAATAAAGTACAGAACATGAAATTGTAACAAAAACTGTTTTCACATGTTTCAAGTAAACACGTGGATTTTTTAATGTATTTTATTGTTTGTTTGTTTTCGTTTGAATTTCGCACAAAGCTGTTTGTTTTGGGGCTCCTCTTTTACCAAGGATTAGTGTGATTGGCCGTAACATTATAACGCCCCCACAGCTGAAAGGGCGAACATGTTTGGCACGACGGAGATGCGAACCCGCGACTCTCAGATTACGAGTCGAGCGCCTTATCCCACCTGGCCATGCCAGACCTGTAGTTTATTATTTTACTTTTTGTGCTATTTCATAGCGGAACCTGATAAATCACATAAAAGTTTATTACTAAAAGAATTTTCGATTATGTTACTCGATTATCTCAGTAAATAAGCAATTGAATCAAGTGACACTTAATTAGAAGAACATTTGGCACATTTAGTAGCAATATCTTCAAAATATGAATTATTAATGAAACTTTGTTGAGAAAAGTCAAGCTATTTTTGCTTTTTATGGTGTAATTTGTTAATTTAAATACAATTTGTTTGTAGATTAAATTAGATTGCATGTAAATTATGCCATTCTATGATCTATCTTGTTGTTGTTTTTGAATTAAACACAAAGCTACACAATGGGCTATCTGTGCTCTGCCCACCACGGGTATCGAAACCCGGTTTTTAGCGTTGTAAGTCCGCAGACATACCGCTGAGCCACTGATGGGGGGGTGATCTATCTTCTACTGTGCTCATTTTGTTATAATAAAAGTTTAGTGCCTCCTTTAGAAATGCCAGCTTGTTTGTTTGTTATTAAACACAACGCTTCATAATGACCTATCTGTGCTTTGTCCATCTTGTATCACAACTAGATTTTTAGAGTTAAAAGCCTCCAGATTTATCGCTAAGTATTTATACATTTTGTATAAGTAAGGCGTGTTAATTCCTAATCGATTAATTTGTTTATGAGTTCTGTTTCTTATTTTATTTTCTTAGTGTAAAACTATATTTCAATGAAAATTTAGAACAAATCTAATTTTAATGGTTTTTTCGGTCACATTAAACATTGATAATTAATTGCGGGTAATTATAGAAACATTCGAATTTATCAATTAAATTCCATATCCCAGAGTTTTAATTATTATAGTAAAGACATTAACTGCTTCTCGTCTCGAATCTGTTGATATTTTTTATTTAAACTTCATTTTCAAAGTTTCTTTTTCCATCAAAATTCACACAATTTAAATAGCAACTAAAAATGTTGACACTTTAAACAAACACAGACACACATATATATCCAAAAACTTGTAAGGACAGTATTTAAAACTTACTTCCTTAAAAGTTCACAAAGTTGGCATAACCCTCTGGCTGGGATATCGTCTTTGGGAATTAAAAAGTAATTAGCATGCCATTGAAAATATCTAATAAACAAAAAGTTGTAAATGTCCAGCTTGTACAAGTGCTCTGCCAGATCTTTTGGATCTCGAAAGTCTTCTACCCTGATATACGATCCAGGTGGTAGATGACGTCTCTTCTTTTCACTTAGCTGTAACACAGGAACGGTACCGACTTCTAAAGCCATACGAAGCTCGTCATCCAACTCGCTTTCTTGAATCAAGTCTTCAAATAACAATAAAAATTTGTATGCATATAGCGGCCATGGTATGACATCTTCACGACCTTCCACGTGGATTCGATTACATGGTGGAGAGCAACATTTTGTAACTTGTAGAGGGAGCCAGTACTGCAGTTGACGTATTATTCTCCATGTTTTCTCTGATACTGGGCAACGGGAGATTTTACAGAGGATTAGTCCCTTCTTGTGACTGATTAGGGATTGAAACTCGACTTGGCTAAAAGAAAAATCGTCATGGCCGGGCAAACGATTATCAAATATTAAAGCACCAATGTAAATTTCAGATCGAAAATTTCTTCCATTATCATATATGGTAGAGTTCATGAGATAATTTGTAATTGAGAATTCTTTTCTAAACACCCAAATTTTGTCTTGTCGGATATGAGTTAAAGTTTTCAAAAGTACTGTGTTGTTCTCTTGAAATTGTTCTGGTGGAACGATAATAGCATCGCTTCTAAACATCAAGCTTTTGTTTGTTGTAATAAGACAAGACAATGGGCAGAGTTTCATGGTTTTGTTCAGCTGCGTGTCGTTCATTGCTTTTAGAAAGTAAAGATTTACGACTGCCTTCGGTCGAATAAATTGCTTGTCCTGTGACGATAACAGTAAGATCCCCATGGATACAAATGATACCATCGACACGATTACTAACAACAAAAACTCTGTGAACTGCCCAGAATGGGAAGCTTGCATTTTTCCTTGTGGGAAAGTAGTACGTGACTGATATCTTATGAAAACTTGGAGCGCTTCTCAACAGAACTTCTTAATACGTACTAGTATTCCCAACTTCTTGCTTCATTGAGTTGTTTTCTTATGTACATGGGCAACAGTGGTCGATTGCAGTATTAAAATTTTGATCAATAAAGGAAAATTAAAGCACCTTTTGATTGCAAAATAACATAAAGTTACAATAGAATTTTCAGCGGAGTTTCTGTTACACTTTCACTTCACATGTTTTGCAAAATAACAAAAATCTAATACTTGTAGTTTTAATCCTAGACCGTGTGCACGCATATTACAAAATATATATACTGTGTTTTATTTCGCTAGCTTATTAAAGAGAAACATACAAGAAAGCCACCTGTCGAATGATAACAGCTGTACTTGTTACTAATTCTGTCTTCACCAAAGTCAGATTCAGTCATATGATTTCACATACAAACGCTGAATCACAAAATAACTGACTTTAAAATGTGTTTCTCGTATTTTCTTTTGAAAAATGTAAAATTATTCGACTGAATACTTGACCTTAAAAGAAATTATTTACATATAAACTAAATATATGTCGTTATTTTGTTTGTTTTGCGATTCTTCCCACAAAGTTACATAAAATATACCTCCCAATAGTTGTCTAAAGCGGAATCGCCTGTGGCCGAGTAAAATTTTCGATTTAAACAAGCTTTCCGGCTAAGATAGTGAACATGCATTTCTTTAATTATATATAGTTTTCGAGCAGAACGTTATACTTGCTTGACTTAAGGGAAGTGAGACGTTTGTGAATAAAGTTATTATACTGTTTATGTTATATTTAATAGAATGAGAACAAAAATAGGCATTCAAAATATAAACAAGTGAACAAAATCTTAATCAAATTTATTTTAAAAAAGTTTCCAATTTTAGCTGTTTCCTTTCTTTTGATGGGCTTTCTCATGCGGTTAAAAGAGAATGCCAATTCTACGGTCTTTTCGTGAAGTTCATTTTCCCCCTTCATTTTTACATACAGTTTGACAGTGTTAATACAACTTAATACTTATCATGAAGAGGTCCCCTGCTAGTACAGCGGCATGTCGCTGGATTTACAACGCTCCAATCTGGGATTCGATTCCCCTCGCTGGGCTGAGCAGATAGCCCGATGTGGCTTTGCCATAAGAAAAACCCACACACACAGATTGTCATGAAGTAGGAACTTCTATTTCCTCACTGTTGTTTTCATTTTCTGAACATCTCACACTGTAACCATCTTGCGATTCTATAATAGATTTTAAATCAATTCCATCGATTTCTGTTAAAACATTCTTGACAACGTTCACAAAACTTTCCGTGTTCACAGAATCATCTGCATCAATCTTCTCAATCAAAGCTTGGATTTCGCTAGAATCGTCATAACAAACAAATCGTCCCCAATTCAACAGGAAGACTAGAGGGAAGGCAGCTATTCATCATCACCCACCGCAAATTCTTGGGCTACTCTTTTAATAACGAATAATGGGATTGACCGAAATATTATAACGCCGCCACGGCTGAAAAGACGAGCATGTTTGGCGACGGGGATTCGAACCCGCGACCCTCGGATTACGAGTCGAACGCCTTATCCACCTGACCATGCCGGGCCTATTAATTATCTAAATGCATAACTTTATTTTGCAAGTATGTTTCATAATTCTATTTTCTGCATCAAGAATCCTACAAAAGCTAGTCAAACTTAATGTTACCATTAAACAACATAAGGTTCTCCAAAAGAATTCGCCTATGCTATGTAGAGATCACTTGTAATAAAATAATAAGCAAGAATTTATGTGTGTGTGTGTGTTTTCTTACAGCAAAGCCACATCGGGCTATCTGTTGAATCCACCGAGGGAAATCGAACCCCTGATTTTAGCGTTATAAATCTGCAGACTTATGCAGTACTGTACAGTACTAAAGCAAAGGGTCTGATCATAACACCGTTTGGTCATGCCACGTCCTGAAGCCTTAAGTGTTTCGTAATGTTTCCACTATATTATATAGCAAAGTATATCCCTGTTCTTTCATATCTTAAAGATAAAAGAACGGAACTGAACATTATTTTCGACATTCTTCGTCATCTTATAGGTTGTACTAAACTCCTGATGGACCAAATACAATTACGATGCTGAATTTGACACCTTATTCACAGATTCTTTTTCATAGAATATATTATTAATATATCTCTAGTCGTCATTAACCTATGAATTTAAAAGATTGAATAACTTTAGAACACTTTTTTTCTGTATGTTATCCAGGAGGAGGGATATCCTTCACAGAAAATAAACATTTAGCTTGACCCAAAGTTAACTTACTTCATACCTTAAAAAAAGAAAAAGTAAGAGATGGCGCATATCATTCAAGGAGGATATATCTTCTAGTGGGACTCATAGGTAAAAAAAATCACACAAAAAAGAGAGAAACGATGAACTTGAAATAGGAAATTTTATTTGCAAGTCTGCATGCTTCACCCGTAAAAATTCCAGACAATTCTGAAAGAGATATATCCATAGATATTTCAGCTAAGGCATCGTATATATTGCCAAGCTGATAGAGTAGATACTTCAAAGCATTGATACGTCTTTGTCTTCTTGTATCACTTAATGGTTTCACTGTCATGTTTAGACATGGTGTGTTAGAGCCTCTCAATGGCGAATTGAAGCTGAAAATTTGACATAAATATCTTGCACAAGGTCAAAGAATGCTATTACTTTTAGGCAACTTTTGGCAGCACCTCTAACCAACTTTAAAGAATATACACTGTAAGTGGTCGTGGATGAATATTCAATATTTTCTTTGTATACCGTTTTATTGTCTTTTCATTTACTTCCATTCTCATTGCCTTGACTACGCAAAATTGCACAATTGAATAAATAGATAATATAAAATTAACTTGTTGTTAATTAAAAGTTGAGTGCAAGGGTAGACTATTGATTATTAGCACAATATTTCTCATCTTCTTTTAAGTGTGTGACTTCTTAAAGCAAAACCACATCGAAATCCTGATTTTAACATTGTAAATCCATGAGCTTCTTACTGTCTTAGCGGAGGACCGCTTTCTGTTAAAGTATTGTTTTTAAGCTAAATCCTTCAAATAATGTCAAAGATAACATAGTTCGTAGAAACTTTATAAAAATGAAACGAATTCGGTTTTCCTTTTGAATTTATTTACTGATTGTTCCTTCGATATTACAGTGGTAAGTCTCCGGACTTACAACGCTAAAATCAGCCCTTTCGGTGGGCTCTGTAGATAACCCGATGTGGCTTTGCTATAAGAAAACACATACACACGTACAGATACTTGTTGATTATTTTATTACAATAATAATAATTCCAGCTTATAAATGTTTTTTTTTTTTAACGAATGAGAGTTTTAACTTGTACATTTATAGGAAAGTAAAATGTAGTTATAATTGTCTTCTTTTGGCACTTTTATATTAATTGGTTATGGTTATTAAATTGTAATTATGTGTATAAATTTATTCTTTTATTTCAAATATCGTAATTTTTTCTGTATGTTATGTCAAGGCAGAATTAAAGTCTACTGGTTAGCAGTAGTGACATTTCCTAATCATGAGCATTATTTATGAAATTTATAATATGTTTAAATCATATGGATATTTATTCTATGGTAGTAGGCGAGAAAAATAAGGAATTGAAACGTAATTAACACATCAGGGTAATAGATGGGGCTGGTTTTCGCCAAGGTTTCAAATGATACCGGAGTAATGGAAGCTGGTAAAATTTGTTGTAGATTACTAGTGTTAAGAGAGGATAAGACTTGGTAAAGAAATTATAGGTAGACAGTTAGTCTTACATTTGTAGTAGACAAATTTGTAGAATATGATAAAATATGTTTTACAAAATCATTAAAAGAAATATGATTTCATAAATGAAAAATAACATTAATTCACCAAAGGAAAAATCTTGGTTTACTAACCCAATATCTTTTTAGGACATTTCTTGTCACTGATGATGGAAAGGGTATTGAATTGGATTACTTTCGTTTAGAAAAGTTTTTATAAGATTCAGAAGATTTACTGTAAAAATAACATTGGATTGTAGAATGGCTGCACAGAAAAAAAGGTTGCTATTAATGGATTCCAGTTAAACTAGGCCCACATTATCAGTAGAGTATTTTAGGACTCAGTGTTCAGTGTTATTTTTCTTATTGAAATTAATAAATGTAAAATTATGACAATTTTATCAAGTATACCAGTGTGAGTGGTAAAGTTACTTCTCTTTTGGAAGGGATACTTAACTTTACAAAGGTGTGTATGACAAAAAATAAAATCACTAAAGCATACAATTACTTACAGTTATGTACCATTTACAAAAATGTTTTTACACATAAACTGTTTTCAGTGCAATTAATTTATTAATAAGACAGAATACAAAATTAATTTATTATCTAATAAAAATTCAGAGAAATTTGAATGGACTTTTGCAATGTATATGTTATTTTTAAAATATTTATTTTTATTCACAAATTTCTCACCATTCAGATGTTAAAAGAAAATAAACTAAATGCACAAATGACTACCAGTTTAGGAAAGTTATTTTTTTTTCTAATTGTTGTGTTTCAGGTGTTCAAGAGGACATCTGATCGGTATGGAGATGTCTAGTGAATTTTCAAAAATAAATGATCATCTTTTTATTTCTGGAACCCAAGCTGTCACAGAACAAAATTTGAAAAGTCATGGAATCACTGCAGTGATTAATATCAGCCTTACATCTCCACCTCTTCCTTTTACTGACCTTGATTATACCAGAATATTAGTATGTGACATCTGACTCTGATAGTTTGAATATCTGTATGATTGATTAATCAATAATAAAATGTATAAACAAATTTGTGGATATTGTTTAGTATGAAGTTTTATGTGAGAATTGATTGTGCTAAGTTTTCTTTCAGAATTTTACATTTTAATAGGGAATAATTAATTTTATGTTAAATTTGGGTGAAGTATACCCAAAAGATGCAAGATATACTATTTTTAAGTCTCGAACACTACATGAACAAGTACAAAGTAGTTATTAAGATATTTAATAAATGTAGGATTCAGTATTAATTGGTGAAATTATTACTTACAATTACAATACTAAATTGAGTATGTGGAACTAGACCATAAAAGAATATCGTGAATAAACACACACTGTAGAATCCATTTTTGCAGTACATATGAGTTTTACTTATGGTTGAGATACATGAGTAGTTCTGAGTCAGAAAAAATTAAATATATATTTTGAGTACTGTGTAAAGGTTAATAAGGTATATTCCAAACAGTAAATCAGAGTTAGAAATGAAGGAATTTATCATGTAATCTATCAGTTACACTGCCAAGTATCATGTGAAGTTGGAATATTTGGCTTGAATTTTATTAAAGAATTTGTAATTTAAAATTAATTAGATGTTTTTATCTGGCATTATTATCCAGTGTTTTAATGTGTAATAATATGAACTTTTTTCCTCACAGGATAATCTGTCAAGCAAACAATTTGTTTTAATTGGTTTTAAATTTTATAAATAAATTCTTTCTATGCATGAAAGGCATTAAATAACACTGGTGTGAGAGATAGTTGATAAGCGTAGTTATTTTGACTTAGACAGGTTACAAATTTATTTATAACCAGGTTAATGCAGACATAGGTTTAGCACGTAAGTCACCAACTCAAGGAATTTACATTTGGAACAAAATGAATTCAGTCAGAAATTGGTTATTGTAATACAAAGTCTATTTACTTCATTATATTCAAGTACTCATTTATATGGATAGTTTTGAAGCTATTTTGAAGAAATTGCTAAATTCTTTGTTCTGGATTGGTAAATCTTTGTTTATCAAACACTATAAGATTTATCAACACTAAACGTGCAACAAACAAATGATCAATAAAGTTAACATGGAATTTAACTTCAGGCATAATTATGCTTATGCATTTCTGTTGATATCTATTCCGATATGTCTTAATAACTCTTCTGACATTTTCAGTTAGTTTAGTTAGATCGTTAACATAATGAAATCTTAGTATTAAGAACATAGCATATCATTTACTAGATACATTGTTAGACTAGATAGATATAGCAATAATTACCTACAGGGAATTTGTGTGGCAATGTATGCAAGACATTTTAGGATTTGTAGGTGCAGTGGAGATCTCAAACAATTCTGTATTAAGCAGAAACTTGGCTCCAGGACCAAAATCATGGTGTTTTATACTATTTGATTGATACAATTGTAAGTTTCAAGAAGTTCAAATTGCTCTATTCTGCATATGATTCTTTAGACCAGATTAAAATCATCGGGGTCTTCTATCAAAATGAAACCATAACTACTCGTTGGTTGGATTTTATATAATTCCTACCCATCATTTCTTGATATTAACATAGTTACCCAAAATCACTAATTATGAACATATGGATGCAAACCAATTAACTTCACTGTTTTTAAATATATATTCTTCTACTTGTTGCTTCCCATCTAAGTTATGTTATTCAATTTTTTCTAAAGCTGTTTCCCTTAGCTGTGGTGTCAATATCATGTACATTTACCACATCTTCTTATGGAATTGTATCTGTTTGGAATGCATAAGAACTGCTAACTTCTGTTTCTCATGTTTTGGTCTGGAATGTATTTCCAACTAAGATGTGTATTCTACTTTGAATGTTTCACATCCCTATTTGGTCATCCTACTGGACTTGTTTGCATTGGATACTTTCATGGCCTTATTATTAAACTGTTCTTCCTTTAGTGTCTATAATACATTTGCCATTATATGCTTTTTTAAAATTCTTACATAACAAAAAAAATAGAACTTCTAGCATTTTTAATTTAACAGATGCTTCACTGATGTTTAACATTGGTTTCATGTGGTGCAAGCAGATGCAAATGCTAACACATTTCTTCTGGAGGGGATGCCATTCCACTTCAGGTTATACCCACAGCAATCTGCAGTTATCCATTGTACATATGCATGCAACTGAACCAATTGGGTTGAAGGATATGACACTTTGTCCTGAGCAAGCCTTGAGCCTGCAATATTTCAAATAAAAGTCCAATACACTGTGATAATCAGGCTGTGTTGTCCCAGTTATTTATTAGGCATTATATGAATTTTTACTTCTCCACCTATAAAGTAAAATATTTTAGTAATTCTTACTACAATAATAAATGTCTTACTATGATTCAGCTTTGTTCAAATAATAGCAAATTACATCTTTCAAGATTATTTTTACAATTTTTAGGTGTTTGTTTTCAATTTTACAGATACATTTTTGTGTTTAATATTTTGTAGGTAGATGATTCAACTATGGTTGATATAACTCCCCATTTTGATCCAGTTGCAGATAAGATAAATGAAATTAAGAAGAAGGGAGGTAAGACCCTAGTGTACTGTCTGTGTGGAGCTAGCCGTTCTGCTACACTTTGTCTTGGTGAGTGTGTTATGTAGTTCTGTTGCTAATGTTTGGCCATATAACCCTATACTAGAAGGAGAGGAATTAATCTGTTCATTTTAAAGTGGTAGCCTCTGTGTAAGTACATACAAAAGTTTTATGCCTTATTGAATAAGATGTGCTCAATTTATTTAGATAATTCAAGCAGTATGGTACTGACAGAAAGTACACAGGATCGTTTTAGTTAAATTACAAGCAATTTTGTTAGTTTTGTCTTTCATTTAGATAATTTTTCATAGAGCTCTAAATAATAAGTAAAAAGTACTTTTAATGATACTTGTTAAAAATTATCAATAAGTTTTTATAGGTATTATCAAGTTTCATTATTTATGTTATACGTATATTAATTTATACGTGATATTTGAAATGTAGGACATTATTTAGTTTCATTCAAAATTTCCTAGCAGGAAATTAGTATATCACATAATGTTATCAACAATCTTTTTCTTTTTTGACAAAACCAATTGTATTGGTACACCTTTCAAACTCTAATTAATGTTTTCTGCCAGTGTATTCCTGTTATGTATGGTTTTTGATGGTTGTTTTGCTGTTCTTCAGAGTTATTAAAGCCAGTATAATTATAATTAATAAATGTTAATGAGAAAGAAAATCATTCTTATTGATTATTAGGTACAGGAAGGTAAAGTTTACAATGAATAAAATACATAGATAATTAAATTTGTCAACATTTAACTTCTGATTTATGTTTTCAAAAATAGTCAGTCTGGTATCTCAATAATAAATCTATGGCATTCACATAAAAATAATGTTAAATTACCTGGCAAAAGGAAATCAATTTCTTTTTGTTTTATACACAGGACATAATTATGGAATATTTTATTTCTCTTGTCTTATAGTTTATCTTATGAAATATCAGAATATGAAGCTGAAAAGTGCATATCATTTTCTGAAAAAATGTCGTCCTGCTGTACGCCCTAACAATGGATTCTTCAGCCAGTTAATAGAATATGAAAAGAAATGTTTTGGAAAAAATACTGTAAGAATGGTTGCAGTCCCAGGTACGGGCACTGACCTTATGGTTCCAGACATATTCCTTAAAGAACATAACAGTTTTGCATGGTTAGCAGATATTAGAACAGCACTTGCAAAAAAAATAGTAAAAATGTAAATTATCCTAAAGCAATTAACTGACGTAATTATTATTTACATTCCATGTAAATATGTGAGTCAGTGTTTCATATTGAATATACAAGGTGAATTTTTGTATATTTATGTAAAAAAAATTCAGTTATTTTTTATTCACAAAAAATTTTCTGGTCATAAAAATTATAATTACCGATTAGTGCAATATATAGTTTATAAACTGACAGTAATTATAAATATTTCAGTTCACTTGCTCTCTGGTGGCAGTACAGTTTGTTCTGGACTTGTACTGTTAGAATTTAGTTATTGATATCCAGAATGCAGAGATGCCAACTATTTCAAATGACTGAGATTGTAATGATTGTAGACAGAGCTCTTTCACAGTTTTAGTCCATTTAGATTTGCTAGAAAGAAGACAGTCTGGTGAACAAGGCCTCTTTCTTCCCATCTTGTGAGCAATCACATTGCTGTTTCTATGCCACTCAGAAAATGAGAAAAACACGTCTTCGTGAGCACTGATGATGTGACTATGGATTCCCCCACATACCCAGTATGGAGAAGCACCACACTCAAATTATTGGTAGATGTTGGAGATACAAATATTGTTTATTATTTCAAGCACAAACATGTTTATCACAAGTAGCCATTTGGACTGTCTTTTATTTATCAAAATTTATTTGTATCTTACTAGAAATTTTCTTTTCACCCCTTTCAAGCCCTGGGGGAACAATTTATCACTACTTGATAGGCCTATATAATATATAATAATTTGGGAGTTGCAACAAGTCGTAATATTTGTCTGTATGAGCATATAGTCGTAATGTATACACCAAAATTGTAATAATTATGCTCAAATAGTGATGGTTGGCATTTCTGCATAATGGTTGGAGCACAGATAGCCCATTGTGTGGCTTGGTGTTTAATATCAGACAGTTTATTAAAATAACTGAAAACTATTTGTAAAAATTAAAGTGATTACATGCTGTCTTGCACTATTATATACGTTGTAACATTTAAGAGTAATTATGAGTTCATGCTATTTAGTTTCATTTAGTGTTTTTTTTAAATATAAAACATCACTGAACAAAAGTTTTCAGAACTCTAAGTACTTACCGTACATGGTGATAACAGTATTGAATGTACAATATACATGGAAGCATGTTATACTTAAGTTGTTTAAAATTACTTGAAATTAATAAAAGCAGAAAATTATTTGTTCAACATCAGGTTATGTTTCTCAATTGTCAATTCAAGACTTCTACTTTTCAATAGTGTAAATATATACTGTGTTGTTATTAAGCTAAGGTTTCATTTACAGTGGGTGTCTGCAATATGTCAGCAGTAAATTAAAAAAATAAAGAAACAGCACTCGCTTCTTGTTTCCAACATGATATACACATATTTGGAACTAGTTAAATGTACGTATAACAAATTCTTTACACAATACATGATATAGGCATATCAAACACTGTACAGTCCTCTCCTTATGAAAAGTCCACTTAAGTCTATTCAGTTGTAGAATTTCAGTTGACAAGCCAAAACTTTTGCTCTCGATTACTAGTGCCAAACTATCCAAGCATAGTTTACTTCCAATTTATCGAGTTACCACAGTTGTATTCTGTATTTTTAAAATAGTCTGTTCCTTTTTCATATTTAGGCCTACTTCCAAATAATTATCTACCTTTTGTCTGTCTCCACAAGACATTTACGTAGTTAGAAGTCTCTTGGATGGATTAAGCTATTCTTATATATTTTAATACTATCTCATTCTAACATACTTTAACAACTAGGCCCATCTTCTTTGTCTGAAGTTCTCTTTTTACATAGTTATACTTTATCTGTCTGCTTTTCCCACTCATCTCACACCATTTGTATGTTTATTACTAAGTTGTCTGCTTGTTATATATTCTCTGTATCAATACACTGTAAACACAACAAGTTACATAACTAAACTTGTCATAACATTTACTATATTTGCTTCTAACTCTCGTTAACAAAACTAAAAAATTGTAAAACATTCACTTGTAATATCTGCACTACACTATTTTATATCATGCTGTTATTTCTGCTATATATAAAATACAGCCACATATTTAACACACAGTTAGGAAAGGCACTGTTTTGAAATCTAAGAAGTTAGCTGTATAATTGTCTAAACCTCTAGATATTTTAAATGTCGCCAGATTTATAAGATTTGACTTAAATACTATGAAGTTGCAGATTATGTAGAAAAATAAAATGTTTAAAATCAGAGCCCTGATGTCAACTGTTTTGAAATTAACAATATTATCATCCTCATCATTTAGGAAAATGGTCTGAAATTTTTTTTCTTTAAAGATGAATTAGAACTTTGTTTAGATTTAATAAAAAATATATTCAATTTTAAGGCTGTGTTGAAAATGCAACTTTGATCTAAATAGGAAATTGAGTAACAAGCAGTTATACTAGTAATATGTTTTACACAAATTACATTATATGTAACAAAGAAAATGCATTGTATTTTCTAACAGTCAAATGCTAATGGGAGAAGTCCAATTTTTACATGCTGAATGCTTTATCAACTGCAGTTCAGTTAAAAACAGTAAAGAACATTTCTCTTTAGAACCCGATATTGTAGTACAACTACCTTTCTGAAAATACTTATTAGTTTCTTGTTTTAAATTTTAATTTGATAAATCTTTACTGGATAATACCAAAAAATTGAGTTAATCATTTTTTATATTATTGTAAGACAGTATTAGTTGTGTTGAATTTCACATTTTATAATTATGTACCTTTCACTAAATCAAATCAAAGTTAAACAGTTCTTTGAACTATCAGTAAGTTATTTGCAATTATCATTACTGGGAAAAACCAACATGAAGTAAAACAATTGTAGATAACTTTCAGCAAAAGAAAACTTTTCCCAGTGGTAATAAGACTAGAAAGGTAAATATGCAGTGTTGTATTTTTACACTTCGAAAGAACTTGATGCTAAATAAATTGTTTGAATTTTTACCTACAACATTTTATTATAAAAGAATAAACCAACTAAATTTTTTATATTTTAAGTCCTTAGGTATCCTTTCACAAACTTTCTGCCTGAAAATAAGAATATTTTAACTTTGCTAGAGATGTCTTCTGTTAAACAAGATTTATCACTCTAGAATTAATATGGATAATTGAACCACAACAACAAAAGGACCTAGGTACCAACAAGAAGGAATCTTGATGTGATTAACCATATGCAAGCATGTATGTGGAAATAATCATTTTAAAATACCATAAATACAATTTAAACATTGTTTATTCATACTGGCTATTCTCGTGGTACAGGTACCCTGTTTTACTTCCGAGACAACCAACAAGTTTTTTTTCCACACAGTTAAATTTAGTTTATAGCAGTTCAACCCTCTTTATTATATTTGAAAATTTACAGTCAGTATTTCTTCAACAGACAAGATAAAGACAAAAAAGAAAAAATAACATGCTAATCTGACAAGTCCCAATACAGTTACAAAAATATAGAATTCAATAGCTTGTAAGATCAGAAATAAAAGTTAGTAAAAATTACTCAAATGTGGAATAGATTAATAGTTTTATTTAGCAAATTTCAAAAGAAATTAAAAAATACTGTACATATGTTATGCAACATCTCAATTAACAAATAATTAATATACAAGTAAAGAAATATATCTTACGACTTATACTTTAAGATTTCAACATTAAATAACTGCACTTTGAACAATGTCAAAACCATAGTGAAAAACTTTTCCTAGGTATGATGGGATGTTATGAAGTGGAAGCTTAGTATTTGTCTAAAGATCACTTCCAAAAGATGTTATACTGATAAGGTGGACCACATAAATCAATAAAGATTTTTTCATGAGCTTCTAATTTTTCCTGGAATATAAGTTTTGTCCAGCTCTTGTTCCTGTAAAAACATGTGTAGACAACGTTCATTCTGTGCTAAAGGATGGCCCGCTACTCTAGAGAATTAAAAAAGAGAAAAGTTACAAAATGGTGGTCATGTCTGTAACGTTTAGTGGTATCAAAAGCTACAAACACATTTCACCAGTTAATTTAAATACGAGGTTTTAAGATTTCTGACATTTTAATTATTTGAAACAGGCAGCTGTTTTGTTTTATCAGCTGTAATCTTACATTATGAAATGAAGAATGAAGTTTTTGCACAATATATATAAACTAACAGTCTTTAACATGAGTTTCTATTGAATGAATAAAACATAACAGTAATTATGCTGTGTCCTACTGGTTGTGGTAATGTTGGCATATCATAGCAGGTATTTAACCATTGTTTATTTGTCCATGTGATTTTTCTTCAAGAATTGGTGGTGGTTTTTCTTAATGAAACTAGAGTAGGAATCTTCAGAATAAAAGCAAAAGTATGAATGCAATTAAGGGCCTTATAGAACAGTAAAAGGGAATGCTAATAGTTTCAACTATTGCCAAAATTTTGAAATTCTAGCTTAATAACAATAGCAAAATGCTATCCATACATTTAATACACTTCAAAGCAATATTGCACAGAGAGTAAAAGAAAAAATGACATCTTAAATTGGAACGGACCTTCATGGAGAAGAGAAAATGTGATGAAATAGCCATGTAAATTGTTTATCACAAGTTTCAACTTTATAACCCTTAGAACACTTAGTCTTCTGTGACTAAAAAGGCTGTCATTGTTAAATGTAAGTGGGAATGATGAAGTGTATCCAAACAGGAAATTATGTACTGCTTCACCCACAAAAAACAACAACAAAAAACAAACAAAAACAAAACCAAACTGTATTAGATATAAAACACTCACAGAAAAATTAATAAGCTATTCCTTTGAACTTTAGATGCATTATTCAATGTAAAAGTAGTTTGGCAAGTGAATATTAGATGTATATTGCATGTTGTCTATTTGTCTAAATTGCATTCTTTGTTAGACAAAAGTTGTGTAAAATTAATCTGATTAAATGAAACAAAAATCAAGGTGTCAAGGTACAAAATTTAACATAATTGTATGAGTTTGTCTCAAGGACATTCTAGTAAGACCATTTACATGTAAACAAATAAAATACTTTACATTTAGTATGTAAAATGTTACAATGCACACCCACACTAACTTCCCAACATTTAAACAAAGTTCTCATGACTAAATGAAAAGTAGTAGGAATAAAATAATGAATAATTTTTACATTGTAGATAATGGAAATAAACACACATCAATAACACATTCCTTCAGTTCAGTTTTTTCATATTATAAGACAGATATTTAGGTAAATACTGCTCTTTCAGTACTTATGTAATTACTAAGAAAATATTTCTTTAATGTTCTTGAAAACTACTGTACTCAGGAAACACTCTGAAATAGATATTTGAATATGAGGCCATGTTGACAATTGTTCATTAAACACTGACTCTGCATCAAGCATTTTATGATGCTATCAATATTTTGCCACTAGGACTATATACCTAAATTTTTCTATCAACACTAAAGTGTAAAAGATATTACAACCAGTGTACACTAATGCCATACCACAACCTACTTTCCAACACGGAAAACTGGAGATAAAAATGAGCAACTATAATTATAAAATTGAGAAAACTAATCTAAAAGCAATATTGAATTTATATTTTAATTTAGTTTTTAATGAAATTTAAACATTCCAGGAGTTTATATGGTTTTGGGAGTGCAAGAAAACTATTTATGATATTCTAGGAGCAATAACTAAGATTTAACTTGTTCTCTATACCAGTACATTTTAAAAATTTATATATATAAAACTTACTTGTTGATGAACATTTCAAGTCCTTTTTTCCTTTCTTCGATAAATTCCTCATCAAATATTCCTTCATCTGCTCGGAAAGGAAGCTGTCTTTTCCAAGCTTTTCCTGGTAAAGGTGGTACTACAATCTATACAAACAAAATGTCTTGTTTTTAATAGTTTATAACCTGAAATACCTCATTTGAACTAACAAAAAGTGATTTGTCAATTCCTTACAATAAAAGAACAAATTGTTTTATAAAATTTAAAAGACTTGATATTAGCTAAAGGATAAAAATTATTTCTTTCAGGTTAGACAAAATATTTTCAAATGACTTCTGAAGATATAAAGTAAATTTATTCATATAATTAATACGTTAAACCATTCATACTTTGTGAAACTCCACAATAACAGAATTGGGGGGACTGTTTTACAAATATTTATTACTCTCATGGTTTAACCCATACATGTATTATACACTGTCAGGCACCTGATTTTAAACAATCATTTTGAGATGGTAATACCAATAAGTATAACGGTTATTCGTGTTGTAATTTTGTTTCAAAGCATTACGAGCATGTGAATAATAACAATTCCACAATGTCATTTGTAATATAAAAAACAAGAAATGCTAATTAGTGCCAATTAGTAAAATACCAGCTGGTTAAATAAGCATGAAGACCACAAATGTAGATATGTATCAAATCTAAATATTTAAAATAATGGGAAAATACTCTGCTTTATATTGGTTCTAATGCTGGTAGCTAAAAAAATGGAATAGCCATATTACGTCAACTTTTAATGAAGCTCACTCTTGTTAGTTTTGAAATAGATGGTTCTCACCTGTCAAGCTATTAATATCTGGATTCAGATTACCAGTACATAGGTGGAAGAGGTTATAGGTCAAGCTATCCTGCCCAAATAATAATAAAAAAAAAAATAGTTTTTGCACTGTTTTGCAATTTAGGGAGTGGATGAAGTCTTTCAAAGCTCTTTTGAATATATACTTGAAACAAAATATATTAAATTTGGGAACCTCCCTCAGCTAAGGGTATTTAATTTGAGCCCAGAACATTTTTTTTCTTCTACAAATTTTATTAATAATGATAAAAAATACATTTTATTTATTAAATATGACAGTCTAGAAATGAGAAGAATCTCAAGAATATATACAAACTGCAACAAAGAAAAAGAAGCTGAGAAAAAAACACCCTAAGAAATTAAACACTGTAGACCAAGTTCCAGCTACACTATGAACCAGATTGTATGTAATATACAAGAAGCTTTTATAGTTCTTGTGACATGCAAGTAAATCATAGACCTGATACATTGCTAAGATACAACCATGTTTAAAGAACTGTATTGGATAATACCAGTTTTCTTTTTAGATATTGTAAATACCATGTTTAATGATGCTTTGTCCATTCCTATTCTTGGTAAAATATTATTTTAGCCTACAGAGCCAGTCCACCCTAGTCTTCCAATGAAAAATATAATTTGCAATCAAGTATCTTTTAAATAATTTGTTTTTGGTGGAGTGGAATAACATGATAAAGTAAACAATGACTTGCTTGAAAAAAGTTTGTATTATTATTGTCTACACTGCAGTGATAAATAGTTGAGTTTGTGATGACCATTTAATATTGTGTATTAATTTAGTCACTACCATCCACATTGGAATCCTCTAATCCTTTGATGCATAAAGGTTACTTGATCTTGTACTTCATTTACTTCTAGAAAATTGTTGAAGTAACAGGATATTAGACACATTTTGGAACAAGACAAGACCTATTAGTCTATCTCGGCTTTTCAATCCTCTATACGAAACTAAAATTAAAAAATACAATTTCTTAAAGCCATCCCTTATCATTCATAAACTTAAGGCTTTTTCTCAAACTTTCTTAAATTTTACTGCCTCTACAACATATGAAAGCAACACATTCCAAAGGCCAACCACTCTGATGGATGTTGTTGTTTTAAATTAAGCACAAAGCTACACAATGGGCTATCTGTGCTCTGCCCACCACGGCTATCGAGACCCAGATTTTAGCGTGTAAGTCCGCAGACATACCGCTGAGCCACTGGGGGGCCCACTCTGATGGAAAAACAAAACCCTGTCAAAATTTGTGTGTCTCCATATTACTACTGTTTCACTGTGATATATGAAAAAAGATGACACATCAACACTATCAATTCCCTTTACAATCTTAGACACCTCAAACAGATCCCCCCTAACCTTTCAAGAGAAAGCAATTTGAGAGATATAAGCCTCTTCAAATGAGAACACCTCAAATGAAGGTACCATTCTTATAAACCTTATCTGAATGTCTTTCCTAAGATAAGAAGCCTAACACAGAGTACAATATTCCAGATTTGGCTTAAGCAGTGACCTAATACAATGGAGTTAACCCTTTAGATTTTTATTCAGAATTTTTGTAGATACAACTTAAATTTGTATTTGCTTTAGACTGACTACTACACCAAAATCTCTATTTTATGATACTGTTAAGGTTATTTCCAACTAAATTATATGTATATATCTAAATTATGATAACCCACATGGATTATTTAATGTTTATTATAAATGAAACCTATTTGCCACTTATTTGCCCAATTAACTAAATTTAAATCTTTGTGTAAAGCAGCAGCATCCTCTTCACAACTAGCAACACTGAAAACCTTAATATCATCTGCAAATTTATATAATTTATTGATTGTTCCCTTATCTTTGTCACTAAAAAAATATCCTAAGACTGAGCCCTGAAGAACCCCACTTGTGACACTGAGTTTCATTAACTCCATTTGTAACAACCCCCTGCTTTCATCAGTCTAGCAACTCTATCAAATTTGCCAACTTAACCCACACACCAAGAGATAATTTCCTTTACAAGCCTTTTATGTGATGCCTTGTCAAATACCTTCTGAAACTTAAGACAAATCTACATCCTTACCCTCATCTACAAAAGCAGTAACCTTCTCAAAGAATGTAAAGATTTGTAAATTAAAATTTTGCTTTAGTGAAATGTGTTAACTATAAAATAACATTCTAAACTTTAAACTACTTTGAAAAGCATTTTTAACAGACTTCAGAAAACGTTTCCCACATTTGATGCATGACTAATAGGTCTATAATTATTGAGACAATTTTTATTACCTCCTTTAAAAAGAGGAGTTACATTAGTTAATTTCCAGTATTCTCATATCAGCCCACTGTTCAAAAACTGACAAAAATAGTAGTAAGTGAATCACCTATCCAATCTTTAAACCATTGGGGAAATGTGGTCCAGGAGCCTTATCAGTTTTTAAACTTCCCAATTTTTTCTTATTCAAACTATCATTCCTTATCTTCATATGTAGTGAAATAAACTTAATACAGCAATGATCACTTGCACCCAAATGTTTTCCAGTTTCCACCTTCTCAATCATTTCCACATTTAAAGTTAACAATAAATCTAAAATAACATTGTTTCTAGTTTGTTTTTTCCTAATTGGTGAATAAAGCAATTCTGAACAATATCCAAAAATCTTTCTCCCTCATGGTTTGACTCTTAACATTTCCCAGTCTATATGCCTGAAATTAAAATCACATTTTTGACTTACTGATACAAACTACATAATTAACCCACAGGTTGTAGAAAGCAAGTTCCTGATTTTTGTTGAAAATAATTTATTGCATAAGTATGTTAACAAGTATGTCTCCTTTTGATCTTTTATTTCAGTTTACAACAGAATTAAAACTGCAAAATGTTTGTAGTCATCCTAAAGGTTATTTGACATTACTTTTAAGTCTGATAAGTGATGTAGGCTATGCTTTGTTTTATCATTTAGGCCAAATTTTTTGCTGCTAAATTGTTGGTTTGCAGAACTTGCAAAAAATATGGAACTAATATCATGGAAAAAAATTATGGTAATTTCTAGTTATTTGTACTTCATAAATTGCTAAATTATTCTCTGTTGAAGAACTTTGAAATATAAGGAGGGGAGGATGTTAACCATGGTTTATAACAAAAAGGTTAAAACGTGGTTAAGAAAAAGTTGAAAAATGGGCACTTTCACAGCAATTATAAAGGTAAAAAAACAATACATAACTATAATTATTTACAGTAATGTAGCCATCTCTGCAAAGACCAAGATTCATAATCTTTCTGTAAGGATATTCACCAATTCAGTACATGTCCTTAGTGAATTTTTTTCCAGGAACCTATATTGTTTATGTGTTTTATTTAATAGTCTAAGAAACTGGAACATTGTAAAAGCCATAAAATGCAATGCACCATGAGATGAAGAAAATGCATATGAAAATAACAATGGTCAGATAAGAGAGCATTTAAAAAAATATAAATGCTCAACCCTTTTTTTTTTTTTTTTGAAGTTTTGGGTGAAACAAATTCAATAAAAAAACGTTACTGGGACTAAATAGATGGTATCTAAATTGAAATTATTTATTAAACTTTTTTTTTGGTAAATATGCAATAAGAAATCTAAAATTCAAAACAAAAATTGCAGACAAATGTCCCTAGTTACATCTGTGGGTGTCCATATATGCAAGTTTCTTCTCAATTTTTGTGGTTACTTTCTATATTTTTATGGTAGGTATAGATTTTTTATAATAAAGCCATTGTAAATCCATAGACTTACTGCTGTACTAGCAGGGGACTTTTTTTTCCTCATAAAGTAATTAAAGATTTATTTGTAGTGATTTTACACTTATTTAAAAAAATTGGTTTAATTTTTTGGTTGCCTCTGATATATACTTGATTATGAATTTCTAATAATTTGGATAGCATTCATAAGTTTCTGTCATTGGATATGTATAGGTGTAACTACACAAATGCTCTCATATTTCATGTAATGACAAGATGTGTGCACGTTTGTGAATAGTAAATAACTTTGTAAATTTATGTGGTTTGTAATTAATATCTCTTCTCATTGTTTTTGTTAATTAGCTTCATTAATGTTTATTGATTATTATGTTTAAAATTATTTTTGAACATTTTATAAACCATACTTATGCTGATGAAAGTGTACATGGTTGGACTTATAATTGACTACATTTTTCCTACCTTGCTGTTTCTTTCCAGTTCTGTCCTTAACCACTCAAAGTCACTATAACGTCGTCTAACACTTGATTCTTTCAACTTGAAAACAGGCAAGTTTGTCTGAAAGCACAAACCTTAATATAAATACTTTTATTTAAGCTACTTTATTTACACATAAACAATCTAATGGGCAAACTGTACTTACATTATCAGAGAAAACACTATTTGTTGAAAATTATTTGAATAGGGATGCAGGCTACTAAAACATTGAGTATCTATACAGTTATATACACTTCATGTTTCAATGTCAACATTTTTTACAAACAATCACTTTTACTTTACATCCTTTTGTATTTCCTTGTACTCATGCTATTTCAATATAGCTTTGAAGAGTGCAGAAGGTTGGTATTTGTGATGTAATAAAAATTCGAAGAAATAATCAACAGTGAGCATAATAATAAGTATTTTCCACTTATATAGTATTTATTTGAAAACTAATTATTTGTGTATTCATTTACTACTTTGCCAGCATTTCTTTTCAAAACATACTGACAGTTATTACATAAAATTTAATTTATTCTGTTGACTCGTATAAAAAGTTCTTGAAAAATAAAACAATACTCACCATACCTGGTTTATACCGGTAAAACTATTAGTATTAACCTTAGCCTTAAAAGTATAAGAGAAAAAATATCTCTATATACTGTCATAAAACACTCATTTTTTATACATAACAATTATATAACATCATCACTATCAGTGTACCAAATATATTAAGTTGGAAACTTTAACATGACAAATGTTATTATAAAATACTATCTTTAAAATTAATGTTTTTTCACTCTTGTCACGACGTTTAGACGTATCAGCAACAAAGAGCATTTTTAATTCTGCAGCTAATAACATGCTGAAAAGGTGGTGAAAGTTTTAAAATAACTAGTAGAAGTAATATTACACTTATATTCATACTAAAGTTAACAACAGTATAATACTAGTAGTATTAGTACTAGAGCGGCTATATACTACTTTACAAACCGAAGTACACCATACACGCCAATGTCACCAGTCGTACCTTCATTTTAACTTCATAATCAGTATACCGATTTCGACCAATCCCATGTGTAATTTGATCAAGAACATCTATTTCTAAAAAATTTGCTGGAGCAGCATAAGCATCATCTAAAGTTTGTTTTTTCGGTTGAAGCCGTCGAGTTGAATCTTGAGTTACCTTCTCCTCAGAGTCCATGTTTGTGAACAGTTCAGTTGACACCTACCGGCCAAGAACCATGAATAAAAAGAACTATACCTTATTATTAACATTATATAATAGATTATTCATGTATTAGGGCCAAAATTTATAGTACACCTAGTGCTGACTTTTTAAATTAATTGTATTAAAATCATGTGATTTTTTTCCCTGACTGGGATTCTTAATAAATCCAAGCTTAAAATTTAAGACTGCTTTAATTTTAAGTTATTGTTAAATAACAACAAAATAAAGTATGATTATAATCAGGAGAACAAACCTGTAAAAATATTAGAATATATTTTTAACTTTTATTTACCAATATTTAAAAATGATCATTTTATATATTTGTTTTCTATTATTTACTAGTTTCTACTTTCTAAACTTTTCGACTATAATTTTAAAGAGCAATATATATTCTTACGATACTTTTTTGCAAAATTAGAGTTATACATTATGTGGGAGAATTATATAAAGATTTGTTTGTGTGACGTCTATTAAACGAATAGATAATACAGTATTAATATAATTCTAAAAGAATATTTTGTCCTGTATATATCTACAGCCGGTTTCCAAGGGCATTGGAAACTGGTGGTAAGTTATAATTCGGAGAAGAGGTTTAATTTTTCTGATACGTATATACATTTACGATATTACTTATTTATAATTTTTTGTTACATAAAACTGCCACAAGAAATTGTAATTGACCTTTAAAGTATAACTCTTCTTATCTATAATCAAGTTGTATCCATTTAGACGTCTTAAATAAATATTTACTTGTTTGTTTGTTTGTTTTTTTGGGAATTCGCACAAAGCTACTCGAGGGCTATCTGTGCTAGCCGTCCCTAATTTAGCAGTGTAAGACTAGAGGGAAGGCAGCTAGCCATCACCACCCACCGCCAACTCTTGGGCTACTCTTTTACAAACGAATAGTGGGATTGACCGTAATATTATACACCCCCACGGCTGGGAGGGCGAGCATGTTTTAGCGCGACCCGGGCGCGAACCCGCGACCCTCGGATTACGAGTGCACGCCTTAACGCGCTCGGCCATGCCAGGCCTAAATATTTACTAATAAATAATATTTAGTAAACCCGAAATGGGTACATGAAATTGTAAAGAAGCATATCAAGACATTTTATGTTATACATATGGCTTTGCACCCGCAGATTTGTATTTTATTTTCCATTATATATGCATATATACTAGGGAAAGAAACGTGTTAAAAATAACACGTGAAATGACTAATCTTTGTTAAATTACGTAAAATTCAAATTTAAAATCCAAATTTAAAAAAACGGATGTGATTATGGACTTCAACGGAAATAATCAAATATTAACAATAAACAGTTTCGTATTTTAGTCAATCTGTTATTATCATTAGTCCTTTCTAAAACATAAAACATACTGTAAGCTAAAACGAGACAACTGAATAAAAATGTATTCAATAATACTACACATTCGAGACAGTTTTCATCATTATCTTCATATAGAGATTTAATGTCACAAAAGTAAATTTTATAAAGTGGAACTTATCTACACAAAAATACATGCTAATTATTTTCTTTTTCTAAATAGGATACCAACTATTTCTATAAATATAACTATCTATTGACGCCTTCTTCTGATAATTATTTAAATTCGTATTGTTTCTTAAACGAGGTATAACAATAAAGCTACTACAGTTAAGTTTTTGTTTTCATGTTCTATCTCTAATAACATGATATTTGGATAACAATCAAGAAATGACTCTATGGAAAAGATTCACAGTGTTGTTTATTTATTTAGTTGTTTGTTGTCCTTACTTCTACTTCACGAAATAAATTATTTTAAAAAAGAAAAAAATAGCTCCCGTATAAAATCTACTAAAGCGCCAGTTAATTTTTTTATTATTCTGTGTAAAAATAATAAATTTTGAATAAGTGATGTAAAGTCATTTTTTACGTCTTAACTTTTTCATTTATCATATTCTTGTATAAGCTTTTTCTAGCAGATAAAAAACACACACAGAAAAGAAAGCATATGTTTGCATAATTTGTTTGTTTGTTTTGGAATTTCGCACAAAGCTA
This sequence comes from Carcinoscorpius rotundicauda, assembly GCA_011833715.1. Lineage (NCBI taxonomy): Eukaryota > Metazoa > Arthropoda > Merostomata > Xiphosura > Limulidae > Carcinoscorpius > Carcinoscorpius rotundicauda. Next base: position 23,393,715 of record CM022405.1, on the reverse strand, counting down.
CTCGAGGGCTATCTGTGCTAGCCGTCCCTAATTTTGCAGTGTAAGACTAGAGGGAAGGCAGCTAGTCATCACCACCCACCGCCAACTCTTGGGCTACTCTTTTACCAACGAATAGTGGGATTGACCGTCACATTATACACCCCCACGGCTGGGAGGGCGAACCCGCGACCCTCGGATTACGAGTGCACGCCTTAACGCGCTCGGCCATGCCAGGCCTATTTGCATAATTAGACCTCGATTTACACTTTAATTCAATATGTATAATATTAGTAACGGTATAATATTTAACGATATTATGTTTTATATGGATGTTACTTTTAGTAACATTATTGGTCTTGTAAAGAGTTATGCTTATTTTTGTTAGGAATCTTGATAAACACATTGCTCTAAAACGTTGTAATAGATTGTAGTGAAGAATAAACCAGTTTATCATTTTTGTCCGGTTATCAGCTGTATCCTAGCAACTTCTACGTTTTTATCACAACCTTTAGTACACCTGAAGGTCTTGTATCTTGATTCAGACGTTACGAACACCTATACCAACATGCTATAGGGCACAGTGAATTCAAACGAATAACCAAAGTTTTTAAGGTGTGTATGAAATAAGAAATTGAAAACAAATCTGAAGAAAGCTACTCAAACTGTAGCAATTTCGTCGTTTGACTAGATTATTGTATATTGTGAGGAAGAAAGCCATCAGTAGAACAGCCAATAATGTGGTCTACGAGAAAATATTTAACAGGATTTATTTTAATGTGTTTGGCTGTCGCGATTTTGTCAAGTGATGTGAAATTGATTGACAATAAGTATGATGGTATAGTCGTAGCACTCTCTCCATATCTGTATGAGAATACGAACACAGCGAGCAGTGATATTGGGAACATAATTAATAAGATTCAGGTAGTTTTTAAACATTATTTTAATTTGGTAGTTTATTAAATTTAACATAATTATTCTCATTGTACAAGTCTTATCCAACTCAAGATCCTAAATATAGATAATCTGATGATATTAGGGTATTATTTAAATCTAAATACGAAACCAGCATTTTGAATTTAAAAAAAGAATAGTTTTCTTGAATGGCCATGCTCTTCAGAATTTTGATTTTCTGTTTGAAATATTAATTTTTACAATAAAACAATTTTTACATGTAAAATGGAGGTTTCCAAAATTAATTCAACAACATGTTTCGAGTGGCAAAGGGAGACGAACAAGGTCATGTTATGTTCACTTATCCCTATCACTAAATATACAGACTCGGTGATTCAAAGTGTTATGCTGTTTATTTCTGTGGGCGTGATGTATATGTATATATATATAAAACTATGTGTTTAGTATATCACTACCTTAGTAACAGCCAAATTTAAATTTCTTAAAACCATCATCTGCTTTCAGTGATGTCGAGAAACCCACTTGTTGAGAATTTTATATGCAAAAACATCATTTGCTTTGCTCTGAGTAGGGTATAAGTAAATTGGTGATAGAAGAAAAATAGAAAACACGTGATATATCCTGAATAATGGACTATAATAATACATATATTTATAATTCAAAGTAAAATTCTACCTTATTTATTTTAACTCACATATATAAAATAAGTAAAAGTTATAAAATGTTAAATATGAATCAATTATTTCCAATATTATGTATTTACGAGAGAAACTTCTCAGTGAAAACGTCTTGAAAGAACACGAAGACAATAGCTTGTTGATGAAATCCATATTCGTTCTGTTTACTGGCAACTGTAGCACAACAGACTTACAGCGCTAGAAATCGGGTTTCTATACCTACTATGAACAGAGAATAGATTGTCCATTGTGTAGCTTTGTGCTTAATTCTAAACAAACAAGCAGTAGGTAATAACAAATTATTTTTTTGTTTGGAGTTAAGAACAAAGCTACACAAAGGTTTTTTCTGTGCTTTGTCCACCAGGGGTGTCTATATTTGTTAGGTTGCGTTATAAGCACTAAGAGTTATCCAAGAACCAGTTGGGGTGTAGGAAGGTTCCAAGTTGAGCTTTGCGCTTAAGTACAAAAAACATACTATTATTTTATTTTACAATAATTTGTATTTAATGTTGCTTTTTTTGTTTATGGCAAAGATACTAAGTCTATTTTTCGTCGACTGTAACCTAATTTTGAACTACTGACCATAGGAAAGGCAACCGGTTGGTATTACCAACCAGCAACTTTTAAGTTACTTTTATAATCCTCTTCAACGAATACTGAAGTTGATCAATACGTAATAACGTCACCACGATTGAAAGGGCAAGCGTGTTTGCTCAAATTTTATTCCAGTAAACAGCAGATTGTGACGTGAGCGCCCTCTACACCAAAATATTTATGGTTATAGTTGTTATGATAACTTGAATTTAACAGTTTCTAACAGTTTCAGTGAATAAAATCTTCCAATTAATTTAAAGGGATTTTTTTTTCCTACGTTGTACACGAATAGACTACAGCCGACGACTGATCATATAAACTGATTAATACATGACCCTGTTAGCGACATCATATTTGCATGTTGGGGGTGCCTCCACTGTACTTGTGATGTAATACAACTACAAAATATTAACTGAAAGCGCTATTAGTTTAAACAACATGTTCTAAAGATGGAAATTGGAGGAAGATTGTATGTTAAGAAATGATTACTAGTTCTCTAGAACTTTAAAGCTGTTGGTGTACTTTGTTGTTTAGGCCCACACTGGTACACAGGTATGTTTCCAGATTTACAACACTAAAATCAGGGTTCAATATCCCTCGGTTGGCTCAGCAGATAGCGCGATGTGGCTTTGCCATAAGAAAACACACATTGTTGTTCGTGGCCTTAAGCGTTTATCTTGAGGGTTTACAAGGATAAAGTACGGGATTCGATTTCTGTTGTGAATAACACACCGATAGGTTACTGTGTAGTTTGGTGCTCAGTAGCAGACACACAAAGTTAGTAAATTTGGTTTTCAAGTTTAATCAATTAATTTTTATTTTATTTTAGAGTTAATGGTGCCCATAACAAGTATTGTATGAGTTAAATATTCCTGTCGAAAGCCAACATAAACTTTCGTGTAGGAATTTTTCCTTCTTTTTCATACATTAGATTTCAGTTTCATCGAAAACAACGAATTTTACAGTATCATCAGTAGTAGTATCATCTAAAAATAAAACATATGGTTTAAATCAACTGAGAAATTAACAGAGTTTTGGATATTTTGACATTATCAACTATATTTGTGTATCAGATCACGAGTTATCACCTGGCACTTGTTTTGCACAAAAAATAATTCGTGGTGTCATTGATATTACTTAATAACTAGTTGTGTCTCGTCATGGTTGTAGAATATTTGATTTTTCGTTAACATTTTTTGAACAGAATATTTCACATTTACTTAAGAATTTTGCGCAGTATAAACAACTTAAACAATGGAAGAAATGGCCATTAGTGGTTCTAAGTTTTCGGTAACTTCAAAGCTAAAACGTGGTAGAAAGAAGTAAAATCTACTTCAACTTCGAAACTACTTTCTACTAGCAATTTATTACAACGTCGAATGTTCGAGATTGACAGCAAGTCAAATTGAAGAAACCCGTTGGAAACGAAACGGATTAGGCCTGGCATGGCCGAGCGCGTTAAGGCGTGCACTCGTAATTCGAGGGTCGCGGGTTCGCGCCCGCGTCGCCCTCCCAGCCGTGGGGGTGTATAATGTGACGGTGGGTGGTGATGACTAGCTGCCTTCCCTCTAGTCTTACACTGCAAAATTAGGGACGGCTAGCACAGATAGCCCTCGAGTAGCTTTGTGCGAAATTCCAAAACAAACAAACGAAACGGATTGTAACCATAAAATTGTTGAGGCTATGTTCAAAAGTTATTTTTCAAAATTTTAGCTTTAATCTTCCGTTTCTATTAAAATTTAGTTGAAGTTAAAAAAGGTATGTATTCAAGCCTGATGAATCAATCCATGACGGCGACACCAACATTGTAGCATTGCGAACATTGCTCACAACATTAACTGATTATTCGAAAAAAATAAGTTCAGTTCACTGTAGAAAATTAAATAAGAATACGTTTTCTGTTCAAATCCTCTAATAATTATAGCTATTGTCTCACATAAATGTTGTGTTTGTTATCAAGCACAAAGTTTTACAATGAGATGTGTGATTATGGTGCTATAAACTCTTAGACTTGCTACTAAGCTACGAGGACAAAAAGACGTAAAATTTGTTGAAAGTTTTATTGATGCTGATAGAAATAGATTATGAAACTCTAATAAAATAATAACGAATACTTTAACTTGTTTGTGATTATGTTTTATAGAACAGTTACAATAACCTAATTAATTTTACATTTTGCGTTTGTTATTGTATTAAGTAAAATGCTACATAATGAACTATTTGTCTTCTGCTCCCTTGGGTAAAAAACCCGGTTCCAGCATTGTAAGTTCGTAGATATACCTCTGTGCCACAAGTGGAGGGTGTGTTTTTTTAAGCAATTGAACCATTTAACAAGGTACCGTGGGTTTATCTCTTCAAATATTGACATTTTGTTTAGGTTTTTCTCACTAGAGGATCAGAAAGCTTATTTGAGGTAACAAGAAAGAAAGCTCACTTAGGAAAAGTTACAATCTTGATTCCCAAATCCTGGAAGCCGAGCTCAGAAAACTGGAACTTCCTTCCAGGAGTGAAAGTAAATTCACCTGAAATAGAGTTGTACCAGCTGGCGGATATCTTTATAGAACCAAAAGGAGGTGTTTTTGGAGACATGCCTTATACACTTCAATATAGAGGTTGTGGTATACCAGGAAAATATATACAGATTACAAAGTCTTACCTATCAGAACTAGAATCTCTCACCGCAAATCATCCAAAGTTTAAATCAGGAGGTATAAGTATCAAGTTCATTGCTTTTTTAAATAACTTATTTTTACACCTTTACATGTTAAATTCATTCCAAATTGCAAATCACGTGCCACGAACTACATTAACAGATCTTGATCTAAAAATGAAATAATATGTCAAATAATTTTAAAATAATTGCAAAATAGAAAACAGTTTATGTTTGTTGAATATAATACTACTTTAAAATGTTCACAATTTTTCAACATGTTTCGTTTTACAACCTGCAAACTGGATAACAATATATTTTTTATGTTATTGTTTATTGTTAGACTAATGCAGGTATTTTGTATTTTTCAGTGTGTTTTTTTCTTATATTATCTTGATTACTTTAATTGGCAGTTAAATTTGTATCAATATTTTTCTTTCATTTTCTATAATTCTTCTTTTTTGTTGGATGTGGTGCAAATACAACGTGTCTTTTATGTTGGATGTGATGCAAATACAATGTGCTATGTTTATTATTCCACAAATATCTCCACTCGTTCGATTAATATCGCATACGAAGCTCGATATTATGTACTTTGTATTTTAACACGATTTTTAGATAGATTGTCGTTGCGATAGATTGTTTTTTCTATATATTGAGATGTTTGGAAATGCAATGCTCTATAATGGTATAATTACATGAGGTTGTGAAACTTAAAATAAAAATGCACAACGTTGAAGAACCTACTTATTACATATTTATGTAATAGTTTCTGCCAGTGGGTGGGTTTTATTTCGTTATTTTATAACATACAGTCCAGTCCAGTTAAGAGTAATAGGCCTGGCATGGCCTAGTTGTTAAGGCACTCGACTCGTAATCTCAGGGTCTCAGATTCGAATCTCACATTTGAAAAGCACATCAAACATGCTCGCCCTTTTAACTGTGGAGATGTTATACTATGGCGATCAATCCTACTATTCTTTGGTAAAGAGTACCCCAAGAGTTGGCAGTGGATAGTGATGATTAGCGACCCTCCCTCTAGTCTTACACTGCAGATAGCCTTCGTGTAGTTTTGCGCAAAATTCAAAACAAACAAAACTTAACGGTAAGAAGGACATTTATTCCTGCGATAGTAGTGTGCAAGACCTACAACAGTACAAAGTACGTTCATTGATAGGTTTAACTCACAAATGAAACCGAACACCCACTTGTTGTTTTGAATTAAGCACAAAGCTACACAATGGGCTATCTGTGCTCTGCCCACCACGGGTATCGAAACCCGGATTTTAGCGTGTAAGTCCGCAGACATACCGCTGAGCCACTGGGGGGCTAAATTTGTTCTAATATCTGCAATACAAACATATATGCATAACACTGATCACAGTAACTAACTCACCGTTTGTTTAACTGGCTGACTCATAAAATGATTTAGTATTTAATACACTGTCTAAATAATTCCCTTTGATTTTGGCTTCAGTTTTGTTGCTTGCAATCGCTTTAGTTCATTTTGTAACAATAAATACAAAATATACATAACATTTCTTTTTTTGTTCTTGATCACATATTGGGTTGCAATTGGAATATTTAGAAAATAAAAAAAACTGTATTCCGTTACACCAATATCTTTCCCCAAGCGTCAATTTATTAGTTTAATTACATTATTGACAACACGTGTTACAGATATGACGTATTGACACTGAAGTCCTCAGTGTAGCTCCATGTAAAACCGTATTAGCTAAATTTCATCATGGCTTATCGAAAGACGCTGTGAAATTGTTGACCAGTTTAAATAGAAAATCATTAATTAAGTGCGTGTACTGTTTCTATGCCTAATATGTGATTTAAAAATCACTCCAGCATCACAAAATTTATAAAACTTACTTTGTACAGCAAGTAAATTATTTTAATAATATATTTATATACGTTTCTATTTGCAGGCCAAGCATTCGCACGTCAATGGGCGAAGTACCGCTATGGTGTATTCGACGAAATTGGTTTTGCAAATGATATTATGTACCCAGGAAAGAGTGAATTTATATACGTCACATCCTGTACGAACACTAATGTCTCGTACAAAGTTCAGTAAGTATAAGTGTTAATAATTTTTTATGTATGCTGAATTGCATATAACTATACCAAAATAAGATATATTATTATTATTATTAAAATAACATCAGGGAATGGAATTTTGTGCAACTGAAATTTCGATACGCTAGTTTTAGAATTACAACTTTTATTTATTTTACAGAACATATTATTTGGGTTGTTGTTGTTTTGAATTAAGCACAAAGCTTCACAATGGGCTATCTGTGCTCTGCCCACCACGGGTATCGAAACTCGGATTTTAGCGTGTAAGTCCGCAGACATACCGCTGAGCCACTGGGGGGCATTATTTGGGACAACTATATGTTTGTTTTAGCGCAGCGCACCATGAGGAAATGAACCCTGGATCTAAGCTTTGTGAGTTGATAAACTTGCCGCTAACCTTACATTCATTTACAACATTTTAATGAAAAATAACTGTGGACATTTTTTTTTTGATAAATTTCCATGTGTACGACGTTTAATTTTTATTTTTATTTAAATTATAAATAAGTAGAGTTACAGTATTAGAGTGAGAGGGTGGGAGCTTTTCGCCACTTGCAGCTTCTTTCACTGCGAATTTAATAATTTATTATTATTATTCACTATTTTGCCGTAAAACTTGCTCCGCACTTTGTGGCCGTGTGCGATATGCACAGTTCGTCTTTCTGCAGCTTTACGCGAAATGTTCAAAAGGAACAAACAACTTTAAAAAATGTTTCTAATTAGTGGCGTACATAGAGATGGAGAGGCAGGACCAAACTGATGATAAATGCACTTGTGAAATATTAAATATATTTTGCGCCCAAATTCGCATACAGAAACCACTCTGAGACGGAATCGCACGGGACCGAGTAAAATTTCCAGCTCAAATAGGTTTTCTGGGCAAGACACAGTGAACATGTATTTCCATAAGTATATATATAATTTTTGAGTGGAATGTTAAACTTGCTTGAGTGAAGGGAAGTAAATAACTTGTGAATAAAGTTATTATACTGTTTATGCTATATTTATTAGAATAAGAACACAAATACACATTCAAAATACACTCAAGTAAACAAAACCTTAATCAAATTTATTTGAAGAAAGTGTCTAATTTCAATTGTTTCGTGTTTTTTCAATGGCCTTTTTCCTGCGGTTAAAAGAGAACGCAAATTCTACGGCCTTTTCCCGAAGTTCATTTTTGCATACAATTTGATAGCGTTAATGTGAAGTAGGAATTTCTATTTCCTCACTATCTTTTCCATTTTGTTCATCTCCTTAACATCCCACACTGTAACCATCTTGCAATTCTATTATAGATTTCAAATCAATTTCATCAGTTTCTGTTAAAATATTCCTGTCAACGTTCACAAAACTTTCCGCTCGTAATCTGCATCAGTCTTCACAATCAGAGTTTGGATTTCACAAGAATTGTCATAAGAAACAACTTCTCCACAATCTCCGCCATTATCAAGAATAATATTTGATTGAATGAGTTAAAAAATGCAATTGCATTTTTACGTCAATTTTCATGGTTATTTCAGATGTTTTCTTACAGTTGTCCATGTTTGCAAATAATATGCTGAAACATTAGTTTTCTGTATTTCAGCTTTATACACTGTATAATTCCATTATCTAGTGGTTGTAGAACTGATGTTGTACATGGAGGTTGATATTTGTTCAAAAATTCCTCGAATATAGCACTTGTTATTCGCTTTCCATTCCACGGAATGTTTATCCTTTCTTAAGTTTTTGAAAAAAGCGTATATTTTTAGTTTTATCTATTACCCATGATAAATTTTACCTAAATTTTAAAATTAGGGAAAATAGGAATTTACCTTTTTCGTGATAATTATTTAAATAGTAGAATTTTGCACTAAAACAAATATATTTCTGCAAATCACGAATCTCATATAACTGCAAAAATAATAACGGCAGAAAAAAGAACAAAATGTATTTAACCAATACTTACTGTAACAAAATGTCCAAAAAATTGTTGATATTTAAACAAATTATTAATTTAACAATACTTTATTAATATTTAAATAAAATATCAATCAAAAACATTTTTCCGGCTTACTCAGATTCTAATTCGACTTGTTGATAGATGAGTTGGTGAAAGATAGTTTTCCGTCCGCGTTAGGCCTGGCATGGCCGAGCGCGTTAAGGCGTGCGCTCGTAATCCGAGGGTCGCGAGTTCGCGCCTGCGTCGCGCTAAACATGCTCGCCCTTCCAGCCGTGGGGGTGTATAATGTGACGGTCAATCCCACTATTCGTTAGTAAAAGAGTAGCCCAAGAGTTGGTGGTGGGTGGTGATGACTAGCTGCCTTCCCTCTAGTCTTACACTGCTAAATTAGGGACGGCTAGCACAGATAGCCCTCGAGTAGCTTTGTGCGAAATTCCAAAACAAACAAACCGTCCGAGTTACGCAGGTTTCGCCATATTGAGGGCCTTTTATAAGAGAAGTTATGCTTCTAACAAGTTAGGCCAAGCATGGCTAGGTGGTTAAAGCACTTAACTTGTAATCTGAGGGTCGCGGGTTTGAATCCTCGTCACACCAAACATGCTTGCCCTTTCAGCCGTGAGGATGTTATAATGTGATGATCAATCCTATTATTCGTTGGTAAAATGATATTCCAAAAGTTGGTGGTGGGTAGTGATGACTATCTGTCTTTTCTCGAGTCTTACACTGCTAAATTAGGGACGGCTAGCGCAGTTAACCCAAGTGAAGCATTGCGCGAAATTCAAAAAACAAACAAACATAACGATTTTGTGTGATGTCTATAGATTCCTGAATATGGGACTTGACTCACGTTTTCAATTTGCCGTCGATTTTGTGGAAAAACTATTCTGATGTATAAAAATAACAAATTAATCTGTCAGTGTACTGACACCTGTAATAGTAGAAGAATTAGAACATTGAGCCTCACTGAGGTGTGTACAAATAGGGACCTACCCCACGAATAAGCCATTTCTCCAAACATTATACCCATGTTGCGAAAAATATGTTCAAAGACAGACGTATCTCTTGTCCCTGTTGTAATAAAAATGAACAGAAACGAAGAGCAACATGTTTGCATCACGTTTTGTGTGAACAATGGTAAAGGAGGAACAGAAATCATGAAAATGTTAAGACTGTCTTTGGTGATGACTGATTGAGTAAGGCTGTCGTTTATCACTAGATGAAACGCTTCTAAAATGGACAGGAATCGGTGAAAGATGACCCACGTTCTGGGCGACCATTGACATCGTCCACTGATGAAACGGTCACTAAGGTGAACAAAATTCAAAGTGATCGACGATTAACTATCCTCGAAATTGCTGATGAACTGGACATTTACTGTAGATCGTGTCGGGTGATTTTGACTGTAAACCTTTGTATGCGTCTTTCTCATGAAAACGCGCCTTCACACACTGCTGAGTCTGTTCAAGAATTTTTGGTAGAAGAAAATGTTCCTGCGATACCACATCCCCCGTATTCTTTAGATCTCGCCTTGTTTGATGTTTTCTTGTTCCTGAAAATCAAAATTAAGTTGAAAGGAAAGAGATTTGATGACATTCCAGCCATCCATTCTAATTTGAAAGCAGCACTTAGTCACATAACAGTTGAAGATTTCCAGCTTTGCTTCCAGAAATGACAGGAACGTTAGAATAAATCTATATCAGCTGGAGAAGATTACTTTAAAGAGAATAACATATAATACTGATGTATGTACATTATCCTTTGGAATAAAAGTGAAGTCTCAGAACTTTTTGGTCACACCTTGTAAAATAGATACAGAAGGAAGAAACAGAAAAATTAAAGAAAGCCCAATAATAAAGCCTCCTGTTAGTACAACGGTAAGTCTATGGATTTACAACACCAAAATCAGGGGTTCGATTTCTCTCGGTGGGCTCAGCAGATAACTCGATGTGGCTTGTGTATTATAAGAAAAAAAACACACACAATAAAAATATAGAAAATTAAACGGATATCAAGAAGAAAACGGCGTAACATTACGAGAAAAGCAGTTTTTTTAAATTAAGCACAAAGCTACACAATGGGCTATCTGTGCTCTGCCCACCACGGGTATCGAAACCCGGATTTTAGCGTGTATATCCGCAGACATATCGCTGATCCACTGGGGGGCTGAGAAAAAGCAGATGACAGAGACAGAAAATTTCAAGAAGAACAAGAAAATCGGGGTAGAAAATTAAAGGAAGACAAAATAAAAAATTACAGAAAATCTAGAGTCAAAATGTAAGATAGGGATTTTAAAAAGGGAGTTAAAATTTAAGATTGAAAATAAGAATTAATGTAAACATGAACATCAGTGATAGAATGAAACATGTAGAAAATTGATATGTTAGGGAAGTAGCCAGTCTGGCTATTTTTATCTTTGTATTTCAACCTGAAATACCATATCATGAAAATAAGTGAAATGAGAACCCATTTACAGTACACCTATTATTACTAGCGATGGGCGATCTATGATCACAGACCATTCCTGGACTATGTTATTTCTTAACCCAGTTTTAGTACTTAGATAGCAAATTTCACAACATTATTCATTAACACTTCTACGAAAATTGGGGCCTAATATGCCCCAGAGCAACTTGAAAGGTTATTAATATTAGGCTAATAATTTTGTATTTAAATGAAATTGCCATTAACTGACCCTATCCCTTTATATTTTAAGGAGCAATAATATTTTGACTTTTCAGACATTTGCGAAATAATAGTTAAAAAAAAATTAAAACATCCACTAAGGGTATTTTGGGGCCTATTAGGCCCCAGATCAAAAAACATAAAAATGACTTTATTTATTTCTTGAATAATTCTAGAACAGGCCTGGGCAACCGAAAAAAACAAATTATAGTAAAAATATATCAATTTTACAACTTATTTTCAAAAGATGGATATTTAGGATAATAACTCTACTCCAACAATAATTTTAGACGGTCCTGATTATTGCCTAGTTTGCCCACGCCTTCTCTAGAACATTCTAGAAACTTTACAGAAGTATTTAGCATAATCTAGAATATTCTAGAAGAATCCACAAATCCTATATATATAGGAGCTGAAATCTTCAAACCGTGTCAAAAATGATATCTCTTGATGAAGCTGTACATTTTCCGACAAAACCATCCGACGATGAAAGCGAACATGATAATGTCGAAGACTACTCTGAAAGTTGTGATGATGATCCTTCTGAAGCCAAAAATGATGAACAAATCGCGCCATACCCTTCTGAAAGTGAAGAAAGTAATCAAGAAGATCTTACTACGATGCCAGTGAACGAACTTTTGTCCAAAGATAAGAATCTTAGTTATTCAACAACACCTTCAAGGATCAACAGGAGAACCGCAGCTCTCAATATATTCAATGGGAACCCAGGCATTACAAGGCAAGCTGCTCCAAGAGTCTCTACACCATTAGGAACATTCAAAATTTTCATTTCTGATAATATGATGGAACAGATCATTCACTCAACAAACACTGTCATGAAAGCACCAATTTTTGAAGACCTCTGGAAATGGATTGCAGCTAATCTTTTCCTTGGAATAAGCAAATCCAAAAATGCATCGATAGAAGAAATGTTTTCAACCGAATTCGGTTTGCCATTTTTGCGAAAATTGATTACACAAGACAAATTCAAAAAAATGTGCTCAAAAATCAGATTTGATATCCACTCTCAAAGAAATAGAGAAAGCAAAGATGCCGCCATCTCTGGAGTCTGGAATTTTTTCATTGAAAATTGCGAAAACAGTTACAACCCAAGCGAATACCTGACAGTGGATGAACAACTATGTAACTTCAAAGGAAGAGTTGGCTTCAGAATATACATTCCGACAAAGCCAGGCAAATACGGAATAAAGATTTGGTGCCTAACAGATGCAAAGACAAGTTACCTCCTCAACGCTCAAATTTATGCTGGTAAGGTTGGAAATACGACAGAAACAAATCAAGGAGAAAGAATAGTCAGAAAACTGAGTCAGCCATTTCTTGGAAAAGGAAGGATAATAACGACAGATAATTTCTTCACAACAGTGACACTTGCCAAGTACCTACGAACAAAAAAAACAGGACTTGTTGGAACCATACGGAAATCAAGAACCTTCTTGCCTCCTGAGATAAATGCAAAATCTCGAGAGTTATCACCAAAGTTTTTCTACCATGACAACATCACTCTTCTCAGGCACTCAGACAAACCAGGAAAATATGTGCAGAAAATGAGTTCTCAGCATCAGTCTGGTGAAGTAGAAGAGAATATAAAGTCCAAAATCGTCAATCTTTACAATGCAACGAAGGCAGGTGTCGACACTCTCGATCAACTGGTGAGATATTATACAACGAAGAGGCGATCAAAGCGCTGGTCAGTCTGCATATTCTATGACATTCTAGATCTTGCTGCGTACAATGCTTTCGTTCTGTACTCGACAAAACATCCAGAATTTCTTCGTCAACATAAATCAAGAGCCAGAAGAGAATTTATACGGCAATTGGTGCTTGAAATCAAAGAAACGTACTGCAAAGATAATGACAAAACAATCTCATGTGAACCGCCTGCAAAGAGGACGATGCCATTTGTGCGACAGATCAAAAGATAGACAGTCAAAAATTGTTTGCTCAATTGTAAAAAAAATGTTTGTCAGAGCCATTCTAAAGTTGTTTCTAATGAATGTTGCTAAATCACTGTGTTTCTATTGGAAAAAATATATGGGGCCTGATAGGCCTCAAAATCACTTTAGTGGATGTAAATATTTTTTCGTAGGAGTGTAAAAGAAATCAATCGTTTACCACGAGAGACCCGATTCGAAATGTTTTTTTTTACTGAAAATAGATGGAATATTGTTTAATATCATTTTGACCCCATTTTAAAAGAACCGGCTTTAGGAACATTAAGTAATTTTCTCGCTGAGAGCGTAACAAGTAACAGACATTGCTGGGTTCTTTATCATCAGATTTGATGTGTTACACAAGAAAGAAGTTTCAAACATACAGTTAAGAGAAGCATAATATGAAAGATGACGTCTAGGTTGAATTTACGGAAAACTTGGTCAACTGTTTTACACTGATGTATGGATTTATTGACACATGAATAATTCATTTATGGTTTTGTGGATAAGGATATGCGGATTTGGCTAGACTGGAGTTGTTGTATTTCTTTATCTGGAGCTTTTCAATTAGCACTAAATTTGAATTTATTTGTCGTGTGTAAAGGTTCCATACAGAATGGAAGATTTATAATCAAAAGACAATATATTTTTCAATTGTAGCTTAAAATTGGGCATATTCCACGAAAGTACAGATAAAATCTGTGACAAATACTTAGAAGGTTTCCAGAAAGAAAATAACTGTTGTAAAGTGAGAAAAATCCTCATTTCAGCTCAGACAGGAAGGAATAAGTTGTTGATATTCAACCCAGAAAACCATATGTTGAATAAGAGAATATTAGATTTTCCACAGTAGAGATATGGAGTGTGACATTTAAAGAAACTGTGAGTTGTCTGAGTTATCGATGACAATTCCAGCAGTTTGTTGGTTAACACTGGTTTCAAGGCTACAATTTTAGTACCTGATTTAGTAACGAGAGGTTGGAAATTATCTAGAGATTATTTGATTTGTTTTGAATTTCGTGCAAAGCTACGGTGATAGACTAAAAGGAAGGCAGGACTCACAATCAACTACTGGGCTGTTTTTTTAAATGAATAGTGGGATTAACCGTAACTTTGCAATGTCCCCATGTTGAGTGACGGGGATTTGAACCCACTATCCTCAGATTACTATTCACCAGCCTATACAGGGTTCTCCAGAGACGAAGCAAGAAGCTAGATCGGTGTGAACAACATGCGCGAAATTAAAAACAGACAAAACAAAACAGACGTTGACATCGAAGCAACCAATCGCTCAGCTTCACTAAAGACAAGTTAACTTGCTGAAGAGCGGGAGGTTCCTGTCCAGGCCACTTGCACAATATCAACAGAGATGGAGTAACCAGTGGAATCCCTCAGTCAGCTCTATGGAGAAAATACTTTCAGTGTTACGACAGCAAGTAATAAGAACATATATGAGGTTATCTCATCTTTCTGACATAAGCTACAGGAAACAAACTCATTAAAGAAAAGAGAGATTTAGTGAATAAACAATTTGAAGACAGTAACTAAGATAAAAATGTTTTGTTAGTCGGTATTATGATTTTACATAATATATAATTAATGATTTACTGATTTTAATGTATATTTATGAATAGTAGTTTTTGTTAATTATAAATAGTGACTTTATTACCAATTTCATAATTTTAACTTTAATATATTATTGTTTTACTTGTTTATTACCGTTGTTCAGAGAAAAAACAGTATTATGGGTAGAATTTTAATACATGAATTTCGTTATTTTGTTTATCAGAGAAAGAGTTTAACATAATGTATTGATACTATTGTGTTATCGATCGAATACTGAATGCATTAGTCAACTCGATTGTTTTGTTGAGTTACATATAACAGAGGAAATTTGATAAGTATGAAGCTGTTTAATTTTATTTGTGTGTTAGGCCTAATAGAACCGTATTTCGCAAAACGTGTACATTACAGTGGAAAAAAATAAATTGTTTTCCTTGTAGTTTAACTGAACTGTAAACTGTATTATTTTTTACCTATTACTCAAAAACAACTCACCATAATGATGGTTACAGCAACGTTTGAAAGTTTCGCTTCGTCTGATATGTTTTACTTCTGTCCTGACTTAAGTATGTTCAATCATTTTGATCTGTTTAGTGCGTTTGGATAAGAATAAAACATTCTAGATAATTACAATACTTACACATTAGTAGCAAAAATAGTATAAAATTAACGTAATAGTCTGGACCCACAAATATCGAGTTAATACAGAAGCATGAAGACCTTAACCATGTACAACATATACGTTAAAGTAATGTTTACATTGTTACGTCTACATGAATTTCTAATATCTTATCTGAAATGTGACAATCCAGGATTGTTACGAAACAGTATTCTCGTTTTATCTTAAACAGGAAACGTACTGATACTGTGTAATAGGATAATACTTTCTTGTTTGTTCGTTTTTGAAAATCGTGCAAAGCTACACGAGGACTATCTGCGGCAGCCGTCCCTACCGGTGAAAGACCAGAGGGAAGGCAGCTAGTCATCATCACCCACCGCCAACTTTTGGGCTACTCTTTTACCAACGAAAAATGGGATTGACCGTCACATTATAACGCCCCACGGCTGAAAGGACTTGCATGTTTGATGTGACGTGGATTCGACCCGCGACCGGGGATTATGAGTCAAGTGTCTTAAGTACATAGCCATGCCTGACCCTAGTGTAATTTTCCTTCCAATTCATTTATTCTCAAATACACTGTAAATGCTGTTATAAAATTATTTCAATTCTGTTTAGCTGCTTTAAGGATAACTTCATCATAATATTCTTTGACCAATAGAACGAATATCACGGTTTTTGTTTTTGATTTTATTTGAATGATCATTCTTGGAATTATGTTGTGATTTACTCACAGTAAGTGAGTTAGGTGGAACAGGACAAAAGCGTGTGATTATATACATGGCTGAGAGGTATTTAGAATAATATATACGTTAATTCGTAACATACAATCGCAGTACTTTTGGTATTAATATTATCTCTATTCATATTTACCACATATCTATTTGTATTCATGTTTACCACATATCTTTCTGTATGGTATATTTACCACATATCTATTTGTATGGTATATTTACCACATATCTATTTGTATGGTATATTTACCACATATCTATCTGTATTCATATTTACCACATATCTATCTGTATGGTATATTTACCACATATCTATCTGTATGGTATTTTCAGGGATTCAAATGGAGAGGAATGTGAACCTTCCGTGAAACTAAACAATGGACGACCCAATGGTAACCAGTGCTTTCACACACCAGATGAAGATAATGAAAACGTGCTGTCTTCCTTCATGTATCACTATCTTTTACCTAATGTATGTATTCTTTCACACCAACCTTTACTGTTGGTAAATATCTGATTTAAAATACAACATATCACTTTAAAATATATCAGTACTGGTAATTTGCAAGGCCCGGCATGGCCAAGCGTGTTAAGGCGTGGGACTCGTAATCTGAGGGTCACGGATTCGTATCCCCTTCGCGCTAAACATCCTCGCCCTTCCAGCCGTGGGAGCGTTGTAATGTGACTGTTAATCCCACTATTCGTTAGTAAAAGTGTAGCCCAAGAGTTGGCGGTGGGTGGTGACGACGAGCTGCCTTCCCTCTAGTCTTACACTGCTAAATTAGGGACAGCTAGCACAGATAGCCCTCGTGTAGCTTTGAGCGAAATTCAAAAACAAACAAACAAACTAGCAAAGCCTTGTGCAGCTTTGTGCTTAATAATTAACAAACAAATAGCCTTTAATTTATTTTCACTGGATAATTTACTGTACCAAATAATCACACATGTTTTAGAGATCCCACATTGTGACAAGTTTAATACAAATTTATTGCAATGTTTATATTCTCACTATCGTCGTGATCCACGTGTGTTTCACAAAATGAATAAGAAACAAACATTAAATAAATGCATTATTGGATAATATAAAGTATGTTTCAACCTAGTTTACTCGATAATACATAATCGAGAACATTTTATTATAGTTAAAATTATAATAGCAGTTAAGATTTGATGGCCTGGCATGGCCGAGCGGGTTAAGGCGTGCACTCGTAATCCGAGGGTCGCGGGTTCGCGCCCGCGTCGCGCTAAACATGCTCGCCCTCCCAGCCGTGGGGGTGTATAATGTGACGGTCAATCCCACTTTTCGTTGGTAAAAGAGTAGCCCAAGAGTTGGCGGTGGGTGGTGATGACTAGCTGCCTTCCCTCTAGTCTTACACTGCAAAATTAGGGACGGCTAGCACAGATAGCCCTCGAGTAGCTTTGTGCGAATTTCCAAAACAAACAAACAATAAGATTTGATCCTTTTACATTTTTTTTCTCCAATATGTTGCTTCCGTTTATAATAATATAATTTTTATAGGAAATATTGTAAATCGACACTCTACTGTAAAAAGTAGATTTAATACTATAATTGAACTTGCTAATTAATATCAGACTTAGGCCTTTTATTGTGCTTTTTAAACATAAGAGCTCCGTTCCAACACAAACATCTGGGAGATATATCGGTAGAAAAAAGCCACTCATGATATATAAGGTTTACAGCTTCCCTGGAGGAAGCAAAATGGTTGAATCGACAACCAATGTTGAACCAAGTTGTTTTAATGACGTTAAGTATTATATTTAGAACAAAGTATCTATCACCCAGTGGTCAGAAGTATATGTCAACTTACTGATTTATTTTAATTATTTCCTCCCACGTCTAGCGGAAATAGATTTACTTAGTGTTGCCATCCGCATTTAAGACTCACAGAGCAGGTTTGTTCCCAAATAACACATTTGTTTTTGACAAACAGAGTAATATGAACGAATCAGCTTTTTGCCAAAAAATATTTTTTCCCATTTATAAACTGTTTGATATGTATAAAGTTTTGGACAAGTAATCCCGTAAGAAATGTATTTTTCAGGCTGTACTGTTTAGTAGCAAATTATTTATTATTTAGCTTGTTTGTTTTGGGATTAAGCACGAAGCTATACAATTGGTTATCTGTCATCTGTCCAACGGGTATCGAAGCCTGGTTTCTAGCGGTTTGAGTCCGCAGACGTAGCGCTGTGCTACTAGAGGACATCATTTAGCTATTTTGAAATATGTTAATAACACTTTTTATGACTTGATTATAACTTGTGACATTTATTTGGTAATTTAACCGTCATAATAAATTTTCCCAACGTAAAAATTATATTATTTTATTATTATTTTTTAATCAAGTAAACTAATTTTTATTATTTATTGCAATTTTCCATTATAGTATCTCATTTTCTCAAACAAGCGAGACTTTGTTTTCACTTAATTAATTTGTAAACAAAAACCACATAAGAGCTCATAAAAACTAAAGTATACGAACCAATATGAGTTATATTCATCGATGGTAATTTATCCGACAGTAGTAAGTGCTGATTGGCTGATACGGGGCTAGGGATCAGAACCGATGGTGCTCCCGAACAAGGTGTCAGCAGAAGGTCCATCACTAGGCCGCTGTGTCAGGCGGGTAAGATTAACGTATACGTAACTGATGAATAACCAGTTCAATTTTTGAACTTTCAATTTCATCAGTCTCCTCTCTTCTTAGTTGGTGGTTGGATAAAGCGTGGACGACAAAGACCCCAATAGTTTTACAGTTTTTATTGTGCTGCAGAGGGAAGTTTTACCTGTGATTAAATCTTGTGATGATGATGCGTTGAAACAATAAGCATATCTTCCTCCATTTACAGAATTACTGTTTCTTTGTGTGTGATCACGTGATGACCTTTGCGATTCCTGACAGTGACGTCAGTGTCCAGATTATATGCGTGTTTTTTAATATCATCTTAGCATTAGACAGTTTCTAAGTTCTACGTAATTTTAATCTTCATGTGAATATTGCTATTTTAAATAATAGTAAAGATAGACAGTAAATAGTCCACTTATTATATTTAACTGTAGCAAGACACAGGACGATCAAAGTAAATAATTGGCTCTAATAACTGTCTCGTTCAAATAATAAGTATATTTTGCTTGTGAAAAGGAAACAGTAAGTGTCCTACAGAACATTTTATGAAAAAAACTATATACAGTTCCAAAGTTTAAAGTAATGTTAAGCTTCAATAGAATGTTCTATAGAAAATGGATGAATAAACAGTAAGTCATTCATTTATTATTTTTAGTTGTGGCAAAATGAAGTAATACAGATGTTAAAATATTCAAAATAGTGGTTTTAACGTAGTTAAATATAGATTGATCACCTAATCACATGTGGAAGTATAGCGTCTACTCTTGTAAACTTATGTGGGATACAATTATAAAAGTTTCGTGTGAAAATAAAATATTTTATTTTGCATATTAAGTAAAAACCGGAAATTAATAAAGCGTCAAATAGTTTTAATTATTTCATGATATCATTGTTTTAGGACAATTTAATTATAAATGACCAGGAAATGTAATTGACTAATGAAGTAGTGTTTTATACCTGCTGTATTAATTATAGTCATGATAAGACATGTTGGTCAAATTCGTGCTGGCCCCAATTAGTAGAACTAGTCATGACTGTCTGTCAAAGCGAGCTGGCATGTCTCCCTCTAGTGATAATTTTTGGAATTGTGACGTTGTCATCTCCTTTTCAGTATGATACCTTCTGACAGCGTACCTGACAAGTGACTCTAACTGTTGACGACGTAGAACTTTCATTAAGATAAAGTGTTTTACACATTTTTAATAAGTAATGATTTCCCTTAAGATAAATTGTTATGAAACATAATTACTTAGCGTAAGAAAAATTATTTTCTTAAAGATAGGTCGAAACTGTTTATAGGGAAAATTAGCTATCCTGGTTAACAACTTTATCATTAAAGATAATTTAAGTTAATGAATTATGCAAAATACGATGTATTTCTTTGAGCTAATTAAATTTAGAATTAAAATAAGTTCTACTGTCAGCGATATATATTACCAAAATGGAATTTATTTATAAAATATACTAAATAATAATTGCCACAAAAGAATTGGCTGTTATAACATCAGACGTAAAATGTAACTCAACGATATTTTCCATCTAAGGCAAACAACTTCTGCGACAATGGAGACAATCCTCATAATGATAAAGCCCCGACAAAACAAAACGTCCTTTGTTTTGGTAAAAGCACTTGGGAAATTATAGAACAAAATTCGGACTTTAAGTAAGTGAATATTTGTCTTTTTTTCTTTATTTTTTCAGAGAAGAGAATAATGAAATATATATCTAAAACAAATTTGTTTTAAATGAATGTAAGATCCTTGCATCAAATTAAGTTATTGCTTTTAATGCAAATTTTGTTTTGTTTTAAATGTAAGGTCCAACAATATGAAACTTAAGACATATATCTAACTTTTTCAACACTTTAAATATTAAAAAAATCCAATTATGTATATAAATTGTTGGGGGATTACACAAGAATGGTCCTAACGAACGCAGTAACAAGTACTATATAATCTATAAGCCACATTAAACCTACTGCACGTCCATTAAGTAACTCTTCCCACAAATGGTAAAAATTGCTTGAAATTTATCCGATTGTGCTTCATGTGTTCTGAATTTTTCCTTTTTGTGTGTGACTACCATTTAAATGTGATTTATGAACCGATATGATAAGGCCTATGCAACACAAGTTCCTTAACTTGCTCTCACTACCTCCAAAGCGGAATTTGCAGTTTGTGCAATGTTTAAAACCAAAGTTGCATAGTACCGAAGGGTTACGAGTTTTTGAGCGCTATGTGTGTGTTTTATTTGCACGCAAAGAATACACGAACACTATCTATGTTAGTTGTCCCCAATTTAGCAAGTAAAAACACTAGAGGGAAAGCAGCTAGTCATCACCACGTACCGTCAACTCTTACGCTACTCTTTTTACCCACGAATAGTAGGATTGATCTTGTCTAATAACGCCCTCAGGCTGAAAGGGCGAGCATATTTGTTGGACTGAGATTTTAACCTGTGACTTTCAGATTGCAAGTTCAATGGCTTAACTACCTGGTTCTATTTGTGTATATTGTTTAGCACTTATCTTATCAATTCGCCTTACTTGTGTAATGATATTTGCAGTAAATATCAGAGCTTCTGGTAATGGAAAGTTCCATATACATATTATGCAATATAAACGTAAAATACGATGTACCATTTGTATTTTTCGATAAGTTATTATTTTTTGCCAATTTACTTATAAATGAATGATGTATATATAAATTAATTTGCTCCTTTTTCAAAGATAATCAAGCAAACCCCACAGTAAGACAAGTAAATTATTTGAAACAGTGTTTTCGAGTGCAAACTAACATTTTCTGAAATATTTTTAATTACTCGCTACTGATATTAGATTTCAAAATCTTGGAAAGGTATAAAAGTCTTCTATATTGGAGAAACAAGTAGAAAAATGGAAACCAGATTCAAAGAAAACAAAAAGTCACCTTCACACGTTTTCGAACTCTTTAAATCAAATAAACACAACATAACCATAGAAAACACCCCAAAACATAAACAAACGCATAGTTAAAGAAGCCGTATTTATACAACAACTCAAGCCCAAAATAAATCAATACAAAGGAACACCTTTATACCTATATTAATAAATATATCCAACATCTAAGCACGCTTTCTACATTCCTACACTCAATTACACAACCGCCTTTAAACATGTAGTTAGCTACCGGTCAGTAACCCTTTCTATCTTTGTGAACCTGACGATGACCGAAGAAGGTCGAAACGTTGTTTACTCCTCTACCAGTGCTTTTTCTATCCATACCAGCCGTTTTTAAATATATAAGGTAAGCAGGTTGAATTTTGTGAATGAAGAAGCGAGACTTGTGTCTCACATTTGCTTGGATGTGGCCTAACATTAGCCTATTTTACTGTGAATCAAATATCCATGGTTTGCGTTCTGTTGCTACAATAAAACAATCGTGGTTCTCATTTTGAATTAGAATAACTAAAACTTAGAGGTGGTACTGTTGATTAACTGTCTTTCCACAAGGATAGCCAGCAGACAGGCCTTGTGTAATTTTGTCCGAATACCCTAAATAAAAGACACCCTTTCCCACTTTGATTCCTAGATTACAGCTGAATGGCAGTGAAACGGCACAATTTATTTTAACATTAATACATGTATCTGCTTCTAGGTTGAATGTAATTGGCGAGAAGTGTAACATTAAAGTCGTATTAATCTCTTTGTTGTAATTTATAAATGACATCTGAACGATAGCAGTGCAAAAAACGTTTTTTCGAGACAATGCAGAAGAAAGCATAGCAAAATCAAATAGTTGTAAGGCAGTTCAGTAACTTTGAATTAGATCTCAACTAAAATAACTCCATCTCTTATACTAATAACACAAAAAATCAAAATTAACTTAAAAAACTAAGACTAGTTTAAAGTATATCAAAAGTATAAAAAATAGACGATTCACGAAACTTGAACACTATGCTGTTAAGATAAAATACTTTAATAGTTTCATATCTTTCTATATTTTGAAATAGAATAAATCTTTTCTAGAGAAACAAAGGATGTTGGTAATTCAGTAACTTTCCCAGAGATTCATTATGTTCAAGAAGAAGATATGAGAATTGTAATTGCCATTGACTGGACAGATAAGATGAAAGAATATGTGAGTTTATTTATTTGACAGATGAGTTTAAAGCATATATGAGTTTGTTTTTTGGACAGATAAGATTAAAGAATACGTGAGTTTATTGATTGGACAGATAAAATTAAAGAATATGGGTTTAAGTACATTTGATTTATATGAAAGAGAAAAATAAACCCCCATTTTTGACATCTCTCGAGAAAGATATATTGTAAATAGGAAAACAAATTATTCTTTTTTTAAGATCAGCTTAGAGTTTTAACTTCAATGAAATAATATATATAATCCGAATAATAAAACTAGACCAGCATTTTAATAATTTTTCTGTATAGTAAGATAATATAAAAATTCAAAATGTATATTAGCAAACTATAGATTTATGTAAATGGTGGATGGTATTAAACGAATTTCTTTTTAAACTAAGATATATATCCTATATGATTTAGAATTACTTAATGGTGATATCATATAAGTTAATAAAGCTTTTTCTCTCTCTCCCCAATAAGTAAATTTCAATTCTACCGTTTAAAATAACTGTAATAACCAAAATACAACAGTACTGCGTGGAATATTTTACATTTTTTTGTGGTTATATCCTTTAACTTTTCACTTGATTGTTAAAAAAAGTAATTATCCTCTTTGTTAAAGCGAAATGAAGTTTTATATTTCTACCAGAATAGATTTCAAGCTATAAAACAAGCTGTCAACTATTTCGCACAATACCAAGCTCTCCCAGACACTGAACTTGGTCTAGTCGCTTATACTAACGAAAGCAAAATCTGGACAGGCACTTTGAAAAAAGTACCCACTTCTTTAATCTTCCACGAGTTTGGTTCAAACACCCAGCTAGCGTGTATGAGCTGCACTGTTAAAGACTCTATAAAGGTATGTTCTTTTGAAATTAAATCACAACATACAGTTCAGTATTTTGAATTTCGATGCAATTCTTCTTTCTTGCAATATAAATTCATTTTTTTCATATTTGTTTGAAAGCATAAACTTTCTAATCTATAGATCCACGTAAATAGGAAATTTCTTTTATTGGTTTTTAGACTTATAAAGGTGACAATATGCTATTTTATTCTAGGTTCTTTCATCCACTGGTAAACTTGCTGCAGGGGGGAATATTGTCATGGTGACAACAGGTGAGATGGATAACGAAGGAGTTGATACAATGAGGGAACTCCTTAAGAAAGAAAAAGTCAGGCTGTCTTTGATACTGTATCCTGTTTCCAAAAATGCTAATCCTGATTTAGTGGAACTGGCTCATGACACCAAAGGCCGCACTTTCCAAATCAACGAAAGACGTTCAGATGAGTTTTCAATATTAACATCATTGTTCGAACTACATCAGGCTTTTCAGGAAGTTATCCGTGGGAACTCGTGGGAGGCATCAGACATTCCAGTTACAGTAGGTGATTTTCTTATAATAGCCAAACTGTTGATGAATCAACAGCGTGACACAACATGTCACAGCTTGATGTTAGATATACGTTTTCTTTTAGAAATAAAATGTAATAAAGCAACTCAATCCATAAACCACTGATATCCTTCAATTATCAATAATTTATTATTTTCTGAATTTGCGTGGAAATAATGTTTATACAACAAATTTACACACACACACACACACACACACACATATATATATATATAGATAACAAACTAACTTAAAAACAAGCCGAAACAAAAATAAATTAAACACAAAATGATGCAGTAATTGAAAAGATCCCAGGATACAAGCGAAAATGTGGGATTATGAGATGAACCCGAGTTTTTGGAGGTGACTGTGGAATTAGGATCTACATTGCGGTGGGGATACACAGTCTATCAGGCTTAACCACCATTCTCCAGTCTCACATAAGAAATAAAAGAGAGGCAATAGATATAGAAATAGAAATCAAGAAAGCGAAATGTGGGAGCTCAAGCCACGTTTATATCGCTCTTTACTGCTTGCATACATTTGTGGAAAGAAGACAGCTCTCCCAAGTGAATATGAAAATTAATTGAAATAAAAAAAAATATCAAAAATTATCACCCCATTTGGGGGTGAGTAAATTGAAAACTTATCTCTTGAAGTTAGCATTCCAGTTTCCAAATATGATAGAAAAGCATTAATAGACAATGCAGCAAACGAACTATACCAGCATGAAGCTTTCCATTAACTTAATTACCCCCAAATGGTAGTACCTTAGCTCCTTATTTTCTTTTTTATTTTTAATTCAATTAATTTTATTCTTTACTTGGGAGAGCAGTTACCTTCCCACGACTGTTTGCAGGCAGTAAAAGGTGATATAAATTTGTGACTTTGTGCGCTTGAGCACTCACATCTCGCTCTCCTGGTTTCTATGTCTATTGGTACTCTTTTATGTGAGACTATCGACTGGAGGTTAAGACTGATAGATGGTGTATCCCCACCGCAGTCAGGGTCCCACTTTTACAGTCACCTACAAAACCTAGGGTACATCTTATAATCGTACATTATAGTTTGTACCCTGGAATCTTTTCCATTAGTGCAGTATTTTTTGTTTGACTTATTTTTGTTTCGACTTGTTTTTCAAGTTATATCAAACTAATATAATTAGTAAGAGGTGTGGATTTGCTGTTTGTAACGCAATTCTTCCTTGTGATTTTGCTTATTTAACTTCATCAAAATGTATTTATTTTCGCTAATATATATATATATAAACTATAATTTATACTTGTTTCACTTCAAAATGAGCTGACACAATACCTGAATCCTTTGTTTTTTTACAAAACTGTTTTGCATATGTCAAAGTCATTTTTATTTGTTCTGTTTTGTAGCAAAACAGGGCACTCTATTATACAAAAAATATAAAAAACATGAAACAACTGAATATTTTTTGAAAAGTAATAAATTAAGCTAATATTTTACATGAAATATATAGATATTGTTTATTCAATATAAGTTTTACGTTTAAAATTTCTAAAAACTCAGGTTATCTTATTCCCAACGTTTAAATTCGAAACCTTATCAACAGACTTCAAATTAACATTAACACTAAAATATTTCTAACGTTAAGAATAATATTATTATGATAAAAAAAAAGACATAAATAAGTTTACAAGGGCTACAATTTCGCAAATATTTAAAATAAACAACAAATTGATAGAAGTTTATAGTCGAATAAAATAAATACATTTTTGTGTTCGAGAGTTGTTAACGCGCATGAAGGTGTTTTGCACCTTTTTTTTTTTTACAAGTGCTTATGGCACAAATTAAAAGGATAGCTGAAACTAATTTGGTCAGTTGTCTGTGGTGTACATCATCGCACAATTGGAAGATGCAGGCCAGAAATGAATTACTGCACAAAAACTGGATGACAACAGTGACAAAACGTTACTGTAAGTAATTCGGACATTAAGTGTAAGGAAATTTTGTTTCAGAGTCAGTGCAAGAGCACTGACACCGGGAAAGGCCGGGCATGGCCAGGTGGGTTAAAGCGTTCGACTCGTAATCTGAGAGTCGCGGATTCGAATCCCCGTCGCATCAAACATGCTCGCCTTTTCAGCCGTGGGGGCTTTATTATGTTACGGTCAATCCCACTATTCTTTGGTAAAAATAGTATTTCACACTACTAAATTAGGGACAGCTAGCACAGATAGCCCTCGAGTAGTTTTGTGCGAAATTCGAAAACAAACAAACGATACTAAGCACTATCAGAAAAGATATTATTTAGACATATGGTCACTACAGGACTAAAATAGGAAACTCTCTAGGCTGGTTTTGGTTAAATTAGATGATATAAATAATATTATAATAAATATTTTTTATGAAGCACGCACGCGACAGCTTGGAATAGTTCGTGAAGAATGTAATTTGATACCGTGAGTCGCACGTTATAACTAACTTATAATGGCGCGAATAGTAGCGAGATACGGTTCAAAGGGTAATAAAACTGTAGTATAAGTAGGGTTACAATGTTATCGAATTAAAACTACTTAAGATAAACAAATGTAATTTCATGTTACAATTAAAAGTAATTCTAGAAAGAGTAAAGGGTACTTTAGATTTATTTCGGTTTTTTGGGGGCGATTTTATGACAAGATTAGTCAAATTGGTCAACCTCGTAGAGAATTAGGGAGGAGAAAATACGAGATAAAATACAAAGATTTATTGAAAAAAGTTTGAAATGTATTTAGAAGATTTTAAAAATTACACAAATGACATTTCAAACTTCTGAATAAAAAGTATTTCTAATCTCAACATGAAAATCACTTTATACTCTAGCCCCCCTCTAGTACAGCGATAAGTCTCCGGATTTCTAACGCTACAATCAGGGGTTCGATTCTCCTCTTTTGATTCATTAGATAGCCAGATGTGGTTTTGCTATAAGAAAAACACACACATACTTTGCATTCTGACTGGTAAAAATATTTCATATATTCACGGAGAGATCTATAACAATAGTATTTCACCAAAAATTTGATTATTTTTTCTCTTCATACACGGCTTGTAATTTTGTGAAGACACACAATATATTGGCTGAGAGCTGTTGACACATCACATCAATAAACGAATCAGAGACATGATTTCTTATGCTCTTCACCTTGCATAATACGGTAACAGATTAGCGCAATAATATGATAAAAGGTAAAAAATATATAATCGAAAGGCATTTTTCATTAGCGTCGGTGTGGAGATAAATTTTTTGAAGTGTTAAAAATCTTTAGGGTCGAGAATTATTACAGGGTATCGGTAGTGTAACCTGAAACAAAGTCTGTTTGTTTTTCCTAAGCCTTATGGGAATTTATGGCTTGGTTCTTTATCTCAGCCCCTCATGGCACATGAGCAAGTGCGGATGCTTGTAAAATTAATATTTGGGTTTCGATACTCACGATTGGCAAAGCAGAGAGAGCTCAAGAAAATTAGTTCATGTGTGCATAAGGGGCCTTTCAGGTAAAAAAATATACCAATATCGCACAAAATTATTAAGAAATTTCTTTCATACCGAAGTTTAAAGAAATCCACTGAGTTTTATATAAAAATATGATTGATTTGTTTTGTAGGCACTAAGCAGTCAACGGAAAAATTATTATTATTACTTATTATTTTTAAGGTTTACACTTCTATCATCTGAGTATTACCATGCTTTTTAAAGCATTATAAATATTTTGAATTTTATTTTATAAACATTATAAACATTCAACAGGACTTCTAATCTTATAAACATGGTGGATTTTGTTTGCTAAATATCACAGTCACAAAATAGTTATTAATACGGAATATTTTTTATGCTTTGACAAAACAATGACTAAATTCCACATACTAATACTGACAGTATATTTTATCCCGGTGTTTTTTTTTTTTTAATTTCGCACAAAGCTACTCGAGGGCTACCTGCACTAGCAGTCCTAAATTTAGTGGTGTAAGACTAGAGGGAAGGCAGCTAGTTATCACCACCCACAGCCAACTCTTGGGCTACTCTTTAAACGACGAATAGTGGGATTGACCGTGACTTTACAACGCCTTCACGGCTGAAAGGGCGAGCTGTTTAGTGCGACGAGGATGCGAACCTGCGACCCTCAGATTTCGAGTCGTACGCCTTAATATGCCCGACCATGCAGCGCCCTCTTAGTATCGAGTACAGTCTGATGTACTACAATTGTATTGATATATAAAATATGTATTTGTACAAAAACAAGCTCGCCTACCTACTCTGTTTTTGAGTACGTCAGAAAATGCAAAAATAATACTAACCTACCTCCCTTATTTTTTCCAGCAGGTAATAGGAAGTGAAGCATTTTTTACCCTAAACCTAAGGTTCAAGTATAATGATTCATAATTTTGAACTGTTAGTCAAAACAAAGGCAGCTGATCAACATCACTCACTGTTAAAAGGATTTTGCCTGGTTTAGAACCGATAAATCCCCGTCATATCAAACATACTTCCCTTTTTACCCGTGGAGGTGTTATAATTTGACGGGCACTCCCACTATTCGTTAGTAAAAGAACAGCCCAAGAGTTGGCGGTGGGTGATGATGACTAGCTGCCTTCCCTCTAGTCTTACACTGCTAAATTAGGGACGGCTAACACAGACAGCCCTCGAGTAGCTTTGTCCGAAATTCAAAAAACAAACAAACCTTATTTGTATTTATTAAATCACATTTTTTCTCAATAATTATTTATTAGTTTATAATTTATTTGGATACTGTGTTTATTTTAGGCATTAGAATTTTTGATATTTTTATTTAACAGTATTTTTATTATTTTCCTTTTACCTTTCTAATTTATTTACAATTTTTCATGTGTTAGATCCAACGTTTCTGAGTCATAATGTTGAATTTGCAAAATACTAGATCGATATTTATACTGTACTATAGTTTTGTTCACACAAAGAGGACTAATTTATTCTCTTCTGTTTTCTTCAGATTGCTTCGCAGTATTGGGCTGGCTCAGTGAAAAACATCAAATTCAGTTTTACGGTTGACAAAACTGTGAGGAAAGACCTAAAAGTTTTATTATATGGTAAAGACCTGAGTGACCCATCAAAGACGCCTATTATTCTAAGTAGTTTAAAATTGATTGACCCAAGTGAAACAGAAATCGACAGTGAGGAATTGGATAACAATATGTACTTCACTGTCCTAGGATTTATTGTAGAAAAGGCAGAGGTTAGCAAACATTATTTGCTTGCTTTGTTTCTATATTAACTTAATATAAGTGTAATAATTTTATTTGAAAATTAATGAAAGGAAATCAACGAAAAAAACTAAGGTCAAACAAAAGCGCTTCGTACATATGCTGTACATGAATCACATCAAGGCAGACGACCAAATAAAGTTGAACAGTACGACTGTTATTGGTTTACTAGAATGCCAATGTTGCTGTCATACAACAGTAATTACCAATTACTTTACTTTCGATACCAGGCCATTTGAGATAACCAAAAAGTTGAGGGCCAAATTTAAGTTGATTGGGAAGTGAATTGTTCCCAAAGTTGATTGTCTCTTACTCTTAAGTATTATGATTAAAAACTGTTTTTTATCATGTACCACAGTGTGACCATAAATCATGCTTTCGAGGGTCTGATGTGGTCCACGGGCAGACTGTTATGTACCATTAGCATACAAGTTATTGCTTATTGAACCTATATCTGTGCGTTTCAGGGAAATATTTCCTGGTTATTGTCTGAGGTTAAAATCCTGGAAATTCAGATCCTATACGATTTATTTTAAAGTTCTGGCTCATGAAGTTTCAAATTATTATTTTTTTGGTATTGTACAGTATTATTTAATAATATAATTATGCATAAAAGTATTGTGATAATTATAAGGCAAAAATACGAAACCCTGTAACTCGAGCGCTCTCTAAAGATGGATCATTCATTATCAGGCGTAAACTGTTCATGATGATGAAAGGCTCATGTTTCGAAAGCGATCGCGTAACAGGATTTCATTTTGTGTCTCTCAATGCTTATTGTTTTTTATTGTAATCTGTGTGCTGTCGTAGCACGATGAAGCGACCATCATAAGTATAAGCTCATATATATATTAATATAATTATACTGACTAAAATAAGATCGGCGTTGTTTATTTATTTCGTTTCCATTACAATACTACCATGCTCATAAAGTTCGATTTAAAGAGGGTTTTTGTTGTAAATAAACAAGATGGGATTTTATTGTTTATTTCGATTACATCACTACCATGTTAATGAAGCACACGTGTTCAGGAGGGTTTTATAATTGAACACCACCCCCTTCGAGATGTATTTCTGTACGTGGTGAGGGTTCTATACTTTCAGTTTACTCCCTCTTGGATCTGAATATTAATTCACGTGTTTGGCATGCGTGGAAATCCGTGAAGGAGAAGAAAGGATCCTGGTGATTGAGAGTTCCACTTTGGCCTTGAATTCCTGTACACGAGCGGCCTTGGAGTGGCTCCCAATGGTCAGCAGGCTGGTCCACTTGGGCAAAAGTCAACCAGTGTTGAATGCACTCATCGGATGTTGTGAACATTGTGTCTGATATTGGTGCTCACAAAACACTGGCAATGCTGCAAAGTCATTGTTTAGCACTGCAGTGCGTACCCTCGCATGCCTCCGTGGTAGTGGGGACAGTGGGAACAGAAATGTTCTTACTTTATTATGGATACGCCATTCATGAAGAAAAAATGAATAAAATTGAGAAAAAGAAACGATAATTGGTAAACGGCCACGAATGGATGACTGTTCAACAATCACGGTCACAGTCGGTTTTTGTACCTTAATTTCTCATTTTGCACTTATTGTCTGAGAGACCCTTAGGGCAGATGTCTCTCTTTTTCATTCAAAAATTATTAGTGGGACTTGTTAGCTTCCTCAAGTTAGTACGAAAGTTACTTTCTGGAGACATTTTAGGGCACTGAACATCCCTGTGTCCTCTGTCTCACCTCATGAGGAGTAGATTGATGTTCAGTACTAAAGTTCTATCACGTCCTCATTCGATCGAAACTGAACTATGGATATTTAGTCTCTGGCTCTGCCAAAATCTCGGCCTTTAAAGACAAATTTTCAACAAATTGAATAATTGCCTTAGAAACCGTGCTTTGGTTAGGTATAATTCCTGTGTGGTTGTCATATTTTTAAACACTTTAGTTTTTGAGTAAAAAAATGAAACAAAATATGCGGGTCCACGAATTCAAGTTCCTCTCGGTCGTTCGGTTGTGCCCGTGATGTTTTACAACTGTAACGTAATAGCTGCCGATCATTGTGTTCCTTTCAGTGCAGGTATGTTATGTAAATCTATCGGTGCTTTTTTCAGATTACATACTTTGTGAGACTATTTTTGTCTTGATATTGCTACTTTATGTTTGTTTTATGATAGCATGATTTGCTGCGTTGCTTATGGTTGTAAAAGGCAAGGTGGTGACAGTGGGTGTGGATGGTTAATAGGAAGAACTGGACTCCTTCACACCATGCAAAGCTTTGTCAATATCACCCTAAACACTTATGTTTTGTGTCGGATCTCGGGCCTGGCATGGCTGAGCGCGTTAAGGCGTGCGCTTCGTAATCTGAGGGTCGCGGGTTCGCGCCCGAGTCGCGCCAAACATGCTCGCCCTCCCAGCCGTGGGGGCGTTATAATATGACGGTCAATCCCACTATTTTGTTGGTAAAAGAGTAGCCCAAGAGTTAGCGGTGGGTGGTGATGACTAGCTGCCTTCCCTCTAGTTTTACACTGCTAAATTAGGGAAAGCTAGTACAGATAGCCCTCGAGTTGTTTTGTGCGAAATTCCAAAAAAACAAACAAACAATGTGTCGGATTTCACTGTTTTGGATTTTGTGGGTTTCAAGCCAGACAGGAACCATCCTAGAAACCATCGGCAGCAGACAGGATTGTCCCCACCATCTTTCCTCGTGTAGAGCTGAGGACTGATCTCAGCCTTCAGCGTACAGATTCCACCCCTCTGAAGCCATCCCTTGCCATCACGAAAAAAACAAACTTAAAGGTATGTGTGCAGTATAACGTAGTAAACAATAACTTTTATAATATAATAATTTAAAAAGTACAAGTTTTTGAAGAATGCAACTAGAGATACACATTTTACATTCATGAGCGTGTTTTACATTTGTAGCACCTGAAAGTCAGTGAAATCTTGATTTCCTAGTCTAGACAGTGGAAAAATATATTCCACGTTTAAAAGCTGGTAGATCATTCTGTAGATGTTTTTATATCATTTTCAAATATGGAATAGTTTGAAGAATTTCATTTTTGCCATAGTCGGCAAAGTATAAACAAATAAAACTCAGTCTATGATACAAATAATTTATAAACACCATACAGGTTTCGAGATGCTTAAAATTGCACGTGAAGTAATACAGACCATATTTGTTGTCATGATTTAGGCTTACCATTCTTCCACTGGAGTTATGACCAACTCGCAACCAGCCTGGGCGCTATAGTATCACTCACAGTTCCGCTACTCTCGCTCGTGGAACTGTCCTCATCACTAGGACTTGTCAGATCTGTGTAAAAAGTAACTGTTCTAGATTCGTTCAGAGTAGGTTCGAATTGATATGACGCTACTCGACACTGTTCAAAACACAAAGTCAAAAGAGACTCCGCCTCTGTTTCTCCGTATGCACTGGCCATGTTTATTTACATTCAACCCGCTGGCGTTGGCGGTTTGTTTGGCAACTATTACGTCACCGTACTTTTCTTAGCGGCAAACATAAAAATTGAAACGTTCGGTTTACTGTTCGGAAAGGGCTCTTTCTGCACCAAGTTCTATGTTTCATTTATTGGCACATATTTTTATGAAAAATGTGAACCTGCAAAATTATTCAGTATGAATAGTTCTTTTCACTGCAAAGTTTTATTTTTTTTTTGTAAAATTCACCGTTAATATGTTGGATCACATTAATCTGCACCAGAGCTTTCCACACTTCTCCAGTCTGGAGTTTGTACACTGAGTCTCATGAACTTTCTCTACACCTTTATTGTTATCAACAGTCTTTGCTGTACGTTTCAAAACTTCGATCCTTAATTCAGTATCCCACCTGGAATTGTGATTTTTCTTCCTCAGTGAGCCATGATTTAGCAGAATAAATGGTCTACCATTGTTCCTTCTGGCCTTCGTATCCCGGCCCAGCTGGCTGAATTGGATCTGTTCTTAGATGACGGCAGTCTCCATATGTCAAATCATTCCACTATGGCTTATTACCATTCCCAAGTGTGACATTTCTTTGAATCATCTAAAGAAGATGGATACTCCCAATTGGAAGTACTGTCTTCTGTTTCCTGAGCATCTTTTGAACCATCCTTCCATTCCATTTATAACGATGGTTCGAAATCAGGTGACTCTTTAGGCTCTGCCATGGTTTGTTGTTGTTCCATAGTTTAACATTGGATCTCCTCTGCAGTTTCTGTATTTACTGCCAAATTGTATGCAGTTTCTCTTGCCCTAAATACACGAAATGTACCATTTATACTGACTCGCTTAACTCTCTACTGGCCCTGAAATCACTTAATGTTACTTCTCGCCCTGTTTTTGTTAATAATCAAAACTGGTTGGCCCATTTCTTTTTATCATTTACTTCTATCCAGGTTTTCTGGATACCAGGCTACGTTGGTATTCGCAGGAATAAGCTTGCTGACACTGCCGCTAAGTATGTCTGCTCTGGTACTTTCACTGCTTTGCCTGTCCATTCATGGACTATGGTCCTGTATTCAAAGCTCGGCTCCACACCAATTGGCAGTCGACTTGGAGTGAGCAACGTGATAACAAGCTTTTCTAGATTAAACCTTCTGTTGTTCTTTGGCCGTCTTACATCTCTAGAATCAGAAGGAGAAAGTTGTCCTGGCTAGTCATTGGTCACAGTTTTTTAACTGATCGTTTTATTTTATCTGAGAATGGTGCACTAATGTATGGTCTGTGTGACACTCAAGTCACAATAGCCCATATCTTATTGTCGTGCCATCGTTACGACCGTGAGCAACGGCACCATTTTAGACACGTTTTTACTATGGTTTTTACCCCTGAAGTTTGATAATGTCATAGGCGGTAGTGACACTGACCACCTTACTACTGTTTTTAATCTTTTTGAGAGGCATTAGCCTTTTCAATTCTATTTCATTTTTACCCAACGTTGTTTTTATTTCAATTTAATTTCTCTTTACTCTTTATCATACTTTTACTGTTATTTTACTTTATTTTTTATCCTTTGTTTAGGGCAGATAGTCTAGTTCTTTTTCACCATAAAATGCCAAACAGTAAAAGTGAATAACTAAGTTTTACTAAACTTCTATGTCTATATATATATATATATATATAACGGCGACATTTTATAATGTATAGGCTGGTCAGTGGAAGTTCTCGGTGGATGTTAAACAAACTAGT
This sequence comes from Carcinoscorpius rotundicauda, assembly GCA_011833715.1. Taxonomy (NCBI): domain Eukaryota; kingdom Metazoa; phylum Arthropoda; class Merostomata; order Xiphosura; family Limulidae; genus Carcinoscorpius; species Carcinoscorpius rotundicauda. Next base: position 23,358,740 of record CM022405.1, on the reverse strand, counting down.
AGCTATCCATTTCTTCTTTGGGTATCAGCTAAAGAAACAAGTGAAACAAGAGCAATTTCTGTCAATGTCTGGCTTAGTACCAAAGATAAGGTAAGCTAGCTTTAAACATTTATATATTTCTTAAAATAAATAATATTTTTGCACTTATAATCAAATAATGAACTTATACTTTCTCGGAATACACCCGCTGCGTGTTTACATAAAATATTAAAGTGGTCGTAACTTGATAAGTATATCAGTTATTACGTGTTTATATTTTTTTATCAGACATATTGAGATGCTATGTACTAAAGGCAAAAACAAACAAATCCAACGTTTTCAACACAATGAAAGACAAAGTTCCAACCGACTGTATTTGGTAACACAGTTACCATTCGGCCCAGCCTGGCCAGGTGGGTTGAGGCGTTCGACTCCTAATCTGAGGGTCGTGGGTTCGATTCACTGTCGCATTAAACATGCTTACCCTTTCTTCAGTGGGGTCGTTATAATGTTACGGTCAATTCGCTATTCATTGGAAAAAGAGCAGCCCAAGAGTTGGTGGTAGACGGTGATGACCATCTGCCTTTTCTCTAGTCCTACACTGTTAAATTAGGAATGGATAGCGCGGATAGCCCTCGTGTAGCTTTGCGCGAAATTCAAAGCTAACCAACCAACAAAGAGTTATTATTCAAAGCTTTTGAATGATGTATAAATTTAACATAATATAAATTTACGCTTTGCTAACAAAGCTCGAATGATGATAATTGTGTTACCGAAGCTGATGCCCTGAGACAATTAACGCTGTGTTTGTTTCATACTTTTTATATATTATACATTTATTTTATATTAGTCGTATGTTGACACGGATTACAAAATAGACTTGTTTTGTCATGATTTGTAGAAAACCAGAAGTATCAGATTTAGGTTGAATGGTTAGATGCATATATATATATATAATGACTTAAAATAAATATTCTACAGAGAAAATGAGTAAGTTTATCCACATTAAAATCTCGATTACTGGTCTGTAAGCTTACAGAACGTCAAAATTGACTACTACATGATCAAGTTTGAATAACAAACGCTTTCAGAATATTGCAATTCAAAACAACTTTCATATGTGTGTGAAAATCACCTTTGACTACAGATTTATTTTGACAATTATTTTTCCCATCTCTGATCTGAAATTCATATTGGTTTAAAATACAAAACGAGCAATGATAATTTCAGCTATATTAAAAAGTATTCTTAAAAAGAAAAGAAAAATTCTGCAGTCTAATGCAATTTTAACCATAAACTTTAAGTCTTTTGGAACATCGAGAAAATGTGTTCAAACCAACACTATCCTCTTGTTATATTTATCATTTCTTTTTCTCAAAGATAACAATAACTCAAATTAGACTTAATGTATCGCAAATGCTCTAAAAAAGTGAGGCAAATTTCTATGAAATAATAAGTTCGAAGATCATTACAAAAAATGTTGAAGGTAGCTAATCTGTTTATTTTTAATTTTTCTAGAAAGACGTTGGCGGATTGCCAGTTGTTTATGTTGATGTTAGGAGTGGCATTTATCCAGTTTCAAACGCAAAAGTGGAAGCAAAAGTAGTTAACTCTTGGGGAGACAAGGAGTCGTTTCAAGTATTTGATAGCGGTTTGGGTGGTAAGAACATTTTTTATCTTTTGTGAACAATGATTGCAGATCAAAGATATCAACAATGATTTGAATTGTACTCGCGGGTGGCTTCTCTGGATTGTTTCATGTTGCATAGTCTCTCTATTGGTTGTATATGAAATATTTATGTTTGGTAAGTTTATTTTCTATTGAAACTTGATTAATAAATACAGTGTTCCCTCGCCACTTCGCGGGCTCGGCCGACCCCCACATATATATAAAATAATAAACATTAAATCTAAAATATAGCATTAAATACCATTAAAATATTAAAAATAAATATAATTAATAGTGTAAAGAAAAAAACAGGTATATTTTGAGATATAAACATATATTTGAGTTTATAGATGTACGCATTGTGCGTCTGCGAAGGCTACGCGAGATCAGCTTCATGGCGTAGCGATGTGCAAGACGGGCTATGATTGGTGCAGAAATGAAAGACGGCCAATGACAGCTACCCATTTTGATTGCCTGTGATTGGTGCTGTCAATATTCATGTCTGGCTTGTGATTGGTGATTTCATCCACGGCAGCATCTTTCCTTGTGGAATCTCGCGGGCTCTGGTTCCTGTGTAGCGAAGTGTAAGACGGGCTGTGAAAGGTGCAGAAGTTAGAGACGGCCAATGACAGGCACCCATTTTGATATCTGGCTTGTGATTGGTGCTTTCAATATTCATATCTGGCCTGTGATTGGTGCTTTAAAGATTAATTCGCCAGCGTACTTCGTCCTAGAGCCAAGGTCTGGCTCACCTCACTTTCGCTGCTCTCGTCCAGGTTTCCCGTCCTTCCTCTCTCTCTAGTGTTGAAATATTAAAAATAAAATAATTCCACGGGCATTTCAAAAATTTCTCACGAAAGAGGACGAACTAAAAAGCTCCTGAACACCCCAGTTGGAGAGAGAACTCTTCTGATTTCTCTCTCTCTAAACTGAACCCCTGCCACGTTAGTTTAGTTTTAGTTTTTTCAAACACACAAGCACCTTCCTTGGTGAACCTCTCAGTCTGTTTGAAACAACGTGCTACGCAGTTCAGATCGTTTTACGCTGTGTCTCGTGATTTTTTCGTGTGTGACTTTGAACTTTTATGTGTGTTTAAAGCCCCTGCAATGGCTCCCAAACGTGCTAATACTTGTAAGGATGCTTCTATGCCTAAACGGTCACGGAAAATGATGACCATCGCCGAAAAGGTGAAGATATTAGATGACTCCTTATCAAATGATTTTCGATATGCTAAAGAGGCAGAGAAAACAACTGCCAATAACAATGTTTTTCCAGCCGAGTAAGAAAGAAAGGGTACCGGTGGCAAGTACTGTTCCTGAAGTTGTAACGACCAACGAAGAAATTGCCGATTCACCTTCCACAGAAGAGGAAGTGGTGTCCCCCGAAAAGACACCACCTGCTGAAGATATGTAATTTTTAATTTTAAGGCTTAATATCTGAATAATTGTTCTTATTATTTCAGCAATAATGAACAGTATTGTAATGGGAGGGTTAAATAGTTGTACAGGGAGGGTTTTAAATGTCTAAATGCACATAAATATATACGTAAGAATCGGCGATCCCACTTCGCGGAAAATCTCCTTTCGCGGTGGGTTTTGGAACGCATCTACCGCGATACACGAGGGAACACTGTAGTATAATTGTTCTCATTTATAAGTAATGTTTGAATATAATTGTATTTCTAATCATACGGAATATCTAATGGATGAATTAAATCAGAATCGTTTTGTCAAACTTGACAATACTTAAGCTGAATCACGAAGTTTAACTATCGGACAGCTTGCATTGAAGATCATGTTTCGAAGTTGTTGTGGAATAGTTGCGATTGTACCATCTTGCTAATCATGTCTATGAAGCTGTAACTTAATTGGGCTAATTTTTAAGTTTCAAACAATTAATTTTGTGTAATGTATTATGCAATGTAAATAAAAATATTTATTAAATAAATGGCATATAAATTAAAGAATTTCAAAAAATTTGACCCCGCGACTCTCGGATTATGAGTCGAACGCCTTAACGACCAAGTCATGCCGGTTTATATCTCACCTCACTTTGCTGGCTCATTAGCTATAGTTTGGTGTCGATATTTAGACTGAAGTTAACCCTACATTTTTGAGCATGATGATTACTTACCCACACTATCAATCATAATTTGACAAACAACACATTATAGCCTATATATATAGAAACATGAATTTTAATAAAAACAGACATAAAAATCAAAAGTAAATGTTACTAGGTATAATAAAATAGTTTAATTTATGATATTTCAGATCCAGACATTACTCGGGGAGATGGAATTTACTCCCGTTATATAACAGCCATTTCTCATAAGGGTTGGTATAGTATTATAGTCTACGTAGACGACAACAATGGTGGAGCAAAACTTTTGAAGGGTTTGGATTCAGGTAAGAAAAAACAAACAAACACTAGTCAACAATGAGTATCTTTGTCAAACCTTTCCATTCAAAGTAATCATAGTAATTACAGGAAAAGGAAAAATAATGAGTGGAAATTATTTAACAGTTTCTTGCAAGAATATGAGCCAACTGTTATTTCCTGCAATCCCATTATTGAAATATCATAGTTCAATAATGTATTTTGATATGTTTTAAGAATAGAAGTATGCATATAACATTTAATATTACTATAATTAAGCAATGGCATGGCCATCTGTATGTACACTGCTGGCCAAAGTCTTAAGGCCAATGAACATGAAGACAAAATATGCAATTTGCATTGTTAGACTCAACCTTTTATTTGAGTAGAGCTTCGAAAGATGAAAATAAGAAAAGGGAAAATAAAAAAAAATATTTTTTAGCATTTAATAGGGAAAATGTAAACACTATAAAATTAGTCTAAATACTAGCTGGTGAAAAGTTTAAGATCATACGAAAAAGAAGTCTTAAACAGGGTAGGAAATGCCCAACAAGAGGTCTCAGTAGTGAGTTGTACGGCCGTCATTGCTAATAACTTCAAACATTCACTTTGGCATGGTCGATATAAGCGTTTGCAGAAGGCGGACTGGAATGTTATTCCAAGTGGTGAATATGATTTCATGGAGATCATGCACTGTTTGGAACTGACGTCAATTTCTATAGACTTCCCTTGCCATCCACCCCAAACATTTTCAATGGGGCTCAGTTCGAGTGAACACGCTGGATGGTCCAAAAGAATCACGTTATTCGTTGTGAAAAAGTCCTTGTAGTTCATACAAGAGTGCTATTCACATTACCATAGTTCATACAAGAGTGCTATTCACATTACCATAGTTCATACAAGAGTGCTATTAACATTACCATAGTTCATACAAGAGTGCTATTAACATTACCATAGTTTATACCAGATTAACATCATCACTAAGTGTCTTTGTACGATTAATATTATTAATTTACAACGTTTTTCCAATAGTCTATAATTATATAGTTTTCTCAGATCGAAAATTAAAATTTTCATGAGTATTACGTATTTACATTTGTCGTAAACAATACCTGTTTTCAGAAAGCTTAATATGTTACAATAAAATTAATTCAAGATGCTCGACAAACCTGAAACTGATGCATTAAAATTTAAGTTGCAAGAAAAAGTTAAGATATTTGGATTGAAATCAGCAAATGCAATTAAACGTTTGAGACTGCTGCACTGAAATGAGTCTTAGCGACATAAAAAAAATTATACTAGGTATACTATAGAAAGTAGTGCAAAAAATATGAACAAAATATACATATACAGCATTTATCAGGTACCAGCTGAACACAAATGAAAACCGTATCGGAAAATTCATTGTTACAAAATTTCCAGTGTATATTAGAAAAGTTTATGTTATTGAAAAATTAATTTCTTTAGCAATTCGCTTTAAAATAAATTGCAATGCTTACAGTAAGGAAGTGAACATATACTCGCATGTATTCGTTGTGCATAATCAAAAATTCACTTCGTCTATGCAGTTTTTTATAGAGCACATTTCGCTAGGAACATTTATGATGATATTTTTGCGTCTCACAGTTGCAGTATTAATTTTCTTAAAACTACATACATATTTATTTTTAACATTTTATTTGCTGAATAATCGGAAATTATTGTGCTATTAAACATATTCATGTACTCACTTATATTCGTACAAACACAGTTAAGGCAGAACAACAATTTGGCCGCTTTAAGACTAATGCTTGAGCTGAGCGTTGACTAGCTCTGGGTCAGTATAAAGTTATATACTCAAAAACAACAACAGAAATAAAAACATCTGAAGACCTTTACTTTTATTACTTGATTTTTTTTTTACAAATCACACTAAATATAAATTTTGTTTGAAGAATAAATACAAGTGTGTTATCTGAAGCTCAACATTAAGTTTACAGTTTAAAGTTTGAGTTTAGTAAAATTATTGCTGAGAAACATTTACTTTTACCTTTTCGTGCTAATTTCATTTCTATTTCTCTTCGAACTGATTCAACTTTCCACCTTTATTTCTTCATTAAATTCTGTATAGGATGAATCATAAATCTACAAACACATTAACTAAACGCTAATGCCTAAAAAAGAAAGAATATTTCAACAGGAATATGCTCAAGAGAACACTGAAATATTCATAGTCCTACATAATAGAATTTTTTTTATGTGTCTATGAGTACATTGTTGATTTTACAGTTTGTTACCGATTAATGTGGTTCACAGTATGTTTATATCTTTATGAAAACCGAATAGAGTAGAGCAGCAAAACATCCTATGGACTTGAAGGCGAGATTTAATTGGGTCACTGAAAAGTTCTCGAAATTTATCCTGATCTTTTCAGTGATTAGATTTTTTGTTCGTATCCTTCTCTGCTCATAACCACAAACTTTAGCATTGATCAGAGTATTTGATGAGGGTATTATTGTTATTTTTTAAGATCTTTTATTGTTCGTGTCGAGCATCTAAGTTGCTAATTTTTATGTCTGATCAATTTTTTATTACATTCGCGATTTTCATTTGAATATTTTAATTGTCGTGAAAAAAGGTTGTCTTTTGTTAATGACTATAAGGGTATTTATTGAAATATAGTTGGAAAGTTTAGCCTGTTACTACAAAACCAGTTCACTTTGCTAATAGGTTCAAAGAGGATATAGAAATAGCGAGGTAGATTCGTGTTCTTACTTCTTTTATGTTTAACATTTTTTTATTCGTCAGTATTAAGATTGATTAGAGAGTTTATTTCTATATTAAGTTCTGAGTGTCATTATTTTTTTCTTTTTTACATGAGGTGTTGATTTATTGTTCTTAAACAAAGTAAAGCAGAAACTACAAGTTTTGTTGAATTGCTCTTAGATGTTTATTCCTTTTTGTTGAGTCATTAGTAACAGAAAAGATACATCTAACCAACCCTTTCTGTTGTTTCAGATTTTTTAAAATAAACTCTGGTAATATGAAATGGTTTTGAATATCTTCAGAAACAATTTGTAATGACCACACTGGATGAGAAAACCAACTTCAGCTATATTTGATATAGAATGCAATAGTTGATACGACATCTATATTGGAGAAAAAAGCAGAAAAACGAAAACCAGATTCAAAGAACAAAAAAACATGAAAATCCTTACACGTTTTTAAACAGCGCAAATCAAATAAACACAACATAACCATAGAAAACACCCAGCTATTGTGTGGGAAAATACATATGAACAAACGCAAAATCAAATAAGTCCTACTTATACAACAGCTCAAACCGAAGTTAAACCAGTATAAACTAACATTTATTCCTTATATAAATTAATAACCTAATATCTAATTGCAGCGCCCCCTCAATCTCGTACCAATTTACACTTTCGTCCCTAAGCCATGTGCCCAACAACGATCAGTTACAAACTCTCTTTGTTAACTTGAAGATGACTCTGAGAAGGTCGAAACGTTGCTCTGCACTTTATTTCAATTAAATTTTTAATACGCATACCAGCCGTCTTGATAACTGGTTTGATTTAAATTTCACGCAAAGTTACACGAGGGCAATCTACGCTAGCCGTCCCTAATTTAGCAGTGAAAGATTACAGGAAAGGCAGTTCGTTATCACCACTCGCCACCAACTCTTGGGCTACTCTTTTACCAACAAATAGTGGGATTGAACCGTCACAGTATAACTCCCTCACAGCTGAAAGGACGACCATGTTCGGTGCGACGGGGATTTGAACACGCGACCCTGACCATGCCGAGACTCGTCTTGATAATACATTTGGCATTGTAGTAAAGAAATCAAGAAACAGGATCACACACAAAAGTTGTAATAGGTCCAAAACTTGAGCACTTTCAAAGAGTTTAATATTCTTCTTTATGAGAATGATGAAGTATAGTGAACTATTTGAAAGACATCGAGTTTTGGGTCGTTTGTAAACACCATCACATTTTAACATTCTTATACACACTAGAAGACAAGAGTGCAGATACATAATAAGTAAAGAAGTTTTTCACGTGATGGGTATATTGTTCAATTGTATAAACTTTTTGTTGTATTCTAATTGCCATTTAGCATAAAATAACACGTTTTAATACCTAAGTTTCGGACATTGAAGCTCTTTCTCTGTGAAAAATTAACTTTTAGTTCAGTTCCCTAGAGAACTGGAACAACACAGAGAAGGTTTTAAGTAGCTTTCGATTCCATACAACCACTTATCCTAAAATATTTTTTGAGTTTTCAGTGTATATAGTTAAACATCTCTTCATCAAAAAGCAAAATCTTAAATATTTTTAATCCCTCTGAGCATGCTATTACTTTAAATTAATGTAAGGAAAATATGTTGGGATATTAAAGTGCTATGTATTACAAACAAATTACATAGAAAATAATGCCATCTTATTTACAACAAAAGACACATGCCACATAGTTGACATAATGTATCTGATGGTACAAAATGGATCACATTATTTCTTGGCTCTGAAAAGTGCAATAAAATAATTTTAATTAGATCAGATTATTACATAGAACCTGAAAATTTAATATGAACAATTTCTTCGTGAATTGGATAAAAAAATCTGTATTTTTTATGATTTGTTCATCAGAAAAGTAAGCGTGAATGTAAAACATGGAACTTGTGTATTGTTTAGTTCTGTATATTCTATACTACTCGAATTTCATACTAACCGAATCTTTCTAGAGCCAAGTATAGCTCCACATACTGTTAATATTCGCAGTGGGTTTTATTCACTCTATGTGTACTTCGATACTGTGGAACCTCATATTGTTGGTGATGTACAAATGCCACTGTTACGTATCATACAAACTAAAGGCAGTAATGGAGAAATGATCATAAAAATATTCCCAAATCTTCATTAGAGACTCGTTCATATTGGGATTGATATAAAGGATGAAAATGTCACACTATTCCATTTAAACTAGAGAAAGTGATTATAACCATCCACTTTTGTCATCGTAAGAGTACCTTACTAAAATAAACTGTGTACGATGCATAGTACAATTACCAAGTGAGATATGGTGTACATATTATACAGGTAGCCAGTGGCAACTTCATCATAGACTGGAAGATATGTTCAGTAATCTTTTTCAACCACACCTTTTCTGAAGAAATCACATGAGCCTTAGAAATACAAACTGTTCAATCACGTAAATGTAGCATCATTTTTCACATTAGGAAAATAAACTTGCCTTTACTGGAAAATAACGACCAATAAAAAGACCTTGGAACTTTTTACGAGACATTCAATATATTTCTCTGCCTGATAAAAAGAAGAAACAGAAAGTTCCTGTGTCCAGTATCACTAATCCCCAGAAATGAAGAACGTCGTCTCCAGATTATTTGGATGAGTCACGATGTCTCACCTACCACATGAAAAGTGTACAAAGTCTGAGCTGGACCTGTTTTCTCTCTCTCCCGTATTATCCATAATCAAGAAATGTCAAATTTCGTTACGTGTTTTAGAATGGTCTTAAACTTTTGACCACGTAGTATCTAGGCTAATTTCACAGTGTTCACATTTTCCCTATTAAATTCTATAAACTTTTTTTTTATTTTTATTTTCTCTTTTCTTATTGTCATCCTTCGAAGCTCTAATCAAATAAGTAGTTGAGTCTATCAACGAAAAATGCATATTTGTTTTATGTTCATTGGCCTTAAGATTTTGACCAGCAGTGTATTTATAAGTGAGTGTGTAACAGAAATAATAAATACACACTGTTGTTATGCAATACAACAGGACTGCAATGCCGGAAGTAGCGTCATCTATCCTATGGCACTAGAAACAAAACTCCATAAAGAAATTTTTTACATGGGTTTTCAAGACGTGTGTGTTGTTTTGTGCTAAACAGAAAACAAATAAACAAGAAAACTAGATATAGTACAACAGTTACTAGAACGACTTTGGTTCGATAAACAGCATTACTTATTTTATAAGAACTACTTCTTCATCAATCATTTTATAATATAAAATAATTTATATTGTTTTTTTTATAAATGCTTGTTACAAGGTTACTTGTCTAACGGTAGCATTCTGTTAAATATAGTTACACTATTTCTAAGTAAACCTAAGTTACTGTGTTTTATCTGTTACTTGTTGTTCTTTCACGTCAAAATATCTATTGCATACCACTCCTAGTAGTTTACCAGTACGTTTAGGAACTTAAAACACCAAATACGCAGATATAGATACTCATGGTGGGAATAACACAGATGGCCCATTGTACAGCATTGTACTTAACTACAAACAAATAAATAAGGACCCGTGGCATAGTTATTATAGTAATAATAGCCTTACACGATTGTTATATAATATTTATTCAGAGACTCAGTCTACGTTCTAGTTGATATCCATTACATTGCCATTTTGTTATTATGTAATGCACAGACGAATTAAAAGGAAGGAACGACGATCTTTGAGGTCTCAGACATTAACATATCTTTGTTCATTTTAATATGAGGAACAAAGATCTGCGAAGTCTCAGACATGAACGTATCTTTGTTCATCTTTATATTAGAAACGAGGTCCTTAGAGGTCTCAAACATGAACATATCATTGTTCATCTTAACATGAGGAACGAGGACCTTAAAGGTCTCAAACATGAACATATCCTTGTTCATCTTAATATGAGGAATGAGGATCTTCGAGGTCTCAGACATGAACATATCCTTGTTCATCCTAATGTAAGGAACAAATATTTAAGAACACTTCATTCATTCTTATATTTCGAAGACACAGAAAACAAGTAAAAATAATGCAATATATCACATCCTTTGTTCTGTTTCAGGAAATTAAAATATTTGTGCATGAAATAAAATAATAACATTTAGATCATGAATAATATAGTACACAGACTTTTTGTCTTCCAAAGCGATTTCTCCTCAGAGTTGCTAGGAAACAAACAAACCTACCTTGCTAATATTGATATGTACATCAAATCTTAGAGCTAAAAACTGAGTGATGTATGAGAAATACATGGTTTTTATGACGATGAGTCTTCAGTAATACGTAAAAACAAGATATTGCTGAAGATAAAATGAGTTAGTTTTCAGGTGAAACTTAACCAGTTATTTTGAAAGCCCTTGAATATCGTATTTTATTTGCATGATCTTTTGCAACTAGGTACCAATATTAGACTGTAAAAGTGTTGTTTAAATACAATATGATATGATAAACCATCCCGAGGTGAAGGGACTAGATAACGTATTTTGATTTTTTCAATAATCCGCTTTAAATTAAGATGATTATAGACGAATCTTTGAAAAATCCGGCTTATTTTTTTAAGTCAGTGATTACCGCGTCTTCTACATTTTTGTTTTTTACTAGTTATATGCTAATGTAATGTGTAATTTTTATTTAGTAATTATTACCGAGTCTCGTGTAACATTTACGTTCTGTCTAACCACTGTTTTTTGGTTTTATGTCACATCAACTTTGTGGGATAAAGGTAATATGATTTCTATTTAACGTTTACATTCTATTGGTTAAACTTTATATAGTTGCTATGTCCATTCATATTCTATTGTAATTTGTAGTATTGTATTCTGTGAATTGTGGTTGCTGCATAACGTCTACGTTTTATTTTATAGTTGTTACGTAACGCCTACATTCTATTACATGTATCTGTATCAAATCTGTTCCTGAAACAATAAAATGAAAAACTGACGAATGGCCTGTAAATTGAGTGTAATTTACTGGAATGTTCATTTCAAATAACAGGAATAATTACACCACAAAAACATCATCAATAATAGTACTGAAAAACTAACATTTTCTATCTTTGAATTTTTCCCTTTTATAAAATATATATATTTTTTAAATTTTATACCCAGATCAGCCTTGTTGTGGCAGTTTCGTGCCAGAAGATAATGCTGAAAGTACAGAATCATTTTCCAGAATATCTCAGTGTGGCAGACTGTATATATTATATGATGAACTGGATGTTTCAAATCCTCCTAGTAGGATCACAGATCTTCGGGTAATAAATTTGGAAGAACTTTCTAAAACAGTCACTTTAAAATGGACGGCTCCTGGTGGAGATTATGACAGTGGAAAAGGTAAATTCATTTTGTCATTGTACAACTGAGATTTCAATGAATCCAGTTACATAGTATTTTGTAATGGTTCTGAAATTTTTTCCCGATCTGAAAAGGCATGTTGATATTTCAAATAATTTGCGAGCAGTCGTCAGACCGGAGAATCGGACAAGTGTGATGCCAGACATTTAGGCCCTCATCTGTGTTGACTAAGAAGTGTATGGAATATATTTAACCGAAAGTATAGAGCTATTGTATTTTGCTAATTCAAACGAAAGAAATAGCTCTTTAATACTCAACATAACATTTATAGAACCTTTAAAAATCCACTAAGTACTATTAAATAACTTTATAAATTTTTTTAGAGTTGAGAAATTAATGTTTTTTGCTTTGTTTTGTTTTGTAATGTTTGATAAATTATGAGTTAATGATATAATCGTTCGCCATATTGCATTGTGAAGGTTACAATACAAATGTTTATTATGCCCCTTAAAACCTAAACACTATAGTTAGCTAGTTGTTGGGAAACAATATGTATTAGAATAAACATGTGAAAAATGAAAGAGAGAGCTGACGTTGAAAATCACACTAAGCCATAACTGTTTAGAAAATTAGCCTAAATTTTAACTCTGTTTACACTTCCTTAGACGGCCCGGCATGGCCAAGTGGTTAAGGTACTCGACTTGTAATCCGAGGATCGCGGGTTTATAACCCGTCACACTAAATACCCTCACTCTTTCAGCCGTGGGGACGTTATAAAGTGACTGTCAATCCCACTGTTCGTTGATAAAAAAGTAACCCAAGAGTTGGCTGTGGATGGTGATGATTAGCTGCCTTCCCTCTAGTCTTACACTACTAAATTAAGGACGTCTAGTGCAGATAGCTCTCGTGTCGCTTTGCGCGAATTTTAAAACAAATAAATTGTTGTTGTTGTTTTGAATTCAGCACAAAGCTACACAATGGGCTATCTGTGCTCTGCCCACCACGGGTATCTAAACCCGTATTTTAACGTGTAAGTCCGCAGACATACTGCTGAGCCACTGGGGGGCAACAAATAAATACTTCTTATAAATTTCGAATATACTTATAAATTTAAGCTACGCGTAAACCTTAAAAAGTGAAATTATCTTTGAAATTGATTTATTACCTACCTGATGTTTTTGATGATTAAAATGCTTATAAAAACAGTATAAATAAAACGAATATTTTTTTCATTCACAACAACCTGCCGTAGGTCATATAAGTGTGTATTTCTATTACGCTTAACAATATGAACCCATTTTGACAAAACGTGCTCTAGGATTTTTAAGGTCTTTCATAAAGGTTATATTACAACTTATATTTTTATAAGCTCTTATAGTTTAACTCTTTTTCTTCGCCGTCCAGATTTATAATTTATATAAAGAAAACAATGATAACATAAATTAAATGAACAAACAAACATTAAAAATGTGTTATTAAAGAGTTACTTCATTTAATATAATATAATTTTCTCCAACAGGTTCATATTATATCGTAAAATATTTCGATAATATATATGATGCAAGGAACCAGTTTGAAATCACAGGATATGATGTAAAGCCTAATGACATTCTGTTAACTCCAGAAGAATATGGAACTTCACAGGAGGCAAACTTTCTAATTGACGATTCTGCATGGAAGGATAAAGAAATTTATTTTGGAATTGTCTGTGTGGATGACAAAGATAGTAAAGGAGAGATTTCTAATATTGTTGCAGTGTTTCTGAGATCATTTCCCGAAACAACAACTGTGACGGAGGTAACAACTACGCCTAACATTACCACAACATTTCCGAACGACAACAAAAAAGACGATTCGAATCCTAACGTTCCTTTAATACTGGGACTTGTTTTTGGATTCGCTTGTTTTGGCCTACTTGTTTTACTAATAGCTTTTCTTTATTTTCGAAGAAGAAAGTGGAAAGCCGAACATGATAAAGATTATAAAAATAATCAAAGACGTGCTGAAAAGGAGAACAACAAAAATGTTCATAGCAATCAAAAGAAAGATAACGACGAAATATTTCAATTGCCTATGTCTGCAAATTATCCGGAAGACAGCAACCACATCCAAAGAGAAATAAACACGAACCTGAATGATGTCAATGTTCACCCTACTATTGTCCAAGATGTTACACCTAGCGCCCCTAGTAAAAATCTCTCAATGTGGAAACACAGTTCTATCTACGAAACTGCCACTGATAGCGACAGTGATGTTCTAACACATCGTGGTAAAAAGAGTTTAAATGGACGTCCTGATTTCCAGTCAAATTCATCGCCACTGGATTCTTCCCTTCAGTCAATTAATGAAGTGTGCTTACCTCCTAAGTTCCCTCCGTCTATAGTAATTTAGTTTTTCTTTCCGATTCCAAAATAAGTGTTGATTACGTTCCAAATTCATCCTAAAGTTTCAATGTATAACAATGTTTTAATAATTCTCCCCACTTGCTTTTTTGTTCATTAGTGTTTTCTCGTATCTTAGATTACTTCCTACATCAGTTTTGTATTGCTACCCCATTTTGTCTTTTCAACATTAGTTTAGTAAAACTGTCTTAGTTGGCCGTGCTATATATAGTTATGTACTTCAATACATCCATGTTATTTTTTCATCTTTTTCAGTAGTCCAGTTTTGTATTATGTCTTCGGGTTGTTTATCTTTTTATAAATGTGTTTCAGAAGTTAAATGGTTATGTGTAAAATGTTTTTCGCTGGTGTATTTTTAATGCAATTGGCTTCCAGGTTTAACTTAGTAGACTCTGAAACTCTGCCTTCAACAACAACGTGGTAGATCTTTTCTCAAACTGCTATTTCTAGATAAGATTAGGAAACTTAGTTTTTTTTTTATTTGTTTATTTTTCCTTATCGCCGTCTCAACTTTACTCGTTAATTTTCGTCACCATGAAAGTATCTCTTGAGTTTTGGTCGTTTATATAAAAATGACAAAAGAAAAAGCCGTATGTTACTTACTTAGAGTAAAATTTTGATTCGTATTTAATTCAATAAAAGATCAGTACAAGTACCTCTAAGTCCACCTTCTACCTATTTCAATATAGTGCAAAAGCTAGTTTCTACCTGTTTCATTGCAGTGCAAATGCGATATTTACTGAACGTAACATAACTATTTTGTTAACGGAAAGAGAGAGAACATAAACTTCCTTATAATTGCTTCATAATAAGTTACAATTTTTAAATTCAGCTTTATATCTCTCACTGATCCCCATATTTTGTGGTACTAAATAAATGATGATATTAGTGAAGAGAATAAGAACACGAGACGTAACACATGAATGAAGGTAATAAACATAATATTCTGGCGAAGTCTTTCGCTAAGAATTTCTCATACACCTTCCTGTGAGGTTTTATTTACAGTCACCAATGAGCTATTCATTATTATAGGGTAAAATAAAACATGATGAAATTTAGTTGAATGGACGGCAACTGTCTGTTGTGAGAAACAAAATTACAGAGGAAGAAGTTTGGAAAGTATTTTGCCTTTGGTCTTCAGGTTGACGTGTGACGTCTTCTGGACGACGTTTCGAATGGCTAGTGTTTTTTTTTTTATCGAAACATTATCATCTATACCTTGTTTCTAAACAAGGCAGCTGCTGTTATTTCAACTGAATTCCATAATGAATACTATGGCTAAACTAAACAATAAATAAAAAGAAATAGAGGATTAAAAGGTATAAAATACATCTAGTACAAGATACATACCATAATACATCTAGTACAAGATACATACCATAATACATCTAGTACAAGATACATACCATAATACATCTAGTACAAGATACATACCATAATACATCTAGTACAAGATACATACCATAATACATCTAGTACAAGATACATACCATAATACATCTAGTACAAGATACATACCATAATACATCTAGTACAAGATACATACCATAATACATCTAGTACAAGATACATACCATAAAGTCTTAATATCTATAGCTTCCTGTTATTTACATAATCATGTCTTTCACTGTAAAACGCCTTTTTCGAGGGTTTAGTGGGCTCATAAAATCCCCTTAAACTGGAAGCTAAACCTAAACTTATAACGCTAGAGACCTGGTTTTGATATGTGGCAGGTACAAGATACGTAGCCCATTGTACACCTTTGTGCTTAAAAACAAACAGTAATTTGAAAAAATACCCCTTATTATAAACGTAGTTTCTACCAGCCAGTGCAACACCAAAATCCATTTGTCTGTGTTTTAAGTCATAAATGGGCGTACCTGTACAATAAATTCAGTTATAATTTTACTGATGAATTCTGAAAAAGCCATTCGTGCAATTGATATTGTAGTAAACTGGTGTGGTATAATGTTTTAAAGTAAATAACAAACAGTTCAGCTTTATCAAACATTTTCTTTACTATACATGTGATTCTTAAATGAAGTACACCCGCTAGTATAGCATTATGTCTCCGGATTTACAACCCTACAATCAGCGGGCTCGATTCTCTTCCCTGGGGTCAGCAGATAGCCCTTGGGGCTTTGCTATAAGAAAACACACACCTTGAAGAAAGTAAATCATCTTTCACTTAAAATGTCTTTTGTAAGTTTAACCATTACCAAATGAAACTAAATATTAAATGGTGAAAATACTATCTGCTTTCAAATAATTTTACATCCGTACATATTTTGTCACTAAAACTATTTTAGATTTCTGAAACACTTAGACGATATTTTGATGATAAAATTAGGCCCACTTAGATGGGGTCAGATATGTTACTGATTTGTTTATGACACAAAATAAAATACAACTTAATAGTTTTAAAACAAAAATATCAGCATTTAAAGTAATTCAAGAATGTTTTTATTGTTTTTAGTTTTCAGGGTAACTTTTAAACCTTGAAAGTTGTTCTAGATTTAATTTTCTCGTTACTGATTTAATTGATAAATAAAGATACTGTAGATATTTTAATTTGGATATTTAATTTTTGACTGTGTTCGGTATGAATGCGTTGAGATAAGTTTTGTTTTTAAGCAGCTGATGTGATATTGTATTTCTGGTGAAAAAACAATAAACAGGATTTCTGAAAATCGTGGACTTTCATTAATATTGTTTTATAATATTATTAAAGACTTGTGGACTCGGCATGGCCAGGTGGTTAAGGCACTCGATTCGTAATTTGAGGGTCGCAGGTTCGAATTACCGTCACACCAAACATACCCACCCTTATCACTTTTGTGGTGGGTGGTGATGACCAGCTAGCTGTCCTCTCTCTAGTCTTACACTGCTAAATTAGGGACGGCTATCGCAGATCACCCTCGTATAGCTTTGTGCGAAATTTGAAAACAAACTAAAAACAAGTGTTATATAAAATAACAAATACATGTTCAATGACGATAAATTTCATGATATTTTTGCTATCTAAGGCATGAAATTCGTTATATGTTCGCAAACCACTAACACACACTAAAAACTCGGTACACCAATGAATGAACAGTAACTTTGAAGATTTATAATACTAAAACCTAGTTTCCATTTTAATTGGAAACTAATCAGTGCAACTTATATCATATTAATTGGGAACTGCCACGTTAATGATTTATCACTTCTCGATTGCGCTAGTACACTTTATTTCTACGTGGTTTTCTACGATTATTTCACTGAATTTTCTGCTTTTGTGAGCGGTTATTTGTTGTACTGAATTTTATAGTTCACTTAAATTGTGAGTGCGTATTTTAATTATTATTATTCATATTTTTGGTTCATAAGCCTGTAGCGAAACTGACTGGGTATTTTGCTCCAACACCTAGAGAGATGTACTATATAGAAGCGGCCTGATATGGTCAAGCGTGTTAAAGCGTGTAAATCATAATCTGAGGGTCGTGGGTTCGCATCCCCGTCGCACCAAACACCCTCGCCCTTTCATCCGTGGGGGTGTTGTATTGTTACAGTCAATCCCACTATTCGGGGCTAGCGCAGATAGTCCTCGAGTAGCTTTGCGCGAAATAAAAAAAAACAAAAACAATACTATATAGAGGCAGCGCATGTCTATGACTTATTTATAAAGCAGATTTTTTTCATTGAAAGTTGATTTACATGGCGATAAATATATAACATATGCGACGTTGTTGTGAGCAGCTTACTTTGTATTCGATGCTTGTTAAACGCGTTTATACGAAACTTCAAACACGAAACTATCGAGCTCAGTAAATAATGGTTAAATAATAAAAAAACAATGTCGCTTTAATCTGCTGAAAACACGCAACATTCGACTGCGCGTATGTAGCTTAAAATGTATTATCTATAAGTAAAAGAAGGCCTGGCATGGCCGAGCGCGTTAAGGCGTGCACTCGTAATACGAGGGTCGTGGGTTCGCGCCCGCGTCACGCTAAACATGCTCGCCCTCCCAGCCGTGGGGGTGTATAATGTGACAGTCAATCCCACTATTCGTTGGTAAAAGAGTAGCCCAAGAGTTGGCGGTGTGTGGTGATGACTAGCTGCCTTCCCTCTAGTCTTACACTGCTAAATTAGGGACGGCTAGCACAGATAGCCCTCGAGTAGCTTTGTGCGAAATTACAAAACAAACAAACAATATAAGTAAAAGTTAAGAAATAAGATAATTAAAAACTGTTAATTTAAAATGGGACAGGGATAGGTCAAAAAAGTACAGAAAAACGCGAAGATTATATATTCAAGCTTACAACTAGGGGCTCAAGTAAGTAAACAAACTAGGCTGAAAATAGTGTCTTTAACTTTCTCAAACTACAAATACCCGTTTTGACTCCATGTCTATAGTACTCATCAATTTTAATTTAAAATTAATTAGAAAAGTAAACAAACTAGTCATTAAATAGTTTTTATATTATATACATTTATAGCGAACATTTATAGTTTTTGTGGAACTAAATTCTCTATACATGTATGTATTGCACAGCAAAGCTCAGATATATCCATAGACTAAGACACAACCTCCACTGTTAGAAATTCATCGTTTTCAAATAAAACATATAACTATGAAAGGACTCTTCAAATAATATTTCAAGTCTTTTAAAGTAATCATTCTGCGAGCATATGTTATTAATTTTAATGCTATGTGTTTTGATACACTTTACACCTAACATAATATAGAGGTTAGTTCCCTGAGGACACCGATTGTGTAGTGTGTATTACGGTCATCTAATGCTCACATATTATTGGCTGCTAACTCCTGTTTCGTGCTGTACTCATATTTTTAAAATAAATGCCAGATATTTGTAAAAACGTTGACTTAAATGGGTGACGATAACATCGTTTACACAAGAATTATGATGTCTTCAGTTTTTGTAGAACATAAAAGCAAGAAATCGACTTTTCAATTCTTCCAGTATCTTCACAATACATTATTTAATATTCTACAGAAGGGTAAAATACACTATACAAAGTGATTTTGTTGTAGGCTGGAGAAAGGAAAATAAAAACAATCACAAACAGGCGGCATTTAGTGGATTTTATTTATCTTGTAAAACTTATATGCGAATGTCTTTGTACATTTTTACGTGTGTAAAAAATCTGCAGTCAATTGTAAAGGTTTTAAAGTGTTGTTTCAACACTTGTCACTGTTGTTGTCATTCTTTCAAATGCATTTTTGTCGATAAGCCGCAAAAAGGTCAGTCACTTGTGAAGAAGATTTATATGATCTTTCAATACGAGTTAGGTTGAATTGACCGACCTTTTAACCACTTTATACTTGTTATAATTTCGATATTACTAACGTTTGATGTAGCACGAGCATCTTCACAATAAGTAGCTAGCAGACTTCAGTAACCATTACAGGTCTTTTACCTACAAAAATCTGATTTTTTAAAGTGAGTCTTACTTGAGTCTTTTTTTTTAGTGTTTCATTTGTAAAATGGTTTTCAAGTTAGGATTAAAAATATTTTTATGCATCTCGAAAATCTCAAATTTCGTTTGCATAATCACTACAATCTCCAAAATATATCTTAAACGTTCTTATTTCTCGTAAAACGTTGTATTTTATTTGTTATTTTTTCTACCCTATCTCTATGCAAGATTGGTCAGTTTGACATATCTCGTTACCACCAAAAGAAAGTAAAACTGAAGAAAATTTAAATTACCCTCTTTTTTTCTTTCTAATATAAAACTACACTTGTTCATGCTAACTTGCTTTAAAGTTGCAACAATATACATCTATTTATAGTTAAATTTTATTGTTTTATTGCCATTTAAATTTGTCTAAGTACTATTCGTACCATTATAAGTTGTAAATCACTTTGGGAACATGCGCTTCACATAACGCTATCGAACTAGATTACACAATTTTCTTGGCTTTCTAACAATGCGATAATAGCAGTTACAAATTCATCCAAGCTAGTCGATGTGTTTCTCGTGGGAACGAAGCTATTACTGAAAGAGAAACTGACATTTCTCAGTATGGAAAACAACGTCATATAATACGACGTTCTGTAGATGAAAAGCTTGGTTTTCTATTGATAGGACCGACATGGCCAGGTATATAAGTCACGCGACTCGTAGTCTGAGGGTCACGGGTTCAAATTCCCGTCACACCAAACATGTTCACCTTTTCAGCTGAGAGAGCGTTATAATGTTACGGTCAATCCCACTATTCGTTGGTAAAATAGTAGCCCAACAGTTGGCGATGGGTGAGGATGAATAGCTTCCTTCCCTCTAGTCTTATACTGCTAAATTAGGGATGGTTATCGCAGATAGCACTGGTGTAGCTTTGCGCAAAATTCATAACAAACCAAAACAAACAAAAAATTTTAGCGGTAGCCCCCAAGTGGCACAGTGGCGTGTCTGCAGACCTACAACGCTTGGAGCTGTGTTTTAATACCCGTGGTTGACAGAGCACAGATAACCTATTGTGTGTGTTTTTGTGGGAAGAGGGGTCTTATTTTCTCTGTGATGGGTCTGTAACTTAACAAAATTAACAGCTATGAAAATTATGCTTTGCCTAAAAGACGAAAATATTATAATATGTAATTTACATTACATTTCCTGCTTATTGCAGGGATGGTGAGTAATGTAAAGAAGCCCTGACACCTGGAGAGAAAATGTCACGCATTTCAAACTCGGTGAGATTCAGGATATTCTTTTTAATATTGCCTTAATAAACTAAAAATTTAAAACTTAGACGCAATTAAAATATGGATTATTAGCTGTGACACTAATTAGTATAACATTAAAAAACAATGATTTGATTAAATTTTCAATGTCACTCACTAAGAACCCTTGTGTCATGTGCAGTAAAGGATGCCCTTGGAAAGAGGGATATATGAGCATCATTTGCTTGTTCAAAAGGGTAATGTTTTGCAAGGATGTGTTAAAGGGTAGTACTACGAGATCTACGTATAAAGTTCACTCTGTGGATTATTCAGCACATTAAAATCATAAGTACTGGAACACATTGGTAGATTTCACATGATGAGTTTCTAGCTATGTCACGAGTTTGGATCACACATTGGTCATGAAACTAAAATTTCTGTTGCTAATAATTATTTAGGTGATAAAACTACATCCGACAACTTTAAGCACAAAAAGCACACTAGTCAGCTACATTCTTCGTTGTCACTGGTAAACTTATTGGAATTATAACCACATTTTAGGAGAATGTGTCCATAAATTTAAATAGTGAATTATTGTCACAGATCGTTTTCATAAATCAAACGACAAAATTCTTGATGTTTAGCGTTGTATTTAGAATGTAAGTAGATTCCATTAACATAGTAAATTTTCGGTGAAAGGCCTTGGATTTTAAACCCACAGGACAATTATTGGTAAGTTTCATTGCTTCAGATAACAAGTTGGACAGTAAAATGTGATAGCTTGAATCAAGTTCTTCCTACGACGAAAGCTTTGTGCCATATCAAAAGGATTTCTTTTTCTAATCGTTGATTATGGTGTAATTAATCTGATTTTGATTTCCTTCATTTCACATATACGACTACGCTCCACGAGGTATTGGGTTTCATTAACACTCCTTTGAAAGTTTTTCCGTAGATTGGAAATCTTTCCATTGTTCTGATATTACCTTTTCTTTTATTTCATTAATCAGTTTTTATGAGTAGAATATATCTCTTGAATTTGAGAGAGAGCATTGGCTACCACATTTTTATACCCGATAACTTACTTAGGTGTCAGTTAGATTATCCGCTAAATTGTTTTTTCTCTGTGTGTCAATGCCAAGTTTTCTGCTCGGACAATATTTTTCTTGAGTAGATATTGTCTCTAGGACGTCAGTATGAGATTCAACATCACGAGTTCTTTATGACAAACAGACTAGTTTTGTTCACATTTACATTTGATATTTTGTTTTGAGATAAAATCATATAGTTGTTCTTCTTTTTGAGTTTCAGCCACTGAACTAGCAACCTAGAACGTATTATAATCCATTTTAGAAGCGCGTAATATAGGCTTAGTAAAAAGTAATATCTTTATTTCTTGAAATATGCACAGTTATTCCGAAGACAACGTAAAATTATAATTCTTCTTTACCAGATCTGTCAACATAATATGACTAAATCTAGAAATAAAACTATTAGACATTTGTGAGTCTCACAAATTGCACATTTTTTTCTGATCCGTTTGTTCATTAATGATTGTGTATTTCTTCTCAGTCTTGTAGTCTGACTTCCGTACTTAATTCTTGAGAAAATTTCACTCTTTACATGAGCGTTATATTCGTGTTATTTCAAAAGTCACAAAACACATTCTAAGTCTACACTATGATGCTCTAGTATTTTTACTATATGCTAGAATGTTGTTGAAGCAATCGGACATCGAATAATCTACAATGACAGAAAATACTTCATTCATTGTCCTCATTAGAGTTTCTCTAGCATTGACGAATCTAGATAAAATCACGAAAAGTTCACAATTTCCAAACTTTGTAAGAAAGGTTGTCTCTAACCATACATGTGGAGTTGTCAATATCTATTTTGTAAGTCATGTTTGTGAATACCTACTACTGACAGAGCAAAAACACTTAAGTAATTATATAAGTGAAATTTATTTTTCTTTCGTTTAGAGTTTAATAATGTTTTGTATATGCTTTTGTTTTAATGATTAGCATTTTACTGTTTTCTGGTGTTAAATTAGCTCTAGCTTTTCGTATGTTATTGATACAAAAGACCTTTGTTTCTTTATAAACAGCAATACCTTTTGCTAAAATAATCTCCATTACCTATAAAACCTTGATTAATTATTTTTAACTTCTAAGCATCAAACCATTAACATATGTCTTTAAATTTCAATATAAATATTTCCTAAAAATAGTAACACTTCATAGAATATTTAAACCAGAATGCTTATTTGAGGTAAAAACAAAGTAAGACACTCGATTATTTGTACTGTTCCTGTCATGGATATTCAGATCCAGATTCTGGTGTTGTAAGTCTGCAGTGCCAGTAGGGGGTAGCACTATCTGACGCACCAGTCTATCTAAATTACATTTTGTTTTGTACTACTGGTAAGTAACATATCTACAAGGTAATGTTAGCTAACTGTATCCTTCTAGTATGCGTGAGTAATATAGTTAGTATTATATTTTAATCTTAGAAGTGTTAAAACAACAGAAATTGACATCGACCTCAATAACGTATTAGTAATGGACTTTATTTTAAAATAGAAATAAAGCGGTGAAGTAAAATTTCAACTTAACCCAATAATATTAAACTCGCTATCTCATTAGATTATTTTACAGCATTTATTTGTTTGTGCTGGTTTCTGTTTAGCTAGTGCTTTATTCTTGCGAAGGGTGTCGCTAGCGTCGCAAAATATATTTGCCCTAGTTGTTGTTGTTTTGAATTAAGCACAAAGCTACACAATGGGCTATCTATGCTCTGCCCACCACGGGTATCGAAACCCGGATTTTAGCGTGTAAGTCCGCAGACATACCGCTGAGCCACTGGTTTGCCCTAGAAGAAAAATGTTTTTATTTGCATAATTTATTTAATTTGTACAAATAAAAACTAATGACGCTTATACAAACTGTTATTTATAAGGATAATATCTTATAGGTCATGAAACTTTCACTTCTATTTGTCTAATTTGATTTATTATTATATACTCACTATAATTCATAAAATTAGTTATGTTATCGGAGAAGTATCATGATTTAGACTGATTGTTTAGAATTAAGCACAAAGCTGCACAAGGGGCTATCTGTGCTTTGCCCACCACGGGTGTAAGTCCGCAGACATACCACTGCACCACTGGGGGGCATGATTTAGATAACTCATGAAGTGATATTAATTTTTGGGAAACACTTTCTGCAACTGTAATTTTTTAAAGTAGTTAATGGGTGATATTCTGTGTTGTATTTAATATGCAAGTAGAGTCAATTAATGTAATAGATTTCCGGTAAAAGACCTTGAATGTCAAACGTACAGGACAACTATTGGTAAATTTCATTCACAAAAAAAACAAAAAAAGAACGATTTAACGGATAATCTAATTGACAACTAAGTAAGTACTATCTATCGTTTACGCTCTTATAATTACAAAATTAAGAAGTTTTGCATTTTTCAATTTTTTTGTTTATCCTTATGAGCTACTTTGACGAAAACAACCACTGATGTAATAATTCATCACGCTTTATAACAATGATCTACTTTGATGAAAATTATTTTTAATAACATTATTATTAGATTTAATTTAATCGGAGTTATCATTGAATTGATATAATTCACACAGTTTCATGGAAATTAGTTATAAAGTTTCAATGGGTAAGTTCGGATAGACGGTCCTTCGTTATACAGTTCTGATCTGGTAACTATAATTATTATTGTTCAATACCTCCAGACAACTGACTTGCTCAGTAGGGTTAGTTGCTGTTATGTGTTAAAAAGCACAAAGCTACCACGGGTATCGAAACTCGACTTCTAGCGGTATATACACTCGCAGACATTCCGCTTTGCCCCATGGAATTGGTATAAACACAATTTTATATCGCTGCGTTGCTGTAATGATCTTGAAACTGTGTTGAAATGATTCAGTGACACAACCTTCAACAAAATGGTTATAATTGAGAAACACGTGAAGTTTGGAATAAAACGGTTTCGTATTCTTGTATTGGTTCATACTGAGTTAGGTTAATCGTTAGAATTCTCTACATTGAATCATACAGGAAACAATTGTGGTGTAAGTAACAATTGGTAAAAATGATATAAAATAGATTGTTGAACTTCATGGTTAAATGTGTTGTTGTAATTAATTAATGTCTTTTTTCAATGTAGGTGGATTTAAGTTTCGCTACTTCAAAAGTTTGACGCGTGTTATTGTTCATGAAATCACTTGCCAGTTCAACGAACATCTGTCAAAGTTGTATGAAATTTTCTGTGGTAAATAATCTTTATATGGAATACATTTTTAAAACAATAATACTCATATACATATTTTTATTTATTTCTTTCAGAGCAAATGTTCATACTTCAGTTCTGGTTTCAACATGTAAATCAAACACGTTTTCTTTATACGTACAATTGTTTTTCATGACGTCCGCGAGCGATGATTTTTAAAATATTGCAATGTATGACAGTATTAAATTCGCCAAGTATGTGATCACATACTTGATTTATTATTTGTCATTATATTTTCATATTCCTTTGCGCGTGTTGAAAAACCACCTATGGCTTGAACCAATATACCTAAAAGTACATCGTGGACATTTAAATTTATAAATTATCATGGAACTTTCTAACAATGAAACTCTGTTTTTATAGTTGAGAATATTGTGAATTGCATTTTTAGGCTTAACAGCTGTTTCAAAAGCGTCGTGTTGATAAGTAAAAGAGCAGAGTGGAGCAGTGAAAGCGTACTGGTCCTGTTACCTAGAGGTCCGCTAAGTTTTCTTTATTTCTATCTTAGTGTTATGTAAATGTCGTGTAAGTGTTTTGTAAACGATAACATGTCGTGTTGTGTTTAAATTTTCATTTTTATTATTTATATTTCCATATCTATATTATTGTTTCAAAGTTTAAACCAATAAAATATGTTGTTATTCATTTAAAAATAACATTTAGAAATTTCTAGAATTAGGTAGATCAAATATATGACTATAAACGGAAATGTATGGCGGCTTAGTGTCCAGACGTTGAGTCTCGTGCAAGAACGGACATGCGTGTATTGCTCTGGAGCTCTGTGGAAGTTACACGATGGTTCGAGAAGTCTAGGCCTATTAATATATAAAGAGACGGAGGCGCACGAGAAGGAAGAGTCATTAGTTTTTATTCGAAGAAAAGAAGAAGAGCCAGTCATTAGTTTATATTCGAATCAAGAAATAGTGTCTTTGTTCGAGAAATTGTAAACGTTTGGTGTGTGTTTATTCAACTTGAATTTGTGACTGAAGCTAGATCTACAGAAGCTGTGATTTTATTTCGTCAATCTCTACGATTCGTTCGAATTACTAGTTATACTGAAGGTCAACACGTGTGGAACTATTTAGAGGAGACCGGGAAAATTGGAAGGAGATAAGTTTGAGACGTTCATCGGAGGCATGGTGAAGGGAACTTCGTCGAGTTTATTGAACTCTGAATTGTTTCTGGACTTTCATTCTAGATCATTATATTGGACACAGGCCAGTACCATTTTGTATCGTAATTAACTTTGAAGGTTGAAACCAGTACTATTTTGTATTGTAATTAATTTTGAATGTTGAAACTGAATATCTGTCATTGTTAACATATAATTTACGTTATATCTGTTACATATATAATAGTTTAGTGTAATAAATTATACAAGCTGTTATCTGTGTCTTTCTGTTGCGTTTGGTCTACGAAAAACATAAAACATTAAAAAACGTAACACTTAGAAGTAATTTGCTTGAAATATTACAGTGCTGTTTTGTTTTTTTGCTATCAGTTCTATGTTTCTCCATAAATATTCACCTCATCATCAGCAGCCACTCGATTCCATTAAGGAACATAGGGCCACAATCACTGCGGTTTCTGTAGCAAGTTTTTTTAAGTAAGTAGGTTGTTAACCCACTGCACCTAGCTGTCCATAATTTAGTATGGTAAGACTAGAGGGAAAGCAGCTAATCATCACCACCCACCGCCAACTCTTGGGCTACTCTTTCACCAACGAATAGTGTTGATTGACCGTGAGAGGGCGAGCATGTTTGGCGCGACTCGGGTGCCAACCCGTGACCTTCAGATTACGAGTCGCACGCCTTACGCGCTTGGGCATGCCAGGCCACAAATATTCATCTACTATGCAGTAACTATACATTTATCACATAGTTTTATATCAATATTGCATAAAAAAATATCGTAGGCTCAATTTAGCATAAATATAATTTAAATTAAACATAAAGAGTGAAATATATGGTAGTAAAAAATAAAAAAATAAAGGATTTAGGTAGGTAGGTAGGTATTCAATGTTTATTGGCACAAACAAGGCTATCCGTGCCAGACAAGATATGGTACAGTATAGGTATGGGGCAATTAAGGTAAAAAGTAAAATATGTAAAATTAGGAACTGACTGAAGCAAGAAGTACACCCTTGCTGACAGTCACCTAAAGTTGGCCTTCCCAGTCCTGGGTTCATTTCAAAATAAAAATAAAAACTAAAATGTGTAAAATTAAGACTTGCCAGGAAAACTGAAGCAACAAGATCGAAACTGCAGTCAGTCACCTAATGCTGGCCTTTTCAGTCATGGGTTCAAGTCAAAATAAAAATTGAAGTGTAAAATAAATCTTGTTAAAACATTAAAATGTGTAAAATGAATCGTGTTAAAACACTATATAGTCCGATACAAAAACCTTAAATTAAGTATAAAAACCACTGGCTCTTAAAAATGTAAAAACATGAGTGAGATGGGCAGTTTCAGTTTGACATGGGCCAAAGTCAAGGGCAAACCTGTCTTACAAGTATCTTTAAAATGTAGATGATTGTGATCTGAGTGTCACATAGACCACACATTGGTGTAGCAGTACCAGATAAAAGGAAGAGGTGGGTTAAAAACTGTGACCAATGAGCATCCTTGCCAAAACAACTTCCTCTTTTCGATCCTTACGGAAGCAAGAGGACCAAAGACCAAGAAAACGTTTTATTTGAAAAAGCTTGTTATTGTGTAGCTCATTCCAGGTTGTCTGCCATCTGGTGTACAATCTGGATTTGATAACTGGACCATAGACCATGTATAGAATGGGTACTGGGGTGATAGATCCAAAACAGATACTTTGCTGCTCTGTCAGCCAGCTTATTCCCACAAATATCAACATGACCTGGTATCCAAAAGAATTGGATGGAGCACAATTGATGAGAAGAGGGTGATGACTATCATGGAATGATTCTAGGGCCAATAGACAGCTGAGTGAATCCGTATATATTGGACAATTTGTATATTGCATTATTTCAGTATGATTTTGGGCAAGGGAGATGACATACAATTCGGCAGTGAAAACAGAAACTGTAGGCGGGAGTCTGTGTGCCACAATCGAACTGTCACAAACCATGGCTGAGCCCACTGAGTCACCCGATTTGGAATCATGAATGAATGGATCATATGAAAGATATTCAATAAAGAAAGAGCGATACTTCTAATTGGGTGTATCAGCTTTCCTTAGATGACTCAAAGATAGGTTACAATTGGGGACAGTAATTTGCAATGGTGAAATAGGCCGATATGATGAAACTGCAATGTTATTCAAGGATAAATCCAAATATTCTAATTGTGCCTGGATACGGAGACTAAAAGGAACAATGGCAGATTTTTTGTTATTAAAAAGTGTGGTTCATTGTAGTTGAAAAACACGACTCCAGGAAGGATGCTGTGGTAAAGATCGAAGTTTGGAAGCATACATTAGAGACAGTTGCAAACGGCGAATATATAGAAAGGGTTTATGAGATTTCACATACAAAATTTGCACGGGAGAAGTACGAAAAGCTTCAATACAAAGCCGAAGCTCCTGATGATGGACAGAATCCAACATTTTTATTGGTTAGGTTCTGGAAGAACCATAAACCACAGACACATGGTCAAGTTTGAATCGCATGAGAGCACGATAAATGTAGAGCATGGAGTATCGATCTGCTCCCAATAAGTATAAGAGAGGATATGGAGAATGTTCAATGCTTTTAGACATTCAATACAAAATTGCTTGATGTGCGATATAAAATTTAATTTACAATGAAATATAAGACCTAATAAATTTGTCTTAGAGACGACAGGAAGTACAACTTCATCAATACGAAATTCTGGATCTGGGTGGATTCCCCGTTTGCAGCATAAATGTATACAAACGGTTTGAGAGAGTGAAAGTTTAAAACCGTTTGCAGTGGTCCACTTCAGTATCTAATTGATTGCAGTTTGTAGCTGCCGTTCAATAAACCTCACGTTTGATGACTGACATGTTCAACGATGACATTAATCTTTATAATGAAACATTTGACACTCAGAACACAGCCCTGAGAGATTCCAAGTTCCTGTGGGAAAAAATGAGAAAGTTTTGAGTCCACACGGACTTGGAATCAGTGCTTCATTAAGAACTACTGGATGAAAAGGGGTAAGTTACCATACAATCCGTATGAGTGAAGGTCTCGTAAGATGCCATATCTCCATGTTGTATCGTAAGCTTTTTCTAACTAAAACAGTAACAAGATGTTGTCTCCTTAAAAAAGGCTTCTCTGACTGATGTTTCAAGGCGAATTAAGTGGCCTATCGTAGAGCGTTGTCTTCGGAACCCACACTGAGTAGGTGAGAGGAAGTTGTTTGATTCAAGAAACCAAACGAAGTGGGCATTGATTATCCTCTCTAAGATCTTACTGAGAAAACTTGTCAAAGCAATGGGATGGTAATTCGAAGGAATCTTTGAATCCTTCCCAGGTTTCAGAATAGGGAATATGATAACTTGTCCCTAAGCATTTGGATAGATATTTTCCTGCCATATCAGATTAAAGACAACTAGGAGAATAGTAAAAGAGTTCTGAGAAAGGTGGCGTAACATCTCATAATGTATATTATCAGGTCCGAATGATGTATTACCAGACCAATGAATAGCAAGTTTGAGTTCCATCAGTGTAAGAGGGCGATTGTAGTCATAGGAATGGTCAGTTGAAAAGGAAAGAGGCAGATGCTTCGCCTCTGTTTTAATGACTAAAAAGGAAGGAAATAAGTTTGAAGAGCTAGATACACTAGAGACGAAGTCCCCAAGAGTATTGGCAATACTCTGTGCATCTGCAACTTCATGGCCATCATATATTAAGATAGAGATAAGGTATATCTTCCACTCACCCTCCGGATCTTATCCCATATAACCTTTGTGCTGGTGGTTAAAGAAATGCTGGAGGTGTATTTAATCCGATATTCCTTCTGGCTTTGACGTCTAACTTGCCGGGCGTGTGCACGGGCTTGCTGAAATGCAATGCGGTTTGAAAGCGCGGGGTATATTCGAAATTTATCTCAAGTACGCTTCTGAGTTTTCCGTGTTATAGAACAGGTAGAATTCAACCAAGAGCGGTAATGCCGTAAGGAAACATGTTGAGGTTTTAGGGATATATCGAGTAGCAGCTTGTACAATACTGTTGGTTGCTGTTGCTATACAATCATCTGTGAATGATTTACATTAGATGGCAGGATCAAGTTCCGAGAGAGTAGTGAAGGAAGGCCAGTTGGCCTGGACCAACTTCCACCAAGGTACATGGGTCGGGTGGTACTGATCACGGCAAATCTCTTTTAAGATGATGGGAAAATGATCATTACCTCGTGGATTAATATCAATCTCCCAGGAAAAGTGAGTGCTTAGCAAAGGGGAACAGACAGAAAGAACTATAGCTGTAAATGACTGACTAGGTACATGAAAATATGTGTAAGAGCCAGTATTGAATAAAGCCAGGTTGTGGTTCAACAGCATATGCTCTATGATACACTCTCTCATATCAATACATGAGCTACCCCAGAGGGGATTATACCCATTGAAATCTCCTAAGATATAAAAGAGGGTAGGCAGTTGCTCAATGAGGGTATCGTGGTCCGATTATTTATAATGCATTTCAGGTGTAAGGTAAAGAGAGCAAATAGTGATGGTACAACCCAAGGAGACACGAATGGCTACAGCCTCCAAGAGTGTGGTCAATGACAGGGACCGGGTGGGCACGTGCTGATCAACCAGCAATGCAACTCTCCCATGTCTCTGTCATACACTTAGCCTGTCGTTTCGGTATAGTGAATAGTGGCGGATAGTAACTATATTTGTAGACTGTAGAAATGTTTCCTGCAAAGAAAGACATATGGGATGATAAAAGTCAATCAGATTTTTAATGTCAGTCATATTTGATTGAAAATCTCGATAGTTCCATTGGATTAGTGTGGCCACGTGTAGCTATTTCAGAGGAGAAGATGGTAGAGTGTCCTTCTGCTTACGACCGCGTTTTCTTCTTTATTGGATGTGGGTCTATCGCACTCTAAGGATCCTGTTCTAGCTCGAATGGTCGGGTATGAATTTATCGGTACACGTACTAATGAATGAGAGCACGGACGAGTTGTTTGTTTAATTTTTGGGGTGTCAAGAGAGGGAGACCACATGGAAACATCTTGACTTGAAGAAGGTGAAGTTCGACAATGACTGGAAGGTGTGGTCAGGACAGAGATGGAAGGAGAGACTGATTAGTAAACTGTGTTGATTTTGGGAAGCGCTTTATTAAGATTTTTAAGATTTGCTGGTAAAGATTGTGTAGGGGATAGGGTAAGGTGTGTTTGGACTCATTCTGTAGTATTAGAACGGGTTACAGCAGCACAAGTTCTGGTCGGAATAGGTTATAATAATTATCGAGCCTCTGTGTACGTGAGATTGTTAACTGTCGAGACGTTGTATTTCTGCGTACCATTACAGTTTATACAATGTGGTTCGAGTTGGCATTTGGTGGCATTATACTCTTTACCACCACAATGGGCACAAATCAAGGAACCACGGCAAAATTGTTTTGAATGACCAAATCGTTGACAATGAAAACATCGTACATGATTTGGAATATAAGGTTGCACCTTACAATTCAAATTTCCTGCTTTTATTGTGATGGGAGGACGTGGTACAGTAAATGTTAGTATTAGAACATTTGATGGTTCCAGATTTCCATCTTTTCGAGTGAAGATTCAACATACTGCTGTGACACCTTGGCTGGTGAGATCTGCGAGGATCTCCGATTCAGGGACAGTCTTTAAATCTCTTTTAACTATGACTTCTCTGGAAGTATTTAAAGTGGAATGAGGAGTAGCTTCAATGGGTATGTACCCCAAGGTTTTTGATATCAGGAGGAGTTTGAAATGCTGTAATGAAGATGTTTCCACTAAAATGTCACCTGAACGTAACTTTATTACCAATTTAGTGGAGCCAGCAAGTCCTTCTGAATAAGAAATGGGGACATTTGCCCTAAAGGTTTGTCACTTAAGGAATCGCGGGACATATTCTTGTTGTGAATTAGGCTGTACAGACTCATCAATTCGTGGTCGTTTTCCAATTGTCGGGTTTATCTCGATGGTTTCAAGCTGTGTTATATTTTTGTTTTAGGAGTATCCATAATGAATAGAAAAATTTTCGGTGCCCACTGACCCAACAAGAGGACGCGCTACAGTGTCTTAAGAGCACTGCAGTGACACCAGGGTTTCGTGAGCGCTATATCAAAACACCAGTGTCAGACACAACAACCACAACACCCATTGTGGACGTCCTATGCTGGTACTCGGTTAATCCTGGCCCAAATGGACCAGCCGATTGATCCTGGGGACACCTCAAGACCGCCCGTTTACTGGAATTCAAGACCAAAGTTATGTGTTGTGGTTAGACCCCTCAACCACCAGGATTCTCTCCTTCCCTTCACGGGTTACCACGCACGGCAAACACGCAGGTGGATGTTTAGATCCCAGAAGAGGTAAACTGTAAGAATAGAACCGTCTCTGGTAGGTCTCCTTACTACTTACAGGAATCCACATCGAGGGGAAAGGATTTAGGTAACATATATTAAAATAAGCTGTTAGATTATAAGTGTATTAAATAATAGATGGAACAAAACAGAAATATATCAAAGGTAAGGAAAGCTGGAAGAAAAGATAATTAGTGGAAGA
Organism: Carcinoscorpius rotundicauda; assembly: GCA_011833715.1. Classification (NCBI taxonomy): domain Eukaryota; kingdom Metazoa; phylum Arthropoda; class Merostomata; order Xiphosura; family Limulidae; genus Carcinoscorpius; species Carcinoscorpius rotundicauda. The sequence goes on along the minus strand of CM022405.1, from coordinate 23,325,554 downwards.
ATTAATATGTGGCAGGTTAGCAAGAATGAGTAATAATATAATTGAAGAAGTAGAAACATTTTGTAAAGTCTTGAAGGAGGAACAAGGCACAACAATGTACTTATTGAAGCGCTATGGAAAGTATTTTTCACATTAGAATATAGACTGGATAGGGAAGAGAATGGTCAATAATAAAAATATAAGTTAAAAATAAGCTATAAAAACTATTTGAAGATACAAAAGCGAAATAGATAATATAGAGGATGTGGATTAATATATTTAGTTGTAAATTTGGAAAGATTTTTAGGGAATATATATTTATTATAATTACTATTATTAAATTTGATTCCCCGTCACAGCAAACACGTTCAACGTTTCAGCAATGGGGGCGTTATAATGTGATAGTAAATTTTACTATTTGTTGGTAAGAGATTAGTCTAAGATTTGGCGTAGGTGATGATGATTAGCTGCCTTTCCTCTAGTCTTTCACTGCTAAATTACGGACGGCTAGTGCAAACGGTTCTCATGTAGCCTTGGGCGAAACTCAAAAAACAAACAGTTTAATTCCTCGAATGTTTACAGTAGCTACAGTTGTAAAGGCTGTTAAATATGTCCTGTTTTCAATTAATTTTTTCTCGAAACTCTTACAGCTAAGCTTCTTCTGTTTTTGCACCTCACTATGTACAGTCAACAATTTCAATATTTAGAAACATTTTCTACATTCCTTGGCTTTCTATAAAAGGTGGCATTCTTAATTTAAACATAAATTAACAAACCATCTTTCAACTTAATGTGGTTACTAGTATATGTTAACATAAACTAACAGAATCTCTTTTAACTTAATGTGGTTACTAATATGTTAACATAAACTAACAGAATGTCTTTTAACTTAATGTGGTTACTAATATGTTAACATTACAAATGTTGTTTGTTTCAGGTCATAGCTTTATCTAAGTAATTATATATGATATTTTTTATTATTTTATTTGTAAAACAAACAAAACAGTTTTACTGAAAATTATTGAAAGGAATTTTACGTAAATCCCAATGAAGATATTCCGAGATCTAGTCGTAAGAAACACAATAAATATATTATTTTAACCAAATTTACTTTAAAAAGCACTGGAAACCAGTTTTTAGAATCACAACAAAAACTTATAAGTGTGTTATTATGATACATTTCTAATTAAAAGTTACCGTTATTATTTTGTGTATGAACGTATCATGGGAATGATTGTTTGTTGTTGAATTTCGGGAAAAACTCCTCGAGGGCTATCTGCGCTAGTCGTCGCCAATTTAGCAGTGTAAGACTAGAGGAAAGGCAGCTAGTCATTACCACCCACTGCCAACTGTTGAGCTACTCTTTTACCAACGAATAGTGCGATTGATCGTCCCATTTCAACATCCCCTCGGCTGAAAAGGCGAGCATTTTTCATGCGATGGAGATTGGAACCCGAGAATTACGAGTCGCACGCCTTAGCCCACCTGGCCATGCCGGGCCTCACAGAAATGAAGATGATTTGTTTGTTTGTTATTATACACAGTGGGCTCAATGTGCTAGTCCCACTACAGGTATCACGAATCCAGTTTCTAGCGTTGTAATTCGGCAGATATTTAAATTTAAAACTGTTATATTGATTATTAAGGTATGATAAAAACTGACGTACTTGTAAATCATCGATGAAGATGAAAAATATCACAAAAATAACTTTCATTGAGTAAGAAAAACGCGAAAGTCTTAATACACATAAAGAAAATCCTTTACCTTGAGTTTTTGAAAGATAGACTCTTATAGAGTTTCTGTCACGTCATATGATCATAATTTTAGTGACATATTTAAACTTCACAACTATTACATTACATGATAGAAAAGGAACAAATGAGCAAGAGACATGATAATAACTGTTGGTATTGAATAACAAATGAAAATCCTAAAGGCAGATCTTTATAGTATTTTCCTTTTGATGCGATAGGTCAACCACTAATTTACAATTTCCTTCAAAGGTGATATAAATGTCTAGATACTCCATGTGAAAACTCTAATATTACATATTTGTCTTAAAATGTAAGTGTTCATTTTATTCGAGACTTTATACTAACCAAAGATTTATCAAATATCTACAAAACAATGCTCCCATGGAGGTGAGATTCGAACCTTTATATATCACAACCAAATAGCCTGGCTTACTTGCCAAAATGGTGGCGATTTTTCTGAATATATACTTAACAGTAAATGTTATGAACACTTACCTAATTAATCTGTTCTGTAGCTAAAATTGTCTGTTTACCTGTATTTAGCTTCTAATTGTATTTATAAATTAGATCACGGCCTGGCATGGCCGAGCGCGTTAAGGCGTGCACTCGTAATCCGAGGGTCGCGGGTTCGCTCCCGCGTCGCGCTAAATATGCTCGCCCTCCCAGCCGTGGGGGTGTATAATGTGACGGTCAATCCCACTATTCGTTTGTAAAAGAGTAGCCCAAGAGTTGGCGGTGGGTAGTGATGACTAGCTGCCTTCCCTCTAGTCTTACACTGCAAAATTAGGGACGGCTAGCACAGATAGCCCTCGAGTAGCTTTGTGCGAAATTCCAAAACAAACAAACAAACAAACAATAAATTAGATCGGGCTTTATTTTTTTGATAATTTATTTTCTTTTATGCCTTTATGTTATTGACCGATTGAGATTTAATGCTTCGTCATAATTGGCAGTTCAACTCGTTTCTTCACTGTTTATTATTTCAAAATTTCAACACAAATTTTTAGTTCTACCAGTGGCTTCTTTAACTTGTTTTAAAGGACCTCTGTATATCTTCGTTTTAAAATTCTTATGACAATACCTAATTTGTTTATTGTTTGTTTATGTGTTTAGTATTAAACATAAGTTAATGATTACATGTTTTGATTTAGATTAACACTTTATTATGATTTATGGCTTGCTTGAAGAACTAATAACCGTCACACGTGTAGTTATTCTTATATAAGGGTACCCAATTTTCATTGATTTTATCTAAATACGAATTTCAATACATTACAAACTAAATTATATTTCTATGCTAATTTTGTAAGCGGACTCGTGATCTTGCTGACAACTTATATTCGGTTTGTGTGGATTTTATTTCTTTATTTATCTCTAGTGTAGTTGTCAATATAAACAGCAATCAAATAGTAATTTCCGATATTTCAACTTTTACTTGCTATAGTGTCTCTTTAAGAAATATCAACATTAAGTTTTTGGCACAATGGTTAAATTTTTAAAAAGAAAATTTTGACCGCTCGTAGTTTTGTTACATACGATCAATTAATAAAGTGTCCTTGAAATAAATGAATTACTAACTAAAGAAATCCCTGGTGGCGCTCATGATTATTTAAAATATTAAAAATTATTTCGTTCATTATAAGTATTCTGATGCTACGTGAAATTTTATGGTATTGTAATCGTTCAAGCATTTAAGAACAAGAGAGAATCACTAACAGCCTCGGCACTTGAAATTCTTTTAAGCAGAATTAGAGTAAACTAATTTATGAGGTCCTTTTGTTCATTTTTATTAGTTGTATTTCGTGCGCTACCAATAGCAAGATTGGGGCACGCGCATACCTGATTCGGTTTTATTACTCGTCAGAATCTTTACTAGCTTATCCTGAAATTGAAATTCTTTTAGATAGGATTACAGAAAATTAAATTGAGACTTTCGGCGCAGTCAAATCTATCAATGCAAAGAATTTAACCTCCTGAGAAGAAAACTGTAAATATCTTAAATTGGTAAATAGATAACGATGTTATGAGCGAAAATTTGTACTTGAAAAAAGAACTCCATTCTGTGAGCTGCTATGACGCGGTTTAAAAAAGCAATAACAAGTTTTAATAGTTTTGACGAACGTTAAAATAATTTTTGTTTGTTTTTGAATTTTGCCCAAATCTACACGAGGGCTATCTACGCTAGCCGTCTCTAATTTAGCAGTGTAAGACGAGAGGGGAACAACTAGTCATCACCACCCACCGCCAACTCTTGGGCTACTCTTTTACCAACGAATAGTGGGACTGATCGTCTCATATGACGCACCCATGGCTGAAAGGACGAGCATGTTTAGCGCGACGCGGGCGCGAACCCGCGACCCTCGGATTACGAATCGCACGCCTTACGCGCTAGGCCATGCCAGGCATTGTAACTATAAAAAGAATAATTTATTTAAAAAAACATATATTTTTACTGTATCTTATTACGATTGCCCCCCAGTGGCTCAGCAGTATGTCTGCGGACTTAAATGCTAAAATCCGGGTTTCGATACCCGTGGTGGGCAGAGCACAGGTAGCCCATTGTGTAGCTTTGTGCTTAATTCAAAACAACAACAGCAGTCTTATTACGATAGTCACCACTAGGTGAAGAAACGTGCGACATATAAATTTAGAAAATATTTACCCCGTTGAAGTAATTAATATACTAGAGAGAAAATACGAATACTGATTAAATTCTAGCTTTGGAAACAATTCAGTGTTATTTCAGATTAGTATCGGAAGATAATAAGATAAAAACTGGTTATATTTTCAGCTACGTGTTTAAGCTTTGATATTTTATTTAAAAATTACTAGAAAGTCAGCTTGGTCTATGAGTTTTATTGTAAAAAGCTGCCTTTAAATGCTGTAGGTTTATAATAGTTTTGTCTATAGAAAGGCAGCTTAAACCTCAAATTGCAGAGACTTCATTGTAAAAAGCGTGCCAAGAAACATTTTATCTGTATATTGTAATATGTTTGGTTTAAATCATTTCAATAAAATAATGATGCATATAATGTAATCTTGAGAAGAAATGTACATAATGTATGTGTATTTTGTAAGAAAACTACAATTAAATTAGAGATTTGTGTGTTGTACTTAGACGTTTCATTTTCTATCAGAAAAAAAGTCAGGTGTCAAAGAATATTGAAAGGTACTACTTTAGAGGAAGATTTATTTTATTACAGTTTGCAACTTTTACGGTAAATAAGATTTGTTTTTAAAATCTACGACGTTTTGATCACTATTACTAAGTGGGCTACCAGTGCTTTGCCAACTATGGGCATCAAAACCCTGTTTTAAAGTCTAGTCACAACACTGTACAATTGAGGTAGTCCAGCATGGCCAGGTGGATTAAGGATTGAAGATGAATCCTTATCTGAACACCTTTTAGATGATTACAAAAATGCAAATCACTTAGAGCAACATTTTAGTAACAGATTTTATGTAATAACTGTTTTTCTTTCAGCTATAAGCTTAATCTTGGGCACGTGCAGGCTGTTCGTGCTCTCCCACTAAGTGATTCCTCGGGATACTCTCCTTTTCTTCCCACAGCGAATTATTCGGCTTTGGATCTATCGATCTCCTGCGTATACAGAGATATCACTAATACCTCTCTCCTTGTACTCGACTTTGCGTTTATTTTACCTACCGAAAAACAAAAGAAATATAATTTAACTTTAAAGAAAAGCAAATCATGTAAAACACGTTGAGATTCTAACTTGATTTTTATGCAAGTCGATAATTATGACTCCAAAATTTCATAATCAGATGGTTTTGAACATTTAAATGACACAATAATTTACCAAAGTATGGAAAGTTTAAATGCAGTTAGACGCGTAAATTCCATTGGAGAAATGGCCACGTGATTGAGGCACCTGACACGTAATCCGAGGGTCGCAGGTTGGAATTCCCGTTCGTCGCACTAAACATGCTCGGCCTTTCAGCTGTGGGAGCGTTATAATGTGACGGTCAATTCTCACTATTCGTTGGTAAAAGAGTAGCCTAAAAGTTGGCAGTGGGTGGTGGTGACTAAATGCCTTCGGTCTAGTCTTACTCTGGATCAGGGACGTTTCACGCAAATAAACCTCATGTAGCTTTGGGCAAAATTAAAAAACAAATAAACGAACATTAGGGAAAGTTAATGAATTATATTGAATTCTTTAAGTTGAGTTAGAGAGAAGGGGAAAAATGTTTTGAGATATCAAAAAATTTGGCATTTTTATTTTTTCCATAAATTCTTTAATCAAAACAGAGTAGCGAAATACTGTTTGAAACAGTTGTATAGTTTTCGCTAAGCGAGAAACTGCAGAATAAGCTATTTGAGCACTGACTACAGTAGGTTTCAAAATCTGAATGTAAACCTTGAGATATACCGCTGAATCTGTCCTTCGAGGGAACAGAGGTACGTTTATAAATTTTACACGCTAAAATTCAGGGTTCGATTTCCCTCCAGCGATTGCTACATACAGTACAGTGTAGCTTTTCTTACCCGCCAGACTTGTTAGAAAAAAAAAGGCGATAAAACCAAATATATTCATATTTCAAAAGTGCCTAGCATTACAGTAAGACCAAATGTAAGAAAAAATAAAATATCCAACACTCAAGTGATCTTTTGAACATATTAAAATATTTTCCCCTCATATTCTAAGTATTATGAGGTGTTACGTATTTTTTGATGTTTTAAGTTCTTTGTAGACTAAACGCAACAGAAAAACGCAGATAACAGCTTGTATAATTTATTACACTAAACTATTAACAAATATAACAAATATGACATAAATTGTATAATAACAGTGACAGATATTAAGTTACGACATTCGAAATTAATTACAAAACAAAATAATATTAGTTTCAAACTTCAAAATTAAATCACAATACAAAACGGTACTGGCCTGTATCTAATGTAATGATCTAAAATTAAAGTCTCAAATTCCAGTCTAGGGTGTGAATTTGGTCCCACGAAGAGATTCCGAAACAGTTCACAGTTCAATGAAATCGCCGTCTCTCAGCACAAGCGGTAATTCAGAAGTATCGTAGAGATTGACGAAATAAAATCACGGCTTCCGTAGATCTAATTTCAATCACAAATCCAAGTTGAATATTCACAGCAAACACTTAATCTTTCTCAAATAACTAACTTTCTTCTTTTGAAATGAAACTGGTGTTTGAATCTCACTCTTTGTCTTCGAATAAAACTGATGACGATTGAATCTCTCTCTTGTCACCGTCTTTTATACCGATAGGCCTATTTCTCGAACAATCTCGCAATTTCCATACAACTCTAGAGCAATCCGCGCGTGTTCATTCTTGCACGAGACTACACGTCTAGACACAAAGTCACCAGCACTCATTTACAAACATATGATTGGTCTACTTAATTCAAGAAAGTTCTAAACGTTACCCTAAATAAATAACAAAATATTAGTTTAAACTTCGAAACAATAATATCAATATGGAAAAATGAATAATACAAATGAAAATTCAAACACATGTTGTCGTTTACAAAATATTTACACATATACATAACATGAGGGACGAGTTTGAATTTTTTGAAAAAAAAATTATACTTTTGCTTATTTATCTTCACATGATCATGGACTTCTTATTCTAAGATCCAGCGGGAAGTAAGTAATTTCATACCATGAACATGTCGATAAATCATTGCCTAATTATCGAGAACCCTGATCATTATATCTTCTGAATTACTACTTTAAACAAAGAAACAAAGTCCCCCAGTGGCTCAGCGGTATGTCTGTGGACTTACAAAGCTAAAATTCGGGTTTCGATACCCGTGGTGGGCAGAGCACAAATAACCCATTGTGTACGTCTATGCTTATTTCAACACAAGAATAAAGAAGCAAAACTGATAAACTAATACAAACAACCATTACATGAACTAAAGCATGCCATGAATTAGCCGTATGTTCAGTTTTTCATAGTTGGACAATAGGAAGTGGTCATGATCAATAATTTCACTGTCACTGTCCACAGTGAGTAGAGTAAAAATGCAGTTTTATTCACTTTATGACGCCCCCACGGTTGCATGTTTGGTGTGACAGGAAGGAAACCGCGACCTTCTTATTACGAGTCGAGTGCCTCAACCACCTGATCATGCCGGGCCAAAATAACAGTAAAAACTCTGAACTAACTGAACATGCAAATCATATTGGTGATGTCACTTAGTGGGTAAAAAACTGTTATTTTAGCTAAACTCAATAATATAACTGTTACATATATTAGACAAACCACAGCAATAATGAATGCAGTTAAAATTGTCTCAGGGGTTCGATTCTTCTCGATGAACTCAGCAGATAGCCCGATGTGGCTCTGCTGTAAGAACAGAAACAAACAATAAAATTAGTTTTATTTTAAATAAATATTAAGGGTTAGTAATCATAAAGTGAGTAGATGGCGTGATGTTTTAAATATGTAAATTAGTATTCACATTTATGTGTATGCAAATACTCGGTGTATTAAGCGTATAAACAGTTATTATGTATACGTACATATATCATTGTAATATTTTCTTAATTAGGTTTACATTTAATTGGTTTGTGGTACGCTGAAATTTAAATGAACAGTAAGTCTATTTCTTCGCATTTAAGCCTAAAGCTGCACAAGTATTGAAATCTGATTTATGTCATGATAAGTTAGAACACTTATTGCTGATCCATTGGGAGGCCCAGTTAGTCTGGAGTCTTATATCGCTAAAAATCGAATTTCGATGCTCGCGGTTGTGCTTAAACACAAACAAATAATCGAAAGTTAAGAAAAACTTTAAAAACTAAAATATTTATGATATAGCTAAAATGTATTAAAGTTAATTATTTTTATAATTAGTCTGAAGACATTTTGTTCTTTTTGATAACAGTGGACTAGGTGTAGCCAAAGTGGCCAATGTGCCCGAAAGAATCAGAGAGTCTATTGTTCGCCTTCCATTACCGCAGAAGCAGTGTATTCTTCACTTTGGGCCCCTTAGTGCGTTATAAGAGTGGCAGTGAAATCTCAATATTTGATAACAGTAGCACGAAAGTTGGCGGTGGGGTACTATTGACTTATTACTTCCTGTGTGTTCAGAATTAAGGACAGTAAGTACAAGTAGCTGTTGTGTAGATTTGTCTGAAATTTTGAACCAACCAACAGGTAAACAACTTTTTTATTTTTGGCCGACTATTATAACTATGACTGCGAATTTTTGTTTGCATAGGTTTTATTTGAAATAACCATTTTGATATAAAATCATTTTAGAAAGTGTTTTAGTTCGGCGTCCAGATATTCAGTACTATACTATAGTTCTTAATGTGCCCCAAAAATTAGCGAAACTGAAATATTTCTTGACAATTAACAGTAACTAGAATAAGAGATGTAAGAAAGATAAACATAATTTCCTATTAGCTGGGTTAAGTCTGATGATGAAATGGTTTTACGCGACATGAAATATTAAATAATTCTTGATTGATATTCGCCCTAAAAACATTAAAATGCTTTATACTCATGTCTGTTTTTGGCAGTCGCTTTGACGTGCATTCTTGTTATTTGCTTTATATAATTACGGAAACAAATACGCGTATTTGACTATCAAAATATTTGAAAGTTATTTGAGATATATCTAGTTGTTCCGAAATGTGTAAATCAATCTTTATGCTTATAACTCACCGTATCGACCGCTGTAAGAGATTACAAAATTTGGTTGTTAAATAAAAAGCTCTTGAGTTTTTATTTTATATTCTTTCTTTGTCTGTTTTTATACTTTCTTAAATTAATAAAATCTATTCAATCATATTTGATTGGAAAGAAAAAATTCTGAATATAACACTCAAGCTACATAATAGTTTATTTAAATTAATTAAACAAATTTAAACGAGCATAGTCTCAGTAGAGAATAACACACATTTGTATCACTAGAAATGTTAGCTTTTATTACAAATATCCAATTTAACTCAAAGTGTCTCTCTTAAGTACAAGCCATCGTTTATTTTAAAGCTTATAACAATTTTAAGAATTAGCAAAAGAATACTGTTAATAACTTGTGAGCATTCAAATAATTTAGAATTGGTATGAATTATTACAAAATTATTGTTCAGATTATGTAGTATATATTACTCAAGAAAAGTAATTCTGCACTGTGAAAATTGTAAAAATTGTTTCTCGTTAATTGTATTCATGTAATGTTAGCAAGTCATTATTTGTAACCATATAATATATGATACTAAATGTTACCATTATTCACAGTATTTAAATCTGATCTATTAAAATACCACACATTTCAGAAATAGTTTGGAATAAAATTGTGAATACGAATTGATAACATGTAACAATTAATAATTTGTTAGTCTATGTTAGTAGAATGTTGCAGAAATAACAGAGATATCTGAGATAATAGGATCTTATCACTCAGATACACCAGTATATTACATTGATTTCTGGAAAAGTAACTGTTGAAATGTAATTATGTGGAATTACTAAATCTGAGTCATGAACGATCTCTATACCGGAGGTGAAAAAGGACGTATAACCTACATTAGAATTTGAGGTAATCTATTATCAAATTTTATGGCATGTAAATTTAAGCTACTGGAATATCACCATGTAATATCTGAGCTAATGGGGCTCTTTAACTTCGTAATGTACGGATTGGCTCCCTTATGTTATGTACAAAGTATTAAGTATTTTACATGATACCGTCAACTGATGTTTGTCTACTGTTGGGTGGTAATTAATGTTTCATCCTGTATTTCAGCCTTTTGCAAATTTATATAAAACAAACTAACTTCAAGGGCTAAGGATAACATCGTTTACTCTCTGAATATTAGTGGTTTCGTTTCAAATTACTACCAATTATTAAGACTAAGCAATGACATCGTACACTTTCCAAAACACAGAGATTGGTTTTAGGTTTAAACTGACGTTAGTGATAACGTAATTGTAGATCTATTTGAACTAAAACAAGGTGAAAAAAGACGAGCAGTTTGGTTGGTTGATCATTTTCTCGTTTGATGTCTTAGCGGTGGTTTTTGCCTTATTTTGGGCTTGTTGAGTAGAGAAATAAATAAAAGTAAATAGTACTTATTTCTTTAAAGTAAAAACTCTGCCATTGCTGATTTGTTTTTACAGTGTATGTTTGTACTATGCTTACCTAGTATCTTGGCTATGCCTAAATTTAGAGTCAACGAACTTTATGATAAATCTGAGATGATGGAATTTTCTAGATATTGGAATTTCTGAATGTCTGATCATGGAAAAATACGTGAATTTGGTTTGGTGGAATATCCCTGTTTATAAAGTGGATTCACGAGACGGAAAGCTGTCATCCATAAAAAGGAATTGCGAGTCTAAGCGCACATAAAACATGAATTTTACCATTCATAATGTGTAAACCAAGATGCTGGAATACCATTTTCAACAAAGGTAATTTTAGTTAATACATCTGCCGCTGGCGTATTTTGAGACGCACATATGCAAAGGTCTTTTGGATTCTTCTATATATACGTTTCCACATATCTTGCATGTAAATTGATACACTATGATTTTTAATGGGACATTCATAAAGATTCTGCTGGTTTGGGCAAGTTTTGTTTGTGAGAGTGAAGAGAAAGCTAATAGTTTTTTAGTGTTTTACTTGGTTTATGTGTTATGTTGATTATCAAGTGGGATCGTTTAATAGCTTGGATAATTTTGATTGCGACTGTGTTGTTTATGAAAATAATATTCATTGTGAGTGCTTTCGTGCATGTGTTTTTGTTGGTGTAGTTTTGGGATCTCTTGTTGTTGTAATATGTTTTTTTCTTTTGTAATTTGAAAACATTTTCGATATAATATTCAGCGTATACGTTCCGTAATATTAGTGTTTAAAGTACTTTTACGGAGTAGAGAAGTTTTGATTTATTTTATTTAATTTTTCTATTATCGCTCCCATCTTGACTCGCTCTGGATGGAGTGATCTGTAATGAATAAATATAAGCTTATATTCTTTTTTATGCATGGAACTCCGTATTTATCTATTTTGTTTTTTTTACTTTTAGGGTTACGTCTGAGAATGTTCAGTGTTTTTCCTCTTCGTTAGTTTTAATGTGAATTTCATTGATAGGTGGAAGTTGTTCAGAAAATAGGAAAACCGATACTGCATTTCTCTTCCATGAATTTGTATTGCAAATATATAGTCAATGTGCGAATACTACACTTATGGTATAAAACCTGCTTTGCATATATGTATATGTTTGTTTGTGCTTTGGTTTCTAGTGTATGCATGAAACTTACTGCAAATTTACCCATTGTTACTCCTTTATTTTATATGAACAAAGTATCTCCCAATTAAAAACTGTTATATAGAACAAAATTAATCATTGTCCATATGTTTTGTATTGTGATATTTGTTGGAAAAACGTGTTGATTAAGTGTACTTATACCATAAATTGGTAAAAAACCTGCTTATAAAGTGAAGATATGACGTTAAGGGTACTAATCTGTGTCATTATATTAAGGTCTCGTCTAACTAAAACTGTTTTAAGTATAATATGTAATACATTATATACATTTATATATTTTGATAGAGAATAAAACGCTTTAAAGTGGCTAGTCTAGTGAGCTACGATATGGAACGAGTGTGTTCGCTACTCTCAGATTACGTTTAGAGCGCTTTAACCATCAGGCCGTGCGCATTCATATACATACTTAAAACACAAATGCTATTTTTATATGAAAAGAAAACCGTCCTATTTTGTGTTGCAAGATAATCACATATCTCTTTTGGAAAGTTTTATTTACACATAATCTTATATACTGAATAAATATACACAAAAACTAAGAGTTGCATGTGACCAACTGTTGTCAACCAAACCCAAAAGCTTGTTTGTTACTATTGGATATTTGGTTTATTAATCGGACAAATCGTAGATACAGACTCTTAGATGAACAAATATCATTTGCACAAATATTAATATAATATCATAATGGAAAGACATATTTTACTGACTAATTACAGAAGTAGTCTTGTGTAGTTTGACCTAGAACAGAATTTCATTGGTCACAATAGATCAGATTTTCATTGGAAGATGACTACTAAAACATTCACCAATCTTTCATTTTTAAACAAATGAAATTACTTATCAGAAGTGGTATTTAACTATAATATTGGTGTATTGCTGTCCTAAAAGTCTAATGTTCTCTTCTCTTGCTTCAGCGTTGTAAGAGGTTTAAATATGTTTCTTTGGTTTGTTAACCCAAGTTTTACTAATGATTCTTTAATAAGAAAACTGCAGAATGCATAAAAAAGAAATGACCAATCAAGCAGGACATAGGTTTATACGTAGCAGATTCTCTCTTTAATTATACTTTTTGTAAGAAAGAAAAAAATTGTGTAACATACACATGTACATACATACTTGTATATAATCATTAAATAGTGGGTTCGATATATAATACCTTAAAGATTTAGGCACAAGTCATAACGTTACTCATGTTTAACTTGTTTAGGTTACTTTACTGGTGATTGAAAAGGACTTAAAAGCCTGATAAAGAGTTGTTATACATTGTATGCCACCACTTTGTGTCACCTTTATAATTTTGATAGTAATAATTAGATGATAAAAATATAAATATGGTAACAAAAATATTAATTTAAAATCGAAGAAGAAAGAAAAGAAAAATGTGAAAATTAAAATCTGGTAGATAGATAGAAATAAACTGTAAATGTAACTGTAACTACATATGTGTATATATATATATATTTTATATATTTTAGAGAGAAAAAGGTAGAAGGTATGAAAACACCTTATGTACCTGCATAAATCTACCATTTAAAGTGGCCACACTTTAGCCCTGTTGACTGAATGATTTTCAGATATAATCAGAAGAGACATCTTGTGCTTTGTGTACATTGTAGTACAGAGAGGCTGAATGTGACGCTCTGTTCAATTAATATACTTTTTATTATAAATGACACAAGATATTCCGTAGCTTACAGATCCAAGTGCTGGTAAACTAGGTTTCCTAACAGCAATTTTAAAAATATTACCAATCTTAGAATTAATAAAATTTGTTTTAATGTAATATTTTATTCTCAAGTTCTTTTCTTTATCCTATGTTTATCATAAATAGTAAAACTTTTGGAATAACCACTCTATTCCAAATTTTCTAAAGATCTATCTTTGCCTCCATTAAGTAACCGAGATTGTTACAAATATATTGGTTAAAATTCATGGTTCACAGATGATGAGAGAAGTAGTGTGGATGTAGCCGTTATTTTAAGTTTTTTTTTATTAGCACTTGGCGTTCATTACAGCTTTAGAAGTATTTAGAAATTATAAGAAGTCATCAGGTAGAGCAAAGTCGAAATTAAACTTGATATTATCGTGAACATAGTTTCGGAATCGATAAGTGAATTAAGATGGCGTAGCCATCATTTACATTCTCGTAAATATCGTCAAGGAGACAGGAGATAGAAGGCTACTGATCCCTAACTGCACTATCACAGGGTGTCTTCATCTCAACAACATATATGAAAGTCATAGCAAGGGCTACAGCTACCATGCTTACTTTTCAGTTTGACAGTAAATTTGTTCTGCGAACCTCAAAACATTATTACATAAAACATATTCCAGGAGGGTCTGACATGGCCTTGTGAAAAGGGAGCTCGAATAGCAGTCTGTGAGTTAAGGGTTCGAATTCTAGTTACCGTTCTTGCGTGCTTTTTGAGTTGTGGGAGCGTTATAACATGAAATTCAATTCCATTATTCCTTAAAAAAAAAAGAAGAGAGTATCACAACTTTGGGCGTGGGTGAGATGGTGCTCACTTTCTACCTTCCTTCTAGCTGATCATCGCTAATTTAAAAACAACGAGCACAGATTAGTCCTCGAGTAGCTATTTGAAAAATTCATAACAAATCAAATTATATTCCAGGTATCTGTGCACATTAGATACGAATACTACATAAAAGTTTCCGTTTGTCTAATGTTGATAAAAACAAGCATTTTCATTTCTCACATAATTAGGTATAGAGCATAATTAGAAACAATGATGGTATTAATGTTTTTATTCAAATTTTAAGGAAATAAAAAATGAGATGAAACATATTGTAATACAGGATGAAGAAAATCTTCTAGCAACAGGAAGCTTATTCTGTGTGCAAACCAAATGCTAAAACAGTAAGTCAAAGTGTTATGTTGTGCTTATGGTAGACTAACAGGGCAATAAAAGAGCAGGTGTTCTATTATAATGAAATTTAAGAACATAAAATAGCTTTAGGTTCAAAGAAATCTTGCCAATAGCATCAAGGAGATTACTATATTTCTTTTCAATGTTTCTTAAAGCATTAGAATCCAAGCACAACTACATGTACCTGGATTGTTAAAATGGACCACGATTTTCTTCAAATGATAATCCTTATTCAATATAACGAATCCATTGCCCTTATAAAAAAACACTGTAATATAGACTTCACAACATAACCAAAATCTCGAATTATCTGAGTTAGTGCTGTTTTTACAACATTTGTCTATTTCGGATTCAAAATACGAAAACCTATAAAAATAATTTATCTTCTGATCCAGTAAATCTTTGTCCAAAATGCTTTTCTATGAATACCGTAATTCAGGATTAGGCCATGAGAGTCAAAATATTTTCGTAAACATAATACACTAAATTTTATGGCTTAACTGCAGAAACTACCAAAGCAAAATATAGTCGAATAGGCCTAAAATATATGGGACACAAATTGCGAAAATTAATTTTTTCCAATCCGAAAATGACAGATTAAAAGAAACCAAAGAAATATGAACATACCTACGGTTTATTTATTTTTCATCACAAACTTTAGGTCTGTTCGTTTTTAAAGTTTCGACAACTTACTGTATTGAAATCATGCTAATATTTGTTTCAGAAATTAATTTAAATTGAGTTTAAAAAGTGTTCTCAGGGTAATTTCAAACACTGTTAAAGAGATACGTCCACTAAATACTTCACGATAAGTGTGATGGCTTATAACGCTAAAAGCCGCGTTTCGATACCAGTGGTGGGCACAGTACAGACGACAGTTTTCATAGCTTTGTGCCTAAATACAAACAAATAAATAAATGAAAGGAAACGTAGATAATTATTTCATTTCACAAAATATGAAATTTGATAAACGTAGTTTGAAATTTCTCTGCAATTAAATTTACTTTGGATTTTAATATCAAGACATTTTGTTTTGGATATTTTAGATATTAAATACAATCAACGTGATATTCAGTAATTTTTATTTCACAAATAAGCTAACTTGATCACTTAAGTAATTAAAAGAAGTATACATGTTAATGTGGCTATAAATAATTATTTATATAGTTTCGAGCCAGTAAAGAAAGAAAAGAAACTAGGTAATTTTCGTCCTATTAAATCACGGCCTGAGAATGGCATCAATCATTTTTGTTGTAGCATGTTACATGAAACCCATTAAATCGAACGTTAAATCTCGTTAGTTGTAAGCATGTAGTGTCGAAAGATTTGTTATTATACTGTAACTGATAAAAGCTTACTTCTGGATTCTTTAAATCAGAAACTCGTGTAAACAAAAATTTCAGGGTTTTTCGAATGTTTGACACTTTTCGACAAAGTGAAAATTAAAAACGTTTTTATGGCTGACTGGTATGTTTTTAGAAAAGACTGTAAATATAAGGTTAAAGAATCTCAGCTATATGTTTAGCTGCTCGCTTGAAACTAAATCACATTAATAAAAAAACGTTCCGAAAACTTGGTTTTAGATGGTTGGATTATTTTATGAGGAAAGTGCAGTGTGGACATAACCGAAGTTGAAAATAGAAAGTAAGTGTGATTGTCAAGTGCTTGTTTCGTCATACAAATCAATTTAAAGATAGATAACAGTTTGGAGAACAATGAATTATTTTGCTTTAATAAATAAATAAATACTTCCTATCCCACACTTTACTCGGTGCAAAACAAACACGAACGTTAAGTGGTGACAAAAACAATAATAAACATATGATATGATCAAGGAAAAACTACGTAAAAGTATTAAACAACCACAACAACAAAAAATCATAGAAATAATAGGTAAAAATTAAAAATATATTTGACAGTGAAAAATAAGCAAAATATTATATTGTGTGTAACTGGCTTCAAATATTAAGCACACTTTAGACATAAAAGTCAAAAGAACTTGAAAGGAATATTGTTGAATGGTATTGTTGTGACACCAATTTTTTAGGGTTGTCTTTTTCATGAAACCAGTCGTTAAGATTGCAGTTATATTTGGAAGCTTGAAAATCTTTAAATTCTTCTGTATTACCTTGTTAATAGTTCTTAAAGATATCTACAGCTTCGCTGTAATGATTTTTTGAGGGTCGTAGTGTTCTATTTGCAACCATAGTTTTCACTTTGGGAATGAAATCGTTAATTGGAGTTGGTTTTTGTTATTTCTTTGGATTATGCTGCTATTCTGAAAACATTGTCTTACAAATTTTGCGGCTTCCACTTAAAGCAATGCTGATTTTACTTTCCGAGATAATATGTCTATTGGCTTTAATAGCTTAATATCTCGTGCTACAAATATTGCTTTTCTGAAATAATTTTAAACGCTACCATACCTACACTACATTTTTAAACAGTAAAGAATTTGCCAGAAATCAGTGATGTGAAATGTAAATATTTTACTTGTAGTTCTAAAGTTTGCATCCACGATGACACATTATTACAGTGGCATATACAAGCAATTCAAATAAAGTGTATTTAACCATTTGTAACTGATTTTATTTGGGATTTTAAAGCAAGATTTTCTTTTATAAATACACTTACATGCTGTTAATCTCATTTCTAGAAATCGTCAATTATTTATGTTTAGTTTTACTCCTTGCTCAAAATACGTTTGGCAGATCTTTCTCTAGTGTTAGTCAATAAATAGCAAAAAATACAAAGAAAATGTTCTTAAAAACCTTAATAAACATTTACAAAACTATAAATATTAGTAATACCTAAGACATCAATGTTTATAAAATTTGATAAGGTAAAAAAATATATAGCAAAAATATAAACATATATTGACACAAGCTACCATTCTTTCTTTCAGCATACATTGCTGGCCAAAATCTTAAGCTAATGAACATAAAGAAAAAATATGCATTTTGCGTTGTTAGACTCAACCACTTATTTGAGTGGAGCTTCGAAAGATGAAAATGAGAAAAGGGAAAATAAAAAACTTTTTAGCTTTTAATAATAAAAATATGAACACTATAAAATTAGCCTAAATACTAGCTGGTCAAAAGTTTAAGACCATACCAAAAAAAAAGTCCTAAACAGGGTAGGAAATACCCAACAAGAGGTGTCGGTAGTGATTTGCACGGCCATCTTTGCGAATAACTTCAAACATTTGCTTTTGCATGGTCGATATAAGCGTTTGCAGAAGGCTGGCTGGAATGTTATTCCAAGTGGTGAAGATGGCTTCACAAAGATCATGCACTGTTTGGCATTGACGTCCATTTCTATAGACTTCCCTTGCCATCCACCCCCAAACATTTTCAATGGGGTTCAGTTCGAGCGAACACGCTGAATGGTTTAAAATAATTACGTTATATGTCACGAAAAAGTCCTTTGTCGTGCGAGCATTGTGGATTGCAGCGTTGTCCTGCTGAAAGATCCAATCATTTCTACACAAGCGAGAGCATTCAGTCAATAAGGATGCTCTCTCCAACATGCCCATGTAGCCAGGTCTGTTTGACTCCCCTGTATAACCTGAAGCTCCATTGTTCTATGGAAGGAGAAAGCACCCCAGATCATAATGAAACATCCTCCACTGTTTCGTGTAGAAAATGTCTCCGGTGGGATGTCCTTATCGTGTCAGTAACGTTGGAAGTCATCTGGACCATCCAGGTTAATTTTTTTCTCATCAGAAAACAAAACCTTTGCCCACTTTCTACTTCGGATGTTTAGTGCTTGCAGAAAAGTTTAACCGAGCTGTTTTGTGGTATGGAAGGAGGCGTGGCCTTTGAAGACGTTAACGGTTTTTGAAGTCTTTCCCTCGTAGATGCCGTCTTATTGTTTTTGAGGTACATCTTGTTCGACGATCGACTGGTGTCTTACCGGACAACTCGTCAAATCCTTTTGCTCAACGCCGGCGAAATTTTCTTGGGTCGACCACTGAAAATTTTCGTTCCGTATCACTTAGGGTCTTTCAAGAAATTTACAACAGCAGTTTTACTGTGCCCAATCTCACCAGTGATGGCACATTGAGAGAAACCTTGCTTTTGCAGCTCGATAATTATGCCACGTTCAAACTCTGTCAATATTTTAGCCTTTGCCATGTTTTTACCCAATGTAACGCAGGAAATGTCAGTGGGAGATGTTGACAACGCTAATGCTTGAACACAAATGACTAAATTTCGTTACGTGTTTACCGATTAACGCTTCGTTTCAGTATGGTCTTAAACTTATGATTAGTTAGTATTTAGGCTAATTTCACAGTTTTCACATTTTCCCTATTAAATGTTAAAAAGTTTTTATGTTTCTTTTCCCTTTTATTGTTTTCATTTTTCGAAGCTCTACTTAAATAAGTGGCTGAGTTCAACAACGCAAAATGCATATTTTGTCTTTGTGTGCATTGGCCTTAAGATTTTAGACAGCAGTGTTGTTCTATATTTCTACACGATCTAACCAATTATTACTTTCACTACGTGATTGTTACAATATCTATTTAGCTATCATAAACAATTATCTATCTGAAATCACCAATGCTTGCTACGTAGGTATCATAACTTATTTTTAGGAACTAAAACCTTCATATACATTTTATAGGGTTCCATTTACGGCATATAATAGAAAACTATCTTCTCTTGGTGACTTTGAGGACAACCCTTTCGCAAGGAGCTCGTTATAATATACAACACTTCTCTACACATTTGCACACGTTAAGTATTTGCACTATAACTTTGACACAATATATGTAGTCTTTTAGTAAAGATTACAAGTATTCTGTATAAAAAAAACAACAGATTTATAATGAAATATTTTAGTAGAGATTTGTTCGTAAAAATACAGTATAGTGCAAAGTGATTTCATGTTATGATTAAAGATATTTTTCGTCCCGAGACATCAAGCAGTGTAGAAAAGTAGCTATAAAACGTTTTGAGAAAAAGTCATAAAAAATACATTTATCATCTTACCACAGAGCATTTGTCTGTCTTCTCATCATTAAATGGTCTCATTATGGTAACAAATCTTTGTGTTTTTTACATAGAAGTCTCCTTTCGTAATGTGTGAATAAACTAATCAGTAGTTAGTGTTATATTATGAGCTATAAATCCTCGGAGTTACTGCTGAGCTACTAAGGTAAAGTTGTAGTTACTGGAAAGGAAATCATAAAAATCCATAACATATAAGTTCTTATTCAAGCTGTATACTTCACTTTAACTTAGTTGATAATGTAAGGGCACGGGTACTAACCATCTGTCTATGATAATATTAGGTAAAAAAAGGGTAATTGCTATAATAGCAAATATATCTTAAAGAAACACTTAGTATGGTTATATTTCATCAGTAGTGTTAAGCAATCCGATATGATTGGGTAAGGCATACTGTGTCAATTTTTAAAATCATGAAATTTGCTAAATACTACTTTCATGTTAAGCTGTAGATGCGTGATAAGAGCAACAGTTAATCCCTTTCCATGAATGCTTAATAGCAGGGTGACAGTGACAGGCTGCCTACTGTCAGGTTAATAGTTCAAATAGAGACGTCGGCAGATAACCTTAAGGGTTTATTTGGTTTTTAATTTCACGCAAAACTACACGAGGGCTAACTGCACTAGCCTTCCCTAATTTAGTGGTATAAAATCAGAAGAAAGGTAGTTAGTCATCACCATCCACCACCAACTCCTCTTGAACTATTCTTTTACCAACGAATAGTGGGATCAACCGTCATATTATAACGCCCCTACGACTGAAATGGTGAGCATGTTTGAAGTGACATGGGTTCGAGCGCGCGACCCTCGGATTATGAGTCGAACGCCTTAACAACCTAACCATGCTTTTCCATAAACACAAGATAATGTCATTGCAAAAAAGTGTGTGCATAGCTGTCAAAAATACATATGAGAACTTTCAAAGAAAAAGTAAAGCATGGAAGTTACAGGAATTTATCAAATTTTCGGTTCAGTACTTACAAATGATGATATTCTTTATTTTGCCATAAAAGGGTGTGAGTCGTTGCACGTATTTAAAATATCAATGAACGTAATACCAACAATGCTTTGCGAAAAAGAATATTCAACATGCAAATCAATGTTAGAAACGAAAGTTTATCGCTTAAACAGTAATGTAAATAAATAATTCACAAAATCCACATATACGAATCGTGATAGATTCATTTAAAAGTGATGATAAAGTTCCTAAATTATGAATTGTGAAATTCAGTGGACTTTGTGTTATGGAAGATGTTACAGTAGGCACTCAGGATCTTTGTTTAAGACATATATTCTAGTGATTGTAAATCTGTGAATGAACTTTACGTTGTAATAAATAGTGGAAATCTCAGCTATACAGATGGTTAACATGTTGATTTAAAAAAATTGAATGGTTTTTGTTTGGCTATTCATAAGTGTAGATTTCTTTGGAAGGATAATAGATGATGTTATTCGTTTTTGTACGACTCGAAGACAAATATCATCATTTATGATTCTTCGCGAATCATTCGTAAAATAGGAGGGAGATTGAGAATACAATATATATATATATATATATCTAGTTTGTAAGTATATGTTTATACACACTATTCGTAAAAGCATTTTACATACACACGTAAAATACCTTAATTCAAGACTAATATTTGAAACGTCAGAACATTCTGATACAAAAAAAAAATAATTTCGAGTTAATGATTGTGTAACCGCCAAACGTATTTGGATAATTCTTGAACATATGGTGTAGCTTTTTCATTCAGCATGCTTTCCAAAGATACTAGATGTTATGTAAATGTCGTGTAAATATTTTGTAAACGACAACATGTCGTGTTGTGTTTGAATTTTCATTTCTATTATTCACTTTTCCATATTTATATTATTGTTTCGAAGTTTAAACTAATAAAATATGTCGTTATATATTTAGGGTAACATTTAGAATTTTCTTGAATTAAGTAATCCAATCATATGTTTGTAAATGAAATGCTGGTGACTTCGTGTCTAGACGTGTAGTCTCGTACAAGAACGGACATGCGCGGATTGCTCTGGAGATCTGTAGAAAGTTCGCGGTTATTCGAGGGGTCTAGGCCTACAATATATAAACAGACGAAGATGCGAGAGACAATATAGATTCAGACATCAGTTTTTATTCGAAGAAAAGAGAGATTCAGACACCAGTTATTATTCGAAGAAAAGAGGAGAGTCAGACATTAGTTTCATTTCAAAAGAAGAGAGTCAGATTAAGTGTTTGCTGTGATTATTCAACTTGAATTTGTGACTAAAGTTAGATCTACGGAAGCTGTGATTTTATTTCGTCAATCTCTGCGATTCATCTAAATTACTGCTTGTGCTGAGAGTCGGCGAATTTATTAAACTGTGAACTGTTTCTGAACTTCTTCATCTAAGCTTCGGAATTTCTTCGTGGGACCAAATTCACACCCTAGACTGGAATTCGAGACTTTCATTTTAGATCATTATATTAGATACAGGCCAGTACCATTTTGTATTGTGATTAATTTTGAAGTTTGTAACTGGTATTATTTTGTTTTGTAATTAATTTCGAATGTTGTAACTTAATATCTGTCACTGTTATTATATAATTCATGTTATATCTGTTATATTTGTTAATAGTTTAGTGTAATAAATTATACAAGCTATTATCTGCGTTTTTCTGTTGCGTTTAGTCTACGAAGAACATAAAACATTAAAAAATACGTAACACTAGACAATCAAAGTTACAGAGATATGCCAGTTAGGAACAGTAGTAATGTGAGGCCATACGTAATATGCCCAAGTTTCATGATTTACACGAAGTTGGGAGAGAAGTATATTACAGACTGTTTGGAAGTATAGAAAAAATATGTGAAATAATTGTGTTGTTTATTAGTAAAGCTTTCAGACTATTTAAAAATGCTACCGACTATGACAAATGCCCTGATATTAAGATTGTGAGAAAATAAAAGAAATTACCTCTACAAAAACCTTACTTTCATTCACGGCATGTGACTGCGCATCATGCTTTCTGCAACTTTGGTAGGTCAAGTGCACATTAAGTGCACTTTTCTCACTAGTGTCAGGTACCATTTTAGCTTGCACTGGAATATTGATGACTGGTCATTGTCACGGATGTAAACAGTTGCTTCACCCTTTGTCTGATAGCTGAAAATTTTCATCACAGTTGTATTGTACCAACTGTAAAGAATTGTCAGAGTATTATGGCATATGTTGAATTTTACTTCCAATTTATTAAAACTTAAATAAACTTACTGATTATCCCATGTATATTATATTTATATCATCAGTAACATTATAAGAGGTTTTCAAAATTTGAACTCCTGTCTACACGTTAAACTGGTTCGGTGTGGTTTGTCTTGAATTTCTCGCAAAGCTACAGGAGAGCTATCTACGCTAGCCGTCCCTAATTTAGCAGTATAAGACTATAGGGAAGGCAGCTAGTCATCACCACCCACCACCAACCTTGGGTTACTCTTTTACCAACGAATTGTGTGATTGACCGTCACATTATAACGCCTTCACGGCTAAAGGGCGAGCTTATTTGGTGACGTTTGAGAAAACTTAATATATGTTTCTCAATACGCTTTCAAAAATGTTTAAGAAATATCCCTTGCATACCCAAGTGAGTGATGTATTTTCAAGTTTATCTATCCATTTATACTAACACCAGAATTATATATTTGAAATATGTGTCTCGAAGCTTATAAAGGTAATCTTCCTACGATAATGTATCAACTTCAATTTATCGTATATATTTGTTCGTACAAACTAAAGACAATGCTGTCTAAACAAGATATGTAAATAAATGCAACAAAGTCGTTTGAAGAAACGTTAAATGTGACTTATATTCACATCAACTATAGTTACCATGAAAACAGTCTGTTCTTCTTGTTTATACTTTCCGTAAAAGACAGAATCAAACAGGAAATTCTAATTTCCGTTTTTCAAAATATGACTTTAAGTATAAGCAGGTACAAATTTTTTTCAACTCATTATTTGGTTTATACGAAGCCATGCCATGCAATGACCAAAGAGCAGGTAATTCGTAGTTTACAAATCTTACATGAAATTCCATTAAGAATATAAATATTGCTGTGTTTCCTCATCCGCTTGAAACTAAACTTGAACTACTACACTAACATATGTAGAAAGATGGAGAAACACATGGAAGAACTGTATTAAACAGGGCAGTTGTCAAGTAGGCTGAAGTATGGTGGACGATAGGCTTAAATGGTGGAAAATGACGAGACTTCCATGCATGAAAGAATGAAATACAAAACAAGAGGAAGAAATGTATTTTCATTTGTTCTTTCACAGTTTTAAACATCACGTATGGGAAGACAACTTCAGAGAAACAAATCAGCAACTGTATGTCTGGTGCGCAACACAGTCGCTTCTATTTGTCCTATTATTTGGTATGATATCAGAATTTTTATTTCATAATATCGTGGCTGACATCTATATATACATACAAGGTTTTGAAAAACGTCTTAGAAATACGCATAAGTACTATAACGGAAACTATCAGTTTCTAGTTTTGTACATCCATTAAGAAAGCGTACGAAACTTAAGTCGCTTTATTAAAATGTGGTTATTCTGTGTGTGAGAAGTTAACAAGATTTCGGTACGTTCTTTCCACTTTTCTTGAAAAATCTTGTCTAAAACAGTTTCTAAATTATTCTCTATATAAACACACATATCTGGCAGACAGCTGGTAAATAGCCCATTGTTTAGATTTTCTTTAAAAAACACCATCACCACCAACTCATTATTTGATTGCGGTATTTATAATTTAGTTAGGAAACTGAATCAAGATTATGTATCACAGAGATTATGTAATGACATTTTCTGCAACATTAGCTCATTTTCTGTAAACGAACTTTAGTATTCGTGATTGATTTTTTTTTAATTTATGAAATTTGAGAAACACGTTTCGTTAAACTCGTTACCAAAACCAACCTTTAGTTTTAGAAAACACGCGTAATCTTGTTAAGAGTTTGACAGATACAAGAGTTTTCACTTTTTTTGACAGAAATCCATGCTATTAGTCTTTAAAATTGTCTTTAAAGTTGATATTTTGTAAAACTATTAAGAAAATACAAGAGATTAATTGTTTTTCGCTTGGTACTGAGTGGTTTAAAACTGATTTTATACAATATAGTACCAAATGATTTAATAAACTGTTTTTATAAATAAATAGATACTGGGTGATTTAACAAACTGATTTTCTAGGTAAATTATGGTACTGAGTGATTTAACACTGATTCTAGAAGTTCTTATTGTACTGAGCGCTCTAAACAATCCGATTTTGGAAGTAAATTATGGGACTGAACGATTTAACAAACCGATTTTAGAGATAAATTACGTGTGAAATTAAAGAAGAAACATGGAACCGGACAGTTATCTGTATTGTAATGATGAGAAGGAACAGTAATTTTTATACAAACAAATTACGACAGTTTAATCTAAAGCATTACGCTTATTCGCTTGTGTCTGGTATTAACTGTATATTATACCCAAGCATTTGTGCTTTGTTAAGCCTCACGTCATTAAATTTTCCTTAATTTAAAGTGCCTAAATATTAAAATTTCGTATCCGAGACATTGTTTATCACGTGATTAAAGGAAACTCGTATTGGCGGTACAGCACTAAATAATGTGCCAATCTCAACGCAAAAAATAATTTTGGATCTGGATTTTTGGACGTTTATCGTAGATAGGTGTCATTAAAGTCGCTTTCTTTTAGTTGTATGTAGGAGTAACATTTGTAACAGCATTCTAACATTATTTACGTTTATAATAAAACCCTAACATTATTCAAGTAAAATATACATTATTCACAGTTGTAAGTATCAGACTTTGCAGAAGTGTCTATTTTTAACGCTGATTAAGCTTAGAAGTGACCTAAGAGTTTGATATATTTGAGTCAGTTCGATGTTCATAAATCGAAAGTGTAGTATTCACTGAGGATTTTCTGTCTACTTTTAATAATTTTGACTTTATAAGTGTATTCTTCTTCGGCTAATACATTAGTCGTACTGGCTATATTTTGAGATCAAGTAATATTATATTTGATTATTATATATAATAAAAGAAACCAATATTCCAATAGAAGTAGTTGGCATGCGACTCGCAATGTGAGGGTCGCAGGTTTGCATTCCTTTCGCGCTAAATATGCTTACCCTTTCGGCCGTGGGGGCGTTATAATGTTACGGTCAATCCCACTATTCGTTGGTAAAAGAGTAGCCCAAGAGTTGGCGGTGGGTGGTGATGACTAGCTGCCTTCCCTCTAGTCTTATACTGCTAAATTAGGGACGGCTAGCACAGATAGCCCTCGAGTAGCTTTGTGCGAAATTCCAAAACAAACAAACAAACAGAAGTAACAACATTAGAATTACCAAGAGGAAGTGCTTGTGATAGAAACGTATTAAACATTGAGTTACATGGATTTAATAAATAAATTGCTTTTACTATTACTGCCCCCCAGTGGCTCAGAGGTATGTCTGCGGACTTACACGCTAAAATCCGGGTTTCGATACTCGTGGTGGGCAGAGCACAGATAGCCCATTGTGTAGCTTTGTGCTTAATTCAAAACAACAACAACATTTACTATTACTAACCAACATGATGTGTATGTTGTACAAAACGCACTCTTTTGGTCTTTTTTTCTTTGAGGAAGGACCTGTGTATAACTACATCAAAACAGAATCACCATGAATTCTTGTTGAATAAACAAGTACGCGGATGAATACCATAATATATCTACGGTCCTCTTTTAATACTGAAGAGGTAATCCTGGTCCGAGTGTAATCGAGAGTTCTAATTCCTACTTAAAAACTAAAGAGGTCGATGATTATTTTCAAACAATATCTTTATTGTTTAGATTTCGAGACATACCAAGAATCAGACACACAGCAAGTGACGAGGGAACAGCGTTTTAAGATACAATGGATATGGTAAATTCTGTTTCTTTTACGAAAGGATGCTCATATTCCTATTAATTATAACATACAGGTTTTCAGCGACCCTTACCGTTTGAAATTACCTCAATTAGTATGGTAGTAAGTCGAACATTGTTCTGAGTATCGAAAAATTAAGATGGCAGAATTGAAGAGTTACAATGTGTAAAGATTTGTGTCATCGATTGCTTTAATTCAATCCTTATGTTACTATCAGTCTTTATTACTAATATGTCGAGAAAATGGTCAACAGAATGCTTATTTTCTACGTGTTTTAACATTACTGGCATTCATTGCAGTCATAGCCCTATTCTCGAATCAAATTCTGTTTCCAAGACACCGATTATCTCATCCTAACAAGGGTTTCTGAGGTAAAGAAACTGAAGAAAAGATACGTCTTTGGTTTTATAAAATGATATGTAAAAGTCATTTCATTCAGTTTTTGTTAATATTGAATAAATAACTTCAAAAATAATTTAAATTAATCACCACCACTTTATGAAAGATCTTAATGTTTTACGTATGTTTTTCTTTTGGATAATTCTATTTATTTATGACAGTATTTTAAGATACTGATTTAGATATCTGGAAACAATATATTACTGAAGAGGTTTTAATAAAATGGTCTAAATAGATGCACACTAACTCTGCCATTGTTTACTAAAGTAACCTACTGTAGCTTTGTCAAACACATTTAATAGTCATTGTTATGTTGTTTTTTTTAAATCTGAGAACTTTCAGAATAGTTTGGAGACATTACTTGTAAAATTGTGGACTTAATACTGTGTTATAGGTATCAAATATAGCATTGTATTTCTTAACCAATATTCTCCATGAATGTGTTGCAGTACACTGCTGGATCACGCTGAGTTCAATATAACTAGACGGTTCGGTTTTTCAAAATGTGTAAGAAAAGAAAACATACCTGTTTCTCGCGTAAACATGTTTTCATACTTCAAATAAATAGCAAATGCGTCATAAAACTACCCTTTCTTCACTGTGTACAATTCGGAGTATCATCTATTTTCTGAAGGCTAACAGATACAAAAAGTAAGCATCTCAAATTGTAAACATATTTGTTTTTGTAACTTGTCAAACTCTTTTGGAGTTATGGAGATTGACTCAAATTCATAATCGTGACCATTAATCATAATAAGTTATTCTTATTATAGAAGTTTAAAAATATAGTTACTAAGTTGAAAATACAGTGGCAGATGATGCTTAGAAGTAGAATTTTGTTGCTGGAAGTGACATCTCTGGATTTTTATATAAATATAGGTATATATCAGGTCATCCCATAAGTAATGTCCAAAAATTTAATACAGAAAGTGCATCATCATCATCTTTGTAAAAGGCTTTAATGACAAAAAATGTAGTACAAAAATTTTCAGAAAATTAAAGAAATTAACCCATCTCCAATTTTTCAGGTCATTAATCAAATAAACTTATGAAGATGGATGAGTCTGAGGAACAAATTAGGCATATAATCCTTTATGAGTTTAAAAAAGACAATAGTGCAGCAGAAACTACACGAAACATTTAAGATGTTTATGGTGTGGAGTCACTCAATGAAATAAAATGTCGAAGGTGGTTTTAGAAGTTTAGATCAGAAGACTACAGCTTAAATGATGCACCACGTTCAGGTCGTCCTATTAAGTTTAATGATGACTTGCTGCTGGCTGCACTTGATAAGGGTTGTGCTGTAACAGTTGAAGAATTAGCACAGAAGCTTAATTCACTTTATTCAAAAGTTCACTGTCATCTGCAACAACTTGGAAAGATGTAAAAACTTGAAAAATGGGCCCCCCATGATTTGACAGAAGCCAACCTTAGAGCAAGAGTGGACATTTACACTTCTCTGCAGTCTCGTGAACGTAACTCACTTTTTTGGATAAGCTAGTGACTGGAGTTGAAAAATGGATATATTATATACTCTTCAAAAAAAGAAACGCAAAAGGGATATTTTTGTTATTTTAAAGAGAAATATATGTAATAACGTTACAAGCTCAGAGTTTGTGATGTTACACGTGTTAAGGCACTGATTGTCAGACCGAAATGACAATAAAAGTTGTGCACTCTGAAAACGGAGGAAAATATCGGATTTTTCGTCAAAACGCATTTGTATCCAATACATTTGTTTGAGAGATCTGCAAGTTCTGCAAGTGCAACAGGTGCAAAATCCCTATAAAAGTGACGGGTTCTCGGTTTCCATAGTTCAGTGTTTAGCCACCGACACGCAATACAGTTACGCCAAGACTGACTGAAGCACAACTTAACAACGTCATTGGTTGTTTTGGAAGTAGGCGAATCTCAATCAGATGTTGCCAGAGCTGTGAATGTTTACCCAAGAAGCATCACAAAGCTGTGGAATCGTCACCAACAACATGGATCAACTGGTGACCGTCTACGATCTGACAGACCTCGTGTGACCACGCCCGCACAAGATCGCTACATCCGGTTACGTTATCTTCGGGATAGGACCACCACTGCAACGTCTACTGCCTCAACCATACCAGGGCTACGTAGGATTTTCGATCAGACCGTACGCAACCGTTTACGAAATTCTTAGGCCCCATGTGCAACCCATCATGGTGAACATAAACGATGTTTTTCAACATGACAACGCCCGTCCTCACACAGCCCGATTCACCACTGTCTTATTGAGACATCACAACATCAACGTTCTTCCCTGGCCCTCCAACCCTCCTTTAAATCTAGTGAGATTTAAACCCCATCGAACATCTTTGGGACGAGTTGGACCGACGTCTGCGATGGCGACAACCTCAACCGCAGACTCTACCTCAGCTTGCAGCAGCTTTTCAGGCTGATTGGACAGCCATTCCACAGGAAGTGATTCGTCATCTCATCTCTTCCATTGGCAGGAGATGCCAAGCAGTTATTGATGCTCACGAGAAGCATACTCGTTATTGACGTTGAGTGACGTTAAACTGTGGACGTCGCCTTTGCAGACTTTGGATGTTCAGCAGTGAATGTGCAAAGTTTCACACATGCCATACAAAACTACCCGGAATATACTTGTTAACAATATGTCTCAAATTTTGCCTTTTGCGTTTCTTTTTTTGAAGAGTATAAAAATGTTAAGAGCCACAGATAATGGCTTAGTGCAGGTAAACTGGCTAAAGCACAGTCCAAAATGGACCTTCACCCTAATAATGTCTTGTTAAGCGTTGGGTTGGATATTGTTAGTGTGATCAACTTTGCAACAATTACATCAGACTTTTATTGTCAACAGTTAGAGTGCTTAAATGTTTCGTTGAAAGAGAAGAGGCCTGCTATGATCAATCTTAAATGTGTTGTATTAAACAAGAATAATGCATGGCTCCATACAGCAAGGATAACATCTGCAAAGATTGAAAAGCTAGACTGGGAAACACTTCCACATCCTCCTTATTCTCCAAACCTTGCCCCATCTGATAATCATCTATTCCGAAGTTCGCAGAACTATCTTTATGAAAAAGAGCTTGGAACACATGAAGATGTCAAAGCTACCCACTCTACAAAATAGCGTTCAGAAGCTTGTGAATCATTGGCAGGAAGGAATTAATAATAATGAAAAACCTTTTGAAGTCCTTTCTCTTTTTCTGAAGCTAGAATCGGACATTACTTGAGTTCTTAACTGTATGTTCCATCTCATCTTGTTATCTGATTTCGTAAATTGTTTCAGGTTATGAGTTTACCCAAATGTGTTTTCCACAAAATATTGCGAAGCGTGGAATCACACCAATCAATGGAAATATATCTTTAATTTACTTTAAATTAAATATATCTTTAATCTAATTTAGGGTTATTATTTTAACCCTACGCTTAACCTTTGTTACTTTGTTGAGTTAGCTATAAATCCCGGTATTGTTTATATGTTGACCAGTATTGAATTTGCTTTATTTCAATTGTATTAAACAAAGTTAACCTAATTTCAGTAAATGACAATTTGCAATATAAAAAGTTTGCTTTAATCATATATTTACAGAAGAGTAATTCTATAGAACGACCCATGTTTTGTGTTTAATAAAATACTAAACAGATTTCACATATAAAGTATGTTATATTATAGAAGTTGAGCATATTTTTAAGACGTTATTGAAAACTTCATTCACTTTAAAATTAGATTTTGTAACGACAATAAATTCTAATTTTATATAAAAGAGCTACGAGAAGAAAAAAATCATATATCAACTATAAAATGAGTGGGACTCACATTATCAGTATGTAGGTTTATAATACTGATGTTTTCATTTTAAAAACTTTAAAAATAGAAGAAACTACACGTGTTTCTAAAATTATAATGAGTTATTTTAGTAATACATAAAATATAATATTTACTGGAAGAATTACAGAAGATTAAGACCTATTTAGTATTTTACCACGAAATAGGTACACTGGTTAAGAAATATTTTATGATTCAATTCATGTTTTTTTACCTGATGTATTGATAAATGAGAGACTAAGGAAGGTTGTGTTAATAAAAAATAAAACAACCTTCTCCAGTAACGTATACCTTACAATCGTATTTAAGCTATGTGCAAAAGGTTCACTCTTGTCTACTCTATTAGGAGATATTCAATAGAATATCTCCTAAGACTGTTATAGCTTGAGTACATTTATTTGGCACTGAAGTACTCAAAATTATTAAAGAATATTCACGAACACCAAAAGTGTGAAAATGTTATCATTGGTAAAAAGTTCCTTTATGTTGTTTGTACCTCTTATACAAAAAACAGGAATATGCCTGGAGTATTCTGGTGTTAGAAGCGCTCACCTTTCGGTTGTGGGGGAGTTATAATGTGGTGATCACTACCACTTTTCGTTGGTGAAAAAATAACCCAAGAGTTAGCGGTATTTACAAACTATTTTCCCTACAGTTTATCATATAGTCATGGAGTACTTTAATGCAAAATTCGTGAAGTAAACAGAATAAGTACAAACACGCTATAAAATATTTATGTCTCATTATTAGCGATAAAATATTGAGTAGTACAATGAAATATACTATGAGGAAAAATTATTTCGGTGTAAAGAAGATTATGTTTTGCAAAGTTAAACTCAGAGCACTGAATTTACTCTTGCCAAGAATATATTTTGGATTTTATTAAAAGTAACTTGAAAAAAGAAAATAATATTTTATTTCGAAAGTAATATCTTGAATACATTAGCACAAAAACAAAGATAATGTCATAAGTGTAGTTTCTTTTACTGAAAGTATTCCAAGGATGTCTTTTTACAGCGTGTGTGTGTGTTTCCTTATATCAAAGCCATATTGGGCTATCTGCTGAGTCCACTGATTTTTTGTAGCAAAGGCACATAGGGATATCCGACGTGTCCACCGACGAGACTGGAACTTTTGATTTCAGCGTTGTAAGTCCGAAGACTTTCTGCTGTTGCACCGGTAAGAGTGTTTCAGCATTGATATGTACAGGGTTAAGAAAAGTAATTTTTGAATGAAGCTACTTGAGGGCTATCTGCACTAGCCGTCGCTAATTTTGCAACGTAAGATTAAAGAGAAGGCAGCTAGTCATCACCACCCACCGCCGACTCTTGGGCTACTCTTTTATCAACGAATAGTGGTATTGACCGTGAGATTATAACGTCTCCACCGCTAAAAGGGCGAGCATGTTTGGTGTGATAGGTATTCGAACCCGCGACTCTCGGATTACGAATCGAGTGCCTTGGCCATTTCCTATTTTAATTTTTCTGGATTCTTTATTGCTTTTGTATGCAGTGAGAAGCGTTCACCGCTTTTCGTTTGTGTGTTATACTCAACTAAATCAGCTATTAGTACTTTCACATTTATAGCGGTGTCTTTTACGTCGGTATTGAGAGCTATATATATATATATGTATGTATATATCAATATTATAAGCTATTTTAGCAAATTATTATTGATGTATAATAAAGTACGTTTATATAATCTTATAGCTTTTCTCTCTTTTCATTATTCTTATTGATATCAATTTTTATTTAATAATTTACATTTATTAGGGTTTGGTTATTTTTAATTTCGGGCAAAACTACACAAAGGCTATCTGCGCTAGCCGCCTAATTTAGCAGTGAAAAACTAGACGGAAGGTAAACACCCGCCGTCAATGTTTGAGCTACTCTTTTACCAACAAATAGTAGGAATGATCATTACGTTATAACGCCCCCACGGATGCAAGGGCGAGCATGCTTGGTTTGACGGGGATTCGAACCCGCGTCCCTCAGGTTGCGAGTCGAGTGCTCTATCTACGTAGCCGTGCAGTGCATTTTATTAGGAAACGTTTTCGTATAACGTAACAGAAAATCTCAGGAAATTGAGCTATATTTGTTCAGTTTTATAAGTTTAATTTCACATTCTACTCCCACAGTTCTTTATGTATAAGGCTTAGCTGAAGGAAGACCCAAAGTCAATCTCAAACGATTTTATATTAATGTTTCGTATAATGCACGATTCTATAGCAACTATTTCTACTTTTATTTTTATTTACATGTGCGACTTTATTTATTTATTTTTAATTGTTTGTTATTATGTGTATAATTTAACATCAGGATAAACGAATTGATCTTCTTTCAATTTGTCATCTGTAATCGAAGTTGCTAGATTAAATAATTGATCGTAAATTTCAATATAATAGAAAACACTCGAAATAAACTTTTTTGAATTAGATTAAAACAAAGGAAACAAAGTTATTATGCAAAGCGAATCGTAAAAATGTCAAGGTATTGGAAAAAATAAGTAGCATTCTCTGATTATAAAGTACTCTTTTAGTGTATTCTGTAGCAGGTAATAAATCGATTTTACTTACTAGATTTTCGCCATTTTCTTTTAAACAAGAGTAGTGAAGCCACTTGTGTAATATTCTTTCAAAAACCAAATCGCAAGTTTGGTGAAGTGATTAAACGATTACGAACTAGCTGAACGACTTTCATTTCCCCACTACTTGACTCTTATCTGCGTAGCAGACATAAGCCTACGAAAATACTTAAAACTGCAAAGGATCATTTTGAAACATGTCCTCCAATACATCAAATGAACAATACATTTTTCAGCTTTACGACCACATATTTAAGTGAACAGGAGCTACATAAGTGATAGCAGAGTTTTTAAGTGCTTGTTTCAATCTCTTCTGAGTGAACGAGCTCAACCAGCATTTATTATATAATACCCTCAGTGGCATAACGATATGTCTGCAGATTCACACCGGGTTTCGATATCCCTGATGGGCAGGGCATAGATAACCCATCGTGTCGCTGATTGCTTTAATATCAAATGAATAAAAAACGTGGTTTATAGTTCGTTAATGTATAAAATTATATCTATTTTATCATTTTACTGGTCATTAACGATATAACATCAATATTTAATGAATTTTAAAATGATTAGTTGTTGTTGTTTTTCAATAGGATATTCCTTGCTTTTCTTTTTTTTCATTTCCTGCCCTTTCTTTAATAAAGTACAACATTTGTTGGTAATTAATTAAAAAAACTTACATAACGATTAAGCTGGCAAATAAATTGTCAGTGAAACGGTGGCTTTCAAGAAGGAATAAATTTTAACATACTGATTTTTTAAACTAACAATTTATCATTCGATATAACAGTTTTGTACTGAAGCAAACAGAGTTTTTATTCTTATTTTTTTTAAATTTATGCATAAATTAACAAATATAATAGAACATTATTACAAAGTTTCTTTAAACTTCATATTTCTTACAGGTACTTAATATTTTTTCTTCATAAAAATTTCTTATTTCATATTGTGGAAAATTTCCTGTGCTGTCAAATTTTCAAATCCAGTTACTCGTCTTCCAGTTAAAACATAAAAACAACGGCTAAGTTTTTAAATTTTTTATTTGATCACTGAATTGTAGATATGTTTTTTATTTGTGAAAAGAGTAACATAACTTTGATGTAAATTAGGTATCACCTTACTATCAGCATCAGATATTTATTGAATATTACGAAATCCCATAAATTATTTGCTCAGTATATTCACGAAAAGAATGCAAAACATAATTTAACTTTAACTTAAAGATAATATGAATTGTTTTAAAACGAGTCTGTATTTTTATAACTTAAAACGTCTAATTATAATTGAAATATGCAAGTGTTGTAAATAGGGTTCTAATAAGACCTTTTTAAGAAAAGCAATCCATTCGTTGTAGAACAAACTTAATCGAGTTTCCCTCTTGTTACAGCAAAAATGTTTCACCCACAAACTAACACAGTTACTCCTAAAACTTAAAACTGTGGAAGTCTTGGAATCTCGTATATAACATAGGGAAAAGCCAGCTGTTTTGCTTTTATGATTTTACTATCTGAAAAATGTATCGTCATTTATAAAGTAAAAAATGACGCACGTGTTTCAGTGCATTATATTTCACTAACTCCTACTACACATTTAAGATTATTAGTTTTTGACACATAAACTGCCATGCGAAGAATGATTTCCAATCAGGTTAGCAGTAAATTTTCTTCACAGCTTTCACGAATGTTGCAAAATCGTGTGCCACGGTTGAAAATTGCATACAAAAAGAAATTTCTCCACGACTGTGTTATATGACGCAGAATAGTAAACTGCCCGTTAAAGTCCTACATCTATTCTTGTTTGTCTAGCAAGGTCGTTTTCCTCGTGGGACATTGTAAGATATCTAGAAAACGTGAGTCTCAAATGAGGTGGAAAATTTTCAAGGCTTACAAGTCCGGGATAAATGTGTCAAAAACAGAACTTATGCTGTCACATATGTAGAGATGGATAGACTGATAGATAGATATCTGCGTGGGCAAGGCATCAGCTAACTCCACTGTACGTTTATAGACATCTTTCTCTCTCCACACACACACACACACACACACACATATATGTATACATGTGTATATAAATGATACACGTTATGCGCAATATACATAATTTAATTTGTGTATATCTTGTAACGTCTTTGATTGAATCTATTACGATTTGCAGACTACTACTAAATCAATTGCCAATTTAAGGGGCTTATTACTGGTCCACTGTAATGATAATCTGGTTGATTTTCTCTATAGGCTTAATAGTAAACGAAGCTCGTAACCTTTCGATAAATGCATGTATTTTATGCTAAGTATCTGAAGGTATAAACACGTTAAAGGTTGTAAGAGTGCTATTTCATTCTTTCAAATTTCATAAAACAATTTTTATTGTATTCTTGGTCTGTTACGTTTTCGTAACACAATATAACATATTAGGATACAAGATAAATGACCTAACACAACACAACTTATTAGAATACAAGATAAATGCCCTTTATATGACGGACAATAATGCTTATTTTTTCTTTTCAGAATTGTATCTAAATAATTAAATAATTTAGTAACAATACATGTATAGAGAATGACTATTCTATTTTTAGTTTTTACCGAAACAGTATTTTTGTGTATTTAATCATCTATTTTAAGTATTGCTTAATTAGCATTTTGACTTCTTCATCTTGGAAATAACATAAAAAAAAGTGGATTGTTGAAGGTAATAACACAGCCAATATAATTTACATCTTGAGAACCATCATAAAGCGTAAATCGAAGTACAAGATTTTCGTCTCTGTTTCATAGACTATACAAATACCTTTGACAAAGTAGAGCATGAATTTATAACGAGAATTATTGAAAACATCAGTTTACATGATGAAGATATGAGATAATCAAACTTATATTTTGGGAACAAACAGGAGTTATCAGAGTTGAGAATAAACTTGTTTAGTTTTAGAAGATTGAAAAAGGAGTCCGTTAAGGATGTGTGTTGTTCCCTGATCCTTGTTCCTTGTGTAAAGAAATGATCATGGGAAAAATAGAAGGCATGCAAGGTATAATTATTGGAGGCAACAATGTAAATAATATAAGATATTATGATGACACAGTGTCAATGTATATAATATAAGCTATATAAAGATGACACAGTATTAATGTAAATAATATCAGATATACTGATAACACATTGTTAATATAAATAATATCAGATATGCTGATGACACAGTGTTAATAGCAGGAACAAAAGGAAATCTTCAGTTCTTTACATTGTAAATAAAGAAAGTGGAAATATGGAACTCAGTCTAAATATCAAGAAAAAACTATGGTTATATCAAAGAAAAAAGCAGTCCAAAATGCACTTTATCATTAAATGGGACTCTTTTCAATGAAATCTACGAGGTCAAATACTTAGGGACATTAATTACATCAGATAGTAGGTGTCAAAGTGTGGTCAATAGCAGAACTGCACAAACTAAGACAACAGTTATGAAGATGAAAAAAAATACACGTTAACAAACAAAGGTGTTTCCGTGAACGTGCGCGTACGAGTTTTTAGCTTCTACATCATACCAATCTTGATATGGGGTTTTGAAACATGGAAAATAAACAAAGAAATGTCAAAATCATTCAATACATCCGAAATCTGATTCTTTCGTGGAATATTTAGAGTTTGGTACAAAGACCGGAAAACAAATGAAGTTCTTCAACAAGCAAAAACAAAAATAGGACAAAAGACCAACAGCATTATTTGGTTATATAATGATGAGAAACGGGGTGGAACACATGGTGACAACTAGGAAATTTGTAGGGAAAAAGTAGAGTTAGTCCAGATACGATCCTGGACCGTTTAACAGTTTGATTACAGAAGGAGGAACATGATTAACTACACACAAAACACGACACTTGATTATGTTGATAATGATAATTTTATGTTCAAATTTTCTTCACGATTAATCTTTATAGATAGAAACATACTAAGAAACTGATTCTCACAGACATATTGCTACTTGGTATGACCTGTATAGCCCTGCAAATTCGTCATGGTTAAAGTAGTGGATTTTATAATGAATTTTGTGTTTCTTGTTGAAGTGTTTTCTGAGTTTTAACTTGAAGAAGCATGATTTAATTTGGACAGTTCCAAAATTGATATGTGCTGCGGGTAAAACCTTTGGGTTTTTCTAAAATTGTAGCTGAGGGTTTCCATTAGAACGAATTTAGTTATACGCACAGTGTATCTCTTTGACAACCATGGAAACGCAATGGGAAATTTCAACCAATCATATGATCATGGGTTTTGCACTTCAGAGATACAAAGCGCGGGGCGCGCGTATATCTGAATCGATTTCATTGTTCGTCAGGAACTCTTCCAACCTACCCTCAAATCTAATAGTACGTCCAAAGTAGTAAATAATCCATTATATGTATATATGTGCAAAGCAGTGCATTATCCGTTTTATGTACATATATGTGAATTAAAGGAAGAATTTTAAAAAAACAAACTTTCTTGACGTGGTACAAAAAAAACGTTCTTTTTTACACCAGCCGAATTATCGGCGTAAATGACAGACAGTATTTCGTCTATATATAGTAGATGGTTTAATTATAAACTTAGAAACGTTAGGTGTATAGCAATAAACATTAAAAGGAACCGCTAATACTATCAGTGTTGAGAATAACATATTTTAAATAGATTCACAACAAATAAAGTATGTGTTTGGTAAACATCACCATGTTAAATGATTAAACACACCTTTAGTAGTCTACTAAACATTCATAATTTAACGTTTTAAACTATATTATTACGTATTCTTGTTTGAATCTTAATTAAATAATCTGTATTACATTTATTATGCCACTTAAATAATTGATAAAATAAATGTTTTGGGAATTTTTGTACATTTTTTCTTTATTTATATTTGAAAACGTATCAGTGGTTTGCTGATTATGGCAATCTAACTCTTTATATTTACACGTAATTTTTGTAGTGTAATTAGATGTGGGGGTATATGTATGCGTCACCTTCACCTGTGGTATTACACTCGTTCACAACAGCTCCTGCTTTCAGGCAAATGCCAACTACTGGTA
The DNA here is from genome assembly GCA_011833715.1 of Carcinoscorpius rotundicauda. Lineage (NCBI taxonomy): Eukaryota > Metazoa > Arthropoda > Merostomata > Xiphosura > Limulidae > Carcinoscorpius > Carcinoscorpius rotundicauda. Next base: position 23,286,809 of record CM022405.1, on the reverse strand, counting down.
AAATGCTAACATCTTAGATCTACACCTTATAAACAGTCTCCAGTAGTCAGCTGTAAGGATGAATACTTATAATGCTACAAACTGAATTTTGTTATCCGTACAGAATTAGGCTTAAAAGCAAACAAATGTGCGAATAATTAGAGGAGACCTCAAAATTAAACAATTCAAGCGGTGATATTCCAACAGCTCTGATTTCTCTGTCGTTGTATGTAACATTTCAGTAACTTGTGTTTGCATATTATTAGCAGTGACATTTCAGTATTTAATACCAACAATCTGCGATAAGTGATTATTCCAACAACTTAAGCTGATAGTTGATTACTAGAGAAAGATTTAAAACAGATCAGTTTTCAAACTTAAATGCTCAAAATAGGGGGAAATCTAATAATTAATATTTTACTGTAAGCAATAGATAATTTAAAATATTTCAGAAATGCAAATGATGCGGCCCCCCAGTGGCTCAGCGGTATGTCTGCGGACTTACACGCTAAAATCCAGGTTTCGATACCCGTGGTGGGCAGAGCACAGATAGCCCATTGTGTAGCTTTGTGCTTAATTCAAAACAAACAAGCAAATGATGTGAACGTAGCGTGATATTTCAGAAACACCGTTTTTCTAAGGTGAGTTAGAACAGTTCAAACGTTTGCCCTAGAAATGAATGACAACATCCATGAAACGAATAGTTTCAAACTATGATATTCCTATAGTGTATATGAATTGTTTTGAACGCTTAATTCCAAACGTTACTGATTGAGATATCTTGCGAATGATATTCGTTATGGAGTTTGAAGCAATAAAATTGCAGTGACATATTGGTTTACTGCTTAAAATAGTGATATTTTCGAACTTCAAACAAATCATCAGTGGCCCAGAAGTATGTCTGTGGGCAAAGCACAGACAGCCCATTATGTAACTTTGTATTTAAACGCAAATAAACAGCTCAAATTAACTTGTCAAGGATGGCAACATGTGAAGCAATACGTTTTTGTTACAAGCGGTGTAACTACAAAAGTATAGATTAACATGTTAATAAAAGCAAAAATGCGTCAGTGTGAAATTACTTTCCAACAGTACAAATCTTCGTGTTCTCATCGTTGACATTGTTGGAGTCTGGATTTGCATCTACAGAGATAAAGAGTCGACTGTAAGACGTTGCAAATGAATATTTATATTAGTAATGTAGTGCAATTTGCAATTAGTCAGGTGAGAATGGTCGATGATGATTTTAAAACTAACAGAGGATCATCTACCATCCAAAATTAACAGACCTTACTCATTATAGTTCACATCGTCGCCAAACTGATGATATAACTAAGTTATCCACTAGTGAATGTGATTGAACATTTCTGAACATTTTTACTTCCTTCTTTTTGATTTTAGGATCTGCTCCATAAAATACATTATTTTTTGATAAAATAAAACTTTCCAAATTCGTCTAATTCGTTTTGAAAAACTTTATGTATCGTCTTATTTCAAGGCAATCTTGTAATTACATAAGAAAGGAATATTTAATTAGCGATGCTAATTACTGGGCTTATCCTTAGTTTCGATCTAAGTAGGTAGCTTGCTTTCATCGGAAGATAATATTAATAAGTTAAGCAGACATAGCTGTAACGATGCAAGACTTAAAACTAATATTGTATTTGAACTAATTGGTGAATGTTACCAAACGTATAACATAAGAGCCGTGACAGCACCTGAGAAATGTTTTTTGGCGAGACATTGTACACAAGTCCAAAGATGCTTCAAACACGTACTTAAACCTATTAATCTTCAAGCTCGTGATCCAAAAAGGAACACACAACAGAGTTAGTTCGTTATCTGTATGAACCACTCAAAAACCCGTTAGAAATTTTATTTTTGTTCCTAATTGCTTAAACTAATTTACGTAATAATAATAATTAGTATTATTCAACTATTATCACACAAAACAACTGCTTGCTACGTGTGTTTTGAAGATCAGTATTTTGTGTGACATAAAGACCAAGTGTGTTAAAAATTATTGCTCATCTTATCTTAAATAATTTAATTATTAGTAACAAAATCTTCTTTACGAATTATATATGCGTGTGTATCAGAGTTTAAGGAACGTCTGGTTTAAAATATGCATTTATACATATATTACACATGTTAAAGTTAAGAAAAATGTTTAATTTTAGTTGAACTCGCGTATTAATAAATGTGCCAGAACAGACTGCATCATCTTTTACTGTTTCAAACTTTAAATCTTTGATGCACACTGAACATTTTTTAGTGTGATGTCTGACCTAAATCTAAGAACTATTTCACTTTCGTAAAAGAATTCTATTGTCTAAAAAGACACTGAAGGATCGATCGTACATGAAGTACGAAGAACAGGGAGGGAGGAGAAAACAAAATGAAAACTTTGAAGTGTTTTTGTTCAAAGGTCAATCACACTTTACTTATAATTATTTTACGTTGACGTAATGAACGATACAGAGAGTATACATGATTAATGTATTTGAATAATTATGTATTAGATAATTAAGAATCATTTTGTCGAGTAAATAAACATATTTTGTTGTATGTACGTTACAAGTCTGGGAACTTGCATACTTTTAATTGCTATGCAACAAATAAATTTTGTTGTATGTTAAGAATTAGCAATTTCGACAATATTCACTAGAGAGCGCAGAAATTGAGTAATTTTACTGCTTGTAGAGGATGGATGCCAAGTTTTAAATACATAACATGTTAGGATAGTTTTCAATGAAATACCATCAGCCTTTTAGTAATTTTTTCCTTAAGCTTATTGCAGGTAGTAATTTTTGTAATAATGTTTTACATTTTTAGTTCAACTACCATTGAATGTTTTTAGTTTGGCTCTATTGTTTTGTAATTGTGAATGAGTGTGCATAAGGTAAACAGTACTTAGCATTAAAATCCAGAGTTTGCTAGATAGCCAGGCACAGCTGGATTTTGAAAATTCACACAGTTGTACCTTCTATGAGTTATTTTCGTGCCGTTGTAAATTTGAATTTAGTTTATGTGTAGTTTGTCTTTCAAAGATGTAAAGCCAGGGAATTTTTATCACTGCTAGTATATAAATTCATATATGGATTGAAGCCAATAAAAATTTGTTTGCCTCAAGCACAAAGCAATACAATGGGCTAACTGTACTGTGCCCACCACAAGTATCGCAACGGCTTTTAATCTTCAGATTTGTCGCTGAGCTCCAGAAGGTCTGGCATGGCCAGGTGGTTAAGGCACTTGACTTGTAATCCGAGGGTTGCGGGTTCGAATCCCCGTCACATCAGACATGCTCACCCTTTCAGCCGTTAGAACGTTATAATGTGACGGTCAATCCCACTATTCATGGGTAAAAATAGTAGCCCAAGACTTGGCGGTGGCTGGTGATGACTAGCTGCCTTCTCTCTAGTCTTACGCTGCTTAATTATGGATTGCTAGCGCAGATAGCCCTGGTGTAGCTTTGGACGAAATTTAAAACAAATGAAGCTACAGAGAGCAGTACTATTTTGATTATTTCTTAAGTACGTTTTGTGATTTCAGATTTCGCATGAAACATACATTTCATAAATTGTATTTTATACTTTTGAGGCATCTAGCAACTTTTGAACTTGTTAGATATGGTATTTCCTGTCAGAGTTACCTTAAAGAACAGTTATGTAAGGAACTTATTCCATATTACAAAAACAAACAATAGCAAACTTTTTATTGTGAGATTATTTCTTGATCTAGCAAAATCTGAATATAAAAAGGTTTTAAAAAGCAATTGATAAACAATTTTTCAAAATGAATGTTTATTTCTTCGAGTTAATCGAGAATAAAACTATTCTTTAAAAATATTTCACTCAATATACTGCATATTGTAAAATTGGGCTAGTTGATTTATAAATCAAATAATAAAAGAAAACATTCACTCGAATGATGTATGCATCTTCCAACAGCTTTGTAGATTCATGCTCTACCTCATAAGAAGGTTAGTTGAGGTGGATATTACTTACATGTTGTTATGTAAATGTCATGTAAATGTTTTGTAAACGATAGCATGTCGTGTTGTGTTTAAATTTCCATATCTATTATTTACATTTCCATATTTATATTATTGTTTCAAAGCTTAAACCAATAAAATATATTGTTATTCATTTAAAATAACATTTAGAAATTTCTAGAATTAGGTAGATCAAATATATCACTATAAACGGAAATGTATGGCGGCCTAGTGTCTAGACGTTGAGTCTCGTGCAAGAACGGACATGCGCGGATTGCTCTGGAGTTCTGTAGAAGTTACGCGATTGTTCGAGAAGAGGCCTACTAATATATAAACAGACAGAGACGCGAGAAATAAGAAGAGTCATTAGTTTTTATTCGAAGAAAAGAAAAGTCAGTCATTCGTTTGAGAAAGTTTAAGTGTTTGCTGTGATTTTATTCAACTTGTATTTGTGACCAGAGCTAGATCCACAGAAGCTTTGGTTTTGTCAATTTTTGCGATTCATTTGAATTACTGGTTGTGCTGAGAGTCGTCACGTACGGACTATTTAGGGGAGACTGGGAAAATTGGAAGGCGGCAAGTTTGAGACGTTTATCAAGAAGCACCGTAAAAAGAACTTCGTCATTCTCCATTCAAACTTCGGTATTTCTTCGTGGGACCAAATTCACACCCTAGACCGGAATTTTGGATTCCTGATCTGAACTTTTGGACTTTCATTCTAGATCATTATATTAGATACAGGCCAGTATCATTTTGTGTTGTAATTAATTTTGAAGGTTTGAACTTAATATCTGTCATTGTTGTTATGTAATTTATGTTATATCTGTTACATATATAATAGTTTGTTGTAATAAATTATACAAGCTGTTATCTGTGTCTTTCTGTTGCGTTTAGTCTACAAAAAACATAAAACATAAAAACAAACAAACGTAACAATGTTATAATTAAAGTTAATGGAAAAACGCCTTTTCTATCGACACCAAAATCCAATAAAATCAGAAGAAAACGTACGCGGGCAAATACAACATGCCCCACCCACGCAAGTCCAACACGGCTAATTTTGACAATAAAAAAAATAGAAAATTTCTCGTTCTACTATTTAGGAACTGCAAGAAAGTATATTTTATGTCAAATTATTTGTGAATTTGTTGATATACACATGATGTTGTTGTTGTTTTTGAATTAAGCACAAAGCTGCACAATGGGAAATCTGTGCTCTGCCTACCACGAGTATCGAAACCCGGATTTTATCGTTGTAAGTTTGCAGACATACCGCTGAGCCACTGTGGGGCGATATACACGTGAATGGTTCACGAAAACCCAACATTATACTTTTATTTCCGAAAAATAAAAAAGACAAAAAATTCAGAATTGTCTAAATCTGTATTTGGGATTTACAAAGAGTAGCTTTGTACCGGATTTCATAAAAATTGGTCGAAACATAACTAAATAATTGGCCAGAACTTTAAATTATGGATCTATTCAACCCGTTGCTCCCCCCCGAAAATGTCCAAAATCGAGCATTTTTTACATTTTTATACATCCAGGAACGGAATCCGTGAAAATGTATTTTACGAACAAATTTCTGATAAATTAGCAGAAAACCGTCAAAATAAATGTATGTAAAGCCCACTAAAGTTATGTTTTTGTGTCATTTGAACCTCTATAAATTACTAAAATTGAGAAAATCACCATTTTGGTTTGCAAGCGTGTAGAAAAGCACCTTTGTACCAAATGCTATTGAAATTGATCAAAATAGTGACCAAAAATTCCGAAATTATTCTTTTTTTGTTAACTCTGATCCTCCTACACACAAAAGACTGAAAATGGGCAAATCCTATTGTTTAGCGTGTTAATGTGTTGGGTGCATGAAAATTTATATTGCAATAATTTTCATCTTGATTGCTGTAAATGTGTTATAACTCCAAATATATATTTGTTTGGATTGTTTGATCTTTGATCACTACATAATTTTTTTTCTGAAGAAAAGGACTAAATTGTAAAAAAATGAAAAAGTTTCTGGGCGTGTGAAACCAAGTATAACTCTATACCATGTTTCAAGTGAATCCATTGAAAAATAAAGGAATTCTAGTCGATTGGAAAAAGTTTGGAAGAATAAGAAAAGCAATAGATATATTATGTCTCTCTGTGGAGACATAACAATAGACTAAAAGGAAGTTATTATATATGAGGTATAATTTGGTTTATTTGTTTTAGTGCAAGGCTACACAATAGACTGTCTGCGTTATTTCCATCGCGTAAAATCGATTTTCGGATTTTAGCATTTTAAGTTCATAAACTTATTGTTGATGTACTAGAGGATACTGTATGTGAGACATAAAATATTTATGACACTAAAGGGATACTCGGTGAAACGCACATCTCCTCCACACAGCTGACAAAAGGTAAAAGATGCGTTCGTATGTTCATCTTAATCAACACACAGAGGCCTGTTTTGTCAGAACAATAGAGAATAACACATTACATTTGTCAAAATGTTTTATCTCAATTCGATCCCTTTTTACTGGGTTGCAGAGCAAAACGAGTGTAAAAATCAATCCACATGTTAACTGTGGATCTGTTTTCTCTTCGTGACCTTGCTTTGACCCTGACCCTCAAGAACTAGTCATTTCTTAGTTGGGTAATAGTCCAAATCCTTTTAATCGTTTTCGAGAAATTGTAATAGTACACGCACACACACCCACACAAGGATTAAAACATTATCTCCGGAGGTAAAAACGTTTTTTACACAACTAGTGTTTTAAAAAAAACTAACTTGAAATTAAGTCCAGTATTTGCCTAAAAAAGTGCAAGTATAAAACGCACTCGTGCTATAGTTGCAATGACACTAAAACCAAAGTTATTTTCGTGTGAAATCAAACAGTTGTGTTTTGGACGGTTTGCTGAAATATAACTTCTTTTTCCCAATATGTCACAACACTAATTTTTGTTTTCCTTACCAAATATACCCGGTTACTCTTAACCACCGAATACACCATGCAATTATGTAAAAGCTTTTTTTCATTCAGAACATATGACGTTAGAAATTGTCGAAACGTTGTTTAATATAGTTTGAAGATATTGTATATTCTCTCTTTGTATAAATAAATTAAACAGAAGACAAATGGCAAAAATTTCTGAACGTTTAATGTTAGAATCAGATTAAGAACTTCAGCTACCCAAAAATACTAACAAAGATTTGAAAGTTACGTTGGCCATATACACAAAGAAGAGATTTAGGATAAGATTGTGATAACTTATCATCTGTCATCCTTATAAATGGAAAAGGTTGAAGATAACGCAGGAATGAAAATTAATGCTTTTCTTTCTAGGTATGAAATATTAATATTATTCTATAATGTAACAACAAGGCAGAGAATCATAACTCTTAAATACATATCTCCCACTTTTCTCATCTTGCGTGTTTTCACTAAACGTAACAAAATGTGGTCTGTAAAATGAAGCATGACATAACTGCTCATTCTCTAGGCTGGAGAGTATTTATTTATAAAGTGTGTGGAGAAAATTGAAATGAATATAGTCAGATATTCGAACAAGTATGTCCTATGACTCTTCAAAACTGGTTAAATGTCATTATTGGTGTGTTAAATTTATTTAGTTTTTTTTAGAAGCATTTGAAAGAGAACAATAAAAGACATATTTTATGGAAACTTGAATGTTTCAATTTAATGGAGTTAATTGTAAAAGTATCATTGCTCACATTAAAGTGTTAGTTTTTAAATATTTGGGGCGTTTGTTTGATTCATCTCAGAATCTTGAAACGTTAAAATGCGATTTCAAACATGAACAGAAAACATAGCTCACTTCAAAACCTGTGACCACAAAACATAGCTTACTTCAAATTTTGTAACCATAAAACATAGCTCACTACAACTCTTTCTCTTCTATAATTAACCATATATTCACTTGTTTAAGAATTTTCGTGCAAGTTAGTTGTCCCTAGCTTTTAACTAATGAACCACAAGGAAGGAAGTCAACAGCACCCATCAAAAACTGTTGAATAGTGAAATTTAACTGACACTTTTATATGGAGTGAATTTATGCGGCAATGAATTCACTTTCTGAGAACGTTAATCAGTAGACTACATCAGAGCGAACTAAACGTGTGATGTGTATCACTCTACTGAAGTACATACTATATTAAAACAATTAATACTAGCATATATTCATACCCGAATATCACGAGTGTGCAAATAATAACTTTTTTTGAATTCTGTGTTTGATTATTCTAGTAAGTTGTATTTAACATACCATGCTCGATAGTTTGTCTTTGCTGAAAATATCTGTTTAAAAGTGAGAAACTTTTCTCAAAATTGATTTGAAACAAATGCTTAAATAATAAATTATTTTAATAGTAAAACTAATATTCTTTTGAATTGTTGTTGTTGTTTTGAATTAAGCACAAAGCTACACAATGGGCTATCTGTGCTCTGCCCACCACGGGTATCGAAACCCGGATTTTAGCGTGTAAGTCCGCAGACATACCGCTGAGCCACTGGGGGGCAATATTCTTTTGAAATAATTAATTGACCAAAGATGTTTTTAAAACAAAAGGTAAAAAAAGATTCATTATCAATGTTTTTAAAGGTTAAATTCAGTAATTGGGTAATAATTAAATCTTTTTTTTACGTAGTTACATCAAACATACAAATGAACAATGCGATATTATGTAAAATAAAACAATAAAAAATCTAAGTTTGTAACATAAATAAGAAACAAATTCGGATGTAATAGGGTTAATTTTGAAAGAACAAAACAGTTAAGATTATTGTTATGTAAAAAGGAGAAACGTGTAACAATTTTTGCATAGCAGCATTCATAGAAACTTAGGATAATAGAGACACGTGCCGTATTACATAAAAAAAAGAAACAGCATAATCCTTATTGGTTAGTGTAGAATAAAAGAAACGTCGGGTGAGTAAAAGAATATTGACACACAGGTGGCAGTGTGTGATTGGAGGAACCTTATTTTTGGAAGCACTGTGCCTCTTTCGATCATGAGGAGGTAGTGAAGGAACTATAAGATCGGGGTTATAGAAAAAATAAAATAAAAGTGTATCATTAAGACTGTAATGGACTTCATCTACATATTTACATGTAAAAAAGTAAATTACGGTCTTTCAGGTGAACTCGAATTTAAAACTTTGAATACCAAATTAAGTGTAGCAAAAATGTTAAATTAACAAATATAAATAACTGTTATAAAAGTCAAATGAGAGTCAATAAAAGAAAAAGAAATCAGTTAATTAAAATTATATAAACATTATCTTAGCTACCCAACAAAACGGAAGATGCGGTATCTGTAGTAATCAATATTTTTGAGGCATGTGTAAAGAGATAAAAGTTATTGTTTCAAAACGAGATATGCTCACTCAATTTTTAGTTTTTGTTGACGTAATTTTGAATTATATATCTGAGCAATAATATGATATTTAAGTCACATTCAATTGTAACACTTCTGACATAGGATCCTTGAATAGTTGCTAATGGTTATAGAAGTAAATGATGTAAAAATTACGACTCAAAGAAAGCATGATCAAAGATCGTTTAATCGAACTACAGAACCATTTGAAGTTAACACACTAAACACTTTCTATCATATTTTGTACTCTGTAATAAGAGCGAATTATTTACGTAACACATCCATTGATGTATTTTTGATATATGTATACTAGCGCATTTTTAATTTGTTAGTATTTAGATCCCAAATGTTATGTAAATGTCATGTAAATGTTTCGAAAGCGACAACATGTCGTGTTGTGTTTAAATTTTCATTTCTATTATTTATATTTCCATATTTATATCATTGTTTCAAAGTTTAAACTAATAAAGTATGTTGTTATTCATTGAAAATAACATTTAGAATTTTCTAGAGTTAAGTAGACCAATCATATGTATGTAAGTGAAATGTTGGCGGCCTCGTGTCTAGACGTTGAGTCTCGTGCAAGAACGGACATGCGCGGATTGCTCTGGAGTTCTATGGAAATTACGCGATTGTTCGAGAAGTAGGCCTACTGGTATAAAAAGACGGTGATGCGAGAAAGAGAACAGTCATCAGTTTTTATTCGAAGAAAAGAATGAGAAGAGTCATTAGGTTTATTCGAAGAAAAGAAGAGTCAGTGATTCGTTTGAGAAAGTTTAAGTGTTTGCTGTGATTTTATTCAACTTGGATTTGTGACCAGAGCTAGATGTACAGAAGCTGTGATTTTGTTTCGTCAATCTTTGCGATTCATTCGAATTAGTGGTTATACTGAAAGTCGACACGTGTACAACTATTTAGGGGAGAACGGGAATATTGGAAGGCGATAAAGTTTGAGACGTTCATCGGAGGCATCGTAAAAAGAACTTCATCATTCTCCATTCAAACTTCGGTATTTCTTCGTGGGACTAAATTCACACCCTAGACCGGAATTTTGGATTTCTGATCTGAACTTTTGAACTTTCATTCGAGATCATATTATTAGATACAGGCCAGTACCATTTTGTATTGTAATTAACTTCGAAGTTTGAAACCAGTACTATTTCGTGTTGTAATTAATTTTGAAGGTTGAAATTGAATATCTGTCATTGTTGTTGGGTAATTTATGTTATATCTGTTACATATATAATAGTTTAGTGTAATAAATTATACAAGCTGTTATCTGTGTCTTTCTGTTGCGTTTAGTCTACGAAAAACATAAAACATAAAAAAAACGTAACACCAAATATCTTATCTTGTGAGTCAATGTAATAATTATAGTTAACCATATAACAATTGTGTGGCTGTATATTAAGCTGTTAAAATATTAATGCTAATCTAATTAGCATATTATTATTTGATAAATGTACGATATATCTTTTTTATAAGGTGTTTAACCTTGCATTTCTTTTATTTGAGGCTTCTTGTTTTTATTGAAAACAAGTTTCTAAAGGTGGTTAATTTGAACAAAATTTTTCTTTGCAATATGATACTACAGAAAACAAAACACTAAAGAAATATCATTATTGTATGTGTTAAAATTGCGGAAAAGAATTTCTAGAGTTATAATACTGGGATCAATTTGTGTAGATAATTTTGTTTGTACCATATTTCAACAAATAACTGATTATGCTTTCTTTAGACGTCTAAAATACTCATTTATGTTCTTTATATAAATACATACATATATATATCTTTTTTATTATTTATATAAGAGCCCCCCAGTGGCTCAGCGGTATGTCTGCGGACTTACACGCTAAAATCCGGGTTTCGATACTCGTGGTTGGCAGAGCACAGATAGCCCATTGTGTAGCATTGTGCTTAATTCTAAACAACAACAACAACAACAAAATTTGTATAAGATTCTAAATTAACAGAAACGTTGGATTTCAATCTTGCATTCAAAATTGACTATATGGTGGTTTAAGATTTTTTTAAAGAATGGAATAGCGTAACTGAACGTTTGAAAAATTAAATAAATAAAGATAATTTGAATTTTTTCTAGAAGAAGCTTCAATGAATTACCTTAAAGAAAACAAACAAAAGTATTATAATTTGTGTTGTTCACATTTTTCAAAAGATATATACTGAACAATTCCTTTTAAAGAGTGTCTTAAAAATATAAATTCTAGCAAGAGTCGTTTTGCTTCTTGAAGTGACGTAATTATGTTTCATTCTTGGTTATCACAATAAACAAACGAACACATTTTTTTTTCTGGTTTAAGAATATTTGCAGCACGGTTTTAAAACAAAGGAACTATCAGGTTTACTTCAGTATATCCAGAATTTGTTTTCACTGTTTGTTCGTAGACCAGATCAAACCATTAATGTATTAAAAATAAATTAATGTGTTTTGCAAATATAAAGAGTAATATTTTGTTGTTCTTTTTTTTGTATACAGAAATGATAGAATTGAGCACCATACTCCCTTTCGGTGGGCTACGATACCAGCGACGAGATACACCATGAGTTTGGTTTGGTTTATTGAACTTAATTTGCTCAACCGTCACATTATAACGCCTCCAGAGCGAGCATGTTTGGTATAACGGCGATTCGAGCCCGAGATTCACGGATTACAGGTCGAGTGCTTTAACCACCTGGCTACACCAGGCCGTACAATGAGTTATAACAATAAACATATCTAGATTAATTGTGGATATTACAAAGTTGTAGATTATATTTTTTTTGTTTTTATTACATTATTAAAAGCGGTCATTTAATGACTAAATATAGACAATGTGCTGTGACAGAGCGAAATAAATGCCTCAAAAATTCCATATAATGAAATAAATGAACCGAAAGGAAAAATAAAACTTTGAATAATGCAACTGAAGTAAAAAACACATTTTGCTTAAAATTATGGGATAAAAAAACAGTAGAAAGACTGGTATAAATAGATATACACTGGATATAAAGAGATGTAATTCATTACTATAGTTTAAACATTTTACAAAAAAATGTTTATTCCCTTTTTCTCTGAAACTCTTACCGATCTGTTGTTAAATAGTTATATAATTGTTTTTATTTTTACACATTACTTCATATTTGTTTTATTTTCTAACTGAAGGATTTCGGTTATTAGAAGACATGTAAAACAATTTATACAACAATAAAACTATTTTATTAGCAAACTTTCCAGGACTATTCTTAAAAACCTTCAACAGCATGAACATTTCACAAAATTTTCTCATTATAAAAGTATATTTAAGAGTTCGAAGCGTCAAATGTACCTCGTAACCACGACGTCAATAAAACAATCTGTTTTGGTACAAGTGTTAATACCCATACCGGTCGTCCTGAGATACATTTTTACTTCAAGTATGTTTCTCGTCATCACGAATTCACTTGTTTGTTTATTTCTGAATAAATGAAAGATTGTGCACCGCTGAAATATACCCGATATGCGATTCCGAGACATTTCGACACGCGACACATTGAAGTTCAGAATTTTGGGGCAGCCTACCCTCTGGCTTATAATGCTAGAAACTGGGCTCGATATTCGCGGTGACCACAACACTGATAATTCATAGTGTAGTTTCAAGTTTGACATGTAACGGACTTACTATTATATATTTATTTTAATATCTGCATTCGTTTCAGTTTGATACATGTTGTTGGATGTGTATTGCGCAAGTACAGTTTTTACTCAAAATGTTTGGAAGATTTTCGAAAGAAAGAATCAACAATATATGTTTTACGAAAACACTGGCTTATATTCAAATATTGTTGTACTTTCGAGAATCTGGCCTAATGAGTATATAAAAGCAAGCAATCATAATACTCCAAGAGACAATTATAGAATATCTTCTGGTCGCTACAGTCATTGTACTGTAGGCCTCTGAAACTATAATTGTTACAAGTGCTTATTAATTGGAAAAATATAATTATATATGGTCAGAAAGCTTTATAGATTTCCAACATTACAGACTTCAGTGAATTAGCTTTAGGCGTTAGTATGTTTTACAAGGACACTAGATATTGTTGTTGAAAAAAATTCACGTGTGAAAACTAGAGCTAACCAGCATTCTCGCCAAGTGAAGTGAAACAACATAAAATTAATTTACTAGTCGTGAATCTGCACCGTAGGTAAAATATTCAGTTCTAGACCAGATACAAGATTGGATATTATCTGTGAGTTTTTAAAATGTTTGCATATAAAAAAATTATTTGTAACAACTATTGATTATCGTTATTATAAATCGTACTGTTTTTGTATATTGAAATATATTTGTGTTAGAAATAAAATTGTGGTTACCGATCTTGTTGAAAAATATCATAAATTTGATACATATTGATATTTAATTAATTTCTAAATTAAAATAAACATTTCTGGTTATTTGAAATCTTAATACGTAGAGTACGTAACATCATAAATTGGAGACCCATTCGAGATAAGTTATAATATATAACAAGTAACAAACAGAATTTTAGGAAGTTCGCACTGTTAAAATAATCGTTAAATATCACTATTTGTTAGCCCTCTCACTTTAATGTCCAAAGGATGTTGTCTCATCCTGATTGGCTGTCTCAGAAGAGTGGAAGAGATGACACTGACATAATTCTAAACGTTGTCACTAGAGAGGAGATCATTAGGACGCATTTCTAGCCGCCATATTAACGTTATAGTTCAACAAAGTATCACTAAAGGGCGTATTAACTTTTTGAGCTCGATACCAGACAGAATACCATACATGTCTCATCCTATCGGTAATTAATTATTAATCATTTATTATTTTTAGTACAGATATTGAATTATAACATAATGAAATCTTAATGGTGATTACAGCTCATATGTTAAAATTGTGTGGTAGTAATAGTGATAAAGTAATGTGATAATACGCCTTTTTAAAATACTTTAAATTACTTTATCACAAATTAGTAAATGTGTTATTTTTTTAATTATTACATGATACTGCCATTTTTAGTGAGATTTATACATATAGTAAAGTATTCTATGGGTCAGATTAACTAAGATATTGTCATTTTAGGATAGATAATATTATAATTTAGTGTTGAAACTATTATTTACTTAGTTGAGTAGGTTTTAATTATTGTACTGTCCTTCTAGGAAATTTATTTCCTTTTTTTGTGAAACATGTTCCTCTGGAGTACCTTAAATAATATATTTTGTCATTAAACATTTTATCGATAATTAGAAGACTTAAGTTTAATTAAGATATCTTCCTTTTAGGACAACAAATTTAATTAACTAATGAATTAATGCTCAGCATTCTTTTAAAGATGAATTAATTATAAATGATATAATTAATTAATTATAACTGATTTAATGAATTAATGTTAAGGATCATTTTAAGAATGTTTTAATTAATTAATTAATTACTAGTTATTGGCATGATGAGACATGTATGAAATCATGAAACATGTTTTCTCTTTTGTGCAAGTGATTTAATTATAAATGATTTATTGAATTAATTATAAATAATTTAATGAAATAGTTATAAATGATTTAATAAATTAGTCAAGTATTTATTTAAGGATGATTTAATTAATTGATTGATGATTAATTATCGAAATGATGAAACATGTATTGTATGAGTTATAGCCGTTTCTCATGGTGGCCTATAAATACGTTCTCTGCTTTATGGCGTAATCATCCATCACGTCGTCTGTCTAGTATCGAACTATGAATTCAGACTTCTATAAGTTAGCTGCGCACTCTAGTATGATTTTATTGAACTATGACGTCATGGTCGCATGTTAATGATGTCTAGCAACTTGAGCCCTGATAAAAACATTTGGAACTATGGCCTCTTCATCTTTGATAACATTATCCACCTTCTCTCTCCCCTGACGCAACCAATCGTTAAAGTGCATAGCTAACAACTCCCACTATTCTATTACCCAAGATTATATAGCATTTCACTTCAAAATTAGGGATGACTATGTATAGGCAGTTATTGTGTTGTTTTGTGAGAAAATTAGAAATAAATACACTTTGAACCAATCACGTACCAGAAAGTTTATTGCTATAAAATATTTAATGAAATTAATGCTCTTCAGACTCACTTTACTGTGTTAAAACATTTGTCATATGAACCAATTACCTAGCTATCAAAAGGCATCCATTTGAAAAAGGTGGACTTACGTTTTTTTTTAGTAGTTACCATTTTACGTACGCAGGGTGAGGAAAATAGCTGTATCTTTATCACAGAATAATTTCTCTAATCAGTACCAGTTTATATTGTCTATATTTGAATGCTGTTTGCCCCTGAGTTTTGTTTGATGTGTATACTATTTGTTCACGAAAATCTGTTAATGTGGGACATTTGGCTATAATGATCGTAAGTGTTACTAGATTAATCTTCCATTGTACATCAAAGTCGAAAATGTATGAAAGCTGAGAAATAATATCAGTCTAAAATAGGAAATTGCTTGTTATTTGTTTGTTTTGAATTTCGCACAAAGCTACACGAGGACAATCTGTGTTAACCATTACTAATTTAGGCATCTACTCATTACCACCCACCTCCTACTCTTGGACTACTTTTTCACAAACGAATAAAATCAGGGGTTCGATTCCCCTCAACGGACATATTTTCAGCAGATAGCCTGATGTGGTTTTGCGATAAGAAAACAAACAAACAAACACAAACAAACCAACGAATAATATAATTCACCGTGACGTAAAAATGCACCCACGGCTAAAAAGGCGAGCATATTTGGTGGGAAGATGTGTAGTATTCTATAAGCTTCGTCGTTAAAGAGCCCGGCATGTCCAGGTGGTTAACGCACTCGGCTCGTAATCCGAGGGTCGTGGGTTCGAATTCTCACTCTTTCAGCTGTGAGGACGTTAAAATTTTGCGGTCAATAACCCAAGGGTTGGTGATGGGTGGTGATGACTAGCTGACTTTTTTCTAGTCTTACACTGCTACATTAAGGACGACTATCGCAAATAGCCCTCTTGTTGGTTTGTGGATGGTCATAACAAATTCACAAAAATACAAAAAAAATCCCTATCTGTTAACACAGGAACTGATGTTTCACACTAGTTTTTGCTGTATACCACAGCTGAAAATAAACGGAATTTGATGAATCTTGGTGGACATATGTAGAACATTATTCCTCAATGTTCTAGCATAAGCGATTTGTGTGCGTTGCTAACGGCAGATATAAGGACATATTTTCATAGTTTTTGAGAGTCTAATATGATGTATGCTGTGTGGAGGAAGTAAGCACTCTACTGTGCGCCCTTTAGTATTCGAATGTTTTGGTGTGTTTGATAAAAAAACAAAAGAATGAAGTATTTCATAGCCTTAAAACTTTGTTGTAATTATAGTATTGAACACAATGGTTTCTATAAAGTACCGAAATATTCCCCGAAATCCACATTGCAAAAACTTCAAAACGGACCACAAAACCAACATTCAGAAGTAAATTAAATGCGTTGCCTCATATATCCACTTTATTCGATAAGATCCACACTATAATAGAGTTAAAACTTAAGACTTTGTAAGGAAGATGTACTGAGTTGTGACCTTGCAATAAGAGAGTTGTCACTTTATGAGTAAATGGATTTATTCAGTGACGAGAACATTACACGTAATTTCTGAGCAAATAACACTTAGCCCTCAATACAGAATACGAAATTTCATTATGTACTCTGTGAATGAAAGCACTATTAATAAGAACCACATGTATTGTTTACATTTGGAGAAACTTTTCTTAAATTGAACGTTTCCTATTACATAAAGTATGATTTTTTAAATATTTCTGCCATGGTAATAAAAAACAAATATCACATCTGTTTTCTTTAGTCCACGAGAGTTGTTGCAACCAATGTTTGTATTAGCTCTCTTCTGAATTGATGGGAATGTAACGGAACTGCGGGAGCAAGTATGCATTTTTGTGAACTTTAAACTTTGACCTCCTAATATTGGAAAAGAGCTTAAATATCAAAAGCCGAAAAATATATCAGAGCATAATTGAATATATGTTCTCCAGAATTCAAGACGATTGTAAAAGAAAGAAGAGAGTGACATACATTTGTAATTGTTGGAATACATAAAAGAGGAATACTAAATATACACATTGTACCCCACTATAAAGGAGTCAGAAATACATTTCTTATATTATTATCATTTTTATTTACATTTATAAAGCAATTTTTATGTGGATCAGTAATGATTTTACTAAAAGACATAATTTGATTTGCTGCATAATGTCAAATAATAACTTCATGATAAATTTTCACATACGTTTTTATTTATCTGAATAAAATCTAAGAGCATGTTTCAATATTAAGATAATCTGGTTTTATTAATCATATTTTGATTTCAAATAAGGTGGTACATAAAATAAAGCATCTCATGAGTTTATCCACGTGCTAGTTAAGTAAAACAAAAATATCTCGAATATGATTGGACAAATTGGTTTCGAATCCCGTGTTCAGTTTCTTTACAACATTGTTAACATAATTTGGATCAATTGCTCAAAATTTTTTTAATAATAATAATAACAAAATATAAACTGCAATAGTCTCCAAAATGTTCAAAAGGCGGATAACTTGTCACCGAAAATATCTTCGACGAAATTACTTGTAAACCTATATTTACTGTAGTTTCTTGTCATATTGCACAAGGAAAATGGAAATCACTCATATATTCCTTTGAAAGCTAATGAAAACATTTCTGAGTTGTCATGAGATTGTATCACTCCATCTGTGAGGACCATTCACAGTTTTGCTTTGATGAAAGCACTCAGATCGGGGTTTTTTCTTTATATAGCATAGTAGTTTAATTCATAAATTTTGATATGTATAACATAACTAAATTTCACCAGAAACTGAGCTTGTATACAACTTTTATGTCCCCTCAGTGGATGTGAGGTAAGCTTACGAATATTCGACGCTAAAATCCACAGTTCGATTTCCCCGCTATAAAAAAAACTGCTTAGCTTAGCGCTATAACAAACAAAGACTATTCAAATATTGGTTTAAAATAAAAAATACAAGTTAAATATCTGTATCTATTGAGGAGTTGCTCCGCTGATGCCACGGTAAGTCTATGAATTCTAGCAAAATAAAAAAAAAATATGTTTTTAAAAAGTTTGTATTTAGAGTATTTCATTAAGTAAAATAAAGTTACTTTTTGGTAGGTTAAAACAAATGTTAGGGTTAAATTATTTTACTATTTATATCAGAACAAATGATATCAAGAAGTCGTGTAAAAATCCTCTTCCTCTAGCAGAAGTAACATGTTACAAATCAAACGTGAAGACATAAATTCACTTAAATTTTAAGTTACGAAAGGTTAAGAAAGTATATCAAATTATTAGTGGTATAATTTTGTCTTTATAGATATTTAAATATAGCATTATTTGAGCCATTATATATATATATATTTATATGAGAACATGTAGACAGTGTTTTAATTGCATTAAGGCATATTAAACAATCTAACCTTCTCATAAAAATACAGTTGCGAATTCATGAAAGTTGAAGAAATAGGTAAGCAATTCAAGGTCACTCGAAAGTCGAAAGATGTGTATTGTTTGAAGAGAAGCGACACCGTAGAGTTCTTAAGTTGCCTTGGTTTTTGGTACTGGTATCAAACCCTGTTTAAAAATACCATGTGTTGCTGGAAAAGTGTTTATGCTTATTAGAAAAAAATGTTATTTATAAGAGTGAACAACCACATGGAGTTCGATTCCACATGTTTCTTCACCTAACAAGAAGTGTAAAGTAGATTACAAAAAAGTATCTACTATTCTTAGAATGACCGTCTACTAAATTAAGTTTCTAATTCTTCTAATAGATATAAAAACGCATTTAATTTTTATCTGTAGGTAAACTCTACCAGGAATGAAATTAGTATTTTGCGACTGTTAGCCTAAATTACATCACTATTGGCTTTCTTCAGACACAACCCTTCTTTCAAAACTAGTGGATGAACAGTTCAGACAACATGTCATCGATTTTATTCACAATGAAACAAGTACTAAATTTATAGTTCCCCACTGCTACAGTGGTCAATCTATGCATTTACAACACCAAAATTAGAGGTTCGATTCCCCTTTGTGGATTCAGCAGATTACCTGATGTGGCTTTGCTATAAACAAACGAACACAAAATTAATAATATTTCGCAATCTTTCTAGCACACTTTACTTGCTCGTTTAACATGTATAGATTATACGCTTACATTTTTCTCACACGAACGTTTCTTCCACATTTTTTGATCAAACACCACAAATCTCATATTATTACAGAGGAATTTAACGAGAGTCCTGAATTTATATTGACTTTTCCATTTAAAATTACTTCAACTGAATTTTATTTAGTCAAACTATAGTACGCTACACAATGTAGTTGTTATTACATGACGACTGGTTACGATTTTAACATTAATTTGTTTTGTTCGTAAAGCATTTCACACAAACAATTCTTAACTCCTATGAAATTTCCCAAAATACGTAATTTACACGAAATACAATTTCTATGGTCTTTCTTGAATTACTTAGGTCTAAAACACGCATGAGCAATTCGTTCAAAATCATATGCTTATCGTTTGTAAACACGAGTTCAGACAATATCTGCGTAAAGTCTGACATAGTTACACTTTAAGTTTGTTTTATTCTATAATAATGTAGTATCGGTTCATTTCATAGACTGCTGTAAGCTCCTTGTAGCTACCATTTTCTTCACTACGGGTTTTACTCTTCGTTTTTATGAGTTTCTTTGTTTCTACTCGTAAAATCATGGGGTATAATGAGCACTCATAACTATTTCATACCACGTACACTGCAATAAATACCCTTCCTTTGATTACGTCTATGACTAGTTTTAATGAATAGAGCTACGTTTACGTCAATGTGTTTATCCGACAGCGTATTTTTATTTTTAAATAGACCAGGATTTATCGATACATGATGCTTGCAAGAAAGCGTAGCTTAAATGGCGTGGGTGAAAATGATAGAATAAGGAAAATACAAGCGAAGAGCATGAAAGCAACTTTAGATATTTAGTGGGTCGCGTCTTGTACCCCCCAGTGGTTCAGAGGTATGTCTGCGGACTTATACGCTAAAATCCTGGTTTCAATACCCGTGGTGGGCAGAGCACAGATAGCCCATTGTATAGCTTTGTGCTTAATTCCAAACAACAACAACAATCGCGTCTTGTAAAATAATAATCACTTCTAATCCCTTAAGTGCACTCCACGATAACTTTTATTTCGCTAAATTAATTTTAAATGCCGTCAGAATGAAAAATGAAACTAAAACACTGACATTGTACATTAATCCTGTTCAAAAACAGTGAAGCTAACTTTCTGGAAAAAATAAAGTGTTCAAGAAATGTAAAGTGGATACGTGTTCATACCTAGATTTTTATTAAATATTATACTTAGAAAATGATGATTATATCTAGAATATACTATTTGAAACAGAGTGGTTTAAATCAGCAGAGCATTGTTTCAACCACTGTGTTTGTTTTTAGAATTTTGAGAGAAACAACACAAGAACTATTTGATTTAGCCTGCCCTAATTTATAGTGTAAGACTAGAGGGAAGGCAGCTAGTCATCGTCACCCATCGTCAACTGTAGGGCTACTCTTTTACCAACGAATAGTGGGATTGATTATAACATTATAACGTCCCCACGGTTGAAAGGCTGAGCATGTTTAGTGTGACCGGAATTCTAATCCACAAGCCTCAGATTACGAGTCGAATGCCCTATTCACCTAACCATGCTGGGCCGCCCAGCCACTATAAGTTTTTTCATGATAGCAGAAGAACCGATTAACTGTAGAAGGTGCAAACTTTAATTTCATAATGATCCAATCAGCCTGATCCGAAATATAAACGCTTAAGGAAATTCCTCAACTTTGGTTAACATCACCTTAAAATAACAACAAGAACATGCATAAGTAACCTGTTCATCTTATTTGGACACAAATACACAAAAAGCCAACTCACTGCACAGTCATATGGATTCCAGTCCTGCAGCAAAGTATTAGTCTAGGTATCTACACCAAAACTGGCTGTATACACATTATCAGTAAGCCTCAGGATCAGAAAATGTCTTTAACCATTTTACGTTTTAAAAAAGTTCGTTATAATACCCAATATTCAAATACTGTCCAAAATTACATTTTTATTACTCCTAGGCAAACCATAAATCATTCCAACATGAGTCACAACTGGTTTAGTTTAATCTAGGAGGTTTCTTCCATGAATTGTGAATGTAGAAAGAATATTGAATGATGCTACTAACACGTGATCGCAATGAATCTAAAGTTATATAAGATAAAAAGCAATTTTTAAAGTGCTCAATAAAGATCAAACGCCAAGCAAATCATAGGGCATTTTTTTAACAAGTATAAAACATAAAGTATGTGCTTACCTTATTATTCGCGACATCAGTAAATTGACAAGAAGAACAATTTTTCTTTTTGAACATAAAGAAGTCGATTCAATTTACGAAGTTGATTCAGAGTAGGTTGTAATAAAACATTACTGACCGCAGATACAGATCAGATATGTTGAACAGGAACAACAAATCATTTCATTTCAGAAGATGTCATTCTTAAGGAACAGTGATTGTCTGTCATCTATAAACTGTCACCTTTTTATTCGGCGGGCCGGGTATGGACGAGTAGTGAGGATACTCGACTCGAAATCCGAAAGTCGCGGGTTCGAATCTCCGTCACACCAAACATGCTCGCCCTTTTAACCGTGGGGACGTTATTTTCTTCGTGCCAGAAATTTTAGAGTTATCTGAAATGGGAAAGCTATTTAATCAAAGGTCAAAAGTTTCTGTCCGTCAACATCTTAATTACCTTAGCACAAATTTTTATCAATAGGGTAAAACGCTATGGGTTACAGTCAATATATGCATCTAAAATTTATTTATTTTAGTTTCCAAGATATATGAATGTTTTTGACGATCGAGAGAAATATCTGAAGATGATATTCTTGACGCAATTATATTGAATCAACTTCTTCGTTTAAAATGTTTTAATGCAGAAAACAATGATTTAGCATCAGTGTATTGATTTTCTGAAAATCAAAAAGATCACATTGATATTATATCTATTTTCCGACCTTTAAACATAATAATTTTTTGGGAGATTCATGCGATGTATTTCGAATCATATTGTATAATTGTATGTTAATTTGTAGAGAAAAAATATAATAAGACCCGTTGTTAGTCAGCACGCTTTCTTCAGAAATTTCGCTACTTCAAATGGTTTTGAGAAGTTTCTAGAAAAACGTTATCCGAGAGAACTAGAAATAATAATAAAATCTAAATAATCAACTTATGTTGGTATTTCTTTTTTAATTATTAAATTACCAATCCATTATCAGAAAATACTTTTTTTTAAAGTTATTCGTCTTATTTGCTAAAAATATGTTAAAAACAGGTGAGGCCAAACATGGCCAGGTGGTTAAGGCACTCGACTTATAATCTGAGGGTCGCGGGTTCGAATTTCCATCCACCAAACATGCTCGCCGTAGGGGAGATATAATGTGACGGTCATTCCCACTATTCATTGGTAAAAGGCTAGCCCAAGAGTAGGCGGTGGATGGTAATGAATAGCTGCCTTCCCTCTAGTCTTAAATTGCTAAATTAGGAACGGTTAGCGCAGATAGCCCTCGTGAAGCTTTGCGCGAAATTCAAACAAACAAACAAACAAAAGCAAGTGATCTTAGCATGGTTAAACACTAGGTGCATTTTATAGTTCACTGATCACAAACAATCAAAACAAGTTACTATTATACTTTAAAATCTACTTGCGTTTCATTTGCAGGCTTATTCGAAACCAAAAGTTCAACTTTCAAAGTATACATGCATTCGAAGATTTGTTAATTATTTCTAGCCACGAAAATAAACTGTTGGAAATTTTAAATGACATTAAAAAAACAGCGGACGATTACTCGATTAATAACTAGTTATGTTTGTCATGAGACATATCATTGTTTATATCACACCTGCGAAATGTTTAACACATATTCATGAATTTCGTCTGACATTATAGAGTGAAATGAAAGGAATTAAACCAATTGTAGTGTTTTTTACAAGAAGAAAAAGTATAAAAACTGGAACTCTCGAGTTATTCACTTAACATCTAATATATTAATAACACTTCTGTTCTCTTCTTGGCTGGGATTCTAATTTATGTCAAAAATTATTATTTTTTTGAAATAAAATTCTCTAAAATAATGGTTTTAAAAATGTTTGGAATCGTGGAATTATAATCTATATTTAACATCAAATTGGTTCTTTTCAGGAATAACAAATTGTCCAGATTCATCGTCTCTGCATCATGTAGTGAAGCTGTTACTCAGTATTCCTTTAGTTATCAAAATTTCCATTTGAATTTATGAATGAATAATATAACTCGTCCGCCTTCTGTTTCTGCATCTCATTTTAAATACCTGAGATCATTTTTCTTATAATACAAACCTGTAAATGCGATGTAACTCATCTTCAGTAGTACTATACTTGGGCACGTAATGAAATTAATTATGACATAAAATTGGGATAATCTCTCACATCAATCTAATTAATTAACTAAATAATAACTATACATATGAATTTATGTGATTTCATTACAGATCAAATGAAATATTGAACACAATTTTTTTTATTTTGTCATCACGATATCTGATAAACAATGAAAAGCATTAAAGCTACATTTTAAAAATAACACAGTAAATAAAGATTTGGAACTGTTGTGTTAATCAGTTCATCCTGTGCAGATAAATTTTCATTTAAACAGGAATTCTTCTTCTCGTTTGGTTATTTTTTTGTTTGTGAGAGTCCATTTCATTTTGCAAGTAATGTAAATATATGCCTGTTCCCAGTTACACAGTATTCAGTATACATTGACTAAATGATGGAATGTCACAGTTATTCTTGTCTCGGGTATAAATGCAAGGTTTAAAGATGCGATGCTTGCACGACAGGTAGGTCGTCCTAAAATGTTAAATTCAATTATATTAACACAACAAAAATATGAAGCAAAAAGAACAAAAAGTGCAACACATTGCTCCTCTCCATATAAAAATGTTCATTGTTTTAGATTGTTCGCTGATTAATACACTTAAGTATGATTGACCACAAAAGTTCAGTTCACAAAAGTTTCATGAAAAGACGTTTGTTGTTACTTATAAATACACAGGGTATGTTAAATATCATGAACAAAGTACAAATGGTATTAACCTAAAAAAACAAACTAGTCTTTTAATGAACAAAGATATGTTTTAAGAGTTTCGCTGTATTTGACGCAAGGGATTAAATAATAAGCTCATACAGATGTACAAGAGAAAAAATACTGTCTCAGCGGAGGTTCTCTTGTTGGATGTTGTTACAAGATATTGCATGCTTTATATTATATATTCATGATTTCAGTGTTAAATAAAGTAAAATATACAGTGTGTACAAATTTGAAATATCTAAGAAAGGATCATCTGCAATCTAAATTTTAGGAGTGTACTCACTCCTGGGGAAGAATTTTGACGTGAATGTTCCTAAAAGCTGTTTATTTGTGATACGATGAACGAAGGGTCGAACATGAGCTCTGAGGATCATATCCAGCTAGCTAGTCATGCGTAATGAATTACTAATCAGTGAACCTTCATGTATCATGTGTATAACATTTAGCCAATGTAGTTAGTAGAATTTCAGATATTCAAACCTACATATTAAATGTATATACTACTATGAATAGCAAGAATACATATTCAGTTCATCATATTTCACATCATAAACTACAAAAACACATATAAACGTATGCATTATTTGGTATGTGATAATTACAGGCTGGATGACAGCAGAACTCTGTCACACGCCGGAATAGAAAAAAAATGCTTATAAAGAGAATATACTGAGGTTTGCCTGTTCTCAAAAGTGAAACATAATTGAAAATGTTAACAGATAATTTGAGGGAAGTCTAAGGTAAGATAAATGGTTTTAACTTCCTATGGTGTGATAAACTCTTATACTTTACTGAGTGTATGTAATATTAAAATAAATAAATGTATTAATATTGTAAGCGACGACATAAATTAAAAAGTTCCAGTGAAATTATTGGTAAGGAACAAACACATGTTGAGTTATAATATTATATATTATATTTATTACTAAACGATATAACAGATTATATAATAAGTTAATATTACTAATGTAATTTATAATAAGGTTGTTATGTGTTAGCAATCTGAAAACAATGTCATAACTATTATTAGGGAATAAAAATGTCTGTTTAATATTTTGTGGGTGTGTGTGTTTTCTTAAAGTAAAGTTACGCTGGGCTATCTGCTGAACCCACTGAAGGGAATCGAACCCTTGAATTTAGTGTTGTAAATCTGTAGACCTACCGCTGTACTAGCGGGAGGTAATATTTAGCAGTGTATAATAAAGTTTCCGTAAACACAATCACAAACTCACTTTCTAAATGCATTTTCTTAAGTAATATCTAATAAAAAAGTAAATATTTTTTATCACACGTATTCTCTCTCCTTTATTAATTTTGAACTATATTAGTTTATCTGATATAGTAGAATCCAATTTTTATTTTAAATACAAGTAAACCAGCCATGTCGTGAAGGTTACCTTGATGCAGTGGCAATCCAGGATCTCCACAAGAAATTCCCAGTTTTTTGTTGTTGTGTTTTTTGCACCATAGAAAGGATACTCCGGGTTCGTCATCAACGTGAATTTTTTAAAGAAACACAAAATCCAGGAACACCGTTACCGACCGGTGGGCAAAAGCAGTTAAGCTGGTCCTTAGAAAAAAATAAGAAGAGAATGAAGGAAGAAGAAGAAAAGATAATGTGTCGGAAAAATTCCAAAGATGTGCGATCAAATTCAGATAACATCAGTTATACATGTGACAGATGTCAGCAAACGTATTTTTTGTCAAATTTGACTATTCAGTCATACCTAGAAGTGTCAATACGAGTACAACTCTTCAACAGGTGCAAGTATATATTGTTTTAAAGACAGATAAATGCCTACTGCTTCTACTATGTTAATTAAATGATTTATTGGAGTCAACGACTAACCGTACGTCGTAAATGATTGATCCAGTATAGCGTTTCGTAGAATTGAATAAACTTATAACTACGAAAGACTACATGC
The DNA here is from genome assembly GCA_011833715.1 of Carcinoscorpius rotundicauda. Taxonomy (NCBI): domain Eukaryota; kingdom Metazoa; phylum Arthropoda; class Merostomata; order Xiphosura; family Limulidae; genus Carcinoscorpius; species Carcinoscorpius rotundicauda. The sequence continues at coordinate 23,260,258 of CM022405.1, read as the reverse complement.
GTAAACTTCTATACACTTCTGAAAGATCATTCACTGTTTTTATTCAGGTTACATTATAAATAGATTTATATCCATTTTTCATATAATCATTATTTCGAAAATATAACAATATATCTTTCGTCTTTTTAGGCTTAACATTATGAAAAAAAAGTTACCAGCTGTTTAACATGCAGTCCAAAATATTTTAATTATTGAACGAATAATGTTTTCAACGTAAAATAATCCTGAGTTTATACATCTATATATTGTTTGTTCTGGAAGAAAAGTATTCCTTTTGTTTTTTGTGTATGGATGAACATTAAGGTTTCCACAAAACCATCTTCAATGTAACTTGTATTTAGTGTTATTTTACACACACTTCATCAGGGCCATTGTTCTGATTGAACAAAAAAATACCAAAAATGATTCATTTATAAAGAGGGAATGGAGATCGTCAAAAAGTGAGGAAGGAAGTTGAATCAAAATGCAAAGATTATATTTTGAAGTCAAGATCTATGGACTAAAAAAAAGAAAACAAACAAGGATGGAAATAGTATTTATCACACATTACTTTCTCATGGTACAAATCCTTATTTTGGCCCTAATATAGTTGATAAGTATGTAAGCTTGAAAATATAATATTATATTTTGATTCAACTTTTGGTTTTCTCTTTCTTGGTGATCCTTATTCCAGTTATTTAAATTAATAATTTGTGCTATTTTTGTTTCTTAAGTTTTTTGTCTATTTATGGAAAATAAAATTCAAGCTACCTATGTGCACATGTGTTTAGTTGAACGTTTATCAACAGTTTATTGCTGCATTGTCTCATTTCTACCTTACTACCACCCTGGAAATAATATAAAATGGACAACAAAGAATAAACACATGTACTGGTATGCAATTACTACAAACAAAATTCGAAGTTGTACTCAAAGGGCCATTTTCAAGGGAAATATTGTATCATCACAGGTTCAATGACTGTCATCCATCAATGTCACAGGGCAATGTAACAAAAGTCGAGCACCAACAAAGAAATCTCATGGAAGTGGAATATCATTCGTTTCTATAATAAAACAATATAGATTAACATAAGTAAATAGACCAGTAACATGTTTACCTTATTACATGACACATGTGTAGGTTCTTCAACAGCATAGTATACACAAGTGTTTTTCAAGATAAGCAACACAAATAATGTGTGCGAAATAGACAGCAGTGATACACTTAGCTTAAGCCGCCAGTTTTCGACAACATTTACGACTAACACCAACAATTTAGAAATAGGATAGCTATGTGAAAGTTAAAATGGTGCTGTATGTAGTGGTAATGTATACTGAATACACATCCATTATTTCAGCTACATACAATAAACGGTAAAAGAATCACAAAAGTAGTTTGAGTAGGAAAATCAACTCTAGTAATTGCTCACTGTCGAAACTTTCTGAAATATAATCACAAAATTCCTGATAGAAACAGCAACTTCGAGTAACTATGAACATTAGCTTGTTTTTTATTTTTTTTTAAATTTCGCACAAAGCTACTCGAGAGCTATCTGTGCTAGTCGTCCCTAATTTAGCAGTGTAAGACTAGAGGGAAGGCAGCTAGTCATCACCACCCACCGCCAACTATTGGGCTACTCTTTGGCAACGAATAGTGAGATTGACCGTAACATTATAACGCCCCCATGGCTGAAAGGGGGAGTATGTTTGGCGCGACTGGGATGCGAACCCGCGACCCTCAGATTAGGAGTCGCACGCCTTATCACGCTTGGTCATGTCGAACAATAGCAATTCGAGTAATGATGAACAATAGCAACTCGAGTAACGATAGTCGTCAGCAAAATCGAGAACCTTTTACGTGGTAGTTTTCAATCAATGCACTAAAAATACAATAATTTTTCCAACAATCGCACACGCAAGGAAAACACCAGATTTTTCTGATGGAGGAAAGCTTAAGAGTTAGAAAATTTTGCAGTGCAACAAAAAATAAAGAGGTTTAATTAACTTTGAAACTACTTTTTCAGTTTTTCAAAATTTCTCTGCAATTCAACACTTTTAAGTAGGTAATGGACTTTCGCAGCACTTCACACTGTAGATGTCTAGATTTTAGTGAAAAAAACAACCGGTCGATATTTCTGTAGACTTATGAATCAATATTTGGATTTGTAATTTGGAAAATAATGTAGATGCTATTTCTATTATTTGTTCACTTTTCTAGAGTCTCCAGTTGTAGGCTGAGAAACGTAATCTTTGCACTTTGATTCAACTTATATCTATATTTTTTGAACGATCTCGATTTCGCTTGTTTAATTAACAACCTTTTATTATCTTGTATCTTAAATTTTTATGTTCATTTATGGAGAATATATTTTAACCAACATAGACGCACGTGCATTCAGTTGAATGTTACATGCTTGCCGACCGTTTACTTTTGCATTTTTTCACCCAATTATTATTTACTGAGCCATGTGGTTTTGTGCCTGACGTTCCGTGTAAGCACGCAATTTACAAATGAAGTACAAAAATCAGTAGACTAAATCTTCATTCACGAGTATAGAGATATATACTATGGTAATCGTCTATTGCTAGAAACACATTGAAATAGTTGCAGAAAATTACGTAGAAGGAAAGGACAACAGCAAACTCGAGAAATGAATCTTGATCGTGTCAATTTTCAATTATTACAATATAAGTTGTACACATTATTTTTTTATTATGTTATGACTGTTATTAGGTTGTGACTATAGTCTATGAATTCAAAACTAAAGTCGGCTGGCGAAAGAACCCTTGTGTAAGTGCGTGCAAGTATCCAAAATAAACAAAACCTATTAACTAAGTAGTTGGTTGGCTGAATGTTCTGCGTACTTCAGTAGGCTTTGTTTGTTTATCCTTAAAGCTGCCCAAAGGCTAGATGCTGTAGTCCTCACTAATTTTAGAGTGATAGACTAGAGGGAAAACAGCATATTGATTCCATCTACCGCTAACCTGTGGATTATTCTGATCGAATAATAGGATTTGAGCATCGCTAACAAAATGTACACATAACCTCACATCGTGAAGCGTAATATTTAATTTGTCGGTGATAAGTCACAAGTATGTAATTTGGCATCCAAAATGTGGGATGGTATTCGTTGGGCCGCACTTAATCTCACATTTCTCTAATTTAGTGTTTGCATTACAGATATGTGTGTTTAATTAAAAACCTACGCATTATGTTCTCAATTGTTTGTAAATAACAAAGTAGGTTGTAGTTAGGAGACTTGATCAATCGATAACTTTTAAAACAAATATTTCGTGTGTTCACGAAGAAATCTGGCTTTTACTGCTACCCATTTACTTTTCAAGGTTTATTATTTTGAAAATGTTAATAGTTTCTCTTCTCTAAGAAAAGCATTTCTTAAATATGCAACTTTACAATTACAAAAACATCAGTGGTACTATACATTAAAATAATGTGAAAATAATAAATATGATAAAAATATAAGTAAAAAATAATAAAAGTAATTTTTACGTCTTCACCTAAAGAACAATAAATGAATAAAACATTTATCTTTTAATAGGAAATAACCGTTGTTATTCTGCGATAAATTATTTGAAGTCCGTTCAGAGATATCAGATGTAGTTGATTTTCATACGGTGTTTAAATTACTCTTTTCAACTGATTCCAAAGATCATATAAAGGGTTATAGATATAACTAAATACTTTATCAAAAACTCACTAAATAGTTAGGAAAGTTTCAAATAGTTATATTTTTATACGCTTGATGTATAAAGTTTGGAACAGGTTTACTTATTCAGTTAAGTCGTTAACTAGTATACGGAACAAAGCTAGAATAATTATATTATTGTTATTTATGGGCATATAAAATATGCATATAGTTCACAGTGAGCCACCATTCGAATCTGAAACATGTAACACTACAGTATTACACATGATAATAATCACAAGTGAAATTATTAGTTTCACTGCTCACCAGCCAGCTTTCAAATCCAACTTTGTTTTCAATATTTTGTACTTCAAATTTGGGAGAAGTTAATTAAATTATTCCAACACGAATAAAGAACAATTTTAGCACGGCTGAAAGGGCGAGCATGTCTGGTGTGATGGGGATTCGAACTCAGAACCTCAATTACGAGTCGAATGCTTTAACCACCTGGCCATACCGGGCCCTCTAGCTATGAGATGATACAACTAGTGTTAGTGATTAACATTAGCAGTTAATTTTCGCGCAAAACAAGTGTCAGGTTACAATCATGTGAACTTATATGTATATATGTACTATTGGGCCATGTAAAGTGTGGTACTAACGAATCAACTGTAAACGTTGTTAAATCCATGAACTGAGTGAATCAAGGAGCTGTTCGTAACACCTTATTCCAATATCAGAATTACTTTAAATTTTTCAGTTTTGTACTAAATCACACGTTACTCTCAAAACATTCTAAACAAACTTAGTCTTCAGGTTCAGCTTTGATGAATGTGCTGACAGGCCCATTGTTTAATATGTTGAACTTCCAGAAAGCTGTTGACGTGTTAAGGACAAAGGACTGTTATCAATATTATATGGTAACACAGAAAGTTCTAAAACTGAATTCGTATGTTGTATGGCATTAAAAGTGTCATGTCGTGTGTTACAAATTACAATTTCAAATGGCCTAAAAATGACATTTAGATTTATAAATTAATTTATTAAAATTAAATGTTAATATGTATCAAATTTATGGTACTTGCCAACAATGTTGATTGAAACAGTTTTCTTTCTTCATACAAATACATAGGAGAGCACATGGGCAGCTTTTAATATTTGAGAATAATATGCTTTTAGAACAAAAATGTGATAAACTACAGGCAAGTTCTCTGAAGTTAGAACATTTTATGATCTCCTTTATCTCATGTACACACTATAATTGAAAAAATAACCATTTGGAACTTTCTACAGTCCATTTTTTCGGTGTATATTTAAACAGTGAAGATTTTTGTGGTAACTTCTCTTGCTCAGTAATAAATTTATTTCTGTTCAACATAACTTCACCAGGTGAATCATATAATCTACGACCATCATTTTCACTCTCAAAGGAATTGTTTGTGGTACAATTATTCACAAGATTTCCGTCGCATCTGAAATAGTTTCTGAGACAAATCTATGATACCGTCTTCTGAATAAATATGTATCATTTATTTTTGGCTAAATTTCTTTTCCTAAATTCAAGTCACAGCATACGAATGGAAAACGTCTAGATACTTCTCAACAAAAAGCACCATCCTTAGATGAAACAGAGTTCGGCACGCTAACTGTTTTTGATTCGGCAACAACTTTTTTCCCAGCGAAATCATTTTCAAACAGTAATTAATGATACACCCTTTGTTGTTAGAGTAGATCTTACTTTAACTCCAACTGGTCCTGAAAGTAGGTCATATGCCAAATAAATATTACCAAAAGGAACATTAACAAAAATATTGCCCCCCAGTGGCTCTGCGGTATGCCTGCGGACTTACACGCAAAAATCGGGGATTTCGATACCCGTGGTGGGTAGAGTACAAATAGCCCATTGTGTAGCTTTGTGCTTAATTCAAAACAACAAAAAATATCATCAATACCCAGAACAATAACAGACGTACAAGTGGCAAAACTTGAATATAAAGGCAATATACCTTCTCACAGCAATGATTGAATTACCCCAGTATCACGTATAAGTCTGAAATTAGCAATGTTATTTGTCAAAGACACAGAACCAACAGACACAAAAATATAAGTTCTTCCTTGTCTGTATCAGCTTTTTTGTCAATGGCTAAATCAACAAATTATTTCATGTAAGTTTAGAGGCCGTCACTGGTACAATGCTTAAATTCCTCAAACAGACATAATTGTCTTAGTTTGTCGAAATTACTGGCAATATACACATACAATTACACCAGTGATCTTATTTTGTTTTTGGTGGCAAATTCCATACAAGTGTGATTATCTTGCTTCAAATCACATCGAAACTATTGGCCATAAACCTTTGGTACTAACTGGTATACTTTGATAATAGCTGCTTTAACCTCATCATAATTTATACAATCATCTAGAGAGAGAGAGATGCATAAACTTCTTCTGTTTTACCACTTAAAACACTTTGTAATAATAATGACCATCTTTAGTTGGGTCATTCCATGGTTTGGACAATCTTCTCATAACATTGGAAATATTCATCAACTACGTTTTCATTAAGTGATGGTACTTCAATATATTATTTGAGTTCAAAATTCTCATTTTGCCTTGATCGATTGGAATTGAGACTAATTTACATTTCTATTAGCTCAGTTTCTTTGTGAAGTTTGATACGAGCTCGTTCTTTTTCTTATTCGGCTCGATTCTTTCTCGTACGGCCGAGAGACGTTTACTTTATCTTTTAGATTTGATACGGGCTTGATCAAATTCGATTTATTTGAGTTTTAGTTGGATTTATAACTGTTATTTACCATTCAACTCTGATTGGACACACTAAAATATTTTCCTAATGCCTTCTCAGACAACAAATGATCATAAACTAGTATTTCAATAATACACTTTGTTTTCTTAATCTCTAATCAACAGATTTTAATAATTTCGAGCAATTCACTCTTGTTATGCTGTTCTAGTTCTTTGAGGGAGGGTAGTTTAAGAAAATCTTAATAATCATACATGATCAGATGTTGTTGGCACTGATATATACAAATATAATTAACATTTGAATTTTAATTTAGATCGAATTTTGTCTCTGATTTAAATTCCAGACGATCCGTAATTTATTATGTTGCATATTATAATTTATCTCGGATGAGCCTCCAATTTATATTATGTGTTACAGTTTGAAATTACGTGAGCTTTTAATTTTAATTTGAAGTTAATTGAGTATCGATATGTATAAAATTCATGAGATTTGATACACGCAATTTTCTTTCTTTTATTTTTGAACTTCGCGCAAAGCTACACGAGGGCTATCTGCGCTAGCTGTTCCTAATTTAGCAGTGTAAGACTAGAGAAAAGGCAGATAGTCATCACTACACACCGCCAACTCTTTTACCAACGAATAGTGGGATCGATCGTACAATTATAACGCCCCCACGGCTGAAAGGGCGAGCATGTTTGGCGCAAGGGGGATGCGAACCCACGACCCTCAACGCACGCCTTAACTCACCTAGCCATGCCGGGGCACATTTTCTTTTTTAGCACAAATATATTTTAATATATAAACAACAAAATAATTTATGACAACGATTATTAGAAACAATAATCAATATATAAAAGTTTTACAAACTTGTAAATAATGCTAAGACTTCTATCTGGTCTAAAACTGAAAACTTTATCGACGGTTGATGATGAGCGAATTAATTCTATGATGATACACAGAAGCACTTTACTTGATATGAAACTAGCTGGTTTCTCCACACATGCGTTTTTTTTTCTGACCAAAATATCTAATATCCTCGTAGAAATATTAACGTCCAAAGTTAATTCACTGAAGTTAAATGTTTTGAAATGTTCAAAATCGTTTCTTAACATTATGATTTAGTTTAATCTAAAGAAAACATTTCTCATAAAAATACATTAATTTGCTTACATTTATTTTTATACACTGAAATTGTGAGAATTCAACTACAAACTCATACATTATCAACTGTTTTCGAAGTTCCTTCTAGCACAAATGGATCAAAAATTATAACATCCAATTTGATTTACCAGCATACTCTTGTTACGAGATTCACGTTTACTTGACGATCGCAGCATTGAAGAATAAGTTTTCCCATTTGCTTCTGAATAGAAGTAAAGATGCAATAAGAAATAAAACACATAATTCTTTGAGATATTTATTTTTGTACAGATAAAGACTTGTCCATACTCGGTTGAGCAAGATAAATGCTTGTCTATACTCTCTTGAGCACATAATAAAATGTTGTAGCAGACCTTGTGTTCATAAATCACTTAAAGTTGCCACTGAAAAATGATCACTTGTGTTAAAAAAATTTACGTTTTCGTTCAAAGTTTCTCTTTCCATTAGATTGGTTTGTTTCTTTCAAATTTCGCGCCAAGCTACACGAGGTTTATTTACACTACCCGTTCGTAATTTTGCAGTGTAAGACTAAAGGAAAGGGAGCTAGTCATCACCCCCCACCGCCAACTACTCTTGGGTTACTCTTTTACCAACGAATAGTGGGATTGACCGTCACTTTATAACGCCCCCACGGCTGAGAGAGCGAGCATGTTTGTTGTGATGGGGATTAGAACCCGCAATCCTAGGATTACGAGTCGAGTGCATTAGCCACCTGGCCATACCAGGCCCTTTTTATTGCATATTTAGATCTGTATTTCTTTAACAATTTTCAAAATTCTTTCTTTCGGTTCTATTTTTCAATAAAGTAAATTAACATTTTTTTTCTGTGTTCATCATAAATGTAATGGTCTACAACAGAGAAAACGAACAAAGATTTGAAAAAAAAAGTTTGAAAAGCTATCATTAAGCTCGGAACAAAAATTCAGTTTTTATATAACCACTGGGATTGTTGGTTATTTTTCCATTGAGTTACCGATAAATGACAGATGAAGTTCAATAGTTGACCTGCATTAAAAATCAAAACCTTATCTTCAGAGCTGTAATATCAGTATTGACTTCGAAATCTAACGTGATTTTTTTCCTTATAGTTCTTTAGGTCTCTCTAATAGTTGCCTTTGATAACTGCTCCCTTTATTTTTATTCTTAAAGAAAATCCATTACTTTCCCAAGTTTGCGAGTTTTAAGGTGATGGATAAATGAGATAAAGGAAAAATGAAATCCTCAAAATGTCGACTGAAAAAGGCTTAGCATAAACGTGGAATTTAAAAAAATATCTAGTTTTTCTTTCTTTGTATACTTTAGAACATAAAAAATATGATTAATGTATAATAACATTTGAATAATAATAGTAATTTTCGTGAAACAGAAAGTGAGAAACAGCTAATTATGTAATAAAGAAAAAACAAAATCAAATAGTTAGAGAAAATAAATAGAAATTATAATACTTATATGGAGAGAAAAATTATAGAATTTTTGTACTAGTTCTGTTTTCGATACAATGAAAATAACAAAACAATATTATAAGTCCTAAAATAATCTTTTAAGATCTTTACATATCTAGATGTTTTTCATCTCATTGTGGCCCGGCATGGCCAGGTGTGTTAAGGCGTTTGACTCGCAATCTGAGAGTCGCGTGTTGGAATCCCTGTCGCACCAAACATTCTCGCCCTTTCATCCGTAGGGGCGTTATAATGATACGGTCATTCTCACTATTCTTTGATAAAAGCGTAGCCCAAGAGTTGGCAGTGGGTGATGATGACTAGCTACTTTCACTTTAGTCTTACACTGCTAAATAAGTGACGGCTAGTGCAAATAGTCGTCGTGTAGCTTTGCGCAAAATTCACAAACAAACAACCAACACAAACTACACCATCTAGTTGCTTTATCTTTAATTATGATAATACACAATCATACAAACTAATCAAAAATGATACTACAGAGATAAATTATTAAGCATTGTACTCGTTTATCGAATACTAAAAGAACTTGCTCCTTAAGGAACAAATACATGTTGAGTCATAATTTTATATATTATATTTATTACTAAACGATATAACAGATTATATAATAAGTTAATATTACTAATGTAATTTATAATAAGGTTTTATGTGTTAGCAATCTGAAAACAATGTCATAACTATTATTAGGGAATAAAAATGTCTGTTTAATATTTTGTGGGTGTGTGTGTTTTCTTAAAGTAAAGTTACGCTGGGCTATCTGCTGAACCCACTGAAGGGAATCGAACCCTTGAATTTAGCGTTATAAATCTGTAGACCTACCGCTGTACTAGCGGGAGGTAATATTTAGTGGTGTATAATAAAGTTTCCATAAACACAATCACAAACTCACTTTCTAAATGCATTTTCTTAAGTAATATCTAATAAAAAAGTAAATATTTTTATCACAAGTATTCTCTCTCCTTTATTAATTTTGAACTATATTATTAAATCGAATTGGGTTTGTTTAATCGTAATAATACTTTCCTTAATTCGAAAAACAAAGACTTCAAACTTCTGATATAAAGTATCGTGACATCCGCGAAATCAGATGGCATTTGTTTGATAAATATTGAAGTTTTCCAAAAAAAGGTCAGTGCTTAAATACAGAAGTAAAACATCAGTCGGGATTGGCAACTTGTAAGCTAATTATCATGTTTAAACGACAAAATTACAGTTTCATAAGAACTGAGTAATTTTTTCTCATTATTTATGGTCTAAGAAAATATGGACCAGTGGTAATAAAAATCATAAAAGATACTTTTATGAGAAAGAAGAGTATTTCCTCTTAACCTGTTGAACAGTATTATAATACCAGTTAAAAATAGTAATGATAATTTTAATTTTAATGAACACTATTCTCTATAGAATAAATGTATCTCCTTGCCTTAACTATAGTCCTGCCTATAACATAGGTAAATTTTCTGATCATCCAGTGATGTCGAGAAACCCACTTGTTGAGAATTTTATATGCAAAAACAGCTCTTCTATTTGAAATATTTTCTCAACCCAAAAAGAGCCGTTTTTGCATGTAAAGTTCTGATCATCTCATTAAATTATATATGTGTCATGGCCTGGTGGTTAACGCACTCGACCCGTAATTTGCTAGTCGGTAGATGGAAGCAAAGCATTAAACATGCTCGTTATTTCATTCGTGTGAAATTTATAATTTGATTATCAACTGTACAATTAATTAGTGTGTGTGTGTTTTCTTATAGGAAAGCTACATCGAGCTATCTACTGTGCTCACCAAGGGGAATCAAACCCCTGATTTTAGTGTTAAAAATCCATAGATTTACCGATGCCTCAGCGCGGAACACACGAGAGAAGAGTAACCAAAACTTTGGTGGTTTAAAAGTTCGCCTTGATACTTTTACCATGAACAAAATTAAACAAAGAAATCATTAAATAAAATATATTTCAGAAAAAAATTTGTTTTTCGTTCTATTATCAAAACATCAAATGTTCCTATAAGTATGCTGTTTGTTAAAAAAATATTGCTTTTATAAAAATAAATTTTACTTATCGCAACATCATGATCTCTCACCAAAAGATAAACAAATTGAGTACATTTTGTGGAAAAATGAAAGTCCTAAACTTCTGTATTCGATAAATGATTAACATGTAAAAAAATATTTTTCTTAAAATAATTGTTTCTCACGACATGAACGTTTCATCATAGAAAATACATAATAAGATTTTGTTATTTAGCTTCTTCCTCATAAAGGCCCACGGAAAATCAGAAACATAACATTATATTTACGAATTGCTGAGTACGAAACTACCAATTGTTAATGTAGTGAGGAATTAATTGACATAATAGTTGATAGCTATCTTGTCCCTTACTGATATTTTTCATTAAGAGAAAAACGTCGTTTTGTCACAATTTTTATAAATCAAGTCAGCTGCTTTCAACTTGTTGGTGTTGTTATAATGTACAGCTATACAATGTACCAGCTACGACTTGTCAACTGAGGAAAATCGAAACTCGAGTTTAGCATTGTAGGCCAATAAACTTACCGCTGACTACATGTACACAACACCGAGGTCCAGGGTTACCAAGAGTTGAAAGTCCTTGAAATTAGTTAAATCCAGAAATAGTATACAAATTTCAGAAGCTTCAAGGCTTTATTTCTTTATTAAAGGATTAAACCACTTTTATGAAGAAAATAAGAGAAATCACGAAAGTTTTAACATTATCAACGTTATATTTTCTGTAAAATATGTTTTAAAATTAAGCATTAACAATCATAATCCATTAAGTCTTCTGATAGATCAACAATAAGTTTAAGAACTTACACTGGAAAATCCAGGGTTCATTTCCTGAAGGCAGAAAAGTGTAACGATAGTCCACTGTGTAGCGTTGCACTAAAATAATGAAACAAATAATGTTTTAATAGTTCATGTTTTTTTTTTATAAAGCATTGGTGGACTCAGCAGATAGCCCGATGTAGCTTTGATATAAGAAAGCACACGCACGCTTTATACAAGAACAATTAATTTCCTAAACAGGCAGTAGTTTGATGGATTGCTTGATTCAAAATTTACTTGGCAATAAAAACACACTAATATGATACAAAATTAAAAAAAAATTGCGGTATGGTGTGCATTTTCCGGTAAACCGAACAGCCCAAAATATTACTTTTTGAAGAGAACATGAGCTCTGAAAACTTGTATCGCAATAATAAGCATATAATATAATCTATTTCGTAAAATAAAACTGATTCTATGAAACACGATGCTTTATAAGAGTAGACATGTCTTTGTTTACAAAATATGAAAACACATTTGGTTGCTTAGAACTGTTTTTCCTAGGTTCCAAACATCAAATTAAAAACATCTTCCAGTTTCATTTGAATTGTTTTATTATTTTTTGTCAACGTTGTTATATGTATGCTTTATTCCATTTTAATATCTCTTATCCATTGAAGGGAAATCAATTAAATCAGAGAGGTTCAGTGACAGATTGAAGTCGGATTGTTAAGGACAAACGGAGGCTCAAATTAATGTTAGAAAAGCTAAAAAAATTGAATAAAGAAAAGCATGTTTGTTTTGAATTTCGCACAAAGCTATAAGAGGGATATTTGCGCTAGCCGTCCATTATTTAGCAGTGTAAGACTAGAGGGAAGGCAGCCAGTCATCACAACCCACAGACAACTCTTGGGTTACTCTTTTACCAACAAAAATTGGAATTGACCATTACATTGTAACGTCCCCAGCTGTAAAAATGTGAGCATGTTTGGTATGACGGAGATTTGAACCCGCGACCCACAGTTTATGAGTCGAGTGTCTAAACCACCTGTCTATGTATATTAAAAAGTATATTAAATAACACCAATAATTAAAATATTCGGTGTTGAGTCATAGGTCAATATACGCTCATACATATATTTTTGAGTAATAATTACTATTTGTGTTTAATCCAATAGATGCAGTTTAACCATACGAGTTTTGTTTTAATAGACCTTATTTAGACGAGAGAAATAAATCTCATGAAATTACTGAGCTTTTACAATGTTCAAAAAACCAAACTTCAGACGGCTGTGATTAAAATAATGTTCTCAACATGAAGCACCTTCCACGAAATGTTCAACAGCATTACAACGATAATGTATGCATAAAAAAACGAGTAATATGAATTAAGAAAGATTTACATATGTAAAATCGTAGTAGTATCTTAAAAAAAGAGAGTCTAATTCAATTGATTAATCTTATTATCTCTCTAAATTAAGTAATTAGAAGTAATTACTATCCACGATCTTAGCTTGCGATACTCTTATTGAATATTTAGAACAGCCATAAAATATTTAGTGCACATGAAAAACATATGTTTTCCACAAATTATTTTCTTAATTGTAAAGTTATTTACCCTAGGCATTCAGAATGTATAAAACCGAAATGTTTCAACAGTAGAACTATCGATTTGTGTTTCAGTCGGTTTTCGCAAGTTTTACCAATAAAAGACTTGGAACAGATCGTATATCGAGATTGTAGTTCACGCTTTAACGTTATCGGCTGTTAGTTACTTTATAGAAATTTGATAGAAAGGTGCTAGCAGTTCGTACGAATTTAAAATATACAGGCGGGAAAAATAAACACAACGAAAACTACCTGTGTATGTTGCAGACTCAATAAAATAAATTATCATGTATATCAAACAATACAAGTCTTCTAAATTCTAGCGCCATCTTGTATAACACGATGCTTCATATCCCTAATAATTTATTTATTTAACCAAATTTGTTTTATTTGTTCAATAAATCCAAGATGTATTATTCAATCTTTCCATGATTTGTTATTATAAGTAAATTAATTCCAAGTAATAACTGTTATTAGTTAAATATGAAGAAGTGATTTCTTTCAGACATTAATTAGTTTGAAAAAAGCAAAGTATCTTCTTTTCCTCTCAGGAAGCTTTTGATTTCATCATTTGTATATGATGATGAATGGAATTTTATGACTCTGAAAGAAAAATATTAATAAAATTTACTAAACTTAAACGGAGTCTCTAAATATAAACTTCATAAATTTCAACATGATGATAAATTTTAATTTTTCCAAATGTTTTAAACAATGGTCCATTCACAACAAAACCGAAATTATTAAGAAATAAAATACACCTACTGAATGGACTCATAAATAGCCTAATGTAGCTTTGCTAGAAGAAAAAAACACACACACACCTACTGAACTGTAATCAATTAATTGTTTAACACAAGAACGGATATAAATATTACATACCCTAGTTATTCTGTGAGTTACTACGAAACAGTCCTTATTAAACTATAAAAAATAAATAGGAGTGAGAAAAATCAATTGTAAACTGAATAAGCTGCAATTGTATCCAGTAAGCCCCCCGCAAGTACAGCGGTATGTCTCCGGACTTACAATGCTAAAATCAGGGTTTCGATTCCCCTCGGTGGGCTTAGCAGATAGCCCTTTGTGGCTTTGCTATACGAAAAACACACACACAAACACACGTATCCAGTAAGAATATAAAGATGTGTTAACACTTTGACTACAAAATTGTGAGTGATTTTGTAATGAGTGCAATTCTTAAACAGGAAGCTGGAACGTATTATCTTGTAGTTCTACAAAGACCATCAGTACTGAGCTAACTGTTAAAAACAGTGTTCATCAAGACATTGTGCATTTGAAAGATAAACATGCGACATTCATGATTTTAGGAAAAATAAAAACTGAAAATAAAATTCTATCTCTGTTTAGTTGTTTCTAAGTGTTCACTAAAATTCCTCTTGTACTTAACAGCAAAACTAATTTGTACGAACGAATGATAAAAACGTCTAAATAACTATAGTAGGCGTTTCGAAATTTCAACAAGCTTCTTGTAGCAAAACTTCGTTGTAGCTCTCTGTAATGTTTCACAAATCAAAGTTATGTCTTTAAGACAAAAATTTCAAATGCAAATGCCATGTTAAATCCAAGATCAGAAAACAGCTCGCTGACCCCTATATAGATGAAGGGCGAAATAAATAAATAAAAAAGGTAATAGAAGAAATTATTCAAGAACTAATAAAAATAGCACAACAAAACTTTATTGTACTATTCAAACTAAATACAACCTCCAAAATAAAAAAAAAATTGTTTATATACTTTACTAGCAACAGGTAAATTAACATAACGTGAAGAACCAATGGTATGAACTGAGATTATTGGTATGAAACTGGTCACTGATCAATAATCAGACTACCTTTATTATGTTCAATGTCCATACTTTTTTCATCTAACATACTGATGCCACTAGTACGCATAGTTTAGCGGTAACGCGAATTTACGTTTCATAGATAACCTGTGCAGTCATTTTTTTATTTAGCTTTTGAAAACACTATGTTTTGAAATGATAACTGTGAATCTTTTCAGCTGTAACTGTATATTTGTATTTATTTGATCCTTTAGAGCTGAGACGCAGATGAAGCTGGTTATAACCATCAGAGAAATATCACTGAGATTCCTAGGACACTTCTTGAGGAAAGAAGAATTTGAAAATGTGATAATTACTGGAATAATAGAAGCTAAAAGTCTATGTAGAATAACATTCAAGTGCATTATAAAATTGAAAAATGTTAGGGTGTCTAATATTTTGAAATGTAGTAAAGACAGGAACCAATAAGGAATCATGATCGACAAGATCAGACAAGATATGGTACGTGAAGAGAGAAAGTTAAATACAGTATGTTTTCAGATTTTTCAAGCAATACCCTTTACTACCTGCAATTATTTGTTAATTAATCCATTAGGAATTCCCTGTTCAAGACAAGAAACAGTCCACATCTGCTAAGTATGTATTAATTGTGTTCAGCATGTGTATGCCAAAGATTTCAATATCATCGATTTAACTCTAAAAGATACGAATGACTGGGATTATCAAAACAGCAAAAAAAATCTTTAAATTTGATTTGAATTTTGAGCAAAGCTACATGAGTGCTATCTACGCTAGGCATCCCTGATTTAGCAGTGAAAGACTAGAGAGAAGGCAGACAGACACCGCCAATAATGGAATTGACCCTCACTTTATAACACCCCCAAGAATGAAATGGCAAGCACGTTTGGGGGATTCAAAACCGCGACCCAGAGACAGTGACTCAGTCTTTATAACCATGTAGCAATGCAGGGTCATCTCGAAACTTCTGCATAATATTTTATCCTAATCCATATTTTTATTCTATACCTAACTAACGGCCCAGCATGACCAGGTAGTTAAGGTACTCGGCTCGTAACCAGAGGGTCGCGGGTTAGAATGCCCGACCTTTCAGCAGTGGTGTAAATGTCATGTAAATGTTTTGTAAACAACAACATGTCGTGTTGTGTTTAAATTTTTATTTCTATTATTTATATTTCCATATTTATATTATTGTTTCAAAGTTTAAACCAATAAAATAAGTTGTTATTCATCTAAAATAACATTTAGAAATTTCTAGAATTAGGTAGATCAAATATATAACTATAAACGGAAATGTATGGCGGCTTAGTGTCTAGACGAGTAGTCTCGTGCAAGAACGGACATGCGCGGATTTCTCTGGAATGTTGGGAAGTTACGCGATGGTTCGAGAAAAGAGGTTTACAAATATATAAACAGACGGAGACGCGAGAAAGCAAAAGAATCATTAGTTTTTTAGTTTTTATTCGAAGAAAAGAATAAGAAGAGTCAGTCATTCGTTTGAGAAAGTTTAAGTGTTTGCTGTGATTTTATTCAACTTGAATTTGTGACTAAAGCTAGATCTACAGAAGCTGTGATTTTGTCTCGTCAATCTTTGCGATTCATTCAAATTACTGGTTGTGCTGAGAGTCGTCACGTACGGACTATTTAGGGAAGATTGGAAGGCGGCAAGTTTGAGACGTTCATCAAGAAGCACCGTAAAAAGAACTTCGTCATTCTCCATTCAAACCTCGGTATTTCTTCGTGGGACCAAATTCACACCCTAGACCGGAATTTTGGATTTCTGATCTAAACTTTTGGACTTTCATTCTAGATCATTATATTAGATACAGGCCAGTATCATTTTGTGTTGTAATTAATTTTGAAGGTTTAAACTTAATATCTGTCATTGTTGTTATATAATTTATGTTATATCTGTCATATATATAATAGCTTATTGTAATAAATTATACAAGCTGCTATCTGTGTCTTTCTGTTGCGTTCAATCCCACAGACAGTAACTCAGTCTTTATAACCATATGGCAATGCAGGGTCATCTCGAAACTTCTGCACAATATTTTATCCTAATCCATATTTTTATTCTATCCCTAACTAACGGCCCAGCATGACCAGTTAGTTAAGGTACTCAACTCGTAACCAGAGGGTCGCGGGTTAGAATGCCCGACCTTTCAGCAGTGGGTGCGTTATAATGTGACGGTCACTCTCACTATTCGTTCGTAAAATACTAGCCCAAGAGTTTGTGGTCTGTGGTGATGGCTAGCTTCCTACCCTTTAGTCCTACACTGCTAAATTTGGGACGGCTAGCGAAGATAGCCCTCGAGTAGCTTTGTGCGCAATTCAAAAACAACAAACAATCCTATATCAGTTTGTTCGTTTCTTTGTTTTGAATTTCAAGCAAAACTACTCGACGGCTATCTGCGCTAGCCGTCCATAATTTAGCAGTGTAGGACTAGAGAGAAGAAAACTAGTAATCACCACCCACCGACAAATTTTGATTTACTATTTCAAATAATTTATCATTATCTAATATTTTCTTATTTTTATGCGCATTTCAAAAGTTTTATACCGATTTTATCTAAATTTGATTTGACTAACGTTCTTGTTAATCTAGCTTACTATGAATAATAACTTCTCAGAATGTTATGAAAATTCATGACTTTATTAATAACAACGATATCGAATGCATAAACAAAGTATTTTTTCCCCTCAGACGGCGAGTCCTAAAATAATACGTTATTCTATCCTACAGTGTGACGACATTCCGTGTGTGCAACGTATATACACAGTTTAAAGAGAGAAGGCAGCGCATATTTTGCATCTGTTTCAGAATACATATATTTAGATTTCGGAACGTCAACGATCATCTTTAAAGTTTAAGTTTTCTTGTATGTAAGATATACCATTAGGTGGCTATCCGTCAGAATAGGAAAATCACAGACTATTAATATGGGAAAATAAAACTTATTTATTTCAGCTCAAACAGACAGAGTGCAGTGTTTCTATTTCAACGGATACCTTTACTGCAGTTAGGACTTCGGCTGCTTATCTTATTCACCTTACATTGTAAGCTTGTGTCCTAAATATGTCCTTTATACATATACCGGTACGTTATTTATTTCTATCAGAAACTGGGAGTTGTTTTATCCTGCAATCTTGTAGAAGTTAATCGTGCATCGTAAAACAAATCTAAAGATCTAACTTTATGTCTATTACGTTTTCATTATTCAAGACGTAAACCCACAATATTCCACTTATTTAACCCTCAAACACAACATGAATTTGATTTGTCAGTCCTGTAAATTTTAAATTTAAACTCTTGTTGGAGTTTATTGTTATAGACCTCTGGTAATTTAATTCTAATTTTCCTAGTGGTAAAGCTAGACTTACAGTTTTAAATAACTTTAATTTTATAGACGTACAAGAAGTTTAATAATCCATTTAATAAGATTATAACTCTGCTATTATACAGGAAAGTAATTCTACAATAAGTTTTAACGATTTAGTTTTGAAAGAATTATCTCTGTTTTGGAAAAGTGTTTATGTTTGACGTATTTAGTTTAATTTTTACAGTGCTTAGTTCTGTATTCTCGTAATGTCTTAAACACGCAGTGTTTTATTGGTTTATTTTAAAGTGTTTGAAAGTTTAACATGGAGTTTTAACAGGATTAATTCTACAGCTACATTAGAGCATAATAGTAAGGTTTTATAGTGGCTTAATGTTTCAGAATTGTAGGAAAAACACCGTAGTCCTTCGTCCAAGTGGTTATCTATTGAATTATGCATTTCTGTAAATTTTACGCTGCAAAACTGTAGAAATCTAATCATGGATTTTTATAACTTTTTAACTGGTAGGGTTCACAAGAGGAATTCATCTATTAAGTCATTTGGAAGAGATGTTCTATTTTGTATGGTTGTAGGATTCTGCATGGCTTGTGTAGGTCAACTTTGCAATCTTGTGAAAGTTTGATTGCACTTTTCTCTAGTTTTGTTGTTTTTGTTTTAAGGTCTAGATTTAGACTCAGCAGGAATTATATTCCCATTTTGTATAATTTAAACTAAGCACTTTTGTGGAATTAACCCTGCATAATCACAAAGGTTTTTTATTCTAATATCCCATTGTGGTTCACTTTACTGTTTTATTCAGCTTTACCTCTACACCTTTTAATTTCAAGCAGGTTATGAATTGGGTTATATCGTAAGCGATTAAGCTTAGTCATGAATGTGTCGTATGCTTATATCCTATTGTTAAAGATGTGTTTTGTTTTTTGAATTTCGTTATATCTCCTAGTTGAAACCAACAAACTCTCCTTTGATTTGTTGCAAGCATAAAGTTAGGCTCTGTCACATCTTTGATTGGCTTCAATGTAATCGGATTCCATTTACTACAATGATAAGAACTTATGTTTGTCATCTGAAGTTTTGGACCTGGAAATTAGGTGGGAATGTAGAAATACTACAACCTTTGGTTGCCTAATACAGGGAGAGAACAAAGCTATAGCTGACTGGGAATAACCAGACAGCAGTGTAATTGCCTTATATTCCCTTGGGTGTATTTAAGTAAAATTACCATCCTGTTTAATCAGCCGTGCTCAGTTTAATACTGTCATGTGAAATAATGTTGTTTTATTCGTTATCAACATCGTTTTTATTTTGATCCCATTATTTTCTCTACCCTGTAATCGATAAAGTCTTTTAGAACTTCCTATTTTGTGGTATCGAAATAATTTGTGGACGTAGTTTTTCACCAGAATATTATCAATGTTAGCAATAATTGCATGAAATTGATGGTACGTCATGTGTGACATATTGACTACCTTTATTATAATGTTGTTCTATGTTACAGTAAAATGTATATTTAGAAATGTACGTAATTTATACTATTAAAAATCTGTAGAATCAATACTGTACATATTCATAGAAATATCATTATTGTTATGCAAGCTTAAATTTCTGTTTGCTTCTTTGTAGTTGGGCACAAAACTACAAAATGATCTATTTGTACTCAACCCACCACAAGTATCGAAAATCGGTTTCTAGTGTTTCAAGTCTGCCGACATGCCATCAGCCACCGGGGAACAACTTATACTGATAAGTGTGTACTACAATATTCATTCCTATTTACTAAATTTGTAGAAGATTTTTCAGTGTAAGAACCAAATATGTATATCAGAATTGTTTTCTTAGCTAACACTTCTAGAAACTCTCCTCTCAATCTTAGAAACCAATTCTATACACCGAAAGACAGCATATATTGGTAGTTCGCTACAGTTAGTTTACTATAAACTTCGGAAGCTATAACTGTTATTAAGGCTTATTAATTGGGAAACTATAGATATTTGACCTGAAACGTTTGTCGATGTCGATTATTACAAACCGTTTAATTTCCTCCGATTAACATCGGGCATTAGTATTTTTACGAAGATATTGTGTAGCTTCAGCTGTGAAAAACTCACATGTAATCAGCGAAGACCTAGCTAGCTCTCCCTTAAGTGAATTGTATTTGCATCAACTCGAAATTAATTCGCTCATCGTGAACCCTTGATACAATATCAAGTAAGTTCCAGATGAAATAGTAGGTTCATTATTTTTCGTAAGTTTAAGAAACTTTTCTATATAAATCACTATTTCTTTTAACCGTTGTAATAAGCTGTATTATTGTTTGAATATTAAAATATATTTATATTAAGACAAAAAACTGTGTATGAATCAATCTTTTTGACAAATATCATGAAGTTGATACATATTGACATTTAATAGTACAATATAATTCATTGTCAAAGACGGCTATAGCAAAATTTAAAATGTAGCAATCCTAACAAGTTTAATCTAATCTATTATTTTGTTTACTGCGAAATAGGCAGTCTTCTATACTAGAAACCGAATGTATTTTTATCTTTTAGTTCGTGGATATTTTTTTTTTGGTGCGTGTGTTAGCCAAAAAGCATATTTGTTGTTTATTTATTTATTTTTAGGATTTATAAATCTGAACCTCAGAAGTGAGATTTTACTTCCTCCATTTTAAACGATAACATAGAGACACAAGTGTATCTGGCTTGCGTGACCTCAGACTGCAGTGTCAAAATATCAGAGGCTAATCAACTACAGCAAGAGGTTTTACTATATCCATAACTTTATACACCATGTCTGGGTAATATATATCTCGTAAATGTGGAACTCTACATTGTTTTTTCTCTTTATGTTATTTGTTTTAGGTACAGACTCTGAAATGCCTATTACATGTTACATGTCACGTACTATATTTATTACAGTGAGGTACTCGAAATTGCATTCTAAATTTTATAAATATTTTACAATCTTTATTTTATATTTCATTTTTAGATAGCTCATATTAAAGTATATATTTTCACTGGAATTTGTTCGATATGTTTCAGTTTGAAATAAGAAAATCAATATCAGTCAAAACAGTAATCCTTACGAAATAAAAAAGTGTTTTCCTTTAATTCATTGTATTTTAGTAGTTATGTTAGTATTATATCATTAAGCAGTATTTTTTATCAGTGTTTTATCTTTATTAACGCCTCTGTTCAAATATATTTGAAACTATGGTTTAGCCCAACTCTTCAAGTTTGGGAGATAAAAAATGTTCTTGATTTTTCAAATAGTTTTAGCTTCTCATTGTTATATAAGTGTATTATTCTACTTTTAAGGATTTATCTCTATTACAGGCTCTTCTCGGACATTTTACACCATAATTACAATGCTTTTAGTGTTCATATACTGATATAAAAACATTCAATTTTGTAACTGTCAAATTATCCCACGGTAATATGAAATCGTTTTTTAGAGTACCGGGGAAGTAACATGAATTCGATTTTAAATTACCTCTCTTGATTTCAAATTACCCCGTCAAAATGACGAACATAATGAGTACGTATCTAAATACATGATAACAGGCAAAAGGCAAAAAAAACAGAAGGGGGTTTACATAAAATAAAAAATTCATATGTGAAGAATTCAGGGGAAAAGTAGGTGGTAATACATTTTTTTCAAATAAATAACAAAGATTTTTCGTGAACAGCGATTTTATTTGGTCAAATCTGACATGACACTGACACTTTTTACACCATTGAACACTGAACACAATGATAGAGTTCAAATTTGTTCATAACATTGCATGTTCAAAATGCTGTTAAAACGAGTCGAGAAGGGGACAGTTTGAAATTAAGGGGGGTAACCTGAAATCGATTTTGTCCTACCCCCTGGTAATATGAAAACGATTTCAATCGCCAGGTGGTTAAGGCATTCATCTCGTAATCTGATGATCGCGTGCTCGAATCCACGTCACAGCAAACACGCTCGCTTTTTCAGCCGTGGGGAGTTATAATGTGACGTTCAATCTCACTATATGTTGGTAAAAGAGTACCTCAAAAGTTGACAGTGGGTGGTGATGACGACTTGCCTTCCCTTTAGTCTTACATTACAAAATTAGGGACGGTTAGTGCAGAAAGCCCTCGAGTAGCTTTGCGCGAAAATCAAAACATACCAACTCTGTATGTTTCTGTATGTATGTGTGTCGAAAAATAATAATTTATTAAACAAACATTCATTTTGGTTCACTCTTTTATTCGCTAATTTTGCTAATGAGAACTTGTATACGCGTCATGAAAATAAAGTGCTTTACTAGTTTCATGAAACTTCAGAAGAGTAATTGTTGATTACTGTTTGAGCTGTAACGCAAAGTTGCACGTAATCAATCTGTGCCATTTCCACTTCGAGGAATCAAACCCCTCGTTTTAATGTTCGAAGTCCAAAAATTTACAGTTAACCCACCAGGAATCAGTATAATAAATGCGATGCGTCTAAGTACTGACATAGAAATATATTTGTACATATTTGTTTTTATCTTTCTAAAAAGTAATTTTATTCAGAAGTCATTAAGTTTCATTCTTTGAAAAATACGTTTTAACGCTAAAAACTTTTTTTGATCACATAATGCTTCGAAGGAATTTATAATACTGTATTTAACCATCTACAACCTTTCAACATTTGTATTCTACATGACATGTGAACATAGTATTTTTATTTTGTCTTTCTGAGAATTGCAGTGAAATAATATTTATGAAAATAATATATTTAAATGAATGATTATTTAAAACTTATTCTTTATTTATTTCTTATAATTAAAACTTTTGGTATTTCCCCCCAAAAATTACCTTCAATACATTTGGTCTCCTTGGCAAACACACTGAAATGTTGAATTTTGTAATCTCTTAAGACTTCATATAATTTATTTTCATTATTGCTAGCAAAGGCTTGCGACTTACTAACGATGTCAGTTTCTAAATGTATGCACATTTATATCAAAACAAGTGACTTCTTAATGTTGTAAAAGAACAACATTTCTTATATATTAAAAACATCATTTTCTGTCATATACAAGCCGCCATTAGCTCAGAAGAATGACTGGAAATGGAGTTTCGATACCTGCGTTGAACATAGCACAAGTACTCTTTGTGCTGAATAACGAATAAACAAACAAAACAACGGAGACAACCGGTTGAAACAATTATAAGAAATATAAAATTTGGTCCATTTGCATTTAACATAATTTGTTCACGTGTGATCTGTGATATTTTAAGAGGTTACGATTACTAATAGGTTTGTTGAGCACGAAACTACACAAAGTGTAATAAAAATACATATTAGTACGAATAATGAAAATGAATACATGCTGTGTTCAACACTGATATTGAACTAGAATATGATACAATCCCCATCTCCCTGAAGATCTTCCTTATGTCATCCTTTATCATCGTGTAAAGTTTAGTGCTGAGTGATCAAAAAATGTGGAAACATTTCGGAATCCGACAAACACACATTGTAACGTTTATTTATATATATTAAACCACGTGAACTGAAATTATCAATTTCTGATTGTCATAATAAAATGTACTGACGTAAAATACCTTTTAAAACACAAAATGCAAGTTTCTAATTTTTAAGAGTTTTCTGTAAGACAACATACAGCAACGATAAAGGAGAGATTTATGAAATCAAGAAAAACAAAACAACGTCGTAAAACACGGTTTTCATAATGACAAGGAATGTTATCAGTCATTTCTCACTTTACTGTGTTTCTTAAACTTCAGAAATGTCGATTAAAATTTCAACCATTGAAAAATAATCATGATATATTCATGGATAATAGGTAAAATTTGAAACGAAGTGCTTTATCCACACAATGTGTATTTAATACACTAATTAAAGGAGGTGAAATTTATAAAACATTTTTTATTGAAACTCGTTGAGTATAGAAAATCCAGTAATCAGCAAGGAAAGACTAAACTAAGGTACATCTATTTTCCTTTTTTTCTTTTTACAGGTTTTAATAAACGTTTAATTAAACATGGCGGTTTACACTCCAGGCCCTGACAAATGACAGTAAGTCAAATAATTTTTGCTTTCTACCTAGGTAACTTATATATAAAGAATTAGAGTGTGAACATGATATATCTTTAAAGAACCAAAATGCACTAGTGGTATCAGCCTTATCTAAAGTACTATGTCCTGTTATTTCTTTCAACAGCTTTATCCCTCGCCTTAGATCTTAGAGTTTCCCTGTACAATATTAAAAAAAATGTCTTACTGTAACTGAACAGTAGGACAGTGAATGGTGGAAAAGAGGTGACTTTTCTTTATCTTTTAAGTATATCATAAAAGTTAAAGACATCGCACTGCATAAGAAACGAACTTGGCATTTTTCTTATTCTTTGCCTAAATCTCTCATTAGCATAAAAGACCTTATTCTTATGACGAGAAAGCCACTTGAAATAAAAATGTATATAAAAACGGCATTTATTGGTATTAACACTTTTATTAATAAGCGGATAACAACGTTTCGATCTTGCTAGTTCACCTTCAGTTTAACAAAAAGAGTTTACAACTGACCATTGCCGAGCACATGTCTAAAGCACGAGAGTGTAAATACTCTCACTTTGTTAATCTGATGACCTTGGATGGTCGAAATGTTGTTCTCTGGTTAGCAATAAAAGTATTAAAACTTGTTAATGTTATGTGAGATACATAAAAAAAACGTTCGCGAGTCTACAAGGTAAGTTTCAGGAGCGTATGTTTGGTTTCAAACATTTAAAAGAGAGACAAACTTTAGAAAACATCTGGTTTTATATATGAAATCTCAGTTACCTACGATGTAATATAGATTCCTTTCGAATGAGAACAATTGATATTTAATTATTCAAAGTGAATAGTTATTTATGTTTTCAACTTGATGTATTCATGTGAGAACAATTTTTCAAAATGTTTTATGATAACCCCTGAGTTGCCCTAGACGAGCAAGGTTTTCTTTGTATGTCGAGTGAAACGCTCAGTTCTACCTTACAAAATGCATCGATTCATATTTTCAGAATAAAAAAAAAGAGGTGCATTTCTTATGGAAGTGATTTTTATAATATAAAACGTCTCCCATCACAGTCAAAATCAAGGAAAGATAGAAGTCGTAATCAAGTTTCCAACAATTTGACTTCACTCGCATGAAACAAATAATCTGATTTATTACTACTGTGATAATGGCGTTTAAACAGCTCCAGAAACTTTAGAAATTAAATTAGAACATAAAGTAACGGGCCCTTGACATCTTATGTTAATTTGCGGAATCAGATTAGCATTACTGGTACCAAAGGTGCACTATTTATTGTTTGATTACCACACATCGACTAAAATCGGGATTATGCAACCCTGAACATTGAGATACTGGTAAAAATATATAATTTTTAAACAATGGTAAATTAAAAAATATATATTGTTTATTCCTGTTTTATGCTAAAGAGGAACGAAAACTCTTTTGATTTGTTCTTATTATTTGAAAATTTCGTCGTGTGAGCATTTTTCAAATAAACACTATTTGGTAATATAAGTAACAAGAATCTCCATGTAGAGATCTAGCAATACATATTAAGTAAAATTATGTCATTGTTTAGATTATCATAGTCCGAGTTAAAGAAACTTCAGAATTGATAGTTTCTGTCAAAATACGAGGTCCAGCTGACTAATGAACGAATATTTGTCATAAAATTATAATCAATGATATAAATTTAACTACCAGTTTGGACATCAGTTTTTATTTCCTTTCTTTATGTCGCACGCCCAGTTCATTTTCGTCTGCAACCTTTCTGATTTCTAAGGTGCTTCTGAATAGATGTCATGACATTTCTGTTAATACACTCCACCAAACCACACTAAATAAAAAGTGGCATTCTATAGCAACTACTATTCGCCTTAGGATCACAGCCCTATTACTCGAAACAGACCTCTACTATACAAAACGATGTAGATTCTTTAAATTAGTGGCATTTTTTCCTCTAAAACAGTGTAATGACTTCCTTTACAGTAATGCTATAGAAACTAGATTAACAGTTTCTTGTCATCGCCTGAATGCACGCGATACAACCATATGAGACATCATTATTACGCTAATTGCATAAACTAATATCACGTGACGCTAAACTGTCTTTAATCAGCATTTCATAAAATTTAATAATCTTATGCTGAAAAGATGGCAAAAATAATTAATAATAACCTTCAGTATGGTTCATTTGAAAACTTGAACTAGATAGTGCTAATGTAGTTTGTATATGCATTTGCATATCCTTTCACTTTATACTTTTGCTGTTCTAATAAATCACCTAAATATAAGCCACATGTGCATAATTATTTAACAAAAAAATTCCAAAATTGGATGCACATTTTTGCACACTTTCAAATAATTAGTCTAAAGTGTTTACTCCAGCTTCACCTAAGATATAGCTTGACTATTTTTATTATTTGTCATTTATAGCTAGAACTGTTGTTATTAAAACTATCACATATTTTCAATGGATGTGCTACACTGAACCTTGTAGTCATCTGCTAAATTAACCGCCGACTCTTGGGCTACTCTTTTACCAACGAATGGTAGGATTGATCTAACGCTATAACATCCCTACGGCTAAAAGGAGGAGCATGTTTGGTGTAATGGGGATTCGAAGCTGGAACGTTTAGATTACGACTCAAATACCTTAACCACCTGGCCTCTATCAAATAAAAGGAAGAAATTAAATAAAAATGGGAGATTTTATATCTTGTGTATTTCCTGACGGATTGCCTTGTCGTTTGATATGTGAAGCAAGGGTCCAGAGCAGCACATCCATTGAAAATGTATGATAGTTTTAATCACAACAGTCCTGGCTAAAGAAAGTAGAAAACTGCTGTAGTATTCTTTAAATTGCTTTGGCCTCAAGACGCGCTGCCTTGTGTCTTGAACATATCATTAGTACAGAAAGCAATACAAATTCTCTGAACGATTTTCATCACATTAAACAGCAGAAAATCTTATTTTAAGTCGAAAACCAGAAAAGGGTAAAGCTAACTAAAATAATCGGTTCTTGGAACTATAATTACATAGTAAATTAATTGATCGTAGAAACTATCGAGGAAAACATATAAACATATACAAAAGGAAAACAAATTAAACAAAAGACGTTGCACCAACTGGAATGATCCCAGGGTACAAGCTACACTGTGTGATTATAAAATGTACCCAAGATGACTGAAAAAATGAGACCCACCTTACAATGGAAGTACACCATCTTCCGGTCTTAACCTCCATTTGCCAGTCTCATATAAGAAATAATGAGTAGCAATTGATACAAAATTAGAAATAGAAATCAGGATAACGACAAAAGTTTGAAACTGTGGAAATTCAGAAAAACGTTTGAATTTCGTGAGTTGTTGTTTTCTGAGGACTCTCCTACGTTGTTCATGAATTTCGTGAGTTCTCGTTCTCTAAAGACTACTACATTGTTCATGAATTTCGAGAGTTCTCGTTCTCTGAAGACACTACTGCGTTGTTCATGAATTTCGTGAGTTCTCGTTCTCTGAAGACTCTACTACGTTGTTCATGAATTTCGTGAGTTCTCGTTCTCTAAAGACTACTACATTGTTCATGAATTTCGAGAGTTCTCGTTCTCTGAAGACACTACTGCGTTGTTCATGAATTTCGTGAGTTCTCGTTCTCTGAAGACTCTACTACGTTGTTCATGAATTTCGTGAGTTCTCGTTCTCTAAAGACTACTACATTGTTCATGAATTTCGAGAGTTCTCGTTCTCTGAAGACTCTACTACGTTGTTCATGAATTTCGTGAGTTCTCGTTCTCTGAAGACTCTACTACGTTGTTCATGAATTTCGTGAGTTCTCGTTCTCTAAAGACTACTACATTGTTCATGAATTTCGAGAGTTCTCGTTCTCTGAAGACACTACTGCGTTGTTCATGAATTTCGTGAGTTCTCGTTCTCTAAAGACTCTTCTACATTGTTCATGAATTTCGAGAGTTCTCGTTCTCTGATAACTCTTCTACATTGTTCATGAATTTCGAGAGTTCTCGTTCTCTGAAGACTCTACTACGTTGTTCATGAATTTCGTAAGTTCTCGGTCTCTGAAGACTCTACTATGTTGTTCATGCATATGTATGCTTAGAATTAAATAGTTATTGCACACATTCCTCAAATGTGTGACATCATTAATCTCGGTGTCTGTTCTTTAATCGTTTTGGAATAATTTAATTAACTTCTTCCAAATTTGAAGTACAAAATATTGAAAACAAAGTTGCATTTGAAAGCTGGCTGGTGAGCAGTGAAACTAATAATTTCACTTGTGATTATTATCATGTGTAATACTGTAGTGTTACATGTTTCAGATTCGAATGGTGGCTCACTGTGAACTATATGCATATTTTATATGCCCATAAATAACAATAATATAATTATTCTAGCTTTGTTCCGTATACTAGTTAACGACTTAACTGAATAAGTAAACCTGTTCCAAACTTTATACATCAAGCGTATAAAAATATAACTATTTGAAACTTTCCTAACTATTTAGTGAGTTTTTGATAAAGTATTTAGTTATATCTATAACCCTTTACATGATATTTGGAATCAGTTGAAGAGAATAATTTAAACACCGTATGAAAATCAACTACATCTGATATCTCTGAACGGACTTCAAATAATTTATCGTAGAATAACAACGGTTATTTCCTATTAAAAGATAAATGTTTTATTCATTTATTGTTTTTTAAGTGAAGACGTAAAAATTACTTTTATTATTTTTTATTTATATTTTTATCATATTTATTATTTTCACATTATTTTAATGTATAGTACCACTGATGTTTTTGTAATTGTAAAGTTGCATATTTAAGAAATGATTTTCTTAGAGAAGAGAAACTATTAACATTTTCAAAATAATAAACCTTCAAAAGTAAATGGGTAGCAGTAAAAGCCAAATTTCTTCGTGAACACACGAAATATTTGTTTTAAAAGTTATCGATTGATCAAGTCTCCTAACTACAACCTACTTTGTTATTTACAAACAATTGAGAACATAATTCGTAGGTTTTTAATTAAACACACATATCTGTAATGCAAACACTAAATTAACGAAATGTGAGATTAAGTGCAGCCCAACGATTACCATCCCACATTTTGGATGCCAAATTACATATTCGTGACTTATCACCGACAAATTAAATATTACGCTTCACGATTTGAGGTTATGTGTACATTTTGTTAGTGATGCTCAAATCCTATTATTCGATCAGAATAATCCACAGGTTAGCGGTAGATGGAATTAATATGCTGTTTTCCCTCTAGTCTATCACTCTAAAATTAGTGAGGACTACAGCATCTAGCCTTTGGGCAGCTTTAAGGATAAACAAACAAAGCCTACTGAAGTACGCAGAACATTCAGCCAACCAACTACTTAGTTAATAAGTTTCGTTTAGTTAGGATACTTGCACACACTTACACAATGGTTCTTTCGCCAGCTGACTTTAGTTTTGAACTCATAGACTAGAACCACCACCCAAGCCAACTCTTAGGATTTATTGATCAAACAGTGGGATTCGACCAGTAACTTTAACAGGCGACGATTGTCACAAGGTACAGGTAGAAAGTTTTCGGTAACTAAGCTCAAACCTCAAATTTACAGCAATAACCTGTATCGAATTTTGAGTTATAATTAACTGATGTTTCAAAACGACATTTTATATTGTTTTGTTTGTTTGTTTTTTGGAATTTCGCACAAAGCTACTCGAGGGCTATCTGTGCTAACCATCCCTAATTTAGCAGTGTAAGACTAGACGGAAGGCAGCTTGTCATCATCACCCACCGCCAACTCTTGGGCTACTCTTTTACCAACGAATAGTGAGATTGACCGTCACATTATAACGCCCTTTACGTGGGAGGTCGAGCATGTTTGGCGCTACCCTCAGATTACGTAGCCCACGCCTTAACGCGCTTGGCCATGCCAGGCCAAACATTTTATATCTAACAGATCATGAACTAATTCATAAAGGGTGTAGGAACATGAAGTTCAATCATGCTCAAACATGTGACTGTCTTTTAGTTTTCACAATTTGAAAGTTTTTTTTTTCAACAATATAATTTTCAAACGATACTTTTCTTTCCAACAACATAAATTTCAAAGTTTATTTTTGTTTCTAACAACATAATTTTCAAGGCATATTTTTGTTTTCCACAACATAATTTTGAAAGTACTTTTGCTTTCAAAAGTATGTATTTTTTAAAAATTTATAGTGGCGTAGCGGTATGTCTTAGAATTTTAGAACGTGTCTTTGATATCAACGATGGGTAGTATGCACACACACACACACACACACATTCCAATGCGTAGTTTCGTACTTATATTCAAAATTAATTTTACAATGTTACTTCTGAAGTGTTATCTTATTTTGAAAATATATTTGTTTCAAAAAGTTTTTGAAGAGTTCTCTATTTCTAACGTTATTTTCAAAGGAACTTTCTTTTTTAGAACAACAGAACTTTAAAGATTTGACGTTTCTTAACGATTTTTGTTATTTCGCTTATTGAGATAACAATTGATATTTTTAATTATGCATGCACACAAGATGACAATGAAAATTATGGCTTCTAGTTTATAATTGCATAAAAATGTGTCATGGAATGCAGAGGTGTTGATAAAAAACGTTTTTTTAATCAAATACAAGCTGTACCCATATGAGCTTCTGTAACATAACATTATTTCATATTTATTGTTTTTGGAAGTAATCTCGCCAATCATGAACTGTACTGCATACAGTCAGGTTTGCAACTTGTACAAAAGGTTTATTTAATTATATTTAGCATTTTTATGTAAAAATGACTGGCTGAAAGTCTTAGAAGACTTTGCAGGAGGCTCGATTGTTGTTGTTGTTTTGAATTAAGCACAAAGCTACACAATGGGCTATCTGTGCTCTGCCCACCACAGATATCGAAAACCGGTTTTGAGCTCTGTAAGTCCGCTGCTGAGACATTGGGGGTCTAGGACCCTCGAGATTTTTATACTCAAAAAGTGTATAAAAATAAGTGTGATATATCTTGTCTTTATTGTCATAAATCACTTGGAATTGTGTATCTCATGCTGTTTATAGAGATAAACAAAGTGGTTTACTTTAACTTAGATTGTTTGTTTGTTTTTTAAATTTTGCGCAAAACTACAGGAGAGCTATCTGCACTTTACTTAGACTGCCCACAAAATAAACCTTATTTGAGATATAAACTATAAAAGATAAAAGTAATGATATAAGAAAGAAGGAAATGAATTATTTGTTGGTTTATAAACATTACTGCTTTATATCAGTTTTGAGTTAGGCGAGAAATATAAGTCAAATATTTGGGAATTAGAAGATATGCGATATATAAAAGTCTATTTTCTAATAGCTACTTAAATTCTTATAGTGTGAATTGGGAGAGAAATCTCATTGTTGTCTCTGTAATTTACAAAATCGAAAAAATAAAATAGAGGTTATAGAAAAAGTTAATACAGATTGTCTATGAATGACGAATATAAATAATATTTCGGAAACACACAGGTTTCATTTTTAATATGTGTATAAACTTAAAGATAAAATCTGGAGAGAAATTAACGTACCCGAACTACTTAAAGAATTACATGAACCAGAGTAGTGATTCATAATAAGATTCGTCCAGGGATTTCACAAAAATTGTAATCGAGCACATGGGCAAAAACCATCTTAAAAAACAGACTTATTAGTGAAAGAATACTTAAAATCTTCTATCTTAATGGCTAAGACTGCTAAAATATTGGTAAGAACACAAAAAGTTTATTTTCCGATTGTTTGTGTTTTTATCTTATATCAAAGCAACATCGGGCTATGTGCTGAGCCCAGCGAGGGGAATTAAACCGCTGATTTTAGCGTTGTCAATCCGGAGACATACCGCTATACTAGCGGAGACCTTCCGGATGTTAAACAAAATCAGCAATTCATCTATTCTTTCTTCATACTATTATTGTTGCTGTTTCACAAGCCTGCATAAAAATTGTTAGAAATATTTTATTCAAACCTGAAAAACCGTACAAAAAAAACAAACTTCTTCACTTGCAACAAAAGATCTTCGAAGCCTCTATTTTATGGTCCTCGTACATAAGATATTGTCTCTTCCATTTGTCTGAGTGCACTCTGACTGGTTCAATTATTTTAGAGCTCACTTCGAAGTTACAAACTGTACTTTTTATCCGTTTTAAAACTGTTAATTTTACTTTATCTTGTTAATTATTAGGCCTTTATTAACCGTTAAACGTTTCACTTATAGTTGGGAAGGTTTACGTTATTAGGGCAAATAATGTGTACATTTATAAGAATGTCTCTATCCTCGTTATTTTTAACTATAGTTTCATAAACCACTACAGAAAAAAAGGGTTACGAATTACTGAAGCCAGGACAGTAGTAATGAATGCAGTATTGAATATGTAATGAGGTGGCTTCAAAATTAATTCCAGAATCTTTACTTCTTCGCCCTGAAGAATCTCTTCAAGCCCTTCAATTGGTTTATTAATGTACAATGCTTGGAAAATGATTTGTACAACTTATATTGTAATAATTGGAAATTGACATGTTGAGGATTCATTTCTAGAGTTTGCTGTCCTTCATTGTTTCTCTAGTTTGCTGTTGTCCTTTGCTTCTACGTAGTTTTCTGCAACTATTTCAGTGTGTTTCTAGCAATAGACGATTACCATAGTATATATCTCTATACTTGTGAATGAAGATTTAGTCTACTGATTTTTGTACTTCATTTGTTAATTGCGTGCTTACACGAAACGTCAGGCACAAAACCACATGGCTCAGTAAATAATAATTGGGTGAAAAAATGCAACAGTAAACAGTCGGCAAGCATGTAACATTCAACTGAATGCATGTGGGTCTATGTAGGTTAAAATATATTCTCCATAAATGAACATAAAAATTTAAGATACAAGATAATAAAATAATCGAGATCGTTCAAAAAATATAGATATAAGTTGAATCAAACTGCAAAGATTACGTTTCTCAGCCTACAACTGGAGACTCTAGAAAAGTGAACAAATAATAGAAATAGCATCTACATTATTTCCCAAATTAGAAATCCAAATATTGATTCATAAGTCTACAGAAAAATCGACCGGTTGTTTTTTCACTAAAACCTAGACATCTACTATGTGAAGTGCTGCGAAAGTCCATTATCTACTTAAAAGTGTTGAATTACAGAGAAATTTTGAAAAACTGAAAAAGTAATTTCAAAGTTAATTAAACCTCTTTATTTTTTGTTGCACTGCAAAATTTTCTAAATCTTAAGCTTTCTTCCATTAAAAAGAATCTGGTGTTTTCCTTGCGTGTGCGATTGTTGGAAAAATATTGTATTTTTAGTGCATTGATTGAAAACTACCACGTGAAAGGTTTTCGATTTTGCTGACGACTATCGTTACTCGAGTTGCTATTGTTCATCATTACTCGAATTGCTATTGTTCGACATGGCCAAGCGTGATAAGGAGTGCGACTCCTAATCTGAGGGTCGCGGGTTCGCATCCCAGTTGCGCCAAACATGCTCCCCCTTTCAACCGTGGGGGCGTTATAGTGTGACGGTCAATCTCACTATTCGTTGGCAAAGAGTAGTCCAAGAGTTGGCGGTGGGTGGTGATGACTAGCTGCCTTCCCTCTAGTCTTACACTGCTAAATTAGGGACGGCTAGTACAGATAGCTCTCGAGTAGCTTTGTGCGAAATTCCAAAAACAAAAAACAAGCTATTGTTCATCGTTACTCGAAGTTGCTGTTTCTATCAGGAATTCAGTTGATTTTCCTACTCAAACTACTTTTGTGATTCTTTTACCGTTTATTGTACGGAGCTGAAATAATGGATGTGTATTCAGTATACATTACCACTACATACAGCACCATTTTAACTTTCACATAGCTATTCTATTTCTAAATTGTTGGTGTTAGTCGTAAATGGTGACGAAAACTGGCGGCTTAAGCTAAGTGTATCACTGTTGTCTATTTTGCACACATTATTTGTGTTGCTTATTTTAAAAAAAACACTTGTGTATACTATGCTGTTGAAGAACATACACATGTGTCATGTAATAAGGTAAACATGTTACTGGTCTATTTACTTGTGTTAATCTATATTGTTTTATTATAGAAACGAATGATATTCCACTTACCATGAGATTTCTTTATTGGTGCTCGACTTTTGTTACATTGCCCTGTGACATTGATGGATGACAGTCATTGAATCTGTGATGATACAATATTTCCCTTGAAAATGGCCCTTTGAGAACAACTTTGAATTTTTAATGGCCAAACGTGTTAAGGCGTGCGACTCCTAATCTGGGGGTCGTGGGTCCGCATCCCAGTGGCGCCAAACATGTTCCCCCTTTCAGCCGTGGGGGCGTTATATTGTGACGGTCAATCCAACTATTCGTTGGTAAAAGAGTAGCCCAAGAGTTGGCGGTGTGTGGTAATGACTATCTGCTTTCCCTCTAGTCTTACACTGCTAAATTAGGAACAGCTTGTGCAGATAGCCCTCGTGTAGCTTTGCGCGCAATTGAAAACAAAGCAAAACCAAACCAAATCGTAGCTATAGTACAGAAAATCTACGATTATATTTATATGTAGTTATCTCTTAATTTCTTTAAGCAGCATGTTATGAATGTTAATCACGTGAAATTATTTATTTCAATTATTCTTTGTTAGTAAAATGCATCAATAAAATTATAATATATCATGCAACAAATTGAAGTATCGTTGTTCAAGTTTGTGTTCATAAATTATACAATCATTAAATAATTAAGTCATTTAGTTCGTTTCTAAAACCTAGAAGATGAAACACATCAATATAATATTGAAAACGTACTAATGTGATTTAACTTTATGGTGATTAATGTTACAACTTCTCTGATCACAAAAGCAAAGCATAACAATGTGGATCTATTATGTCTACTTATCCAAAATGTTCAGCAAACAGTGATGATCAGGAAATAATGTTCACTTGAATGTATGCAATTACAGAAACATTTTCCGTGAAACAACTCGTTAGATTGTCTGTCGGATATCCAGTTAAAGAGAGTGAGAATGAATAATGAGGAGATACCTCCCAGCATTGATTATCAGAAAGTTAACAGTATCTGTTAACATTGGTAGAATTGAAGTACAAAGTACGATAAAAGCGCAATGTTCAGAAGCGATCATCAGATTGATGGAAGGATAACATCTCTTGAAGATAACAGAAATGACGGAATCTTGATTTCGAGAAAGCCCATCGCCGCACATAGAATTGTATTGCAATTATCGTAAGCCATCTTCTTGTCGACCCCTGATCTGTCCTTCGGGAACACAAAGAAAGCAATAAGAAAGTAAATCAATAAAAAAGTAACTTGATTTGGACTTTAACTACGAATCATATCAATCGATTATTGATCAAGTATTGATCATTTAATAGTTTTCTTTTTTGAAGCCATGAAGTGGAAAATTGTTTTCCTTTGATGAAAAAATTGTTAGGATTAATCGTTCTAATAATATCAATTGATTATTTAAGTATCGACCATTTAACTGTTTTCTTTCTTTTTGTATTTGAAACCATGAAGTGGAAAATTAATCAGTGATGTCGAGAAAACCCACTTGTAGAGAAATATATATACAAAAACGGCTGGTTTGGGTTGAGAAAATATTTTATACAGGAGAACGAACAACGTTTCGACCTGCTTTGGTCATCGTCAATATTTTCTCAACCCAAACCAGCCGTTTTTGCATGTATATAGAAGTGGAAAATTGTTTCCGTTTGATAAATTGTTCTAATGTATTTCGCCTCACTTTTGAAACAAAAATTATAAATATCTCATTCTATATCTCTTTCCGCTCCGCATAGTCGAGTGGTTAGGGCGTTTGACTCCTAATCTAAGGAGGCACGGGTTCGAATCCCCGTCACACAAACCACGTTCGCTCTTTCAGTGGTGAGGACTTTATAAAGCTAAATCAATCCTACTATTCTTTTATAAAAGAGTAGCCCAAGCATTGGCGATAGTTAGTGATGACTAGCTGTGTTCTATCTAGTCTTATACTGCTAAATTAGAGACGACTAGCGCAGATAGCTCTCGTGTAGTTTTGCACGTAATTCAAATCAAACCAAACAAAAATTCAAAAATAAACTTTACATCTTCCTAACTTTTGAAACACAATAATTAAATTAACATCCACTTTTGTAACCTTCACTTCAAAGTGAAAACAAATTGAACAGAATCCCTTTTCTTGAACACTAAACTCTTCAATCCGAAAATATTGTACAATAAGTGACACTAATCATGAAAATTAAAATATTTGTTTACTAAGGGTTTAGTAGTTTTTCCTAGGTGGCATTACACAGCTTTGACAGTTAAATATCCTTTCATGTAACAAGAGGATGTGAACAACAGAGCATCATCGTGCGAGTAAGTCTGAATATTTTTAGTAATTTATGTTCGGGTTAGTTGCAATTATTTTACCTTTGTTTGTTTTGAATTTGTGTGCTAAGCTATTGATCTTTAACTTGTAGTTACGACAGAAAGTATTCGTACCCCTGTGTCGTGAGTAGTTTTTCTCATAAATTAAAAAGTATCACGATTAGGATAATGAAAGTATACTATAAGTATACTATATTATAAGTATTACACTAACACACATCTACATAATTTTTTCTGTAAATTGAACGAAAAATAAAATGTTTATAAACAAATAACCAAACATATGAGGGGCAGAAAGTGTTCGTGCGTCTATTTTAATGGTCAGTTGTGTTGCCTTTCAGGTGAATTACTGGGCGCAATTTCTTCTCATAGCCTTCCATGATCGTTTGACAGTACTCGACTGGTATTTTCTTCCATTCTTCTTTATAGACGGCCTCTAACTCTTGCAAATTTTTCTAATGACGCTGAGGAACCCTGGTTTTCAACTCATGCCAACCGTTTCCAATTGGATTGAGATCCGATGACTGCGATGGCCTCTCCAAACGCTTATATGGTTCCTCTACAACCAGAATTGCAAATATTTCGATGTCATTGTCGTGCTGAGAGATCCAACGACGCCCAAGCCGCAAGTTCCGGACATCATTCTTGAAATAAGAGCCTAATATATTAACATACTCTTCTTTTTTCATGATTCCGTTGATCCGGCGAAGGCTGCCTACACAAGAAGAGATGAAGGAACCTCATAGCATGATCGAGCCACCTCCACTTTTAACTTTAAAGACGGCGTTCAATGGAATATTTCGTTCCTCCTTTTTACGAAAAATATTGCAAACATCATTGTGGCCGAAAAGCTCGATTTTAGTCTCGTCTGACTAAAGAATACTCTTCCAATAGGTTTATCTACATGCTTTCTTGCATATGCTTCTAAATAAACATACTAAATTAATATGGAATTCAATGAGGACGGGATTCTTTGAACCCAGAAGAGCGTAACATGTTTATAACTGTAGAGGTGCTTATTTCAACACCAGTTTTCCTTACCGGTTTCTGTATGTCATTACGTGTCAAACGAGGGTTCCTACTAACTTCTCTGAGAACCTTCCTCTTTGTTCTCTCTGAAATTTTGGTGGGGTGTCCGGAACGAGGAAGGTTAGCAGTTGATTCTGCGAACTTAAACTTGGCAATTATGCTTTGAGCAGTAGATTTCGGGACATTAAATTCTGTAACAATACCGGAAAGAGACACACGAGACTTGTATTTTACAATAATTCGTTTTTATTAGATCACTGGACAGTTGTTTCCTGTTCGCCATGATGACCAAGCAGATAATGACGGACACGGCTCTAAATTGCCAGAAGTACATTTTTTGTTGGCTAAATTCCAATAGTTATAAACCAAGTGTCTAGTTCTGGAATGGTATAGTGTAGTTTATTCGCCAAACTAAACAAACTTTTCACGGAATATCAGTTTTGTCACACATTCTGAACTGTACGAACACTTTATGGTTCTCCTAATTTTGGTTATTTTTTTATAAACAGTTTAGTTTTGTTTGATTTACATACAAAAAAATATGTAGACGTGTGTTAGTATAATATTTATAATATATAATACTTCTATTAACCTAATTTTGATACTTTTTAAGTTATGAGCAAAAAAATTAGTCCAGACGCAGATGTACAAACACTTTCTGTCGTAAATGTAACAATGTAAGACTAGAGGGAAGGTAAATAGTCATCATCACCGGCGCCAACTCTTGAACTAGTGTTTTGCCAACGAATAGTGGCATTGACTAAAACATAGTAACCCTCCACCATGGCTGAAAGATCGAGCATGCTTGGTGTGACAGTGATTCATTTTTATTTTTTTTTTAATTTCGCGCAAAGCTACACTATGGATCTCTGTTCTCGCCATCCCTAATTTAGCAGTATAAGACTAGATTGAAGGCAGCTAGTCAACACCAACCGCCGCCAACTCTTAGGCTACTCTTTTACCAACGAATAGTGGGATGACCGTCACATTATAACGCCTTCATGGCTGAAAAGGGTGAGCACATTTGGTGAGACGAAAATTTGAGCCTGCGACCCTCAGATTACGAGTCGAATGCTTTAACCCTTCTTGTCATGCTGGGCCTTTATTCTTATTTCTGACACATTTATTCACATAAAGATAGGAACAAAAATTAAAACCCATAATGTTGACCTTACCGTTGTTCTTAACAAACAGTTATGAACTTTGTACGTTTCTTCGGCTTTTGTTAACCTAACATAGCATGTTAAATTTCTAACAGTTCATAAAAATTTACCAACACATAAACTAGTACAAAGTTTAAGAATACTGCTCTAGAAAATGCTTCAGCTCACTCAAAACTATATACTTTGAATATTTTTATAAGTTTTAAGAGCAGTTGTTTATTTACCATTAAACTTAGCAGTAAAACAATTAACTTTTTTATAATTGGTCTGGATCAGATTGTAGAAATCTAAAATTGAAAGACCTCATCTGCTGTTCGTATTTTAGGCTTAGCAGACATGATGGGTGGATAAAATTATCATAACCGAAACGCTATGAAGTTAAAACTATTATTTTATTAAAAAAAGAAACAACGAACAACAACACTAATTCCCAACTGTACTAAAAACAAGGTTAGTGAAATTTCGCATGATATGCTGTGCTATGTTTTCAAAATAAAAATTTCAAAACCAGAATTTTTCCTAAGATAATTCAATAATATAAAGTCGTCTATATTTTATTTTTAGTAATTTTTGTAAAGGAATATTAAAATTAAGAATATATATACATCAAAATTTAATCTTTATTACAAACTTTAC
Organism: Carcinoscorpius rotundicauda; assembly: GCA_011833715.1. Classification (NCBI taxonomy): domain Eukaryota; kingdom Metazoa; phylum Arthropoda; class Merostomata; order Xiphosura; family Limulidae; genus Carcinoscorpius; species Carcinoscorpius rotundicauda. Next base: position 23,220,391 of record CM022405.1, on the reverse strand, counting down.
GTGCCGAAAAGAAAATTTTTAAGAGCACATAAAAGTATAATTATTACATAAATCCACAATTTTATGTGGCAACCAATTGAAGGTTAGCGGTATGCTTACCGTTTTTAACTTTAAAATATGCAGTTCGATTATAGTGATGGACAAAGTGCAGATACCTTGCTGTTCATCTTTGCGCCAAATCTATAACATTGGTTGTTAGAAAGTAGTTTCTTTTAATAAAAGTTAAAAACGTAATAAAACTGGTTTGTAGGAAGAATGCAATTTTAATTCAGTAATAATATTATTTTTGCGAAACATCTTAAATTTTATTATGATATTCATACTAACTATTATCAAGCCTAATAAAAACGATAAATGTTTGTTGTGGTTTTTAATTATTTTTAATAATAACAACTGCCTGCAAATGGTGAATGATAATTTTAGATGAGGAATATTGTAGGCTTAACATAACAAAAATTAAATGACAACAATGGACCTTTCGGTTTATTTAGACTGTTTTATTCACTAAATCGACCTAAATATCAAAGGCAGCCTTTATCATTCCAACATTTATCAAGTTTTTCTTAAAGTCCCTTAAATTAACTGCATCCGTTACAACTTAAGGTAACCCCTTCTAGAGGCCAACCAATTTTTTAGAAAAATAAAACTGTCTTAGCTGAAGATTACTCCTTTTCTGCTAAAATCTATCTTTGTTTTACTTAATCTTACAATTCTCACCATTAAGTACGAAAAATGAGATTGTACATTAGCACTATTTATTTGTTAACAAGCTTAAATACCTCAATCGACTTCCCTCTAATTTATGTTTTTTTTATTTCTTAGTATTATCTCAGAAGCCTTTCTCTGAAACATTCCTAACAACTCAATGTACCTTCTAAGATAAGGATCCTAAGACTGAATACAGCACATCTTGTGTGATCCAAACAATAGCAAAAACATGATATTTTAACTTCTATAGACTTGTTTAGATATTTTTGTAGACACAACACAAAATCCTATTTGTCCTGTCAATAGCAACAGCACATTGCTTGACAAGCTTAAGATACTTTCAACTAGAACTCCAAGACCTTTTTCTTCCATAACACTGTTAAAATCATTCCCACCAAAATTATAGCTATAATTCAAATAGTGGCCGCCTATGCATTACTTTGGTTTTATTATAATTAAAATTATCCTGCCATTTGATTACCTAATTTACCAAACAAGGCAGTAGGATCCTTCTCACTTCAGACAGCCAAAACATTAATGTCGCCAATAAATTTAAATAACCTATTGAATATTCTTTCATCTACGTCAGTGATAAAAATAAAAAAAAATCAAATTTCCTGACACTGAGCTCTGAAGTACCCCACTCCTGACATCAATTAATTTGACTGAACATTATAACAAACCACCTTCTTTCTTACATTGATTCACTTTAGTATTCAACGAGACAGCGTATTTACTACACCTACAGAACATAAGTAGTTTTTTTGACACTTCTCTTATGTGGCACCTCGTTAAATGCTTTCTGTAAATCTATATACACCAAATCTGTACCATCACCATAATACACATGAGCAGTTACGTTTTAAAGAATATCAAAAGTAAGAAAATATTTTGCACTAGTAAAACTATGCTGACTATCCCAAAAAAATTAAGCTCAGTTAAATGACTTTGAAATGCACTTTCTACTAGACTTTAAAAAAAAAAAGTTTTTCCACCACTAACGTAAGAGTAATAGCTCTATAATTACTGGAACAATTGAGCAATTTTATCTGATCACAATTTCTATATTTTTTCACATTTAAAAACGTAACAAATAGAGATTTAATCTATGATACTGCGTACCTCTGCTACTTTGAGGGTTTTACTTTTGGACATATCCCTACCTACTGAAGCATTTAACCGTTTATAACTTGGTCATATTATTTTACAAGGATGCAATATGGAATACATTTGTAAATAATAATATGCTCAAATTAACTAAGAAGCTGAATTTTACTAACAGTTTTCAAATTATTTATATCACTAAAACCCTTACAAACTTTAATTATAAAACTACTTTACTTTGTTCTTAAGTTTTTGAAAATATTTCATAATAAATGTTACAATATTATACTAAAGACACATCAATAATAATATTAGAAACTCTTTTTGTTTGTTTGTTTTGGAATTTTCCACAAAGCTACCCGAGGGCTATCTGTGCTAGCCGTCCCTAATTTAGCAGTGTAAGACCAGAGGGAAGGTACATAGTCATCACCACCCACCGCCAACTCTTGGGCTACTCTTTTACCAACGAAAAGCAAGTAATGCGTTGTGGATTTGGGTGAAATTAAAATAACAGACAAAGAAACAAACACTCCTGTATTCGACAGAGGATTTCGAAGACGAAAAAGTTTCAAGAGAAAGTTGCGCGTTTTAATACTAGAAATAAAAGAACGAAATTTGTTAATTTTCTTTAATTTGACCACCAACGTTTCGCTTTACAGCTTTTTGAAAAGCGTTTTGCTTACACACATCTATTACACATAGTGAAGAACTCAACACTAAAACCTCCGTTGGACGTCATCACATCCTACTTATGTATACAAACAGAAGATGGCGTCTCTGTACTGTAGTGTATAAGTGTGTGTACTTGTGTTTCTTATAGCAAACCCACATCGGGCTACCTACTGCGTCCACTGAGGAGAATCCAAACCCTGATTTTAGCATTGTAAATCCAAAGTATTACCGAAGTGTATAAATTTACGTCGACTCACTTAAACAATGTACTAACTGCTGTTAGGAAAGATTTATATATTCGTTTTGACAACAAACTATATCCAACTAAGTGGTGTCGCAATATCTCATTTGTTTCGCTTTTACTTATACTGTAATATTTACGTGTATAACTGAAACAATTGCACTTGACAAGTGGCTTCAAAATATCAAATCAACGCTGGCCTGATCTTTAGCTTGCACACTTCTATGACACTTTTGGACGGTGGAACCACGGTCTTTCTTCTTTAATCACGTTAATTTTATAGGCTCCAACGCACAGTTCACCTTAAATCACTCGAGTAACAAGAGGAGTACAGATATTGCCTGATGTTACCCTAAGAATGAACGATAACAATAATATTCACTCTTCCTTGTTTCACAAACCTGTTAAAAATCTCCTTTTCTTAACTTCAATTTTTCGTTATCTAAAAGTTTTCAAGAATGGTGCAGTTAATAAAACACATTTTATTTTCGGTGTATTTTACTTGTAGAAAGTCTGTTATTTTATATAATATTAAGGAAGGACATTATTCTATCAGATATGTATCCTTTAACTCAGTGTGTTTTTTTTTTTACAAAACCTTTGTACTTTGAGGTTAGTGCGCTCAAATCGCAATTTTCGGAGTGCGGGTTCGAATCCTCGTTACACCTTACATGCCCACTCTCTTAGCGATTGGGGGTTATAAGTAACGGTCAATTCCACTCTTTGTTGGTAAAAGAGAAGCTGAAGAGTTAGTGGTGAATGGTGATAAATAGCTCGTTTCTCTCTAGTCTTACATTGTACGATTAGAGACGATTAACGCAGATAACCCTTTTGTAACACCGCTCAAAACAAGTTTATAAAACCTCTCTAAACTTTGAAAGAAACAACTTATCCGTGAAAGATATGTAATATTAAGAAATTCTAAAGAGCAACGTAAACATTTAATTATATTTTTATTTCGCAACTAAAAACATGTTATTAAACACACTCAAAAAATCTCCATATGTTTCTCAAAAGTTTCTATATGTTATCAGTCTATTCTGTATCCTTGTTAATAGATAAATACTTAGTAATTACTTTTATCAAGGTTTGCAATGGATTACAAGTACAGGTCATAAATGTTTTACATCTCTACCTTTTACGAAATATGATCATTTGGAGAATATGGATGGTACGTTCCACAATCATATCTGTATAAAATACGAAACATTGTTTTGAGAATTGAATATGTTAAGTTTGAGTACATGTTTAGATAATTAGAGACCGTATGTAAACACTAAAATATTGACTCTGTTATAACCTAACCAGTCGCGGCATGGATAAGCGCGTTAAGGCGTGCGACTCGTAATCTGAGGGTAGCGGGTTCGCATCCCCCGTCGCGCCAAACATGCTTGCCCTTTCATCCGTGGGGCGTTATAATGTGACGATCAATCCCACTATTCGTTAGTATAACCACCTACTATGTGCTTTGTAATGTTCATTTCAACTTCAAAAATGTATAGTTTTAATATAATTGTAAATGGAGTAATCCAGCTACAAGTAGTTTTTTTTCTATGAAATGATTAAATGTTAGTTGCAAACACTTCAGAAAATTACACTTTTAGGTTAACATTGAGTGAGGAAACATGTACAAGTTACCATCACAATTTGTTTACAATTATTGCTCCATTAAAACTAACTGTATAATTAACTCATGTTGTTCTTTGTTTAAAGCCAAGAAAAATATTCAAAATTTCTTGACTTAATTTGAATCACTGATTGAAAGAGTAACAACACTTATCTGAAAAATTAATAAATGTTCTTGTAAATCACACAGTTGTTTATGCCGTACAAACAAGTCAACACAAATGATTATTATTCAGCTACAACATTAGAATTGTGGCTAATGCATATTTTCATTAAGGGCTTGTAATCCGATAACGCCAGTGATGAATATCTTCTCAAACATTTAATGCATATTGTATTATAACACCGCAATACTATCTGAAGAATTCAAAGGAAGCAGTGTTTTACTTTGGATAAACTATAGGACTTCATTCGTATTCATATATTAATGTAAAGTTGATTTCCAGAGATCGTAATTTGTCCTGGAGTCAAGCTTCTAATATATATATATATATATGTATACGTATGTATTTGAAATGAAACTGCTTAATCTTTATATTTATGTGGTAAACTTGGCTGGTTGGCATGAAGTAATGGGTAAAAGTAAACCGGTGTGTAGATGGGTTAAAAGCGTGCATAGCTGTTGTGCTTTCAACAATAACTATAAAAAGTTACAGGCTATGAGTGATGATGCTGGACTCTCGCACGACCTTAATTTTAAAATAATCCTAAAAGTTGTAAGGACTTTATAGAAAAGCGTAAGATAAGTTAATAATGACAACAATGTTCACAATAACCACACCAAAGAACTTATTTAAAAAAATGTTTTGTTGCCAAACAACTTTATTGTCACAAAGGGACATAGGACGAGGCTAATTGGTTAGATAATCAGAGCCATTTTCATATCTATAAGATACGAGAAGATGCTGAATTTTGTTTCTTAAGTAGTGTGTGTGTGAATTATGTGTGTGTTAAATAACCAGTTAGGTCTATACTCTTTCTCAATTTCTGAATTAAAATGTTATACAAACGTGGGAAACTAAAGCTTAGGATATAAAATAAATCTTGTTAAGATATTTATATGATGTTAAGTTTCAAGGACGTAGTAATTTCTTTCAGTGATAAACACTTTCTCGATAAGTTGTACAAAAATAGAAAGTATCTTTGTGAAAGATGGTAAAATTATTTTCACAACATAATTGTAATGCTCAATAAGAACGAACTGTGTTTCTACATTATGTGACTTTTGAGGTATTTAGCCAGACTGAGAATAAGTCTGGTTGGAAACAAGTAGATATTTTAACCGAAGAATTTTTTTTTGAAAGCAAAGCCACATTGGGCATCTTGCAATGTCCACTGAGAGGAATCGAACATCTAATTTGATCCTTGTAAGTCCATAAGCTTAGTATTTTCGTAATGTGAGGACAAATAAGAGAATAATTGGTGTTGTAGTTATAATTTCTCATTAATATACGGTAACGTAAGTAATATTTGATAATATTCATACTATATAGGGATAGAAACACAAAACGTAAGCTTTAGTGTTTAATTAAAGTAATGAAAATTAAGTACAAAATATTTTGAAATTTTAAAAATGTTAATATTTGATGTTTGAAAATTTAGCGACATTTTTGCGCGATAAACATATTTGAAGGTCAAGTTGAATTGGTTTGTTTTGGAATTTTGCACAAAGCTACTCAAGGGCTATCTGTGCTAGCCGTCCCTAATATAGCAGTGTAGGACTAGAGGGAAGGCAGCTGGTCATCACCACCAACCGCCAACTCTTGGGCTACTCTTTTACCAACGAAAAGTGGGATTGACCGTCATATTATAACGCCCCCACGGCTGGGAGGGCTAGCATGTTTGGTGCGAGTCAGGCGCGAACCCGGGTCAAGTTGAAAACTTGTATAGTTCAGATATGGTAGTTCTTAATTTTGAAGTACTAAACAGAGAAAAACTAATCAATTAGCAAAAGCAATCGTCTCATGGTCATTTTTTTGTTTTATTTTTGAATCAGACAATGGTTTTAAAGGCCATTATTATAACTCTCTTTCAGCTGGACTTTGAACTTTTCGAATCTCAGTCTGATACTCTAAAAACTAGAACAAACTTAGTACTTCAGAATGCTATGCGTTGTGAATATACAATTTCATTTGCTTCAGACAGTGTTCATACATTTAGCAATTGTTACATGGTTGCTGGGAAAAACACTTTTTATTATTTTCTTAGACGTCAACATTTGTATTGTTTTCTATCAGCACTATTTCTTTAATAACATCTTTTTGTGGAATGTGAGAGTTACCATTCAATATGATACACTATGGTTGGTTGATTGGCAGTTTGTTTTCTATTCATGATAATTCTGGCGCAATAGTGTGTTGTTTTTTTTAACAGTCCTGTTTTATCAATAAAGCCGATAGGTTTTGCGTGAGCGTGGCCCTTTAGATTCAAATTGTGGGTATTCATTAACCAATCACTGAACACCGGATTCTTTTTACATTTGTAACAATAAGTTGCCAGATCATTAACACCCAATACAAGTTATTCAAAATGATAATCGTGTTTAACGCTGCACTTATTTTTGTAAGATAACAAAACTAGATAGTTTTATAAGCTAATATCTAGCGTTGTGCATGTAACATGCTGCAGAATACATCATTATAAGCTATTAAGGTTGAACAACTGTACTAAGATTACTGAAAAAATTAATTGTTTTATCATAACATAATTTCAACGTAACCACATCTTTATTACATAACGTCAGTAACTGTACAGTTTTTAGTTTAGAGATCCTAACACAGTGTTGAATACGTTATGCCATCTTGACAATTGACTTGGAAATCTATATACAGTTCGGATTCGTTATTTCCTACCTGCTTATGAGGTAAAAATTATAGGTAATTCTAAATTTGCAAATTTTATAGCAGATGATGTTACTTAAATGAGAGAAAAACTCATGAGAAACATTATTAAGCTGAATACAAATTAACTATTTTGATCACACAAATAGGTTACTAGAAACATTAAAATGTAATAGATAAACAATTTATTTGTTTGTTTGTCTTTTAATTTCGCGCGAAACTACACGAGAGTTATCTGCGCCAGCCAACCCTAATTCAGCAGAAGATTAAAAGAAAGGCAGCTAATCATTACCATCTACTGGAATACTTCTTTAGCAGCAAATAGGAAGATTGACCGACACCTTATAACACCACTACGATTGAAAGGGCAAACATGTTTGGGGTGAGTGAGAATCGAACCCGCGCCCTTCATATTACGAATCAAGCGCTTTAACCACCTATCCATACCAGATCTTGTTCTAATCTCTTTAAGAATAATGGATTTTCTAAATTCTAACTGAACACAACTTATAGTCTGAATATATAAATATGTGGTGTCGCAAATGGCTGTTCCATACATTTCCCAAAAGCAATAAGTTTTTCAGCAGCTTCACACCACCTTCAAAACGCTAAAAAAAGAAGTAAAATTCTGGATCTTATGTATGACATTCCGCAATGACTTTATAACTAGTTTGTTTGTGACATGAATTGCTGATTTACGTGTTTAAAATTTTAAATATAATGTACTGAATGCTTTAAGTTTTTTTTTTCAGATATAAAACGTATTTCTTAAATAAACTCGTTAGATTAAATTACAACCAGGTAATAAAATTACATATCTACCTTCCTTCATATATTTGTAAGTTAAGTAAAAAGCGCAATATACTTCCTTGAGCCATGCCGAATATTTGCGAGTTTGTTTGTACACGTATTCCTCTCACACGTGTGAAGGTAGTAGGCGAACACGTGGTAGCCTAGGAAATAGATGTCTTTATTTATATTACTTAGCCCTAGGTAACAGGTGGTTTAATATGCACCCAGAATGTTGTCAGCATTTTATGGCTAGATTTGCTAGGTCTTTATACTCAAATCTGGTTTTGATCTTCTGGTATGCAAAAGATTTCTAGAACATAATTTCTGGAACGATGTTCAAAACTAGTAAAATTAAATTTGCCGCACGTGATTAGGTGTCAAGGATGAGTTTTTCAGGTGTTCGGAGAAACTGAGCGTTGCTGTGTACCTATAGAAATAATTGAGAATAATGAAAGAACTTGTAGCACGTTGGAATTTCTCTAAATCATAAGAGAGCCATTAAATTAAGTAGTGGCGCGAGGGTGCTTTATTAGTGAATCGATTTGTGCAAAAAATAAAGCGAAGGAAATGTTTAACTTCGATTAAAAGAGCTCTTTCACCTTCTTTTGTATATTTTATCAACGTCACAGTTTTACAAAATTCAAAACAATGTTTAGATTATTGATCCTGAACAATCTCTCTGTTAATTTGTTTTTTTTTTAAATTTTAGCGCAAATCCACACGAGGGCTATTTGCACTAGCCGTCCCTAATTTAACAGTGTAAAACTAGAGGGAAGGCAGCTAGTCATTACTACCCACTACCAACTCTTGAGCTACTCTTTTACCAACAAATAGTGAGATTGACCGTCACATTATAACACCCTCACGGCTGAAAGGACGAGCATGTTTGGTGCGGCGGGGGATTCGAACCCGCGACCCTCAGATTACGAGTCGAGTGCCTTAACTCACCTCGCCATGCCGGGCCAACTCCCTATTAATAAAAAATCTCAGTGTCGCACTATTTTTGACACTTCAAAGGTAACAACTATTTCAGTTTTTTCTCTGTATATACATATATTACTAGTTATTCTTATCTACAAATATTTTGATTACAAATATATATATACGTACGCCTTTTTAGAAATAATCGTCTTACATTGATGAAGCTGAGTTAACTCCAGTAAAACATCGAAATATTTTGACGTTTCCTCTGATGTCTCATTTCTAGTTTTTGTACATATATATATATATATACATACATATAAATATACAAGGTTAAGAAAACTTTCTTCTAAGAGAAGTAAATATAGGAATGTCTAATATCAGACTTTCATAAACAATGAACACAAAACGATATATATATAGTATTTGCATCATCTCTATATAAATAGCACAGACACACGGTGTAGTACAATGTTAATAAACAAAAATAGCATAAATTAAAGTCAGTTGTGATCCAATAGTTATATATATTACTATGCGTTAATTCTTTCCCTGTTATTGTGTAGGGATGATGAAAATGCCATCACTACTATCTTACTTGGATTTTTTTTTTAGGATTGATATTGGCCATTCCTTCACTTATTTCCTTTTATGTAGCTTTTCTTTACTTGTTTACTTTATTTTTTATAATACCATGTTATTATCCTCAAGGTGGATTCTTGTAGGGGGTGAGGGGACCTCCCAGGGTAGGTTCTGTATCTTCAGTTTACTTCCTCTGGGATCTGAACATCCACCCACGTGTTTGCTGTGCGTGATGACCAGTGAAGGGGAGAAGGTAATCCTATAGGTTACGATTTCTAACCACAACACACCACTTTGGTCTTGAATTCTTGTAGATGTGTGGCCTTGGAGTGGCCCTTTAGGATCAGTAGGCTGGTTCTGTTGGCTAGGGTTAACAGAGTACCAGCATTTGGTGTTCACAATAAGTGTTGTGGACACTATGTCTGATGATGTATTTTGAGTTTATTGCTCATGAATCTCTGGCGCTGCTCATTTGGTACTGTAGTGCTTACCTTCGTTGGTCTCTATGGTGGGTAGGATCAGTAGGGACAAAGTTACCTTCTATTTATTATGTATAGCTCATTTCCGAAAGAAAGGTAAATAGTTTATAGGTAAATGGCTCTGCATAGATCACTCTGTTACACAGTCACCATCACTGTCAGATCACTTACCTCGATTTTTAATACTTCATTCCTTATCTGACAAATCCTTAGGGCAAATATCTCCCTTTTACATTCTGAAGGGATTAGAAGGGCTTTGAAGCTCTCTCAAGTATGTCAAAAGCTACATTATGGAAACATCTTGGGGGAAACGTCTAGCCCAAAACACAGTGAATTCATAATGAATTCTAATGCCATTGGGATGTACCCATTGAAGTTAATCCTCAGGCTACTCTAAATTCTACCTGAGGAGTGATCGTTGGGAAAGTTTGGTTTGTTAAGAATTTCGTGCAAAACTACATGGGGGATATCTGCTCTAGTCTTCCTTAATTTAGTCGCGTAAGACTAGAGGAAAGGCAGCTAGTCATCACTACCCGCCGCCAACTCTTGAGCTACTCTTTTACAAACGAATAGTGAGATTGATCCTCACATTTTAACGTCTACACAGCGAGAAAGCTGAGCATGTTTGGTGTGACGGATATTCAAACCCGTGACTCTGAGATTACAAGTCGAGTACTTTAACCACCTGGTGATGCCGGGCCGATATTTGAAGCTGAACGGGGTATTACAAAATGTAATGTTATCACCAGGCTGCTCTGAGCTATTTGAATAGCGACTCATTCTGTGAATGTGAATATGTCACAAGTTGAAGAAACTCAAAATAAATGAATAACTCATGTTTTTAAAAACGTTTCATGAATTTAGTTGAGTTTAAATGACATTGTAAATTTCAAGTTGACTTGGCAAAATTTAAACTTCTCAAGGCGAAGTATGTTTGTTTTCACGCTTTCACTTGATTTTATTTTGTAGTTTGATAAAATGTACAAACCATTTGCCAGGTTTATTTCGAAAGTTAAGGACTTATGATAATAAAATATATGACAATTAAGTTATTGCTGATGTAAAGATTTAATTAGAAGTAATTCAGTTAATTGAATATCGTTTAGTAATTTATGCTAGAAAAGCTTCTAGTGAACGTATAACTAAATTCATCTCAAGAAATAAAGCGTAAAATTAATGTAATTCATCTGAAATGGACAATTCGTGTATTGAAAAATTATAGGATAAAAGATGGAATACAAAACTAGCATAGAACACAAAATAGAATCAATTCTGGCAAATTATTATGGATCAGATGCTTTCCAGCAAAACGTTTCCTTCTTTTTCTCTATAGGATTCATTTAATGAACCTTCGTTGAATGTATATAACCATGTGATTCCTTTTATTTTTATAGTTCTTCTTCATTAATGTTTTCTTTATGTTTTGTTTGAGAATTTCAGTTATAATAAGACATAAAAAGCAATTTATGCAACATTCAAACTATTTTGTTATCGAATTTTAAACATTATTCTTAAAATCTCCATCAAGCCAATTATCCTTTACAAAAATAGGGATTACAAAAAATATAAAAATGGAAAACGTGACGTATATGGTACGGCAATTATGTATCTAATTATTAGAAATAAACTACATGTGAAGTTAGTATGTCCGGATTGTGAGCCACTTTGACGCCATAAGTGTGTTATGAGAGTGACAGTCAATTCCCTCAAATCGACAAGAGCAGCCGATAAGTTGAAGTTTGGTATTGTTGACTATCTACCTTAGTTCATAATTAGGGACAGTTAGCAGAGATGATTCATATGTAGCATTATTTGCATATCTGAAACAGTCGACTATTAAACATAATATTAGATATATTTATTTTCGAGAAATAATTTTATGCATTTAAAAACATATTGTATTTAGGTTTTCTCTCCTTTTGTACAACAGATTTAAAACAGGCCTGTTATTCATTTGAATGACGTTCCCCTAGCATTTCTAAATTTGTTACTTATGAAGCTCTGTAGTTATAAACTGTTTCTCACAATTCGTTTGTATTAATTTTCAATAAAGATAAATTATTCCTGTATAAAATGTATTGAAAATTGTAATCAAATATATTTATACCAGAAATGAGAGTGCAGTCGCCACTTCTATAACAAATGAATAAGATAATTAAACGGCGAAAAATGTTTTTCTAAGACGATAACACACAGTTCTTATGTTTAGTATCTGATAAATCTAAGTAGATTGTGAGAGCAACAGTTTCATAGTATAGGTATCTTATCCGGCCTAAACGTGTTCTTGTTTTTCAGCTGCAGGAGTTTAACGTACAACTGAGGCCAAACACATTTATATATGGTGCATTATAATATTATTTAGGAAGTAAAATCCAAACTAAAAAGTATTCTCCTTTGTTTGAATATCTACATTTACGCACCGTTTCCTCAGAGAAACTCAAAGTTGCATTTTGCTGTTGTTGGGAATTTATTTGTTATGTTTATTACTACACTGCTGCACATGGCTGATCTATGTTCTTTTCGCTGCTGAGTTTGAAACCCGATTTTTAATAATAAAAATCTGTAAATTTATCACTGACCAACGAAATCACTTAACTGAAGCAACGTTTACTTAATACAGGAAACTATAAATTTCATGACACTTAATAGTTAACATATAAGTTCTACTTTAAATCCTTCTATTCAAAAAGTATTTTAAGAGTTCCGAGAAATCTGCTGATCGATTATTTATTCTCACAAAATTTTACTTGTTTTCAGTTGACAGATTAGTAATAACTCATAATGAGACCGTTCACTGGCCAGTTCACAAGCGTTCCAATAATAAATATACATTTAATGTGTGGATTTAAGAAAGTTATTATTATTTAGGTTAATTCTTCCATCATAAAATTTAAACACGTTGACATAGTGAGATGAGTTCATTACGATGTACGGCAAAAACATACGGCATCAGAATGAAAGACAAAAGTAAACATTCAAGTTAAACTTTTCCGCTCTGTTGGATGGAAAATCCAACTATAACTTTTGTTCTTTATTATATTTTATGTCATGCTCTACCGAAATATTTTCACATTAAAATATGCGCACGTATGTATATGATCAGTCGAAAAGAAAATTGATAGATCATTTCCAAATCAAATGTTTTTAATTTAATTTAACTGAAGTTTAATAAGAACTTAAGAATATCAATCAACTTTAAATTTGAATAATTACAGGAGCACATATGTAAATTTATAAATGTTTTCATGTTAAGCACAAAGTTGTCTATGCCTTTCTCACTGCGGGTATCGAAACCTAATATTTAGCGTTATAGCTCGCAGGTTTACCACTGAGCTACCTGGGAGGAATAAATCAGAACTTATCAAAAGTGTTAGAACAATTAAGAATGAATTTTACGCGGTTAAATAATAACACAGAAACAAAGAAGAAATTTAAGAAAGTGAAATTAAATGATGTTTCCAACACTGAAATCCAGATTTCGATTCCTTTGCAGTGGATAAGACGAAAATAGCGTATTACACAGTTTTGCACTTTGTTATTGTTACAATTTCTAATAGTCTAAAACTGAGTCAAATTGAAATTTGAATTTAGAATTTAAATAATTGCCATTGTGTGTATTAAATTTATGATATTTGCCAACAATATTTATGCGCACTGTTTTCTTTTTTAATACAAATAAATTTTTATATTATACTATGATACAACTCTTGCTTGAATGATACTGGAAAAAACGTTTTTATTACGCGATGTGCAACCCCCAACTTCGCGAAATTTTTATCCAATGTGCATGTAGATTTAAAATAGGGATCACAATTCTCCAGTTTTAGCTCCGTCTTCTGTCACAGAAAACTATTATTTTTCTTCATTTCCAGGGTGCAGATATGTCGTCATGAATACATCACACACACTTATGATCCCCTGTGCCATCTATATAAATATAATTTGTATGTCCATGTGTACAGATCTTCACTACTGAAATAAGTATGGTGGATCGTTAGGTACATGGGGAAATACACACAGATTTGGAATAAAGGTTTGTTGGGTCAACGAGGAGATATACCTAGATTTACGGTTTCACATTTTATGTTTTACTGTATTCATTGGTGTGTCTTTTATTATGAATAAGGGAAACGGCTTTTCATATTCTAAGAAAATATTTAATTAATCATGAATTATGTGATGAAAAGAAGCCCACTTGAAGTAAAAATGTATCTCAGGACGACTGGTATGGGTAGTAACACTTTGACATTGTTCTATGCTTTATTAATAAACGTGTTAATATCATTACCAGCCTCTCTGAGCTACATACTCATGAATTTACATAACTTCCGTCCAGGGTACTGGTACTCCAGCAAGTATAAACAAGAATACAATTTGTAATGACGGTTATTACAAACAGCTATGATAAATAGTATTCTTATACAAAAGTTTTACAAAGTCACAAACAACATTTAGTCTTCTATCTGCTCTGCGATTGAATATCTTATCGAGGGTTCACAATTAGAGAATTAATTCCAAGTTGGTATAGATATAATTCACTTATCGGCGAGCTGGCTAGCTCTGCGTTTATCGTCGAGTTTTCCAACGATGAAGTAATGTAGCGCTTTTGTAAAAATTCTAATTTCTGATATGAATCCGTCAAAGTTAAATGGTTTGTAATCTTCAAGATTTACAGTGATGTGAAAAAGTTAGGACACCCTATGAAAGCCTGTGTATTTGTGTAACAGTTTTGGATAGATAGATATTTAATCAAAATTTCAACAATACTGAGAGATTATAGGAATATAACTAAAAATTAAATCTAAAGAATAGACTTTTCAAGATCTTCTAGAAAAATGCATATTCTGACTGAGGAGAAAGTTAGAACACCCTACCCCCTAATAGCTAATGTTACTGCATTTAGCTGAAATAACTGCAGTGAGACGCTACTTGTAGCCATCTACCAGTCTCTGACATCGATCTGAAGAAACTTTGCCCCACTCCTCAATGTAGAATTCTTTCAGCTATGAGATGTTTGAGGGGTTTCTTGCACGTACAGCCCGTTTCAAGGCACCCCACAGTATCTCAATGGGATTAAGATCTGGGCTTTGACTTGGCCATTCCAGGACTCTCCATGTCTTAGTTTTCAACCAGTCCTTGGTGGATTTACTGTTATGTTTTGGGTTATTGTCGTGTTTCAGGGTCCAGTTCCGCTTCAGCTTTAATTTTCATACAGATGGTCTCACATGATCCTCAAGCACCCTCTGACACACAGTAAAATTCATGGTGGATTCTATGATTGTGAACTGTCCAGGTCCTGTTGCAGCAAAGCAGCCCTAAACCATGATACTTCCACCACTATGTTTCACAGTCGGTATGAGGTTCTTTTACTGAAATGCTGTATTTGGTTTACGCCAAACATGTCCTCTGTTCTGGTGTCCAAATAATTCAATTTTGGACTCATCTGATCAACGAAAATTATTCCAGAAGTCCTGGTCTTTGTCTATATTTTCTCTGGCAAACGTCAGTCTGGACTTGATGTTTCTCTTAGAGAGTAAAGGATTTCTCCTAGCACACCTCCCATGCAAGTTGAGCTTGTGCAGTCTCTTTCTGATTGTTGAAGCATGCAATTTACACAGAATGGATACATTGTGGCAGAAGAAGAGCTCATCTGGACGAGTGAAGAAGCTTGAAAATTTTTTGTAACACTTTCTCCAAATTGCGACTTGCACAATTTCATCTAACAAATCCCACTTCTTGAGCCTAGATGTCAAAAGCTCGGGATTCGACTTTGTTAGACCAAGAACTCTAATTAAGTCATTGAGAACTCTTTAATTGGGGTATTATGGGTTACTCTCACCTGCTGTACTTCTGAAAGTTTAGTATGTTTTTTAAGGCCTACCTCATCTTCTGATTTACTGCTCTCTTCTAAGAATGTTTTCTTTTTATCTCTAGCGGTGTGGGTATAGGGAGCTCAGAACAATGTGGCACTGGGGATGTTGGATGATTGAAAGCCCGGATATATGATCTCAGATGTATTCTTGCCAGCCTAACGTTCAGAAGGTTCCACCATTTAGAGGCAGCAATTGCTTGAATGGTCAGTGTGTTCATGATAAATTACTTTAAACAGCGAACTTCATGGCTCTCTTTTCCCTCTGTACCATCCTGCAAAAGAGCAAAATATAATTGTTATTATGAAAAATACATTTATTTCTTCCACAACTAATGTGTAAGAGGTTCGTGTAAAATATTTTATATGTGACAGTTTTTTTATATTATTGGAAATTAAAAAATAAATAAAATATATTTAAATTTTAAAAGGTCTAAAATTTGTATAATATCAAATCTTACGACTCAAGCAAGCAAAAATTGTTTGTATTACCTTCTAGAGTTTTTTTGTGTGCTCGCTGGTAAAATGAGGTGCCCAGGGTTTGTCTTGATCCCCGACAGACATGCCGAAATATGCCTTGTAGGCTTTACATATTTTAGCAGATGCCGTCACAGAATACTTTTAACTCTTGTCTTGATGAATTGGCCACACACATAGCAGAATACGTCTGAATAATGCTTGCAGTTTCTTTATGCCATCTTTGATAAAATCAGATAGGTGTATTGTTCATTTAAGCATCAAGAATTAAATTAAAGTGGCGAGTGATGAGCACCTGTATATATGGAAAGTTCTAGAAAATTCTGAAACGTTCTTGAAAATTATCGTAAGTTCTACAACATTCTAGAAAATTCTTGTAAGTTCAAGAAAATCCTTTATCAGATAATCAGCACTGAATCTATCTGGAATGTTCTGGAAAATGGGTAAATTTGAAAATAGGTCTTTTCCATTTACATTAGGCATAACAATTGGGAAATAACACCTCCTGCCCAGAAATAAGAAAAGTAAAAATTGTGTTGCATCGTGTTATTGATCGATACATTGTTTAATATCTCTGTAATGATAAGGTAGATTACTTCATTTTCTCATAAATAGGAAATTAATTTCAAATTATTCTTGGTAGTCTGTATTTATTTACTTATATATCCAATCAGAAAATTAAGCAACGTCGTGGTTTCTAAACTACACTTATTAATTCTTTAGTTTGCAACTGTGCTTTAAAATATTTACATCCTTACTATAATTGCAGTAATTATAAACTAGAACTTGTGCTTAAATTAGAAAAAAAATGGTTTTAGATAAGAAGCCCACTTTTGCTCTATTTTGTTATAGGCTTACTGCTCTTATCTTTAACTTTGGTTTTATTTACTCTTGTAATAGAATACGCTCGGGGATCCTGTCTAAGTACATTTAGTTAACTACTTTTACTATTGACATACAATTAGTTTATTAAAAGGTAAAGCTTTTACAGTAAATATTGTTTGTTTGTTTATGTAAAAAGGCTGGTTTTGGTTGAAAAAAATTTATTTAGAGGAGCGAACAACGTTTTGACCTTCTTTGGTCATCGTCAGGTTCACAAAGAAAGAAAGAGGTAACTGACTGATAACTGACCACATGTTTGAAAAGGTTTGTGTAACTGAGTGTAGAAATATAGATGACGTGCTTAGATGTTTAATATATGCGTAAAAACGGCTGGTTTGGGTTGAGAACTTTTTTTTATATATAGAGGAGCGTATAAATGGCCTAAGCATGGGCAACCCAGTGTCACCAGTTCCAGCCAATATTTTTATGACACAACTTGAAACACAAACAATTAACACAGTATCACGTCCACTCCTATACTGTTACAGATATGCAGACGACACAATTGTGGAATTCACATCTACAGAACACACACTGGTTTTTTTCAATCACATTAACTCAATACATCCCAACATTAACTTCACATATAAACAGGAGGAAAGCAATCAAATATCATTTCTTAACCTCAAAATTACATAATTTAAAACAGACATCCACTAAAAAATCACCCATACATCCCTTGGGACTCAGCACATGAGACAAAACAAAAACTCAACATAGCCATAAAACTATGTTCACCTGATAAAATTAACGATGAACTAGACAAAATAAAAGAATGCTCATCAACATCAATAACTTTCCTCCACAAACCGTAGAAAACATTATACGCACACACCTAGACAGAAAGCAAAATTAACCAACAAGAGTAAATATATCTCGCGAATTTAAAACTCACGCAACCATATACTGCTGTATACCATACATTCCCGACGTCAGCAGAAAAATAACTAACATTTGGCAAAAACTAGCAACAAAATATGACATTCCAGTTAATATTAAATTTATTCAAAAACCAGGAAGAACTATATACTGTGTAAAAACTGCTCTGACAAACTTCACACCAACATTATTTATAAAATACAATGTGATAACTGCCACGACTTCTATATTGGAGAAACAAGTAGAAAAATGAAAACTAGATTCAAAGAACATGAAAAGTCACCTTCACACGTTTTCGAACACTGCAAGTCAAATAAACACAACGTAACAATAGAAAACACTCAAATACTAAACAAAGAAACAAACGCAAAATTAAAGAAGCCTTACTAATACAACAACTCAAGCCCAAAATAAATCAATACAAAGGGACACCTTTATACCTATATTAATATATTTTCTGTTTTTATAAATGCGTAGAAAGTTACGACGTCCAATGTAAGTATTTTGTTGAGTTCTTTACTATGTGTAATAAATGTGTTTTAGCGGAACTATTCTGAAAAAGTTATGAAGTGAAACGTTGATAGTCAAATTAAAGAGAAATAACAATTTTCGTTGTTTTATTTCTAGTATTAAAACGCACAACTTTGTGTTGAAACTTTTTTCGTCCTCGAAATCCTCTTTTGAATACAGGAGTGTTTGTTTCTTTGTCTGTTATTTTAATTTCACCCAAATCCACAACGCATTACTTGCTGTGTTCACCGAGGGGAACGGAACCACTGATTTTAACGTTTTAAATTCGAAGACTTATCATTGTCCCAGAAGGAAACTAGTTATTTATATTTAAGCACAATGGGTTATCTGTGCTGTGACCAACAAGCGTATCAAAATCCTATTTTTGGAGCGCCGTAAGCTTTCAGACTTACCACTGTAACAATGGAGGGCGCAAAATATTGAAATACACTAAATTTGTTTTAACTAGTTTCATTAAGTATTAAAAAGGTGATGTGTCACAATTGTAACTCTCTATAAAAGATAAAATAATTTTTATCTAAATTTTTATTCTTTAATATTCTTTGACTTTGTCTCAAATGCTCAACATAGATAACATTGTTCAAAAGGATTAAAACATTTTTAGTTCATTTACTTAAATGTGCAATAAATTAATTAATATAAATAATGTGTTTTAGCAGCGGCGTAGAAGTTCATAGAATTAAGGAGTTTTTCAAGTTCAAACTTTAAGCTCATAGCTCTGTCATCTTATGACCGATTTGAGAGAAAATTACAGTTTTAGCCTCAGGAAGTCAAACCTTTTCGACTCGTATATTTGACCACGTCTAAGGTATGATTAATTAATTTGATCTAATCTTGCTTAAAATAATTTTATATGCCTCGGCTGTTGAGGATTTCCTTTCGTTTCCCAACTGTCAAAGACATGGAATTAGATCTGAGGGGAAAGTGGTAGAGATTCTGAAATATAAACTTGTATGAAAATGAAATATATGCAGGCGCAATGATACTAGAAAAAGTGCTGGAAGAGAAGTTTGAATTATGACAGCTATTACATAGTTGCTAGGACTAGTCGTTCACCTCATAATGAAGGGACAGCAGAATTAATGGTTGATCATTATTACCTTTAGTTTCATACACCTCGTACATTTTTCAGAACAAACATTCACTTATGCTATAAATTATATTCATTTCGGTACTAAAATTGTTCTTATAATATATATACAACATAACAACTACTTGTTACAATAATTCTTTTCCTCGCAAAAATTCATGGTATATACATGTATGTATTTATATGTATATGCTGTAAACATATATACAGTGAATATATATATGTGTATGCATGCATATACTGTGAATATGTATATGTATATAAATAACCAGCGTCATCAGTTTTTGCTTCTCCAAGCATAGGATAAAGCTATCAATAATATTTCTGTATTTTGTGAGTGATTATGGTACAGTTTGTGTTACACATTTAATAAAGGTTTGTGAGTTTGTTTGTTTGTTTAGAATTAAGCACAAAGCTACTCAATGGGCTATCTGTGCTCTGCCCCTCACGGGTATCGAAACCCGGTTTTTAGTGTGTAAGTCCGCAGACATACCACTGTGCCACTGGGGGCCAGGTTTGTGAGAGCTAATAAAGATACATCGTACTTCTTGAATCTGTAGGTTTCTTGTATTTTATGTTTCAATGTGAGACTGGCGAATAGAGATTAAAGCTGATAAACGATGTATCTCTACCGCAATGTTGGTCCCATTTTCGCAGTCACCTCCAAAAACTAGAGTACGTACTATATTCTACATGGGTAGCTCAGGGATTGTTTTAATTGGTGCAGCGTTTTTCTTTTTTGTTTCGGCTTGTTTTGGTTATAACAAACCAATATAATTAATCAGAGGTTTGAATCTACTGTTTTTAACGCAGTCCTTAATTTTGATTATGTTTTATTTTTCCTAATACTTAATATTAATATCCTCTTTAAATATATTTGTGATTGCATGTGTAAGAAGTGTGCAACCATTTTATTTTCTGTCAAATATATATTAATTGTTAGATATTCTAAGAGAATTTGTCACAAACTTTCAGTGTGTTTTATTAAATTAATAGAGAATTAATTTATTTGTATTTGTTTGCTTATCTGATTAAATTATGCTGCTTATTTCTATAGGATTTATGCTTATCTTTTTAGTTCCTATTATCGAGCTTGCTGTTGAAATAGGAGTTTTCCAAACTGTCTTTGTGACCACGTGATGCGTATTGTCACAACAGTTATTATTTACTCAATTTCAGCGGAACAAAATATTCCACCTAAAACGGATAAGTGAAATAGTTGTTCAAGCAGATCATAAATCATATTGAAGTGTTTAAAGAAAAAACAAATTTATATAATAAAGAAATGACATAAACAAATATTTCTCGACTCATTATTCAAAATTAAATTACCCATGTTTTATCCTAATTTTAGCAAAGATAATAGGTTTTTAGTAGATGTGTATTCACTTTTTTGTTAGATGTAACATTAATTTCGATCATACGAAAATGGAAGAATGGTATTAAGGAGTTGGAGCTATTTTTCATAAGAAATGTACGTTAACATTTTCCTTTAAAGTTCAAGATCTTAATTTTCCAAAAGAAACATATCACATGTAGGAAATTCAGTCCATGAGCACTCACTGTGAAATAAAAATTGCAACAATCTTCCTTCTTAAATCATTCATTAATTTTCTCCTGAAATGCATTTTGTTTGATGTCCATTAAAACATAGAAGATCATATTTCACGCCAAGTCTTGTGTGAAGCATTTTCATACAAATTAACTGAAATTATTAATCAAAATAATGGTAACTGCACTGTCCATCCTCAACAAAGTGATTAATTTAAAATGAAAGATAACATTACAGTTACATTAATTTAAACCTGAAAGGGAAAGTGTCCTGAAAGATTTTCTTTTCTTTCACAAAGTGAACTGAAAAATAGCAGCGTCACATGCATATTAGAAAGACAAATAAAGTTTTGGCATTCATAAATGTGAATGATAAAATGTATCTAAACAAAACGTATCTGAAGAAACAGGGACCACACAGTGGAATGGATGTACCATCTTTCAAGTTTAACTTCTATAAGCCTCATTTTAAGCTTGGGAGTCCGTATGGATGATTATGCTCCTCTTGTAGCTTCTAGCTACAGCTTGGTGAATGAAACATAATTATGATGAAGTGAAATAATAATAAATAAACCTGGGTAAGATAATTAAAACTTATCTCTTGAAGTTGACATTTCAATTCCCATAGAGACAACGAATCATTATGTGAACACACATCTCATACTTATTAACCAATTAATTGTGACTCCTCTTACACACATATGTCTAGAATACTTCGACCCATATGGCTTTTTTAATTTAAAATTAGAAAGATCTTGAGCAAATAGGATTATATTTGATTCTTCTAACTGCAGACGTATAGTAATATCATTGCTATTCTCCATAATAACGGGTAAGAGTAAAGATCACTTGGATTTTTAAATGGGCATCATGGTAGGTGGCCGTTTTAAATAAGTTACATTACCAAATACTGATATTTATGTATCATTATTGTTCTTTCTAACTAGTCATTCAAATACGTTTGTTCTCAGACTACGTTTGAGTTTTGTTGTTGATCATCTGCACCACATAATTTTGAATTTCATCTCTAATGGATAGTAACAGCTTTCAAAACAGCTTAAACTTTAACCAGAATAACTGCTGATTTCACATCGACTGAGTATAACTGATATGAATTTAAATCTAGAATTTACCACAATAGTCCTATTAACATCTTTAAACTAATTGCAGGTCACATTTTGTTTTTGATAAAGGAGTTACAATCGAACAAGGATCCTTCAGGCATTTATTGATGTTCATATCACGCTGAGTCCATGGTACAGAGCAAAAAGTTATCGAACCTGGTATCATTAGGGATCCTGACAAAATGACCTGGAAGTATATAATACTATAATGAAATATTCCGTTGATTTTATCAGTTGTGAATGATAGTTGTTATTAGACAGGATGCATAAAATTTCCCTACATACAATATTTCGTTATTATTTTCGTCTCGTTTGAAATACCTTAATATTGATAGTAACGCGAGGGCTTAAATGTTAGTAATTGTATTGTAATGCTTGGGCCTGGCATGGCCTGATGGTTAAAGTGCTCAACTCACAATCTGAGGGTCACGCGTTAGAATCCCCATCACAGAACGTGCTCAAATTATATGGTTTCCGCCTAGGCCTGCCACCTGGATTTGAAAATTCTTCGCTTACCAAATTATCAGACGACACCACATTAGTTGGAATTAATGTCGTTAAGGAAAAAAAATAACTGTAATAAAAGAGGGCTTAAGGTATTGTTTTCCTCTTTGTTCCTATGGAAAGAAATTGTAATTATTTTTATCTACTAAAACGACAGACGGTTAGCGTTAAATTAACGATAGATTTCAATCTTAGGAGTGACAAGAATTGATTCTAAGAAAGAACACATACTCCTAAACAGTCTGTACTTTTTCAAACTATTTTCTACCTTACATTCAGACCGCGTGTTACACGTTAATACAACGTTGATAGATGAAACTTTTTTCCAATAAATATTAATCGGGATCTCGATTCCAACAACAAAAAGAAGTTTTATATTTCTCGTATCACACTTTATGTTATGTTGCTAAGTCAACCTGTAGGTTTATATCATTGTATAAACTCTTTCAACTTTGCTCTTTAAACTACGTTTTGTTTTCTCAGCTTTTAATATACCAATTTCACAATGATTTTTGAAATTTAGTATTAGTTTTTTAATATTTTTAGACAGTTAAGTGAAACTTTTGATTTATAAACGTTATTTTAATTCTCACAATAGTGTTTAAATTGTACAATTACCTATGAATAAAACTATACGAACGTCTCAAAAACAGGATGTTTCTTACGAGTGTCTGGGGATTGCATCGTTTCTTGATTAGGGCACGGCATGGCCTAGCGCGTTAAGGCGTGCGCTTCGTAATCTGAGGTCCGCGGGTTCGCGCCCGAGTCGCGCCAAACATGCTCGCCCTCCCAGGGGGGCGTTATAATGTGATGGTCAATCCCACTTTTCGATGGTAAAAGAGTAGCCCAAGTGTTGGCGGTGGGTGGTGATGACTAGCTGCCTTCCCTCTAGTCCTTACACTGCTAAATTAGGGACGGCTAGCACAGATAGCTCTCGAGTAGCTTTGTGCGAAATTCCAAAACAAACAAACTATTCTTGATTAAACAATCCTTCTGTTAATAAATCTAAGCACTTTACAGACGAAAGAAAGACGTTTGATGAAAGACAGGCTTTCACACTTCTCTGCAGCAAATTTAAGCTGCTTCTAGATCATAAAAAATCCGATTATATTTTCATGTTTCTCTTGCATATAACATATATTAACTATTAGCTAAACGTTTCAGGCAATGCGTCATTCTTTAGGTGTTGTCAAAAATATTGGGATAAAAGACAGAGAAAGATTTAACAATCGGAACATTTATGTTGTGCTTTGTTTAATATTGTTAAAACTAAGACGATTAAGTCTGAAACACAAATGTTTCTGTTCTATTCGTTTCGGGACAAATTCGCAAAGGAACATTAATTACTTAATCTAAGTTACACTAAAATGTATTTTGCTACAATTTCCTGAAATGTGAAAGATTCTAGATAAGCAAGTGTTATTAATTATGCAATTATGAAGTAACATTTCACCATGGGACTCTAAACTACAACAACACTTAATAAATATTTAGAGCTTCTGATCTGGATGCTATAATGCACTTCTCAAAAGTGTTTTCTTTAAATTAGTAGTACATTTAATTTCACTTAGAATAGATACATAATTTTACAGACAAATAATAGACACAGCTAACCAGTTTCTAAGTCAAAAAATTGAAAACTATTAATTATCAAATACTAATAAAAATACAACTTGAGAATAATACACTACATTTTTATCGATTTGTACTCAAAATTGTGATGTTTTTAACAACGCTTGTTTAAGTATCATTCATTTTAATCTAATATTCTCTGTAACTGTTATACAGCTTTATTCTCTAGCTGTGCACTTGACGTTTGTAAACAAAACCAAGAAAAAGCGTTAAAAAACGTGGGTTTGCTGTACTTTGAAGAAATAGTGTGAATCTGTATGAAATTTTACATCTAACAAACCAGTTTGTTGAAAATATTTCTTTCAGGTATTATTCAAACGCATGTTATCAAAGCAAATGTCTGATAGGTCCACCATATAACGGGAGATTCGGCAGGATAAATCAAGAAGTGGTATTGAATTTAAATAAATTGGACGATACTTCTCTACATTTTCATTAACACAGTTAAAGAACGGGAATATTTAACGGTAATTAATAAGAATTCTAAATGAGACTATGTCCAGTTTAAAAATATATTTCATTTAATATATTAACTGTATTAAGACAGCACTCTGAGAATGAGCAGAGACTCTTACACTCCACACTCTTTATTTCGTCATCATCAGGAGTGCATTATTTTGCAAGAGTTAAGATCCATATATAGTTTATTTGAGAAACACATACGAATTTAACTTAAAGAATTTCACATAATATGTTAAATTCATTTTCCCCTGGTCTTTCATTATTATAGCATACTTTAAAATTATTTCATTACACTTTATTATTTCACTAGATTCACAAATATTAACATTAACACTTGTACATTGTAACAAAAAATGGTTTTCTCCCAATGAATTACATGTATAGTTTTATAGCGTGTTAAACCATAGCTGAGATCTTTGTATCAAAAGTTCATTTGAGTTCATTTATTCTCTGTTCTGAATTTATTCTAATTTGATTTATATGAATATTTTCATCCTTTAGTGGTTTTGGTGTGTTTGGAAGTTCGCGCAAAGTTACACAAAAACTATCTACGCTAGCTGTTCCGAATTTTGTAGTGAAAGATTAGAGAGAAAGCAGATAGTTATCACCATCCACTACCAAGTTTTGTGCTAATCTTTTATTACCGAAGAGTTAAATCCCTGCATTATTTGACAAGGTAAGCCTGGTATAAAGAGTAATAAAATCTCTTCTTTGCTAATGTTTTCGGTGAATCGGCTTAACAGGTTATTTTACCTTCTCTTTCATTCGTACTGTTATGTATATGTGTAAATATTTTGTAAACGACAACATGTCGTATTGTGTTTGAATTTTCATTTGTATTATTCATTTTTCCATATTGATATTATTGTTTCGAAGTTTAAACTAAAATATGTTATTTATTTAGGGTAACATTTTAGAACTTTCTCGAATTAAGTAGACCAATCACATGTTTGTAAATGAGTGCTGGTGACTTCCTGTCTAGATGTGTAGTCTCGTGCAAGAACGGATATGCGTGGATAGCTCTGGAGTTGTATGGAAATTGCAAGATTGTTCGAGAAATAGGCCTATCGGTATAAAAGACGGTGACAAGAGACAGATTCAGTCATCAATCATCAGTTTTATTCGAGGGAGAGAGATTCAGTCATTAGTTTTATTCGAAGACAAAGAGTGAGATTCAAACACCAGTTTCATTTCAAAAGAAGAAAGTTAGTTATTTGAGAAAGATTAAGTGTTTGCTGTGAATATTCAACTTGGATTTGTGATTGAAATTAGATCTACGGAAGCCGTGATTTTATTTCGTCAATCTCTACGATACTTCTGAATTACCGCTTGTGCTGAGGGACGGCGATTTCATTGAACTGTGAACTGTTTCGGAATCTCTTCGTGGGACCAAATTCACACCCTAGACTGGAATTTGAGACTTTAATTTTAGATCATTACATTAGATACAGGCCAGTACCGTTTTGTATTGTGATTTATTTTGAAGTTTGAAACTAATATTATTTTGTTTTGTAATTAATTTCGAATGTTGTAACTTAATATCTGTCACTATTATTATATAATTCATGTTATATCTGTTATGTTTGTTAATAGTTTAGTGTAATAAATTATACAAGCTGTTATCTGTGTTTTTCTGTTGCGTTTAATCTACGAAGAACTTAAAACATTTAAAAAATACGTAACAGTACTTTGTAACAGCTCTCCTAACAATATCATGATTAAAACCTCTTTTTACTGCCACTTAAATGATTAATAATAACTCGTTGTTAATTTCTTCCTGTTAGCAACATAATATTAAGATCTTATTTGGATAAGAATACAAAGCAAAAATTTTTTTTGAGATTTATCATAACATGATTTTTTTATGTAAAGATGTATTACGCTAGAAGTGATACGCTATAGGTAAGGCAGATAGTCAAGACTTTCACCATCAATTCTTGGACAACTATTTCAGTAAAGAAATTAGGTGATTATTTCATGTTATACAATTTCACGTGGCTGAAAGGAAATGCATATCTAGTACTGAGATACCCATCCATGACACGAAACGATGAGTACAGCACACCATCTAAATAACTTAGATCCTGTTTTACGATATGGAATTATGAGAGAATTTATTTGATTTACACGTATGTTATCATTAAATATGCAACAGATCACAGCTTCGTTTTGAGCTTACCAAAAGTTATATCCTGAAAATTTCTCGGATGGAGCAAAAACCTTTCCCAATAAGATCGTCACCATAGGAAATTTATACTGCAAGAACTATGTTGTATATTGTTGCTATTGTTTTGAATTAAGCATAAAGCTACACGATGGGTTATATGTGCTCTGCTAACCACGGGTATCAAAACTCGAATTTTAGCGTTGTATGTCTGTGGACATACCGCTGAGCCACTGGGGGTGTTATAATATATATATATATGTATATGTATAGATATATTAGAGTGCAAAATACTGTTTTAATTATTCAGTATTAATTATGTGTTTTCCCGTGTCAATATTATGTTACAACTGAAAAATTATAAAATAGTAGATAAATTATTTGCCATTGCGTCGATAATCTGTGGGCTAAAGAAATAGAACATTATTATGGGTAACTAAAACTCTGGCAATATCAGCATAACTTGAGTTAGTGAAAAGTAATTTGGACAATATTAGTTTGTTCGTTGCTATACATATTTCTACTGAAAAAAGTTCAATAAGTATACACATTGATCATTTGTCGATATTTAATAAAACACTTTGTAAAATTCAACGTATGCGAATGCAAAATAAAATCAACCATTTCAAATTTCAGTGAAACTACAGGAATGACTAATGTTATAAGCAATTACGGAACAGAGACGAGGAGAAAATAGATTGACACTCCAGTGAAAGTGGTTAAGAACCTAGTGGAAGAGAAATTATTATCCATATATCTCAGTGAGAATACGCCGTTTATTGGATTCGATCTCTATTTCGAAGCTTCAACTATGGATTAAAATTAAAGTTCACAGCCAGAAGCAGATGTGAATGCTCAGGCACTGAACATAATTCGTATTAACTGTCTATAGCCATTTGTTGGTAGGCTGAAACTCCAAATGAAATACCATGAGTGACAAAGAGCATGGGTTACTCCTGTTGTAAAGCTTTGGATTTCAGAATTGGCGAAAATGTTCGTTTCCTTGAGATATCAGAATCGTATTTTAAACTGTATATGTGTGATCGTGACAACCAGTCTCTTAGCGAGGATGATAGAATGCTTTAATTAGCTGCTTTCTCTTTGGTTAGTTGTTTAATCCCACAGGCAGCGTTGAATTTCTTTATTGGCTTTACTATAAATGCAAAATACAAATATAAAACAAAAAGTATTTCCAGACCACAAAATACTAACATACCTGTATAAAGAGTTTTTTGTATAAGTAATTTTACACTTATACCTTTCCCACTGTTTTATTGGTTATTTTGGGTCATTTCGATAAAAGGGTATCAGATGATTAGAAATTTGAATATTGAAAAATACTGCATAGTATATATGTATACACGATGCGAGAGTATTCAACATACGTCATTGTAAAATGACAAAGAAATATTTACGAAAATGAAATAATTTCGTCAGAGCAGGTTTTCACAGCCTAATATTTATTTTATATTAATTAGTCGAATTAGGCTTTACTAACTTCGAGAACAATCTTTTAGAATACATTCAATTTCATATAAGTCATTCGTAAAAATATAAATGACCAGTCTTTTGGGGTCGACACTTTGTTTGTTTGTTGGTTGTCACGTCGGGTTATCTGTGCTTTGTCTACCATGAGTATCGAAACCCGGTTTTTAGCGACATCTGTCCTCAGATTTACTACTAAGCCACTTGACTTGGGCTAGAGTTGAAGGAACATTTTCCATTCTGCTATTGGTCTTTCTGGTCAAATAAGTAAAATAATGTTTATCATATGACGGGTATTTTTCTAATTCTCAGGAAATAATTTCATCAGTAAATCTTGGTACTCCTCCCCCTTAATCCTGAGGACGATTGTTGTACTCTTTCAATTGCTGCCTACATCATGTTCCCTACTAGAAACTTCTTGTTTCCAATATATTTTTTAATTTTCACAAACCATGCGAGTCTTCCTTTTCTCGCTATTATTGCTGCAAGTGTACCTATTAAACTTCTGCCAATCTTTCCGAATTGTATCAGCTGGATATACATAAAAATCAAATATGCGCTATTTTAGGAAGATAATTAGTTCTTTATAGTTTTTTTTATCTTATGTACATCTACACCTTAAACTCCACATTTCAAGCGTTTCCAACCATCATTTGGTTCCAATTTCTATTCTATAGATTAGGACTAACAATAATTACAATTTTAGTAGTCTCTTCCTCTATTCTAGCTTGACATCTCTCCGGATCAGAAAATATTTTTTTTTTGTCAAACCTATCCTTTGCTCCATTTCTTTTCCATACTAGTCGTCACCATTGTCATTCGTATTTAAATAAGTAAACTTTTCTACTTGTTCAGCCTCTCTGTTATCTATTTTAATGAATATCCTCCGAGCTTCCACAGATCATGAAGTTATCGTTTCCTTAGTTTTGTTTATTTAACACCAAATTATTTCGTTTATAATCACGTCTGTTCAAGTAACCGTTGTGTCTCTCTTTTACAAATTCATCCATAAATGCTCTATCGTCATCATTTCTTATATTTGTTACTCTATTTCCTTTAAACCTCGATTCCTTCTGTATCAGTGGATACCTCTCCCATCAACGATTTTGCATACAAATGATACGAATCATGCAATGTCAAAATTTATAGTTAGTTTGCTTTAAATGTGACGAACAGAGACTGCATTCAAGATACAATACACTTTAAGGACGTTATCCAATTAATTAAAACAGAAATCGTATTCTAGATTGAAAGTATTCTCAAAGGAAGTCTAAACCCCAATAAAAATGGGACAAATACCAGTAATTACTAAACGATTAAAGGTTCTATATTCTTAAACAATAGGAGATGAAAGTGCTTTAACGATACAAGAAGATATTACAGAAGGATATAAATGTAAGTGTAGCTGAACAAAGCGTGTAAACGTTAAGTAATCACTTTGTAATAAGTTTTAGAATATAGAATAATCGCGTTTCCTTTTTTATGTTCAACTGAAACTGTCTGTTTGGTACAAGAGTAGTTAGAACTACTTTTACAACAAAAACGTTTATAATTTTGGCAAAACTGCTATCTACGCCAACCGTCCATCATTTAGCAGTTTAATACTAGAGAAAAGGTAGTTAGTCATCACCACCAACACTTAAGCAACTCTTTTAACAACATGATATAAACGCTTCAGAAATGAAATGGCGAGCATTTTTGGTATAACGGGTGTTCGAACCCGCTACTCTCAGATTACAAGTTAAATGCTTTATCTACTTACCTATACTAGGTAATAGCGTACACGAAATTCAGATTTTTCTATTTTATAGAGGGGATAGAGCTCGCACAAAATCATAATTTGACCATTTTACATGTGGTTTGGTGCAAAGATACTTTTATACAGGTCTCACACGCTGAATAACAAAAATGGCGAACTTCTCCATAGTTAATAATTATAAGGGTGTCTTTTATATGCAAAAAACGGCTCGTTTGGGTTGAGAAAATATTTTAAATAGAAGAACGAACAACGTTTCGACCTTCTTCGGTCAAACCCAAACGAGCCGTTTTTTGCATATAAAATTCTCAACAAGTGGGTTTCTCGACATCACTGATTATAAGGGTGTGTATTTGCCACAAAAACATAATTTTTATTTTTAAAATAATTATTCCTCCGTATTTCGAACACGTTACATGGGATTTGGTGCAAATATACTTTTATACAAGTCGAGAAAAGAGAAATAGAAAAATTTAAATTTTTTGTCTCTAGTTCACGTTTTTTAGAAAGGAAAGTTTGTTTGTTTGTTTTTTGAAGTTTGCGCAAAGCTACATTAGGGCTATCTGCCCTAGCCGTCCCTAATCTAGCAGTGTAAGACTAGAAGAAAGGTAGCTAGTTATCACCACCCACCGCCAACTGTTGGGCTACTCTTTTATTGACGAATAATGGGATTGACAGTCACATAATAACGAGTCTCTACGGTTGAAATGGCGAGCATGTTTGGTTCGACGGGGATTCAAACCCGTGACCCTAAGATTACGAGTCGAACGCCTTAACCCACCTGGCCATGTCGGACCAGCAAGGAAAGCGCAATCAACCTATGTGGGATTCAATCTAAATTACCGTCTAACAAATCTATAGCCCTCTGGTGGTACAGTGGTAAGTCTACCGATTACAACGCTTTGCTATAAGAAAGCACACACAGATCCACAGCAGCGCTATTGACAATTTTCAATTTTTCTCATGATTTTTCTGGTGTCATAATTGGTTATGTTGGAATTTTGGACACAGACATATTTTATTAGTCCGCAAATGTTGGCCTCGCTAATTTTCTTTTTTCTTCTTTTTTTCCATTACGTAATGGAAGAATGATTAGTAGTTTTTGTTTCATAAGATACACAAAAACTGTTAAAGATTAAATTGTTGCCAAAGAGAATAGATCATGTAAATACAATTTAAACGCAATGCGGCATTTCTGAACAACCTTCAGAAGTTTATGAAAATTTGATAGTATGAGAAACCAACGTTGCAAGATTGACTTTCCAAACAGTGAAATAAACACAGATATTTATTAAGTATAAGTAAACGTCAATAAATTGCCCATATTGTAATACAAACTGGAAAAATCAGGCAACTCAGTATATGTGAGTAAACGATCACAAACTCTTCACATTACAATTCAAACTAAATTCAGATGTGAGCCAAATCTTGTGACTTTCTTTATAATTAAACGTTACATATAACTTTTTTTTTCTAAAAACAATTTAAAATAGCATATTTTTAATATATTTATTAGTTCTAAAACATACTGAATTTAAAATCTGATATTTTGGTGTAGCTAATAAAAACCACATTCAGTTTGTTTTTGAATTTCCAACAAAACTACTCGAGGGCTATCTGTGCTAGCCGTCCCTAATTTAGCAGTGTAAGAGTAGAGGGAAGGCAGATAGCCATCACCACCCACCGCCAACTCTTGGGCTACTCTTTTACCAACGAATAGTGGGATTGACCGTAACATTATAACGCTCCCACGGCTGAAAGGGCGAGCATGTTTGTCGCGGGGGGTATACGAACCCGCAACCGTCAGATTACGAGTCGCACGTCTTAACACGCTTGGTCATGCCGGGCAATCACATTCCGCCGTGTGACGAAACCTTTTTTCATAATTAAACGTAGCATGGAAATTTATTTATAAACGTCAACAGATCCTACTTTCGGTCAGCTGTTACAGCTTTGTACATATGAAACAATCAAACTTATATTGTCTAGATTGTTGCAAGAAGTCATTTTAAAACTTGTGCACTGTGTTTTTGTCAGTTCGACTTTATATTAT
Organism: Carcinoscorpius rotundicauda; assembly: GCA_011833715.1. Classification (NCBI taxonomy): domain Eukaryota; kingdom Metazoa; phylum Arthropoda; class Merostomata; order Xiphosura; family Limulidae; genus Carcinoscorpius; species Carcinoscorpius rotundicauda. The sequence continues at coordinate 23,187,967 of CM022405.1, read as the reverse complement.
TTTATTTAATAATATTTTACGTTATTTTGAGAAAATATATCATTGGTGATATATTTTAGTTCAGATTTGAATGCATTAGTTTCAAAGTTGTATTAGTTTTAGTCAGTTAAAAAGAATATAAAGTGTCATTAAACAATACATAACCTAACGTTATTAACGTTAATGTTATTAACCCAAGTTAAAATAACACAATGCATTGGAGAAGTACATTGTGAATAAAATATTTATTTAATCTATTTCGTTTTCTGTTATTGTCTATGCTCTAAATATATAATTTATACTCTTGATGAAACTTTGTAGAGTAGACGGCAACTACCTGTTGTGGAGACACAAGTGCTGAGGAAGACGTTTTGAAAGTCTTCAAGTCGAAAAGCGGAAGACTTTCAAAACGTCGTCCTCTACAATTGTGTCTCCACAACAGGTAGTTGCCGTCTACTCTACAAAGTTTCATCATGAATACTCTGCTTAAACAATCTATCAAAGAATTTTCACTCTTGTTTAATAAATTTCTGGGACTATGAGTAATATAAGACGTCGGTTTATCTTTTGTACATGTATATTAAAGAGTTAAAACATTGAAATACGAGCTACAATAACATAATAACGACTGCAGTATTATAATAGAGTAAATTGGTAAAACGTATCTTGAGGACAAATAAGACAAATAAAGATCGTGGAGGAGAGACAGAAGAATAAGGTTGGATAAAATGTCGATTACGTACGTCATACAGATTCATTGCTTTCATTTTGTTTTAAATTTTAACCTATTATTAATTTTTTTAAACAATCATTTGGCGACAAAAATTTATTCTATCACAAGTGGCTTCAAAAACTATAAATAGAAACAAAATATCTGATGCCTACTGTTATGAAGAATTATTCGAGAATATAAATGCACTTGTGAATTCAGCGAAATACCTCGACTATAATGTTGAAGACTATGTCTGATATACTTGAATAAATATGTATTTTTTTTTACAGTGATGTCAGGGGAAATTTATCATGTTAATATTTTTATTTTGTAAAAAAACATAAGATACGTAAATTGCGAATGTAGAGGAAAATGTTGATGTTTAGTAATCGAGTAGCACTCGATTATGTTGTCAATGAAAGATTAAATTTTCCTTCACGCATGCGCCTAGTTTATGTTATGCACACGAAAAAAATAACTAGCCAACTTTGAAATTGTTTTAAAGAGCGCTGGTGTTAATTTCACACACGTGCACACACACACACACACATATATATATATATTTGGTTTTACATGCAAGTTCGTGTAGAAAATTAAACAAGTGCCCAGAACTTTTTTATATCGCAAGAACAAGAAACAACATAGTCTTTGACGATTGATTAACAATAATAACAAAAAGAAATCTTCAAAACTTAATAAGTAGAGCAGTAATATTTATTTTTATTTTTTGACACTTTTACACATTTTACTAGGCTTGAACAATTATATAATTGTATACTTTGTTATAAACCACTTCCTTAGATAAAAATTTTATTCAAATGTTTTTTTTGCCTTATAGTTAAAAATATGCTTCTTCTTCTTTCAGTTTCATTAATAACTTCGATTTAAACAGATTTGTTTTAAGATAATCATAAAGAACAAAAACTTAGTTGTACTCGATAGTTACATTCAAACAGCAAAATAAAAGAAAACTCAGTGAATAATTTAAACCATTGTTCTTAGTTACATTCTCTTTATCGTTAAACCCAATTTATCTATTACAAGTTTAAGAGAGACAAGATCGTTTAGTATTAAACTATTTAGTGTTTTTATTTGGTTAATTTAGTTTGCTGTATAATTTCATTAAACAAACTTGTAGCCTGCAAGATTTAATTTATATCTATTTAATATGGAAGTTTCCTTCAAACCATGTAACACTTTAGGAAAATTAAAGTTAATTAATTGTATTTGCGGTGTTCAAACTATAGACGAGTAGCATTTATCTGCATTTTTTGTTTTCTACCTGACCTCGTTACAAATCTAATTGTAAGGAACCTTTTATATCCGTCAATAAAACTATTCATGTGGGTATGTTCATTTTGGCTTTACTCTTTTTGACAAAGTGTGAATCTGATTTACTCTAAAATTTGAACTAAAACTTTCTTTAAAACGTAAAACCATCTTTTGAAACTTTTCTCTGTAAACAATTCAACCAGAAAATTGGAAATGGTCTTTGCTCAGAAGAAAAGGTAAAAAAAGATCTTACATCAATGCTCTGCAAAAGAATGTATGGATACAATTTTAAATCTCTATAAATATAACAGTAGTGTCTGTGGCATCTCCATATATGGCCCAGAATGGGTTAAGGCGTTCAACTCGTCATCTGAGGGTCACAGATTCGAAATAATAAAAAAAGTAATTACATTGAGATTTGTCTGTTTGTTTTAATTTCGCGCAAAGGTACACGAGGACTATCTGCGCTAGCCGTCCTTAATTAAATAATGCAAGACCAGACAGAAGGTAGCTAGTTATCACCACCCACCGCCAACTCTTGGGCTACTCTTTTTACCAACGAATAGTGGGATTGACCGTGACATTAGAACGCCTTTACGGCTGCAAGAGCGAGCATATTTGGTGTGACAGAAATTCGAACCCTCAATCCTCGGATTACGAGTCTAGCGTCTTAACCACATGGCCATGCCGGGCCGTAACTATTTGCAGGATTTGAATGGATCTTTACAAAATGTGTCAGGGAGGTTCATTTAGTCCGTGAGGTGATACGTAAAAATATTAAGAATTACATTTTGCGTTTTGCGTTTTTATGAACATTTTTGCCGCTACCTCACCTTGTGCAGGTGATCTTTCATCAATTTGGTATGAAAACTCAATCAGTCCATGAGGAGAAACATACAAATTTTCTGGTTTGTATTTCGTGTTTTGCGGTTTTTGTGAGTGTTTTTGCTTGTTTTATTTTACGTTTACCTATTAGGGAAGTAACTGTTCATATCTTAAGATAACCTTTCGTTCTTCATGAATTTACGTAAATTCCATCCAGAAAACGAGTACTCCAGCTAGTATTAAATTATTTCTTTATCTATATGTATATGTCTATGCGCACTCTAATTTATAATTCGTTCAACAGTGTGGTAGCATCACAATTTTTTTTAAATGAAAGAAAACCGTTTATGGAATTGAACTTTTCACCTGAACTTGTACTATGCATGAGCTGAGCAGCTGAGGTGGAGACACTTTGCGCTCAAGGCTCAATTTTGAAATAACGATCAGAAAAAAAACATTCATCAGTAACACCTGCCACAACAAGGTTTAATAAATCAAGCAATAGAATTGGCTATAACTGTCATAAAGGGCCCACAGCTGAAAATCTGAAAGGTGTTTATCAAGATTTAGACCTCGGACGCTTCGATCCACAGTTCTGCATGGTAGTACTGGGTCACACCTTTTCTCAACGAAAGCATTTGCTTAAAATCAAGTTCATCAGTAAAGTACAGGCCATAAGTGAAATATTAGCCAAATACAGAACTACACACAATATTAGAGAGGTTTAACTAATCCTAAAACGTAAAAACAAATAAATCACTAACTACAACAAATGTGTATTACATTGTTAAAGTCAGTTGAGTAGTTGTTAATATAAATTATTAATTGTCATTCTTTGTTCACAAGCAGTTGGATATTGTCTACTTTGTCTTTATTGAAGATATTAGCAATTGACTTCTGTTACATAGATAGAATAAGTGGTTTGATTGGAACGTGAAACTGCAGTAAATATTGCTTCTATATATATCGAACTTAAGATTTTGCATCATGAATAAAAAAAATATTAAAAGTTCAATATTTTTGAAGACTTACATGCACACCAGTAAGTTTACTTTGACATAAGTCTTCAAAAGCTCACACAAAGATCCTTCATACTTAAATTCAAATTTTCATTCCACTTTTAAAACGTCTGGCTCTTTTTGGAGTTTGGGTGTTTAAATAGCTTTGTTGTGTTGCTATTTTAGTCGCGCTTATTTGTTTGCTCACAGTAAAGCAAAACGATACACAACGTGCTATCTACGCTTTGCCCATCTCAGATATCGAGCCCCGAGTTTTACTGTTATAAGCCTGTCAATTGACCGTTGGCCCACAGGAGAATCCATCCTTCTTTTTTTATGGCACGGCATGGCCAAGAGTGTTAAGGCGTTCGACTCGTAATCTGTGGATCGCGGGGTTCGAATCACGCTCGTACCATATATACTTGCTCTTTCAGCCATGGGAGCGTTATAATGTTACAATCAATCCCACTATTCGTTGATAAAATAGTAAATCAAGAGTTGGCGGTGGGTGGTGGTGACTAGCCGCCTTCCCACAGTCTTACACTACCAAATTAGAGATGGCTAGCGCAGATAACCCTCGAGTAGCTTTTGGCGAAATTCTAAAACAACAAACGATCCTTTATCAGTTTGTTAGTTTCTTTGTATTTAACTTTACGCAAAACTACACGAGTGCTATTTGTGCAAGCTGTTTCTTATTTATCAGAGTAAGACTAGAGGGAAGACAGCTAGTCATCACCACCCACCGCCAACTCTTGATTTAATCTTTTACCAACAAATAATGGAATTTACCGTTACGTTATAATGTCACCAAAGCTAAAAGGGCGATCATGTTTTATGTGACAGGAATTCGAACCCGTGACCCTAATATTACTAGTCGGGCGACTTAACCAACTCGCCATGCCGAGCCCAGTTTTTATCAGAATTCAAGATTTTTGATCGCCAGCTTCCTTCCTTCCTCTTGTCAGTTCAATCATAAAGTTAACCCTTCAACAAACCATTTTGCTTTTTTATATTTAAGCCCTCCGCTAGTACAGCGGTATGTCTCCGGATTTACAACGCTAAAATCAGCGGTTCGATTCCTCTCAGTGGGCTGAGCAGATAGCCCGATGTGGCTTTGCTATAAGAAAAACACCCACAAACACACATTTTATAATTGAATATAAGCAGAAATGTGTACTCAATGTATAAACAAAGCTTTTGAACATCACATAGTTTCCGCCCATCGTTTTGTATTACTTGAATCAGAAAATAATAATCCCACTTTAAATTTCAAACAAAGAATAATTCAACTAAACTTTACAAGGATAACCATATTCTTACAATATTATATGTTAAAATGATCACATATTTGAGTTAACTTTTAAATAGTAGAACATAAGCGCTTTACCTCTACTTTATGACACCACTCGTTACCAGGCTTTATTGGGTTTATTGAATTTCGCACAAAAGCTACTCCAGGGCTACTTCGACTTGATGTCACTAATTTTGAAGTGATAAACGAGAAAGAAAGCAGCAGTTATTCACATTTAATATTTTATACAGTAATTAGTAATTAAACAGTTTATTTCGTCTTTTTCTTCTTTGTATTGACCCTCAAGTTAGTATAACCATTAAAAGGTAGAAAAAAAACTATATATATATATTTTTTTCGTTACCCAGTCAAGTCGTCTCAAAGCTTTAATTTTCTTAAACGTTGGTTTTTCGTACCTTCACTTGTGCCTAACACCATCAGTTATTAAAATTGTTTGTTTTGGTTAATTTTTATTTCAACTATTATCCTTTTTAAAACAAAGCATACAAAACTGCATAAGTTTTAAATAGGTGGTAGCATAATTGTCTTTTTAACGTTTAGTCAAAAATATTTTATTTGCTGATACTTACTTTCCTGGTTTTGAAGAAATTGGATTTTTGTTTCTTTGTTCTTGATTCATCCTTTCAGTTATTCTTTGTCTAAAAATCCTCCATTATTGGTCTTTTAAAGATAAAAATGCAACTATTCAGCTTCGATATATATTCGCATCAGTTTTTACCATTTTGAAGTATTTGTCAGTAAGCTAATGAGTTTCACTTTGTTACACATCCTCAAAATAGAAACTGATTCAATGGCAAAAGTCTATTGGTTGTCATGCTTTAATTTTACTCAACAAACTTTTATTACTACTTTATTTTTTCCTTGGATTATTCTATACATCAGTGAAATGTTGTTTTTTTCTGCAAAGAGCCCAACATTTCACAGTTTTAAACATTATTATATGTAACAAATACTACTCCATTATTTAATTGTAGTTCACGGGTAAAATTAATTAAGATAACTCTATAACGAGGTGTACAATTCCTTCTTTAGGCACATTTATTCCATAGTGCAATGTTGTACATAAAAACAAGTTTTTGTTTTGAATTTTGCACAAAACTATATAAGGGCTATCTACGTTAGCTGTCCACAAGTTAACAATGAAAGTCTGAGAAAAGGTAGCTAGTAATCACTATCCACAATCAATTTTTAAGCTACACTTTTTATCAATGAGTAATGGGAAAGACCTTCACATAATAACGACCCCAAGAAGGATGAAGCAAGTATGTTTGGTGGAACAGGGAATTAAACACGCGATCCACAGACTGTGAGTCGAGCTCCTCAACCATTAAGCTTATGATAAAATATATCTTGTCCTGCATTACAAGAAAATACTATTTTTGCTATTCTAATGAAAATCATCCATATTTACAATACACTTGAATCTGTATGTTTTAATTTTTTTGCAAATTTCTCGATCAAACGTCATTAATCTCATATTGATAAAAAGGCCGAGAAGCTTGGATTGCATATTGGATTCTCAATTCAAACTCACCTTACCTGCTTTTTGCTCAGTCAAACGTTGCAATGCAACGAGTAAGTACAATATGAAACAATGTATCTTAGAACGGCTGTTATGGGTATTAACGCTGTTATTGATAAGGAGAGAACAACGTTTCAAGCTTCCTAGGTCATCTTCAGGTTATTAACCGAGTGATGACGATCCAGCATCAGTTCTTAAGCTACTCTTTAAACACCAAATAATTGGCATTACTTTCATATAATAATCAGGTTCTTAACCTGAGGATGGCCGAGGAAGATTGAAACGTTGTTCTCATACTTATCAATTACAGTGTTAATACCCATAATAGCCGTTCCAAAATACATTTTTATTTCAGGTGGATTTCTTGTCATCAAGAATATGGAACAATGTTGTTGTAATCACGTGATGACTGTCTTCGATTTCAACTTTAGTATTTTTATTTACAAAGTGTTTCACATAAACAATATTTAACCCTCGCGTAACTTCCTTAAAACATTGAATGATTTGAGAACATTATCCAATATTCTTTGGGTTGAAGTTTGTGAATACACAACACAAACCTACACAAAACAATTTTGAGCATCCACTGAACTTCTATAAGTGAATGTTAAATTAACTTAGCTTAAAGGTACATCAAGATAATTAGAGAAAATTAATCATGCCAAATTTCAGTTTCATTATTCTCTTAAAACATGATATTGGCTAGCAATGTCCATACATAAACGTTCAGCTTTATATTATCTTACGAATTATAAACCTTTGTGTTATAACTTAGTGTGTTAGCTCTTCTATGATATCTCTCAAGAGGATTACATATAAAACTACTTTATATAATTCCAACGACAGAAACAGGCTATGTCGCATCTGTTTTCTATATCCTAATGTAGATAATTTAATTTTATAATAGCATTTCTCGAATATTAAATATACGGTTATTCTATAAATTGTAACACAATTATTACATTAAAATATATGTCGTTGGATTTTAACGGTATGACAAAAAACGATTATTTACAAATAACAATAATTTTGATCATTGATCATCTTCCTTAAACGAAGCGATGGAATTCCGCTTCACTTCAGTCGTGGTTGGTATATATTATGGGTCTTATCGCCCCCCCAGTGGCTCAGCGGTATGTCTGCGGACTTACATGCTAAAATCCGGGTTTCCATACCCGTGGTGGGCAGAGCACAGATAGCCCATTGTGTAGCTTTGTGCTTAATTCAAAACAACAACAACAACAATGGGTCTTATCCCCAAGTGTTAGATGAATTGAATAATAAAACTTAAAGTGTTGGATGTCTTAAACAATTAAAAATAAATTCATTTACTTCCAGCTATAAAAGGGCGTTAGTTTATAAATCTATTCTTACATTTTGGCCCAGCATGGCCAAGCGTGTTAAGGCGTGCGACTCGTAATCTGAGGGTCGCGGGTTCGCATCCCGGTCGCACCAAACATGCTCGCCCTTTCAGCCGTGGGGGTGTTATAAGTAACGGTCAATCCGACTATTCGTTGGTAAAAGAGTAGCCCAAGAGTTGGCGGTGGGTGGTGATAACTAGCTGCCTTCCCTCTAGTCTTACACTGCTAAATTATGGACGGCTAGAACAGATAGCCTTTGAGTAGCTTTGTGTGAAATTCCAAAACAAACAAACAAAAAAAATCGTCCAAATTAAATTAATAATGTTTATTCAATTAATATGCCTGCTAGGTATCAGGCTATTTGTAATGATGTCTGTATTGCGGAATTTACGACGACTTTTGATTTTAATCTATTGTTCCTGAAACATAAATTTCACGCTTCTTTGACGCAATCCCAAATTATTATTTGTTTGTTTTGATTTAAAGCAAATGTGCCCATGGACTATCTGCGCTAGTCATTCCTCATTAGCAGTGAAACACTAGAAGTAAAGCAGCTAGATATTACTACTCACCACAGACTCTTGGACCACTCTTTTAAAAACGAATGGCGGGATTGGCCGTCACGTTATAACGCTACCAAGGCTGAAGGAGAGAGGATGTTTTGTAAGTAGAGGATTGAAACCCATGATTCTCAGGTTGTAATTCAAACGTTTTAACAACCTGACCGTGCTGGACCTCCCAAATTAAAAACCTACCATTGTCCTCCAGTAGTCATCTGTTATTTCAGATACTTATTTGGTTAAAATAAGTAGTTATTAGGATATTACTTGTTTTTGATTAGCAAAGATAAAACATTTGACGTTCCAAAACCATTTGGCCAACATGTCAATGCAGGCTTTCTGTATTGGAAAAAAACCGTGGTAAATGGTAACGACTGAGACAGGTGTAGACACATTATGAGAAAATACATCCTGATGTTGGTGTTATTTGTACCGCAAACCTGTTAGGCTATCTGTGTTATTGCCACCCTAGAAAATCGAGCACTTGATTCTGGCGTTGTAAATCTGTTATAATTCTGCTGTCCCCTGAGAATAAAAAAAATCAGTTTGGCTTTATGTTTTTCTGCGCATGACCCAGTATTGGTCAACGTTTCAGAGAGGTGATATTGTCAGCGACTGTTCAAGTTGTTGTCATAGTTCTAATTAACCAGCTTACATGACTTGTCTGTTTACCTCATGAGTAATTAAGAAATACCATATACCAAAATTAACAATTTGTGGTAGAATTATGTAAAAACTACATAAAAAGAGGAAGGTAAAAACAAATTATCCTTTAGTTAGTTTTGTGGCCTTTCCTATATAACTTTTATTTTTGTATTTGATAATTTATTTTGAAATTTGTCAGCTATGAAAAAAAAGGATACTCAAAAATATTTCTATGACCGAGTAATTCATAAAAGTGTTAAATATCAAATAATAAATTTAATATTTTGTTGTTTTTTATGCATTTCTTGCAAAGCAACACGAGGGCTATCTGTGCTAGCCGCCCCAAATTTAGTAGTGTAAGACTAGAGGGAAGGAAGCTAGTCATCACCATCCACCCCCAACTCTTGGAATACTCTTTTAACAACAAATAAGGGATTGATAGTCACATTATTAAGCCCCACGGCTGAAAGGGCAAGCATTTGTGGTGTGAGGAGGATTCGACCCCACGATTCTCAGATTACGAGTCGAGTGTTTTAACCAACTAGCCATGCCGGGCATTTTTTTTTAAGTTAAACAGTATGCTATTCGAGATAAATATATAAAATTAGTAATAAAGGTTACAGCTTTCTGTCGAAAATAACATCGTTTAAATTCTAAGGATATAAAGGTAATTTAAACGTTGCAAAATGTTGTGACATTTCTTTCTTACCAATCAAATATTTATTAGCATGAGCGTTTCTTCTCTTTCACATTTGTAGTAGTTCTAATACATCACTTTAATAATTATCGTTTTGGGTTTATTTATGCCTGAATTGTGCAAATAGGTGGCTTCTTTGTATTACCATTTCGTGATAAGTGGAAAGGAATATCTCTTTCTTCTTTTCTGTTAGTTACAGGTGAGAAATGGTATAACAATTAGAACACGTAAGTCTGGAATATAATTTTATGTAAAAATAAAGCTTTTTTTTAAATGTTTTCAATACATTTTACATTTATCCATCTTAAAGAATTCTATGACCATAATGCGAACTGAAATAATATTTGATTTTTCTTGTCTATTCAGGAACAAGTATACATGTTGACAATATGGAAGAGTAAATACCATTCATGTATCTCGTAGACACTGTTACTAACTTTATCCTTCTAACATGACCAACATATTGATGTTATTTTCTTGAAGTAAAAGCTAAACTTTGATATTTGAAGCTGTTTTAGTAGTGCAAAGCTACGCAATGGCTTTTTTTTGCACTCAATCCACCGCGAAGAATCGAACCCCATATTTTACCGTTGTAGTTCCCTACAGTTACTGCTGCTGAGCTGGGATTCGAGATATGTTAACAAGATGCAATGCATTTGTTGTCAGGTTTTTTTATATCCATATTGTTTAAGTATCAAAATTTATTTTAAATTTGCATGGTTTAATTTTCGTATCTGCCGTGCACGTTAATCAAAATCTATGAAAGTAAGTCTGTCGTTTTCATTGTGCAAAAGAGGCCTGGCATGGCCGAGCGCGTAAGGCGTGTGACTCGTAATCGAAGGGTCGCGCGTTCGCGCCCGCGTCTCGCTAAACATGCTCGTGGGGGTGTATAATGTAACAGTCAATCCCACTATTCGTTGGTAAAAGAGTAGCCCAAGAGTTGGCGGTGGGTGGTGATAACTAGCTGCCTTCCCTCTAGTCTTACACTGCTAAATTAGGAACGGCTAGCACAGATAGCCCTCGAGTAGTTTTGAGCGAAATTCCAAAACAAACCTTGTGCAAAAATGTTTATGTTTATGTTGACCATTTCACAATTTCAAACATAAATATATCATGCACAAATAATCATATAAATACATTTTTAAGAGAAAACTGTCTGCAATATATTGTAAACAATTGTTAGTTTTAGTAATCATATGGAAAGGCTTTCTTTCCTTAGACTTCATGACTTAAGACGTTCTTGTGAACTGTTTCATTGATTCTTTGTTCAAACTTTTCGCTTATAGCATATCACGTGGTGAGCGCGTAATTCATCTTATAATGTGTAATCACGTCTAAAATTATCTTCTGACAGTTTTCTATAGAAAAAGCAAACTAAGACCAAATGTAATTTGTTTAAAAGTTACATGTAAAATAAAATTTAAAAAACGCCGTTCATCGATTTTACGAAATCATTAAACAATATCTAATATAATTTGTTTTTCAATAAATCACAGTTGGTAATCGGGTAGGAATATTATTTATGTAATTATATAGTCCTAAATACTTGTAATGAAATTTTGTACCGTCGTCATAAACCAGTTTCTCGTCGTTCTTAAGTTATAAAAGTTCTCACATTACAATTAAAATAAAATCTAGCCATATTTAATTAATAATTTTATGTAGACATCGCTGATTATCTTCTGTCATATTGGTTCACATTTATTTATGTACATTACATATGAATTAAAACCAAAATATGCAAAGAATGCATTTTGACTTAATCTTTAATATGATTTTCGTACCTAAGAACTGTGTTTAAAAAGCGTACAAGGAAATGCAAAAAACTGGGTATACGAATAAAAAATTATAGTTTTTAAGGACTTTATTGAAATATTTTTATAACTTAGTTTTATTGATTTATTAATGATGCAAGAGTTTTATTGCCAAAATATTAATGAAACATGTTAAGATTAACGATACGTGAAGTTCTTACATTTTTAAACGTCATCTGTTGAGAGTTGAAAACTACATGTCAAGGGTTGAATGAGAGTTGTGTGTCTTTAACTATCCATTAATTAACTAATACCAACAATAATGTTTCAGTGCGTGATCGTTAATAGTCTAAAAAAACGTACAAGCCAGTAGCTAATGATTTTTGATATCATTGTGAATGAAAACCAAGTAACTTTGAGTGGAGAACACAAGATATACCTCTGATAGATCATTGCTTTTTAAGGCCTTATACAAAAAATTAATTAATTAATGGAATCAATAGCTAATAATTTCTTGAACAATGTATTTTGCACACCTCTCACACAATGTGAACAACACTGTATTTTGTATAATGTGAACAATAATAATTTTCAAACTTTATAATACCTGTTTGAAACAAATGCCAAATAAATCTTTTATAACAGTCATGCAATACTTATGCTATGTTTATACACCTGCATATTCGACTTTTATGAATAACATTGGCTTATTTTGTGAATATCTATAAAAACGCTCAACTACAGAATGAATAATTTACAACAAATAAAAATCATTGGAAACTGAAAACGTATTAGCATATCACGGACCATCAAAAAAAGCTATTAAATAGACCATCATAGCATTGGAAACTAAGAACGTATTAGCATACCTTGGACCATCAAAAAGCTATTAAATAGACCATCATAGCATTGGAAACTAAGAACATATTAGCATACCACGGACCATCAAAAGCTATTAAATAGACCATCATGACTTTGGAAACTGAGAATGTATTAACATACCATGGACCATCAAAAAGCTATTAAACAGACCATTGTAGCATAACTGATGCAAAATAATCTGATTAAAATTCAATGCGTTTTGCATATTATTCGGTTTTACTCATAGAGAAAGCTTACAATGGCCATTTTAGAGATTGTCTCTTATGCTAAATTGTAGGAAAAGGTAATTGCGATTTTATATCACTGAAAATTGGTTTGTGTGGCCAAATTTAGCCATACTGTTGTAATGGAACAAAGATTATGGTATCAGGAGGAGCATTTTACTTCTTTCACTTCCAGCAGTTTTTAGAGACGAAAATCAGGTTTTGAGATGATTAGAAAATGAAGTCCTTCTTTTCAACAGTGTTAAATGAAATAAGTTTAGCCAGGTACGATTGCTTCAACTCGTCTCCAACGAGGAAGAAAACTATGTTGTAATCAGTATATGATAAATATATTATCCTTTAAATGTTTCAGTAAAAATAAAGGTGACAACAGAAGACTGTTTGAAAAAATATATTGTGCTAATAATTTTAAGAAAAACAGATATGAAAAATTATCCGAAACAAAGAGTAAGTTTTAAAGTATTCATATTTCATGAAAAAAATACGCAAGGATTAAAAAAAATATTTTTCTGACAGAGATCAAACCAGTGAACGGAAATCACTGATTCCAGGATTATATTGATTCCGAATGGTTGAACAGTGTTTAGGTTAGCAATCCAATTAGCTTTTTTCTTTGTTTTCTATCTGCTTTAGTTTCGAATCCTGGCCAATGAGAATAACATCTTTAATGATTGGTTAAAGTGTTGAGCAACAGAGAAATATTTTGCATTATTAATATAAGATTTATGATTGTTGAAACGGTTACTAAGACTTATTTGTGTAAGTTCTACATATAAGTGATTGCATTATTTTACACTATATAATTTCTACGTTTTCGGAAGAGACAACGAGAAATATCTGTTTAAGACTATCGTTGAGGTTCAGAGTATGAAATTGTTTTTTTTTTTTAGAATTTGTGTGACGTTTCTGAGTTTAAACTGATAGGTAATAATAAGAGGAATATTATTTGAAAGTCTGGTCAGAACTATAAAATATATTCTTTTTCACACAAAAGCAAGCTATATCCCATCCAAAACTTGTTATTGTCCATGCGGTAAAACCCATTGTTAAATCTGCAAGTTTTAAAATTCCGCTGACACAGTTTCTAACAAGCACAGTGAATGAAACTTTAAAATATACAAAGAAATCACTTGTGAAACAAAAAACACTATTTATCTTACACAGTGTGAAGATGCGATCACCAATATATAAGACATATACAAACAACGCTTAGAGAGTGTTTTAACAACCATAAATCTTCTATTCATAACAAAAAAATGTATCTGTTGTTCAACATATTTGCACCTCAACTGATCAGTATTATCTTATTTATTGAGTAATAAACTGATTCAAAACTAAAGCAGAGAAAAAAGAAAGAAACAGCTTATTGGATTTCTAATCTAAAGAGTGTTCAATCGGCCCCGGCATAATGAGGTGGTTAAGGCACTTGACTCGTAATCCGAGGATCCAAGGTTCGAATCTCATTCACACTAAATATGCTCTCACTTTCAGATGAGTGGGCGTTATAATGTGACGATCAATCCCCTATTCATTGGTTAAAGAGTAGTCCAAGATTTACTAGTGGATGATGATGACTAGCTGCCTTCCGTTTGGTCTTACACTGCTAAATTAGGGAAGGCCAGCGCAGATAGATCTAGGAATCAGTTTTTATTAATACTAAAATCACGTACATTAACATAATCGTGATAAAATACACGATAAAGTTGTCGTTGTTTTGAATTAAGCACAAAGCTACACCATCATGTTCTGCCACACACGGATATCGAAACCCAGTTTTAACGTTGTACGTCCGCAGACATATCGCTGGGCCCCTTTGGGGCACACAATAAAGAAAACAGTATTTGTACCTCAGTTGATCAGTATTATCTTATTTATTGAGTAATAAGTTGATTCAAATAAGAGTAACTTTGAAAGAAAGTTTTAGTGTGTATTTTCCGTCAGCTCATTTGCATGTTTATTGCTGAAGTTGCCTTCTGCCTTAAACACGAAATAAGCACCAATTTAGTTTACACAGGTTAAGGTATTTTCTGATTTCAGTGAACATACACATGCAGATTGTGAATGACGCTTTATGGATTTATCTTGTACATTTAATCAAATTCTAAGAGAGTTTATTTTGTAAAGTTGTGAAATAAACTGCAGCACTTTTAGTTTTGTTATGTTAATTTACTTAATTCGCTCACATTTCAGACTCTGAACTTTGGTACGTCATTTATTATGCTTTAACACCAAGTCTGTAACTCAAAATATATTTTTGGTGGATTGATTTCAAAATAAAGCTTTTTAGTATTCTATATTTCTTTAGAAAATACTTAATAGTGATATGAGGTCTTTGAGATAACTAAAATACGAATTGCCTCTTAGCTGCTGGTCGACTCCCACTAGCTTCTTGCCAATGAGGAAGTGAAATCCATATAAAATCCAAATTCTCACACAAATGTGGTAGTGGCCATTTATGTTGGACAATACAAGATATGGCTTTTCGGCTTTATAAATATGTTTTCTCAATGACGTTCTCTGGTTCTGTCGAGAGAGGTTGCCAAGAAGGGCTCAACGAAGCCTACTTTCCACTATAAAGTAGTTAACGACAGTTTCTGTCTGAAGATGAACATTTGAACTATTTTGTACAAGAGGAATACAGTCTGGATAGCCTCCTAAGCCTAAGCCTTACATTTTCCTGGCCGGACATTGCTGATATTTACGTTCTTCTGCAGTAATGTTTTGGCATTTTTGAGGATAATAGAAAATAAAGCTCTTTATCTACGTACGTTTATTGGTTCTGACTAAAATAGTTGTAGAATCCTTAATACTCTCTGTAGATCACCTATATCCCTCCAATTCTGTCTCATCGACTCGCAGACTGGGTGTTAAGATATAAGCTATTGTTATAATTCTTCATACTTGTAAAGATTTTATCACATATTCTTTGAAAACGTTTTACGTAGAAGTCAACACTATGTCGCTCGTGTACTTCATCCTTGAAATTGATCGATTCTGGAAAACTGTATCGGTTTATATTTAATTTGTTTTAAACATTTGAATTTACTTTCTCAGACGAGCTTCAATTCTTAGTTTTAAATTGACATTTTTATCTTTCTTGCGGTAAAATGTTTACTTGAAAGAATGTGATGAAATTATATACATATATATATGTACTGCTAGTAAATTCTGTGGAAATAATTTTTATACGTAACCATATGAAGAAGGTTCGCTCACAGAAAATTATTATGGTACCAAGAACATTTTTTACGATAATCAATAATAACAGTATTTCATACAGCTTACGCTTGCCCAATAAAAATGTTTTAACCGAAACGTCGCAGAATAAAGTTCATCGTATATCCCCAAGGTTATTGCTCAGAAATAGTTGATATTTGGTTTATTAACCATGTTTGTTTGTTTGTTTTTGGAATTTCGCACAAAGCTACTCGAGGGCTATCTGTGCTAGCCGTCCCTAATTTTGCAGTGTAAGACTAGAGGGAAGGCAGCTAGTCATCACCACCCACCGCCAACTCTTGGGCTACTCTTTTACAAACGAATAGTGAGATTGACCGTCACATTATACACCCCCACGGCTGGGAGGGCGAGCATATTTAGCGCGACGGGGGCGCGAACCCGCGACCCTCGGATTACGAGTGCACGCCTTAACGCGCTCGGCCATGCCAGGCTTATTAACCATGTATTGTTGATAATAACTAAAATATACTTAAAAGTTAAAATCGAGATAAACCTTATTTGTCGATGAAATTTAATGATTTAGGTTTGACAGTATCCGGTAGTGTATGCTTTGGATTAGAAGCCCTATCGATAAGGATGCAAACAACTATATTTTAAAACAGTAATAATTTTATTTATTCTTTGTTACAGGATTGTAAAGTTTTGTAAAAGAGTAATAAAAAACATGGTATAAAATATCAATCATCTTTTTTTTCTTTTGACCTGGAATTCTGTTTCCAATTACCCTGTCATGGTTGTACCTCTGAAACTTAATATATGCCGGTAATACAGAACTAAGAGCAGACTAATCTAATCACTTTGCTCGGTATATGGACTTCGATCAAACTCTGTAGTGTATTTATAACTCTCGTTATTAATGTTGGGGAAGAAAAGTTTCACATAATTTGCATAGCATTAGATAACAAAATGATGGGAGGTTAATTGGTTTTTGTGCTTATTTTATAAACGTGAATAGGAATCAAGTAGTCTTACACGTATAATGTTGTCGCAAGAATAAAAAGATATTCATTTTTACTTTTATTAAAAATATGAATCCATTCTATTTGTGACTGGTGTCTCCTTCTGTCATTATGCAATGGGTTATGGTTATGAATATATAGATAAAGGTGTTAGAAAATTAATATTTGAAAGTTCTAATGAAGGTGAAGAGTCGCACTCTTATAGATTTATGTCCAACAAACCAACTTTCTTCAGACATATTTTTACCATAAAGAAATCACTGTTACCTTATTTTACCAGTACACCTATAACTCCTTTCTCCTCTACCTTTTATCCCACCACCATCCAAGATTAATCAGCATTGGTGAGATATTTTATTCGGCACCTGCTCAGTGAAAGTGGGTTTAATCGGATTTATATGAATTGTTTAGGTCTCAGCTGACCTAAAGGATCATAATTCTCATAATGGTCGTTCGTTAGGAGTGAAACGATTCCAGGTGTTATCTAACTCACAACTTACCTGTGCACAGCCTCTCACTCCCATCACGACCGAAGCGAAGAGAAACATTGTTACTGAATGACTTGCCCTCCCCCCCGATTGTCTCCCGAAGTTTCTCTAAGAATATTTCAAATCGGAATAGCTACCATTATAAATAAACTATTTCTAGTGTAATGTTATGAGCGCACCTATGGCTTTCAAGACAAAAATGCCGCATGAAAATGATATAAAAATCAAATTTTTGGCTTCATGCAACAGACGGAAACAAAGTTAAATGTGTCAGTAGAAGCTGTACAGAAACGACAAAAAACCAACAACACGTAAACTAGTATGGTTAATAAAACAGTGCAGATATTTCTTATACTAAAATGCTTTTGAATGTAGAAATCAGCAAGTCACGTGACAATAAGCTGATGTAAAACAGCCGAGGAAAGGCATTTTCCAGAAGTATATTTTCACGTGGGCGTATCTTAGGAAGAAATCGTGTCAATAACATAGCTGTAAATACGGTTCTAAATGTTACCTCCGGAACAGTAGAATACGTATTAGGAAGAAATGACCTCCGTAGATGTCAGATCTCACGAGAGATACTCAAACCAAGAAGATAAAATGTGATGAGTGAATGTGGAAGAAGATGCTATTTACTGACAACGACCAAAATATTTTTTTTCGAATAATAAGAGACTAACTAATAAGAGAAAATTATAAGGATAAATGAACAATGTTTACAGTGAGGCATGCTGGGTGAAAAATACAAGTTTGGGCTACACCTTTGTGAATAATCATGAAGATATGGCCCTACAGTATCACGCTAGAATCAATATGCTCTGACATGGCCGGGTGGGTTAAGGCATTCGACTTGTAATCTGAGGGGCGCAGATCAAAGATAGCCCATGTGCAGCTTTGTGCTTAACCTCAAACAAACAATACACTAAATTTCCATATAAATATTATTAGGGCTGTCAGATTTTATACGATAACTGATAGAAGTAAACAGCATTCAAACAACCCGGCAGAACCGTACATGGTGCTTTGAAACAATATTTTATAATCACACGCTGATAAACTTATGATAACATAAATACAACTCGTACTTCTTTGTTTAACTTATCGTACAACTTATTCGCGTTTTTTGTATGCAATAATTGTTTTGTCTTAATGGAAAACTGACTACTTATTTTCAGTTTTTTTTTAATTGTAACTTCTTTATATGTGCCAGCTGTGTGTTTTCACTTATTACAGTTATTCTCAATAAAGTATATTGTTCTCTAAAATATTCCAAATTATTTTAAATAATATCGTACAATACACAATAACGTAAAAATAAATCCCTTTTTTTTGTTTGGAATTAGGCACAAAACTACACAAATAATTATTTGTGCCCACTATGGGTATCAAAACTCGGTTGCTAGCGGTAGTAGCACACACACACACACACTTTTGTTAAAAATGCTGGAGCAAAGACTATGATTTTTTTTTGGTTGCTTATGGCAAATCAGAAGGCTATTACATAATTTTATATACGTTCTCTGCACATCTAAGGTATCTAAGCCCGGTTTTTAGTGTTATGAGTCCTCAGACATATCGATGAATCATCGGAGCCAATGATAAGGGAACTCGTTTCGACATTTTCGTATAGCTCTACACGGCCTTCCAAGAAGAAATATGGCCAGAGCTCAGATTCTACCTGATGGTGAAATTCCCTTGAGGACATGCATGGTTGGAAAACAATTCAGCTTGAAATGACCTTCAGAGGTGTTAAAGTTCGCTACACTTTTGGTAATACAGATTTCAATTATTCTAGTGTTATCTATTTTTTTATTTTATATAACGTTTTGTCTCTTTTTATTTTATAGGATGGCCGAAATTTTACTTATGGTAATATATAGCATTATCTGTATTTATTCTTTACACAACTCTTTTCTACCATGTTATCATTGTGTTTAATTTTCATCATATTTTATCGAAGTAAAGAATTAACATGAAACAACAGTGATACTCCGTATTTTATTGCTCTGTATTATTATTATTTTATTTGATACAAGTAGTTGGGTACATGAAAGAGACAAGAATATTATGATATTTTGCTTCAGGAATATCTCGAGGAGTTCAAGTTTCACTGTATACTTCAAATAAATTAGTTTTTATTTGTACTAATATATTGTTTTTTCTGTTCATTATATAAATGAAATAGTTTTTATGGATTTTGAAATTAACAATTCAATCATTTCAATACAATATTGTATTGAAAAATGGGCATGAAGTATCAATTTCCCCATTTAATGTCCAATAATAATGTATGAGGAAAAAACATTTAAAAACATACATGTTGTAGTAGATGTTTTAATTTTTGACGTCCCTGGTACAGTAGTAAGTCTACGGAGTTACAACACTAAAATCAGGGGTTCGATTACCCTTAGTGGACTCTGCAGATAGCTTGATGTGACTTTTCTTTGTGAAAACACACGCTTTAATTTTTTGGTGATAGTATTTGGACGTAACTAAAATATTTTATTGGTTTTTGGTAGATAGAAAACACAGTTTCTGTATCGGTTTTAGTTATAAGGATATCCAAGAAGAAAGTGAATTGTTCGTTTTTAATTTAACTTTAAACTGTGTTGTGAAGAAGATATTTTGAAAGCTTTGAAAATACTTTCTGTAAAAGCTTTGTATTTTTCTGTCTGTTGATGAAAATAATTTACTTCCAAAATACTTTATGAAAACTTTATAGTCTTAAAGATAATTGTTTCTCTATTCTTATTTCGTATCTTTGTTTGAAATCTCGTCTCAAAGAGGTAGACACGTTCTTTTCTATATAATGAGCAATATTAACCGGAAGTGGAAGTAATATGTTTAGTTCAGGTAATATTTGTTTGAGATATGCTATTGTTTAGTCTACTGTCGAATATCATCACTTTAACTTTATTTATATCAGTATTTTGTATGTTACTGTCAAAAATAAACATTACTTTTTGTACACGACAGCTCTTTATCAGTGCACGTTTGGATGGTGAATGTGTTATGGATCTTAGGTTGAAAATGAAAGGTTTATTATTTTAATATTTGTTGAATAAATCGTATATTTAATAAATCAAAGAGTTGATTTATTAAAGTTTATTTAAAAGCTTCGAATAATCTACAAACATATTATAGGGAGACTTGTTATAATCTGTAACGTTTTTTGGGACTTTGGATTTAAAATCCATTGTATTAGTTATTACTAACATTTTAAATATCTTGTGTTGTTTAAAGTCCAGTAGATTAGTTATTAACATTTTAAATATCAGGTGTTGTTTAAACTCCAGCAGATTAGATAGTGACATTTAAAAATCAGGTGCTGTGTCTTTTGATAGATGATACTTTAATATCACCTAAAATCAACAAAAGTTAAAGCATTGTTTTCACTCAATATTTTAGATAAATTTACTGTGTGATATAAACAAATCAAACTCATAGTTTGTTATTTGTTTTATATTTTTGCGTAATGAAGTAAAATTTGTTAAAATCTTGTTTCGAGCTGAGGGGTATGTAGGTAATGAATTGTGCTCACAGTTTTGGGGTTTGTTTGTTTAGAATTAAGCACAAAGCTACTCAATGGGCTATCTGTGCTCTGCCCATCATGGGTATCGAAACCTGGTTTTTAGTGTGTAAGTCCACAGACATACCACTGTGCCACTGGGGGGAGTTTGAGGGTTCTCTTATTCGACTAATTTGTTTGTTTGTTTGTATTTTTGACTTTTGCGCAAAGATTCACGAAGACTATCTGCACTAACCGTCCCTACTTTAGCAGTGTAAAATTAGAAGGAAGAAAGCTAGTTATCGCCACCTACCACCAACTCTTGGATCAACGAATAATGGGATTCATCGTAACATTGTAACGCTCCAACGCCTAAAAGGGCGAGCATGTTTGGCGTAACAGGGATTCGTACTCGTGACTCTCGAATTACGAGTCGATTGCTTTAACCACCTGGCCATGCCGGGCCTATTCAATAACTATTGGAAATGTGTCGTGCCTCTTATAATTCATTACTCACCACAAAATGTGAAATGTGTTTTAGCTCTATGGGAAAACCAAGTAACATTTCTCGCATTCCTAATCATGCGCACTATATATAATTCAATATATAAAAATGGCAATTATTTGAAAAATTGTGAAAATCAAAAGATTTATATGGCCCAGTATGACCGTGAAATTGAAAAACAGTTTAGTTTGCTGATCAAAACCTAATTTTAGTTTTCATGTTTGTGTTATAAAATTTCTGAATTAAATGTAAAATAATATGTTATTACTTTGTTACAAAATAAAAACATTTTTTATTGAAATTAGAAAACACTTATTTTTGGAAATTCTTTTCACCGTTTTCATTTCATAACATTCACGTTGAAAGTGTGTAATTCTAAGTGAAAATATTTTGAAATTTTGTTTCACAAAATCTTTAGTATTAATTCAATATGCGAAATAAATATCTACTGACTTTCGTTTAGAAGTAAGCTAACATTTGAATTCGGGAACATTTAATGAAGTGTATGCCATGTTTATAACTGTCTACATTGTCCAGGAGTAGTTATTTCTATTTATATCTGAGAAAGCCAAGGTAATAAAGTCTCTTCTGAAAGCATACGAGTACTTACAAATATTTTAGTTTCATTCAATATGCTCGGACATGGCCGGGTGGGTTAAGGCATTCGACTTGTAATCTGAGGGGCGCAGGTTCAAATCTCCGTCGCACCAAACACGCTCGCCCTTTCATCCGTGGAGTCGTTATAAAGTGACGTTCAATCCCACTTTTTGTTGGTAAAAGGGTAGCCCAAGAGTTGGCGGTATATGGTGATGACTACATTGCTGAATTAGAAATGGCTAGCGCGGATAGCCCTCGTGTAGGTTTGCTCGAAATTAAAAAACAAACAAACAATAATTTTGCTTATAATTTCGTATTAACTGTGATCTAAACGACTTTTTTAAGTCTGTGTTTGTTTGTTTTTAAATTTTGCGCAAAGCTACTCGAGGGCTATCTGCGCTAGCCGTTTCTAATTTTGCAGTGTTAGACTACAGGGAAGGCAGCTAGCATGTTTGATGCGCCCGTGATTCGAATCCGCGAACCTCAGATTACGAGTCGAACGTCCTAACATACCTGGTCATAATAAACCTCTGTCTGTGTTTGCTTATAAGTGTTTATCTACCAGATCGATTATAACGAAACCTTCTATGCATCATAAGGTACGTATATGGAGTGACTTCTGTGTTTTTGTATTCGGATGTGACTCACTTTTCACTTCATGGAGTCTTTATGTCTTACCTGGGCGTTGGACGAATAAGTCATCCAGTGACTTTATGTAGTTGTGAAAAATTTATCCTCAAAATAAAGTAATTACCTAATGTCTTCCAAATTTTCGCTCTGAATGGGTTCATGTGTTTTAAACCACAAAAGAAGAAGAGAGGGCTTTATGTTAACAATATGTGCAAGACATATGAGTACTAGTTTGTAGAGCTTTTGTCATCTATTAACAGACAAATTATTTTTCTTTCAATACACCTTTACTTTCATCAAAACTAAAACTAAAATAGGTTTTACTTGTTATATGTACAACACATATCGAAAAATACGTCTCAAAGATTTGTAGAAAATGCTTTAAAAATAAAACTCTGTATTTGTGTTCGAGAGTTTTGTAATGAAAAGTGTCAGAAGGTAATTTAAACTTTGATTACATTTTCAAAGATAGATTGAAAATGATAAAAGATAAAAAAAAATATTTAGTGTCCATAAATTGTGTTCACATACATAAATTTCAGTATTTCAGTTGGGTAGCCTAAGTGTTAGCGATGGGTAATACTGACTAGCTAGTTACCGTGTTTCTAGCTTATCAGCTCAATATCCAAGATGGCTAACACAAATTACAACTTATTTGTCTTTGCAAAAATATCCGTAACAAATTAAACCACGACATGTCTGTAGCTTAATGAGCTATACTGAAAATATTGTTGAGGTCTTAGACATCAACGTTGATATGTATTACAATTTTCTCTTTTACTTCACTGAAAGGTTAAAATTTTTCCAGAGTTTAGGCATAACTAACTATAACTTTTAGCTGTTGACAAAAAAGAAGGCAATCTTTATCAGCGTAAACTGCCGAAGGGTTTTGTCACGCTTTGAATTGAATAACAAAGTTTACTGTCACTTTTATAACGCACCTTTAATTGGTTTGTTTTATTTGGAATTTCGTGCAAAGCTACAAGAGAGCTATCTGCGCTAGCCGTCCACAATTTTATAGTGAAAAATTAGTGGGTAAGCAGCTACTCATCACCATCCATCGCTAACTCTTGAACTACTCTTTTACTTATTAATAGTGGAATTGACCCTCACACTATATCGTCTTCATGGCTGAAAGGGCGTAAAGTATTCAGTAGCATCCCTGCATAAAACTTGGATCATCGAAACTAGCATGTTATTTTCCTAGACTACGCCCAGCCCATTTAGCTTTGACTAGATGTTTTTTCTTTATTATGCTCGCGGGTTCTAATCCCCGTCACACCAAAATGCTCGCCCTTTCAGATTTGGGGTGTTATAATGTGACGGTCAATCTCATTATTCGTTGACAAAAGAGAGTAGTCCAAGAGTTAGCGGTGAGTTGTGATGACTAGCTGCCTTCCCTTTAGCATTACACTGCTAAATTAGGGACAGCTAGCGCAGATAGCCCTCGAGTAACTTTGCGCGAAATTCAAAATAAGCCAAATCACAATCTTTATTATGCTTCTAAACTGAAAACAGGAGTCCTAAAATTGAATATATTTACTAGTCACAATAATTTCGACCCCCGATAGTACAGTAATAAGTCTACGGATTTAAAACGCTAAAATCAGAGATTTGATTGCTCTCAGTGGGCTTAGCAGATAGTCTGATATGGCTCTGCTATAAGATAAAACACAATCATATCCTTTTTCAACCTTCATCACTGATTTTGTTTTGTTGAAATATAACTTGAAAGTTTGTTATATAAATAATATTTTAGTCCTCCCACAACTTTCTATATATTTTTGAAACTGGTAGAAATGAAAATATATTTATCAATTTATATAAATGTCAAATTCTGTTTTTATGGCAAAGTCACAGATTAAGAAAACCCAACTTTTGTTTTGTCTTTCACGCAACGGTAGGAAGTACTGTACAAATATTGAAGGATATGTGCAGACATTTCAGTTAGGGTATTATGAATGTTATTAATTTATTTAAAAACGATACAATGAGTGAAAAATAAATACCTAAAAGTGACAATAAGGGTTATGGGAATTATTTTATTTTATTGATAAAAAAACAATTATTTTTTATGAGAATTATAAGTTAAAACAAATGTTGGACTTCCTTACATTTTATTTAATATGTCCAATAAGACCTGGTGGCTGGAGTGCTCGGCTCGTGAACAGCGAGTCCGGTTGTTTGTGAGAAAGGAAAATTTGCCCATTGGGCTAATTATATTGTGCTCAACATGGGTATCAAAACCAGGTTTTTTTAACGTTGTAAGTTTACAGACGTACTGAGGAGTCACTAGGGCTGCGGGCTCGAACTCGTTACCGAGCATGCTCACCAATTCCAAAAACTAATAGTAGGTGGTGTTGAGCAGGTGTTTTAACTCTAGTCTATCACTTATAAACTGGATATGACTATTACAGATAACACCCAAGCAGGTTTTCTTATAATTCAACAAAAATATCATTAAATGCTTTCTTAACCACTGGAATATCGTATATTGGCATCTGTTAAAACAGTATTTTGATGTTAGGAAAATTACTAATACATCTGATAATCCTAACTGACTCTATCTAGAGAATTTTTTTATTAAAATAAAACGATATTCAAACATTAAAATAACAACACATACAGCTGTCAAATCATATAGCTATTTAAATGTTAGTGTGTAATAAAATTAATAATGTAAGCATAATGTGAAGGGTATGGACGTTATGGATATAAACAAGAAGTTAAAGTACTGATTAAACGTTTTGATATATACAGAAGCCTTTGAATTAATTTTCCTCGTTTAAACTTTACCAATATGAAGACGATGAAAACGGATTATTCAAACACATTTGTAACATGTATGACTTAAAACCTAAGAACGCAAACAAATTGATTTGGCTGTGTTAAAAGTAAATGTAAGGTATAATCAGTGATACAAGTTGTACGCTGTTATTTTTTATTGCTAGGAAGAGCAATAGAAAGTAGGTGAGGCATACATATACGAGGTGTGTTTTTGTGATTTATGATAACGAGTAATTAATCTTTGCGACTGTTTCTTAACTGTTTCAGACGTTATGGCTCTGTTTATGGAATCTTGCTCTGCGTCGTACTTTCCACTGCAAGAGGCTTTTGCGTAACACACGTACGTGAGTTTCTTCTCTCCACTGTTCTCCTTATGAGCTACCCGAAATATAAAATTCAAAGAAGCTCACAAAAAAATATCTGCGAATGGAAAAGTGAGATTCTTATTTTTAGTTGCGTCTCGTGGAAGAACAGGAATATTGACCTGAAGTGTTGGGACATTTGTTCTGATGAGGCCGTATTTTATAGTATCTGGTTCATAGAAACAAGTTACTTTTTTGTGATATATTTCTGTCATCACATTATCTGATGATTTACAGGTCTCAAGAAGCTTACGCTATTATAACTGTAATTTGTAATGATTATAATCATATGGAAAACGTTTAAGACATGATTTATACAACTTTTTAAAGGTGTATATATATATATCATTGACAAGAAGATGATAAATTGTTTGGTCTTTTGAAGGTACTTACGAGGAACATGGTTCGTGTTACGTGAAAACATACTTTTACTGTGCTGTACACGAACATGGGAAGACATTTCTTGTGACACTTTTGTTGCAGCTCATTCGTATAAATTACTTTGCTTAAAGAAAGAAGGGAGGTTTTTACTGTAATGCTAATGGATCACTGTATTCTTGAGCTACGTTTTGGAACAAACTATTTACTTATGTGTGGTGAGGGAATGGTTCCTGCTCCAGGAATAGCCTGTAGGCATAACGCTTTCCATTACTGATACTGTTCAATTCTATAACTACCATTTTATTTAAAACGCTAAGATTTCATGCTTTGTATGTATTTTGTAATCATGTAATAGAAGATGTTTACGTCCTTTAATGTAACATCACAAAACAGATTAGCTTTAGGCATCTTTTGGACTTGCAAATAACCACAAGTCATATTACAACAAACATGTCGCAGGCTACAGGAAAAAACAAGAGGTAGAATTAGATATATAATTTTTTACGATACATCGTCAGTAACCTTGTGTACAGAATTACAAATCAAATGAGATGTAAAATTTTGAGAAGTTTTACTACCCATAAAGTTACTGTTTAATTAAGATCAAATTGTACAACTCACGAAACCATTACGGTTTTAATATCATAGATAAATTACATTATTCGTGAAGATATTTCTAGTAACGAAAATTGCTATTGAAAAAATTATGAGAAACCTCACAATTGAATACAAGGTAATCAAACTGCTTAACTCAGTAAATCGTAAAATAAATATATTTTTTTTAATTTATATTGTTCTTCAAAATGTAGGCAAACTTAGTAAAAAATAAAATAAATAAAAATTAAATCTCTCACACTATAAATTTAATGAAAATAAGCTTTCGAAAGCATTACTTTATATGATGTCAACTGGATACAGATAGAGATGTTAGATATAGAAATGCAACCACATGGAAAGACAAAGAAACAAATGTTTAAAAAGAACTAAGCGCTAATCACTAAATATAGATAGAAAGATTATTTGTTTGTCATGCTTCACGTGGAGCATCTGAAGCAGACATTCCTGTTTCTGAAGTGATAAACTAGAATGGAAGGCAGCTAGTTAGTTAACATTAGTCACCACCCACTGTTGTGACACTCCTGTTAGACCTGGTACTAAAATTGGCCGGTGTTTTGTAAATCTAACCAACGACTAAAAAAATAACAGGATGCGAATCTTCGAAGCTTAGGTCTTAAGCCCCAAATACATGGAAAAATAATAGATAGCAAAATTAAACATTTGTTTAAAAAAAAACTCACTCAAATAGGAGATTTGAAAGACAGATTGACAAGAATCCACCATCTTAAGACAGACAAACGGATATACATGACAAATATATATATGTATAAATAAGGGCGTTATTGTGACAAACAAACCAACTATTCGTTGGTAGCAGAATAGTCTAAGAGTTGGCGGTTGGTAGTGATGACTAGCTCTTTTCCCTTAGTTTTTCACTGCTAAATTAGAAACGGCTAGCGTAAATCACCCTTATGTAGCTTTGCGCGAAATTCACAAAACAAACAAAGAAATATATGAAAAGTCAGAAAATATGAATATAGTCGTGAAATTCCTTGGAGCAATGCCTGATATTTACATTTGTGTTTAATCAGAAAGTGATGAATTTATTCTTGTTGTCTGAACTGTTAAAGAGTAAGTAATGACCGCATTTTCCTATCGTGCATGAGTGGTTGTAAAACAAAAAAGATCTATGATTCTAACTTACGATATATTGATATGAAAGACCTAGAAAGATGGGTGATTGATCAAGGCTGAAAACATTATAATGTTGCTGGACGACACTAAAGGTTTAGGAGCTTTGATGATTAATGATTCACGTTTTATAAATTTTCATAATTTGGTATTCAGCCTATTTTGAATAAAATGTTTTTTTTATTTGATCGTGTGTAATCTATCTGTTTAATATACAAACATTGTTAGTCCATTTTAAATAATCTATTCTTACTCGGAAAGCATTTGTGGACTTATTAATTAATGCATAGCGAACCTTTTCACTCATATCTGTATTTAAGAAAATATATTGCAATTTAAAATTTTAAAATAACCTCCAATATAATTTAATGAGTATTTTTAGGTAAATTATGAAAAATGTTAAAAAAGACTATAAACAAACTTTCAACACTAAAATTATTGTGATAATTTAATTTAAAGTTTTGTTTATAAAACACAACGTGAAGCAAATGAAATACAAACTTATAAAATAACAAAAAGTTTGTTGCATAAGATAATTCAAGGGGTTGGAATTATGTTTTCCAATCTTAACGGCAACATATGCACAAAGGGAGATCAGTAAACTCTCAAACTCCTGTCCTGCATGGCCAGATGGTTAAGGTATTTGACACGTAATCTGAGGATCGCGGGTTCGAGACCCCGTCACACCAAACATGCTCGCCCTTTAAACCTTGCGGCGTTATAATGTGACACTCAATCCCACTATTCGTTGACAAAAAAAATAGCCTAAGAGTTGATGGTAGGTGGTGATTACTAGTTGCTATCTCTTTAGTCTTGTGCTGCTAAATTAGAGACAGCTAGTGCAGATAGCCCTTGTGTAGCTTTGCGCGAAATTAAAAACAAACCAAACCAATAGGGTTTAAGAATAATCTATTCTCTACTGGCTAGATTTTAAAACTAATTTACGGTACAGTATCCAAAGGATATAAGCTTTCAAGAAAAGGATGACTGAAGTATCTGAATGACGGTTTATTTGTCTGCTTAGAAAGTTTTTGCTTAAAAGCTACAGAAAGGAATATTACGTACAGTGATTCCTAATTCAAAACTGAGAGACTAGAAAGAAGGTATCTAGTTAATAACATTAATCAAGAATAATTTATTCTGAGGTGTAGATTAAGATGTTGTCACCCAGCCAACACCAAAATGGCTTTCTTCAATAACTGATTGAAAGTCAATTTTACAAAGCACTCGTAGCTGATCGTTTAAGGATGTCAGCAGTACTCATCTCGAATGCTAAAATCTCCGATACGCACTGTGCGACATTGACTACTAAATTGTGTATGGTTAATTTACACTGACAGTATAAGTACATATCAATGTATCTCAGAACGACTGGTATGAATATTAATACTTTTGCTGATACCAATATCAGCCTTTCTGAGATACATTTTTATTTCAAGTAGGTTTTTTGTCATCAAGAAGTATATATTGATGTTCTATGAACCGACTGTTTTCCGGGAGCCTCTTTCATGGAACCTCTCATGTATAAATACTATTTTTAAAACTTTCCTGGTGTTTTTTATCCTAGAGTTGAAAGTATGGTATCTTATCTGTATTAAGAGTGCCCTAGTCACAGAAAGTTAAAGATAAGAAACTTAAATAACTCTGAATAGACTAAATAAACAATTTAGTTTACTTCATGTTGTTTGTCAAATAATAAAGTGAAATCAAAGTCAATCATGGATTTTAAAGAATAACAATATAGGACGATGAAAATGGCAATACCTAAGTTTTTCACCGGTTTGTGAATTCATGAACTGTAATTACTTATAAATTCCTTAAAATAGTTTTAAATTCGCAACTTGTTATTTTATTATTATGCATCTCGATTCCATGAAGGAACCTAGGGTCGCAATCACTTGCGGGTTTATTAACATGCTGGTTTTTTTAAGTTAGCAGATTGTTAGCCTACTTCATAACCCCCAACAAGGAGGAGAAACCTGAGCCGTCCCTAATTTTGCAGTGTAAGACAAGAGGGAAGACAGCTTATCATCATCACCCACCGCCAACTCTTGGGCTACTCTTTCACCAACGAATAGTGGGATTGACTTATCATTATAACGCCCCCACAGCTGGGAGGGCGAGCATGTTTAGCGCGACGCGGAAGCTAACCCGTGACTTTCAGATTACGAGTCGCAAGCCTTACGCGTTCGGCCATGCCGGGCATGTTATTTTATTACTTTGTTATCAATTTACCTTCTTAAAGTTTTTTTTCGGTGGCTCAGCGGTAAGACTGAGAGCTGATAACCTCAAGGCGAAGAATACATACCGTTCTTCACGATTAACAACAATGTAGGCTTAGCAAGTTTTAGAAGTACTTTATAAAACATTAACACTCCACCAAAACGTACACAGAGTTCAATGTGTGTAAGTATTTACTTATTTATTTGTCATAAACGTTTGTAGTATATAATTCAAGATATTTTAGCCAGAGTTGTTCCCATGTCGAACATTTGGTTTCCAAACTTATCATTACTGTAGATGAAAAAAAGCGTAAAATGGAAACTTTGCGCTTAGCAACACAGCTGTACAATATCACCTGTTTCAATTCTCAATTTTTTCTGGATGATAATTATTTGAACATATTAAATTAAATTTTAATATTTAGGCATAGCAGATTTAATATTATTGTTACGTTTCATGTATAACATGATATAATTCCTAATATTTACGGTATAAATACAATACAATGTATAGTAATTAACGTACATATGGAGTTATGGAGACAAAAATTTTTGGCTTAGGTGTTTTCCCATGGCTTTCTGAAGTCGAAGGACAGTTTGTATTTAAGTTCAATGATTTAGTTTTATTATTAGAACAACTTTGAGTATATTAAGCTTATATAAACAGTAGAAGTAATAGTAGTAGTATTAAAATTGAGCACTTCGAGTTAAAACTATATAAATTAATAATAATAAAACAACACTAATATAATAAAGTAAAATGAATACACATAATTTATAAACAAGATAAGTGGTCCCTGCTATCTCGTTGTCTCCCGATAATCGATTGTTTTTAGTTAGAGATGGTATTCATACAAGAGGGACTGCATACTTACAACATGGTGAGACGGAACTCCATTATTTATTCTGAGTAAAAACCTTCCAGTGTTCATTCATTTAACCTAATTTTTGTAACTGTCTACAAATTGTTGCGAGAAATTTTCATTTGATAGCTGTGTTTAATAATTTATCACATGGTTATATTATTCATATATATTGTTTTAATTACACTGTCTATAAGTGCAAGTACAATGTTGTAAGTCGAAGGGTATTGCAGAGTAACCAACTTATGCTGATTTAGTAAAAGTTATCATACTCATTATTATGTCACTAGGTGTTAGTTATAACTTTGATGTTTGGTTTTAATTATATAAGGGTTACTGTAACTTCATTTGCAAATACAACTGCAGAATAGATATTTACTATTATAATAATTTCTGTCACGAGATTCAAAGACATGTTTATAATTCACAGAGGGCTCTCTGTATTTATCGTGTTCTTTCATCATCACTGATTACTTCTATAACTGCTTCAAAAGGGGCAACTGCCTGGAAACAAACTCTGTTATTTCAGCACATGTGCCACGTTTGTTTCCTCTAACTTGAGTAGGAGTGTGCACACACCTTCAAACATGATGGTCTCAGGATTCTAAGGGAGCAGGAACACAAGAACTAATGCCAAATACTGATTCATATGCATTAAAAATTTGCTCCACGAGTCTGTCAAACATGGCTAACATTCTGGGTATCTTCTAACCCAAATTAATCGGGGTAGGGACTTTATCATACAAATAAATACACCTACGAGCTATCCCGAGTTCACATGCTGAGTTTGATTATATTAGCTCTAGAACCACAGGAAGAGTCTGCAGACAAACATATTCGTGAACAGGCAATAATAAAATTATGTAATAAAATGTGTTTTTTTGTTTCTGGACAGCGTTATTTCCCAATTGTTTATGCCTAAAGTAAATTGAAAAGACCTAATTCTCTTCAAACTTTGCTTATGTGACTTGGGAGGGTGTAGCAAAAATGTGATGGAAGTTCTAAACATTTTTTTATAACTGTAGTGTAGATACATGTAAATTTTGATTCATATGTTGTTTAATTCAGACCTTATTGAAAGAAAATGTGCAAATTTTCTCGTTTTTAAATATAAAACAGGTTAATTTCTAAATTTCATTATCCAGGTCACAAAAAACAAAGTCTGAAGGAAATAATGGCCATTCTCTGTACTTTTACAAAATTTGTGTTACATGGTGTTATTAATACAGTTGTTATAGTTAGCTTAGTTTTAGTATATGATAAAGCATCAGTCTGAAACAAAGTATTTTACATTGGACTAGGAACAAACAGTTGTAAAAATTAGATCTACAAACTCTAACATATAGTGTCGCATGTACTGGGCAGGTCGATATGTCATGAAGCGGAGAGTACAACCTGTTACCTGAGGGTGAAAACAGCACAGATATATCATTTATAAGTATAGATGATCAATGTAAGATACTACACCAAAAAGGAACTTTAATGGTGGAATTGTATCTTTATACTCCATTGTCCACTTTATATTTTTATATTCTAGCGACTAATATGCCACCTCCCACATAAAGAATGAAAGTCCAATTCAAATAAACTACTAATCCGGTGTCACTTGACTGTCTTGTAAGGCCAAATGTAGTTAGAAACAAAACGGTTAATGGTTAAAATATTTGCCACAAGTCAAGATGTATTTAAAAACCAACAAGACAGGGAAAGCAACTAAAATCGTGCACATATAACACTTGTATAAATAGTATACCACGCTATACTTGTTTTACCTTATGCTAAATTACTGCTATGTATCAAAAGACACAAACTGCTTGTAGAAGATGAATGAGTTGTACGACATCATTCTCTTTCAAGAAACTGAAGTCTCACACCATGAATAGTTAACTTGTAATGGTTTTAACTTCTTAGCATGCGATGACTCAGACGTTTGGATGGCTGTTACAGTTCAACAAAATAACAGTACCCACCAAGAACTTTATATACTATAACAGTTCTCAGTGTAACGATTACTATTGTAGGCTATAAGCCATACAGACTGCTCGCCCAGAATTGTCAATACAAATATAAATCATCAGTGTGTATATGAATTCTACCAAAATATATAATGCTAGAGTTTGAAGGTTCCTACTGAATTTAGTACCTAGGAGTGGGAAACAATACCAAACACACTGTCTGGGATGCAGGTTAAAATATTAATGGTAAGAGTGTCCATGTATATCCACCAACTTGTTCGTAAACTCGATAAAGCAACAAGAGCTGCTGAATGCCAAGGCAATAAAGATCCCAGTATATACTGAAACTTCTTTTTCTTCTAAACTTACCTTGAATGTCATTTTTACCAATGATAACCTCACGCATGCGTGTTTGAAATGAAAAGCAAAGTAGCACAAAACAATCTAGAACCACACAGTTTCTGATACCACAGCCCCACACATATTTCCATCACCAAGTAAAATCAAGTCAACAACTGCTACAAAAAGTACATCCTGTACCGGTGGAAAAGTGATACTAACGCATTCTGGATAAGGTGAGGTCAAATGTGCATATGTAAAGTATCACTGGGAAATATAAGTAACGGTCCTATATAAGATCCTACCGACAGGTGTCACTACAACTTCGTAGTACTTCAATGATTACTAGCTCTTAAAAACAACAAACAGTGGTATACCCAAAACATACACAACCCAGCTATAGATCTAAACTGTGGACAATAAAACTGATAAATTCTCAACACTATCAAATAAAGTATATAACTGAGAAAAAATCTACATGAACATAATATCTCGCACATTAAAAACCAAAACAATATCCGCAATAAAGTATCAATAAATAAAAACCGAACCTGAGAAATCTTCTGCTCTCAGATTGCCATCAGGGTTGTCCTTAAATCGTTTAGAAACATCAAACAGTGGCTTATACAATAAAAACTACCATATATCTATATAAGTATACAACAGGGAAAACATGACACCTTCAAAATCTATTCAAGACGCTTAATTACACTTACACAAATACATTATTATTTAACAAAACAAACACCCTCGTATATTATGGGATACGTTTTAAAGTCCCGCTTTTTGTCAAGTGTGAATGGTGAAACACTGCATATTTCTGTTGATTAACATTCGATGATACGTAATTTAGTTAAACCAATCACTTCTGTAGATACACTAAAACTTCTAAAAGATGAAAACTGAAGCATCTGGTCAAGACATTATCTCAACAATAACAGGCTCTCATAAAGTATACGAACATCTAACATCTCTTCTCAACCTCTTTTTCAAAACTGGTTATGTATGCACTCTATATTTAAAGACAAGTCAATATTTCCGTATTTCTAAAAGAGAGAAAGCAGTAAAAAAAGTTACAGACCCATAAGCCTCACTATCTGTCTTTTCAAAACTCTTTAAAAAATGTTAGGAATCGGCTTTTCGTATTTCTAGAATCAGAAAATAAGTTACTCAAAATTTTAAATATTTCTAGAAACTTGAGACAAACCATAAGCCACCTTATAGACTTAAATAAAACATAATAGAAGATTTTAATAATAAACACTGTTTAGTAGGTTGTTTGTCTTGACATTAATAAATTCCATGACTGTCTGTAAAACATAATGAATTGAGCTTCCGTAATTTATCTATAATATCTTAAATTACAGAAAATGTCATTTGTTTTGTTTGCTTCTTTTGAATAACCGCATGAAGTTAACAGCAACCATCAGTGGTCGCAGTCTTAAAATTTGAAATGATAAATCAGTGAGAAAATAATTAGTCAAACACTCATAATAAACGCTAACCAAAATCCTGTGTTTTACAGTCTGAGGTTCTGCTACTAGACAACGCCTGCCTCCATGGAGAAGTAATACTAAATGTTGAAATACACACCTTACCCATTTTTCAATATTTTCTGCAAAAGGCATGCGTCTTTCAAATAACAATATTAGCGTTCGGTTTGTTTTGAATTTCGTGCAAAGCTACACCTGGGCTATCTGCGCTAGCCGTCCCTAATTTAGCAGTGTAAAATTAGAGGGAAGGCAACTACTCATCACCAACCACCGCCAACTCTTGGGCTACTCTTTCACTAACGAATAGTGAGATTGACCATAACTTTATAACGCCCCCACGGTTGAAAGGGCGAGCATGTCTGGTGTAACGGGGATTCGAAGCCGTGACCCTCGGATTACGAGTCGAGTGTCTTATCCACCTGGTCATGGCGAGCTGAATAGTAGAGAGATTGTCAGTTATTTATCGTCTATGGCAGTAATAAGTCAATATATCAACTAAATTTTTAACCTTGCCTATGAAATCAAGTTAACAAGGACGAAGAATATAGAATACATCCAAAATAAAGTTATCAAAATAATAATTGTGTAAATTTAATGTGTATCAGAAAGGGTAGATGATAGATTGGTAGATAATATTTTGAAAAAAAAATATTATTTGATTTCTATTTTACACAGCTTTCAACTACTCAGTAATTAAACACGTATTTAACTTTGTAAAATTTCTCAACATTCAATATAAGTAAATTACAAACGAATCATAATCATATTATATTTACAGCCTTAACTGTTCCAAAAACTATATTCATGGAGCTCACATACAACTATACAAACATCTAAACGTTGCCCGATAGATTTTACCAACGCTCTGTTAATTACTTTAGGAACATTAATAGAAGTAGACTGATTGCTATAAGTTTAATGAATAAAATAGGAACATGAATGTGTTTTCTGCTTTAAAATGTCTTCAAATTATCTATCTCAGATCATTCAACGTTGAGACACTTCAAGTTCAATTAATGTTTGATTTAAAATTATTTCACTTAGTGCTGTCTACTGGAACACGTACATGACTAGCATCAGCTGCAAAGTGGTCAAATTTTATAAACATGATTGAAAATACCTCGGTGTATAAAATGTAGCTTCCTACATACTTAAATGGTGTATTTAAATTACATTATCAGCTGCATGACTTGTCAGTAAGTGCAAAGTGGTCAAATTTTATAAACATGATTGAAAATACCTCGGTGTATAAAATGTAGCTTCCTACATACTTAAATGGTGTATTTAAATTACATTATCAGCTGCATGACTTGTCAGTAAGTGCAAAGTGGTCAAATTTTATAAACATGATTGAAAATACCTCGGTGTATAAAATGTAGCTTCCTACATACTTAAATGGTGTATTTAAATTACATTATCAGCTGCATGACTTGTCAGTAAGTGCAAAGTGGTCAAATTTTATAAACATGATTGAAAATACCTCGGTGTATAAAATGTAGCTTCCTACATACTTAAATTATTTATTTAAATTACATTATCAGCTGCATGACTTATCAGTAAGTGCAAAGTGGTCAAATTTTATAAACATGATCGAAGAGATGAAATAACAATCAGTGATGTCGAGAAACCCACTTGTTGAGAATTTTATATGCAAAAACGGCTTCTATTTAAAATATTTTCTCAACTCAAACGAGCCGTTTTTGCATATAAAATGATCAAAGAGACCTCGATGTATAAGAGTTATCTATCTACATACTTAAATGGTGTATTTAAATTACATTATTAGCTGCATGAGTTATCAGTAAGCCTGGGCAAACACTTAGTGTTATTGTGGAAGGAAAAGATTTTCATACACACCTGAACTTCCCAAGTCACCCTGATATTAAACTTTGTCTAACCCGAATTTTAAACTTAAAGTTTGGCACAAATAAAATAATATATTACAGTAACACACCTGAAAATCACAGCTGTTTTCTGAACATTTCAAACGTAATTCCAAAATAAAGAAGGAAGGAAATTAACCATGAACATTTTCCAAAATGCATTATTTGTCATGCGTTTTTTTTCATTAACTAAACTTTGTGTTAAGAAATAGCAATTAGTGTTTATGTAAGCTTAAGACATTTCAAATTAAGCTTTGCATTAGCAAATATTTCTGTGTAAACAAGATCTGTCTGTCCGAAAATTTTGAAAATGTAGCTTGAGGTGTATTCTGTTATTTTTTTGTCATGAATTGAATATAAGTAAATGAGTAGAAAAGTTGACGGTGAATCACATGGCGTGTATCTCAATTGCATAAGTGAAAGTGGAAATGACTAATGATTCGTTCCGTTATCGCAAAGTTATGCACTATTAAATTAGATCATCAAAGGTTTTTCTGTTTGGCTAACGCTTCCTCAAATCCCCAGTCTTCCTTTTGGGAAGGTATAGCATAAGCCTACATTTGCACCAGTTGGAGTTTTTCACATGCGAAAAATTACGTATAATTGCGACTGACTTCATATCGCTGAATCAACAGAATATTGTTCAAGTGATTAAACTTGCACATATCGTGCATTAAGATAGTCAAACTTTAGGATTGAAATTGAAGCCATGGAAGTTAATAAGAAAACTCGAAGGATAAAATTTACTGAAAACAACTCCGAAAAGAGAATTTATTTAATAAAAATTCGAAGTTTGAACAAGTCCTTGAAGCATTGACAGAGTATTGGAGTGACTTATTTTAACTGGAAGAGACAGAAGAAAAAGAAAATAGAAGGGAAAAGAAGTATGTTTTATAGAACAATTAACAAAGAAAAAAATTCATGGAAAAGGTGAACATTTGAAAGAGAAATTATTGTAAATAGAGTAAAATACTCTCAGAAGGCTAGTAATATCAAAGAGGAAGTTATTCATAATACAATACTCGAACTGGAGAAGGAATAACGGATCAATATCAACACTAGACTTCAAGAATTGCTACTGAAGTATACAGATATCTTAAACTTTACAACAGCATACAGGGACAGTAAAATAAGAGCTTTACACTGAGAAACTTTAAAATGATAAAAGATGTGAATCATGAAGGAAGGGACAATCGCATGAAAGATTCGTGGTTTCGGGAAAAAAATGATAGAGTTACAATAACCCCTAATAATCA
The DNA here is from genome assembly GCA_011833715.1 of Carcinoscorpius rotundicauda. NCBI lineage: Eukaryota > Metazoa > Arthropoda > Merostomata > Xiphosura > Limulidae > Carcinoscorpius > Carcinoscorpius rotundicauda. The sequence continues at coordinate 23,150,010 of CM022405.1, read as the reverse complement.
GATGTGTTTTTTTAATTATTAATCTAACTGAAAGAAAAATTGGATTAAAATTAAATATGATCATTTACATGAGATTTAATGTTTACTTGTACAAAGTTTTATATATATAACTGGCAGAAGATATGTCCGAACTTTCTAGGAATGTACAGTTTAAAGAATATTCCTATTATGTTTCAAATAAAGGTAATTCAGCAATAAAAGTAAAATTATATTTTTATCTTAAAAAATGATAAATCCTGAACTATGCTTAATTTATCTAAAAAATTCAATTATATTTCTGTTATTGAGATCGAAAGGAAGAAACAATTTTACCTCAAAGAAACGGAAATCTTTTAATAAGGATAAAGATTTCAATTTGAGTTTTTGAGAAAAACAGATAAAGATAAAAATGGGTTTTTATAATACAACAATTTTATAATCAGATGATATTGAACATGATTATGGACTTAATTGTTAATTTGTTTCTAGGTCAATAGTGAAGAATTACTTCATCTAACGTTTAATAAAAAAATCAATTTAAAACGCTTAGATCTAGTCCAAAAAATTATTTTTAGTCACGAGAAATATATTTTCTATTAAATTTCTTATACAGTAATAAAGTCGTTTCAACGTATACTAACAACTCTAAAGGGCAGTTATTTAATATATTACTTAATTATTTCGAAAAACAAAATTGTAGATTTATAAACACTCATTCTGTAATATTAAAGACTGCTTAGCATATAAATACGTTTGTTGGGATTTTAAATTCAATAAATACAAAAAATAAACTCACCTGTTCTTTTCAGCCATGACAATGTTCATCAAAATATTATATTGTAATTTACTGATTTTATTTTACAAATTCTTATCATTACGTAGATATTTTAAATAATTATTTCACAAACAAAAAATTAAATGTTCCAGCAACTCTTACTAATTGACTATTTATTTAACATTTATTAGCAAAAAATGTAGCTTAGGTAATATTAAAACTATACAAATAAAGACAAATAATGTATTTAGTTCGTTTTTGATCAGTAATTAATTTAATTGCCATGATATAAATGTGATATATCGTTTAAAACGATACGTTTTGAGAAATTTGTGATGATAAAACATATAATTTAAAATTAAAGATAAATTTACATAAGTTTCAAGTTCAATTTCGTGAAAAAAGACCTAATATAGACTACCAAATATTTTAACAAACGTATTTGAATTTAATTTAAAATTGTGAGAAGATCCATATTTTCAAATACTACCTTATTTTGGGCAAGTAAAAAACAAACATAAAGTATTAATTGGCCATGCCAGGCCCTTTATTGCTGCGATGGCCGGGAACAGTTGAAAGATTATAATGTTTAGTCATTTTTATCTTCTTGAGGAAACTGTTTCAGGAATCTGTCCGTTTATCCTACTTTGCTAAAATAACCAGGCCAGCATTTATAATTTGTTTGTTTGTTTTGGAATTTCGCACAAAGCTTCTCGAGGGCTATCTGTGCAAGCCGTCCCTAATTCAACAGTGTAAGACTAGAGGGAAGGCAGCTAGTCATCACCACCCACCGTCAACTCTTGGGCTGCTCTTTTACCAACGAAAAGCGGTATTGACTGAACAATATAACGCCCCCAGGGCTGGGAGGGCGAGAATCTTTGGCGCGACTCTTAGGTTACGAAGCGCACGCCTTAACGCGCTAGGCCATGCCAGGCCCCAGTATTTATAATACAAAAGAAATACACAGTTACGACAGAAAGTGTTCGTACCCCTGGGTCCCAAGTAGTTTTTGCTCATAACTTAAAAAGTGTCACAATTAGGCTAATGGACGTATTATCTATTATAAATATTATACTAATACACATCTACATAATTTTTTATTAAATTAAACGACAAATAAACTGTTTATAAACAAATAGCCAAAATTAGGAGAAGCATAAAGTGTTCGTACAGCTCAGAACGTATAACAAAAACTGATATTTTCGTGAAAATTTTGTTTAGTTTGGTGAATAAACTTCATTTTACCACTCCAGAACTAGACAATTAGTTTATAATTATTGGAATTTAGCCAGAAAAATAATATACTTCCGGCAATTTAGCGCCGTCTCCGTCATTATCTGCTTGGTCATCATGGCAAACAGGAAATAATTGTCCAGTGATTTAAAAAACTAAATTATTGTAACATTTAAGTCTCATTTGTCTCTTTCCGGTATTGCTACACAACTTAATGTGCCGAAATCTACTGTTCAAAGCACAATTGTCAAGTTTAAACTTACATGATCAACTGCAAACCTTCCTTGTTTTGGACGCCTCACCAAAATTCCAGAGAAAACCAAGAGGAAGGTTCTCAGAGAAGTTAGTAAGAACTCTCTTTTAACACGTAATGACATACAGAAACTGGTTAGGAAATCTAGGGTTGAAGTAAGCACCTCTACAGTTACGCTCTTCTGGGTTCAAACCATGCCGCCCTCGTAGAACTCCATATTTAAAGCCTGTTCATTTAGAAGCACGATTGAGGTATGCAAGAAAGCATTAGATAAACCCTTTATCTATTAGAAGAGTATTCTTTGGTCAGAAGAGACTAAAATTGAACTTTTCGGCCATAATTATGCTCGCAATATTTTTCGTAAGAAGGGGGACAAAATTCCTACAGTTAAACACGGAGGTGGCTCGATCATACTATGGGGTTTATTCAGCTCTTTTGGTGTAGGCAGCGGTGAACCGCGTCAAGGGAATTACGAAAAAAGAAGAGTACGTTCATATATTAGGCACTTATATCAAGAATGATGCTCGGAACTTGCGGCTTGGGCGTCGTTAGATCTCCCAGCACGACAAAAATCCTAAAAGCAAATCGAAATATGTGCAATCTTGGTTGCAGAGGAACCATATAAGCGTTCTGGAGTAGCCATCGCAGTCACCCAATCTTAACCCAGTTGAAAACGTTTGGCATGAGTTGAATTACCAGGGTTTATCAGCGTCATCCGAAAATCTTGCAAGAGTTGCAAGCCTTCTATAAAGAAGAATGAAAGAAAATACCAGTAGAGTACTGTCAAACGATCATGGAGGGCTATGAGGAGAAATTGTGCCAAATAATTCACCTGAAAGGCTACACAACTGACCATTAAAGTAAATGCACAAACACTTTCTGCCCCTCCTATGTTTGGTTATTTGTTTATATAGCAGTTTATTTGTCGTTCAATTTACATGAAAAATTATGTAGATATATATTGTTATCATACTTATAATATACTTTACTTTCCTTATCCTACTCATGATACTTTTTAAGTTATGAGGAAAAACTACTCACGACGCAGAGGTACGAACACTTTCTGTCGTAACTGTACCGATGATTGATATTTTATTGTTCGTATTATTCGCATAGTAAGCATTTATTTAACCACAAAGACGACTTCGGATATGATTCATTTTTATTTCTTCAAATAAATAATTTCAGTTGCATTTTAATTTCAAGCTGCAACATTTAGCTTTAAAACGGAAACTTTTAATAACTTCACTTTTAGATGACGTTCAGTGTATTCCGATTATTGTTTACTGTCAAAAATAAACTTCATATATTAGTTAATGTGAATAACAAGCTGGAACAACTTTCAAATAAGTGGATTCGTTTGTTTCTGTTCAAAAATCCACGCTAAGCTACTCAATAGCTATTTCTGTTAACTGTTTCTAATTCTTAACTAATAGAATAGCAGATATATAGCTCGTTCACAGCACCTACCTCCAACTGTTAGGCTACTCTGTTTGACCATATTTCACGATTACCCTGTTAAAGCTTTCACGGCTTTAAAGTTTGATTGTTTTAAGAGTAACAGGATACTTGCTAACCATTGGTCACATCCGGTTTATAAATAAGATGATAGTCATAAAAAAAGTTTTATACTGTAGTAGAACGTTAAGTTCAATAAATTCGTAAATAAGCTCCTGGATGTGAAATAATATATAATAGTTTCTCCATGGTGTGTTTGATGTTTTAATATATAATTTAATTAATAATTAGCCCTATGTCTAACAATTACTACGTAAGGCTAAATATAAAGCTACTGTTCGAAGAGAAAAATTATGTGTACAAACCATGAACTCTTAATAAGTGTTGGTTTGAAGTAACTTGAAACTACAATAAGAAATAGAATCAACCATTCTGCACAAAAAATAACAACACGTTACTTACATATCTGTATTTTGTCCACCTTGGAGATCGAAAACCGATTTCTAGCGTAAAAACAACTGAGCCGAAGACATAAGCAAATATTGTATTATTTTACCATTTCTTTGAATTAGGTAATAAATACTTTGAAGTAGGTGATAAACTTAAGGTATTTTACGCTCCTAACTGTAAAACATGAAAAATGTATGCTAATATATGTTAATTAAAACATATTATCCTAGCTATAAAATGATGGATGAGCCCATGTTAATAGTGACGTGTATGTGTGTTTATATATATATATATGTATTTAACCTAGACCATACTTTGGAGAATATGTTAAATACTATAGTTCCATAAAAATTTTCTTTTTTACTAAAAAATATATTTTTAAACGTTTTGAAAATGAATTACAATTTTACTACTTGTGTTTATCAATTAAGTCTATTTACGTCCCCATGAACTACCATGCTCCAGTCAAAATGACAACACTGTTAATCATATTAGAATATTTATATATGTAAATACAGTAATAATTATATACACGTATATGTGTCTTTGAGTGGATTTTCCTTAAGTTAAATCAAATTTTAACCTAATATTTTTATTTATGCATTTGTTTTATATTGGAAATATACGTCAAATATTTGAACGCACACTTGGCCTGCACCCTCGTTTATCATGCTGTCATCATCAAATTTTTTAAAAGGAGGATTATAAGATAACTGATACTGAATGTGAAAAAAATAATATAGATATATGTAATAAACCCAGTTTAAATCCCAAATTATATGAGATATATTTATGTTAATATAAACGTTGCCATTATGGACTGGGTGTGGAGCTATCTTTCAATGAACGTTTTACAAATGTGTAATAGAATGGTGTTTATTATATCAAAATAGTAGCATAAATGGTTTATCCCTCAAGTGAAATGAATACATGCGATAAGGATAAAATCTGTTTTCTTGTTTACTGAATTTTCTGCAAAGCTATACCAGGACTAGTTGTGCTAACTGTCCTTAAATTTGAAGGGGTTATTAAATTTGTGAATAGCGTACCTATTTGTTCTTAAGCACAGGCTATAGAATAGGTTATCTGTGCTCTTTCAACCGCGGGTGTCGAAATCGAATTTTTAGCGTAAAAATCGTCTAACGTATCATTAAGACATCAGGGGACCAAAAATGCAAGTGAAAACGACAGTATTTTTTAACGGACCTTTGAATTACTGTAATAAAGAAAGTAATAAACCTGAGCTATATTTTACGCCCCTTTCTATAAAATTGAAACTATATCCTGCTCCATAGTTGTTAAGTTTGCGTTCTGTTGTCTTAAAACGAGTTTCTTGGTTTTGAATTGTGGGTATATTATGAGTATGTCGTTCGTATCTCACTATTCAATTAATATATTGCAGAATTTAGTTATGTATTCTGTTAACTAGTTGTCTTCCTCCTAGTCTGTCGCTTCAAAACATGAACCGTCAACCCTTTGGCTACTTTTGTCAGACTGAATAGTGGATCTGATTTTCATTTTTATTTTGTGTGTTAACACTGATCCATGTGAGTAGCGCGCTAACTAATTGGCTACGCTTGTCTAAACATTACGAAAAAAATGGTTCTGAGTAATGCGTGAAGCGACACTAATTTCTTCAAAAAGTGTATTTTATCTTCTCGAGATATAATGATTTTTGTTTTTTTTTGTCATTATTAGATAAGTAACTCAAACTCCTCTCGTTAAAAAGAGAAACTAAGCATTGATAAGAAATAAGGGGAACTAACCAAACACAATATTTAAAGGAAATGCTTTATATCGAAGTCACATTTAAGATATAAAACGGCTTCCAATAACGTACGTTTTTTTATATCTAATTTACATGACGCATGCTCCATTTAAACCTCAAACAAAATAAAACTGCACGACTTAATGCAGTGAATAATAAATCACATTACGACTTATTTTTGACAATCTCTGTATTTCTCTTTGCTCAGTAACAAATAATTGTGATAATCATATATAAGAATACAAATAAAAGTAATTGTTTGTTTTGCATTTCGCGCAAAACAACTCGAGGGCTATCGGCTCTAGCCGTCTATAATTTTTCAGTGTAAGACTAGAGAGAAGGCAGTTACTCATCATCACCCACTGCCAACTCTTGGGCTATTCTTTTACCAACGAATAAGAGGACTGACCGTCACATTATAATGCCCCCACAGCTTAAAAGGTGAGCCTCTTTAGTGTGACGAGGTTCGATGCCGCGTCTCTCAGATTATGAGTCGATTGTCTTATCTACCTGGTAAATAATAACATAGCATTCTTATATGTTAGTTCTTCATAATTATCTGTTGTTTTCGTATAAGGCCGGGTGTTCCAGAAATTAACTTGCCCTCTTACAGTTCTTAATGTACATAGACCTCGTCACGTTGCAGTAAAATTATACTCCGAAATCTGGAGACGTGGGTGTTTTATGAGAATGATATTCACATCCCACCAATTTAAAGCAATTCAACAATTGACGATGTTCTCTATTAACTTAATGCATTCCTTATAGTTTATCATTTCAAAATAATAATGGCTAGCGTAGACACCTTTTATGTGGCTATACGCGACCATCTGAAAGAAGAAGGTGCTTTAGAGACATTCAAAAAATTTTTCTTTCATGCCGCAAGGCGTTTATTAATTACTTAATCCTTTTAGTTTGGCTTAGACTTTATTGTTAACCAAATGTGATAAAACAGCCCAAAATAATCAATAAACTTACTTTTAGCTACATATCTTTGAGTCAACCGAAGTAATAATGTAACTATTGGTAACAAAGAAGGGTCCGCATAACATACCGGAATCGGAAAGCGTTGAACAAAATATATGATATTTAAGACTTAATTTGAAAAATGATTTGCTGGGATGATTTATACGGAAATAGCATAGTGGTCATTTCGATTCTCTATCTCCCCAAAGCTGATCATTCTCACTACTTTGGTCATGTGGATCTAGCCAATAACAAACATTTATGTAACAATTCAGACATTGATTTTCTTGAATGAAAACAGCTCAAGAACACCAGCTTTAGCAATAAATTATTCTCCAGCATACATTCTACACTTACATCCTACACATAAATCATTCTCCACCATACATTATACACGTAAATCATTCTAAACCATACATTATCCACATAAATCATTCTCCACCGTACATTTTACATATAAATCATTCTACATCACACATTCTACACATAAATTGTTCTACACTTACATCTTACACAAAGATTATTTTACACCATACATTCTATAGACAAATCATTCTGCACTTACATCCTACACATAAATCATTCTCCACCATACCTTCTGCACATAAATTATTCTACACTTACATTCTGCATATAAATCATTTTACACTTACTTCCTACACACAAATCATTTTATACTGTACATTCTAATTCCCCACATAAGTCATTGCACACATAAATCATTCTCCACCGTACATTTTACATATAAATCATTCTACATCATACATTCTACACATAAATTGTTTTACACTTACATCTTACACATAAATTATTTTACACCATACATTCTATAGACAAATCATTCTGCACTTATACACATAAATCATTCTTCACCATACATTCTACACATAAATCCTTCTCCACCGTACATTTTACACGTAAATCATTCTACACTTACATTTTACGCATACATTCTAAACATAATTCATTTTACACTTACATCCTACACATAAATCATTCTCCACTATGCATTCTACACATAAATCATTCTACACTTAAAACCGACACATAAATCACTCTTTACTTACATTCTTCACATAAATCATTTTACACTTATATCCTGCACATAAATCATTTTACACTTATATCCTACACATAAATCATTCTCCACCGTACATTCTACACATAAATTATTCTACACCACACATTTTACACATATATCATTCTACACTTACATCCTACACATAAATCATTCTCCACCATAGATTCTCTACATAAATTATTTTCCACCATACATTCTACACAAGAAATCATTTATACTTACACTCTACACCACACATTCTACACAAGAAATCATTTACACTTACACTCTACACCACATATTCTACACAAGAAATCAATCATTTACACTTACACTCTACACCACACATTCTACACAAGAAATCATTTACACTTACACTCTACACCACACATTCTACACAAGAAATCAATCATTTACACTTACACTCTACACCACACATTCTACACAAGAAATCATTTACACTTACACTCTACACCACACATTCTACACAAGAAATCATTTACACTTACACTCTACACCACACATTCTACACAAGAAATCATTTACACTTACACTCTACACCACACATTCTACACAAGAAATCATTTACACTTACACTCTACACCACACATTCTACACAAGAAATCATTTACACTTACACTCTACACCACACATTCTACACAAGAAATCATTTACACTTACACTCTACACCACACATTCTACACAAGAAATCATTTACACTTACACTCTACACCACACATTCTACACAAGAAATCATTTACACTTACACTCTACACCACGCATTCTACACAAGAAATCATTATACACGTACATTCTACAAATAAATAAATCAGCGTCATACATTCTCCACTTAAATCTCTCTACACATACATTCTCCACTTAAATCTCTCTACACATACATTCTCCACTTAAATCTCTCTACACATACATTCTCCACATAAATCATTCTATACATACTTTCTCTACATAAATCACTCTATACAATACATTCTACATCATACATTCTCTATATAAATCACTCCATACAATACATTCTACATCATACATTCTCGATGTAAATCTACACTATACATTCTCCACATAAATCACTCTGCACATGCATTCTTCTGTAACCACTATATGTTGTGCTTCTTCAAAAATTCACAACATTCTTCTTCGATCTCAATTTTTTCTTCATCATCATTACCATTACTGTTCACAATGTTCTACAAGTAATTTGTTGCTTACGATATCCTACAAATAATTTACTGTTTACAATGTTAATTTACTGTTTACAATGTTAATTTACAGCTTACGATGTCCTACAAGTGAATTACTGTTTACAATGTTCTACATGTAATTTATGTTTAAGACGTCCTACAAGTAATTTATTGTTTACAATGTTTTACAAGTAATTTACAGTTTACGACGTCATACAAGTGAATTACTGTTTACAATGTTCTACATGTAATTTATGTTTAAAACGTCCTACAAGTAAATTATTCTATATTCTGCAGGTTATTCCTCATAATATTTGTTCTCAAAATCCTGCAGCTTTTTTTTGTTTTTGTTACCATAATCAGACCTCCAAATGTTCAGTTTGTTTATTTCTGTATAGACAGTTTTCTAACAGCCAAAACTGGTCATGCTTTGCGACTTCATATTATGGTTTTCTCCAGTATAGAGGCTTTATTGGTATCAATCTGCAGTTATTTCAAACAAATTAATTATGCCGATACGTTATCTTTAAGATATTAGCTGTAGATATTGTATTACAATAACACCATGACCTAAATCAAAGCTTAGTAAAAAAAAAGAAATCTTCATCAACCGAAAAAGAAAAGTATTGTATCTCTTCTAATAGTTTTTATTTAGCAAAACATCAGGATTCTTTAGATGACAGTGCATATTAAGTAAACATTAAACACAATTGAAGATTTATGGATATACGTTTCACGAAGGTTAAATACCGTACGTAGTCTGGGTGGTCTAGGTGGCTCCAAAATTGATTGTTAACAATAAACACTACAAAATAAAACAGTTTTGTACAGTAAAATAATTACATTATACCTAAAATTAATAACAGATTAGTAGAGTCATGTTTCTTAGCAACAAGCAGATTGTAATACGTTAACAAATTGGTACTTAATTCGTGTTAAATATTTCGTCAGTACTCAGAAGGAGATTAAAAAGCATTAGAAAAATAAGACACTAATATATCAATTCACATCTCAACAGAACATCAACTTTAAACAAATCATACTAGGAATAGGTGTTGTTGTATACGAGTTCGACCATGCGACAATCGGCAAGTCAAATTTGTTTATTTCCTTCCTCCGGTTGTTGATACTGAAGCGACATGTAATCTAATCTAGAAGAGTGGCCGTAACGAAGAGAAACTAAACAGCAGCAAGCACTTTTTCTGCACAAAGAAAAACTGGAGAAAAATATGACTTTACCTTCGTAGGTTTTCTTTAAATAAGTTCATTTTCGTGGGTTAAAACACTTCTAAGTGCACTGGCGTATGAATTCGATATTAAACCCCCAGTGGCTCAGCGGCATGTCTGCGGACTTACAACGCTAAAACCCGGGTTTCGACACCCGTGGTGGGCAGAGCACAGATAGCTCATTGTGTAGCTTTGTGCTTAATTCAAAACAATAACAAACAACAAGAAATCGATATTGATAAATAACATACATTTCTTTAAACGACAACGTGTTTTAAGCGCTGTGAAGAGGTTAAGTGAGTACTTTTTTTCTGTCGACAATATCTACTGTTCTCGTAGAAATGTTCACCCCTCCTGGTACAGCTTTAAGTGTTCGAGCTTACAACGCAAAAATCAGGGGTTGAATTCTCACCGGTGGACACAATTGAAAGCTCGATGCGACTTTGCTATAAGAAAAACACATATTCCTAGAAATACTGACGTCAGAAGTTAATTCATTGAAGTTTTTGTTGTTCAAATATATAAATGTTCTGATCAAACATTTAGCTTTCCTATTAATAAGCGTTTGTCACAATTTAATTGATTTAAAGCAGTAAATCATAGATAGGAGCTAAATATTTTTATTGTTTTAATAGTTTAACTCTTGAATTATATTACGTTGTCATGCTACTGTTTATTTATGTGTGTGTGTGTTTTGAATTCCGTGCAAAGCTACAAGAGAGCTGTCTGCGCAAGCCGTTTCCAAGTTAGCAGTGCAAGACCAGAGGGTAGGCAGCACCATTCACTGCCAGCTCTTGGGCTATTATTTTATAAACGAAATTGGGATTGACCTTAGCATTATAACACATCCACAGCTCAAAGGACGATCATGTTTGATGTAACGGGGACTCGAACCCACGACATGTTCATTGCGAGTCGAGAGCGCACTAATCACCTCGCCATGCCGGCCCCGTGATGTAACTAAATACCTAAACCTATTTGACTTTTTCTTTTTTCATCTTATTTCATTAAATTTAGATTTGATATGGTTCAGTATTTAGCTTACACAAAACCATTAGCACAGAAACAAACTCTGCACTTCAAGACAATGGCATGCTATAAAAGTGACAATCAAATTCCGTTGTTACATCAGAAAATAATTCAGAAAATGGTTCAGAATAAGCGATGACAATGTACAGATAGTTTTTGAAACCAACAGAAAAGGATTTTAATTTTCACTCTAACATCTTTAAAGTTAAATATACTATTTTAGTATCTGTTGAAAATTATGTTGATCTTGTAGTACTTTACAAAGTTATCGTTATTCACCTTTCATTATAACCTTTAAAAATGTAATATTTTACTTCAAAGATTATCTTTTAATTAACCACTATCAGTATCTCCTGAAAATATTCTCGCTATATATATACACAGTAAACTGGCCAAGTGTGTTAAGACGTTCGACCAGTAATCCGAGGGTCGCGGTTTCGAATTCCGCTTGCACCCAACATGCTGGCCCTTTCATCGTGGAGGCATTGTAATGCGACGGTCAATCCCACTATTCATTGGTAAAAAAGTAGCCCAAGAGTTGGTGATCGGTGGTGATGACTAGCCAGCTGCCTTCCCTCTAGTCTTACACTGCTAAATTATGGATGGCTAGGGCAGATAGCCCTCGAGTAGCTTTGCGCAAAAATTCAAAACAAACAAACCAACAGTCAGCTGTGTGAGTGGAGTGCAGTAAAAACGTTGTGAAAATGGAGGTAATATTCAATTATATGACTACACCTTAAAATATCTCTATGTGCAACAAGTGATTTGATGGTCATAACGTCTTTTGGAAAACTATTATTTATTTATATTAAGTTGCTATAATAACCAGTTTAACTTAACACGTAGTTTATTTTATTGATTATTGTAAATTTCCCTTTTGATTTTTACCTTAAGTCAGTATAATTAGTTTCAGAATGACAATGATTTCAGTAAATCAGATTCAAAGTACTTACTCACCCTTTCAACAACTCTTTATATTGAGAAAACTAGAATATTTTTGAAATTCAATTTTCTGTTTGAAAAAAAAAAGTAAGAAAAAGCCAGGAGCAAAAAAACTGGGTTGTTGTATCAAACAAGTTAGCTGTGGTTATCGACCGTTCAGGCTCATTCTTTATTTGGTCTCGTAATAAAAATGTTAATTTTTTTCCAGGTAAGGGCTAGATGTTTTCAAAAATTCTGATGTTAAATCACTTATGCGATGGATAAGATAGTTTACTGTTATAAATTTCTTTATCATTTCGTATTAAAAAAAAAACAAAATTGACTTAACAAATTTCAGGTCACATAATAAAATACACACGTCACAAACATGTTTAATTATTTTTAGTTTTTATATAATTTATGTCTACACGTGTTTGTTTAATCATTTCGTGTTCACTTTTAGATTTGTCTTAATGTGAAATAATAAAATGTGCTAATTAAAAAGTAAAGTTGTTTAAAGCTGGTAGATAGAAAGGTAGAAGCTAACAGTGTCGAGAATCCCTAAGTTTTGCTAGACAACTAATAAATCGATATATTTTAATTTTGTAACGTCAAGAAGGCTCTCGTGATGGTTAGGTAGGTTGACTTACAATCTGCGGGTAGCAGGATAGAAATTCGGTCTAGCACGTGCTTGTCCTTTCAGAGATGGGCTGTTATAATCTGATGATTAATGCCATTATTCGTGAGTAAAGAGTATCTTAAAAGTTGGCCGTGGAATATGCCATCCGATTAGCACGTTGTTGGTCATCAACTGAAAATTAGGGACTGTAGTAGTTTGCTTTAGTATCTTTGCTCTAAACAAAAACTATTATGAAAGCAACGATTAAGCTTATAATAGGTTATCACATCATTCGAAAAAATATTTAGACATTATGTGTGTCTTATTGTTTTTCTAGCCGTTTCTTGATATGATCCCACTTCTGACATATTTTAGTTACCAGATCAAACATTTTACTAAGATGGCAAGAATTATCTAAATTATGTAGTTTTTCATTGAGTCTTACCAATGAAGTTTATTGTTTCATTAATATTAATAACTAGCTTGCAAGGTTTGGAAGAAATCCAAACAACAGAGTACCACAATTATCTGAATTGTTAATGTTTAAGTTAACGTTTAAATAAAATAGGCTATCGTCGTTGGCAATAAATAAAATTAACTTACCTCACAGTTTAGCAAATAATAATCGCTACAGAGTGGGATTCTTACACACAAAAATCAATGTGCTACTACACATTAGGAGAAAAGATATAAAGATAATATCGTAATTTTGTTATGCGGAACAGTTTATTAACAATCTCTGTATTCTATGCTTTCAAAAGAAAATTATTAACAATATTTCTAAACAAATATTTTTTCAATTCAAATTATCACAACAGAAATTGTATTCAAAACAAAATGAAACTTGGTTAAGAAATGCTTTAACTTGAGGAAAGTTCAAATGATTTTGCAGCCTCAGTACATTATTGTATTTCATGTTATCACGTCAGATCATGTTATATTTGAAGATATCACAATCAACTTTACGCTCGTGGATTCTCACTTGCTAAGAACTTACCACGGTTTGAGTACAGTTTGTTGCAGGTGTTGTTCCGAATGGTCTTGGTTTATCCATATAATAAAACAAAATATAAAAAAGTAAAGTGAAATATTCCAGTGTTGTAAGTTAGTATATACCAGTTTTATTATTTTAAATAAATTATTTTAATAGACTGCATTTTTATTTGTATTGAGCTTCCAGGTTTTATAGATTTGAGATACCACGAAAACAAATGTACGTATGTGATTTACAAGGGGAACCAAAAACAATATGTGTTGTAGAGATTATTTATACTTTCAAAATAAATCAACTTAAATATGTAGATGAGAAACAAAATAATTTTGAAAAACTAATAACTGAATAAAGGCAGTACAATCTAAATGGCAGACTGCTGTAAATCAGTTCATAAAAAAAGAATTAAGATTACAATGCATTAAATAATTAATTAAAAGTTATTCTTGTTGTTATGTATATGTGTAAATATTTTGTAAACGAAAACATGTCGTGTTGTGTTTGAATTTTCATTTGTTTTATTCATTTTTCCATATTGATATTATTGTTTCGAAGTTTAAACTAATATTTTGTTATTCATTTAGGGTAACATTTTAGAATTTTCTTGAATTAAGTAGACCAATCATATGTTTGTAAATGAGTGCTGGTGACTTCGTGTCTAGACGGGTAGTCTCGTGCAAGAACGGACACGCGCGGATTGCTCTAGAGTTGTATGGAAATTGCAAGATTGTTCGAGAAATAAGCCTACCGGTATAAAAGACGGTGACGAGAGATAGATTCAGTCATCAGATTTTATTCGAAAAAATAAGATAGATTCAGTCATTAGTTTTATTCGAAGAATAAGAGTGAGATTCAGGCATCAGTTTTAGTTATTTGAGAAAGATTAAGTGTTTGCTGTGAATATTCAACTTGAATTTGTGATTGAAGTTAGATCTACGGAAGTTGTGATTTTATTTCGTCAGTCTCTACGATACATCTGAATTACTGCTTGAGCTGAGAGACAGCGATTTCATTGAACTGTGAACTGTTTCGGAATTTCTTCGTGGGACCAAATTCACACCCTAGACTGGAATTTGAGACTTTAATTTTAGATCATTACATTAGATACAGGCCAGTACCGTTTTGTATTGTGATTTATTTTGAAGTTTGAAACTAATATTATTTTGTTTTGTAATTAATTTCGAATGTTGTAACTTAATATCTGTCACTGTTATTATATAATTTATGTTATATCTGTTATATTTGTTAATAGTTTAGTGTAATAAATTATACAAGCTGTTATCTGTGTTTTTCTGTTGCGTTTAGTCTACGAAGAACATAAAACATTAAAAAATACGTAACATTGTTTACAGCGTTTTAAGACATAAATATTTATGTAAAACTGTAAAATGTAACACAAATGTAGGTTTTTACAATGAGGACTGATGGCCACGTAGTTAAGGCATTGGATTCGCACTCTGAGGTTTGCCGGTTCGAATCTTCGTCACACGAAACATACTCGCCCTCTTAGATGTGGGGTGTAAAAATGTGACGGTCAATCCCACTATTCGTTGGTAAAATAATAGCTCAAGAGTTGGCTGTGGGTGGTGATGACTAGCTGCTTTCTCTCTATTCTCACACTGCTAAATTAGAGACGGCTAGCACAGATAGCCCTCGTGTAGTTTTGTGCGAAATTCTACAACAAACAATGAGGATTCAGATGGGTTTCTTTTTACGATTTTGTCAACAAGTTTACATTTAAGCAACCAGGAAAAAACAAATTAAAAATCTATAGAGATAATTTACTAAAATTATTTTTAAGTTGCTGGATTGTTTTCGATTTTAAACTGCATATGCGTTTAGTTCTCCGATGAGATAGCGGTGACTAATAAGGCGTTCGATACCTCTAGGTGGAAACAGTTAAGTGGTTTTGTTGTAAGGAAACACATATTTCACTCGCAAACGCAAACTAACGTGGCAGGGTTTAGTTAAGAAAGAGAGAAGTCAAAAGAGGATTTTTTTATTCTGCTGGGGTGTTAAGGAACGTTGTGGTTCCTCGTCATCCCCTTTCGTGGAAGATTATTGAATTTAGCTGGGTTTCTTTTTAACTCTTTTTTTGGGTAAAGAAGTGGAGTTGGTTATAATTAATATTATTCATGAACAAGGCAAAGGTAGCACCGGAGAAAAACAGCCAGAACTCGTCCCGATAGGCAGATGTCACAGTAAATGTGAACACAAACGACCCGATTCAGGGCAAGGCAATAAATTTGACTGGGCTGGGATCTAAAGATCCAATGCCTAAGTTTTTGCTGTGGGGAGAAACGGGCACGTCCCAAAAAAAATCACTTTCACAGGATAGGCGCCGAAAGTTTTACCTGTCCGGTGCCCGAAACCTGAAAAAAAAAAAACATAATATTTACGCGAATTTTGCCCTTTAATTACTTTGTTGTATGATTTGTGATTCTTGAGATATGTTGCATGGTGAAATAAATTTGGTTGGTGAACTAGTTAATTTAGAGAGTGATGCCGTTAATTTGTTTTCGTATTTCACCAGTTTTTCCATTTATTTTTATAAGAAGCTGACGAAATAAATAAGTAGGGTGTTATTTAAAATTGGTTTTACTTCTTTGGTAAGAATGAATAGAAACTTATGTTTACATCACAATAAAATAACAAACATATTGAATGAAACATCACTGTTAAAACTAATCTATTAATACCATAAAAGTATGGTTTAATGTTTCAAAGATAAACTTGAAATAGTCTACAATAACTCTTTCGTTTACACTCCAAAAACGTTTTTTATTCAATGTTCGAGAATACTCGTCAAAGTTAAAAAATTTTAAATTAAAAAAAAAATTCAGCTCCAAGGAGCGTGTGTTATTGTTATTTTGAATTAAGCACAAATCTACACAATGGGCTATCTCTATTCTGCCCATCACGGATATCGAAACCCGGTTTTTAGCGCTGCAAGTCCACAGACATATCGCCAAGCCACTGAAGGTGCAGGAACGTGTGTGTGTTATCTTATAGCAAAACCACATTAGGCTACCTGCTGAGTTCACCGAGGGAAAAACTGTAAAGAACGAAATATTGTTGGTAAAATGAATATAATAAGTAATTTCAGAAGCACTGGTAGTTATATCTTAATTTGAGGTGTCTGACGTTTAAGTGTAATGGACCTATTGGAAAGAAAATGGATATAAACTATAATGCCTGTATATTTTATCATGAGTACTGTATTTTTATTCGTAACACTCTAATGGACTACGCTTTCTCCCATTTTCAGAACTCGTTATCCCAATAGACTCTATAATAAAAATCGTGTTTTATTTGTTTTGCTGCCTATTCTCATCGCTGTATTTTGATGATGAGAACTGAATCAGTTTTTATTGTTGATAATAGTGTAACAGTTAAACATAAATAAGTATTCAGCTATTTTTAAACCTATTAGTAATTAAAATATTTTTTTAAAGCACCGGAGCGTTTAGGGTAGTTTTGGAACTGAGAAAAACTGTGAAGACTATTACACCCTTGTGCAAATTAATTGAAACAAATGGTCATTTTACAATATTTTCAGCATGGTGGTAGGCTCGCGTGACCCGCTGATTTCCTTTAATAGTCATTTTTTTTCACGCAGATGGCGTCATTACCTGTGTTTCGCAGTACGGTCGATTTATTTTTGGGATATATGACGAAATTTTGAGGAATATTACGTCATTCAAAATTGCGTTAGAAGGGCAAGGAGATAAGTCAAAAACAACTTCTTACTCACCCAATGAAGAAAAACGGTATCAATAGGGTCTGAAATACAAGAACTGGACGCAAGAACAATGAAGAAAGGTGTTATTCAGTGACGAGACTCATTTCTTCGTACAAGGCCAAACAAGTCTGCATGTTTGCAGATTTCCACGTGAGAAACTTTGAGAATCTCACATCAATCAGTTCGTAAAACATCCCTTGAAGAAGATGTTTTGTGGCTTTTTCAGCTACTATGGCGTCGGAGGCTTACATATCGTAGAAGGTATGATGGGAGGACCACAGTGCATCAAAGTTTTGCAGAAAAGAGACGTTCCGGAATTCAAAAAGAGATTTCCAGATGGATCTGGCATTTTTCAACGAGATCTGACTCCGTGCAATACATCGAAACTTGTGAAGAATTTTGGGACTACAACGCAAATAAAGGTGCTGGACTGCCCTGGAAACTCTTTGTACTTAAATCCTATTAAAAATCCTTGAGCGATTTGTAAAGAAAGACTTCGGGAAAAAGACTGTACTACGAAAGATATGCTAATTGAGGCCATAATCGAGGTGTGGTACCGCGATCCATAAAAAAGTTAAGATTGCAGTCAACTCGTGGACTCAATGCCAAAGAGGATTAATGATCTTCTGAATAATAAAGGCGTTCATATCATGTATTAATTTGTGAGTAATTTTTGGATTCTCAGAAATAAAACGCACAAAATTGAAAAAATCGTATTTTTTTCAGTCTTTTTTCAATTAATTTACACAAAGGAGTATACGAGGCCTGGTATGGCCAGGGGATTAGAATGCTCAACTCGTAATCAAATGATCGCGGGTTTGAATCCACTTCACACCAAACATACTCGGCCTTCTAGCAGTGAGGCTTTATGATGTGACGATCAATCCTACTGTTTGTGGGTAAAAGAGCAGCCAAAGAGTTAGCAGTAGGTGATGATGACAACCTGTCTTTCTTTTAGTCTTACACTGCTAAATTAGGGACGGCTAGTGCAGATAGTCCTCGTGTAACTTTGCGCTAAATTCAAAAACAAACAAACTCTACTATTAAACTGTATAACATGGATACTGATGTATTTTCTTTTAGTTTTACGAATATAACATGGGTGTATAATGGATGCGTATTTATTTATTACAAACTGGTTTAAAAGATTTCATCAACAGCGTTTGGCCTTCCCCCATATAAACGAACTGATCATTCAGTGGCTATACATGTTAAATTGAGCATTAAATATAGCTGACGATCTAATTGTAAATGTATATCTGTATTACAGTAAGTGGGTGGCGATGACTAGCTGCCTCTCCTCTAGTTTTACACTGCTAAATAAGAGATAGCTAATGCAGATAGATCTTGTGAAGCTTTGTTCAAATTTCAAAAAAATTTCACCAGGGAAACAATAATACAAAGAAGCTAAGATCGTTTGTAATAAACAAGGTTAATGAAAAATCTAAAATCAAAACAATTTGAAATATATAAAATGCAAAACGTAAAAAAAAACTCTAAACATTGTGAAAGTCCGTAATACATTACAAAAAACACAAGTAAGGGATCAAGGTTAAAACATATTTAAAAAATCGATGTTCAAAAAGAAAATTCTATTTTAAAGTTGGTCAGTCTTAGTACATAGATTCCTATTAAACAATTCCTGTTATTCAAGTGTGCGAACATGATAGTAGTGGAAGTTTGAATAACTAATAATAATTTACTATCAGAGACAGTTATGCACTTAGAGCGAAACTAAAAAATAAATCTCGACATCAGTACGGCTTGTTAAATATCCTTTTCTTAAGCCTTTATCCCCTAGTGGCGCAGAGTTATGTCGTCTGCGGTCTTACAACACAAGAATAAGGTTTTTGATACTCGTGGCAGACAGAACACAGATAACCCATTTTGTAGCTTTGTGTTTAACTTCAAATATCAACTTACGCTTTTAGTTATAAACATTAAAATGTATCGTTTCCTTGGTTTGAAAGACTCACTGATAACGATAATTTTGGCTAGCTTAGTGTATTTAGGTTAGTTGTAAATACACATACGAAATGTTGAGTTTGGTTTATTGAAAAGAAAAAGAAATATGTTTACGTTATTACTAAAACTAAACAACAAATTAATTGCTACAAAATAAAGTATGGGCTAAGGTTTCTGGAGAGACATATTAAGGGGAGAAAATATAACACAGTATCTCATAATGAGCATCCTACATTCCAAAATATATATTGCCAGACTTGAAGAGTACTTATTGAAGTTTTACTTGCGTAAATGATCTGTTATAGCCATGGTATTGAGGAAAGTATTTGATCTCAACTCTATTACGAATAGTAAAGTTTCAAGTTTGGAGTGCATTCCAGCATATTAAATTTCAAATTTAATTGCAAATAATACTTTTTATTTTATTTCAACAATATTTCCCTAAAACTATTTTCGAACTGATATTTTGAGGTTTTGTAGTATTTATGTTGTGTAATTCGCCAAATCATACTTAAAATATGTTAAATCTTTCGTTTCTGCACAGCTCCAAGTTGTTTTGTCTGTAAATAATAAACTTTTTCATTTTTGTTTACATATGTTTATTTTTTTCTAAAGCACATAATTTTACCTGGTAACAAACTATAATACCTGAAAACATACAGCTGCTAAAACTACACATAAAGGTTAAATACCATTAGATAGAGACCACGAAGCTGCTACCGTCAATGCAAAATGAATAAACTCGTGTGACAAGTGATGGATGATTTATAAGAGAGTGATTTCCTGTAGAAAATAACATCATAATTTAGTACGAGTTTTATAAGACTTAAGAACAAATCTGAAACCTTGGAATTATTTATAACTTCTTTAAAAGTTTCTCGTGCTTCTGAAAATGTGTTAATATTATATTTGTCTAAAACTAGATGTCTCCTTCTGTGACAATGAATCAGATAAACCTTAGTGAATTTACAAAGTAAGGTAGCGACTTAAAATATTCCTTATTTATTGAAAGTTATTGTTACGTTTTAAAACAGTGAACACTTGGAAAATAATTTATAACGTATTGAAAGCAAAGCATGTCCGTCAGACATAAACTTATTTCAACAAGAAATACTCTTAGCAACAGACTAAGCTGATATTACTTCAGGCGCAACATGGCCACGTGGTAAAAAAACTCGACTCGTAATCTGAGGGTCGTTGGTTCGAATCTCTGTCAATTCGAACACACTCTTCCTTTCAACCAATTAAAATTCTAAGACGAAAAGAAATACTTTAGCATCTTTTCTTCAGCTAGTACAAACTTCCTAAGTATTTAGTTTTATCTTTAAAAAATTAATGTCCCTTAATTTAGCTTTATACAACGTAATTTCATTTTCATGTGATACTTCTGTATGACTATTTACAAAACTTTTTTCTGAGATGTGTTTCTGAAGACGAAAGGCGGAAGACTTTTGAAAGGTTTTCCTCTACACTTGTGTTTCCACAAGAGGCAGTTGCCGTCAATTCTGCAAAGTTTCATCATAAATAATCTGCCTAAAAAAGTTTATCAAAAAAAGACTTCAATGGTGTTTCTCAATTTGAGTGTGTGTTTGTGTTTTTGAATTAAGCATAAAGCTACACAATGGGCTATCTGTGCTTTGCCCACCACGGGTATCGAAACCCGGATTTTAGCGTGTAAGTCCGCAGACATACAGCTGAGCCACTGGGGGCCTCAATTTGGGTGAAAATCAATCAAAACATTTCATATTATTTTGAAAGTTTATTTGATAAATAATACAATTATATCGTTTTCTTCTCAAAACTTTGACGTGTAAAATTTTGAGTAGGTGTGTTAAATCCATGAATTATATTATAAAGCAAGTAATTAAGAATACACTAAAACTTAAAAGAAAAACGAAATTCTTACTTGATCATTGTAATTCCAATAAACTGTTTTTGAAAGTATTGTTGTAAGGAAGCAGATGGTTTACCATATTTATTCGGTTTTTTCATGCAAAACATTTATGCATATCATGGTATTTTTACCTTACCATCATTTGTTGAATCAGTGTGACCAATATTAAATGAAATAATTAAGTTATACAGTTTTTCTAGAACAGTGACAGAAGTTAAACAAACTTCGTTAGGTTTTTCTTTCTACAGTTGAGAACATATTCCGACGAGAATTTAATCAATCAACCTTATTTAAATATGTTAGAATGTTTGTTGTGATTATCCCCTGTGATACTTAAAAAAAATTTAGAGACAACTAGGATGTTGGATTTATATCTTAACATTGTGAGCACAGTTGCAACCAAAATTTGCTAAATTGCCCAAGGTTTCTGCAGGAGGTACACTTTTTTATAGATACAATTTTATTTTAAAATTGAATAAATACTTAAGGCAAACAAACGATTGGGTACAATTTTTATTGTATTTTTTCATCAAAAATTAAAGAAACACATGAGTTTACACCAGAGAATTGAAGTTTCCAGTATTATCAACTCCCATCAGAGAAGCCTAACCGATAACAAGAAATGCTTCTTGTATAAAACATACCTCAAATGTTTGTGTGCGCTTAATAATTAACAAAAGTATTTTAAACTTAACCTGAAAAAAAACTTAACCGTTCTTATCATGGCGATAAATTAGCACTAAATTGATTATGATACGTTGTAGACGTAACTGCATGTACAAAAAGTTGTTTGCTGTTTTAATACCTACAATCGACATTAGCTTAGCCATTAATACGCTTAAACTAGTTTTCTTTTCTTTGATTACTGTTTTATTTTCTTGCGTTTCGAAATGTGCGCAAAACTACACAATGGTTATCTGCGCCAGCCGTCCATAATTTAGCAGTATAAAACTGGAGGGAAGGCAGCTAGTCATCACCACCCACCGCCAACTCTTGGACTACTCTTTTATTAATGGATAATAAGATTGACCGTCACAATATAACATCCCCACGACTGAAAGGGTGAGCATGTTTGGTGTGACAAGGATTCGAACCCGCGATCCTCGAATTATGAGTCGAGTGCCTTGACCACCCGGCGATGCCGGGCCTTTACATGCATGAAAAGAAATCATAAGGAACGTAAATACCATAAGAAACTGACCCCCTAACCTGTTACCTAATAAACGTCTACTTACCTAATACCATTTTATAATAACAAAGAAATTTACAAATAAATCCATAAATTCATCTGCAGGATAAAAAGTAAATAATTCGAAAATGAGAGTTCTACTCGAGCTTCAAGATCTGACCATGCTATTAATGATCAATATACAGCTTTATTTCCTCTTTATAATGTTACTCAGACATTGGGAACTACTCAAAATCCTAAAAATTGAAATAAATCTAGTTGAATATTTTGCAATATTTAATGGGAATATATATTCTGAAAATGAAGCAAAATTACAATAATAGCACCGATTAAAACTTATGTAAACAAAGTCCTTTCTTACTCTATAAGCCTTGAAATTAAGAGAATTTTATATCTTTTTAAATTAAACTGTGATTTTATCTGCATGCAGTTCATCTAATAAGCCTCTCTAAAGATACTAGGTAATTTGATACCATAATTACACTGAATAAAACATTGATCAATCGATACTTTGACCTCTGACACTTTTTCAAAAGAAAATGTAACTTGTTTTTGAAATATGTCTTCTAATGATCTAAATGTGACATATATGAAATTTTTAAGTACCTAGTCGAGAAAATAGCCAATAATTTGCAGTTTAATTTTTCTTGCCCCAACTCACAACAAAACATTTTAAAATATTCTATCAGCCTCTCTTAATAATCAGTTTATAATTTGTATAATAGTAACTTGTAAGCAACATTTTTCAATATAAGCCATTATTATCTAATTTCGTAAGAAAAATTTTTCTTTGCTTATATGCAATTACACCCGGAGAAAATTGTCAAATTATTAGTTTTATTTTTGTTTCTAAAGAACGTAAAAAGCACATTGCAGGAATATTTAATATGATGTATAAAACCATAAATAAGTCCCCCAGTGGCTCAGCGGTATGTCTGCGGACTTACACGCTAAAATCCGGGTTTCGATACCCGTGGTGGGCAGAGCATAGATAGCCCATTGTGCAGCTTTGTGCTTAATTCTAAACAATAACAACCATAAACATATTCTACCATTCTCACTCTGTCCAGTGTACGACTTGAAAGTATTGATGATATTTTGAATTATATTTATTTATTCAAAACTGTATGAAATATTGTCAGTTACTAAACTTCTACAAAACATGCCTGAACAGTGTAAGCCGAGTTGCAATTTCAACCTTTTTTAAGACTACAGATTTTGTTTCATGGTAATGGACAAAATCGTTCAAAATAAATTACCTCATAGATCTCCAGTCAACATTTTATTCTGAAATTTAAAATAATAAGACATGAAATATTAGTAAATTATCCATTGAAAGAATGTTTGAAAAACAGCTAGAAAATGAATCATTAAAAATATTAGAAATGTCTGTGATACTTGAACAGTGTCATGCCTTTTAACGCTCATCTATTTATGTGCAAATCATTTTATGCAACTGAGAAAGCCTTTGAGGAAATAAACAAAACAAAACAAAACGCTCCTGTTATCTGTTTTCTGTTTAGTTAAAAACATAAGGATTAGAAGGATAATAGAAATATCTATACATGCAAGCTTACATTTAGTAATAAGAATTTATGTTAGAATTTATTATAATTATTTACTATTGACAAGTGAAGTTATCATAGACTTTGATGGATAACATAACTTATTGATGATCACTTTAAATTTGCTAATACCCTTATTTTATTTTAAAATTTCCCCCAATGCTACACATTGACTATCTAAGAATAGTCGTTAATAATTATGAAGTGATAAACTCGTGGTGAGGCAACTGCTAATCAGTAGCATTCGCCGCTAACCTTCAGACAACTATAACCCAGTAGAAGAATCTACGTGTCACATTCGTAGCACGTTCACTGCCATAAAACACAGAGCATATTTCTCGGTAACGGAGCTCCAACCATGAACCATCAGATTTACAGTCCGATCACGCTAATTTTTAGACTATGACTGCTCACTGCTATTATCTAAATAGTAATTTAGGTTGTTATTATGGTGCTAAATTAATTACAAAACAAAGTACTATATCGAAAGATAAGAAAGTGCCTAATCAAAGCGACAGAATACAGTAACAGTCAGATGAAGTTTTAAAAAAAACATGTTCTTGTGACAGCTAAATGCAGTGAAGTGCTGTCAAATTGTAACAAGACTAATATTCTCTGTGCAAGAATACCTAACACGCTTTAGAACTTGAAAGTATAGGGTACAACCTGAATATCTGTTCAAGACAGTCAGTGAAATTTAAATTTCCATTTAAGCAGCACGTGATTAAGTTAATGCCTCTTGAAGTTTAGACTGAGGAGCGTCTGACCTCGAAAACCTTGTAATGTCCAGTTCATCTAATCTTATCGTATGATTAATGCAGTATATAATAAGTCGTTTTGATTGGGTAATGCTAGCTAAACGACTTTAAAATTAATACAAAAACAATTCCAGTTTCAACTTAAACGAAGTAGCAAGCGGATTAGCTCGTGGTTAGAAAAAACAACAACTTTATTAATGCTTGGGAGGGAACCGGTTTTATAACCATCATGTTTTGTCATATCAGTAACAATGAAATGCTTCTCTCATCTATCATTCCTGTTTCTCATGTTTTAGGATCACATCTAAGCTATGCTTTTAACGTCTCAAAGAGGCTATGTAGAATCACATTCCAATTAAAAATAAGAACGAACCAAGATAAAAAATATCTAATTAAACAACAATTTGAGAAACTTCTGTTAATTAAGATGTGTAAGCCAAATTATTAATCATACGTACTTATTTAGGTAGTATACTTTATTCTCAAGACAATTACGCACAGCTTTTACATTTTATTGGCCCGGCCTAGCCAAGTGTGTTATGGCGTTCGACTCGTAATTCGAGGGTCGCGGGTTCGAATCCCGGAAGCACCAAACATTCTCACCCTTTCAGCCGTGGAGGCGTTATAATGTTACGGTCAATCCCCTAAGAGTTGGCGGTGGGTGGTGATGACAAGCTGTCTTCCCTCTATTCTTACACTGCTAAATTATGGACGGCTAGCGCAGATAGCCCTCGAGTAGCTTTCCACGAAATTACAAAAAAAAATATTAATATTGTTGTTGTCGTTTTGAACTAAGCACAAAGCTACACTATGGGCTCTCTGTGCTCTGCTCACTGCGGATATCGAAACCTGGTTTTAACTAATGTGAGTCCGCAGACATGCCGCTGTGCCAGTTGGGGGCCGGACATTTCGATCAAGAAATGTTCCCATAAAATATAATTTTAAAACTTATGAATAAATATAGCTATTCAAAACAATGAATATTGTAAAGTAAAATAAAAATAGAATAGCAACAATTTGTTTATAAACGTAGTCAAAGAATTTTAGCAAGAATTGTAAACACGAAATTTCTTTTTTCTTTTTATGACATTTAATCTAAATAGTTTCATAACAGTATTTATAATATATTTTGGCAAAGCTGGCTCTGAAAAGCCTCATACTTACGATAATAAATTGCTTACAGCATGCTTTTATTTTTCTGAATGGAATTTCATAAGGTTTTCCGTCTCACAATTTAACACAAAGCTAGAAGAACACAGATTTAATTTATTCTGAGTGTTAGAACGTATCTAAGTATATTTTAAATCACTGTATTCTCAATTTCAGAACTTATTCGTTCAGCTTTAAAAATGAACAAAACAATTATTTAGAAAAAAAAAGAATAACACCTCACAACCTGTAATTAATAATAAATATTGGTAGTTTATATATGGTCTTAAAAATAAAACAAAAAAAAGCTGATGACAAATACAATACGCAAATAAAGAAGTAAATATTTGAATATAAAACATTGATAAATTATTATAATATATAAAATAGTTCTATGTTTTAGTAATAAACACTTACGAACCATAAGACTTCTTCAACAAAAACCACAAAAAGGATTATCTGTATAAAGATGTCCCTAATTTTAACAGGTAGACAATACATTACAAGAAGACATGTCGTAAACTTCACCAACTTTTCACCATCACACTTATATTCCAATCACGATGTCAAAGTACGAGTTTATATTCCGATTACTCCATACCCGAGCCAACTAGTGTTTTATATTAATAACAATACTCAAAATTATTCGTGAAAACAATTTTATGATTTTCAGATAATTAGAAAAGCTCGGCATGACCAGGTAGTTAAGCACTCGACTCGTAATTTGAGGGTCGCGAGTTCGAATCCCAGTCACACCAAACATGCTCGACCTTTCAGCAGTTGGGCCGTTACATAGTGACGATCAATCCCACTATTCATTGGTAAGAGAGTAGCTCAAGAGATGGGGCTGGGCGGTAATGACTAGCTGCCTTTCTTCTTGTCTTACACTGCTAAATTATGGACGGCTAGCGCTGATAACCTTTGAGTAGCTTTGCACGAAATTCCAAACAAACCAGACCAAGGTACTTAGAAGTAGTTAATTCAATAAAGACGTTTCAGAAGGAAAAAAAAGGAACTACAACATTAAATTATTAAAAATACTTTAAAATAATTAGAAAATTGAGACTTTCTGCTTTCTCTTGACGGTTTAATTTAAAACGTATAAAGTCTTACACTGCAAAATTAGGGACGGCTAGCACAGATAGCCCTCGAGTAGCTTTGTGCGAAATTAAAAAACAAACATAACTGACAAATTAAGACAGCCTCTTGTTTCTGCTGCTACAACATTAAATATAATTGGTCAAGTTCTAATCCTCAGTACCAAAAGGATTATATGTAATGCACAGAACTGTTATGTCTAGATAATATATGTCCAGGAGAATCATCCTTAATATCAGGGCAAGATAATTTTTATACTGTTAATTTGCAATTCTTAATGGCCCATTTATAAGTTCAAGAGTAAAATTAAATTTTATGTTATTATAGCGAACCACAATAAATTACATATATTTAAAGTAAGGGGCAATGCTCTAAAAGTTGCATCAATAAAAAAAAACATACAATTTATCAATTCAATATTCTGAAAACATTTGAATCATCTAGGGTGCGTTTCTTTAGACCTGGGCCTAGCATGGCCAGGCAATTAGAGCGCTTCACTGGCAATTTGAACATCCACCAAACATGCTTGCCCTTTTAGCCGTGAGGGTGACATAATGTGATTCAATTCCACTATTCGTTTTTAGAAGAATAACTCAAGAGCTGGCGGTGAGGAGTGATGACTATGTGTCTTCCTTTTAGTCTTACACTGCTATATTGGGGACGACTAGCGCAGATAGCCTTCGTGTAGTTTTGCACGAAATTTAAAGTAAATCAAACCACATCGTTATACTTTCCTCTATTTGGTGGTATAATCATATAAAGGTTTAATAGTCTGTTTCTCACTGAAATATCAAACTCTTCTTGAACGAGATATGTCGAACTAGTGCCTTTAAACACCACCGCTCCCTTCAAGCAGACAGCGAAACTGTATGATTGCATATTGATTAAGACATTTAAATTTAAACAGGTAAACTACCGTCGATAAAAAAGTAAACGTCTCTCTATACAGTCAGCTTGCAAGAGATTTAATTTAGAACTTGATTTAAACGATAGACATCGAGTGAAAAACCGTTTAATGTCTATGAGATTAAAACATTAGCACGAGTTGCATAAGTACTGTATCAATTATAAATAACACTTCACTTTATACGTTTTAAATTAAACCGTCAAGAGAAAGCAGAAAGTCTCAATTTTCTAATTATTTTAAAGTATTTTTAATAATTTAATGTTGTAGTTCCTTTTTTTTTCCTTCTGAAACGTCTTTATTGAATTAACAACTTCTAAGTACCTTGGTCTGGTTTGTTTGGAATTTCGTGCAAAGCTACTCAAAGGTTATCAGCGCTAGCCGTCCATAATTTAGCAGTGTAAGACAAGAAGAAAGGCAGCTAGTCATCACCACCCACCGCCAACTCTTGAGCTACTCTTTTACTAATGAATAGTAGGATTGACCATTACATTATAACGCCCTCACGGCTGAAAGGGCAAACATGTTTGGCGCGACTGGGATGTGAACCCGCGATCCTCCGATTACGAGTTGCACACCTTAACACGCTTGGTCAAGCCAGGCCTTGTCAGTTATATCTTTTGTTTTTAAAAGACGTTTTTCTGTCGTCTTAAGACAAGCAACAAGAATTACAATGAAGTGTTATTTCCCCAAGTTTAAAAGAAATGCAGAAATTAGATGCAGGATCTTGAATATCTCATATTCTGTACTGTAAAAGTTATTTCAATATTTATAACTCCAAACTAACTGTGTTAGCATAATTCAGTTACAGCAAAACACAGTTTTCTGTGGTGTTTGCGTTGTATCGTAATTTGTTTGCACCACAGAAGTCAACGCGATTCAGAGATCATGTTGGACCAATGATGATTCACAGTAACGTTTTTAATACCAAAATATATGTACTCATTATGTATATAATCTTATAGATTTAGTATACATTCAAATGTGGTTTCACTAAATTTTTTTTCCATCAGTGATAAACTAATCCATAAACTGCATAAAATAATACATTATCATGAAATATGTGAAGCAAGTTGTAATCCGTAGATGCAAATAGTTTTATCTGTTTTTAAACCTACGTTGGGTATTCAAAGAAATGTGTATTCGAACTTAGACTATTGAATACAAGTCATTGATAGTTTCCTTCATTTGCTTTTAGTGAACGTTACGAATCATTTTAATGCGTATAGTTGAAGACCTGCTCTTTTAATGCCTCCTGAAGCTACCATAAGTCTAATCTAGACTGCCGGTAATAAAGACTGTATCCGATTTTTCAAGCGATATTTGATTATTCTGCCTACGGTGAATTTCGAAAGTTGAAATGACTTTCCAACAAAAATGAATTCCCGGGGAAACTATACATTTTAGATAAATACCTATTAACAAAATTTATTCCTTTTTAAGGTCGTCAAACTTTTATAACTAAAGTCATATACTATAGACAAAAACTCATTAGAAATGATGACTATTGGCTTTTGTTGTTGTTGTTGTTTTACGTTTAAAATAAGTGTTATACGGAAATAACGCAATATAAGAATAATTAAAAGTTTTTATTCACAATTTTAAAGCACAAATTATATTTGAATATTTAAACAATCTTTTCGGATTTAAAACTTTTCAGATCTAAGGACTGAAGAAAACCTTTTCCTATACGTTCCCGGATTGTGTAAGAAAATAAATATTGTTGTTGCAATGCTACAAACATTGATAACACGATACACGTTTATTTACAATTATGAACACCTGTGTGTATCAAGCAGAATCAGAAAACAGCTTTAAAATCCTCCAAACTCGGCAGTTTGCATGTTTCAAGAAAGTAGCGAACACAGCAATTTTATTACAAATTTCAAATCCACCTCATGTGGATCGTCAAATGATGAAGTTTTTGTTAAAGATAATCTATATGCTATAAATAAATATCCAATTATTCATAGTGATACAACTTTGGTGCGGTTATGTTTGTTATGCATAACGTGTATAACACTGCTAAAAACAGTAGTATTGTAAAAATTATTACTTATCCTTATTTTTTAATTTATTTTATTACTTTACCTTTTACCTTAGTTCATCTCCTAAAATATTGGAACTGTATAATGTTAGAAAACTTTTATCTTGGATGTTAACTGTTTAATAATATATTATCCTGAAAATGGAACGTGTGTATTCCGAAAATTTAGTTATTTAGATATATCTTGCCACCTCAGAAGTGTCAAATATTTGTTCCTGTTACCGTTTTACTTTTATTCGTTATTAAATGTTGTTCTTCATTAATTCCTGCGAATTTTGTGTCTGGTTGTAATGATAAAGTCATAGATTGATTTGGGTGATTTCACTTTATGGCCTTCTCGCCGCTAGTCTCCGAGTTATATTTGCCACTTAGCAACTTACCACGAGCGCCATCTGTGGGTTTTATGGTTGTGCTTCAACGTCGAAAGAAGGCATTCGCCAGAAGATCACTACATTTCACGCGTTTATCACGTTTACACAACGTAGTCGCACGTATTAACGACAAGTCTGATATTCTGTGCGATGCTTTCCCAAGTTTAGAGTACAGCCTTTAACTACAACATTTTACGCGAAACTTGTGAATCTACATATATATAAATCTATATATCGAAAGAGAGGAAGATATAAATTAATCGCTGGTTAAGAACCGATTTTACAGTTAATATATTGCCAGTCTAGTTAAACGTTATTTCTTCCTTTTCGAACTTTTCTATCAGTCACATTCTCGTTAATGAAACAAACAGAAGTTATTTTTCCTGCTTTAGGAATTCTGCCTGTCTGTCTGATTTCGTCTAACTGGAGAAAATAAATGTGGCTGAACGATGAAGATGTAAAGTTGTCTGAAAAAAGTAAAGCTCGTTGACTTACTGAAGCTTCTATAAACCACAGCTAACGTGTTAGCTACACAACAACTAGATTGAATTTTTCTGACTTCGGAAATTAGTGACAATATAACTACAAGTGGAAATATTACATTCGGGTTTTTCAAGTTTTTAAGGTAAGACAGTTCTTTTTGAAAGAAAATAATAAATAGTTTGTAATCTATAGAAACTGTTTTACGGTTATTCGTACCTCCAAGTAATATTTATCAATGTCTCCTCTGGGAATAGGTTTACTGTGCATAAGAAGAATTAATCCATTTACATGTCCAGCTACTGACTATCTTTGTCTACAATTTCTTTATCTCTTAAATTGCTTTTTGTTTCTCTTCTTGGAATGTCATTGTTTACTAACTATTTTATTTGCATGTGTATTTGTCCGTTTTTTATTATCATGTTTTAATTTCACTTGAGATCAGACCAAAGAGGATATTGTTTCCTATGCTTATTTTCATTCATTTAAAATATACGTACGAAAGTATTCTACGTCATATGATATTGTATATCATTATTATTTTTTACTCCATATGGATGCAATTTAGTATTTGATCAGCAACACCACCAGATAGAATGTTCTTGTATACCTATAGAAAGCTGAAGTGTGATTTTGACAGTACATTGAATTAGTCAATGTCACACTAATTTGGTTTAAGAATTCTGTATTACACACTCAAAAGCACTACCAATAAAAATTGATTGTTAAAGTAAACACAAGTGCCTTTCAAATATATATATATATAAATATTATAGGTAAACATGTATATATATATATCTTTGTATGTCTGCCGAATTAAATAAATGAATGTTTCTGTTTTGGAAATTAAAAAAAAACAAATTCACAAACATAATTTGTATTGATTTTAAGCGGCCACTTTTTTGTGTTGTTTTAATTGTTCTATGTGTAATAGTAATGAAAACGTCGCTAATAAGAATTGTCAACAATTAGTGACATCTATAGTACTGTTTGGTAATTACAGAAAGAATCGTGACAGAAAGATGGGGTCTTTTATTAACCATTTGGTTGTATGATACTATTTGCACTAAACATGACACGAAAAAAATCCGTTAGTATAAACGTGTCGAAAGATAAATGAATGATATTAATAATAATGATTCTTTTCGTCATACTTTTAGCAGTAAGGTTGGGAAATATAGACACTACGCGGTACTTTTAGCAATAAGGTTGGGAAATATGAATAACTGGTGCTGGGTAGAAAGATCATGAGTTAAATTAATTTCGTTTGATCGGTTCATCGTGATCCACCGCAATTTATTAATGTCAGTTTTTACTGGTGTATTTCTTACAGATATAATAGAAAGACCTTTCTTAAGCCAAAATGAGGCTGTTTTTGACCGAGATATAAATTTCTGAAATTATGTGTAGAACTAGAAGAATTTTCAGATGTGTGAGTAATATATACTTATGTATATGTATAAATGTAGTCCAAAACCACATATATCGAGTAAAATATCCTACCAGATGCAAAACTGTTAGCATGTAATTATTTATATATATTACATCCTTGACATCAGAGGCCACGAATTTGGCCTCATGAAATATCTACCTTAACTCAGAACTATGTATGAGATAGACATTTGTACATTTTATGCTGGTTTGAAGGATAAAATAATATATTCACTGGCAGTATGAAAATGGTTTGTTTGCTTTTAGGCAAAAAGCTACACGACGGGCTATCTATGCTGTGCCCACCGCGAGTATTGAAACAGAATTTTAAGCGTTATAAGCCTTATGTTTGACTGCTGAACTAGCAGAGGCCTATGTGAATAAGAATGTCTCAAACAGGAGTTCGAACATTTTACTTTATACGATGTCTGAGCTACTCGTATGCAAAGTTTTACGTCAAACATTTTCATTTACATAATGTTTGTTGATCAACCAGAAAAAATATAAAACTAACGGGATCATTACTATTTTATTTGTTAAGGCAAGGATAGCTCAGATAGTGGTTTTTACAGTTGCAAAAGATCAAAACCACAACAATCGTAGATAATAAGTGTGTACAGAAAATATATAATATTCAGTCACTAATTGTGTTGCGTCAAGTGTGTTCGCACAGATGCTAAATAACTCCATATTTCGCGATTTACTTCCATGGATGTTACAGCTTTTTTCCTCTAAGCGAACTTCCACTTTTTCGTGGAAATCAAGTAACTAGAAGTGCTTTATTCAAAAATTTTTACTGACGTTAACTTGCTAGCTGCGAAATAAAAGAGGGACCAGAGGTTCAACGAGTGCTCACGACGCTAAAAATTCGGATTTCGATACCCGTGGTGGGCAGAGCAGAGGAGGCCTACTATGCAGCTTTGTGCTTAACAATAAAAAATAATTCTTGTTATTTTACCTCTTTTCTTTTCAGTAAATAAATATTTTACGTCTTGTTTATATTTGTTACAGAAAATACAGTAGTTAACGGCTAGTGAAGCTTTACCTTTATATCTATGAATGTTATTATAATTAACCTCTGTACACAAATGGTCATCAAAGTTGAAAAGGAAAAAGAAATATGTGGTTAATATTTTAGTCAATGGATTTTTGTTTGCCTCTACGAATATCGTTTGATCGAAACGTTACTCATACAGTTATGTTTTGATGGCTATTTCAAATTCCAGATTTTTTTCACGCTGTAGTTAAACGGTTTTGTTACTTCTTTTACAGTAATAAGGCATTTGTATTACAGGTATGGTTAATATGAAATGATGGTCAATTAATTTAGTTGTTCACTAGGAACTAGAATAAATAATTCATCCGTATATTATCAATTAATAAGATACACAATTAATTAAAAGTAACAAAAATGTAGCGTTCTCTCATATGCAAGTCCTACGATGGGACAGCGGTAAGTCTTCGAATGTATAATGTTATAAGCAGCGATTTTCTTTCACTAGACGAATACAGCAGATAGCATGCGATATCATTTTACTATAAGAAGACACATACACATTTCTTATATATATCTAAACCTTCTGTGTATAAATATAAAACATAAATCTCTTACATGCCAGCGCTTTTACAATTTTTTTACTACATGCAAACCTTTTGACTTTGGAACTATATACTTAGAAAAAAAATCCAGTTATTTAACTTTCTCTATAGTATGTAAGGAAATATGTTTTATAAACCTCGGGATTATGAAAATATCGAAGTGTACTAATATTTTTTGTGTATTCGACCGGTAGAAAAATGATTCGCTCAAATTAAAATCCAAAAATGAGATTACATCTTGTTCAGTCTAATCTATTACAGCACGTTGAACAAGTTTTGAGTCTCTGATGATAGATTTATACTAATGTACAAATGAGAAAATAAAATTTATGATTCATTGTAGTTTTATTAAGTTTTAGTTGTTGTTTTAAATGTAAAAGCTCGTTTTAAATTATTTAAACTAATAGTTATAATAAAATAAAATTTATTCAAAATTCAAGTAAATCGTGTTGGGTACCTCTGACATGGAGATCATCTATCGTTTATAATTACTCTACATACTAAAGCAACAAATATAGGAAATAAGACCTAATTTGTATATACTTTTTGCATTAGTTTTCTATCTTAGAAAATTCGTCTGTTCTCTTAAATTTTCCGCATAGCTACAAAAAAAATCTGTACTTAGCGTCCCAAATTTTGAAGCTATAGACAAGTAGTAAGTCAAATAATCAATACCATCCGTTGTATACTAGTATCGGATTATTACTTATGTCAGACAGTGTAGTGATATTTGGTCGTCACTTTTATAACACAACGAGGCTCAAAAGTGAAAAAAGAAATTTTTGTATCGTGTTAACAGGACATGAACCACATAGCCTCATATTCACATTAAGGGACCTTATTTTAAAAAGAAAGAAAGAGAAAATGTGAATTACGTATCTTCAAATGAATAGTAAAATAAAGAAACCTAAAGTGACGACACGAAATTTTCTTGTACAGTACAATATATTATTTTAGATTCTCAATACAATAATCGTTTGTTGTTTTTGGAATTTCGCGCAAAGCTACTCGAGGGCTATCTGCGCTAACCTTCCCTAATTTGGCAGTATAAGACTAGAGGAAAGGCAGCTGGCTAGTCATCACCACCGATCACCAACTCTTGGGCTACTTTTTTACCAACGAATATAAGATTAACCGTAACTTATAACGCCCCCAGGGCTGAAAGGGCAAGCATGTTTTGAAGGACGGGGATTCGACCAGCGACTCTCAGATTACGAATCGAACGCCTTCACCCACCTGGCCATACCCTTCAAGGGGAATCGAACGCCTGATTTTAATGCTGTAAATCCGTAGATCTACAGCTAATCTAGCTTGGGACAGTAATTTACGATATTTTACTGCTTTATATATATTTATATTGATTTTAAGTCTAATTACCTGAACACAGTTCCTTTTGTTAAATTCTCAAATTAATTGTTTTAAAATTAAATATTTCGTATTTTTGTACAATTTCAATTTACAAAACGCAGCATCTACAACTGCGATCGCTTTAATTACACAAAAAATTGTTTACTTTTATTCAGTTATTGTTTAACACATATAATGTTGAAAGACAGAGGCATTAACAAATAAAGGTTCTCGTGGGGGGGGGTAATATATGCTTGTCATAACGTTCGACTTTATTGTTTTAGTTCTGACAGAAATCCGCAAAATATTTACTGTCTTATTAGTGTCTTTGTTCAACAATATTCCTTTAATTACGTTATTTATAGTATAATACAAAAAAAAATCTGAACTACTTCGTTACAAAGTAAACACTTTTTAAGTTCTATGTTTACAAGTTCGACATATAACGAAATTTAATTTTTGATTTCAAACAGTGAGAAATTACAACCAGACAAATAAACCAAAGAAGTAATACAGTTCGTGTCCAGTGTTTTGTTTTTCTTTTTTAAATAAAATGACAGTCCCCAAAGAACTGTCTTATCTCCTCACAAGTATCCACGTTTTTTGAAACCATTATCCTCGATAGCATGTGCAGCTCTTCACATCCCTGCTGGGATGAGCTAAATTAGTTTAATTCGACTACTAAATGCAACATTTATTTTAAATTTATGTTGACATGGGGAACATTTTCCTCTTTCTTGGAGTTTCGTCTTATTCAGACTTGTATGTAAAACGGTTTACAGTATAATGAACAAAAAGTCATTTCAAATCCATTTGCTATTTTTTTTTTATGAAATTCATCTCAATTGGTAAAAATTGCATTCATAGTTAAGGTGGCCGTCTTACCATAACTTTTCTTACAGAATTCACAAACAATGACTACTTCTAAATAAAATGGTAAATATATCATAAGTACTACACATTATTACAGAAAATATAAAGGAAAAGCAAAGTTTTCAGTGCATTTGTATTTTGTGATTGCTTTGAAAACAGCCGTCTTTCTTATTTTTATGCATACATTTCCTACTGCATTATTATAAAATATTACTTTAACTGCCTTATGTTACGCCTCAAAATTCATACAAGCTGCCTGGTTACAAATTTATCTTCTAAGCTACCATATAAGCTCACTCAGCCTTATTAATATTCATGTTAGGACCTTTTGCAGGTCAAACCACAATTGCGAGTCTTCCATCAACATCTTTTTTTTCCTTTCATATATCGTTTCGTCACATTTTATACATGCTTGGAATATTAAATGCTATATTGTTTCTCAGAGAATACCACGATGGACTTCTCATACGTACTAACAGTTAATAACTTATCAAATCTGTGTAAAGTGCACTGTAGCAGTTGTATATTACAGATTGCTGACAAACAATTTAAATTCATACATATACAGTAATCTTTTCCAGCTTTATTTATCCATTATTTGAAGTATGATGTCCATTTCAGCCTTTTGTTTGGTTATCTCTTCTA
The DNA here is from genome assembly GCA_011833715.1 of Carcinoscorpius rotundicauda. Classification (NCBI taxonomy): domain Eukaryota; kingdom Metazoa; phylum Arthropoda; class Merostomata; order Xiphosura; family Limulidae; genus Carcinoscorpius; species Carcinoscorpius rotundicauda. Next base: position 23,113,025 of record CM022405.1, on the reverse strand, counting down.
ATTAGGGGTGTTTAAGCAATTACACAATCATTGAGACTGTTTCATGTTAATCTGTATCTTAATGTTCTAGAGCTAACATTTACCCTCTTACTTACTACCAGGCCATTGGCAACGTCTCTACTGGATTGTAGTGTGCCGTAAAAAAGAATATATCCTGATTTAGTTAACAACAATTCATGAGAGGTTTGGTTTTCTGTCTAGCTGGATGTGTCCTATTTGGAGTTTATGCATAGTTCTTACTAAAGGATAAACCTTCGCCTTTGTCTGTGGCATGAGGTAATTTTTACAAGCAAAGATTTGATTTCCACACGTTTATCGCGTGGCATTTATGTCCTGTCCAAAGAGCCTTGTGTGTATTCATCACACTACACTATGATTATTCAATACAATATTGGTAGGTATTTCATTTTAAACACTTTCAAGACTCGAAGATATGAAACTAGAAAGATAGACAGGAGGTGCTCAGAAAGAAATACTTCACTTTGCCCCGTACCTGGGTAAATGACGAGGCCCGAGTTGGCTTAGACGAAATTTAGAATTTTGTTTATGCGGAGACTTTATTAATATACTTGAATGAAACGGAAATGTAAGTTGAAAGTGGCAAATATAAATTGTTAAACAGGTTGCCACCTACGACACAGGAGACACGTGGAACTTTCGAAGATGACGTCGATAGTAAGTGACGTTGAAAGGCTGTAAAGGCTTGTCGATGACTAGACGCGTATTACCGTGGTTCTGGAAGTACGTGGGCATTGATTAGTACATCAGCTTAGAGTAGGGTAGGCATGACTAATTAACAAAGAGAAGGAGCTTAAGAAACTAATTAGACCCTTAATCTAGCTACAATAAAGGTTTTTTGTGTTTTTTGTTTTTTCGCACAAAGCTACTCGAGGGCTATCTGTGCTAGCCGTCCCTAATTTAGCAGTGTAGCAGGCTACTCTTTTACCAACGAATAGTGGGATTGACCGTCACATTATACACCCCCACGGCTGGGAGGGCGAGTATGTTTAGCGCGACGCGGGCGCGAACCCGCGACCCTCGGATTACGAGTCGCACGCCTTAACACGCTTGGCCATGCCGGGCCCTACAATAAAGGAAAGCAAGGGAAGTAACATACAAAAGTCTCATCAATTAACATGAATGTTAATGAAATAAAAAATCATAAGTAATGGTAAAGTAACATTGGAATAGTATGATTGCTTGGTAGTGTGACAGTATCTGACTGATCGGGTGATAGCTAATGAAACGACCCAACACATTTTTACAGATCGTTTGCGTAAACTAGGCGAACAACAGTTCAACAGATTCTGCATTTTATACCCATTTTATTGTCTATTTCTATGCTTATTCTCAGTGATGTGTAAATAACTTCAAACAACTGTAAAGTAAAATAATGTGTCGCACATGTAGGAAAACGAATAAAACTGTGTATTGATAACCATACATTGCATCCTCATAACCCTCCGCCAGTACGTTGGTAACTCTACGGACTTACAACGCTAAAATCAGGGGCTCGATATCTCTCGGTGGGCTCAGCAGATAGCCCGATGCGGCTTTGCTATAAGAAAACACATACAGGCATCCTCGTATAAAACGTAAACGTTTAACCATAAGAGTGAATTCATTTTTTTTATAAAGAACGGATATTAAAATAGCATACAACTAAAGAATCAGGAACATATGAGAGCTTCACCCTATTACACACCAGATCTAAATAATAATTTACTCTCTAAATGAAGTTTCTTCTCGTGAAAATATGTAGACAAAAGTTAAAAGAAAGATACTTTAATATTAAACTTGTTTTTATCCAAATGAACAATAGATCTAAAAATAGTGTTCGTCTTTGAAGTATAACTTATTCAGCAGCTGAGTTAATCAATCAGCTTCACTAACAATACACCACTTTCTGGTTACGATAAGTAGAACAGGAGTGCCCTCAAAATCAAAGTAGTCCGAGTCACTTTGACTGAATGAATGGTTTGACACAAAAACAACCAAAAACATTCACAAACGAGTTCGAACTTATTTGCAATGAATCGTGATATGTATAATACCAGTCTCTCAGATGTTGGTTATGGGTTAAGGCGTTGATATTACAGTCCAAGAAGATCTCAAAAGTGCTCTGTTGGATTTAGGTCGAGGTGGTTAATTTTTTACCTCTATGTATTTCTGTTTTAGATACTTTGTCACTCTCATGTAATATAGCACCAAACATTATTGTGCATCAGGACAAATATGTTCTCACTACATCCGTTAAAGGTGACACAAGTAGGTCCAATGAAATACCATTATTATTTGTTGGAGTAAATCTGTCTCTCGTAAGCCCAATAACCTTTATTTGTATTGAAATCTCCTGACGCCTCAACTGAAGTTTCATTGAAGCTGTTATATCCATTAGTGTTACACTAATAAATTGTTAATCTCTGGCACTTCAGACAGAATTCATCGATAATTAATAGAGATACGAGACAAAAACACCCGTGAAGAGCACAGGTGATATTAATTATATTATTCTAAAGAAGGAGACATACAATGAATATGTTGCAACTGTATTGTCAATGTTAGGGTTCAAAAGGCTTCTTCAGCCTTTGAATTAGACTCACGAAGTCCGTTCATTTTCGTTTAATTACTGGCAATCATTTCTTATTACTGTGCTGAAGTAAATGTGTAGTCAGTGAACAATGGGCTGAAGATTCCTGATGGTCATATTTCACAGTTGTGGTTATTAAATAGCATAATTGAAATTCCACAACTGCATGATATGCAGAACAGTTACCTTATTTTGTATTTAAAGTTTTCTTGATGTGTATTTGGGTCCATAAATTAAACTCTATGTATGACTGGTTTCCAACTTTTGAACATCTAAGACAGCTTGTTTGTACCTCCGTCACTGGTAAGAAACATGGAAAAAACATTAAACAACAAGTGAGCAAATCTAGGGTTAGCAAATATATTTACTCACACCACACCACCTGAAACTTAATATAAATTTTGCTTGTTTTTGCATTTAGAAGTTTACAATGTTAAGAGTTGGAGGTTCGATTTCCAGTGGTAGTTCTAGCACGAATAGTCTAATATATAGTTTTGTCTCCAAACGGACAACAAATTTCAGATAATTTTCGTATCTAGTGTTGTAAAATAAACTACATGTTATCAAAACAGTAGTTGGTTTTGGCTATCTTTACAGTTTTTAGAATATGTTAAATTATGTCATTATTTTCATTACATAAACAGGTGGCTTTCAGTTAAAATAACTCACAAAAATATGGTCTTCAAGTGAAACAGCTTTTCAAGTAATTTGAATAATGCAATGAAAATAATTCTAAAATTGTAATGGTACAGAAATGATTTTTAAAATGCTCCGTTATGTGAGTTGATCACGATATATGTTAGCGTGTGCTTTCTTACAATAAAGCCACATTGGGCTATCTGCTGAGTCCTACGAAGAGAATTGAGCCCCTGATATTTAGCGTTGTAAATCAATAGACTTACTGCTGTACCAGCGGGAGATATATGTATGTAATCAAAAATATAATTTAGCCCATTAATTGAATATTAAGAATGTTTTGTAAATAAAATCGTAATGATATTTAGTTTTAGTTTTATAAGAATAACAAGATTTTCAGCATGTTTCAGTTGTGATGTATTGGAATACTATTTGTGATTTTGGAACGAATCTTGCCCATTTTACACATATGTATATATGAGCAAAAGTATCAATCGTGATGTCAGAATTTAAATGTACAATATGAGTTCATATCTTTGTTTTCGTATTATCGAATAAATCTTTGACTTTGACAAGAAATCAGCGCTTATGGTGGATGTCATCAACAAAAGTGATGTCTTACATGTCAGGAAACTTTTTACAGATTTGTTTTAAATTCTATAATGTTTACTTTCAACATTGACAACGTTTCAGTATGTTTCGGCAAAACATTGTTTGTCGAAATTTAATTCGTACTTATTTTTAGTGCCAAAACGTTGTAAAGATACGAAAACAAATAAACGGCTGAATAATAAATACTACTTGCTAAAAAAATATTTTCGATAAAGATAAGTAGAGGCTGGTCACAGTAGCTAGTTTTTGTTTGTTTTAGTTTAGAAGCGAAACTACACAATAGGCTACTTGTATCCGTTCACAGCGGGGAATCGAATCCTGGATTTTAGCGTTTCAGATCCATAAAATATGCAAATATATTCAATTTTAGCTGTCTCAGAAACTCAACTTTTGAATATCATGAAAAATAAAATATGATCTTTGTAAAATTTAGTACTTTCGTTAATTGTCTACAATCTCGCAGCTAAAATGCATTCACCTCACAATGCTGTGTTGTAAATTTAGGGAAATTCACTCAAAATAAATAAACACTGTATTATGTGTTTTTGTTTTTTAGGTGAGTATCACAACAAAATTGCTTCATCTTAAGAAATTTTCTCCTCTTTAAGTGCAATTCAAAGAACGATGTCGAGATAGAATATTTCCAAACTGCCCTCTTTACATATTTAGTATACTCTATAGCAAGTGGTTCTAATATCGCTCCCTTCAGTTGTTTGTTAGAGTTACAACAAAATATTAAAAAATATATTAAATTTATAGTCAGTAGTTGTGAAAACAAAGATACTGATCTTCGCTCTTGTTGTGGCTCATCATGAAGCTGCACAGTGAAGTATTCATGGTGGGGAACGAGCCTCGAAAGTTAAAATTTTAACGCCATACGGTTTATACTTATGTAAAGCTCAAACAAAAAAATGTTTGTTTTTTAATTTCGCGCAAAGCTACGCGAGTGCTATCTGCGCTAGCCGTCCCTAATTAGGCAGTGTAAGACCAGAGAGAAGAACACTAGTCATCACTACCCACCGCCAACTCTTGAACTATTCTTTTACTGACTAATAGTGGGATTGACCATCACATAATAACGTGGTCATGGCTGAAAGGGCGAGCAATTGCGTACGACGGGGGAGTAGAACTCACGACCTTCGGATTGCGAGTCAAGTGTCTTGACCACCTTGCATGCTGGGCCTAGAAAGAGAGAAAGAAAAAAAGGAACAAGCTAACATTTTTGGAGTAGAGATCGAATGTTCATTTATTTCAGCTGTCTTGTTATATTCAAATTCAGTAAAAAGATAGAAATGCTTACTTCATACGATTTTACCAGTCGATCAATAACTATAAAGGAGCTCTGAGAATAATAATAATAATAATAAGGAAAATACTAATTTTAACCTGCTTGATAACATAGATATAGATCGGCATCGTTAACAACTGAATTATATCATATTATCTTGAGCTTTTTATATTACCTCGCCCTTTAACTGTAGAGGCGTTATTACGTATTGGCTAATCCCACTATTCGTTAATAAAATGAGCATCCCAATAGTTGTTGATGAGTGATGCTTGCCGATTGCTTTATCTGAAAAATTAAAGATCCAACAAGTACAGGGTGTTCAAGTAGTCACTGTGCACTTATATATTTATTAACAGACATGTTTTAATATAGAATACAAGAGGTAAATATGAATGACAATTATTAACAACGTTGAAAGTGACCCCCGTTGGCATCAATACGTGCCTGGATCCTTCTTATTTTGTTTCTAAACACCGCTATCGGTTGCTGGCTTGAAATCGTCTGAATAAAATATGATTACAAAACTGCACAGTGACTTTCCGAACACCCTGTAGCTTTAGTGATTTTACAAGAAACAAAACAAAGAGACTGTAGTTAGTAATAAATAATAATAAAAGAATATTTTTCTCCGAACGAGCTATTGATTTTAGACTAATCAGTGATATGGAGAAAACCCACTTGTAGAGAAATATCTATGCAAAAACGGCTCGTTTGGGTTGAGAAAATATTTTACGTAGAAGAGCGAACAACGTTTCGACCTTCTACGTAAAATATTTTCTCAACCCAAACGAGCCGTTTTTGCATAGATATTTGATTTTAAACTACTTGTGCATATTACACAATAAGCTTTCCTTTGGTCAACATTAGGTGTAAATACTTTACACAAACAACGAGGAAACAGGAAAGAGAAAACATTCGATTAAAAGAAATCAACGTATAAACATAACACTATCTCTCTCGTGCAAAATAAATTCACGTACTTTGCTGCGTAGCATGAAAAACAGAAATTCCAAGTATTGTAAACGTACACTCACTCTCGGTTTATTTGCTTTTGTGCAGTGGATGGAGGTGGGATAAGCGTTTTCCAATCTTGGCTATAGCTCAGTTATCTCAGTTGCACTTACGTTGTTGGTACAGCATATATCACATGATGCTATAAACGCAACGTTGTTTTACTATGATGATGTTTAAACCGTTAATACTTTTTTCAGTGTTGTTATTTGGACCACCATATACACAATATACAGAGGTTTAGTACTTTATATATCACAGAGGGGCTAGTATGGGTATTAACACTTTTACTAATAAAGCAGAGAATAATTTTCGGCCTTCTTAGGTCATCTTCAGTTACCTGACGGTTGAATGGATATTTTATGGAAACAAGTTATATAGATGTGACTTGTATCGATTTAATAGACAGAGGTTCTTCTTAACTGGAGCCTGGCATGGCCAAGCGCGTAAGGCGTGTGACTTGTAATCCGAGAGTCGCGGGTTCGCGCCCGCGTCGCGCTTAACATGCTCGCCCTCCCAGCCGTGAGGGCGTATAATGTGACGGTCAATCCCACTATTCGTTGGTAAAAGAGTAGCTCAAGACTTAGCGGTGGGTGGTGATGACTAGCTGCCTTCCCTCTAGTCTTACACTGCTAAATTCGGGACGGCTAGCACAGATAGCCCTCGAGTAGCTTTGTGCGAAATTCCAAAACAAACAAACAAACAAATCTTCTTAATTGTGGTGCGTACTATTACCTGGGGCAAATGTCTGGATTTTGTTACTGACCTTTGTGTACGTGAATTTTTTTCGTGTTACAAGTCGCCGTACTTTGCTTACAATGGCTGGGGAACGACTTGTTACTACTTTCTTTCTAGAATGTCTTATTGTTACAACTTGGTCCATTTTCTTTTGTTTCCTAACACCATTAAGTGCAAAAGCACGTATGAGTAAAGCCGTTAAGTGGTTTCAAGAAGATGGCAAGGATAAAATATAGTTTTATAATGTAAACACTCAAAGTCAGTTTTCTCTGAGGATAAACTGGTTAGAAAGAAATCAAGCTCTACAAGAAAACACTTCATGAACCTGTATTTTAGAATATATATTGTAAAATCAAAGGCCGACGTACTAATATAGAGAAGTTTGATGTTCGTGGTCAATCACAGAAATATAAGTTTATATACGATACTTAAATAAATCAATATCATGATATGATATATCGAATCAGCCACACACGTATTATTAGAATTTGCAGGACTGTCAGAATATTTTTCTAAAACAAACCAATTGTCGATATCTATTTACAGGAAATAAAAATGCTTCGCCGTTCAACCTATGTTATATGTATATATAGGTCTCGCACAATTTTACATTTGTTGTCAGTTAAAGTGTATCATTGAGTGCAAAGTGTTTTAAATTGTTCAGAAACTATAACCAGATTTCAAAGAAGAAATTTGGATGTTTCTCATAGATACAGAGCTATTGGAAGAATAACTCGAAGATTTCACTATCAAAATATGAAGGCTCTTTCAGACCAATGATACAATTACTTGAACAAGGTCGTTTGGTAACTAGACGCATGTGGTGATGGTAAAAGTAGAGTGCGAACAAAAATACAAAGTAGTGAATGTGCTGTCCTACACTTTCCATGAAAAGTGGCAATTAATGTCTTATATTGTAAAGATTTCATCTTATGGTCCTACATTCTTCTATATGAGGCCAATTCTCAGTCTAATGAGTGATAACTTCTGCCCTGTACACTTGGTTAAGCTAGTCGAAACATTACTGGAAAAAGACAAAATTGACTAGTTAGCGTGATCTGTACCCTTATCAAAGTCAAATTCCATCATGCTCTTGGATGACGTGAAAGGTTGTATAAAATTGTTTCAAGTGCTAAAAGTGCCATTGTAAATGGTTGTGAATACCCTCAATGTCTACCATTTTTTGGCTGCCGTTATTGTTCGAAGTGACAAGACTGTATATATATTATTTATTTGTTTTGAATATTTGCACAAAGTAATACAAACTAGCATCTTTATTTTACGTGGGATAGGCTAGAAGGAAAGCAGCTAGTCTAATCAAACGCACCTATGATCCAACTGCGAAATTCGTTTTCTTGAAAACATAATGCAAACTATGGACCTTTATATTCAGAGTCTGGAGGACTAAAAATTTGGCCACAACTGACCCATGATAAGTTTGGAGACATGTTTGACTTGTTTGAAAGCATGGTCTTACTAGTCTGAAAATAACGTAGTGGTTAATGAACTTGGATATCAAGTATAGTCAAAATGGTCATTGAATTTCTTATTATTGCCGTTCTTATATTTGAATTGTCGAGAAAAAATTAATTTATTTTATGATTTGTGCTACTCTAAAGAGTTATATTATGTTCTTGAATAATATCTTCTCAAATCATGCGTGATGGAGCTAAAGAGCATTCTTACTGAGATAATGCGTGATGGAGCTAAAGAATCTTCTTACTGAAATCATGCGTGATGGAACTAAAGAGCCTTATTACTGAAATCATGCGTGCTGTAGCTAAAGAGTCATCTTACTCAATTACATTCTGAGATAAAATCCCATGAAACATTTATTAAGTTAATAACATCCTTTATTTAAAACCTTTTAGAATACTCTGTTAACTATTAGAAGTATATAGTTTCAGATATCATCATAAGACATTTTTGGATAGGTTATGATGTATTACTGTTTGAAATAAATACCACATACTTGTGTTTCATATCCATGAAACATTTCATATCAATTGATTGTAAAGTATATTTATTTACAAAGGGTGATGTTGTATTAGAACGATTTCGGAGTCTCATCACTCTAATACAGTCCATGTTGACACCCCCTCATCATGTTTTACTTGACGATCATGCATTATGATAATAGTCATGTACCATAATGTGCAGGGCAAAAGGCATTGCGTTAGGGCTGTCACGCTCAATGCACATCACTTCTTCCTGCTAATTCTCCGTATTTGGCATGGCCAAGCGCATAAGGCGTGTGACTCGTAATCCGAGGGTGGCGGGTTGCGCTAAACATGCTCGCCCTCCTAGCCGTGGGGGTGTGTAATGTGACGGTCAATCCCACTATTCGTTGGTACAAGAGTAGCCCAAGAGTTGGCGGTGGGTGGTGATGACTAGCTGCCTTCCCTCTAGTCTTACACTGCTAAATTAGGGACGGCTAGCACAGATAGCCCTCGAGTAGCTTTGTGCGAAATTTCAAAAACAAACAAACATAGTTCTCCATAACCTATCTAGTATACGATAACAACGGTTTCCCAACGTACATTTCAACAGATATTCATAGCGGCTGCCGTATCGTATTCCGAAACTACATAAATATCCGTTTCGTTCTACAGATGTTTCGGATATGTGTTTCTTAATGAAAAGGTATGACTGATTTCCCTGTATTGGTGGTCTCTTTTTATAATCACATATTCTTACTAATTATATTGTGTGCTAGGTATTTATATGTATATATATACAGCTTTTATTCTCAGTTGTTTGAAGACGAAACAATTTGGTTATCACGTGAGTGGTAGGACTTGTCGCAAGTACTTTTCTATAGCTCTTCTCTGATGGCTTAACAGTAATAAGAAGCCTTATAATGCAAAAGATATGGTTTCCATACCGAGATGGGCAGAGCATTAGATAGCCCTTTGAGTAGCTTTGTGCCCCAAGTTGACACTTATTCCTTTATTTCCTTATGCCAGAAAGTACAAGGGATTTTCATATCTTAGAAACTTTAAATTCTCGATCTAAACACATTCATATGATCTGGATGTACGAATATTTTGCAATGAAGTACACTGTTACACACCTTTTCCCAAAAAAATAGATCGATTTCCGATGGCATCAGACAACTTACATAAAGCCGGAAAATATCAAAATGCAGTTCCGACACATGGCTCTCACCGTGACTTTATATTGACTGTGGTTGTTATAGGACTTACTGGCTTGCATGTCTATATATATATATTTTAATATAACGTATTTTTCTTGCCAATTTCACCTCAAAGAAGAACAGTCCACTTTGGAAAGCACTCGGATAATAGGGTTTGTATTCATTTCTACCATGTACTAAACTTGTGTATTCCGTATACTTTATTCTATATCTATGAACCTTCAAGGAATTCTATATACATGCCAGATTGCATTTATACATCTGTATTATTAAGTTAATTCATACGACGCTACTGATATAGTATATAAAAAGAGCTTTTAAAAGATGAAATTCGGGAAGTGCTAATTTTTAAGCAATTTCGAAATTACAAACACTACAGTTGAAATTATTATCGAACTATACAGTTTTATTACGTACGATCATGTAAGGCTAAGAAATAATTTTATCAAACTTTATTTTAAACTTTTGTCTATATAATAGTCAGTTGGATCTTCTACTAAAATAAAACTCTTTCTTAAAATATTTAATTCCAGTTTGAACCCCTTTCACCGAATCTGATTACTCTTTCAAGTGTGAGGGCGTTATAATAATTCGACCAATCCCACTATTCATTGGTACGACAGTTACTCAAGAGTTGATGATGAGTGATGCTGATTAACTGTATTATCTTTTGTTTATCACTGCTAAAATAGGTACAACTAGCACAGATAGCACTCGAGCCACTTTGCACAAAATTGAAAAAAAACCTAATTGTTTTAATTCATAACATGAAATTAATTTAAGTCACTTGTAAATGTTTATTGATTGACATTATGCTATAAATCACAACAAATAATGGGAAACGTTTATGGTTTGTTTCGGGTTTCGCTCATATCTACGCGAGGGCTATATGCGCTAGCTGTCCCCAGTATAACAGTGTAAGACTAGAGTGAAGGCAGCTAGTCATCACCACCCACCAACAACTCTGGAGCTTCTTTCAGCAACGAATAGTGGGATTGACCGTCAAATTCTAACGCCCCCACAGCTGAAAGAGGGAGCATCTTTGGTGTGACGGGAAGTCGAATCCGCGACCCTTATATTACGAGTCGAGTGCCTTAACCACCTGGCAATGCCGAGCCTAATCGTTTAAGAAGACTTACTTCAACAATAAACTTTCGTTGAATTAAACCCATTTCATAAGTTTTATCAAGACCTTTCTTTAGTGAGGCAACATTTTATCCACGAAATTTAAAATATCGACAAATCAAACCTTACCTAAAAAGTTATAGTATAAACTTTAGCGAAATAAAGCCTACTTTTGAGTTTCTAGCGTAAAGATTGTTGCAAATAGAATAATCTTTAAGTTTACATATATATTCACGTGTGTAAAATTCTTATATTAATCGTATTATAACATTAGTTTTACTGTAATCTAAATTCATTTCTTAAGGCTAATATAATACTCGAATTATGGTAGGGATTTTTCCTTTGTATAATCATCATTTTAAATAAAATTCGCTAGTAAATTGCTATTATGAACAACTCGATGTAATTAAACGCGTTAATAAGGTTTCTTTTTTAACAGTTTTGGCATATATCATTTCTAAAACCCTAAGTAATCACGTGAATAACAACACGCAGTATATATATATATCTTTCTGTTTTGTTTTTTTACTGTAGTGACACTTGTTTTCCTAAACGTGTAAACGTTGACTAAGTAAGATTCATTAATAATTGTCTTCCAGCATTCTCAATTCACATCCATTAGGTTTAGAGGGCTTAGTACATACTCATAATGAAAATCTTCAACTGAGCTCTCTGGGATGTCTTTGAGGCATATTTATCTATCCCTCTGTTTGTCCATAGGGACAAAAGAACATGTAAAAAGAGTGATAACAAGCATTGTCTTGGGTAGCAAAATACCAAGAAGATAATAATACATTATCTTATGTAGCAGGACACTCTCAAGTGAAAAATGTTATCTGTATATCTTTCTTTATATTTGATATTACAAAACTGAGACTACCAGAGTTTTTTTTTTTATTGTCTTTCGGCTAAAATCACTCGAGAGCGAACCTTGAACAGCAAACTCAGAAGAGAAAAAGTCATAAACATATATAAGTTATAGTATATGATAACTTTAGTTGACAGCTTTACTTTATTCTTAACAGCGTATTGTATTCGGGGATTTACTGAAATTACGGACACAATCCTGACATCTGTAAGAGTTGCAAACTGAATAATAAAATTGTTTGTAATATTCTCCACAATAAAGAAAACATTGGCAAATTGTATAATAGTCACAGTAGTTTCTCCTTATTAGTTACATGAATAAATGTAAGTATTCCACCAAAGAAAGTACCATTTCAATAAGTTTATGGATCATTTGGAAAGACATGTAAGCGTCTACAATATATTTAAGTCTTTACATTTGTGTTACGGAATTATGAAAGTGTATATATATCCTTACACCTGTAAAAACAAACATTTCAATCTGGTAAAAATAGCAATTCCCATTGTTAAACAATACAACTTACTTAATTTAATAGTGAATGTAACCAGAAAGCAAGAGATTCGTAAATATAAAAAGCGTCTTCTTTAACTTGAAATAAAAGAGCTTAAAATCAACATATTAAACCTTATATGAGTGGGTGTACAAGCGTTTTGATTACGTGTGGTTTTGCTACTGCCACTGGTTGTCTTGATTCTAAATTGGGAATGACTATGGTTTAACACGTGGACTTCTGATCTGGTTATGTACCTGAAGTGATATATAAGGGCTCAAAATACCAAATATATATGCATGCCACAATATTCAATGAAGCGTCACAAAGATGACGCGTACGAACATTGCACATAGCATAGTTTACTATTTATGCAATACACTTTAACCAATTATTATTACCATTATCATTGTCAAAAATAGGGCGTGATATCAGTCTTCTCCAATCAAAAATAAAAATCCAAACAAAGTGTTATGGCGAACACTGAAATAATATTTATAAATACTACAAGGTTGCAGAAACGGAAAAACGAAAGTTTTATCAGTTCGTTGAATTAACTTAGGCCTAACAAGAAAGAAAAAAACCAAGAGAAAATAAACATTACTCTGTTGTACTATAGGTAATAACATTTTATACTAAATAGGTTTATTAAACTCTTAAAAGTGTATATTTTATGTTGAAATAGGTATGAAAACGATGAATAAAGTTCATTGATTCTAATGGGGAGTTTCATACAACTGTCCTCAATGTAACATTACTCATTATTTTTATATGAAGCTAATTAAAATAGGGATTTTATTTTAAATAATAATGTATATATTTGTGGTACACAAAGTTTCAATTTTAGTTCGGAAGAACATGTTTTGTTTTTAAACACAAAGCTATAGAATAGCTTGATAAAATATTGTACACGCAAGAGTAAAATTACTCAAAACAATTTTTTATAAAAATCAGAGAATAAAAAAACCGAAAGAAACAAATGTTGTACAAGACATTCAACTAGATGGAGCATTTAAAACAGTAGGAGCCTGCATATAAAGATCCCTATTTGACAAGTTTGTTTGTAATTAAGCACAAAGCAACATAAATGGCTATTTGTGATATATTGGACAAGAGAAAACGAAACCTTTATTTGTTTTTGATTTAGTTTATAATTATTTACAAACAGAAACTTTGGAGGCAGGTTAAGCTATTGTTGCAATTTAAGTTTTTTTGTGTTTATAGAATGTCTTTTGTGAATATCTTGTAAATATAATTTGGGACGATTGTCTAGTGGTTTCTATAAGTAGTTAATCAAAAATTTATGATTTCCATTTATAACGAAATAAAATTTAATTATTTAAGTGAAACACTATTTTTTTCGAGTAGCCTTTGTTCTTCCTGCTGGTACAGCGATAAGTCTACGGATATACAACACTAAAATTAGAGGTTGGATTCCCCTCGGTGGACACGGGAGATAACCGTTGTGGGTTTACTATAAAAAACAACAACACTCACACACACACACACACACGCTATGAGCCCTTTAAGATATTTTTAATGTCAAGAGTATATTTTTGAGAATAACAAGTGTGACTGTGTGTTTTCTTATAGCAAAATTACATTCGGCTATTTGCTGAGTCCACCGAGAGGAACCGAACCCATAATTCTTGTGATTATAATACCTATATATGATGACACTTCAAGGTAAAACTGAAATGCTAATAATAGAAATGCTTGTGTAATCTGTGCACTATACTTTTATGTATGAAACATACACACCAAAGCCCTTTGTTATTAAACATAAATTAAATCGTTACTCATGGGTTCCAGTTAGTTTGGCTAACGTTTTGATTCTTCTTTGTTTGTGTTTTGAATTTCGCACAAAGCTACACGAGAGTTATCTGCGCTAGCCGTTTCTAATTTAGCAGTGTAAAACTATAGGGAAAGTAGATATTCATCATCACTCACCGTCAATTCTTGGGCTACTATTTTACCAACGAATAGTGGGATTGACCGTCACATTATAACTCTCACATGGCTGAAAAGGGCAAGCATGTTTAGTGTGACGGAGATTTGAACCCGGAACCCTCAGATCATGAGTCGAGTGCCTTAACCACCTGGCGATGCCGGCCCGTTTTGATTCTCAATACGTGTTTTTCTTTTGAGGAATGTGAACTACAAATTTTCTACCAGAAAATCGTCAGAGTTTGTTATCTATAAAAAATGTGACGAATTCCCATATTACCTTTTGAAATGACATTCACTTTTTTCTTATGTATTTAATTATTGAATTGTTATGTGTTTTCATTACTTACAACTTTTAGAAATAAATTGGCCTCTAAACGTTAAATAGCAATTTGATCGTGTTGGACAAAAATATCATATATGATAGAAACTTTCAACACCGCTTCAGTAAAAAGAAATGGATACAGATCGTTTTAAACTTTCGACTTAAATGAGACTCCAGCAGTTCTCTTTAAAAACAACTGTTTGTTTAGTAATTTTTTGACATAATCATTTTGTCTTTAAACTGTTCAAATTACAATAAATTAGACTGACCCTATCGTTACTGACTTTAATCTTCACGTAGTTCATCACATTATAGTTGTATTTAATTCTGTTAGGATTACGATTTAGGGAACATTAGTATAAGAGTTGCATCATCACTGTTGTGAATACAACTACGTGTAAGAAAAACACCATCTCTTATACGCTTGGTGGTGAGAGAAAATATAACGATAATGATAAGAGAACCAAGAAATGACGACACTTTTTCATCTTCTTTATTTATTTAATGTATTGATAATTACAATTTTAAAATATCTTTGTTCGGACAACAGAACTTTTCAAGTTCCTTATAAGGCTGATAAACTGTTACTTTTCCAGAAGGAAGACGCTAAAGTTTTGATAGGACAACAAATAAATATTAGTTTAGTAATAGATGATATGTTGCATCATAATGAGTTCTCTATAAAACACTTAATTTGTTTTGTGTTGAACGTATAATTCAGTCTAGATTATTTTAAAATCAAAAGCTCTAATTATTAAAATCCCGACTTGTATTTATACTATTAACAACCAATGGGTTCACATATCGCATCATATTGGATAATTTTATGATTTTCACTTTTAAACATTTGACATGCAACAGTAGTTACGTTAATGCCTACAGAAGTATTATCATGGGATTCATTGAACAACAAGAAGATATATTTATATATAAAGTTATTGACATTATTCACTAGCAGAGCGTGAGGGCGCTTGACTCGCAATCTATAGAATGCAGGTTAAGATTTCATTACCGATCTTGCTCGACCTTTCAGTTGTGAGAAGTACTATAGTTAATCCCACTATTAGAGTAAAGTAGCTCAAGAGTTTGAGGTGGGTGATTTTGAAGAGGTGCCTTCTCTCCAGACAACCCAAACAGCCGTGGCGCAGCTTTGCGCAAAATTTAACAAATTATTAATTTGGCTGACTGTTTAGCTGTGTTAGCTAGACAATTGGCTGTCTGTACTCCGCCAACTAGGGGTATCGAAATCCGATTTGAAGTGGTGTGAGTCAGCAGACATGCTGCTGTGCCACTAGGGGGCAAGTCTTTTGGAGTACTCAAATGTTGAACGTTGGAACAGTGTTATTTAAAACTTCAACTTTTATTAAAACACTTTAATTATGGATGCTAATCTTTAAAAAGTATGACATGAAAATTCTTTCTTCAAGTTGGACATAAACAAACGGATATCAGTTATTAAAGATTAATAACTTGAAGATACAAAAAAACAGTCATCGTGTTAAATTCAGTACCTAAGCACAATAAACATGTGAATTATTTTAAGCAAATAAGATATGATTTTCAAATCAAATTGGTTTTATGTTAAAAAAACGACAAAAAATAATTAGTTATTTTGAAAAAAAGTTAATTGTGTTTTATTTTCATAAATTCTAAGCGATTAGAGAGTTTTCAAGCATCAAGTTGGGATAGAGGTTAGCGTGTCCAGACTGTGTAACCAGAGTTAGTTTGTTCGTTTTTTGAATTTCGCACAAAGCTACTCAAGGGCTATCTGGGCTAGCTGTCCCTAATTTAGCAGTGTAAGACTAGAGGAAAAGTCGCTAGTCATCACCACCCACCGCCAACTCTTGGGCTATTCTTTTACCGACTAATAGTGGGATTCACCGTCACATAACGCCCCCACGGCTGATAGGGCGAGCTTGTTTGGCGCGAAGGGGATACGAACCCGCGACCCTCAGATTACGAGTCGCACGCCTTAACACGTTTGGCTATGCCGGGCCGTACCAGAGTTAGTAGTTCGCGTCTTATGCTCCAAGAAAACATGATCTGGACGTCTGGGATGTGGGTACACTACAAAAATGACTTTTAAATAAACACTATGAGGGTTGAGTACTCTATGTTCAAACAATTCTGAATTTTCAAATCAGTAATTCACGTAAAAAGCACAGCTGATATAAAGTCACAGTAAAGCGACATGCATCACAACTAAATTTTGTGATTTTTGGCGTTGTCTGAATAATGTATCACAAAAAAAATTGATAGTTTTTGAAAAATATATTTAATACAAAATATTCATACATTCAGTTCGTAAGTATTTGTTCAGAAGAAAATTCTCATGACATAAGAAAACAAAAAAGTGTGAAATCAGCTTTGGGCACCATCAAGAATACACCTGTATTCATGATAAACAAAGTGCAGCGTCTTTTAATTGGTGAGGATTATCGAACATAAAATTCAAGTAGAAAGCCGTCTTCATGCCTCAGGCATAAACACTGTGAAACAACAAAAATACCACAGTCTGGAAAAGCAACATCTGTCACGTGTACACAAAGTAACACAGCATATCCATTCAACCATGGCATATTTCAAGCGACTGAAGAATGAAATGAATATTCATACTATTACATTCAAATACATATTGGTCTATTCGCCGGACACAGCGTCTGCAGATTTCTGCGTGATCAGACCATTGAAACAGTTGTTTCAAAAGATATGGAATGTAACAGAGAGTAGTGATATGCTTTGAACCTCCCAATCTTACGATGAAGACTTTTACACTAAAACCCACTCAGTACGGCGATTGTGCAGAAGGATTGTTGACAGATAAAGAATGACCAGACGTGAAGATCTAGACTATAGCAATGTAAAAAGGCTGCAAAATCGTTTTAATATAACGTTTTTGATTTCTGAATTTGGTCAGACGCACGTATCCCACGAGATGCCGATGGGGTGTGTTGATTATATTTCTTCAAAGTTATCTGTTTAAATTGACAACGGTTGGTACAGATAGTCCTAGTTTAGTTTGTTTGAAAACTGTAAAACAACGACATTAAGAAGTATTTTTAAATGATGTAAACTTTATCTTGAACAATCTGTGGTGAGTAATGTTTTAATTGAATATTTTAATTTGTATTTCACTTATGAATTCAAAAACAACGTATTTGATTGAAATAATTGTGCTTATACTCTGGTTTCAGAGACAAAAACCATAATGTGATGGATTTATTAACGTACTTATTTTAATTTAAATATTTGTTTTAGTTAATTACATTTATAAATACATGTAACTTATGTAAATTTTGAAATTCTTGCCTATTTACTTGGTTCATTTGGAATTTCGCGCAAAACTACACGAGAGCTATCTGCGCTAGCCGTCCCTAATTTAGCAGTGTGAGACTAGAGGAAAGGAAGCTAGTCATCACCACCCACCGCTAACTTTTGGGCCACTATTCGCTGTTAAAAGAGTAGCCCAAAAGTTAGCGCCACATTATAAACTCCCCATGGCTGAAAGGGCGAGGATGTTTGGTATGACAGAGATACGAACCCGCGATCCTCAGAATACGAGTCGAGTGTCTTACCCATCTGGTAAGGCTGCGCCTATTTACTAAATTTGTAGAAGATTCTTGAGGGTAAGGATAAAAAACGTGTATACATGTATTGTTACTTCAGTCGAAATTTTTAGAAAATCTCCTCTGAATCTCATTAAAGGTGACCAATTCAACGCAAAGACTTTTGTATATTGTTGGCTCGTTACAGTTTTTATACTATACACTTCGGAAGATATAACTGTGATTAATGCTTATTAATAGGAAAACGAAAGATATTTAACCAGGAATGCTTATAAATTTTGAACATTACAAAACGCTTAACTTCATTAAATTAACTCAGGACGTTAGTATTTCAAGGAGGATATTATATATATTCTTTGGATAAAAACTCACGTATGATAAAAATAGCTGGTTTCCTATCAAATGAAATGTGTCTGTGTATTAACATAGAATATATTTGCTCATCGTGAAGTATCGATAAAATATTCAGTTCTAGACGAAATAGAAAACTTAATATTGTTTGTAAGTTTGTAAAAGTTTTGAATACAAATCATTCTTTGTAATTACCGTTATTATAAATTGTATTCTTGTTTGTACACCCTTGTGAAAATTAACTGAAACAAATGGTCATTTTACAATATTTTCAGCATGGCGGCCGGTGTAGGTCCGCTGGACACGCTGATTTCAGTTAATAGTCATTTTTTTCACACAGACGGCGTCATTAATTATGTTTTGCAGCACGGTCGATCTAATTTTGGAATATATGACAAAATTTTTAGGTATATTAAATCATTTGAAATTGCGTTAGAAGGGAAAGGATACCAGTCAAAAAACAACTTCTTACCAACCCAATGAAGAAAAACGGTATCAATTCGGTCTGAAATACAAGAACTGGATGCAAGAACAATGGAGGAAGGTGTCACTCAGTGACTAGACTCATTTCTTCGTACAAGGTCAGACAAGTCTACATGTATGCAGATCTCCAGGAGAGAAACTACGAGAATCTCACAACAATCATTTTGTGAAACATCCCTTGAAGAAGATGTTTTGTGGCTTTTTCAGAAGATAGAAGGTATGATGGGGAACCACAGTACATCTAAGTTTTGCAGAGAAGAGTCGTTCCAGAATTGAAAAAGGATTTCCAGATGGATCTAGCATTTTTCAGCAATATCTGGCTTCGTGCCACACATCGAAACTTGTGAAGAATTTTATGACGACAATGCAAATAAAGGTGCTGAACTGGTCTGGAAACTCTCCGGACTTAAATCCTATTGAAAATCTTTGGGCGATTTGTAACGAAAGACTTCAGGGAAAAGACAGTTCTACAAAAGATAAGTTAATTGAGGTGTGGTACCGCGATCCAAAAATTAGTTAACATTGCAGTCCACTCGTCGATTCGATCCCAAAAAGGATTAATGATCTTCTGAAAAATAAAGGTAGTCATATCATGGATTAATTTGTGAGCAATTTTTAGATTCTCAGAAATAAAACGCAAAAAATTGAGAAATTCGTAATTTTCCTTCTTGTTGCAATTAATTTGCCCAAGAATGTATATTAAAATATATTTGTGTTAAGAAAGAAAATTGTGTGTATCAATCTTGTTGAAAAATATCATAAATTTGATACATATTCATATTAAACTAGCTTTTATTTTTTAGTTTTAATTTCCGGGTATTTGAAATCGTAGCACATAACATAATAAATTATAGTACCTAACAGTGTCCACCTTTAAACTTCAAGAGGGCCTGGCATGGCCTAGCGCGTTAAGGCGTGCGCTTCGTAATCTGAGGGTCGCGGGTTCGCGCCAAACATGCTCGCCTTCCCAGACGTGGAGGCGTTATAATGTTATGGTCAATCCCACTATTCGTTGGTAAAAGAGTAGCCCAAGAGTTGGCGGTGGGTGGTGATGACTAGCTGCCTTACCTCTAGTCTTACACTGCTAAATTAGGGACGGCTAGCACAGATAGCCCTCGAGCAGCTTTGTGCGAAATTCCAAATTCCAATTTCAATTAAACTTCAAGTCTTCTAATTATCAACTAGAAAATATTTGTAACTTATTATATAAAATATAAAATGCTAAGCATTAATATTCATGTTAACAGTCTATCAGTTACACAATGCAGCATGTTACACTCTCAAAAATAACATGTAATAGTTAAGAAACTTACATAGCACATTTCTAAAAAAAAAATACAACTCTGGATCTGCAAAAAGATGAAACTTAACTGTTCTTCACGATATCCTAAACCCTTTTAACTTCTTTTTCAGCGTCTTTCACACTTCTTGTTTTCACAAGCGCACAAGCTGATCACGTCTGAAACTTTCTCTTCCTTGGATACTTTTGTATACATTTACTTTCAGCCACTGAAAGTAGAAAAAGCTAGAGAGACCATAGGTATGTGTGACGATGATAAAGCAAGGGAAATAGTTTCTATTGAAAATCGTAAGAAGAAAGCTAAAAGTCAGCTAAGTCGAGAAAATATATCACACACGGGTGGTCTACACAGACATTACCACGCAACATGTGAGAAAATCTATATTGTCTGGAAAACAGGGTTAACAGGCGTAATTCTTATTGACTGCTTATTGTCTTGTTTGTTTCCTTTTATACACATGTTTATGAATGAGGACCACGTTGTAGAAGTTCAAAGTAAGGTACTCAGGTTAACAACTATATTAAAATTATTGGATCAACTTATTGGTGGGCAAACTGAAAATGTTTAATAACAGCATATTGCTTTGGTTTTTCTTATCTTTTACTTAAGAGTAACATTTTGTTTTTCATTAGCATGATTTTAGCCTCAACATAGCGGTTCATATAAAGGATTTGAGTTCCTTTTTTTTCCCCTCAAGTACAAAGTTTTAGCTCGTAACTCTGTCATCTCTTAGCCGATTTGATATATAATTAGTTTTAGACTCAGGAATACGAAGCAGACAATATTCAGGAAGTCAAATTCTTTTAATCGATGTATTTGATCGTACCATAGGTCTCGTAAGTAAGTATACTCTAATCCTGCCTAAAAGAATTTCAATTTAAAAGTAGGCTTATAAAGATCCTATGAGTAATAAAATCAAATCGGGTATATGCGCTTACTGCTTCGTATTGTTGACACGTAAAAATATAATTGATAAAAATGGAAAAAAAGGTTTCATAAATTAATTTACTCTAATCCTGCCTAAAATATTTAAGGTGCCGTGGCTATTGAGGATTCCCTCTTGTTTTTCTCGAATACTCACCCTCCTTTAGTCTGATAATGCAAACAATTCTTTCAAAATATTTCGATAATTACACATTCACCAGCGTAATTATAAACGAAACATTATGTACAACAAACGCTACTGATTATATAACTGTCTTTACTTTGTTAAACGGCTGACCAATGGCACAACAGTATATCTGCGGACTCACACTGCTTACAGAGTTTCGACAAAGATAGCCCATTATGTATCTTTGTGCTTAATTCTAAACAAACAAAACCTTGTTAAACTACTAAAGAAGGACGAAACAATAAAATCGATAGGCCTAATACTCGTCATAAAGTTGTTAAAGATTGTTTTCCAGTTTTCTGTTTAATTACTATATTGTGTATTTCATATCAGCTGTGTACAAAAATGGCATTTAAGATACGTATGTTTTCTGCGTGTACGAGTCACTATACAAGAAGCCTTTTGCTCACTAAGAGAACCAGTCGGCTAGATAACTTTTGGCTGTCATCATGTCCAGCCAATTTTCCGCTTAGTACCATTCTATTTGTTATTTTAATATTTAACAGTGTTTTATGTGGTACGTCAGTAAGAGATCATGTCAAAGCTGTACATTGTTATATTTAATCTTTAAAACTTGCCCTCTAGTGGGACAGGGTAAATTTTTCGGGTTTACAATATTCCACTCAGGTGCTCAGTTCCACTCGCTGGACGCAACAAATAGTCCTATGTGGCTTGCGCATAAATAAAAATATAAAAACATAAAAACACACACACTGTAACACTTTACATTATTAATCGTGTAGCCATACACTTTGTGATATTGCAGTACTTAACACCAGTTTTGAATCTCTTTGCTGTCATGTGACATTTTTGAACAAATTAGAAGTACCCTGCTGGTACAATGGTAAGTCTATGAATTTACAAGGTTAAAAACAGGGTTCGTTTTCCCTCGGTGGACTCAGCAGATAGACCGCTGTGGCTTTACTATAATAATAAAAAACAAACAAAGTTACGAGGAAAGCTATAGAGTGCTCTGATACAAATAATAGCTTTCGGAAACAGTAGTGATTTTGAAGATCAGAATGGAAGTGTTTACGACATCCTTAATGGTTCATTCATGGGAGTAACAATGATAAAACTTTATGGATTTATTGGGATTTTGATAAAAAAAAATAGTTTGCGATTTTTTAACGTTACCCCCAAATCCTTCGTGGAAAAAAGGTCTTTTATGTTAAACATAGACCCATCTATAATTAATTTAACGACATCGCTAAAATCAAAACTAATGGTATCTTAGGAATGCACAAACTAAAACCTACTTTTAATAAATTGGAAAACCCATTAAACTATTATTATTTGTATGAATGTGTCGTACTCAGAATGGCTGGTATGGGTATTAACACTTACTAAAAAAGCAGAGAAGAACGTTTCGCCCTTCCTTGGTTCTCTGCTTTATTAATAAAAGTTTTAATACCCATACCAGCCGCTCTGAGAAACATTTTTATTTTAAGTGAGTTTCTCATCAACAAGAGTGTTTTGTACTGTTATGACAGCTCTTCTTGTAAAAACACTTGCGCGGGCAGTGATGGACTCAAATGGGTTTCGTAAGATTTTACAGAAACAAACACTAAAATCACTACAAAATTGTAGCTATATGTCATTCATCCCTAAAATCAATTTTAAACTCTTTTAAAATGCCTAGGTACAGTGTATTTGATTTTACGACAGAATCTGTAATTGGTTGGGCGTGAAATTACTCTCCGTATTCATTTTGTGAATACTTTCAGAACTTAGATCAAAACTTTATTGTTTTCTGTCGTGTTTTAGATGTTTTCTAATTCGTGAAATGCGTTGGCTGTTTCAACTTCACCCCAGGATTAAGGTTACAGCGTTTATCCGGACTCGTACCCAACCCTTACGCGCCGTCCCGGCATGGCCAGATGGTTAGGGCGCTCGACTCATAATCTGAGGGTCATAGGTTCGAATTCCCCTCACACTAAATAAGCTCACCCTTTCAGCCGTGGTGTTGTTTTGATTTAACAGTTAATTAAATAATTAGTCAATAAAATAGTAGCCCAAGTGTTAACGATGGGTGGTGATGACTAGCTGCCTTTCCTCTAGTTTTACAGTGCAGAATGAGAGACGGCTAGCGCAGATAGCCGTCATGTAGCTTTACGCGAAATTCAAAAACAAACAAACCTCCTGCGCTTCTGTCTCTCGCCTCCTCAGGTACTCTCCAAGTTAAAATCCTGGCTTCATCATAAGCAAACCACTTATAACGGTTTTGAGGGGAAAATATTGTTATTATTAGCCTTTAGTTAGAAATAACAGCGACAGAAATAATTACAATTTTGTTGTTGCAAAAATCATTTATGAAAATTTCCACACATAAACACAATAATGTGCTAATTGTTCTTAGGACATGTCACCGAGGTACAGTACTGGTTAAAAAGCGTATGCATGACGTATTTTGTCCACGCTTTTGCTATTTTTATTCCGAAATAAACCCTATTAGAAAATAATGATAATAATGATACTTACATTATCAATAAACGATATTACTCAGTATCTCCTGCTTAAAAATATAGGTTAGTGATGTGTACTTGTGTGTTTTTCTTATAGCAAAGCCACATCGGACTACCTGCTCAGCCCACCAAGGTGAATCGAACCCCTGATTTTAGCGTTGTAAATCCGGAAACATGCCGCTGTACTAGCGGAGGCATGATGTGTACAACCTGTATTTCATGTTTGCACGAAAATGTTAGCAACTAAAACAAAAAACACGTATGTAAACAGGCAAAGAAATCCCTGAATACACAATTTTAATGTAGTTATTTATTAACGATAATTGTATTTTACGTGTTGGAGTGAGTCGTACAAGTAACAATTTATATTTACAGAATGCCAGCCGGTAGCACAGCTATATGTCTACGGATTCACATCGCTACAAACTTCGTGCTTAATAACAAAGAACCAATGGAACTATTCACAGAATATTTTATTTTATAGTAAATTTACCAAGAATGATTGACATACTTTACAAAACATTAGTTTGATCACCGGCTTCCTTTTCTATAAATGTTATAATATATATGCTGTTTGTTGAATTTAGAGGGCTAGTTGCTCGAGTAGTCCTTAATTTTTAGGTGAGAGACAAGAAAGAAGTTAATCTACACAGCCTACTGCTAACGCATGGACTATTGTATTAAATATTTTGATTTTATCTTCAGCCCAATAGCGCAGAATGCGATTTTGCAGAAATATGGCGAAAGGTATAGATCTTCGATTCCCCATTCAGCAAATGTCTGCAGGTTCACATTCAGCCATATGATAATTATAAGTCATTTGTATCTTTTCATGTATATTTCTCTTGATTTCATTAAGATTTTAACTTACAGTTTCTTGCGTTTATGCCAGAATTGGTTATTCTGTAGAAAAACAAAATTGTCCTGTATAACATATATATATAAATACTAATATTTTATATTTTATTAATATGCATGAATTTTTACTTTAATACCACTAACATTAACATTTGATTTTATCAGTAGTGCAATGTTTATAAAGTTCATTTTTGGTTGTTGCTTAAAATGAATATTTTAGTCCGTTATGACCACAAACTCAACCATCAAATTATTAAAAAAATACTGGATGGAAATTTAGTGAATCTTATTGCACTTTCACAGACAATAAGACTGGGTTTTTGACTTCCAGTCACATCGAACATGATCATCGTTTTAGGCTTAGGAGCGTTGTAATGTGACGGTCAACCTCAATATTTGTTGGTAATAGAGAAGCTCAAGAGTTGGCGGTGGGTGGGGATCACTAGTTCCCTTCCCTCTGGCTTTTCCTGCTAACTTAGGGAGGGCTAAAGCAGAGAGCCCTTGCATGACTTTAGAGAAATTTCAAATGAATTTAAACCAGATTGTAAGGAAAAGCAAAACAAATTCATCGTAAACTGGGTTTGAAACACTTTGTTTTTCAATGGGAGAGCATGCACTGGTATCGACACACTGATAAATTGAAATAGTATCTACGATTTCTAAACAAGTTTATGCTTATCGCTGTATGATCGCTTTTGTACTGTACGATTTATATTAGGTTGTCCAGAAATTAATGTCGGAACTCTTACAACAACACTTAGAAGCTGAATATTGAGTAAATTATCGTTAATTGGTTGGTTTAATCGATACTCAAAATTACTTTGCTGGAAAATTTATTACAGGTAGTAAGTCAGTAGTAATTTTACAAACTTGCACCTCCATAATCCAGAGACTGGTTCCCTACAATGGACAAAAAACAGATATCCCATGGTGCAACTCTTCACTAAGAAAAAACTATTACTAATACAACTGTTTATTTGCATGGAAAGGTATTATAAACAGCTAAACACGATGGATATATTTCATCACAATTATAATTGTTTATACAAACATAAGTTTATTATGTAAGAGGTTTGATGTTATTATAGTGTTTGTTTCAGAATATTCGCACGAAGCTACAAAGAAAGATATATTCAATTTTAAGCTGATAGACCAGAGGGAAGAAAGCTAAACTAATAAACTGACAGCTGTCTCCGGTGTTATTATTTGTTAGACAGTAGACAGTAGGCTGTCTGTGGTATGCCTATTACGGGTATCAAAACCAGATTTTTAGCGTCATAAGCCCAGACACTTACCGTAGAGCCGCTGGGAGGCTAGGCTAGTCATATCTGACCAAACAGTGATGTATGGTCGTCGTTTTTACAAATTATCAAGAACCTTAAAGTGCAAGGCGCGTTTCTGCATTAACGGGACGCGAATATTGGATCCACAAACAAGACACACTAAATGCTAGGTCTTGTTATACTGAAATAAAACTAGATGTTGGGTATCGGCAGTCTGTTTCCCTGAAATTTGAAATTTATAAATGATTTAGAAATATATTTATTTTTCCCCTCACAGACTGAAAATATCAGTGAAAATATTTTAATCGCTCAGTTGTATTCATGAAACACATTATAGGCTTAAATAAAACTTGATAATATCTTTATTTGAATAAATTAAAATGAATGTTTTTTTTTTTTATAGACATTAGTAATTCATATGTCATTCTCAAACACGTTTCCTCCATTTTCCTGGTGATCTGATAGTTATAAATCACCTTGTACACTACAACATTCAAACAACAACCAATAACACTATTGTTACTTTAGTTCGCATTACTATAGATAAGTCATTGTTGTGTGTTTATTACTTTCTTTGTTACTGTTGTCTAGTACAAAATCTTAAAAGTATCAACCAGTCCCAAATGTCAGCTCTTTCCTCTAGTTCATACAAGAACTCGTAATTTTCAGGAATAGAATGAATAATTTCCAACTTTTTAATGCTTTTATTGATAAACAAGTGAATATAAACGTTTTATAAAACATGTGAGTCAAGTTAATGTTCAGTTCCTACTTTAACTTGTTACGAACCATTTCAACTCTCGAGTCTTTACGATCAATATCCTAGACGATTTTTATTATAGAACTAAAAATCGTTATTGAATGGGAAAGAAACGGTCGTTCTTTACATGTAAGGCATCCCACGTTTCTAGGTTGGATTAAAAATGTAAACGCATCTGTACAAAATGATGAAATATTGCCGTACAAAACAAAACTGGTTAACTGAAAGTATTTTTATAATTGAACTTATAATGTAACATAGGAGCAAATTAAGTTATCACAAATTTGCCTCTGATCAAAGAATATGTGTATATATGTGCATACACACAGAGAGAAACATAATGAAGATGTGTTTGCTAAATGAATAATTTAACAACCATCTGGCACTAGTATTAATGTATTATATATCTGAAATGTAAAATGAGTATATAAGTTACATTTAATTACTCAATACTGTATTTGATACACAAAAATTTAAATCAAGTCTAAGTAAGTAATGGAATTGTAATAATTAAACATACATGATACTATATCATAGTACTTTCAGTCAGCGGTAAGTTTACATAATTAAAATATTAAGATCCGGGTTTAGATTCCCTGCAGACAGATCACAAATAGCCTATTGTGTAGCTTTTGGTTAAAACAAAACAAAGCAAGCAATATCATAACAATAAAAAAATATAGAGTACGAAATAGTTTCGAATAATACAGAAAAATTAGAAAAGTAAGTAATTAGAAAAGCACTGATATGTTCTATTTCATCCTATCATTTTCTTTTTAAATGAAAAGTGATAAAGGGAGTGTGAAACTTTGAAAATACTAGTAAGGAAAACAAAGGTCAATCGATTTACAAGATTGAAAAGATTGAACTTGGAGTTTATTAAATTCGTTTGAAACTAAATGCATATTTTCAGAAAGATGAGGCAAGAATACGAAATATAACCTTTGAAGAGCACTTACCTTTATTAAATTTAAAGCAACTTAATAATTCATATTTCAATTTAGAGCATTTAGTTTCTATTATTTATGCTAAACTTACACTCTCCATTTGAAGATTACCAAAATGAGATGACTTAAACAACTTTCATTTTAATGACACATAACTGTTTATAGAAGACCCGGCACGGCCAGGTGTTTAAGGCACTCGACTCGTAATCTAAGGGTCGCAAGTTTGAATCCAAGTCACACCAAAATATGCTCTCTCTTTCAGCGGTGGGGACGTTATAATGTCGCGGTCAATCCCACTATTCGTTGGTGAAAGAGTAGCTCAAGACTTGACTGTGGGTGGTGATAACTAGCTGCCTTCCCTCTAATCTGACACTAATAAATTAGAGATGACTAGCGCAGATAGCCCTCTAGTAGCTCGGGGCGAAATTAAGAAAGAAACTGTTTATACTCTTAGTAAACAGAAATCTGTCGGTAGACTTGTGCTAGTGTATCACTGTTTACATTAGAAACATCGATACTGAATAGTCTCCAATTAACAAAACATTCGCAATCTGTTCACCAGATTGTAAGGCTTGATAGAAAAACTATCTAAATTTTCACACGTTCGTTGTGCTTGGGGCGTCAAGTTATACGCGCATTTGTCAAAAGCTTTTATCCATCACAAATAAAGATACGGATAACTCCAACACGAAACAGATGCAAAGATATAAATGAACAAAAATCGCATTTTACTAACACGGTTATCAACTTTTTTGTTGGCAGCCTAAGCGTGATCAGTCATAAAATAATTAAAATACGACGCAAAGAACATGCAAGTACGATCAATATTAGGGTTCAGTTTTGGACTAACTTTAATTAGGTTAACATAATTTCAGGGAATTTCAGCCAACTCAGAATGACGCATATAATCATTAGGGTAGAATTACGTATCGGATGTATCGTGTATTTAAGTTATGTATACAAAACTTCTGTTGCACTGAATAAAACAGATACTAGTACATACCATATTTAGGGCATCGCAGTACAAAAGAAATCCTCTAGAGAACAAAAGACAGATTTTTGTTTCGCAAACTATTAAAAGAAATAATAAATTTTCAACATAATAATCAAAACAACTTCAAACTAATGATGGAAATATTAGTTCAGATATTAATGGAGTTTAGATATCATTATCATGAGATACTGTGTCACACATTTCGTGCTGAAACAAGTCATGTGAAAGTCAAACATCAACGAGTTATATTATTAAGTCTGAAAAAGTTATAAAACATAATTATATATGTTTAAGTGTTCACTATACACTGTCTCGAGGAGTCGCACGCTTGTTCAGACGTTAAAAGTGAAGAACCTAATGTTTCACTTCATCCATTCTTTTCGATATCCGTTAATATTTGCGGTTATATCAGAATTTGTTGATTATATGTACAATATTTGGAGTTGTCTTTTACTTGCCACAGTAAACCTATATTTATATATAACCTGCAACATATGAATTATTCAGCAGACAAACTGAGTAAAATAATAAAAACAACTGTAAAAGTCGAAATTCCTTAAAAATGGTGTAACTTAGTGAACGGTGAATCGCGTGATAAAGATATTGGAATTATCATTTATTTTTAAGATTCTTTGTAACCAGTTCATTCTGATGCATTAAAAAATAGAATTATGATTTTTTAGAATTGTTGCTGAAACTTACGAATTCATTTGCATGATAATAAATAAATAATAATAATAAATAATGGGACTAAAGTTATGACAGAATTTACTGTTGTTGTTTAAAATAAAAACTGCAAAAAATGACAAATGCACAAACTATTAAAATGAAAGAAACTTAAGTAATTATTAGTAAGCTACTATGTAAACTTACACTAACCCAAGTATTTGGAATTAATCTTTATTCACCTGGAAGCGCTAAAGAACAAAACATTAGTTATTCAAAATTTCGCGCAAAGCTACTCGAAAGCTATCTGTGCTAGCCGTCCCTAATTTATCAATGTAAGACTAGATGGAAGACAGCTAGTTATCACTATCCACCGCCAACTCTTGGACTATTCTTTTACCAACGAATAGTAGGATGGACCGTCACACTGTAACGCCCCCACGGCTGAAAGGGCGAGCATTTTTGGTGTGACCGGGATTCGAACCCGTGACCTTCAGATTACGAGTCGAACGCCGTAACACACTTGGCCATACCGGGCCATTACATCATGTATTAAAATGAAAACAGTTACAATTATGTTTTCAATAAAATAGCTCGATTTTATGTAGTGTTATTCAATCAGTCACCAAACCAATAATTCTCTGACAAAACTAATAAATTACTTTGTTAGAATAAATGCTTTCGTCTACACTTAGTTAAAAGCAGAAAACGTGATTGTGGTAATATCTTTTTAGATAAACATTTTTACGTACTTTTATATGCAAAAACGGCTCTTCTGGGCCCAGAAAACACTTCAAATAGAAGAGCGAACAACGTTTCGACCTTCTTCGGTCATCGTCAGGTTCACAAAGAAAGGGTTACTGGTCGGAAGCTGACCACATGTTTGGGAGGGGTTGTATAATTGAGTGTTGCAATGTAGAGGGCGCGGTTTGAATATATAATTTGTCTATAATATTAATATAGGTATAATGGTGTTCCTTTATCAGGAACTGGTCAGCTTCCGACCAGTAACCCTTTCTTTGTGAACCTGACGATGACCGAAGAAGGTCGAAACGTTGTTCGCTCTTCTATTTGAAGTGTTTTCTGGGCCCAGAAGAGCCGTTTTTGCATATAAAAGTTCTCAACAAGTGGGTTTCTCGACATCACTGATTTTTACGTACTGACGCAAACGTTTATTTAATAAAAAGCACAAGCAAAAGCTGTTTAGCAATTTTTTTCTAATTATTAAAAATGGTTAATAATTGTTTGCATTTTATAATTATCAAAGCGTAATAAACGTATTTTTAATAAAAAGGAATTATTTAGAAAAAAAATGTTTAACACAAACTACTGTTCATGTTATAAACTGTGAAGTTATCGCACGCTTAAAGAAATTATATGAATACTTACTATTAAGAGTGGAAGGTAAACCAGACATAAGAATGCTAAATTCACGTATTTTATTAAGTGTACTTCTAAATATTTATATTAATACCATTCCAACGGAATCACGACAAAAGTGAAAATATACCTGTTCGATGAATCTCAACGACGGAAGTACACAAATTGTGGTTACAAAAATAGCCCTGTAACATTTATTACTTAAGATACAAATTATGATTTTCTCCCGATTTTGGTTAACATATAAATATAGTAAAATGATCTTTAATAAATATTACAAGAGAATCATTGTAATAACCACAACTGATAATTGGACACGAGGTATTATGGGCTTAAAGCACCTGCAGTATTTGTTTTATATGACCTTTAATGTTTACCATCTTTCGATTAATATTTTTAGATGGGATATCCCAGCATCATTCGAGTGGTCTTACCATAACTTTATGCATTTTTAACAAAACCTTTCGAGTTTGTGTGTAATAGGCATATATTTAATTAATTAAATATATTGTTTTATATGGTAAGATACACGAAAGTGCACATGTTTATCAGCCTTGTTTATTTAAGCTATTTACTTAAGCTTTAATTTTGTTTTAATTAATGATAATTTCATAAATTACTTCTATGTTATAATTACAGTAATAGATTTTAAAAGTAAACACGATCTAAAACATGTAGAATGCGTGAAACTCAATATTTCAATGGTTTGAAGCAAATCTACCAAGGATATAAATACATTGCTTTTATGGACATTAATAATTACTTAAAAATTAATGTTATTAAAAATAATATATCAATAAAACTGTGACAAGTTATGCAGGCTATAGATTGTTTATGTTTGAAGAATATTTCAACGTATTCATCACATATATATACGTTCGTTATGGGGAACAGGCTCTACACTTTTAGTATAGGAATAATCAGTTACCAGAAATATATTTTGTAAGCAATTACAGAGAAACGTACAAAAACACGTTATAATTTATATGTGTATCCAGTACACAAAACATTTCTAATATCAATATAAGAATAAATGGGAAACCTCCCCCTGGGTTAACCAGTTTACAGAATCTGATAACGTTGTCTTAGCATTGAACAATTCATAAGATTTCAGAAGCATGTCGATTCGTTTCTCATAAATTGTATATCCTATTTCATACAAGTCGAGGGCTAAAGACGACGTGTTCCAAGAAAGGAAAAACAAAGAACGAACAAAAATTGTTCACGTCTACTCAGTCTAACATTTGTCAATTGCAAGTGTTGAATAAATATATGAAAACAGGGAAATGCATTACATGGATTATATAAATAACTATAATCCATGTATGCTCTAACTCGTAACTTAGTTTTTTTTATTAAAGACGATCCATAGCTTGACCAATAAAGTATAGCCCTATATTACAGACAGGAATATAAAGCGGAGATTTAATAAGGAGTGCCTTAGATTTGAGGTACTTTAACTACTGCATCTCCCTGCACTGAAGTTTTAAGATTAATCGCAAAACACTTACTAACAAAGTACTTTTTAACAACACAAACCACCTGGCAGTCATAGACTATTTTGGTTAGGTGTATAAAGCAAATAAAAAAAATAGGCAACGATTTTGTTTCCGAGATTAGATGATATGTTTGTTTGTTTTGTTATATTTTACAACAAAATTTAAATGAGGGCTAACTTATCTAGTTCTTAATATAATAATGAAGGAAACTAGTCAACACCATTGACCTCCATCTCTTGGATTACTGTTATCACATCCGAAAAGTTGGATTTGTCCATCACTCTTGTAATTCCCCCTCGGCCTACAGTACAGAACATGATATTTTTGGCGATAACAAGTAACTCTCTACATGTTTTGGCAAGCTAATCAATGAACCACAATCAGTCATAGTGCAAACTTTTCTATCAACATTTACAGATAATCTGTCCGAGGGTTTTTGAACTAAATTTATCAATGTATTTCTGTTGACAAAATTTCTATTTTTATAAACAAGTATCTCTATTTTTGTTTAATTTGTTCATATATATTAATATTTACCAGTTTGCCTGTTTCTTATGCAAGTCTCTAACTGAATAGCTATCTCTAGCAGCGTTTGTTTGAATATTTTTAAAACTAGCTTTAGGGTAAACTAGAAAATTAAAACTCAAACCAAACCTTTGGTTGATGTCTAAGGAATTCAGTAGCAATGCAAAATATCAAAGAAGTCGAGAAAATTAGTCAGTCGTTCAGTTACGAATATTTTACTCAAGAATTAAAAAATAGATTACGATGTTGACTCATCGTTACATTATGTGTCACACATGTAAATTAAATGCTTTAGAAAATACTTCATACAAGAGTGTTTTCGTACAAATACAACGTGACCATATTGTAAAAAAAATCAGTTGAAGAAATGAAACATTTATTACAATCTGCTAAGCCGTTAACAAAGAGTTTACAATTAAACATAATTTGGTTTGATTTGAATTTCGCGCAAAGCTACTCGAGGGCTATCTGTGCTAGCCGTCCCTAATTTAGCAGTGTAAGACTAGAGGGAAGGCAGCTACTCATTACCACCCGCAACCAACTCATGGGCTACTCTTTTACCAACGAATAGTGTGATTGACCGTAACATTATAACGTCCCCACAGCTGAAATGACTAGCGTGTTTGGTTTGACGGGGATTCGAACCCGCGACCCTATGATTACAAGTCAAGTGCCTTTAACCACCTATCTATGCCAAGCTTTTAACGTAATGGATTTTATTGGATGAAAATTTATTTTACAAAAAGAAAAAAAGGTACGTCAATGTCTTATCTATTTTTGTTTATTTATTACTTGCAAGAGTAACTGATATAGAACAAATTTATCGTTGAATCAATAATTTCTCAGATTTTGATAGCGGCAATTTTTAACATTTGGGAAGAGAGGATATTAGATACAGTCATGTGAAAAAGTTAGGACACTCTATGAAAGCCTATGTATTTTTGTATCATTTTTTGGATACATAGATGTTTAATCTCAATATTTAAAATACTGAGAGATTATACGAATATAACTAAACAATTACAATTGAAAAAAAAGACTTTTCAAGATCTTCTGTTAATGTAATTCTACAAAAATCCATATTCTAACTGAGGAAAAGTTAGGACACCCCCACATTTATTCCCACTAAAAATGGCTCAAATCACACCAGGTGCACTTGACTAGAATATCGTTGCTCAATATTTTTAATGAGGCTTGCCCTATTCAAACCTCAGACATTTAGTTTGGTGTGCTCCTGACTGTTGAAGTGAGAGTAAGCACCATGGTGAGTGCAAAAGAGCTGTCTGAGGCCTTCAGAAAGAAAATTGTAGCAGCTTACGAGTCTGGTAAGGGATTTAAAAAGATCCCAAAAGATTTTGAAATCAGCCATTCCACTGTCTGGAAAGTAGTCAACAAGTGGAGAGCTTTCAAAACAACTGCCAACATGCCCAGGTCTGGTCATCCAAGCAAGTTCACCCCGAGAGCAGACCGCAAGATGGTAAAAGAGGTCTCCAAACACCCTAACATGTCACCACGGGACCTACAGCAGACTCTGGCTACTGTGATGTAAAAGTGCATGCTCTACAATCAGAAAGAGACTGCACAAGTTTAACTTGTATGGGAGATGAGCAAGGAAAACCCCTTTGCTCTCTAATAAAAATATCAAAGCCAGACTGAAGTTTGCCAGAGAGAATGTAGGCAAAGACCAGGACTTATGGAATAATGTTCTTTGGACAGATGAGCCCAAAATTGAGTTATTTAGACACCAAAACAGAGGACATGTTTGGATTAAACCAAATACAGTATTTCAGGTAAAGAACTTCATACCAACTGTGAAGAATGGAGGTGAAAGTGTTATGGTTTGCGGCTGCTTTGCTGCAGCAGGACCTGGACACCTTGCAATCAATTCTTCTTTGTATCAATGGGTGCTTGAGGATCATGTGAGATCACCTGTACGAAAATTAAAGCTGAAGCGGAACTGGATCCTGCAACACGACAGTAACCCAAAACATAACAGTAAATCCACCAAGGACTGGTTGAAAACTAAGACATGGAGAGTCCTGGAATGGCCGAGTCAAAGCCCAGATCTTAATCCCATTGAGATACTGTAGGGTGACTTGAAACGAGCTGTACGTGCAAGAAACCCCTTAAACGTTTTACAGCTGAAAAATTTTTGCATTGAGGAGTGAAGCAAACTTTCTTCATACCGATGTCAGAGACTGGTAGATGGCTACAAGAAGCGTCTCAGTGCAGTTATTTCAGCCAAAGGGGGTAACACTAGCTATTAGGGGGTATGGTGTCCTAACTTTGTCCTCAGTTGTAATATACATTTTTGTAGAATTACATTTACAGAAAATCTTGAAAAGTATATTCTTCAGTTTTAATTGTTTAGTTATATTCCTATAATCTCTCAGTATTGTTGAAATTGGGATTAAATATCTATATATCCAAAAATGTTACAAAAATAAGCAGGCTTTCATAGGGTGTCCTTACTTTTCCACGTGACTGTAGAAGCCTAGTTAGTAATAGATTGAAGAAGTGCAAGTGAATAATAAAGTGGCTACGAAACAACAAGGTCCCCCAGTGACACAGCGGTACTTGTACGAACTCACACTGCTAAGAACCGAGTTTCGATACCGTGGAGGGCAGAGTGCATATGATTCACTGTTTAGCTTTGTGCTTATTTCTAAACAAACGAAATAACAACAATACCATGTAACACAAATATTGTTACTGGATAGTATGTGTTGTAAAAGTACAGAAAATGGCCATTATTCCCTTCAAACTTTGCTTTTGTGATCTGGATTATGAAATTTAGAATTTATTTTCTTTGCAAAAACGGGCAAATTTGCACATTTCCTTTTACATAAAATCTAAATTAAACAACACATGAAGCTAGATTTACATGTATTTATATTAAAGCTGTACAAAAATGTTTAGAAGTGAGTTTTTTTTCGAGATTTGCGACTGTAATGTAAATCGCTTTCACGTATCAGCTTCCAGATATAATTTCCCATCATGTTTACGTTATACGCTCCCAGGTCACAAAAACAAACTTTGAAGAGAAATATAGGTCTTTTTCATTTACTTTAGACATAAGCGATTGGGAAAAAATACTTTCTGCCCAGGAACAAGAAAAAGTAAAATTTTATTTACAAGTGTAATTTCTTTCTTGCCAATTACAACTGCTTGATTTGGGAATTATTCATTGCAATAAATCCTGAATGCCTCTATGCGTCACTTTAATTTGTTTTCAACAAATTATCGCATTTTATATTAGAAACACTCTTCACATAATATCAATCACAGGTATATCTAGATTTCGTGACAACATTGATTACGTGGTTGCAATTATACTTTTCATTAGAGATTAGTTTAGGCCTAATTCATTTTAAAACATTACATTCTTTATCTAGTCCATTACGGATTTTGAAGAAGTAGAAGAGTATTTGTTAATATTATTTCAACTGTACTGAATGTGTTGTATCCATTGGCGATGACGCGTTTCGATCAATCCAGAACTCTTCAGATAGACTTAAATACAAAAATGTAGTAGTGTAGGAACACCATTTACATGAGTCATTTGATACAACGGCATTGTATTTTTGTGTATAAGCATTTTATTAATCGGCGAAGAATGTTTCCATTTATACATTAGAATTAGGCCTATTACATTTTAAGTTGTTGTTGTTGTTTCGAATTAAGCACAAAGCTACACAATGGGCTCTGCCCACCACGGGTATCTAAACCCGGTTTTTAACGCTGTAAGTCCACAGACATACCGCTGAGCCACTAGGGGAACATTTTAAACATAGCATTCCTATTCCTTATACAGTCTCTTAATGATTTTCAGGAAGTGAATTAGTATGTATCAGTAGCATTCCAACCGCACTATGTTTGTCATATCCTTTACTGACAAAGTGTTTACCTTATTCCAAAGCTTTTGAGATTACCTTGGACACAAGAAACAGTGCAGCCATCGAAACACCATTTATTTATCCGTGATGACGAGAAACCCACTTGAAGTAAAAATGTATCTCAGGACGGCTGGTGTGGGAATTAACACTGTTACTTATCAAGCAGAGAACAACGTTTTGACCTTCTTAGGTCATTTCCAGGTTAACCTAAGACACACTATTTATATATACCGTTTCATAAAAAAAATTTGTTATGTGGGTCGCCAATTTGTAAGAGACGTACATACCATAACAAATGAAGATGTTATCAACTGTGAAAACTTTCGTAATGATATTTCGGACATATTATGATCCTGTGTTGTTTCATACAAGACGAATTACAAGAAGCAGTTATTACTTGCTGAATAACGAATATTGTGTATAAGTACATATACAAAGAGTGTAATTAGCTTTATATTGAAGAGACTGACCAGGAAATTCATCACAGAATTTTAAAGTGCGTTAGTTGTATTGGGCAATGGAATATCGATTACAGTACTGTCCCTGGACGTCACATAACTGCCAATGATTTAGCATTATATCATTTATTTACGATTTTGATATATTGAAAACACCAAAATATTAAGTCCCATACCAAGCTGTGATCGTGGATGGTCTATTTAAATTTTTGTCATGAATGTATAATTAGGATTTATCGCTGGCAAATATGTAAATTATTTTTCTAGTTCATACGTAAAATTGAATATATTTTCTATAATCGACATCTATATAGATTCCAAGAGTAAAAAAAATGCGGTTGGTGTTATATTTTACACTAATGAAAGTACTCGGATTCACTCGGGTTATTAGGTAGATTGGGTGAGGATTCTGAGCCTGTTTCAGCATAAAGGTACAACATACATATTTTTGTTACTAAGCAACATGACATAAAAGCGATACCTTTTCTATATATTAAAAGTTATCATGAAAGAAACCATTTTTTTTTCTTATGAGGTTTATTGCTAGCTTGTCTCTTTAAAAAGATGCGCGCACTCGTGAGTAATATAATTACTACCCAGTTGCACACCCTCTGGATAAACTTAGTATGGGCGCAAAAGTTCCGGATTCTAGGTTCTTTCTTCTTGGAGCAAAAACAGCCACACATAGACACACATGGCTATTTATTATTAAAGATTATTTTATTTTTATTACCTCCTTTTAAGTGCATTATTCTGATTGAGGTTTTTCCAGATGGCAGGTTGTATTGATATGATTATAAACATAATTTTAGCGACATGATCAAATAACAATAGTATTTTCAAACGACTATTTGTTTGTTTTTTGTGAATTTTGTAATGTTGGCTATTCTACGACCATTTCTTTTCATACTTTGAAAACAACAAGAATGTATTCCGTGGAGACGACTGTTTTGAAAACTTGAACCTCTTACTAAAGTTTAAGAAGTCAGTTGAAGTTTCTTCTGGTAAAATTAAATTGAATTTTATGAATAACCAGTTCCATTTGACTACCACTGTATAAGTACAAACAAAATGAAGTTGATAGATATAAGAACGGAAAAACTAACAGCGAGTATAGAACAATCATTGTTTACTTTTATTTTAATTTCGCGCTAAGCTACATGAGAGATTGGTTTTGGTTTTGTTTTGAATTTCGCGCAAAGCTACAAAAGAATTATCTGTGCTAGCAGTCCCTAATTGACCAGTGCAAAACTAGAGGGAAGGCAGCTAGTAATCACCACCAACCGCCAAATCTTGTACTATTATTTTACCAACAAATAGTGGAACTAACCGTCACATTGTAACAACCCCATGGTTGAAAGGGCGATCATGTTTGGTGTAACAGGGATTCGAACTTACAACCCTCAGATTAAGTGTGTATGTGTGTTTTACGTATAGCAAAGCCACAAATGGCTAGCTGCTCAGCCCACCGAGGGGAATCGAACCCCTGATTTTAGCGTTGTAAGTCCGGAGGCATACTGCTGTACTAGCGGGGAGCCTTTCAGATTAAGTGTCAAGCGCCCTAACACGATCATAACAAATATATTCTTCGCCATACCAAACCAACAGTGAAGTACGTCCACGGCTTGCCACTATTAAACCTAAAGATAAAAAACAAATATATTGTTTTCTTAATTTAAAATAATTAGTATCTGAAACAAATTTTAATGTCTTTTATGTTATTAATGTTAATAAATTAATTAGGTACGTTTTGTTAATAACGCTATGTAATTTGAGACGTGGGTTACATGAAAAGTGTGATACTGGAGACATTACCGTTCATTACTTGTATTTTTCGAAATAAATAAACTACTTCCAAATTTCATAGTAGACGAGATTTGGTTAGTGTAATACCAACATTATTTTTATTTTGCTCTATGAATCCTTTTTGACGTAAAGAGATTTTAGCTTTAAGAACCATTTCAAGGTCATTTCTTTAATCTGTCTCCTGGCAGCAGAGCTTGCCTTATGATAGGAGCACTTTTGCTAAATTACTAGCTCGGTGTTAGACGACGCAGCTGTGCAGCTTAATGCTATAGTAGATAAATGTTTCGAAAAGGACCTTCAATGGCCATGTGTAAAGAGTCAAATGCTAAAAATATTATTTCCACATCTGTCAATAAAATTAATCTTGTTAAAGCTAGTGCATTATTAAAGTTCATTATTTTATACATATACAAACGTGCTATGCGAACGTTATGATATAGTATATGCTTATATTTGCTAAGTGTGTGTATATGTAAAATACTTTCATATAAAACAATTAATACACAAAAGACCTTCTATATTGATGACATAGCCAGGTAGTTAAGACATTCGACTCGTAATCCGAGGGTCGCGGGTTTGAATCCCCTTACACCAAACATGTTCGCCCTTTCAGCGTGGGAACGTTGTAACGTCACCGTCAATCCCACTATTCGTTGGTAAAAGAGTAGCCCAAGAGCTGGCGATGAGTGGTGGTGATGACCAGCTGCCTTCCCTCTAGTCTTACACTACTAAATTAGGAATGGCTAGCGCACACAGCATTCGTGTAACTTTACGCAAAATTCAAAAAACAAAAATATATATTGATTAAAATATCATTTACCAGTGCATTATACTTTAAAGTTTAAAATTATTGTTTAAACTTTTTAATGGGCTTTTGTCACAGAGAAAATAACAATGTAGTTTAAATATATATTAAAAACGGCTCGTTTGGGTTAAGGAAATATTTTACATAGAACCTGACGATGACCGAGAAGGTCGAAACGTTGTTCGCTCTTATGTGTAAACTATTTTCTCAACCCAAACGAGCCGTTTTTGCATATATATTTCTCTACAAGTGGGTTTTCTCGACATTCCTGATTATAGTTTTAAATATTTTAATTAACCCTTTAAAATCAGGCCATGTTATAGTGTTACCATTATATTTGTTTGTATGAAGTTTTCATGGAAAGCTACGTTTACGATATCTGTGTTAATTATTCATAATTTTGAACTGGTTGTTTGTAATTATGCGCAAAGCTACACAAAGAGCTATCTGTGAATTTTAAAGTGATAAGTTGGAAGGAAGGTAATTATCCAGTGTTAACAACTGTCAACTCTTGAGCTACTCTAATGAATAAACAAATTTAGGTAACAGGACTTAATCTTTGAATCTTCAGGTCCACAATTTGGTAGGCTGATCACTAAACCTCGCCCGGATCTGTAGTGTTATTAAAGCAATTCTTTAATTAGGGTGTTTGAAATACACACTAATAATATAATAATCACATAACAAAATACAGTATAAGAAAAGAGACGGGTTATTTGTGAGGTTGGCCAAAGATAATATCATTAGTTATATTGAAAACATCCTAACAATAAGATTTTGATATACATATATATTTATATTACTAACACTAAGTAATTCATTGATAAAATTCTTCTCTCATGACTAAATTAATGTATTAAAATAATTAAGAATGAGATATTACAGCAGTCACCTACTCTTTGGTAGCTTGAAAGATAAAAACATCGGAAGATTGTTCGTAATCATTCCTCTGAATTTAAAACTGTTTTAACTTTGTGTAAGAAATGTAATCTACGACGAATCTAAAGCTTATAACAGTTTAGGTTGTGTGTGTACATCAAAAATATAAAGAGTTATCTCAATATAAAGGGTGTTCGAAAATGAATACTCCAAAAATAAAAGTTGAATAACTTTATTATTATTTAAGATAATAACAATAGTTGAGCAAAGAAACAGATACTATGCTTGTAAGTTTTGTTTTGTGGCATTCATTTTTGTTTTGTTTTTGTTTCTTTGATGAACGAACTGTTGCTGGAAATTCTTATCTACACGTGTTACAAGAGTTTTTTTTTTATTATTAATTCACAACTCCGAGAAACTCCTGGCTTACTACATGGAGCTATCTTCCAACAGAACGAAGCACCACTTCAATCTACTAGAATTGTTCAAGTATTTTTAAACCAAACTTTTTCCAGAACGTTGGATTTACAGAAGAAAATTTATCAAATGGTCTACTCGTTCGCTTGACTTAACCCCTTTAGATTTTACTCTCTAGGGGTTTTTGAAAACAAAAGTACCATAAGACCCTGAAAAACTGGAACGTCAGATGTGTGTTGTTATCCTATCCATACCTACTAATGTATTGGAAACTGTTTTATTATAATTTAAACGCAAAGTTGTATTAATTATAACGTATGATGGAAGACATCTAGAAATCCATTACTTATTAAAACTAAAACTTACAAGCCTACTACTTGTCTTTATATTCAATTTTTGTTGTTATCTCAAACTTTATTCAACTTCACGCAGTGAAGGATAATACGGATGTGGGACGTTGTGGACTTAAGTACCCACATCTCGCTCTCATAATTTCTATTTCTAATTCTATATCTATTGCTATTCTTTATTTCTTATGTGAGACTAGCAAATGGAGGTTAAAACTGATAGACGGAGTATCCCCACCAATTCGTTGGTCCTACTTCCTCAGTCACCTCCAAAACTCAGGGTACATTTTGTAATTCCACACTGTACCTTGTACCCTGTGATCTTTTCAGTTGATGCAGCATTTTTGTTTAATTTGTTTTTGTTTCGGCTTGTTTTTGAGTTAAAATAACATATTATATCATTAGTCAGAAGTTTAAATTTGTTGTTTTCAACGCAATCCTACCTTATGGTCTTTTTATTTAACTTCATCAAAATGTAATTACTTTCACTAAAATATATACATTGCAAAATAAATATGGTGTTTCAGAGTGGATAATATGGCCATTGCCATTATCAGTTCAACTTTTAGTTTCGAGAGAACTACATAACAGTATTTGTTCTTAGAACGCATATTCTTTGTAATGAGAATGTTAAAAGGGGTAGCACAAAAAACAACATTTCAACAAATGAAATCTGTAGTATTCTAACTACAAGCGCAGATTTATGGACAACACTAGGCTCAGAATCCATATCGCAAGTCAATCCGTAGCAATAACTTCATCTGTAAAGCAAGCAAATGATTTTTAGAAAAAAACCCTTTTGACACAAATTTTATTTAGATGAGGTTAAACATAAATCCAAGTAAACAAGATAGTGATCAAGTTTACGAGTTAAAGGCTCACTAGATTGTTGCCACGTTTAAAACTCTTCAGTTGTTTTCATAAGAAAAATAACCGGAAAAATTGCAATCCCACCAGTATCGTTGTATCATATATTTGTCCAAATTCTCGTTGGAGTTTTACCGTAACATTGTGTCATTGTTCTAATTTAATATTACTTTGGAAGCCGGCGCTTACGTACAATAGACGACTTATCAAGACGTGTAGTCTATGACTGATTTTGCCATCCTTCACAAAAATTTGTTATAATGAAAATTATGGTACTGAACAATATTGTGTAACATTAGTGTTAGAGTGAAAATAATCAGTAATAGTAAAAGTTCACTCTTCTATAGTAGAATTAACATAAATATATCATTATTTAAACGTACAGTTGTGAATTTATACACCTGTTAGTGTTCGATATATATAAATAAATTACGTCATATAATTTAAAATCCTATTTTCCTGCAAGTTCTAGGTGACTTCCTTCATGAAACTTTATTTTTTAATTTTAATAAATAATTTAAAAACAAAAATAAAAGTTTTATTTGTGTCCATGAAATTATTATTAACACGATACCACGTCGCTCAACAAACTTTATGTTTATAAGCATAAAGCACATCAATCTCAGCAAGGTTAAAATGTTTGAACATCAAGCTAATTTTTAGTTTCACCAAATTTAATGTATATCGTAGCTGGGAAAGTAAGGACGAAGCACTTTCTATTGTCAGTGAACTGAGATAAGAGATAAAAAGAGGTTAATTTTCTATTTTCAGTGAATTGAGATAAGAGATAAAAAAGAGGTTAATTTTCTATTGTCAGTGAACTGAGATAAGAGATAAAAAGAGGTTAATTTTATATTGTCAGTGAAGCAAATGACTGAGATAAGAAGAGATGAAAGAGGTTTATTTTCTATTTTCAGTGAACTGAGATAAGAGATGAAAGAAGTTGAATCACTCTTACGTTTCTAACACAACGCGACCCCTTAAGAATTGACACTATGTATACATGGTATCGTGGCTGAATGGGTTAATGAAAATTATACTTAAGAAACGTCACTGAACGTATCATTCTCGTTTCATTCATCCATAAATCTTGTAAAACGGGAAAAGGTCAATGAGTAAGTAGAACATCCTTCTGAAACTGTGGAGTAATATTTATAGAACTTAAAAAAGATTGTATGAAAGAATAGTCTGTATAGCTTATCGAACAAAACTACATGATATGTCCTCAAAATATGACCTTACTTAATATCGTTATTCATACCGGTAATTGGCTGCTAAATGTATACAAATATGTTTGTGTGTGTGTATAATCCAATGAAGAGTTTTGTAACTACACAAAAGATATGAAATAAGTATCCATTCAACATCATCGCACATTCAAGGTTCCATTACAAAACAAAGCAATATACATAGTCT
This sequence comes from Carcinoscorpius rotundicauda, assembly GCA_011833715.1. Lineage (NCBI taxonomy): Eukaryota > Metazoa > Arthropoda > Merostomata > Xiphosura > Limulidae > Carcinoscorpius > Carcinoscorpius rotundicauda. The sequence continues at coordinate 23,069,158 of CM022405.1, read as the reverse complement.
GATTTGTATGTTTTCTGATTCAAACAAAATCATTTATTTTCTATCTCCTTTAAATGTCTATTAATTTCATACACTCTTTACTGTCTAACATTTTATTTTTACTTAATCTAAAGGGGAACGGCCCGGCATAGCCAGGTGGATAAAGCACTCGACTCGTTAACCGAGGTTCGCGGGTACAAATCTCTTTCAGCCGTGAGGGCGTTAAAATGTTAAGATCAATCTTACTATTCGTTAGCTAAAGAGTAGACCAAGAGCTGGTGGTGAGTGGTGATAACTAGGTGTTTTCCCTCTAGTCTTGCACTGCTAAATTAGAGACGGCTAGTGCAGATAGCTCTTGTGTAACATCGCGCGAAATTCAAAATAAAGGAAAAACCAAAGTATATTATTTACTCATTACATGACAAAATGTAAAAATCTTACCGGAAAGAATTGGTAAAATATAACAAGGTTGATTATATAACATTTCATTAAACATACTTTTACAATTTCTAGTTAATAGGTAAAAAAGAAAGGACTAGGAGGATGTCCTTTCTCATATTTCTCACTTTTGGTACTATTGTAGTTAGGTTTCCATTGTATTTTAAATAGAAGAACTCGTTTAGAATGTTTAAGTTGAAATATCAGGAAGCTATTTGATAGAGACTTAATTACTCTGGTCAGTTCTTCATGTAAGTTACATTTGAACTTTGTTCACATTAACAGAAACTTAGCCAATAGGAAAATCTGAAATCTTATTTGAACCTTGTGCTTCCTTGTTTCTTTTTTAACTCCCTATCTTTTGTAATACGATATCAATAAAGGGAAATTTTCTTATTCTTGTCTGACATTATTTTTTTTCCTACTGCTTAAAAATGACAGCATCTGTTTTATTTGTGTTTTTGATCGAGAAATTTATTTTATTTAAAATATTTAAGTTATAGAGCTCGTATCTACTTGATTAAACAATTTTTTGTGCCAAAAGCATTCTTATGTAAACGATAAAAGAAACTTTTTCCTAAACGATCAAATATACGCTTCAGGACGATGTGTTTTTTCTCTGAAAAAATAAATAAATATAAGGAAAAAATTACTAGGAAATAAGAAGTGTTTTAGAAAATATGTACATACTTTCAAACATGTGAATAATATAATCCCAGTATGCAGGAACTTTGAAAGATGAAAAGATCGGTTTACTTGTAAAAAAATACATCCAAGCATAATCAAACAACATCTTCAATAGAAAGGCGTTTCCCATGGATAACCAACCAGTTTCAAAAGGACTGTTCCTTTATAAACAGTACAATAACTGTTTTAATGGAAGGATACCGTTTTTGAAGAATAGAAGATTTTTTCAGGAATGATCAAAAGAACAATTTGAATAAGGATGATTTTTGTTCGAAGATCAAAGAACGGTTTCAGAAAAGGAATATTTATATGCTAACTCTAAAAGATTTGGTCCAGATGAGATGATGTTTGTCCTAATGTTTTATTGGACGTTTGTTCATGAAGTATGAAATATTGATTAATATAAAAATAACAATAACGATTGTTTTCTTGGATATTAGAAAACTGTTTCAGTAACAGAGTGTTTTTTGACAGCTAAGATAAGTCATTTTGTTCGTGGATATTCAAGTACTCGTGTCTATAGAAGGATACTACACTGCTAACGATCGAAGAATAATTTTAATAAGTTTTTAGATGCACGATCAATAACAATGTTTTTGTTTGAGATCAACCAAAGAAGAAGGATTTTTATTTAGAATCCTTCTTCAGAAACACAAGATAGCTTATCCTAAAAGAATATCTCCCTTGTAAAAGTGTTTAAAATAGGCCTCATGAAAGCTTATTTACTTTTATATTTCCTTTTTTTCTTACAATAAATATGTATTCAGTGAAACATTTCCAAAATGTGTAGCACAATATTAAGACGGATGTTGATAAAATTTAGGGGACTAACTAATAGTTTCGGAATAACTAATTGTTACGTATTATAACTGTTTGTTTGTTTTTTGGAATTTCGCACAAAGCTACTCGAGGGCTATCTGTGCTAGCCGTCCCTAATTTAGCAGTGTAAAAGCTACTCTTTGTGGGATTGACCGTCACATTATACACCCCCACGGCTGGGAGGGCGAGCATGTTTAGCGCGACTCGGGCGCGAACCCGCGACCCTCGGATTACGAGTGCACGCCTTAACGCGCTCGGCCATGCCAGGCCCACGTATTATAACTTATTTCATTAACCATGTTATGTATTCCGACTTCAAATTGCCGAAAATTTTAATTTTAATTTAGAGTTTAACTGAATATACGTATCAGAAAAATGTTATGATATTTGTCAACAAGATTGATACAATTTTCTTTTTTAACACAAATATATTTGAATGTACAGGCAACAATAAAATTTATAATAATAGTTATTATAAACAATTTATATACACAAGTTTTATAAAGAATACTGAGTCTTCTAATTAATGTGAACTGAATATTTTATTAATGGTTTACGATGAGCGAATTAATATCATGTTATATACAGATACACTTCACTTGACGGGAACCCAGCTAGCTTCTCTTACACGTGAGTTTTTCGCTACGAAAATATCTAACGTCTTCCTAAAAATAGTAACGTTCGACGATGATTTACTGAATGATTTCTAATGTTCCAAATCTGGAAATTTTCCTGAACAAATATCTGATGTTACCATTTAATAAAAGTTAATTACAGTCATAGTTTTTGAAGTTTATATTATGCCAGCTGTAGCAAACCAACAATATATACTGTCAGTTCGCGTGTTACAATAGCTACCTCTCATAATCCTTCGGTGAGATTATAGAAATTTCAGCTACAGTAACAATATGGCGTTACTAATATTTTACCTACACACATGGTGCATTGTTTCATCTTGCACTGAATAATCTTCTACAAATTTAGTGCAATAGGCAGGAATTTCGTAATAACGTGTATTTATAAATATATATTTAACTGAAACAAACATCAATATTAATATAAATACATAAATAGTAAATCTTGTTGTTGTTGTTTTGAATCAAGCACAAAGCTACACAATGGGCTATCTGTGCTCTGCCCACCACGGGTATCGAAACCTGGATTTTAGCGTGTAAGTCCGCAGACATACTGAGCCACTGGGGGGGGGGCTAAACAGTAAATCCATTACGTGATATGAAATATTTTTAAAATAAAACAATATTTCAAGTGTTGTTAATTATTTACATGCAGAAGCCGAGTATGGCCAAGTGATTAAAACACTTGAATCACAATCCAAGTGTCGAGTGTTCGAATCCTCTTCCAACGAAACATTCTCAATCTTTCAGCTATGGGTTCGTTGTAGTGTCATGGTAAATCCCACTGTGCACTAATAGAAAAGTAACATTAAATTATGAACTGATAGTACAATAACCCTCGTGTAGTTTTGCGCGAAATTAAGAGAGTATAAACATGTTAAAAAGTATTTCACTCTTCACTACAATATTGTACTTAATTTCATCTTTTGCCCCAGCATGGCCAGATGGGTTAAGGCGTTCGACTCGTAATCCGAGGGTCGCGGGTTCGAATTCTGGTCGCACCAAACATGCTCGCCCCTTTCAGCCATGGATGCGTTATATTGTCCCAGTCAATCCCACTAGTCGTTGGTGAAAGAATAGCTCAAGAGTTGGCAGTGAGTGGTGATGAATAGCTGCCTTCCCTCTTGTCTTTCACTACTAAATTAAGAACAGCTAATCCAGATAGCCCTTGAGTAGCTTTGCGCGAAATTCAAAATAATTAACTAATTTCTTCTCAGATGTTTAGCATTTGCAAGCTATCGTTCGGAGAAAATATTAAATATTGAGATAATCAGTGGGTCGAGAAACCCACTTGTTGAGAATTTTCTATGCAAACCCGCCCTCTACATTGCGACACTCAGTTACACAACCCCTTCCAAACATGTGGTCAGTTACCTCTTTCTTTGTGAACCTGACGATGACCGAAGAAGGTCGAAACGTTGTTCGCTCTTCTATTTAAAATATTTTCTCAACCCAAACGAGCCATTTTTGCATAGAAAATATTGAAATAGTTTAACTTTATTTAAAAAGGTAATTTTACGACGTTAATAACAAAACTTTTTGAAAAACAATATGTTTTGTACTGTCGCAACACAGTACAAACACAGGGTGCCGTCCCTCGTTGCGAACCGTCAATCACAGGAATGACAAGTTGGTTTCAGCATCCACGTTTATTGTTCTACTCTGACAGTTATAAGTAACTGCACATCCTACTGTGCAGTTCCTAAATAACAGATCTTAGCACTTGTGATGGAATTTGTAATTATCAATATATCCATTTAATGAAGTGTTGCTGGAACAGCAATCTTTTTATTACTAGGCTACACATAAGAATGCTAATGTTCATTTTAGATTATTAATTGTTGTATATTACTTTCCTATTCTAATAGGTTTTATTTTTTACACTAGATACTCAGTGTAAACAAGCAAATTTTAATGTAACTTCTGCTATTTCACGATGGGGAGTTTGGCGCTAGCCTTAACCTTGGCCAATTTCCATTCAATGATTTCCTAAAAAGGTTTGTTTTTGAATTTCGCACAAAGCTACCCGAGGGCCATCTGTGCTAGCCGTCCCTAATTTAGCAGCGTAAGACTAGAGGGAAGGCAGCTAGTCATCACCACCCACCGCCAACTCTTGGGCTACTCCTGAAAGGGACCAGTTCAGTTTGATTTAAATAGCTTCTCTCAGTTCCAAGTTATCTTGTGCTCATTCTACTGCCATACTTCCATCCGCTTTCCTCCATTCTATCAGTTGTTCAAGTTGACTTTTCTTCCATATTTTTCCTCACCTACCCCTTCATTAATCACGATGATTTTAAGTCCTGTTCTATATTGAAAGCTTGTAGTACAAGTGAATTTTCAATACGTCTTTTCCTCGGGTATATACATAAGTATAGGTTTGTAATCACTGTCTGTTAAAGGCAATAGTTTCCATTTGAAGCCAAACAGTTAAAAAAGACATGAAATAAGGTTGACCTCATTTGCAGAGTTTGAATCCTCTCTTTTTCTCTCGCTATTCTTTAGCTGAGTTTCCCTGTCTTCCTTTCTTAACAAACTTCATAATTTGCTACATACGTTTCGTGTGATATTAAATAACATCTTGTCTGTTAAAAGCGCCTGAAAAAAAAACCCGACAAAAAACTATTAAAAATAACAGATAGGTACGTTTTTACGGGTAAATTAACATAGAATTAAAATACATTTAATTTACCACATCGTTGTAAAAACCGAGTAATTTAAGATAATATAATACAAGAATTTTCTTCTTACACCGAAGATAAGTATTTGATTTACAGTAATCCTATCCCTGACACTGGTAATGTAGTCCCTCGGTAAGGCAGTAGTAAGTTCACGGACTTATAATGCTAAAATTCTGTGTTCAACGTCCCACGGTAGACACAGCAGATTCTGCCATGTGGTTTTGGTCTAAAACAAAAATAAACTATTTAAATATTGAGTAATTGTAACAATGTTGTGACACTGTCGTTTTTATACTTGTATATTAATGTTTTAACAATTAAGAAAGGGCTACTCATTTATTCCTTAACGTTACTATCAGACTTTATATCAAAAGAGAAAAAAATAAGCCTAGTTCAGTATTAATACCATAAAAATTGTCAAATCTAAGTAAATCGATCCAGTTTCATTATCGTATTTTCGAAATAATTCAATTATGATTTTTTTAATTATAAATAATTAGGTAAAAATAATAATATTAATAATTCCGAGAACTTGTTAGTTATAAGTATTTTATATTTCCAGAAACGTTTGGTTGGTTTGTAGTTAAAAGCAAAGCTATACAATAAGCCATTTGTACTCTACCTACGGCGAGTATCGAAACCCCAATTTTGGCATCATAAATCCTCAAACTTCTCCTTGACTCATTGACCCACGAAGAGAGGCTCCAAGAAGGTGTTCAGCTATCAAGCTGAATTACATAAGCTCTATTCAACTGTGTTTTTTCTTATGATATGTCAACTTGGTTTGTTTTTGCGGGCAGGGGAGATGTAAAAAAACAAGCTGCTACATAACGTAAAAACAGTCAGAAATCCACATAATATAAACGTTTGTTGCATTTTAGGTTCGCTGTGATAATAATGTATATTAGTGATAATTTTCTATTATGTTTAGTATTTCAGATCTTTCGAACACCAACGTATAAATCGTTTACTTTCATGATATACGAAAACAATTTATTATATATATTTTTTGATTAGTTGTGGACCTCAGCCTCAAACCATTCCGTAGGTAAAAAAAAAATTACAAATAAAACTGCATGTTTTGGTTTGCGGATGTTTAGCAGCTCTGTATTACTGTTCAGAGATAATCGATACACATCCTAAAGGTATTTATTAGCGAAATAGCTTTCATAGCTAGTTTCTACGCAGTCCTTTGCTCGCGGCTAACGAGCCCATTTAATCACAGATATAACTCATCCTCGTGAAGTATGGCAACATCTCTTTCATTTATTTCCCAAAGATTTTAACTGTATGATATAGCGTGCATTTTATTTATATAAACAGGCTTAGATTCAAATGTGTAGTATGTATCAATGGAAGTTTATATTCTTGATTACTCTTTCCAGATTACATAAACAAGCTACGAGAGATCTACATGTTTCACACAAACAAATGAAAGTTGTGTAGTTTCTGTAGCATGCAAAACTTAATGCGTTCATATTCGTTTGACGTAATATTATGCAATATGTAAGCACGCTTATACCTATTTATTTAAAGGAAAACAACAAGGTTCATTGAGCAAAAATACTTTGTATTACTCTTGTAATTAATTCACGAGAGTTTAAGTTTATGATGTTAACTCTATTTGTGCAATACATCTGCTAATGTATGTTTTTTCGTCTTTAAGCACAAAGCTTTACAATAAACTATGTGTGTTCTGCTTACATAGGGTATCGAAACCTAATTTTAATATTATAATACCTTAGAAGTACTGTTAAGCGTACATACTATAAAAATCATCTCCAAAATAAAGATAGATGAATTTCAGAAAGCGAAATCATACTCCTGTTTTCCTAGGTTTATGATAAGCATAATATTTTATTTTTATTTTTACATACGAAGAGTCATGCTATTGAAATATTATTAAGAGAAAGACGTTATTAAGCAGGTAAAAAAATCATTTATATATCTTATAGATAGTTTCAGCAAAGTTTTACCGCTGTAATGGTCGTAATACATTTTTGGAATTATAATTATTTTTAAACATAAAGCTGCAGAACAGGATATGGAGAGCTCTGTCCAGTACTGGTATCGATACCGTGTTTCTTGCAGTATGCGATGACAGACACTCCACTGTGTCAGTGGGTGGATGACTTAATGTGCTTATTTTCATCTAAATATTGTAAGATATCATTCTAATTATGTTAAATACGTTTGTCTTTCTATTAAATCAGACGTTCGTATTAATAGTGAGTATTTGTTAAATGAATTAATCGTTATCATAAAATTTCAAAGATTAATGACACACTAAAAATATTTCATGTGTTTTTCACACGTAGAACTGTTTATTCTATCCATAACAGTAGTCACACTGATGACTTTCATTAAACAAATTCTATGACACTGCAATGTACATTGTAACAAGCTTCTGACACTGCAATGTACATTGTAACAAGCTTCTGACACTGCAATGTACATTGTAACAAGCTTCTGACACTGCAATGTACATTGTAACAAGCTTCTGACACTGCAATGTACATTTTAACAAGCTTCTGACACTGCAATGTACATTGTAACAAGCTTCTGACACTGCAATGTACATTGTAACAAGCTTCTGACACTGCAATGTACATTTTAACAAGCTTCTGACACTGCAATGTACATTTTAACAAGCTTCTGTATAAAAGGTTGAAGTAAATCTTATGCCATACCTCTTGACAAACTCTTCTCTGCAGACTTTAGGTACAAAAGTACGTTGGAGCTGCACCGGAAACTTAAAAGGTGCGTGAAATGGGATTGCAATGCGTCCATTTCCCTCGACAATCTTTCTCGCGAAAAACAACAATTTCGATGAGTAACAGAGAACCTTTAGCTCATAAACTAGGATCAACTTCACGTCCTCGTTTATTGTTTTGTTAACGTTGCCAAAAGATATGTTCAGCTTCGTTACAATTATTTTTTTGCTTGGAAAAAGATTCTCTTTCCTAACCAATCTTCCCCTTCAGCTTTAAGAAATAGTACTATGTTTTGTAGACGATCTAGATTTGGAGCAAAAGTCTGAGCGTATAAATATTCATGAATTAAAGGCACACACGAAATAAGGGGCGTTAACAATAATTTATCGAAGGAGTAAAGTTTGAAAATAATGGTTATCGTCAGATAAATTGACTATTAGATCTTGTGCCATTAGAAGGACATTCACTAAAAGCGTAGCCTAAAAGCCTTTCCTGTTCGGCGAGTTTGAAGATTCTTCACTGTCATCAAACTATCTATTTGAAAGACAATCAGAGAGATAGAGTATTAATCTTGTAAGTATGTTGTAACACATTTTTAGAAAATTTGTTTTGGTAATATTATTTGAATAAAAACTTTTTTTCATAAAAATTGTAGAACCCACATAACTATGGTCACACTTTAAATGTATAGATTTATAGATGACGTCTTAGAATTTATGTTTTTAAACTCTAAATAGGTACTTAAACGAAGTATCTGATTATAAGCTATTACAATTTTTGAACTATTGCTTTTTCAGAACAATCTTACTTTTTTTTTTCTTTAATTCCCACGTGTTTTCCTGTATGTTAGGGCCTGGCATGGCCAAGCGCGTAAGGCGTGCGACTCGTAATCCGAGTGTTGCGGGTTCGCGCCCGCGTCGCGCTAAACATGCTCGCCCTCTCAGCCGTGGGGGTATATAATGTTACGGTCAATCCCACTATTCGTTGGTAAAAGAGTAGCCCAAGAGTTGGCGGTGGGTGGTGATGACTAGCTGCCTTCCCTCTAGTCTTACACTGCTAAATTAGGGACGGCTAGCACAGATAGCCCTCGAGTAGCTTTGTGCGAAATTCCAAAACAAACCAATTCCTGTATGTATTGTAAGATACAATATTTTATTTCTATAGTTGTAAAACATTTAATAGTTTTAGAGCTGTAAAATCCTCAAAATATTTATCAATAATATTATCAACCAAATTCAGAGGAAATCTATTTCTCTGAGATATTTTTTTATAATTTCTTCTTGAAATCCACAAAGAAAAAATGTATACGTTCGATCTATAAAATTAGATGTTACTCTATTTTAAAATTCAAATGACAGAAACCTGCCAAAAGTGAATATATAGCCCAATAAATGTTGATTTATACTAACTTTCAAAACTTTTATTTAAATTCACTATTTTATTATCTAAAAATGGTATGGTGTATGCAGTTCATTCATACATCTTGCATTACTTTGTTTACTATTCAAGTAATTTTGATTTAATGGTTTAACTGTTCTTAAACTTTTATCCTTTCATTTGATTTAGACAAAAAAAACTATTGTTTCTTAAATACGCTAAGCTTAAACGAAAATATATATAGAAATATTTATATTGTTACGTCTAAAGTTAAAAACTACTATGTTCTTAAAGCATTTTCAAATTTTGTTTTCATTTTATTTCTATAGATGGCAGTGTTAACCTTTTTCATGTGCCTTCAGTTTTCCTTCTTTTTGGCAACCAAAGCTGTCAATGCAGGTAAGAAAAAATATTATAATATATGTCATGTGACAATGATTTATTAAGAAATTCTTAAGCGAAATATAATAAAGCACTTAAGGCACTCGACTCTGGGAAAATCAGCGAATTTTATATTTTAACGTACACATTAAATCACACAGATAGAATCAATAAAACTACTTTCTTGTCTTGTATTCTAAAGACGGCTGGTATGCAGAACAACGTCCACACTCCCATCTCTAAGACATATACCCAATAACTAATATGTACTTTGTTAACATGAAGATGACCTAAGAAGGTCAAAATATTGTTCTGTACTTTTTAACTAATGTTTTAATACTCATACCAGCAGTCTTTAGAATAAATATTTACTTAAATGGGTTTCTCGTCATCGTGAATAATTTCTTTCCTTTTTGCAATTTCTAAATGTCAACTAATAATATATCTGTTATGTATAAATATTTGGATGAAGACAAACATTTGAATCTTATCATATTAAAGCCAGTTTTCTAGTGCATACAAATATATCATTATGTAAATATAAATTTCCACTTATACTTCTAGAGAAAATACTACAGTTTGTCACTTCACCTTAGAAAAACAGTTTCTACTCATAACTGGTTGTATAAACTTCACTACACATGAAAATACAACAACTAGTACAAATTTAGTTAGATGTAATCTTGCCGGAAATCCTCAATTTACATGTTGGCATAGTTTACTTTAAATAACACATTATAAACTGTAACAAAATGCACACACTTATTGGCTCAGCTTTTATTAAACGGGGTCCATAGATTCTTCTTGGTCCGTTCTCTCTCTAGTCAATTTTTGTAACAATTGGAGCAAATAGTTGTAGCTTCCTTTCAATTTTATATCTACGAATGTTACTTGGCTCTTAGTAGTTTCTTAAACAATCTTATTTTCTCTCTGTATCGTAGCTTTTTAATAACGCAAAGTAGTAGCATTTGATTCATGAATATTTGAAGGTAAAAAAGGCAGCTTTATTTATTTCTAGCACAAAAACTACTCAATATATTTTTTTTTACTCTTTGTCTTCCACGAGAAATCAAAACTGGCATTGTAAGTTAGCTGACCCACCAGAGGATATGTACCTGCTCAACAGTCCTTATCATCAATTCTTGACCATACTCATATAGCAAACCCACAAATGTCACAGTTTCTAGAACAATAGAATGGAACCACAAATCCACTCAAAACACTGCCACTTGTCTCATCTTTTAGTTAGCTTGGTTTATACCAGGAAACGCTTTATAAGCTTTAAAATGCAAATTTTCGAAATAAGAAATGTCATTTCAGTTTTAGTTTTATGTTAATGAATTATGCAGAAATTATTACACAACACAAGTTAGTTTTTTTAAGCTTTTTATCTTGTTGTTAGTGTAGTTTAAAAAAAGAAAAATAGTAGTTGTATTAGATTTTGATGTGATTTTACTGTTTGGTGCTTTTATCTAATTCCCTAAGAGGATGTATAATAATGATAAACACATACATCCAGATGTTACAGAGACCTTGTTATCTCATAAAGTAAACAAATCTCAAGTTGTAGAGAAAATTTTGTTTTCTACCGGATTCTTGCATCTTACACGGTATCATCAGTTCTGCTGTCTTCTGGGTGAAAAATCCTCACCATGATCTTGAGATCTTTGTTGTCTTCTAGATGATTGTGTGGCACTTTTTAATTAAAATTTTCGCTGTTCAACATAGGTTATGTCACACTGTACCGGATACTAACTGTCTGTCAACAACTTGCCATTCAGTTTGGTCAGATAAGACTCGTTAAACACTTAGTGAGTGATGTTGACTGAGTAACTTCCCTACTGTCTGTCAATTCCAAATTAGGGATGGCTGTGTCCAGATAACCCTTGTATAGCTCAGCGTAAAAATATTAACGTTATTTTTTTAGTGGAAGTAAAGTAAAAGAGTAAATTATTATAGAATTAAACAGTCTAGTTGATGATTTAGTTATTGCGTTCTTCGCTCTGTATACTGATATTATGTGTAATGTAATTATTTTGTTTTGTTTGTTGTTAAATGCAAAACTTCACAGATTACTATCTGTCTACTTTATGAAGTTAATATGCTTTGATCAAATTTGAAATAAACCTTCCCTGATGCTTTAGCAGTTCTGATATCTGTAAAATGATCTAATCACACCCTAAATACAAAAAGTATATATCTATATACAAATATTGTCCATTCTCTAATTAATATTCACAGTGCATTCGATATCATCGTTAAATAAGTTATCATGTTTGTTTGTAGTCAAGTACAAAGCTATACAAATGTCCATCTTTGCTCTGCCAACAACTGGTATTGAAACAGTGTTTCTAGCGATGTAAAACCGCAGACATACCGCTGTGCTACTGGAGGGGAAGAAGTTATTAAATATTTACATAAATAATGAAACGTTTACCTTAGTCCACCTTTGAGAATTTCATCCCTAAGTGTTTGTCGAAAGTCATATAAGCGCACGTAGAGTCTAAATAAGATAGTTTAATAAAAGGTTTTTTTTTCGGTGATTTCCTCAAATTACGAAATACATATAATTGCGCGAGTGCCTTGAGACAATCAAATGACAAGGAGGTTAAAATAAAATATTATTACAAGCTATTTCACTACCATAGAAAAAAACAACAAAGGATTGTGAGTGAAATGCCATTGTAACTTTTCTAGAAATTAGAATATGACATCTAACGCTCTTTCCAAATTGGTGTTTGCTTCGTACATGAACAAAAGGTTCTATGTATAGTGTTACGTATTTTTTATGTTTTATGTTTTTCGTAGACTAAACGCAGCAGAAAAACACAGATAACAGCTTGTATAATTTATTACACTAAACTATTTACAAATATAACAGATATAACATAAATTATATAATAACAGTGACAGATATTAAGTTACAACATTCGAAATTAATTACAAAACAAAATAATACTAGTTTCAAACTTCAAAATTTATCACAATACAAAATGGTACTGGCCTGTATCTAATATAATGATCTAAAATGAAAGTCTCAAATTCCAGTCTAGGGTGTGAATTTGGTCCCACGAAGAAATTCCGAAGTTTAAATGAAGAAGTTCAGAAACAGTTCACAGTTCAATAAATTCGGCGAAGTTCCTTTCACGATGCCTCCGATGAACGTCACAAATTCGCCGACTCTCAGCACAAGCAGTAATTCAGATGAATCGTAGAGATTGACGAAATAAAATTACAGCTTCCGTAGATCTAACTTCAATCACAAATCCAAATTGAATAATCATAGCAAACACTTAATCTTTCTCAAATAACTGACTCTCTTCTTTTGAAATAAAACTAATGTCTGACTCTCCTCTCTCTCTCGCATCTTCGTCTGTTTATATATTGTAGGCCTAGACCCCTCGAATAACCGCGAAATTTCTACAGATCTCCAGAGCAATCCGCGCATGTCCGTTCTTGCACGAGACTAAACGTCTAGACACGAAGTCGCCAGCACTTCATTTACAAACATATGATTGGTCTACTTAATTCAAGAAAATTATAAAAGTTACCCTAAATGAATAACAACATATTAGTTTAAACTTCGAAACAATAATATAAATATGGAAACATAGATAATAGAAATGAAAATCCAAACACAACACGACATGCCGTCGTTTACAAAATATTTACACATTTACATAACAATAGTTGATAACTTGAACACTCACATAAAAAACACAAACGCGTATTCGCACATCATGTGATAAATTATTGCGTGAATGAATGACGAAATATTTAATTAGAAAAAAATTAATTACGTAGGTATTACCAGCGTTAATTTAACATACCTTAGCACTGACCGATATTTTCTCTACTTTTGGTGTCATTAGAATGAATAAGAATTCCAATCGTAAATGCTAATAATACATGTACTAAACCAGTTGTATGTCAGTTGACACCATGCCTTGAGTGCTACATGTTACACTTCTACATTTCATCTTGGAATTTAACAATATTAATAATAATATTTTATAATATTGTGTGCCTCCCAGTGGCTTATGGTATGTCTGCGGACTTATACGCTAAAATCCGGGTTTCGATACCCGTGGTGGGCAGAGCACAGATAGCCCATTGTGTAGCTTTGTGCTTAATTCAAAACAACAACAATTTTATAATATTGTGATTATGGAATTAATGTCTAAAAGTAAAACCTATTTTATCTATTTTAAAACTCTATATTTCTTGCCTCCCAATGGCACTGTGGTATGTTTGCGGACTTACACTGCTAGAAACCAGGTTTCTATACTCGTAGTGAGCAGTGCATCAATAGCCCTTTGTGTAACCTTGTGCATAATTACAAACAAACTATATTTCTTATATTAATAAAATTACAAAAGTGTTGAATAAACTCACTTAAGCCTAAAACTTATTTCATAATCAGAAGTCTACTCGTCATGGTTACCAACAATTTTTAAACAGAAGATACAAATTCCATTATTTTTGTAGTAATCCTTGAGCTATTGAAAGTGGTACAATAACATTATGGTAAATTATTTAAGAAAAATAAAGTTGTGTTTTTGTGTTAATTAACAAGTTCGCTTTTAGCAGCAATATAAACAAAACGTTTAATTGATACACAACAACACGTCCACGTGAGGATATTTTGTTTTACTTCTCCCTTATATTAACAGATACAAAATATAACTTTTGGAGTGTTTGAAAGTCTTAACATGTGTTCCATTGATCGTATTTCTAAACGGATTATGAAACCTCAGAAGTAAAACGTAATATTATTAGAAAACAAAAAAAAGGATTTTTTTAGGTCTTCTTTCAAGTGTAAGCTGAGCCCAATCAGAAGGGAAAATCTGTGGATCTTATAGCAGAGAGCAATATTTGGCAACAGAACAAATACATGAAATTTTTTATTTGAGTACATGTGTCGAAAGACAAAATAAGTTATCTGGCTATTTTACAATAATCTTTACTTACACACAAGGAAGTCTTAGAACTCACAGACTAATCGTTATAAGTAATATCTTTTGAATATTATAGTTACTTAGCTATTCCATTAGGTAAATATTTTCATACTTATGTACGTGGCTTGCTTTACCCAGAAGTTAATATTAATGATGTGTCTTAAATGTAAAAATATAAATTGTAAGAAATTTTTATTATGAATCAATAGTGCCTTAACAAATAGCCTAGAATAGAGAAAAATAATTTCTTATTTGTTTGTATGTTACCCAAACCTCTTAATAGCCACAAACAAGTAAATAACTTTGGCCCGGCATGGCCAGGTGGGTTAAGGCGTTCGACTAATAACCTGAGAGTTACAAATATGCTCGCCCTTTTAGCCATGTGGGTGTTATAATTCGGTCAATCCCACTATTCGTTGGTAAAAAATTACCCCAAGAGTTGGCGGTGAGTAGTGATTTCTAGCTGGCTTCCTCTCTTGCCTCACACCGTTAAACTAGGGACGGCTAGCACAGATAGCCCTCAAGTAGCTTTGTGCGAAATTCAAAAACAAACAAATAAATAACTTTACAAGTGTGACGTGATAATCTATATTTCAAACAGCAATATAAATGCCAAAATGTGAGAACCTCAGAACGCAGGTAGAAATTATACGAAAAGGTTGACAAATATAAATTAATGTCAGTACTATCACTATTAGTGAGACTTTGTCATAATAAATTAAGTCAGAAAATACTAGATAGTTTGTTTTAAATTTCGCACAAAGCTACAGAAGGGCTATCTGCGCTAGTCGTCCCTAATTTACCAGCATAAGACTAGAAGAAGGGAGTTGGTCATCACCACCCACCGTCAACTCTTGGGCTACTCTTTTATCAAAGAATGGAAAAACGTCACTTATAACGCCCACGCGGCTGAAAGAGCTAATGACAAATGACCATGCTTATTAAACATAAGTAAGCAATTATTTTACTAATTTTAAAAAGTTAAATTCACAACATAAATGTTGTGAAATATAAGTTGAAAACATATCTGCAGTTGATAAATAGTGTGGATTGATGTAATGATTTATTTGTTTTGTTTGTTTGTTTTGGAATTTCGCACAAAGCTACTCGAGGGCTATCTGTGCTAGCCGTCCCTAATTTAGCAGTGTAAGACTAGAGGGAAGGCAGCTAGTCATCACCACCCACCGCCAACTCTTGGGCTACTCTTTTACCAACAAATAGTGGGATTGACCGTCACATTATAACGCCCCCACGTCTGGGAGGGCGAGCACGTTTGGCGCGACTCGGATGCGAACCCACGACCCTCAGATTACGAGCGCATACCTTAACGCGCTCGGGAAGTAATGATTTAATTAGAAAGAAATACAAATAGCAGATCTATAAAAAAGTGAAAGGTACGTCTTTTATTTTATGTCATAAAATAAATATTGTGTATACGTGCAGCATATAATCTTGTAAACTTTATCTTCAGCTACTAGGAGCTAAATATTTTTTGTACAATTACTACCTGCGGTCCCCAAGTGGCTCAGCGGTATGTTGGCGGACTTACACCCTAAAATTCGGGTTTCGATACCCCCCCACGGGTATTAAGCTTTGTACTTAATTCAAAACAACAACTACTACCTGCTAGACCACAAAATAAAGCTACAAATAGTTATAATACTTTAAGAACACTCTTTGTATCCCTTGTAATAATAATCTAATCAAAAACACCCTATGTGGTAAAAAAAAATTCAAGATGATGATTCGTTTGTTTTGAATTTCGCGCAAAGCTGCACAAGAGCTATCTGCGCTAGACGTCCCTAATTTAGCAGTATAAGATTAGAGGGAAGACAGGTAGTCTTTACCATTTACTGCCAACTCTCGGGCTACTCTTTTACCAACGAATAGTGAAATTGATCGTCACATTATAATACCCCCACGGCTGAAAGGGCGAGCATGTTTAGTGTGACAGAAATTCGAGCCCTCGATTACGAGTCGAGTGTCTTAACCGCCAGGCCATGCCGGGATGATTCAAGATGAAACTTAAAATAATGAAATCAAAATCGGTGACCAAACTGGTAACTACAATTATAACAATGATAATAATATTACAGTAAATATTCATCCATTAGTTGGTTGGCCTTGTTTTTGTTCAACTGTAGACATGATTGTAGGTATGCTACCTAGCCAACTTGTTAATAAATATTTGCTTTAATATTCTTATCAATGTTATAAGTGTAGTTACCAGTTTGGCCGCCAGTTTTGATTTCATTCCTTTAAGTCGAACGCTAAATCCTTTATTGGACACACCTTTGTTTCACACCTAAGGTGTTTTTGATTAAATATCTTAACTTTTGGTCAGTGTACACCAAATATGAAAGTGGTACATTAACCATCAGTAGCTTTAAGATCACAACATTAATATTCTGAACTTTACAGTACGAACCAGATTCTTTAAACTATATGGTATTTGGTTTCTCTTTCTTAAACAATGCTAATAATTTCCTGTCCCACGGCGGTACAGCGGTAAGTCTTCGGATTTACAATGCTAAAATTAGACATTCGATTCCCTTCATTGGTCACGTCAGATAGCACTATGTGGCTTTGCTATTAAAAACACGCACTTACACACACTAACTTCCTTTATGCTAGTGCCATGGAATTTACATTAACAGTTGCTTATCATCACCCCATGCAATCGCAAACGCAACATCAAGCATTATTATTTATGCTAATTGTTTAATCTAATATCACATGACGCTAAAAGTTTTTCATTAGGATAATTTTATGAAATTTAGTAAATTAGTGTTGAAAAGTAAGCAATTAATAGTCAATAATAATCGTCCACTCGTATGATTCATTTGAATGCTTGTGTTAAAAATTGCTAAGTTCGTTTGCATGGCCTGACCAATACTTACGAATCTGTATATCCTTTCACCTTGTAGTTTTCTTGCTCTAAGTCAGCCGTCTTTAACCTGAAAAATAAAATAAAACTCAGAGGGACACTCTACTCTTAGGTGAAACTATAGTAAAAATGTTGAACCGATAGCCTTATGACCTAGAATTAGGAGTCTCACTTGGTATAAGTATAAGCCACATGTGCAATGTTATTCAACAAAAAAAAACCTCAAATTTGACGAAGGTTACAGCACATCTACTTTGATAAAAAAAATTCATGAAGGTAATTATGCTTTTTATCAAATAAAGTTTCTGTACTTTTAGTGTGAAGAAAAAAAGAAAAAAATAGGAAGAAATTCGATCGAAATTGGAGATGTTACATCTCAGAAATATCCTAATTGATTGCCTTGAGATTTGGTATATGACGCAAGAGTGCAGTAGAGCACATCCAATAAAAGTTTGCGGTAGCTTGAATTAACAAATTCCGAGCTACAGAAGGTAGGATATCGCTGTACTGTCATTCCTGTTAATGTTACAGTGAGTCCTGCAGGGTCATTTTTTCCCTTCAAAACACACTATCGTGTGTCTTGATTTTATACAGTTTTTTCATTCTAAATATTTATTATATAAAACAGGGTACATATCATAAATAACGTCTACACTGTGGAAAAAGTCTTTATTAAAATAATACTATAATGTCACTTTTATTAAAATAATACTATAATGTCACTTTGTCATTTGTTGAAGAGGTTAAGACTGATAGGCTTGCTACACAGCAGTTGTTTCCCTCTGTATATGCCCCGCATGACCAGATGGATAAGGCACTCGGCTCGTAATCCGAGGGTCGCTGTTTCGAATCCCTGTCACACCAAACATGCTGGCCCTTTCAACCGTGGTAGCGTGATAATGTGACGATTAATACCACTATTATTTGTTTAAAAAGAGTAGCCCAAGAGTTGGCGGTGGGTAATGATGACAAGCTGCTTTCCCTCTACTCTTACACTGTTAAATTAGGGACGGCTGGCGCAGATAGCTCTCGTGTAACTTTGCGCAAAATTCAAAAACAAGCAAAACAAATCCTCTCTTTTAATAGGTAATTTTATTAACTACCTGGGCCCGGCATGGCCAAGCGCGTAAGGCGTAATCTGAAGGTCGCGGGTTCGCGCCCGAGTCGCGCCAAACATGCTCGCCCTCCCAGCCGTGGGTGCGTTATAATGTGACGGTCAATCTTACTATTCGTTGGTAAAAAAGTAGCCCAAGAGTTGGCGGTGGGTGGTGATGACTAGCTGCTTTCCCTCTAGTCTTACACTGCTAAATTAGGGAAGGCTAGTACAGATAGCCCTCGAGTAGCTTTGTCCGAAATTCCGAAACAAACAAACAATATTAACTACCTTAAAGACCAAAACTTGCCTGTAGCTGTGTAGTTGCAAAAAAGAAACATCAAGAATGAAAACTGAATATTCCAAATCTTTTATATCGGAACTTCAGCTTTTTAAATAAGTAGAATAATTACCTTCCTAAATTAAGATGAAGTTGTATTTAATAACAGTATAATTATCATGCTTTTAGTTTTATAACATCATATAGTCGGATATCTAAACCCAAAATGTAATATACAGCAAATCATTGAATAAAGTATGAAACTAACAAGTCGCTCTATTTTCCTAAATTACGTATCTCAGATTGAGACTGGTGATAATCTCGTGTTAACTAACATACCTGAACTAAAAGAGATACTATAATAATTCATTACAGTGGCTGTGTTATATGAATGTCGTTGTTGGTACACAAGATGTTTAACACGGCTTGCTAATAAATTAGCCATTATTCAAGTCAGTGTTTAATATCTTCCTACATTTACCATCAGAAGCATTAGGTGAGGCATTACTGTCAGTTGTCACTTGAAGCTTGAGCTCAAATGATATTTGGTGGTTTGCTGTGGATTAAATTTGAAGTATGTATGTACACTAATCATTCATCGCTTTAGTAGCCAACTTAAAAAACAATCATTTGTAACACACGGGGGTTTGGAGTTTATTTTCTTATTTCGTACAAATAAATAAACACGGTACAGAGCTCTAAAGAAATTACTCAGTTCTTATATTGCTGCGGAGGGTACGAGGATTTTTAAAAAAATAATTCTGGAAGCGATATATCAAGAAATAATAAATTTGGTAAGCACTTAGATGTGTTAACGCGTGAGTACTCAATATATTATCTTGCAGTTACACAGGGTTAAATAATTAAATGTTGCAATGCCTGGTATTCATCATTTGGAACTTGTAATGCTGCCATCCTTTGTACTTCTAGTTTGTAGCGCTTGGGACATACGTTCTTCTTTTGGAAAAACTTGGATAAATTTTTCAGGCTTAACAGATACTTCTATCAGGCTACTTCTTTTAATGTGAATATTTGCAATTTTTATCTGTTTTATACATAAACACTTTACGTAAAAGCTCGAATGGTTAAAAATGTATACAAATTCATTAGCAGACTGTATAGAGTAGACACACGCTTTGTTTATCCAACATATCTTTCTGTTTAGATCGTTTATATGTTTTTTTACTACTCATACTTTTTATTATTTTTCTGCCTATAACAAAAAGGTTAAGCTTTTAATTAATTACGTGTCTGTCCTCTGTCACATGTTTCTGACAATTCTTAATTTTAGAATACTTGCCTTCTATTCAAATAATGGCCCGGCATGGCTAGGTGGTCTTAGGCGTTCGACTCGTAAGTTGAGGGTTGCAGGTTCAAATCCCGGTCGCACTAAATATGCTCGCCCTTTCAGCCGTGGGGGTGTTATAATGTTACGGTCATTCGCACTATTCGTTAGTGAAAGAGTAGCCCAAGAGTTGGCGGCGGGTAGTGATGACTAGCTGCCTTCTCTCTAATTTTACACTGCTAAATTAGAGACGGCCAGCGCAGATAGCCCTTGAGTAGCTTTGTGAAAAATTCAAAACAAACAAACAAAAACTATTCACATAATTCAGTTCAGAAAAGCCAGAGATTACTTTCTCATAACATCACATTAACTAAGCTTCTGATGTGAAGCTTAGAACTTTATGCTTCGTTTCTTGATATACAAACGTTTGATAGTGTATATTTTCAGAAAGTCAAATTCTAATTTTTGTTTTACATATTTTAGGATTTAATCACCAAGTTCTAAATTACGATCGTGTTTCAGAAGTATGTCGCGTACACATCATGATTAATTTTACCGATTAGAGACCGTTTTTGCAGCTCAAGACTTCCACACAGAATATTCAGTCTTCAGAATTCTCCAATCAAGACGCGTTAGGTTTCCCATTTCAGAGATGGTTAAACTAAAATGTTTATGTGCTGTCGATTGTTTTTGTCTTTCTTATTCGTTCGTTTTGCTGTTATTGATGTAAGGTGTATATACACACACACACTTGAGGTGACCACCACAACTTTAATGTCAAAATTTTGCTTTTAGTTTCTTACGGTGATCTCTATGTATTTTTTACATACAATTACGAACTATGCTTCTCATGTTTATAACTAGCTGGAATACCCCACCAAAAAACAACAACAACAAACACTTCCTGACAAATTTGTTGAAGATCCATCAATTTGAAAGGAAATACTGTTAAAAAACACAACATGCAAAACTTAAAATTTGTATGAATCTCTACATGGATCTCATAAACCTCCATGCCAATTTTAGTGGAAATCCATTCACACCCTTTTAAGGGGTTAGATGGACAGACAGTGCTACTATATGTTGAAAATTATATCACAAATCAGATGTTGAATTTATGTGACACGTAAAATGTATAGGGTGACCCAGAAAAGAAATTAAGTAGAAACATCGTTGTTTGTTCTGTGCAATACTTTTATGTTTCCATGGAACTTGTGTACACATATATTGTCTACAGACGTTTCAACGTATCAATATATGTATATAAACACACATATATTAAACACTCGCAATGATGATAGCCAATATTCAGGATCCTTTAGAAAGTTGCCCTGAAGTTAAAGACCTATCTCCTGAATATTCAGAATTTACTAGCCCAAAAATGTTTAAACTTACTCGCTAAATTAACTGCTATTGGTCTCGGTTTCTTTCAGGATTTCATGGGACGCATATCTAAATGTGCTAAGTTTTGGAAGACAGAACTGAAGGATGAGACACACGCTTGTGAAACTTTTGGAATATTTCTATTTGATATTTAAGGATTTTTGTAAAAAAATAATAAGCGAGTCAATCATATTTTTAAAGCCACAATTTATAGCCACACATTACTGTTTTTCCTAAACTATAAAAATTAGCATTTAAGTTTTAATACTAGTTTTCTAGATCATTGTCGTAATGAAAAAACATTGTATAAAAGCTTATTCATGACATAAAATGTGAAAATAAATAAATAATTAAAAACCTAAACGAATTTTTCCACAAGATGCACAAAATGCCATTTCCCCAAATAAAATGACTGCACTTTCATGAAACATCCAATGCTTAAACTACTTGATTTTATTCAACTAAACCTAAAGCACTGTAATAAAACTATCAGTAAAGTTTTATTTAGCATTACGCGATATTAAATCATTATATTGATTTTACAGGCTGTCACTGCATTGTGTATGACAGTACATTTGGGAATGATTATGGAATGTTTACTTCACCCAATTGGCCTGTTCCCTACGAGGATAATATTGACTGTGTGTTATACACATTTCAAGCTCACGAAGACGAAATCGTGAAGATCAATTTCACCGAGTTTGACGTTCAAAAGTCAAATTCAGAGTAAGTACTGACATCCAAAATTGTAAACCGTATTTCGTGAATGTAATTTTAAAAGTCAATGTATATCTGTGATCTTAATTCTTGAACAATTTAACATATTTCAAGAAAATGCTCTGTTTCGATGATATAACTTAGAAACATAAAATCTATAAATATTAGTTATTTGAATTACCATATATAGAGAAAAGGGGTTAAATTAGTTCACTTATGTTATAGTATTTTCACGTGCCTTATTAGATATTTACTCCTACTGATTGTAGATGCGAGGGCTAGAATATTCTACATTTTAAGATATTTATTATTTTTAAAATGAACCTCTTTACTTACAAGTGGATGACATCCAGATACTATCGAATTTTAGGTTAAGGTATTTACAAATACTTCAAACCCTGCTGTTTATAAATGTAAAACGGCTAGTGTTGGTGTTTTCTGCATTTGGTGCTCACTAATAACAGAAGAAAAAAATTATTTCTTCAGACAGGGACAGAAGTCATTTATTCTACATTAGGAGTCTTCACAAACCCTACAAGAAAACTATTTTTCAGTGAGGGATGACTAGTAGTAGTTGTTTTAACCAACTTATGTAGAAATATTTCTTCTTGCCTGTGGGAAAGAATCACATTAGTGAGCTCTGTAGTGAGATTTTTCACTTACCCGTCTTCTTAAGCATGGGACTAAGACTGTTTTACTGTTTTCTGAAATATATTTTTTTCTTTATCTTATAAAAAACTCACCAATCTTTGAATATATTTGTCCAGGTATATTAAATAATTTTGTTAAGTTTTTATTAGAGATAAAAAATATTAAATTAAATTTTGATTGGCTGTGGGTTATAATTTCTTTCAACTCCTACGTACCTCAGATATATGTATAAACTTAGCCCAACGCATTTTAATATCATAAGGTTTATCTAATAAAACTAGACTCATAAAAATATGTATACATGAATTACAAAAGATAAAATTAGCGGAATCATGTGTATAAAATATTTTAATATAGTTTCAGTTGTCTTCTAAAGTATCGTCAAGAGATGTCACAGAAGAGCCCTGAGTACACGAAAGAGGAGTCTTTTTGAGGCTTATATAATAAAACAATAGAATATGAGTGTATTGTATTGAAAACAGTTCGACTTCAGTGTTTATATGTGCTGGTTATTTGTTTGAAAATACTTTATAAGCTGTAATTGTCTTTTATATTCGAAACATTTTAGATCAAAGTTGTATTAAATTGAAACAGACGATTTTTAAGGTATAACGAGGTTTATTCTAGTAATATCATATAAAAGCAATTCACATTCTAAATTAAGTCTGATGTAATATGCATGTGGTGAAAAACTAACTGTTATATAAAAATATGATTAACGATTCATGGTACATTCAAGTAGAAAATGTAACACTACATAGACCAACTTACAATCATATGTCAAAACGACAAAGTTAAATCATTTACATTACTTTAGCACTCTTAGCAGAATGTGTAAAAGTGACAAAAATATTTTGTTTGTGTGATTCATCCATTAACTGTATTCGGAATTATAAAGCTACACATATTTTTATGGAATAAATGTACTCAACTTTCTGGTGAATATGTATCTGTGTCCAATAACCACCAGTTTCAAAAAAATACTGTATAGATTAGTGAATAGTGACTATATCTTCTCTTCTTTGCTATCGATTTTTTACAGTAATAGATGTTGTAATTTAACTTAAAATAGTTAAATTAATGTTTAGATCGTTTATTTTGGGAATCTACAAATCTTCACAATATATGGACGTGAAAATATACTTGTCCAAAGATACAAGCTGATCCATACGTGCAATGCACATGTAAGATTGTTCAACGTAGTTAGAGGAATTGTTTGATACTTTTTACTATTTAATTTAATCAAACTAAACACTATTTCAAGTACAGCTTGACTTACTTATGACGTAGCAGGTGGCATTTAAGAATCTTGATATTAAACTTGAAATGATATATTTTTCTTTTTCTACTGACAGTATGAACACACTTTTACATAAATGCAATCACCTAACAAAACAAACGTGCTCACTTTCTAAAAGACCATATGAATTTGACAGCAGCCCAACTTTCTACAAAACAACGAAATTAACGTTTGTTTTTATAATATACCAGAAAAGTATTGCTAAAATTTTCAATAATAGTGAGTTGTCAACCAGATGAAGATATGAAAAAGTAATTGCCTCAGAACTCTTCTTAAGCTCAAAACGAAATATAGCAGCGAGTCACGAACAAACGGTTAAGCTAGAAATAATAGGGATCTGAATTCACCAGCCCTTTAAATTATTGAGAAACAAAATAAACTAACAGTCTATATACTTATGAATAACAGGTTTGTAATTAAGAGTTAGTTTCAGAAACAAAACAAAACGATAATCTTCTAAAAGAAATAGGAATCGAATTCTAGCGTCCACTACAACAGCAGCAAGTTAACAACCGGAAAGTAAAATATATGTTGGAATAATTGGTGATTAGTATCTAAGTAAGAAAAAAATGTAGCCAATTAAGGATTAGACTT
This sequence comes from Carcinoscorpius rotundicauda, assembly GCA_011833715.1. NCBI lineage: Eukaryota > Metazoa > Arthropoda > Merostomata > Xiphosura > Limulidae > Carcinoscorpius > Carcinoscorpius rotundicauda. The sequence goes on along the minus strand of CM022405.1, from coordinate 23,044,302 downwards.
ATGTGATTCTAAGGCTGTCAACAATGCCATCTAAAGACTCCCTTATCTAGAAACCAACAGAGATTTTGTTTGTTGAATTTTGCACAAAACTGTTTGCGTCAAGCATTCCCAATTTAGAAATGATGAACCAGTGAAAAAACAGCTAACCAACACCATCAGCTTCCATCTACTGAGCTACCAGCAAAAAGTGTAATTGATAATCACATTATAATGTACCTCTGGCTGAAAGGGTGGGCAGGTGTGGTAAAGGGATTCGATCCCTATCCTAGTAGGTTGGAGAAGTCAGCGCCGTGACCAGCATACCCTGCCAGGCCACTACCAGAATGAATGCTTCATCAACATAATAACCAACTGAAATAATATTTAGCTATACAAATTAAAGTTAAAGTGCATCGCTGAAATATATGTCTATTACACTATGTAACACAGATTTTGTTCTTGGATATTATGTGTTATTTCTTAATTGCTTATGTTGTACAAGTACAGAAAATGGTCATTATTCTTTTCAAACTTTGCTTTTGTGACCTGGATAATGAAATTTAGAAATTAACCTATTTTCTAAGTAAAAACGGGCAAATTTGCACATTTTTATTTACATAAGGAATGAACAAAACAACACATGAGTAAAGAAACTTTAAACATGTCGGCGACGCTTCCTCTAACTTGCGACTTGCACACTTTCATCCAACAAATCCCACTTCTTGAGTCTAGATGTCAAAAGCTCGGCATTCGATTTTGTTAGACCAAGATCTCTGATCAAATCATTGAAGTCTCTTTGGTTGGGGTAGTGTGGATTTCTCTCACCAGCTGCACCTCTGAAATTGTAATCTGGACCTTAAACATCTATCTCCTCTTCTGATTTGCTGCTCTCTTCTGGTACAGGAAACTCAGGGTAGTGTGGCATTATGGTGATGGATGATAGCAGATGCACTCTTGTGATATTTTTTCTATACCATTGGAAATGTAAAAAAAATTAAAAGATATTTAATTTTTAAAAGGTCTAAGATTTCTATAATATAAAATCTTACTACTCAAGCAAGCAAAAAATGTCTGTCTTATCTTTTAGAGTTTTTTTTTTGCAGTGCTCACAGGCAAAATTAGGTACCCAAGGTTTGTTCTGATCCCCGACAAGCATGCCGAAATATGCCTCGTAGACTTCACACATTTCAGGAGATGCTGTCACAGAGTACTTTTTCACTCTTGTCTTAATAAACTGGTCACATAATAGCAGAATGCGTCTGGATAATACTTGCAGCTTCTTGATGCCATCTTTGATAAAATCAAATAGGTTTCTCTGTTCACTCAGGCAGATAAAACTAAACTGAAGTGGTGAACCTTTATATGTATATTACTATTAAAAGTTCCAGAAAATTCTAAAAGGTACTTGAAAATTCTCGTAAGTTCTACAACATTCTAGAAAATTCTCTATTAGCTACTCTGCTCTGAATTTACCTGGAATGTTCTAGAAAATGGGTAAATTTGAAAATTTCATTACCCAGGTCACAAAAGCAGTTTGAAGAGAAAAATAGGTCTTTTCCATTTACTTTAGGCATAAGCAATTGGGAAATAACACTTTCTGCTCATAAACAAGAAAAAGTAAAAATTTTGTTACATAATGTTATTATAGAGAACAACCAATAAGATACGTTTTCAGTTTCACCCAACCTTCAGCTTGAGGATTACGAGGTAAGTATAATTATTTATATTGTAACTATATTTGATATAAGTTTTCTTATTGCATCAGCACTTTGAAATATTAGAAACATCATTTGTCAACCATAAACTTTACACATACAATTTTAGATAGCAAACCTACCATTCTAAATTTAAATGGACGAATGATTCACTCTGAGTATATTATTTTTAGTCAGAAGAGTCCAAAAGAAATCGATAATCTTTCTTAATTGAGCAATAAATATTTCTGATATGTTTTTTTTCTAAATAATCACAATTTCGATAAAGACACACCATATGAATCTGCTTAACTTGAATCACAGGTGCCATCTAGGAGATTACGTGAGGTTATTTCTTCACTTAAAGGAATCAGCTGTTGATCAGGAAACACAAGCAAACTCGGTACTGTGTGGGAAGATGGCAGATATTATCCAGACACACTACTCCTCTTCTTCTGCTCTTATATTCGAATTCCACACAGATTGGAATATTGGCAACAACACCGGATTTCGAGGATCTTACCGTTTTCTCAACAAAAGTAAATAGATATAGGTTATAAGTGGTTTGTATTATATTGAAACGTATTATTGTGTCATACCATATGTGGTGATTAAGGTTTTTTGTAACTTTGTCTTGTCGTTGGTGGTTTCTCTGTTAAATTATCTGGCGAAAATGATTCAATAGCCAATCCATGTACCTGATAAATTACTAATTTATTCATTTCTTAACACTTTTACAAGTTTGAATACTGGTAACTTGTAAGCCACGTTTACAAATTACAAGAAATACAATACACTAACCTGAACAACTAAATTTATTTATATAACTACAAGGCTGATGATATAAAAACAAAACTGACTCTCTCTATCAACTAGAAAAACTATCGACAAAATGATAATCTCTTTTGATGCCTCACCGAACCTTCTATTTGTAATATATCCTCGAATTTACTTGAAAGTCTCACATCAGAATGTTTAGAAGTTTCTAGGCATATTTTACTAAATTTTGCTGTCTTAAAGTCATCATTACAGTTAGCAGCTCTCACTAACTAAATGAACAAATTACAATATTATCATATAGCTTACACCAAGTTAATCACGTAACAATATAATTACGAGAATAACGACAACGGAACAAAACTGCATTGTTGATCGACTTAAGGAAGGCGTTTCCTGATTTTAGGGCTACAAAATATTCCAACGAAGAAATAACACCAACTTGTTATCACTTTTAAAAGCTTTCATTATTTCTTAAACAATGGAAACAATTTCACATAAATGTGTACTTATTATACCTTTTTATTTATTTTTATTCAATATAGCTTCAGTTATGACCTTTACATTCGGTTTCTATGGATAACAATATTGATGCTACTTTGGTTTCTATTATTATGCTTTTCTTTGAACCATTACCTCTTACTCAGATGAATTTTGAAAGTATTGTTGAACCAGGAAAATGATACAGATATATTGTTGATATTTTCGGTTTATAAAATCACCAACTCTCTACTTATTTGGTACTTTTTGAATTCTTTAATAATCAACACCCCGACATAAAGTTCACACTTAACCATTCTGATAATGTCCTGAAATCTAAACCCTTTCTTGATGCTACGGTTACAACTGAAAACAGCAAATTTATTACTACTGTATATTCCAAACCGTCGGTTAAACCCATTATTCTACAATATAGCTCACACACCATCCAATGTCTAGTGTCATTACTGTCAATTAAATATAACTGAAAAAAGCTGCTACATTATACGTTGTAAGATACAAGGCAGGATCAAACTTCAAAAGTTAATGTTGTCCAATGGCTCTTAGGATAGTTGTATTACTAATACATTCCACAGTTTTTAAAAGAAGCAGCAAAAAATAAAAACATCACATCAAAATACTGTCTTATGAACTATGCCCTTAAAATATTGTCCATTTAACTAGTCATCTTTTCAAGCATTAGAATACCTGGTTTGAATATCCAAATAATAGAAAATCCTTGTAACAACTGAACGATATACCTACTCGTTCAGCCTAAAATAACGACAAATTATGCAAATCAAAAATTTATTTTGTTAAAGCCAATGGGAGAGAGAAATATTACACATTTAAGTACATTGCCCATAAAATGACATGAACGTGTAAAGAGTGTTAAGCCACATATGTAGGTTAACCAAGTCGTCCAATACATGACGATTAAAAATAAAATATTCGTGCCACTCCAGATTTTGACGACAAAGAAGCCGCTTACCATTACATCAACGTATACGTCATAATTAACGAGACACCTTATTGAATCAAAAATTTAGAAGTTTATGACAACTTTGTTGACAGAAAATTTAAAAAAATCTCTTTTGATGCAGTCCAGATGCCTGTCCCCTGTAATACTATTATTATTATTTACGTTTTTATTCTATTTATTTGTTTTATTATTTATTTATTTTAATATTTAATATTCAAATTACGAAACTCTAATTTGATCAAGAATACGTTTATCATCCTTCAAAATGCATCATTTAAATATATTGTTGTAGTTGTACATTCTCAGTCAGCTCCCCAGTGGCTCAGCGGTATGTCTGTGGACTTACACACTAACATCCGGGGTTCGATACCCGTGGTGGACAGAGCACCGGTAGCCTATTGTGTAACTTTTTGCGTAATTCAAAACAACATTCTCAGTTATTGTAATGAAAGAGCGGTTTTGTAACCTGTGATGTTCATACTCTTGCAAAAGGCATAAGACGAAACGTCAGGTAGAACAAATAAACATTCATCTGAGATTGTTGGTCGACTTACTGAAAATATCACTAACTCCTTAAAAGACAAATTTCTTTGTGAAAGCACCTTTATCTTAATATTCTAATTATCTTTCAGTATTTGTTTATTGTCAAGCACAAAATTACAAATAAGTTATCTGTGCTCCACGTGATTAAAAACCTCGTGTTTAGATTTACAAATTTCAAACGTACTGTTGAGACGAATTATCTTTCAACAGGTTTTATCCAATATTGACAATGTATGGATCACGTGCTTAATATGACCCAGTTAACTATTCTTTTAAGGCATTAAAACTCGTTGCAATGTTAATTTAATGCATTTTTGTCAAAATGTTTTCTCAGCTTTATTATTTTATTTTTTACTCACGTAAGCACGAGTAAACTTAATACACGTAGAAATGCCTCAGATAAGTCTTTAAGAAATAAACCTCATAACAATACACAGTTATATAATGTCTGTTCCCCTCGGTGGGCTCAGATGATAGCCCGATGTCGCTTTGATATAAAAAAACACACATGATGTCTGTTGCTTTGAGCTTACTGTTCTTTGTGTAGATTACTAAAGAAATTCTATTTTTGTATTATAACCAAATGCGATATATCTAATAATATTGCTAACAACGTAGAATACACGATTTTTCCGTTGTAACAAAACAAATGTTACTGACACCTCGGTAAATGTCACAACAAAAATGCCGTGAGTAATATTCATCAGTGTGTACTTTTATGCTCTGAATTCAAAAACAGTTTTCTTCTATATAATGGTTTTGTGGAAAAATCAGGCTCTAAAATCGGGACTCTCAGCGTTAAACATACATAGTAAAATTCTCAGCTCTTAGCAGGTAAGTTAGTATTTTATTTGACATAAATAATTTATGCACGATCAAAAATCCATAAACATTAATTTAATAATCGTAAGATTTGAACCTTTAATTTGCTAAACAAAATATGTTGGTTTTCACCTCCGAACTACAATGATTTACACGTTAAATCATATATTGCATAATCTACTGATGATTTTAGGATAAGATCTATTTCTAAACATTTTAACTGACAAAAAAAAAGATTACCGAAAAAAATATTTTAACGTGCCATAATACTTCCCCATCACTCTGCTAATCTAAGAAAGAGCTACAAAGAAATAAAAAATAATGCCAAGTAGTTAATGATCCTGGTGATAAATTATCATTATTTGAGTGCCTATTGCATTTCAGTCATTCTCGATGGTACACGAATTTATGTGTTTTTTTTTCTCAATGAACAGTGTATCTAAATTTGAAAATAGACATTTTACTTTCTCCGTATATTATCAGAGTAAGTGCACACCATATAAAAATCCATGTATATTCCTAACCTGTTTTTCGATGAGCTAGTGGAACCTAGATTAGTTATTAAACCTATGTATTAAACCTATGTACTTTCTTTTACATTAGGTTTGTTTTTGAATGATGGAGAGCCTCTTTTTGGCACCAAGTGTGACTACCAGTTTTTTAGAAGTAATAATTCCCAGAGTAAAGGCTATTTCTTTTCACCTCTCTACCCCAGTATCTACCCTCGGAACGTAAAGTGTGCATACCATTTTATGGGAAAGTACAATGAGAGAGTTTCGATAAATTTTGAAAAGGTGCGGCTCCAGCCAGGAGACATCAGGTTGGTAACTGTTTTCGGAAATCATATTGATTACTAAGCATTCCGAGCACTATGTTATTTACTTGTTTAATTGGATATAATCAACTCATACTGTATGCATAATTTTAGTACTTCTAAGAACTCATTTCAGTTGGCATCTTTCTGTTATGCGGGTACAGGTTTTCATTCTTCGCAAGGGTTCTAACGTATCATTTACGCTTTAGATGCATAGAGGTTGGAAAAAAACCAAAACTACGACATCTGAATAAAATATAGTTTAATTTCAGGGTTTTATCAGGACGGATGAGCGCTTTCACTATAACAGATTTTTCAGCTTTTTTTAGAATGTGCACAAGATATATTTAATTGCAATGATAAAAACATATTCAACAGATTAAGTTATAGTTCTTGAGGCACAGGCCAGGCATGGCCAGGTGGGTTAAGGCGTTCGACTCGTAATCAAATCCCCGTTGCACCGAACATGCTCGTCCTTTCAGCTGTGAAAGCGTTATAATGTAACGATCAATCCCACTATTCGTTGGTAAAAGAGTAGCCCAAGAGTTGGCGGTAAGTAATGATGACTAACTGCCTTTACTCTAGTCTTAAACTGGAGAATTAGATATGGCTAGCGCAGATAGCTCTTGGGTAACTTTGCGCGAAACTCAAACCAATCTTGAGACACACTAAGTTTTCCTGCACGTAATTTATGATTTTCGATAATTTTGTCATCTAGTGAAACGTACCTCCATTAGAACATAATTTTAATGACATAATCATTTTAAGTATGATGTTTTCATTATTATTACCCTGCAGCAATACCACTAATTTCTATTTAGAAATTCCTTTGAATGTCATGGTTCGTAGCTGTCCAAGTGCTGGACACTTTAATCTCCGTCTTTTGTATGATGAGTATTTTTAAACATTTTTATTGAAAATGGTGAGCTAACACTCATAAAAATACAGATATTGAAACTTTTTATTATTGGCCGAGACATTAGAAACATGTAGGGAATGCCAGATGAAAAGTTTGATAAGTAACATTTATGAAAGATAGTTTCATAATTGTGAAGAAAATAAAGTAAGGAGGTTTGATCTTCAATTCAACACTCTTTCTTTCATGTAAAAATATCAGTCATGAGAGAATAATTAAAATCGACTCTTGAAGGTCATGCCTCAAAATCTATCCGATTAATTTACTTTTACAACTAAAATAACAATCTACCAAAACATTTTTTATACCAGTTCGAAGAAAAGTAATCTGGCAAAAGTAGACTTCCATTAAGTTTCTTTCCGGTGAGTTAAGTTCAAACTTCTTAAACGAATACTTCATATAAAGAACGAAGGACGGCTTCTGCTTCTTTCTGGGTCAGACTCTCTCGGTTGTATGCTGACAACGATACATCAAAAACGGTATATGAAGTTAGGACTACAGATTGTAAAAGCTTACATATTCGAGAAACAAGCAAGCAGTTTTTCACAAGTTTGGAAGAAGTTTTAAATTTCTTTTCACGTTTATCGATACGTCTAAATGTCTAAACACAGCCATTACTTAGAAATAGAGAGAGAATAATATAAACAGATGTAAAATAATAAAAGCGCTTTCAATAAAAAATGTAAATCTGTTCCGCTGCATCTTGTTTTGATTAATATTTTTCTGTTTATCTAAACAGATAAACTGTTTATCTATTTCCGTATTTGAATTCACCGGTAAATTGATCGTTAAGTGATGTATAATTTAATTTGATTACATGTTATATAAATTCTTATCGTAAATTCATAATGCCTTAAAGTAAGCTATTACACTGAAACAAATATGTTTAAGTATTCATCTTGGACGTCAAAGTCAGTGTTGAATATCACTATTCAATATTAACTCAAATTACTTTACAGTTTGTTGAAATATTGTTTCTTGTTGTAATTGATTGATGTACTCGTTTTCTCTTTCTTAAGATTAAATGTATTTCTTATAAGTCATCTGATGGTATTTGGTTAAATAGTTAAATGTCTTAAAATAAAACAAACTACTTGCTCCGCAAATCTGTATAATTTTCAAAAATTATTTATAGTGGAACTCTTTCTCATTTTTAAAATGAATGAATCTCTGTTTTGAAGTTATTCTATGAAGAAATGTAAAGCTGGAGTTAATACGACGTAATACTATGTGGTTTGGTTTCTTTTGAATTTCGCGCAAAGCTACATGAGGGCTATCTGCACTAGCCGTCCCTAATTTTACAGTGTAAATCTAGAGAAAAGGCAGCTAGTCATCATCACCCGCTACCAACTCTTGAGCTACTCTTTTACCAACGAATGGCGTGATTTAACGTAACATTATAATGTCCTCAAGGCTGAAAGAGCTACCATATTTGGTGGGACAGGGATTCGCACCCGCGATTCTCAGATTATGAGTAATGTGCCATAACCACTTGGCCATGCCGGCCCTCACACTATGTGAACAAAGTCAGTGTGAGATATCAGTATCATTCAAAATAATGAAAGTAATCTTTATGTTTCATCCACACTAGCACATAATTTATCACACATAACTAGGCTATTAGTAGATGTTAGCTGTTGAAAGTAAGAACGAATTGAAGTTAGACTAAATATATATGCGTGTCAATTTTTTTCTCGTTAAATTTTTGTTAGAGGAAAACTAATGTAAAAATGCATCTTATCTAGCTGTCTCTATAGTGAAGATAAAATCAAAGTGCACGACGGAAAGGATGCCCGGAGCCCTCTGATTGGGCAATTATGTAGCTACTATGATTTCGTAGAATTTCTATCTAGTGGTCCTGACTTGTATATTGAATTCCAAAGCCAGAGTCACTTTGCTGGTCAAGGATTCAAAGCAGCTTTCGAATTTAAAGAAGAAAACCTTAACGTAGGATTTAATCTTCCATCGACAGGTAAAACACACATACGAAACAATCAAATAGGATCATGAATTAATTAATTAATGATTGAAATAAACTTATATTTTATTTTTATTGCTGCTTTTTTACCTCTTTGTTAAATTTCGACCTTTTATTTCTGAAGTTAGCTTACTTCATCTGGTCATAGTTTGTTTTTATCTATCCGTTATTTTTTAAATTAATAGTTCATTATTTTCATTCATTTTTATGAGTTTATGCTCAAGCACACCCAGTTTTCAAATATTAAACCTGAATTCAAAACCTTAATGTAATATAACTTTTAACATTTGCATTTCTTGCCTCTTTTTAACTATCCAGGAATAATAGCTCAAGTAGCAGCGTTAATGTGCTTATCTTTGTATCATATAAATAAAAAGAAAATCCTTTATATTATTATCTGTGTGAAAACATGCTATTGGTAAAAGTAAAATAAGTACATTTAGTTCTTCTTATAAGGCATTTCTTGTGTATGTGTATTATTTAATTACATGCCATTGATATTTATAGTTCGAATAAATACCTTAATTCAATTAACTTCTAAAACTTAATGATTTTATAAGCTCTCCTTCAGAGTTGAGATAATATTTCGCATCTTAAGTGTATTTGATCCAATATAAACTAAAATGCAAATATACAACCCGAGAGCGTGAATTCTAATATCTAAGAAAATAAACTCAACCACCATATATTATACTTGATTTTGCGAAAAAACTTTGACTTGTTACATTTATAGTGTTTTGCTCATACAACTTGTTTAAAACATGGAATAAATCAAAAATAAATAGTAAACTTATACAAAATATAAGTAAATTAACAATATGACACGTATGTAAATATATAACAGTTCACAAAAATAATTTGTTTTACAAACTACTCAGTACAATTCTATTTTTGTTATATGGTTGCCCTTTTCATTTATCTCTATTTTTTCCTCTTTATTAGATTGGTAAAAGAATTTACAGTCTATATATTTGTGTGATTCATCATCAGTCTAGCTATGTATGGCTTTCTTATTATTAGTTCTAGTTACCTATAAGGATATCTTTCCAAGAAATACTTTCTAAATTTATCCTATTTCTTTTCTCATAGAGCCTCTGAATAACGGATTGCTGTTGCCAGTTATCGAAGAACGTCGTAAGTATATAGTTTTGAAACTAGCTTGCTTTATTACTCACAAAATATCTGTAGTTTCATTTTTGATATCATTGAAACAGTCCTGCAGCTTTCAAGCGTATTTGCTTTAGTTTTGTATTTCTCTCAAATGTCCTCATTATATTAAGCATCTATATAAATATAAGAGCAAGAATAAAGCTAAAGGTTATCTCAATATAAATATGTATATAAATCGAATGCACACACATAGATTTATATGCTCTCACCTAAAGACAACGATGCATATACCTAAAATCAAAAGATTCCGTTAATACACACACACACACAAACAAACATATATAACATATATATAAATATATATATATACTTCTTTCATATCTGTAGATCCATAATAAAAACATTATTTTATCTATTTGTTGAATTTCGCACTGTGCTAGACGTCCCTTGTTAAGTGATAAACTAAAGACAAGGCAGTTGGTCAACACAAACAGCTTGCTATCTCTTGAAGTTCTTTTTACTAGCACGTGATAGGAATGGCTATAACATTATAATGCCCCACGACTAAAAGGATGAGCATGTTTATGGTCCGGTTCAATTTCGCGACCTTGTGATTACGAATCGAATGCCATTTCCACCAGGTGAAAATTGTTGTTAACCTGAAGATGACCTAAGAATGTCGAAACATTGTTTTCTGCTTTATTAGTAAAAGTGTTAATACCCATATCAGCTGTACTTACGAAAATTATTGTTAGTTTTATCACTGTAAGTCTGAAAACTTGACCCTCTTTCACTAGGAGACACATGCACCGAAATATGTAATATTAAAAACAAGAGTTTTTTTCAGAAGGATTTATGAATTTTTAATTCTTTTCGTAAATACGGATCGACTTCAGCAAAAATAAACAAGTTAAACAAACTTTCAAGTCTCTTGGAATTTTTACTCTCAACAAAACACATAATGTGATTATGTAATTGTAAGGTTTCTCAGAGCATAATATATAACACCCGGAAATATTTCAGGTTTATTACAAGTTGTGTGTATACCTTTATATACACTGGCTACTTACGTTTTCTTGTAAGCTTGTTAAACACTGTTAAATAAATATATTAGATGATATTAGATATAATTATGGAAATGAGCAGATGACTCACGTACGGAGTGAAACAATGAATAATTACAATTAAGTAGTTCGTTTATCATAAGCACACTACAAAAATACGGAAGAAAGTGTATATTGTACAATACAAGAGTATTATTATTTGTTTTAAAATACATCATGTCTACATACTACCAAAACACATCAGTATATGACTGTGTACCGTGTTTTAAGTATATAAATATTGAATCCTATTTTATATGCAAAAACGGCTCGTTTGGGTTCAGAAAATATTTTAAATAGAAGAGCGAACAACGTTTCGACCTTCTTCGGTCATCGAGCCGTTTTTGCATATAAAATTCTCAACAAGTGGGTTTCTCGACATCACTGATTAATATTGAATCCTGACACCTTATACAAAATGTTAAGTGAGGTAATAATGAATACTGTTATTATGTGTTATGTTAATACTGTGTTATGTTATAAATAAATTATATGTAAGTTAGGACTTTTGTGTTATTTATCTTTGTATCCACCCCCAATATATTTTAAGTACATAACCCTAACAAAGGATGGATACTACAGCTTGTAGCTTATTAACTGTCTGGGCTTTCTGCATTGAGCACTTGTGGTGTTAAAATTATTAGTATCTCCAGTTTCCATACAGTTTCTAATGAAACAAAATGTTTCCTCGCTGTTGTCACGTGGAGTAGCCGAGCCAGGTTAGAAGTTTGATTTCTACGAAGTTGTGACTGTATGCGCTACATTACTACTGGAGATAATAGTGCTTCTCCTGCTTTTACAGATATTACGTTCATGTGGCACTTCGTATTGGCTGTATGACAACCATTCACAGCTTACACTTGCAACACTTGTCAGTACTCTGGAGAAGTCTATTTTCATACAAGATAATAATTCCATAATATTGCGCTCTATATTAATTTTTGCAACTGTTTATATTATTATTTTCTATATTGTTTATATATAATAAAAAACTGTACGAAATGAAAAGTTAGTATTTACAACAATTGAAAACAGAAGCGGTGTCAAATGAAACATGTTTCATGTAGATAATTTTTCAAATAGCTTGACATCAGAATATGAAGATCAACTACAATTATATAATCAATTAAAACTTATAATAATGATAAACTTTAAAACTTAAAATACATAAAAAAAATATTTGACTTAGAAAACTAGCACTGCTCTTCTTGGAGTGAAATTAAAGAGAAAACAAAGTTAAGTTGTGAACGATATTGTTTAATATTATATCACTAAAAAATTAGAAATTTAATAATTAAGTTTAATTAGGTCTTATCAGAGTTTTAATATATTTATTCATTTATATTTAGTAATGTTTAATTTTGAAATATATATTTGTTTCGGTGACCTAGTGAGCTTAAAAAGTTACAACGCTAAAATACGGGGTTTGGTTCCCCACGATAGACAAAGAGCAGGAAGTCCTTTGCGCATATTTTCAATAAGAAAGCGAAAGCAGCGTTTAGTTTGCTATGAATTTCACGCAAAGCTGCACAAGGGCTATCTGGTCAAGCCGTCGATAATTTAGCAGTGAAAAACTAAACGGAAAGCAACTAGTCATTACCACCCACCGCCAACTCTTGGGCTATTATTTTACCAACTAATAATGGAATTGACAGTGGCATTATAACACTCCCACGGCTGAAAGTGGAGTATGTTTGATGGAACGTGAATTCGAACATGCGGCCCGTGTATTGCGAATCGAGCGTCCTTAACCACCTGGCCATTCCAAGCCAACAGCGATCTTTATGTTTCTAGTTCTATACTTTGTTTTCGTTACAACTACCGTTACTGGCTGAAGAAATGTTCTAAATTGCTTAAGTTATTCTAATTATAATTTAAATAAAAATTTAATCTTGAGCACGAGCATCTTTATTTTGTTATATTTCTTATAGGTTTAAATGAATTGTTAAAAATACTCCGGATCTCTTTCCATCTCTCATACTTTCTCCTTCTTAATACACACACAGGTATATCCACTAACAAGAATAAATTGTGTGTAGTACATTCCCAAATATCTTTATCACGTCTTATTAACTAATTACTATGTGTCAGTGAACATTATTAAATTCATGTAAAATAAAATATATTTACGACAGTTTAAAAACTGTCATGTTTTTTTGTTTCTGTTACAATTTGTTTCTGTAAGATAAACTTTGATTTTGTGAAGGAACGTTCGTTAATTTTACAGATATTTCACGTATAAGGAAATAAGTAAATATTAATTAAAACCAACGAACTGAACAGAAAATCATATAACGTCTTCAGTTCTTAACTTATGGTTCTCAACTTGAACCTGATCTTACACAGCACATTAGCTAATGATCAGGTTAGAGGCTCTTAGGGTTCTAGTTGAGACATCCACAGTTGGGAAATGCTTATTACAAGGAAGGCAGACAATCGGAAACACCCTTCGTTTATGTAGTTGCTCTCAAACGAATAATGGAATTACAACTCACACATAATTGGAAGCATAGAGCATATTTGGTGGCATATCGCAAGCTCGAACCTCGGATCTTCCACTCCGAAGTTCCTTCAATTCAAGATTAGACCATGTTTGGCTGCTACAAACTTTCAATATTCACCTAAGATTTAATAGAATGTAATAAAAAGTTTCACTGCTTATATACAGACGTTAAAAGAAACTAATAACGAGAAATGTTTAAGTTTTATATACTATCATCAATGATACAAAGAACACTGTGTTTTACATGGGATTGAACACAATTCTAAGGTATTCAAATGTTCTATTCTTTTAAATAAACTAACAATGTTTCACATAATTTGTATCTCTTGATGCTTCGAAATATCTTTCTAAACGTTATTCTTTCGCAGACTTGAAGTACATTTATTCCCATATTGAACATTAATATCAGGTATACTAAAGCAATGACTGAAGTCACTAAGCTCACCACAAAGTTCTGTATGACATAAATATTACAGATTTAATTTCATCAGATTGGATAAGGTTCTTCTGCTTAATGTATCTTATGTTTACGACACAAATCTTTATACAGTCTGAAGTGCCTACGGTAAACAATGTGCAGTTAAACAAAACTTACAAAGTAATATCTCTTTCGTTTAAACATTGGAATTTGACTTTTAAAGTATTTATTCCATTTGTGTAACGTTTGTATGTAAATGGAATTGCTTTACGAACATTAAGCTCAACATAGCTTAAATCAAATCATTTTATAAATTAATGTTATATTGTGCCTTTAATATAGATTACATCAATTTCAACTTTACATGACAACAACTTGGATTTTTTAAATTTTCTATGATAGTTACTTAGGTGCCATATTAAAGCTTCGTAACTTACTTTATTTTACTATATGAACTTAGTTACATCATTTGTTTTGAAACACTAATAATTTGTTGATATATCATTACGTTGAGACAACTTTATTTACATTGGCATGCAATGTTAGGATATTTTTAGATTTCAATTATATTTGTCATAATACGTTACTATTAAGCCTATTACACTCTTCGTACACTATATTCATAATTTAGTTCCTTAGGGATTTTGAAGAATTGGAAGAGTATATAAAGGTAATACTTTAATCGTACTGTATTTGTCCACATACACTGAGCTTCTTTTTTTCAGTCCAGCGTTCTTCGAGCTGACAAGATAAAACAAACCAAGCAGTTCTGAATTAAATGAAGCATGTCGTGTGCAATGCATATGACAAAATTTATATTGTTGGACTACTGTTATTGCACACTATTTTACTTCTTAACAATACGTAGGGGGATTGACTCAAATTGTACTATTTAAAAATGCAATAAGCCTCATACTAAAGTCTTATGACAAATATAATTATAATCATTCTTCGCCGGCTTGTAAAAGACGTACACACCATAATATTTCTAGATTTATTTATTGCACAAAACATGGAATTTTTTTTTATATTTAAAGTATCCGACCACTAATTATTTCTGTGTACGTTAAAATATTTGCTTTAGAATTTTCGCACAAAATTACACAAGGGTTATCTGCGCACAGCTATTCATAATATTGATTTAAAAAACGAAAAAGAAGGCTGGTATTTAACAGATCCCACCGTCAACCCTTGAGCTAATTTTATCACCGACTAGTGGCATTTCATTGTAACTCTGATAAAACCAACATGTCTCAAAGTTTAGAGTGCAATTTGTTTGACAAAATACTCAGTCATGAACCTTCAGACCTATGCGCATGCACAATTGCACAAAGAGCTAATATACGCTCTGCCTACCACAAGTAACACTCCTCCAAGTTTGACCTTGGAATATAAACCTTCAAATTTATCAATAAGCTGCTTTGGACACATTGAAATAAAGTAAAAAGAAAGTCTCAACTAACACGAAAGTATAAGTAACTAAATAGCGACTATTCATGTGAATTAATTAAGCTGAACAAGTAGTTAATTAATGCATGGAAATGTACTTGATATTGTTGTCATTTAAGATAATTTATTTTGTGGTTTGAAATGAAATAAAAACTGATTAACTACGTGGAAGTTATTAATAATACGTATTTAATCTAAACCAAAATATTGAAAAAAAAAGCTTTTTAACTTAAAAGAACAAAATCAATTAAGCAAAAAAGATTTTACGAAACTGTTTTTTTCTCGCGGTTGATACATTTAATGAACATATAATCTTTCAAACATTCACCACGAAGATAATGTAAGGTCTAGCTCTTACGATCGAATAAAACCATCAGTCTAAAATGGAATTTTAATTACATATTTCATTAAATCGCAATTTGTACTGTGTATATATACATATATATGTATGTAATAAATTCACTTCGGTGGCTCAGCGGTAAATCTGAGAGCTCATGATGTTAAAAATCGGCCTTCGATACTCAACATTAGCGGAGGACAGATAACACATTGCATAGCTTTGTTTTTAACATTAAACAAAAACATAATATGTATATAAACTTTCAATGATTCCAATATTTTACCCCCGTTGGTGCAATTAAATGCTTTAAATAATTCAAAAATAAATTTATTTATAAAATAGAAAAATGTTTAGTTTAAGTATTTTAATTGTTAACTAATAATGTATTTATTGCTAGAATAATCTAGATAATATATTAAAAAAATCAGTAATCTTAATAGTAATTTTATAACAATTTTTTAATGAAGTTCTTCTAATTTATTAATAACTATGCGCTAGCCATCTCTAACTTAATAGTATAAGACTTGAGGGAAGGCAGCTAGTCATCACCACCCACTGTCAACTCTTGGGCTACTCTTTTACCAATAGAGAGATTAACCGTCACCCTATAACGCCTTCATGACTGAAAGAGCGAGCATGTTCGGTGTGCTGGGGATTCGAACCTGCGACCTTCAGACTAGGAGTCGAGTGCCTTAACCCCCTGGCCATGACGAGAAGGCGTATTAGGATTTATACCCACCAAAGCATATAGTTCATAAAGTTATATTAAATAAATAATTATATTATTTGTTTTTAAATTTCGCGCAAAGCTACACAAGGGCTATCTGTGCTAGCCGTTCCTAATTTAGCAGTGCAGGACTAGAGGGACGCAGCTCCACCACCCACCGTCAACTATTAGGCTGCTTTTTTACCAACGAATAACGCGATTGACGGTCACATTATAACACCTCCACGGCTGAAAGGGCGAGCACGTTTGCTATAACGGGGATTCTAACCCGCAATCCTCACATTACGAGTCGAGTGCTTTAACCACCTAGCCATGCTAGGCCTAATAATTATAACTAAGACATAACGATTGTTTGAAGGACGTACCTAAAATTATGATGGTTTTAAGTCCATAGCTCTCAAAACATACGATGTTAGCGAATATATAAAATAGTGATCTGTTTGTTTGTTGTTAAGCTCAGAAATATACAATAGAATATGTGTGCTGTACTCACCGCAAGTATCGAAACCAGAGCTTACTATAAACCATGAAATAATTATTCTAATTTCGAGAAATGTAATTGTTTAAGTTTCGCCGAAATTGGTTTCTCGATTTGTTAGCTAATGCAGTTTAAACAGTGCGCAGAAAAATATCTGAATAACAAATGTGCAAATAATTGTTATGTGTTTAATGGAATATTTTTATGCTATTTTTCATTTACAGCGTTTAATAATTTTTTTATATTTTTGACTGATTACTTCATTGAAATTTCTGCTTAGTTGACAACTCGTATCCAGCTTTTATGATTGCTTTTTGAGACTGTAAAATTAGCCTACTGTTTTTATCATTATGTGGCAGTGACGTCCAAGATTACTAACACTTTAAATATTTTACGCTTATCATAAATCCTGAGTTTATTAAGTTGTTGTTTACGTTATTTTTAGTAAAAGATACCAGATAGGTAGACTAAACGTTTAGTAAATATAATTTCATTTTCTATGATTATATTTGTCACTTACGTTGCCTGCTCTAAATCTGAAACATGTTTGAGAGTAAGGCTTCGCATGGTTTTATTAGCTTCTAAATGCATACATTTTCTGATCAAAATTTTTGGCCTCCAATTTACTAAACCAAATGGCCCACGTCATAATCCTATCTAGATTAATTTTGACAGACGTGCGCAGCACATATCACACAGGAGCAATCTCGTCAGAAGTTTTGCTGTATCATATCATATGTATGTACTAAATGTGTATAGAGGATATTTTATTTCAAAATTGTGGCCCAGCATGGCCAAGCGCGTAAGGCGTGCGACTCGTAATCCGAGGGTCGCGGGTTCGCGCTAAACATGCTCGCCCTCCCAGCCGTGGGGGGGTATAATGTGACGGTCAATCCCACTATTCGTTGGTAAAAGAGTAGCCCAAGAGTTGGCGGTGGGTGGTAATGACTACCTGCCTTCCCTCTAGTCTTGCATTGCTAAATTAGGGACGGCTAGCACAGATAGCCCTCGAGTAGCTTTGTGCGAAATTCCAAAACAAGTATTTCAAAATTCAAAAAATATTAATTAATACAAAAATATTAAATAAAGTATATTTATAAGGTCATTACTACTATGTTTATTTACATATTTATTTCAAATTTGTTTACTGTTTTCTATTGTTATTGTTTTGAATTAAGCACAAAGCTACACAATTGGCTATCCGTGCTCTGTTCACCTCGGGTATCGAAACCTGATTTTTCGCGTTGTAACTCCACAGACATACCGCTGAGCCACCAGGGGCACTCCTGTTGTCTGTATTTATTTATTTCCACATTTGTTCATTTATTTACTTCTAAATGTATTATTTAATCGTTACATTTTTATGTTCCAATAAAAACTACGAAATGATATCATTTTTACAAATAATTAATCTTTCATGGATTGATAATCGAAAATAACTTAACAAAATTATACCATTGTTTAATAATCCAGCATTCATAAGATCGATATATTTATTGTATGCGAGGAAAGAATATAAGAGTACACTCTATAATTATGACCTGCAAATTTTGCATTTCTCTCAGACATTTGTTACGAACTTTTCCTTAAAAGCACGTCTAAATATTATACTTTAGGCTTTCATTGAGTCTCTTGTATAATAATGTGGTATACAGGTATACCATACCTTTCCTAATTACTTAGTTAACATACTTAATTATTACGATACTTCGTTTTATATCGATTGATTTGATTAACGTAGGATGTTGATCAAGAGAGCCATTAAGTTCCTTTCACCCTGGTTACTCACGAAGCCAGATCAGGCAATAAATGTATCATGTGCAATTTTTTGTGAAAAATATTTATGTAATGTCGAACAAACTTTATAGTGACTTTTCCCACTGATAAAAGACGAGAAATACTAAAGGAATACAACATTTTTGTTTTGTATTGAGAGTCACGTCAGCCACATGAAGTGACTTTACTCTTAGACTAATGACTTTTCACTCTTTATATATAATATCATGTTTACTTAGCCTACAACAGTCTGAAATAAATTAATAAATATAGCAATAAATGTGTTTATAAATATATTTTTTATTTCTGTTAATATTTGTTAATTTTTATGTTGACATAAATTCTCCCCACTCTCAGTAACTTAATATAAATTCATATTTCTCTCAAAATACACTCAAACAACAATCAGTGTTATTTTAACGCTGATTGCTGTGTGAGTATAATTTGAAATAACGACTATTTTTTCCAGGCGCATCTTTTGTTAAGGTTCTTTTTTCTTTGTGCCAAATTTAGCTGAGATCTGAGATAGAATTTTGTTCCTTAATACATTTTCTGGCAAGTCTCCAGTTAACCAAAGGTTGCTACCCAATTACTCGACGGGAAATAAGTTATATTGAGAATAAATATTGTCGCTCATGTTGGATTCAATTTCATCCTAACCAACAAAGCCGATTAAATAAGTTGAGTGGAAGTAAACGTGTAGGCTATCTTCGCATATATTATTTTGTTATTTATTCAGTGAGTTATTTGTTCTTTGAAGAGATATTATATTAAAATATAAGAATAAATGAACGTATCTATTAGCTGTCAGTACGTACGTTTTAGTGAAATATATTTTAATATGTAGTAGAAATAAGCAGTAAATGTTCAGTTACCACAGAAACACGACGTTATTATAACCTCAGCCTATACAAATATTAGTTATCACTGGCCTAATCTTCACTTCTATCATTGTATTGAAGTTTAGTTGCTTCAGTCTTTTCTCACTAAATCCAAGACTAAATTCATAAAACTTTAATAAATCTTTAAATACAAACTCGAAGATTATTTGAATACATTTAAGTGTTCTTTTTTAAGATGCTACACCTATATCTACATTTGGACAATTTTCATAACATTAGAGTATTATTTATTTATATTGTAATATCATGATTGATTATAGTCATAACACCATATTTAAATGCAATAAAGAGCGTAACCTACGTGGATTATATTTTACTTATTGGTAAAACTAACACACATCATACCATTTTCTAGTATGAGCCAACTGTTGGTTTTTTTTTAAGTTTCGAGAAAAATAATCTATTTCGCTGACCATCCCTAACTCAGCGATGAAAAACTAGAGATAACGCAACCAGTCATTACCACCCACCATCATTTCTTGGGCCACTTTTTACCAAAGAATGGTGGGATTAACATTATAACGCCCCGACAGTTGAAAGCACTAACATGTTCGGTGTAACGGGGAATCGAACCAGCGACTCTCAGATTACAAGTCAAGCGTTCTAACTGCCTGGCCATGCCCCTTTTGTTGAAATGTGCAAATAGAATTAGAGCACATTCTAAGATAACATTTTAGCAGCTTGTTTAATTTGTTGAAGAGAAGTTCATGCAACACCCTTGTGCAAATTAATTGAAACAAGACGGAAAATTACGATTTTTTTTAATTTTTTGCGTTTTATTTCTGAGAATCCAAAAATTACTCACAAATTAATACATGATATGACCGCCTTTATTTTTCAGATCATTAATCCGCTTTGGAATTAAGTCCACAAGTTGTCTCCCATCTTTATTAATTTTTGGATCGTGGTACCACACCTCAATTATGGCCTCAATTAGCTTATCTTTCGAAGTACAGTCTTTTTCCTGAAGTCTTTCTTTACAAATAGCTCAAAGATTTTCTATAGGATTTAAGTCCGGAGAGTTTCCAGACCAGTTCAGCACCTTTATTCGTGTTGTAGTCCTAAAATTCTTCACAAGTTTCGATGTGGGGCACAGAGCCAGATCTTGTTGAAAAATGACAGATCCATCTGGAAATCTTTTTTCAATTCTGGAACGACTCTTCTCTGCAAAACTTCGATGTACTGTGGTTCTCGCATCATGCCTTCTACCTTCTGAAAAAGCCACAAAACATCTTTTTCAAGGGATGTTTTACGAACTGATTGATGTGAGATTTTCGAAGTTTCTCACCTAGAGATCTGCAAACATACAGACTTCTTTGATTCTGTACGAAGAAATGAGTCTCGTCACTGAATAACAACTTCCTCCATTGTACTTGCGTCCAGTTCTTGTATTTCAAAACCTAGTGATACCGTTTTTCTTCATTGGGTTGGTAAGAAGTTGTTTTTTGACTTATCTCCTTGCCCTTCTAACGCAATTTCGAATGACGTAATATTCCTCAAAATTTCGTAATATATCCCAAAAATCAATCGACCGTACTGTGAAACACAAGTAATCACGCCATCTGTGTGAAAAAAACGACTATTAAAGGAAATCAGCGGGTCCAGCGAGCCTATACCGGCCGCCATGCTGAAAATATTGTAAAATGACCATTTGTTTCAGTTAATTTGCACAAGGGTGTACATTGTTCATGGTCAATAATACAGTCAACAGTAGTTTGGTTTTAATAAATAAATGCAAAATATTGTCTTGTTTCAGTAAGGTTAATTTAACATATATCATTATTTGTGCTTAGATCAGTCAAGTGTTATTCTACAATCTATAACATTTCTCTAGCTTTAAAATGCAGATATTGTAATTGATAACTAATAATTGGTTGTGCGTTTTACATGACGTGTTGTATATAAATTATCGTGAGACGCATGCCTCTGGCTTCACAGCTCTTACGCCCCTAATATATACATATATAGATATTTATACGTATACATGTATATGCATTTTCTTCCATGAAATTTCTTACAAAATGTCTCACTAAACAAAACAATGATTCTATAAACACACTTTCTCCTCGTGCCACTGCGACCCTGCATGCTCAGGTAGTTAAGGCACTAGACTCGTCATTTGAAGGGCGTGAGATTAAACCTCCATCTCACTAAACATGATTGCTCTTTCAACCGTGGGCTTATTATAATGTGACCTGCACTATTCGTTATTCCCTCTAGACTTTCACTGTTAAATTAATTCTGGACGTAAAGAAACGTTACTGATTAGGCCTAACACGATTTTTGTAAATGGTGAAAATGATACTGTTGCCACGGTAACATCAAAAACAAATAAGTATTATAGATATAATAAATACATGAAGGGTGAAATAGATTAATAAATACAGAATTGAATGAATAAACATGAAAAATAATGATAACTAGAAACAATAAATAAATTATGAAATATTTTGATAGTTATATCGTCAGTGCATATGGGAATATATTCTTATTTACGTTAATATTTATTTCATTATTTTAATTTTGACATAATGTCTCTTATTATGATTTTAAATAAAGATAAGTTAACGTTTTACACTTTTTTCTCTTCCTTTTTACTTTGGCGAATTCATTACTCTTCTATCTGCTCAGCAAAAATACCTTAAGAAAAATACAATGTGCAAAGTCATTCTGCAACTTCTACTGCACTGTCGTTCTATAAAACTATTAATTTGCATCTACATTAAATATTCGAAACTATAATAAACAATAGGAATTCGAATTAAGAAAATACTTATGAATTAACTGAGCAAGAACTCGTTTATAATTATTTATAGTTTTATCGCTAATTAACGTTTTTAGTTTTATTTACATACTTACAATGTACTCTGCTGTGTTTGAAAACTGTTATTGATAATGTAATTAACGTACATCAAACGTAATTTTCTGTAAGGTTGTAGCGAACGGATATCAATCTCTGTCATGGTTAGTAACTCATAGGATTATTAATTTGAGTATTTTGCATTGATAGTTACTAATAAGATTCTTACTTTTCTGTTGTAATCTTCATTTCTTTCCTGAAAAGAGCTATGTTTGTCGATTCGATATTGGATCTTCTTGATAGAAGGACTTATGTTCTATTTAACAGTAGAGATCTACTACATTAGAAGTTGAATATACTGATGTTCTACTAACTACGACGACGACATTAAGACTTTTTGAAAAATAAAAATATTTAAATAATTCATTGAAAATTACAGCTCAGTGCTCGATTCAGTTTCAGTTTCAAATATCAATTGTATTAGTTTCTTTACACACTATATCATGTGATCCATTTCCAATATTACAATATATTCTTATCATTAGTGTCGAATATTTTACTACATAAGGCATAAAAATTAGTAGATGTGCAAGTGGTCTGATCTTCTGAGAAGT
The DNA here is from genome assembly GCA_011833715.1 of Carcinoscorpius rotundicauda. Taxonomy (NCBI): domain Eukaryota; kingdom Metazoa; phylum Arthropoda; class Merostomata; order Xiphosura; family Limulidae; genus Carcinoscorpius; species Carcinoscorpius rotundicauda. The sequence goes on along the minus strand of CM022405.1, from coordinate 23,021,097 downwards.
AACTTATGTATCCTTGGTGAAGTTCTACAAGTTAAAGTAAACTCTTAGTTTACGATGGTATTTCTTTTGAAGCTCTCGTTATACGCTTTAAGTGTCTTACTTTAAGAATTTTGCTGGTTGTTTTAAGGACATAACACTCTTCTGTCTTCTTTTCTCTTGAAAACGCGAAAACAAACCACGAATTGGCTAAAAATTAGTAAAATCTCTGCGAGGATTTTCAGGTGCGTTCATTTTTTTCAATAAACACGTATAAGACAGGAGAAATAGATTGTAAGTGAGAAGGCATAGAAGTCAAAAGAGACGAGAAACTTGGCGGAAATGACAAAACAGTCACGTCACTTCTTGTTTAAAGCAGTAAAATTCACAATGGGAATGGGATCAAGATTTCTAGTGTCTAAATTTGGTACATGATAATAATATTGAACTTTGCTTCCACACTATTTATATTTTACATAAAGAAATAAGGAATATTTTTAAAATATTTTATTTATAAAATACTTCTTTAATTCAGACTTATTTTAACCTAAGTGAACTCCAAAAATTAAATAAAGGAAATCAGAAAAGAGAAGAAAACTTAAACAGCAATAATATATTTATTCTCTGCATTGAAAATAGATATATTAATACTGTACATTTTGATTATTATGGAAAACGAGCCAAAATGCTAAGAGATTTATTTACAGTATTTGATTTATAGTATGGCATGTTCTGTTCACACTCAACCAGTTACAATAGCTATTGTTATAACGACATGCAAGTCATTCTATAAAACATTGTAATGTTTTTGTATGCATGGAAAAACTTATTATGAATTTGGTTTCCTTAAATAAATATATATTGTATTTTTTGACAGCCACTACGTTATGATTTCAGCAGAAAAGAAATTAAATAAATAGCTTATGAACCAACTGCATGCATGCATTATGTGCGTTGTTGTTTTTTTAAAAAAGAGACACGAGAAAAATGTGCGAATTAATACATAATCACAAATACATATATATATTTCACTTTCGTATTTTTGTTTAAAGTTTGTATATTTGTGCCATTAAGAAAAAATACTTTGCCCACAACACAATAATGCACATTGTTGTTAAATATGCCTCCTTGTAGGGTTGTTTCAATAATATTTTTGTTTTTTTTGTATTTGCTTTTGAATTTCGCGCAAAGCTACTCGATGGCTATCTGCACTGGCAGTCCCTAATTTAGTAGTTTAAGACTAGAGGGAAGGCAGCTAGTCATCACCACCCACCGCCAACTCTTGGGCTACTCTTTTACCAACGAAAAGTAGGATTGATAGTCACATTATAAAGCTCCCACGGCTCGGAGGGCGAGCATGTTTGGTGTGACCGGGATTCGATCCCGTAACCCTCGAATTACGAGTCGAATGAATTAACATGCTTGACCGGATCCCTTTCAATAATTTAACTGTTCTTATGTATCAAGTTGTCATTATATTTAATCTATGTCGCGATAATTCAAGTACGGTGCGCGAGAATTAATTGATTAAAATACATCACTTATGTGAGACCCTGTCATCGTCTCACGAGCTTGCACAGCAAAGTTCGGATTTTTAATATTAGCTAATACTGATGAAACACATGTGAAATATAGCTTGAAGTTATTTGCTGTAAATATTGTTTTCTTTTTTCAGCATCAAAACAAATCAAAATTACATTCATATTAAACTGAATTTTGACACATACCCTTACAATTACAAACAATTATAGTACATATATATATATATTAGTAGCTAAATTAAATTATTCATAACCATTACACTAAACCCTAAACATACGAACACATATGAAAAATATGTAGTTTCTGTTTTATCGGTTAACAAGTGAAAGATATATGCTGACAAATAAAACAGTATTGTTAACTTTAAACTTTGTTGCACTTTATTCTGCTATTTGTTTAGTGGATGACATAGATGTCGTGTGTGTGTTTTAGTGCAAATACCATCATCAAAAATGCCCTCCACCAGTAACTCAACGGTATGTCTGCGGACTTACGAGGATAAAAACCTGGTTTCGATACCCGTGATTGGCAGAGCACAGATAGCCCATTAAGTAGCTTTGTGCTTAATTAAAAAAACAAAAAAACAAAACAAATTATCGTCAAAAATATCCTCTACAACCAGTTTAATGCTGTTGCTATGGGTAACCGAGTAGACGATCCTTTTACATTTTCATGTATCGTTATATTTTATCCAAGTGCCCTCAAACAATACCAACAAAAAATTGATACCAAAATCTGTATCTAATTGAAATCTGTTGATAATATTGTTAGTCTCAGAAACGACAGTCTTGGCTTTAAATAAAATTTCAAAATTATTTCAACTCATAGTATGTTACATTCAGTTCACTCAACTGGAGAAGCTCTGAGAGCTTACTCCAACGCCCTACACACCACAATAAACAAACCTGTATTTCTTAACTTGAATTCATATTATACAGGATCTGTTTAAGAAGGTGCCTTGGTTGAAGAACCAAACAAATTCAATCGAAATTGCAATATTTAAAACCACAAATTATGTCGTTATCGAGAAAGCATTCTAAGAAATCAATGAAGGACTGAACACCACCTGTAGATACTACAGTGTTTTTATAACTGATGAAAGCATGCATAAATAAAGACACCTGGACTACTTGTTAGGATTTCAGAACATCAGTTTTGACCATGGCAGACCAACTAATCATTTCCAATACACTCTTACGTAACATAAAGTTATTCACTGTCCAACCAAGATAAGTACAAATTCTATCTCTAAGCATTTTGCGCACAACATGATTTAACTAATCAGCCATACAAGGTAACTAAGCCCTACAGTACTCTGTAGGAGAACATTGAAGAAATGCACAGTTTAACTCCTACCTTTGAAGTTAATGCTGTTTACCATACTTTCTTTGCTGCTTCGATATAAAGATTTTTATATTACATATATTTAGAAAAAATGCAAGGATTATAAATTAGTACATATATTTTATTTCTTGGCACTAACCCTTGTATATGTATGTATATATTATTTGATTATACTTTTTGAATAGTACATAAATACTGTTAAAATGAACAAAATATTGCATCACGTACATTGGCGTGTTAGGATGAACTCGTTTCGTTATAGCAGTCTGAGCTTAATACTGTCAGCTAAATGGATGTTTTCTCAAATTAAGGTTGTTCTTGTTTTTTAAATCTAATATTTTCTTCCGAAGTCTCTATGTGTCAATGCATTAGTTAGTGCTGTCTATGCTCACAATTATGTAAATTCACACTGTAATGATATTTGAGTTAAAGCTTGATTAGTTCTACGCGCGTGTCATATCTCAAATCCTTCCCGAGCATTCCTAATAATCATTTTATATTGTTGTGCCAGGAATATTTTGATTTCTTTTTCAAAAATAATGTTCTTACTATTATTTGAGCGTTTTATTTTAAATAAGAAATGTGAAAAAATTGAACTCTGTTTGTTGTGATCGTGTGCTCTTATTAAACGGATTAGGCAAATATTTATCAAGTAGATAAAAGAATGAGTAGAGAATGAAAGATTTACGTAGAAAAATATGAAAAAATAAATTTTGTCATTTCAATACTCTCTAGCACTCTGATAGCACAGCAGCATGTCCATGGCATTACATCGTTAAAAACTGAGTTTCGATACTTGTGGTGGACAGAATACTTATAGCCCTTTGTGTTGCTCTGTGTTCTTAAAATTATCTCGGAAATCGGCTACTATGTCCCATTGAATTGTAATGTGAAGTGTTGCACTTGTTGTTAATATAGAGAGCTTTCTCAAAGCATTCAGTTTGGTGCCCTTTCTGAGAAAGTAAACTGGCTGTTTTGTCGTTGCCTACTTTTTGTTGGCTTTGAACCGTTGAATGTCCACTGTTGCTGCTAGTTTTATGAGCATTTAGTTATATCTTAACGAAAAACTGCCTCTTGTTAAAACTCCTTTGCTGTATGCTCCAACAAAGACAACACTTTGGGTCATTCGGTTGCTTATATTTCACCAGGTTTGCTCCTGTTAGCAATAATAGGTGGATAAAATATTCATTTGTATGGGAGCCATGTGCTACATTTAATTTCATGGCAACAATCTTTGAACGGCATATTTACATGTACTCTTGTTAGCAATCTTTGAACGGCATATTTACATGTACTCTTGTTAGCAATCTTTGAACGGCATATTTACATGTACTCTTGTTAGCAATCTTTGAACGGCATATTTACATGTACTTTATTGATTTTATTGTCCTTGCTGAACTGCAGTCTGAACTCGCTTAGTATTTCATTTTGGCTTGATCTTTCCTTACTTCCTCTTTCATTGGTAGAACCGTTGACTACCAAGTCACCCAAGGGACAGTGATCATTTTCCCATCATTTTGAGAGAAACTGACCGTGGTCGATGCCACCCGACTTGCGTGCATCGGTGAAAGTTGGGCCGGGCCAATTTGCCCTCTTTTATTACTCTTTCGGAACTTGGTCCTGCTGTCGTCTGTCTGCCATCGATAGACAATTGCATGTTAGCAATAACTGATAATATCGTCCACACTGCTGCTCATTCAGTTCCTAAGCGAGGCCTTAGGAGATGTTACTGTTTACCATGGTATCCTCGTCTATAGTAATGTCCTGTCAACCCGGTGAAACGGAAGTCTCAAAAACGAGTGTGGGATACCTTTTCTACGTATCCCACTCTTTCAAACCACAATACTTTCCAGAGAGCCTGGATTAGATGTTAAAGCATCTCTTCTACCATCAGTTCCAAAATCATATGAGACAAAATTTGGAAGGTCAATGAGAAGTATACTTTCTATCTTGTCTCCAACGGTCACCAATAATTCTTCAGCTGCTGTAATAAAATAATGGGAACAAGATTTCGCAGTAATGGTGACCGAACAATAGATAATATGAGTAATCATATACACAGTAATGGAGAGCGAACAATGAATAATATGGGTAATCATATATACAATCCAGCACATTATTCACTAGACTACATGTAACTCCATATATACAAATCATGCAGCCAAATAACATTGTTAATCCAGATGGTTGTTAGTCTTCCCTCTCAATTCGTACTTAGTACAGATCTACTTAAGTACTTCGTTACGACTAATACTTTCTAACTCAGATTTCAAGACATCACCAGTTCACATTTAAATAATTTTATGAATAGTGTTTTTAAGTCGAATTGTGTTGGTTTAAGAACATTTCAGACATAACTATCTAGTATTTAAACTTATTTAAATCAGTCGTTCTTTTAAAGAAACTTTAAATTTTATACTTCGTTCAATAACTTTTAAAATAACTGGGAAAATATTTCGAAATTCCAACATCACATTCACTAGACAAATTCTTAACATTGACATCTACAAAACCCTGCTGAAATATTATAATAAAACCGAGCTATTTAGTTTTCTCTTGATCTCACAGAGGTATTTATTTAGAAGTATTTTATCCCCTGTTATCCTAAAGGATGTGCTAGTTTTAGATTAACCCCTCAGTATTCATCGGTACGGCTGCGGACTCACACCGATAAAACTGGTTTTCCATACTCTTGCTGGACAAGGAGTTAGCCCATTGTGTATCTTTGTGCTTAATAAGAAACACAAAAAATATTGGATTGCTCTTCTATTTTTGCTATTGCAAAAGTTAGAATATTGGACAATTTGATTTATCATTCTATTTAATCTGACTCAAACAAAGCAGAAACTTGGAATTAGATTCTATTCGTTGTATCGTGATGTTAGAAGTATTATACAATTATTATTACTTTTTTTCATTGTAAATACTTTTATATTATTCCGAACATGAATGGTGGGGTTTGCGAAGTTGGAATGCAATGAAAAATTATTAAGAAGTATGAAAACGTTAAAATAAAATGGTCCCAATTTAAGATCAACCTCTGAATCTATAACATACATTTCAGTAATCAGTATTATTAACATTATTAGTGTTAATTAAACAGCTTTATCTGCTTTTATTCAAACTTGGTTGTCGATTTAATTTTTTGATTAAATGGCTAAACAGAAAGTTATGGGAATAAATATGAAACAAACGAGCCGTATAAAATTCACACATTGTATATGTTTATTACGTTTAACTTCTAGCTCTAACAAAAATACATTAACCTGCAGAATAGAAATCTATTGTAGTTTATATTTTTTCTGAATAAAATAAATCTATTAATTTAATGAAAAAACATTTAATGTCCTGAATCTCTACGTTTGTATCTATATACCACTTTGTATATAGCATGATATTTTACCCTAATTTCTGAAGTTAATATATCATGTTGTGATTCTGCTGTTAGCCTACTATCAGCCAGTTAATAATTTTTTACTAGTCGCGTTTTAACCGAATACCAATGTGACAATAGAATATCGATAGCTTTATGATAGATTTGTTGTCATTGTTTGTTTTTGAATTTCGCGTAAAGTTCCACGAGAGCTATATGCTCTAGCCATCTCTTATTTAGCAGTGTAAGACTAGAGGGAAGACAGCTAGTCATCACCACCACTCATCGCTAGCTCTTGGGCTACTCTTTCACCAACGAATAGTGGGATTGATCGTAACATAATGACGCTCTCACAACTGAAAGGGCAAGCAAATTTGGTGTGACGGAGATTAGAAACCGGCGACCCTCGGATTACGAGTCGAGTTCCTTAACCACCTGGCCATGCCAGTTCAGTGGAAAACTGGCTGTCATAATGCTGAAACTTAGGGTTAACCTAAGCAGTTGAGCTATTTCTTATTTGCATGTAACACATCAGCGCTTGTTTTCTTTCGTTTATTTACAATCAAGCACAAAGCTTAATCTGATGGTCACAGATTCGAATCCCCTTCACGCGAAACATGCTCACCCTTTCAGCCTTGGGAGCGTTATAATGTAACCGTCAATCGCACTATTCGTTGGTAAAAGATAGCCCAAGAGTTGGAGGTGGGTGGTGATGACTAGCTGCCTTTTCTCTGGTCTTTCATTGATAAATTTGGGATGGCTAGTGCAGATAACCCTCGAAATTCAAAACAAACCAAACCAAGCTAAAAGCTACACAATGAGTTATGTGTACATATCTGCAGATACTGAAACCCGATTTTTAGCAGCGTGAGTTCACAGGCATACTTCTTTGCAACTGAGGGCCACATCAGAACAAATTCTACACGAAAAAAAATTGAATAGTAAATAAAAAGAGATGAATCTCTTAAAACAATAGGATGTTATTTCACTTATCGAATTTTTCACTTACTATAATGTTTATTAGAAAACTTAGGTTCATAATATGCATTTTGTGTTTATTCTAATAAGTAATATAAGAAGCTATTTATTAATGTTATTTATCCTGCAGGTGTACACTGTGATATGTGGATAACTAGTGCTGTTTCCAAAAATGGAACCATTGCAAGCCCTAATTATCCTGAGCCCTACCCTTCCAACGTTCACTGTGCTTACCACTTCACCGCAAGGGGAGGAGAGAGGGTGCAGATCCATTTCACTGATTTTGATATTTATCACCAAGCTCATAGCAGTACAAATAGGGAGTATGTATTTTTCTGTTTATGTTAACATTAACCACTTTACTGTTTAAATATTTACAACATTGATTAATTTCTTATTCAGTAATTTTATCGTTTTTGAGAATTTGAATTATAATTTCTCTTAAATATAGTCGATTTTTGTTATTTTAATATTGTTATAAACTTCCACATATCATATACGATGCTCTATAAATCTGTATCTTGCTCATATTATTATAAAAAATTCACAAACATCAATATAATACATTTAATATACCGTATTTTCCGCCTAATAAGCCGAATTTTGGACCTGATTTTTGGGGGTCGGCTTATTGGCCGATCACCAGCTTTGGACCAAAAAGCTGTTGGTTGCCTTAAAGTCTCTTGAATTTTCTTTATTTCAACCAGCCCACTTTAGTGCAAAAATACGGATCTCGGCACGCGTGACAGTCAGGCAACTCTGCCGGTTTTTATTCACCCATGTCGCTACATCTTCTTCCAATTTTGGCCACTTCGGTTGATTTTTCTGGTTACATTTACTTGTTTTCGACATTTCTTTTAGCATACATTCTGCTTTCTTCCATTCACGGTTGGTTGTTGTTTTGGAATTTCGCACAAAGCTACTCGAGGGCTATCTGTGCTAGCCGTCCCTAATTTAGCAGTGTAAGACTAGAGGGAAGGCAGTTAGTCATCACCACCCACCGCCAACTCTTGGGCTACTCTTTTACCATCGAATAGTGGGATTGACCGTCACATTATAACGCCCCCACGGCTGGGAGGGCGAGCATGTTTGGCACGACTCGGGCGCGAACCCGCGACCCTCAGATTACGAAGCGCACGCCTTAACGCGCTAGGCGATGATAGGCCTCCATTCATGGACCTGTTTTTCATTCACACAGTAATGGCGAGCAGCATTCATATTTGAGGTTTTTAAGGCTAGCTCTACTACTTTCAGTTTAAAAGCAACATCATAACGCATTCTTTTTTTTGCAGGTGTAGACATCTTTGGCTTTTGACGGTAAAATGATAATCTCCCACTACATACCTCTGGTATTTATACCCTGGGTTAGTGATTTTAATTACTGAGTAAAAATTCTTGAATTTCATTGGTTACCTAATTACAGTGAATCAATGACATATTGATTCCATCTCTGTCTGAATACGACACGTTCTGCTTTACTACAGAACACACAACATGCATGCTGACGCTGAAACGAGACTAAGAAATCATTTTGAAGAAACTTGTAACTTCTTAAAAATGCTCTCGGCTTATTGGGCGGTAATAAGCAAAAACCCTCATTTTCAGAGCTGAAAATTGGCCTCGGTTTATTTGGAGATTCGGCTTATTAACCGGAAAGTACGGTAATAAATAAATGTAAAAAATATTATAAATATTAGATTTTGTTTATTTGTCTAACATGCAGTAAAAGTTATAGAAAACAGCCTCTCAATTAAATATATAACACATAAAAACCAGTGGTAATAAATTCCTCACCTTCCTCTGGTGGCTTAGTGGTAAGCTTGAGAGATCAGAACTTTACCAAAAATAAAAGACTAAGATAAAAAGTCAGAGCAAAGTATGAAACGCTTTATAATTATGAAATATTTGATTGAGGTCTTCATTTGAAAAGCACTGCTATAAAATACTAATGCAAAAATTCCATAAAACTGGATCTTTAACTCAAAAATTAACGGAAGGTACCATTATTTAGTTGATTTATATATACTCTTCAAAAAAAGAAACGCAAAAGGCAAAATTTGAGACACATTGTTAACAAGTTTATTCCGGGTAGTTCTGTATGACATGTGTGAAACTTTCCACATTAACTGCTGAACATCCAAAGTCTGCAAAGGCGAAGTCCACGCTCACTAGTTGAAGGTTAACGTCACTCAACGTCAATAACGAGGATGCCCCCGTGAGCATCAATAACTACTTGGCATCTCCTGCCCATGGAAGCGATGAGATGACGAATCACATCCTGTGGAATGGCTGTCCACTCAGCCTGCAAAGCTGTTGCAATTTGAGATAGAGTCTGAGGTTGAGGTTGTCGCCGTCGCAGACGTCGGTCCAACTCTTCCCAAAGATGTTCGATGGGGTTTTAATCTGGTAATCTGGAAGGCCAGGGAAAAACGTTGATGTTGTGGTGTCTCAAGAAGAAAGTGGTGAGTCGGGCTGTGTGAAGACAGGCGTTGTCATGTTGAAAAACGTCGTTGACGTTCACTATGATGGGTTGCACATGGGGCCTAAGAATCTCGTCGACGGTTGCGTAAGTTCTGATCGGAAATCCCATGCAGCCCTGGTATGGTTGAGGCAGTAGACGTCGCAGTGGTGGGCCTCTCCCGAATGTGACGTAACCGGATGTAGCGATCTTGTGCGGGCGTGGTCACACAAGGTCTGCCAGATCGGTGGACGGTCACCAGTTGATCCATGTTGTTGGTGACGATTCCATAGCCTTGTGATGGTGCTTGGGTAGACATTCACAGCTCTGTCAACATCTGATCGAGATTCGCCTGCTTTCAAGCGACCAGTGGCATTGTTGCGTTTTGCTTCAGTCAGTCTTGGCGTAACTGTATTACGTGTCAGTGGCTTAACACTGAGCTATGGAAACCGAGAACCCGTCACTTTTATAGGGATGTTGCACTTGTAGAATATGCTGATCTCTCAAACAAATTTATTGGACACGAATGCGTTTTGGCGAAAAATCCAATGTTTTTCTCCGTTTTTAAAGCGCACAACTTTTATTGTCATTTTGGTCTGATAATCAGTGCCTTAACACGTGTAACATCACATACTCTGATTTTCTAACGTTATTACATATATTTCTCTTTAAAATAACAACAATATCCCTTCTGCGTTTCTTGTTTTGAAAATTATATATATGTAGGTAATATAATTCACAAATTATTATATTCTTTTTAGAAATAAACCTTTGTTATTAGGAAATCATTATGGAACCCCAATAACATTGGTCACAACTACTAGATAAAAAGATTTGCTAAGAAATATCAGAAAAGAAAAATATATTGTAAATATTACCCCAATGTGAACTAAAATAGGATGTCAAAATATTTTTGAACGTGTGAAAAACAATAACCAATGATCATAGAAAATACATATAAATCATAGAAGAAACTGCAAGCGATGAAGGAATAATTTTAGTAAATGCAATCTAATACTTTGATTGATCTAACATCTTAATGAATATTACGTCTAAGAGCACAAAAACAATCCATAATAAAACTTTTCGTAACTTTAATGAATACAAACTTTCATTAACTAACAAAGTTACTTACATGATCACATGATTTTAGATGCTATACATTTTTCTAGCTGTGAAGGGGTTGATGTTGTCCAAGCATTCATCAAAATCAAAGGTCAAATAGAAGTACTAAAAAATTTTTGTGGAGATGCCCTCCCTCCCCAGGTAATGTCCAATGGCCCTTACATGATCATGGAGTTCCATACAAACAAGGCCAAATCTTCTACAAGTTATAAAGGATTTCAAGCTACTTATCGATTTGTCTCTGGTAGGTGAAGTTTTATAAGACGTATTAAAAATAACATTCGACAGAGATTTTTTATTATCAATGGACATGTAAACAGGAATACGAATTCTCATTTTATTATCAGAAACTGGTTAAATTTACCAAGTTGGTTTCTGCAACGGTCACAGAGTTTTCAAAAAAATATGGTAAACTATAAATGATTTAGTTGAATGTATTAAACAGATATGGTAAATTATCGATTGTTTGTTTATACTTTTGAGCTATTAAACTATATTTTTCCCTCAATATTTATCTGCCTTAAAGAAGTTTAGAGAAAATATTGCCTTGAAATCTAACATATTATGATACAAAAATATATTTTCATAATAGCCACATTAAAAAAAAACATTAGGATATACTTACAAATCTTTTTTTTGACAAGAAAGCAAACAGAAAATGTGTTTTGAGTGTATAATAAATTAGTTGGTCTTGCATTTAAGAATAGGTTTAAACCTCTGTTCACCAACCAATTTGTTGATGTGGCTGTCAGTATTCAAAGGATACTCTCATTCTAACAAATTGCGTAATCTGAGAATCTTTGTCTATTACAACGCTCACTGTAAAGAAATGACCCCAAAGAAACTAACTGCAATCGCACATTTTCAATGTAAGATGTACATTATTCAACTTTTAATTAGTTGTTGTTGTTTTGAATTAAACACAAAGCTGCACAATGGGCTATCTGTGCTCTGCCCCCACAGGTATCGAAACCTGGTTTTTAGCGTTGTAAGTTCGCAGATATACCTCTGTGCCACTGGGGGGCTATTAAGTAGTGTTACGTAATTACGAATATGATTTTATGTTAATCTTTTGCGTGATCAAAGTGTTTCTGAGACAAGTTATGGGTCTGCAATCAATTCGGTTCAAAACTAGTTTTAAAAGATGTGTTTGAAAAAAAGATTGAACGTATGGACCCAAATGGTCATTCGAGATTAAAAAGAACAGCTAAGTGTTGAAAACTAAAAACAATGTTTTATTCTGATGTTGCATGACATTTACTATTTTTTTTTATCAGTAACCAACTAATAATTAACTTGAACATTATTTTAGATTTATTTACTTAGTTTTATTTGGGAATGTTTGGATATGACACACGATGTTCCAAAATAAATTTATATCACACAGCTGAATCACCCTTTTTAATCTAGAATTTCTTTTCTATCTCATCTTGATGATTTTGAAAAAATGTGCTTGTGCGAAGATTACTGGGAAGAACAAACATCTTTTAGTGAGAGAAGTATTGATAGGAGGGCTCCCACTGTAGTAGAGATACGCTGTTTATCATATTTTATCTTCATTCACAAGCATCACTTTTCTTCACTTCTGTCAAAAAAAAGAAAAGAAATTAATTGCACATATGGACACTGAAACCCGCGGCATCGCACACCTGAACTACTGTGCACTCTGGGAGACTAACTATGGGAAGATAGATATATCTAAGGAAACAAACTCGTAAAAAATATTATTACACCCGAACAACTAGCTTTTCTTCTGAAGTTGTAATCCCAGAAACGTATATTATGTTTGTCCATTATAGACGCAAATGCAATATTTTCGCAGTATACAGATCATTAACTGGTAATATTACATTTCGGTAAGAGTTATAATATTACCATTTCAGCCTCATCTGTTATTATTGGTCCATAACAGGTTTCCAAGTATGAAATGTCTTTACTGCATTTCAACTGTAATATATTATGTGCTTACGTATCGTTACCGACGAGACCTTTCGCACAACATAAGAACTCATCAGGATGAAGAACTATTTACATAATTAATTTATCAGACTATATGCAATATTACATTGCTACATTACTCTGCAAATTTCAAATCTCCATAATATTTCAGCCTATCCCATTTACTTTCTTTTTAATGTTATATACAGATAGAATAGGATAACAAATGTATTTAAATGTAAAGATTTATCCATGATATTTTGAAATATTGATAGAATATGTTAACTTAATAAATTACAACAAATGGAAGTCGATGAAACGAATGCACTGAGGTGTGCTGATCTTTTCTTAGAGATAAACAATTTTCTTTAACTTAGAATAATTTGAAGGGTTAATTTAAGTATATATAAATAATGATTTTTACGAACTACCATTCTCATGTAATCACCTATTTATTTATAAGGCCTAAGTGTTATAGAAAGCACCACCATTTGATTGATTATGATTGTTTTTGTATATTTTCTTCTTTTGTTTAATAACTTGATCAATAAACGACATTTATTGAAATAAATGCCTCAACAAATGGTATTTATTTTTTCCAGATTTTGGAATCAACGGAGTGAGGCAAGACCCGCAGTCAGGTAAGTGTAAAACAGTATTGTTATTACATTTACTACAGACAGGGCCACCGCCACTAGAGGGCGTGGCTCGAACACTTATAATCTTTTTTTTAATAAAGTGAGGAGAATATTTCGTGATATGATACGATTAAAAATATATGACTGTATAAACGTCTCTTTTACAAGAAGAACTCATAGTTTATGGTATAGTTTATTATTACTAACAGAAATGTCGAAATCAACAACAGTTTAATATTAATACATATGATTTCATTTTATTTTTAATAATGGCCGGTCTATAGGCTAAGTTATCATACTTAATGCTCTTATGAATGATTACATGGAGTACAAATGAGGTAAAACGAGTTGGCCCGTCATGGCCAGGTGGGCTAAGGCGTTCAACTCGCAATCTGAGTGTCGCGGGTTCGAATCCCTGTCACAGTAAACATGGTCGCCCTTTCAGCCGTGGTGGCGTTATATGTGACGGTCAATCCCACTATTCGTTAATAAAAGAGTAGCCCAACAATTGGCGATGGGCAGTGATGACTAGCTGCCTTCCTTTGAGTCTTACACTGCTAAATTAGGGACGGCTAGCGCAGATAGCTCTCGAGTAGCTTTGCGCGAAATTCTAAAAAACAATCAAACAAATGAGTTATTGGTTTTCTAATATTGTGTTTACATAATATTTTCTTTTCCTTGGGAACTTAACGTTTCTATGACAGTAAAATTAAAAGAATTTCTAAAATTACGTGTGATAATTATATTTTCCAAAGGATTATTTAAAAATATTAAATGATTACACGTCTTCATGATCTGTGAACGAGTAAGTTGTCATCTGCAATATAAACATTACTTATGTTTATAATTTCAACTGCGTCAAAAATATAATTAAGTCAATATCTGCTATATATTTATTAAACATTTGCTTTCATGTCCACGTATTTATCTGAAAAGAGGTATTAGGTTTAAGAACGGCTTCGCGTTGCCTAATAGTTAGCTTGCTGATCTGAAAAATTCAAGAGTTCACGATTCGCACCGCATTTTTTTAAAATTATACTTCTCATCTAGGGGCGTAGATATATTATAAAAGTGACGTACAAATCCAAGTATCCAATTAGAATAATCGAAGTGTCTGTGGGTGTTACTGACTAACTGCTTTCCTCCTATTCTATTAATTAAAAAATATGGACACTTAGCGTTTGTCGTCCTTGTGTAAATTTACGTGAATAACCAAGACAAACAAATAAAATAAAACATTTAAAGAAGAGAAGTTTGAGCTAGTGAAGACAGCTGATAAAATCACTATTTATTAACTATTTTCTGGTCAATATTTTACTTACCTCAAGAAAAAGGGCTTTAAACAGCATTATTTAAGCTACTTAAATGTCATTGCTTTTTGTTCCTTCATTACCTATAATAGGAATCGTATTTCTTTTGGATATCATTTATCTTTTTTCCTTTAAAAATATACAGATTTATACGCCTAAGGATCAAATATTTTAGCCATTAACTTGACTTTTCCCTTAGCTTATAGTTCTTTGCTGCTTACTGTTTTAACTAAACATCAATATTTTTTTGCGTAAAACTTCTCTAATTCATTTAAATGTTTTAGATATCAAGGGCTTGTACAGTAGTGTGATACATTATTTTAAGAACTTTCAACGGCCTCAAATAAACACGTCTGTACAATTGGGGTTCAGCAACAACAACAGAACAATTTATTTAACTATACAAACATTTAGAAATAAAGTCAACACTCACCAAAACGTAGTTAATAAGCACGAGTGTGGCCAAGTCTTGACAATAATGAATAACATATCATAAATATAGGAATTATTTCAAATAGTGCAGTTAGGGAAAAAATAACAATAAAGAAAATTCCAAGTCAAAAGATACAACATCACAAAACCACATTTCAATTTTGATAACAATATTCAGTGATAAACAGTAATAATTGACTGTGTTACTCACTAACTATATCGTGACTTTCTCTGTTAGTGAAGTTCCTAAGAAAAAATGTATTCACTAAGAAGATCGGGAAAGTATACCTCATGCAATCATTAGTTTAAATAATATTATGCTACTTTAATAGTATCTGTACGTCGCCGCTAGGGAATTTGGTGTCAGTTTCATCACACGCACATATTTACTCAAAATGCAAATGATTGGCTAGAATGTAAGTTAACGTTTTAATGCAACTAAAAATTAATAGATAAACTAAAAGATAAAAGAATAACTTGTCGATAAACACAACCATAACCACAAAAAATAGAAAACTGGACTTAAACTTTCTTTTTTTTTTCATTTACATTTACGTAAAGCAAAATCACGTAGAAATCATTTTAGCAAAGTGCAGGATGAGGTACAGCAAAGGAAGCTGTTTTATCAGGTGACTATTTTCTTTATTTCTATTTTCGATTTAAATAACTGAAATTGGTGTTCAAACGAAACGTTAATGCTTTTGGGGATTACGTTGGTAAATATGCTTTTAAATGTGCGAAATATATATATAAATATGTGATGATAAGGAACTTTGTACATAAACAACATGATAGTATATATAAATATGTGATGATAAGGAACTTTGTACATAAACAACATGATAGTATATATAAATATGTGATGATAAGGAACTTTGTACATAAACAACATGATAGTATATATAAATATGTGATGATAAGGAACTTTGTACAGAAACAACATGATAGTATATATAAATATGTGATGATAAGGAACTTTGTACATAAACAACATGATAGTATATATAAATATGTAATGATAAGGAACTTTGTACATAAACAACATGATAGTATATACCTGCACAACATGTTCCAGTTAAATTCTATTTAGTACGATAAATTCTTTTACTGTCTCAAATGTCACTGTAGGGAATTCTATATACAAAGTGCATATGTACTTTTCCCAAACATAGTTTAAAAGTGCAAAATAGAACAGCTAAAGATAAAAAATCGAGATCTCGATCTGGCATAGTTAAATAGGATGTTTTAATGCAGAGAATTTAAACATAAATTCAATGTTTATCGATCATTTTAAACATGGACAAACTATGTACTTTATAAAGGGAATTCATATTCAATATCATGTTAAACTTTCATCAACTGAAGGTCATGGTCAAAGTTGAGAAATATATTATACAAAATCGTTTTGCCATCCAATCTTTTTATAGTTATCTTTTAAAGGTTGTAAAGGAATCCTTGTTAAAGATCGAGACCGGTTTTATCTTTATATGTTTGTTTGTTTTTCTGTAAGCACAAAGCTACACAAGGAGCTACCTGTGCTCTGCCCCTCACGAGTATTGTAATCTGTTTTTATGTTATAAGTCCTCAAATATATCATTAAGCTACTGGGAGGCTCAAATTTAAGATTGCACAGTTATGTTCACGCCCCCATGGCTGAAAGGGCGAGCATATTTGATGTGACGGGGATTTGAACCTGCGACCCTCAGATTACGAGTCAAGTGCCTTAATAAAAGCATTGATATTGATGTCACGGTGTTTAATGTTATGTTAATAACCGAAAAACACAAGAATTTACGCTAGATTTATATTTACAGATTTTTTTTAATTTTTCTGTATTCTTGAGCATAGAGCTTCAGAGATGAATGGAAAGAAATAAAAGGTACAAAAACAGTTTACCTAATGTATAATTCAATAGTTTTTAGCTTACTGATTTTACTTTCTTATAAAAACCCAATAATTACAAAATACAAATAAGTATGTAACATGTTTCTCTTACAATTATAAAAAATGCGTTTTTTACTTTTATTTCAGCCACACATTGTACTATACAGAGAAACAAGAGCTCTTACATGTTATGTGTTTATCAACTCTTCGTAGCTAATTGTTGTACTTCTGCACTCATTGATTGACGAATGCGACTACAGAGGTTTAGCAGTGCATTTGTAGAAACGAAATCTATTTTGACTGTACACACACTAGGCCCGGCATGGTCAGATGGTTAAGGCACTTTATTCGTGATTCGAAGGTCAGGGTGTCCAGTTCCCATCACACCAAACGTGCTCGCCCCTTCAGCCGTGGAGTCATTATAATGTGACGGTCCATCCCACTATTCGTTGACAAAAGGGTAGCTCAAGAGTTAGTAGTCTTTCCTCTAGCCTTACACCGCTAAATTAGGGATAACGGAAATAGCCCTAGTGTAACTTTGTGCGAAATTCAAAGCAAACAAACAAAATACATACATTATGTAAGTTAAATTTCTGGAAAGGAAACCTATAAGCAGCTATAACCTTTTATGTTTCTATTTTAGGGTCATTTTTCTCATAATATTCATAACAAGGAAAATAAGCTGTAAAGATATAGATCTGAAATAAAATTGAACATGGAAAGGTGGTTTTATGTCGCTGGTTTATTCAAGATTTTGGAACTGACGAGACGGGTTCGAATCCTTACTACATTACAAAATGTTACTCGTACTTTAAGTTGCTGGTGCTCCATAAAGATGACAGTCAATCTCTTGATGTTGATAATAGACTAATAATTAAAAATCAATATGCCATTGTATAATTTGCCACGGAGAATATTTTACTTTAACTTCATAAGTGACCATTTATTTTTGTGACAGTCAATTAAAATCGTTGGTGCTATCGTATGGTTTAAAAAATTTGGTATTAACGCTGTACTCTGACTGCCAATTAAAATTTTTCTCATTACAGCATAATAATTATCTAGAGGAAACTACAGTGTCCCAATTACAATAATTTTTATTAAGTTAGAAGAAGATATAAATATATGTTTTACGATATGTCATAGTGTTATTCGCTCCTGTGTTAAATGAGTTGATAACGGGTCAGCAAAAATTGGCAAAAAGAGAGGAGCTGCTAAAGAAGAAATGTTAGAATTGCCGTTCTAACATTACCATAATATGTAAGATTTATATTATGTAAATTAATTTTCTACAACTGATAAAAGCAAGTATTAAGAAGTATAATATTATCTTTATGTATGATTTGATTAGATATTTTACTAACCGGCTTGTTTAGAGATATATAATTTTATAACTGAACTAATAACATGACTTACAGTATGCGGCTTCATCTTCAATAGCTGGGAACAAACTAACGGAACATTTTGTTCACCCAACCATCCAGGATTGTATCCTAGAAACACAGAATGCTACTATTCCTTTATAGGGAGAAAAACCGAGAGAGTTTATATTACCTTTACTGACTTCGATGTAGAGGGCGTAACACCGTAAGTTACTTTATTTGTCGTCTTTTACATTATACAATATTACGTTTTAATGATTAATTTACTGCCACATCAAAATTAAATTATTTATTTCATGATTAAAAATTGGTTAGTCAAGACTAATCGGAAAATTGAAAAAATCTCTGATTTGAATATGATTTTTTTGCTTGAATGTGATTTGATAATATTATATTGAACTTTATCAGCTCTGTCTCAGTTTCAATGTTTATGTTTTTCTATGATTTACTGATATTTAAAAACTTGGAATGTTTTACTACAAAACGAAACTTCCTTAACTCTACTTTATTAACTGAAACGTAAATCACTTAAGGAACTTGTATAACAATACTGACATTACTTTAACATAAAACAGAACTAGCGTGACATAATGATAGATAATAATAAAAACAAAAAGTCATTAACTTAAATGTTTACGAAACTAATTGATCAAACAGAATCATTCATCTCGGTCAAGTTGTCAAAACATCTTGGAAACAAGTTATTAACCTACTTCGTTGACTTTGAAAGTTCATTACATTAAAGTAAAATATTACTGTGAAACTACAATGTAACATACTTCAATCATACTCAAGTGTTGTTATTCTTATTTTCCAAATACTTTAATCAAATATTTATAATGTTGTTAAAGTAACCTTGTAATGAAAATGGAAAATATTTCAAATTTATAGGTTACCAAATTATAATAGATATTACAATATACTCTACATGATGTTTTTATACTTTTAAATCAATTCAACATTATTAAATTATTTACAGAAAACAACCTGGATAACTAAAGTCTCTTCAAAGCTCAGTGACGTAAAGATCAAATTGTCTATGAAAATTTATATTAACAAGGTATACTTACAAACACATATTTAAATACTTCACAAAGGCTTCAAATGATTGTCAGTTTCAATCCATTGTTTAAAAGGATAAGTTATTTATTATAGATTTTAGAAAAATAAGCTTTCAATAATCATTTCATTGTCAAAACTCATTTAAATGGCTTATTTGGCTCGGAGACAATTAACACTTGTAGGGAGACATTAGGCCAGTGGAGCTTTTGTTGACTCCTTAGAAATTAAAAAAACAAAAACATGGGTGTACTAAAGTGAAATTTGGGTGTGCAAATACATCTCCTTTACACTCTAGCACCGTAACTACTAAACACGTTGTTCCATAATTAACTGAAAATATATTGAATGAATACCTGAAATTGTTTCAAACAAGATTATCATTGATACTAAAGGTAATAACTCACTGTTTTCATACTTCTAAATCATTTTACTACCATAATGATAAGAGATGTTTCATACAATGTGTTTACTGAACTTTGCTATTCATATAAACAAATTAATAAACAAGAAAGAAATAACATCTTATACACTAAATTAAGTAAATTTATCATAATTTCCTTTATATATCCAACAAATTTGTTACTAATCTGTTATTTAAAAATTACATTGTAAATATTCATGTACTACATCGCAATGAAATACAATCGTATTTGCAATAACATATTTAACACTGCTAAAATGTAGAATCACTTTGCTTCAAGATTTCCGCTTAAGTCTACTTTAAAAGATTTAGAATATAAAAGATACAATATAAGATTCAAACTAATTCAGACCTAACATATTTAATAATTCAAAGTTTAAACTGTAATTTGAACAATGCTCATAAGTATTCTATTAAATGTGTCAACGGAAGTTTTACTTACACGTATAAATACATTTTAATGTGAAGTCTTACATAACTTTCTACACTGGCGAAGAAAAGTTATTTTTGATGTTGTGATAAATGGACGTTTACGTGTAATTGAGTACAATATTTTATGTGCTGTCTTACAATAACATTTACATTATAAGACAGAAGTGAAGATATGTGCATGTGATTAATCAAGACTATATATATTAAGCATATACTTAAATAAGGCTTTAGGTAACTCAATATTACCTTAACTTTAGAGAAATGGACAAAATTATATATTTAACTCGGTATTCATGTTAAAACAAACCCACCTATATATTATAATTTTGCTATAACGTATTTTCAAATATATCAAGATAACGTGAATGACACTGTAACAATCGAGAAGTATTTAATTAATGATTACGTTTACCGTTTCTAGTGATGATACAAAATCAATACTGGTTCGTTTCTGGTTAACTATGTTGAAAACATTAGACAACTTACTGATACAATAGTAAATGGAAGAAGTTGTTATTTATCATTAATTTTTTTCTGTTCCGTTGTTACAAAGCATACATTTTACATTGCTGTAGCTATAAAGCTTGCCATTCAAATAAAATAAACGTTGTTGTTTTTTTAAAGTTCCAAAATAAAACAGTAAAGTTAGCAACACAGTTGATGTTTAGTTTGAACAAGTGTGATATCCGATTAATAAACAATGAATTTTTCGTTCGATGATAAAAAATACTTCTCTTATTAGATGCGTGTTCTCGTCTGTTTAATTTACAATGCTCGATGAAAATGATATTTTATTACCTTTACATGAAAATGTTACAGTTAGAGAGATTCCTTATTAAATAAATAACTCTAACAATAATGCTAAGTGATCACGAATGATTCCTGACTTTCATGCAATATTAAGACTTTTCATACGAAACGGAGTAAAGAAACGTGAGAAAGGAAAAAAATATTATGAATATAGGTATAAATAGTGTTCTATCAGATTACAGTAAATATTAATACCTCAAAAATTATTAATATTCAGTCTCGATGCTTCGTGTTACAACTACATATACATGCTATTCAAAAAGTGCTGGTCACAAAACATTTCACTTGTCTTCTGTGAAATGATTCATTTACAAATTCAATTAAGTATGTTATATAACTAGTAATCGACTTTTTTTTTTTTAGAAAATGTAACTAAATGATAAAGTAAAACACGAACGTGATATTAACTATTTATTAAACATTTCGGAATATTCATAATTCCATCATCAAAAATCCAAAGTCCAAAACGAACAAATTACAAAACAAATTGTAATAACAATTACTTTTTCGAACTCTAGATGACTAGTGATGGACTTATGATTATTATGGAACGCTTAAAGAATCCCTCCTATTTTAAAACTTGTTTTAAAATAAAACGTTTTTGGTTTAGATTTAAGGATGCAGCTCGAACGGTAAGTTGATAATTGTTGTATACGATTTTCATTTCCTTGTTGTGCAAATGAGTACAAATAGTTCACTATTATGATAGTATTAATGAGAATAAAATAATAGTAGTTGATAAGAATAGGAAAACAACAACTCACAACTGTAGTGTAAATAGAGCTAAATAGTAGAACGAATATGACAATTCATGAGAGATATGTAAATATATAAATAACTTATTTCTTACAAATTATTAATGAATACTTTTACTAAATAAGTTATTTAATTTTTCTGTATTTAGGCTACGAACAGAACACTTCCCACATACAAACGTTCATGATATTACAATTTGTTTATAACTCGAGACCCACCCACGTAGAAAATATTTCGACATTAAACAAGAAAACTTGGCATCTTTACTTAACTACGGCTGTGATTAAAACTGGATGATATTTGGTACAAGACTGAAGTGGGTAGTGAAATTCAAAAACACAAGTAAAATCAGAGAAGTAAAAAAGTTGTCTTTAACAGTAGTCTGAGCTGGGGAACATTTTGTACAAGACTGAAAGAAATATTGAAATTCAAAACACACGTAAAACCAGAGGACAAAAAAGTATTATGCTTTTCTAGTTTTATTCAGTCATACTGAAATTTTGTGAAATATTGTTAAAAGAACAGCAAAAGTCGAGAAAATAACTTAAGAAGCTTGGCTTACCAAACATTAAAACTAAGAAGTATTATGTAACACAGACAAAATGAGTATTATGTAACACAGACAAAAGGAACATTATGTAACACAGACAAAATGAGTATTATGTAACACAAAGTCCAGGATCGTTGGTCTTAAGACAACTACAGTCTGGAAATACTAAATGAATTTAGAATGTTTTCAAAATTAAGTTATAGAGTTGTATGTAACTAGTAGGATCATCACAGTATTCACTTTATTATTTCAGCTTTACCTAAGTTAGTTAAGATTGATAATTACGTTTAGACATAAATTCAACTTAACGAACTGAAACATGACGTTACACGACACTAAACAGACATGGGAGAAACAACACAAGACATATGTGAAGCAGACCACTCAAGTTTGTTACACGAAACTAAACTTTCCACATAGAGAGTTAAAGCAAATAATGATAAAATGAACGCAGAGAATAATGGAAAGCAATAAGTTTGTTATAAGACATCACGTTTCAGAGTACAAATAACAGTTTAATTTCATAATCAAGATGAAGCAAACTGAAACAATACGTAGGAATGTGCATTAAATAAAATATACCATCTAAAGTAGCATAGTTTATAATTGTTTATAAATCTGACAAGTAATGTCACAAGTGCAAATCATAATAGTAACATAAACCATTCATTCACAGGAAACAACTTGTATATTTTCAATATGGAACCTATAGATGGAAAAGAATATATGAAGATTATCAATACCATTGCATTTGCTTAACGTGCAGAATGATAGAATGCTTGCAGTTAGCCCTATCCATCTTCTACTATGGCACGTAAGCGATATGGTACTGATTTTGGCCAATCTTCTTTAAAAAATACAAAAATAATCATTATCTCGAGATCATTATCATATTCCAAAGAAAAATAAGGAAAATGAGAAGGGAAAAAAATAGATATATTTATGCCAGTAAAGTTCTCACTTGGTGCCTGAAAGCAATAAATAATTTGGTATTTAAGAGAGATACATTATGATCTGAGAACATAAACTTCACAGATTAACCCCTCCTAACAACATCGTTGCCACTCCAGTGTGTGTGTGTGTTTTTTTCTGATAGCAAAGCCATATCGGGCTATCTAATGAACCCACCAGGAGGAATCGAACCTCCGATTTTAGCGTTGTAATTTCGTAGGCATACCGCTGTACTAGCGGGGGACCTCCAGAGTGTAATGTGGTTTTAATATCTCCCAGGATAAATGGAGGAGGCAATAGAGAATCTAAACTCAGAAACGATGTCGTATATTTTAGTGAAAATGGTGACTGTATGATGTCAAAATCTTCTCTATGTGTTTGCATTCCCATGATAAATGTTTTTTAAGCTTTTAATGAGCCATAAGAGTATTAGAAAACGTTAAATACCCACCAGCCAACCTATGATGGAATCCAATGATAGCATTGCACTGTAATCTGGGATAGCATAGCATTATAAGGGTTTTGTTTAAACTATACCGAAACGCCAGTACCAGAAATAATGTTCACAACATTCATTGAGCATATGTGATAGTAGTACTTGATTGATCCTAATCACAAGTGATACCTCTATTATCCCAAAGTGAAACATCCCAAGGCTTTCCATCTACAAGACTTTAAGGCCAAATTGACAAGTTGTAATGACCTAGACACTACTAAGTTTACGATCATTGCCCAGAAAACATGTGGGTAGATGTTTTGACCCAGAGAAGACACTTTTCTAAAAGGTTACCTCACCACATAAAGGAATTTAAAAGGGGTTAACAAAATTTTACTTTTTTCACATGACTAAGGCTTGAATTTTCAAAACAAGGTTTAGGTCTGAACTAACTGATAAGTGATACGAAACAAAAACATCCCGATATTCAAACAGATGGGTTAATTCACAGAACAAAGAAATTACACTCTTCTATATTTAACCAATCACTCACTTAACATCTGGCAAAGAAAATCACTTTCCCATGGCAAAGATTACGTTCTTGAGGAACAAGCTTTCAAGAAATTGCAGCTCAATATTACCAAGTATATTACACAGTACAAAGTCATTAGTTATCTCACAGTCTCAAAGTTGACAGTGGGTCAAGGTTAAATTTAAGCTATAGAGGGGAGGTTAGGTTCAATACCTTGAATTAGAAGAGCACAAACAGTACACTTGCTGTCTTTAACAAAAATTAGTAAGATAAGACCTTAATCATATTAAACATTATAATATTAATTTTATACTACATGCTCTCTTTTATGAGTTATTTTTAACTCCAGTTATCTGTCTTATGAGTAAGTAAATCAAGCTCACTTAAGCTGTTATTACGTATGTTTCTAAATAAGATAATAATTTTCACACACCGGTCTTTTATATCAGTTACCACTGAGCATCAGTGAAAGTTAATATTAAGTTATGAGACATTTTGTTGCGATATAGTTTCAATAATTTGTTTTATTTGCTTTAGCGATGAGAACGCGTTGTCTGCTTTTTCTATAATGTAACATATGTTACTGAAAAAAGTGTAAAAATCCGTAATGTTATGCAATGAGGATGTGTGTATCCAAAACTCTCACAATTCTAAACGCCAGGAAGCTAACATTTTATTTAATCAAAAGAAACAAATTACATTACATCTCAACATGTTGCACTGAAATTAGATAGTATGCTAATAAACTATAAGAATTATCACTTGTTTATACTGTTTGTTGGAAAATTGGTGTTACTGATGGTGGATGTGGGGAATTATTAACCAGCTTCAGGGATATAATTTGGGTCTTTAAAGATATAAACGATGAAGTAACTTGATGAGGATTGTTTTTGCTTCTTAAATACATGCAAATATTTAAATAAACTGATATTAAGGACTCACTAAACTAAATTTAAATAATTGCAAGGAAAATTATTTTATCTTTATAATAAATCATTAGAATGAGAAGTTTTCGCATGCTAAGTGTTATTAATATTGTTGAACACTAGTTAAGTGAAAATAATGAACATTATTTTCTACAGTCTTGAGGGTTTTCTACAAACTGTTAGAAGATGAGAAAAGTAACACTGTGTATTTGAAATCAGCTGAAAGTTAATAATAATAGGTGAAATTAAAAAAGAAAAAAGATTGATTTTGTGATTTTATATAGACCACTTCATGAGGTTTGTTTTGGTATGGTAGAAATACATCAAAAAGCAAATTAGGTTGTCTGCCAATAAAAATAAGGTGGTAATTATTATGGACTTTATTTTTAAGAAGTTTGATTTTACTGTTTTGTCTTGGTGCTTGGTTGTTGCTGAAAATGTTTCAGGGTTATGTAGCTGTTGTTTTTCTATTCAAAAAGTAAAAGACATTTACTAGGGAGGACTATGTCACGGATTTTCTCTAGTACAGAGGAGTTGGTTATTTGAAATCTGGTTATGCAAGAGTATGCGCAAAGTATTTTTACTTTTGTTATTTTGATTGAAAACAGATATAGATTAATAATTATTGTTTATCGTATTTTAGAAAAGCTCATTTTTAAAATCTGAATGACAGAGAAAGAGAGAAGGTATCTAATCTAAATTAAACGAATGCAAAAGAAACTTGAAATATTTTTGTATCTTCGATGAAGCTAGGTGAGTAAAAGTAAAATCGTAATAAATATTTACTTTCTATCGTGAGGTAATTTCTTAATAGATTAGTGGAGGAATTAAAATTCCAATTAATGTAAAATATCTGCCTTATAAGGCTATAAAATTCTCTCGTAAAACGAAAAATACAAACATTTATATAATCAAATAACTAAGAAAAATTAACCGTGGAAGCCGTAAATATGAATAAAATATTTTTAAAAATATTTTATCTCAACACTTAAAATGTGACTTTTAAGGTTTTTACGTTAACTAAAGATATTACTCAAATATAATATTGTTCTTTTTTTTTGCTAATAAAGATGAAATGGGTGAAGGAAATCTTTATTGAAATGTAAGGTCATATTATTCCCCAGCTGGGACAACGGTAACTCTAAACTCAGACATTCAATTCCCCTCGGTATAAACAACAGATAGCCCGATGTGGCTTTGCTCTAAGCAAAACACTCGTTTATATTAAAGAAACAGTTGTGTGAGTAATACTTACCGATCAAAAAGTAATGATAAGTGAACATTTTTAACTTTTCTCTGCAACAAAAAAATGTGACTATTGGAGTTCTTCAAGGGTTATTTTAATACATTCATTATGCATTATTTATGTCTTTCACTTAGATATATCCTTTGTAAGTAATATTTCTAAATTTACTGATTTTCTACTGCTTAAAATCTACTGATTTTGATAGCCATAGTAAAAAGAACGGTAAAAAGATGTCGGTTAGATATTGAAAATTTTTACTCAGCTGATTTGGGCTTAGCTGTTTTTTAAGCGAAACATTAGTACTTTAGAAAAGAATAGTTATTACTACTACTAAAAGAACAAACAGAAATATAATTATTGGTTTTATTTTCAAAACTTTCAAATTTAATATGACTAATGATATTGCTGATGAAGAGGTATTGTGTGCAGCTTGGAATCCTACAGGAATAATATTCACACATGAAAAACAGTGTCGAGTGGGCTAGAAAACTGATATTAAACACACTACTTAAAACTGTGAGAAGTTTAGAGCTTTTGAGTGATTTCCTTAACTTCAATTATCACAGCCTCTAAGAGTCTAAGTAAAAACATAAGTGTTACCTATTTTAACATTTATTTTTATTTTCGTATTTAAACTCATTTCATGTAAAAAGTTTTGGGTTACTTTGTAACATGAAGGATCAATAGTCACTCAGTTTGTTAAGTACTTTATTTATTGGTAATTTGCTTCCTGCTAACATTAAAGTCAATCTATTAGACTTATTTCAGCTTCCTAGATTACCAAGTTTCTCATAAAAGCTAAAAATTATTAATTTAAAATACGTGCACAAAACTCAAGGTAAAACAAAGTTATGTTTATATAGTTTATTTCATTGAGAAAAAGTTATGTTTATACAGTTTATTTCGTTGAAAAGTTAAGTACACAAAAGGCACATAGCATTTTCGCGTTACATCTTGTAAACTACAATGAAAGTGTTATCACGTTTTCAAGGGTTTTATAAACTATGCAAGCCAACACAGTAATTTTGGTCTATCATGAGGATACTAATTTCTATACATGTGAAAAAAATAAAGTTACAATGCATGTTTAAGATCTAATAACGGTATGTGATTTATAGAACCATAAATTCATCTTACGTAGACGTAAGTACGCATGTCTTTAAATTCAAAGGAAAATTCTTTAAAAACTTGGGGCTGTTTTATTTTCATTCTTGGACAGAAAACCTTAAAACAAAATAGCTTAAATGAAGCAGCCAACTTTGGATGATGGAAGCTTAAAGTCTGTAAAAAAAATAAAAATTCGAAATGTGCTCAATTTCAAGGTTTCTTTTCTTATTCTTTCGCGGCAAAAAAAAGAAAGAAAAATCGAATACAAAATAGCCATTGTACATCGTATGAGAGTTTCCAGATGCTAAAACACACACATAATAAATCATCTTTATTGTAAGATTACTCACCAAAGCATGTCGTTAATACAATGGTGCTCATCTAGGTAGAAGTCGTCAGTTCCATGCAAATAACAGTGCACGCACACATGTACCCATGTGTTGGCTTTAATTAAAATTGTTTTTCTTTGTTTATCTTTACCATTAGTTGCACAGAAGAAACTGCCAGTGATTACATAGAGTTTTCTAACAGTCGCTCTGCTGTTTCGAAAGTTGCTCGTCACTGTGGATTAAATAAACCGAAGACTATTGAATCCGAAGGAGACTTTTTCCTTGTCACGTTCAGATCTAATAACCAGTTTGACGGAATGGGATTTAAGGCCTTCTATCAATTTACGAATAAAACAGGTAAGTGGATTTCAAGTTTGTTTATAAAGCTGAATCCAATAGAATCCAACAAATTTCGTCATAGTAGATATTATCTTAAGATTATTAGTTTGGTTTGTTTTGAGGGCTATCTGAACTAACCGTTCCTAATTTAGTAGTGTAAGACTAGAGGGAAGGCAGTTAGTCATCACCAACCATCGCCAACTCTTGGGCTACTCTTTTAACAACGAATAGTGGGATTCATCGTAACATTATAACGTCCCCATGACTGAAAGGGCAAGCATGTTTGGTGCGACGGGAATTCGAGCCTTTGACCTTCAAATTACGTAAAGATTATTGTAAAGTACTTTAGCAAGATAAGTAGTCAAGACTAAAAATAAACCCTTACTTCTTTTCAGTCTTTTATTTGAAAAAACTTTACAAATATATCAACAATAAAAAGATAAACACTTCTTTTATACTTTGTTGATAAATGTGCTTTAGACGTTTTTAACTCTTTCTGGTAATCCATAGAGCTACCTAAACGTGTTATCAGTTTACACAGCTTGCTTTACTTGCAATAACTTTCCAATCATATTCTACTTTGAAATAAAGTTTAAAATTAATTTATTTAAACTTCTTTATAAACATGGTTGGTTAATTGCACATTATAAGAGCGATGTGCACATGATAATACAGTATACAGTATCATGAGTGTACAAGGGTAATATTTTTACTGCCTATGGTTTTGATTATCTGTAAGTTTTTGTTTAACATAAAATAGTTCAACATTTTAGTGATATAGTGATATAGCTCAAAGAAAAATGCAGCACCTAAATTTTCGGTGATTGAACCAGCTTTCAATATTAATGGCGGGCACAGCAAAGAGATCCCATTCTGTAACTTTGTACCTAATAACAAACAAATTTATTCTAACTCGAATTGAATAAGGAACCAAGCGAATAAACGAATAAAACACTTTACTTTGATAACTTGATACAAAGTGCGGTGTTTTCTTATAACAAAGCCACATCGGGCTATCTGCTGAGCCCACAAAAGGGAATGAAACCCCTAATTTTAGCTATAGATGCCGAATAGAGAATTTTTTGAGAGAGTTGTTGTAGACATTAAAATAAACGACATTGCTACGACAATTAAGTTTTAATAATTATATGACAAGATAACTTCAAAGAAGTAAAAACTGAAATATTTTAATATTTTAAATGTTTAAATTAATTATCAAAAATAATAATGAATAGAAAAACAAAACGTAT
Source organism: Carcinoscorpius rotundicauda (assembly GCA_011833715.1). Lineage (NCBI taxonomy): Eukaryota > Metazoa > Arthropoda > Merostomata > Xiphosura > Limulidae > Carcinoscorpius > Carcinoscorpius rotundicauda. Next base: position 22,991,570 of record CM022405.1, on the reverse strand, counting down.
CTTCTTATTCACGATGGGCTTGGTCTGAATTATGCGCAAAGCAACACAAGAGCTAGTCATCACCAACACTCATCGCTAGCTCTTGGGCTACTCTTTTACCAATAGTGGGATTGATCGTAACATTGTAACGCCCTCACGGCTAAAGGAGCAAATACGTTTGGTGTGACGGGGTTTTAAACACGCGACTTTCTGATTACAAGTCGAGTTCCTTAACCACCTTGCTGTGTCTGGCCTCCTTTATCATGGGAAAGGCAAAATCTAATAATGAAGGTAGCTGATAAAACACAATTTTTTATTTTTTTTGCAAAACTCAAACGTTTTGGAATAAACTCATTTCATTTTCAGGAAAATTTTAAAATCTTGTAACAAATATGAATATGAACTAAAAACTATGATATCATCAACCACTAGTTCTATTAGCTAGTAAATAAAAATGGTAAAAGGAATGACGAGAAACAAAGGATCATTGACACATTGTGAAACAGTTGAGTTTTAAGTATGCAAATATAGAATAATTTTAGATTAAAAAAAACTTTATGAGTCGTTGATAGTCAGGTGATCTTTAGCAATGAGTGAACTTTCTTTATTGTAGAGTTCTAGGTTTGAAGATCCTGTGGTTATGAAAGAGAAATCGTTAAAGGAAATATTGTGATCTTTGGTTTCAGAACAAATTGATTGGTGTCTGGGTTTAAGCAATGGACGATCGGTTCTGTTAGATACTCCTGAATGTTCACAAACTATAGTTTTTAAATGGTGTTTTGTTTTTCCAACCTATGTGACTTTACAGTCACTACAGATACATCTGGATAACAGACACAAACGTAGAAATTTAGGTATTTGATTTTGTATTTAAATAATAAATATTTAATGCGAAACCAAGATCTGTATATTTGTCTGAATTAAATTTGAGCGTCGAAGTATTTTTATTAGATGAAAGAGCTACTTTTTAATTAGTAGGAAGTGAGAATCCGTAAAGTAAGAGAGGTAGTGAGAGAAATTTGGGGATGGATTGTTCATTGGTTGGTGGTTAAATTTTGGTTATGAAACTACATTTAATCTTTGTTAGAAAAATCAGCCAGATAGGCAGTATCTTTATACTGAAGGGTAATTTGTTTGTGTAAGATAAAATAATTTGAACAAATATTAGACCTTCTGTTAAACAACGACGTAATTTTCATATTTGCTGAAGATGGAATTAGTTATTCCGAACCGTTCAACCCTTGTAAACAAATGTTTTGTGTTTTATCAACCGTTTTCATATTTATTATTTAATAAATCTGGTTTAGGAATTTGATTAACAAATGTTTCATACTTAACACGAATTGAGACAGTTTCAGAAACAAGGTAAAATGAGATACTACCTTCCGAGTGACTAAACGTGTTTTATTTTAAAACACAAACATTTGTCATGGGGAACCACTCATTTTATCTTTGAAATGAATACAGTACACAATTGTGCGTGTTTAGGAACTAATAATGGAAGGATCTCTTACTGACTGATTTGAGATGCAAATGTATTCTGTGAAGTATACTGTATAATTGTATAATTGTTATTGTATTAGAAGTTTAACATAAGGAAAGTAAGTATAATTAATTTTTGAAAAAAACAGAGGCTGTCGGTCATCCCTTGATAAGGCTTAACCATTAAACAAAAATAATTAACGCCATATAATAATAAATGTATATCTTCGCTCATAATTACATTTGGATGTTCCCGTTTTAAACATTCCTTCGTCAGTTACGGAGGCAAATTTTAAATAATAATTTCAATAACAATGCACGAAATCATACCTTAAAAGCTAGTCAATATAAATAGTGACGACAAACAGAAATTTAAGTAAAGAAAGGTAACAAAAAACTACGATTAGAGTAAAACAAAACTGAGCCATAAAGCTGATCCTATGAGTGTTTATACAATCATATTCAGCCTATAAAGAAAAATGGCTGAAAACAACAAAAATGAGTTGGGTATTTCGATTTGAAAAGGAAAATGAAGTTAAAAACTTACTTTACTGTAACAGTTTATCTCACGAGCGCAAAAACATGATTAAGAAACATATTTTTTCTCTTTTTAACTTAGCATATAGGTAAATCCTTCCAGTTAAACTTTCCGTTTTATGATTTTAAGTTAATTGTTTTTCGTCAGACTGTGCATAATCCTATTTGTAAATAGTAAGGCTCGAGGTTTAATTTCATGTTAGTTTGTGTAATACATGTTTTTAAAAGTTGTTATTCAACGTTTTGTTCCTTCATTTACAAAGTTCTCAGTGGATTAAAGTTGTAAGACTGTAGAACGTTCTCATCAGTGACAACAAGTTTATATATTATTGATAAAAGTTTACCTTAAAGATATTATTACGACAATGAACAAAGAAATTATATTTGTTTATCTGTGTATGTACAATCACCGTACCCTAAATACAGTAGCTGCAGTAGAAAATGAGTTAAAATATTTTACCTTTATTTATCACCAAAGTCAAATTTTAAAATGTTGATCTCAATATGTGATTCGTACGTTTAAAACTTAGAACACTAAAATTCGAAATTTAATTCTTCCTGGTGTAGAATTATACGACTCGTTGTACAGCATTGAACTAAAACCAACAACAACAATAACAAAAGTGTTGCCAGATTTGGTTGCAGAGTTAATTTTAAGCCGTTGTGAAGTAGGCTTAATGCTACTACTTATAATACGCTTATAAATTTCCAGTATCAATAATATAAAATAGTCCCTCAATATTTTTTCTATTGCATTAATAAGAATCATCTAATTTAAAAGCACATTATCTCTGTTCGAAACCAGCTGTGGTCAAAGTTTTTATTTTATATTAAACTAAAGCAGCTGGATATTTTTTATATTTTTTGTAAATGTTGCCTGTAAACGTTCGTGTTTTTATTCTGTTGTACTGTTACGCATAATAATTTATTCTGAACGCACCTCCAATTTATTGTTACGTACTTCTACTTAAAATAGCCTAAATCTGAGTCAAATTATAATTTGCATTTAGAAGTTAACTAAATGCATCAAAACTATGGTATTTGCCAAAAAATCGATTCACACCATTTTTTTTTCTTGATACAGTCCGGCATGACCAGGTGGGATAAAGCGTTCAACTCGTAATCTGAAGGTCGCGGGTTCGAATTCCCGTCACACCAAACATGCTCGCTCTTTCGAACGAAGGGTCGTTATGATTTGACAGTCAATCTCACTATTTGTTGGTAAAAGAGCAGTCCAGGAATTGGCGCTGAGTGGTGGTAACTAGCTGCCTTTCTTCTAGTCTAGCACTGCTAAATTAGGGACAGCTAGCGTAGATAGCCCTTGAATAGCCATGCGCAAAATTAAAAAAAACAAAAACTTTCATTATGCAAATATATTTTAATATGCAAACAATAATACAATTAATAATAACGGTTATTATAAACAGTTATCACAAATAATTATTTATGTACAAAAGTTTTACAGACATGCAAATAATATTGAGTTTTCTATCTGGTCAGGAACTGGATATTGTATCGAAATGTTACGGTAAGCGAGTTAACTCTGAGTTGATATCAGTACAGTTCACTTAACAGAGAACTAGTTAGCTCTTTGCCGATCACACGTGAGCTTTTCATAGCTGAAGTTATATAATTTATTCTTAAAAACACTAATGTTCGAAGTTAATCTGCTTAAGTTAGACAGTTCGTAATGTTCGAAGTCTATAAACGTTCCTGGTGAAATATCTATTGGTTCCCGATTGATAAGCATTAATGACAGTTATAACTTTCAAGGTTTATAGTGTACTAATTGTAGCAAACCAACAGTATACACTGTTTCTTGGTTTATCGCGTTGATTTACAAGCTGAAGAAGAAGAAGAAGAGAATTTCTAGAAATTTCAGCTCAAACAACAATGATGGTATATATTGTTGATTCTTACACTGGAGAATCGTCTATTATCTGACACTTTAACTACTGTGAAGCGTTCGATTCAAAGTTTGTAATAAAACTAATGTATGGTAATCATATTTCAAGTTTAATATGCAAACTAAAATCTTACTATTATTGAACAGATTGATGCAAGTTTAATATTTAAAATAAAACCTTACTGTTATTTATCAAGTTATTTCAAGTTTAATATATAAAATAAAACCTTGTTCTTATTGATCAAGCTAATTCAAGTTTAATGTTTAAACTAAGACCTTAGTATTATTGATCAAACTGATTCATGACTCATGACCATCAATCAACAAATACACAAAAATATACGCAATCTACTCGTATAGCAATCTTTAGAATTAAAAAGTTCTCCCCAACTGACGATAAAAAAATACTTTTATTTCGTCCAACATTTCACCATTGCTTCTTCGTAAAGTATCTTTGTTATTATGTAGAAAGTAAAGGTCGTTTCTGTTCCTGATGCTATTACCGAAACGTCTAAATACCTTCATTATGATTATGCTGTAGAAATTCTAAAATATTAGAAGTCTTCTAAATATTTCTATAACGAATATCGGGTTGAATTTTCTACGATTGTTGATTTAAATTATTTTCAGTAATTCTCCAAAATGCATGAGAAGTCGAAATGTTGTCCACTAATAGTTTTATTCGTTGAGATATATAATAATTTGGTCCCAGTAATAACAATAGATGTTTGTTTGTTGAATTTTGCACAAAGCTCCTCGAGGGCTATCTGTGCTAGCCGTCCCTAATTTAGCAGTGTAAGACCAAAGGGAAGACAGCTAGTCATCACCACCCACAGCCAACTCTCAGGTACTCTTTTACCTAAAGATAGTGGGATTGACCATCACATTATAACGCGCCCATCGTTGAAAGGGCGAGCATGTTTGGCGAGACGGGGATGCGAACTCGCGACCCTCAGATTAGGAGTCGCACGCCTTAAGACACTTGGCCATGCTGGGCCAACAATGAATGAATCACCATAGAAATAATTAGTGCAACATCTTCATTTCTTAAGAATGCCTAAACTTCACACACAGAATCTGAAATCGTCATGTTTTTCACTTTGTTAACATTTTATCTGTGCAAAGTTGCATATTTACTGATACATAAAAGGGTGAATAATTTATAACTTCTCTTTATACGGCGTCAACTTTACATTCTTGAATATTTTCTGATAAATAACTTTTGTTACAGGTGTTTCCACTACAAGATGGATACGCGATTCTGCAGGAAATCCATATTGTAAGTACAGACCATTAGTCAGTTATCGAAAACAGTTTCTTCTGCCTGTACTTCTTAATATATAATTTTTGGAGTTTTAAATCTTTTTTACAAAGTCATTTTGTGTAGTACATTTGTAATTACCTTTGAAAAGTTAATGTGTAACTATATAAAAATTACGATCCTCAGCTCTGGAGAGTACATAGCTAACCAGTGGGCTATCTGTGCTCTGCTCAACATGGATATTACAACACGGTTTTTAGCGGTGCGAGTCCGCAGACATACAGCTATGCCACTGGCGGGCACGCTTAAGTTAGAAGACGAAAATTTGAATCCGTTACGTTTTTAAGACCATTTATTTCTACCGGTGCAGTGAAAAAGTCCCTAAGTTATCAATAGTTTTAATAATTATGCAACTCACTTTGGCATTCAGAAAAAATACGAAATAAATTCAGTTCAGACGTTTAACTTTGGAATTTCAAGAATGAAGCTAGCTGCGTACCACGCAGTTCAAAACTATATATTTTTTTTTTAGAAATTACCTTGAACAAGTGTGCAAGTTTATGGAAAATTTTCACTTAAAACAAATAGGCTGAAAAATAGTTCTGCAAATTACTCTTGCTTGAGCGTAGTTACGCAATTATTCTACTTTTTTCATGTTTTAAAAACACTGATTGTAAAATATTTATGAACCAATATTCTTTCTCAATATCTAACAGATTTGGAATATTTTTCCAGATAACTTGTCCTCGATTTTGCTGACGGCTGTGATTCTCTTTGAAATCATGGATTTAAAACTGATTTTTGTGACTTAGTCAATTGTTTTTTTTTATTTTGTAACAAGAATATTAAATAGAAAAATCAGACGACCTGGTGGATACCTTGAAGTGCCTACATCGACGTCCCTACAGAACAAAACTGTGATAGATGCTGTAGTCCCGGTTTTTTGGACGTGCATTGTCATTCGTACATCTCCAGTAAAGCCACTGTTGTTGGTCGTTGTTTATGTATAATCACATAATTTAATATCGTACTTAACTGTTGTGGTTGTTTTTGGATGCCTTAAGAAAGCAAGAACTGTCCAATCATATTGTACTTCGGCAGTTTAATGTTCTTCGTAAGGAAATAAAATATTGCTTTGTTTTTTCTGCGATTTATTCTTAGCTTCTCGGTCATTTTTGTATTAAGCCAATTAAATAATTGCACGAACTGCTATTCAGTAAGACACTGTAAAATACATCTAACCATTTGAATTTGTAACATGAGAATGTTTAACACGTTCCTCAGAATACAAGGGTTGTATTACACTTTAATTTGTTGATTGCTAAATATGAGTTCAATCCGGAAACTCCCACAGATGATAGTTTTGGATGTATCTTTTTGAGATAAGTTTTCTTTTCTTAATTAATAAGTGTTTAAAGTAAAACATAGCATCTCAAGTTTCCATACTAGCTAGCACTAAGATCTACCTGATGGAATAAATTCAGTATATAAATCAATATACCACATTCTCAGCATCATTAAGCAAGCAACTGTCAACTTGTATGCTTCTGCTGTGACGTTTTTATGTTTACCCTTCAACTAAAATACGAATGCTTTCATTGGTGATCAGTAGGAAATGTCGAAGCATCACGATAGTCAGTAGCAGGACCAGCAGACAAGAAAACTTTGAAAGCAGCTGCAGACATAATATTGTACTCAGCTTTCTGTATAGTAATTACCTAGGCGACTCTAAAGGTTTTTTGAAGACTTCTTTGCTTCTTGTGCTTGGCCGTTACGCTCGTGATGCACTGAAAAATTTCAGATACTACTTCAGATCACTTTTCGCAGTCCCAACACTAAATGGGAGCGGGAAATTCCTCTTTTTAGCTGATAAACATGTCTATAAAAATTACATTACAAATTTTTAAAAACCTGAATTAGGTAATTTGTTTACTTTTTTAAATAAAATTTCCTTCAGTGTCTTGGAGGCTTTTTAAAAGAATATATATGCGGTAATTTTGACGAATATAGACCTTACTGAGAGAGGACGCCTTTTACAGTTTCTCTGGTTCGAAGGTTCAGATATCAAATCAGTCATGCATGTGATGCGTCTCAAAGCAGACAAGATTCATATAATAAAAAGTCATCTCTATAGTCAAGTGTGTGTACGTAGGACTAAATGAAGGAAAGCACTCAAGAATTTACTGCTTTAAATTTTATTGAACTAACGTTTTCAGAGTGTCACTTTATGAGATTTTTTGGTTAAAAAATTAACTCATTAAATCATTTTTAAACAACGTTACATAATTGATGAATAATAGAAACCATCTATTATTTGTTATATTCTCATCAGTTCAACCATTTAAAACAACTACTAGTAAATGTGGAAATTAAAACTTATTCTATTAATCTGTAAATGTATAAATCTAAATCAAAATTAGAATCTATGTTTAGACATCTGCATAGAGCAGTTATTACAAAATGAACAAAATACTCAACCATTAAATATCTTTGGAAAAATGATAAGCCCGGTATGGCCAAATGTTTATAGCACTCGACTTGTACTCTAAGACACGCGGATTCGACTCCCCGTTACACCAAACTTCAGCCATAGAGCATTATAATGTGATGATAAATCCCACTGTTGGCTGGTGAAAGAGTAGCCCAAGACTTGTCGACGGGCGGTGATGACTAGAACTACCTTTCCAAAGGCTATACATTGGTAAATTAGGAACGGCTAGCGCAGATAACCATCGTGTAGCTTTGCTCGAGTGAAAAACAAACACATTATTAACAACCATAAATAACTTATGTAACCAATTAAATTTAATCAATTAATAAATTCTTCGCACTGTTAATACGTCTATATATTGTTCACAAGTGAACCTAAATAGAATAAACAAGTTACTAATACTGTGAATTTGTAAATTTGAAAAAAATTATTCGCAGAGAAGCAAACAGTGAAGCACGACCAAAACAAGAAAAGACTTATTGAAGTTTCATGAAGAAAAATATGCTTTTAAGAAAGGCTTTGTAAAATAGAAGTTGGGTTATTTTGTCCTATGATCTAAAGATGAACAAATTCTTTGCTGTTATATTTTCTCCAGTTAAGTCAATATTCAACCGTTAATCATCATCAATTATTCTATAAATTTCCAAAAACTTTCACGCAAAGTTACACAAGAGCTATTTGCACTAGCCGTCCCTAATTTAGCACTGTAAGGCCAGAGGAAAGGCAGTTAGTCATCAATACCCACCGCCAACTCTTGGACTATTCTTTCACCAACGACTGGTAGGATTGACCGTTCCAGTTATAACGCCCCCACGACTGAAATGGCGAGCATGTTTGGTATGACAGGGATTCGAAGCCGCGATTCTCAGGTTGCGAGTCGAGCTCCCTAAACACCTGGCCATGAGAGAGAATACTTCAGGTTAACAACTTCAGTCCTAAAGTTCTTCTCCAGTGGCACAGCGGTATATTTGCGGACTCACACTACTGTAAACCGGCCTTCGATACCAGTGGTGGGCAGAGCACAGATAACCCATTGAGAAGCTTTGTGTTTAATTCTAAATAATAAATCGTTTAACCGAATACTCTTGATTTATTATTTTTTACACTTAAAATTTTAACGGTAACAAAATTTAATAAGAAATACTAAAAAAACAACAGACGTTTTCGCATTTTAATTGAAATGTACACGTTTCTTGATAATACTTAATACTCTGTTTATTTCATTAGGAAAGCAAAACATTATTTGAGCTAAGCTACAGAAGGTCTCTTTATGCTAGCCGTCCTTGATTTAGCAGTGTAATACTACAGAATTGTGTGTGTTTTTCTTATAGCAAAGTCACATTAGGCTATCTGCTGATCTCTGATAAATCCGTAGAATTACCGCTGTACTAACGGGGGGCAAGACAACAGGGAAGGACGTCGTTAGCACCAGTCACCCCCAACTCTTGGACTACTCTTTTGCTGACGAATAATGGGATTAACCGTAACTTTATAACGCTCCCACAGCTCAAAAACGTGCATGTTTGATTTGACGGGAAATTGAACCCGCCAATTACTAGTTGAGTACCTTAACCATGCCAAGCCAGATAAAAGTATCCAAATCAAAATATTTGATAAAACAATATATGAAGTTATAAACTTTCCATTTGTTAGTCAAATGTTATAAAGGTTTACTTCTCACGGATGATTTGCTTTAGATGGACTGCGATTTATTCAACATTACAATATTTCATATACAAAGCTCATAAATTTACGCATTTTGTTCTTGTTATTTTTTTAAAAAACAAGCCTTTTCATCTGCTTTTTCTTAAAACAATAAGGTTATTTAACTTTTTAAAAAAATCACATCTGTTTCTTACAATTTTGGATTCAAATTTTAAAAAACAGCAGGCTCCAAGATTAAGACTTAGCTTATGGATACTTTAAATTGTTGCATGGAAAAGAAAACAAGTCAACAGTAATCGTTATTTCCAAGGCTGCAACCGAATATGGAGATCGTGTTTAGCGACATTTCGTAACTGAAATCACGAAAATTTTGAACGAACGCCAGCACTAACAACTAGACTATGCTCCGCCCATTTTAAAATCATTTAGGCTTTTAGTTATATTTTAACTTTTAAAATTTACTAAAGGAGTAACTAGAGCATGTTGGGCTATTGTAAAATATAATCCCTTATACAACACAGTATGACCAGGTGGTTAAGGCACTTGACTCGTAATCTGAGAGTCGCGGGTTCGAATACCCGTCACACCAAACATACTCGCACTTTCAGCCGTGAGGGCGTTATAATATGACGGTCAATCCCACTATTCGTTGGTAAAACAGTAGCCCAAGAGTTGGCGATAGGTGGTGATGACTAGCTGCCTTCCCTTTAGTTTCACGCTGCTAAATTAGGGAAGGATAGCGCAAATAGCCCTCGTGTTGTTTTCGCGAAATTGCAAACAAACAATTATATTTTATTTTCATACGGTGTAATATTATATTACTTCTTCGAAGCTGACACAAATGACAAATTTTATAATTACTAGACACTTTACAAGGATATATAATTACTGAGTACGACATACTGAATCTGTTAAATGTTTTATAAATATGTTCACCAATGTGTTTAGATAACGCGTCTAGAATACTTTATTTTAAGTGTAGATTTTTCTGAATTAGTATAGATTAGAACTTTTAAGTACAAACGTTTATCAGCTCGTTTCTGCAAAGTGGAGACTAATACTTTTAAGCAGTACTAAATATAGTACTTTTCTTTTGAAAGACACTTATATTTTTATATTTTTTACTCTAATGTATTTACGCTATACGTTTGTTTTGAACAACAAATTAGAACCAATGGACTTTAATGTTTTGACACACACACGCACAGGCTAAACATTAGCTATATCCGGGCTTTTCTTCTCTTTTCTTCATACTAATCGGAGATCAACGGGTTCTTCGCTCTTTCTATTGAGGTTCCCTTGAAACATCATAAGGAATACCTGAAGACGGTGATACTTTTTGGTTGAAGTCCTAGATATCTCACTCATCATAGAAAACTCAAATAAAACCAGAGTCAATTGTGATTACTACTGCAGAATTTTAAAATGTCACTAAATATCTAATTGTGATGTAATTCAAATACAGTAAACTAGTACGCTACAGTATTACAAACACACTGCAAGATGATATATGTAATTCTATTAAAATAAAATAAATACTATAGATATTGTAATTTTTTGTCTTCTAAATGTATAAATTCTCACCACTGAAACAATTTCGTATGATCAGAAAGTAAACGCAACCTCCACATGTCATAATGCTATTCCATTACTGGCCGATGTGTGCATTGCAATGAATATAACACCGTGTATATTGCCTTATTTTTCTATTGTTTGGAAAGAAAGGAAAACGTAACTTTTCACCCATGAAAGCTTGTTTGTTTTTGAATTTCGCACAAAGCTACTCGAGGGCTATCTGTGCTAGCCGTCCCTAATTTAGCAGAGTAAGACTAGAGGGAAGGCAGCTAGTCATCATCACCAACCGCCAACTCTTGGGCCACTCTTTTACCAACAAGTAGTGGGATTGACCGTCACATTATACGCCCCCACGGCTGGGAGGGTGAGCATATTTAGCTCAACGCGGGCGCGAACCCGCAACCCTAGGATTACGAGTCACATGCCTTACGCGCTCGGCCATGCCAGGCCTCCCATGAAAGCTATTGAAACCCTTGTTTGAGATTAAACCATCCATTGTGAAGATACTTAAAATATACCATTGCTAAAACATTAACATTATGAATTGTTAAACTAAATGTTTAAGCGTGTTGAGGCGTGCGTCTCATAATCTGAGGGTCGCGGGTTCGTACGTCCGTCGTGCCAAACATGCTCGCCCTTTCAGCCGTGGGGACGTTATAATGTGACAGTCAATCCCACTATTCGTTGATAAAAGAGTAGCCCAAGAGCTGGCGATGGGTGGTGATGGCTAGCTTTCTTCCCTCTAGTCTTACACTGCTAAATTAGGGACTGCTAGCGCAGATAGCCCTCGTGTAGCTTTGCGCGAAATTCAAAAAAACAAACAAACAAAACAAAGGATGAGTGAATATACAAAAATATGAACCATTATTATGTTGGAAAAATCTTGAATTTTTATGAAATTTCTTGCAAGTTCCTATTTGCTGTTTAGAGAATGAGAAACCACATTTGTTAAAATTAATTGGTCAAGAGCAAAACTTTTATATAAATGAAGTCGGTCTATCATAATACACATCTTCTATGATATCATGAAAACAGAAAACCATAAAGTGGGAATAAGAAGCAATAGCAATGTAATTAGGTTAGGATTGTATTGATGCCATTGTTTTGGTAAATAATAAATTATAACATCATGATACGTCCACGCATTTGTTAAAACAAACCAGTAATATACCATTTGCACCAAACAACCGGTAACAAATAAAAATAAAATCGTTATAAAATGTAAAAAATGAATCAATGCAAAACTAACAAATCTTAAACAGCTGTTTAAAACTGAAATAGAGTTAAAAAGTACAATCATCTTTAAAAATTCAAAAATATTAGTAAGGTGGACAGTGGCACTGCACAAAGTCAGGGGTGAACCTAGGTTAAAAAAAGGATAAAATACTGCCGTCTCTCACGGTAGAAACAATGACACGACAGTAAAATGTGGGTTATTGTGACTTGAGTGTCACAAAGACCACACTTTGGTGCATCAGTTCTAATTAAAAAATACAATAAGTTAAAAGCTGTGACCAATGTGTAGCCTAGCCAAGACTTCCTCCTTCCGATCTTTACAGAAGCAAGACAGACAAAGAGCAATAGAAGGTATGATCAAGAAAGGTTTATTCTAACGTTATTCATTCCACGTTTACTGCCAACTGGCGCGGAGCAGAGTCTTAAATACAGGACCATAATCCATGTACAGAACTGGCACGGCAGTGATAACGCGAGAGCAGACAAACTTAGCTGCGGTGTCAGCGATTTCGTTCCCGCGAATACCAATGTGACCTGGTGTCTGTTACGTTTTTTTTATGTGGACTGAACGCAACAGAAAGACACAAATAACAGCTTATATAATTTATTACAATAAACTATTATATATGTGACAGATAAAAAATAAATTATATAATAACAATGACAGATGTTCAGTTTCAACCTTCAAAGTTAATTACAATACAAAATGGTACTGGCCTGTGTCCAATAGAATGATCCAGAATGAAAGTCCGAAAACCCAGATCAGAAATCCAAAATTGCAGTCTAGGGGGTGAATTTGGTCCTACGAAGAAATTCCGAAGTTTCAATGGAGAAGTCCAGAAACAATTCACAGTCCAATAAATTTGACGAAGTTCGTTTTACGATGTTTTTGATGAATGTATCAAATTTGTCGTTTTCCAACTTGTCCCGGTCTCCCCTAAACAGTCCTGTACGTGTTGACCTTCAGTATAACCAGTAATTCGAACGAATCGTAAATATTGACGAAATAAAATCCCAGCTTTTGTAGATCTAGCTCCAGTCACAAATCCAAGTTGAATAAACACACAGCAAACGTTGAAAAATTCTCAAACAAAGACAACATCTCTTGAATCGAATGAAAACGAATGACTGACTCACTCTCCTTGCATCGCCGTCTGTTTATATACTAGTAGGCCTACTGTATTCTGGAACAATCGCGTAACTTCCGTACAATTCCAGAGTAATCTGGATTCGTCTCGTACAGACACCAGGCCAAAATACATTTTATTTATAGATAAATGATCGATCTACCTAATTCTAGAATTTTCTACATGAATAACAACATATTTTATTGATTTGGACTTCGAAAAAATAATATAAACAACAAAAACAAAAAATTTCGACCGATAGATATGGAAATCCAAACACAACACGACATGGCATTCCAAACGCTTTATACATAGCAGTGTCCAGAAAATCTGGATAGAAATAAATGATGAGTAAGAGGAGATTATTTAATTCGAGATATCAAAAAAGACGAGCATTAACTATCCTCTCTAAGATCTTACAGAGAGAGTTCGTCAAAGCAATTAGATAGTAGTTTGAAGGAATCTTGGGACCCATTCTGGCATAGAAAAAGAAAAGACAATAGCCTAGTGTCAAGAAAAACATGCTCCTGCAAAATCCGGTTACAAAGAACCAGACGAGTACCAAGAGAGACAGGAGAGAGATGGCACATCTTTTAGTGAATATCATCAGATCCAACTGATGTACTGCCAGACCAATGAAGAGCAAACTGTAGTTTTCTATTAGTGTAAAGGAACGATCATAAAGGTGATCTGTGTGAAATGAAAGAGACGATCGCCTTGCTCGAGACTTAATGGCTAATAAAGTGGTGGATGAAGCAGAAGTACTAGATGCACGAGAAAAGCTTTAGCCGAGAGTATCGGCAATGCTTTGAGCATCAGCAACTTCCTGGCAATCAGAGAGCAAGATCGATAAGAGGCAGAAGTATACTATCCACTGACAGCATACTTCCCATATGACTTTGGAACTGATAGTAGAAGAGATGCTAGTTGTGAACTTAATCCAAGATTCCTTCTGGCTTTTACGTCTTACTTGCCAAGCATGTGCACGGTCCTACTGGAAAATTATGCAGTTTGAAAATGTGGGATACCTACGAAAGGTATCCCAGGCCCCTTAGTGAACCTTCTGGGATATTCACCTTGATCCTGAACTCCGTATCGATGAAGTTGTGCTACACGTGATCCCTGAAACAAAGTTCTTGAGGCTTATCTTTGACTGTAAGCTGACATTTATACCACACATCAAGCAGCCTCGGGTAAAATATACAAGAACACGAAACATCCTCAGTGTGCTCTCTTCCACCACTTGGGGAGCTGATCGATGTTTTATCCTAAAGTCATATCATGCTCTTATTTGATCAAAACTGGACTATTGGTCACTGGTCTATAACTCTGCCAGGACCTTGGCCTTAAAGTTACTGGACCCCATTCATCACCAAGGATGTCAGCTCTGCAGTGGATTTCACCATGGATGAGGACACAGCGGAAAACGAGTCGAGGATTTCGGAATTGATTGAGCAGCTGCTTGAGCAATACAGTCAGTTGCAGTTGCAGAGCCGTCAGTCGATGGCTTTAAGACGACGGCAGAGAGAACAGTGAAAGAGTGACAGTTGGCATGGCCAAGCTTTTACTTAGAAGGGCGAGTTGGGTGGCATCAACCATGGTCAGTCTCTATCAAAATGATTACTGCCTCGTTGGTCATTGTAAACTCTCGAAAAGAGTGAAGAGAAAGTGAAGGGGAGCAGCCAAAGAGATCAAAAGCAGTAAAAGAATGACTAGATTTATGAAAATAAGTATAAACACCAGTATTGAAGAGAGAGTTTGTGATCAAAGAGCATACACTCCACAGAGTGACTCCTTCCATCAATAACAGCACTTCCCCAGAGGGGATTATGTTCATTAAAGTCCCTCAGGATTAAAAAGAGAAAAAAAGACTGTTCAATAAAAGCATAAAGATTCAATTTATTTTAGGTTTCTCTAGGAAAAAACAAGTAGAGCGAGTAGACAGTGATAGTAAGACCCAAGGAAACATGAATGGCTACAGCCTCAAAAGGTTATCAAGTAGCAAAGAAAGAGCAGCCATATATTGCTCAACCAGCAATGCAACATCTCCATGCACTCATCTATTACACAACCTGTCATTGCGGTATAGAGATAAACTGCCAAAAGATAACTATTTGGACAGGTTTCAGAGACGTTTCCTGTAAAGAAAGACAGACAGGATGATAAGAATCGATCAATGCCTTGTTGGCATGTAAATTAAAACAAATAACCTCTATTGTTCCACTGTATAAATGTAGCCATTTTTATTAACGTGAAGAAGAACTGGGCAGCGAGCTCTACTGTTTTCAACCATGTTTTTTTTCTTTATTCTCCCCTGGGTCAAAGGAAAAGGTCTCTGTTGGTAGATTTAGATTTCAGTGGCTAAGAGTGTGAACGAATACTCATTCTATATCACGGGGCCGAAGAAGAAAATGGATCCGAGGAAACACCAGATGCCGGAGCCAAAGGAAGTGATCTGGAGAGCCACTAGAAGGAATGCTGGGGATAAATGTAGTTTTTGACGTTCACTCGTGAACTGTCTTAACTCCAGATGGCAAAGGATTCTTCAAGTTCTTTGAAAATTATTTTGTTGAAGATACAGAGATCTGTCTGCACTTGAACTGTAGCAGTGAATGGACTGCAGTAGCATATGTTCAAGTCTCGGGGTAAGAAATGTTTTTACTCGTAGGCGTCATAGTTCTTGCCACCGCAACGAGAACACGTCAAGGAATCACAACATGATATCTTTGAGTGACCGAACAACCATACTTTTCAATGTTGATAACCTGCTTTGACAGTGACAAGTCAACGCAGGGACATAAACGTCAAAATTAAGACATTGGTCGGCATTATAATCCATCTTTGCAAGTGGAGGTATGCCACACTGCAGAAACTTCTTGAGTTAAAAAACTAGCGAGAATCTCTGACTAGGAGATGTTCTTGGACATGCCGGGCCCTGGACACTTAGACACAAAAATAATAAAGTATGAGATTTAAATTCATAATAATTGTCTGATTGGCCCGGCATGGCCAAGTGTGTTAAGGCGTTCGACTTGTAATTGGAGGGTCGTGGTTTCGAATCCCGGTCGCACCAAATATGCTGGCCCTTTCAGCCGTGGAGGTGTTATAATGTGACGAACAATGTCACTATTCGTTACTAAAATAGTAGCCCAAAAGTTGGCGGTGGATAGTGATGACTAGCTGCCTTCCCTTTAGTCTTGCACTGCTAAATTAGGGACGGCTAACACAGATAGCCCTCGAGTAGCTTTGCGCGAAATTAAAAAACAAACAAACAATAATTGTCTAGTTATCCGGTTACCACAAAGGCCAATAAATAGAATGAATTAAACTGGTAATTTTGTAGGCTTAGATATATACAAGTCACATAATAGAGCAAAAGTAATATAATTACTGTTTTATTTTGTAATAAACCAGTGGTGTAAAAATGTTCTCATTCGTAACTTTTTCAGGAGTCTAGTCGTTCTGAAATTTTTATGACTACATGTTAAATATTTGAAAATTTATTTTTACTGGTAGAAATGGTGGGCAAGAGAAATATAAATATGAAGAGACACTAATAGTTTACACCACTAAGTAACTTGATACAAGAGCGCTAAGTTAAATAGTTTTAGATCTTTTGTTGCGAAATTTGGAACTCGAAGTTTCTTTTAGTGTGGGAGGTAATTAGCCATGTTTGTAGTGATTACAGACAGTCTTGATTAAATATAAACCGTAAATAATTTTCCCCGTTTTTATTATTTTTATAGTAAGTTAATCCTCAGGAAACTGGTATTATTAAAAAACTGTTAAGATTGTGATATAACATTGCAAAACAAATAGACGTGTATTAAACAGAAATATTTCACTTTGGTTTTGGTTTCTGAAACGTTGACTCGTTTGCATAGATTAATAAGGAATATACTTTAGAATAACTTATAGTTTTATTCATCTTCACAAAAGTATTTTGAATATTTTAGCAAACAAATTAAACAGACTGTAGTGTATATTGAGCTTTAAAAGCGGTTTCTGGATCTCCTTTTGTAAGGGAAAATTTTACACTAAGCTAATCAACCTTTAAATATTGAAAGAAAGGTAACCAGAACACAGAAAAAGGCGAAATCTAATCCATATAATCTCTTTGATAGATAGAATTTTGCTGATGTACCAATATTGAAATAGAAAGAAACAAAAATATTGTTAATGTTTGTTTTGTTATTAAGTATAAAGCAATAAAGTAAGCAAATATCAAAATAATTTTTACTAATATAAGCCCAGCACCTTCGTGTAGCTTTATGCGAAATTCAAAAGAAATAAAATATAAGCCCTCAGACTTACCGTTAAGTCACTGTGTCGCAAAAATAGTTATAGTTGATGAAGTTATAAAACCAACATATTAAACAGCATCACCTATCGAAACAATTGATACCATTGTAAACTCTTCAGGTCAATAGAAACTCTGACGAGATTTACTTAGATTTTAATTGTTCTTTGAGGCCATTTTTGGATCTATACCACTAAATACATTGCCATCTTTTTCCTGTAATAGAAGCATTAGGAGTAATTAATCAATTAGGTACTATTTCCAATTTCGCTTAAAATGTCATTCTCGTTCGATTTCTGACTCCTAGAAAACTATTGTGACAGAGAAGACTTATTTTTAAGAACTTTAACCCATCATCAACTTGTATATCTAACTCTTAGAAACCAAGGACCTTATTCAGTCACTGTAAACACTGGAATGTGACTTTTTACACCTAATCCCTTTGTAACAAAAATCCTAAACTCTATTGAACTAGGATACTATTTGTTCTGTTGTGATTTTCAGATAATGCTCTAGAGCTGACATCTGAGGCATTTCTTCTACACACAATAAGATGATAATGAAATTAAGCCATTACCCAATAGTAAGATACGTTTATGAACTAAATAGTACTTATTTTTCTGGGAAGTCCAACCATCACAAAGAAACTATCCTCATCTCACTTGCCATAAGCACAAGAAATGTTCTTTCTCCACCTCACATAAATCATCCTCCGATCGAAAGCATGAAAGTAATTCATCATCTTTTTCACGTTGTAGTCTATATCTACAGATAATCACCGACATAATCCTTCGAATAATCCTTCGCCTTTATTTATATGCTGTAAAACATACAACAATCATTCCACTGAGATATTTAGAGCAGAAATAATATGATACAGATTTAAAAGCAATAATATAAAAGCACATGCCATGGTAGTTGAGATGCATTTCATGAAACCTTTCATGCATGAAAATAGATCGTTAGAAAAAATATAAATAGTTGTTTCATGAAATAATTAGACCTGAAATTCTTGGCCACCTTCATACATTATTTGTCAAATATTTATCTCAAAAGATGTGTTTGTCAAAAATCAAAATGTTGTATAGTAAAATTACTAACATTATGAGTGCTACAATATACTTCATCATACCATCATGAGTGTCAGGACTTCAGGTGGTTTTCCCAAGTTGATTCTAAGCTATTGAAAATAGACAACTATTAACACTTACATTTTTCAGACGTAAAGAAATAGTTTTACTATATTTTTTCTTGTACTTGTTTTTTTGACATTTCGTAACAACAAAGCTCAAAACAAGTAACACTGAGGTAATTTGAAAATTAGTTAATCTATAGATACACTGAAACCTGGATTAAAAGAAAGTTTATGGTGTAATAAGTTTCTTATCTAATATTTTTGTTGTTTATTAATGTTTTTACAACCATTAATTGGCCCGGCATGGCCAAGCACGTTAAGGCGTGCGCTTCGTAATCTGAGGGTCGCGGGTTCGTGCCCGCGTTGCGCCAAACATGGTCGCTCTCCCAGCCGTGGGGGCGTTATAATTTGAAGGTCAATCCCAATATTCGTTGGTGAAAGAGTAGCCCAAGAGTTGGCGGTGGGCGGTGATAACTAGCTGCCTTCCCTCTTGTTTTACACTACTAAATTAGGGACGGCTAGGTGCAGTGGGCTAACAACCTACTCACTTAAAAAAAACCGAAGTGATTGCGGCTCTATGTTACTTAATGCAATCGACTGGCAGATGATGATGATGATTGCAACAATTAATTAAAATCATTGCAAGAGTTGAAGAGGTGCAACATTCGTAGAGTGATGATTGCATAATTGTTTGTTTTCCTTGTTTGTTTTTGGAACTTCGAGCAAAGCTAGACGAGGGCTATCTGCGCTAGCCGTCCCTAATTTAACAGTGTAAGACTAGAGGGAAGGCAGCTCGTCATCATCACCCACCGCCAACTCTTGGGCTACACTTTTACTAACGAATAGTGGGATTGACCGTCACGTAATAACGTCATCACGGCAAAAAAGACGAGTATGTTTGATGTGACCGGGACTCAAACTTGCGACCCTCCGTTTACGAGTTGAGCGCCTTAACTACATGGCCATGCCCGGCGAATTGCATAATTGGGTTTGATGTTTTGGTTCACATAAAAAAAAAGTGAAATGAAATATTATTACTTGATTTTCAAAGAGCTAGTTATAAAACCATAAAACATGATTTATCAATTGTAAGTAATGATAATGTGGCACAAATCTCAGAAATTTGTTAAATTTATTTTAATTTAAGTCAACCAGGTTCCTAAAATAGAAAAAGGATTTCTTATAAATATGCTGAAATAAAAATTGGTCTCTCAAATGACAATAATGGCAAAGATTGGCTAAGATATTAAATATGTTTATCTTCGACGTTTGTAAAAGTAATTATTAACAACGTTCCTGACTCCAAACATACAACGTGAATACTGGACAACGTTCCTGACTCCAAACATACTACGTGGATACTGGAATTTACCTGAATCATTGCAGATGTTAATTTCTTGGTGATAAGTGAAAAAACAACAATTAGTTAACACGAGATGCAGCACCACAATCAGATAGTTTTCTCACAGGATTTTAAAGAAGGTGTAAAATCAGATGTGCAAGCTTTCTTTTTGTTTGTAATTAAGCACAAAGTTACACAATGAGCTATCTGTACTCTGCCCACTACGGATATCAAAACCTGGTTGTATATCCGAAGACATATCTTGGTAGTTCAATCGTCAAGAGCATGAGGCTGAAAATCACAGAGTTGATAACTGTTATGTAAATGTCATGTAAATGTTTTGTAAACGACAACATGTCGTGTTGTGTTTAAATTTTCATTTCTATTATTTATATTTCCATATTTATATTATTGTTTCAAAGCTTAAACCAATAAAATAAGTTGTTATTCATTTAAAATAACATTTAGAAATTTTTAGAATTAGGTAGGTCAATCAATTGACTATAAATGGAATGTGGCGACCTAGTGTCTAGACGACAAGTCTCGTGCAAGAACGGACATGCGCGGATTTCTCTGGAATGTTGGGAAGTTACGCGATGGTTCGAGAAAAGAGGCCTACAAATATATAAACAAACGAAAATGTGAGAAAGAGTGATTAGTTTTTATTCGAAGAGGAGAAGAGTCAGTCATTTGTTTGTATTTGATTCAAGAAATAGTGTCTTTGTTCGAGAAATTGTAAACGTTTGCTGTGTGTTTATTCAACTTGAATTTGTGACTGAAGCTAGATCTACAGAAGCTGTGATTTTATTTCGTCAATCTCTACGATTTGTTCGAATTACTAGTTATACTGAAGGTCAACACGTGTGGAACTATTTAGGGGAGACCGGGAAAATTGGAAGGCGATAGATAAGTTTGAGACGTTCATCGGAGGCATCGTGAGGGGAACTTCGTCGAATTTATTGAACTGTGAATTGTTTCTGGACCTCTCCATTCAAACTTCGGTATTTCATCGTGGGACCAAATTCACACCCTAGACCGGAATTTTGGATTTCTGATCTGAACTTTTGGACTTTCATTCTAGATCATATTATTAGATACAGGCCAGTACCATTTTGTATTGTAATTAATTTTGAAGGTTTAAACTGAATATCTGTCATTGTTATTATATAAGCTTATTGTAATAAATTATACAAGCTGTTATCTGTGTCTTTCTGTTGCGTTTAGTCTACGAAAAACATAAAACATAAAAAAACGTAACATAACGTTACTTCTATTTTTGAATGAGAGTGGTAGACGTTGCCTTAGAAGGTTTAGGCTAGAATTTCTAACTTCTATAAAAGGAAAACTTTTAGAGTGTAATCAAATGATATTTACAAATCATACAGTGAAGTATAGTAGCACAAAAGAAAGCCAACAATCTTTAATCTTACTGATCTGTTATTCTTTTTACAGTTGTTGTCTGGACGATGGAATGTATATGGTCATATACAGAGGCTTCTGAAAGGCGATACATCAAGGGCTTTGAATTTTTAATTCGTTGCTCGAACACAATAATATCTCTCGACTTGCAACCCAACTGGATCTCATGGAAATATTTCAGGATTGAGAATATTGTTTTTTGTCAGTTTATGAATATTAAGAACTACCTATAGGCTACTTTTTCCCCAATACTGTTGAGTTTAGAGACAACCAAATTATGTGAGAAAGCCACAGACATTTAAGAAAATAGTATGTTTTATCATCCATCTTAATCAATATGTAACGAAAAATATCTACCAGGCCTCCATAGTTTTGAAAACACATGTGTGTTCTCTTATAGCAAAACCACTTCGAGCTATCTGCTGTATCCACAAAGGAGAATCAAAACCTTAATTTTATCGTTGTAAATCCTTAGACTTACCCCTGTACCAGTGGGGGACGTTTTGAAAAGACATAAACAGGTATAGACATTTAATTAGATGTGAGATATGGTTTTAGAAAAAGCTATCATGAGAAGGCAGTGTCGTTCTTCTCTGAAAGTCACTCAAGTTAATTGGATGAAAACACAGTGATGATTCAATTTATGCTTCATTTTAAATTAATAGTAAAGATAGATGAAGTATATTTTTTCCTAAATCACCCTTAAACACTTTTCGTCTTATCAGTATTTAAGTTTCCATAAACTTTTGATGAGGTGTCAAACAAAAGACGAGTTAAAGAAATTAAATCTGTAGGGATTAGGGAATAGTAGTTGATTGGTTTGGAGTAGAGAAAACAAAAGGTTGATGGAGTTTAAGAAAACTGTATCATTGTACCTGTCTTGTGCTTGTGTAATCAGTTCTACGGACTTTGATTTGTCTTACTTACATTAATGATATTAATGTAGAAAAAAATAATAAATTAGTATTACTTCGTAAATACGTTGAACTATTGGTATGTATAAAAGTATCGAAGTTAGTGGATTATTCCAAAGTGGCTTAAATCAGTTGGCAAACTGAACAAATATTTGATATAAATAACATTTAATTACAGTAAGTGCAAGTTAATGCATTTGATTTGTCATAATCTAAACTATATGTTTAGTACTGACAAGAGCCAATCAGAAGTGTGAGTAGAGAAAATGTCCATGTTATAGTGGTAAATATGATTCTCTAACCATTAATATATTGCTAGTAATATCACTTGGAATACTGCATACAGTTTCTGTTTTCATTCTTCAACTGACTTATTGGAAAGGATTTAGTGATGAGCTACTAGAACTGTTTTCAGGAGATGTTAGGGCTATGTTATTAAGATCATTTAAGATACATATATACCTTCTACAGAACAAAATGTGAAAGAAAGTATTTATTTTACTGGTATTTAAAAGATTATCTAAGGAATGTATAGAAAAAAGGCATTCGATTTTTTTGTGATACATTTGGAAGAAAACTAGACAAGAAGACACGAGCTTAAAATTTCAATGGGACAGTGTAAGGTCCAACTGAAGCAGTTTTATTTTTCCAGCAGATTTATTGACTTATGGAATGATTAGCTGTTGATAGTAAATGACCAAATTATACCTTGTTGTTCGTAAGTTATATTTTTGTTTTTTATTATTGTTTGCTTTGTTAACATAATTGCATAACGGTACAAATAAAAGAAACAAACAAAGTGAAACTAGAAACTGGGTTTCGATACCCGTGGTGTATGTCCACAGACGTACCACTGTGAGACACAAAAAAGTTTTCTACGCCAGCCATCTCTCACTTTCAATTAATCGACTGGAGGCAAGACAACTAGTTAATTAGACACCGACAAATGATAAACTCAAATAAAATAGTTGAATGTGACTATAAATCTTATTATGTACCGACTGTGCAGCAACATGACGCGAACCATAAGCCTTCAGATTCACAAATCAGTATTTTAGCAAGATTATCTCACCTGGCTCCTTATTTTTGATGAAAATATCTCCGTCACACGAAATATATTCGCCCTTTCAGCCACGGGACGTTATAATGTTACGGTTAATCTCACTATTCGCTGGTAAAATAGTAGCCCAATATTTGGCAGAAGGTAGTGATGACTATCTGTCTTTCCTCCAGCTGCACACTTTAATGTAAAATCATTGTGAATGAATATAGTATGAAGCGATAGTATGTCAAGACAAAACTCGCCTATTGATTTTGGAGATTTGCAGAGCATCTTTGAATGTGTATACCATATTCTGCCTCCATATATTTACATTACCTTTGTGACTAAATAAAAATTAATAATTTAGATTGAAGGCAGTCACTAAAGATCATTAATAATACCTTGTGCATGTTCCATACACTAATTTAAGCATGTCAGAATATTCATAACAAAAAAGTAATTATTTTATCTATAAAACGTATTTTATTTTTATTCGTGGGCTTGCAACGTTGTCCAATATAGTGTATTGATAACTGTTTTATTATTATCATTTACAAATTCATAACAACTCACATGTTTTAACATTCTGTGTAAGGAAAGATTTGGACTTTTATTTGTTCATTTATAAGTTTTGCATAAATTCTTTCTTTATCCAAATCAAGACGCCAGAATTATTATGGAATTTGAGATTGATCAATGAAATAGAACCATGTGACCATTTTACTAAGAGCTACGAGGTCTTAGACAATTCACTCGCATTCTGAGGTACTATTGGTAATCTTAAAGGCAATCAATTAGGTTGTGGCAGGTCATTCATATTCTGAGTTGCCAGACAACTTCATAACGTTTCTGAGATACCAAGTAACGAAATTACAGCATGTTAGCAATTGCTATGCAGTACTTTTGTTTTCATAACCTAATTCGCCAACATTGTGTCTTGAAGACGACAACGTTTCAAGATGGATTAGTATGTACTACAGTGGTTAGAATCCTCCTTACTGTAACTAGGTTTTCAACCATACAAACATGAATGGAACCATATGAATTAACACAACTAGTAAAATATGTTCAATGAAATGTCATGGAGGTAAGGAAATTGAAGTTGCACTGTAGTTCATTTGAATGTATATTTACATTAGAAGTTGGCTTAGATAAATAATGAAGGACAAGGTACCCACTGTGAAAAACACTCGGGAACCTGAGTCCTATTGAGGTTAATAATAAACAAAAACAATTTGTATTGAAGTGTCCACAGGTACTAAAACAGACTATATTCTTTTATAAATTGTGGACTTTTCATATATGTGAACCAATGTTTGTTTAGCCAGTCGAAAAGTAGAGACATTAGTAATATACTATAAACGACTTTACAATACTATGGAAACAATGTAAGTAGTTAGGGTTGTACGCTTGTAGCAAAATGATGCTGCAGCCTTATGTTCAGATAACCATCACGTAATTTGTTGTCAAATGAATGTTAACATAACTATCACGTAATATATTGACAAATGGAGATTATATAACTATTACGTGATACAGTTACGACAAAAAGTGTTCGTACCCCAGCGTCGTGAGTTTTTCCTCGTAACACACATCTACATAATTTTTATATATATTTAACGATAAATAAATTGTTTAGAAACAATTAACAAAACATAGGGGGGCAGAAAGTGATTTTGCGTCTAATTTAATGGTCAGTTGTGTAGCCTTTCAGGTAAAATACTTGGCACAATTTCTCCTCATAGCCCTCTGTGATCATTTGACAATACTCGACTGGTATTTTCTTCCATTCTTCTTTACAGAAGGCCTCCAACTCTTGCAAGTTTTACGGATGACGCTGATGAACCTTGGTCTTCAACTCATGCCAAACATTTTCAATTGGGTTGAGATCGGGTGACTACGATGGCCACTCCGGAACGCTTATATGGTTTCTCTGCAACTAGAATTGCACATATTTCGATGTGTGCTTAGGGTCATTATCGTTCTGCAAGATCCAACGACGCCAAAGCCGTAAGTTTCAGGCATCATTCTTGATATAAGTGCCTAATATATGAACGTACTCTTCTTTTTTCATAATTCCGTTGACGCAATGAAGGCTGCCTACATCAAAAGAGCTGAAGGAACCCCATAGCATGATAGACCCATCCCCGTGTTTAGCTGTAGAGAAGGTGTTCTTTGGAAGATTTTGTTCCCCCTTCTAACGAAAAATATTGCGAACATCATTGTGGCCGAAAAACTCGATTTTAATTTCGTCTGACTAAAGAATACTCTTTCAATAGGTAAAGGGTTTATCTACATGCTTTCTTGCATACTTAAATCGTGCTTCTAAATGAATAGGCTTTAAATATGGAGTTCTACGATGACGGCATGCTTTGAACCCAGAAGAGCGAAACATGTTCGTAACTGTAGAGGTGCTCACTTTTGTTTTCCTTATCAATTTCTGTATGTCATAACGTGTTAAACAAGGGTTTCTACTAACTACTCTGAGAACCTTTCTCTTGGTTCTCTTTGGAATTTTGGTGGGGATCCGGAACGAGGGAAATTAACAGTTAATCCTGAGAGCTTAAACTTGGCAGTTACGCTTTAAACAGTAGATTTCGGCACATTAAGTTTTGAAGCAATACTGGAAAGAGACATACAAGACTTATATTTTACAATAATTCGTTTTTTTTAGATCACTGAACAGTTGTTTTCTTTTCGCCATGATGAACAAACAGATAATGGCGGAGACGGCGCTAAATTACCGGAAGTACATTTTTTTCTGGCTAAATTCCAATAATTATGAACCCATTGTCTAGTTCTGGAATGGTAAAATGTAGTTTATTCGCCAAACTAAACAAAATTTTCACAAAAATATCAGTTTTTGTCACACGTTCTGAACTGTACAAACACTTTCTTCTCCTCCTATTTTTGGTTATTCGTATATAAACAGTTTATTTGTCGTTTAATTTACATACAATTATGCAATATTTATACTATATTGTACTTCTATTAGCCTAGTCTTAACACTTTTTAAGTTATGAACAAAAAAACACTCGGGACGCAGAGGTATAAACACTTTCTGTCGTAACTGTATGTCGACAAATGGATGTTATATAACCATTGCATTTTAAGCACCAGAGTTTGTGGGCGTTTCAGGAAGAGGTGCCAGATGCTGCTGCTGTATTTGGAAAGGAATGGTATAGAGAGACTAATATTTAATAAACTGTTATTATAGACTGATGTTGCCACTAATGTTCTATAGGCAGACATTGTTACTAAGGCGCTATAGAAAAGTGATATTACTCACTGGCGGATCTTAATAAGATTTATAAGCAAATGGCGTTACTGAGAGTATTGTGTGTGTTTTGAGAAGAGAACAAGTGTTACTTTACTTCCGTAAGATTGCAAACAGTTGTCAACTTGTCTGAAGCTATGTTTATAGTTTTCATTTATGTACTTAACAGTATTCCTCTGTTTTATAAAAACGAGTAGAGTTACTAGGTAAACTATGTTACCAAAATTAATGTTGGTAAAGAAAATGTCCCTTATGTAAACTTTAGTTCAATAATTTTCACTTCTATATTTACAGTTCTGTGCAAAAGAGTTAGGACAAGAGAATATTTTGTCATTATTTCCATTTTATGGGCATAATTCTTTATATTATTGGTCTATTTTGATAACTGTATCCGTTAGGGTTAGAATACTTATCATCCTTTGGAATTCCTATATCCTTCCACTTGGTCTTCACTATAAATAATCACTGACAAACACCAATTCTATAAATATTTCACTCTTGACTTAAAGCAAATGCTAAACCAACAGATCACACTTTATTTGAAATAAATGGCTTAAAACAAGTCCAACTATGATAAATGTAAAAAGTAGAGAAACTGGAGATTCATAAGGATTTCCTTCAAGGAAAATTAAAAGGAAGGAAAACACAGCAAAAACTGAAACTTTTTGTTGACTATTTATGGACCCCAAAAAAAACAGCTGTGCATATTCGGTTAGCTGAAAAATATACATGTATAAATTATGTATACCTGTAGGCAGTTTTAAGTAAATCTCCTAATTTCTCTGATATTATAAATTGTTTCTGAAGTTCTCGGTAAAAAAAAATAATGACAGGTTATTATTAGAACAGCAGTCCAAAGTTGTTTATCGTGTGAGAAAATCAAATAAGTAGGCTTTCGCCTTCACTTAACTTAGTTTGTAACTTAAATAAATTGAAAGCTAATAATTTACTTTTTAACTAAAAAAGTGTAAAAAAAAATCAGTAGATGCATTTCTCATTGTATAAAGTTCCCTCCAGCTCTCTTTTCAGGCCGACCTAGTGTTTCTAACTCGAGAACTATAAAAACTTTGCTCACATAGGACTAAAGACGTCAATCTAATTCACACGTCCCCCGTAAACCACTTAGGAAGCAACATTTAAAACTCAATATACAAAACAATGTATTATTACATGGATCGCAAAGCTCGTCCCTACCCCTCAAGAGGGGGAAACCTCCCTATCATGTTTGCAAATTAAATACAATTGCATACGAAAATAAATGTTAACAATAGAAGTACAAGACATAATGTCATAAAATTCTGAAAATATTGAATTGAACCCTTTAGAAGAAGTTCAGTTTGTTTTGAATTTCGCGCAAAGCTACATGAGAGGTATCTGCGTTAGTCGTCCCTAACTTAGCTGTGTAAGACTAGAGGGAAGGCAGCTAGTCACCACCAAACACCGCTAACTCTTAGGCTAATTTTACCAACGAATAGCGGAAGTAATCGTCACATTATAATGTCTCCACGGCTGAAATGGCGAACATATTTGGTGTAACGGGGATTCGAACCCATTACCCTAGGATTAAAAGTAGAGTGCCTTAACCACCTCGCCATGGTGGGCCCTTTACAAGAGGATAGT
The DNA here is from genome assembly GCA_011833715.1 of Carcinoscorpius rotundicauda. NCBI lineage: Eukaryota > Metazoa > Arthropoda > Merostomata > Xiphosura > Limulidae > Carcinoscorpius > Carcinoscorpius rotundicauda. Next base: position 22,963,262 of record CM022405.1, on the reverse strand, counting down.
TTAACAAGCTACGCCAGTAAACAGAAATAAAATAAGCCCTTAAATAAAGAAAGAGTAGTATGAAAACTACATTTAATACAGATAGCTTATCCCTTCATTTAGTTGCAGAATAACATAATACACAAAACATAAAAAATACAAAAACAAAACTGTTGAACGAAGAAAGGATATTGTAGACTATAACACCTTGAAAGGATAGAACTGAAAATGTCAGTTTTACTTGAAACTAGGGATAACTAAGCATTAAATACGAGAAATAATAAATTGTATATATATAACTTTTAAAAGTATGCGTGTTCTAGCTTAAATACATTAATAGTGTGGCAAAAAATATATATGTAGAAAATTAACTGTATAAAATAAATATATATAATGATTTAACAAACATTTAAAATTAAGATGGAAGAAGGTAGAGCGACTTAATGAAAGTAATCCCAAAAGCAAGTTTGATGCTTCTAGGGCTGATCTAGTGGGCAATCTCTTTAGCTCTCACAAATGCATTTTGAGTGTGTAGAAGATTCCGTAAGAATTGAGGCACTTATTCTTCTAACTATATTAGTGGATCTTGTCTCTTCAGCAAATGATCTTCCAACAACTGATTATACAGCGACTATACATCTTTCTGACTGCCTCATCTCCGAAACAGCACTTTGAAACTTTTCTCTTTTGCAGCATGAATTCCTGTAGAAAACAACCACCTTATCCAATATTGTTTTCAGGTGCCATAACTATATGACTGTTGAAAGTGAACATGCTGGTATCAACCTTATTAGAGATTGCTGTCACAGGTGATGTTGCCATTACTGATAACACATTCAATGGTAAATATCACTTTGGGGGTGGTCTAAATGAACTTGGTAATGGAAGTGGTTAAAAGAATAGTTCATCAAAATCAGATATCCTTTTATTTATTGGTCTCAAGAGTGGGAAACTCCTTCTTGGACGTAGGATTTCGTGGTTCTACCAAACGTGTGCACCTTTACTATTATGATAATCTGTTTTTGCAAAGCATAATGTCCATATGAAGGAAATTTTTCTTGACTTTCTACACTACTCTGACGTGTTTAGTTTCACATAATTCTTAGCACTTTTGTTCAGTTCCTGCACATTGGTATATATCCTATTAGAGGTGTGATAGACAACTAGCAAACTGGCACAACGTATATCACTGGGTGCTTCATCTCATTTTTCCTGGCTTTTAGATGAAAATGACCAATGATGAGGTACGTAGTAATTTTAGGACATTCTGGATTGTTAATAAGTCCAAGGTGATTGTTTTCAGCGTTTACATGTGAGATACATAATCGATTAATACATCTTTATGACTTGTATTCAAATACATTGAATTAAATATAACCAAGGCAGCATGACAGACGCCATCAAATATTGTACAGTATGAAAAAAGAAACGTCCTTTGATCTCAACAATTTGAACATGTATATGCAATAGAAAATACTAAAAATGTCAATACTGGTCAAAACTTTAGCTAGTCAGAAGGATTGAGAATTTGATCTTAAATAAGCAAAGTCAGGAACAAAATTTCAACAATTCCTAATTGGCAAGAAAATATATATAAAAAGTGCAGAATAAATTTGTAATATCTTCGTTAAAAATATAGTTTTCCATTGAGATAAGACAAAAACAACAATAAAACTTCGGGGTAACGATTCTTGTCGTGACATGACCCCCATGGATTACCCCAACCACAGGCCACAAACTCACTATAACCTCAGCTTCCTCCAGTGTTCTACACCTCTTCAAGTCTCCCCTACATTTTGTTTCACTATTTTTTGCCAGTTAACGAAAGAATTGGAAGAGTGAAAGGTTTCACAGCAGCGTCTTATAATAATCAAGCACTGCTTGGATTTCACCATGATATCTTCAACTATAAAGATTCGTTATCGACTACTTCTCCTTTATCTATTATCTTTCATCAGCAACAAACTCTGTGCAAAACAAAAACAGCTTCTTTTTATGAATGTTTCATATCTCATCTCCAAGATAACAGCCTCTATTTTCATGCAAAACTAGGCTTGTACTAATTTACTTTAACAATAAATCCATTAAACTGGGTTCTTAAAATATTTTATATGTAGAACAAAATACCCCAGATACACCAGTTACGATTCGAATTAGTTTAATGTCGCCACTTGCCTTTTAATATCGTATAACTAAAACACAAACCACTAGCACATCTCTTGATAACACGCAAGTACAGAGCAGCTTATGTTGCTCTTATCTCCGCTAGTCAAAATCAATATCTAAAAACTAAAATATTAACTTTCTTTGCATTAATCAAACTCAACAAGCAGTCTTGCTGGTTTTTTTCTGTTTACCTATTAGACAATATACACACAGTTAGTTTCATACGTTGCCTCAACAACGTAATAAAATGTTTGTTCCCCAGAACTGGATGTTCAAATGTGCTCTTTGTGTGTTGATTTATTTTTCCCTTTGAACAACACGAATGACTAGATTTATACAAACGTTCACACATGTGTGTGAGACCTTATACACAGGTAACTACAAATGTATATTCTCGTATACATAAGTATCCAACTAAGAAACATGGCCATGTACACAAATAATTTGTGACAAGTCATCTCAGCCATGTGTGGCATAACTTGGCTAAGTTATTTTATTCTGAAAGGTATGATAATATAACTTGGTGCCATCTATGAATGGTAATGCTCAACTAATTTTCTCAGCTTGCGAAAACACTTTCTGGAGGAATTTATCAAAACTAACATTCAACCAAAATGTGTTTCAATATTAAAAGTTTTCATTCTGCCAGTACCTTATACAGCAGCAAGCTTGTTCTACAAATCCCAGCTCAACAGAGAAGCATTATACTGACAATAGATCTCTCCTCTCTGCACAACATTATGAATCCTTTTATACAAACTGACGCCACTACAGAAAAAATAATAATATTTGCGTCGAAGATTACTCAGATGGTGAAAAAAGTGAAGCCATAACACTCATTTCAGTTCTTGGTGTCCCGAACCAAATAACTGTCCTAACTATGACATTACGTGGAAAGTATACAACGTAATGCAATGCACTGTATTACTCAGAGGCTAAAAAAAACAAAGCATGACCAATGGCCATTCTAGTTGAAACAGGAGAGACACTACAATTGGTTCAGAAAACCCACCTGAAAACTCGGTTTCAATAGATTTTTTTTCATCTATGACGGAATCACGTAATTTGGCAGCTTGAATTTTGCTAGTGGACCCATGGTACACCTCGAATTGTACGTAGTGGGATGCGATCCATCGTTGCCATGAGGCAAAACACAGACCATGTGTGGTCAAATCTCATAATGGACCCTGCTCAAACTACAACCTTCAGTTGTTAAGATAGTTTCTATTTTTGTTGTGGGTTTCTTTTGTTATTAATACTGAAATTTCAATAATGAAGTTGAAACACGTTTTTGTACGATAAATGATTAAATGAACATTATACAGACAAACATATCATACTATGCTAATGAAAACAAATGTTAAAGATTTTTTAGCAAATTTTACATTTCATTTTACAAACATGTTTATTTTCAAGATTAAGATTACTATCCTTCTGTTAATTATAGAAAGGCTAAAAATCCGCTAGTCCACCTCTATATTGATATTTTTATTTTTATTGGAGGGCAATGTTTCAGTCTGTGTTATAAATTCAGTTGTTTTAAAGCTAATTTTGTTATTTACAGTTATATTGCTGCTAAACAACGGAAATTAATTCCAAGCCTAAAAAATATTACATCAGAATTGTAGTTAACAGTTAGAGATTATAACTGATAAAAAAATGGCATATCGAATAATGGAACTTCATAATAAATAAAGCTATTCCAATGAAAAATTACAATTTTCTACTGTCAATACAAACATCGTATATTAAATAATATATTTGAAATAAAAGGCTGTTAATTGTGTAATCGCTCAAGAAGCTCGATTCCGCTTTTGTAACTGTCCATTTCTGGCAAAATGAGTCAAATCAAATTCTAAAACCAAGATGCCCAGTTCATGTGCAATATAGAAATTGGATATTTTTGACGATGTTGAAGCAAAATTATGATCAATAATCGTTCAACATTCAAAAGTATTTATCGCTTAAATAAGGAAAGTTTGTTTGAAACCCTATTCCTAAGTAATGTATGAAGTATCATACTCAAATACAGTGACGAGACAGATGCGTAGTGTTTGGTAAACTATATGCTACAGAGTATAAGGGTTGATCATCTAAGATGTGTTGTTTTATACATACATATAACTATTATCCCATAGTGACACAACGACTGTCAGTTCTACATATAACAACAACACCCAGGAAAAACAGAAGTTTCAGCTCCTCAGTGGCACATACTATAACATTGTATGTTTGTTGTTAAGCACAAATCTACACGATGGGCTACATATGCTCTGCCCTCCATAGCTATCGAAACCTGGTTCCTAGCGTTGTAAGACCGAAGACATACCATAACTTTGTGCCACTGGAGGAGGGAGGAGGTATAACTTTATTAACCATATAGAAACTTGAAATTTAAATATACAAGACGAGCTAGAGATCTAAATATCCCACTGAGTATAGCTTCAAAGAACAGTTTGGTTAATTTGTTATAGCTGGACAAATTAGAAGTATTCAGTTATTACATTCATATTTTTCTCATAAATAAACTAAAGATTTTTAAATCCATGGTAATCAGCTAGCTAGGCTAAGGAAAAAAAAATGAATACCAGAGTAAGAATTTCCTTGCTAATGTTAGAGTTAAAAAGTTGCATAGGGTTTTTGTTGTGTTCACCCTCGATTTTAGCATCGTAAGACAGTAAACTTGTCGCTGTCCCATTTCAAGACCACAGGAAGGAGTGAAAAAAAGGTGATAAATCATCTTAACATCTGTCTTTATATGTAACTAGATATAACAAAGTTCATTCTTAAGTGTATTAGTGAACATTTTTCACTGTGTAAAATTGGGAAGTAATAGTAAAAGAAAAATAAAGTTTTGAGAGTGAAGTTAAAAATGACACCAAGCAAATTTATGAATTATGATAGACAGTAAAACAAAATAAGATCCTGCTAAAAATAAATTAAAAGTAATCTCATATCGAAATAGTAATACGTACACAAAACTAGGAAATTAAAATATACATATATATTCTTTGATGGATTGATTTGTTTTGAAGTTCCTGTAAACCAACAAAAAAGGAACAAAACGTAATTTTTTTTATCTACTTAGGATTGGTTTTGTTTGTTTTGAGTTTCGGGCAAAGCTACAGGAGGGCTATCTGCGCTATTCGTCCCTAATTTAGCAGTGTAAGACTACAGGACAGGCAGCTAGTCATCACCACCCACCGCCAATTCTTGAGTTACTCTTTTACCAACGAAGAATGGAATTGACCACCACATATAACACCCCCATGACTGAAATGGCGAGCATGTTTGGTATGACGGGGATTCGAATCCGCGGATTACGAGTCGAGTGCCTTAACCACCTGTTATGTAAATGTCATGTAAATGTTTTGAAAACGACAACATGTCGTGTTGTGTTTAAATTTCCATATCTATTATTTACATTTTCATATTTATATTATTGTCTCAAAGCTCAAACCAATAAAATATGTTGTTTTTCATTTAAAATAACATTTAGAAATTTCTAGAATTAGGTTGATCAAATATATGACTATAAACGAAATGTATGGCGGCCTAGTGTCTAGACGTTGAGTCTCGTGCAAGAACGGACATGCGCGAATTGCTCTGGAGTTCTGTAGAAGTTACGCGATTGTTCGAGAAGAGGCCTACTAATATATAAACAGACGGAGATGAGAGAAATAAAAAGAGTCATTAGTTTTTATTCGAGGAAAAGAATAAGAAGAGTCAGTCATTCGTTTGAGAAAGTTTAAGTGTTTGCTGTGAGTTTATTCAACTTGGATTTGTGACCAGAGCTAGATCTACAGAAGGTGTGATTTTGTCTCGTCAATCTTTGCGATTCATTAGAATTACTGGTTGTGCTGAGAATCGGCACGTACGGACTGTTTAGGGGAGACTGGGAAAATTGGAAGGCGTCAAGTTTGAGACGTTCATCAAGAAGCACCGTAAAAAGAACTTCGTCGTTCTCCATTCAAACTTCGGTATTTCTTCGTGGGACCAAATTCACACCCTAGACCGGAATTTTGGATTTCTGATCTGAACTTTTGGACTTTCATTCTGGATCATTATATTGGACACAGGCCAATACCATTTTGTGTTGTAATTAACTTTGAAGGTTGAAACTAGTACCATTTTGTATTGTAATTAACTTTGAAGGTTTAAACTTAATATCTGTCATTGTTATTATATAATTTATGTTATATCTGTCATATATATAATAGCTTATTGTAATAAATTATACAAGCTGTTATCTGTGTCTTTCTGTTGCGTTTAGTCTACGAAAAACATAAAACATAAAAAAAACGTAACACCACCTGGCCATGCCGGGGCTGTTTGAGTAGAAAGTGACAAGTGTGTAATTTTTAAAATAATGTCTGTTACAATAGTTCGTAATAGCATTTATATATCAGACATGATCTAAAAACGCATGTATAGTTTTCCAACGAAATATAGACTAGTAATACAAAAGGTTTTATTATTTATTGTTTGTGTTCTCAAAACTAATATGATCATAAAGAAAGCTGATATATATATTATTTTCATAGAACATTCCTGTTTCATACAAAATTCCTTGAAGAATTTTGGAAAAATTCCTTAATACATATTTTACAATTTTCTCTGTTTTATCACTTAATATTCTGATTTGTAAAATAAAAGAAAACAGAAATATATCACCCAATGTTCACACTGAGCTGCTTGAAGAAAAATATTTTTCTTTTTTGCTATTAAAGTAAGTTTTGTAGTTATTTTATAAAGTGTAATTCCTTCCGTGTTTATCACTTTTATAAGATATGCAAACTATTTCACTACAAGATAGAGATAAATAATAGAGAAATAAACATAGCTCTAGGATAGTTAACTGTTTGTTTTTTGGAATTTCGCACAAAGCTACTCGAGAGCTATCTGTGCTAGCCGTCCCTAATTTAGCAGTGTGAGACTAGAGGGAAGGCAGCTAGTAATCACCACCCACCGCCAACTCTTGAGCTACTCTTTTACCAGCGAATAGTGGGATTGACCGTAACATTATACGTCCTTACGGCTGGGAGAGCGAGCATGTTTAGCGCGACGCGGGCGCGAACCCACCCTCGGATTACGAGTCGCGCGCCTTACGCGATTGGCCATGCCGGGCCTTACCTGAAGTTCAACTTAAGAAAAAAAAGTGTTTTGTTTTCTTGGTTTCTTTATACTCTTTTCGGATCAATTCGGATTTCAAACATAGCCCAATTATTTTATATATCTTATGTTTCATGGCACTTATGAGTGCTTATGAAAGCTTATGCATTTATAAACTATACCGTTAGCATGCAGGTAAAAAAAGTATGTATTTAAACAAACGGTTGCCTGTGATTTAATTTTTATGTTGTTTACTGCTATCATTGTATTCCTCTGTACGTGAAAAAGCCATCTCAGTCTAAAAGTTGTTGGTTCGAATCCTCTCGTGAAACATGCTCGCTGTTTCAGTCTTAAATATATTATAAAAAGGATGGTCAATTCTTCTTTTATTTGTTAACGGTTACCATAGAATTGTCAGTGAGTGTTGTTGACTTGCTGCCTTCGTTTTATTCCATAATTTAGAAATTAGAGACGGATAGCAAATATGGTCTAAAAAAATCAAATAATTATGTAACAAAATTTTTACTTTTTTCTATTCCTGGGCAAAAAAGTGTTATTTTTTAATTCCTTGTGCCTGAAGTAAATGGAAAAGACCTATTCTTCTCTTAAAACTTTGCTTTTGTGACCTGGGTAATGAAATCTTAAAATTTACCCACTTTCCAAAACATTTCAGGAAATTTCAATGCTAACTAGCTGATAGAGAATTATCTCGAACTTACAAGTATTTTCAAGAACTTTCTAGAATTTTGTAGAATTTACAAGAAATTTTTAGAATGTTGTGGAACTTGCATAAATTTTCTGGAACTTTCCATAGTAATATATATACAGGAGCTCACCACTAACCATTTCTTGCTGCTTAAATGACACATAGACCTATCTGATTATATAAGCGGTTACATCAAGAAGCTTCAAGCATTCTCCAGACGTATTCTGTTATGCATGTGGCCAATTTATCAAGAAAAGAGAGAAAAAAGTACTCTGTGACAGCATATACTAAAATGTGTGAAGCCTACAAGGCATATTTCGGCATGCTTGTCGGGGATCAAGACAAATCCTGGGCAACTCATTTTACCTGTGAGCCCTGGAAAAAACTCTAGAAGGTAAGACAGGCAATTTTGGCTTGCTTTAGTTGTAAGATTTTATATTATACACATTTTAAACCTTTTAAAATTTAAATATCTTTTAATTTATTTTTTAACTTTTCAATAGTGTAGAAAAAATATCACATAAAATATTTTACATGAACCTCTTACACATTAGTTATGCATAAAATAAATTACTCTTTATAATAATAATTTTATTTTGCTTTTTTGCAGAATGATACAGAGGGGAAAAAAGAACCACAAAGTTTGCTATTCCAAGTAATTTGGTGTGAACCGACAGACCACTCAACCAATTGCTACTTCTGGATAGTAGACCCATCCAAATTTCGGGCTGGCAAGAATGCATCTGATATCGTGTATTCGGACCTTCCATCATCCAACGCCCCAGTGCCACACTGCTTTGAGCTCCCTGTACCCACTCTGCTAGAGATAAAAAAGAAGAGAGCAGCAAATCAAAAGACGAGGTAGACGTTAAAGATCCAGATTACAATTTCAGAGGTGCAGCTGGTGAGAGAAACCCATACAACTCCAATCAAAGAGACTTCAATGACTTGATCAAAGATCTTGGTCTACCAAAGTTGAATGCTGAGCTTTTCACACCTAGGCTTAAGGAGTGGGATTCGTTACATGAACGTGTACAAGTCGCAAGTCATTTTTCAAAGTTCTTTACTCGTCAAGATGGGCTTTGCTTCTGCCACAATGAAGTTGGTCTGTGCGAGGCAATTGGAATTACCTTTAACCCAAACTAGTGGCGCCTCTTCATTGATAGCTCATCCAAAAACATCAAAGCTGTATTGCTCCATAACGGGAATAATATCCGTCTCTTCCCTTGGCTTTTTCGGTACACTTCAAAGAGGAATACAACAATGTCAAAGTCTTGCTAAAAGCCTTGAAGTATGCTGAGTATGGCTCGGAGGTTATCGGAGACTTCAAAATGATGGCATTTTTTATGGGTCTCCAATGAGGCTTTACCAAGTTTCCCTGTTATCTTTACCTTTGAGACAGCAGGGACACCACAGCACACAACAACAGGAAACACACTGACCACAACGGACCGAGTTCTCTGTAGGGAGGCAAAATGTCAAGCATAAGTAACTAGTGTACCTCCAGAAGGTGTTCTTCCCACCATTGCACATAAAGTTTTGTCTTATGAAACAACTTGTCACAGCTCTTTATAAAGAGTCTCCAGCCTTCAAGTACCTTCGAGACTTCTTCCCTATACTGTCTGAAGCAAAAGTCAGAGCTGGTGTCTTAATTTGATCACAAATAAAGAAGATTCTGGAGTGCACAGAATTTACAAAATAAGTAGGTTAATTTCTAAATTTCATTATCCATGTCACAAAAGTTTGAAGGGAATAATGGCCATTTTCTGTACTTTTATAACATAAGAATTAAGAAATAACACATACTATCCAAGAACAAAATTTGTGTTGCATAGTGTAATTTGTACCTGTGAATTATGCGATGCTCAGATACGCTGTCGTCCTGTTATGTATATGTGTAAATATTTTGTAAACGACAATATGTCGTGTTGTGTTTAAATTTTCATTTCTATTATTTATTTTTCCATATTTATATTATTGTTTCGAAGTTTAAACTAATATTTTGTTATTCATTTAGGGTAACATTTAGAATTTTCTTGAATTAAGTAGACCAATCATATGTTTGTAAATGAGTGCTGGTGACTTCCTGTCTAGAAGTGTAGTCTCGTGCAAGAACGGACATGCGTGGATTGCTCTGGAGACCTGTAGAATTTTCGCGGTCTTTTGGGAAGTTTAGGCCTACAATATATAAACAGACGAAGATGCGAGAGACAGAAGTGAGATTCAGACATCAGTTTTATTTCAAAAGAAGTGAGTCAGTTATTTGAGAAAGATTAAGTGTTTGCTGTGATTATTCAACTTGGATTTGTGACTGAAGTTAGATCTACGGAAGCTGTGATTTTATTTCGTCAATCTCTACGATTCGTCTGAATTACTGCTTGTGCTGAGAGTCGGCGAATTTATTGAACTGTGAACTGTTCCTGAACTTCTTCATTTAAGCTTCGGAATTTCTTCGTGGGACCAAATTCACACCCTAGACTGGAATTTGAGACTTTTATTTTAGATCATTATATTAGATACAGGCCAGTACCATTTTGTATTGTGATTAATTTTGAAGTTTGAAACTAGTATTATTTAGTTTTGTAATTAATTTCGAAAGTTATAACTTAATAACTGTCACTATTATTATAATTTATGTTATATCTGTTAATAGTTTAGTGTAATAAATTATACAAGCTGTTATCTGTGTTTTTCCGTTACGTTTAATCTACGAAGAACTTAAAACATTAAAAAATACGTAACAGTCCATTACAAAAGATATCAAGTACAAAGAAAACACAAGTAACGGAAGTATTATTTAGAGTACTGTAATGAACATGAACAGCAAAGATAAGCTGCACAAGTAAACAAGCCAATTGGTATCTTTGTTCATGTTGCTTATCAATCGCAGTTTACTGGCTGGCTTCTGATTATTTAAACTCAAACTGGATACCGGAGCTAGTAGGTTTCCAAATAGTCAAGAATAATCACATAAACATAGAACAACAATTTTTGTGTGTGTTCAAAACTGCACAACTGTTACCCACGCATAGCATTACTTTTTTTAAACTGAGAGACTAAACGAAAAACATTTTTGTAACAGCAATCACTGCCAACTCTTGGAATCCTCTAATTTCAAAGTGATATTCAACTATTATTGTTATATTGCGCCCACGGTTTAAACTGGATACAATTAATTAACAGCGCTCACCGCCAATTCTTTATTACTCTTGTCTGAGAGGTTAATAGTATTTAACAGTTTCTAGTCTGTCACACCTGCTGCTCTAAAGTGCTGCTCGCATTTTTATGATTGTGGTGAAAAACCGCAAAGCTAGACATCGCAGTTCAAGCATGTTAAACAATAGGCTACGCTCTACCTAGAGGCAGAAAGAAAATATTAATGTTATACTGCTGGTGGTAAACGTTTGGTGTATGTGCTGGGATTCTTTTACAGTAGGTTTCTGTGACTTGTTGGCGATAAGTGTCAACAATAAATGAACAACACACATTCCACTTGTTTTAAAATAATAGATTCGAAACAAGTCAAAAGCATGTATGGAGCTTCGTTACACTAATGGTTGTCATAGGTGTGACTAAAGCTTTAAAACATTGTATTTTCTTGACAAAAGTCCACACAGATTAGTTCAGTTATTTCAGAACTCAAATAACGAGACGAACTATTATTCTTTTTTTTTCTCACTACAAAATGTATACTAAATTCATTTACATTATGCCGTGGGTTACCCCAGTTGTATATAAAGCTTTAAATAATCGTCTTCTTTTTGTCAAAGTCCACACAGGCGGGTTCAGCTAGTTCATAACACCTTTTGCAAGACAATATTGTTTTTTTTTATTCTGTTAAATTGTGAAACTCACTTTAAAGTTGCTGGTTATGACTTCACCTTCACTAACTTAAGGTTTACCGACTGAACTGGACTTGACTTGCACTCACTTGGTCGGCTATATGTATATACATTTCCCAAAGGAGACCCACAACTTTCTATAAACTATGAGACGCCATGATGCAGTAATACTCTCTTAAACCCTAACAAGAAGTTTCAAGACGTCAAACTATAATAACTGAAACACACACACCACAACTCTTACCAAGTTAAGTAACGTAATTTTTTTAACTATTGCCGTTAAAATAATTACTTTTAACACTATTGTTATGAAAACTAAATAATCATCAAATATTAAATCACTAAGTAAATTAAATATAACCCTTAAGCTAAACTGCTATGTATATCCATCAGCGGCACAATGAAGTCAGACGAACGTCTTGTTCTTGTTTTCCTCAGTCCGTAGATTACTTTTCCAAATAACATACAAGGAGAAGAATTTCCACTCATTCTCACTTGCTGCAAAATATTCCTTTAGCAATACCAATGAAAATAATGGGCTTCTCATGTTTCTCACCTGATGTAATGTAGAATATAAAGGAGCTCTTTTCTCTTTCTCTGATTAATAAACCACACATTTACGAATATTCCATTTTAGGACCAACTGTATATATATTCTTTAGTAAATATCTGCAATATTCCAAACCGAAATTTTTATTTGTTTGAAAAGTTAATCTTGTGTATATTATATTCTTGTAGCTAAATGATAGAGAATATACTAGTACCTTTTGGAACACATATTTATCTCAACGTTACATATTAACCTAAAAGACCTGCAGGCTATGAAATTCCAAACCACACAAGATTCACCTAATAAAGTTATCTCAGAAAATAAACCGGTTAACTTAATCGCTTTACTCTAATGGAAGAATGGTCCACTTTTCAAGACCTCTAGTAACTCACCAATAAGCTTATACCTCTAAAACTTGAGTTTCAATTTTCGCTGTGGTAAAAGCACAGGCTTCTCATTATATAGTTTTATGCCTAACAAAAACACAGATTACTTTCCGATAGCTGTGCATAGTATGATATTAATGTTCAGAAATTAAGCCGGTTTCCATGGCAACTGACTTCAAACATTCTTGCTCTTTCAGCCGTGGGGGTATTATAATATGACGATCAATCCCACTATTTGCTGGTAAAGAATAGTTCAAGAATTGGCGGTGGGTGATGATGACTAGCTGCCTTCCCACTAGTCTTACTCTGCTAAGGGACTACTAGCGCAATAACTCTCGTGTAGCTTTGCGCGACATTCAAGAAACAAACAAACTAATCCAAAAATATTTTTAAGGTTATGAAGCCATTAAATCATTTTACTTATTTCTAAGAAAAATAAACTCTTAATTACATGTATATTTTTGGGCAACACTTAGGTGTACAGAGTATGGTAAATCAAACTGAACAAATACAGAAGTTAATATTCATTTCGTATATTCGCGCAAAACTACCCAAGCTGGACATTCGTAAATACGACGGCCGAGTGCTTGTTAACAGAATTCATGACAGATTTTTTTAAATATTCTAATCGTTGTTGTTGTTGTTGTTTTGAAGTAAGCACAAAGCTACACATTGGGCTATCTGTGCTCTGCCCACCACGGGTATCAAAACCCGTATTTTAGCGTGTAAGTCCGCAGACATACCGCTGAGCCACTGGGGGGCATATTCTAATCGAATACTGGAGTTTGATTTTCACTTTTGTAACATGTCGACAGCAGTTAGACGCAAACCTTGGATCTTTGAGTTTATATTACGACACAGTAACCAATACTCCATGTCAAACCAGAATGTGCTACTTGAAACGTGTAAGACAAATGATACCAGACTCTGGTTAATCTTGTTTGTATTTGACCTCCTACTGCTCTTTTTTATTTCCTGCTCCTAAATAAAATCTACTCAATTACATAGACTTGTATTAGAAATGGAATTTTGCAACGGTTGTAAAAAACCCGCTAAGCAATTATAGAGAAATAGTGAAGAGAGAAGGGAAAATGCCATATGTCTGATTTTGAATACATTTGTATTTTATGTTTTAAAATTTATGAAAAAAAAATGAAAATAAACTTGGATCTGTATTTTCAAGACAACTGCTATGGGTGTTAGCAATTTAATTAAAATAAAGTACAGAACATTGTTTCCACCTTCTTAGGTCATCTTAAGGTTAACATAAAAGTGAATTTTTCATCATCACGAAAAATTTCAACTCTAATTTCTTTTTTTGTTGCATTTACAGTTTATCATATAATTAAACACACCTACCCATAAACAATGTAGTTTCGTATTCACTTTTATACCAATGGTCTCACAAATAATTTGTTATTTTGTTTGTCTTGGGTTTTCATTATTGTTCAGTTTATTTCTAAGTTTATGCTTATAACTTTAAGAAAGCGTACTATCTTCCATTTCCGCGCTTTTGAATATATGTTTTTTTTATTACAAACGCAACTATTTCTCGTAAAGCAATTAAAAAAGTGGTATTATATACCACATAAGGATAATTCCACATAATGGGTTTATTCAGCTAAACGAACCATCAAGAACTGTTTGTCCAGTATGAACAAATTAATAATTCAATGTTGTCATGAAGAAATAGGAATCGTAACGCAAGCATTTTAATAGCAACTCTATTACTGATAAGTAGAGGAATACATACTAGGTCATACTGATTAAAAACTGACTCTTTTTTCAATGCTACTCTTTGTTATTTTAATCATTTTTAATTCTGTGTTTAATCCCCTTTGCTAACAGGTATATCGAACAGATGAATATATGAAAGTTAAAAATAAAACTCGAGTTTATAAAAAAAGAAAAAGTTTTGAATACGTTTATGCACTAAATGTTCTTTCATTGATGCGAATGAAAAACCTTTTGTAAATGTGGTATTCCTAACCTCTTACATCTTGAGACTTGATAACAAGTCCAGAAATGTCGCATTTTCACAAAACGATATAAAATGCAACCTATTAAGTAATGAATATAAGATTTTTTTAAATATATGAAACAAACCAGCTTCTATTTATAGGTCCTCTTATAAAAACATTATTCTGAAACCTAAGGACTTAAGGGTTTCAAACTTTCTGATTGGTTGCCGGTTATTATGTACTATTCCAATATAAGTAATTCTGTGCGAGTACTCCCAAAGGTTCTAGATATGGATCGGATATGATGTTGAGGTCATAGTAATCTTTAGGAATCGAAAGTGCATATCAGGTTTTTCCTGTGTTATGAATTGCACATTAAGGCTGTGTCTTCTGTGCTAAAAATCATGTAGCTGATGACAATATAACATTTCTGTACTATAAAAGTCTTTAAGTAAGATGTTTATTCATATAGCTCTTGTCTGAAAATGGTTATTTTTGGAAATAAGTAAAAATCAGTTTTGGAAAAATGTAGCTAAGAAAAGAGTTTATAGTAAATTATGTATAACATATTGAGTTATTATATTTGTACAAACTAGAAGTAGTGCAGTAATTAGCCTAACATTAGCTGATTTCTCTAGACGTATCCCAAAGTTAAGGATCCGTTAGTAAGTAAAAAGTAAAAGAAGGCACTAATAGCAGCTGCCACTATCTAATATATCCAGCTATAAAAACACACTTGGGTTTTCTTGCATAATTTGGCATTCGTTTGCACGTGTAAATATCCGAAAACCAAACAAATGCAATGTCAAAAATAATTGTGGAAACAAACAAGTAATGCACGTACATTAGTCATAAAAAATAAAGATTGCAGCTAAAAGCTCATTTATTACCATTATATTGTCATATAAAAGGTAAAACAAAGGTATCAAAATAACACTACACACTGTTATAATGCAACCATAGAATTATCAAAGTATGAATATGAAATATTGTTTTGTATTACTTCCAATAACTCAGCCAAGCGGCTTGATTATCGTCGAACCTTTTCATTTTCCATACAAGATTTATGAAGCCTTAACAACATTCATATTAGGACTTTCTAAAAGACAACTGATAGTTAATGGTATTCTTTTCACTTTTTCTAAATTTAGGTGCCATTTTATCAAATTTGTTTCATTCTTCAGATCATTGTATTGTTCGAAGATTAATTCAAACCAGCATTTCACGACCATGAAGGATCCATGATTTGTACAAACCAAAATGTCTATAACAAAAGCAAGCAGACTGCCAACATTATATATAGATATTTCCCACCATAGACTGAGATGAATCCTGCACTTGTACTGGTCTCCAATCATGCTTCTCTTTATATGTTGTAAGTTGTCCGTGATTCTGTCCGTCGTTCAACAGAATTTGAATTTGATAAACAACTTAATTTTGGATCCGTCTGGAAACAGGATTCTCGTCCAGTTTCGTTGTCACCATTGTTTGTAGTTTGATATTCTTTCCACTCTGTTCGCTTTGTTGTTTGGTGAGTACACATTTCTGTCAATGGGTATTTTATGGTTAATATTTACACCTATTAATATGATTAGATTCTTGGCAAGCTCTCTAGTGGATAGTTATATACTTTGTAAAGACACCACCCCTGGTTTCTTAACAGATTTACTTACCATCACCTTGGAGTAGTTCAAAGTTTAACCACTTATGTTAATAACAGTGCTAGTTTCATGTGGCTTCTTCAGAGTTTCCATACGTACCGTACTAAAATATGAAATTTTATTTCACCCAGTGATATGGAGTAGCATTCACAATTTCTAATCCTTTGTCATGTGATAATTCTGTTCTGTAAGCCATGAATGCATTCATCACACTAACCATTCGAAAAATGTAACTATCTGTATTTTTAAAGTGTCATTCTGTTTTGGCTTTCCATGATTCGTTTGCTAATATCCATCCACAATGTAAACTATAAAAATATAACTGTTTGCTGGTATAGTTCAATTTGATGCAATATAAAGAGAACAATTTTCCACATAATTTTACTTTACTCTCATTTTATTCACAGATGTCCATAATTAATTCTGGTTCCACAGATTATGTGTTTTATATATTTGATTTAGAAACGAGAAACATTCACACAGATCCTAATTTCTTTGGTAAACTGTGTGAATTCTTTACAGTTTTTTCATACATTTTAATTATGAGTTGTATGTACTACTACATCTCCATTGTTAATTCGCTGTTTTATTTATTTTTACACAAATAATTTCTGCATGATTGTGTAGAAATGACGAAACGTCATTGGAGACTAGAGAATCAGTTTCTGGTAATTTCTGTTTTCTAATTTGTTGATACATTTTCTTACGCCTACCTTATATTGTATGTATTTTTTCTGCATAATATTTTATTTCATTTCATTAGTAGTTATAATATATATATATTTGTTTTTGTATTGGTGTATCGTGTAGATTCATACAAGCATACAACTACATCAGTCACTTTAATGATTAATGAAATTTTTATATGCAAAAACGGCTCGTTTTGGGTTCAGAAAATATTTTAAATAGAAGAGCGAACAACGTTTCGACCTTCTTCGGTCATCGTCAGGTTCACAAAGAAAGAGGTAACTGACCGGAAGCTGACCACATGTTTGGAAGGGGTTGTATACCTGAGTGTCGCCATTATACCTATATTAATATTATAGATTATTATATATTCAAACATCTAACCGCGCCCTCTACATTGCGACACTCAGGTATACAACCCCTTCCAAACATGTGGTCAGCTTCCGGTCAGTTACCTCTTTCTTTGTGAACCTGACGATGACCGAAGAAGGTCGAAACGTTGTTCGCTCTTCTATTTAAAATATTTTCTGAACCCAAAACGAGCCGTTTTTGCATATAAAAATTCTCAACAAGTGGGTTTCTCGACATCACTGATTAATGAAATAATTCATTTAAAAATACGTATATTTCTTTACATAACCCCTTACACCAAATTGTCATATTTCTAAAGACTTTTGGTTAATTAATTAATTTATTATTAGTCGTCTGCGTAGAAGTAATGTCAAGTTTCATAAACAGCCTCAAGAAACGGTACAAACAGCGAAAGCTAATTAAATCTATGAGGCAAATAAAGTGAGCTTCTATCATTCAAGTGTAAAAGTCTTGATGCTTTATAAATAAGCCAAGTTTTGATAAACTTTAACCTAATTAATTTTTCAATAAACAATTCTTGTTTTTAAAAAAAAATCTAGGCATTTTAATAAAAATACCAGAATCGTATCTGATTCCAAATGTCTAAACTAGAAAAAATGCAACATAATAATGCAAAATTAATTTTATGTAAATACTTCTCATATCAGTTAAGGTACGATAAATATATGACTAAATTCTATATTAGAATAAATATACGGTTTGGTTGGTTCTAAATGAGAATTATATAATGTGTATGTGGGTGCCAAAAGAGTGTTTGTGGAGTATTAATGTATTGTTCACTGTGAATAACGAGTGATTTTAGAAACCAGCTTTCATTCACAACATAATACTGAGTCTTTTTCAATAGATACACGAATTAACCCAGAAAATTATATTCAGAACTATATTAAGTGTAAAACAGAAGTTCAAATATTTATCGTCACTCACAAAACGCTTATCATCATTAATTTGCATTATTCTAAACACAGGCAGATTTTGTATCATTCCATTGAATAAGTAGCTAAATGTAAATATAATTTTTTTAGGTCAATCAAAGTTCGGCATGGTCAGGTGGTTAGGACGCTCAAATTGTAATCTGAGGATCGGAAGTTCGAATCCCCGTCACACCAAACATGCTTGCTCTTTCAGCTTTGGGGGCGCTATAATGTGTGGGCATTCCCACCATTCGTTGGTAAAAGAATAGCACAAGTGTTGTCGTTGGGTTGTGATGACAGGCTACATTCCCTCTAGTCTTACACTGCTAAATTAGAGACGACTAGCGCAGATAACCCTCGTGTAGCTTTGCGCGAAATACAAAAAAACTAATAAACCGTCACTAAAGCTGCACTAAGCTAAGACGTATCTGAAATATGATAACTGAGAGTCTAATACTCAAGTAACTAAGTTCACAACATAATAGTTCCAGCCACGTCTGTAGTCTCTCTCTCACCACTGTGTGTAGGTTTTTCTCTTCTCCTCCTGGGAAAAAGGATATCCATTTTGAGTGAAAAATTTATTGATCCATAAAAATCTTAATTTGAGACAAAGCTTTGAGCTGATTGGCTATCTGTTTTGACAGTTAGCTGTTAAAATATATCTTTCACGATTCCCAAGTCTTGTTACTCCACATCCACGTACCACAATCCTTTGTAGTAATGTCATAGAACATTTTGAAAACAAATTCCTCCTTAAAAAGACTTTAATTTACCGCGCAGTTTCATATTGTAAACAAACTGCATAAAATTTGGTTTCCATAGCAACGTACTGAAGTGTATGTGCAGTTGACAAACACACTCACTGACTGCTCTAAGTTTATACACCATTGAGAATTAAATAATCCTTGTTACATGTATTTCCAAGCCTCTGAGGCTCCGGTTCTCTGGCATCATTAAACTTTGAATTTACACAAATGGTGAAAGCGTCAAGTTAATAAACACACTTTAAAAAGTAACAAAATACAACAACAAAATAACAACAAATCGAGACACAACACCTCGACACCTGTTACCAATACAACACATTCAGGTTATTTCTTCTCCTTTCATTTATCTTATTACTTTATGACCTCAGGACACTACACAGAAATATGTCGAGTCGGGTTTCAAGAGATTTTTGGTCCACTTTAGTCCAGCAAGCCAATACCATGAGCACTTCAGTTATACTTACAATGGCGTGACTTTACTATTACAAACTAAATAAAATAGTGGTACGGGACCGGAGATAGATCATATGTTTTAAACTTCTCTTGGTCAAATCGATGTATTTTTCTTTCATTTCTTTACAAGAGATGAATTAATCCCTTCGTAAAGTACGAAAAATACATACCACAATTATAGCATAGCAATGCATACCAAAAATATGAAAGACATTTCACGGTAATAAAAACAAACATCATATTCCCAGCTTATGGCTACTGTAAAAGTTTTTGCCTTGAATCAGACAACATATACCACATAAATTCGTTTTTAGTTGTTTTGAATTACGCACAAAGCTACATAATGTGCTATCTGTGCTATGCCCACCACGGGTATCGAAACCCGGATTTTAGCGTGGAAGTCCTCAGACATACCGCTGAGTCACTAGGGGGCACCACATAAAGATCCAAATTTAAACAATAGTTTTTATCCAAGTAAGATAACAAAAAATTATGATTACACAAAGGTGTGCATTTTTACATTTTATAGTGGTAATGAATCTATATAATGTTTTATGATAAATACAGAAAGTTTTGAGCTATAACTTTAGGTATATTGCACTGAAAGCCCTCGTTTTTGTTATAGTATTTATTTTATCTTGTGTCAATTTTCACCAACTTCGTGATACACGAGAAGCTACACAAATCTTGCAAATTACAATAAGTTTATCAGTTAGGAAGTTTCAGTTTTGTTTACATTTTTTGTTAGTAAGTGAAAGTTGTATTATGTATACAGTTTAAGCAAACTTTGTTGGTTCTAGTAAGAAACTAATACGGTTTATTTTTTTTGATAAAACTGAATAAAACCATTAAATTTTGTGAAGAGACCAGTAAATTTATTTTAAAATAACTCTAGTTGGAGAAACCAGTAGAATTATAGTTAAAAATGAAATACATATAAAGGCAGGAATATATTGGTCCCTTCTTTATAGTGTAAAACTTCTTAGAAATGAGATGTAATACATAATGTTTGTTTTTGTTTGTTTTTTGAAATTCGCACAAAGCTACTCGAGGGCTATCTGTGCTAGCCGTCCCTAATTTATCAGTGTAAGACTAGAGGGAAGGCAAATAGTCATCACCACCCACTGCCAACTCTTGGGCTAATCTTTTACCAACGAATAGTGGGATTGACCGTCACATTATAATTCCCCCACGGCTGAAAGAGCGAGCATGTTTGGTGTGACGGGGATTCGAACCCGCGATCCTCTGATTACGAGTCGAGTGCCTTAACCACCTGGCCATGCCGGACCGTGGCATAGACTGTCCACCGAAACGATATTTTAAATATCTTCTCAAGGAGTCATCAGAATTTTACGATACTATACTGTGTTTTAATAATAAAATCTGTATGCGTGTGTGTTTTTCTTACAGCAAAGTCACATTAGATTATCTACTATGTCCACCGAGGGGTATAAAACTTCTCATTTTAGAGTTGTAAGTTGTAAATCCGCAGATATACCGCTGTCCCAACAGGGACATAACAATATTCGTGTAATGACTGAATCAATTCCATTGAGAAGACCTAGCTTCAAACGGAGTATCCACTTTTATAAATGTTATTAATTATTATTAATGTTTTTAAAAAAATATTATCATACAGCAAATTATGTTATAATTAGCTCTTGCAGGTAATTTTTTTTTACAAAAATTAGATGTTTCTTTTAAAAGCTAAGGTACAGTGTGAAACAGAAATTACCAACCAATTATAGATAAGCAACAAATATTACAGTTGGAGCCATATTGTATTTAGAACTTTATTACAGATACAACATGCCCATATTTATTGAAACGTGGCATGAAAAACAAACAAGCACGTGAAAAAAAGTTTTCATAAAACGAAGTAAATGTATGAATGGTTAATATCAATCCTTCAAGAAAACCGAATTCAATTTAACAAAATACAAATAACTGTTTTCAAGTATTCACCTTAATTTGAGCGCTCTTATATATAACGCACTCATTAGCCCATCCTATTTTGTGACTCTGATTGTAGCCCATCCTAGAAAACGTTTTACAATATGGTTTGAACGACACAGAACGACTATTTAATACCGAGAACTAAGCAGATGGTGTATGGTAGGTAACAATACTTAATAAATGCTGTATATGACGCAAAGAGTGCTGAAGAATGAATAACAGTTGTGTGGCACTTATGTACTTCTCAGACACATCTCTCAATAAGGAAAGATCTGTTACTGATTTGCTTTGAGAAACTTGTTTCAGATTATTTTGGAAAACATGTAAACGATTGTAATTTGAATTGTTCATATTCACCAGACATACTATGAAGTACTACACAAAGACAAGACCAGATTAGACAAGTTTGGCATTCTGTTTGTAAAATACTTGAAACATTAGAATATTTTAAGGAACTTTTTACAAAACAGATACAAATAATCGTTAAACATGTGGGTCGTGATAAAACATGCCTGTGTCTATAATAATATTCATTATATTCAATGGAAACTTTCTTTCTTCTTTATTAAGAACAAATCGTAGTAACAACAGACAAATTACTCAGAACGTTGTCTAAAAGTTTCAGTGAATTATAAGCACACCTACCTAAATATATATATATATATATATGAATTACTGTTCAAAATTGTCAGGACAAGAGCTTTTTTCTACTTTATATGAATAATTCTTCCATATCATTACAGAATCTAAATTTCAACACTGTGGTAATTCTTCACTGATTCTTGATGACAAGTAAATGAGCCAGGATGAGAATACTTATCATTCTTTAGAATTATTGTATATTTGTGCCAAGAGTCTGTCATAACGGTTCTGCTAGAATGAACATATCAAATTTAGGGTATGAAACAGCTGACATGATTTCTTATGCAGTGTCTTAACTTCATAGAAAGAAGCTATCATGGAGCTAGCATATGGTACCAGTATATGCTAGAAGAAATCAATTTAATAACACTCCACAAATAAAAACTGATGAAAACAGTGTTTAATACCATATGCTGAAGTTTGTTGTCATGCCAAGCTCAAAAAGCATATAGAATTGTCAGTAGAGAAGAGAATTTGCATAAAAGCTTTATAAAATTTCTACAGACTTGAAATGCTGTTAAAGCACTGTCAATAACACCCTAGATAATGAGAATGAGACAGATTGATTTGAAAATAGGAAGGTAAGAGGCATAACGCCTGAACTCAATGATACTGATGTCAAGCAACTTTGTTTATACAGTCTCAAAACAGAACACTGCAACTGATTACAAGCATGAGATAAACAACCTTGCACCAAATGACAGAAATATGTCCAGATCTACAGTATCAAGAAGACTCAACGATAATAGAATATTTAGTTGTGTATCAGTTAAAAACTTTTATTCGACCTCCAAATATTATCGAGAGACTTAAATTCGTTAAAAGTACAAAAGCTGGACTGTTGATGATTAAAAAGGAGTTTTATGGACGAAAAAGTCCAAGATCAAAATATATGGTCAAATATACTCACCTCAATGTATAGCACTTATGAAGCAAGAGCACGTAATGTGATGGTTTAGGATGGGGAGTCTGCCGAGGCGACAGGAGATATTTAAAAAATAGATGGAACAAAGGACTAGCGCAAGTACCATCAGATACTAGTGTGTCACAGTGATTTATATATTATTTATAAAGGATTCTACTTCCAAGAAGATGATAATCCCAAACATTCGTTCAACACGTGCAGAAATTACATGGCTAAGAAAGAAAGAAGTTAATAAAGCCAAACGGCAACCATACAATTTGGTTTAGTTATGCAGGACATATAAAACAGTATTTTACAATCATACATTGATAAAATTACATCACGATAAAATTAGTTATATCAAACACAAAAAACACTAATTTGCCGTATAATTTATTCTTGTTTCCTTAGTATCTTCTGAAATAATGTACTACAATGATGACGAGTTGATCATTTAATCAGAATCACTAAATACCTGTGCTTTCCTATAGTTGTTTATAATACTATAAACATGAAAAATGTTTATTTATATAACTTTGAAAATTATTTTGTTAATACATTAAACATTAATTACGTCAACGAAGACAATGACGTCATGCTTCTACAATGTGTCACCACAGGGACTGAGACCATGTAATTAGGCCGTTATGACAACAATTATGTAACAGTTGTACCAAATGGAACCAGAAGATATACACTTTCTAATTAGAGGATTCGGCTATTTCAGGTGCATAAAATAGAGCATACAACCAGGAAATCTCCATAGACAAATAATGGCAGTAGAATGGTTCATACTGAAGAGCTCAGTGACTTTCAACGTAACACTGTCATAGAATGCCACCTTTATAACAAGTCAGTTCGTCAAATCAAATTTTTGCTCTGCTAGAACTGCTCTGGTTAACTGTAAGTGCTTTTTTTAGAATTAGAAACGTCTAGGAGCAACAACAGCTCAGCCCCGAAGCAGTAGGCCACACAAGCTAACAGAACGGGACCACCGAATGCTGAAGCGTTTAGCGCGTAAACATCGTCTGTCCATAGTTGCAATACTCACTAACGACTTCCAAAATGTCTCTGGAAGCAACGTAGCACAAGAACTGTTTGTTCATCAGGAGCTTCATGAAATGTGTTTCCATGGCCGAACACCTGCACACAATGCTGAGCGTTGGCTGGAGTGGTGTAAAGCACACTGACGTTGGACTCTGGAGCAGTAAAAACGCACTTCCTGTAGTGGTAACTCACGCTTCACTATCTGGCAGTTAAATGAAAGAATGTGGGTTTGGCGGATGCCAGAAGAACGCTACTTACCTGAATATATTGTGCGTACTGTAAAGTTTTGTAGAGGAGGAACAATGGTCTGGAGCTGTTTTTTATGGTTTGGCTAGGCTATTTAGTTCCAATGTGGCGAAGCCTTAATGTTACAGCATATAATGATATTCTAGAGAATTGTGTACTTCCCACTTCGTGACAACAGTTTGGGGAAGAGTCTTTTTTTGTTTCAGCATGACAATGCTCTCGTGAGAAAAGCGAGGTCCATAAAGACATGGTTTGCCGAGGTAGGTGTGGAAGAACTTGACTTATCTGCACAGATCCCTGACCTTAACCCCATCGAACACCTTTAGGATGATTGGAATGTCAACAATGAGCCAGGGCTTCTCATCCAACATCAGTACCAGACCTCACTGATGCTTTTGTGGCTAAATAGAAGCGAATCCCCAAAACCATGTTCCAAAATATAGTAAAAAAGCTTTCCCAGAAGAATGAAAGTTGTTATAGCAGCAAAGGGAAAACAACTTCATATTAATGCCTATGGTTTTGGAACGAGATGTTCAACGTATTGGTGTGATAGTCGGGCGTCCACATACTTTTGCCCATGAAGTGTATTTTGTAATGGATTTAATATTACTTTAATACCTATATTTGTTTCGGTTTAATATATATTAGAAATGCATGTAGCTTATACCGTTAAATGTGTATTGCGCAAATCTTACATGCTCTCTAACTTCGTAGAAGATTATTGGGACTAATAATCAGCAATATATGTTTTTCTCAAAAGCACTAGCATATCTTCAAATATTGTTGGACCTACTAAGTTTTCTAGAACTTTGTCTAAAGATTATAAATCGGCGCTCCAAGAGACAGATACAAAATACTGTTTGTCTGCTACAATCAGTTTCCTTTAGCCTTGGAAGCTGTAGTTGAGATAAACGCTTATTAATTGAAAAACTACAGATATTTGACCAGAAACATTAATAGATTTCGAACATTCTGAACCTTTCAACTTTAGAAAATTAACCTTGGCTATTAGTATTTTACGAGGACGTGAAAAGTAAACTTGTAAACCGCGTGAAGCTAAAGAAGAATAGAGCTAGCTCGCATTTCCGTCAAGTGAATTGTATCTGTGTATCAAAATAAAATTAATTCGCTCGACGTAGACTTGGACCGTTGATACGATATTCAGTTCTGGACAAGATAAAAGACTTACTGCAATTTGTAAGTTTGTAAAACTTTTAAATATAAATCATTATATGTAATAACCGTTATTATAAATTGTATTGTTGTTAGTATAATAAAACATATTTATGTTAAGAAAAAAATTGTATGTATCATTCTTGTTGACGAATATCCTACATTTGATACATATCGAGTTAAATTAACTTATATTTTAAAATTAAAATTTCCGGTTGTTTGAAATGGTAGCGTGCGTAAATTAGGAATGGTTAACGCAGATAGCCCTAGTGTAGCTTTGCGCGAAATTTAAAACAAACCAAAACCAAGTAGGATATGAAAAAAGTAACCGTTCTTCGGAACATCCAAAATAACAATAAATATTGTACTTAGTTTTCAACTTTTGTGTGAATTGTTCTGTTTTAGAACTATAAAAGAAACTAATTTCTTCTAAACATTTGTGTTCTGATCTGAACTAATGTTAAAACAAAATTTGATTTTATTTAACAAATGAAGAAGTAAAAAAAGTGAATAAAAACCAGTTGGAGTGTATTTGTGATATATTTTAGTGATAAGTATATCCCGGTTGTTTATATTACCAACATAGTTTGTTATTCTTTTAACTCACTCAACACCATAAGAGTGTCATGAACATTTCTCCTATGATATACAGGCTCAAAATGTTCGCTTCAGGCATGTGACCAAACTTTTCTTAGAAGCTCACGGAAAACTTAAAAGTCACAATCTTAGCAGTAATCAACCATAAAGGTATATAGAAATAAATAAAACCTGCTAGCAATATATGCATGTAATTTTTCTTGTAGAAATGTTAAGTTATTTACACGTTTAGTATAGTTAAAGAATTATATGTTTTCAACCAATGTATGAGTAACTAACAAAATATGGTATTGTTTCGAATTTCGAGCAAAGCTACACGGGAACTATCTGGGCTAACCATACCTAATTTTGCAGTGCCATCATCATCCACCGCCAACTCTTTAACTACTCTTTTACCAACGAATAGTGGGATTGATCGTTCCATTATAACGCCCTCACGGCTGTTTGGCGTGATGGGTATTCGAACCCGCGACCATAAGATTACGAGTGTAGTGTCTTAACCACCTGGCCATGAACGGGACTACGTTTAAACATCCGTTAAGAACAAGTTACTTTTACATTTGTAGGAACATTAAGTTAATAATTTATACAATGAGCTTTTTAGAATGATTTTGAAAGAAAAATCTTACACAATCAAAATATAAGCAAAACATTATATGTTTCAAAGTTTTTCGACAGATACTTTCGACAACAGGTTCGAAATAATACGCACCTGGCATAATCCTACAACTAGCCTACGTACAGGATTTTAGTACGTTACATCATAACGTATTTGAAACCTCACCAAGTCGTTGTATTCTTATTTTGTGATGTATGACTTCTCGGTCTAAATACATTGTTATGATCTGACTGTACGTAATGCTGAATCTTCCTAAAAGTGATCAGTTTGCGATGGTATCAAACTATCTCCGAAATACCAAACAATGTCAAACTGTAGTTTCCAAACATTTCACATCATTGCATCTTTATATTTTCATATTTAAAGTACTTTAACACAACGTAGTTAATTCTATGTTTAATGAAACTTGTATCACATTTGACCAGTGTTAGAAACTTTCAAAACTTTCTTTCTTCTGAATACAGATTTGTTACTGTGTCGACTGTAAACAGACTTTACAAATATTGTTCTATGATCCAACTGTAACATTTTCCTGGAAACTTCAGCATTAGATAGTTACAAAATATCACAGTTTATGAAATTACGATGAGGCAGAGGAGCTTGTACACGTCACGAGTAATTTGAAGCAATTGATGCATCACCACTAATAATTAGTAAGGATTTTTTGTAATTAAATTTTCAGGATTCTCATTTATGCAAATTTATGGTTAAATATCCTTTAATACCATAAACCAACATTGCCCAAAATAATTTTTGTACAGACAATATTTCATATTTGATATTCATAAAGATTATTCTAAGCTCTTTTATTAAATTCTTGAGAACTCAGTAAACAGAGCTGAAAATTTTAATTATGGATATGAGAAAAACAGCTGGAGGAAAAGATTTAGCATTAGCAATCATTATTGTCATTAGCACAAAGCACCGCGTGCAGTCAAACGTGCTATATTCGTTGGTGCATTTATTTACTTGAACAGATCTACTGTAATTTTCAACAAAAACTTTGAAATTTGAAAGTTGATTTAACAATAGCTTCACTTATGATTCAGCTCCGACCATTAATTTCACACCAAAAACGTGACTGATTAATCACACTTGAGATAGTGTGAAATTAATACTGTTTTATAAACAATATCTTGATGATCTGATTGTTCTATTAATCACCGTTTAAATAGTATTAACTTGATATTGTTTTAGAAACGATACATCTTAGCTTGTTTAATTGTGATGGATATGTGATGGCGATCTAATGATTCAATCAATCCATTGCACACGTTCACCATAATTTGTTTATAAAGAATGATTAATCCACAATTAATTTTATTATATATAAATCATTGTTTCCTTTGAAAATACGCAGTTCTTCAACTCTAAAGATAGAAAATTATTATTTCATTTTATCTTTTATTTTTATATTTTGAAAATGGAATTACTATCGGTTGAGTCGCGTTACAGGATACAAAATATAATTTTCGGTTTTATTTATTTATGCCAATATGAAAATATAATTTCAACCTATCTATTAACGAACTTCTCTACAAAATATTTGTTTGTTTTTCGAATTTCGCGCAAAGCTAGACGAGGGTTATCTGCGCCAGTCACCATAATATTTTAGTGTAATACCAGAGGGAAGACAACTAGTCATCATAACCCACCTTCAATTATTCGGCTACTCTTTTACAAACGATGAATAGGATTGAATGTCACATTACAACACCCACACGGCTGAAAGGGCGTACATGTTTAGTGTGACGGGAATAAGAGTCTGCAATCCTGAAGTTACGAGCCAAGTGCCCCAACCACCTGAAGATACTCCATAAAATAAGTTACGAGCCAAGTGCCCTAAATACCTAAAAATATTCCACAAAATAAGCTGATCTCATTACTTTACTAATCTTATAAGTTGTCAACAGAGCACAATGTTCTCTCCAACGTATACTAAATATCCCAGTTTTGTAAGTTATACATATATATATTTACATAAATTAAAACACAAAATAATTCAAATACGCTAACAAATATATTGCTTTATTTTCCCCTTTTGCCTTTTTTTTCTTCGTTCACGTCATAATCATAAAATAACTCTGAAATGTTAGTCGAAACATACATTAATAAAAACAGTAACCTATTTGTCAAGTTTGAGTCTTTCATTATCAGAAAACACGTACTCTAGGATGTGCGAAAAGTCACTGTGCAGTTTTGTAATCATATTTTATTCAGACGATTTCAAGCCAGCGACCGATAGCGGTGTTTAGAAACAAAATAAGAAGGATCCAGGCCTGTATTGATGTCAACAGGGGTCACTTTCAGCATTGTTTATAATTGTCTTTCATATTTACCTCCTGTATTCTATATTGAAACATGTCTGTTAATAAATATATAAGTGCACGGTGACTTTCCGAACAACCTATATAATATACAGAAAAATATGCAAATATGTTCTCTAAATTATTCACAAATAAATACAAGTTGCTGTTTCTAAAATCAGGAGCTTACGACATTCGATTTTTTATCGATTCATAAAGTTACTGCCATAATGGATAAGTAACAATAGGAAAGAAAAATAAAAAACAACTCTACACAATAATTATCCATATGCTACACCGATTATAATATTATAATTATAACAGACAAAAGTGGACATTTTTATTTTAAATAACTTGAGACTGAAGTTAACAATCATCTAAAGAAATTATATTTTCAATAATAGAATTTAAATAAAAAAGTATTTCGAGTTCAAAACTAAATTACTTCATGGACATAAGTAGAGTTGCTATTTGTTTTTGTTCTTTTCAAAGAATTGTAAACTTACTCTGGAGAGAGTTAACGTGTTCATATTGATAAAGACAGGCTTAATATTTCTTAAGACTCCATACTCTTTAAATTTCCTAGTCACAAATGTTCTATATGGAGACCAATCATTAGATCTAAGACTCTGTTTTATAATAACCAGACTGGTCTTAATGCATAGAAATTTGTGCCTCATACCCTTGTATAATAAAACAACTGTAACACTAAGGACTAGCTTACAAAATAATTAGTTATAATAATTTCTGAAATCATTTTCCTACAGGGAGTGACGTCTTGCTGACAGTTAACTTTTAGGAATATACATACAAGTAATTCAATATGTCTTGCGATTTCCTTTAGGAATAAATTACAAGGATTTAGTGCAGGTTTCAAGAAGTCCAATACATAGCTTGCATATCACATATGGCTTACCTTGAAAACATGATGTATTATAAACTGAAATATTTTGTAAAGAAGATGCGAAAACTTATTTTTTCTTTCATTTTGTCTAAATTAGCAAATAAAGTGGACCTAGGTAACAACTGTAACGATATAGTTTAATCTATACTTAAGTGTGTATTTACTCCATCTGCAATTTTAAGCTATGTACTATTACTTTTCTATATTCTTCGTTGTTGTGTGAAAAATGTGTGACTAGCTATAGTTATGACTGTATGTTGTGAACTATCTTTTTGATAAAAGTTGAATATCTTTGAGACATAACAACATGAGTAAAAACTAAAACAGACAAATTAATGTTCGTTTCATAGTAATTATTGATATATAAGATAAAATAGTAATCTTAGAAGGTTTCTTATAAGTGTCTGATATAATGGAATTCCTGGAAGCTAGGAGGCAGACTATAATTTTGGTTCACAAAATACAATGTCGTCCAATAAAATATATCTACTTTCATAAATGTGATTTCATATCTTGCAAAAGGAACATAAAGTTATGCAACTCAATGCACGATATAAATATTACTTTACCTTTCAGTAAACGCAGTATATTATGTTTTATAAAATCTTTGCAACTCGTGTAAACTCACATGAAACACCTTCGCCGTTGAATTTGACGTTTTGCTTTAAACCAGCAACAGGATTATTGTCAGTATTATGTTACTGCGAATATGCTTTTTATATTAAAGTTTAATTATTCATTATTCCTTCATAGTTGATGGCTGAAATAAAATTTTGTAGTTTTAATAAATATTTTTAGGTATCACACTCCTCGAAGTTATTATTGTCACCTAACTGCCTTTAATTACACGAAGTAAAAATGAACCACATTATAGATTCTAATACTGAGATACGTGATGAAAGAGTACAGAACAATAGAGCACTGTGAACACAGAAACAGACATATATTTGATTCTTACTGATATCCTACAAGGTAGAACGTTTTAACATACAATACTTTCATTACTGTTACAGCTCCAGAGTGACAGACAAAGCGTAATTACCTTTGGTATCACTTTTGTAATCTATCTTAATTAAACTGTCTAAGAAAAAACGAACTTCTGGTATACAGTGGCTCAATTTACACCAGAAGTCATGCATATTGATTTAAAAAAAAATTCCTTATACTGATTGCAAAAGTTTAATTTTTTCCGTCCCCGTCTTCAAGTGTACGTCACTGAAATTGACAAGTTTTTTATCATCGTTATAAAACATACAGTGCGTCTTTGCAAGTTCATTCTAGAAATAAACTTTTATTGGTATTCTCTTACGTATTTTCTTCCTTGTTTTCATTTATGAATAACTTTTCGGATTGCCTTAATCTTTCCAGCATAGAAGTCATGTTTCCGTAATATAGCGGTAATGATAAATACCTTACTTCTTAGAAATGTTCTGACGCGTTAAGTATAAGCAACGTTTCAATGTTAGTCCTGTCTTATTGACCAACTGTAGCTTGGTCAATATTGCCCATTTCATTAAAGTGTAGTTTTAATAACTACAGAGCATTTCCTGAATCGTTTCCTAATAAAGAACAGATAAAACAAATGCAACCATGTAATATACTCTATCTAATATTTGGAAACACGTTGACATGTAAATAGCATCTTGAGCATCAAAGTCATTAGTGCTTTTTAGAGCACAAACAAATTGTGAGAATGTTATGGAGAATCTGCCAACATCTTCTTAACATTACCAGTTTGAGATGAAAGAGTCTTGGAGTCAGATCGCATTATAAAATTCACGACTTTCTTTCTTGGGTCTTCGACACATATGATTTTTTATAGTCTATGGTTCGTTATTTTCCTTAAACTTTATGGGGCTATTAAAAACAGGGTAAACATCATCATTACCGGAATCACACCGATTTTCCACGGGGCTAATCCTGAAAAATATGAAAAAATAATAATTGTTTAAAAGCATTCATAAACAATTTTCTAAAATGTTTTAAAGTCTACTGGATACTGCAATAAACATAGAAAACAAAAGTCTGTCCAAATTCAATAATGAGGTATCTTAGTGTGTTTATTTTAAATATTTTTTTATGAGTTTGAAACATTACTTTGTTTTACAATGCGAATATGTCGATAATGTTACTATCTGTATCCAAAGTTGACAAAAGCATTTATGATAAAATTGTAAAAAAAATAATGAGTTAACGTAAATCAAAGAGCTTACTGATTGGGAGAGTACAACAGATGAAATATGCTTATATGATAAATGACTTTATACAGCCTATCAATATCCCAATAGACATCCACTTCAGTAAGAATAATATTTTATTAAAGGAACATCACGAAACCACAGTTACAAGCGCAACATTAGTATATTGTGGATCTGCTCGCTGTACTTAAAGCAGAAATATAGTTACATATCGAATTTACAAATTCTGAAAGCTATATCTATAGGATTTTATCCCAATTTTAACAAAGAACTCGGCTGAAGGTGTCACTATAAGTTGACACTAGAGAGAGATAGTGTCGTAATATTCAAGACATCGTCTTGCAACTCGATTTGAATAAATTGGATTTTCATCTTGCATGAAAACACTGATTTGTTAGGCAGTGACCTTGTTTGTCCTCAAACCACAGGTTACAATTAACTAAGTCTCCAAACGACTCTCCACATCTCGGTTTGCATAATATTAAGAAAAATGTTCTCTAAGTACGGATGAGTCTACTGCCTGGAGTTTTCTAAATCTGGAACGTCGGAAAAAATTACAGTGTGCTAAAAAGCAAGCAAATGAGACAGTGTAATTGATGGCCACTGCTGTTAATATTGGTTGCTAATGGTGTCCTGCAAAAATAGTGGCTGTTTCACATGAGCCACTTAAACGTTTAAATATCATTTATACCGCATAATAAAACTCTTTAGTCAATATCTGATAACTTACCTTCAGATAAATCTCTAAATATATAATTAATTATTACGATTGATTTGTTTTAAATTTCACACAAAGCTACACGACAGCTATCTGCGCTAGCTGTCCCTACTTTAGCAGTGTAAAACTGGAGGGAGGGCAGTTAGTCACTGCCACCCAAAGCCAACTCTTGGGCTACTCTTTTACCAATAAATATTGGGATTGAGCGTCACATTATAACATCCCCACGGCTGAATATGTGGCTTGTGATGTGACGGGGATCCGAACTCGCGACCCTCGGATTAGGAATCGAGTACCTTAGCCGGCTGACCCTGCCGGGCCTAATTTACAACTGACAACCAAGACGTTGAAGCACATTTATCACATTAAAAAACAGTCAACAAAATTCAAACTTAAATTTATATCATGTACTAAAAAGTTCTCAGTTCAACCAACTACCATAGTCATCTTAAAACACAGGCGACAAACAATATGGCAATTTGTACGCTTGTTTTTAAGGAAGTAGACTGTGGTTTTGTCTTTTACTACAATTTTTTATTGCTGTTTTAAATCGCAAGTACTAGACATACTCTAAATAAGACGATTAATTCTGTCTCATCTGACTGATAATATACGGTTTCTATTGATCAATACTCTGAAAATGTATTTGTTAAATAATATAATGCCCAGGATAAATTACATGTGCTGTTAACGACAGAGCGCACGTTGAATTGGTACCAGTTGTTGGCTAACAAAGATTTTAATTGTTTGTATTGCCATCTGTTGTTGAAAATAAAAGAAAACAATATTGTTAAGTGTTATAAAAACCAAATAGCAAAAAAAAAACAAAAAACAGTGAAACATTTTTCCCATCTAATAAAACGCAGGTTTTATAAATGTTGTATAACAAGTACAAATGTACCATATATTTTTACTCGTTTCTATTTTAAATTACTCAAAGGTTTTAAATTTGTTCACTTTATTTTTATGTTTGCTGTGAGTATGTGTTTTCTTATAACAAAGCCACATCTGGCTATCTGCAGAGTCCACCGAGGGGAATCGAATCCCTGATTTCAGCGACGTAAGTTCGTAGACTTACCACTGTACCAGTTGGGACTATAAAATATTCTTTCTTAAACATTCATTTCTTTATTTCCCATATAAACTTATAGTACCTATGAAATTGTACCAATACACTCACGTTCCTTAACTCAAAAGCTAGATACTATGTAAAATAACAAAATAGGAGTACAACAGATACTTACTTTCTATGCCTGAAATTCTTTTGACAGTAAGAGGATCTGAAATTTAGTTGAATAGAAAAATAATATCTATGAATTTCCCAAATTTAACTAATGTAACTGTAAATACAAAAATCACAATTAACTATTTAAACTCTGATTGAAACAATCTATTTCTAGAGACACGTCCAACAACTTTAGTTTACTCTAGAAAAATATTTTCTAATTAATTAATCTCTTATTAAATTACATGAATGTTACTTGATGTTTCATTAGGTATAATAAAACCAGAAACCAGTTTTATTAAAAATATATATCACCGATACAGTCAATAGTTATTGTTAAACTATTTGAGAACTAAAGCATTTGTCAGTACAAACCTTACATATTCCTGAAATTATCTTGAAAGTAAAAAGGCCTCAGATATAATTATATATAAATAAAGTTTTAAAAAGTTTCTAAACTTTTAGAAATGTAACCGAAATTAGAATATTGTAATGTGCTATTGAAGTATTATTGTTACAGTTTAATTCTTGGACATTATAAAACACCCCTGGATGATAGTGTGATTCCTTTATCAGTAAGTTTATAAAAATACGAGAAAAGACGATGAGAGGACTTTTATGAGACACAAAAAAGAAGCGATAAAGGTCACCTACTTATAACAAAAGAAAAGGTACAAGAGTTATTACTGCGTTGTTACGTGATCCCTGGAGCTCGTGCAGTGGAATGTTGAGATTACACTTTTTGTAAATAATAAATTAATATAACAGTATCAGAATATACCAAGATATAAAAATATTTGATGCTTTTGCCAAACAGAGCTATGAAAACGATAGCACTAAATAAGTGTCATCAAAATTAGTTGTAACATAATACTATGAAAAATATAACTAATCAAAGTTGTTACCAAATTGAATAGAAGACTGAGTTGATGGAAGATAGCAGAAGGTTGTTACAAATGGAGTTCAGTCAAACCGGATTTATGTCACCAGTAAGGTACCTCAGGGCTCAATCTTAGAACCTTTTATCTTTTTTTAATTAGCATCAATGTCATAGATGAAGAAATAGTCAACAAATTACTCGGATTTCTAGAATGACATAAAAGTATTTGATGCTGCTAGTTGTGAAGAGGGTGCTGATATACAAAAGGATTTACATTATTTATTGAGTTGAACAAATAAATGGTAGATAGGTTTCAATTATAATAAATGTGAGATAGTGTATAATGGTTTATCATAATTTGAATTATAAGTATAATTACAATTATAGGTATAATTTCGATTAGAATAACCTTAACAATGCTGTGAAAGGAAAGGATCGTTGCGTAGTAGTCGATCAATATTTTAAGCCATCCAAATAGTGTGACTTTGCTAGTGGTAGGGCAAACAGGATGTTGTATTGTATCTATAGAATGCAAGTCTAAAGAGGTTATAATTTTATTGTACACGTCACTGGTTAAGCCTTATTTAGTATATTTTGTTCTGTCTTTGACTCCTTAACTTAGGAAATACATCGAATTTTTCTAAATGGTTCAGTAAAGGGTTACTAGAATGGTGCCTAGGATGAAAAGGTTGTCATATGAAAGACTGAAATCTTTCAAATTGTTTTCTCTGGAAAACAAGAGGGTTAGGGAGATCTGGTTACGTTGTTTAAATTTATAAAGGGGATTAATGGTATTTATGCATCATTTGTTTCACGTTTAACAGTTATAATAATAATAGCAAGACACGAAAATGCTAATATAAACTTTGGCAGTGAGGGACTCATTTTCACCTAAGACAGTTTTATTTTTCTAACGAGGTGGTTTGCCTCTGGAATGAGTTGCCTACAAATATTGTAAAGACAATAAATTTCAGTGAGTTTAAGAACAAGTTTTATAATTATATGAATGATAATATTTGGCTTTAAGGGTAAAAGTTAAAATGTAACTCACCTACATAGTTTCTAAATTGGTAGAAAGCTTCAAACCCTGTTCCATCAAATTTGCTGTTGGACTTAAAAG
This sequence comes from Carcinoscorpius rotundicauda, assembly GCA_011833715.1. NCBI lineage: Eukaryota > Metazoa > Arthropoda > Merostomata > Xiphosura > Limulidae > Carcinoscorpius > Carcinoscorpius rotundicauda. Next base: position 22,927,171 of record CM022405.1, on the reverse strand, counting down.
CGACTCGAAAAAAATCTCCGTCTGATTCGATTATTTTAGGTTTCTTCCCTCCACAGTACCTAGGAATTTTTCTATCAACAGTTCTAAAGTTGGAAAATTCGACGAAGTCACTGGCCAAGTCAGTTGTACACCTATGTTCATTACAGTGTGTTTTCATTATCATTTGTCATAGCTGTTTCTTTATTTAATGTTAAATAAAAGAGTTCCTTTACATACATTTCATAAGCTAGCTTATAGTGAAGAATAATTACATTAATCACTAAACTGTTTCTTTTGTTTGAAATAAAAGCTGATATCTTGGTTTAGAATTTATTTGATTTGTTTTGAAGTTCGCGCAAAGATATTTAATGGCTACCTGCACTAATTATCCATAATTTGGCGGTAATAGGCAAAAAGGAAGACAGCTGGCCAACACCGTCCAAAGCTAAAACTTGGGCTATTTTTTGTCTAACCAATAGTGGGATTGACTGTAAAAATCATAACGCCACCACTGCGAAAAGTGTGACGAATTCAACTCCCTGAACCTCAAACCTAACCACCACGCTGTCATGTCAATTGTTCCATATCAGGACTTTTTTCATCACTCCAGTTGTTGACATTCATATTGTTTTAAGTATTTGTAGGACAACAGTATATTTTGTTTTGAATTTTATTATTGTTTCCAAACACTAAAACTTCACAAACTTTGCTTTGAATTTCGCGGAAAGCTATACGAGTGCTATCTGTGCTAATTGTCCCTATTTAGCGGTGTGAGAGTACAGAGAATGCAGCTAGCCGTCATTACTCTCGGCCAAATCTTGGGTTACTCTTTAAACCAACGAATAATTGGATTAACCGTCACATTATAACGCCCCAACAGTTGAAAGGGGCGAGCATGTTTAGTGTGAGGGAGATTCGAACCCGCGACTCTCAGATTACGAGTCGAGCGCCTTAACCACCTGGTCATGCAGGCCCATTTATAATTGATAAAAAACCACCTACAATACCTGAAATCAATCCAATAAAAACATAGTTCGCTCAATTGTAGAATTTATTTACTTAAAATATCAAAATATTCTAATATTTAAAACGTATGTTACGTTTTTGTTTATTTTGTTATGCAACTTACGGTGATACACCCTCTACATCGAAATAAGCAAACATTAAAGTGATACGTTCGCTCCTTCGACCATAGAAAAAGTAATGACATTCAGTAGCTCGAGGATAAAGACCAGGGTAGTTTGGTGAAGTGAATGTACCATTTGTTCTCTTTGTGCTGTTAAAGATGAATCCACACACTGAAAAATAAAAAAAAATCACGCTATTTCTGTTGTTGGGTATCCAAAGGATATGTTGAAATTTGCGGGATAATTAATTTTCCTTTCGTAATACTGAAAGAAAATATTTAAATTAATTCACAAAGTTCTTGTTCGTTGGATAATGAACTGGAAAAAATGCGCTTTTATATGCGAACAAAAATCCTAATAAATAAAGTTCCGAGATTAAATGAGCATATTTGATGTTTAATTCAAGTTACATTTTTAGGACTATAAATCATTTAAATTCGTTGTTATACAATTTTACTTATTATTTTTAATGGCAGTAATTATCCTGTAACAACGAGTATTTAACTGTTGTATTTAAATAGATAAAGTGATGTGGCGTAACACTTTAGGTATTACATAGAGCAATTAAAATGAAGTTACTAGTTGACTTTGTAATATCACGTCGCGATAAAAATGTTAATTATTAAAAGCTGTCTTTATTTAAAGCTTTAGAATTTTAATAAAGCGCTGCTAAAAATTCAAATTAGTAATTTTATTTTCTTAGCCGTATGTTAATTTCTAAGTGAAAATAAAATGATATAATACCTTGTTGAGGGTCTTGTTCTCCGGCAGTGATTCCAAAGTCTTGAAATAAAATAAAAATAAATAATAAAAAAGAAGCACCTAATCAAATGTTACAATTTAATTTCTTCTGACTGAAACAGGTCATGAATGACCTGCTTGTCTTTATGTAAAATTGTGCAAAAAGACCCAATCTTTGGATGATTTTGTAAGGGTATTTTTTACACGTTATTATACGTATGTGACATAAGCTTATCTCATAAAATATACCCGACGATATTGTCATAGGTCAACATAGACTATTGGTAAGAACTTATTTACTAATACAGCTGTTAATAATCCAAAGTATTTAAATATAAATGTTTCAAGGTGTGGAATCTTATAAGTGAAATAATCCAATGGCCTCTATTTTAAGCAACTTTTATAAATTGCTACAAACATTAGAGAAAACAATAATAAATGTATTGGCTTCAATAGAAAGTTGAAACTTTCAGGGACTGTTAAACTGAGGACATTTCAAGCTGTAAGTGTAAATCTTTATCAAGTCTTCAAAATTGGCAACAGTTCGTAACGTCACATCTTCAATGTAAGAAGTTTCTCATCTAGGCTTTAAGAGGACATTAACATTTTTCAGCGTCACAAAGATTGCTCCGAAATGATACGTTTTATAATATATAGGAGCATATTGAAATTATCTCATAAAATAGAAAATTAAATAAAACAAAAAATACACTAGATAATTTCTAGTATCACCTAAAACCATGTTTCGCTCATAGGCACTTTACCTATAAAACATACACGTATCATGTGTAGTAATATCACATACGGATAACGATGTAACAAAATGTACGATTAAACAATGCTTACTGGTGACAAATCGGTAAATGGCACGAAAACCCCGTAGATTTGACTGAGTCTGATAACTTTTGAATTCCACTGACATTGATGGTCCGTTAGACATCAGTTGAGGAGGGAGGACATTACCACAGAAGTTGTTCAGCCTCTCCTTTTGGCCATTGATGGTAATAAATACCATGACTGCATCAACTGGACCAGCACAGCTATAAGAAACAAGAAACGACTGAATTAGGCTACAACTGAAGTTCAGCATCCTTCATTTGTATTGTGAAATAGGCTACAACTGAAGTTCAGCATCCTTCATTTGTATTGTGAAATAGGCTACAACTGAAGTTCAGCATGCTTCATTTGTATTGTGAAATAGATCAATTTTTATATGACGTATATTGTACGTGAAATAGTAATTATCTGTCTGTGTACCTGCTCATATATGCTTATATGTCTTTTCTTGTTTACACATCTACAGTTATAGATTGTATACCTCTTTTTCTACATATATACACACACTCATTAGAATTAGCTAGTTGTCTGTCTATAACTATTGAACTATTTTTTATGACAGTAACGCAGAGAATACAGATATAAGATGAGTTTATTATCCGATAAACGCTTAAAAATACAATATTTTACAATCTATATATGTACATGTTTCATAAAAGATAAAAAATATTCATTTTAATTGCTGATGTACATAATCAACTTTTTATTCGTTTGATAATTTGAACAATATTTCTTGAGCGTTATGTTAACACGTCTCAGAGTCGTTACCAGCCAGCCTCGCCACCAAAGAACGACATATGTTTGTCAACCTCAGGCAGTAAGTGGAGATGATTACGTCAACGTTTCTATAGGTAAATGAAATTATTAAGATTCAGTGTTCCTATATATTCTATAGGTAGCAATAGAGCGGATCGAGGTCATTGAAAGGTATATGACAAAGATCAGTTATGAGTTAACCATAATGCGTTATCGCTATTTATATATTTAAAATATAGTTGAACATGAAAATAAACTGTTAAAACTCTACACGTTCATATCTCGAGTCTTGCACTTTACATAACAACACAAAATGTGCGTTTCTTTGTTTGTTCTGAATTTCGCACAAAGCTACCCAAAGGTTATCTGGGCTAGTCGTCCCTAACTTAGCAATAATAGTGGAAATGTCGATAATCAACACTATACACCGCTATCTCGGGGGATATTCTTTTACCAACGACTAGTTGGATTGACTGTTACATTATAACGCCCCACGGCTGGAAAGGCTAGTGTGTTTAGTGGAACAAGAATTCTAACCTACGACCTACGGATTACAAGTCGAACACTCTAACCGCCTGGCTAAACTAAACTACAGAAAGCTTAAAGAGCATTTTTTAAATTTTGATGAGCACTAGGAAATGATTTTTTTTAAGTTGATCTGAAACTCATTTATTTGTTATTTAATACTATTATTGTTTACAAATATAACTCACCAAAATTTATATAGAGTCTATCTTCTTCAAGATATAATTATTTAGATATGGTAGGTTTTTTTTATCGTAATCATCAAAAACTATTATATGATTTACGAAGATTTAGTAAAGCACACTGTTGTAACAGTTATAAAGTCATAACGCATTACCAGACAGTTCAAATTAGCTTATAGTTACCAATGTTATTTTATTAAAATATAATTTGTGTCTAGTAGAGATAAGAAAATATTTTCCCCTTTAAAGGTAGTTTTGTGATCACTGACAAAAAGATTTTTTCAATGTTGAACATGGAACATATCGTCACTGCAGTGTTATATCTGTCAATGAAAGATACTTTTTACCAGCTGGTAATGTTATATCCAAAGTTAAATACCTTAATAAATGATTAATTACTGATACTTTAACAGATTTTCGGTTGACACAAAACAAAAACTGATAAAAAAGGAAATCATTTCCTAATGTACCATCAAATATTGAGAATTTCTTAAATGCACATTTAACGTTCTGCATTTTTACGTGAACTTCAAGAGTCATCGAAACACGTTAATATATGTCTGGTATAGCAGACACCATTTGTATACGACAAACCTTTTGTCCTGGGATTACGAAACTTAGAAGCATATCACAAAATAAAAAATATCTACTTTAATATTCGTGGAACTTATTTTTCCAACTATAGATTGAAGTAAAAAAATATTTAATAGATTTTCTGTCTTTTACATTGTACTAGACCCACAGTTAGCGTTTGCTGTTGTTATATATCAGATGAAACATATAAGTTTATATCATTACATGATATAAAACAGGTTGTTTCCGGAGTAGCAGCCATATAACTAACAAACAGAGGTCAGTAAGAGAGCTAACTGAGTAGAACGTATACAATAATTTTATCTTAAATGTAAAGTACCAGACAAGTACTAAAGTTAATTTAATCTTGAAAATCCAGTATTCATAATTCACGAATATTATAATTTGTGTAACTTGGAAATATCAAATGTTATCGAGTTGCCAACTTCTCAGAGAAATTTAATCCCTGGATAAATTTGAAGAACACAGTCCAACTTGTTATATGATGAACAATACTAAATAATTACACCTTCAAGATTTCAATTAAGTATAGATCTTGGTGTGTTGTAATTTTAAAGTTATATTTAAATGACAAACATATGAGTTCTAGATCCAAAACAGAAAATGGTACCTTAATAGCAGAAAATAGATTCTTAATATACCATCAAATATTGACAACTTCATAAATGTACATATATTTGTTTTCTGTTCTGTAACATACAAAATCTATTCTTCATTGTCTAGGTAAAATTATGGTGAACATACAGCTTTGGTTTGGTTGGAACATATATTCTGTAATGATAGATATTTTGGATTAAATATGATGAGTTTATAAAATGAGAAAGACAGTATAGTTTATTCTAAGAAAGGCCAAACAATGTGAAAGACAGTTTAGTTTATTGTAAGAAAGGCCAAACAATGTGAAAAACAATATAGTTTATTGTAAGAAGGACCAAACAGTGTGAAAGACAGTATAGTTTATTGTAAGAAAGGCCAAACAAAAATATTTTGTCAAGAATCTTTATTACTATATCACTTACTTTTACAACTTATGTTTGTTCTTAAAATCTTCAAAGGTAAGAAACATGCATATTATTTTTTAATAAACTTTGGATAATGTCATCTTTCTTCACAGAATCACTAAAAGCTTCATTGATAGGACCTGACAAATTTAGGTGTGTTACTGTTTAGTTAAACGTATATTGAACAATATGTTCATTCACCCTTGTCAATACAGATATAAAATATGACCATACACATTCAACATGATTTAGCGTGTTATCAGAACGGTGAGTTCGACTAATATCGTCGATTTCAAATGCTTCATGCTGTTCTTTCTTGAATATTTGTAAAATACGGTACGTTTTCAGCATATGTATCAATAAATCAGTTAAATCTAATTATTCACTTTCTTTTCATTATGAACTATAGTATTTAAGCAAGTATTAAAATGAGAAATGTATGCACAAAAAGTTTTCTAAAATTGATAAGATACAAAAAACCTTATCACATGTCATATCAATACCATAATAATCAAATCAACACACCAACAAAACAGAGAGTGTTAATTCACACATTAACAACACAAATTATACAATTCCGTCCTTCCAGAAGAAAATATTGATCAGTTTTGTTCTGTACAATTACACTAATGTTTCAGATCCACTGTTTAAGTTATTTACATTCTGTTGAAGAAAAAGTAATACTTTTGTTGGTTGAATGTAATTTTGGTTCGATATAATTTTCCTTTTCCAAATCTTTAAACTGCCAAATGTGAACATTCAAGTTATTATGGTAAGTTGATAGAGTTATGTCATGGTCGTTCCTAATAGGACAGACATGAGATCAATCAGTTGTTTCCTCAAGTTGTATGGAAATTAAATGTTGTCAGTCCTGTTTTACTGGTTCATCTTCACAGCTGTATCTGATTTATTTTGCCATTTCGTTAATGTCAGCAGCAATTCTTCTTTTTCCAATAGACTGAAATATGATACATAACTAGTGAAACACAGCAACGCCATTTGTTAATATAATGAATATGACAGAAAAAACATTACTCTGTCAAAGAAACAGAAATTAGATTTATAAGCAAAGAAATATACGTTATGAATACTTACATTTTAAGGGTTTGTTTTTTCTTTTTCCGTAGTTGTAGAACTTCAGTGTTATTATACTGATGCAAGACAAGTTATTTATAGTCGAAAAGTAGACCAGGTTTTTTAACTGAACTTTAGTATGTTTTTTGTAGACTTATAATGAATATTAGAATATCTTTAAACTTGTAACCAGGCTTATCAACATTAATTAAAAACACATAAAACTATCCCCATACGAGTACACACAACAATAATTCGTTGTAATGTATAATGAAATCATAACTCTTATACTAATGTAGAAAATATTCGATTATAAATTTGAACCGTTTATATTTAATATCAAATATATTAATAAATAGTAATAATGTATTATGATGGATTTAGTCAACTCATAACTGACTTTCTTCTTATGCTTATCAATGACTTTGGCCCACTCTGTTGCTATGCAATATTTCATTTGATATATAGATATATAGAAATAATGAATATTAGGTGTTACCACAGTGTTGCGTTGTATCTGTTATTTATAGTTGCATCATCTGAAACAACGATGAAAATTCTAGCATTGTTAGATTAAAATAATAATTAAACTGACCTTTTGACCGACTGTTATAAAGTACAAGAATTGTTTACTATCATTTATAAATTATATAACATCTTACATATTGAACTGGAATAAACATAATTTGTACAAAAGCTAATCCAATAAAATTAGAAAATGTGGTCCTTATATGACACTGGTGAACTTGAAGTTTTGTAAAATATGTATAATTTTGTTAATTTTATTTATATAATAGTATTATACGTTTGTTTAGAATTTTGTACAAAGCTATATAAAGGCTAGCAGCACTAGCCACCCCTAATTTAGCAATATAAGGCAAGAGGAAAGGCAGTTAGTTATCACCCCCACAGCCAACTTTTGGGCTACTCTTTTACCAATGAATAATGGGATTGACCGTGGCATTATAATGCCCTCACGACTGAAAGAGTAAGCATGTTTTGTGTGACTAAAATTCGAACCCCTGACCCTCAGACTGCGAGTCGAGCGCCCTAGCCACCAGGTCATGCTGGGTCAGTGACCAAGTGATGACCTCACAAAGAGTAATCTTGATGGGAGGCAGAGGTTTACTGCAAACTTTTATGAATTTTAATAGCATAAAACGTCAAATAAATTAGAAATTCTGCAAATTTAAATAGGTTTTGTAACAATAAAGTTAAAGAGCAGGTAGTTTATTTATTACATTCAGTTCAAACAAAATGGTAGGAATAAAATCATACATAGAGGAGTAACATCAGGATATGTCTTATGCCATATATTACAACATGCATTATATGTGAATATATATATTTATAAAGTAAAAATATAAGTTGAATTATATAGAGAATTAAATAAGCGTCTTCCCCAGAGTGATAAAGCATGTAAAACTTATTGGTTATGATAACTGCCTGATTCAAATAACGGATAATATGTATGAAATGATAGTTGTCTCATTGGTTTGTGAAAACAAAATAGCAAGTGTATTAAAATCCTACTGAACAGTAGAAATGTTGTCTGTCTAAAATAGCAATATTCTTAGCAAGACCTTGTAATGATAACATATTCAGCCCATAGAAACGCTGTGAAAGATATGTAAGAGAAATGGCATATTTTGTCAAGAACAATAAAAAACGTAGTTACGTAAATTGGATTAAGACCCACTAGCAAAATCCAAGAATTTGTGTTAAATTGCTGCATGATATTTAAATAAGCATCCTTTTCAGGATAACAATTATAAAAAGTATACCTCAATATACAAACTAAAACTGTAATCAACCTATAGAAATGCTATCAGCCTTTGTAAACTAAACATAATATAAATAAATATATAAATTAAAACAAAAACGTAAGCTGAGATATATATATAACGCCCTTTCAGACTGTCAATCTTTGTGAACTGTCTTCAATGCTTTACTTATAAAGTGAAATGGAATTAAATTTAACAACTGGTGACACGTTGAAACACTGTATGATGAAATCATCACAGCAGCCTAGCAGCAAGAAGTTGAACTCTATATGGAGTCCTCCGGAACTATCTTATCCAGTACCATCATCTGCCAACAAAATTCTTAGTAACTGTATACCTTAGTAACACCATGCGCCTATAGAATTTCAACAACACCATGCACATCCACATTTTAGTAACACAGCCCTATTATAGTAACAGGTCCTTTGTTATTGAACTCTAATATCGTTCCTCTCTCAAGTAGTTGCATATTTTGGTAAAGCTTCGTAGAATTACGACGTCATCATCTCTCATGTCCATGACTTCATCATCACAGATGTCTTTGACGTCATACTCTCTGCGTCATAGTTTTTGACGTAAGCAATGAGCCATATTTTTAATCAACAGAAGGAAAACACAAGTAATAAAAAAGATTATTTTTCTACTTTGAACACAAATTTCAAAACATAAATAGAGTCTATCAGCTTCGTTACTTAGAACTAAATAATCTGTATTATCATTAAAATACCGATGTCTCGAATTATGCATTGATGCCACATAACGAAATCAACCGTGGGCTCGGCATGGCCAGGTGGTTGGGGCGCTAAACTCGTAAAACAATTAGGGCCGTGGGTTCGAATCCCCTTCTCACCAAACATGCTTCCCCTTTCAGTCGTGGGGGCGTTGTAATGTTACGATCAATTCCACTATTCGCTGGTAAAAGAGTAGCTCAACAGTTGGCGGTGCGTGGTGATGACTAGCTGCCTCCCCTCTATTCTAAATTAGGGGCGGCTATCGCAAGTTGCCCTCGTGTAGCTTTGCGTGAAATTCAAAACATAAACAGTTCAAGTGCTGCCAGTGTAGAGAGCACTTTACACAGATACTACTTCATACGTATAAAGATTGCAGTATCTTAGTAAATGCTTTGTAATATCATGCATGAACACCTATCACTTCGTATAAAGTAATTTATTTGGATACACCTAAATAAAATTTAATTTTCTTATGTCTCCTGATAACATAATTAAATAATAGATTTTAATATTTATCTGCTGCTTTCTTTGTGCCACACGTACAGTTCGTCCATAGAAATCTATTTAAAACTTTAAGAATAAAAAAAATGATGATAGTATCAACCGTGCACCTGTTGGAATCTTTACAAGGACAGAAAGGAGAAGAGTTATTAACGCATGAGTATTTCACCTTCACGAATTGTTACGCTTATCTTATTCGGCAATCTCATTGTAATTAATAAAAAATACGAGTAAAGAAAAAACGTTTTTTTGAAAAAAGGAAGTAAATGTAAGGATGACTAGCATCGAACCTTCAAAACATCTCCACGTGACACAAAGCACACAGTGTGGAAAATGTTAACTGACAAAAGTTCGATACATTTTGTTGTTATATTTACTGGTATTCGTAGAATTTGTGACATAGGTATTGTTATAAACTAAAAAACACACTCTAGAGTATTATGAAGTACTCCGACCCTTGGAGAAGATATTTAAGTCACCCTTGAGATGATCAATCCCAGCTATTTCTATATTTTCCCCAATGGCATAGTGGCACGTCTGCTAACTTACACCTCTAGGAATCTTGTTTCAAAACCCCTTCTAGTCAGAGCACAGATAGCCAACGTTGTAGCTTTGTGATTTATTCCAAATAAGCAATCAGTCTATTAATCAACTATCCCTACAGAGGCATTGCTATCGTCTGCCTAATATACAACATGTTGTGGAAAAGAATTAATGAAAGTTATGTGAGAACAGTATCAGATAAAAATAAAAGAAATAAATAAGTGAAAATTACTGTGTTGTAATGAATTATTTAACTAAACCCAAACCATATTACACGAAACTATGGGCAGAACAAACTGTAAATGACGAGTATGTTAAATACTAAAAGTAGTTTCAATAAATCTTAGTATTATAAGTCTACATTTAATAGTTTCATTTTTATCTCTTCAAGTTATTTTTTAGTTCCATTATTTTAAAGTTAATACTTTTTATTTATGTTATGATTCTGTTATATTTTTAACTGTGCAAAACTTGAGTAGGTGGTTATAGCGCTGAGGGATGTCTGTTCGAATCCTCTACATATCAAAAATGTCATTCTTTCAGCCGTGAGGGCGTTATAATGTTACATTCAATCCCACTATTCGTTGGTAAAAAGTAACCCAAGAGTTGGCGGTGGGTGGTGATGACCAACAGCCTTTCCTCTAATCTTACACTGAAAATTAAAGACGGCTGGAGCAGATAGCCCTCGTGTAGCTTTGCGCAAAATCCAAAAAAACAAATAAACTATATAAAATATTCCTGCATAGATATATTAAATTCAGAGAACTCAAGTTTGAATTTTAATAAAAATTTATAAAAATATAAATTATTTACCTTTATTTTAAAACTTTCAGAAAAACTTGATAACGCTATTTCCTAGGAACCGATTTTTATGTATTTACAAAACTCGCATTGTTTAACGCAAGTTAGCAAAAATTAACAGATTTAAAAAATCTTGGTATATAGCATTAGTCCCAAAACATTATTTCAAGTATGTTGATTTATAAACAGCAAACTGTTTTTACTTTCACAATAATGAAACATAAAAAAACGAGATCATGAGAAGAAAAGGAAGACATGGTTCTTACAGAAAAGTTACGTTTTGAAAAAACAAAGAAACAGTAGAAATTATGGAAAACTGATTTCAACTGAGGTGAAAATAATATTTATACATGACTTACATGTACTGAAGTACATCATAAACCTTAAAAATACCAAACTCTTCAAGATAAAATTAAATATAGTTTTAAAGAAGTTGTAAATGAAGTTAACTGATTAAAACATATGAGCATATACTTTTAGGAGTCTCGGTGTGTTTTGACAATGAACAAGACGCCTTGTGGGCAATGACTTGTAGCAAATAAAAATTAATCTGAAACCATATTATATTTAATTTGACATCACTATTAAACTGGTTAAAGGAGAGTGCGGGAAAATGCTTGTGACAAACGACTTTAAAAACTATTTCTGTGTGGTTTCGTCACCGAAAAGATACATGAGAATAATGAATAAAACGTGAGCACAACATGAGATTTGTTTTGGTACTTTTATGTGGTAAACCTATATTGTAAGAAAATCCATAAAAAGTTTGAGGGATCAGATTTTGTAAGAATTAAGTTTCTAGTAGGAAAATATCTTAAGAATAATAAATGTATATAAATATGATTTTGAATATATTACTCTAACAGCCACGACACTATAAATTATGTTGGAATCCCTAAAAAGTATAATAAAATATATTTAAAAACCGTTTTAAAATCAATAAGCCCATTTACTTCAAATATATGCGTATTAAGAAGTGTAAACTTTAATAAACCAGATTTTGAATAGAATGTTTACAAGATAAAAATAAATTATATTTATTTAGAATAAAGCGTTTTAGAATAACATAGTATAATAACGTAGTATTCTTAAAGAATTGCAAAAAGTTAAATATAAATATACTACTTTTGAATGTAATGTTATCAGGAAATATAGAATTATAATTTACTTTTTGAAAATTATTTTAATTATCATAAATTTTCAGTATTTGTAATTAGTATCTGCCTTTTGTCAAACCACAAACTGTTACTTACAACTCATTATTTTCTTATTACGGGGTATACCCTTAGAAATACACTTTTTAAATAATTAGTGCATTATATTAAATCTACCATTAATCCACTCTTAATCTGATTATTTTGGAACTAAAAATATAAAACTCAGTATTAGTACTATTTGTAATGAGTGTATATAAATCTAACTACATACGATAATCTATAATTATTAAAATAATAAACCCACAATTGATTTAGTTATGCGAATGGAATAAAATAATTAAACATCACAAAATGATATCTCTAAGTAATATATATTAATACTTTGATCACTATGATAATTAAATCAAAGGTTATATATTTACTCTTTAATGTCCTCACTGGGAAGATAAAGATTGAAGTCAGAAAAAAGAATCTGGATTCTTTCTCTCCCTCTGGCGGTAAAGTGATAAATACAGTGAAAGTTGGCAGGGTAAGGATTTGGGTATCCCGGTGTAGTGAAGGAGTCATTCTTTGATGTGTCACTGTTAATCCACTGTTGACAAGGCGGCACTGTTGAATGAGAAGAAAACTAATAAACATAACTAATTAAGTCATTACACATATATCAAAATGTGAGACCGAAACTTACTAATCAACACAGTTATAGCTCATAAATAAAAGTTCAATTTTCTTTTCTATATTTTTTCCATCTCTGTTTGTTAATAATGTTAATTTTTACATATTTTTTGCAGGATAGAATAAAAAATCGGATCATGTAGATGAATACAATAAAACTGTGGATGGGCTAATGAGAGTTCACGTCAAAGAATACAAAATGATGTAGTATAGTCGATAGAACAGCCGTATAAACGTATATATCTAATAAATGAAGTTAAGTGTGTGTCTGTTTATTCGCACCTTTCAGCCATCTTGTTCCGGATACGTTTCGACATTTCTTAATCAATCAGCACCAAACTTACCATAGTTTATATAGAACGACATGAGAAAGGTCGTGAAAAAAAAAATCGATCTTATGTATCTATTCCTTATACGTTTCCATATTTCTTGATCAATCAATAACCATTTTGAGAAAGTAATACAGGAGAAAATGAGGAAAGTTATGAATGGTAGACCCCCTCTTATTTCATGTCTTATTTCGGGGAAAAAATCAAATTAGTACAGCTTAACACAGTAATACAAGATGACATGAAAAATGTCGCGTGAGGGGTTGTACCCCCTTCTATATCCATATTGATAGAATTCTGTAAATAGTTTATATATTTAAAAACGGTTGAAATGGGTAGAGAAGTTACTAACAGAGTTCGCTCCTCTACATAGTGCTTTCTCTAACCATTCCAGCCGTTTTTAAATATATAATTTTCTCTACAAGTGGGTTTCTCGTCATCACTGATCTGTAAATAGTTTGTATTTCATTCCATTGTTGGTATCTTTATGTGTTCCCCGTTGGTATAGAGGTAAGTCTACGGATTTACAACACTAAAATTGGTGGTTCGATTCACCTTGGTAGACTCAGCAGATAACCCAATGTGGCTTTGCTATAAAAAACACACACACATCTTTGTGTATTTTATTACGCTTTTAATGTTTATCATGTTAACAAAAAATATAAAAGCCCAATTTCCTATTATTTCCTACATATGACTTTTTATTTCACCCGTCCAGAAACTGTACGTATATATATTTATTTGTTATTTTAACTCAAAAACAATCAGGAACAAAAATAATGCATCATCTTGAAAGATCCCAGAGTACAAACCTCAAAGTACGATTATAAAATACAGTTGATGCGGCTTTTTTTGTTTAGTTTGTTTTTGTTTTGGCTTGTTCATGAGCTATGACAAAGTAAAATAATTAGTCAAAGATTTCAAGTTGCTGTTTTTAACGCAGTCCTTCCTTATATGATTTTATATATTTTACTATTTAACTTCATTCAAATGTAATTATTTTCGGTAATTTATATGATGCTAGATTTCATAAGTTATATCGTAGAGATTCTAGTAACTTTTTGTGTTTGTTTGTTTTTCTGGTTCTTGTCACAAATGAATTAATGTTTTGACTATCTACTGTTGAGACTTGAAAGTCACAAAATTGTGGATAACATTTTATATTTGTTTGTTCTGAATGTTCTCACGAAGCTACAAAAGAACTATTTGCGCTAAACTCCGGTTTCTTTTTGTTAACTTACCAGAATCATTAGTCATTTAACACCACCCACTACCAGCTCTTGAGTTATTTTAATCGAACAGTTAGGGTTTATTATCGTTCTTATCAGGTAACCATGGCTACAAAATACGGAAGGAATTTTTGTGACAACGGATACAAACCATAAGACTACGGATTAACATCCAAACATACCAACCATCAGTGCATACCCAACCCATATTTTGAACAGATAACCTTTAAACACGTATACAAAATTACACACAACCCAGAACCAAGCGTGAGAAACAAAACCTCTCTCTGGAGACCAATATGTTTTAATTAATATTTCTATTATGACATTTATCGTGTAACTTTTGTCAGCAACAAATACCAAAAACTGTAAAGCACATGTTGGCAATTTCAACAAGAATGTTAGAACTGGAAATAGTCGTCTAAATAATAATTAAAACACAATACGAACGTAGCTTAACTGCCATATAATATACATAAAAGCTAACTAACCACTAACCACAGGACATTGTTTGGAAGACTTAAGAAACTGACCATTTTCTTCAATAACACTGTTAGTTATTCCCTACACAATTATACTCATTAAAATTACGATATCCTATAGGAATCGCCTTGCATTTATTATAATTAAGAACCATCTATCATTTATTTGCTTAGCTGATAAAATAATCCCAACCTTTTGTAAAGCAGTAGTATCCTTCACGTAGCCAGCAACGCCCAAAACCTCAATACCATCAACAAATTTAAATAACTTACTGACTTCATTTATCTATGTCATTGATTTAAATCAAAAAGAGCAAAGATCCTAATTCGTAACGTTAATCCAGTTCGACTGAATTCCATTTATAACAACCCTTTGCAATCCAACCAACCATTGGATAGTTTACCTGTTGTATGGCACCTTGTACAATGTTTTCTAAAAATCCACATACATCAAATCAGAACTCGTATCCTCCACACCTACGTAAGTATCCTCTTCAAATAATGTTTGTTTTTTGAACTTCGCGCAAAACTACTCTAGGGCTAACTGCGCTAGCCGTCCCTAATTTATTAGTGTAATACTAAAGGGAAGGCAGCTAGTCATTACTACCCACCGCCAACTCTTGGGCCACTCTTTTACCAGCAAATAGTGGGATTGACCGTAACAGTATAATTCCCACACGGCTGAAAGGGCAAGCATGTTTGGTGCGACTGAGATTCCAACCCGCGACCCTCAGATTACGAGTCACACGCCTTAACCCACCTGTCCATGCTGGGCCCCAAATAATGTCAAAGTAGTAATGTAAGATTTTTTCCTGTAGTCTTGTAGTCATTCTAAAAAAAAATAGATTTTTTTCAAATTTTCGAAAACATCTTTTATCAGACTTTCAGAAACCTTTCCTGTCACTGAAGTAAGATTAAAGACCCCATAATTGCAGGAACAGTTTTAATTACCTCCCTTGAAAAGAGCTTGTTGTTTTGTTTGTTTTTTGGAATTTCGCACAAAGCTACTCGAGGGCTATCTGTGCTAGCCGTCCCTAATTTAGTAGTGTAAGACTAGAGGGAAGGCAGCTAGTCATCACCACCCACCGCCAACTCTTGGGCTACTCTTTTACCAACGAATAGTGGGATTGACCGTCACATTATACACCCCCACGGCTGGAAGGGCGAGCATGTTTAGCGCGACGCGGGCGCCCTTGAAAAGAGAGGTAACATTAACCAACTTTCAATTTTATAGCAACTTCTCACTATCAACGGACTTAGAAAACATAATAACAAAAATTGGCTCGTATATCCAACCCTCAACCTCTTTCAAATCCTTTTAGTAAATGATATCTTACCCAGGATTTTTATCACTTCTTAAACTTTTATATTTTTCTAAACAAGTTAAAAATTAATATTATCATCTTGTTCAGTTTTAAGTTTCATCTATTAACTATTTTAAGCGATGGATACTGGTTAAATCCTTAATAGTGCAAATTGACGAAAAAGTATAATTTAATAACCCATCAATCCTATAATCATCAGATACTAACTTCCCTATATCATTCCACTAAGTCCATACTCGCATCCTAACACAAAAATCTTAATATTTAATCTTTATAAGTTCAGCCATTTTTTTCACATTCCTTTTTGATTTCCCGTTTGATAAACTCTTTCCGTCTTGTGTGATTATCTAAATCATCCATCACTGTAATCAATTTAAACTTTTCATATTTATAAAGTTTTTCTTCAGTTTTATCTTTTATGCTCTTTTTAAACCAAATTAGCTTTTAGCTTACAGTGAACCTTTCTTGTCTGTAAAGAATCCCATCAAGCATTTTATTTTTAAAAGTTAACAATAAATCTAAACTAGCATAGTTCCTGGTAGGATCCCTAACGAATCGTTGAATAAATTTCTAAAAATTTGTTTTCTTGATGATTTAAATTTCCTAAATCTATGCGCCTAAAATTAAACATTCTGATAT
Organism: Carcinoscorpius rotundicauda; assembly: GCA_011833715.1. Lineage (NCBI taxonomy): Eukaryota > Metazoa > Arthropoda > Merostomata > Xiphosura > Limulidae > Carcinoscorpius > Carcinoscorpius rotundicauda. Next base: position 22,910,159 of record CM022405.1, on the reverse strand, counting down.
ACATTAATGACAGCTCAATTCTTTACACGACAGTAGACTTTATTATTAATTTCATTAGTTTCAACTGGTAGTTTGTAACATATTCTAGCTAAAAGCCTTTTTCCTTGACAATTATTTACAGAAACCCAAATAGATTCAACATGAAAAACCTAAAATTTACCTTCTGCATACAAAACAATTCTATTTCCTGTTTCTAGTAATGTATCCCTAGCAAATAACCTATAACACTGTATTTCAAAGAAATTCCTCTCGCCAAAACTAAGTTAGCCAGGTTTCAATTATTTCCATCATACTAAAATCCTCTGTTTCAACTTATAGTTTTACAATAATAACAGTTCAGCTTACCATTAAAACTACGTTTGCATCTAGTTTACATACCACACCCCTCTCTACGACCTATTTTCTTAGTTATTCTGGTTCTCTCCATTGTCTAATCATAGTTTAAAGTAGCCCTTACAATTAAGTTAATAACTCATTCAAACAAGTCATTTAAATGTAAATCATCCTTTTCAAAATGTTCTGTTTTTCCACTAAGTTGATCCAATAAATCCAACCATTCAACCTGCTCTTCCTTACATATGAACCTAAGCCCAGATTTCATCCCTAGTGGCCTACTTATAGCTTCATCCATGCAGTTAAATCTTAGCAATATCCCTAACAGAATTATGTTATTCAGACTATTTTGTAATTTCTATAGGGCGTATATTTATTCCAGAATATAACAAACTGAATACTCTGTATTTAGTAGACTCTCCTCTAACGTGAGTTATATAATTCTATCAATAAGATACTGATCCTATCATTAATTTGTTATGTAAAACTTCTAAATCTTCTATAGATAAGTAAAATACTTTTCAAATTGTGATTACAAGTATTTTGAACAAAGTTAACCTCTGGATCTTGATTTGGATACCTTATATCTTTTATATCACTCTTCCAAATACCTCATCTTCAAAGACAAGTATGCTACGGATCATTATATTGTTTAAATTCAAAGCAAAGTTACACAAATGTTATTTACTGAATAATGGCTGCATTGTTATTACACTTCTCTTTTTTTTCACAATAACATAAATGAGCAAAATCTTTTCACGATTATATATATATGTTTAACGGCTTGTTTCATTGTTCTGTTTACTTCTCACGGTCACGTCTCCCAACCAATCCTCTCGTATAAAGTTTCTAATAGCTTCAGTCTTGTTTTAGTCTTTCCGTAACGCATTATCACAACAGTAGTTTCTTGTAGACATTTGAAGAAATGAAACTCCTGAACACGTTCACATGTGAAACACAAATCTTTTCCGTTGTGGATTTTCTATCTAGACCATGTTCTTATAATATCCTTGGAACATTCGTATTGCTTATTTTAGTTTCGTAAATATCGTAAATTTTGCCATTTATTTTGTAAATAGCATTTTCTTTATTAAAAATCTTTGAATTGCAGAAGTTTAAATTGCAAGCTGCGATAAACAGTTTACATTTCTTCGAGCCACACTAGACCAAACTTTAAATCTTTTTCTGCAATAAACGTTTTCTTTTACGTTAAGAAGATATAAACAATATGATAGTTTTCCTCTTTAATTACAACTTATCGTTTCTTATTTTTAGCTTCATTGACTTACCATTCACTGCGGCCCCCCCAGTGGCTCAGCGGTATGTCTGCGGACTCACACGCTAAAATCCGGGTTTCGATACCCGTGGTGGGCAGAGCACAGATAGCCCATTGTGTAGCTTTGTGCTTAATTCAAAACAACAACCATTCACTGCGATTAATTCAATTGAAACGAGGCGAAAAATAAATGGATGTTTATGAAAAGAAGTATCAATAAATCCAATCGATCAATACCTAATGATACTTGGTAGATGATATACAACTGTCACGAGACATGTATGGAGATTCCCGTTTATGTAGGTTTTTGTAGTAACATTATGATCGGTATTACATATATATAAATTATAAATACATTATCATAAGGAAAAATATAAACATCAAACAAGAAAACTAGAGTTCATGTCATTAGGTTATAAGAGATAATATATTTCGGTTACATTATTGAAACATTTGTTTTTACTTTTTTGTTGAATGGTGGATTACATGATTGCTGCAAGTGACGAATGGTATGCTAACTTGATATGTTTTGGGCTCAAAAACACATCCCGTTCTTGACTTTAATTATTATTATTATTAATATTTGTTTGCCTGTTTAACAATTTCTCAACTGTAATACGAAGGTAATTGGTAAAACATTATTTCACTCTCGCTTTTTATGTGCTATTTTAACAGTTCTATTCTTCCAAAAAATACCACTTGACACTTTTCATTTTACTTTTATCTTTAGATTACAAAAATTATTATAATAAATTACAGACACATACATACATATATGTGTGTGTGCGTGTATGTGTGCATAGCCGTATACATGTCAGTGAAGCGAGGTGTTTATGTGCTTATATAAGAAAAAAACAACTAAGCATTAACGTGTTAAATAAAGATTGAAGACTCTTTTAAACAACGTGTGAAACAAAACACTTTGCAAACATGGTTGCGACGAGTTTTTCAATGGCATGAAATTCATCAGTATAGAGTTCTCTTGTGGTAAATATGGTAGTCTCGGGTTCGGAACTTTCTTTAAAGTTCTGTGTGATGAATTTAGTTGTTAGTGTATGATTTCAAAACTAGCTTCAAATCTTATTTGGTTTAAACATTGATTAGTTTTTGTCGATTACATCAGCATCTCATATTAACTTACTTACTTGTCTTTAATTTCTACAGTGTATAACTGGATTAGGACAATCATGCTACCAATGCTACGTCTACTGGACAATTCATGGTTAAGGATCCGTGATTTTTATTGTTTGTCGCGTCTTATCTCCAATTGACCGGCGATGGTAATTATTATTCTCTATAAGTTGTAATGAGCCTCATAGTTTTGGAGATAGAGTTCTTGTATAGAATACACTAGAGTCTAACATAAGGACAAGAATTTGTTCCTAAACTTAAGACATTTATTTCAAATTAGGTTGATACTTTAAAATGTTTAGTATTTCTAAAAATGTATATTTTACAGTACGTTTCTTATATTTACAACATTTTAAAAAATTAAAATGTAGAAAAATTGCAGTGAAACTTTAATTAGTGACACAATTTTGCATTGAAAGGTACTTATAGTATTTAGTTGATGAACAGAAAAAAAGAAAGAGTTTTAAAAATAAGGATATTTTTCTCCATAAATCATGCGTTCACTCATTCCTGAAAACTCACACCAAAAAATTTTAATGAAAAATGTTATACTTTTATTATATGTCTTTAGTGAGAAATGAACTTCCAACATTTAAGTAAATTGACAAGCACTTATAAGCTGACTAAAAATGACCAAAAACAGTAATTATCAAAACCATATATTTATATGTACACTTTAATGGAAGAAACTTTATCAGATTATCTAGTCATGTTGAAGTATCGTTGAAAAAAACGTGTTGAAACATAAAGCACTTTTCTCATTGCATTACGAAAATGCATGTAATAGTTCACAAGTTTAAAAAAATCACTGTATATTATTTTTAAAAAAGTTTCATTGCCATGCATAAAAAAAATATTTACAATTAACAGATTACACAAATTGTACGGATTGATAAATAGGAACGAAAACCACTTTCAATATAGATTTTTCAAGTTCCTCTTTGAGACAAGAGAAATTTCGCTTAAGCACGAACAGAGGGCGCCACAATTAACAAAATGTTTATTTAATTCGCAATAATCTATATTAATATATTTTTAATATTGTTGTTTCTTTCATGGACAAGATTGTTTATTAATTATGTTTATAATCACTTTCACTATAATTCCCAAATAGTTTATAACTGCTGTGTTCCTCACTAAAGAGAATAAGGTGAGAATTAATAATACTATGATTAATTTTCTGTAACATTTCTAAAATACAATACTTAATTTTTTTGGGAATTAGTAACCATAAACTTCAATGATCCACAATATTGAATTATTTTCTAGAAAACACTGAGTAGAAATTTTTATAATTGAAGTTAGTATGCTCGGAAATTGAATCCGAGGATGCTTGGTTTGCGTCCCGTAAAGACCACCCCTTGTTTTGAATTTATAGACAAGACGAAAGGTATTTGGTCAACAGTGCCCACCATCAGTTTTTAAGTTATTGTTTTCTAGCCACCCTGATCTAAATGATCTAGAATGTTCTTCCGACTAAAACTGTTGTAATCAATGTAATGACAACAGCCATCAAGTAATTCATGTATTCTAAACTGTAACTGATTTACTGGTATTTATTTTCAGTTTTTACATATGAAGCATGTGTTCCTATTCTTTGTTATTTTAATGCTTCACTATATGCTGTGCTTTAATTAATGTCTAGTTAATTCTATTGTTACGTTATTTTGTTCTCCCAGTGGTACAGCGGTCTGTTTGTTGAGTTTCAACGCTAGAGTTCGGATTTTGAGACCCATGACGGACAGAGCACATATTGTGTAGTTTTATGCTTAATTACAAACAACAACTTTTCTTTCTATTGCACTTTAGCGAGTATCAAAGTTATAAATCTATTGAATGATAAAATTTCTATGGATAATACATTTTATTAGTGAGTATTACAGAGAAAAGCTTGTCAGATCATAGGTTCTTCAAATATTACTTTTTGCTTATGTATTAAAACTCTGAGTCTATTGTCTGGTGATGTCTGAAGATTGTTTGTTTGTTTCTTTATTTTTAAATTTCGGCTAACATTGTTAGCCGTCCCTAATATGGCAGTGTAAGAATAGAGGGGAGACACGTTGTCATCACCCTGACCTGGCATGGCCTAGCGCGTTAAGGGATGCGCTACGTAATCTGAGGGTCACGGGTTCGCGCCAAACATGCTCGTCCTCCCAGCCGTGGGGGCGTTATAATGTGACGGTCAATCCCACTATTCGTTGGTAAAAGAGTAGCCCAAGAGTTGGCGGTGGGTGGTGATGACTAGCTGCCTTCCCTCTAGTCTTACACTACTAAATTAGAAACGGCTAGCACAGATAGCCCTCGAGTTGCTATGTGCGAAATTCAAAAACAAACAAGTCATCACCCCTTACCGCCAGCTCTTGGCTTTTTCTGCAAACAACGACTAGAGAGATTGACCGTCATATTAGAACGCCTCTACGGCTGAAAGGGCGATTATATTTTGTGCGACAAGGATTCGAACCCTTGACTTTCAGATTACGAGGCGAGTGCCTTAACCACCTGGCTATGCTGAGCTATGTCTGCAGATAGTACCGACGTTCGTTGGCGTTAAAGCTATGGCCTTACCAAGTGATGTAGTATCTAATTGTTATAATTTCAGTGTGTAGTAAAGCTATAAGTCTAGTTATTTATTATTTCTTTACGTAGTACATTTAATTTAGTGGGTATTAAAGATATAAAATTACCAACTGATGCTATTTCTTTTTATTGGTGAGTATTAAAACTATACGCTTACCAATAGATGGAGCGTCGAGATTTCCTCCAAACACAGACTCGTCTTGGAACATGAAGGTTGCTTTGAATCCCTGCGATGGAAAGTGGCTGCGACTGTGGAAAAGGATGATCATATTAGGACCTGTTGAAACAAACTCCACAAAGGTGTTGGTGTTACAGAGCTGTCCGATCATGGGACTTTTTATATTGTCACCGTCGTGAATCTCTATCTTATCTGGATTGATCAGGCAACTGTAATCAGAAGTTGTTTTACATGATTAGTTTGCAGTAAGAATATAGAGGGTAGATGAATGGAGTAATATATCAATAGATTGATCCGCAGGAAATGATACGCACACATAAAGACTTTGTCATTTCGTTTATATTAAACCTAAAATTACACAATAAGGTATCTGCGCTCTGCACATGACAGGTAACAAAATTAGGTTCACAGCGTTATAAGCCTTCTAACTTATCGTTAAACTATCAAGGGGAAGCGTAAATATATATATAAAAAAAAAACAGTGCGTGGGAAACAAATATGTTAAGTATGTTTAAAAGGCAGATGTAATGGAAGTGGGTAGTAACTTACAATTGGTTGCAGTATTTGAACAATGAAAGTTTAACATTATGAACACACTGTGAGATAGCAGACGTTTAGTTCTCCGATGGACTTGAATAATGATTTTCAATAATAAAATTTAAAAATATAGAGTCTAGAAATATATGAATGAAAGATTAAAAATCAAATTATTTAGTACAAAATTTAGAAAAGTAGAGACAATTTAGTAACGCTCGGCATGACCAGGTGATTACGCACTCTACTCGTAATCAGAGGATCGCGGGTTTGAGTTTCCGTCTCACTAAACATGCTCGCCCTTTCAGCCGTGGAGCGTTATAATGTGACGGTCAATCCCACTATTCGTTTGTTAAAAAGTAGTCCACGAGTTGGTGATGAGCAGTGATAACTAGCTGCCTTCCGTCTGGACTTACACTGATAAATTGGGGACGGCTCGCGCAGATAGCTCTCGTGTAACTTTGTGCGAAATTCAAAGCGTTAATTAATAGGATATAATAAATACGACACAGGTCAAGGTGCTGAATTCGTGTCTGATTTAATAATAAATAAGTAGCAAACATATGCTATAGTAGGAAAGAAATTTAATGAATATAATTTTTAAACCAAACTTCAGAAAAACTTACACGTGAACTTGGCACAATATTATGTAAACATGTTCACATCACAAGTAAGTTGTTAACATTCTACCTCCGTTCTCTATACACTGACTTACCACTTGTTTTTCGGAACAAACATTTCCTGGACCTTATATTTGTATATTGCAAAAATAATCATGACGGTTAGTTTAACCCTATAATTACAGAAATGTGGTAATATCGTGTAGTCTGTAAGATACTTTGTAATATCAGAGATCTCTATAACCTCCAAAGTGAAACGACACTGGTTGTTGATCTATCATGATCGTTATCACTTAAGATTACTTTTGATCGATTGTTCAATAATATCTTTCACCGCAGCTCATAAACATAATTTGTCGACATTAGCATAAACTCTGGGTATCAACAGTTAGTGACAAAATTAAGTTTAAAAACACGAATGGATAAAACTTGTGAAGAACATCAGACATCAAAATATGTCAACTGACTGAGTTCCGTAACAGCTGGTAATATTTTACACTCGTAAAGAGTACTAAAACTCTTTATATAGTAGCCGAAAATAAATCTAGGGTATCTTGTCACAAAACTTCATATAGAAATAAGAAATCGTAGCGTGAGTAGTTCTTGAAGAGTAAAATGAACGGTTTCACTGGACATCCAGGTTTTTCTCATTTTCATAACCTCAAAAAAATTAAAGAAAAAAACACAAAAACATCGTATTTCTCTCTCTTTTTTGTTGTTGAGGATGAGAAGATAACTGAGAAGCTTAAGAAAATACCCAAGTATCGAGAAGCAACTGTAACATTTCGGAAAATATTTGTGTTCTTCGTCATATGTATATCACATATTACTGACGTAATTATGTTGTTTAGTGATATTAAAGCTTCAAATAGAAGTTTGGTTTTGGTACTCTGTCTATTATCGGAGGTAAACAAATTTATTTCATATCACATTCCATTATTACAGTGACGTCAATGATCTTGATTCCCACAAAAGTTACATCTCAATTTAATTTGGCATCATTTTAAACATCACATTTCCTGTTGACATCTGTAGACAAATTTAAAACTACACTTTCTATGAATGAACTGTGATCAAACAACACTCTGTCGGCATCTTGTAAAGTCTGAGTCGCGATATTATAATAGACACAGATGGGGGTCTGACCCGATATTAACTAGAGGGCGGGGCAGTCATTACTTTTACTCGTTACTAATGAGTTATTTATTATTTATAAATATCAGTGCAATTCCTAAGAACAAAAAAACAGCTGAAGATATTTGGATTTTAAGGACACTTAGTAGAACAAAACAAAACAAAAACCTAAAATATTTTAGATTACCCTTTAAATGATTCCTTAGACTTAGAATAACCAAATAAAACCAAGTCTCTGTTAAGGTTTATTAAGCCTAATTGCTACGATAATAATGAATGCTTTATTCACTGAAATAAAAACTCTGAAACATGAACTCGACCACCTACACACATATTAGTTAACTGGTTACACAAAAGTAATACCATCTGATGTTTAAACAAAAATATTTTTAAGTAAAGAGCATCTGAGGAATAGTTATAGTTTCATAACTCCTAATATAATATTTTACAGTATTGTTTCTGTGAACTTAAAACTTTTATAGGCATAAAAAGGATGTTGACATTATCTTATAATTTCTTCAAAATAATAAAACACGCAACACGTGATAGATTAGTAGATTTTAGTTATTTTTATATAGTTTATTGTTCTGCATTGGTGCGAATACTGTCTGCAGAAATATTGTGTTTTATTGTTATTTTTGATGGTAAGAAATCTATAGAATATGGCATTTATATTTGCCATAAACAAACTAAATGAATAAAGCATTCATATATACTGAACCAGATAAATTAAGGAGCTCACATGTTTGTGAAAACTTCTAATTTTCACATTATAAAAAGTATATTCTTCCAGTAGTGTCGTACATGTGAGTATGTATCCTGTTACCCCGTATTTTTAGAAATAAGTCGTGAGTGTTTGGAATTGTCAAAAATCAATTGAATTTTGGACCACCTAATAAATCACATATAGTGTCTTAGCCCAGCGTATCCCAAACTTTCTCGGTTCATGGCGCTCTGAGTGTGTCAGCAATTTCTCACCGCACCCTTAAAGAAAAAAAGAAAACCTTGCGTTTATTAAGCAGTCAGATCCAAACAACTTAATACTTAATAAGTATTTATGTTTTGACAACTTAGTAGCCCTTTGAAAGAATAATACACGTAAACTGAAAGTAGCCGCAATATTTTTATTTAATTTTTGAATTATCACAATTACTAATGGTGTGTATGCGAGTGTTGTTCACTGCACAGCTTCTTAAACCTTGGAATCAGGTTGGACACCACCACCTTCATTTCCTGTTCAGCATTGATTTTCGCGAGTCACCTGCTTTTCATCAAAGCAGCTGGCGAAAACAGTGGACATTAATCTCATGCTGATATTCAAAACTTATTCCCATCATGTCAAATTTTGTTTTTAAAATCTTGTCACAAAAGAGCTCAGTTAGATTTTCTTCTTCTGCAAAGGTAAATTCAGATGGGGTCTTCAGATGGGGTTTTGGATCCACGCAAACTTCTCCATATCTCTGAAAAGTAATTTTCAAACCAGTCACTGAGCTGTGTTAGGTGCTCCTCAAAAACAGATTTTAATTCGTGAATCAGATCAAATTCACTAGATGTAACAAATTGCTGCAACAGAAGGAAACAGTTTTTGCCACCATATTCATTCATTTTTCTTTTCCATCGTTGTAACTTTTTTTCCTTAAGGCTGAAACCTTCTCTGTGAGTTTCAAAATGTGCGTGTTGCTTCCCAGCAGAGAGATATTTAACGCATTCAATTTTTTGAAGAGATCACACACATATGCCAAGTTGAAAAAAATCAGTATCCAAAAAGGTTTTAGCTCATTGGTGTTTTTCTTCTTCGAGATAAGGGTAGAGTTCCTGTCGTAATTCGAACACACGGGACGGTACATTCTCACAGGAAAGCCATCACGAGCTACAGTAGTACAACAAAGATGTGTGTTCAGATCCCATATCCTTAGACAGTTTTTTTTAAAAAAACCTCGTCTTCTGTGGCTGAGCTTTTATAAAGTTCACCACTTTCAACACACTTTACATGACTAGGTTCAGTGGAGGACTCAGGTGCTTTGACGCAAAGGCTTCCTTGTAGATTATGCAGTGGGTTCACAGTGTTTCAAGAGCTTTGCTTCGTATGAGTGTCTGCAATCTTCCATAACAGCCGGACATAGAGCGACCACCATCGGTAAAGATACCAATGCAATTAGTCCAGTATAAATTGTTTTCTCACATAAAAATGTTAAGGATGTCACACAAGTTTTGAGCCTTTGTACCTGCAAAGATACTTTTAAAAAACAGAAAGTTTTCCACAATTTTGTCACCATCCACGAACCGTGTGTAGCAAATCAAATGAGCATCCGTGTTACTATCCATCAACTCATCTAACTGTAACGTGAATTTCTTTCCTTTTATCTTTTTTTTTCAGTTAGTTGATTATTGAAGCCTTCGGCCACGTGTTGGATTCTACGACTGACAATATTGCTGTATTTCCCTCGAAATACTTGGGCGTACAGTTTGGGAACCACTGTCTTAGCTTGTTCTCAGTTGCATTCTTGAATAAAGATAATGACACTTCAACGCTATACTCAGTCAGAGAAATTTTATATGGTGTTGTCAGACTTTATTGTTGAATAAAGGTACCTTTGAAAGCAGTCTTTTTGCAGACTCACCAACCATAATATTCACCATATCCACTGCAGCCAGTAGAATCAGTTCTTCTGTGATGGTGTGAGGCTTTTATACTTCGCGATTCTATATGCCACCTTGTAGCATTGTCTGGTATTGATGCTTGTTTCAAAAATGTTCCGTTTTGTTCTTTCTGACAAAATAATTACAGAATTTACTAGCAATGTTAAGATTATTGGTCTCTAAATTGCGTTTTAGTTTACTTGGAAGCATGCACTGTGGAGCCAAACCTTTAAGACATAATACACACTGTAGACATTCTTCATGATTGACACCAAGATTTAGATAACTATCGTGATATTTCTGTTTCTTCACAACTTTGCCACTGGTCTGTGGTTCGCCATCATTTTCTTCACTCCCACTTCTTCACTTCTTATTAATGTTAAAAAATTATTTTCCATTTTTATGCACAAGAACTCAACAGAACAATTCACTGAACTTCGCTAGGCCTCGCAAACACTTAATGATAGCACTCTTCAGTTATTTCGATTACTGATGAACCCCGGAGAGTCAACAGGTACTTATATACAAAATCTATGAAACGAGAAAGTTTGAGAAGTTACCGGCGAAGCCTAAAGTACAAGTAAATAAAAACATATCTCAAACATTCGAAAACGTCACCGAAAGGACTATAGCGCGATCTAATGTTAAAACAGTGAATTATCTCGAGTTTGTAGTTCAAGCAACATTCGACAGATATCGATATTGCTGTATTTCCCTCTAAATTTTGAAATATCCCGCAGAGCACTTGGGCGTACAGTTTGAGAACCACTGTCTTAGCTTGTCCTCAGTTGCATTCTTGAATAAAGATAATGACACTTCAACGCCGTACTCAGTCAGAGAAATTTTATATGGTGTTGTCAGACTTTCGATCACTAGAGAATTGGAGAACTAGGAATGATACTTAATTTATTAAAAACAATAAAACAATAATTTAACAGTTCCTGTTTTCAGCCGAGTTGAAAATAAGATGATACTTCGAAACACTGTACTTTTCCTTTATTGTCATAAACCATAAAATTTGCTCAGATAATTATTAACACATTAAAATTAGTTTCATTACATTTTCTTAGCTAGGGTAATTTCTCTAACCTCAGATCGTTCTTCTGTAGATGAATTTTCTCAAATATTATTTTGACCCTTTCATTGGCTTTTCCAATAAAATGATAAATACAGTCCACATTCTTAGGGTAAATACTGGGATACTGCGGAGAGAAGAAGCGCCCTCTACTTTCGTTGATCACATCGCTAGAAAACTTGTAGTCGCATTTGGTACCATTTATCAGTTCACCAGCGGTTTCAAAAAGAGCTGAAATAAAAAAAATGCTTATTATTTATTTCGCATAATTCAAAAAGTTCACCGTTTAGAAGTTGTTTTTAACAGTATTCCAGTTACATTTGTTTCATAACTTAAAGTTCTTTGCAATGCGTACATCAAGTGTTTCGTTTTAAAGACACAAAACAAGAAAAATATAGTTTTTCAAGGTAAAAGGTAACTTAGTCCAAAATACTTTTTCATTGTCAATTTTAATTTTTTCCTACTCAAACTCTACTATTTTATTCGTTATATGCGATACTTTATAGCCAGACTTCATTTCAAAACCTTATATACAAAGAGAAGAAAGCACTGTACAAAAACACAAACAAGTATGTTCAAAATTATAATAACTAATCAATGAAGCAGGAGAAAATGTGTTGCAATATTTCAATCACAATACAAGTGCTGACGGCTCATCGGATTGGCTGGAATATGACAGACATAGTAGTAGTCTCGGTGCTGTATATATCACGACATTTCATGAGGAACAACTATTGTTCCAAATGTACTTGGTACTTCCCACATCCAGAGAAGTCGTTTGATCATCTACTCACCGCCTCATTTTATATATATATATAAGCCCAAACGACCTCAAAAATATTTATATCGGGATTTGGTGCAAACTAAGCAATGGTTGTGAATGTTCACTGGCTTTTTTATTCGTAAATATATCGTTTCACTTCATATGATACACGTTTGTGATCAATTTATTGTTGGTAGATGAAACCTTGCTTGATGGGCCGTGTTCCTGAGAGAATAACATGATGAATGAGGATATATTTTCATTTACCAGCAATCAGAGTACCATCAGTTTTGTACAGATCACCGACACTGATACAGTGCTTTACTATAAATATTGTACATTTAATATGATTCTGTTTCCTTCCCAGCCTCCAAACTAGCCTTTGTTGGTTGTTGCTGAAACAATTCGAGCTGTTATTCGTCTGTAAAACGCACAATTCTAAATCTTACTTATTCCATTGTTGTATTCCAATATCCATCTCAACAATTTCACTTGACTGTCTCTTCCCAGCGACAGTTCTCGAACAGCTACACAGTATTGAAACCACTTGGTGCTGAGCTGTATCTTGCTGTTCTCGACGTAATAATTACAATGTTATTCACGGCAAAGCCGTTGGTAAGATTTGAACTCAGCCATCATCCTTCTGATATGGAAAATATCCCCAGATACTTAAAATTACTTTTGGAGATTTTTGGTTTTCTTACTTCAACCACTTCTGTTATTTACAAGTTTCACGTACCTTGTTGGTACTGAATCATGGCGTATTGACACAGATTTTTCACATGCAGAATCTTTAATTAGTCAAAAAATTTGTATTTTAACGCGATGCTTATCTCCTGATAGTCATGACTGATTGAACTACTACTACTGGGAATGGTGTAACTGTCAACTTTTATAGTCATTATACTATTGAGATACTTGTAAATATTGCTCATGATTATACTCTGATGCAACCCAGATTCACAGGATAAGTAATTTAATTGTTATTCACGTTATAGAATCAAAGTATCTTGTTATATCAACAATGTGTAAATAAAATATCTGAAATGTATTCTTTTTGCATCTGTTTTATCTTACTAATAAGGTTTTACGTTCCCACGTTATTCTTCTCACTGTTCAAAATATTAATATTTTGTCGTTATATTTATATTCTGAGAAACAACATACTATATTGTGTAAAATAAACATACTTGATTGTTATTTTTCGCAAACACTGAATATTTTCTTTAAAATTTTCCTTTTAACTTATGTTTACATGAAAAAGAAATTATAGTTTAATTATTTTTTAATTATTTACATAATAATAATAATAATAATACATTTTGAATAATTATTCTAGTTAAAATATTCAAGACTGCGAAACTTAAGAAGTTTTCGTGAAAGGAGATACAGAGAATGAGACATAAGGCTTACATGACATGAAAGGACATCGCCTTAGAACAATTCTTGATAACAAGAAGATGTTAACCTTGATATCAACCTGAAGATGACAGAAAAAGGTCGAAACACTGTTCTTTACTTTATTTAAACAAAAGTTTTAAAACCCATACCAGCTGTCTTGAGACACAGCTTAGAACAATACTATCGAGTGAACAGTATTATCTGTTTCTATTCCAACTACGACGATGATGAAAAATGCCCTCTACCACAACTTTGTCCTTCTTCGGCAGGAAGTGTTTATTGTAACTATCCCATTCTACGTAAAAATGTACACCAGATACATTTCAGTTTCAGAATATGAAGTCACTCTATGTCGCATTTATTGCCATCAACTGGAGTGACGATAACACACAATATGAGTTAGCAGATTTACTCATTACTTAGGAACGAACGTTCCACTCGCAGGTTCTCTACCTCGAATCCTCGTGACTGAACATACTCGTCCTGAAAACATGCCGAAAAAAAATTTTTGGCTTACAAAAATCCCGGCTGACCCCAACCACTTGGGAGTAGAGTTGTAAATGAAAATAAAAAATGGTTTACACATTTCTGTTTAAGAAACAGCGTGTGCAGAAAAAGCAAAACTGTTTCTGTGAGTAGAATATATGACCCAAAATGTACGAGTAAAAATTATTAGAGTATCTTGTGTTTATCTTTCAGAAGGCCTGACACATACAGAAAATAATTTGTTCTTTAAAAAAAAAAGTGTTTTAATTATGTAGTAAGTTATATAAATCAATCCACAACAGACGAAGTATGTTACACTCCACAAATAGAATTTGTTTTTAAGTTTTAGAAATTTAACTATCTATACTTATTGTCTCTTATTTTACTCATTTGGACTTTTATATAAAAAAAAACAATCACAAAACTACTTACTTTTATTAAGGAAACGGAACGTGCCTCGAAATCCTGTATTGTTTTCCTGTCTCCAGTCTGAGTGGAACTCAAAAATGAGAGTATTTCTAGAAGAGTAGTGGGTCTGTTGAATATCCGATAGTTTACCACAGAGAAAGGTATTGTAGCTGGTGTTTTGATTTATTAAAGGCTCTTTCAAGTGTAGATATAACTTAACATAATCTCCAAATTTACATCTGCAATTAGAAATGTTATCAGAGTAAACATACCAAGTATTTTAGCTCTTAACCATATAAACTGACTGTGGCTTAGTTAGTTAAATTAATTTAACAAAAATAATGATAATTTTCTTACCAATTTATCAATTTCTTGAATTCAGTACTTTGGAATATGGAAATGAAACATGGCTACTTGAACTCATAATTCATTCTTATCTTATCAAATTATTATAATGCCATCTCAGAATAATTCCTGTTGCCGTTGTTATTTGTTATCAGATATTTAAAATAATTTCTTATCGTCTAAGCACTTGTAACCTTTAAAATAAAACATTCAATAAACACGGAAAACTCGGTTTGAACTGCTGGCAAATAAGACTTTTAACTAAAAATATTCTGAAGCATCTAAGCCTATGTATTTCATTACATTAATTTTCTCAGCCACGATGAGGTAAAGCACATTACAAATAATATTAAAAATAAACTATTAAACCCTAATTTTAAAGTGTTTACTTGAAGGATACTTATTTATAGGTGATAATTTCTCCATTTATATTTATATCATATCCTTCCTTGGATGAAATGAATCTTCAACTGACTAGCAATCAAAGTTAAACATAACTGGTTAGAAGAAGCCTAACATGATAGTTTTGTTTCTCATTTGTTTGTTCATGTATAATTTAATTTACATGTTATGTACTTTAAATTTTAACAGGAGTGGGATAGGTAATCAAAATTATTTCTTAACATAAATAAAATCAGGCAAACTACTTTTTCCTTCAGTAGAAAGTCCAACATCATTTTTATTTGTTACTTTGTCTTCTGTACTGAAGAAAGCGCAAGCAAACTTGAGATATGACTTAAATATTTAAAATAAAATGTCAGTTCTATAACTCAAACTGTTAATCACATACTCTTGTATGAGATGTTTATAATGTACTTTCACTCTCAACTTAGAATGGTTTTGTAGTTTTTCTCCGATTCTTTATATATAGATATAATATCCAAGTGTAAGAACGACAAGATTGTTAAATACAAAATTAGAATTTATGCTGTCCTGTAGCGCACAAGTTATTTTCTTTTCCAGAATGTCATGAGTGGAAAATATCTTTATTCCTGTTAAATAGCATTATGTTTCGTGTATCTAAAACTAATTTAGGATAGATCATCTAATAAAATACAAAAACAACGACAACGAAGTACTGATATAGAACTTCAATTATATAATCCAAATTTTAATTTAAAAAAAAGATTGGAATACTAAGACAAGACTCCTACTTCCATAAAACAATTTTCCATATATACACTGCGAACAATGTAGCAAAATAAAATTTAAATAAAAGTAAGAATTGGTTGAAATTCACAATAGTGACAATAAAAAATAATTAAACTAACCCTAAATTTGATCGACCTAAATCAAATTCTTCAAAAACCACTTTAATAAGGTAATTTTCTCTCGCGACGAAAGTGTAGAGGAGGCAGTTGACGTTGTCTTCATAAGGAACAGGCCAATTGGGTGAAGTAAAAACACCATAGTCCTTGTTGTAAGTGCTGTCGAACACGATACATTTGCAGTCTGCGGAAAAACAAGTAAACATGAGAAAGCTAAGACATAATAACCTTACTCGACTAGATTACGTCACAAACACGTGCTTTGAAATAACGAATAAGGATATTAATTTAAGTTCCGTACAAAAGAATGAGGAGTGATTTTGCTTCACAAGTCCTGTGATGAGGCAAATGCGACGTAATATTTTAAACTTTGTACAAAAACCTTAACGGTCAGTAATAAGCACACAAAGGATTGGAAAATTGTAGTAGTGCTTCTAGTAGTATCAACTATTGGTAAAAAACTATTGACCACATATTTTTTGTTATGTAAACACATTTCATGAAAATATAATGTAATCTCAAAAATGTTGTGTTCCTTACGTATAAATAGTTATTGATTTATATGATAAGAAAAACAAGAAGTTTCAGAACATTCATGAGAGTATTAATTACAAATGCAATTAATTATATTATAAAAATGACTTTTATTTAATAGTGATTATAAGATTTATTTCAATGTTAAAATAGCACAGATAAAAAGTATTTATTGTGAAAAACGAAGTGCAGTAACTAAATTAAAAAACATCATCTCCTGCAATCCATACAAAAAGCATAGCCTTAAAATTAGTTATAAATGTTCTTGTTTAGTAAACTATAAATAACATTGAATTAAGCTATGTCAAATGTCCTCTGATGTCCTTGCGCCGATTTAGAATTTTATTGAAAATAATAAATTATGTGCTACTTTTTTGGTAAATTAAAAGTCTAAAATAACATTGGTGACAATGTTATTATAAAGTCTCTGTAATGAGACTTTTATTAGATAGCTAAACACATTCGTTAAGAAGTGAATACTCAGTTCATGGAGTCTAATATGGTAGAAAAATACAAGAATTTTATGTTAACTCAATTGTACATATCGAACATATCTTGACACAACTTGAGAAATAGAATATCAAGAATAGACATTTATTGTTTTGTGTCATTACATAGAGTGAAACAATAAGAAAACTATGTTTATTGAATTTTACATTTAGTGACAAAGAAAAAAACTGATAAAAGGTTGCGATGAGTTTTATTAAATATCAATTATTGCTGAAGTGTCCGCATTGTTTATAGATTAGTTCTGTCATTTATGTTTAATACCAATGTCCTTCAGATATAAAAGGAAAGAGCACCTCTATGCTATTAGTTTGAGTCATAAAGAAACAAGTTCTCAACAAAGATTTGTAAAAATATACGAAGAAAGGTTAGATTATAATTTTCTACAATGGTAACCATTATACATAACTACTTATGTAGATCCCATCAACTTACAAAGCTACATATGAAATTATTGTATGATATTTAAAAATTCAAATAAACGCCCTTTAAGGGAGAATATATATATGTATAATATATTAATTATATAAACGAATCAGTGATACATGATTTACGAAAAAAAAAATGCAAAACGCATTTCACGAAAATTAAATATAGAAGCAAAATTTTAATCAGTAGTTTAAATGTATACAAAACTGATATTTATAAAACAGAGCAAGATACACTTTTTAACCAATTTAATATTTATAAAAATGAAACATTAGTCATGATAAAAATTTTCAGCAGTACATTACACACGCCGTTCATCCATAGAGATACCATCTACATTTGTAAAATATGAGTATGGTTGAATGAATAGATATGAAAAGACTTTAAACCTAAGTTGAGACAAGTTGAGTCTTTTATAAATATTATGTATAGTAATATCATCTATTAACAAAATATTGGTAACAGCTTCCACTTAAAGTAACATGACCTCTGATATTTTACTATACCCTTCCTCTAAAACAGCTGCGTCTAGTGGCACCACTTCATGGAACTATGACTTCATCACCATTTGATGTCTATTAACCAAGAGTTATGTAATTTTTTGATGGAATCATTTTGTGATTCCATATTGAGGCAGCATTCTTTTTTTCTGTCAGGGTTTCCGGATAACTACTTAAACTAATCCACAGGTATTTCTTTGTAATGCATTGAGTTATATGAAAAAATTGTCTTACAGAAGAATGTAAAAGTAAAATAGAAATATTATTGAAATATGATAAAAAGTTTACCTAAAATAACGTATTAACATTATAAATATGAGAAAGGTCTACAAAAATAAATATCCTCTATTGTTCCTAAATGACGAATGACCTACAAAGGATATTTCAAAATAGGTTTCCAGTTATCTCTTTGGTCAAAAAAATTAATTCACCAGAACTGCTGTATTGGAATCATGAAGTATTATAAAATGTTTCACGGATTATATTAAGTTGAGAAATTTTCTGTTATTTTGTAAGAAACGAAACAAGAAAAACATTACCTTTTATAAAATAGAAAAATACTTTCTATTTTAATTTAGTTACTGAAAAATCGAATTTGTATTCCTTTTGTATAACCTATTTCATTTTAGGCTGAAACTAATCTTAATATTTGCACCTGGTCCACTATTTTAAAGTCATAGCTAATCAATGCGAGTTAAAATGTGACTACAGAGTATTATAAATACGTTGCAGGTTCTGTTTTGTACTACTTGTCAAATAAAACCAAAGCTATATTATAAACACTTTAAAAACCAAGCGAATGCAAAAGAATAGATTTTCATATGTAATCAAATCAGATTAACAAGTTCACCCACTTCAGATATTTATTAAACACACACAATATATATATATATATATCAATTATTATTGTAATTAATGTATGTTGTGTTTTATTCTTCGCGGATTTTTAGTTTTTGCATCTGTTGGATATTTTTCATTTGGCTCAAATAAAGTTTTTGTGGTAATATAATACTCAAATAGTTCTTGTCTTTGCATCCTTTAAATTTGATTCGCCTGATTTTGTTTTATACATCTGCAAACTTACAATGCTAAAAACTGGGTTTTTGTAGATTTGTGCTTAATTAGAAACAATAACAATCCTTTAAATTTGATTCACCTGATTTTGTTTTATACATCTGCAAACTTACAATGCTAAAAACTGGGTTTTTGTAGATTTGTGCTTAATTAGAAACAATAACAATTATTTAGTTGGATATTTTGTGAAATAAATGCTTTTAGTCGAAACTTTTATCACAAGTGAGGGTGCCCAGTTGGTGGAAGATTTAATTCTAATCATTAAAAGTAAGTTAATTTGAAGTGTACATTTAATTAGCTGTGTTCCTTTATTGGTATATCATTAGTTCTTAACAATACAAGCAGCCTGCTTTGAACAGAAATTAATATCAAATGATATATGTAAACTTACTGTAAAGAACAGAACTTTCGCAAGCTCATAACAGTCATTACAAAACTTTGTTTTGTATTTCCACTAACTATTTGAACTGTAGTGTATAAGGCTGTCTCTCAGTAACGTTTCGATGACAACGATTCAAGTAGCATTTCGCACATCTAGAGATAATCAAAACACAGTTCACAAACTATTTCGACAGATTACTGTAACTCAGACTCCATACCAGACGAGAAAAGAAAAAAAATACCGCAAAAGGTATTTACCTGCTGAGACAGCTGAGGTGAGGGTAGAACGTGACGTTAGTAGGCTTAGCAATTCCATGAGGATAAGCGCTGGCTTTGACATAGTCTGGAAAAAAAAGAAGAAACAAAAATTCACTACAATGTTTTTAGACAATTTGTACAGAAGAAAGAATTTAGCTTTTCTCCACTCGTTACTGAAAAACAAGAAAAAGTTCAGGGCACGTATTTATGTTTATGACAAAGAAGGCATTTAAAACATTTTAAACACTTAGCAGTATAAATATTGCCAACTAAACATCTTAATTGTTGTTGCTACAAAGGTACTTTGACCTCATTAACTGTCATATCTTTATATCTATTTAAAAAAAAACTTAGTGCTCTGTTTGAAATATTACTCGGGAAGAAATAATAATACTAAACTTTAAAAAAAAAACTATTATGTCAAAATTTATCAAATCAAAAGATGGAAAAACTCGAGCACTAAACCTAACCAAACACAAATTGCAATAACCTAATAAAGTGTATATAAAAACAACAAAAAGCAGTCTAACCCTCGCACCTAAAGGTAAATAAATCGTTATTTAGTGAAGTTTTTAATATTTTTCTTCTTCATATAAGGAAGAAGTTTTGTGTTTGAAAATATTATTTTCTGTTTGTCCTTTTTTTTATTTCATATGATTTAGAATATTTTCCTTCTACAACATAAGTTTTAAAAGCGAGAGAGAAAAAAGATGGGTTTAAATGAAAACTACATCAAGTGTTTTGATTAAGAACGTTCACTGTATACAAGATAAACAAAACAAAGATGATAAAAAGGGGTTATCAATTTAACGTTTCTAGATTGCCTGATGGTGAATTATTTTTGGACCATGCACAACATTTATCAACAAACGTTACATCACATGTAATGAGCTTCGAGATAAAAAAAAAAGGCCACTTATGCAGTTTAGTTTTTCAGTTACAATTCTAACGCTTTTAATTTAGAATAAAACAGTTCTGGGAGTTTTTTGGAGTTTCAATGTTAATGATAAAATTTAAATTTATGTTCCGCTATATTTTGGTTGTTACTTTATATGATTGTATGTTGATATGATATTCTTTAACAAAGATATAACCTCAGTTATTAATTCAAATGTTTTAGGCATCGAAATTATACACTCACTCCATAACATCTTTTATTATAGACTAATACCCTCATACTGCTTTAACATATAAACAGTAATCATCACCACATTGTTTTTACGTTACTCTCTGTCAAATTGTTATTGACTTTAACCCATCCGCACTAAGATATTTCGTAGTGTATTAAGTCTTTAATACATTCTTCATTTAATGAATTTCAGTTCATGTTTGTAAATATGCGATAAACAACCATAT
Organism: Carcinoscorpius rotundicauda; assembly: GCA_011833715.1. Taxonomy (NCBI): domain Eukaryota; kingdom Metazoa; phylum Arthropoda; class Merostomata; order Xiphosura; family Limulidae; genus Carcinoscorpius; species Carcinoscorpius rotundicauda. The sequence goes on along the minus strand of CM022405.1, from coordinate 22,888,951 downwards.
ATCCTATAAAGGCAGTTAAGCAGTATGTAAGTTAGTGAATTATACATATATATGTAATGTTCTTTAACTATTCAGAAAGTTACTCATTTAAGGAGTATGGCAGTAATTCCTGTTTATAAAATATTAACTTAAATATAATCTGTATTGAATGATCTGTATCTCATGATAAAATGTGCAAAAGAGTAAACTAGAATTTTCGACCGTATACCTTTCACTAAATGTTTAGTGGCGTCACGTCTCGGACCTTATACCTTTCACTAAATGTTCAGTGCCATTACAACTCGGACCTTCTTTTCAGTACATATTCAGTCACGTTTAGTAGTCAGGGTAAAATCTAAAATATCAGATATTCCTGCTTTACATGTTGGTTTTATTCTAGCTTACAATTACACACCATACGTGAGTTGTCGTTGTTTTCTTGATTCTAATTAAACATATTTTACTTTAACATGTTGCTTTCAAAAGCATGAGGTTATGTTAATTATCCTTTCATAAAACTTCTTTCTTTCCTTACATCAAAGACTTACCTTCTTTTTTTGTGTTCCCATATTCTTGAATTGAAGATCTTAAAAAATTTGAAAGATATTTGATCTTTATAAGGGTTAACATCGATGGCAGTGATTGTTCCCTTTTCTGATTTCTCTCTTAAGCCTTTGAATAGATCTTGATTTCACCTCTAAATGCGAAGCAGAATAAAACAAGAATATTAATGACTTGATAAAATCGAACTACGTGAAACTTTAAATTTATTTTTGGCTGAATACATGTAGGTCCATTTTACTCAATTGACGTAACTAAATCAGAATTCTACAAATTATGTAAAAAAATCTAGTATCATTCAGAAATGATCGTGTATTTCAATATGGTCTACAAATACATAAAAATCTTAACCAGTGATACGATTTTGGATTGTGTTGTTTTGAATTTCGTGCACGACTGTGCAAGAGCTATCTACGCTAGTCGTTCTTAATTTAGCAATGACAGACCAGGAGGAAGACAGCTAGTCATTACTACCCACAGCCAGTTCTTGGGCTAATATTTTACTAATGAATAGTAGGATTGAGTGTAACTTTATAACACCCAATGGCTGAAAAAATGAGCATGTTTTGTAGAACGGGGATTCCAACCTGCGACCTTAAGATTGCAAGTTAAGCGCCCTAGCCATCTGGCCATGCCAGACCCCCATGATACGATATTTTCAATTAAAAACCCAAACAGAAATCAATAACTTTGATTATTATAAAGAACACTAAACTATAAATAAAATAATATACATTTAACATTAAACTTCTTTACCAATCATCAAAGAATATTCGTTTTTAGAAGTAGTTCGACCTATAACTGACCTATTACTAACTTCTAAAACTAAATGTTATGCAGACACATTTAATTTTGATTAGAACACGTAAAAAGCCACTTGGCCGAGTTAATACTTAAGTATTCGTGTTGAATAATTAGTTATATACACTAAGAAGACTGCGTACAATCTCAATACAACAGTTTTGTTAATAGCATACACTCTACGGACTATTTAATTAATTGATAAATCTACTTGCCATCACGCATAGCTTTAAAGACGAAACCAGCTTTATCAAAACTAATACAAGTACCTATCTCAAAACACCTTTTTCTTCTTATATTTTTAAACACTAGAAGGCACATTAATACATGCCAAAGGTAATTTTGTATTTTAATCAAATATGTATAAAAGAAAAAGCATAGACCTCTAACCATATTTCGTATTATTAACATACATAATTTATATTCTATACCACAGAACACTATTACAAGGTACATTTTTTAAATCTGTTATTTAAATGTAATCCAAGGGTACCTTATTATTATATACGAACTTATATTGGTAAGTTATCTTTCCTAAAATATATAATAAACAACAACTGAAGTAATGTTAAGTTTCTTGCTTGGAGCAGAATAAATAAAATGTCAATTGATCTTTTTTAAAAAAAATAACAGTATAACAGTTTAACCAGATATATTACATATCACACAAGTCTTTATTGTGGTAATCAGCCAAAATCGTATACTGGAAAGATATTTCAAAAATATACAAGAAAATACGTTTTATCAAAAAGCTTTGCATTCACTGCATGTATCGTTAAGGCCTGTTTAGCAAACATAAACTAGCCAATCACTTAACGTATGCGTTGTGCAGCTCTATTGAACAAGTATAAATTATCTAAACTTTGATAGACCTGCTCTTCGCGTCATTCAATTATTATGTTGATTTTCCCGTTTTTTTGAATAACAAATGGAAAGCATTGTTATTATTATAACAATGTGACACAATATCCTATTCTTCGTTTCATAATAAAATTGTTAACTTAACATTCAATAGTGTTAAGCATTATTTCATGGCTATTATTTAAAATGAATAGCATATATCTCTTCTTCCTCTGGCTTAAAAACTTGTATCAAGTTATATAATCTCTACGAAATTGTTACAGAAATTTTCCTATACATGAATATTGTTGTTTCTTTTCTGATCTTTAAACGTGAAGCTGTTTAAGCGTGGAAATATCACCAAAATTGATGACGAAAGTGTTTAAACAGAAGCTCCGGTAAAATTACAAGGGATTTATTAAACTTTATTCATTTTAAAAGTTCTTAAACAGCGCATTTTTTTAACATCTGCGTTTTCATGTCAGAAATCGGAGGTATCATAAAAACTAGAAAGAAAATATTTCAAACTTTTTTATCTTTTTTGTACTTTATATTTTGGATTTGTAAGTCTTCATTATATATAAAACACTTTATCTTTTATATCTTTTCAGGTAACCATTTGACTCTTCATCCAAACATCTTTCAATTCATCTACCTATGTCAATGTTTATTATTTTCAATTTTCACTTATCTATCTTTCTCCCTATGTATTTTTCGTGACATTAGATAATGTCAACATGTGATTCAGTCATATGTATTTACCTGTATTTATATAGATATATTGCTTATCTGTTTCTCTATAAGTATTAGAACGCTTCTAATGAATTGTCGCTACGAAGTGCAATACATTATTGATCATAAAATAAAATGAACGCGTATAATAAAAACAAATAAATGAATTTCATCTCCTTAACTTGATGTTCTAATGAATAATTCATAAAGGTGAAAATTTCTTTAACAACACATGTGTTTGAGATAAAATTAGTAAAAATTGTAATGAAAAGTGATTGTTAAATGATGGCAACTCCGCAGATTGAGAAGAAGCAAAAAATAAAACATATAAAATACTTTTAACATAATACATCAAAGTAAAATTATCCAGAATTAAATATATTAATATCATCTTTATTATAATAGGTAATATCAGTCTGTCAAACTTAATGCGTTGCGTTTTTGTAACAATATATTTTATTAGACGTTTTACGTTTTAGTTGCGTGTATGCATACATACTGTATGAAATACATCTTTTTGTTATTTTGTCTGCCTATATTTATAGGCCCGGCATGGCTAAGTGGTTAAGGATCGCGGGTTCAAATCCCCGTCACACCAAACGTGCTTGTCCTTTCAGCCATGGGAGCGTTATATATGTCGGTCAATCCCACTATTTGTTAGTTAAAGAGTAGCCTAAGAGTTGGCGGGGGGCAGTGATTACTAGCTGCCTTCCCTGCAGACACGGCTTTCACAAATAGCACTCCTGTAGCCTTGCGCGAAATTCGAAACATGTCATAGTTATATTATGCATATATTGACTTTTTTTCCAGTCATCTATTTATTGTTTTTGTTTTTTTTTAATTTATATAACTGTCGTATTTATGCATGCCTATCTCTTTGTTGTCTTTAGTGAGTTTCATCAATATTTAGGTTGTTTAGTGCTAAACTCTAGAAAGTTTTTCTTTTTTTGTGGGTAAAGAACTAAAGCTTTAACATAACATAGCATGCTACAATAAAACTGTCACAACACTTTATTGTTGGACAGGCAGGCAAGGAGGTGTTGGAGCGTAATAATCTAACCACATAACATCTCTGTTCAGTACAGTCAGCAATTCTGTTAACTGTTCATCACGAAAGTTAGTTTATTCTCCACAGCACGTTATGCTGAACTAGTGAGGGTCACGTTCTACAAATAGACCTAAGTCTTATACAGAAACAAGGCGACACAAAATAAATTGCAAAGGACAAAAAAATATCTAAAGAGCTGGGTGTTTTGCTCTTCAGTGGATCTAAAGATAAAAAAATGTAATTACACTGTATAAGGGTAAATTTTTTTATCTTAAGAAAGTATCTCATTCTCAGCAGATTTTATTCTAATTAAGAACATAAACAAGCAAAATGTGTTGAAATGTTTAATATAAGAATATCACTAGAACATTGGTAGATAGTCATGACTAATTAATTATGGTTGAACACAATGAATGGTTTAAGTAGAATTTAGATTGTTATTCCACTCTAGACTAAAACACTTAAAACTTACCATATTTTATTTATGTGTGTGTAGTATTAAGTCGTATTGATACTGCCAGTATTTTAGAATTCATCGTTCTTTAACGGTCAGAAATGGGTTTTTTTCAATAATCACGTTGCGCTTTAAAACTTAATTCATAAATACGACTGATATAACTACAGCGATTCATGCTACACAACTCTCTTGATGATCTCTGGCATTCAGTGAAAGTCTCATCAGTATATATACAACAGAAAAGTACAACTGAAATGTTGTTATACATCCGCTCCAGTATGGCCAAGTGATTAAGGCACTCGACTCGTAATCTGAAGGTCGAGGGCTCAAATCGTTGTCACACCAAATATGCTCGCCCTTTCAGTCGTGAGGGCATTATTATGTTATGGCCAATCCCACTATTATTTGGTAAAAGAGTAGCCAACAAGTTGGCCGTGGTTTGGCCTTCCCTTTGAACTTAACTGATAAATTACGGACAGCTAGAAAATTTAGCCTTCGTGTAGCTTTGCGCAAAGTGAAAAAACAACAACAAAAAATCCCATACTTTATGTGGGATTCTATGTTATACCTTGTCAAACAGATAAATAGATGGATAATGTTACAGGACGTAGACACGTGAACCTGATTATTGATTTACAGTTTTCTATGATTTTAGCTTTTAACGTAACGCTTAAAACACGTGCGATTTTTAGGTCTTAATAACGCGTTTTAACTTCAGTGTCATATATCACATTATTTATTTTAATATATTTGTTAATAAAAAGTACCTTCCTTTCCTAGTTTGTCTTACAAATTTATGTTTTGACATATTGTAATTCATTTAATCTCCACATATGATTTGTAATGAAGCCTCATAGTAGCACAGCGGTACGTGTGCGGACTCACGGCGTTAGAAACCGGGTTTTAATACCCGTTATGGGCAGAGCACAGATAATTCATTGTGTAGCTTTGTGTTTGAGTCCTAACAAACTTAAACTGAAGTATTCTGTCTCATTTTAAGTTTCCTTTTCTTTGGATGCTGGTTTTTAGCTGGCCTAGCGTTCAATAATTATGTGGCTACAGTTACTGTTTCACACCTAAGGTTATAATATATTTTTATTTGACCCTACTTTGTGTCCCTGAAATTAAATAAAGTAATTATTTGGCGACATGTTTTTTTCTTTTTACCAAAACTGCTGAAAAGTCACATAAATATCATGACATTTACGAGACATAATTATATTGAAAATAAATTTATAGAAAAAGTATGAAAATAAAAACAACGCCGAACACATTTTTAAAAACTAAAATAATAAAGTTAACAGCATTTATTGTGTTGAATATTCATCCACTTATTTCATTTATTATCAGTTATAAATTATTTCTTTGAAAGGTACGAGTACACATATTTTCTAGCATATTTTCAGATACTTAAGTGACGTGCTAACTGCAGTTCAGCTGCATGAAAATGGTTGATGGCCTTTGAATTAAAATATATAAACGATTTACCTCTCAGTTAAACAGCTTTTATTTTCTTTCCTTCGTCCGTCAGTGGACTCAGTAGATAGCCCAATGTAGCTTTGCTATAAGAACACATACACACACTCTTTTCTTTGTAATTCTCCTATAAATCGTAGCAATGTTTATCAGCTTCATTTTTCGTCACAAAGTTTAATCAATCACTGAATGTAGAATAATTCATGCTGGAAAGATTTAATCTTTAATTGGTCTGAAATTTTTGCGCGAACAAATAAAATCGTATAATGTAATAGCCAATTTTTTTAACTAGCTGTTTTTACAACTTTCTATCATACATCGATATTTTCAAAAGGGCTATAGTGTAACCATGCAGAAATGTAATCAAATTTCTTAGCTTAAATTTTAGGCTGCTAGAAATATCTAGCTGACCTTTTTCAGCTCAATGATTTTATACTGTCAGTAAAAAAGTGTTTTTTTTCTTCAAACATGTGTATCAGTAACTGTGCTTATAGGTTATTGGTATTCAAACTTAAAGTATCACTGAAAAATAAAATGTTTATTGTTTGCGGGTGAGAATGCAATTGTAATCACTTGATTTGTCATAATGCAAAGAGTAAAATAACTGAAAAATCCATGTGATACACATTTAAGTGTACTTATAACACGTTGTCAATAACGGTCACTTTTTGAAAGTCATTAATAATCCGATGATGACCAAAGTAAGTCAAAATGTTGTTACTTGTGTTGTATTTTAAATGCTTATGTCAGCCGTCTCTACTATATGTTTACTCCAAATAGGTTCCTTGAAATTATAATATATACAATTATACATATATTTAATATATTCATTTGTCTGGTTGACCTCATTTCACTGCCGCGTGATTCATAACCATAAGCTGTGTTTTTATTTCCATATAATGTTATCTATTTAAGCTGTGTGTTTATTTCCATATAATGTTATTTATAGCGACTGATAGTTTTACTAAGATATTGTAACAGCATCTTTTGTGGAAGTTTCACGTTCCTGAATTCTTGGTTGTTATTATTGTTTGTTTGTTTTTTGAATTTCGCGCAAAGCTGCACGAGGGATATCTGCGCAAGCAGGAATTATCATAAAAATTACATTTTTGTTTTTAGTATTTCAAAATACATAGTAGATTGATTTTTTTATTCCTAAGTGATAACAAGGTGGATGAGTGTTACATAGGGTTTTTTTTCAGTGTTTGCTATTACTTTTTAAAGAATGCTTCAAAAATTTTGATTTTTCTTTTTTCTGCCAAATTTTATATTATAATTTCTTAAACTCCTCAGAAATAGAAAATTGTAACATGTTTTCAAAAGACACCAAGACTAAAATTCTGTCTTTGTGTTTTTGTTAAATTAAACAACAATAACACAGTTTAAAGTTACATAACTTCACATATAGATTTAAATCCAATCGTATATCTATATTTATGATGAGTTATAAAAATGAAAATAAATAACATAGAGTGAAAGAACAGCAATAAGATTCTGTTGACTGGCTCTTTCCCCTCTGGTCAATAGTTCAAAATTAAGGACGATGGCAAATAGCATTGACTTATTTGCATTAAGTGCAAAATGCAAATACAGATATATAACTTTTATTGTATGTATTGAAATCCATTCATACTTAATAAAAGAGTTCAAAACAGTTGACAAATTTGGACACTTTGTGCTTTGGAACGTGACAAAAATAAGTTTTTCTTTAAGATATAAAAGTTAGTAAAATAATCTATACACACACACACCTCTGATTAACGATAGACATAGCGGAAGACATGACCATATAAAGCTTTGCAGCACGCGTTGGGTGACATGAAATGGAACAGTAAAACTGTAGCTTACAGATTGGTTTTTACTTTTCTTGTGAAATGACTAATTTTATCCTCAGTAGATACATTAAAAAAATGTCAAAAATACTTTTGAAAACTATGGTGGTACTTTTGAACGTAAAAAGAAAAATCACTTCTTCGAGAGTTATTGATGTAAATTGCTTGGTTTTCATTCGTACAATATTTTTTGGAAGTTTTCTGCAAAGAAAAAACTGAAAATTCGTAAAGTTCAAACTAATACGTATCTCCACGTGTGGTAGATAGCTTTATAGAAGCTACGGTGCGTTCCATCGTGTTTATCCTTGTCAATAAACGTGCCTTACAAATGTTATCAAAAGTTTAACCAACACTTTCGAGAATTTCTGCTTTCGTTTTTCAACAATAAAACTTTTAGGGTACGCAAAAACTTGAAAAAATGGGCCTACCTTTATGTACTAAAGCACCAAACAGCTCAACTTAACCAAGATAAATGTTCGTGAAAACGCTCTCCATACGCTGAGAAGCGACAGTCATTATATGTTAAATGTTTTCTTTCCCAGCTAAAGCTACGAGTTTTCTATAAGGAACTATCCCACCTCCATCTTTCCCAGCTGAAGCTACGAGTTTTCTATAAAGAACTATCCCACCTCCATCTTTCCCAGCTGAAGCTACGAGTTTTCTATAAGAAACTATCCCACCTCCATCTTTCCTGGCTGAAGCTACGAGTTTTTTTTATAAGGAACTATCCCACCTCCATTTTTCCTAGCTGAAGCTACAAGTTTTCTATAAGGAACTATCCCACCTCCATCTTTCCTAGCTGAAGCTACGAGTTTTCTATAAGGAACTATTCTACCTCCATCAATTTCTCCACACTCTTCTGAGAATCTTTTCTTCAGATTTTCTTCTGTTGAATATATACAAGTTTTATGAGGAGGTTCAGGCAATACAGTGTCTTTAGGAAACAGTGGGAATCACCTGTAAGTGTATTTGACTATGGATTTTGCATGCACGCCTGCGTGTATACTTATGTGTAAACTTAACTAGATAGACTGACAGGTTAACGGGTCTGCGAGGAAATACAATAATATTACCACAAGTTGTTTTATATAAGATGCTTCGTTACTTTTCCAAATATATAATATTGCTAAAAACAATTTACAAGTAGTTATCTTTAGCTGTGCTGATAAAATTTATTGTCCATAGAAATTATTGGAACAAAATATAACAGGTTAATATCTGAAGTTCAAACATGTTTCTTGTAGAAATACTTAGAGCTAAATAAATAGTCTGAAAGATTTTCAACATAAATGTCCACGTTTTCATTTTTAAATGTCTTGTCGTCTGAATATTTCAAATGGGCTTTTTCGCATGAAGTACTAATAAAATGTCAATCTTGATAAGACTACTTACATTTGTATCTTTTAGGGTTAGTGCACAGAAGCAAACTGACGGAACTGTGGTAAGTATCGTAAATGAACGTTTTCTAAGTGAGAAAAGTTACAACCGATAAAACCATTCGTGATGAATCGGAGATAATATCTCATCCCTCTCTCAGATGTGGGGACATTATATTGTTCGATCAATCCCACTATTCGTTGGTAAAAGAGTAGCCCGAAAGTTGGTGGTAATGATTAGTTGCCTTCCCTATAGTTTCACAATGCTGAAAAACAGCTAGCGCATATATCTATTATGTAGCTTTGCACGAAATTAAAAAAAAAAAATTCTACATACATCTATACACGTATAGATTCTTAAAGCTATTTTTATTTATCTATGTCCTTATTCATTTACCTGCCTACTTATCACACACAAACACACATATATATATATAAATATATAAAATAATCTCTTTATTACTTTATCATTTACATTCAATCACTCCTGCCATTTTTATGTTTACTTTACTCTAAATATGTACCAATTTTAAAATATTAGTCCTACTTTGTACGTTGTTCTTATAACTGTCAATGTTTCTAACCCATGTTACTTGAGCAAGACAACATGCCAAGTTACAGTTATGACATTGGCGACATGTTAACTTTGCATATAAGTCCTGTAGCCAGCTTGTTATAGCTGATGACTGGATTCACGTTCATTGTTTCCCCGGAGTACAGATATCAAGAAACTGCTCTTCATATCCCCCAGGATATGTCAATAGCGTCTCCAAGAGATATCACACTGAAACGATATTTGTCGTGTATGCTAAGGCAAGATTTGGCAATAACCTTGCTTTCCAAGATGGCAATGCTACTCCCCACAGTGCATGTATTATTTCGACCAGGAAAATGTTACAAACTCTCTGTGGACAGCTAAGTCTCTAGAAAGTAATCCCATTCACAACTATTAGGCAGATCTGATTCAGAAAATTGCTAACCATGACCCATAACTCTGGTACTGTAGTTGAGTTACAGCGCATCCTAATGGCAAGGTGGGGCGAAACCACAATAGATTACATCAGTAACCTCATCGACAGTATGTCATGTCGTCTTGCGGATGTAATTAGAGTATTAGGAGCATCAACTATGTACAGTATGTTTAATATAGACTTCTATAAGATTCCAGAGATAAGTGAAATGTTGAATTATATAGCTTTCTTCGGGTATTTGATAAATGCGTTTGGTGTCCCAATAAATGGCTCATAATGTCGTTTGAACATGTATCATTATACAAATTTACATATTTATATGTTTAATGTATCATGCAGGTACAAAATTTAACAAAGTTAATTGTACTTGTATTCCATTTTAGTAATAAAGATCTCATTTATTACAAAATTTCAAACATTTTATCCAAGGCTTTGAACATACTGTGTATTATGAGTTGTATTTTAGATTTATAAAATATTTTATAAAACCTCGTGGGTTTACGTGATGTAAAATCACACAAGTAGATCACCTGTAAGTTTCTTATAGTAATATTAATAATCTCGAAAATCAACTGATTTTTACCTTTTGATAATAATGACGCACAATTTTGGTGCTTCACACACATTCATATCTTGAATTATATAATTATTAATGAATACAGAATACTAAAATACTGATAAGGCCTTATACTTGTAGGAATAAAATAGTTCTTAAAAGGATCAATTTAGGTTACTATTTCATGGATTGAAATTACATTAAATGTCACAGAACCACTTTCAGCTGTTCTTATTTCTTTTACGATTATTATAAAAAAAACTGTGTTGTAACATTAAAATAATTATAATAAAGAGCTAATTAAGTAACGTATTGCTATTACCATTTTGAAGGTACTGACGTCTTTTGTATTAATTACGATTTTTAATAAATGTTTGAAACAAAGAAGTGTGCATTACAAATTAGAAAATAATATACTGTTTATGGCGTTAACTTCGTAATGTCTTTAATAAATCTTTAAAAATACTCTATAATTAAATCTCTACGAGGATTACAATCAAATTATAAAAACGTCGTTAAAGATATTAGTTTTCTTACATCAATTTTTTTTTTACTTTATGGGATAACAATTTTTCAATAATTAATAGAAATACGATTCAGAAAAACTTTTATAATTACAATTCGTGCAAACACATATCGTCGACTTAACAGTATTCATTGTACACTGAAATAAATCTTAAGTGACCTAAGACATATATATTAGTAGACAGTTAAATATTAGAGGTTTTAGATGGACATGTAGAAAATTTAATTAGAAGTAGTCGGTTGTTATTAAGTTCTTTGTAGAAAGCTATACAACGAACCATCTGTAATCTGTCCACCACAAGGAATAAAATTCCGGATTTTTTATTGTAAGTCTGTATACGTACCGCTGACCCATCGCGAAATAACAGGTAGGCAATAAATATAAAACATTGTTTGCTTGTTTGAGGATAGCTACAAAACTACACACTGGGCAATTTGTGCTGTGCCCACCACGAATGTCGATACTCTGTTTTTTAGTTTTGTAAGTCCACAGATATTCCTCTGGACCACAGGGAATAGGCAGGCATGAAAGATAAACAATAAGAGAAAAAAAAAAGACAATCAGATAAACATGAAGAAATGTAAGAAATTTATTGCTGAGTAATGTAATTATAAAACAAGTTTAATATTGTACTCTTAGCTGTTCAACAATGAAATATTTACGGGCTTCAGGTATTAGAGCAAATTAACTGTGACTTCTTAAAGATTTTCCACCGACAACTATTAAACGATCGAGTGCACATTAGTAAAATCCTGTTTTTCAGCTTAACCCTTTTTCATTTTGTCTACGTTGTGTTTTTTTTTCATTTTCGTTGTAAGTGGCGTTTAAATTTACATTACTTCCAGGAATGCATGAAATGACTGTTTCTTTACACAACCTACTTCGTTGAAGGTGGCACTGATGAACCAATAACAATTCAACAAAATAACTTTGTTAATACTTTTACTGTAATCCTTGGCATTATATTTCAACTAAGTTAATTAGGCTTACCACTAAGATTTCATGAATTCACCAAGAAGTGATCTAAGAATATTTTAAAATATTTTCATCTATTTTTAAAGTTTACGCTCATTAACTAAAAATTAATAGAATGGTCATGTTTCAGCCTATGTTTATAAGATTTATCATTCCTTTAAAAATTTCAATAAAACAAATATTGTCAAACCATTTAATGTTTCAGCTTATTATTTTACACAGTTTAAGTGTTAGGTTTACAAAGCTTTACCTCAGTAAAAACTTATTTTGATATGATCTATTGTGGGATTCTGATTAAAATATTGTGATAAGACAAATATGCTACATGTAAATGTAGCAAGTTTTCAGAAGAAGTGTATAAATGTATATACCTTACGTGTGTGCTTGAAAATCTATTATACTGTATTACTTTTAATTTAATATTTTAGACAACTATTAAACGAAGAGAACAACCGAGTATAACAGTTTTCATTTATGGCGGGTTTGTATTAGTTTTTTTCTGTGGTAAAATTAGTTGAATAAATTACACCGACAAAGCAAAAGAGAAATTCACTGGGCCTAGTATCTCAATAGCATCATGAGGGCTTACAATGCTAAATGTCAGATTTGGTACTTTCGAAGGGCACATTACAGATAGCCAATTGTGTAGCTTTGGGCTCAAAACCAAACAAACGTATAATTAAATAATATATTTCTATAGATGCCATAACATCAGAGATATAAATAGTCATGTTTTTGAATGTTTTGCTTTGTCCTCTACTCTTGCATTAATAATAATAATATTTCAAATAACTAATCTGCCTGGATAAGAGTTGTAAAGTACTTCGTACGTTTAAAGCTGGTTATTTTTAAGTACGTAATATATAATGTTTTAAGTTTTATAAGTAATATTAATAAAGCATTATCACATGATATAAGAAAACTTGGTCTCACAGACTGCAGCTGTTTAAACTTATCTTTGCTTTTGTTAGGCATTTCTAATGAAGCAATATCTAAATTAACCACAAACCTGTTTGTATTCTGTTAAAGCATTGGGAATTATGTAAAGACTGACAGGATGAAGTAGACAGTGGATTTTAGTTTTAAGACTGATAAATGTCACATTACCGTTTTAACAATTGGAAGGTTTTGAATGTCATTTTATAATAAGAGTTTTGAAAGTTCTTTGTTGCCGTAAATAAAATTACCATCGAAATACACAGGTGTGTATATGGAAAATATCTTATTCATACCGCTGTGCATAAATGATGCATAACATATAAATTACGAAAAATTACTCATTAAAAATTAAGTCAAAATATTCATGATATACAATACTAAAGAATTAATTACAGAGTAAACTGTGTTCTAAAGGTAAATGTCGGACACAAATGAGAAAGTTTCTCCATATCATCCAAGCATTAATAATTACCGTCCTTAAGAGTTTGTTTTTTCCATTGATGTATAAAAGTTTATTAAAGAAATATTCAATTTTAAAATGGTTTGTAAAACAATAGGAGGCGCTTAATGTCAAAGAATTGAGAGATAAACGTGATTGCACCTATGTTTAGCTAGCAAACTTATTACCAGTTCACAAAATCAAAAAACTATATTATCTTTTTTTTAATTAAGCACAAAGCAACACAATGGACTGTATGTGCTCTGCCCAACACTGGTATCGAAACCCGAATTTTAGCATTGTAAGTCCACAGACATACCGCTGTGCCTCTGGGGGGGTAAGACAAATATATTAAAAACACATGTTAGAATTAGCTGGTAAAAATCTTCCGTATTGAAAAGCATTAATTGTCAATAAAATATAACACAATCCTTTTCAAATTAAGTTAGATAAAGATTAATTGTACGACATTCTTAACCAATGATGCTGTTATTATGTTAACGCCTGGTGGGAAAGCAGTAACTTTACGGAAATACAAGGATAAAATTCATAGTTCAAGTACCCTCTATATCTACCTAATGTGATTTTGCCCTTAAGCTAACAAATAATTATGTTGAAAGCTAATATGATCAAAATCGAAAATCCATATCTTTGAACTGTTTCATACATTGAGTACTCTTGCTGCTTGTTTCTCGTGGTTTATTAATGCTTTTCTGTTTAAAGATGTAGAATGTTTGAGTTATAAGATAAGAGTGTGGCACTGGAGATGTTGTGCGCAAGTTTTTAGAATTCATACCATTAACATCTGAATCATTTTGACAGCCTCATAAATCAGTTGGACTATCACTCTGTGAGTATGATATATTTCTGCCTACTTATATCTCTACGTGTGTTTCTGCCACAGTCTATTTCTGAAGCTCCGTTACAAAAGCCGGTTGGTTTTTTTAGAAATTAAGTTTTGCTCCGAAACACAGAACGCCTCTGAGAAGTTCTCATCGTATTTATTTTAGATTACATAAGAGTATATTAAAAAAATTATTGAACGACCGCGAGTTCTTTTTTGTATCTTAGATCATGTACAGCAGAACGAGAACATCTGCTGTGAAGGAAAACAATGAGTGGCAGAACTCCCCATGTTGAACTACAGAGAGACAAACTTAAAATAAGCTGGATTTACGTCACAGAGACATTACCATTGTCGCCACACCTCCAACTGTCAACTATACCTCGTTGTTTATCACAAAATCTTTCGTAACCCGAAATGAAGGGGGAAAACGCGATTCAGACTTTGGTATGGTTACTCGATAAAATTTATATACTTTTTGAATTTTAACAGTTGCAAACTGGCTATTGCTTAATAGAAAATAAAAACAAGCATTATAAATATATGTATGTTTTAGCTTAATACATGAAAATTATTTTATTTAGTAAGGGAAATAAATAATTTAGTTACTGTTTTATTTCAAAGATATATAGTAGACTAAATACGTTCTTTATAATGAAGGAATCGAACCTTGGATTTTCGTGCTTCATCTTTGCATATTTACCAAATAAACATTAGGGAAAATTTGTTAATTGTTACGCTGTTATTAATATACGATTCTTTAATATTATTTCATCTACTGATGTGTTTCACACATGTGAACATTGATTTTGTTGATTTTGATGATGTGTGAACAGGACACAGTCTCTTATTTTTCTGTCGTGTCAGTACTTATTTTCGTTATTAATTCAAAAACAAAAAGAAACAAAATTCACAGAAAACATCAAGTCCCTTCGGCAACAAATATTATTTTAACACGTAAGGATAGATGTATATATAATTGCCTAAGGTTGTAGAAAAATTATTTAAGCTTTATGTTATATATAAGAAAATAAATATTTGTAGGGGAAAAAAGATAAGGTACAGTGTACAAAAATTCTCTTAATAGCTGTTTGCTGATAAGCAAAGATATTTATGAATGTAGTAAGGAAACATTTCATTTCATATAATATTTTCTATAGAGGATATTTCAAATTTTTAAATGAATTATGTGCAATGTAAATACATGATTAAATGGGTTGTTAAAAAGATTTTGAATACGTAAGTTGCATTAAACTGCAGCCGATATAAACTCGCAGTAAAATAGCATGTATTAGAACTACATTTTAACAGATATTGACGTCTTGTAGATAACATGATACCACGAAAAACTGATCAAAGTGATGTAACGCACTTTTTGAGATTATAAATATGAATCAGCCTGGGGAAGGAAGCCATCCATAAGGAGACCTCCAGCAAGTCGTAGCCTAACATGGGTAAGCAAAACTTGGCGTCTTGCAATATGTGAGAATCTTCAGACACCAAGGTCAATGTCAAAAAGATTCCCAGTCATACCTTCCTTTCAGAAGTCGCATACCTGAAGAATGCAACACGTATATAGAGACATACCAGTAAAGTCACGTGAGTGGCATAAATGAATTTTTATGTGATATAATTTTTGAAGTAAATTAAGATCAATAAGGCATTAAACGTTACGTACTCTATATATGCATAATAACAATTTAGAAATCATTACCTGTTTGTTTTTCGCATTATTAAGCTAATACTGTTTTTTGTCTCAATAATTTCTCCTAGCAGACGAAACAACAGCAGAAATGTATAGGGCTCCTCTTCTCTTCCATTTTAATTCAAGCTTTTTTTATTGCGGTTAAATGTGTAGATTATTTTTCATGGAACCACCTTCCATACATATCCGCAGAAATCATACAGTCAACTTTATATAATTCTTATACAGTACAAACTCAGCTGATTTCACAAGTAGAGCTTGAATTGTGTTATTTTTCTGTTGCCATTTGACGTCAAAATAAGTAAGTATGAATCAATGTTTAATAAGAATGGTGGTTGTTGTTTTGAATTAAGCACAAAACTACACAATTGGCTATTTGTCCTCTGCTCACCAGGTATATCGAAACCCGGTTTCTAGCGTTGTAAGTCCGCAGACATGCCGCTGAGCCACCGGGGAACGTTTAAACATCAACCAATGTCTCAATTTACTTTACGAAGTTAAATTACACTTATTGTGACCAATATCCACAAGTTAGGATAAGACAAAACAAACACAAAGCTTTTGTTATGCGTTTTAAAACTTTTAATTTTTTTATTAATTTTGCTTATAAGATCGCATTATACTAGAGAGGCATACATACCTACAATACGAACTCACAGAAGTAAAATTACTTGAACTTATGACATGAAGATCAAAGGGGAATTTTTTGAAGAAAATTCTTAATAATTTTTTTCTTAAAATAAGAAATAGAGTTAACTTTGTTAACGACCATATTTTTTGTATATTTATAAGTTAGATAACCCTAAAATAACTGTTATAACTTAAATAACCCTAACACTTTTGACATTCAAGTTAGCAAAAACAGACAATTACTTTTCAGTTGTTTTCAAGAAATAAAAAAAAATCCTAAAAAAAACACTAACTATAAATTCAATCTGTAAAAGTAATAAACAATTTCAGAATTGTTGCTGAATACATATATTTTCTTTCCAAAGAAAGGAAACCTTATTTCAGTCTGAACATCTCAAGAAACTTTCTTATTTTAAAACTTTTGTTAAGGGTAATGACGTATAAAATGTCCTGCAAAAAATAAACCAATGGAAAAAAAGGAAGAGAGGTTGGAACAAAAGTGTGTGAGTTGTTGAAGAGCTGCTTGAGTGTGCAAAAAGAAGGGAGGGGGCAGGTAGGGTTAAAAGGACTACAGAAAACTGAGTTACTTTTTCTTGCTATATCTATTTATTTTTATTTTTAACATATGAATTTTTGAAACTAAATTAATCTAAGTTTCTATAAACTTTGAGCTTAGAAAGAGTTCAACATACAGCATTACTACTGATTTTTCTTTCAGTTTTGTTTACGTAGTCACAGAGCTATTAACCAGTTCATGTATCTCAAACAAATTTAATGAAAATATGGAACGTTTCAGCCTTTGAAGAGATGATTTCATATATAAAAACTAAATAAACGCTTACTGTAGATACGAATTTACACAGCAGACGCTCAGATAGGTCTCAACAAATTAAACACCAGTAGCTTATTATATGCAGTGCATATTGTTATTTTGATATGTTAAAATTGTGCTGTATTCAGTAAGAAACGAAAACATATGGATAGGAACAATAACTATATTAATGAAGAGACAGACATTGTTTGAAAGACAATAACTGGGATTATGGTCTGTCCCGCCAAGTGATCTCCAATGTGTTATAAGATAGTTACCTCACTTACATTTCAACGTAGCAACGATTCGATTGATAATATTCCAAAGTTATCATTGCATTCTATACAGAGAAAGCAGCATTATTCATTATTAAAGAGAAATGCTATTTATTGTGACAATTTAACTAAGTGTATTTAGTCTTTGAAATAATATTGCAATTATAAAGCTAAAGAAACAATCTAAATTCACGTCTGTAGACAGTTGAAATTTTCTAAGAGCATAACAGAAACGAAATTTTCTAGGTTTGTATTTTAACCCAGAAAACACATGTACACTTTTAGGTCAGTTCAACTATACAGTGCACTAATATACTTAACGTTAAAATTAACCATTCCTTATTTTGTTAATAATACGAATGTTTCTCTATAAACATCTTCCACTTATTTCTGATATACTTCAGTTAATCTGCTACGGCCGAATATATATATACATATTTTGTTTTTACTTTTGCTTCCATTATTGACATAAATTGACGAAGTTATTAAAAACTTTCTTTTAGATTTAAAAAACTGGTTACTGAATATTACATTATTTTTGTTTTTATATTCTGGTACTTATTTTTGTTGTTCTTGGTTTCACTTTAGTCGATTATATACTTATAATTATTTGCCATTTAATAGGTATGCTACATATTAATAAAACTAATTTGTAGTTCTCGTGTTAAAGTGGTAATGATTTACTCTAAGACGAGTAAGATTTGTTCTACTCTCCTTATTTCGTATTTCATTTGTCACCCTAAACACGTATCACTAATTGGTAATTATAGTTTGAAGTCTGAAGAGAATACGCTTAGGAATACAAGCGATCACTAGCACTGAAACATAGCAATATGGTAAGAAATATAAATGGCCACCAACACTGAAACATAACAATGTGATTAGGAATATGACTGACCTCTAGCTCTGAAACATAACAATCCAGATTTTTGTGACACACGAGAATCAACAATCTCATATATATTGTTTATACATAAAGTACCGCGAATAGACTAATCAACTTGGGAACAAAAGTAAATTTCTAACATCCAGATCTAACTATTCATGATGCAACAGACTTTGATGAATATCTAAATTTATTTTTGCTTGAGATGTGTTATTCGACTAAGATATTCTTACAAAAACGATGACTTCATTCAAATGAAATTTGACACTCAAACGTATTTAAATATGTGCGCTTGATGCTATACTTAACATTAACGTTACATTTAACCTCATGTAAGGATTTGTTTGTTTTGGAATTTCGCACAAAGCTACTCGAGGGCTATCTGTGCTAACCATCCCTAATTTTGCAGTGTAAGACTAGAGGGAAGGCAGCTAGTCATCACTACCCACGTCAACTCTTGGGTTACTCTTTTACCAACGAATAGTGGGATTGACCGTCACTTATAACGCCCCCACGGCTGGGAGGGCGAGCATGTTTGACGCGACGCGGGCACGAACCCGCGACCCTCGGATTACGAGCGCACGTCTTAACGCGCTCGGCCATGCCAGGCCTTATGTAAGGAATTGGAGATATTTCTACTATAAGCTTATTTTTGCATATCGTTATTTTCGCCATTCTGTGCTTGAAAACACGTGATACCGTTTAATTTATAAGTTTTATGCCAAATCTACGACAAAAGTTTTAGATTAAAAAATAAAACGTATAACGCTCTGTTTGTAATTTAATGTCTAATATTTACTGTTAGTCCATTAGCTTTCACGTAATGTGTGTGTAATATAAAATGAGGTGAAATAATCAGATTGATTCGTCTTTGTCAGATTATTCCCTGAAATAATTCTGAATTTTACTTCACCTCCTTTTACTCGTTAAATAATTAGGAAGATCTTGTTTTTAAAACCTCAGTCCAAGTATATTTTTAATTATTTCTTAAACCTGATTCACTTGACGTAAAATACGGTGCTTCGTTGGATAACTTTTAGTTAATCAATTGTAATTTCCTCTTCATAGGAACTTCCGCATTGATTACATACTTTTCACCACTGTGATGCCTCTATTGTTACGTCCTACAGCTTCGTAATTAAGAAATGATAAAAAACAAACAGAAATAAAATCAATATGATATTTCTCCCACATAAATCGTTAGCTTCTTTACATAATCATTTGTGGCATGAAACGCCATTTTTAGTGAGAACTAAAATTGAAAACAATTTCATTAGTTTGACCAAGATCAACTGGTTAAGTGTATCATTTAATTTATAAATCTCATAATTTTAAAGAGGGTTTTGTAATTTCATTAAGATTTTTTTTATCTAAAACCAACATAAAAGAAATTTGAAAAGAGGATTGGAATGTTTTAAAACTTGTTAATCCAATGAAATTTTAATCTCGTAAACTTGTTTGTTTGTTTGTTTGTTTTGGAAATTCGCACAAAGCTACTCGAGGGCTATCTGTGCTAGCCGTCCCTAATTTTGCAGTGTAAGACTAGAGGGAAGGCAGCTAGTCATCACCACCCACCGCCAACTCTTGGGCTACTCTTTTACCAACGAATAGTGGGATTGACCGTAACATTATACACCCCCACGGCTGGGAGGGCGAGCATGTTTAGCGCGAAGCGGGCTCTCGTAAACTAAAGAATACAAAATATATATATATTACATATGTGTCAACTCGACAACTAAAAATAATATATTTAGACGTTTCTCCACTCAGTGGCTCAGGAAGTAAAAGTTGAATTATAAAACACAAAGCTGCACAAGGGTTTACCTGTTCAGCATACGCAACGGTAACCGAAACGCGGTTTTCATTGTTATAAGCCTTAAGACTTACTAAATCACCGCAGAGTTTTTGAGAAAGAAAATCATAAATAACAATATTATTGGTTCGAGTTTTCTCTTAAAATAATTACTATCATATAAACACTTGCATGTATTAAAGAATAGACTACTTTACATATGATAAATTTTTAAGGAATAATTAAAAGTAGCAAAAAGAAACATAACTCGTACTTTTTATTCCGAAGATAGTTACTGTTTTTAACATGTTTCAAGACATAGGTACGTAAAAAAACTTATACCTATTATTTAGGTACTTCTATGAACCTTATCCAAAGACCAATGTGAACTTTCTCACAAGAGAAGTAAGATAATTAATTCTGTAAGTTACTAGAATTGAATATTAGGTGTATTCTGCCTTGGGACTAGTTTCTCCAAATTAAAAATAGTTTGGGCAAAACCTTATTCATGGAGCAATGTATGCTTTAGGTTGCTATCTCAGTTTTTATATTTAAGCTTAGAAATTACAGCTTAGGAGTATTAGACTTCAATAACATTCTATATAAAATAAATAGAAATATTCCTTTGAAACGTACAGAAAGCAAGTAATCAAATATGCTTAAGTCCATGCATGCTAAAATAGTCGTAAATCTAGCCAGCGTTTCTTTCCATATTAGGAATTTTCAGAATATTTCTATTTTTGCTATAAGAAACTCTGATTTATTCCTAATACACTAACTACGAAATACATGTATATATGTCTTGTTTTTTGAATTATGATATCTCAGGTATCATTCTTAATGTGCTTCACAAAAACACTGTTCAACTAAAATATGTATTCTTAAAAAAAATAAATGTCATATACAATTTTGAAATAAAATCTCCTAAAAACATTTAAAAACACTTTATTTTAGCACATAAAAAAATAAATATAAGACAGACTCAGATGTTTATTTGTTGTTGTTTTACACCATGTTAACGTGTTCCCCGGTTGCTAAGTGTTTACCAATACTCCTCAGGGTCTACAGTGAATCGAAGTTTACAATAAAACTCTTAAGACAGATTGGAAAAGGTTTAGGAAGGTTCATTTAACTAATTTTCCTAATACAACTAAATTTCTTACAATTATCACCCTTTAAAATTATTAACTTTTAAAGCTCTTGTTATGAGAACTAAATAATCATTAAATATTAACTCTTCAGATTTTTGTTGCTTGAGATTTGTCTTTCCTAATCCATCTGTTTACGTGTTTCTTCTTCTTGCCAGTCGGTTCTTCACTTATTCAAACATTCTTGTCTGTCTCTTAGATCCAGCAGCTCTTCATTTTCTATAACAAATTCACTGTCTTTTGGTTTTGGTTCTATGACAGCCACATCCACCATGTCAATCCATATGTCTATAGCTACAGTTGTAAGGCTTCCTTCTCTCTCAATTACCTCTTTAACAGATTGATATGGTAGACTTTGGTCATAGCCTTAATTTTTGGAAGTAATCATTGGGAAACATATGGTAATGTATTTTCTAATCCTCTCTTACTCAGCTTCTTCACATGTGTTGACTCAATTCAGTAACCGCATAAATAAACAGATCATATAAATCTCCATATGAAAATGAACAAAAATTATCAACAGCCTTAAAAATGCATGTACTTTAAGACGACTGGAATAAGGTACACAAATATGAACGCGCCATTGTAACAAACTTCCCTATAAGACCAGTATAAAACGACTAACAATATACATCACTTAAATTAACAATTTGTCTTGAAAAAAGAGCCAGGCTTTTGTATAAAACATATAAAGAAAAAACACTTTGTAATTATTAACTATTAGTTTCAACAATCTTGAAGGAAACAAATTATTTGAGTTAGAGTACAGTAACCTTCTAGAACTGTTTTCACTTCAATGATCATTCAAATTTGAATCTGAGGCAACTATTATCACCAACTGTTAAAATGCAAGTTTAGTAACTGTGACAGCAGCTTCTCTTCTTGAGCGTTGTAACTAAAACGACTAAAGTTTGACTTCTCTCACACCTCTCACTGTTTTCGTAATAGCAGAATTATGTAGATTTTTTCCTTTTTTTTTGTCCTCTTGTGAACAATCTCAAGAAGTAGTCTGCTCTACACTCTTCAATATTAGAAACATGGTTTTTCCTTTAACACTGCATCGATTATTTTTATCAGGTTAAGAAGAATAGCTCGAAAGTATTTCAGGGATAGGGTAACAAAAAGAGCAATTTTTTATAAAAGGTTTCATCTTTTTAATGTACATATGTAATGCAGTTTTCTGACTCCATACTAAGCTTTGTCTATCTGGGACAGCAGTAAGTCTACGGATAGAGGTTCGATTTCCCTCGGTGAATACAGCAGATAACCCAATGTGACACCAAACTAAGCTTCAACAAGGTTAACTCACAATATGATGTAAACAAATAGTTTGTTTTTCTTATGAACTTCTATGTTACATCTGTTTTGTTTTTGCATTAGTCAAATAAGTGCAAATTACGTAAACCGAGTGTTTATTGGACATACCCTGTATTGGAAAATAATGTGGATTATATTTCAAAATTTACTATGTATATATACAAGAGACATCGGAAACTTTGGGTAAAGTGTACAATTCTATTGTTCATAAATAATGAGATGTGTTACAAAAGTATTTATACTAAAGATATGTGTGTAAATATACGACATCAGTTTTATTTAAACTGTTACAGACCGTTTGAAATTTTGTGTGAAAAATTAACACATTTGTCTTCATCATATAATTTGTATATTCCATCTGCATAATCTATAGAATCTTCAAAATGCATATGCATATCTACAACTGGTTTTAAGTATCTATATATTGTACCTGGTATTTACTCTCCTTTTTAATGAACTGGTCAAAATCAGTTGCAGTTCTTAATTTTAAAGCGTGTTAACACTATACACACTGCCAACTCTTGAGATACTCTTTGCCAAAAAATAGTGGGATTGACCATCATCTTATAACGCCCGCATGACTAAAAAGGCGAGTATTTTCGGTGGTGGCATTCAAATTTGCTACTCATAGACTGAAGAATAATAATTTATATGAGTATGCATACGATTAATGAAACGATTAAATTTATTTTCATGACCCTCTAGAGAACCAGTTAGGAAAAACTACAGCTCAGAATATAAAATAAGTACCTTTAGCACTGAGAATGATAAGAAGCTTCATTATAAAATGTTAACAATGAACGTGTTGAGCAAGACTGGTGAAACGATGTCAACTTATTGAATGAACATGTTGAACAAAACTGGTGAAAGGATATCAACTTATTGAATTAATATGTTGAACAAGACTGGTGAAACGATGTCAACTTATTGAATGAACATGTTGAACAAAACTGGTGAAAGGATATCAACTTATTGAATTAATATGTTGAACAAGACTGGTGAAACGATGTCAACTTATTGAATGAACATGTTGAACAAAACTGGTGAAATGATATCAACTTATTGAATTAATATGTTGAACAAGACTGGTGAAACGATGTCAACGTATTGAATGAACATGTTGAACAAAACTGGTGAAAGGATGTCAACTTATTGAATGAACATGTTGAACAAAACTGGTGAAAGGATGTCAACTTATTGAATGAACATGTTGAACAAAACTGGTGAAAGGATATCAACTTATTGAATTAATATGTTGAACAAGACTGGTGAAACGATGTCAACGTTTACAGACTGTACATCAACACACTTCAAAGCACATTAAAGTTTATGAAGTTTTGGTCCATGAATCTGTGTCTGTTTTAATCATTTCAGCTAAGAAGGAAAGAAAAACACTTTTGTTTTTAATTCAGTTTCGCATATACCAAGAAAACAATCGTAGAATAACACCAAATTAAATCATTAATACGTGAAGAAACATGAGTGTATGTGTGTTTTCTTATAGCAAAGTCACATCGGTCTACCTGCTGACTCCACCGACAGAGACATGAGAAAGAAGAGTAGATTGTTCTTACAAACAGATATTTCAGAATTAAATACGTAATAATTATACAATGTATAAAATCAGCAAGTCTAAAGTTAAATAAACCAAGGAAGTAGTTCATTTAGGAATAAAAAGTTATGCATTTTCTCATAAGATGGTGTGTTAAAGTTGTACGTCACTAACTTATTATTCAGACGTTTAAATAAATTGTTTTGTAAATTTGTTAAAATTATTTTTATGGAAAACTAACGAAATACCTTTTACACAGTATTAATAATTATGCATGTGTAGAGAAAATTATTAATTCATAATGCAAAATAGTTAAATTTTAAGTAGTTTCATATATTACTGCAAATTATTTAAATTTCTTTTTATATTTTCTTAATATAGAAATTTTATTAGTTCTTCCAGTATATTATTAGAGGGCGCTTTCGAAAGATAACGTATCTTTCATCTTAAGACTTCTAATTGCATGCATCAAACATATGTGCTCGTATACTTATGATACTTATATGCATAAAACTTATCTTTTTGGCTACTCTTTACCAAATAATAGTGAAAGTGACCAGCATATTATAACGCCACCCTGAATAAAATGGCAAACGTGCTCAATAATGAGATTCGAGCGAAGATCCTGCGGACTTAACTACTGTGTAACTCACTTGTCGTTACCAAAACTTAAGTAATTAGATTTTACCTCTAGATGTGTAGAAGTTAATTTTTAATGTAATAAGGATTTGTATAGTGCGATTAGGCGTTCTTACGAGAAAACTGTCTTTAAAAAATTAACAATTATATTCAGTAAATGAAGTTAATATTCTGATAAATTTCAGTTTTATATGGTCCTAGCTCTTAGCATATTATGTTTCAAAGCTTCATGTTGCCCTTTTAGATAATTTTCATCCAGTGCTGGCCTGACATGGCCAAGCGCTTAAGGCGTGCGACTCGTAATCCGAGAGTCGCGGGTTCGCACCCGCGTCGCGCTAAACATGCTCGCTCTCCCAGCCGTGGGGGCGTTATAATGTTACGGTCAATCCCACTATTCGTTGGTAAAAGAGTAGCCCAAGAGTTGGTGGTGGGTGGTGATGATTAGCTGCCTTCCCTCTAGTCTTACACTGCTAAATTAGGGACGGCTAGCGGAGATAGCTCTCGTATAGCTTTGTGCGAAATTCTAAATAAAAAAAATCATCCAGTGCTTAGTGTTTAATATATAAACTTAAGAAATTAATCATTCTCTTAATTGCCTTTAACTTCTCCAAGAATATTTACACATACTTAATTTACCGTTGCGCATTACACTAAATACTAACTAACATACATTACACCACTATCAACAGTATCACGGATTACTAAGAACTGTCTTTTTTTTTCTAATCATTAAGAAACTGAAACAGGTATTTTTGTCAGCGATGGTGACTAGATAAAGTTTAAATGAGTCGATATTAATATAATGAAAGTAATGTATTTACATCACCAAAATATAGCTGTAGTGTAATTAAAACTCTAAAATACAATAAAGTTGGTTTTGTAGACAAGCTTTGAAATGTGGTTAGCTTTTAGAACTATTATGTATTTTTTTCTTATATTACTTATTAATTCACAATTGGAAAAAGACGAAGTGGATAAAAACACAAACATTATTTCCACGTACAACCATTCAATTACTAGTCTCATCAGTTCATCAAATTATCACTGTCACGGATGGGGACTGCTGTCAAGTGGTGTAAGGAGAATGTTATAGACTATACTACAATAAAAATATTGCCCTTCTCTTATCTTACCTGAATCTGTTGCTCATCATATGTATCTTAAGAAGGAGTAAAGACAGACAATTGTATAATAAAGGAATCCAGTATTCACAATTTTGCATACTGCAAACATTATGTGGAGAATACGAGCCATCAAAACATTTCTCACATACAAATGTTCACATAGAAACCTCCCTGCATAAAAGTTCATTGCTATAATAAAAATAGTTAATACAAAGAATACTGTGAATGAGTATTATATGCTCTCTCATAAAGTCATAGAAAAATAGAGTGCACACAAAAGTTCTAGTGAACTGAATAATAATCAGAATTTTACGAGTAATAATCATAAAGAAAAACCTTTCGAGTCGAAAACTATTCATTTAATCTAAAGCTAACTAGTGTTTTATATTTTTCCCTACTTTAATAGTCCGGTACACAAGTGATAATTTCAAAGTCCTCGGAGATGTCATTCATTAACCAGTGGTACCTCCTATTTTAGATACTACTTTTACGACACTATACTAAACTACGCCATATTTATAAAATGCTGCATCTTTATAGAGCTCAGAAGGTTAAGGACCATTACATTAGAGTTAGACGATGCTATCTATGTTACTGCAGTGGTTGAAAAGGTAAGACTAGTGCCTTAGAAATGTTAGTAGAAAGTTGAAATTGCATTTGAATAACTGAAGCTACAATATTTTGTCTGTGGCCAGTTTTTGTTGTAGATTTGGCTATTTATTGTACGAATTACTCACTCAAGTGAGTCCCCGTTAGTACAACGGTACGGCTACGAATTTACAATGCTAAAATCATCGGTTCGATTCCCTTCGGTGGACTCAGCAGATAGCCTGATGGGGCTTTCATACATGAAAAACACACTTCAGGGGATTATACCACTTTGTAGTTGGGAGTGAGTAATTAACCATTGCAAGAATAGAAAATTCAAGTAGATAACCGTCCTATGTCAAAATCCTGCGTTTGCGGTCTTTTTCTTTGGTACCTAATATTACTGCTTTATCACAAAGACGATTTTGGCATGAATTTATTATTATTTTTCTATCTCTTACTTTCTATTATAAACTCATCTCAAAAGGGCAAGAACTTACTAGTATATTTATATCGTATTTCTCGATTTTCAGGAGAAAATCGAAAGTGGGAATTTGTAATTTCATAGCCCCTATCTGTTAAAAATCCTCACTGCAATCTAATAATAGAAAGAAAACCAATCAATAAAAACAAATAGGAGACAGGGAACGCAACTAGTATAATGTTGGTTCTTTTGTTTAGCTTCCACATACATATTTTAAGTTCTTGTCTCTTAGTCATAGGATTAGATGTCTGATAATCAAAAAGATCTAAACGTTAGACAAATCAAATAACGAATGTTCGAAAGTCTCGGTTGACGTGTTTAACAATTATATGTTGAAGAAGAGACTAAAAATACAGCAAGTTTCATAATAACAACTCATAATGTTTTGTCTGAGACCGCGAAAATAATGAAATTATGAATTAAAATAAACAATACTACTAAAATAATTGGCTGAACACTTACAATTTTACAGAACTTTTGAATTTAGAGAAACGTGTACAATAGTTACAAGTTGTAATTTGTCAAACCTCGTCACAGCTTTGAAATCAATGGCATTTTTTATCTGAGCCACAGCCTAAAACCACGATAAGCATCATTATTTGGCTAGCCAAACCAACTACAATTATGTATAAATGATTTGTCAAATCCATTGCCTCATAACTGAAGGGTTGATAACCTCACAAGGTCAAGATGAAGGGCCCGGTATGGCCAGGTCGTTAAAACACTCGACTTGTAATCCGAGAGTTGCAGGTTTGAATCCCCGTCATACCAAACATGCTCGCTCTTTCAACCGTGGAGATGTTATAAAGGTACGGAAAAAAATAAAACAGTTTGGTTTGGAAATAATTACAAAGATGGCATATCAATAAAATTCATGTTTGCAAGCGGGCAATAATATATTTTCTGAATAAAATTGAAATAGAAAATATACTAACTATGATAAAAAGTACGACAGTTATAAATCATTATGATAAATGAAAGCATCTACAACCAATAAAGAAACCCAAAGAGAAGGTCGGACATTTAAATACATACATAAACATGTATATCTGATCGCATAAATTTTAAATGTTTTTTTTTTTTAATTTCGCACAAAGCTACACGAGAGCTATCTGCGTTAGCCGTCCCTAATTTAACAGTGTAAGACTAGAGGGAAGGCAGCTAGTCATCACACCAAAGGCCAACTGTTGGGCTACTCTTTTACCAACGAATGGTAGGCTTGACCATCACATTATAACGTCCCCACTGGGATTCGAAATATATTTTAAATACATCAGTAGTTAATACAGTAGTATCTACAGACACTTACACATAC
This sequence comes from Carcinoscorpius rotundicauda, assembly GCA_011833715.1. Classification (NCBI taxonomy): domain Eukaryota; kingdom Metazoa; phylum Arthropoda; class Merostomata; order Xiphosura; family Limulidae; genus Carcinoscorpius; species Carcinoscorpius rotundicauda. The sequence continues at coordinate 22,860,333 of CM022405.1, read as the reverse complement.
TGTGCTACCGAAATTAGTCAGCTATAAGTAATGATAAATATTTTATTTTTCACTGTCAAAAACATCAGTTTTTATGTTTTACTCTTAATATAGTATTAATATTAGTTAAATATTGTACATGTGTTTTTGTTGTCTTATGTTTTGTAAAATACAATAACTGGTCACTTTACTGAAACCTCTTCCATATACACACATTTGCAGAAAAACCTCCATTTATATGCATATGCAAAACAAATGAATTTTTTGATGTACCATATGATTGGTTAAGCTCTATAAATATTTGGCTATTATATTCAAATCTTATATATTGTACAAAGCTATGGATAAGGGCAAGAGTCTCTTTGACTTTCAAATGGTCATGACGACAGAAAACTTCCTATCTCATGTGATCGTTATTAAAAGTTCCGCTTCTTTGACTGGCTTTTCAAAGACACCTGACAATAACATTCATTAACAACGGCATTAAATGAATATATCAACTACCATAATTCTGTGATCACAAACCGATAATGGCTGATTAAAGAAAGTTCTGATGGATGTCCTTCTAAAATCCAACGTAGACTAAACTGTGTCCAAGTGAACCGATTCGTTCAATAATAATTAAAACCTCACCTTGTGCAAAATAATTTAAAATTACGACATGATAATTAACTACCGGTCTGAAGACTGCTATGTCTGATGAATAGATGAAATCATGCTTTAAGTGCTTCTTAGATTACAGAGTAAACCGTGAATCGTAACTGACTGGAAAACTTTGATAAATCACGTTTCATCCATTTTTGTACTCATCTTCGTGAAAAGTTCTGGAGAAAAACAATATGTATTTGATCCTGCTGGTGTTGTTCCAGCTTACTCTGGATCAACAAAGATGTGTGGAACATACTTACTTTTGACAGGCTGTGCCCTTTAATCCCTCTACAAGAACGAATAGCAACCAAAATATAACAAAGTGTTTTGGAGATCGTGTTTCCTCAATGTTTCTTCATATAATATCGTACAAAGTGTGTTGGTATTATCTGGAATTGGTTCAAAATACACTGTAATCATTGCAACCATCTTTTTTGTCATTACATTGGTTGTAAACATTTGTAAAATAAACATTTATTATTTTCACTATAATTATCTACTTATTTCTCTAAATCAATTAAAAACTACAATTTTCATCAAATAGGTTGCAGTAGACAACTTATAGCATAGTAGATGCTTTAAAACTCCAAATAAAGTAACCAGTGAATACAAAATATATTGATGTTACATTGAGATATGCTAAAGTATTTATTTTCTGGAGTAGACTGAGGCAAACGTGTTTTATATTGTGGATTGCCAAGTCCTCACAAGCCAAAGGATTAAGCTTTGAGGCAGCTGTGATTATTATGGAAAAGAAGTCATATTTTTTTCGTATTGTAAGATAGAAAAAAAATTCATAATATTTGGTGGCTGAAAAGCTGAGTTCCAATAAATCATTAAAGGACAAAAATTATTTTGTTTGTTAATTTTATGTGTGAAGTTCGAGTTTTACGTATTTTTATTAATGAATTGGTTATTAAAATGCTCAGATTACTGAATGTTAATGTGCTTCATTATCAAAAACTACTTCATTATCAACTATGAAATTTTCCCTTCAATGTACTTCTCCTTTTTGTGTGTGTAATAATTGTACAAGGAGCTTCACGAGACATGTAGGGGAGACAGTTTTAAGACGTGCTTATAAAGGGGTTTCTGCTATTGATTAGCTGAAGGGAGGTTTACGTAGTGTGACGGGCGTCACTCAAGCTCTGAATTCTTCTATGATATTTAGAATAGTTTGAACAATATGAAACGGCTTTAGCAAATTAATATTTTTACTATGTTTATGAACAGGTTAGTCAGTTAATATCAGCCAGTTTTTCAGAGTTCAGTTTTGTGAATATTGATTGTGTGTTTCTAAGAAAGATAGATATACGAAAAGCACCATAAATGCGAGGAAATTAGCGTGTAGATGAGTTTAGCTTCATTTGTGAGATTAATTTCATCGCTAGGTGAATGTTAGGATATTGCGAGAAACTGTGGAACTGTATTTATAGCGAAAGAAATAAAACGCTTTCATTGTCGTGTTGACTGTAATTTGCATTTTTCGTTTTCTTAACGAATGATCCCAACAACTCAAATCGTTAAAACACTTTATTTTGTAGGTTCACTCCTTATATAATTCTAAACCAGTTTACTAATGAGCTTTGCAGGAACGTTTAGTGTTTCACTTATTAATCAAGCAATCTGTTATAAGTAAAAGTGCAAGTGTTTATTTCACCAGTGTGAATACTGCAGAAACTATTATAACTTCTTTTATGTTTGGAAAGTTAAATCAATGAAGTTAAAATTTTACATACACTGTTATATAGATTTTTGTTAGTCTGAGTTATAATTACATATTTGGCTGGCTTTGTCATAAATAGACGTACCTTATCTAATAGTGAAAGACTAGAAGGAGGTCAACGAGTCATCATCACCCACCGTTAACTCTTGGACTTCTCTTTTACCAAAAATAGTGGAATTGACCACCATGTAATTACGCCTCCACGTGAAAAGAGGCAAACATGTTTCGTGGGACCGGGATTCGATCCTGCGATCCAAAGATCATGAGACAAGAGCTGCAGTCAATAGGCCGTTATATATTCAATACAAAGTGTTTAAAACGAAGCCGCGTATCAAAGCATGATATTTTCATTCAATGACACAATATGGTTACATTTTACGTTTCACCAGAACAACCTAACAAGGTTAATTTACTTTAACGCGCAACGGCTATCTGTATTTTGCCCACCGCGATTGTCAAACTCCAATTTTTAGCGTCATAAGCCGTCGACCTTACAGCTGAGCAACTATGGGAATTTAACAAGATAAAGAATTAAGTACAACAGAGTATGCAATGTTGAGAACTTATTCATGGATTGATTCAGTAACAAAGAAAATATACACATTATGAAACCATGAATTCCAAACCAGAAAAAAACAACAATATATCGAGGTAAAATACAAATGTAAAAATAATTTAAGAAAGAGAAAAATGCAAACTAATGCTTAGAGTAAGTGATAAAAATCTCTATTGTAAACTTTTGTTTTTATTTGAACTATTTATTCCAATAAAAATCAATAATTTTCTATTGCCAACTGTTCTGAACAAGAAAACTGTTTAATGAGGTTGAAGTGGAATGTTGTTTCGCTAATATGAGAGGTTTTTGCTTTGAGTAATGAAAATTTGTTTGGGGGAAGAGTTTAGTCAACATCTTTGAATAATTCAAATTAATATTCTAGCACGGAGCACAGATATGTTTGAATAGCTCTCTGTGATGCTTTAAATGAAGTAATACGTTACAAAACCACATATTTATGTAATTGCAGGCAAAACTGCTCAAAATACAGCAAAAAGAAATAATGTGTAAATTGTCTAAGGACTTTAAAGTAGGCGGGACCTATAACTACGTAGAGATTATCGTCTTGCGGATCTCATCGTACATTACAACAATGATTTAAGGTAGCTAACGTTAGGTGTAATTGTTCTAAAGTCATGTGCGCGAGGACACTGAAAAATCAATATCTCTACACAGTACGCTTTCTTTATCATGTCACTGAAGCTATAACTCACGTCATACGTTAATAAACGTAAGACAGAAACACATTCAAGATGCGTGGGGTTGCATAATAACATATGAAATGTTTATTTTGCTATTCATAGCTATTTGTGATGTTTTCAGGGCAAAATTAAATGTTAAATAGATCATTTCGTAAATTAGTTATTCATGAATATGTGGGGAAGTAGATTTACCTCAACAAAAGTGTAACTTGCTAAAACCCGATAGTTTTGGTTTAAAAAGCGTGATTACATTGTCTAACGAATAAACAGTTTTATACAAGATCTATTCACACGTTTATCCTTGTATATGAATACACTTCTGTATGTCTCTTTTAACTCTCAGTTAACACTGACAAAAAAATCACCTTTTTAACTAAAAACGTGTCATATCTTCTTATAAAGACGTTCTAGTGAAGACTACTTTCTTGTTTCTCCGACAGCGGGACCAAAGAACGCCTGAAGGATTCACCTATTTAACTACTTGTTCAGTAATGTGTTGAATGTGAATCAATTAGCAGACACTAAAATGGCTTCATGTAAGAGATACTCAATGTCTCAGTTTGTATTGTGACTTCAGTAAAACATGTGGATGCAGTAAAACTAGAACTACGCACTCATGTACAACATGGGGTGTCAACACAACATGAAATGAGAACTTCAAAAGTTTCTTACTCTCAAACATAGCCCCCCGCTAGTACATCGGTATGTCTCCGGATTTACAACGCTAAAATCAGGGGTTTGATTCCCCTCGGTGGGCTCAGCAGATAGCCCGATGTGGCTTTGCTATAAGAAAACACACACACACACTTAAACATGGATTTATTTGCTATAGAGACAGAACACTTTCGGGGACATTCGAAATTACATTTAACATAGTTTTAGGTTTAATTCCACACAATTTTACAAAACGGAAAGTAAAAACAAAAAAGGCTTGAGCAAAGGTTTATTTTTCGTGCGAAGTTACACAACACTGCATTCAAACATAGCCATACTTAATTCGATCTGATATGCTAGAGAGAAAGAAACTATTCAAGAGTACCAGCTACTTTTGGCTGATCGTTTAATGTGGTATGACTGTTACTCTTAAAGGGTACCCACAGCCCTTAGGTGAAGAGCTTGTTCTTGCGGCTTGCCAAATTCATATTATTTGCTTATTTTATTAAAATTTTGTTCACGATGAAAATAGCTAACCTGTTAACGCACCTTATTGTCGGATTGTCAATGTAAAATAACGTGATTTTAAAAACACGGAAACTTTACATAAGAGTGGGGACTTTTTTACAAGCCAGAATGTATATATATATATATATATCTTTACCTGAATTATTGTTAAGGAGCAAGATGTACATTAGCTAGGGTTAACTGAATACAAACTCGTGTTTTAAGTCATAACAGTGAAGAATCGTCATGGCTGAACTCACAGGGGCAGTCCAACATAAATAAACTCAAAATGTGCTGTTAAAAGATATATATTTTGTTAACTATCAATAGAGCATAGTCCAAATCTTTCTTCTTCCTTTTCCAAACAGGGAATTTTCAATTCACAAAAACATAATATAAAGATTAAAATCAACCTTCAATACAACATCAGTTGAAACGAAATATAGTCCATGAAGAGACTTTCAATAACATCATGAAATTCTTAAAGGGCGTATTTTACCTAAAACATTAACAAAAATTCCACACTCTTATAATTAGAGCAAAGTGCAATCCATGAAAGTTAATTCAATTTAAATGAAATGAACTCTGGGATACTTCTCTCGTTTTGAGATAACGACATCACAGAAACTTTATCCAATTAAAACAAACGTACACTTAACCTGGCTTTCAATTAAACAAGATGAACATCTTTAAGATTTTCCAACAAAAATAAAAGGTACTGTAGGGCTTTTAATTAGAAAGAGATGTACCTCCTTCCAGTAAAATTAGAAATTCGTTGGGACATCTTTCAATTGAAATACGAATCATAAAGTCTTTCTATTTTCAAATTAATGTCATATGTAATACTTGGACCTCCATCTAAATGAAGTAATTATTCTCAGTAAAATTAGAAGCCATGACAGTGACGGAAATAAACAAAGATGACCTTCGACATGTATCGAGAGGATTGACACGTGAAGAATGCTAGGGTCCTGTTGTTATTTACACGTTGCTTGGTGGTATGCTAGGATTACATCATCTACTCCAGGGGCCGTTAGAAGGTATAAAACTAAGTGTATTCTATATCAGTATGACAAATAAAATATTTACTCAGATTTCTTTGTTTCATTATATGATCTACAAACAAAGTTATTACGATATGAGAATATTACTGTCTTCTACATAATGTAAATTAGTGTGACAGTATCTTCAATTTTAAAACATTTATTATTCTTCATACAATAATGATTACGCGTTTGATATTCATAAATTGGTATAACTGGTAAATTTATTGTTACATTACAAAGCTCTCTAACAAAATTATGAGCAAATGTATCATTTTATGTTTTAATTGAATCCAAATTTTACGATAGTTTTTGTTTGAATACGTTTCTGTATCTGTACTGTCCATAATATATACAATATTCTCCAACACAGTCGAATAAAGTATTCATACAACCTGCTTATTGTAACCCCACATTTAACAGTGTTTTTGATTAGTGTTTTTATGTTTCGAAATTGTGAATACAAGCCAAGAGGATCAAAATATACAGAGTAATTTATTTAAAACAGGCACACCTCTAACAGATAAACCTTTTATACATATATATCAACTTTCAAAACCCTTATTGCTCAAATAATAATAACTATTTCTAAAATCGAAGATATTGTCAGTGATTTAAATCATGTAGAATACAAAAATCCTCTTGTGTCATAATAATCTTGTTTGTATACCGCATAATTAAACAAGTCAAATCTCATGAGAATATATTATTTATCATATTGATATCGAATAAAGTTACTTAGACTTGGACATTTTCACAGTCCCTGAAACCTCTATTGTTGTTAATGGATAATTCCCTTGATATGTGTCGAAGGTCATTTTTGTTTATTTCCGCCGCTGTAGGGCATCGAAGACTAATATTGTCCTAGTTTCTCCTTATTGTAGTGGTATCTGATATTAATATTGTCCAGGTGTTTCTGTTGCTGTACTGGTATATAATAATAATATTGTCCTGTTTTTCCGTATCTGTAGTGGTATATAATAATAATATTGTCCTGTTTTTCCGTATCTGTAGTGGTATTTAATACTAATATTTTCCCGTTTTTCGGTATCTGTAGTAGTATTTAATACTAATTTCGTTCTCGTTTTTCCGTTGCTGTAGTGGTATATATAACACTAATATTGTCCTTGGTGTTACCGCTGCTGTAATGAGGGCTAATACTGTCTTGGTTCCATCTAGAGCTTCTTTTTACAAAAAAAAAACAACTCTGAACTGACTTATCATTAGAACAACAACCATTACATAGATTCTCCATTTCAAATAATCATCACATAATATCTTTTCAAAAACTCAAAAGAAAATACCAACTAAAGCAAAATAAATTCTTTGACAACGTTCCTTTGCCACCACCTTCCAAAGCAACATGAACATTAACGTCCATCACTGACATAAAAATACACACCATTTGGCTGCCTCAGTGTGACGCATGAAATAATACAATAATCTCATTTTACTTACAATACTGTGAATCTTATGATGGCTATTATAAATAAAGTAAATCCCGCTCATGATACTTCTCTCAACCAAACTGCTTTTCTTCATCTATGTAATTAAAGTAAGAGTACATCAAAGTCTCACTCACACGAGAAGAAATCCTAAAGTTTGAATTTCCAGATGAAACTAGAGTACCCAAAGATGTGCAACTGTTACTTCCTCTGGTAAGGAGCATCCCTGGTAAAACGTTTACAAAATACTGAAAAAGCTTATTTTGTTTTTGAATTTTGTGCAAAGCTACATGAAGGTTATCTGGACTAGCAGTTCCTAATTTAACACTGTAAGACTAGAGGTAGTCATCACCACCCACCGCCAACTCTTGGGCTACTCTTTTACCAACGAATAGTGTGATTGACCGTCACATTATAACGCCTTCACGGCTGGGAGGGCGAGCATGTTTGGTCTAATTGGGATTTGAAACCACAACCTCGGATTACGAGTTGAGTGCCTTAATCAGCTGGCCATGCTAGGCCAATAGAAAAAACTACCAAAAAAGTTTCTTCTCATAAAAGTAACATGTTCCTATGAGTCACTTTCTAATTATAAATACAGCTGTCGTTGTTGCTTCTTTTATACTACAATAGAAGTTCCTCGTCACTGGTTTAAGAATCATTCAATATGCAGCCTATACCCTATCATGAAATATTTTAAAATAACATATTAACTTTCTCTCTCTGTATTCACATATAATTTATAATTACGAAACTAATCTTAAGACTTTTGTTACGTTTTACTTGCTTTAAAAAATCACACGAAAAACGTTACCGAAGGAAATGGTGCAGTTATTATTTTAGTCCTGTAATCATATACGTTCTAAAAACAGTACCAATGGACTGGTAATAACAATTTGTATGATACTAAAAGTTTGTATGTTCCTCACGTTAAAGCTAACTTGATTTGACCCAAGGGGAAAGACCCGCCAGGTTTCCATTGTGTTGTTTCTAATTCAATTTACAGTGCTTTGTAAACTCACGTTATCTCGAACTGTTAAGCCTAAATGAACTCTGGCAATGAGTATAAAGGAAATAAGAGATGAAAGCATTTCAAACTGATATAATACAGTCACCACACACATAATTATGACACTACAATGCTATGATACCCTACTGTCCGTGTTTCCGAAAAATAAAATCACTCATGATAAATTTAAAAACACATTTCAATATTAAAGTTAAAAAATACATAACAATTTTGATTTTCATCCTTCATAAAAATATTGCTTTTAATAACAAACTGTAACACAATACAATTAGCACTAAGTTTGGGAAATATAACTTAGTTAAAAATATCAAAAAAATTGTTGAAACTGTTTTTATCAAGAAATAAAATGCAACAAAACTTAGGACTAACATTCGCAAACCAACATAGCAGCAAGATATTGGACTGAACTAAATAAAAAATACTTAAAAACAAAATATAGGTTTAACGAGATATAAAATATAAGGTTTTAAAATTAACTTCACAAAATATTATTAAACAAAAAAGGGTTAATTTAAACAGAGGTTTATAAAGGATTGTTTCGAAGCAAGAACAAAGGTGCAAAATGAGTTATCGTGCTTTGCCCACCACTGGTATAAATCCCTAATTGTAAGTTCGCAAACATGTGCCACTAGCGGCGAAGAGGTTTATATAAAAATTAAATAAAAAATTTAAAAGTTCCTGATAAAGTAATTAGAGCTATCACAAATAATGTTCTTCAAAAGAAAATGTAGATATGGTTAAATATCAAGTTTTAAGAAATTATAGAAGTGTATGAAACCACCCAACTTTTATAATGGACTCACCGCATGATCTCGGCCACAGACTGCATGTTGCAAAACACTGGACAATTTATTGTCGTTAACACCTGAGTGCACTTTCATGCACTGGCCTAGTAAGATGTGGTTATTGCAGTACTGGCTACTCAAGCTCGAATCCAATCACCAAACTCACTCTCTCTTTTTTGAAGACATTAAAACGTTGAGGTAAACCCAAAATTTTGTTGGTAAAATCGTATCCCAACAGTTGAGGCACGGCGTGGTCAAGTGGTTGAGGCACTCGACCTGTAACCCGAGGGTCGTGGGTTTGAATCCCCGTCCCACCAAACATGTTTGCTCTTTCGGCCATGGGGGCGTTGTGATGTGATAGTCAATTCCATTATTCGTTGATAAAAGAGTAGCCCAAAAGTTGGCGGTGGGTTGTGATGACTAGTTGTCTTCCCTCGAGTCTTACACTGCAAAATTAGGGACGGCTACCGCAGTTAGCCCTCGTGTAGCTTTGCGTAAAATTCACAAACCAGACCAACCCAACAGTTGACGGTTGGTGATGTTGACTAGTTGTTTTTTTCTCAAGTAATCTCTAAATTAGAGAAGGCGAATACAGGTAGCTCTTGTGTAGCTTTGAAAGAAATTCCCCAATAAAAACAAATAAACAAACTTTACACACACATAAAATCATCGAACAGTCGATCTTATGTCACGGCTTCCACATTTGAAACCTTTATATTGTAGTTTACGTTAAAGTATTTCAGTATAGAAATCCTATATTTTCTGATGATTTGAAAATAAATATCAATTTAACTTTGAGTTCCTGTAAACAAACAAAAAAGGTACAAAACGTAAGAATTTTTTTATCTACTTAGGATTGGTTTTGTTTGTTTTGAATTTCGCGCAAAGCTACTCGAGGGCTATCTCCGCTAGCCGTCCCTAATTTTGCAGTATAAGACCAAAAGGAAAGCAGCTAGTCATCACCACCTACCTCCAACTATTGGGCTACTCTTTTATCAATTAATTTTGGAATTTACTGTCACATTATAACGCACCCACGCCTGAAAGGACGAGCATGTTTGGTGTGATGACGGGGATTCGAATTTGCGACCTTTGGACTACAACTTGAGTTGCTTGACCACCTGACCATGTCAGGACCCTTAGAAGCTGAAATTTAAGCCTGCTATTCTTATAGAGAATTTCGAATATCACACCAAGAAATAAATTTTACTTTATAAGTTTTGGAATATTTTGTACTTCTTGCTTGAACTTTTATGAATTATTAGCAAAAATTACAGACTCTTTGTTTCAACATTTTAATGAAAATAATATGGAATAAACCTATTACGGTTAAAGTGTAAACCAGTAAAAATAGGTTGACGATAAACACTAGCATCAAATTAACATAAATATTTACTTTTTAACACAATATAGAAAAAGGTTCACACATTGAATTTCCAATGTAAACTTCATGTTTTCGTGTTTATTATTTAGACATTTCAAAAAATTGTTTTTATGTCACAGTTTCTCAAAAAAAAAAGTACAACAGCATCATCAAAATACCTGATATTCAAAGGAACATGAACTCAATCTGGAATTCTATAACCAGTTTATTCTCATAAAGATGTTAGAAATGAATGGATCTGACCTGAAGCCGTGCTCATTCTGTCTTTCTGTTTAAATATGTCATTAATGAAGATGAAATTCGATTATTTTCTTATTATCTCCACAAACTTTCTAAAAACCTCTCTAGGCATATCACTGACTACCTCTTTATCAACATAAAATGTATTAATATATATATATATATATTACTTGTTATATCTCAAGGTTAGAAACAATAAACACCAAACCTGCAAAAAACAAAACTCCTCATTATCAAGTTTAGGGTTTCTAGTATTTCGGGTATTATTTTCTAAAGGGTTTATAAAGCATTTTAACTTAAATTTCTGCATCTAGAGTACAGTATTGTGCAGCATTAAAAATGTTCCCATGTTTTTACTTTTCTTCGGTCTACATAAATTGAAAATTAAAAAAAACTAATTTAAAATGGTTAAATCAATATGTATTTCTAAACCCTCAAGTAAAATACAGATGTTTTAGTTTTATAGGATAAAATCGCTATACCGTACCGCACTAATGTAATCTAGTGATACTTGTGCGCCTAGTATGGAAACCGTTACACTGAATCGACAGTTCGATTTCTCTAGAAGCGCAAGACAGAGTATTCGAGGACTAGTTTTTGTTTATTTGTTATTAATCACAAAGCTATGTAATGAGCTAATTGTATTGAATTCATACAGGCATCGAAACCTGCTTTTTAGTGTTACGGCCTCTTGATTTATCGCTGAACCCTTTTTGGGCTCAAATGTTACATTAAAAGAAGTTTTCAGTGTTATGCAACATGCGTGTTATAGTGTTATCAAGTAGTGATTAAAAATATTTCAACATCGTGCGAAGAGACAACAATGAAAGAGAATTGAAGATCAAAGTAACATAAATAGAAACAAATCTGAACTGAATCAGATCAGTAATGCAACTAAACTAATTGAATTTTAAACCATTACGATAAAATTTATGTTGTGATTAGAAGAAAATTTCAGAACTACTTCAGGTATATCTGTTGTTGGTTTTTTACAAAAATAAATACACTATAATTATAAATGAAGAATACGACCTAATTTAAGTTTCCTGGTTAAACAGTCAGATAGGAGAAAATGTATTGTTGTTACTGTTCAATTTCAATATAAAACTCAATACTTTCTTCATGACGTAAAACTTATAAGATAAGTGTATTTAGTAATATAATATAAAACTTGACAAAACTGTTTCAGTCATATTACACGAACGTATATTGAGATCAAAAGAGCAAAGTGAAACTCCAGTTCAGTTGGTAAGATCCAAGATTATCAAGATTCATTACTTACAGAGACAGTTATACACAATAATTAAAAGTGTTAAGTAAAAACTTCATTTAAAACTATAGGTTTTTGATTCACAAAAATAAAAATATAACATGAAAATCCGAATCAATGAGAAATCTGACTCAAAACTCAATCAGTCTTTCTCTTGAAGACGAAAGACGGAAGACTTTCGAAACATCGTTCTCTACACTTATGTCTCCACAACAGACAGTTGCCGTCCATTCTACAAAGTCGCATTATTCGGAATGTTTATTGTGAACTCTCCAAAACTGCCTTTAAAAACGTCTGTTTTTTCTTTCTTTTTCAATGTTATCAACGTGTTATGTCTCTATCTGTAATAGCAGAGGATGTCACACGTTCCTTGCTGATGGAAATATATAAAGTACAAAAGAGCTTGAGATTAATTGTAACTAGTGGCATCCTGAAAAAACACTATAGTTTGCAAGAAACATTTTAGATTCCAAACGTATATCTAAGAAACTGCTTACGGTGGTGAAGTATTTAAAACATCGGGTGTATTTTCACATTTATTAAACGTGAACAATTGTTAAAGTAAGAATGCTAATAATTAACCGATCAGATTGCATTTATATGAAATGTTTTGTTTCGATTGTGTTACGTGTTACAATATGACATATCCTGAAACTGGGTTAAATGACAACTTAAATTTAGAAGTTAAATACATGTCGATATGTATCCAATGTATCCAAAAAGATTGATACACACAATTTATTTTCAATACAAATATATTTTAATATAAAAACAATAATACAATTTACAACAAAAGTTCTTACAAATAATGATATATGTAGAGAAGATTTATAAACCTACAGACAATATCGGGTTTTCTATCCGGTTTTGAATTTCATTTTTGTCTTATCGATGGTTCACAATACAGATTTGACAGTATAAATTATATACACATCTAAATATAAATTTAACTTAAATAAACATCAATATTAAAATAGATATAAAGCAATAAATACGTCACAATTAAATGGGCATTGTTTAAAGTAGATTTTAAATTATAAAGATTCAGTTCAAGAAATTAAAACAAAGAATTACTTAGTATAAATCTATTACAATGATAAATACTGTAATATAAAATCATCAACAAATATGCATAACGCTTTCTTACAATGGCACTGAAAAGCTTCACTTTTGTAAGTACAAGACCACACTTTACGCATTAAATGTTGGTGAACTTTAACAAGTGTTTGAAACGTATGCATAGCAGATTTCGCGTTTCTTTTTTCTCTTCTATTTCAGTACTTCTTGCTTACTATGAGCCTTAAATCTTTTTCTGTTTTGAGCATTTGTTTAGTCTCCTTTTGAAAAAGTAAGTCAGAGCCCGGCATGGCCAGATGGTTAATGTGCTTGACTCGAGGGTCGTGGCGTTATAATGTGACGGTTCATCGAACAATTCGTTGACAAAAGAGTAGCCCAAGAATTAGCGGTGGGTGGTGATAACTAGCTGCCATCCCTCTAATTTTAAACTGCTAAATTAGGGACGACTAGCGAATTTAACCGTCGTGTAGCATTGCGCGAAATTCAAAACCAAACCAATCATTTTTATTCTAAAGATATATGCACTTTAATGTTTCCGGTTTATCGCATTAATGATACTTCTGAAGGTCTTTTTTTATGTTTTATGTGATAACGCCCCGTGTTATTGTGTTGTTCTGCTATTCGGTAAAGTGATACCAATAATACGTTTTTTTTAAGTTTGTACAACCTATCTATAAATGGATGAGATATATATTGTATTTCATACCATCGTTTTGCTAAGCGATAAAAATATTTATTTTATAATCAATTTCTTTTCCCCATTTCGAACGTCAAAAAAATTGTTCTTGTAAATACTGCTAGATTCCTTTTACTAACATTTTTTTATTTCAGTTTATGAATTGTATTCATGATATATTTATCTTTATTAGGAATAGAAATGTCCCCCGCTAGCGCAGCGGTATGTCAGGGGTTCGATTCTCCTCGGTGGGTTGAGCAGATAGCTCTGTGTGGCTTTGCTATAAGAAAACAAACAAACAAAAGTGACCGAAATACAAGAAATTAGCGACCAGAATGTCAGCTCAAAGATATGCTTAAGTTCAAGTGAACAAAACTTAGAATGGTGAGATCCTACTGTAATTGGAGAGGTTTGTTTCTTTTTCGTATCCTAGTTTCTTCTAGACTTTTGCATTTGGTCTTGTTAACTACAGTTTAATCAACTGGAAATGGTTCATGATATGTCAGAAATAATATAGTTTTATCTTAAATTGCATATATTTTATAGCTCTAGAGTTTGCTAAACACAGATCTATTAGTAAAGATGGCATCTAGAAATACTGATAAATTTATCTTGTTTCTTTTTTCATTAGGTGAAGTGTACTTGCAGTCATTACTGAACTGTTCATGTTCATGACTGGTAAAACGGTAATTCAGCAATTCCATTTCGTTTTCATATCCATCAATAATTTGAAATAATTCTTTTTCACATATTATTTACATACAATTCCAAGACAGACACACTTATATTGAGATGATTATCACTCATGTTACTTATTATTTTTTTATAAAAAACAAACCTGAAATAGAATATTCGATGTTACTTCAATAATCAAGCTCAGTGAACATGAATAATTTACCCTTATGTACTTTCAATGTATATATTATCATTATCATATTGGAAGAAAAAAAAACGTTTTTATATTCATAACTCTTTCTGTTTCACTTCCAGATCTTTATAAAAACTGAAACGATTACCAGGTTGTGAGGAGTTGCGCAGAGTACTGACGTCAAATTAAGCTCTTTTAAAAACATCATTTGAAAAATTAACGACAGAACATAAAATATAATGGACTTCAGATAAGCAATATTGCTCAAAATCAGTATAATTTATTTTGGGAACTTTATATTATATTCTTGGTATAATCTTGACGGAAAAACATAGTGCAACTGTAAAAACAATTTCTAAAACTTGATTTATCTCTTGATACATAGAATAATAAAGCTATTGGAGGTGTAAATAGTAGTTAATGCCAGAAATGGTAAGTATTTCTTTGACACCGCTAATTTTTATATATTTTGAGTTTTCTACCACATGTTCCATAATATTTAGGAATAATCATGACGTAAAAATATTAATTTACCTTAATCAATTCGTTAAGCTGAAAAGTGAGATTCGAACATCATCTCATATGAAATTATAGTGTCTCAAAAAGAAACTTTTTGCCTTAGGTAAGCTAAATTACACCATTTGTGCATGGAGAGTCATGAGTTTTATTCAATAAAGTTTGGGCATGGTATAAGCCCTACAGGGTGTTTTAAAACTGTCAACAAAGGTGATTTATATGCTTTCTGTAATTTTCAATCAGAGTATCTGGCCTATTTCTAAATGATGCTACTGAAAGCATCATCTGTTTACGACAGTGTTCATTGATTCTTGCAATATTCTGCACTGCATCTTGGCAGACATTTTATTAAAATTGAGAACCTTGAAGAAAGAAAAAGAATAAAAGTAGTTCAAGAAAATAGTTTTGTTTCTGCAACATAACCTGATTTTGAAATGACGTTTTAACCTGGCCAAATCTTCACGAATAATCCTTTTGATATTCGATATGCCTCTGATGGAAATGTATTCCCCCGTGAAAAGAAGATTTGTAAAATGCCACCATTCCAAATTTACTTGTAATCTCCCAGTCTTTATAATCCTAAACAAGTTAGAGTACGTGAATCACAGATTAAATCGGATAGCGTTTTAAAGTATGATTTCAATATCTACACCTCAAAGTATTTCGTGTGAGAATTTACTGTAAGATTCTTTGCATAGGACCAATGAAAAGCATAGTGTTTGTTTGTTTTTGAATTTCACGCAAAGCTACATGAGAGCTATCTGCAGTATCCGTCCCTAATTTATCAGTATAAGACTAGAGGGAAGATAGCTAATCATAACCACCCACCACCAACGCTTGGGCTCCTCCTTTACCAACGAAGAGTGGGATCAGCCGTCACTATATAACACTCTCACGGCTAAAAGGGCGAACATGTTTGGTGTGACGGGGATTCGAACCCGCGACAGATGGATTATCACTGATTGTTAACCATCCATGAGTAATATGTCAGTTTTACTAAAAAGATTATGGCATTTTGTTACAGATGAGTCCATGAATGCAAAATTTAATGGTAAAGCCCTGCACGTGTCACAGGCAATGAGACGTAGCTGAATTAAGAAAAATATCTTTCTAATAAAGAAACACAATACGACATATGTATAAAATTGTACAGAGTGTACTTGAAAAGTTACTTTTTCTTTAACCTGCATCGTAACATTTAACTCCAAATATATAGCTATAAACCATTATTTGACAAAAGTTTCTCTGTGTTTGTTTTTATGTACACTTAGAGCGTTCCCACCAGGGTCTTTATATCTTCCATTTACATTGTGTCAACTAATAAAGGTTGAATTGCTGGATCTATTGTTACCAAACTTTACAGGTATTCTTAAAAGCTTCGGAAAATGACATAAGAGAATAGGCATTCGGTAATCAGTCATCGTCAGAGGCCGCTAAGTCCTTCCCATGCGTTTAACGCACTTTGGCTAGCACTAGCATGTTAATAAAACAGAAATATCTTCTGTAGGTGTGTTTCTGAGTTCCCACCCGTTTTTTTGTTTAATTTTTTGCCAATCTCAACATAACTTGGCAAGTACTCTTAAGTTTTCCTTCATAATATCATAGGGGTTATGTTTTGGTGGAAGACTCTCTGCCTGTGTTTTTGTTTTGGAAGTTTTATATTTTTAATTTCCGCTATATGCGAATGAACTGCCTGTCAAATTTATACTTACCTTAAAAATCCGTACCGGATTACACTGATGTGATGTGGTGAACTGAGAGATAGCCATGACGTAAATTTAGTTTTAGAGCAGAGAAATAAAATTATGATTTATTTCACGTAACATTATTTTGCTGTCTCCACGAAGCGTCATCAACTGTTTGAGTTGGAGCAGAATTTTGTATTTTAATTTTAGCTAAAACATTTCTGGATATTTAATTTTGCCTTTGGAACCAAATCTCCTTGCATAAATAAAGTGATGTTGAGTATTAGTTACCACAAAATCAAATTAAGTAGATTTAGGAAAAAAACAGAGTTTTTGAAATGTTTCTGGCCAATTTATACAATGATTATATATAATTGTAAAGAAATGTTTTTTTGTCACGTAAATGCATCAAATTATGTTTTTCTTTTGTTCTGAAATACTTGGTATTGCTGTTGTTTGCACGATGTTGGATTTTGAACAAAAATGTAAAATCTACCGAGAGATTGTGTGAAATAAATTAATTTTTGTAATTTTTTTAGTGTAACATATGCACTGGTTTACACAATTCATAAAGGAAAATAAATCGTGGGTATGATGAAGTACCGAAATAACTTTCATTATGAAAAGAAATTCATGGCTTTGTACATATTTAGGTATGCATATAAATATACACACACATGTATGTAATGCTTTGTCCTTTGACATTTGACTATATGATTATGCGAATTTCAACGGAAAAGTTTTATCCTAGTCTTTAAGCAGTTGTTTTTGCTGATACATTTTAGTGTAAAGCTACGCAATAAAACCCTACGTTTCAGCATTGTAAGTCAGTAAACTTATTACTGACATACAGAGTTACATTTAAAGAGTTAAGATTAATGGATATCGTACTAGTCTGACTATCTTTAGAGTGTTCTCTGCTTGAGTTTTAGTACTACAGCATGAAAATTTGTCTATCCAAGCATTTCTAAAAATTTGTGATTTTTCGTAAATACAATCTAACGACTTTTTTCAACCACAATGTCAATTTCTTTAGGTTTCCTTCACGTGATATTACGTCACTAAAGTACTTTTTTATAGATGTCTGATATTTTCAGCAGTAGTTTTATCCTGTATATTGGTAATAAATCAAAATAACGGAACTCTGTGTGTGAGCTTGACTTCACAAGAATCTAAGAAATGCAATCCAAATCTAGAAATAGATTAAGAGTTTTCCAAGTAATGATCACAAGATTGTAGCACAAGATGGGTAAGATAGCTGGAATAGAGTGGGGTCAGATTGGTTTTAGAACATATCTCTGAAAAATTACAAGTTATTTACAAAAGCAAAATGTTTTCAAATCAAATTATATCGCACATAAGTGTACATCGGAGACTATTACTATCAGCTATATTAACACCTGTTCGACTCACTTCCTATGCTCTATTAACACCGGTTTGACTCACTTCCTATGCTTTGTTAATACCAGTTTGACTCACTTCTCGACAGATATAAAAAAAATGATCTTTGTTGTAATTTTTGACACAAGGTTAGGAATAGTTAATGTGTTTTATAGAGCAAGTAATTGAAATTCGTCTTTTTAAGTTTCAAACTATAGGCCCGACGTGGCCAAGCGTGTTAAAGCGTTCGACTCCTACTCGAAACATCGCGGGTTCGAATACCGGTCGCACAAAACATGCTAGCCCTTTCGGCCGTGGGGGCATTATAATGTGACGATAAATCCGACTATTTGTTAGTAAATGAGTAGCCCAAGAGTTGGTGGGGGATGGTGACGACTATCTGCCTTCCCTCTAGTCTTACACTGCTAAATTAGGAAGGGCTAGCACGAAATTCAAAACAAACTAACTAAATTTAAAATAAGTGCATGCAGAACAGTTTGGATTGATATTCATGCATAGAAATTACTTCAAAAATATAAATAGAGTACATTTTAATACGATTATTCAGAATTTTGAGAAAATTGACAGGTTAATAGATTTTATTTTCATAATTCACAAGATGGAGATTCGTTGGGTTTTTTAAATTATAACCTCTAGTTCATCTTTTGTGCTTTAAAAGTACAGACTTGTTAAATTAGTTTACAACTTTCTCTTTAACCGTCTAGAAGATTAGAATTTTGAGAATATATTTTCCAAATTACTGGTGAATGTATTCGTCTTTAATGTATATACATCACTGTTTTATACTCTCGAAAGATTTGGTAAATAACGATCTTTAAATCTCTTTCCATATGTTTATTTTCGTCTTTTACATAATTGCTTGTTCTTACTATAAATGAATTTAACTTAGGAAGATAATTGTTTATGTTTAAGCGCAGAGCTACACAATGTATTATTTGTGTTCTGTCTTCCACAGGAAATCGATCCCCGGATCTTAGCTTTGTAGTTCTGGAAACCTACCGCTGACGTATAGTAATATGAAACTAAATCTGTTAAAAGTTATGTACTAGTAATATTCTACTTCAATGCGAAGAGAAAGCATAAAAATTCATGCAAGCAACTTGAAGCAATTAATGTTTTTATTCATGATACAGTTGTTTTATTTACCTGATTAAGGTTCCTGAGTTGTATTTATTTAACATTTTCATATTTTCATTAAATTTGTTGGTTTTAAGTTAAGCACAAAGCTACGCGACAGTATATCTGTGCTCTGCTGTGTCATTGGGACGGTTTCACTAACCCCATCACAGGTGTGAAAAACCGAAAAGAAGGTTATATTATATAGACTATTTTTCTACTTTGTTGAACATGCTTTCATCTTTTATATATATGCCTGTATGGTTATGTTTGAGTAGGTGTTTACAGTATACGCATAGATGTATCCGTGTGGGTGTTCAAGAGTTGCAAGATAACAAAACTAAGAAACTCGCTAATGAAAGAACATGGTTACGAATAGCACTATTAAGACCGCGTTTGTAAAGTAATCCACGATTTGTTTATGTTCCTTTTTAAAACAATCAAACAGGATATAACATAGTAATTATTTGTTACTTTAAAAATATACTCGTTTAATGTTAGACGTAATTGCAGATATCGAATATAAATTGTAAAGCAAATCATACAATAATGGAACTCTTGCTTATTTGATACTGGAGAAACCTTTATATTACGCGAAATACAACCCCCAACTTCATGAAATTTTTATTCTATGAGGTTGTAGATTTGCAATAGAGGGTCAAGAATTTCCCGTTCAGCATTTTTTTTCTGTCATGGAGAACTTTATTTTTTCTCCATTTTTAGGGTTCAGATATGACATCATGAATAAGTTATACGTTGATCTAAGGTTTTGATGCCATCTATATAAATATAATAGTACTATATATTATATGTCCATGTGAATTCTTTGGAGGGTGTAGATGGATCTTCACCAAAAGTTTGTGACTTTTATGAGTGTTTTTGCAGGGTTTTTTTAATCATACTTCGACCCTGTTGATCGATCTTCACCAAATTTGGCATGAAAGTTTGTTCGGTCCCTGAGGAGATATGCAAATTTACGGTTTCACGTTTGCTGTTTTGCTATTCTAATAGTCGCTTTATTTTTGTTTTGTTATTTACTATATACAAAGGAATCAACTTTTCATGCCTAATATGTCTTTTATTAATCATGAATTTATATAACTTCCGTCCAGGGTACAGGTACCCCAGCTAGTAAACAATAATAAAAAGGACCAGTAAAGTAAAATAATTTAATAACTAGTCTTCCATAACAGTAATTCCTAATGATGAAGAGTATATATCAATTTAAGGAGGAGACATTTTCAGTTCTGATTTTGTTAATTATTCACAGCGAGAAACTTCATTTTAATGCAATTTTATTTGCATTTGTAAGAGGTTGTTATCAGAAACATGCATAAAAGTAAAAATAAGCAGATATCAAAATAACATTAATTCGATTGCACTTCTAATTTTTGTATTTACTAGTGAATGATTAACATATAAATGGCCCCTGGCAAAGTGGTATGTCTGAGGACTTACAACGCTAGAAATCGAATTTTAATACTCGTGGCCAGATGGTTAGAGCGATCGACTCGTAATCTAAGGGTCGTTGGTTCGAATTCTCATCACATCAAACGCTCCCGCCCTTCTAGCCATCGGGGCTTTATAATGTCGTTGTCAATCCCACTACACGTTGATAAAAGAGTAACCCAAGAGTTAGCAGTTGGTAATGATAATTAACTACCTAACATCTAGTCATACACTATTAAATTAGGGACGGCTTGGGGCAGATAGCTTTGTGCGGAATTTTAAAACATACAAATAAATCAAAGAACAACCAACATTAACTAAATCACGTCTTTATAACCTATCAGAGATAAAGTTATGGAAATTTATTTCTTGACAATAAAGTATTATTAATATACAAAACTATTTTGAAATATTTATATGACATTTTCTCCGCAGGGCATTACATCAGGCTGTATTGAGTATACCGCGTATTTCTCACTTGCTGCCTCCCTCCCCCCTCCAGCGTATTAGCGGTAAGTTTATGGACTTACAACATTCTAATCCGAAACTTTCCAGTATTGAGCAGGGTGCTAGTCTACTGTGTGACTTTAAGCTAAAAAACTAAACAGTGACCGATGTTTTGCAAACGTCTCAAGCTATTCTGTCTCCAAGTTTTTCAGGATTGCAGCTAAGATACTTTGTTCTTGTTTCTTCTAATACAAAGCTATAAACCAGTTAATTTGCCTTCTGTTCACCGAAAGGAATCAAACCTCATATTTTAGCTTTGTAAGTCCGTAAATTTACGTTTTATCCACTGGTAGAAAATATTATGGAGATCTGAGAATATGTTCTAGTACGTTCGATAGATTCTTAGTTGGTGATACACCTTTCTGTTGGCAACAGTGGTTTGTTAACAGGACAAAAATTGCCAATATTCACTTCTGACAGTTTCTTATGCTCATTACGTTACCTATCGATTGCTGTATCATTGGATATATGATGATCTTAACAACTTGTGCTATATGTCACTTATCCCTGATGATCTTCACAACATCTTCTATATGTCACTTATCCCTGATGATCTTCACAATCTGTTCTATATGTCACTTATCCCTGATGATCTTCACAACATCTTCTATATGTCACTTATCCCTGATGATCTTCACAACCTGTTCTATATGTCACATATCCCTGATGATCTTCACAACCTGCCCTGTTTTTTATTCTTTTTTTCTATACCTACAAGTTCTCCTGCATGAAGATTTTTTTAGATTTCTGCTACATCGAATAAGTTTGCAAAAATTCATTTTAATTTTCCACTCTGTCTATTGATTTGTTACTGAAGCTTCAAATAATTAAGCCACAACTATAAAACGCCTTTCGAAATCACACACGTCCTTAATCTTCCACATTCAAATGTAGGTTGAGTTTCATAATAAAACAATCTACTTTCGTTATACATCTCTGTTAAACAATCACCAGAGGCATACTTTGTTTTTTACTCACCAGACTGATTGAAAACTTTTTTCTTTAATTTTAAATAGGCAGAATACAAAACAGAAAACACATGTCATTTACCAATGACAATTGGACAATGTGTCACTGATCATAATATTTATATGAAAAACCCTTTATTAAAGCACAGAGCCATTAAACGTACATAATGTTAATTAAATGTTATAAGATCATTGCTCCAGAGCATGTGCTGCCCTTGGAAATACATTTTCTATTAGTGGTCATGTTTAAGCTATGTTCATGGTTTTAACTACTCTCTATTGTCCAACATCGCAATTATTGCTGTAAACATCTGCAAAAGAAACCGGGATTATTCTTTGGCCACGCATCGTGACAAACTTTCCACATACCTTCTAAACGTTATATTCTAAGATCACGTTTAAAAAACCAAAGGTACAAAAGTCTCTTGGACTTGGAGCTGCATCGGAAAAGTGAGCATTTATATCTGGTCAGATTTGGAGTTTGCGTCCTCTTACAGAAGGTTCTCCATTACGATGTGCCACTTCTTCACTTTCATGTCCCACTCTGACGCATCCTTCATGGTTCAGTGGTACCTATTCACATGTTTTTCATCGAATTCCTTCTTGGTTTCCCCCTTTGTCTCTTTCCATTGGTCTTGCCTTCCAGTAACGTTCGTTGTATTGCCTGCTCGCTGATCACATGACCATAATATCTAAACTTTCTTTCTTCTAGCTTTCATCCTTATAAATACGTCTTCATTGGTGACTTCATTGGTATATAGTCCAGTGGGTTTGCTATGTTTCCGGTTTTGTTTCATCTTCTTTTTTGAAGTTTCTCTTTTGATACCAGCTATTGTTTTGAGGTGTGGCTAAAAGTTTGTAAGATATCGGATTTTGAGTGCTAACACATTTGAATCTTTGTTTATTATCTTATTAACAGTTTTAAAAAATAAGTTATGTTTCGTCATCTACTTTCCATCGCATAACGTTCGTGTATTGTTTACCTTTCGTTTGTGTGTGTCTGTAGATGTCATAAAACACAGTATGGAATATACCATCTAACTTCCTAAATACTGTACAATTAACCTGAGAAGTCGAAGATTCAGTAGTAATCTCAGATGGTCTTTCATATCGTTTCAATTAATTTTATTGAAGTTTTTCTTTGTAACATACGAAAAATAAATATATAACGGAGATGAAAGTTCGTTTTAAAAGAACCATGAAAATCGTGTGAATGGCTGTTGTTCTTTCTCAACTTCTAATATTCTGACAGTCTCCTCTTATCATTACGTTCAAGACCCGAAAAAATCCATAAAAACAGATAAGTAAATATACCAAACACTGTTCAAGTACACGCATCAAACACTTCATAAAACTGCTATGAAAGAGCATTAGAGTGCTTAAAAAACAGCTTGAGATGTGACTCATCGTAGGAATATTGCTAGTACTGGATATGATTTAGGTTACTAATAAAAATATTATTGTATTTTCAATATTTATATTGAGCTTATATTTTTCAATGGTGTGTTTACTAATAGGCTAGTAATGTGTACATCGATGTCTGGTTCTATTTTCTGGCATGTATTGGATTTCGTAATGA
This sequence comes from Carcinoscorpius rotundicauda, assembly GCA_011833715.1. Taxonomy (NCBI): domain Eukaryota; kingdom Metazoa; phylum Arthropoda; class Merostomata; order Xiphosura; family Limulidae; genus Carcinoscorpius; species Carcinoscorpius rotundicauda. Next base: position 22,836,523 of record CM022405.1, on the reverse strand, counting down.
TGCGCTTACGAACTTCTGTCCGATAGCAAATGCACTACATGAATAATGACTTCAAAAGAGCAGAGAATCTACATTAAAGACATTTCTATTTTGCATAAGGTCGTTAAATATTTAGTTATTTACTTCAGTTTTTTATTATAATGCATATTCAGGTGTGTTGCGGATAAAGTCAGTAACAACGCTCTTATGTGAAACTTCAAACAAGCTATATGCTGTCAACCTGAGCATGTGTATTCAAAAAGAAGTTTTGAATCAATTGAAAGTTAAAATTATCTAAGATACATTTAGTGGTTCGTTGTCACATCGAACATTTACTTATTAAACCCGTCAAGTAGGTCTTTGCTGCTATTATAATATATTATTATGATATAATTATTATAACAATTGTTCTATTTGAAATACACAGTAATTACTGAATAGCCTCCGCGCTAATAATGATGAAAATAGCGTAGTATAACCACCGGTTACATGTGTTGTCAAGTCACACTCTACTATTGATTACATTCAGTATATTAGGTATTTGTATACTCAAGTCACACATTAACCACTGGCTAACATTAACTCAACTATTTATGTTGTCAAGCCACACAGTACTCTTGACTACATTCAATATATTAGGTATTTGTATACCCAAGTCACACAATCTGAGAACTACCACGCTAAGAATTGGGTTTCGATACCCGCATTAGCACATTACAGATAGCCCATTAACATACCATAGCCGTTTGGGGGCAAGATGGGACCTATTTGACCATATTGGTTGTTTCTTCCAATAAACTAAACTAAAACTATTTTTTTTTAAATATTAAAGCCATCTATGTTCTTAAAAGCAAGTACACAATCACTAAAATGCATGACAATGTTTCCGTCAATCCTTCATCTTGTAATGGAAAATGGAAGTCGTGATTTTGTATGATTCATAGAATACAGAGGCACACTATTACACGTTTGTGAATATTCTCGAGTACGGGGATCAGTTATAGAAATGTTTCAGTCAAAGGATTTAATGTGAATAGAGATAATTTATTGCGAAGTTTTAGTAAAAAAATAATTTAGCTTTAATGAAACACATTTAATATTAGTTATGAATTATGCAAAGTTCCGGTTAAAATTTTCATCGCACATAGGTTTTACTGTAAAAAAGTTGTGGTTAGTAGTTCTTCTTTGATTTGGTGATTGTTCACGAGAAAGTTCTAGTTATTAGCCTTTCTTTGGAGGTACAAATAAATTCGACGTTTCTAGAAATATCACTCACCTGGCTTAACTAGCTTTTATGCTTATTTAGCCGACAATAAGTATTCTACGTAACGAAATATTCATTTTTATTAGTAGTTCATACTTGTTGGATATAAAATAGTTGTATACACTATTAATATACATTGGATGTTATTTTACTAGTATTTGTCACAATAAAGTTGAATGCAAACATAACTGTCTTGTGGTTTTATGTTACAATTAACAGTGAAAAAAAAAACGTTTTTTTCTTTAAAGCAAAACCACACAATGGGTTCTCCGCTCTATGTCTACCGTAATCAAGCCCTGAATTTTAATGTTGTCAGTCCATAAACATACCGCTGTCCCAAGAGGAGACAAGCAATGAAAAGAGAAATACACAACTACAGTGAAAGTTCTACAATATATTACCAGGGTTAAATGGTATAATTTTAACATCAAAATGTCAGAAGAAAATATTGTAAAGATATTTGATGTAATATTACTCTACAAGATAGGTACGTGGACAGAATAATGAGTCAAGTATAACATGAACAACTGGGAGGTAAATCAGAAGTTCTTACAAAGACCCATTACAAAAGTCGTTAAGTGATTTTATAGATATATTCACAAATAAATGTCCACCATGGCCAAAAGTGTTAAGGCGTTCAACTCCTAATCCGAGGGTCGCGTAGTTCGAATCTCGGTCGTACCAAACATGTTCGTCCTTTCAGCTGTGGGGCGTTATAATGTTACAGTCAAGCTCACTATTCGTTGGTAAAAAGTAGACCAAGAGTTGGCGATGAGTGGTGATGAGTAGCTGCCTTCCCTCTAGTCTTAAACTGTTAAATTAAGGACGGCCAGCGCAGATAGCTATCGAGTAGCTTTGCTTGAAATTCAAAACAAACAAACAAACATAAATAAAGTAACTTTATTGAATGGATTAAGACTCAGTCTCGTTTTATGCTGGACGACCCTGTGATAATTTACCAATTCTAAATTATTGTATATACAAACAAAAACCTTCAATTAAATAAAAACAGAAATAAAGTATATTTTTTTGCTGAAAAATACGGTTGATATTGAAAATCGATTAAACAATCATACCAGAAACAAAACACCTGACGCTCAATTACTTACGTTCTTTATTTTTTCGTACTAATAAAACCACGAAGAACTTACATATTTATATATTAATAAGTAACCAAACAAATAAATAAAATGTTATAAGATGATTACTATCATTAATTTTTCATTGTCGTTTCTCAACCAGTTCTTGTTTTAAAATCATTTTTGCTGAAGCTTTTCGAATCATAAAAATTTGGTTGTACTTTTCGTATCTTTATTTGTTTCAGTTTACATCATTATTTTAACATGTTTACTTTTTCGCTAGAAACATTCTGATGATCGGGTTTCTTGGAAGGTTTTTTACTCTTCCCTAGAAGGCTGAATACACATCAGCAACAATTCTCACTGACGTACGTGCTCGAAATGAGCGGAACATAAAAAGAATTCGTTTTCGTTTCCTTCCTGAGTCGCTGAAGCTGTGGTGTAAACAAATTAATAACCTTTAATATTTAAAAATAATGCAAACGATTATGTGGTTTATCAGGTGGCTCAAAGGCTGTATCTAATATATTTGTGACCAACTTCTAATTTTGATGAATTATAACATACAAAGAGTTTTATTTATTAAATGATATAAACCTCAAACAACAGCAGAACAAGAAAGCCGCAAAAACCCAACTTTTTACTCTGTATGTCCACAATTCGAGTAGACATTCAACGCCTGAAAATTTTCAAATTATTAACATTACTATGGTGTTATATTCAACTTAGAAATTATAGTCTTTTACTCGGATTTGTATAGGCCATCAAACGAACTAAAACAAAAAATGGATGGCGTGTAGCCTATCATAATAATCAAAAATCACCTTATCACACATTGATCCCAGTAAGGAATCAAAGCAAACACTTATATCTGTATGAAATTTAACATGATACAAGAGCTTTAACACGAATAAAAGTGAGCAGTATAATTTAGAGCGAAAACGTTTCTATATAACAACATAAAAAGCAACAAAGTTTCTTTTTTAACAGTTGTGTTAAAGAAAATGTAAACAGTGATGGACATGTTTATCTACACTCTGTCAATACAAATAAATACGCAAGTGTTCAGAACAGTTGGAACAAATTGTGCGTGCTCTCGCGTTCAACATGTAACTTTGAAAAACTTCTATATTTTATTATAGCTAAGCCTAAGTGGTATGAACAAGTTGCAATAACGCGACATGCTTAACATACTGGTGTGCTATCTGAACTTTATGTTATTATGGAGAACGTTCCCCATGTAAAGTATATGAGAATTAAAAACAAAAGAGTATTCTTACCTTGCCATAATTCTAGATTGAAATGATTGACAGATGCTGAAACGGCGTTAAAAATCCAGAAGAAACTCCTTTACTCAGGTGTGAGAAACGTAGCCATGTATAACTCCCACATTCCAACACTAGTCTTTTTCCAGTGCTATCCTACAGTGGAAAGTCTTCTGATCGATATGTCGTCTGATTTTATTCTCGCGCACACATAAGCTAGGACGGATGTGGTACCGCCGCCGGCCAACCGCCTAGTGTTACTGTTACGTCAATAGGTTTAGGCCACGTTTTCTGTTAATCATTATAATTTGATCTTTCGCTTAAACCAATGTCTACAGGTCTTCTGACAGTGGCCATGTTAACAAAATGCCATAAAGTTAATCTCAATATCACAAAGCACAATAAACAGAATTTCTGGAAAATACAGAAACAAAACGATATGATTACAGATATCTTATACTTTTTTATTCAGTTAAAAACTGTCTCAGCCCACGAAATAGTAACACATTAATATTGAATTTAAAAATCTCTTAGTGTTAACTAAGAGAGTTTTTAGTTTCTGTGAAGTATATTCATTAAAGTAAAACTTTAATAACTTAATTGTTTAGAACATTAACTTTAAAAACTAAAAGAATAAAATACTCCATAAGATGCTTTACGAGTTCTTAACATTCTTACGGTCAATCCCACTATTCGTTGGTAAAAGAGTAGCCATGTATAACTAAAGTTGGCGGTGGGTGGTGATGACTAATTGTCTTCCCTCTAGTTTTACACTACAAAATTAGAGACGGCTAGCGCAGATAGCCCTCGTGCAGCTTCGCGTGAAATTCAAAACAAACAAACCATCTGAAGTAATGATGGATCTGAACTGCTCTATTGTTTATATATTTTATTACACTCAATCCATACAGAAAAAATATTGTTTTAAGAATTTACAAAATGAGAATTTCCCGTGCCTGAGTAGTCAAACTCCCGTAACAATCACACGGAACCTAACGTGAAAAAAACATGAAAACGAGGGTCTGGAGGCGAAAATAGTTGAAACGTAGGTGAATTAATAACAGAAAGAAATGAGTTATTAATTTAAACAGAATCCCAATCAGCTTATTACTAAGTTTGTTTCTCGTATAGGAAATTATACTTTAATCAAACTTGAATGGTAGGATTCACTTCGGGGAGAATAAGAAAACAAGTAGAAATGTACTTACATGTACTTCAATAATTTATGAAAAAGAAAAATAATTTGAAGGCAAAACATTTCTTAAGTCATAATTATCTGTTTTCATATCTAAGAAATTTACGTAATGTTTTTTGAAAAACCTGTACAAGATAACGTTACTTATTTATGTATATAAATACTTGGTAATAAGTCTTAGTTTTTATAAAAAAGTACAAACTTTTTAGTTTGTTTTTATCTTTGATTTATTGATGGCAAGTTTTTGTTATTGTTTTAACACTACTGCTTATTAATAACACAGTCCGTGAAGTAATATGATTTATAGTACTATGAATATAAAACATATTATTATTTGAATAAAATATAATGTTTTTAAAACTTTTGGCAGAACCAAGTTGAACACAATATCGTGTTTTAAAATTTTTGATAGAGCCAAGTTGAATAAAATGTCTTGTTTTAAAAATGTTGATAGAGCCAAGTAGAATAAAATATCGTGTTTTAAAGTTTTTGGTAGAGCCAAGTAGAATAAAATATCGTGTTTTTAAAGCTTTTGATAAGCCAACCATGTGGAGCTAACGAAAATTCTGGAAGAACGGGACATTGGTAGTATAAACTTGAGAATTTTCAGAAACCGATATTGAGACCAAAATACCGCAGTAAGGAAAAAAAATAATCAAATGCTTCTCCAAATTAAGAGAGACGTGAGAAGAGGTTGTTTCTTTTCACCTGAGTTTTTTTAATTTTTACAGTGTGAACCCATGAGGGAGATTAAGGATTTATCAAGACTGATTATTGGAGGATATATTTTAAGCAGTTTACGATATGTTATTGTTATGGTTTTAATAGCTGTTTGAGATGATAGACTACGAAATATTTTTGACAAAGTTGTTAATGAAGAGAAGGAACCAGCTGGCTAATATTGAAAAGAAACAGTTAGAGTTTCTGAGAATTATACTGTCAAGATATGACTGCTGTAACATTTTATTGTAATAGTAAATGACAGCAGGAGTATTTTGCTGCACGCAAAAGGGTGCAAAATCAACTACACCATTTTAAGTTTCTCTGCGTACATAGACCCGGCATGGTCAGGTTGGTTAAGGGGTTCGACCCTCAGATTACGAGTCGCACGCCTTAACACGCTTGTCCATGCCGGGCCATTAAGAAAACAACCATTATCTTGTCAAAGAAACCTTAAACATGAAAACTATGCCATAAAATGTGTACTCGTGTAAATAGAAATAATAATAGTGCACGTGTTTGCTATATATATACATATATAGAGAGAGATATATATACCTTTTTCTCATAGTAAATTATCTAATTACTTTACTAGTTTATTTTTCCACAATTTCTTCGATCAATTTATTGTTCAAGTTTATTTTTAGTTAAGTTTGTTGCAATAGTTTATTGTAATTTAGGGGAAAACGTCGTTGACTGGACTTGTAACTGTTTTGTTTTTTGTTTTGAGAGCATAATTATTTGTATCTACGTGCTATTGGTCAGTGTTTTAATATTTTTCGAATAAACTCTTTTAATGTGTGATTGTAAATGTTTTGTTTTGAGAAAATAATTATTTTTATGGTAGTAAAATGCACCAGCAGTTATTTACTACGGTAGTAAAATGTCGAGTCAGTTATATTTCGGCAGTCAAATGATCGGCAGTAAAATGTCCTGATACCTTTTCCAGGACACGTTATGAGGAAAGAGGAAATTGAAAGTCTGATCGTAACTGGAAAGATTGGAGAAGGAAAAGCCGTGGAAGATGGGAATTGACTGAAAAGTTTATCTAAGTAGATGAATGTTTTAGCATTGGAAGCTCTTTGTGTCTCAAGGAAAACGATCTGTGGAAAACCATAGTCACAAAGGTCCTCTTTGGATACAATACTCTTGTTTTTATGTTGTTGATACTACCATGCAAAATAAGAGCAAAATCTTGTATACGAAGTACACGGTGTTACAATCACTATAATTAGAATTATCTTTGACCTGGTAGAAAAAAGTTTTGAACAAACCAAGACAGACTTGAATCATATTTATGGAAGATAAACATTAATCGAACCAAAAGTGTAGATGCTAACGTCAAAACTCCATTTTGACTAGTAAGATGAGTATCAACTTCATTTAAGAAATAAATAAATGTTGTTTTGACCACCAAAAATGTAAATGTAACGGTTAATAAAGTATATTTGGACAAAGAAAAGAAAATGTGTGTTTTTTCTCATAGCAAAGTCACATTGGGCTATCTGCTGAGTCCACCGAGGGGAAAAGAAGATAAAAAGTGACAGCACATGTGTTAAAGATAAATATTTTTATATCTGCGTATTATTAAGTTATACTGTTAGCACTGTGCGTAAAAAGACCTTCACGATGAAAAATTAATTAATTAATCATCACAACGATAAGGCATAACCTGATAAGTTCCATAAAATCTAATTGAACTTTTTGTTTCAAAATATTTAAATATAATTTTTTCAAACTTCTGAGCATACGACCCATTATGATCCCCGTTAGTACAGCGGTAAGTCTATGAATTTACAACGTTAAAATCAGGGTTTCGACTCCCCTCGGTGAGCTCAGCAGATAGCCTAATGTGGCTTTGACATAAGAAAACACACACACATCCCATTATAATTAATTTATTTTTAAATTTACTCTTTAGTTTGGATGTAAAAAGGTCCATTATAATTATTCTTTTCTTTGTAAATTAATTTTCAACTTTAATGTACAGATAAATTAATATAATGCTGTATAGCACCTATTTTCTTCTTCGTTATTATAATTAAGCATAGTAATACCCTTATTACTGAAATTTTTCATTAAAACATTTATTTTGTTAAATATCAACAAAGCCTAAGATGTCGTCGTGACTCGTGTTATGCTTCAATGTGGTAGTGAGTTTGTTAATTGAATTCTATCCAAAAAAATAAGTGTCAAAACCAGTCACAATATTTACTACTAATTAATAGTGCATGCTCAATCCATCAACAAAAAAATTTAGGACTTATTACGCAAGAAAAATTAGTTTAATCATTTTAGTGGGCAAAATATAAATTACACATTTTGTAGGTTTGTTTGTACTCAATAACATTAAAGCCAAAGCGCGCCATATTCTTTATAATTTATCTGCTCAATCATCACAAACGATAGGAATGTTACATTCCAATGTAAAACTCATCCAGCTAGTCCTCTCATCTTGAAAACACTTTGATAGTCCGAATAGGAAAAAAAAATATTTCAAAGTATAATATATTTTCCCATATCTGCGTTATTATGTCAGTAAATGAAACCTCTTACTAAGTATTTTACGTAGCCTTCTACAGTAAAACGACCGAATATTCTTAACAGCACCCTGTTAAAACTTGAAAACAAGGAATTAATAATAATTATTTTCCGCCTGGTGATATTTTAAACTATAAGATATATACGTTGGTAAAAACAACAATAAGTAATAGGCTAGGATATGCACCCCATTAGTACACAAAACACAGACTAGGATATACTGAAAAATTCACGATTTTTTTCTGTAATTCCGTTAACCCTTAAAACAAACTCGTGTTTTTATAGTACCATGTTATATAATATTAATATCAGATATCCAGACCAAAGAAATTGAAAATGCATTATTGTATTATTGGGAAATGTTATTTATCTTATGTAATAAATATGAATTTATATACATATGTGTATCTCAATATACTAAAAAGTGTGTGTTGTTCTTATAGCAAAGCCGCATTGAGTACACCGAGGGAAATCGAATCCCTGATTTTAACGTTGTAAATTCGTAGACGTACTGCTGTACCAGCGGAGGAAACTAAAAAGTGATGTATTAGTTTAACATAATAAAAAGCAGGTCGAACACAACTAAGAAATCCAAAATAATTAATTAAATTTCGTTTTCTTTAATTAAGCATTATGTGTTTCTAAGTTAGGAAAAAAATTAACATTGGTGTGAATTATTTTGAAATGTTAAAGGTTCTGAAAAACAAAAACAAGAATAGTACGATTTTCTCAGGTTTTAATATCAATAACTTATTTGTTTGTTAATTAAATTACAAACATAAAGAAGAAAACTAATGATACCACCTATTATCAACTATCAAGTTACTTCTTCTACCAATGAATAATGAAATAGACCATCATATTATAAAACCTTTCAGACTGAAAAAGCCAGCATCTTCGGGGCTGTGATTCAAACCCGTCAACTGCGATTCGAATGATTTAACCACCAGCTCATTTCAATAACACTTTGAAAAACACTCTGGAAAAATAACAACAATTATAATTATGTAAAAACATTTAATATCAGACCACACAGGAAAATTTATTATATACATGAAGAAAAATAATGAATCTTTAAAAAATATATCCTACGAAGCAGAACGCAGACGTACTCAAGAGTTGGCGGTGGGTGGTGATGACTAGCTGCCTTCCCTCTAGTCTTACATTCCTAAATTAGGGACGGCTTGCACAGATAGCCCTCGAGTAGCTTTGTGCGAAATTCAAAAACAAACAAACAGTTCCTTGGTGATCGTAATAAAACAACAATTTTGCGACAGGAAATGTTTTAACAAAATAGTTTGCATTTCAACAGATAATATTACTTGTTTCTTCAGAAATGACTAACATGCAATAAATCAAGCATTTAATATTATCTTCGATAATTCTTACGCACTTGTATTCTTTAACCTAATTACTTAATGTCACAAAATATACATCTAGAAAACAAATATCTCTTAAGAAAAAGATTAATTCATGAAAAAATGTAATTTTATTTTTATTAACAAAAGAAAATTTACTGTTATTTCAATTTGTATGATTGAACTTCTACAAACACGGTAAGTTCTGAATGAATAGAACAACATTTCTTACAGAAAATCTGTGCTATATCAATATAAAACTATTTAATTTGAATTATATTTTTTCTTGGTTTAATCTCACACTTATAACTATTATTTGTAATACTCCGCCAGATACTGTCCTAAAACATGGCTTCCCTTTTGTGTGTTAGGTTTTAACCAGTTAGTAACATGTCTATTTTAAGTCAATCTTCCAAATCTAGTTACTTAAATACGATCATTCAGAAGCTTTTTTAACTCAATCCCGGTATGGCCAGATGGTCAAGGCACTCGACTCTTAATCCGAGGGTCGCTGGTGCGAATTCCCTGTCCCACCAATCATACTCGCCCTTTTAGCTATGGAGGCGTTGTAAGTTATGGTCAGTCCTACTATTCGTTGGTAAAAGAGTAACCCAAGAGTTAGCAGTGGGTGGTGATGGCTAAATGCCTTCCCTCTAGTCTTTGCTAAATTAGAGACGGCTAGCGCGGATAGCCCTCGTGTAGCTTTGCTCGAAATTCAAGCAATTGAATAACTTATTTTTATTCTTCCAAGCAATAACTATACGTAATATTCTATAACAGTTCCATTATTTCTAGTCATAAACATTTTTTGTGAAAATATATATACATAATACTCATTTAACTAGCAAATTCCTAAAATGATTTTACAATATATGTACGGTAGACAAATGCAGAATTTGGATGATTCAATAAATATTCAAATAAATTATTTGGTAGATTGTTAGGAATCTCGCACTAAGCCACATGATGGTTATCTACGCTAGCCGTCCCTAATTTAGCAATGTAAGACTAGAGGGAAGTCATCATCCTCATTTGCTGACTCTTGGGCTATTTTTTTACCATTGAACAACATTCAACATTTAAAAAGTTATCTTAACAAGTAAACGTGAACCCATGACTTATATTATTCAAAATGGTGTTCGTGGGCGTCTAGTCAGTAGTTTAACTTGAAAAGAAAACAGATGATTTTATATAAATTACTTTAACGGCAAGCTGGTAGAAGGTTTCTTCATATCAGTTTAACATTGTATATATATATATAAAACTTGTGACCGATATTATAACGTGTAATGAGAAATTAAAAAGTCACATTACTGTTGTAACAAATCGTAATCAGTCCTTAAAAGATTCTTACATTCTACCCACGTCGTAGTCATTAATAACTTGCGTTCAATACGTTTAACATTTAAGTTCAACATTAAAGTATTAATAAATATATCATCGTATATACATAAACTGCAATTATATTTGTATATCTTATTATTTCGGGAAATAATTAAAATCATATATCATTATAAAAGTATGGCAAAACTACACATGAGTAAAACTAAGTGTAAGAAATGTATATCATTACATAAGTACAGGCATAGAGATAATGCATTAATTCTTCGTCATAAACGACTGTCCGTCACGTGTTTGTATGAAGTATTTAAATAAAACGCATGAGTAAGAGAACTGTAATCATTCTTCAGTGACAGATAATAAACTCGAACTTTGTGTAACCACGTTATAATTCGGAAACTGACGTGTGATAGTCTATTTCATCATAATAAAAGACATAAGAACAGTTTAGAAAAACAGAAACCATTACGAGGGAATTGCACTAATAAAGTTTTCGAAGGACGATAGGAATCTTCCATTTAGCCCAAATCAATAAATTATGTTTTATTGCAAGCGTATTCACTTAAATGAAATATTTGTTGTCAAAATCGTTGAAAGTGTGTCAGGTATATATAAATATATGGTGTGTTTTACTACACTTATAATTTAAAACGTACAGTATCTCGCTAGCTACTTTGTTCCAGTAATATACGATATGCGATAAACTTGGTGATAAAGTTTGAAATTCAATTGTACTGAAATTTATAGAAAGTATAACGCCACGGAAAGTTTCAGGATATCAAACAGTTAAACTTAAAAGCTTCAAAAATTAATATCAGTTAAACAAATAAGACATATGTCATAAATTATTATTTTAAGAAAGCGTGCAGTAAGCCAAAATAAAATGAAAGATTAAGACACCAATAAATTAAACAAATATTAGTAATTTTTTTTATCTTGAACTGTTTCGACGTATGAAATTATTTAGTTAAAATGGAATCATATGCGTCTGTTTGCTACTATTTTTTGCAGTGTTTTCAGTTTACGATATTTACGCCAAACTTGAGGAATCTACGAAACAAGAGACGTACTGCTACATATTATCTCAGTGTTTTTAATGTGCTTTTTACTATTGTTCACTTGCTCATCTAGGACCCTAACCCTAGAAACGCGGTTTCTATATACCACTGATAACATAAAATGAGTCAGCTGACCATATTTAATTGTTGGTATAAAAGTAACTGTCATGTGAAACTTATACTACCTTGCTTGCTAATCGACGTGCATTATGCTGATACAATTGCAAGTTGGCCAACTACTACTTACAAACATAATTTTTTTTTATGTATAGAATACATTACACGTTTCAAAAGAACGTTAATCTCTTTTCTTCAAGTATGATATACAACTATATAAGCACACAAGGTTTATATACATATACAAAAGGCACAACGATTTATGATATTATGTGACAGCAATTAAATTTACATTACGTTATTGAATTAAAGGAAGGAATCAGGACTGGTCAAATGAAGGAGCTAAAAACATGTAAATAAAGCCAGCCACGTTTTGACCTTACTGGGGCCATCTTCAAGGTTTATGAAAGACTTACCAGATTTAATGATTTCCATCGTTTCTTTCATCACTAAATAAGATAGGAATTAAAGATGTTGCAGGGAAAGGAGAGTTACGTACATTTGTATATCTATACATAGAGGATCATCTTCTGATTCCTTGTGTCAGAATTTCAATACCCACTTTAGAAATTTCGTAATTATAGTCAAGCCTGCATGTTTTAATTCAATTCGAGAACGAGTGAAGTTTTAAGCTGATTAGGTCTGAGAAGCTCTTATTTTACTTGATCAAAATCATATTAAATTACGTTTCTGGTGTTTCCTCTTCTCTCTTTCTGTTGGTACAAATTTACATCGCAGTTAAAAGTTATGATTTGATTCATGGCTAAAAAGCTATTAAAAGAATATTTAAGCTTAAAGTAACTTATAATAAGCTGTAATTGATTGAAGTAGACTTTATCGTTAAAAATGAAAAGGTTGAGAATCCTTTAACGCACCAAAAATATTTGTTAAAAAGCTACTCGATATATATATAATTTTTAGTAGTTTAACCACAAGTTACACAATATACCATAAACAGTCTCTGAAACAAGACAGTACTGAATTATTTATAACATACTAAATCAATGGAACTAGTAACTTCTTGTCCGACGTACTACGTGATTATTAGTTAACAGTTAATAAAACAGTTAATAATAAAAATACTGAGTTATTCGAGTTCCGTACGACAACTGTAAAAGTAATACAATGACACATTAAAAATATCTCTTCCCATATTAAACAAGTGAGCATAACAAAATCAACAGAATAAATATGTTCTGACTTAATTTATATTTAACCAGTTTTTCCACTGAGCAAGAGTTTATTTCTTAAGAAACGATTTTTATACAAGGTTAATGAATCCTTGCACGTCACATATATTATTCATAATTTAGTTTAATTCGTAAAATTATGAATGACAGAAAGTATGACTGAGTCCTCATTAAACCTGACTACTTCTAGGATCTGCAGAAGGTTAACAGCTCGTGACAATAGATTTATTATACTCCTTTCTCTTTTCTTTCTTATAAGAGTCAGCAGTAACGACATTCGACTTTATAACAAAGAGACGTACAGTAATCCGTGATGACGAAAAACCCATTTGTAGAGAAAATTATATATGTAAAATCGGCTGGTATGGATAGAGAAAGCACTATGTAGAGGAGCGAGCAACAATTCGACCTTCTTCGGTCATCGTCATAATGCTTTCTCTACCAATGCCAGCCGTTTCTTCCATATACAATAGACGTACAGTACATTTAGAATGACGTTTGAATTTCGAAAACGATATAAACAGAATTTTAAGGGTAGTTAAATCATTTATTATATCTCCGTAACAATAACAACAGTAGAGCAATGATAGACTTTTGATAATTTCTTTTATTTTATTAAGCAAATTCAAAAAGGAAATGTCTGAATATAGATAAACCAATTCAGGCAATATTTAACACATTGATAGCCTCAGTTATAGACTTTTATTATACAAATACTTGGACATATGAGAACTTATATTAGTTAAATTATCGAATGCTTCACATAGTGATACCAATATCTTAATTTTTATTCAATGTTTGGCGAACGTTTAAAATTTTATTGTGGTCCTTTTACAAAGGAGAAATTTAATTATGGTAAAACGCTTTCTCGAACTTATAACGCTCTAGTTCCAATAAATAGAAGGATACTGAAATTGTGCACGATTTCCCTTCTTGAAACATGACTAACACTTGAACAAGACGTACGGATGTCAGCTGTAAAAACTGTAATTTTCAATTGAAGTTCACTGAGTAAATAATGTTGTTTTTAAATAATTTACTCCCAGTGGCTCAGCGGTATGTCTGCGGCCTTGCACGCTAAAATCCGGGTTTCGATACCCGTGGTGGGCAGAGCACAGATAGCCTATTGTGTAGCTTTGTACTCAATTCAAAAACAAAACAACAACATTTAAATAAATATAACACAGTATGTTTATACAACCACGGAAACGATATTTATTATTTACTGTATTTTGTTTAATATTCGTAATAATGTTATGAATATAATGAACATTAAGTTGTGAAATGTTTATCATCAAACTGAAAGTGTTGAATTGTGAAAAGACAAATATCGAATTGTGAAATGTTTTACTGTTACATGTAACTGTGAATGTGGAACTATGAATTATATTATTATATATTGAAATATAGAAAAATTATGAATATTTTGTCAATTGGGAATATTAAACTATAAAATATTGTATCGTCAATACGAGAATATTTTATTTTTGAAATATCATAGTAAGAAATATATTATCATCAGTTTTTCAAATTGTGACACATCATGAGTGAAACTTCATAATCTGTAATGTTTCCTGATCAATTTGTCGAAATTTGAGTATTTTTCATGAATATATTGAATTACAAAATGTTTCATCAACAAAGTTAATAAAATATTAAATGTTCTGTCGTCCATGCGTCGAACTGAAACTCTTGCATTTCAACATCAACATGTCGAAGTGACGAATGTCCTGCCGTACCTAGTGACACGATAAATGGTTTTATTATATTATTATCGATCTATAAAATGTCTTTCTTCAATATGTCATAATATCTCAAACTCTGAGATTTGTTATTATCAGTATATAAAGGTACAAAATGTCCATGAGAAGCGTACATATATTAAGCGTCAGTATAGTACACTGTGATTATTACCGCAGTAGCACTGATAATAATTAAAAGCGCACCATTATTTACTCTACTGATACAGGAAGGATAATAAATAATAGCATTTTCATTATAGCTTGTTCGTTGTACGTCTCTGCCGACAAGACTTTGAGTCAGTACCAATGTTTATCAAACTGCTTTCATAGAAAACATTAAATAGCTCCCTAACGTAGTATTTTGTCACAAGACTTTATATCGTTTAATAATATCATCATTCAGATACCCTTTCTAGAAATATATAATGATAATATATAATAATTCAGTTATAAGTCTAGTTGTGGTGAACGGTAAGGAATTAGGCATGAATGAAATATTTGCTGAATGTGTCGGTTCATAACGCCACTGCTCGACTTTGACATAAAATATGTCGTTCATGAAATCACTTTCACATCTGTAGTAAAATAGCAGCACATTAATAAATACTCTTTTATATAAAATTGGATTAGCTTTCCTTTGTAAATTTTACAGTCTTTCACAAAATATTATATTAAAATCATATTTAAGCATTTTGTAAATGTATATCTGTGCATCTGTTTTTATTTTATTTTTCTGTTGCAACTATATACATATAAATATATTTGTTTGTTTTTTACTATTGTATGCTGAATCTCGATGGAAGAGGTTTTTACGTATTATAATTTATCTCGGATGAATCTCCGACTTGCTATGTTACGTATTACGATTTCAAATAGTCAGAAATTTGAAGTTGATTGGAGAAGTTAATTGAATGTCAATATGTATCAAATTTATGATATTTGCCAATAAGATCGATGCGCAAGATTTTCTTTCTTAACACAAATATCTATTAGTATACAAACAACAATACTATTTATAATAATGGTTATTATAAATAATGGTTTATATTCAAGAGTTTTACAAACTACAAGCAATACTGAGTTGTATATATGGTCTGGAACTGAATTTTTTATCGACAGTTAACGGACAGCGAAGTAATTCCATGTTGATACACAGGTACACTATTCTTGACGGGAAAGCTAGCTAGCTCTATTCTTGAGTTGCTTCACGCGGTTTACAAGCTCACTTTTTACTGAGGAAGATATACAATTTTCTCGTAGAAACACTAACGACTAAATTTAATTCTCTAAAGTTTAACAATTGTAATGTTCAAAATCTATAAACTTTCCTAGTCAAATATCTGTAATTTTTCCCAAGTGTTTATCACAATTATAGCTTTCGAGGTTAATAGTATACTGACGGCATTAAACCAGCAATAATACACTGTCTCTTGGCACATCAATTTATAAAGTTTTACGGTAAAGTTCTCGAAACTTCAGTTGGCAACAGTGTACAACATATATTGATGATTCTTACATTCGAGAATCTTCTACAAATTTAGAGAATAGGCAAGACTTTCGTTATGCATATTTAACAGTATAACTCACATGCATTTCTAAATAGATATTTAACTGAAATAAACATAGGTATGAAAATATATATTCATTATTAAATCCTTTACAAGATTTTTAAGAGGTGATTAATCATTTGTATAATACTAATCAAATAACTTGAATCTGTATCCACCTGATAAGTCAACTAATATTTCAAGTTTGAAATTTAAAAAGGTCACTCGATACTCAGTTGCATTAATTAGTGTTTCTTTATGTAAGAAAAAGTGTGGTGAATAAGTCTTAGTGAAGTGATGAGCCACACTCTCTTCAGTAAGGATTTTAATCTCACGAATGAAAGAAATAAGTGATATTGTTGTTAATAGTTGTAAGAGTAATTTGGCACTGTTTTCGTAACATAAGTATGGAAATATTTTTAATGTGCATCAAAACATATTTTGTTTTGTTTTGTTTTGGGTAAATGGATGTATACACAGGACAAGTTTGATTATATTATTGTTGGGGTGAATCCAACCTACAGACATGTTTATATCTTTCTAATTTCGGCTTGGTGGTAATGCTGTTTAGATCTAGATCAAATGAAAGATATAATATGAAATGAATGTACTTTATGATTTGTTGTTGTTGTTGTTTTGAATTAAGCACAAAGCTACACAATGGGCTATCTGTGCTCTGCCCACCACGGGTATCGAAACCCGAATTTTAGCGTGTAAGTCCGCAGACATACCGCTGAGCCACTGGGGGCGTACTTTATGAGCAGTACGAATATGTTAACATGGCTTTATTAATTTCTTATTAATTTCACTTATAAACATTTCTTCAAAGTGAATGTTATGATAGACAGAAGTTCGCTTAAGTAAATATAGTTTAACAAACATTTAGAAAAGTGCATGAATTATTATGCGGTTGTCTAGAATCACAGTAGTTAATCCAGTCAAGCTAGTAAAATGAAATGACACTTCTGTGACTCTTTATACAGAAACGACGTTTTTGTCAAATACTATCGCAGATGTTCCAAACGCAGAAATTTTACTATTCGCATTTTTCTTCGTATCACAGAAGAAAACAGCAACTCTATTACTGTTCTAAATTAAAAAATAAAAGGAGTAAAAAAGTAAAACTATTGTTCGTTTTTTTGTTTGTTTTTCTTCTCCTTAATGACGAAGGAATATGTCTTAAACCCCGGACTGGTGAGAAACAAAATTCCATTAGTAAATATTATCCTGAAGTAGGGAAACCTACTAGTTTGACAGATGTAGCTCTTTAGTGGTATTTGTATGAATATTTTGTGGTAAATTCCTGTATAATACTGACAATGGCTTAAGAGCTATTAGAAAATATTTAGGCTTAAAGCAAGTTGTAGTCTGCCATATTGAATCAACTTGGACTTTAGCACTAATCCCCGTTCCATCAAACATGTTCGTCTCTTCATCTGTTGAGGTGTTATAATTTTATGATATTCGTTGGAAAAGAGTAGCTCAAGAGTTTGCGGTGGGTGTTACTGACTAGTTGTCTTCCACTTCGTCTTACACTAATAATATTATGAGTTTTTGAGGACACATCTATCATTATAATCACTGTAAGAGTTTTGTAAATCAACCTGTGTTATCGTTGTTTTCTAGCCATTTTACCTTTATAGATACATCTTTAAGTTTAATTCATGGGCATTCGCTTTTCTTCTTTTAACACAAACATGTTTTTTACAATACTGAATGTCCTTCTCTAATATCGCACAAAAATATCGTCACAGCAAACACAATCAATAGGTCCGGCATGGGCAGGTGGTTAAGGCGCTCGACTTACAACCCGAAGGTGGTGGTTTCCAATCCCCGTCGCCCCAAACATGTGTTACCAACAAATAGCCCAAGAGTTGGCAATGGGCAGTGATAACTAGCTGCCTTCCTTCTAGTCTTACACTGATAAATTAGGGACGGCTACCGCAGATAGCCCTGGTATAGCTTTACGTGAAATGAAAAAACAAACAAACAGTACAAGCAACAATAAGTAAACATTCGAATATTTTTGTGATACCTATTACCCTTGTATTCGATCGTTTAACTACATAAAACTGAGATGGAAAAGGTAGAGTTACAGGAGAAATGCAATAATTTCCTAGAAATTTTAGCCTCTATGAAAGTCTAAGTTATATGAGTGCTGAAGTCACACTTAGGATAATTCGTACAGTAGTTGCCTAAATGGAATATTCATTCAAGTTTACTTTTTCTTTTAATAAGTGTTCTTATTTTTTATTTGTGAGTTCCAAACCATCATCGTACTCATTTGCTCATTGGTTTATCAGTTTTACTAGAGTTGCCACAATATTTATCTTTATCTAGTTACTATTCATAATAAAGGTTGACTAATCCTGTTATCCTTTCCATTAGAATGTTAATTAGCTTAACTTGCTAACTCAATGATGGAATTAAACTTATTAAACTTCTATCCGACATCGAGAAGAAATATTTTATCTCTTGTTTAGAAATTACTAAACTGAATCATAATAACTATTCATCAATAAATGCAAACAATTAAGATTTATTGGTTGTTAAAAAATACAATAGATCTCGAGTGACAACTTCATTACAAGCTGCGAATGATTAAAGTAAATCTTGGCTCACTCTTTTAACATTGTGTTTGAAAACATAAAACTAAATCAAGACGAACTATTTTGTTAAACTAATTCTATATGAATGTTTTCATGTATTGATTCTATTTTTAGTGCATAGCGCTTGCTAGTTACACAAAAGAATTCCAAATGTTCGAAGAGAGCTTATTTGCATCAAGATAATATTAAGAATCAGTATCAGTGGTAAAGCACGATTTTTTCTAAATTATATTTTTACTCTGTCATGACAAAAAACCACCTTGTATAGAAAAGTATGTATGTATAAAAACTGTCGGTATGGGTAGAGAAAGCACTATGTAGAAAAGCGAATAACGTTTCGGCCTTTTTCGGTCATCGTCAGGTTCATAACCTGAAGAAGGTCGAAATGTTGTTCGTTCCTCTATATTGTGCTTTCTCTATCCCTATTAGCCGTTTTTAATAGATATATTTTTATATTTTTACTAACAAGTTACATGAAGTAAATAATATATGAAGCTTAATAATAAATACTTCCACTTTAGGACCCAGCATGGCCAAGTGTGTTAGAACGTTCGACTCGTAATCCGAGGGCCACGTGTTCGAATCCCCGTCACACCAAACATGCTCGCCCTTTCAGCCGCGGAGGCGTTATAAAGTTACAGTCAATTCCACTATTCGTTGGTAAAAGAGTAGCGCAAGAGTTGGCGGTGGGTGGTGATGACTAACTGCCTTCTCTCTAGTCTTACACTGCAAAATTAGGAACGGCTAGCGCAGATAGCCCTCGAGTAGGTTTGCGCGAAATTTTAAAACTAAACAAAAACAAACTTCCACTTTATTCTTACATTTCTCATATATCAAAACAAAATATGCATACTTGCCTTTATTCTAATTATATGATTTCTACAGAAAAGCTTTAAAAGTATTTTTATTAATACTAGCTCATACTACAGAAACTTTCTATTTTTTCTGTGAAAACAATTCGTTGTTTTTCAGCAAAAAGTTCAGTGTGGAAACTTGGCTTTTTTATTCTTGTGCTATAAAAGCATGATATAAGAGATTCCACCTGTGCCTTGATACCATAATTGTAAGAACAACTAAATAACCCTGTGGCACTATAGAAACAACAACGAGTGAGTAACATGAACTAAATATAATTGGTCTGTGAAACATTATTTGAAGAAAAAAGTGCCTGTAATATTTTTAACAATGCTAGTGAGAGGATGTTTCAATTTCAACACTAAAACATTCGACATATAGAAGACATAAATGTAATGGCTAGATTTTCACTGTGCTTGAAAGAAAACACAGTCTTACCTGTTATCAGGCTAGCAATAATGAATAGCAATTTGACTTAATTGAATCAAAATATTTGTGTGTACATGAAATTATCTGTAAAAGTCGAAGTCTGAAAACACGAAGTCAGGTCATACCAGACGTAAACGTCATGTAAACTCTGTACATAATTTCATCATGATCGTACGGAATTTGTTTATTTTTTGGCAGCTTTCAGCAACAAACATTTCTCTTGACCCAATTTTTTATATAAAACTTTTCGCTTCAGCATACGAAATGAAATTCTCAAAACGTTGTTTTGTTATTGGTAAAAAGTCTTCTTAAAGCAAGCTTATTTTGCTCAAGGTTATTTGATTTTGACCATTGTTCATTGTAAGAATGATCTTCAAAATCTTTATGATATCTAGAACACACAGCTTTACTAGAAATAACAGTAAAAGTTTGTTCACCTATTTCTTATAACTTTCGGTGGATGAGATCTGATAAGTTATATATAAATCTGCCAAGCACTGAAGAATCTAAGACAACAAAAGTCGTTACAATGAGAAGAACAAATTATCTTGTTCCTGCCATTCTTTCTGTCATTGTAGTTTTCTTTTCTTTTGATTTGGTTCTGACGTTTTTGGTTGACTTTTTTTGTGGTCAACTTAACTTCAACAGCTTCTCCAACGTGTCTGCATCCATACGTTTTCAATATTCACAAAAACACATCATCTCTCTCACTCAGAGTAGAAGAGCAAAAATGTCTTTCGGACATTCTCCAAGTGTTGTATTGTCTAGTCTAGCACTGACAGAAGGTATTCTAAAGGCAAATTACTTTGCAGCGAAAGATATTGAACGTTCGTCAAAACTTTTGACACAAATGGAGAGAAGAAATCGTGTTCAAATAAAGATTTATCTACACAATAGTTGTATTGTTCAGAAACTTTATTACTAAACCATCACTGAAATGCAGTTTTAGTGTTTTCATTACTTGCCAGATACCGTTATAATAAAAACAGCCATTCATTTCTGAACGACTGTCTCCCATTTTAGGGCTCACAAACAATGAATAACAGAATCCATGCTAGTTCAAAATATAAGCGTAAAAATCTAACTATTTCAATAGTTAATCTAAATATTCCATTTATTGATGAAAGTGTAAATAAATTGAATTATAATGTACAGTTAAAGAAATTGTATGTAACATTTTTTTTATTTAAATGTTGGTAGCCTTAAGTTTCAATGCAGTTTTCTCTAAAATAACTCACGAAGTTTTAATTAAAATTTTGAACATCTGATTTTGATAATACATCATTACGTTTCTATTACTTTCCAATCGTCCACGCCTTTACTGGGAACCTCTTTGATATTATACCTAATTCTATTTGACCCTCTTTCAGACCGCTTTTAAAAATATACTCATTAATAGTAAATCTCTCTGAACGGTTTTATTTAAATGAGTTTAAAAGAAACCTCAGAAGAAAATCAACTTGAGTAAAAGATGTTTTACTCACCGTAAACTAATACTGCAATGAAACTCATCATGAGAAACTACAAACGAGTTATAAAAACATTACTAAGGATTTGAATAATAAGCACATCATTACTTTCTCAATAAAGGTATAAACGGCGTTGTTTTAATTTCAGTATTTTGTGCTATTTAATGCAGAGTACAAGAATTTTATCGACTAATACATATTATTTACGTATATTAAAACGTTTAAATTCATAAAGTAGTTTAAAGACCTATGAAAAGATGTTAGACTTCGATGCTCTTTACCAAACTTGAGATGTTAGTAATGTAATAACTAAGTTATTTTAGACCACATATCACCACACAAATAAAAGGTTAGAACCCATGGTAAAAACGGTAAATAAGGGGTTATAAATTGTAATTGGTAAAGGTTAAAAATGCGCTAAAAACCATCTAAGTAAATACGAAAAATTGTACAAAAAACTGATACTAATTTCGTTCATTATCACCGGTAATCCATTGAAGGCAGCTACAAAATAAGGATATTGAGATAAAAATCAATGTTATTTTATATCGATCTTCCTGTGAATACCATATGAAAATGTTTTTTTACGAAAGATGTCAAGGGTTTCGATCATTTTGACAAACTTATTATATTATTATGGGTTATCTGTGCTGTGCCCATTTTTAGCGTTTTTAGCCCACTAACTTACCATTGAGTCATTGGGGCCTAATTTTGTTCAGCACAAATGTTGTTTTGGTGATTTTATCATAAAAATTACTAATTAATAGAATACATTTGGTCTAAACTTAAATTATTACTTATGTCATTATTGGATTTTTTTAAAACTGCGTTCAACGAAAGCTTAATGACGTTTAACCCTACGTTTCTACTTCAATTTCATTCTAACATAAAGCCACATAATTAGAAAGGACTGATATTTAAACATTTTATTCACTTAGTTTAAAACCTTTAAAGACAAGCTATCTCAACAACTTGATTTATAAAATGAAGTTTAGGCTTAATGAGTGTTATGAGATAATAAATTGTCGTTCTGGTGGTTTTCTATGTACTTGAAACATGATTGTATTTTGAATAATTCAGTATTAAGGATTAGTGAAGTCTTAGTGATAACTGTATTTGAGTGAGATGGTTTTGTTCAACTTTCTTGATATCTAATGTATTCTTTCGACAATGCTTTTTATATCTGCCCTTTTGTTTTGGTGAAAAGTCTGATGTGACACGTTGTACATTGTTTAACTCAGCTTGAAACGTCTTCAAAAGTTTCAAATTACAACATCTATACGATTAAAATATTGACATGTCTGTTGTGTTTGTAGAAAGATAGGTAATTCGATAACAGTTTATAATTTCTCTTGATTTGTTGCTCCTATCTAGTCACATTTCCTTTGAGTATTGGTTAAGACCATACATTACTATTAGTTTTTACAATATGTTGTAGTAATACAAGTGTGAAGAGCTACAAAAATCACCATAGGGAAACCAATAAAATATAGAATCGTTCAGGAAAAATGTATTTTTTGACATATAATTAGATATAACAGAAGGTTCGCAAACATTCTCGTGGGTAAAATCATAGGAAGATAATTGAGAGGGAGGCAAAGACTCACACGGCTCGGTTGTATTATAAAATGTATTGGAGGTTAGAAACTTTTAACCAGAATAGGGAGTGACAGAAAATCATAATACTCGAACCTTAGAACTGGGGAGGACACCATAATTGATTGTTTGAGAAATGCCTTGCTTACGCTAAAGAGGCACATTGCGTACGTTATGAAATATAAAGTGCTCACATTATAAAGATTACAGTATTTGCATCGTGGCAGTTGCGGTATAAACATAATAACAAATGAGCGTTTAAACTACGAGAGAATTAAGAAACACATGAGGAACTGTGCCACATGTATGTAATCGATGTTTCAATTTCTACACATACAGAAGTACAATACGTATGTTGTAAATATTAGCGGGTACATATGGACAAGTGTACTTTGTACGTCAGTAACATTGCAGAAAATATATATAATTTTTCTCTTGTAACGTGTGTTTAAAGTATTATGTAAATAAGAAAAGTTATATATTCATTTAATACGTTACTGTATATACCTAATGAGGGTGGTATTACATAAATATTGAAATTGCAGTAAAAAGAAAATAATATTTTAACCTCCATGGGAAAATAAAATCTGTTACTATGGCACGATCGATACTCAAACATTGAGAGCTGCAATATACAAGCTCAGTATATACTTATTAATGATACCAGCAGTCACTGTATATTTCGTGAAAAATTATAACATATACACAATGAGAAATACGGGATTATAATGATTATTACAGCTCATACCATAATCAAAACAGCAATATGCAGATATAAAAAGGAGTTTTTTTTCATGTAAATAATGTTTTGTTTGGTAGACTGTTTGAATTTCATGCAAAACTACTCGAGAGTTATCTGCGCTAGCCATCCCTAATTTTGCAGTGTAAGACTAGAGGGAAAGCAGCTTGTCATCACCACCCACCGTTACCTCTTGGGCTACTCTTTTACCGACGAATAACGGGATTGGCCGGGACTTTATAACGTCTCCACGGCTGAAAGAACGAGCATATTTGGTGTGACAGGAATTCAAACCCACGACCCTCAGATTACGAGACAAGTGCTTTAACCAACTGGCTATGCCAGGCTGTAAATAATCCTACGTAACATAAATTTTGTTCCTGGACAGTATGTGTTATTTATTAATTGCTTATGTTGTAAATGTACTTAGAATGGCCATTATTCCCTTCAAACTTTGCTTTTGTGACCTGGATAAGTAAATTTAAAAATTAACCTATTTTCTATGTAAAAACGGACAAATTTGCACATTTTCATTTACATAAGGTCTGAATAAAACAACATGTGAATCAAGATTTACTTGTATTTATACTAAAGTTATACAAAAAGGTTCAGAATTGAGTTGTTTTTCGAGATTTACGACTGTAATGTAAATCACTTTCACGTATCAACCCTCAAATATTTTCTCCCATCATGTTTTCGTTATACGCTCCTTGGTAGCGGTATTCAAAGTCCAATATATCTTGGTGAACGCGGTCGCCTTGCTCCTCTGAGTATGCTCCCATATTCTCCTTCAATGAAGGAAGATGAGCGTCAAGGATATGATCTTTCAAGGACATCCTGCAGCCCATTTTGCTGTAGTTCTTCACCAGAACCCCAACCAGTTCCACATAAATTTCGGCCTTGTGATTGCCCAAAAAACCCTAAACCTCTGCGACAAAGTTGTCCTAAGCATTTTTCCTTCCTAATGGGTTTCTTAGGGCATTATGTGCACTCCAGAATCTTGTTTATTTGTAATTCAACGAAGACACCAGCTTTGACCTTTGTTTCAGACTGCGTATCGAAAATACTTGAAGGCTGCAGACTCCTTATTAAGAGCTGTGACAAATTGCTTCATAAGACCCAATTTTATGTGCAATGGTGGGAACAACACTTTCTGGAGGTCCACTAGTGGCTCACACTTGACACTGTGCCTCTCCACAGAGAACTCGGTCCGTTGCGGTCAGTTCTTCCTGTTGCAGTGCGCTGTGGTGTCTCTGCTGTCTCAAAGGTAAAGATAACAGGGAAACTTGGTAAAGCCTCATTGGAGACCCATCAGAAATGCCACTATTTTGAAGTCTCCTTATAGGCTTAACACATTTTAGCAGATGCTGTCACAGAGTATTTTTTCGCTCTTGTCTTGATAAATTGGCCACATACATAGCAGAATGCGTCTGTAAAATGCTTGTATCTTCTTGATGCCACCTCTGATAAAATCAGATAGGTCTATGTGTTCACTTTGGCAACTAGAACATAACTGAAGTGGTTAGGCCCTGTATATATATTACTGTGGAAAGTTCTAGAAAATTCTAAAAGGTTCATGAAAATGCTCTTAAGTTCTACAGCATTCTAGAAAATTCTTGCAAATTCTACAACATTCTAGAAAGTTCTTGAAAATTCTTGAAAGTTCGAGAAAGTTCTCTTTCAGCTATTCAGCATTTAAACTACCTGGAATTTTCTAGAAAATGAGCAAATTTCAAAATTTCATTACCCAAGTTACAAAAGCAAAGTTTGGAGAGAAAAATAGGTCTTTTCCATTTACTTTAGCCATAAGCAATTGGGAAATAACACTTTCCGCCCAGGAACAAGTAAAGGTAAAATTTTGTTACATAATGTAATATAAGATGATATAAGAACAGAGCTAGTGCATTTTACACGAATTAAAAGTTACAAAATAGCCTTACTCATTACACTCTTACAAGGCTCTAAGAAACCATATAGTCATATGAAGCTCATTCTACGTTTATTGAAATTAACTCTACAAATCTATCATCTGAAACACTCTATAAGCTACAACGGACTCTTTCCACAAAATTAAGTGTCTAATCAAAAACATCTTAAATGTGTAAAAAGACGTAGCTAAAGAAGGACTGAGTGTACGAATCAAAGTAATGAAGTCAAAACTAGCGGCCAAACTGGTAACTACTCTTATAGCGTTGATAAGAATTTTATAGCAAATATTTGTTCATTGGTTAGCCATGTATATTTTCTTTTACCCACCATCTTGCCCAAAATTGAACAAAAAGCAAGGCCTAACTAACTAATTAATGAATATTTGTTCTAATATTCTTATCAATACTACAAATGTAGCTACCAGTTTAGCTGCCAATTTTGGTTTCATTCCTTTAAGGCGCACACTTAGTTTTTCTTTTCCCAAAACATTTTTTGCATCAAAGTTTTTTTATTATATAAAATGACTTCTTGTCAATAACACCAACAAACCACAACAAGGAAAAAAATTACACTCAATAGTAGCCTGCATTACCTTTAGGATCGCAACCCTATTAGTTGGAAAACTAATAAAACTTTATAAAACTAACCAAATATATGTGGAGGTAGTTTTTCCTCTATAAAACAGTGATGATTTCCTTACACTAACGCTACGGACTTTAGATTAACAGTTTCTTGTTATCACCCCATGCAATCAATAAACTGGATCAAACACCATTATTTATGTTAATTGCTAAAGAGTATGTCACGTGACCATAAACGCTCTTTAATAATGATAATTTCATAAAATTTAATAATTTTTTTTCTGCCAAGTGGGAAGTGAATGAAAACCAGCCACCTGTATAATTATTTTTAAAACTTGAGCTAGAAACTGCTATTTTAATTTTCTTGGCTTAACTAATAATTGGCTCGGCATAACCAGACGGTTAAGACACTTGACTCGTAATCTGAGGGTTACGGGCTCCAATCCTAGTCCCACCAAATATGCTCG
Source organism: Carcinoscorpius rotundicauda (assembly GCA_011833715.1). Classification (NCBI taxonomy): domain Eukaryota; kingdom Metazoa; phylum Arthropoda; class Merostomata; order Xiphosura; family Limulidae; genus Carcinoscorpius; species Carcinoscorpius rotundicauda. The sequence goes on along the minus strand of CM022405.1, from coordinate 22,809,453 downwards.
TCCTTTCATCCTTGAGTTTGTTATAATGTGAGGGTCACTCCAACTATTCGTTGGTGAAAAAGCAGTCCATGAGTTGGTGTTGGATGTTGATAACTAGCTACCTTCCCTCTAGTCTTACACTGCTAAATTAGGGACTGCTGGTGCAAAATTGATAAAAAACAAACATACCCAATACTATGTTTCTGCACGTCTCGTAATCTTATAGTTTTGCTGCTCTAAGTCAACCGTCCTTAATTAAAATGGCAAAAAATAAACACCGTCTACTTTTGCTTTTAAATATAGCTATTATAAAGTGTTAGACCGATATGTCACGTGACTTTTTGCTTTAGTGCGCGCAAAAAGTTTACGTAAAATTTGAGCAAATTCTGTTGAAATACTTTGTGCATGTGAACTTGTTTTAGAAACTATTTAGGCCTTGATTAAATCTTGTTATCTAAAGTATCAGATCAAGAGATTAGATATTGTGATAACGTTTACATCACACGAGACTCCTAATCATAGGATGGAAAGATCTATCAGTGTAGCAAGTTAGAAAAAAAATCCATGAAGTTAATTATTTTTTTCTATCAACTAAAGTTTCCTTAATTTTGGTGCGAAAAAAATCAAGATGAAACTTGGTTAGATACTTCTCGATGCATTGTCTTGAAGTTTAGTATGTGAAAAAAGTCATGTAAATCACATTCACTAAAAGTATGCGTTAGTTTGGATTAACACAGTCTGATATATAGAAGATGGAAGTGCTAAACTAACACACCTGTTAATAACACATAGTGTCCTGAGTATACAGTGTATCTTGATTGAAGTATCAAGCAATAATAACGTGCTCAAGTTGATATGTTATTTGAATTTTTAAAATAGCGTGTTAAAAAGTTTAAAGAATGAGTTGTTATGATAATGATGCTGAAATTCTATCGATCATGGAAGCGGTTAGTATTTTACGGGTAAAGAAGTTTTATAAATTTATCGAAACTATGACGATAGACCACAGCTTCGCAGTCTAAACTAGTTAACTATGACGATAGACCACAGCTTCAAAGTCTAAACTAGTTAACTATGACGATAGACCACAGCTTCACAGTCTAAACTAGTTAACTATGACGATAGACCACAGCTTCGCAGTCTAAACTAGTTAACTATGACGATAGACCACAGCTTCATAGTCTAAACTAGTTAACTATGACGATAGACCACAGGTTCATAGTGAAAACTAGTTAACTACGACGATAAACCATAGCTTCGCAGTCTAAACTAGTTAACTATGACGATAAACCACAGCTTCATAGTGAAAACTAGTTAACTATGACGATCAACTACAGGTTCAAAGTGAAAACGAGTTAACTACGACGATAAACCACAGCTTTATAGTGAAAATTAATTAACTATGACGATCAACCACAGCTTCATAGTAAAAGCTAGTTAACTACGATGATAGACGATTACTTCATAGTGAAAACTAGTTACCTAAAACGATAGATGACAGCTTCATAGTCAAAATTAGTTATGATGATACACCACAGCTTCATAGTCTAAACTAGTTATCAACTCTTTAAGGTATCTTCAATGGGTAAATTAAAATTTAACCTGTTCAGTGCCAAAGGCGAGATAACTCCTCCAAGCCGACACAGTGTCACGAACGAGTTAATTCGTTTTCAGTAATACCTAACTTTAACGCTAGGTGTAGACACCATACATGCATTTGACCTACTTACAAATTGTTTCACGTTCGATCCAAAATGATGTCACGAAAATGAAGAAGCATTAGAGTTATATTGTAGCAACTGAAATACTTGGCAGTCAACAGGTTAAAAAATACGAGTGCAACTAAAGTGGAACACATTTTATAACGTGAATATAACTTGGAAAGGCAAAGGTTACGTTACTTTCAGGAAAGAGGTAGCAAAGGGCTTAAACATTTATTTATACCATTAACTAATCATTTTGTTAATGCACTTAATTTTATATTAGTTTTGTTTGCTTCTGTAGAGTGATAATATTCTGATTGTTATTCCCTTCTTATCCGTTAAAATAATTTTAACGATAGATCAAGAGAAACATTTTAAATATATTAAACCTTGTAGTAGATTTAAAATAATAAAATGTAAAATTATGTTTGTTTTAGTTTATAGATATACATGATTACATACATGTATATATATAATGAAATTCGCTTGACATTTTATAATCATATAACTAAATGATTAGTTGTTAACTTATTTTAATACATATGTAAGATACTGATATTATCATAAGAGTACAATCATACCTTGGGTAAATTTAGCTAACATGACGAAATAAATCAAAATTAAACAAGCCTTATCGTATGGAAAGAACTAAAACATGTTCGTTTGGCATTACTTTTCAATACGTAATCTAGTATAGAAAAAAAAGGAAATATACGGCTGTAGGCCTAACGAATTTTCACTACACCTGTCGGGGCATTTTAAAAGCAAGTCGAATTTTTTAATGTATCGATAATATGACAGTCGTTAGCTAGATAAACAACTGGAATAATATTTTTATACACCTTCTATATAAAATACCGTTTGATTTTTGTGTATAGTTCATTTGGCCTATGAAAAAATATCTTATACTCGAAGCTTTATATTTATAACAAGGTTTTTGTTGTCACTCTATCTGAAGATAATGCAACCGATATACTATTCTTGGAAAAGGTTCTTTTAACTCTCATTAAAAGCATTTTTTCACGTTGATATCGGTTCGAAATTATTAATGAGAGTACATTGTGATTGTTTAATCACAAATAATATACCTCAATGACATTTACTATAATATTAAGAAGTTTGACGACTTGATGTGTTTTTCCTTCATGCATCTACTTGATTAAAATGATATATCTTCTCGTATGGTCTTACGTCTGCTTAAGTATTAGCGTTATCAGAACGTCACTAAAGATTAGAATGTGTAATTATCACTACAGAGTGTTTTTCACACAAATAAAATAAAGACTTTCCTCCAGGAATACAAATGATACTAAAAATAGACACAAAATACAACTATCGGGAACACACACACACACATTAAGCTGGAGGTCTAGATAATACTACAATTGAAACCAACAGTAAATGTGCACATGTTTTGTTTACAACGTTCAACCTAATTTCGTGAGTTTCTCTTAGAATGAGTATGATTCAGCAGCAGACAGACAAGGCTAAAAGACATTTTATAAACAGCACACATCATTCTTCTATGGAATTGTTGAAAACAACTTATATAAGTGTTTCCCTATATTTTCCTATTTTTTTTCATCAAACACACGACACTGACAAAAGCGCCTACGCAATCTTTCGTAATTTTGTTCACCTGTTAGTTTCCAAGAGAAAGACCGTACAACATCTCTACTGAAAACATTTCGGTGAAACTTTCTCCTTGTTAGATAGAGTCGTCTACGTTTGTGAAGTTTGTGTTATTTTTCTATTTGCTTTCTTGGCTGAAACAAAATATGCAAGTACGCAATGTTTCCGTTCAAATATTAAACCATTAAACGTTATTCCTCCAAATATTCGTTCTGCAGCTCTAGCTTTTCAAAAGTTTTTATTGCGGCACAACCGCTCATACATCGATGGCTCTGGGTTTGTTCTTTTTGTGTGTGTTTTAAGTACAAATATTTTGAGTTTGTTCATTTTTGTTTTAAGTGCAAACATTTAATTCATAGTTACGTCATCTTTTAGTACGATTCGAGATCTATTTATAGTTTTTGACTCAAGAGATCAAACCACTTCGATTGATGTATCTTACTACACTCAATGTCTCACGAATTAATCCTCTTTGAAATGATTTCAGTTTGGATAAGCTGGTAGAGATCCTGGCAAGCTGTAAAATCGAATCGCCTATACGCCCACCCAATACTTGGTATTGTTGGCCCACAAACATATTGCAAATAAAAACGGATCTCAGATCAATTAATTGTAATCATGCCTTAAGTTTTCAAATAGTGGCTAAGAGTTTCCCCTTGTTTATTTCATGCGTTTTCTAAGATAATAGACGAAAGCTTTAAATTGACAATTAGCTATTGCTGAAAGATCCTTACATTGTTTGTTCAAAAACATTTTATCAGCTACAGTGTTTGATAACGTTATCCTTGTTCTGTTATTTCATGTTTTGAACACCTATTTGTGCATTTATATAAATAAGTGCAAAGTAAGTTTAAGTTTATAAACTGGAAGAAAACAACAACTGATTACTGGTCACATAAATATTACTTAACTTATAATTATTATAAAATTATTTTTTCCAGAATAATAACTCATAATAAAACATCAGAAAACTCAATAACATTCTACTGAGTCCCATTCCACATACACAGCAGGCTCGGCATGGTCATGTTGTTAAGGGTCGCGGGTTCGAATCACCGTCACACCAAATATGTTCGCCCTTTCAGCTGTAGGGGCATTATAATTCAACTATTCGTTGGTAAAAGAGTAGCTCGCGAGTTTGCAGTGGGTGGTGATGACTAGCTGTCTTCCCTCTAGAGGCCTAGCATGGCCAAGCGCGTAAGGCGTGCGACTCGTAATCCGAGGGTCGCGGGTTCGCGCCCGCGTCGCGCTAAACATGCTCGCCCTCCCAGCCGTGGGGGCGTTATAACTGGACGGTCAATCCCACTATTCGTTGGTAAAAGAGTAGCCCAAGAGTTGGCGGTGAATGGTGATGACTAGCTGCCTTCCCTCTAGTCTTACACTGCTAAATTAGGAACGGCTAGCACAGATAGCTCTCGAGTAGCTTTGTGCGAAATTCCAAAATAAAACAAACAAAAAAGTCTTCCCTCTGGTCTTACACTGCTGAACTAGGGACGGCTTGCGCACACAGCCCTCGTGTAGCTTTGCGGAAATTCAGAACAAATCAAACACATTAACTCATCATATTTCTTAAACGCATATATCTATTAGTTTGTGGCTGAAAATTTTTGAAAGAACAATACACTTTATTACAGTAGTGAAAATACGAAACTAAAAAAATTACAGATATATGTAATCACTATTACTATGATCTCACAGATTAACCACGAAATGATTATATCTGTTTTATAGATTTTTAAGTAATCACCAGGCATATTTCGTCTATTTTTATTACGCTAGTAAGCGAAGCGTTATGTGACATTAATAAAATGATCATTTATTTTCTTCGATTACATAATTATACATTTTTGCCGTTTAAATGTAAATCATTAAAAAATAATATATGAACTTAATTGTTCCTGTTACATTGATAAGGTTGATTTGAAAATAGTTAATTTAATTAGTCCAATTAATCATTAATTTATACAATAATAATTACATTTCTACACATAATATAGTGCTCAAATTCGACGAAAGAGATTATCTAATGATCTCAGTGTGGTTTTATTTATATATCAGATCGATATCATTGTGGTGTTGTATGAAACTTCTTTTTTCAATTGTGAATCGACACAAATTTAACTTTGAAAATTTAGTTACAAGCAACGTTGAAACATGTATTCCAATAAGAAAGTATTTTTCACAATAAAGAGAAGTGAAAAATTGTAGAATAAAGAGGAAAATAATGCAGAGTGTTTTTCCAAGTTATCAAATCATTATTCTTCTAAAAATAGCTTCACACAAAAGGCCATTAATTTCTCTGTGCATCTATTCCTCTGTACACAAAAGAAAAAGATGCAAAGCTAATTTCCCAGGGACGTCTTGGAGAAACAAATCAGTATAAATACATTATCGTTACTGCTCGTAAAATCTAAAGCTACTTATTAATAACTGGTCATCAGCGGTCAACCTGTAAACCTCATCTCTTATTGAATTTCGCCATTATTTAATGCAAAATACTGTTGATAAATTAATACCGCTGCTATTTTTAAAATTTGCGAAAATTATTCATCTGTAATGTCTATTGCATCACGTACTGACTGTTAATATAAAACGTTCTTTGCTGGTGCGTTAAGGAAGTCACACGAGAATAAAACAACAAAAAATATCATATCTTCATCTGACTTGAGAGATAAACTTTGTTTTAAAAGTGTTACTCTGAAGCATAAAAAGTACAAATTTAACCCTAAGTGTCTCCGTTTCATTGCATGGTAAGTATAAATTGTTTAAAGTGTTTGAATCATTATATTTTATTTATGCCTTGATCATTTATAGCTGAAAAATTAAACTATAAATATTCTAAAAACAAGACGTGTTGTTTCTATTAAACAATTTCTTTTTAAAGTCGCTGATCTAGGTTTAATCTCACTCAGTCAGAGTACCATGATTAGCAGCACAGAATGAAAATACGGAAAACACCGTATATATATATATATTCAGTTAGCTCTATTTTTTCTACTTGTGTTAAAATGGATTATATAAATCTGAACAAAGCATACAGAGAAGAAAATCTAAAGACTAGAACCTACTAAAGAGAAAGACGAGAGGTTAGGAAGATTGGGTTGAAACATCAACTTGTTCGGTTTAGCTGAGTATACCAACAGTAATTTTAAACTTTAAATGGTTTTTTTCAAATGCTCTATTTTTAATACTGTCAAACAAAAACAAATTAGATGTATTTCATAAAAACCGGTAAAGTTATATATATACTTTACAAAGATATTTGAGGCATTAGTGGCAGTATGTACGTTGCTTTATCGCATGAAACCGCATTTAAATGTTTATTGCTTTGATAGCTCAGAAGTATTCACACAAAATTAAAATATAATCTTAATTCATTATTTTATTTAAATTATGTACTTGTACTAGAACGTAATTCTCATGGTATTTGTGGTTTTACAATAATTTTATTTCATTGCATGAGATGTTTTCATGTTGAAATGTGCTGTGGCTTGATATATAGATAAGCCTTGAAAGAGCGAAAAATACTGAACACGGTTTGGGTGCAACTCTCAGATGCATTGATCTGTTTCTCTTTTTTTTTATACCTCAGGCCAAGCACGGTCTATTGGATAGCGTACCGGGTTGTGGATTATAAGCTCTTGATTCGAGTCGTGATTTGTTGCTGAAAACGCTTTGTGCTTTCAGATGTATTGGCGTTACAACTATGATAAGAACTCAGGTATTCAGTTAAAAGTAGCCATGTACGTGACAGGTGCTCCAAATTACTTTTCCTCCGGTCAACGGTTACAAAGTAAGGTTGGTAATAACCCTAGGAGGCTCGAACCTGACCATTTAGTCCATACTTTATATAACGTGCCCTTCAAGTTGAAAGTAGAAAATGTTTACAGCACTTTAGCTATACGACAAATTCATCCCTTGTCTCCAATGCTCCCATGTTTGTCTAGACCAGAAAATTTATTCATAATACTTCAGACGTTTGAACGCAATGAATTACTATCGAAATTTCCTCTTAGCGTGAGACATACGCTAGAGGGCGTTTGATTTTCATATTTGCTATTGCTTAAGATTTTCTAATCAGATTGCACGCCAAAATGTGAAAGTCTAACCTGAGAGACAGAAGAATATTTCCACAACATTTATACGGTTCTGATAATTTTAATGTTTAAACTTTTTTACAATAATATTTATCTTTTCCATGTATTTATTACTGATACTGATAACTTATGTTTTCAAAATAAGTCAGTACAGAATGGAGGAATCACTATATACAGGGTGTTCTGAAAGTCACTGTGCAGTTTTGTCTGTTAATAAACATATAAGTCCACAGTGACTTTCCAAACACCCTGCAAAAAAATGTTTTTTTTTTTATTTCTGTGATCACTTATGATTAATTTAGACAGCTTAATAACTCATGATTAATATATTGGTACGCATTCTGAGTATATCAGATATAATTAATATAACAATGTGCATTCCGAGTATATAAGAATGAGTTGTTGTTTTGGATTAAGCACAAAGCTACACAATGGGCTATCTGTGCTGGGCCCATCACGGGTATCGAAACCCGCATTTTAGCGTGTAAGTCCGCAGACATGCCGCTGAGCCACTGGGGGGCTATAAGAATGAGACTGGTTAGTATATTCTAATGTGTCTGTGTGTTTCTTATAGCAAAGCCACATTATTCCACCGTATTCTAGTGTGAAAATTATATTTAATCAAAGGAAATATTGGATGTACATTTTTTTTCAGTTAATAGTTTATTCGATAAAAGTTTGCGGATACATTTGTCATATCAATTAATTCTTGTAAGATCAATAGAGTAGCGATGATTTGGATATTTTTATTCTTCAGAAAATAAAGCTGAAAACACATATATTTTTATTTTTGTAGGATAAATAACAAACGTAATTGAATTGTGATTACAAAACAAATTTGCCAGGATTTATGTAAATCGATCCACAAATCGGGTAATATTGAAGTATTCTAGTTGTTGTAGCCTCATTTCATTCGGAGGCTAAAAGGGGAAGAGCCGAAATATCAAGTTTGAATCTTAACAGACTTCTATGGCCAGCTGGTTAAGATACTCGACTCGTTAACTGAAGGTCACGGGTTCGAATCTCCGTCGCACAAACATGCTCGCCTTTTCACCTGTAGTGGCGTTATAATGTGACGGTCAATCCTACTCTTCGTTAGTAAATAGTCGCCCAATAGTTGGCGGTGGGTGGTGATGACTAGCTGCCTTCTCTCTAGTCTTACACTGCTAAATTAAGAACGGCGAGTGCAGATAGCCCTCGTGCAGCTTTGCGCGAAATACAAAAACAAACAAACAGACTTCTGTATTTTCACTTCGAGAGTAAGAAATCCATATAGTCTTTATTCATTAAAGTCTAACCAACCAGCGGTGGTAACAGAGCACTTTCCATAATCACTAAACACATGTTTACTTATGGCTAGACAGTTTTAAATGTATAAACAATCTTCTATGCAGATTATCTTCCTATTTAAGTCTACTGTTACAGTTAGTTTTACCCACAGTCAATTTTATAACAGTCAATTCCGTTATTTAGTAATATCGTCCTTTACATCCTACAATCTGCACTGGATTCAAATCTATAACAATTTTCAAAAACATCTATAAAGATAAGGATTCATATCACAAAAGTATTTGCAAAATATTTATAGATTTTTAGTTCCCAAAACGCTCGCTCATTTTATCTTTTTTTTTTTTTAATTTCGCACAAAGCTACACGAGGGCTACGAACGCTAGCCGTCCCTAATTTAGCAGTGTAAGACTAGAAGGAAGGCAACTAGTCATCACCACCCACCACCAACTCTTGGGCTACTCTTTTACCAACGATTAGTTTGATTGAACGTAACATTATAACGCCACCACCGCTGAAAGGGCGAGCATGTTTGGTGTGAAGGGGATTCGAACCCCGACCCTCGGATTACGGGTCGGGTGCCTTAAACTGAAAGAACGTTTATTAATTTTTGTTCGTTCGATTTATAAATCCAACTATTTAAATTATTCCAGTGTTTAATATATGCGTATAGTGCTTTGGTAATAAAAACTTACTGTACAAATATTTATATTTTTTTATATTTTTGTAAAGTATTGTACACAAACAACTAGATAAGTTGTCAACGATTTATATAATTTCGAATAATAATTCTCAAAAAAGCTCTAAAGTCACAGCAAGTAAAGTTATTTTGCTATTTTTATTAAATGAAATAGTTATCGCTAAAAACAAGACTGAATTATTAAAAGAAGTTAAATAAACGTGAGCATAATATCATAAATATGTGAATCATGATTCATAGTTTTAGATAATATTTAAAAAAACAATCAAATACGTAAGTAATTAAATAAATAGCTATTTTCCCATAACTATTGCACTACATTCACACGACTTGCCAAGTTGTTTGAAGTAGGCCCGGCATGGCCAGGAGTGTTTAGGAATTTGATTACTAAACTAAGGGTCGCAGGTTCGAATTCCAGTCGCTCCAAACATGCTCCCCCTTTCAGCCATGTGGATGTTATAATGTTACGGTCAATCCATCTATTCGTTGGTAAAAGTAGCCCAAGAGCTGGCGGTTGGTGGTGATGAATAGCTGTCTTCCCTCTAGTCTTACACTGCTAAATTAGGGACGGCTAGCGCAGATAGCCTTCGTGTAGCTTTACGCTAAATTCAAAACCAGTAAAAATGTTTAAAGTTAAGGTTAACGTTGAACAATGAAATGTCTGCACTGAGCCCACCACGGGCAGTGAAACCTGGTTTCTAGCGTTCTGAATTCGCAGATATGTCCTTGTGACACTATGGGGGAAGGGTTATTGTCTGTTCAATGTATCAAGAATTGGCAGGTTTGGTGAAAATTTCATATATTATTTTTACATTTTTGGGTTGAGCCATGCACGATACTTCAAGAGTGAAATGGGCTTGCTGATACTTCATTTTAATGATTTCTTTGTCTGAAACAAACATTAATAAGTTAGTAGATATCCTTATAACTCTCTATTAGAACCAAATCGTTTTCTCTCCAAGAAACGATAAAGAAAGTTATAAGTCAGATGAAGACATTATCACATTGTCCTCCAAGGTCAACAGGAAAATCAGCAATTGACCAGTAATTCAAGCTACAACAAAATCAAAGGCACGAATATAAATATTTTCTTCGCCTTATGAAGAAAAAGTCATTATATTGATCTGGACATGGAAGATGCATTTAATATTATTACTATATAGAACTGGCACAAAATAAGTTTGATCATAAAATATATTTGTAGAAGAAGAATCAGATAACTTATATCTTTGTCAGTTCGTAGAAGAATATAAAACACATGAGGAAACCAGTTACGAAAAAAAAATTACAGGTACCACTATAAGGTTTTCTTAACACACACTGTTTTATTTTATATCTGATATATTTAAGAATCCAATCAACGAATGTTTGAACTAGCGACTAACAATGGCATCATTAACTTCAACCTTTTAAGAGTAATTCGACCCCCAGTGACTCAGCGGTATGTCTGCGGACTTACAACGCTAAAAACCACGTTTTGATACCCGTGGTGGGCAGAGCACAGATAGCCCATTGTGTAGCTTTGTGCTTATTTCAAAACAACAACAAGAGTAATTCGTAAATGAAGTTGTGTCAATAAGGAAAAAAATCGTTTCAAGGTTATATTGCAGCGCCATTTTTGTTCTTCATAAAAATTTTCCGCGTCTATACTTTTATATCAAAAACGTATTTTGTATTTCTTAACTTTAGTTTTCTAAATTAATCATAAAAGAGGCTCGGCATGGTCAAGCGTGTTAAGGAGTCCGACTCATAATCTGAGGGTCGCAGGTTCGCATCCCCGTCACGCCAAAAATGCTCGCCCTTTTAGCCGTGGGGCGTTATAATGTCACGGTCAATCCCACTATTCTTTGGTAAAATAGTAGCCCAAGAGTTGGCAGTGGGTGGTGATAACTAACTGCCTTCCCTCTTGTCTTACGCTGCTAAATTAGGGGCGGCTAGCGCAGATAGCCCTCGAGTAGCTTTGTGCGAAATCAAAAAAACAAACAAACAAACTAATCAGAAAAAACTTCTAGCGATGAGGCCGTAGTGCAGTTTTTTGCGCTTAACACCAAATAAACACAAAGGAAAAGCATTGTAGTTTTTACATTATCGCAAAAATTAAATGTTATTTAATTATCTTACACTGATGTTGTAATTAAACTTTGTGTCGTTTGATAGCTTGCTTTCATGAAACTACTTAGATGTACATAAATTTCAATTCACTTTGATATTGTATACATTTTACATTCTTGAGTCTGAACTAAAACTATTGATCTAATGGTGATTCATGCGGATCTTTCTTATTTGCCTGCTATAATTATGCACCTTAACATTTAAATTTCCTGAATGTTTGACAAACATTCGGTGTAAGACTGCTTCACGAGCAGGAAGTGAAATAAGCCGGAACAGTGAAGTATGTGGAAGATCCGGCTCAACAGCACTTTTTGAATGTACGAGTACCTTTACCAAGTTGTTTTTTTAAATAAATAATGGAAGAAAGAGCTAGGCGAGTGCAAAATTAAAAGAAATATTAAGAAAATAAAACCGTTTTCCCATTACCGATCCTGCACGTTAAGAATTTAAACACGGACGAAGTTCAAATGTGTCTACAACCGAGGTTTATGTTAGTCACATTTTCTTAAATGGGGTTATTAAAAATAAATTTATTGAAAACAACCTTTATAAAATGTTGCTGAAACTTGTGTGTTTAATTATTGCGTTATTTTTTGCTATTAATGTTTTTCATTTTAGGATTTTCAAAAATAAGTCTGAAACAGCATCTGGTGTTTAATAAAAATTGTTTTTAAAATGTATATATGATGTGATTTAATATAAAGGTTGAAAATATACACATTAAATTCAAAACAAGTTTGTTTAAAACGGAAAAGAATTATGTTACTTTTGTGATTTTCTCATTTAAACACAATTCTAATACTTCTTTAAAGTCCCACATGGCCAAGTGAATTTAGGCGTGCGACTCGTAATCTGAGTGATCGCAGGTTCGAATCCCCGTCACACCAAATATGCTCGCCCTTTCAGCCCTGGGGGTATTATAAAGTAACAGTCAATACCACTGTTTGTTGGTGAAACCGTAGCCCAAGAGTTGGCGGTAGGTGCCGGTGGCTAGCTGCCTTCCTTGTAGTCTTACGCTCCAAAATTAGGAACGGCTAGCGCAGATAGCCCTCGAGTAGCTTTGCGCGCTATTAAAAAACAAAGAATACTTTCTAACACAATAAACTTTCAATCTTACCTTTGTTTTCCTTCCTAGTCAATAGCTTACAATAAATGTTTCAGTGGTTACTCGTGGTTTATATTTGTAACGGTTGTTGTTGTTGTTGTTTTGAATTAAGCACAAAGCTAGACAATGGGCTATCTGTGCTCTGCCCACCACGGGTATCGAAACCCGGATTTTAGCGTGTAAGTCCGCAGACATACCGCTGAGCCATTGGGGCAATTTTTGTTGTTGTTGTTGTTTTGAATTAAGCACAAAGCTACACAATGGGCTATCTGTGCTCTGCCCACCGCGGGTATCGAAACCCGGATTTTAGCGTGTAAGTCCGCAGACATACCGCTGAGCCACTGGGGGGCTATTTGTAACGGATTTACTAATGTATAGTTGCTATAATGTTTGTTTCAGTGTAATACATATTCATAAGCGCATGTAACTTATATTGTGAAATGTGTTTTAAAAAGATCTCACCTTAAAATTTATAGAAGTTTTTCAAGCTTAAGAATAAACCATTAAAATACCAGTAAACCAATTAAACTCCAGAGAACCCCGCCTTAAAGTTCATAAATCGCAATATGCTGAGAGAGAGTTTAGTTGTGTCGGTTTGCTAAATTCGGTATGATATTAGCCTCGAAAGCTATAATTGTGATTGACGCTTATTAAACGGGTACATCTGACCAGGAACTTTTACAGTTTTCGAACATTATAAACCATTTAATTTCAGTAACTTATTTTCGGACGTTAATATTTCTACGAGTAAATTACATTTTGTTTGTTTTGAATATCGAATAGGAGAATTGACTGTCACATTATAACGATCCTACGGCTGAAAGGGCAAACATATTTGGTGCGACGGGGATTCCAACCTGTGACACTCAGGTTACGAGATTTCATTTCTTCGTTTACGAAAAACTCGCGTGTGAGCAACTAGAGATAGCTTACCTCTTAAGTAAAATGTATCGATATCATCATAGAATTAAGTTGTTCGTCGTGAACCGTCGATAAAACATTCAGTGTTTCAGATAGAAGACTCAGTATTGTTTGTAAGTTTTTAAAACTTTTGTATATATATATATATATATCGTTATTTGTAATAACCGTTATTATAAATTGCATTGTTGTTTGTACCTTGAAGTATACTTCTATTAAGTTTGTTTTGGAATTTCGCACAAAGCTACTCGATGGCTATCTGTGCTAGCCGTCGCTAATTTAGCAGTGTAAGGCAGCTAGTAATCACCACCCACCGCCAACTCTTGGGCTACTCTTTTACCAACGAACAGTGGGATTGACCGTCACATTATAACACCCCACGGCTGGGAGGGCGAGCATGTTTGGCGCGACTCGGGCGCGAACCCGCGACCCTCAGATTACAAAGCGCACGCCTTAATGCGCTAGGCCATGCCAGGCCCTTCTATTAAGTAAAAAAAAAATTATGTTTATCAAACTGTTGGCAAATATCATAAGTTTGACACATATTGACATATGGTTAAGGCGCTCAATTCGTAATTTAAGTATCGTTTGTTCGAATCCAAGTCCCATCAAACATGCTCACCTGTTCAGCCGTGGCGACGTTATAATAATTCGATCAATCCTACTATTTGTTGGTAAAAAAAGTAGCTGTGGGTAGTGATGACTTGCTGCCTTCCCTCTAGTCTTGCACTACTAAATTAGGCTTGACTACCCCAAATATCTCTCGTGTAGCTTTGCGCAAAAATTCAAAACAAACAAACAAATTTAACTTTTATTAAACTTTTTGGTTAACTATACCTTTTTTACTTTTATATCTTGCTGAGGCTTAGCAAATTAAATTAAACTTTACATTTATTTTCAGACGAGTTAACTGTCGTGCCTTCCATTCTGATACAACCCAATGGTAAATTAATCAGAAAAGACCTCTAGCGGTGAGACCGTAGTGTAGTTTTTTGCGCTTGACTCCAAATAAACACAAAGGAAACGATACATCAGATAAGGAAAAGATGCGGTAAGATACATCAGTCGAGACGGTTTGAAATTCTGAGTTGTAAACTGTAATTGTTAGCATAATTTGTTCTGCAGTTGAGTAACTTGTGTTACAGAATTGTGATTCCAGTTGCTTCTAATTTCAATTGTTCGGGGCATTGATAAAGCTTTAAGTTACTATAGAAGTACAAACACAAGTCGACCTGTAAGTAAACGGACTTACAAAGATAAAATCCAGAATTTGGTTTTCTGCGATAGACACGGGAATAGCTCAATTTGGGTTTGTTCTGAAATAAATAGAATACATAAACAAGAGGAACAATTGAAGCTCTTTTCGTGCTGGAACGTGATAAACAGACTAACAAATGAAGTACTGTAATCAGATATTTGTACCAAGTTTTCATTGCTGATGTTTGAAATACGTAAATAGTGTTATCATATTCGTCGCTGGTGTCACAGCTTAAACGTTTCTTGAGTGAAATATGTGATAAAAATAAGTATACATTTTTTTATTTATCAAAAATTTTTGTACATTTTCGAAAATATTTGACATTCCTTTAATTTATATGATAAATGTTTCCTTTATTTATTGATAAGGATGAAGCTACATAATGGGCTAACTGTGATGCGCCCATTGCAAATATCCATTACAAATATCCAAAACCGCTTTTAAGCTTGAAATGGCTTCACTCTCACAGTCTGCCCGGCATGGCCAAGCGTTTCAAGGCGTGTGACTCGTAATCCGAGGGTGGCGGGTTGCGCTAAACATGCTCGCCCTTTCAGCCGTAGGGGTGTTATAATGTAACGATTAATCCCACTATTCGTTGGTAAAAGAGTAGCCCAAGAGTTGGCGGTGGGTGGTGATGACTAGCTGCCTTCTCTCTAGTCTTACACTGCTAAATTAGGGATGGCTAGCACAGATAGCCCTCGAATAGCTTTGTGCGAAATTCAAACAAACACTCTCACAGCTGAGCCAGTAGAGGAGGTGAGGGTGCTAAAAGTATTTCAAAGGTTTGAATTTACGCAAAGCTACTAGAGGGCTATTAGCCGTCCCTAATTTAGCAGTGTAAAACTAGAGGGAAGGCAGCTCGTCATCACTACCCATCGCCAACTTTAGGACTACTTTTTTGCCAACAAATAGAAGGATTTATCGTCACATTATAACATCCTCACAGCTGAGGGGGTAAGCATGTTTGGTGTGACGGGGATTCAAACCCACGACACTCGGATTACGAGTTGATTGCATTAACCACATGGCCATGTCGGGCCTGTATTTCAAAGAAACCAAAAAGTAATCAACAAAAATATTAACTTGTTACAAACAATTTTCTTTTCTGCAGCAATCGTTTGTTTATTTTTTATTGTTGTTTTTGTTGTTTTTGTTGTTTTTCTTAAAGTGTCAAGAAACACCTGAATTAATTATTGAACTAGAAAAAACCATAAAGTTTATGGTGTAAGAATGAATAGATATTTGTACTTCCAAGGTATTCGTATATTTTAAAAGTGCTTGAATAAGTTTGTCTCCATGCCTAAAATTAAAACTTTAGAGATAAAAAGGATATCAACAAGTACAAAAAATAAATTGGAGCATATGAAAAGAACTGTTTATTGTGTGTATCCATATCTCAAAACCAAGAGAAAGTCTAAACCTAGGAATTCGACGATTGCCAAAAGAAAAAACTTCCTAACGCGAACATAAGCAGAACAAAGAAGTAAAAATATGTCTGTTTTATTGTCTGGTCGTCGCGATTTATCAAGTAACTACTTGAACTGCACAAAAAGATATATATATATATGCATAACATGAATATCCTGCAAGATACTGAGTAAAACCAAGAATTTATCGGAATTTCAAAGGGTAGGATAATGTACGCCCATGTAGCAGGAACGTTGTGGATAAAGATAGTTTATTTGGTTGGTTGCTCAAAGACACCTGCCTTCAGAGCTTATAAAAAGTGTAAAATGAAATCAAAACATCATTAACAAAACATAAATAAACTGCGGCAGTCAATGAATAGTGACTCATCAAGGGAAAAATAATATTGAAAATGCTTCTAAAATGCAACAGACAAGTTTGTTCGGTTTCTTTTAAATTTTGCGCAAAGCTAAATGAGGGCTATCTCCGTTAGCCATTCCTAATTTTGCAGTGTAAGACTAGAGGGAAGACAGCTAGTCATCACCACCCTCCGCCAACTCTTGGGCTACTCTTTTACTAACGAATAGTGTGATTGACTATCACATTATATCGCCCCCACGGCTGAAAGGCCAAGCATGTTTGGTGTGACGGTGATTCGAGCCTGCGACCCTCAGATTACGAGTCGAGTGCCTTAACTCACTTGGCCATGCCGAGCCGTAACAAATTAGAGGCTTGTCCAAGGTAACCGATTTCTCAAACAGTTATTAGTGTTCGATCAACTACAATTATACCACAAGGAAAACATTGCAGAACATTTCATATGGCAGTGAAAAATTAATTCAAATATATTTATCTCATTTGCAAACAGGAAAACTAGAATTCAACTGTTTTTAGAGGGAAGTATGTAAACGAAGAACAATTGGAAGAATCTATTGTATTTTTTTGGTCGTGTGACATCATTTTTCGTAATGACATTAAATTAAAACTGTGGAAAAAAATCCCTTGAAGTACTAAAATCGCTAAAGGCTGCCGAAAGACTGGCTGTTTTAAAAGGCCAAACAGTTTCAAGTTTGTATCATCCAGCAATGTCATATTTCTATCCTAATAAATAATTGTTCTTTTAAGACAATTCTACAACAATTCTCTGGATTTGTATTGTCTGATATTGGCTCAAAGAGTACGTCCGTAACTGTTGTCATATTCCTTTGCCAAATCTTAATACAGTTCTTTAACTCCGAATTGGAACTAAGACTGGTCATGTTCAGACTATTACATCGTCCGAAAAAATAATCCAATTTGAAATTATTAGAAAGATATTAGTGCTGACTTCTCGAGACAAACTGGAAGTAACTTTGAATTTTTTTCGAAACAGGATATCACACAAACAGGATCAGGTGAATTGTATGTTAGGCCACGAGAAAAGGATAAAGAAACTGGTTGTAATTATTTCATTTGAAAACAAAATTGTTTCTCTCTAACAAATAACAATTCTGCATAATTAGCACATCAAGCGTTTATGAATAACTGTGCTGACTGGAACAAATACTCCTGACCAATTTAAAGACTAGCTTCTCTGTATCTTCTATGAAGAAGAAACTTATGATAAGTACCCTAAACGAGAATAAAAAATAAATATTTTTACAGATAATTATATTATATTATATTATAAAGTTCACTGTTCACTAAAGCTATCCAAGATACAATATCATAGAGCAAGACCATTAACTTATACTTGTTAAATGAATTACTAATTACATATATTAGGTGCAAAGAAAAACAAGCTAAGTTTTAGTCAAGAAGCGAGAAAGCCAGTGCTTAAAGTTAGATTGAGGAGCATATTGAGGGGTGAGCATATCAGACTCATAACTTGTAACCAAACAGAAAAATCTGTTTATAATTCCAGAAATTATATGAATAAAGATGTATTATGTTATAAAGAGGTTAGTTCGCGATATTTACATAAGCAGCCATATCAAGAATTACTTTTCTCCATATCATGATATATCTCACAGTGTCATATATCATAGCAAATAAAAACTATTACAACAGGATAACTTGTGGATTTCTCGAGTGTTAGTTTTCGTACTGTTAAATTTCTCTTTACTTATTCTGGTGATAAACCGTTTACTAAATAGTGATCTAATTCCACCAAGTGTATGAAAATGATAACCTGGACATCAATTAACTCTTCTTACTACAACTAATACTTTATATTACAATCGCTTCTGAAACTTAATTACAAGTAGAACAAAAACCCATGTAATATTTATGGACATTTGTAAAAATATTAAAATTACATGTATATATATATATATATATACATTTATACCATAATCTATATCATTTGATTTGTTTTTGAATTTCGCGCAAAGCTACACGAGGGCTATCTGCGCTACTCTTGGGGTACTCTTTCACCAACGAATACGGGGATTGGCCGTTAAATTATAACGCCCCCATGGCTGAAAAGGCGAGCATATTTGATGCGACGGTGACGCAAACTTGTGAACCTCAGATTACAAGTCGCATGCCTTAACCCACCTAGTCATGCTGGGCCTTATATCACTTGAAATTGAAGTTCAATTATAGGTCACAGGTAGTTGTAAAGCTCCCTATTTTAGGGCTGGAAAACTTTCGAACACTTGCAATACCACAAAATATTATTCTCGCTTTGAGTTCTGGGATTATTATACAAATGTCAGTCAATACCTTAGAAGATAGTGGGTGGTATAGTGCTGGTGACAGACTTCTGTTCCTCTGTTCATTAGTTTAAAATAAAGACAGCAAATTATAACCTTAATAGATTTAACTAGAACACAAAATAGACAAAGTTAGAATATAAATTAAGAACAACTAAACATAACAATTTCAGTGAGGGAATTTTTGTTTTCACAGCAACTCTTCTGTCTTGTTCTATTTCAACTGCCAAGTCTTTCAAAAAAGGAAAACAAGAAATTGTATGTCAGTTTGTTGAATTTCGTGCAAAGCTACTCAAGCGTGATTACTGTCGCTAATTGATAGATAAGAAGAAAGACAATTAGTTAACACTACCCACTGCGAACCCTTGAGTTTCTCTTTACCAATGAATAGTGTATTTAACCCCAACGTTTCAACACCCCCATGGCTCAAAGGATGAGCATATTAAGTAACAAGGTTCACGTTCCCGACCTTGTGAGTGTGAGTTGAGTGCCGTGGTTGTAGACCCACGGAGAAAGACACATTCCATTTAAATTTAATGCTTGGATTTAAAAAGATCACTACCTTTGTGCCCGGTTTTTAAAATGTTGATTCTCTTTTCTTTAAAAACTTGTAAAGGACTCAACAGGTGATCACACAAATAAAAACGAAAGGATTCGAAGACGAATAAATAGATTCAGCATGTCTCAAAAAATTGGTATCTATAGCAGTTAAAATAGTAATTAGGTTCGCTTTCGGACTTCATCAATTATACATGTATGATACATCATAAGTAACGCAAAACACAACCTGAAAGTTAATATTTACTAACAGACAAAAAGGTAGAGCATTCCCCCAACAGGTGGGAATCCTCAATAGCCGCAAAAATTAATTTTTTTTAGGAATAACTAATCTATGAGACTTTTGTTACCATTTATTGTTAGGTATATTTCTATACATCAGTAATACCAAAAGTGGGACGCAATTTTACCTGATTCGATTTTTATTACTCATTAAGATCTCTGTCTACAAGCCTCCTTTCAAATTAAAATTCTTCCAGGTAAGATTAGGATAAACTAATCTATGAGATCTTGTATGTAGTCAAATACATCAACCGATCGTAAAGATCGTAAAGAGGTGAAGAGACGAAAAAGTTATGTACTAGTAGTTTGTACTTGAAAGAAAAAAAATCAGAGCCGTTCTTTGTGCCTCTCAACAGCGGCTAAAATTTGTAATAGTATCTACAATAACTTAATGTATAAAAAAACAACTTAACTTGAAGATGAGTGCAAAATACCTGAAAGTATCTAGTAATTGAAAAAATGTAGAAGTCAGTGATCAGTTAATCTTTTCAAAGAATAGGAAATATCTGATATCAAAATTAACTTCAATTTGTTATGTTCCCATTATATATACATATATATATATGATGTATTGATATATATAAGTTGCATAGAATTACAGAAAATGTCTCAATCAAGATCAAGATTACAATTGCAGTCGGCAAAAAGAAAATACATCAAAGTTAACTTATTTGGTATATGATTGAGTATATTACATTAACATTTGGTATATGATTGAGTATATTACATTAACATTTGGTATATGAATGAGTGTATTACATTAACATTTGGTATATGATTGAGTGTATTACATTAACATTTGGTATATGATTGAGTGTATTACATTAACATTTGGTATATGATTGAGTGTATTACATTAACATTTGGTATATGATTCAGTATATTACATTAACACATTAATACATCCCAATCAGCCAGTCACGTGATAATCACAAACGTTATCAAGTTTCAGTGGGGTTTCACGTGTTACAACTACATTTTGGGTGCGTTTCGCAGAAACTGTGAAGTTACTGAAACTTGATCGCTTTTAAGAATAGTATTTAACAGTCTGTTCCGTACGCTCTGAGAATAAGATTGTATTCTGATCTCTGGTTCAGAATGCCAAGATATCAGTATTTCTTTCACTTAAGTAACGGCACTGAAAAACAATGGAATGTGGATCAACTTCAACTTCAGAGCCTAGTATCCTCCGGAAAGAAACCTGCAACAAGTTATAGCCCCACGTGGTAGGCAAACTGAGTCGTGTTGTAACAAAGATCCACGAACACAAACGTTAGATACAAGATTCAACTATGTGCTCCCTCGAAACATAATCAAGAAAGATTTCCGGATTTCCGTCAGGAAATAATGCCAAAAGGTTATCGGTTGACCCAAATAAAGCTGCTAATCACATCTCCCGTTCAACAATCGTACACCTAAAGGTGCTTGGGAATAAAAAAATGTGTTCGTGCTATTCCATAAGTGTGTGTGTGTTTTGATATAGCAAAGCCACATCAAGCTATCTGCTGAGTCCACCGAGGGAAATCGAGCCCCTAATTTTAGCGTTGTAAATCCATAAACTTACTGCTGTACCAGCAATATTCCATAAGAAGATATACTAAATATTTCGCAGGTCGCAGCGTTTATGGCTTTCCATGTGATCGTATTTTTGAAACGGGTCGTAGGAAATCGCGTTTTTCATATATTAAATGGACTTTTGTAAGATACCATTCTTAGTAAACTTCTTTAGACATGAAAGTCTTACGACAGAGTTTTCTTCAATAGATTTGTTTTGTTTTTGTTTTTTTTTAATTTCGCGCAGTTTCACAAAGGCTACCTACGCTAACAGTCCCTAATTTATCAATGTAAGACTAGAGCAGTGGTTCCCACATCTCTAAAACATTTTACTATTTTCTTGCACCTCTGACAATAATTATTTATTTAAGTATGTCTTGGAATTTCGCACAAAGCTACTCGAGGGCTATCTGTGCTAGCCAACCCTAATTTAGCAGTGTAAGACAAGAGGGAAGGAGGCTAGTCATCACCACCCACCGCCAACTCTTGGGCTACTTTTTTAACAACGAATAGTGAGATTGACCTTCACATTATAACGCCCCACGGCTGAAAGGGAGAGCATGTTTGGCGCGACAGGGATGCGAGCCTGCGACCCTCAGATTACGAGTCGCACGCCTTAACACGCTTGGTCATGCCGGGCCATTTATTTAAGAATAAAGGTGAAGGTGGCTGAAACTAATTTTTTAATTAGTTTTTAATGATATATAAACAAAAACGAAACATTTGGAAAAGAAAAAATATTACAACAAACTCAAAGTTCCATAAACCCTACATGGCTTACAAAAAATAAATTTTCATCCATGCATGAAATGAAATTCATTTGAATTTGAAATGTTCAAATTTTCATAAGCCAATTTAAATTTAATGACTCTTTTTTTCCTGTTTATTTCTTATGAGTTTTTCAAAGCGTGGCACTTTGTTGTTGAGAGCAATCCGCAAGTCTGCCTGTACACCCAAGCGATTTCTAGATTTTGTCTTGATGGACAAAAGGGAACTGAATTCAAACTCACATAAGTATGTCGTCGCGAATGGGGTGAGTACATTTAGTGCTTTTTCACAAAGTGTTGGAAACATGCCCATTGCCGAACACCAATATTGTTCCAAAGTTTTGCTTTCAAACTGCATTTCAAGAACTCGATTTGTGCGCAGTTCAATAAGATTTTCCTTCAGTTCTTCATCATCCGACATATTATCCAAGTTGAAGGAGTATGGACTCATTATCCATTCTTCAGAAGTTTCCAGTTCTCCTTCAAAATATCAGTCAAATGACTTTGATAGTATTCCCAAATAATCCACAATTTCTTCACAAACACATGGAATTAGGGACTCATCCTCACCTACCATTTCTTTGAGTGATGGAAAATTTGAGAGATTTCCACTTTTAACTCGTTGACACCAAAGATGTAACTTTTCTTTAAAAGCATTTAACTTTTCGCAGCATTTCAATATGTTTATGTTTTTCCCTTGAAGAAATACACTCAGGTCATTCATACGAGTAAAAATATCATTCAAATAGGCTAGCATTTGGTCGAATTATTGTGATTCTATTTCTGTAACAAGAAAAATAAAAAAAATAAAAATCTAATGCAATTTTTGAATATATAGGACCCTCAATATAAACAAAAAAAAAACTGAATTGTTATCTCGCAATCCCTGAAACTTTATCACCCCCAAAAGGTGCGAGCATCCCTGGTTGAGAACTACGGGACTAGAGGGAAGGTAGCTAGTCATCGCCACCCACCGCCAATTCTTGGGCTATAGTTTTACCAGCGAATACTGGGACTGATCGTCACCCCCACGGATGAAAGAGCGAACATGGTTGGTGCGACTGGGATGTGAAACCGCGACCCTTGGATTACCAGCGGAACGCCTTAAACCACCTGGCCATAGAACTTTCGCTACAAGAACATTATCAATATATATGACCGTCCGATAGAGTACAACAGGACATAATAACGTGAACCGGGAGAGCTACAAAAGGTGTTTTTTTTAAGTTATAAGTTCAAAAGTTTTGATTCGTTTCATATGAGTAAAGTATTTAGTGAGAAAATGATTGAAATAATTAAATCTAAATCGATTAAGTAGGTAACTTTAATTACAAATCTAAACAACGAATTAATCTTAGACTAAATATTATTTGTTACAAAAGGCCATCAGAAATAATATGAATTATTTACGTTTTTCCCGAAAGTAACCCTAATTTAACTGTGGTTTAATGATATATCATCCCAAATTAATTCACTGAGAGCCCTATTTTGGATTTGAAATATTCTTCTTCTTCACAAATTGAAAGTAAAATACTACGGTTACGTTTTGTTTTATTAACAGTGTGGATGAGAGACACCTGTTATCTGCTTTAAGTAGGTTGAAAGGCTATCGACTCAGTTTGAGAAAAACGTAGCAGCATTACTGATGTTACATGTTAGTAATTTACTTCGAACGAGTCTCCGTTTCCAATTTTAACACAAATATATTTTAAAGTACAGACGTATATGCAAGATAATTTATAATAACGGTTATTACTAATAATTATTACAAATGACGGTTTATGTACAAACTTACAGACAACATTGAGTCTTACTTTTGGTCTAGCACTAAATACATTATCGACGATCTAGGTCCACAATGACCAAATTAAATGTGAGTTGGTATTGTCACACCTCGCTTAAGCTAGCTAGGCTTGATTGGCTTCAAGCCATTACTTATAGACGTTAATCAGAATTATACCTTCCTAAGCCTATAACCCTCTGAATGTAGCTGTCTAATAATAAGCACTAAAATAAATATACAATGGTAAATCCGTTATACTGATTGCTGAAAAGATAAACTTTACAACGTGAAAAAAGACGGCAAAGACTACCAATGTTGTTTTTCATTTAGTGCCAGAACTTACTGCTGTGAAAAAGTCATTTTCTTCACTACATTTTGGTAAATGCGTGTAATTAAACAATTTAAAAACAGTGTGCTTTCAGTATCTGAGTTTCCTTACACAAAGGAAAATACACGTAGATAAAAAGAGTTCTTTTAGTACCATGGTACTAATATACTAATAGTGGCCAGCAAAAATTAGTAACTGTTACGGTTTTTTTATGTTTTTCGTAGACTAAACGCAACAGAAAGACAGAGATAACAGCTTGTATAATTTATTACAATAAGCTATTATATATAAAACAGGTATAACATAAATTATATAATAACAATGGCAGATATTAAGTTTAAACCTTCAAAATTAATTACAACACAAAATGGTACTGGCCTGTATCTAATATAATGATCTAGAATGAAAGTCCAAAAGTTCAGATCAGAAATCCAAAATTCCGGTCTAGGGTGTGAATTTGGTCCCACGAAGAAATACCGAAGTTTGAATGGAGAATGACGAAGTTCTTTTTACGGTGCTTCTTGATGAACGTCTCAAACTTGCCGCCTTCCAATTTTCCCAGTCTCCCCTAAACAGTCCGTACGTACCGACTCTCAGCACAACCAGTAATTCGAATGAATCGCAAAGATTGACGAGACAAAATCACAGCTTCTGTAGATCTAGCTCTGGTCACAAATCCAAGTTGAATGAAATCACAGCAAACACTTAAACTTTCTCAAACGAATGACTGACTTTTCTTTTCTTCGAATAAAAACTAATGACTCTCCTCCTCTCGTGCGTCTCCGTTTCTTTATATATTAGTAGGCCTAAACTTCTCGAACCATCGCGTAACTTCCACAGAGCTCCAGAGCAATACGCGCATGTCCGTTCTTGCACGAGACTCAACGTCTAGACATTAGGCCGCCATACATTTCCGTTTATAGTCATATATTTGATCTACCTAATTCTAGAAATTTCTAAATGTTAATTTAAATGAATAACAACATATTTTATTAGTTTAAGCTTTGAAACAATAATATAAATATGGAAATATAAATAATAGAAATGAAAATTTAAACACAACACGACATGTTGTCGTTTATAAAACATTTACATGACATTTACATAACAGTAACACAGAATAAACTATTTGGTTTGGTTTGAATTTCGCGTAAAGTTACGCAAGAGCTATCTGCGCTTGCGCTAGCAATTTCTATATCAGCAGTGTAAGACTAGAGGGAAGGAAGCTAGTCATCACCACCCACCGCCAACTCTTGGGCTATTCTTTTACCAACGAATAGTGGGATTGACCGTCGAATTATAACACCCCCACGGCTGAAAGGGTGAGCGTGTTTGGTGCGAACGAGATTCGAACCCACTATCTTCGGATTAAGAGTCATGTGCCTTAACCACCTGACCATGCCAGGCCCTATTATGGTACATACATACATAAGTATACACGTACATGTGTATGTTAGTTCAGATCAGTTTGTTCGCCGAAAGCTTTGTTATTGTTTTTTCTATTACACTTTATTTCAAAATTTTAAATAATAGTTAAAATTCAAAGAAACACTTTTGTGTCAGGAGAAGTAAAAATACTTTTTTCTCATCAAATTATTTCTCGTACACTATATTGTTATACGTTGTTGGCAGGTAAAGCTATAACCGTTTATCATTTTCCAACAGAATAAGCACACAACGTGTAATTTCTAGAGAAGACGATGAGTTTCCCCTAATGATTTCTTATTCTTTGGCAACCTCTGGAACATTAACCAATACCAGCTTGTAATACGTAATTTCAGCCCAGCAACTAGAAGCACTTCCGCCAGCGGTGATGTTATATTACAAATTATGATAAATAGTCTTTCTATCTGGCCATAACTTACGTTCGTTCGTGCTTCTATATGTATGATACGTGTAATTACATACAAAACGTTTCTGTAACTACTAGAAGGATAGTTTTAGTAATTCGTGTATATTCCTGTTCTGCTAAGTATATTTATAATATACTTTCTTCAATTACTTTTACATGTGTTATGATAAATTCGAAATGGTAAATAAAAAATAGCATCAATAAAAAATATATACTGTGTGTCTTATATCCCTGAAGGAGACTTAACATGGCCCGGTAATTAGGGCTCTCGACTCGCAACGTGGAACTCATAGGATCAAAAACTAACACCGGACATATTGCCCCCCCATGGGTTCATTATAATATTAATACCAAACCCAATGTTCTTTGATAAACGACAACCCAACACTAGACGATAAGTGATATTAACTAGATGTCTTCCCTGTGGTCTCTCATTTAATAATTAGGAGCAGTTAGCGGAGATAGCCCTCGAGTATCTTTGTACGAAAATTTAACAAAAGATTTTTTTAAAAGACATGATATTCCCGTCACACCAAACATGCTCGCCCTTTCAGCCGCGGAGGCGTTATAAAGTTACAGTCAATCCCACTATTCGTTGGTAAAACAGTAGCCCAAGAGTTGGCGGTAGATAGTGATGACTAGCAGCCTTCCCTCTAGTCTTACACTGCTAAATTAGGGACGGCTAGCGTAAATAGCCCTCGTGTAGCTTTGTGAGAAATTCAAAACAAACCAAATCATGATAAACCAGTTTAGAGCACAAACTTACGTAGAACAGACGAACAATAAGAAACAAACACAGCAATACTATTTCAGTGAAGTGTGAAATATGGCTTGTACACACGCACCAAAAAGGTCGATTTGCGCTATGCAGTCCAATAAATCGATAAAAACTCTACATGGTTTTAATGTTCATTCACCAAACCTGAGACACACAGAAATGAAAATATATGTTTTATCTCTAAATTTTACGACTTGATTCTTTCTGTCAATTTTTTTAAGATCGTATCGGGTTATTTTATTTTAGAACTAATATCTGTTTAAATGTATAACAGCTATTTTTATTAGGTTTCATAATCTACCAGTGCAAAAGATATGAATTGATTGTTTAATTTTTAAAAAAACTAGTTTTAATCAATCTTTCATGTTTTAATTAAAGTAGAAGTTGTTGTTTGTTGTTTTTGAATTAAGCACAAAGCTACACAATGGGCTATCTGTGCTCTGCCCATCACGGGTATCGAAACCCGGTTTTTAACGTGCAAGTCCGCAGACATACCGCTGAGCCATTGGGAGTCTAATTAAAGTAGAAAAAAAAAGAGAGACAGAAAACGCACAGCGAAATATTGTTCCCTGTTTTCAAATTTTGTGGCCAGCTGGTAAGGGCGCTCGGCTCGCAATATGAAGGTCACAGGTTTGAATTCCTGTCACAGCAAATATGCTTGCCCTTTCAGCCATGAGAGCGTTTTAATTTCACGATCAATCCCATTATTCTTTGGTAAAAGAGTAGCCCAAGAGATAGCGACGGTGGTGATGACTAGCTGCCTTTCACTAATAAATTACGGTTATCTAACGCAAATACCTCTCGCTTAGTTTTGCGCCAAAGTTCAAAACAAACAATTCAACTTTCGATGACAAAATTAACTATGTTAGAAGTCTAACTGGCAAAAACAGTGGAGCTACGGCAGACAAAATTACGAAAATATACAAAACATACATTAGACCAGTCATTGACCATGCAGCTCCTGCATGGATAAATGTAAGCAGAAAACTACTCATACAAAACTACAAACAATACAAAATACATTACTCAAAACAGCATATAAAGTACCTAGAACAACATCTTCCGAATTTATGCATAAATACGCACACATCGAAACAATAGCAGATAGACTCCTACATAGCACAATAAATCATTTTGACAAAAATTGGAGAAAAAATGAGCTAGTGAGCGAACTTGACAGGTACTGTTTACATGATGATGATAGACCTGAACACCTTTCCCCAGTGAATGTATATTTTCTAAATAAAAATAAATAAATAATAATAATAAAAGGCCACCTATTAACTAGACTCCACATTAGTTTAAAGATTAATTACAAAACTTTTTTTAAACATTTTCTAGTTAATATCTAACTGATGAAAGTGCAAATAATTATTTATTTATTTGCACCGGGTGTATGTGTAGTTCTTGCATGTACATTTCCCTGAAAGGGGCCTAAAAGTGCTGGTTACTCTGGCCCTCGTGTTCCATATATAAATATACGTAACCATCACAAAATCACAAATTTGAGGGAAGGAGGAAGAGGTTAACGAAACCTGAACCTCCTGGATAGACAAACATCAATACCCAAATACCCATACAGACAGACTACAAAATCTGTGCATCAAGTAATAAGCACGTGTTTCGCGCTGAAAAACTAAGTAAAAAACTATTTCATATTTCAGCCTCTTATCTGTGACGTTTAGAGAAATAAAAAACCTTGTTTTTGCATTAAACATTACATTCTACACATTGTTAATTATTTGCATTGAAACAAACTTATAAAATGTTAAATGTTTTAAGTGGTAATACTAAAAATCCGTTAAGGGATTGGACCTAGATGGAGTATAACAGCAACATGTTAAAGGTATTGCAAGTTCCTCTACATAACCTTTCAGTTTTTATTCTTCAACTGTTATGAGTGAAGTTACATAATACAAAAGGAAGGACTTCGAGAAATAATACATCCATTTAACTGGTGAAACTT
Source organism: Carcinoscorpius rotundicauda (assembly GCA_011833715.1). Taxonomy (NCBI): domain Eukaryota; kingdom Metazoa; phylum Arthropoda; class Merostomata; order Xiphosura; family Limulidae; genus Carcinoscorpius; species Carcinoscorpius rotundicauda. Next base: position 22,780,688 of record CM022405.1, on the reverse strand, counting down.
ATTCCCATAAAACATCACTTTCTTAATTACAAATATTTGGTTTTGTCACCCAGGTAAGAGTGAACGGGGTTTGCTTTGTAAACTATCAACAAATATCCGAAAGGTTCGCTTATAAATCTTTATCCTAGGTAATAATGTATTGTTTGTTTATTAATTTCGCTCAAAGTTATACGAGAACTGTTGCGCTAGCTGTCCTTAATTTAACAGCTAGTCATCACCACCAACCGCCAACTCTTATGCTACTCTTTTGCTAACAATAATGGGATTGACTGTAACATTATAACGCACTCATGGCTGAAAGGTCGAGCATGTTTGGTTGACGGGAATTCGAACCCGCGACCCTTGGATTACGAATCGAGAGCCTTAACCACCTGGCCATGTCGGATCTTATTAATGTATTATAAAATGCATTAAACTGTTTATAAATTATAGAATTGTTAATTATTCCCTTTCTTAAGAGTGTTTTTGCTTCTAGCAAAGCCACATTGAGCTATTTGGTAGGTTTACTGAAGAGAATTGAACCTCTGTACAATCACCGATGTCTCACTGGGAAACTTCAGTTATTAAAGTGAGGTTTCCGATAATGAGAACGGCTGATATATTAACAAGCAGCGAGATAGCACAACATGTATTTGTGAATACAAGGCAGGAAAATAAAACTGACAAAAAAAAGTGGTCCTATTACGGCAATTCACATTCCTATTAACAGTTTGACGATTTTCTTTTTATATTTGTTCATGTAACTTGTACATTTTTTAATCAGGTGAAAGTCCGAAAGTAAATTGTTATTCTATATTGATAGTAATAAGTTAATTGTATTTTGACTACCTTTTCATCACATACAATAGCCTCCCGCCAGTACAACAGTAACTCTCCGCAATTAGAACGATAAAATCAGAGGTTCGATTCCCCTCAGTGGGCTCAGCAGATAGCCTGATGTGGCTTTGTTATAAGAAAAACACACACACACAGATACAATATCAGATAATTATTATTGAATATTCTTAATGTCTCCTGACTGTCTACAGATATATATCAGGACGAAATAATGAACTCACTGGGAGTTAATACAAATTTTCATATTTGTTCCTCTTGATGACATTACAACTTATGCTATTTTTTCTCGCTTACGTAATGTTATTTATTCAATTATTTTCAGTGTGTTTTAATGAAAGAATAATAAGTAATATATTCAACCAAAAATAATATTAAAAAGAGGATCAAAACATAGTACACCATGTAATATAAAACACCAGGTTAATTTTGTAAGAGAGTATGGTCATGACTTGTTATGAATAAATAAAATCTAAACAATGTATAATTTATATCAAAGTAACATTAACTTTGAGTTATCTGAAATGTTAAAAAAAACGAGATAAAAACAGAAAAACAAAGAAACAGGTCTACAATAACATCTTTAATATAATGCCTATTTTGAAAGGTACATAAGTAAAACTGGACTTAGAATTTACGATCTGAACGACACATTCTGCCCATATGTGCCTATCGGCAAGTTCCGAGTCTTCTAGGATGGACTTATTTATAGTTGCGCTACAGAACAGAACTAAGAATATTAACTGGAAACACCTGCCGTCACAAGGGCTTTCTTCTGCCTTCTGAGAGAAAAAATCAACCAACAATTGAATTAAATGTCACTTTTATAACGCCTTCACAGTTGAAAATCTTGAACGCATTCAGTAGCATTACGTCTCTGATCCTGGACTATAAGCTCAGCAACCAGATCAGCCTAAGTTAAACTCTGTGTTAATGCTAATCACACTACTACGCTTATGTAACTTATACACGTATTATAAATTAATACACGTAGAAATTAAGCTAAAGATCCAAGAATTGAGATATTATGCAACCTTTAAATAAATCTGTTTATTTCTATGAGGAATAGGAATCGAAAAGTGATATGGTTTCTAAAAGTAATTCATATGATTTTATCGATTTTTAGCTTATTAAAAGTAAACGCCGCTTGTTACTTTTGCTCTTTACAAAACTAAACGTTTATCCCCTGAGATATACAGAGAGAATATTTATCGCCAGACATGAGTTTCAAAAGATAATATATTTAGTGAAAATACGGAAGATCTTGTATTACTGCAGAGCTTAGCTTTGATTTCCAACTTATTCTCAAGTGAATTAGAATTTGTTTTATTTATTTTCAACTGTATACTTAGTGTTAAAGTAACAGACAGCCATCTAAAATAACAAAAACAAATAACTTTGCACGCACATGTATAAAAGATTTCATACGATATGAAATGAAATATAACAGATGTTTATGAATTATATACTTTTAACAGTGATTAGTAAAATGTAAAATATTGTGTGTAACAGTTTACTTGTTTTATTAAACACTGTGTTACATTCTGGGTCATTACGACTTTTTTCCCTTGTACAAACTATTTATAACAGAAATCTGGACTTTTCATCTTTTTGATATACGATTTTGTTTTAAATATGGATATTACTGAGGTTTTCTCTCTATTTTTTATCATCCTTTGGAACTATGAAAGTTTGTTTTATTTCAACTGCTTGAATGAATTTGGTGGCGAATTTAGTTTTCAATCCATTTGTGGAACATGGTATTAAAAATTTACTATGAAGGTAAATAAACTTGTATTCTGGATAACTGTTTTCTTTAGAGGAATATTTCACAAAAGTCCAGATTATTTCATTATTAATCACGCTATATTTTATTTATCGAATATTAATTACTCATCAAAATGCAAGTCAAAAGATAGCTCTAAAGTTTCTGTTTTGTTTCTCTCGTTATTGTCACATTTATTTGTTTGAAAAGGTTTTTTGTTCTTCGAAAACTACTTTTCGCGAACTAAAATTATGTTCGAATAGCACTGAATACAACGAGTAAAACAAGAATCCATAAAGATCGATGAAAATGACAACTTATTTCACTTCATTTACCCTTTTATTTCTTTTTCCTCTTTCTAGTTCTACTTGAACTATAAAAAAAAACACGATGACACGACATCTTCTGAAGGCAATCCTTTCAATTCAATTGTGCAATTGTATATCTTCTCTCATCTTGACCACTCAAATCTTAAGAGCTTAGAATATTTATCTTCTTTGAGGAAAAAATAAGTTGAGATTCCTAGCACAATTCTTTCGATGATTCGGTCGTGTGATTTTTAGGTATGTGAAAAGCATTACAGCAATTATATACAGAAATAAATGTGAAATAAATTCATTACAAAATGTTTGTCAAAACTGAGGCGCTTTGAAGCTATTGTAACCAAAGCAAAATGTCAAAACAACATCTAATATTTATACTACACACGCCAACATTTATTAAATACAATTTAAACTATAATTTATAATATTTTTATTATATCTTGTGTTAAAATCATTAATATACTTTTAGGAAACGTTTTATACATATTTGTTATTTAAAAAATATATGAAGCAGAAATCACTGTTTTACCTAGATAACAAAATTCTCTCTTATTATGCCTTATAGGTAGGAAGAGGTATTATGTTTCCAATGTTACTTATTTTATTTTAACTTCTGAAGAATATATACTTTAGTTTAGTATACACAGACAGTTTTATATACATATATGATATAGTTTTGATTTTAGCTAATCAACGATCATACATTACAAAAACAATTCCTTTATCTTTTCATCAACTGAAGGGACTTGACATGATGACATCTTTTGACAACTTTCCACAGACTAAAGCAAAGAGATATAAGATTTGTACCTTTCGTGTAATCTTAATAGGATTAAATAAAATTGCAAAATCTAAACAAGAACTTACAGAAATTTACTTTGCGACATCTCTCACAGACTGAAGCAGATACGTGTAACACTTGTTCCCAGGGATGGGTACAGATAGGTGTTACACTTGTTCCCAGGGATAGATACAGATAGGTGAAGCACGTGTTCCCAGGGATGGATACAGATAGGTATAACACTTGTTCCCAAGGATGGATACAGATAGGTGTAACACTTGTTCCCAGCGATGGATACAGATAGGTGTAAAACGTGTTCCCAGGGAAGGATACAGATAGGTGTAACACGTGTTCCCACAGATGGATACAGATAGGTATAACACTTGTTCCCAGGGATGGATACAGATAGGTGTAACACTTGTTCCTTTCGTTTTTACAGGAACAGAAGGTAAAACAGTTTAAATGTTAAAGCTTTAGGCCTACCATTCATTTACATTTCATCGTTACAAGGTGAAACGTGGCGTAAAGGTATTTTAGAGTATTATCCACAGACTGAAGATTCGGGTCTTTCTTACAATTTTAATTGTTTCACATTTCAACTTGTGCCACAAAATTAGCGTTTTGGGTCTCACATTCCTCTGCATTTCGACTAATCTTGATAAGACTTTGGATAAAGGTACTTTGCAACAACTCCCACAGACAGAAGTAAACAGATATGAGAACTATACTATTATTTTAATGTTTCATGGATTAAAGTATAAAAAATTAAATATATGTTACTACCTATAAAACTATAGAATGCAACCTGAAAAGTTTGAGAAACTTTGTTGTATATAGGTAACTTTGAACCTAAAGACACTGTTGGCATATAGAAATGTTACCAAGGATAATAGTATTTTGCTTTACATAATGAAAAACTGCGTATGCCATCTTGAAGAACAGGTCTTATTTGCCTAAATATTTCCTATAATATGTTCTCATTCTTAATGAATCCACTTATACAGAAACCGACTTATTTTGTATTATAACATCACAGTTTTGTGTACTTCAGTATATCTTTCTCATAAAATACTATAAACTTGATAAAATGTTAACTTGAGGTGAGTGGAACTGGGATAGAGTCAAATATTGCATTTACTTGCGACTGTTAGAAATTGTAGCTTCACTTCATTTTATATTTGCTTAAAAAAATTGAATTTCAGAAAGAGCAAAAAATCACAGTTATATTATAACTTTATTATAACTTTGATCTTGACCTGTTTGCTATTAAATGTTAATTTCATTTAACCACACCCTCAAGTGGCTCAGCGGTATGTCTGTGGACTTACAACGCTAAAAATCGGGTTTCAATACCCGTGGTGGGCAGATAGCCCACTGTATAGCTTTGTGCTTAATTCAAAAACAACAAAACAACAAAATCATTTACACAATAGTTGACAGACATAGAATTCCTCTGAGATTTAATTCAAAATACTGTGCACTTTATACTATGTTAGTATAAATTGCAATACAAGATACGGTATTTTAACGTGAACAAATGTTCGGAGTAAATCATCTAAATTTTAATTAACTGTACCTTAAACAACTATTATCTGTTATAACTATACCATGGAAGTAATGAATGTAAAATAAAATGTTTTAAAGCATTGTAACGTTTCTTAATTTAAATATCTAAAATACTATTTCAATTCGGTATAATTCAGTTGTTTTTCTTCAAGTTAAAATATTATTATTAGTCTTGTTAGCCTATAACGTTTCACTTGTAACATTGTTTTTACAGGAGGTTATTTTGTATTATTACTTTTTTATATTTATGCTAATGTGTGATAATTAATAAATATCATATAATGTTATGTTTGTATTATTCGATAAGTTGATAAAGTAGATTAGCTGCATTGTTGTAGTAGAACTGCTCTTTTACAAAGACAACAAATGTACTGGAAGTCCAACCTGTCATTCGATTATTCACTTTTCCCTCAGTCATATCGGTTACGCCCATCATCAAGAACATGGATAAGAATAAATCGGAAGAACAAGTTTAGGCCATGTTGAATTAATGATAAATAGAAAAACCATGGATATAAAATATAAGCTTTCAAAAATGTAGCAAGTAAGAAACCAAAACTCTGTTGGAAAAAAATTTGTTTTGTTTAATGCGAATGTTGAAAGCATTATTAGTGTTTTAGATCTAGAATTAATACGTTTATCAATCATTTTGAAGGTATATAATACATTATGTGATGGTATATCCACGTGGTTAGGGCGCTCGACTCATAATCTGATAGTCGCGGATTCCAGTCACCGTCCTACCAAACTTACTCGACTTTTCAGACGTGGGGATATCATACTGTGACGGTTAGTCTCACTATTCGTTGATAAGAGAGTATCCTTAGAGTTGGAGGTTCGTTATGACTAGCTGCTTTCCCTCACGTCTTTTCATGTTAAATTATAGACGGCTTGGACCTAGCTTTGCGCAAAATTCGAAACAAATTCAAACAGGCATTGTTCAATATACATAAATATAACATTATATAAAAACCCGTCAAAAATGAGGGAAACCTCGACTGAATGATTAACAAAAATTATAGAACTTTACCGAATTTGTCTCTACTCTTGAGCTACTCTTTTACCAACGAATAATGGGAATGTATGTCACATTATAACACCCATACGGTTGAAAAGGTGAGCATTTTTGGTGCGACGAGGATTCTAACCCCGCAACCCTTAGATTAGTGCCTTAACCACCTGGTCAGGCCGGGCCACTAAAACCGATGTTCTGATGTTTGCTAATCATTACCGCCTAAATAAATTTAGTTTTGTTGAATTTTGTTTGTTGAATTAATTTCACATAAAACTACTCGAAAAGTAGTTAGCCGTCCCTAAGTTAGAAATATTCGATTAACGTGACAACAGTTTGCAACATCACAAACAGCCAATTCTTGTGTAAACTTTTTCAACAAAAAGGGGTATTGACCGTAGCAGTATAATGTCTTCATGACTGAAAATGTTTGCTTGTTTTGAATTTCGCGCAAAGCTACATTGAAAATGTGAACATGCTTAACGATAGAATTTGAATCGGCGACCCAAAGCACAAATAGCCTAATGTGGCTTTGTGCTTTCTTAAAGTATGAACATTTTCCAATTCTTCACAAACTTTTGAACGTTTATTGAGCTGAAAGCTTTATTAGAAATTTTTTTTTGAAAAACGTTTATAATGAATACATCTCTGAAATAAAAGAGTGACTCTCTTCGGCGACAGGTTTCGAGCCCGTAATCCGCTTTCACAAATCGATCATCCTGACCATAAGGCCATGATAAGCCAACGGTACATAACTAATGTACTTGAATACATTTCAGATTTCCGAAAAAAAAAATCTAACTATAAGCATCTGTAAAAGTAGATTAACTTATCTTGACGTTTCCTGATTTAATGTTTAACTACCATGACATCATAACAGCCGTTTCATAACAAAAACGTGATCAGTGTGTTAAATGAAAAGTTTCTAAGCACTCTCGAGGACTCGCAATTGCAGAACGTATTTGAAGAACGTAGTTAAATGTGCAGCTCATTTAACTGTGATAACATACTATTTACTGCTTTCCTCATTTATATTTTGTGTAAGTTTTCTTTATTGTAGAAATGTTGGGGTCTGGTATGGCATAGCGCGTTAAAGCGTGCGCTTCGTAATCTGAGGGTCGCGGGTTCGAGCCAAACATGCTCGTCCTCCCAACCGTGGAGACGTTATATGTACCGTCAATCCCACTTTTCGTTGGTAAAAGAGTAGCCCAAGAGTTGGCGCTGGGTGGTGATGACTAGCTGCCTTCCCTCTAGTCTTACACTGCTAAATTAGGGACGGCTAGCACAGATAGCCCTCGAGTAGAAACAAAGTAGGAATGTTGCGCCATCTGTTAACACTTTAGAACAAGCATTTATCAAACATCGTGATTTTGTGAGAATACGTATTTTTATGACATTCCTCTTGTTACTTATTCGATTACAGATTGAGAACAGCAATCTGTAGAAACATATCAGATCTGTCTCCGTTAAATCTCTACTGAAGAGGCAAGAAAGAAAAAGAAATATTTTTAAGAACAACTTGTCGTAATAAATTTTTCGGCTGAATCGTCCCCGGTGGATCAACGTTGAGCATGAGGGCGAATAACTGTACGAATGATGTTTCAATACCTGTGATGGACAGAGATCACAAACAGCGAATTGATTTGCTTTGTTCTTAACAACAAATAAACAAAAATATAACCTAAAAATCACTAATCGGTTTTACAGTTTCACATTCCTTATAAAATTTTATGGAAGCAATGCATTTCTTCTCAGAAATTGATGTTAGAATAAAATATAATCTGGTTTATAGCAAGAGTAATAGCCTTTTACTATCATTTTTAGGCAGAAGGCTTACGAAACGTTGTCCTCAACACTTGTGTTTCTACAACAGTCGGTTTCCAACCATTCAAATTAGTTTTGTTAGCACTAATATTCTTACACTCACAACACTAATAAACAAAGTAATATTTAATACGCATTCCTTAGTTACCTATAACTAAATAACTTTTATTTTCTGACAGATAAATAAAGTAATTATTTGGTTCAAATTAAGAACAAACACAAGGAACATTTTTTGAGGGTAGACATGCCGATTAATGTTGAAAAGTCGTTTTATCTATTTCCTGAATTTTCACTTTCAGTAAAATAAAGTAAAAACTTATAAAATAAGGAAATCTATCTTTCCAGCTTTAGAAAATAACCTCAGAAAAGCATTTTCACTAATGTAAAATAGAAATAAGTATATATGTTTTTTGTTCTTTTATTTATGGATACTTTTGTCTAAGTATATGTAGACAATCGGTTACAGTGTGTGTGTTTTCTTATAGCAAAGCCACATCAGAGTATCAGCTGAATCCAACTGGTTATAGTGAAATGAATAATCGAACAAATATGTTAAATGCTCATACATTGTTTGTTTGTTCTAGAATTTCGCACAAAGCTTCTCGAGGGCTATCTGTGCTAGCCGTCCCTACTTTAGCAGTGTAAGACTAGAGGGAAGGCAGCTAGTCATCACCACCCACCGCCAACTCTTGGGCTACTCTTTTACCAACGAATAGGGGATTGACCGTCACGTTATAACGTCCCCACAGCTGGGATTGCAAGCATGTTTGGTGCGACCGGGATGCGAACCTGCGACCCTCAGATTACGAATCGCACGCCTTAAAACGCTTGGCCATACCAGGCCGCTCATACATTCAAAACAACAAGTAATAAGATATATAGCAAAAGTAATGTAACAAAAGAAATAAAATGTCATATGAAAATAGTTTACTTAGAAAAAATTTAAAAATATAATATTATTTTTTGTTATTTAACACCAAGTTTCACAATGAGCTATTTCTGCTGTACCCACTAAGAGTACCCAAACCCATTTTTTTAGCGTTATAATCCCGAAACCATTCTTCTGATCCCCTGGGAGTACTATTGAAAAAACCATGATGAATGATTTCATCCACACACAGTTTAGTTATTTGGCATATACATTGATACTTATTCATAAGTAATTTAAACAACGAAAATAAACTTTGGAAGATCTGCTAATAAAATTAAATTATGAAATGTGATGAAAAGAAACTATAATTTGAAAAACAGAATTGTTTTAACTTCAATAAAAATACATCATATAGAATGTGAGAAAATTGGTGATTAAAATGATTAAAAATTGAAAGTTAAAATTTGTTAGTTAGAAATCATTGTTTACAACAATTTCTTTTCAAATAAGGAATTATAGTTTCATGTAAATTCTTGTTTTGTTTGTTTTTTTGTTTTTGAATTTCGCACAAAGCTACTCGAGAGCTATCTGTGCTAGGCGTCCCTAATTTTGCAGTGTAAGACTAGGCAGCTAGTCATCACCACTCACCGTCAACTCTTGGGCTACTCTTTTACCAACGAATAGTGGGATTGACCGTCACATTATACGCCCCCACGGCTGGGAGGGCGAGCATGTTTAGCACGAACCCGCGATCCTCGGATTACGAGTCGCACGCCTTACGCGCTTGGCCATGCCAGGCCTCATGTAAATTCTAAAATTGTAGTTTTGACTTCTTCTCATATTCATGCTATGTTGAAAATATCCCAGGTTAAGACGTCTGCACACAGGATCGCTTAAGATGTAATATTTTCAAACTAGACCTAAACGTTGAAAAGAATGACACCCTAATGCAGCAACCATATAACGATAATACCTTTGTACAATAAATTATTAAATGCTTGACTGTGTTAGGGGTCCTATCTTATATCTTGAGGAATTGAGTTAGATCTAAATTAACTGTTTGGGAAAAAATAATAATTTCAGATTTGAAACACATTCCCGTTTTGTTTAGCATAGCCGTTTATTGTCATGTGACTATGGATCACTAGAAATGCATATTTGTGTGTCTGTAAGCACGAAAGGTGAATTAAAAATCGAAGTAGAAGGGTTTATTTTGCCTTCTTCTCACACTAATATATTCTATAAATGTCATTTTAAAGATGTAAGTAGTATTCCTAATCTTGATCAGTAGATATATAGAAACAAAATCAAACAAGTTAATAGTATTAATTCTGAAATTGTTCACGTTTTTTTTAATTGAAAATTTCAAGAACGAGAGAACTGTTTCACAATATAATCTTTTCCCAAGGGTTTTGAAGAACGTTAAAGACTGTGTGTGAGCCACTTGCTGCTGTCATTTGTCTGTCCTTGAATAGCGGACAAATGTTAAAAATTGGAAATTATTTTATGTCACTCCTCTTTTTAAATGAGATGAAAAAATTGTCCCTGTAATTATAAGCCTATTAATATTACACAAGTTGTCAGAAAATTTTTGAAAATGTGATAAAAGATACTTTGCAAAGTCATTTTAAAAAATTATAATTTTATTAGGTACTCAATATGGTTTAACTAAGTGAAATTGTTGTCTAACAAATATTTTGACACTCTTCGAAAAGATCGCTGCTTATGTAAATTAAGGTGTGTAGATTTGGTGTATTTAGATTTACGGAAAACACTTGACAAGGTTCCACATGAAAGGCTTGTTAGAAACGTCATTTCTATAGGTGTAAGAGATAGGTTGCCTCAGTGAATAGATGTAAGAAAGAAGACGGGTTGTCATCGCGTTCAGTCAAACTAGATTTATGTCACAAGTGGAATACCTGAGTGCTCACTCCCCCGGACTTTTGTTCTTCTTGGTTTACATCAATGTCATATGTTTAGATCATTTAGTGAGTTTGACAAATAAATGGCAGATTGTTTTAAATTATAACAGATGCAAGGCAGTGCATGTGTGCTATCATTATTTTAATTATAAATATAATTGTGTAGGAGGAACGTTCACAGTAGTGTAATGGTTACTCATTATTTTAAACCTTCCAAGCACTATGCTATTGGCAGTAGTAGGACAAATAGTATTTTAAATTCTATCTACAGAAATCCTGAATAGAAGTATAAAGCGTATATAATTTCATTATATTATAAGTCACAAGTTAGGCCAAATTTGGAGTATTGTGTTCAGTTTGTGGCTCCTCACCTTAGGAAGGACATTGAATTGTTGGAAAGGATTCAGAGTAGAGTTACTAGAATGGCACCTGGAATAGAAAGGCTGTCCATATGAGGAGAGTTTAAGATATCTGAAATTGTTTTCTTTTGAAAATCAAAAGTTTTGTTAGTTTGTTTTGAATTTCGCGCAAAGTTACACGAGGGCTATCTGCGCTAGCCTGCCCTAATTTAGTAGTGTAAGACTAGAGGGAAGACAGCTAGCCATCACCACCTACTGCCAACTCTTGGGCTACTCTTTCACTAACAAACAGTGGAATTGACCGAACATTATAATGCCCCCGCTGCTAAAAGGGCAGGCATGTTTGGAGTGACAGGGGTTCGAACCCGCGACCCTCAGATTATGAGTCGAGTGCCTCAACCACCTGGCCATGACGGGACTAAATCAAGAGTTAGAATGGATCTAACTGAGGTGTATAAGATTGTAAAGAAAATTGATAGGGCTGATGTATCATCCTTTTTTTCTTTTTTTTGCTTAACTACGAGAACAGTAGGAATAAGGGTCACAATATAAATTTTGACAAAAGATAAGACATCTACTAAGACACTTTTATCTTTTTAATAGAGTAGTTGCCCTTTGGAACGAGTTTTCTTTGAATTTTGTGGAGACAATAAATTTAACTGCGTTTAAGAGAAGGAAGCATGATAACTATATGAATCACAAAGACTATCTTTAGGAGTTTTTATTTATTTAATAGTTTTGCCCTAGTTAAGACGGTGATACAAATAAAATGGGCCAATAGGTCTCCTGTTGTTTCTAAACATTATATTATGTTATATGAACAAACATGCTTTTAATGAAACCGTATATATTTTCTGACTATGCCTGTGTAGATCTATATTTTTTACTATAGTTGTTGTTGTTTTGAATTAAGCACAAAGCTACACAATGGGCTATCTGTGCTCTGCCCACCACGGGTATCGAAACCCGGTTTTTAGCGTGTAAGTCCGCAGACATACCGCTGAGCCATTGGGGGCATTTTTTGACTATAGAATATCTTTACTTTCTGATGCTCAAATAATAGTATTGTTATCATAAGAATTTACTTGTATATGAGAGTTAACTGATGCCCTCCAGTGACACAGCAGTATGTCTGCGGACTCACACCGCTAAAAACTGGGTTTCGATACTTGCAGTAGGCAGAGCAGAGATAGCTCGTGTGTAGTTTTGTGCTTAATTATAAAAAAACAAACAATAAAACTTAATTGATACGCAATATATCAATCAATCAGAACTCTGTCGTTAAGAGCATTTGTGGATTTCCTAGTTAATGTATACTATTCTGTTCATTTATATTATAATTAATAATATTAGTAATACTAGTTACCATATCAAATATAATTAATTATATTTAATTTTAATTTCTCATTCATTATTATACAGGGTGTTCGAAAAGTCACTGTGCACTTATATATTTATTAAAAGACAAGTTTTAATATAGAATACAGGATGTAAATATGGATGACAATTATAAACTATGTTGAAAGTGACCCCAGTTGGCATCCATATAGGCTTAAATCCTTTTTATTTAGTTTCTAAACACTGCTATCAGCTGCTTGAAGTAGTTTAAATAAAATATGATTACAAAACTGCACAGTGACTTTCCGAACACCCTGTATTTAAGACTGATTTGCGTTGTTAGCTTAAAGTCTATACTGTAAACTAGCGTACATCTCTTAAACTTACTGAACATTGTGAGACAATGTGTTTAGGGCCAAAAATATCGTCAAAAGTAAGAATACCCAACTGTTATGTATATGTGTAAATATTTTGTAAACGACAACATGTCGTATTGCGTTTGAATTTTCATTTGTATTATTCATTTTTTTTTTCCATATTGATATTATTGTTTCGAAGTTTAAACTAAAATATGTTATTTATTTAGGGTAACATTTTAGAACTTTCTCGAATTAAGTAGACCAATCACATATTTGTAAATGAGTGCTGGTGACTTCCTGTCTAGATGTGTAGTCTCGTGCAAGAACGGATATGCGTGGATAGCTCTGGAGTTGTATGGAAATTGCAAGATTGTTCGAGAAATAAGCCTATCGGTATAAAAGACGGTGACAAGAGACAGATATCATCATGAGTCATCAGTCATTAATTTTTATTCGAAAAAAGAAGATAGATTCAGCCATTAGTTTTATTCGAAGAATAAGAGTGAGATTCAGGCATCAGTTTTAGTTATTTGAGAAAGATTAAGTGTTTGCTGTGAATATTCAACTTGGATTTGTGATTGAAGTTAGATCTCCGGAAGTTGTGATTTTATTTCGTCAATCTCTACGATACATCTGAATTACTGCTTGAGCTGAGAGACGGCGATTTCATTGAACTGTGAATTGTTTCGGAATTACTTCGTGGGACCAAATTCACACCCTAGACTGGAATTTGAGACTTTAATTTTAGATCATTACATTAGATACAGGCCAGTACCGTTTTGTGTTGTGATTTATTTTGAAGTTTGAAACTAATATTATTTTGTTTTGTAATTAATTTCGAACGTTATAACTTAATATCTGTCACTATTATTATATAATTCATGTTATATATGTTATATCTGTTAATAGTTTAGTGTAATAAATTATACAAGCTGTTATCTGCGTTTTTCTGTTGCGTTTAGTCTACGAAGAACTTAAAACGTAAAAAATACGTAACAGAAAATTGGGGGCTCGTCCGGGATATCGAACAAACAATTTAATTTTATTATAGAATAAGATTTATATTCTATACAGATAGACAGCTTGTATATTTAAAATGGCATTCGAACTTGAAGATTTTATAAACGAATTTAATCGGAATCCCTCTTTCGAATTAATCAGTGAATTAAAAAAATCTGAATTACTTGATGTTGGTAAACATTTTAATTTAGAAGTGAAGCAAGCAATGAAGAAAGCAGATATTAAACAAATTATTGTTGAACATTTGGTCAGCCAAAAGGTATTACCTCAAACAGTTGCACAACAATTGCCTGTCGCTCATTTTGACCCAGATTTCGAATTAAAAAAAATAGAAATGGAAATGAAATTTCGTTTAGAAATTGAAAATAAACGTATTGAGGCAGAAAAAGAAACCAAACGACTTGAGGCAGAACAGGAAAACAGACGCCTTGTTCTTGAGGCAGAACAGGAAAACAGACGCCTTATTCTTGAGGCAGAACAAGAAAACAAACGCCTTGATGCCGAAATAAAAATGGAACGCATTAAAGCTGATAAAGAAATCAATATGAGAAAGGCACAGACAGAAGAAAAAGTTGTCCAAATGCAGTTGGATAATTTTGATGCTTCCAAACAGATTCGCTTAGTACCTCCATTCAATGAAAAAGCTGTAGATACATATTTTCAGCAATTTGAAAAATTGGCCCTTAGGCTAAAATGGCCTACCGAATATTGGACAGTATTACTTCAGAGTGTTCTCAAGGGTAAAGCTCAGGAAGTATTTTTCAAGCTCACAGCCGAGCAAAGTTATGATTACGAGCACGTCAAAAAATGCATTTTGAATGCATATGAATTGGTACCAGAGGCATACAGACAAAAATTTCGTGGTTACAAAAAGTTTGACAGCCAATCTTATGTCGAATTTGCTCGTGAAAAAGAAACTCTGTTCGACAGGTGGTGTGATTCCAGAGAAATTAAAGAAGATTATACAAAACTCAGAGAACTCATGTTAGTTGAAGAATTTAAAAGATGTATTCCCGTAGAGCTAAAAACTTATATTGATGAACAAAAAGCTTCCAAAATACATGATGCTGCTGTCTTGGCAGACGAGTATGCTTTGACTCACAAAGATTTCTCATATAAAAGCAAAACAAATCACACAGCAAAGAAACCCATTGACTCATTCAAATATTATGCAAATGTCGACAGAGACAAAAAAGAGCAAACTTATAATTCTCAAACGAAGACTCCATCTTATTCTATAAGCTCATCATCTACTAAAAACGTGTCATTCTCATCCAAAACGTGTGCTTATTGTAAGAAACCTGGCCATCTGATTTCTGAGTGCTATAAGGTAAAAAACAAGCCATCACCCCATAGTTTCATTTCGCCCTCGTTGGATACATCATTGGTTCCCAATGATTTTGACCCTGTCCAGTCCACTGTGGATTCTAAGCCCAATATTATTGATGTACCTGAAAATATTGTTGAGGACAAATTTAAGCCTTTCATGACTGAAGGTTTTGTTTCTTTTGTTGGCGATTCACGTCTACAACCAATTAAAATCCTGCGGGATACTGGAGCTTTTCAGAGTTTGATTTTGGAAAGTGTACTTCCGTTTTCTGAAAAGTCATCCGTTGGGGCCAATGTGCTCATTTCTGGTATAGAAGGTGGCGTCGTTTCTATTCCTCTTCATAGATTGGATTTACATTCGGACTTAGTTTCAGGCCCAGTGACTGTGGGTATTAAAGCTTCATTGCCTGTTGAAGGTGTGTCTATGCTTTTGGGGAATGATTTGGCTGGTAGTAAGGTGGTTCCAGAGGTTCGTGTTGTTGAAGCACCTGTTGTTAGTCCCAGTACAGAGCAACTCGTTGAAGAGTTTCCTGGTGTTTTTCCCGCCTGTGCTGTTACTCGTTCTCAGACACGTTCTCAGGAGTCCAAAGAGGATTTCTCTTTGTCTGATACGTTCATGTCTCACATCGATGAGATTTCTGACTCAACTTTAAGTTCTACTGATGACTCTAAGACATTTTTCGACTCTCTTCATCGAAACAAACTTATTGAGGAACAGGTCAATGATCTTGAAACTCGTTCTCTTCTACAACTGGCTGTTGATGAAAATGAAATAGGAACTGTCCCTATTTGTTACTACCAGAAGTCAGGTGTGCTAATGAGAAAATACAGACCTCCTGACGTTGCTGCTGATGAAGAGTGGAATGTTATTCACCAAATCGTCATTCCAAAATGCTATCGGAATGATATTCTTAGTCTTGCTCATGACCATGTATTGTCGGGACACTTAGGTGTAAGAAAGACCCTAGATCGTATCCGACGACATTTCTATTGGCCTAAGATGCGCCAAGATGTTGTTGACTTTTGTAAGACATGCCATTCTTGCCAAATGACAGGAAAACCAAATCAGGGGATTCCAAAAGCACCACTGCAGCCTATTCCTGCCTTTGAAGAACCGTTCTCAAGGGTCATTATCGACTGTGTTGGCCCAATGCCAAAAAGCAAAGCAGGAAATGAATACCTCTTGACGATCATGTGTGCTTCTACACGTTTCCCTGAGGCAATCCTTTTGAGAAAAATCACTGCTCCCAACATTGTTAAGGCTCTTGTTAAATTCTTTACCATGTTCGGGATTCCAAAAGTTGTGCAATCAGATCAAGGCTCAAATTTTATGTCCAAGCTATTTCAACAAGCCATGCATGAATTAAACATCCATCAAATTTCATCCAGTTCATACCATCCTGAATCACAAGGTGTCCTTGAACGTTTCCACCAAATTACTGCCACGAACACTCAAAGGACTGGGATGGGGGTGTTCCCTTGTCATTGTTTGCTGTTCATGAGAGTATTAAAGAATCCACTGGATTTAACCCTTTTAAGTTGGTTTAAAAAGACAAATAAGTTAAACAAAAAAAAAGTTTTCACAAGTTCAACTTTTTTTTTTTACTTTTAAGGGGGAGAGTGTTATGTATATGTGTAAATATTTTGTAAACGACAACATGTCGTATTGTGTTTGAATTTTCATTTGTATTATTCATTTTTTTTTTCCATATTGATATTATTGTTTCGAAGTTTAAACTAAAATATGTTATTTATTTAGGGTAACATTTTAGAACTTTCTCGAATTAAGTAGACCAATCACATGTTTGTAAATGAGTGCTGGTGACTTCCTGTCTAGATGTGTAGTCTCGTGCAAGAACGGATATGCGTGGATAGCTCTGGAGTTGTATGGAAATTGCAAGATTGTTCGAGAAATAGGCCTAACGGTATAAAAGACGGTGACAAGAGACAGATATCATCATGAGTCATCAGTCATTAATTTTTATTCGAAAAAAGAAGATAGATTCAGCCATTAGTTTTATTCGAAGAATAAGAGTAAGATTCAGGCATCAGTTTTAGTTATTTGAGAAAGATTAAGTGTTTGCTGTGAATATTCAACTTGGATTTGTGATTGAAGTTAGATCTCCGGAAGTTGTGATTTTATTTCGTCAATCTCTACGATACATCTGAATTACTGCTTGAGCTGAGAGACGGCGATTTCATTGAACTGTGAATTGTTTCGGAATTACTTCGTGGGACCAAATTCACACCCTAGACTGGAATTTGAGACTTTAATTTTAGATCATTACATTAGATACAGGCCAGTACCGTTTTGTGTTGTGATTTATTTTGAAGTTTGAAACTAATATTATTTTGTTTTGTAATTAATTTCGAACGTTATAACTTAATATCTGTCACTATTATTATATAATTCATGTTATATATGTTATATTTGTTAATAGTTTAGTGTAATAAATTATACAAGCTGTTATCTGCGTTTTTCTGTTGCGTTTAGTCTACGAAGAACTTAAAACGTAAAAAATACGTAACACCAACTCATTAAATAATGCATTCTAATGTTTGTGAGTAGATACGTAAGTAAAATGTATTTAATTTACTCTACTGAGGGGCAATGACTCTTCTAATGAAGTAATATGGAAGTTCAAAAACACATTTTTATATGCTAAAATAATTTGTTTGAACGTAATAATTGTTATATATACATTACTATGATGTTTTGTTGAATTTTAGTAATAAACCTTTCTTTAGTTTAAAACTTCATTGAACATAAGGTCCTGTATTCTTCAAATCCAACACACCAGCTGTTAGCTATAGCCTCTTAAATGTATACTAGCTTCTTATTTACATGTTATCCTACTGTTAGGTTACGTACCTTAATTGCTGTCACATGATATTTGAACATAAAATGTATCGGTTGTGTTAAGATATTGTAGCGTCCTATCTAATAACACTATGTGACGCAAATTTTGTTCCTGGATAGTATGTGTTATTTCTTAATCGCTTACGTTGTAAAAGTACAGAAAATGGCCATTATTCCCTTCAAACTTTGTTTTTGTTACCAGGTTAATAAAATTTAGAAAGTAACCTATTTTTTATGTAAAAACGGACAAATTTGCACATTTTCATTTACATAAAACAATATATGAATCAAGATTTACATGTATTCATACTAACGTTGTACAAAAATGTTTAGAAGTGAGTAGTTTTTTTGGGACTTGCAACTGTAAATCACTTTCACGTATCAGCCCCCAAATATAGTCTCCGATCGCGTTTTCGTTGTACGCATCCAGGTCGCAAAAGCAAAGTTTGAAAAGAAAAATAGGTCTTTACAATTTACTTTAGGCATAAGCAATTGGGAAATAATACTTTCTGCCCAGGAACAAGTAACAATTTTGTTACATAGTGTAATCAGCTTGGTGATGTTTCAACAGTCATTATATATAAGTTCTAGCTCTAATAATTAAACCAAATTAGTTCTGTGGGATAATTATACATATGAGAAACTTCAGCAAAAAAAAAAAGAAAAAAAAGTGATAGAGGACAAAAAGTTAAAAGTGAAAGGCAATATTTTCTAAACAGTAATTAATATTAGTGTCTAGTTTTTATCATTTGGTAGTGCTTTATTAAATTAGTTTGTTTCAATAAAAAACGCACTTTAATCGGGTTTACTTCAATTTAAAAAAATATCCAGTTAATGGTCCAGAGTAGCCTGTTAATTACCAAGTAAACAAGTTTAGTGTGTTGCTTCAAAGTGCCAGGATCAAATAGGTAATAATCAGAAAGATTACTGAAGCTAGCCTCTCTCTGAATCTTACTAACACTTCTCTATCTACACATATCCTAGCTAAGTGACATATTATATAGAAAATGATAGAGAAGTAATAAGATGCACTCCTCGGGAAATATCAAGTGATTTAACCCTATCTCTGCTGAAATACATAATAATAATCTGTGAGCTCCTTACGTTTTTGAGATGCTTGAATTTTAACGTTAATACAAACAGCAGTTGAATTGGAATTTCACACTTATATACTACCATACTTTCGAGACAGTATTGTAATCGCTACTTTGAAATAAAGACGAGTCTCGTGACTACTCCATAATTACGCCAATGAATATAGCTTTCTAAAACCGCACTTTTGTTTCTATAACCATATTAGGTCAGCTTTGCTAATGATATTTAGTCATTAGTATCAAACTGCCACAAAATTAATTGCTATTATTTAACTAATATCTCTCAATTCAGAGCTGAAATAAATCACAGTGTGACAGATCACTAGCCTATAGTTTGTAAGTCATTCTTACTTCTGAGTACGATTACTTGTTTTTAATACAAATAAAAGACATTCTACATTATTACTACAATTACGAAAAATGCTGTTCATTTTACTTCCTTCTACCTCGCTTGAATCTTTGGCAACGTAAAAACTTCACATCAGTACAGACTGCTAATGTCATAAAAATGTATCATTCCTATAACACACTTTTAACACGGTACTAAAACATCAGATAAACGCGTTCATAACTAACGGGAAGCACTAATCCTTCAATATTCGAGAACACTAAAGATGTTCTGTTGAAAATGAGGTATATTACTGTTTACATATTTGCTTGAATAATTCACTTGTAAGTCACACTGAACACTGATGTCATTAGTATGCATTCGAGCATCCTGACAATGCAGTTGCTAGTACGTTGGATCACCCTAACCAGATTTAATGACGATATGTGTAGTGAATCAAAATGCACCTTATAATTACAAACTTATTCTTATATTATTTCCGCTACATATCCTAATATGTCTAACTCGTGATTGGTGGTTATTAATAAGATAATCTAGGTTCACAGATTTTGTAACGTCTATACAGTATGTCAGAAGGTTTAAATAGTTTAAGAAGCTATGCTACTTTGATGACTCTGTTTAATTAAATATAGACCTTCTGCCTGTTTAATCTAATCTGTTAAACTGATGAAACGTTCCCACTAAAAACCTTGTTGACAAAGCCATTCAGAAATATTAACATACCGCGCCCTCTTTCACTCTCTCTGACTTCAGTAGATTGATTTTTATTTTTAAGTTGTTTTTTTCAAACTTAAACACGTCTTTAAAATAACATTCATAATAATTTTGTCTAACAGCTCCT
Organism: Carcinoscorpius rotundicauda; assembly: GCA_011833715.1. Classification (NCBI taxonomy): domain Eukaryota; kingdom Metazoa; phylum Arthropoda; class Merostomata; order Xiphosura; family Limulidae; genus Carcinoscorpius; species Carcinoscorpius rotundicauda. The sequence goes on along the minus strand of CM022405.1, from coordinate 22,760,241 downwards.
GGTGATGTATAGTTTACAAGCTCTTCAATTATAACTAAGATAATTTTGTGTCAAGCTGACTAACAAGTTAATAGTTGACCTTTTAAGTGTGTAGGTCATTTAGTGTTGTGAACTTCGCATGAGTTAATGGTTAAGGCGCTTGACTCACAACTTGCAGGTTCGAACGCCTGTTGTCGAATATGTTCACCCATTAAGATATATAGGCATTATAATGTGAGAGTAAATCTCGTTGATAAATGAATAAGCCAAATGGTGGTGGTGGGTAGAGTTGATTAACTGCCTACCAATTAGTGCCTTTCTACCATAATGGGGGCTGGAATGCTAACTTCAAGAAGTATGTTTATTTAATTTATACTGTTAGAAACCAGGGGCTTCGATTTCCATGGTGGGCAGAGCACAGAAAGCTCTTTGTGTAGTTTGGTGCGTAATAATAAAACAAACCTTCATAGCAGCAACATGAAACTTACCTTGGCAGCATCCAAGTATCACTTGATTCTTGAATTGATTAGCTTGCAAAATGGGCTCTGTCATTCTAATCCTACGGGCCTAGCCTCCCATTAGCCTTGAATATCAAACACTTCGGACTGTCATACTTTATTTTTTCGAACTGGTGTATTTTCATCAAACTATGTTCTACTTCTACATTGAAACACAATGCTTTATTTGCAAAACAAATATACTTGTTCAACTCAGAACTGACCATTGAATGAGTCACCCTTAATAAATTGTAAGTTGGTAACATCAATATCTAAAATGTGTTTTACCGTTGTTTTGTCAACTATACAAGGGACTATATATATATATATATATTAGACGTTTCTACAAGTAAAACACCGCAATCTTACCAAGGTGTAGTTAAAGAAAACTTTACATTTGATCACCTGCTGTCACAATTCTTTTGTATATATGAAGTAACGTTAAAAACGCGTCAATTCGTCAGTCTTGTATACTTATTATAGAAATAACGCGTAGCGATTTACATGTCTATTTCATGATAGTGGCCAACCTGAATGTTGTGACATTTTAAATAATAGCAGTCAGTAACTCGATCATTCATTATATTTGGTCATAGAACGATTATTAATCATGTGAAACATTGGTTACTTGTGAAACATTAAGTACCCTACAGAACATTGCTTGAAAGAAGCTATCAACAGTTTAGAAATGTATTATATACTTTCACAAATTATGTGTATGTTTACCATTAATCAGTGATTATTTAGAAAATGAACAGATACAGTGAGGTCAAAAAATTCACCTCTCTCGTGTAACAGTACACTTCAACCCATAAAGTAAAACTACATTAAAAATAAATAAAAAAAATACTCCTAAAAATTTAACAATAAAGGTATGGAATGTAAAGATTCGCCTTCTTTGACACTCATCAACACATTTGACTTTGGCCCGGCATGACCAAGTGGTAAGGGCGCTCGATTAGTAATCTGAGGGCAGTGTGTTCAAATCTCTGTCACACCGAATATGCTTGCTCTTTCAGCTGCGGGAGCGTTATAATGTCACGGTCAATCGAACTATTCGTTGATAAAAGAATAGGCCAAGAGCTGACCATGGGTATTGATGACTAACTGCCTTCCCTCTAGTCTTACGCTGCTAAATTAGTGACGACTAGCGAAGCTATCGTGTAGCTTTGTGCAAAATTAAAAAAACAAACAAACACTAAGTCAGTAACGTAGACAGGGAGGGGTGGTTAGCCCTATACTCTTCATCATGTATGTAAACAATATGTCATTGAAGGATCCAAATCATGGATTCTCATCACAGTTCGCAGATGATGTGGCAGTCTGGAAAAGTGCTGCAACACCCACGATAGCAGCTACAAACATACAACCACAATTAAACAGAATTAGTGAATACTGTGAAAAATATAGAATTAAAATAAACACAGCAAAAACTCAGCTCGTACTCTTTACGAAATCGACAAAACACAAAAAGCAACAGCCAGAAATATATATGAATGGCACTCTACTCCAGATTGCCCAATCAGCAAAATTTTTAGGTCTGACTTATGATTCAAAATTAACTTGGATCAATCATGTCAACGAAATTAAAAATAAAATTTGGCGAAGAACCAACTATGTAAAGAGTCTAACTGGTAAACACAGTAGAGCATCTACAGATAACATTTTGAAAATATACAAAACATATATTAGACCAGTAATAGACTATGCAGCTCCAGCATGGGTAACTGTAAGTAATAAAACAATCAAAACTAAACTACAAACAATCCAAAACACACTTTTCACAACTGCATACAGAGTCCCGAGATCAATATCATCTAAATTCATTCATAATTACTCGAACATACCAACCATATCAGATAGACTCCTAAATATTACAATTAGGTATTTTAACAAAAATTGGATGAGAAATGATTTATTATGCGAACTAGACAGGTACCTCATACATGATGAAGAAAATCCTAAATACCTCTCCCCAATTAACATATATTTTAAATATAAAGAAAAATAAATTAAAGTAAAATATCTATGTATATAAACTTTAAATCTTATATTCATAGTTGACATATTATTGTATTTTAAAATAAAATAAAATAAATAAATTGCCACCAGCTAACTTGACCTACTGTGAATAATAGACTATAAATGGACATTGCCCTGAGAAGGACCTAACATACAAACAGTTAGGGAAAATAAGTTCAGGAAGGAGGAAGAGGTCAAAGAGAACCTGACCCTCCAGGGCAAAATACCCAGATACCATTGATCCATCAGTAACGTAGAGAAAACTTTCTTGGAGTTCTTCACTCCAGAAGCTGGCGTCCCTCAAAGAAGGGTGGTTAGTGCTATTCTCTTTATCGTGTATGTGAACAATATGCCAAATAAAGATCCAAACCATGAATACTCGTCATAGTTCGTTGATGATGTAGCAATCTGGAAAAGTGCCCCAACACCAGAAATAGCAGCCACTAACATACAACCGCAATTAGACAGAATATGTGAATATTGCCAAAAATATAGAATCAAAACAAACAGAGCAAGAACTCAACTAGTTAGGTTTGCAAAGTCAACGAAACATCGAAAAACATAACCACAGATTTGCATGAATGGAGCACTTCTCCAGACTTCTACATCTGCAAAATTTCTAGGATTAACGTATAATTCTAAACTTACATGGACAAATCTCGTAAATAATATAAAAACTAAAATTTGGCGAGAGGAAACTATGCTAGGAATCTAACAGTGAAAACTACAGAACACCAGAAAACATCATTAAAATATACAAGACATATATTAGACCTGTAATAGACTATGCAGCTCCAGCGTGAATTAACGTAAGCAACGAACAATTGTGAACCAAATTACACTCATTACAAAATACACTACCTACAACAGCATATAGAGTACCTAAAACCACCTCTTCAAAGTTTATCCATAAATATTCAAACACATAAACAATAGCAGATAGACTCCTTCACAGTACAATAAATATTTTGATAAAAAAATGGAGAAACAAATTGAACTTTTATGCGAACTCGACAGGTACTGCATATATGATGAAAATAGTCTTCAGCACCTCTCCTCGATTAATTTATACATTAGATAAGGAAGAAAAAATTATTATATAAATAATATATATTATAATAATAATAATTAAGTACTGAAATAAAAGCAGGCCACCTATGAGCTAGACATTAGTGAAGGATGTTGTTGTTGTTTTGAATGAAGCACAAAGTTACACAATAGACTATTTGTGCTCCGCCCACCAAGGGTATCGAAACCCGGTTTTAGTGTTGTAACACATACAACTGAGCTACTGGGAGGCGTTAGTGAAGGAACTAAAGGTGCAAAATACATGGACACTGCCCTGATAGGGGACCGACTAAATGTGGGTTTGTTTGTTTGTTAATTTTGTGCCAGGTGCTACACGAAGGCTATCTGCGCTAGCCGTCCCTAATTTAGCAGTGTAAGACTAGATGGAAGGCAGCTAGTCATCACCACCCACCGCCCACTCTTGGGCTACTCTTTTACCAACTAATAGTGGGACTGACCGTCACATTATTACGCACCCACAGCTGAGAGGGCAAGCATGTTTCGTGCAAATGGGATTTCAAACCGCGACCCTCAGATTACGAGTCAAACACCTTAACCGACCTGGCCAAATGTGAATTACTCTGGTCCTCATGTAGTAATTATTAATTTACTAAGCAGTTCACACCAACAAGGAAAAGAAAGGAGGAAGAGGTCAAGTGCACCTGACCCTCTTGCAGATATGCCAACTATTTCAAATGACTGAGCGTAATGATTGTAAACAGATCCCTTTCACAGTTTTAGTCCTTTTAGGTTTGTCAGAAAGAAGACAATCTGGTGAACGAGGCCTCTTTTTTTCCAAACTTGTGAACAATCGTATTGGTGTTTCTATGCCGCTTAGAAAACGAGAAATACCCATCTACGCGGGCGCTGATTGGCTGACAAGCACTGATGACGTAACTATGGATTTTCCCACGTACCCAGTATGGAAAAGCACAGCACTCAAACTATGAGTAGACGTTGGAAATACAAATATTTTTTTATTATTTCAAGTACAAACATGATTATCGCAAGTTGCCATTTGGACTATTCCTTTTATTTATTATCAAAATTTATTTCTATCTCACTAGATATTGTCTTTTTACCTCTTTTAAGCCCTGGGGGGGACAATTTATCACTTTATTGTACAGGCCTATATAATATATAATAATTTGGGAGTTGCAACAAGTCGTAATATTTGTCGAAATGAACGTATAGTCGTAATGTATACACCAAAATCGTAATATCTGGCATCTCTGCTCTTGGGTATATACATATACCGTATTTTCCGGTTAATAAGCCGAGGCCAATTTTCAGCTCTGAAAATGAGGGTTTTCCCTTATTACCGCCCAATAAGCCGAGGCCATTTTTAAGAAGTGACAAGTTTCTTCAAAATGATTTCTTAGTCTTGTTTTAGCGTCAGCATGCATGTTGTGTGTGATCATTGGCGTTCTGTAGTAAAGCAGAACGTGTCGTATTGAGACAGAGATGGAATCAATATGTCATTCGTTATTGGCTCCACTCACTGTAATTAGGTAACCAATGAAATTCCAGAAAGTAGTGGAACTAGCCTTAAAAACCTCAAATATGAATGCCGCTCGCCATTACTGTGTGAATGAAAAACAGGTCCGTGAATGGAAGAAAGCAGAATGTGTGCTGAAAGAAATGTCGAAAACAAATGTAACCAGAAAAATCAACCGAAGTGGCTAAAACTGGAAGAAGATGTAGCGACAAAGGTGAATGAAAACCGGCAGAGTGGCCTGACTGTCACGCGTGCCCAGATCCGCATTTTTGCACTAAAGTGGGCTGGTCGAAATAAAGAAAATTCAAGAGACTTTAAGGCAACCAACAGCCTTTTATGAATTTTGTTATTTCTATGAATACATGTCATTCGTAATGTATAGACCTTTTTCTATTAATAAATAAAGTTTATTCAACTGAAATAACTCTGCCGTAACTGTGAGATCAAAGGTATGATTTTGGGGCCGATTTTGGTCTTCGGTATTTTTTGGTCCAAAGCTGGTGATCGGCCAATAAAGCCGACCCCCAAAAATCAGGTCCAAAATTTAGGGTCAGAAATTCGGCTTATTAGACGGAAAATACTGTATAAACAAAACAACGATACAGAGAGAGAGAGAATAAATTATTATCTTAGTACAGTGGTTAAAATATCCAAAATAAAACATAATGAGCTCCAGTTGTTGATCACTTGTAAAACTAATATCGTAGTATATTTGTTAAAAGTTTACGATTAGTTATTAAAATAATAGTAATTAAAAATATTGTATATCACAGCAATATATATAAATATATACTTATGTAGCACCTTGTCAAATGTCGTCTGAAAATTCAGATGCATCAAATTCAAATCCATATTTTTAACTAAATATACAGCAACCTTTTCAAAGAATACTAAAGGTTTTAAAAGCAATGATTTTCTTCAGCAATACCATGTTAGCTATCCAGCAAAGTATGAAGTTTGTGAAATCACTTTGCAAAGCATCTTTTATCAGATTTTTAAAAACTTTTCCAACCACTGATGCAAGACAAAAATTGTTGCTGTAACTAAAGGCCTATTAATCACCTTCTTTGAAAAGAGGAACAGTGTCAGCCATCTTCCAATCCTCTAATCCTTGCCCACTATTCAAGAACCAAGAAAAAAAAATAGTAGCGACTCACATATCTAATCTTTAACATTTAACAATATTTACTGGCTCTGAAGCCTTATGATTCTATAATCATCCAAAATTTTTCTTAATAAACTCATAACTAATGTGATAATCTTGATAAATCATTTCCACCTAGCAATTATTAAATGTGAGGAAACTTACATAAATATTCATTACTAAAAATTGAAGAAAATATCAGTTTTCCTGTATCATCCCTCAAAGGATTTACTCCCATTCTAATATTCTGCTTGTCCTGACTGATGCAACAATAAATCCGTTCAAAATTTAAAGTAACATAAATGTAGAATAAAAATTGAGATGTTCACACATATCATGTTTGATACCCAAGTGTTTAATACCATATTTTCAAAAATATTTACTCACTGAAATGCATGCAGTTTCAATGTAGTGGCAGTATATAAAGTTACTAGGTTCCTTTTCCTAAGCTACCTATTATAAGTAATTCATTTACTTATGGTCTCCCCAAGAAAATGTAGACAGTAATATTTTTCATTTAGCAAATCAAATGATAATTCAAAGACACAAACTCTTTAAAATGGGAATGATCAGCATTCAAATCACTAACGTACATAACCTGAAAAAATTCACGTTTTATGTATATAATGCTAAAGTTTCTCAGTCTGGAACACACACTTACTGAAATTTCAAATTTCTTAATATAGAGCTGTGCTCTCTCAGACGAGGTGTTGTCTTTTGTCAAAACATATTCTTAACTGTTTCTGAATATCAAATAAAGATTTTTTTTATCATTATTTTGTCACACAATGTTCCCAGTCTCTTTCATTCTTAAAGCTTATTTATAGTGAGAAAATTTAGATTTACTCCATTACCCACTGTCTGTTACACATCCTGTTATCCTATAAAACACAGAATAACTCCTGGGAGAAATCAATATGCCTGAGAATATAACATAGTGATGGTCAAATCATACTATGCTGTCAAACAATAGTTAGTTATAGGTGCTGTTTACAGTTGTTTTCTAACTACCCTATGCACAGGTAATAGTTTCTTCAATAGATTTTTACATATACTGGAAACTTGGAGCTAGCACTGCCAGCTTTGCTAACCATTTAAGTTAATTGAGGTCATCAATAACATCTAAAATTAATCATTTTTGCTTCCTTTTTTGAAAACTTAGAAATAAAAGTTTTAGGAACATAAGACAAGGCCTTCTCATGTTTCACAAGTAAATACATTACTCTAACTGTGACCACTGCAACCAATCTTGACCTATGAAAAATAATCTGTGTTAAAATATATAAAAAAAATTCTGCTAATAAAGTTAATAATAATGATTTCGAGTTACTGCATCTTTGATTTAATCAAATAACTGTTGGATAACAATGTCATTATGACAGTCAAGCAGCAACACAAATTTTAAAATCATTATCTACTGATTTAAGTGAACAATTATACAGTTGATCACATTCAGTTTTATAAATATGCTAAACATAATTAAATATTCAATTCATACACATGTATTCCTCATATGCTTCTCTTTCTGCTTTGTCATTATAGGGCACAGTAGGTCAAGTCCCAAATGAAGGGACATTCTTCATTTCAGAAAACCTATTCATCTCAGAGTCCACTCCACCAGTCCAACTTAAGAAGTAGATTAGCTGACAGAAAAATTTCTATGATGTATTTAGTAGTGAATTCTAACTTAATACTCATTAAGTGCACTGGACAACTTCCTCCATAAAACAGAGACATTTTACAATAAAGTGGCCAAGCAGGCAGTGATAAATATTTAGCATAATAATCTTCCAGACTATGTATACCAAGAGTTCACTGTACTGGTTTTAGATTGGTCATTATTTGTAGGAACACAAACAGTTCTTTTCCAAATTTATATCACAATTTCTCAGTTACAGTTTATTTCTGTTATCTTATACAGTTCAACTACTATAACTTTGAATAGTTTGTTTGAGAAGTTTTGCAAAAATAACAACAAAAAACTATCTGTTCTTATTCATTCCACATTTTGAATTGACGGACAAGAAAAAAAACAGCTACTCAACACTACAAACAACTAATTTTTTGGCCTACTTTAAAAGAATGATTTGACTATCACTCATAATGAGTTCATGACACAAAGTGTGGATAAAATTTTAATTTTTTATTATAATTGGAGATAAATCATACATATTCAGACCCACACTATATAATGCCTGGTCCAACCGAAAAGGAATGAAAAGTGGGAAAAATTATTGTCTATATATACATTATATTAGAAATTTCCAGATTACAAATTTAACACTGTCATATTAATAAATCAAGTTAACTAATCTTCACTGAAATAATCATTTAAACTTTTTACTTTCTTGTTCAGTCAATAGATGTCACTTCTGTATTATATTTAACAAAAATTTTGTTATTAAGCTTTAGTTGCTTCATGTTAGATGTGCTAACAAAAGAATGTTACACATACATCACTATTTTTTTTTATTCTTAGAATTTAAATAGCAAATCTCAGTTGATCCACTTACTATGCATCTCTAAAAGCCCAATAAGATTAAACATTCAAGTAAACTAAATTTTTCCAACTTGATGTATGTACCACATTGATTTCTTTTTTTAAGTCTGGGTGTTCCTTAAAATTTTCCATTGTTTCCTAGTTAAACTTTCAATAAAACAATCAGAAACTGTTTATAATACAATAAACAATTTATTTCAACAAGTAGTTAAGTACATGAAAGCAGTGGTTAGCAAGATAAAAAAATTAAATACCCACAACAAAAAACTTTAAACTAGAGGTATTTTGATCTTTGAAAGAGAAAAAAATCATAAAAATACTTTACTTAAAAAGTTAGATATATCTTGAGACACACAGCTTCATATTGTGTAAAATTCCACATTTTTGACATAGCACCGTTTCCTAACATACACGCATGAGATTTCTTCTCCAACATATAACAAAATTATCAATAGTAACAAATTTCTCTTCAGTAAGTACGAAACAGCCAGATTCTGATGCAAAACTGAGGTATTAGTAATAAACTCTGTTTACAAAAGTGGTAACATTTGTAAACTCATACATGTATCTAAACTTTTTATCAACAAACACACTGCACCCTCTAACTAGATATCATTACCTAATGCTAAATGTCAAAAATTAAGTGACATTAGTAATTATGGGTAATAAAATAGAGAGAGGAAGAGAGAAGCGTTAGTCCATTTCTCTAGAAAAATTCTGCTGCTTCAATGCAAAGGCTTAATTAAAATACAATGAGATTACCATAGAATGATTGAAAGAAATACAGAATAATTCAGAATGTGATATAAAATTCATGCACCTTAAATATATTTACAAAACTTCATATTTTACTCTCAATTAATTTAATTAGATGCAAGGCTACAAACACAAATCATTAATTATGAAGAAATTATACAAAACGTTATTTTGAGTATTAAACTAAATCAATGACGATAAAAGCTTAACACTCAAAGCAGTGGGATAATTTTAAATTAACTAACTTCATGTAGCACAAGAAAGCAAAAATGAATTACCCACTATTTAAATCAAAATGCAAAGTATATAGACAGTTTGATGAATTTTTGTATATATATATATATACAAGAAACTGATCAGCCTATACAACTTAGACAAGCACACTTCATGTGTTGAATAGCTGTTACCAAAAGTTTCAAGCATCAATTAACATTTTACATGCCAATATAATTTGTAATATTTCTTTTTACAAATACTTAGATATTTGATGTCACCTTTTCATTAGAGAGAGAAAGAAACTATGGTTAATATGATACATTTAGTGATACAGTAGTATTGTCATATTTACAGTTCTAAACCAATGCACAATCTGTAGGAGAAAACAGAAAATTACACTTCAAAAGGTTCTTTAAAACAAAGACTTCACTAAACTTTTTACTCCTGCATGCTACTTTTTGTAATTTTAAGTGTAGCTGTGAACTACTTAATAATTAGAATTAAATTTTAAAAAAAAGAAAACAGTTTTCATTTCACAAAGTTGTTAGAAGTGTTTGGCACAAAGCTGTAAAGAGCTCTACTGATTTTAATTATACCATGGCACAGGTAAATGTAAGAAAAATCACTTTTGTTAAAAGATTTGGAATAAGACCAATTTTAGAACTTTATTACCTTAAATATCAAAATGTACTAACAAAATTGCAACAAAAAACGAGGATAGCAACAAAATATAAAATGTCCCTTTGAAATCGAGTAAAAACCTAAAAACCACATTTCATAAAAATAGTTCTGTTCATGCTAAAGCAATATAAAATTTTGGAACTTGTTGATTCCTAAATATTTTAGAAATTGCAAACTTTCAAAAATTGTAGTATGGTCTGAATTTCAAAATGAAGAGAATAACTACATGTAATAATAACAGATTAAAACAAAAAAAAGACAATAAAAAAGCCAAATATACCTCCTGACAATTTCTGGCAATCAAATATATTTAAATCTTAATAACAACCAATTTCTCTAACAAATGGCCAAAGTTGATTGATCCCACTCTTGTGAAAAGTCCCAATTATTTCCTTTGTCGTACATGGACCACAACAATTTCCTTCTCAAGAATAAATTGAGAACTAAAGAACAAACAAGTAACTGCAACATACTTAATCAATTCTAACTTTACTTACAGTTTTAGTTAGTTGTGTTGAACAGCTAACATTCAAACTGTTTTGGTAACAGTATAATTCTGATTTTCATTGCTTTGCTATTATCAAAGCAGCATCAAAACTCGTATCTGTTATAATTCAAATCAAAGCTAATTTCTGGAAGCAGCATTTTTTATTGAAGAGTTAATTTTATCTGCATGTCTCAAAAGAAAAATCATCCAAAAAGTATAATCAAATGTGTTTTGTGAAACCCTTTGGAACATTCAGACCATCACAATACTGTAACTGTAGTGTTCCTTAACTTACATTTAAAGCAGTATTTTTTCTATCTGAAAAAAAGACAATTTTAAAACCATACAAATTCATTTATATATCACAGTGAATTTTAAAATGATCCTTTAAAGCTAAGTATGCATTATTTATTAAGTAAAATAAAGATAATAATTGAAAATATTCACAAAAACATTAAATTAAAACTGCTTTGAAATGTTTTAGTATCATTTTGTATAAAACACTTTGCAGCTGATCTATCCTTCTCTTTCAAAAAAGTTACAAGTTTATAAATGTTTGGAGTTGAACCCTATCTTAATGTACTTATCCTAAACAATATTTATTATACTGCTAACAAGACTATCTTGTGTAGAAATACTGGGTTAATGGATGGAAGCATTTAAATAAAAACCAGTGTATAAAACTGACAAAAAGAGGAAATTTTAACCACTATAATCACAAGTTGTTGGTTTGTTTATTGTTCTTCATGTGTAATATATTCACCAATAAAGATGGATTTTAAATTGTATGTAAATATCACTCACATAATAACGTCTGTTTAGAGGGGCTCTTGCTGCAACGTTATTTATTAACTACACTAGTAGCCAGCAAGTTCAAAAATGGTTAATTTACAACTATCCTCATAATCCTTACATTGTTAGTTTAATACTATCAAGTAAGTACTTTACTTTGTTGAGTGAGCACAAAATGAAAGGTTTAACAAATATATAAAAAACAATAAACTACAACTACAGAAAAAACATCTAAATTTCAGTTTATAGTGCTGATACAATTGGCAACGTTTCATAAGTTTCAAAAAATCCATTTTCTATTTCAAATACAAATATCAAAAAAAAACTTCATACTTTAAAAGTATAAATGTGACCCTAGAAATACATTTTCCAACATTGTGACATCTTTTAGTTACATAACATTTTACTGATTGTCATGTTGGCAGCTGCCACAATCTTAATGAACACTTACAAGCATCTTCCACACCACAAACCAATGACAATGAACACAAAGCCCACTTTTAAGAAAAGTGAGAAAAACAAAATAAAGTTATGTCTATATTATAATTTTTATAACCTGTTATTGTTGTAGTAAACCAGCTTGCTTTTATAACAAAATCTGGAATCACATTATGCATTACATTTGAGCTGCATAAGTCTAACCTTATATTTAACATGGAGAATTCTAATGAAAATGCTTTTACACAAATACTGTTTTCCTTATTGTGAATGACAATCTAAGTGCAGCTAGATGTATAACTGTACACATACTATTCATCAACTGAGGGAAGGGGGACAACAAAATATCAGATTAGTTTTTGGAGTAACAACTAACATACTGTTAGTTGTATTTAAAAAAGAGTATTCAAGTACTTGAAATATTCACCCAGAATTCCATATTTTGGAATTTAAAAGTATAATAAACAAGATCTAAAAATTACAACAAATGCTGACAATATAATGTGATTTTTTTTTCCATTAAGTGAAGATACATTAACAAATTATTCATACTTTAGCACAAATATCCAATTTCATGATTTGTTTCATGAAGAATTTACAGTTTTTATTAACAGGATCCTAAATAAAAGCTTACCCAAAATGGTCCAACTTGCACTCATTTTCCTAATACAAAAATTGAGTTAGTTTATGAGAAAGCAACTGATGCTGTTAACAGTCTTTAGAATTTATCTACTGTAAGTAGAGGCAACAACTATACTACTGAATAAAAGTACTAAGCTGAAGTTTCAGCATATGGCCTAACATGTACAGAAAATAAAAACAATCAAGTTACCACCAGAGACGAGACACCTGAAAGATGGGTTTTTCTTAAATGGCAAAGGACACCAAATATTGAAAAGTTGTTAGTGGAGATCTTGAAAATTAATTCAAAAGATATGGCTTACTAATTGTGCTAAACTGGCTGGAGAATTTGGCTGGAAGTTGTTTGTCTTGCTTGAAAGCATCAGGTGAGAGTGTGTTAGTCTTGGTGATGAAGTCATGGAGCAGTGGTGTGGTGAAACTGGGTTAACAAGATTCAAAGAGAAAAAAATGTGTGAAGATCACGTTAGTTACAGTGGACTGAAAAGTTAATTATGATTCATGATCACGTCTGTAACTTCTATATGCTTCACCACACGATATTAATAAAATCATTTCATGAATAATGAAAATAATATTAGTATTCATGAAATTATATCATAGTAGTCAATATCTACATGTAACAGGAATGGATACAGGTATAACAAAAAGACAACTATTAGAAGGTTATATGAAAAAAGTTATACTTGCCTGTTAGTGTGAATAAAAAACAAAGTTTAATCCTTCTCTGCGATATTATATTCATATATAACAGAATTAAAGACAGTGCATTCACTGGACATTTCATTCAATAACACACTTATTTTAATAACATTAATCTTTGAATTTTTTTGTTGATACAACATAGAATTGTTGGCTCTAACAATGACATTACAACCATAGTGATCACACAGTACGAAATAAACAGTTAGGAGTTATTAAACAGGTAACATTACTTGTTCAAGGAGTATTCCCCCAAGAAAAATTAATAAATGGGTTAACAAAACGCACAGCTTCTGTCATCACAGAAAAAAAGATGCTATTCTGTAACATACAACAGAGTGGAATAAAAGATAAGTTAGTGATGGAGCCAAAACAAGTAGAAATGAAAAATTACCAAATTACAAAAACAAGCACTAAACTGAGATGAAGAAACAAACTAGCAATATCTGGATTACACTAATCAAAAAACTAACCAATCACATAACAGGTTTCTTGACTAATAAACACCAAGAGTCAACCACACAAGTTTCTTCATTAACAAGATTCAAACTCTTCCCAGAAAATTTTTTTGTTTTTAGAAAGATTCAACATATGACCACACCATAATTACAGACACAAAAGTGATCCAAAACACTTTTCAACTTAAATTCTCAAGCAAATTGTCTGTATAATTTCACTTTACTCATTTTGTATTACATATACAAGTCTAAATTGTTTTACATCAATACAGTATTATACAGTGCCTTGAACAAGCATTCAGTCCTCTGCAAAGTTTCCACATTTGGTTGTGGTCCAAGATTGCAATCATGAAACTTTCAAATGGGATTTTATATTTAGTACCTACACAATCCACTCCAACCTGAGAAATCTAAAACAGACACTGATGTTATGTAAGTTAGATTTTTCAAAGAAAATTAGAATATTCTCAATTGCATAAATATTCAACCCCTTTGCTATGGCAAACCCTAAATCAGTTCAGGTGCAAAATATTAGTTTGAAAAGTCACAAGATTAGTGTAATAGTCTTTGTGTGTAATCAAAGTGGTTTAACTTGATTTCAGAGTAAATTCATCTGCACAAGCCACAATTTATGTAGAGATAAGACAAACCAACCATGAAGACCAAGAAGCTTCCCAAAGAAGTCAGGGATAAAGTAGTAGAGAAGCACAGATAAGAAGTAGATTGCAAGAACATTTCAATGTCACTTATTATCCCACTTTAAAAATGATTAATTCTAACTTTAAGAAGTGGAATTGCTATGAACGACCCATTCACTATCCAGATCAGAATACCCTTGCTGAGAAAGCAAGAAACTGGTCAGAGAGTCACTGTGAACCAAACAGTGACTTTGAAAGATTTGCGAAGTTCCATGTTTGAGGTGAAAGTCGGTGTTCATACTTTGACAATATCCCAATCCCTAAACACAGCTGGCCTGTGTGAGTGAGTGACAAGAAAGAAATTATTTCTGAAAAAGTCATCTTGTATCTCATAACAAGTTTGCAACAAAGCATATAAATGATACCACAAACATTAGATCTGATGCAACTCCAACACAGCACATCATCCAGTCCATAACATCCCAGTTTTTAAATATGATTGTGGCAGCATTACATCATGGAGATGATTCTTATAAGCATAGAATGGAAAGTTTGTCAAGACTGAGGGGAAAAACAGACAATACAAAGTATAAGGATATTATAAGAAGAAAACCTTGAGTCATCCAAGAATCTAAAACTGGATCAAAAATTCACATTTCAACAGGACAATTTCCCAAAGTGCAAGGACAAAGTCACATTGGAGTGATTTCAAAAGAATAAAGTGGCTGTCCTGATGCAGTCCAGTCAAAGTCCTGACATGAGTCGAATAAAATATTTATAGTGAGACTTGAAGAGAGCAGTCCATCAATGTTCCCCAACACATGTCAGAATTGAAACAACTTTGTCAGAAAGAATAGATAAAAAATTACACCATCCCATCTTAAAAGACTCAAGCAGCAATTACTGTCAAAGGTGCCTCCACCAAGTACTAAATTAGGGGGCTGAATACTTATGTAAACAGCACATATCAATTTATACATTTCATTGAAGGTTTTGCTGAAATTCAACCTCCTTCACACACAGCAGTGTTAAGTTTGACCATTAGCATTTTAAATACAAACAGCTTCATTAAAAAATGTGTTTACCATATTTGTATTTCCTAAAATATGACATAATTTGTAGGAAGTGAATATTTCTGCAAGGCACTATAAATGTTGGACTAAAATAATAGAATAAATTACTGTTTATGGTTTACATTTATAAAACAAAATAAAACTGTTTTTCAATGATAGTTAAATGTACAAGGAATATTTATATAATTTGGAATTAGTTCACAATATAGAAGAAAATGTTTTCAATACTGATGTATAGCACTGTATTAGCTTAATGAAATATAGAGAAATCAATAAATTTAAACTATAATACACAACAGAATCTTGAAAAGTGACTTTTTGAAAAATTCATATTCATAAAATACAATTGCCCTAATTATTAAATTAAAACTCCAATTACTAAATAAATACATTTAAAAAACTTGATAATGTTTGTGCTGAAAATAGAAAATGTTGACTAGAAAAAAATACTGAAAAAGTCAGTTGCTGTCATAGTTAAAAGCCTTTATGATAACCTATTTGAATTATAACATGCTTTAAGTATACATTAAACACTACTTAGTTTTATCCTATATTTCAGTTGCCAATGTGCTACCATCTTTAGGGAAATCACGAGAAGAACTGTATGCCATGGCAGGATATACGATTCAATCTTTGGTATCTTGGTTTATGCCAGTTTATCATCACTCAATTAATTTAATAGATTCCTTTTACTTTTCTTATTCTCATATCTGTTTATATTCCATTATTTTTATATTATACATTCCATTTTATTCAACAGCAATCTTTTTCAATGTAAAAAACAATAATATAAAAACTGTGGCATTACAGAGCTTTGGATAGCCGTTATACTCATAGTTTTAATATACTTTATACTTCCAGTGGCCTTGGACACAGAGAAATATTACTAAATCTTATTTCCTTTTAAAGAAAATGAAGATAAACACAAAGAAAAAAGTATAAGGAAAATACAGACACACTGATACATTACCATGTGTCAAAAGCTTTTCTGACAACATAAAGAGGTGGGTAAACAGTGTAAAACTTGAATAGTGTTCATGAATAAACAATATTAATAAACTGTAGAGGAAACAATGATGGATATCCAATCAAAACTATAAAGTGCATAACTAAATCTCCAACACAGAAACAGATGTGGCCCAAAACTGCTTATCTCCCACTATGCTTCACATTGTTCTTTCTTTAATGTTACTTTAATTAATAGTACTAATTAGATTGTTCAAGATATTTAGTTTTATTCTTTTAATTTTCCCATGTTTTCCATGTAGAGATCGTTTTCCTTTAATGAGTTTGGCATATGGATTTAGGTCTAACCAAGCCTTACAACATTATACTGGGTTGAGAACCATAAATTTCCTAAAGAGTAAGAGTACCCAGTTGATAAAACAATGCATTCTGGTCTGGTTTGAATTTTGATAAACGTGACACAAAGGCAAGCCACCCCCAGTTTAGCAGTGTAAGACTAAAAGGAAGGAAGGCAGTTAGTAACCACCACCCACCACCAACTCATAGGCTACTCTTTTACCAAGGAATAGTGGGATAGATTGTCACAACTGAAAGAGTGAGCATATTTAATGGGATGGAGATTCAAACTCATAACCAGCAGATTAGGAGTCGAGCAACCTAACAGCCTGGTTAGGACAAGCCATGCCCCCAGTGCATTCTGATCTTTACAGAAATGTAAGGAAAGTATATTTACTTAACTATACTCATTAACAGGTAGACCACTCCTTTTGATCTCAGAAGAGACATTGCTCTGATTGGGAATTAATAATTTACCATATTATTTTCTCTGTATTCAAATGCACTCTGTAATTAATTTAAATTGCCAAAATATTGTACTAAACATTGTACCATGAAAAAAAGGATAAATAGTTCTATACTAAATTAATGTAATCAAAGAAAAAGTTCACATCAGTAATCTTGCACACAAATATGAAAAAACACCTTTAAAAATCTAATGTTCTTCACAGCAACAGTACAATACAACTTATTCTGAGAGAGACAAATTAATCAATAAAGGCTAATGTTTTGATACAGTAATCATACCAATGAAAACAATATACCACATAGTATACTCACAACTGTATACCAACTGGTATTGAACTGTTACAGCCTTATATTAATGATATTCATGTTATATATATATGTAGAAAAGGTACAAGTCTTTTAGAAAATAAATCTCTAGGAACTGTTTAATTGAATGTCTATTTACACCTGAAGTCAGGTAGGGTTGAAGCAGACAATGCAAAGGAATACACCTGAAGAATCTCAGAAAAGCATAAATGCACCTGCTAATGGATGATTTCACCTTCAATATTATAGAATAATTAATACAAAAAACTAGCGCAAATAAAAAGGCTTAAAAATGTAAAGCAGAAAAACCAGTAACATAGCTGTTGATTATCAAACAAGAAGGACCTTTTAATGTGAATAAATTTAAAGACAACCTCTTCCAATGGTTGAATTTTCTATAAAAAAAGTCAAAGTGGATGATCAGTAGAAGTAGTAAAACATTCAGTAAAACTATTCTTCTGTCAAACTAAAAGCCAAGCTGGCAAACTTTGAAATTGCAAAGGCTAAGTGCAATAAAAATACCTCTAGGAATTCAAATGTGCTGTTGTTATTATGTGCACCAACAGATAAATAGTTATGGATAGTATATGTAAAACAATAATAACAGTAAATCTAAATTATCAGTCTCAAATATTTTATTTTAATAAACTACTACCATTAATATGTTTGTATATGTTACACTAACTTAGAGAGAAATAATAAACCCAATTTTCTTACCAATATAATACATGCAGTTTCAGTATATCATTTTGATTATACAACTGTATACAATTATAGAAGGCATAATATATGGTGTTAAAATACATGTCTACTCTACAGACCATAACTGTGAATTTTACTCCCTTAGATAGGTTGAGAGGTGATAGCCAGCACAAAGAATGAAATTGCCTTTTAACCCAGTACAGCATAGTAAAGACAAATCAAAAACTGAAGTATCTATTGTAAATGCATACACTACTATCGGAGAGCTCAGTATGAAGTTAAATCTGTATGACAGTGTATAAATAACTGCTGCAGCTACAAAAGATTTGTATCACAACCAGAGCAATTCTGAGAATATACAAGTGCTGTTTCTCTTTACTGTTGCTTTTATTTTAATTAAAGTTTAAAAACTATTTTTAAAGCAAAATTTTTCACTGAATTTTTTTCAATTTATAATATTTTGACAATATAAGCTCCTAAATCAAGTGTTCCAGACACTTTTTTCAACTTCTTAGGATGGTTCACTGGTATAGGCATGGAGCTGTTTTATAATATTTTCCATTGCACAGAACATTTTCATCATTGCCTAAATACAAGGTACAATTTATACTCAAAACATCCAAATCTGGTAGTTACTATAAGGCACAACACTGGCTCTTCCAAACTGGTAAACCTCCTCAGTGATATTGGGCCCCCACAAGAAAAGAAATGCCTTGATCATCACACAGCTCTTGCAGTGGGGCACAATGAGAAGAATTCTACTTTTTTCAGGAGTCAGAAACAAGAGCAGCATTTACTTTGGTATCTTATAAAGATGGCTTTTAGGAATAAACTGTCTCACAGAAGCACAAACCATAAGATAAATGGCAAATTTGTTCAGACTGACTGATAATTGGGAAATTCCAACAAAAAAATATAAATTTCCAACACTGGAAGATCACTTAAAGAACTGTCTTCAACTCTGCTTATACCACATACAGGACCTAAAAACCAGCTCTACGGAAGTTTTAAATGTTATAAGAGCCTATTATAGGCCGAATAAATGAAATGTATAACAAAATGTAGTCAAATGATCTTAATTTCACAAAATCATAAATAGCACAATTAAAATAACTACAACAATCTTAAAATACCCCATTCACCTGAAAGATGGACATGTACATGCCACATATTGTTACACTTACAATCACAATATAAAAGATTATATTATTAAACTATTATTATTTCTTTTGCCATTGTTTTTAATATAGTATTCACACATATATAATTGTGTTTGTTACTTTGATAAATAAATTCATTTTTTGATGGGAAATTACAACTTTTATTTTCTCCCATCATGCAATTCCATCTCACAAATGGTGAACTTCTGTAATGTAGTAAGCTTTTAAATATATAGTCATTTTTAAACAATGAAAAATGACCTGCCTTTTCAAATAGATGTTTACAGTAAAACCCTTCATTCAAGTAAATGTAATATGCTGCATTTGTTCTCACAAACCTACCACAGCCTTTACTAACTCAATGAACTGGTTTTGACTATCTTCTTACAGACCAGGTGCCTCTGTGATGCAGTGTTCATTATCTCCCAGTAATAAGTGTTAGTCCTGTTGTAGATAAAACTGCAAAGAAATTCTTACATGCTCTGGCATAATAGCAAACAAATTTTAACATACTATTTAATATCAGGTCATTTATGCCAAAACAAGAGTGATGAGGTGGTTAGATGAACAGCTCTATTTTGCAATGACCTACTTGGCATTGCTTGGAAAATGGTGTACGCAAGTGAAGTCACTTCTGTTCAAGTCCAAAATTATTGTTGAAAAGACATCAAGGGAGTGATGAGTGGGTATCACTACAATCATAACATGTGCCCACAAATTACAGTATGAAGCAGTGAAACATCTTCAGTTTCAACTTTTTATGTATAAAGAAAAAGAAAAGGAGATTTATTACAACTAGCTGCAATTCAAGATTGGCCACTTTCCAACTGAACATTTTACATATTACACAAAATATGCAAACTTTCTCAGCTTAATTCAGAAATATTAGAAATTCATGGAAAAGAATAATAAGTTCAATAAAGCATTTTGCCTTGAAGTTGAGGGTAAATATCTTCTACCATTTCAGTGAACAAAGACAAAGGAATTTGTTGCTACACTTAGCAGCTCCAAAATTTATGTTACTATGGTGCTTTTCTAATAATTGCATAAACTATACCAAAATATAGTTCCTGCTATAACTAGAGATGCAGTGTTTTGCCAAAACTCACCCTTTAGTTCATCAACTGTTCATGGACGGAAAAACTTGTTTCTAAAAACAAGATAGATCATAGAGAAAAATGGACCAGTCGGTTTTAAATATCAATGAGAATAAGGTAAAAACTAAGATAAAGCAATTTGATTCAGGTCAAGAAAAGTGATGTACAATTTGGCAGTAAACACAGAAACTGTAGAGGGGAATGCTGTGTGCAGCCACCAAATCACAACAACCAATGGCAGAGTCCACAGAGGCACCTGATTTTGAACCATCCATATAAATGGCAATGAAAAGATAGTTCTAAAGATGTTTGGCAAATAGAAGATGATAATACCAATCAGGAGTATCCACCTTCTTCAGATGACTCAAAGAAAAGTCACACTTGGGGATGGTTATAAGCCACAATGGGATAGGCTGACCTGTGGAGACAGCAACATCATGCTCTTTGCCACCATAACAAGCATGTGTTAAAGAACCACGACTTGATATCTTCAAGTGATCAAACATCTAAGTAGGTTGGGAATGTATGGCCATACCTTACATGATGATGTAAATGTCAAAATCA
The DNA here is from genome assembly GCA_011833715.1 of Carcinoscorpius rotundicauda. NCBI lineage: Eukaryota > Metazoa > Arthropoda > Merostomata > Xiphosura > Limulidae > Carcinoscorpius > Carcinoscorpius rotundicauda. Next base: position 22,739,054 of record CM022405.1, on the reverse strand, counting down.
GAACATTAGTAGACATCATAATTCTGTCTTTGTGAGTGAATATTCGATGCACTGCAAAAATGCCTTGGCTGGAAAAATCATTGAGGATCTCCAACTCAGGAATATTCTTCAAGTCCCTCTCAACAATAATTCTTCTTGAAGAATTCAGAGTAGCATGGGAAGAAATCTTGATGGGTATATTCCCAATATTCTTCAAACTCAAATAGTTTGGTGTATTGTGATGATGACATTTTCACCAAGATGTCTCATGAGCAGACTACTTTTTAACATTAAAGTAATAAAAGATTTAAAAATTAAAAATAAAGAATAATGAGTAATTTACATTTAGACCATATTCATCAGAAGGGTATTAAAAAAATACAGAAGATGGAAGACCTAAGTGAGGATCAGACTGTACCTTGTTTTATATTTCCTTTAAAGTCAAGAACATCACACTCACATAATTTTTTACTCAGGATATGTTTTGATTTCAGTTTATTCATATACATTGATTATAATGTATTTTAATTAAGTTTTGAATGTAACACTCCAAAAGATCATGATATGCACATTTTTCACCTTTTATCAACATTCTCCTTCTGTAAAAAGTTTCTTTACTTCTAATATCACATTTTTATTCTTATTTTTCACAAGTGTATGTACACCAGCCCGTAGATAATTACTGAGAATATCTTAATAAATTGAACAGACAATCTTTTGAAAGCAAGTTTTTGGTTAAAAAAAACTTCATATTAAAAAAGAAACTTTCACAAGATTTTTCTTTGAATTGTTCTAGGCTCATAGAGATATTTAATCCTATCCTTAAAATAACAAGCAAATTTGTTACTAACTTATTAGATAAATGTCTCAAAGTAATTCTATGTGGTTTTGTGTGTTTTCACAATATGTTAAAACTATAAAAACTTTAGTTACAAAACTTGACTAATAATTATTTATTATTTCATTTGTGATAAGTAACAATTTTGCTTGTTAGCAACCATTACTAAAGGTTGCTTGAAAAGACAAAAGTACAACCAACCTTGGCCAAATTTTATGAGAGAGATCCAGTTCGTGTGTATGGATGTTCTCTAATTCCCAAGAGTCTTCGCTGCTTTGCTACAGCACCTATTGTGCACATACAGCACAAAATAGAGATAATACATATTTCAGGTTAATTAGCAAACTATTCTTAATAAGAAATGTGTTGTGTTTACATGAAATTAGTTTTCAAGTTATGAATATCTGAAACACTGCAGTTTGGTTACTCAAATTCTCTGACCTTTCTGAGAATTATGCTTTTCCAAAAAAAAGAAAAAAACAGATACACATTAGTTACCATGTTAATAGTAAATATATTTCTACTCTCAGTAATATACATTCAACTAGTGCACATTTGAAGTGTAATTCTTGTACACAAATATCTACACATTTTGTAAAACTTTAAACTTTTTAAAGGACAGAGCTATGAAAAGTTCATTGTTTACAATGGCTGTAAAACACCACCCATTTCCACTGTACACACTGATTTCCTTATGAAAACAACTGAGGTGTTTCATTTCTTTTTAGACTTAAGTGCCCTTTACTGAGATTCAAAACTCTTCTTAAACCTAACAGGTTATTATATGACAAAATCTTGATCTTAAGTAATAGCAGCACTAATGTTACATAAAATAAATTTAAAACCCGAATATAATGTACATGTATGATATAAATATTTGAAAAATACAGAAAATTGTGGAATGAGAAAAAGATTTTTAATCATAAAGTAATTTACAAAATATTGAGACTTCACAACCACATTTTATTTCATTTTACAAAATACCAGATGTAGTATATTTTGTAAGTACCCAAAATAATATAAATCAATATGAACACAGTATTAAAGAAAACTTGAGACTGTCATACCAAACAAACTGTTAGCAAACAAATGAAAGTTTTCTAATAAAAGATTAACATCTCAATATCAATTCACTGAAAAAAAAAGTGAAGTAAAAGTAATTCAAGTTCAAATCAGTTTCATACAAGATGGTGCAAAAGTAACCTAAGTTCACAACATATGCAAGTCCTTAATAATATATCTGTGTCCTCTTCATGTTTCAGTCTGTTTTTCTACAATAATTGGTTGCTGTTATTAATATTCCAAAAATGAGTGGAAATGATTCTGTTGTGAGGAAACTCTGAATTAAGACAGCTGCAGGTTGCAACAGCATTTGAGGTACTCTGTGGGGCAGGTGAAGAATTGATCCTCAGTCTCACTTAAGCATTGGTCAATTGCCCACCAAGTTTTAAATAACAGGTTCTATAACCACTTGTAAATAAGTGTAAGAGATACTACAGTAACAAAGGAGGATCTTTTGAACACAGTGGTAGAATGAATGTCTTTCACTGCATGAAAAATGAAAATGCACCTAAGAATCTTGTTTTAAATTATTCAGTAATATAATATAATCCATTTTAGGCTACTATGTATCTCACACGTTGATAAAAGAATTTTTTTTCAAAATTTTGAAGTAATTAATTCATAACATATGAGGAACTAAAAAAAAATATTTTATCTTGATGTTTTTGATAAGAGGCAACATTTTATATTCATGGTGAAACAAACCACCATGTTCATCTATTTTTCATCAAAAGATCCTTTTTTGAATAAAACTACTTTGTTCTTTTGCAGAAGCATGTTGTCCCAGCATGATAATGCATTGACCCACTCCACATTAAATACCAAGCAATACGGTGTGTAATTGCTTATCTGATAGATGGACACAGCATCATGTACCAGTAGCACAGCCGGCATGCTCTTCAGATCTTATATTATTATTATTTTTGCTATTTTGAAAATAAATATTTGTTTTTTGTCACATATGCACTTAGCCTGGAGAATCACACAATATGTAAAACTGTATGTGTTAAAGAAAAGTGGATTACATCCTGAAAAAATAACAGGTTATGACTTAAAAAGAAAAAAATACTGCAATGCACAAAATTTGTATTTTCTTGTATTTATGATAAAAATGTCACAAAACATAGTACATTTGTATTCTGTTAAAACACTTAATTTTCACAAGTTAAGTTCTAGAAACTGTCACTCTCTTAAACTTAAAACAATTCAACTTGTTGGTATAGAATATATTTTAATTAGTTGAACTTGCACTAATTCCTTTAAAAGAGAATGTTAATAGCATTATCACTTTGAAACAAACTATCACACACCTTTTCTTATTCTAACATGCTATACATACCTTTAATATCCCCCCCTTTTATAAACTCATCATTAGCTCCAATACAGATTTTTACTTATTACAAATTACTACTTCCAAAATACAAAAGACTTTTTGGTACCCTTAACCACTACTACTGGCCAATATTCTGAATCATGTATAATTAATACTGCACATAGAAACTGTAATGATAAATTCAATACAGAAAAGTAACAACCAAATCAAGATATTGCTATATGTCATAAATTATCATGTATAATACATGGGATCGAAAAGAAAGTTACTTCTAAGAATGACAATGTGTAAGAAACAGTTTAAAGCTGTTGTTACAGTATATGACACATTTGACCTTACTATAAAAATTAATTCAAGAAACCAGAGTGATCACATGAAAGAGAGAAGGATATTTTCATTAATTAGTATTCTTTCTTACTTACCAATCATGTGAAGTGTTTGTAAAAATAAATATTTTGTTAACAACTAAAAAGAAGTAGGTAACTGCCTCAGACAGGTCACGCAGACTGAATACACTGCTTTGTGCCACTAGCACTAGCATATGTTGTAAAACTGTGAGATAAAGTAAATATCTGCTAGCCGTAGTGACTCAGTATTCAGAACTAACAAGCACTTAACCAAGTATTTGCTACTGTTTGTAGCATTCTTACATTTTGTACCTGCTTCCATCAGCAGCAAATAATAGTGAAATACGGTTTATTTTGAAAGCCGTTTTAAAGTAAATATTACACTTCTGGCAATCAAACTGAACCTAATTTTTCATATTCACACCATTAAGAATACTTGTACAGGTTTTTGTTTTTTCTTTTTATTGCTGGACAAAAGTTGATAGTAATGAAAATTTTCTAAACAACTTTACATGGATCTAGAATCAAAAGTAGGCCAAAGCAGTAAAAAGAACAATAAGCAAGAATATTTTATGCACAAATGAAAAAATTATGTAAACAAATAAAGCCCACACAAGTATTATTTCTTCTTTCCCTTTTTTATTTGAGCTACAAAACTATTACTTTTATTGCCCAGACCATCTCAAAAAAAATGTTTAGATACTGACTGGTATTAAAAGATGTGTTAAATAAGCAGAAAAGTTACCTAGAATAGAAAAAACAAAGATAAACATACTGAAAATTTCTTGTAAGCTTTACTGAAAATGTTTTTTATCCTAATTAAATAAGAAAGAACAACAAACAACTCAGTAATTACCTAGTAGGTTATTAATATTTAAAGTATAGAAAGTAAAATCTGGGGTAGCAGCTAAAATAAAACACTTGTTTAAAAGTCAAAGTTTTGCAAAATTATCAAAACTTGTATTATTACTTAGTGTTATTCATGACTATTCTTTCAACTATAATGCTTTACTAAGAAATATTTTCATTTTTTCTTGTAATACCAATCAGATTTTATATTGTTAAAAACTGACATTCAGCAAAAAAAAACAACAACCAATCACCCTTCTTTCATTCTAAGTTGTATTAAGAACTATATTAACCAATATTGAGAATAGCCAACATTTTTATCAAAGAAAAATATAGAATAACATTTTAAACACAAGCATTTTCCAGCTGTCTAATAGTGCACACTCTATTGTTTGATTAAGCAAAGTAATTACAATGGTTCAAACCTGAAAAATACAGCAACAGGAGTACCATGAACCAAAGTGCACACCATGCCAGGTTGGCACTTTCATTGTATTACAGATACATCCAAACAATGTAATTACTTCTGGTATATAGGAAAACAATAACATTTCCTTGTGCTTAACACATGATAAATCTATTAGAGATATTGTTTCTTGTCAAAAGAATATCGTCTAGCATATACTTTAGAATATCAGTGAAGAGGAAAGCATACCAGAAATTAATTCAAAGTTTATCAATATGTTAAAATGAGCACTGGATAGTCTGCTTAATGTTAAAATAAATCTCATCTACATGACCTCCACAAAAAACTAATTTCTCAAACACCTTCAAACATAATTAACAACCAAAACATCAGACATTCAAATAGTAACTAAAGAAAAGCCAATACCTCCTGTATCAGTCAACATTTCATCTAGGACTAATTCTTTCATAAACAGCTATGAAAACTATATAAAGCACTGAAGACAGAAATATAAAACTTATTCCTCAGAAATATTATTCACCAAAAGTACAATTAAAAAAAGGCAAAGTTAATTAGAACTACCATTCAGTTTTCCAGCATTTTGTTATGGTTTTTGTATAAAAGTTTTTGACTTATTATTTCTTTTTCTTTATGCCACATTAATTCCCCTACATTACAGCAAAGCTCAGAAAATTAACTAAAAAACACTCATACATATTGTGTAAGCAAGCAACTGTTTCGAAAAAACCTAGAAATTAGGACTGTTTATGGAAAGCCTGAAGTTTGGATACATTGCTCCTTGACAAATATTTGGCATGTTTTTACAGAGTATACTTAATGCTTACTCAATGTGCCTTGACTTTCTTGAAAACTATGCATGGTCAACTTTCCTAATTCTTGCAATAACAGTTGCTATAACAGACAACAAAAAATTTAAAACATGCATCCAAGACCAATTAGAGAATAATATCTGACTGCTAAATTCTAACTTTTCCAATTCTTGAGAATGCATCCTTAAAACAAAGTGTAATGTTGCATTTCATACAAAAACAATAAATTTATTTTTTCTTTGCTTCTTTCTACCATAAATTATGAATGGTATGTAACCTGACTTAAGACAATTGGCAATTCAGCTATGACTGCCTAATGAATCTTACTGTATATAATACTATAGATTTTCCACAGTATTATATCTTTTATCATAAATTTAACATGTAAATCTAGAAATATATTTTTTTTTGAAAATATTAGTTACCTACCTCATTCAAAATACCAGCAAATACTTCTAGAATGTACACAACTCAACCAGGTACTTCTAACCACCTCAGAAACATTAATCTCATAAATGTCTAAATAGTATTATAGATCATTTAAAATACTTAATATATCAACATACAATGTGAACAAAATTAACTAATAATAAAACAACAGCAAAATAAATACAATTTTCTCAAGTCACAAACCTTGTTGACCTGTTATAAAATATATAAATTTAAAAATATATCCCCCAAAAAAGTACTAGAGAGAAGCTCAATTATGCTTGTGGAAAAAAAACAAACTTATCTTCAGAACAACAACAATGAAACATAACAGTGAAAACCATGCATAAATCTCTAATAAAGATAGTAAAATAATCTTGAAAAAAAATGTTGTCCATCAAAAGTTTCAACATAAATATGATTATTTTAACTTAAAGAAAATTACTGTACTAAAATACTTGTCAACCAAACAACCCACCACCAGCAGAATGGTCAAGCCCTGGATACTGTGCTAAGAAGGGTGATGTAAGTGCAGCATACTGATAATCTGTGTAAGGAGAGTAAATGAGGCCTCCACCTGCAGGATTGATAAGTTGTGTAGGAACACTTCCATTCACCAAAGAATTAGATGTTGGCACCGGATGTCGAGTAGAAAGGATTAAAGGTGCTCCAATTGGATTCGGCACACGAAGAGGAGATCCCAATGTGATTGGTGGAGCCATTAACTGAGTAATTTCTGACTCTGAAATAAATAAATCCATTGAGCTATCAACAGAAATAAAACAAGCGCAATTTTCTTTCTTTAATATTACAGTCACTATTACATGTCTGATAAACAATGTTTCACCTAATTATCTAGTTTTCAGCAAACATAGTAACACAAAAAAGTTAGTTTCTACTATCCTAAGAGGTTATATAAAATAAAAATGCAAAATATTAAAGGAACAATACCTACATCTTAGAAATAAAGACCTTTTACTATAGTGACATTTTACCATATAGAATTAGATAATAAAATGTCATTTTATGTTAAAAAAACAAGCAAATGTACTAATTGAAGTTTATATCAGGTCTCTAATATATTTCTTAAATCCTAATGACTTATTTATTCTAATGCATACTGGTCAGATCTCATGTTCCTTAAAATATGCAGTATTCATGTCTAGAAACTGAACTAGTTTTTGTCTTAAAATATGTTCATAACTTGTCCTCTGGTAACAAGCATCAGCCAGAAAGAAACACATATTAATCTGTAAATGTTTTTTTAGTACCTAACTGATTAAACACATTATACTCAGAACTGTAACTGTGGTACAACATCACTTTTATTAATAAATGAAAAACAATTTCATTAATAAAATGCTTCCAATTATTATGCTTTTTCTGTATATTAAACTTACGGATACTTTTACTTTACAGATAACAGTTTTTAAACTAATACAAGTGCATACTATTCATTTTGTACAGTAACTTCCTATACAACTTAAATCAGAATCTAAAGTAAATGCACACTTTTTTTGAACATACTGTCTGCTAGTTAAAGATTTTCATAAAATGGGTTATTAGAATATTACGTATAATAATAAAAGGGTATATACAGAACTGAGTTCATTACATAATAATGATTTTAAAATCTATAAATCATTTTTATTCACTTGAACCTAAGTATAAAGCCACATAATGGCAAACCTGTATTCTGCCCAAAACAGGAACTGAAACCCATTTTACATCATCATGTCTTCAGACTTACCACTGAAGGTGTAATTAAGCAAGTCACATGACAAGAACAGTTGACACAGTTGTTGTGGAATGGCATATATCAGACATGTTTTGCCATTGATTGAAATTTTACATGTAAGGTGACAGCACCAGAAACTGGTTGCTTTTTGGAGACATATGGATCAGCCCCTTCTAATACAAGATATTCATACATGCAAATTTCATGTGTTCAGATTGGAGACTATGAATTTCCAAAATTGAAATATTCCTTGTACTTATGGAATTGGAAAACAAAGTAATATAAACCAACTTGGAGCATCAGAACAATCCTGAAAGAGACCTGCAACAAGTACTCCTAATGGTGGTAGGCAGTTTGGCATATTGCTGAAGGGGATAATCTATAAACACAAGGGACATTTGCAAAAGCCATTCATGTGCCTCATGCAACAGTACACAACCTAATCAAGAAAGAACCCTTACCTGTAAGCAAGGTAAACAGGGTATGAGTTTATAAAAAGGAAGACTTCTAGTCTAACTTCCTATTCAACCATCAAATACCTCATGCAGGTTAGGAATGAAAGAAACATATCAGTCAAGTCACTAGATGCAATGCCTATGGATGTCTGTACCAATGAACTGTTGAAATATGTTGGAAAACAGTCATTCATATATCAAGTACATAACAGAATGCAGGAAGGCAAAGGAGTGGGCATTATATATGACAGCTTTACTCAATGGAAATCATACTGTAAGATACAAAGTAATCAGGCAGAGCACAACTAGACATGAATTGTAATAACAAAGGCTCTAAAACAGTTTTAAAATAATATACTTAACCTTTTTATTTACATAAATATGCACAAAATTTTACTATGTAAGTGCTTACCAAAGTACAATTTATAATGATGAAACATTAGATTTTCTTACAATTCAATAATTTGTATATAGTGCTACTTATTTCCTTGTCCTTTAAACTTTACAGGAGGTATAAAATTTTCCACAAAGCTGATCAAAATACCATGTCATTTATATGATGTGCACTCCATAACTTTAATTTCTGATACACAGTCAACCTTCTTTGATACATTCAAAATACATATAGATATAACTAAAAAAACTTTTTATATTCTGCAAGACTACACTCCATAAGCATGGTTTCATTTTCTGTTAATTTTATATCACCCATGTGATAGACAACTCTATATAATGATTAATTAAATTTACATATACATGCATGTTTTTCTCATATGTCCTGTATTAACGTTTTAACGAATTATTAAATCATTTTACATACTTATATTACAATTTTATCATTCCAATATTTTCATAAGCATTTCCTCATGAAAGTTAACAGATGAAAAAAAACTTCAGTCATAAAATTTTGTCTGCATTTTTTTCAGATGTGATCAATAACACGGCGTGTTCCAACTGTTTTATGAAATCATGACAACAGACAACTGAGCAGTTTCCAAATTCTTGAAAGCATCTTAAATTGTGTATCAAAAATTTCTCAGTACAATACATTTATGCAATTTCCCATATTTTAATACTTTTATATTTAACATGATACAAATCAAACTTGAAATTAATTGGATATCAATATTGTCTACAAAAATAACTTTTTTATAAAGCCTTAAAAAATTAGTTACAAGAAACATGAAATGTGCATTCATTGAAAATATGGAAACATACAAAAACACTCGCAATACAAATAGTATTGTTTATTCGCAGTCTTTGCAGCCTGAATTAACACAATGTACTGCAGGTGCTTCCACACTACCAAATCATTTTGACTCATATAACAGTAGCAGTACTTGGTTGAAATCACTTTGTCTGGACTAATAATGAGTAACGAGTGACAGCATTCCTACATAGTTTATCTAAAAGTATCCGAGGAATATTCCTGTACCAGTTTTATTCTTTACAGCTTCCATGAAGCTCCAAAAACCTAAAATACTGTTAGCAGTAGGTTTTTATTGGTCACCGAATATAATTGGGTGTTCCATTCTCTTTCTCGTGTTTCAAGTTGCATTATATTGCAGTAACTGTTTATATAGTCATTCTTTTAAAATATGAATTGCATTCTAACAAGGCACATTTGTGAATGGATGACAAATTATTAGGATATGACTACACTTCACTGAAACGCAATCCATATTAGTACTCTATCCTTCCTAGCTTCACTGTTACCACAATATCATTGTTCATTGTTTCAGGTATTTTATTACTTGGCAAAAAATAAACAAGTCTTGTTACTGGTAGTTAAAATCCAACTGTTTGTGTACAGCATTATCACTTCTACAACTATCAATCCCTCATGCTTTATGTGCTCATTTTTTTTCTCTAATAGTTTTTTCTACAAGGTTTTTTTTTTCACAGCAATATATACTTTGAGATCACACTAACCAACTTCTTATGCAGTTTTAGTTATCACTATATGCTTCACATCCAGATCCCTAAAAAATTTGTTTTTACTTACTGGAAAACCTTATAATGGTGGGAAGTGAACCCACTGGTAGATATTTGACATCAGCATCAATAAGTTTGGATTTCCCACCAAATCCAGGTCCTTTAGAATCAGCAAACAGTTTCTGTTCCCTACTGAATGTCTTTCAAAAGCAACATGAAGTTGGGTTGCAACCTTTCTCACTGAATATTTTTCCTCTGATAAAATTTCCACAAACTGAAGCAGTTCTTTACTGTATTTCAATTCTGGGTGCTATAACTTTCATTATGTGTGTATCTGTAGCTACCACTGCTACAATGTAACTTAATATGGCTTTTACACTGGGTATATGATGCTCTATGGTGGTAACTGACTACCTAAGTGATGGCCATTGAGATCTGTACATATGATATGGTTCATTTATAATCCACAACAACAGAACAGGTAAATTGTGCATATACAATTCTTATTATGCTCCGATGATCATTTCTGACCATATATCATTAGTTTTTCTGATGAAGAAAGTCTAACAAAAGACCTATTGTCATTTTAAGGATTTTAACCTATTCAACTTATGCATTTTACTGTCACATCATACATAAGTGCCACAAAATAATAATTTTGTAGTAGTCAAAGTTGATTGAATTGTCTATACTATGTGGAAGAAACAAGTACAACAGTTTAGAATTCTACATATTTTACAATACACAAAAAAATACAAATACAGAACATGTATATGAAGTTACTTCTCATTTAATTTTGAAAATTTTGACCAAAATTTAAAACATCTATTAATTTGAATAATTTATTTTACTCTGAAACAGAAGATTTTGATATATTTGACTTTAAATACAAAAGTTACTAATAAAAAATGACAACAAAATATATGGGTTTAATTAATTCTGTGATCTGTATCATCAGCGCAATATGGCATCAACAGTTCTTAATCCTCCTAGATTAAATCAAACAAATTAAAATGGTTCAAGGATGATGAGTAACTGATTAGAAAAACTCCAAACTGTTAAAAAAAATATTTTACCACATATTTACAGTTGTTAATAATACTTGTCCCAAATCACAAAAAACATTTTCCTACATCAAATCACTAGTCATCTCATTAACACATAATTTTGACTTGAAAAGTGAAACCAGTATACATTGTAATAACAGTCCACGTTTTTTAAAGTAATGTTTTACTGCAATATCTCACCAAGACACTTATTTTTAATTTTAAACTTATACATGCGATACTAAAACTGATATAACCACTGCAGTAAAAGTTCAGTTAATTTAAGTGAATAAAAAGAAATAAAACTAGTGTAATTACTGTGGTTAAATAATAAAATGAATGAACCTTACTAGTAACTTTAGTCCCACTCTCTCTGTATGTTCCTCTGATGATGGCTAGCTCCATAAGTTGTCTTTTCTTTAATTCATCCTCTCCTTCAGTCTGAATGTTCAATTGAAACATTAACAATCAGGATTATAAAACAATTACAATCTTCAAATTATTTTTATATTATTATCTCCTCTTATAATTAAACTGAACTTAAACTAATTGCATATTTTATACACATGCACACATCAAGTCATGCAAATCCAATAACAAACATCATTAAAGTACAATTAACCACTTAACACCTGTGAAATAACATTTATGTACTGAATTATTCTTGAAAAACAATTCTAAATACTAATCAAGGTAGAACTGGAAACTCTCTATTAATAATCAATAACAATTGTTTATTTAATGTCAATAATAAATAAAAAATTCCATGCTTTATCATTATTATTATTATGAAAGGTTTAGTACGCTTTGGTTTTGGCATAATTACATTCTTAAACAAAAACACAAAAATGCAGAGAAAGATCAAAACTAACCACTGGAATTAGAAGTTTCTTTACTTCATTCTTCGCATGTTCAAGTTTTAGAGTGGCTCGATTTCGAGTATCCTCTACTTGGATTAGAACATGTAGATCTTCACTAAGGTGTTCACAGTTGGGTTTTCCTTTAGACTGTTCTTCCTATTCAACAAGTGGACAGAAACTAGATACATCACACAATTATCACATAACATATATGTATCAATAAGCAAAATTAACAAGTTTTTTTTTTATAACTTATTACAGTGGATTTCAGGACAACTTACTTCAGTTTAAGGGATGCTCGATGTAAATCGTTGACTTTTTCATTAATAACAACAACACAAGTTAATATAAAACTATTTCATGTGCTTTCAATAACATGTTTAAATGGTTCACCTCTTGATCAAATTAACCAGAAAAGTATATAATAATTGAAGTTTATAATGTTTTGGTTAGGGCAAATGTAAAGTTATAAAAGCAACATCTACTGCCATAAAGTAAGGCCAATCATCCCTTTGAGATTTATACAGTAATGTGAAAAAGTTAGGACAACCTATGAAAGCCTGTGTAACATTTTTGGATATATAGATATTTAAACTCAATTTCAACAATACTGAGAGATTATAGCAATATAACTAAACAATTAAAACTGAAGAAACAACTTTTAAAGGTCTTCTGTAAATGTAATTCTACAAAAATGCATATTCTAACTGAGGAAAAAATTAGGACACCCTACCCCTAATAGCTGGTTTTAACCCTTTTGGCTGAAATAATTGCAGTGAGATTGCTTCTTGTAGCCATCTACCAGTCTCTGACATCGGTATGTAGAAACTTTGCCCCACTCCTCAATACAGCATTCTGTGAGACATTTGAGGGGTTTCTTGCATGTATAGCCTGTTTCAAGTCACCCCACAGCATCTCAATGGGATTAAGATCTGGGCTTTGATTCAGCCATTCCAGGACTCTCCATTTCTTAGTTTTCAACCAGTCCTTGGTAAATTTACTGGTATATTTTGGGTCAATTGTTGAGTTGCAGGGTCCAGTTACACTTCAGCTTTAATTTTCTTACAGATGGACTCACATGTTCCTCAAGCACCCTCTGATACACAGTAGAATTCATGGTGGATTTTATGATTGTGAGCTGTCCAGGTCCTGCTTCAGCAAAGCAGCACCAAACCGTGACACTTACACCTCCATGCTTCAAAGTTGGTATGAGGTTCTTTTCCTGGAATGCTGTATTTGGTTTACATTAAACGTGTCCTCTGTTCTGGTGCTCAAATAATTCAATTTTGGACTCATCTATCCAAAGAACATTATTTCAAAAATCCTGATCTTTGTCTACATTCTCTCTGACAAATTTCAGTCTGGCTTTGATGTTTCTCTTAGAGAGCAAAGGTTTCCTCCTTGAATACCTCCCATGCATGTTAAATGTCTGAGTTTTAAATAGGGCAAGCTTCATTCAAAATGCTGAGTAACGATCTACTAATGCATGCACCTGGTGTGTTACACCCATGTGTGAGTTAAGCCATTTTAAGTGGGAATAAATGTGGGGGTGTCCTGACTTTTTCTTCAGTTAGAATATGCATTTTTGTAGAATTACATTTACAGAAGGTCTAGAAAAGTGTTTTATTCTGTTGTAATTGTTTAGTTATATTCATATAATCTTGCAGTATTTTAAATATTGAGATTAAATATCTATATATCCAAAAAATGTTACAAAAATACACAGGCTTTCATAGGATGTTCTCACTTTTTCACATAACTGTAAATGGTATTCTCATGCACAATATTTTTATTTATATTTTGTGTCCTTAGTTTATGACATACATGATGAATATTATGCCATATATTTTCTACAATAATTGTATTTGTCTTAAAAATGATTGTTAATAAATTTACTGATATATTAGCATAATGTGTTTCTTTAAATAAAATTCAACATCTTTGTTAACTTGTATGTAAATCAGTCTGATGATAGTTTATGTGATGTGAAATGTAAAAGGTCAATTGGTTAATATTCCTGGACCTTTGATATCTAAGACATCATGAAGCATAGTCACCAGAAAATCATGAAAGCAAAGATAGCCTGCAATCAATACTAGTCTTAAAATTGGTGTTGATAAAGTCCTGTGATATTTTCAACTTCTCCCCTGAATGAGCATTATTCAAGATATCTTTAGTAGAATAACGTTACTTAACCGAGATGCTATTCAAGGAAATTGTACTTGGTTGAAGTCAGGACCAATTACACCATCATATAATGTAAGTGAGTGTAGATAGGATGTAATCCACATCATCTGTACAATATTAATATTAATTGTTAGTTGGTTAATTTAGTGTTTTATGGCACAAAGCAACTAAGCTATCTGTGCCAAACATCCAGTAAAAAAATTAAAATTAAAGTAAATTCAGTAAAATTCATAAAAGGAAATTAAGGTAAAACAAACCTAGGTTTTAAAAATATCATAAATAGCATAAAACCAATGTTCACATCTAGTTTACAATGTTAAGAAAAAAACTATGGTGATACAAGTTGTAAAGAACTTTCTGTAGCATAATTGTAATTATCATAACTCACCAAGTAGACTGACAGGTAAGTACAAAAACCACTTAGTCACCCGAAGTTGGCCTTTCCAGTTCTGGTTCTGAGTTATTTGGCATTATGGCCATTTTAAACAAATACTAAAAGTTTTAAAAGACTTGTAGCAAAATTTTAATAATACCTTGCCAGGATGACTAATGGGTAGTTCAAACAGCAGTGTTAGTCACCTGAAGTTTGCCTTTCCAGTCATGGTTTCGAGTTATTTGATGTGACAGCCATTTTCTAATTTCAAATCAAACTAGATGGACTGTGATTCTTAAAAGGGAGTCACATTAAAAAAGGTGTAATGTATAAATTAAAAAACTTAAATGGCATTAAAAAGATTAATGACCTTTAAAAAAACTAAAAACATTTCCAAGATGGACAGTATCACCATCACCAATAACACTCTCTAACATTATGGACAAACCTTGAGACAGAACATGTTTGAAATGTGGTCCCATCATTGATAGTTGCAACGACAGCAGAAAGGTAAAATGTGGCTTATTGTGATCCGTGTTACACAATCTACGCATTGGTGCATCAGTTCCAGATAAAAGAAAATGGTGAGTTACAAAACTGTGATAGTCAGTTACTGCTGCCACACAGTTGTCAACTGATGGCTTACAAACGATGGCAGGATCAAAATCTGTGAGAGCAGTGAAAAATGGCCAGTTTGTTTGATCCAACTTTTACTGGGACACACAGGTCAGGAGGCATTGAGAATGGCCAGTCTCTCTTAAAATTACAGGAAAATTATTATTGACTTATGGATTGTTGTCAACCCTCTATGACAGATGAGAGAATAGTGAAGGGAAGCAAACTGAGAGATCATAGCAGTAAAGGACTGACTAGATGCATGAAAATAAATATAAGAACCACTATTGAAAAGAGAAAGATTGTGATCAGAGATCATACTCTCCACAGAGTGACCCCTCCTATCAATATCACCACTTTCCCAGAGGGGATAATGTCCATTAAAGTCCCCCAGGATTAAAAAGGGAGATGGCTACTGTTCAATGAGAGCATCAAGGTCTAATTGACTATAAGTCTCTCCAACTGACAGGTAGAGAGAACAAACAGTGATGCTACGACCCCCCAAGGAAATATGGATGCCTACGGCCTCCAAGAAAGTGTTGAGTGGCAAAGACAGGGTAGACACATGCTGATCAACTGACAATGCCACCCCTCCATGCACTTGTACACAACACAGCCTGTCATTTCTGTATAAAGAAAAATGTCAAAAGGTGACTGTATCATCAGATTTCAGAAATGTTTCGTGTATGGAAAGGCATACAGGATATTAGGAAGCAATCAGTGTTTTGATGTCATCTAGATTACAACGTAAACCTCAACAGTTCCATTGCATCAAGGTGGCCATTTTTATTTATGTGTATGCTAACTTAGTGGAGAGCCCTTCTGTATATGATCATGTCTTTTCTCTATTTTCTTTATTGAAGGGAGGTCAATCGACCTCCATGGATCCTGCCCTGGGTCGACTGGGCAGATCTTGGCTGTTGAAAGAGAATTTCAGTGACTGAGAATGTAAACAAATGATCGTTTTGCATCTTGGAATGGGACAAGAAGATGTACCCAATGAATTGGCTATACCTGAAACCAAAGGAAGTGGATCTTGGGGTTTGCCGGAATGTACGTTACAGACAGAGATGGGTGTTGTAATTGATTCATCAACTTTTTCAACCATGGAGGACAAAAGACTTTTCATTGGTTTGAGAACAATTCTTTCAGAGGCACAGAGAAATCATCTGCACTCCCACTGTAGTAGTGGAGTGAAGTGCAGCAGCATACATCTGAGATGAAATGGCAGAAAGAAACTTTCAAGCCTTAGGGTAAGTCATGTTTTAAAACTTATTCAAAAATTGCACCTCTTTTTCTTCCAACCATTTGAGGCAAAAACAAAAGAAGAACAAGTGAGAGCCATTGCAATTCACACAATGAGGGCCCATGTCACACTCATAAGCATCGTGGTCTCTGTCACCACAATAAACACACATCAAGGAACCACAACATAATGTCTCTGAGTGACCGAACCACTGATACTGGAAACATCTGAGAGGGTTTGGGATATATGGCCATACATTGCAATTAAGATAACCTGCCTTAATGATAGTAGGTTCGTGTGGCGACATAAATGTCAGAATGAGGACATTGGTCAGCACCATAATTCCATCTTTGCGAGTGGAGATACGAGTCACTGCAGAAACTCCTTGAGTAGAAAAATCAGCAAGAATCTCTGACTTGGGGATGTTCTTCAAATCCCTCTCAACAATAACTCCTTGTGATGAATTCAAAGTAACATGAAGCATAACCTCAATAGGAATATAGCCAATAGCCTTTGAATACAAGAGGAGTTCACTTTGTTAAGATGTGGATGTTTCCACCAATATATCACCAGAGCGAAGCTTCTTTACTGACTTTGGAGAAACAGCCAGTCCCTGTAGTCCCTTCTGAATGAAAAAGGGAGACATCTGCCCAAAAGATTTGTCTGAAAGAGAATGTAATATAAGAAAATGAGGTACAGGTGTTACAGATGTTGAAGATTGCTGCTCAGAATTTTCAAGATGTGGTCATTTACCTACTGACTGTTTTTTTCACAATTTCATTTAAGTTTTTATTTGGAGGATCCATGATAAAATAAAAGAATATTTTGGTGCCCAGTAACCCCACCCACCATGGAGCCCTATGAGGAGATACACTGCAATACCAAACAAGGAAACTGCAGCAACACCAGGGTTTCGTGAGCACTATACCCAAACACCAGCATCAGATACAATATCCACAACACCTGTTTAGAATATCCAACAATGGTACTCGGCCTACCCTAGCCCAAGTGGACTAGCTGATTTACCCAAGAAAGACCACCCATCTACAGGAATTCAAGGCCAAAGTAGTGTGTTGGGGTATATTTCCAATGTTCTTCAAACTCAAATAGTATGGTGTATTGTGATGATGACGTTTTCACCAAGATGTGTCATGAGCACCACTTCCTTACTGACTTAGAGTCAGCAAGCCTAATACCTTTTGAATGAAAAAGGCGACATCTGCTCCAATGATTTCTCAGATAATGAAACCAGAATGAGAAATTGAGATGTCATGTCCAACGTTGATGTTGACTGTATAACATTCATCCATGCTTGATCATTTTCTAATAATCTGTTTTTTTCATTTTCATTTTTTTGTTCATGAATGGAGGTATCTATAATAAAATAAGAACATTTCAGTGCCCACTATTCCCATCCACCACAGAGCCCTAAGAATGCACTGCAATGCCAAGCAAGAATACTGCAGCAACACCAGGGTTTTCTGAGCACTATACCTAAACACCAGCATCAGATACAATATCCACAACACCTGTTTGGAATATCCAACACTGATACTTGACTAACCCTAGCCCAAGTGGACTTACTGATTTACCCAAGAGGGACCACCCCAAGACTGCCTGTCTACAGGAATTCAAGCCCAAAATAGTATGGAGGGGTTGAACCCCTCAACCACCAGGATCCTCTCCTTCCCTTCACACATCACCACACATGGTAAACACATGGGTGGATGTTTAGATCACAGAGAAGGTAAACTGAAAGAACAGAACCTTCTCTGAAAGGTCCCCTCACCATGTACAGAAATCCACACCAAAAGGCACACTAACTGGAAAAAGATGGATGACACTGAAGAGTCAACCAAGTTCCAATGTTTAAAATAATTAAAAGCAGATTAGAAAGTTGCCTTACATCAAATAAAAAGTGATGAACCTATACCAGAATAAAAAATTGTATATAATAAACAGATTTCAACAAAGTGGGGTCAAACTTCTTGTGAGGCTTATACAATGTACTTTAGAAGTTAAACCCCAATGAGCTTAGGAAAATTTAGATACAGGATGTTAGAATGGGTCGACTGAACAAGAATAGCGAAAAGAATATGCAGAGGTAGACCCTTTTGAAGATAGTGTAGAAAAGGAATCAAAAATTAAGCCAACTATCAGGGGCTACCAACAATTCCAAAATAGCCAGACTTCTGAGAACAGAGGAATTGGATGAAAGATACAAATGTGCAATCTCATCCAATCTGTACTGAATGGATCTATCACCAAAGTCTGAGGATGAGACAATGGAGAACATAAATGCCTGTAGATGAGTGAACTGATCATTGGAGACCTAAAAGTGTAAATCAGTCAAAAAACCTTGCAATGAAGAATCCATTAGGTTGGGAGAAATCAACTGGGCTGAGACAGGTGATGTACCATGAAATTCATCACCCTAGGAAAGCTGTGAAGGAGGAGGCTGATGTGAAGATAGTAAGATTCATAAAGAAATAGCCAAAGTTCAGAAACAAAAAAACCTAAGAATGAAAACTCCAATGCTGAGAAATTTAAGACACCACTGTGAAATTAAAAGAATCATGACAACAATCCCCTGCAATAAGAACTAGACCTTGAACCATAGCTTATTGAACAGTAAAAAGTTCTAAATTATTAATGTGGAAGAAAGATTCATCTTCCATATATATCCTGACTGTTAATATACACACCCCGTTCCTGAAGTGAAGCATCTGTGAAAAGATGAAACTCACCACAGAGAAGCAGCATAGGTACATCAATGATAGTGCTGAAATGATTAAAGCACTATTCAAAAACTAAAAGTAGATCCTTAAAGGAGACTGAATGATCCAGTAGACTGGAATACCTGATCCACTGATCATGCAGCGACCAATGAAAGGACTGCATGTGTGCTTGTCTCGATGGAATCAAAGATTCGAGGGATGCCAACATCCCCCAAAAATATAGACCTATCCACATAAGTAAGAGCCTGACTGTCCATTCCATAGCCTGGAGCTTGATGGGAGTTGGCTTTTGAGAAACTTGTATCATCCTGTACAAAATATATGGCCAGATACTAGGCCAAAGGGTAGATCAATAAACAGTAGAACTTAACCTCTGTGTAGGAAACAAATAGTTGCAGGATTAATTCAGTAAAAATGCATCAGTAACATCAAACTTGATCCTCCACAGACCTTTTGAAGAATACCAATGTAGGTTATGGAAGGAAAACTATTATGAACCTGGGATGACTGAAGAATTGGTTGAGACATGAAAGATCAATGATCATCTGCTAGTCTTCAATTATCTTAAGCAAAACACATAAATGGAAATAAAATCTCAAAAAATCAGGACAAGCGCTCACTACCACCCCCATAATCAATAACTTTAAACAAAAATCCACATTTTATTCATTTGTTGGAGGGGTGGAAATACCACACGTTGGATGGATAATGCACGTGGCGAAGTGAACTGAATGGCCAAACTCAATGCCAAAGCTGGCATACCTATGCATCCGAGGTGAAAGAATACCACATGCCCATCAATTTTTGTAACCTCACTCCTACAGACCCCATTCACCTTTGGTAGATACAGACAACATTAACAACAGTAAGCCTAAGTGGAAGAACCTTAAAACTAAGGACAACATCTACTCAAAATATCCATCCATTATTGATGCCAATACCTCTAGGATATCAATGAACATCAAAAGATGAAGAAAAGGAGTCTAATGTAGATGAATTCCCTCCAATAGAGAATTCCTATTAACATACAATTCTATTTTAGTCTCTAAAGATCCTGTAATTTACTAAAATAACATAAAGCCTTAAAAATGCTTGATAATTAAATACTATAGTTTTATTTTGACCACTTCCTAAATATCTATCAATGAGGAATTTAAGTTATGGTTTGAATAAGAAATCAGGCAAACTATTGGAAATCAATAAGTCTAAAAACTGTTATAAAAGTTGACTGCAAATGACTTAAGTTTTATAAGCATTTATAAACACAGCAAATTAAAAAATCAGTAAAATTCTATAAAAGCTAAACAAGTTACAGAAATACAGGAGGTCTTTCAGGAAACAAAAGCTCAAACTCAATTTTGATTTATTTTTACATTGTTTACAGTATGCACTCTCAAGGAACACATTCCAAAATAATGTCAAAAAACATTTTTAATATTGAAACTTAAACAGTGACACAGCAAATGTAGAAACATGAAAAGTCTTATATAAGTACCTTGCCTATGACTAACTGCTTAACCAATCAAAATTACGTGTAAATATATTTTAACAAACATTATAATAATGCACCAATATTTACTTACTTCATTGTTTATCCTTTTGAAGCCAGAGGGATAAAAAACTCCATATTAGTTAAGAAAATTAGTACAGATTAAAATGAAACAGAAACCCTATAACCCAAGCACTTTTGAAAAGTAGACCTTTCTTTTTCAGGGGCAAACTTAGAGTGGTAGTGATTCAACAAGTGTAATATATAGAGGGTGTTTAGTGATATCATGGAAAGATCATCTGGTTTTCCAAGAATTGTTTATTTCTATGTGTACTATTGTGAGCATTTCATTTCCAGTGCAATGTAGCCAAACAGTGAGAGTTTGTGTGAAAAAGTGTCAGTGACATTTTAATTTTGAAATGGCTAAATGTATGTGAATATATTTTTTTTTAAATATGTTTTGATGTTTAAGTAAAATAAAATAAAGATAGCACCCAGAGAGGGATTGAAAAAAATACGGCATTCAATTTTGAAAAAATCAGCTTTGATATTTCATAAAAAAATAATTGAAGAATAAAGTTATTCACTTTATTCCTGGATCTAGATCAATTCTGAAAGGTTGAACAGTGTTTAAATTAGTAATCCAATATGCTTCTTTTATCTCTCTACTTGCTTTAGTTTTGAATCCTGTTTCAATATTAGTGAGAATAACATCATTCATAAAGTGACCATGTTGTTTGAACTGTTGAGCAACAGGGATCTTTTTTGATGTTAATAGAAGATTTATGAATGTTAAAATGTTCTCTTAGAGTTGTTTATGTATGTCCTACATACTGATGATTACATTTTATACACTGCAAATGATAAATGGTGTTTTAGGTTACACAAGTGAGTTGTATACACATTTTAAAATTTTTCTCTGATTGTGCTTGTCAAACCTGCAAATTCATAAAAATCACTACTCCGTTTTCCACTTCAAGTATTCATATGTAACAACAGAAGTTGGGACAAACGTTTAGTATAACTATGGTGTGTGAGTGTGTGAGGGCATACATTATTCCAGAACTAACTCTTTCCTCCAATAAAATACTATCAATATACAGTTTTTTATCTCTGTTGGAAACTAAAACCTCCTAAAACTTCCTTTAAAATGTTCACACTACATCATACCCAAACATCTCTTCCTGCACAAACATTTCTATTTATACTTAGTCAACAAGTACAAGTCTGTATAAAATGTATGGTACTTGGTGAATAATAAATTGAGAATAATAGCTTATAAAAAGCACTGCTTTGAATTATTTAACACATCCAAATGTAAATCTGGGAAAAAATACAACACTAGGTTGAACAATCAAGCATTTATATTCTTATAAAAACTATTTAAGATGATTAAAACTTATCAGAAGCTCATTTTGTAAAAAATACACAATTTACTTCCTTCAACTTTAAAATATACTAGTCATTTTATAAAAACAGCAAAGGGAAAAAGTCCTTACCTTCTTTTTATCCCTCGTAGAACCTTTTCCTCTTACCATAATCTTGCAACCTGTTTCCTGTTCTAATAACTTGGTTGTTAAACCTTTAGGCCCCAGAATTCGTCCAACAAAGTTGTACTACCAGACAAAATTAAAGTGAATTAACAACACATTTCTACATGACAGACTGCTAAGGTCACAAGTATTATACCAGAATAAAATAAAAAAGCTGTCATCTGAGAAAAATGTTTATGGACTTTAACAGTTTCCCAATTTAACAATAAAAATCCATTGTGTTTAACATTGTAGTATTCCTGCAGGTCATTTTCCACCTTTATTTTAATAAAGAATTTTTCCAAGGTATTCAGTTAATTGGGTATATATACACACTTTAAACCTTGTTTACAAAAGTAGAGAGCAGTTTTCTCCAATGGTAGGTTAGATGATATCCTGAAAATATCACCCTCCATCATACAATATGCTATTTGATCTGGGTAATCACTGCATTAACATTTTATCTAATTGACATGAGGTTTCATCAGTTTTGAAAAATACATCAACCAAGTTAATATAGAAAGTAGTCTAAATCCATTAAAAAAAACTTTCTATAATGGTTGGCACATATACACACACAGCATTTCTTTGAATAAATATTTTTCTGTTTTTTTGTACAGTTGCATCCATCATCTTTATTTATTTTTCCTCTCACACATTCAGTTACTGTGAGAATAATTATTTTATAATAAATATCTTGATTAAATATCCTGTTATTTGGTGGACCAATCATGTTGCTGTATGAAAAAATCAGTTTGACTTGGAAATACCACAAACTAGTTGACGAGAAGAAAATTTTGGTGACATGACCACAGAATATATTTGCATGATTTTCTGTATTCTGCAGATGCATGTATTGATGTTTACTTTAACTCTTAATTTATTAAATTTAGAAAAGCTTTATTACTGAGGAATTCACATTTTCCACACTTGAATGGCTTAAAATAAAGTGTCAGTCACAAAAAGAAGATGGTTGTCCAAGTTTTCAGGTCCAGGACAAAAACCTATTCTGGCAGTAGGATATTTTTTGATGCTGCAAAGGTCCATAACATTTTTCTTATTACAGCCAATATCTCAAAAAGGAGGACTACAAATGTCTTGAATACCAATTATGCTCTCCTATCCTGACATTAGTGCAAGGGAAACACACAATGACTAAGGGTCATAGTTGCAGTGGTACATTTGGCAAATTAATAACCTTATTAAGCTTACTATGCTGTACCCATAGTGCCAACGATGCTTCAATCAGGTAACAGATAAAAGCAGCTCTTGAAGGAAAAGTTCTTGCAACTCCATGAAGTCAAAACAGATTTTGTCCCCAACATTAAAGGATGCAATGAAGGAAGATTTGGATCATTTTTTGAAGAAATCCAGGCAAACAAATGTTTGAAATGTCTATATAATGCCTGATCTTGAGTCTGAACAGTCTGGCCATTAATCTATTTAGCACACAATTTGAATGGGAACCATTGCATCAATTTCAAGCACACTGTTCATATCATACCAAACAGCAATGTAGACAAGGTTATTACTTTCACCTGACAGCTCAGCAGATATAAGAGTCAACAGGTAATAAACATAGCTAGTAGATATCTGAGAAGAGAGTCGAACTTGAGGAAAAACAAATGCTTTCCCAGAAATAATTGGTGGTCATCCAAGCTCTCTTAGGGTTGAATGAATTTTGATACATACTTTTTTAAAGTCTTGGTTTGGTCTTTCCTTTCAGGACAACATCTAGAGTAAAGGGGCAATAGATGTTGTTTCTGGTGATCAGAACATTGGCACCCACTTATAGCTGTTTCTCAAAAAGAAACCATTACACAGGCAAGTCAAAATAGACTTCACTCTGGCTAATGTAGAGGTGAATCTCCAATTCTGTCTGGGAGTCATCACTCATGGGATAAGGTGAGCTGTTCATTACCTCTTTTATATAATTGCCATCACTGGGATAGATGTACCACATAGTTTACCAATGCAACTGGTGAAAAGACATTTTATTGGAGTTATCTTATATTCACCATCAGCCCAAGAAGTTGAGGAACCCAACCTGTTAGTGTAACAGGGGATAGAACATAGGGAATAGAAGGGCTTCAAGGAATAAAAAGTCAGGAAAGTGAAATCTCAAAATAGGTAGTACATGTCATATAAAACCGTAGAGAGTAAATTTGACAAGGAAGTCTAAGTGGGAATGGAATAGCAGTATAAGTGAAAGATAAATGGTAAAGAACTGGGTATGAGAACCAAATGGCTTCTCTAGACTACAGAAATCTTTGGAAGGAAGGCCCAGTCAAGATATATGCTGGCATAAGAACAATAACAAAGGATTCTGGTAATCTTAGTAGACTACATATAAGAACAATAGCTGCAATCTAAGAGGAAATAATAACATGTAATACACCACACACCTGATAAACTGACTGCAAAAAGTATATGTAGTGTGTGGCAAACCAAAATTAGAAGGTGCTGGTAGAAATGAATCCAGTTTCAAACTTTCTGACTGTATTCACCCTCAGAAATGTTGTCAGGCTAAAAATGAAAAACAATCACTGGTCAAACACAGGAATACAACTCCCTGCAAATTAAGACATGTATCTTCTCAACAGATAGTCATACCCAATACCTGGGCAATTGTACAAGTGTTGTCTATTGTGACTGGAATTTCTGTTGACTGAAAACTGAACTGCGATGTCATTAAGTTACCATATAACTTGGTAACAATAAACAAATACAAAAACAATTTGAAACAATATATAAGAAATGAAAACTGTTAAAAATGTATTAAAATATTAACAAATTATAAACAGTAGTTACATACAAAAAACATGTCTAAATGAGGGTGTATTCATTTGAGAAAGTGAGGATTGAATGAGACATTAAAAAAAGCTAGCTAAAACTACATAGGTGGCAGAATACTATTGGTGGAGGATTGTCATATGTCAGTTACATATTCAAAAATGGTGCAAAAGCTGTGAAATATATAGACAAGTGTACTGAGCATTAAATTTGGTTTTAGAAATGCTTAAGGGACAGAAAGAAGATTGAGATACCTTTCTCTGAGAAGAGGTAAGACTTTAGAAGAGTATCATACCTAAAGTTACAGAAAAAACAAAAATGTTTAATGGTAATATAATTAAGTTTCCACAATCAGACATGGTAAGAAGATTTAGTTACATGTACACTGTAAAAACTGAAGTATTTAAAAATGTATACACAATATATTTATCCTACAGTTTTAGATTTATCAACATTAACATAAGTCACTGATGAACCATATCTGCCTAAAGCAAAGATAAAATCTGTAAGGACAGTTTACAGAATGAATACAATTAAAATGCTCATTTCCCATCTTGATCAAAATGGCTAACTGTTAAAAACACTAAAACTGTTTACCAAACTGCTGTACAGGCAAGTTAGTGCCTTTTAAAATTATGTACATACAAACACCTTTACCACTGGCATCTCCTACATTTATATAGCAAGATTTTACTGTGTGTGTGGGTTTTCTTATAGCAAAGCCACATCAGGCTATCTGCCAAGTCCACCAAGGAGAATTGAACCCCTGATTTTAGTGTAGTAAATACATAGACTAACACTGTACCAGTGTAGGACAATAATCATGTAATATTATTATTTTGGTAAATTAAAGACTACTTTGGAAATTAATTGCAACTGTGTTGTGCATATGTATTATTTATAAATTTGTGTCATTTATTACATTCAAATTTTTATTTTCTTACATTTTCAAAACATTTTAAAGTTTGAGAGCAAGCTAATAATTTTTTATGTTGATCATTTTACCTTGCAATTTTAGATATGTTTTAAATACCTGCAAGCAAATGAGTAGTTAAATTGTAAAAAGCTCACCATTTCAATTTCTGTTGAGTTGTTCTCGATGTATATAAACATAATTTAGTTCAAGTTTTATTTGTAAACATGACTTAACACAAGTATATGACTAGGAATTATATAGCAACTCAGCATCCTAAAAAATGTGCTATAATTCATTTTCCCACATTTGATAAATATATATTTAATGTCAAGTAAATTTGAAATGGCACATTGCATGAAGTTTATTTTCAAAAAGGAAAGAGTACACAGAGTTTAGCTAATTCTAACTCACAATTATCAGGTATAACAGTCAACTTACACCCTGAACTCATGACAGGTTGTTCAGCAAATCAACAGGTACAACATATTTATCTAACATATACTTGTCAAAACATACTTCAGGGTACTCCTTCACTGGGACAAAAACCTTCTCTTGAAGAGTAACAATTTCTCCTTCTGGATGAGGCAACAGCAAAGGTTCTTTCTTGGCTCCATTCTTTTGAAGTAAAGAGCTTCTGACCTTAGCAATTTCTAGAGGTAACATTATGGGAAAAAATATGTTGAATTGATTCATCTTTATTATTAAAATAAGTTCACAGGTGTATGCTTTCAATTGCAGTTAAAAATGGAATATAATACCTCATTTTAATTTTCTAATATTTGGCAACTTCTAAATAATCTAAAACAGAAAGAAAAAGTAACATGTCAAACCTAAATACGTAGATGGCTCAGAATATGAATTTCCAGAAAAATCTAAAAACTTGGCAAAATGCTTATTAATCATTTTCTATTCAAAATAACACACATACACAAAATACTCAAAGTTTTTAGGAAACCAGAAAGTATTTGTCCTTATGACAAAAGTGGGCTAACAGTTTTGCTGGAAATACAAATCAGACAAAAATGTAATTTTAAACATCATTTATAGTTGATTTATATGGAAAAAAAACAACTTGATATCAGAATGATATCACAATATATCCTCAAGCCTCTACAACCACTATATACAGAAAAAAAAACATTCAGTCTGGTTATTCAATAAACATTTTGCCAAAAGTATTAAAATGTTATCAAAAAACATTTAGAGATTGTAGACCCATAGCACATGCTGGATTGAACATTACTTATTCAAAGGTATACCAAGGAGTCCTTCATAGCAAAACATCTTCTCAAACAAGTAGAATTAACATATTTACCAGAATCTCTGGTCTGTGCGATGAATTTATAATTAAAGATAATAGTTGTCTGGATAATACTTAAAATGGTATGTCCATGTACGAACGGTTCCAACTGAGCTGTAATTCAGTAAAACATAGCATTACAAGTTGATAACCTTAACTACACTAGTATGCTTATTTGTTACCATAAACACATGGTCCTATTGTCAAACAACTTAGCTGACAGCAATTTTTAGAACAAATAATTTTATTTTTTGCAAAATATATAGATTAAAATTGACTCAGCAATGTTACAACTTTGTTACTATATTTTTTAAATTCTATGCAAGAAACTGGACAGACTCCACTATGATTAAAATACCTAAATGTTCTTCACACAATAATTCTTGTGTAAATTTTTATTCCAGGTGTATAATGTACTAGGTCAGTAGTCTGCCAGTTTATTAGGTGAGCAAAAGGTTTTCAAAGTTCCTTATCCTGTTTCTGTGATTTGTGGTTCTTTTGTAATAACATTCATAATGTAATATACATAAATTGTTAATTATCATCAAAAGAATTAACTTCAAAACAGTGACTGGTATCTTCTGATAAACATGAAATATATCAATGTTAACTTTTTAATCTTTTAAATACAAATCTAACATGTTTTATGCAACAACTATAAGATAAAAAATGTATCATCATCATTATCTACCTTTTTTCATACACTGTGTTCTCAAACCCCTCAAAAATGGTAATTTCATTATCAGAAATTAGTAAACTTTTAAAAACTGTAAAATACTAATGGTAACACTTACTATTTTAAATTCACCTTTGGTGTACCTATTTTTGTTTGTTTGTTTTTTGAATTTTGCACAAAGCTACTCGAGGGCTATCTTGCTAACTGTCCCTAATTTTGCATTGTAAGACTAGAGGGAAGGCAGCTAGTCATCACTACCCACTTCCAACTCTTGGGCTACTCTTTTACCAATGAATACTGGGATTGACCATCACATTTTAATTCCCCATGGCTGAAAAGGTAAGCATGTTTTGTGCAACAGGGATGCAAACCCGTGACCCTCAGATTACGAGTCACACACCTTAACCCACCTGGCCATGCTGAGCCACAAACCTATTTTCATGGAATGACACTCAAATGTTTCCAAATTATTCAATGTCAAATGTAGTCTGCACCATAGCAGGGAGTAGCCTAGTTCTGGACATTCTGGTATACTTGCTGTTACTACTAATACTTTTCATGGAACATGGAAGATGCAAGAGTCCCAGAAAGAGATATATGGAGTAAGATGCCCCCTATCTAAGATTAGTTAAAAAAAAAAAAAAGCACAGAGGGTAAAAATTAACCCTCTTTCCATTTTGTTGCAAAAAGCAGACTGTTACTGTTATCGAAAACAAATATTGTCAAGAGAAGAAAGAACAAAGAAAAGTCCCAATATCTTCCAATGTGGCTTAATTATTGCGTTAATAGAAACATCATCACTTATGTTGAATACCTCATCCTAGCCCTATTTTTGACATCCTACAGTTATGTTGAAAAGTAAGCACAGGTATGCAAACAACAATTTTGTTTTATAAATTACAATCAGTCATTTTTGACAAATAACAATTGCAGTTAGTACAAGTAACAGTAGACATAGCTGCAGCATACAACTTCACCAAAACTTATAAGCAAACGAAAATTATTAAATAACATTATCAACGAGTTCTTACTTTAATTCAAACATATAAGTATACAACTTTGTAATATACTAATACGAGACAGAATAAACATACGCTGTCGCTGAAAAGCTAATTCACGTTGCATTTGAATTTACACACAAAACAAAGCTGTTACTCCTTAGGCCAGAGTACAGAAATATAGTACTGCCAACGTAAATCACCTACCATCATCAAGAAGCCTTTGTAAATGGATAAACATGTTTGGAAAAGCTGCGAGTTTCGTTTTATCTTTAAATAGTTGCGATAGGTAGTCTGCTACATTCTGAGGGTTATCAACGAAATTCTGATTCATTTTCACAACTCTGAAATATTTTAATTTAACGAAATAAATAATCGAAATTATTACTAAACTTTCTAAATGAACACTATATCACAAGCCTAATCACATGTATTAATTAACCCGCTACATACACGTCCTTTTCAGAATATCACTTACCTATGACGTTTAAGAGGCAATAGGAGCATGCGCAGTATCAAATGTGAAACACGTTTTATCTTAGTGTCGTTGATTTTCACGAATAAGCACGTAAATAAAGAAGTTATTTAGATAAGAGATTCTATCCAAAAAACTGTTTAAGTTTTGACTTATTCTTTGTAGCTACCTTTGTGTTTGGTTGTTTGTATAGTGTATCCAGGTAAAATTAAATTTATTCTGAAACAATACGATAGGCGAGCATGAATAAAGAATATTCAATCAGGCTATTTATATATATATATATACTATTTGAAACAAGAAACGCAAAAGGGATATTTTTTATTTTGAAGAGAAATATATGTAATACCGTTACAAGCTCAGAATATGAGATGTTACACGTGATAAGCCACTGATTGTCAGATCAAAATGACAATAAAATTTGTGCACTTTGAAAACGGAGGTAAACATTGGATTTTTTGCCAAAATGCATTTGTGTCCAATAAATTTGTTTGAGAGATCTGCATGTTCTGCAAGTGCAACATGTGCAAAATCCCTATAAAAGTGACGGGTTATCGATTTCCATAGCTCAGTGTTAAGCCACCGACACGCAATACAGTTACGCCAAGACTGACTGAAGCACAACGCAACAACGCCATTGGTCGTTTTGGAAGCAGGTGAATCTCGATCAGATGTTGCCAGAGCTGTGAATGTCCACCCAAGCAGCATCACAAGGCTACAGAATCATCACCAACAACATGGATCAACTCGTGACTGTCCACGATCTGGCAGACCTCGTGTGGCCACGCTCGCACAAGATCACTACATCCGGTTATGAATCCAGTTCAGGATAGGATCACCACTGCGACGTCTTCTGCCTCAACCATACCAGGGCTGCGAAGGATTTCCGATCATACCGTACGCAACCGTCGACGAGTTTCTTAGGCCCCATGTGCAACCCATCATGGTAAATGTCAACGACGTTTTTCAACATGACAACGCCCGTCCTCACACAGCCCGACTCACCACTGTCTTCTTGAGACACCACAACATCAACGTTCTTCCCTGGCCCTCCAGTTCACCAGATTTAAACCCCATCGAACATCTTTGGAACGAGTTAGACCAGCGTCTGCGACGGCGACAACCTCAACTGCAGACTCTACCTCAGCTTGCAGCAGCTTTGCAGGCTGAGTGGACAGCCATTCCACAGAATGTGATTCATCATCTCATTGCTTCCATAGGCAGGAGATGACAAGCAGTTGTTGATGCTCACGGGGGGCATATTCTGTATTACCTTTAAAGAGATTTGCGTTTATTTATGCTGAAAGATTAATTTCATGTGTTTAAAAACATTTTACTGTGAATTTTAAATTTTTTCATTTGTTTATTGATGCAATAAAATGTTAATTTTCAACCTATAACATTATACATAATATGAAATCCATCGACATAGGTTAACATAATTAATGCCAACAGAATCAAAATTGATTTTGATAAAGGCTACTTTATGTGAGTTTTAAATAATACATGGATTGGGCCATTTTCATCTAACCCCAGTGGCACAGTGGTATGTCTGCAGACTTACACACTAAAAACCGGGTTTCGATATCAGTGGTGGGCAGAGCACAAATAGCCCAATGAGTGGCTTTGTGCTCAATTCTAAACAAACAAACAAAAGCCATTTTCATGTTGAAGTATGATATGATGTGGTTTATAGATATTACAGATACATTACTTGTGTTTATAAATTGACCAAGAGAGAAATTTATCAAATATAGGGGCATGACCAGATGGGTTAAGGCGTTCGACTCGTAATCCGAGGGTCGCGGGTTCGAATCCCAGGCACACCGAACATGCTCTTCCTTTCAACGGTAGGGGCATTATGATATTACGATCAATCCCACTATTCCTTGGTAAAATGGTTAGGCCTAGAGTTGACCGTTGATGACTAGCTGCCTTCCCTCTAGTCTTACACTACTACAGAAGAGACGGTTAACGCAGATAGCCCATGAGTAGCTTTGCGCGAAATTCAAAATATACAATTTTTATTAAATTACCTATCCCATTTATTTAAGGTTAACTAAGGTTTACTCAGATATATCATAGTTCCACAAAAAAAAATAATAAGTAATTACACAATCCAAATATTTATATGTCCAGATAATAAGATTCTCTTTATTTCATATAAAAAAACACAGTAGCACGAAAAGAAAATTTAATAATTATGGAATATGTTTCAAACTTGATAAGTTATAACTATAGTTATTTGTCGTATTAACAATATTTCCTCCACTGGCACAATGGTATGTCTACGGACTCACATCACTCAGAAACCGTGGACGGATCATACATAATCAATTGTATAGCTTTGTGCTCGATTCTAAACAAATAACTATATCAACGAAAATCAAAATTACTATGATTACAAACACAAGAATACACTCAAACCCAACAACTAAAGAATCTGACCATCATTCAAAGAAAAATGGAACAGACATTTCCAGGACAAACAAGATTTCACTTTGAAACTTTAAAGTTTTCCGTGCCTTTAACCGGTTATTCATTTATATATTGCCATAACTTGTTCCATCATTGGGCAAATTCTTTTGGATTTCGCTTAAAATAATCATAATGCATCGATTTATTTCTTAATGATTAAGACTTGTTTTGCGTATTGGAAATAACTGTTTCTAAATTTACCTGTACTCTTGAAATAAGATTCTCTTCGTTTAAACAAAAATTTTTTCGAAGTAATCAATATAGGATTTTCTCATTTGCCTTCGTCTTTTCCTTTAAAGGTATATTTTAAAATTGCACTGTTTCAAGTAAAACCTTAGATGTAAACTCACACTGAGTTTGAAACAGTACAAAGGTAAATCTTACAACTTATTCTTATTTTCAATCCAGAGCACAACAAAGAACGCTTAAGTCAGATGTATGAAACTGAAAACTATATCTTGAAAGGTAATATCATAGCAAGAATCTAAATCTAAAGAATTTACCAAGTACGTGTTTTTAACCTAGTTAATACAGCTGCAGAAACTGTTCACCCATACATGAAAGCAGATTGTTACTTGGCAAGTGACAGAGTGTGGCCGTATTCATAGAATATTGCCACTGGTGTATTATTAGGCCATTAGCAATGTTGCAAAATGGTTGTTGTTATTACTTATTGTTACCAAGGTTATAAGAAAAATGTTTTTTAGCAAAGGTATCATAATTCAGTCATGAACATTTATATTTGAATGAATACAAAAGAGAGTTAACCTTCTCAACACCATTAGTCAGTCAGTCAGACGTGACAAACTTTATCATGTGCTTTGGTGGCTTGGTACTCTACAGTTGGTTTGATTGCTGCTCAATAATTTGTAAAGGTGCTTCTAAAGTTTTGTTTATATGTTGTTTGCAGAGTGTTTGAGAGTTTAATTTGTATTATGCGTATTACATTTCTGGTCCAGTCCTGCTACATGTATTACCATAATTATGATATGGAGTGAATATGGACTTATGTATTTTAACATGTCATTCCATTTCAAGTTGTAACCTGAGGTATGTTAAATAGCTCTTCCTGTCTGTGAGTAGTATAGAAAACGCTAGCACTACCTATTGTTTCCTGTGTTACTGTTCTAAGTGGTACACTTATAACTATGGTAAGCCTGTTTATTACACATCTAGAAACATTTAACAACATCAGGCAGTCAGTGAAATTGAGAAATTTGTGAGATTTTGTTTCTGTTCTACGAACTTTTTCGAGTGGTTCAATGACTTGTAATTTTGTATGTGTAAGGATGTATCTTATCCTTATTTTGAGTCCAGATATTACTTTTGTAAATAACGTACCAAGACTCCTTTTAATCCAATAATGTTTGTCAAACATTTTTATATCTATTATTTGGTGTGCAAAGTAACATAATCATCAGATGGGTGTGGCATATTCGATAAAAGCAAGAAATCGAGTTACTGCACACATACACTTGTACAACTAATTATAACATTTTGATAATTCTTCTCCACATTTTACGACACTTTCATTTTGTCGATCAATGAAGATTTGACGAATTCTTCTTGTAATTAGTGTGCAGTTTGCTATTTAATTGTGTTCCTATCCTTATGCGTGTCTCAAAAGATAAGCTGTAAATAAGCAGTCCAAACTCACATACCAGTCACTAGAATATAGTAATCAACCCTTAATTACAACCACTTTGGCTCAGTCCAAAGTATTTTCTTCTATTTTATGTTTGCAAAACACCCGGGCTGGCTCTCACCTGAAACTCTCCACTTGAGACCTGTCAATCAAACTGAAGATACCACCATATAACGACTTATAGCGGCCATGTCTTACAGGTGTTATAACCCACATTATGTTCCCTATTAATGTCACACTAAGTATACCTGATGCTTCACACTTTGCATTAAACTGATGATCACACAATCAATCAAACTGTGCTTTCACACTCAGTATCTCATCAGTCTTCTTGTGAACAAAAATTGTCTTCAAAAAGGAAATTTTGCTCATTCATTTGAAGTTTTGTCATCTTTCGTTCCATTTTGCAATGGAGTTCTATTTTCTCGATCAAATTAATATCTCTGTTCTGCCATACTTTGCACATTTTGCGATTACCACGTGTTTCATAATTCGAGTGTCATTATACTGCCAGGTGTCACCACATGTGCACATAAACAAGAGCACCTGGCCTTGGCCTCTGATACTGTGGTGCAAGAAAACGTCATGAAGCTCATCCTCATCCTAAATTTAGCATGTATTTGTTAATCAAAAATACAGTATAGAATTTTATTTGTAAACAAGAAATGCAAAGATATATTAAGATGTTCTGTCTCAAACAGGCACATATAAAGGTGAGTATTATGGACGAGTTGTAGAGGTATGTAGTGTGCCATCGAGGCCTCAGTCTGATCTCATAGTTGATCCTACAGAGTAGCATCCAGTAATACAGTCACCCTGCTATGCAACCATTAACTGCTCAGATCCATAGCTAGTAAAATAAACAGAGCTGGGATGTATTTGGGTTAGCAAAATAAACTTTTTCTTGTGCTGAAAATGGTTGTTTTTTCAATAGGTACTTATTTGTATTACACAAAAGTATCGTGGTCTTCTTATTGCCCTCCAAACATTGTTGAAAAACTTTTCACGCTCAGTGTACTAGTCTATATACCCCACCTATTTCGTACCACTATTTAACAAGTACATAGCTTATGACTACTTTCCAACAGTATCATTGCACGACCTTTATTGGTGCAATTAGATCCCTGTGATGCTCCTGCTTAATTCTCACTTTCGAGAATTTGCAGGCTCTAATGAAGTACACTTGCAATAGTGAGGTATTTGTTGAAAAAACTTGCAACTCTTTTGGTTTAGTTTGAATTTCTCGCAAAGCTACACGAGGGCTACATGCGCTAGCCGTCCTTAATTTAGCAGTGTAAGTCTAGAGAGAAAGCAACTGGTCATCACCACCCACAACCGACTCATGGGCTACACTTTTACCAACGAATAGTGAGAATAACTGTCACATTATAACGCCCCAACTGCTGAAAAAGCGAGAATGTTTGGTGTCACGGGAATATGAACCCGCGACCCTCAGATTACGAGTCGAGTACCCAACCACTTGGCCATGTTAGGGTATCTGTACCAAAAAATTTTACCTTTCATTAGTCTTACCTCCCATTCAATTAAGCTAGAATCCAAGATTAATAAAGGTGGAGAAGTTGGTGGAGGCACTAAACATTGAAACCAAGCAAAAATTACCCAAAATGGTTGTGCTTCAAGAACAAACCTAAATGCACACGTAAGAGACTGCATTACATCTGAAATAGTTGTGATCTTCATCCTTCAAACAGGAAATGAATCTGATATGGTCAAAAAAGGAAGTGTAAAAGTCCAATTTGTTCAGAGAAGTACAACCCACAGTAAAATAAAAATAAGTGAACTCTGTAGATGCCCAACTTCTAAGGTACAGACGAGGCTCCATAATTTACCCTTGGCATAAGAAGGTTAAGAGTGTGTTTTCTTATTGCAAAGCCACATCGGGCTATCTGCTGAGCCCACCGAGAGGAATCGAACCTATGATTTTAACGTTGTAAATTCGTAGAAAGACTACCGCTGTAATAACGGGAGACAGAAGGTTAAGAATAAAAACAAATATAGAGTAACGTAAACATAGTGGCTTGGGCATGTGAATCATGTTACCTATGCTCCTTAACCTCAACCATAAGTAAACAGTGTGTCATATCTCAAACAACCAGAATTACACAGAAGTTAACAGTCAACCAAAACCACCATATGAGCAATAAGTACAACAAACAGAATCCATCGTTATGAAGTCGAGGCATCGTGACAACTTAACATAAAAACAGGGCAATATCTGTAACTGTTATTACAAGCAGAAAATATAACCCAAGCAAACGTAAATGCAGGGAGGAGACATCCTGGAGGAAATAAAAAATTCGATCAAATGAGGGAAGTGTATATACATTCCACTGCTGGTATTGCGAGGCAAATAAAAGTCAACTAAACTGACCTGTAGGTGTGGGTAAAGAACTTTCCAAACTGAATTTAACAAAAGGATTCGTCTCTACTGCACAAAACTTCAGAAACAGAATAGTGTCATTCTAACATCATATTATAAAGATGATCCTTCATCCTTGTGCAAATTAATTGAAACAAGACGGAAAATTATGATTTTTTCAATTTTTTGCGTTTTATTTCTGAGAATCCAAAAATTACTCACAAATTAATACATGATATGACCGACTTTATTTTTCAGATCATTAAACCACTTTGGCATCGAGTCCACGAGTTGACTGCAATTTTTACTGAATTTTGGATCGCGGTACCACACCTCAATTAGCTTATGTTTTGTAGTTGTCTTTTCCCTGAAGTCTTTCTTTACAAATCGCCAAAAGATTTTCAATAGGATTTAAGTCTGGAGAGTTTCCAGGTCAGTCCAGCAACTTCATTCGCGTCTGTCATAAAATTCTTCACAAGTTTCGATGTGTGCCACGGTTTGTTTGTTTTAAATTTCGCGCATAGCCACTCAAGGGCTATCTGCACTAGCCGTCCCTAATTTAGCATTGTAAGACAAGAAGGAAGGCAGCTAGTCATCACCACCCACCGCCAACTCTTTTACAAACGAATAGTGGGATTGACGGTCACATTATAACGCCCCCACAGCTGAAATGGTATATTTTGTGCGACCGGAATTCGAACACGCGACTCTCGGATTACGAGTCGAACGCTTTAACCCACATGGCCATGCCGGGGGTGTGGCACGGAGCCAGATCTTGCTGAAAATGCCAGATCCATCTGGAAATCTCTTTTTCAGTTCTGGAACGACTTTTCTCTGCAAAATTTCGATGTACTGTGGTCCTCGCATCATACCTTCTACGATATGTAGGCCTCCGACGCCATAGTAGCTGAAAAAGCCCCAAAACATGTTCTTCAAAGGATGTTTAACGAACTGATTGATGTGAGATTCTCAAAGTTTCTCACCTAAATATCTGCGAACATGCTGACTTTTTTTTACCCTCTACGAAGAAATGAGTCTTGTCACTGAATAACACCTTTCTCCATTGTTCTTGCGTCAAGTTCTTGTATTTCAGACCCCATTGATACCGTTTTTACTTCATTAAATTGGTATTTTAATCTTTTTGTGCGAGTCAATTAATACAAAATTAACCAAATAAAATTATTTGATATTTTTTATTCTTCATAAAATGAGAACATCACCAAAAAATATACATAAAATTACTTGAGTATAGGTCTCAAAACAGAAAATAATAAAACAAAATTTCAGTTTTGATTTTAGTCAAAAAATGCCTTTAAAAACAATTTATAATATCACACATCTGTTTATATTAAAAATATCTATTAGAGAACAATACTATGCAATCCAGTATAATGCACGATTCAGACAAATACCCTCGTATATTTCTTGTTTAATATAAAATAATTTGAAATGTGCAAGTAAATATAAAAGCATTTAAAAATACTTACTTATGCATATATACTTTATGGGTCTCCAATGCAAGCACTTAAGAGATTATATATATATATACTGTAAAACTTTGGTATTGGAAATGGTAAACACTGAACAAAGTTTGTGAGCCTTTTACTTATAAGCAACGATCTTTACAGACTAAAAATAAACGAGGTTTCATGTAGTTGTGATTCAGGTAATAAATAAGTTTATCATAGCACAGACAAAAGTAAATGGACATTATTAATTTTAAAGGTCAAGCTACAAAGCTATGTTTTCCTGGAGGAATAAGATGTTTTGGGAGCTCTGTTGGAATGTCATGACCCTCAAGTTTAACATTAATTAAGTGCATAGCTAAAGCAAACTCATCTGAATCTAACATTCCATCCTTATCCAGATCAGAAAGCTTCCAGATCTTCCCCAGCACAGAGTTGGGAAGCTTAGAACTTATCATATGTGCTTTAGCACTGGCTCCAGATATTTTCCCATCTACAGGGT
The DNA here is from genome assembly GCA_011833715.1 of Carcinoscorpius rotundicauda. Classification (NCBI taxonomy): domain Eukaryota; kingdom Metazoa; phylum Arthropoda; class Merostomata; order Xiphosura; family Limulidae; genus Carcinoscorpius; species Carcinoscorpius rotundicauda. The sequence continues at coordinate 22,701,138 of CM022405.1, read as the reverse complement.
TCAAACTCTCAAAAATTTCATCATACTTGAACCGCTCTTTAGAAACAATCCAGTCTTGTTGCAGAGAACCAGCATCAGCCCCTTCACCACGCCCATAGCCAAAGGGGCTCTGCTCTGCCACTCCTTCAAAAGCTCCTCCAATAACATTACCATTACTGGTGCTTTCAATCTGCTCGTGAGGAATCATACTCATAAGCCGAGAAATATCTTCGGCTAACATCCTGTCAACTGTTTCTATAAGCTTGAGTTTAATGTGATGAAACTTGGTGAAATCATAGTCAATCAATTTTTCCTGCATTTCCTTCAAGTTTGGGAAGTCACCTGGAGGAATCTGTTGATCTCTCTGAATCTCTGCATACACACTGCTCAGGTTCTTGATAAGCTCTTTCTTCTTGCTCTCCTTCCCAAAAACAGACGGCATGTCTCTACGAAGGATACCAATAATGTAAGCATGTACCTGCAAAAAAAATTGAGTTTATATGCATCAGAAACAAAAGCAAATATTAATTACATTTTGCTACATAATAGGGTAAAAGATATGTTACATTTTATACTTGTTTATATATATTTGGTTTGAAGTTTCTGTTGATATAACTTCACATTTAAAAAAATAAAACAACCTGTTAATGTAAAACTAAGTTTCTTAATACAACTTAACCAAAATAAGTGCATCTCTTACAATTTACAAAAAGTATTTACAAATAATTATTTACACAATTTAAAACACACAGTACTGCAACTTATAACATGTTTCAGATTTATTTTGTTTCTGATCAGATGTTATATTGCCTATATATATTTGACTGAAGAATAAAGGGTAAAATGTGGCCCAATGGATCCAAGTACAAGTTCCACTAAGCTAGGATTATCCACAGAAGGAAACATTGTTTGATTGAAACCATATTGTAATGACAAATTTTAAAATTTCAACTACTTGTTCAAAAGATTCTTTAAAGCTCTAAATTTTTATAGCAATGCACAGATTAATAATCTGAATCCAAAAACTTGTTCTAAAATACCAAATTTAGATTACAGTGAGATTACTGTCACCAAAAGGGTAATTTTTCCAGCAGAATGAACATAGGGCACCCTTGTCCTACTTACCTCTATTTTTTTTCAACTTTTTGTTTCAAGTACATAAATATAATGAGACTGAGAAAATATGCATGTATGTTTCAAAATGTGATAAGGATAACTTTTAAATAAATGTAGCATATATTAGAGGACCAGTGACCACTAATAGTTGTGAACTTTATTTCTATCACATTTTCAAACAACAGAACATGAAAGAAGATATCAAAAATAAAACTTTTTTTAATTGGATAAAAAATAACAAATAATGAAAGAAGTCTTATTTACAGCAAGTATGTCCATAAAAGTATTCACCATTATCTAGCATATTCGCCACATAATTCTGACGAGTCTGTGACAGGTGATTAATTCTTCTGGAAAATCATGGAGTAGACAGAGAAAGCCAAAACATTTGCTGAAAACCAAACATGCTTAATTTGGTTTATATTTAGAGAATGAGTTGGCCATTTCATTATTAATGGAGCATGAGTGTAACTGCAGGTTACACAATCAAGGACCTCACATCTTTAATTCACAAATTTTATAAAGCCATCTTGGAACACATGGTTATTCTTGTCACTGAAGATACTGGTGGTCTAGAACATGCCAGATACACCAACATAGCAGTTGTGCACAGTCATACTGAATGATGAACATGCTTCAAAGATTGCATTTCTTTAGCATGGTGAATTGTGGAGTCAAGATGTAACCTAAGCTTAACTGTGAAAAAAGGAACATCCAAACCAGATGGTATTGTTCCCAATATTAATAATATAGCTTATGAAGCTAGATCCACAGGATTCTGATACAAGTTTCTGTGACTACAAAACAGCCACCACAAATCTACAACTGGCAGTTTGAGCTGATTAAATAGCTCCTAATTTGTTTTTGAGGTCACAATGGATCCTCTATGTTGTCTACAAAAGGATCTCATCATGTTTCTTAAGTGAGAAATCAATACTGTCTTTAGTTTTTCCTCTTTGTTAAGACAATCCCATGCTGTCTCTTTAAACATATTCAAAGATTCTTCATTGCTTTCAAACAAAAAGAACGCTGACTTACATCTGATACAGTAACAGCAAAATTTTGATATACTCAATTTTGTAGAATATCTAAACAAAATGACAAATTCTTCATAACTAAATGGTGATCTCAAAATTTAGGCGACCAAATAATCCATGAATTTTATAAAGAAAATACTACCTGAATCAAGTAAGGTGAGACAACCTGCATATTATTTAAGTTCTAAGGGCCAAGATGTTTAAAAAAATTCATAAACACTATCAATATGTAGCAACCATGTTGTGGAATTGACTACTGTAAGAAATGCCACTTTTGATGAGACAGAAAAACTGATGAGATAAGAAAAACTTTTATAATAGACTTTCATAAATGAAAGGGAAGAAAATGCACAATGCCAAAAGGAAAAAAAGATTAATGCAGTGTGTATAAATATATATACATCACATACAAGAATTACTGGGAGTATACTAAATTTCTTTATATAGAGAGATGGAAAAAAAAATATGTATATAAATTTACTACCAATACTTTTTTTAAATCTACATCTAGACACCCAAAAATGGAAGTGAAAAAAGCAACCAGGAAGCGTGTGTTTGGTTGAAAGTATGATGTGCTTACAACGTTTCTCATTGTGTATACCATTACTCCTTATACCTTTTCAAAACTTTGTGATGAAAACGACAAGACAACTAGTCATCTGTTATATTTTTCAATATTTTACAAAAATGAAAATAGAAAATACCAATTTTTCCTGTTATCCTTTCCAACAATTAAGAAAACTGTAATACACTTCCATTTAACACTGTAGCGAAAATAGGTAAAATTAAAGTTTCAACGATGTTCATTTCTGAACTTGCTTCACCTCTTTCTATAAAATACTCTTAATTTATGTTTCCAATCAGAGAATATTGATTTCCTTCTACTTTTAGAGCATCAATTTGCTTCACAAGAAAAAAATAATATCAATTAAGAAACTAATGCCTTTTCCTTATATCTACTGATTGTCTGTGTCTTAAAAAACAAATGAAGACACTGCAGTTACTAAAGGAAAAAACTTTCAAAAACAAATTATTTTAGATTTTATAGCCAACAAAGAAAAGTAAGCAGCCTTCAGATTTTTCTCTTTTCACCTTAACTCTTCAAAATCAAGTGATCTGTGCATTCCCTATTTCACCAGTAATAGATTTTAGATGCCATATCTTATCAATCTGTTCTTTGTGAGAAGTACCTTGGTGAAATTAAACTACTTATGGCACTGGACATTACTAATTTCCTAACAGGATTGATTAATTCTGAATGTAATGTGGTATTATGGGTCTTTCTTTTTAAAACAGCTTTCTCAATATTTTAAAGCTTGATCAGATGAATATAAAAAGTTGTAGTTTTGTTTCAATTTTTTCTAGAAATCAGCAATTTGCATAATGCTCTTTAATTTGGATAAGTTCAAAATATTTAATAAATTTCTGGTGAAAAATTTGAAATGAAAAATCAATAATAACCATCAACGCTTATGAATCTTTTGCAAAATTGCATTAAAAACTGCTAATCGAGTTTGACTGGCCTAACCAATACTTGCATATCTGTACATCCTTTCAACTTGAGTTTTGCTGCTCTAAATCAGTTGAATTTACAACAAATTATAACATATTAAAAATGGTTCATTTTTAATCTTTGTTAAAAGTCATAAAAATGTAGATCAATAGTTCATGTGACTTTCTGCAGAGGTGTGTACAAAACTTTGATAAATTTAAGCAGCTTTTGTTGAATACCTTTGCACATGTAGCTTATATTTAGACCATATGTGAGAGCTAATTGTGAATTATAAGAATCTACTAGTATACCAAATATGAAATACTTCATATGAATTAAGTATCTTTTTCTATCAAATAAAATTTTCAAACACTGACTGTGAAGAAAAGAAAAACAAACTTCAATCAAAATTGGAGATTTTATATCTTGTACATTTCTCAACATATTGCCTTGAAATTTAGTATTTGATGTAAGAATTCAGTACAGTACATCTACTAGAAATTTTAATTCTTTAGTAAACAGTGAAGAAGCATTTTTCAACCCATTGTACTATTCAAGTAAACACTGACATCCTGGGATCAGAGGTAGAAACCTACACTAAAAATATCACAAATAGTCAGTATGAATTCAGAAAAGGAATATCATGAGTAATGCAGTAAATTTGGCAAACCTGATCTTTCATAAAGCTTTTGACAAGGTGCCATACAACAACTTACAAAGGTTACATCTACTTGGACAAGAGATGTAATGGGTAATAAAAAGTTATTATAAATGAACAATTATACATCTCTGCGTTTCTAGCAAACCCTTTGATATTTATCTTTCTGTTTAATGACATTGATAAAAAAAAAAAGAAGTCAGACAATAGGATAAAGCTTCGGACAATTAAAAAAGAATTTCAAACTGTAGTAAAGATGTTTTGGTGTTGCAAAGAAGGCAGAGTTATTTTATGAGTTAGGCTAATAGCTGTCATATGCATTTAATCTTAAAAGTAAGGTACACATATTGATTACAACATGAATTGCTCTTGTAGCCTTATTAAGGGAGCATTAGGCAAAGTTGATAACAAAAATAATCTAAGCATATATATTATAGCCTCCTAGACATTGTATATCAGTTAATAATAAGGCAAACAATGTCCTACAACATTTACTTAGAAATACTGAGTATGTGAATAAGAAGGTCATCAGTGAGACCCCATTTAAAATAGTGTATTCAATTGTAGTCAACCTTTTCAAGAAAAGTAGCTGAGTTGAGATATGACTCTCACTTTCATGATGCATTCACAGCTTCAAAGTGTATCTTTGCAGGATCTTTACCAAAACCACGAATCTTTGAATTATCAGTACGGTCATGCTAACCACTAGGTTATACCAGTCCCACATGCTCTGGAAGTCTAGGGTTAGTCTCACTACCTTCTCAGTTAAAATTTCCTTTTATTTTTATATATTAAATTTCAAGTTAGGCTAAAAAACTTCCATGCAAGTGATAGCTATTATGTATTGTATAAACCAAAACATATTTTTATTACATTATATTTATAACAAAAGAGAGGGCCGACACATACATACCTTGGCAAGTCTAGCACGCTTAATTAAATCATTTAACTTTCTAAGGGCTGCATTTCTTGGTAAACTTTGGATATCTTGGAAAAGATCTTGTTCCTCTGCCTCAAATAATTTTCTGTTGATATCATATTTTAAAGGTTGATCCCAAAATGATCCAAGGTAAACCCTTGCTACTTCTGGAGTCTGAAGAACTTTTCCTAAAGACCACATCAGAGCACCATAAACTCTCATGAGTTGCTGATGGTCTACCATGTCAGCTTTGTTTAAAACAATTCTAATTTTATCATCATGACCCCTTAAAGCCTCGATGCTCCGTCTGAATTCGTCAGAAATATCTAATTTATGTGCATCAAAGAGTAAAATGATTCTGTCTACCCTTTCTGCAAACCATTCTAAAACACCAGTAAAATCGTAGCCTCTGTCAACACGTTGTTTCTCTCCAGACAAAATACCAGGAGTGTCGATAATTGTTATACTTTTCAAAACATCTGACTTTACCATGGAACACTGGAATCGATTTAAAAAGGCGTTTCCAAACTTTGAAAGTGGTCTATATTGTTTCTTTGGATCCACCACTAATGCATTTCCAGGAATTACACCATCTTGCTCTCCATACATAACTGCAATAAACCGATCGGTAGTAGGCTCTGGTCCAATTCGAATACCTGGAAAATCCTTTTCTAACAAATATCTAATAAAAGTAGTTTTTCCAGTGGAATACTGACCAACTAGTAAGATCATTGGCTTTGCATCAAAATCAGCATCATCAAGAATTGGTGAATGGAAATCATGAAAACAATAGGTGTCTTCAAGCGGCAGGACCTTCGCTTTATATACTTTCTTCAAACCTTCAACAACATTTTCGAAAATTTCTGGTTGATTTTTGCGATCCTCATTTCTACTTAACCATGAAAACATCTTAAAACTGTACTCAGTCTAGCCCAACAGTATAACTCTACGGCAAAAAAAAACTTAAAAATCAGAATTTACAAGTCGAGAAAACAATCAGCTTTCTACAACTTTAAATCCTGGTCAAAATGAATACATAACCATGTTATCATAATCTGATGATGTGTAACCCTAGTTTTCGGAGCCCTCTAACGAAATGTTATTACATACATTCGCTTATAATATTTCTACACAATTAAAATGCATATTTAAAACTTTTGAGTAGGACTTAATATTCTAATTTTAGACATCGTGTGGACACACACACACACATATATATATATATATGTATAAATGTAATCCAAAAGCGCTCAGACACAAGGCATGCTGATACACTATGTCGAAATTCTTTATAGTTATTAACGGTGTATAAATAAATAATCACCTAAAGAAGGGTTTAGGCTTGAAACTTTGTATAATTTTTTTAATTTTTGTCAGATTTGATTAATATTGTATTTAGTATTTGTTTTTTTTTATTATTCTTAAACTTTGTATTATTTTTTCTTTCATACGAGACAACAAAAACTTTAATTCACTTTTAACTGATTTGTAACATTCTACCGATAACACAGGTCAACAAAGTTTTTGTTGCATTTATATCAAACACTTGATATTACATAATTTCTTGCCATGATTTCAGATCTGAAGTTAGTTTTTCCTCAGTGCTCTACTTTTTTTGCAATCAAGGTATTTGAAAATCTCAAAATTTCGTCATCATCACATTGACGTCGTAGTCTATCATGAAAAATATGTGATAAAATATGTTATAAAACTCTTTAATATAGCTGGGTAATAAAAAAGAAAATACAATATAGTATAAATGTTTTCAAGTTATTTATATAAATTCACTTTTATATCAAATTATAATTCAGTTTATTTTATAAAACTGATTAGTAGATAAGACATTTGCTACTATGAGGAGGCAAAGCTCAATTGCAGTCTACTCAGGCAAGAATTTCCGCTTGTAGCTCTTGCGTTTGTGGACTGTCTCAGAGCATTCTCGTTTAATGCTTCTGCAGTAATCTGCCATCATATGTTTGTCCCATCTCCCTTGATAACGCTCTTCCATGGTCTTGAGGTCCTGATGGAACCGCTCGCCTTTCTCGTCACTTGCAGCACCTGGGTTCTCAGGGAAACTATCAAGATGACTGTACAGGTAATGGAGTTTGACACTCATGTTACATCCAAGATCGCGAAAAGCTGACAACATATTCGCTACAAGGGTTTCATAGTTGTCAGCTTTTTATTACCGTGAAAGTTTGCCATCACCGCCACAAATGAAAGCCATGCAGTCCTTTCCTTGTCGTTCATCTTTCTGGCAAATTCTTGATCACGCACAAGTGCACGAATCTCTGGTCCATCAGAAACACCTGCCTTGATCTTCTCGAAGGACAAACCATGATACTTAAAAAAATTCCAGTCTCGTGCACATAGTCTTACGGATGGTATAAGTTTCCAACTCCATACAACAACGTTGTTATAAAAGAACGATTAAATATCAGTTTAGTTTAAAAAATAATCTTCCTATTGGCCAGAACAAAAGTGCCTAACTAACTTTGTTGGAAAGCGGGAAGGGAAAAATATTTGCGTCAGTCAAAAATAGTTGTTACAACAATAGTATGTGTATAATAAATTAAAAATCAAAAGTTCGTGCTACTTCTGCTCTATTGCTTAGGTGCCTTATTTCATGATATTAAATCGATCTTACACTTTATATAATATTTTTGTCTCAGTCTCATGGTATTCCATCTTTAATCAGCATATGACAAAGGTAGACAAAAAGAGTGCTATAGCTCTAAATTGGGCCTGGCATGGCCGAGCGCGTAAGGCGTGCGACTCGTAATCCGAGGGTCGCGGGTTCGCGCCGCGTCGCGCTAAACATGCTCGCCCTCCCAGCCGTGAGGGTGTAAAATGTTACGGTCAATCCCACTATTCGTTGGTAAAAGAGTAGCCCAAGAGTTGGCGGTGGATGGTGATGACTAGCAGCCTTCCCTCTAGTCTTACAGTGCTAAATTAGGGACGGCTAGCATAGATAGCCCTCGAGTAGCTTTGTGCGAAATTCCAAAACAAAGCTCTAAATTGTCACCAATGGTACCATCATATCTGTCATTTCTCGTGCGTATTTCGTGAGACTCGCGCATCTAATCACAGATCGCGCTCTCATGATTCTCAGTGATTATTACTTTTCATCATATGATATTAAACATGTAATTCTCTCATAAAACGTTAAAATAACCCTAGTTATTTACTCTTGATGTGTTAAATGGTGTTATTTAAATGATGTGTAAATATTTTGTAAACGATAACATATCGTGTTGTGTTTAAATTTTCATTTCTGTTATTCATATTTCCATATTTATATTATTGTTTCGAAGTTTAAACTAATAAAATATGTTGTTATTCATTTAGGGTAACATTTAGAATTTTCTTGAATTAAGTAGACCAATCATATGTTTGTAAATGAAATGCTGGCGACTTCGTGTCTAGACGTTTAGTCTCGTGCAAGAACGGACATGCGCGGATTGCTCTGGAGTTCTGTAGAAATTTCGCAGTGGTTCGAGGAGTCTAGGCCTACAATATATAAACAGACGAAGATGCGAGGAAGAACAAGAGAGTCAGACATTAGTTTTATTCAAGAGAAGAGTCAGTCATTCGTTTGAGAAAGATTAAGTGTTTGCTGTGATTATTCAACTTGGGTTTGTGACTGAAGTTAGATCTACGGAAGCTGTGATTTTATTCCGTCAATCTCTACGATTCATCTGAATTACTGGTTGTGCTGAAGGTCGACACGTCCGGGCAGATCGAAAAAATTGAAGGCGACAAATTTGTGACGTTCATCGGAGGCAACGTAAAAAGAACTTCGTCGAATATATTGAACTGTGAACTGTTTCTGAACTTCTTCATTTAAACTTCGGAATTTCTTCGTGGGACCAAATTCACACCCTAGACTGGAATTTGAGATTTTCATTTTAGATCATTATATTAGATACAGGCCAGTACCATTTTGTGTTGTGATTAATTTTGAAGGTTGAAACTAATACCATTTTGTTTTGTAATTAACTTTGAAGGTTTAAACTTAATATCTGTCATTGTTATTATATAATTTATGTTATATCTGTTAATATTTTAGTGTAATAAATTATACAAGCTGTTATCTGTGTCTTTCTGTTGCGTTTAGTCTACATAAAACATAAAAAATACGTAACAAATGGGTAACGAGGACAAAATACTGGTCTAAAATAATGTTGCTATGCATGTGTATCACGTCAAGTGATTGGTTCTTTGTTCGCGGAACAATTAATGAAATAAGCAAACAACCAAGGACGTGGAATTTGTTGTCAGTCTATCAAACACGAGAGTGAAAGTGTTTCAGTATCTGACAGCCCATAATACAAAGTTCAATTTAGAAATCTCGAACGGACAAAGAGGTACTTATGAATCATGCCTGAATTGCCCAATATGGATTATTTTGGTGCATGCTGTGTAACTATTTAGCTAGCCACAATCACCAAGGACTGCGTAATGTTGAAAGACACATTAACTGAAGTTCTAAAAATGTAAAATTCATTTTTATATGGCGAACTTAATCTCCACCAGGACCTCACTCTGTACTCAAGCTTTTTTTTACTTTTCGCTCATTTATGGTAATTAGATTAACAACTATATATCAGCTTGTGGGATTTTTTTCCCTTTGTTCGTTTGCTTGTTCTGAATTTCGGGTAAAACTACAAAAGGGCAATTTGCACTAGCCGTCCCTAATTTAGTCGTGTAATACAAGGAAGTCAACTAGTCACCACACCTACCGCCAACTTTTGGGATATTATTTTACCAATAAATAATGGGATTAATCGTAACTTGTAACGCCCTCACTGCTCAAAGGGCGAGTATGGTTGATGTGACGGGGATTTAAACCCTCAACCATCGGATTACGAGTCGAGCGCCCTAACCAACTTGCCATAACCATGACGATCTAATTATTCAGAAATAAAAATAAAATGTGAAAAGATAAGGGTACGTTACAAATACAAATACCAGTAACTGAGAAGATTCGGTGAGTAGTGAGTAATCAGTATGCTATCGCGTCCATTCAGTAACTCGATCGAACAGCCAGGGAATTCTACAAATTAGGTTATCATACGTAAATGAGGTATTTGAATCATTTATCTTGTAATTTTTGTTAAAACATTATTTGCGAACTTAGGTCTACAGCTTGTATTAAAGTAGGCTTAGCCTATAACAAATGTTATTGAAGGAATAAATTCACTTGTTATCATTAAACAGGTTGGACTTGGAATTATTTTTTGCCAAATAATCCAAAAAGCCTGGATTACAACAATGAGTAAAACATCTTTCTCGTGAGAATGCTAATTGTATGGCCCGACATGGCCAGGTGGGTTAAAGCGTTCGACTTGTAATCTGAGAATCGCGGGTTCAAATCCCCATCGCACCAAAACATGTTTGCCCTTTCAGCAGAGAGGACGTTATAAAGTTACGATCAATCCCACTATTCGTTGCTAAAAGAGTAGGCGGTGGGTGGTGATGATTAACTGCCTTCCCTCTAGTCTTTCACTGCTAAATTATGGACGGCTAGCTTAGATAAATAGCCCTCGTATAGCTTAGCGCGAAATTCCAAAAAACAAAAACAAACAAGCTAATTGTAAACAATGCAAAATCAATTCTGTAACAAGTTTATAACAGATGCAAATACCCTAAGCAACACCAACTTTAACAAAAACAAACCCTTAAGAGTTAAAACACATTGTTAAAGTGTCTGGAATATGTTAAGGGGCAAACATTTGTCATGACAACATTTAATAATTGACGTTTATGTCGTTTTCTTAGCTTAAAAATAACCACTTATTGAATGAGTTTGTGACAAGATTGCTATAGATTCCAGGTTTGTTTATTAGAAAAACCTTGAAAGAGATATTTGGTAAATAATAGACCAATCAAATATTTTTACTATATAAGGACATCTAACTGTTTCTCTTTTATTTCGTTAATTTGTAAAAGGGGTGGGCATGTCTCCTTAGACCTTTTCCCTGCCATTATATCTTGTAGACCACTCTGAAATTTAGTTATAAGAACAGTATTGAAGTCTACTACATCATTCTTTGCCACCCTAGTTGTGATGCCCCTCAGACCATATTCTGTAAGTTGCTACATGGACGACTATACATATGTTTTTACAGTTTTATTTACATGATACTGCTGTCTCTTCAGTTTAGTACTTCTACTTATCTCCAAATTATTATACTTCAATCCCTGTGGAAATCTTAACAGGTAAGTTTCCTTAAAACCAACAAACAAACACACGGACAAAACATATTTGCTATAGTTTCTCTTTCATAGCTAATCTTATACGTATTTTGAAAATGTTTATTCAGACCTTATAAGCATATTGATAGTCTTGGTGTCTGTCTCTGAATTGTATCATTCCACTTCTGACATTGGTGTTTGATGAGACAATGATGTCCTCTGAATTTGGATAAAGGATGATATCTGGTGGCATAATGTACCTCAGTGGGTGCTTGTCTTCTCTCCGCCACAAGTATGCTCCATTAGTATTATAATCGAGCAAGTAGGATATCATTGTGACTCTACACACTGTTTCTTAGCTCCACTGTTTAATGGGGCACATTGTTTTTATTTTACTGTATGTTGTTCCTGTTGTTCTTTCTAATAATTATAGAGCTCATTCTCAGATTCTCTCAGTTTTGGTCCGGCATGGCCAGGTGGGTTAAGGCGTTCGACTCGTAATCTAAGGGTCGCGGGTTCGAATCCAGGTCGCACCAAACATGATCGCCCTTTCAGCTGTGGAGACGTCATAATGTGACGGTCAATCCCACTATTCGTTGGCAAAGAGTAGCCCAAGAGTCGGCGGTGGGTGGTGATGACTAGCTGCCTTCTCTCTAGTCTAACACTACTAAATTAGGGAAGGCTAGCACAGATAGCCCTCGAGTAGCTTTGTGCGAAATTCAAAAAAAAAATCTAGTTTTACACTGCTAAATTAGGGACGGCTAGTGCAGATAGCCCTCAAGAAGCTTTGCGCGAAATTCTAAAAAACAAACAAACTCTCAGTTTTATCGGATTCTCTCTAAGTAACTGTTAATTATACCAGTTAGCTATCTAACTTATTTTTCTTTGTTGGTCTTTTCTTTTTTTTCTCTGTGGATGAAGAGAGTTAATTTATCCTCAGAATTTGTCTAGTCTTGTGTAATGGAAAAAGCAAATAATCTGATTTCTGCACTGAGAAACTTCCACAGTAAATAGGATTTTGGTATCTTACACAGTTTAACTATTTCTTGTTAATACCATCCCTCAAAGAAGTGTGGTGGTCGAGATATGATACTTTCCCTCAGTTTATTAAGACATGTATTAGCTTTCTGGGCAGCTAATTATCCTGCTGAGAAGAATGCTTCTTTTAAATGTCTTCATAAAGAAAACATAACATACATTGTTAACACGTGCCTAGTTTTCTCCATTCTTTCTCAAATGAAGTTTCAGCCCCTCTCAGGTAGTTAAGTTTGAATTATCCTTTTTATTTCCCATACTTAATCCCATAAGCCATCAATGGGTATCGAAAAAAATATTCAAAACTATTAAAAACTTATTGTTATAACACAAATTTTTATTACTGTTACTGCTCGCAAAGTTTCGGGCATAGGTCCTTTGTTAGGCAGCATAAGCTTGTTGCATGTAAGGAATATTTAGTGAAAATCGTTGAAGGATTTGAATGTACAGATTACGAATTACACTCACGTTCCGTGAAGTGTGTTAAAATATTGTTGAAAAGAACATTGCTGAAACGTGTGTATAAAGTTTTAAATCTAGAAGAAGAATTAAAGTGACAAAATTACATTTTAGAAATTGAAAGAACACAGAAAAGTAATAAACAAATATGATAAAATAGTATTTTAATAATCTTACTGTAATGGAGCTTGGGAAGTATACGTCCAAAACTCAGATTTTGGAAACTTGTTGTTGTTTTTGAATTAAGCACAAAGCTACACAATGGGCTATCTGTGCTCTGTCCACCACGCGTATCGAAACCCGGATTTTAGGGTGTAAGTCCGCAGACATACCGCTGAGCCACTGATGGGGGGGGGCTCTTTGAAACTACCGCACGTAACTGGGTGCAGTATTTTTATAGTTTAGTGTGTGTGTTTTGTTATAGCTAAGCAATGAGTAAACATTGAAATTTCCACAAAAATGATGTTTTATATCTCACTAATACAAATTACAAAAAGGAGTGCATTTTAAATATAAATAAAAATTAAAAATATATTTTAGTGAAAATCTCATATCAATTTTAAAATTTCTCATTTTAAAACTAGAATTTCAATAAAATCCTTATCTTAAAGGGTGGTGAACATTATTTAGTGTCAAATATGAGTACATTGTTGCAAAACTGTCAGAAAAATGACAGAAAATGCAGCAAGCCTAATAGTCTTCCTCAAGAACTAGCAATTATACCCAGATCCGGCATGGCCAGGTGGGTTAAAGAGTTCGACTCGTAATCTCAGTGGCGAGAGTTCGAATCCCAGTTGCATTCAACATGTTTGCTAGTGATGACTAGCTGCCTTTTCCTCTACTCTTACACTGCTAAACTAGGGGCGTGTAGCTTTGCGCGAAATTCTAAAAAATAATTAACAAAATTAACAAGTACATTCTTGTTCCTGATTCATTTGTGGTCCGGAAATCCAGTTTTTGGGAAATGAGTGGTCTTCGGTGCCTTGCGTACAAGTCGAAGATGTCTATGGAATAAAATCGGTCATTTAATCGACACATAGTTTCTCTAATTTAGAGATGTTTATATATAATGGAACGAATGCAATAAATTATGCACTCTGGTGTGCAGGTGAATTGGCCTTTTACGTGATAGGTAAAGGTAGAGCGAGAGAATCGACAAGTTGGTGATAAAATCCAATGTGAAGCATATGGCTTGTCTGTTTGATTATAATTAAGCACAAATATACACAATGGGCTATTTGTGCTTTGATCACCACAAGTGTCGAAACTCGGATTTTGGCGTTATGAGCCCGCAGACATGCCGCTGTGCTACTGGGGTCAAGCAAATGGTTTAATCACACGAACAAGTTCTGTTAGTTTGTGAAAGTAAAGAAAATCCAATTTAAAGCGTACTCGATAATCTTTTTTTTATCAGATTCTTCTCATATTTGAAAGAAATTAAGGGTGGGTTCATAAAAATGTTATTAGATGTGTTGTCTATTGTTAATAAGATAAAGTTGTGTTGGACAGTTCTGTTCTGGATAAAGGATGGTATGTGAGGACTAAAGGAACTCTGCAACTATATTGTTTGTCAAGAGTAGAGACAGTCAGCTTATGATAAAAGTGAATGTGGCAAGTTTAGCTCTTTCAATGGTGTTGTTGGAATAGTTCTGATGTCTAGAATAACGAGCCATCTCGTTTTCTTTACACCTGAAATTCACATGAATTGTTCCTTGGGAGCAGTGCGTTTCTGGTCAGAGGGATGGAAAGAATTAAAAGTGTAGATGTGAATGGCTGTCAATGGGTTTATAATGCAAACTGGTGGTAATTTCAATTGTAGAAATGTTAATAGTGATGTGCAAAAAGTTAGTTTTCGACTAGGTATTTGGGAAGTGGATTTAAGATGGGTGGCAAGTTTCAGCATAATCAATGAAAAGGTTGTATTTTTTCCACGTTTTGCAGCCAGCTCTACCATTATTATTGGTAGAGTGATTCACAGTAGATAGTATGTTATATTTTATGGTTCGATTCTCTTTTTCTGAATGAGTACTCAAGCAAACTATGAGATACGTTTACTTTTACTGAATTTTACAGTTTTTAAAATTCATAAGATTTTCAAACAAGTACTAACTTTTGAAACACATTCTCATTCACCACGCTGCAGCTATAAGACTTATGGTTTCACAACACTATCACAAGAAAAAAACCTGACATTGAGTTGGAAGGTGCAGTTCAAGTAGTCCTTTGATATATGCACAAATGAGTCATGTGAAAGGTTGAAGAGTAGAGAACTAAGGGTATGTACAAGGTAAGTAAATCATGTGACGTAAACAGTAAGTTCTATCGAGCAAAATTGTGTGTAAGAAGACAGTATCTATTTTAAATTCACTTTAATTCTACACATTTAAAATATTAATAACTATACCATAATGAAGTTGGAATTGACATCTGCAGTGCATTTCCACCACACATGTCCACATCCACTATCTGATCTAAAAAAATACTTGAATCTATTTCAACATCAGGAACCAGCTATCAGGCCAAAAACTACTGGTTTTGCCATCCCTAGCATTAATGGATAATATAAGTATTAATAATAAAATAAAAAAGAATCAAATATTAAAAAATGTATGAAGGTCCAGGACCAGGTAGTTTTTTTTTTCCCAGGGCTTTAAAGCAGATCAAAGATCAGTTATGTGAGCCTCTCTTTTTCCCTTTTCATAAGTCAATAGACAATGAAGTGAAAAGTTATTAATATTATTCAATTTTTGAAGGGGGTGATTAATGGTTGTCCTGAAAGTTTTTTCCACTACCAGTAACACTCGACTACAACTATATTGTAACATTCCAACTGGCCTGATGAGCCCTGGTTGTAGGTTAAAGGCCTTGCCAGTACAGAATATGGTAAATGTGATGTAATTAATATATTACATTGTTGTTTGCTTTTGCTCATAAATTCTTAAAATTACTAATGTAATTTTCTCTCATCAACAGTGTGATTACTTGAGCTGCTCCAGAAAAAACCAGACTAGTTTGAAGGTTTACTAGTTTTTTTAAATGATAGTATAGTTCAACTGAATAATAATAATGTTGTAACAATTAACTAATGTTAAAAATAAATAAATAATGTTTTATTGATATTTATCCTGAAATCTGCCTTGTAAATAAAATTGATAATTAGAATTCACTTGATCTAGTTATCTTCATAACTGTTATTGTCTATGAAAACTGTTGATATCAACAGTATTAGACCAAGACTATGTCTGTCATATCCCAGTTGGCCTAAAGATCCCTGGTTTTTAGTGAAAGGGCTCACTGAAAATAGACAGGGCAGATGAAATGCAGTTGACTTAAATCCATATTTACTTTTAAGTCATATGCTCTTATAATTATGCAAATAAGAAAACATAAAGGTTCAAGCACTGTTTTTTGAAGCTCACCATTGGTAGAAAAAAAGATCTAGTTTGGTTGTACTCCATTAACAACTTTCTGCTTTCTCTCATCAAGCTACATTACAATCCGATTAATTTGTTTTCACCAACACTTCGCTGTGTAGTGCCTTATTCAAAGCTTTTCTGAAAGTTTAAGTACATATCTATTCCCTGCAGGGCTAGATGTGATCTAGTGGTTAGCATGCAAGAGTGTGAATTTGAAGCTTTATGTTTCTTGTCTCACTTCTGCAAAAATGAGTTCTGCTCTTTGAGGCCATGGTGCAATAGGAGTGATGATCAAATCTCACCATTCAGTTTCATTAACCAAAGAATTTGAAATGGTGTTGTTCACAAGTTTCTTTTTTTTCTCCCTATCAGTTCAAAGTTAAAGATGGCCAGCATTGGTCCTGTGTAGCTTTGTGTGAATTTCTGAAATGCACCTTTTTCATCATCCAGACTACATGTAACATCCTGTATTGTATGGCAATATTTCATTCTAATGAATCATGTTAGCCTTTTTTTATGTTATTACATTCCATCAAGGGCTTTTACAAGTTTTTTATATTTTTTATCAGACCATACAATTTTTCCCACCATAGAAATGAGATTAGATAACAAGGAGTGATCTTAACCACTCTTTGAACCTCAAGTAACTGCCCAATGTTTAATTGACCTATCAAAAGAAAACGAGAAGTTAGCATGTGATCATTTGACTTCCTTTAAAACCCTAGGAAAAGCATTCTCTGGTCCTGGAGTTTTATGAGTTTTTAATCTCTCTCTTATTTTTACTCATCATTAAGGGATTAATGCCTACATGATTCAGATACATTCTATTGTTTTTCAGAGAATGCTTAAGAGTTAGAAATACTGCAAATATCCTCTCTCTCTCTTGTAATAACAGTAGTAGGACAAAACTTTTAAATCTCAGCTTGTGGACCAATGTTAATGTACTGAACAAAATAACTGTACAAAATAAAATTGCATAATTTTCATAGTACCACAATGGTCATTTTTTATGGAAATATACATGACTATACTGAATGCAAAAAATGATGCGTAAACATTACTGGTTATTAATGCAATCTTGATCTCTAGTTTTATTTTCATTATTGAATGATTAAAAATTAGATGTGAATACACAGTTCAAATGTTCTTTAAACCTGTGAAGATGAAGTTGTAGTTTTAAATACTGATAAATAAACTCTTATTCTTTGCCATAAGATAAATGTGAAAATCTATAGACTTATTTTCCTTTTATATTATGTAGTACAAACACAAAATAACAATTTAAAAATTTTTCTCATTTAAATTTTTGCTGGATGTTATGTTTATATGCTGGTAATTCTTTCAGAGTTATAAAAATTAGGGCATATGATTGTTTTAAAAAAAATAACTGGACCAAGAGACCTAACACATGTGAGTTTTAAGTTCCTGAAAATATAAAGTACCAGTCCCCTTATCTAAAAACACTAACTACAAAGATTCTTGTTCATCAAGTTAGATGATCATTGGCAACCAGAAAAAAAGGACAGAATATTTATGTATCACTAATAAACAAGTAAACAAATTTTTCTAAGATGCATTTAAAACAATAAAAAAATTTTAATTAAAACTGGCAGCAATAATTTATTCTTTTATGCATGATATCACATATGCTAAAATAATAGAGCTCACAAAAGCAAAGTGAAAAACTGTGCCATTTATTGAAAACTCCTTTCTACAAAATGAAGTTCTCTTATACAGGTATTTTATGGATGATATCATGGCATAACACTCTCACTTCCTATCTTGGATTATAATAGATTTTGGACTACCACTATTTACAAATTTCAAGGCAACTTTTCAGTTAATAAAAATACTTTAGAATATTATATTTAATTCTGAAACTACTGATGCTAAATCAGTACTTTAAATAGTAGGAACATTTTCACATTAATATGTATATATTTACAAAAAAATTGCTAATGAACTAATGTGATAAAATATCATGACAACAAACCCTTAATGACGTTGATGATACATGTTGATAGATCTATGTTATGCTCCACAATAAATGTTAAAAATATGAGATTAAACCCTGATAAAGGAGATATTTCTAAGTTTATTAAATACGACAGAAAGGCAGTGTTATTACTCCAAACATAGGCAGTCTTCATCTTGAGGTAAGTATACACAAATGCACATAAAAAATGTTTTTACCATTCACTGTTGTACTATTGCTAAATTTATTTTTCTAATGTTAAATTCATTTTAGCGAGGCTTTTTCTTACAAATATTGTTTAATCATATTAATGTTTTTTAAGTTGCTTTCAAATACCATAAAACCTGAGTGTTTATTATATATACACACATCATTTTCTCTGACAAACTACCAAACAAGAACCAGCATTATGCTATATTATTTTAGTAATAAGTTAAGTACATAAATAATTTGTTGTAGCTTAGTTTTCTTGTTTTTCTCACTGGTAGTATAGAAGGAAAAACATATTAATATTTTGTTGTTCTTATTATTATGAAGTTAAACACAAAAAACTTTTAATTGAAAAGTGAAACATAATGCAAGTGATATATTATTACTTCCTTTTTATTTTATCAAAAGTTAATAATCTTTATCAAGTTTAACCTAATAACAAAATTGTTGACAAGTGATGATACTCGGTTGTGAAAATAATTTTTGGTTAAGAAAAAAATTAAGCTAATTGATTGATGGATTATGTCAATCACACTTATCAAATGCCCACTAATTTACTTAAATATTGTGAAATGTTTTATTGCAGATGGGTAAAAAAGAGAAAAAATCATGTTAGATTTAATGTAGACTTAATAAGGAGAGCTAACAGCATGCTAAAGTGAGCCCATCATAAAATTTGTAAAATACTGAACATAAACAGCATGCTTTACCCAATCATTTATGAATAACACTTGGAATGCTTCCTGAACTTATTACATTTAGATAGCATGTTACAAGAGACAGGAGAGGGATGCATATTTTAATATAAGGTCAGAATTAAGTCTCTTTGAAAAACTGCATTTATACAATATGTTTTATAAGAAATAAATTTTACTATGAGCTCAGAATGAAGTTTATTTAAACAGTATGTTGCAGAAAAGAAAGGAGGTAAGATTCTGATGTGGACCCCCTATTAGATATTATAAACACATTACATTATGATGACAAGTTACTTAAAAGCAGGAAAAACTGATGTAGGTCAAGTTTAGGATTTTCTAGGCATCCTGGTATTATATTCAGACAGCATACTGCAACAGAAAAAAGAGAGTAAACATTCAGATTGAGCCTAGTATTAGGTTTCAGGGATATTACATTTACACAAGATACTGCAAGAAAAGATGGCTGGACCATTATGATGCAAGTCTGCACTAGACTGATATGCAGATAAATTTAGGCAATATGCTAAGTAGAAGAGAGGACGGAACATTTTGGTGAACTCTAGAGGTGATTGTGTAGCTAACATCATCATATTTAACCCAATGTTAAAAACAGCTTTAGTTCTTGTACCTGCACTTTAACAACAAAATTACAATTATAGATAATCTCCAAATATCCACATCATAGATCTTAAGAAATAGCTTTTTACAAGTATTTATAATTCCTATATTTTCTTCTATTTGAACTGAATGTTTAACATGTATAATATAGCTGATTAATAAGTCTTCATAAATTTGTTCTTGAATGTTTATGGAATCATCTTATAGGTAAGATCCAAATTTGTAATTGTTTTATGGTGGACTGATGATTATATCCACAAGTGTAAGTCTCCTGACATGACTGTACATTTTAAGATTTTTTTTTTCAATGCCCTCCTATTCTCTACTGCCTGATGCTCATCTGTACAATAGTCAGTGAACTCCAAAAATTACATAAAATAATAAGTGAGCATCTCAAGACATGCATATAACACCTCAAATAATAGAGAGTCTTGCAGTCCTCCTCCATTTGAAGTTTTTGGACAAATTCAAAACAGCAAGTATAAAGCCTGGACTAGATGCCAGTACAGCTAAGTACATAATTTTACATTTTCACAGGTAACTAAATAGTTAATAAAAATCTTTGGTTTTTTTTTCAGTAATTTCACTTTTCATAAGTTTCACATCATTAAAAAAACTTTTTCCTGTATTTTCTTGTAACAGAATTAGTTTCTGTAAATTTTCAGACATTTAATTTTTCCAGATGTTTTGCAAATAATATTCAACAAATTCTATTTTAATACAATCTTTTAACAGTGTGAAAAAGCTCTCTGAATCACATTTCATTACTTGAGAAATATGAGTAACTTAAACATATTTTAAAATGATAATGTTATGAATATAAGACTATCGCATAAAAAAGGACATCTATTTTTTCTATAATCACATTTCCTATAAAACATCAGATTATATATATATATATATACACACACACACACACACAAGGAATTTGGCACTTCTATTGGTGTAAAATAGTCATAAACGTTTGTACAAAACTATAATATATTATAATATGACAAAATGCAGATCATTGACATTATGATTAGTTTTCACTTTGAAATTTGCTGACAATGTGCTTTACCCATCCTTTTGTAGGCATTGGTTGTGTATCAGCAGGTTCTGTAGAGCTTAATGCAGTGGATACTTCTTTAACCCCATTCTCTGTGATTATATTAAAACAGGGATTTGAATGAGTTGAGCTGCTTTCTTTACTCTCTTGGTTAACCCTCTGAGTACACCATTTCTCTAATTCAAGCCGTCTCTGGTGAATGCTTTTTAAACCATCTACTAATGATTCATTAAGTTCTTTTTGAATTCTAATGTCCTCATTTTGTTTTTGACAGATGTTCTTCAACCCATGATTAAAAATTGGAGTAAGTTCAATCTGAGATTTAATTTTTTCTGGAGTGTTCTTCATGTCTACAGATAATGGTGTAAGTTTATTCAGAAATTTAATGTCTTCATTTTGCCGTTGGTGAATGCTTTTTAATCCATCTACCAATGATGGATGTTTTATCTGATTTTTCACATTTGCTGTTTCTACTAATTGTGGTATGAATTCTTTCTGAAGTTTAATAATTTCGTCTTGTTTGTGCTCAGTATTCTTTAAACCATTTGTTGGTAATGATGTGATTTCTTTGTGTAGTTTAGGATTTTCTTCCCCCAGTATTTTCAACTTTTCAAGTGTTGTACCATTCACACTGCGAGTGCACACAATTTCTATAGGATGAGGCTCAATATTCAGTGTGTTTTTTGGGATTGTTTCTGAACAATTCATATTCTTTTTCCTTACTATTTTCTCACTGCTCTGATTGAGATCTTCAGATGTAATTGTATCAGCAGGATGAAGTTTTTTAGTACAATGTATTTTAGAAACATTTTGATTTTTACTCTCACTGCCAGATGCATCAAGAAAGGACGATTTCTTTGTTTCTATTTTCTCACTGTCATAAACATCTTTAGAAGTAATGTTTATTTCTGGAAATACACATAAAGTTGGAGAGGCCTCATAATTTGTCACTGAAGAAGACTCAGTAGTACTTAGATCTGCATCTTCTGGATCACTATAAATTGCAGAATCTCTGAAAAGATCTTCTGGCATGGTACATTCAGTTGCCTCAAAAGACCTTTCATAAAAGGTTTCTCCATAACTTTCATTGTTCTCTGAAGAGATATCTTTCTCCATTCTATCTTTCTGTGTAATGTTATCAGATAATGATAACAAGGATTCAAAAGGAGCATTCATGTAACTCCCTCCAGAGAACTTATCTCCATCACTAGATGAAGTGGTGTTTGAAGAATCAGAGAGCAGACTATCAGGACGCACATCCTCATCTTTGTTTGACCTCAGCTGACGACAAACAAACAAAGAGCTTGGTACACAATATTCTGATTCGTGTATACCAGCTATACGAGCACCAATTACGGAGCTCCCTGGTTTATGAACATAAACTGAATTTTTCTTTGAAATACAGTCATTTGGAATGGATTTGCTTTCCCTAGTCTCTTCATCTTTTGAGAGTCGCTGCTTCCTCATGGTAGAATATGCTCTGGCAATTGAATTGCCAAAACGGGCTTTAAGAACTTTTGTATCACTTTCCTGGTCAGATTTAGCAGTTGAACAATACACAGGATGTTCATCCATGCTCTCTAACCTTGGAGGAGAATCACTAATGTTTGATATCATAGATTTATTATCTGACTGGTCAGTCATGGGAGACCCAAAATTAGCTTTAAGAAAAGATATCTTTGAACTAAAATTGGATATTACAGTTCTGAGAGTAGCATATCTAGAGCCTACCTGTCTGTATACCTTGTGTTCAGGATGAATAGACATATTCTCCATACTAGCTGCAGGTGTTGTAGCACATGTTGCCAGTCTATCTTCAGAATTTACTGGAAACCTAAAATCATGCTGCTTTCTATAAGAAGCTGAAGCTATGTACTCCTCAATGTCCTCCATAAAATCACATAAGGGTTTGTCTGAGGCATTTGTGAATGGCCTATGGTCACTATAAAGATTATGATTTGTTTTCACGCTCATCCTGCCTTTTTCAACATCAAGGTGACTTGTTGATTTCTTTGGCCCCATGTCATTGTTACCATGGTCAAGATGGAAGCCACTGGGCAAAGACCCACACTTACTTGAAGACTCTACCAAATGATTCTGTTGCTGTTTTAACCACACTGCTGGAGTAGTTGGACTGGAGCTTTCTTTGGAATGGGAGACAGGAGGAGGAGGAATGGAGAATAAAGTAATCTCTTCATAATCTTTCCTTTTATTTTTTGGCCGAGGTACTATTTTAGGTTTTGGAGGCAAGCCAGAGCTGTTTGTAGATTGCTGTCGAAATGAAAGTGATTGATGAAGGGAAGCAACTTTGGCTTTGGCTATTCCAGTGAAGGACTGAACTCTTCGAAGAGCAGCATTCTGCTTCCATGATGATTCACTTGAGATGCTACCAGTTTCTTCACTATTATCTGTTTTAATTTCTACAGTCCCTAATTTATTCCATAGGTTCATTAGATTGTCATAGTTACCATGTTTTTTACAGTTCTGATCACAAGGACTTGCCATAGAAGTACTTAGAGATGATGATGATGCTGAATTACTTATTGATGGTCTTCTGTTTCTTGTCAAAATTGTAGATTGATTTAATGGATCAGCAAGTGCATTTTCACAAATATGAGGTGTTACAGGTAACGAGCTCCACTTCTGATTTGAATTATCTAGGTCCCGACAAGCATATCGGTGTGCAAAGACAAAGGTAACATACTCTCCAGCAAGATCTTCTAATATTTCTTCCTCAGTTCTGGCTGGTCTTGGAGGAGGGCAAAGCTGAAGGATACGATTTATATCAATCCGTTCATAGTTGTCTTCCATCTCATTATCTGTTGCTTCATCTGGCAGGCTATTCCATGCTTTCCAATAACGCCTTCTATTTGTATTTTCTTTTTGAACGTCAGGGATATGTGATGAAATGCTTTCATTGTCAGTATCATTGGTGGCTCCTTCATCTGGTTTGTGAATAGATGGTGGAAATAGTGACATAGATCTCTTTCTGACAAAAACACAGTCAGAATCTTCAGCATTGTTTTTTGTCATCTGTAAGAAATAAATATGTGAATGAAATTTCCTGATTGTTGAAAATAAATATTAATTTATATTATCTGAGGTATTTAGATATAGATTTTTTTTTTTTTAAAGCAAGTAACCTACTTCTGCAATGACAATGAAATAAGTTTAAATTACAATACCTAACTTGTTATACTAAAAACATGAGATCAAATTCTACTTCCTCAAAACAGTTTGCAAATGACTCTGTTAGAGGCATGAAAAGATCTGTTTACACTCCCACTGTAGCAGCAGAATGCAATGCAGCAGCACATTTCTGAGATAGAGTTGGGGATAATAACTTTCTAGCCTTGAGGTAAGAAATGTTGTTAACAGTTTTTAAATGCTGTACCTCTTTCTTCTCCACCAATCTGGCACAATAATGAAAGAAAGAGGGGTGGGAACTATTACAAGTAACACAGTGAGTCACATTCACAGGAATTTTGTTCTCTGCCACCACAACAAGCATATCACAGAACATTACAAGTTTTCTTTGAGTAACTAAACCACTGGCACTGGAAACATCTAAGAGGGTTAAGAATGTAAGGTTGTGCCTTAAAGTTTAGATAACCTGTTTCGACAGAGGTAGGTGAACATGGTGATGTAAACATCAAAATTGTTTGGCAACATAATTCCATCCTTGCAAGTGAAGATACAATGCACAGCGGAAATGCCCTAGCTGGAGAAACCAGCAAGGATCATCAATTTGAGGATGTTCTTCAAATCCCCTTCAATGATCACTCCTCAGAAGGAATTCAGAGTAGCATGAAGAGTATTGTTAATGGGTATATTCCTAATAGCCTTAGAATTCAGGAAGTGTTTGGTGTAGATGTTTCTACCAAGATGTCCTCAAAATGTAGTTCTTGACAGACTTGGAAGAACCGGTTAGTGCCTCTAATCCCTTCTGAAGGAAAAAAGGGAAACATTTACCTGAATGATTTGTCAGGTAAAAATGGAGGATCAAAAATCAAGGTACAGGGTCTGATGGTGGTGGTGGTTGTATAACAGGTTTGTCTATGCATGGTCATTTACCTATAAGCTGTTTTATTTTTTTTCATGCACTGGGGCATCCATAATAAATAAAAGAATATTCAATGTCACTAACACCACCCATCATGGAGTCCTACAATGAAATGCACTACAATGCCAAATAAGGACATTGCAGCACTGCCAGAGTTCTTGGACCACTGTACTTAAACACCAGCATTAGTCATGATGTCCACAATGCCCATTGAGAATGCTCAACACTTGTACTTGGTTCACCCTAGGATAAGTTGACTAACCCTGGTAGATTACCCTAAGCCAAACTATCTACAAGAATTCAAGGCTAAAGTGATGTGTATGAGTTGGACCTCTTAACCACCAGGATCCTCTCTTCTCCTCTGTGGGTACTATGCATGGCAAACGTGGATGTAAACTGAAAATACAGAACCTTCTTTGGGAGATCTCCTCACCACTTACAGGAATCAACATCAAAGGGAAATAATAAAAAGCCTTAGAAGTTTTAATATTTCACTATTATTTCTCATTATTATTTATTACATCAGAATCATCATCAGAATAAAACAATGTATTTTTCACTGTAATAGTTTTCATTTTACATAATTAATGTAATGTGATATCACATTTCTTTGTATTACACTATTCTTGAGATACACCAGTAATTCTAAACTGCAAGTTAATTTTATCATGTACTTACTGATAGTTTTTTATACAAAAAATTTTAATTATTGTACTTATCTCATTATATTAAGATTTGTAAAAGCACATTAGTACAATTTACGTGTATGGCATTTGTAATACCTCTTAGTGGCCACAATTAATCTACCTTAATGCAGGTATACTGAATCGGAAACATTAATATTACCAGATAATTATTCCATACTGTCCCACAGACATACTTTTTGAAAGATAACAGTTGTTGTTATAAGCATAAATGTGCATTATGGTGAAGAAAATACAAGGCCTTTCTTCACTGAAATTTGCCCCCAGTCTAACTTAGTGATATATGGCAAATCCTGAAACAAATTAGGTTTCACATTTCATTTCTACACAAAGGTACAATATTTATGATACAAGTTTTGCTTGAACAAGTAATTTAAGATCACCTTTGAAATGAAAAATTGCCATGAATAATAATTTCTCCAAACTTGCCATAATGTACTTTTCAAATAAGTATTAAAATTAAGTTAAATTTAATATCATAGCAGTTATTAACATAATTATTTCAATTAAAAGTTTGGTAAAAATAAAAGGATTAAATTATAGATGGTGATTACAGCAGCCTATTTTCTGCTTGAGAAGTTTCAGAAGAATATTTAAAACTACACATATAAATTGGGGGTGAATAAGAAAAAAGAACTCCAGTTCTGTCATAAAAGCATGGCTGACAATGAAATAGCAAAAAAAATAAACTTTTTTTAAGATAAACATTTTTAAAACAATTTAACATACTGCAAGAGTATTATGTCAATGGAAATTTAAATTATGCCATGAAAGCTACAAATGGATAGAAAGAACTTGAACACTCACATTGGCTTTATTTGGCCTATCATAATAAAATTCATTCCTTTGTGTTGGACTACAGGCAATGTCAAAACTAGCTCGGCGTTCCTCACTGTGAAAATTGTGAGTAGGAACTGAAAGAAATGCAGTAGCATCATGACTGGCACTTCGAGATTTTCTTCCCCTACGTTTTTCAGCTGGAGACTGCAAATATATAAAAATATAAATAAGTCTGAAATTTTGTATAAATTAAAGTTAAATTGCCTTTTGCAGAATAATAACTTTAAACAAAAGTCAATGACATAAATGAAAAGTACAAACTCATGTTCAAATTTCTATACAAGTGTGACCCTGAGATAAATTATTGTACCTACTACATTGTTTATATTCATCTATTATGTATTTTTATCATATAAAGTTCAAATATGGAGGATAAATTTCAAGTTTTTTGCTCTCAAATTTACAAACCTGTTTTTGTATCTTAGTACACGTTTATTAGGTGCTTTTAATGAAAGAGACTATAAAAAAGTTTAATTCCTCAATTGTTTCCATGTATGATAGTGAGAAAGTTCAAAGTTTAATGTAATTTTGATCTTTCAAAATAAAATATTTAAATGAAATGTACAAATAAACCTTATCTACTTAAATTTGAAAAAACAACAACACTGAAAATGTATGCCTCAGGTATACATTTTTGTATGTATAATTCAGTGTAAGCAATTACTTGTAGAGAGAATGATAAGAAATATGTATAAGAAATTATACTGTGATATATTTCAATTAGTTATAAAGGATAGATAAATATTATGTTAGAGAAATTCACTTCTACACTATAAATATCTAAAAGTTGTTGTTGAAATATTTTCAAAATTAGCTTTAGATATTTTTAATATTGTTTTACTTTTAGACCTAAGTACAGGGTGGTCGCTAGAAAAATAGAAAATTTGTCAAACAGCTATTTATTTTCACAAAGAATAACTTTTACAAAGTTTTTTAAAGGCATATGTTATATTACACTCATAGATGCTCAAAATGCATTTTATGATATTAAAATCATGCATTTTATTCATGATGTAAAGAAATCAAAATAGAAATGAGTAAGCACGCATTTTATTCATGACCTCATCTGACCCTGAAATTTCTGCTTTTCTAGCGACCACCCTGTATATTGAAATATGTAACAGAAACCATAACTTACTCCTTTAGGACTGAGCATAGAGTCATTCTGAAAAAACAACATATAATAAATTTTTTTTCTCTGTTGTAAAAATATTTATATATATTTATAAACATGTATCTGAAACTGAAATCACTTTCAAACAGAAGTCTTATTATTTGCCCAAGATCCATACCAGCTACTATGTTGCCATGTGATTGAAAACAAGAATTTTTTTGGAAAATTTTGAATTTCTTCTTGTCGTAGGGATATATGGTATTTAAAAACAAAAAACAAAGAAAGATTCCTTATCCTAAAATTATTCTATGAATGAGTCAAGACATTGCACTATCTTCAGGCTTTCAGAGAAATAAAAATATTTACTTTGGATTTCAAAAAGTTGCTGGTGTTATATATTTAATTTCAGTGATTCAAGTTTAAAAATAAATTACTGTATTACTTTGCTCTTGGTTTTATGTTCTCTATCATTTATATTAAACTGATGTTGACTGGTAATTACTAACAACTCTTCGTAAAATATGTTACAAGTTTTTTTCAATATATCATTATTTTCTTGATATCATTAGTATATAGTTATAAATGTGAATATTATACTTAATAAAGAAAAGTGTTCCTCAAAGTAGGGATACATTGTGAATACTACACTGGTTACTGAAATCTTCAAGATTTTTCTCACAGGTTGCACTATTTCTTTTCCCCAAAAAACAAAAAAATAACAAATGAGCATATGAACCTTTTTGAAACAGGACAGTTTGGAGGAGTTAAATCAAATAGACAAGATAAAATAGCAACATTTTTTTAAATATAAAATTATTGAGCTTGTAAAAAGTAATTTTCGATGTGAAAAAGATTAAGCAGGAATCTTACAACATCTTTGATCTTGTTGTTGTATATTTTCAAGACTGAAGCTAAAAAAACAGAGTGGTCTTGAAAATTAAAAATTGTATTCATCAAGCAGGGTGTACTAGTAGTTGATACTTATTTGATTTTAAAGATCAATACTAATAAATTACATTTGTGACAGAAGCTAAGAATATAAGTGAATTTCAACAGAATACACCATAAAATTTTATAAAAATTAATTTACCAAGTAAACAAAAACAGTCAAAACATTATATTTTATGCCAGATATAGAGGATTTTTAATTAGAAACACAAGCATTCAAAGAGAAAGTCATGTAACTCCTTCATCAATGTATGATTATAAACAAATAATAATAATCTTCTAAGAAGAAGTGTGTGTGTTTTCTTATAGTAAAGCCACATTGGGCTATTTGCTGAGCCCACTGAGAGGAATCAAACTCCTGAACTGTACTAGCGGAGGGTGTAAGAAGGAGCATAATGCTTAAAAACTTTATAATTTTGTCAATTATATAAGTTAAAAAATAGAGAGAATTATAACAGTATTATTTACAGTCGTATACTTATATAAATCATTTGTCAAATCAGGCAGTGAAATATCAACTGCCCAAGTGCTTTTAAAACTGTACATCATTTAAAAAAAAATACAAAAGAAATCATTTTCATAATATTCTTAGCTGGTTGTGAAATGAACCATATTTACTGACATTGGATAGAAATTTTCTTCCTTGACAGGCTGACAACTGTGCTTTCAAACAATGTTCTATTAGGCAACTTGATAACTTCACCCATTGAAAATTTATACATCTCTAAGCATAAGATAGTTTGGGCTTTGTGTAGTTTATTTGTGTTTGGAGATGTCTAGCTTTCCAGATATATCTCATATTTAGATGCAGTAGTACAACTTGTAAAGTAAAAGTACTTGTTTACATTCCATAACATGACCAGCTGAGAACTACCCTTTGAGCTTGAATAGCTATTTAGTTAGGAATAATACAGAATGTTATCTAATTAATAACTTGATTCTGCAGACCCATTTAAAAAATCTTTCTTAATGTTTAATTCTTTTATATCTCAAAGAGACCATAAAAAAATGTCTGTTAGAAAACTTATATTCTTACTTGCTAATTGTTTTCCCTTGTCAAACCTACAATTAAAAATAGCATACCTTTTTATCTGTATTGGACTACATTTTGAACTGGATTAAAATTTTTCATTATTCTCTATTAGCTGAAAAATTACTTCTTGCTGAAGTAGAAGAGAAAGTATGTGCATTATGAAGTCTTACCTTCTTGTTTCCTGAAATAATAACCATTAAAATTCATTAGTAAATGTTTAATATCTTCAAGACTTCATATGATTATATCTTCAAACAGAGACACAATTCACACTAAGGTAAAAACAATTCATAACAGTTATTAAATTATTATATCAAAAATTAATAAGGTTGACTTTTTACTTCAGTGATGCAAAGTTTCACTTTTTATTAGTTATTAGGGAAAATAACAATACAATTACAACATTATATTAGGTTACAATGAAGCAGCTCAAATATATGCACCATGTTAGAACATCCCACATTGTTTTGTAAACAATAAACATGCAGTTCTAAAGTGATTTTTTTTTAAATAATAACCAAAATAAAATTGGACAACTAGATCTTGACCTATGACTAAAACAAACTTTCACTCATTTATGCTTATTAAGAAGTCATTATCAGAGAAACTGCCACATAGTTTGTAAATTTGAAGTCCAAGATGTACATATTTAGAAATCTTCAAATCCAGTTTTTAGCATAAAATTGAAAATTTTGCCATGAAATCTATTGAGTATGGAAACATTTTAAAGTCTCATTTTTAATTCTTGTAAAATAATTGGAAGCTTCACCTCATACTAGGATACTACAGTATGTTAGATACTATCAGAAATCTGTAGCTTCATTTAGACTGTCAAGTTTGTAAACTATTTTAGTTTTTATATTAGAAGTTATAATAAAATATACCTAACACTATTTTGAATTTTTAAAAACATTTGGGAAGTTAAATGCTCTTGAAATGTTTGATTTGTTTGTTTTGGAATTTCGCACAAAGCTACTCGAGGGCTATCTGTGCTAGTCGTCCCTAATTTAGCAGTGTAAGACTAGAGGGAAGGCAGCTAATTATGACCACCCACCACCAACTCTTGGGCTACTCTTTTACCAACGAATAGTGGGATTGACCATCACATTATATGCTCCCACTGCTGGGAGGGCGAGCATGTTTAGCGCAATGAGGGCGCGAACCCATGACCTTTGGATTACGAGTCGCACGCCTTACACGCTTGGCCATGCCAGGCTTAATGTTTTATACAGTTTATAATAAATTAAGAAATACATGAATGAAACTAAAGTTGTTTTGATTAACTTTAAAAATTGCATCACATATGAATACAATTTAAGTTGGTAGTGTCTTAGCTACTTCATTAGTTAGAAAAAAGAATAATATAACTTAAAGATACACATAATATTAATTTACATATTAACATGTTGAAACAATACAATAAGTTAAAAGAGTTATAATTTGTAAAGATCTATACAATTATACCAATAAATAATTACCTTTCTTTAACTTGAAAGCTTTATTCAAGCTAATCTCTGATTTTCTTCTTTCTTGTTTTCGTTTTTCTAGATACTCTGGTGCTGAAAGATGACGCTTGGAGCTATTTTTGTCGGATGGCACAGATGCTATATTTTCAATGAAAAATGTCTTCCAGATTAAGGTTAATCTAGTTGTTTAGAACTATGAAGTTACATATATCCAGTGATTTAAAAATTACAGTTTGATAATTTTGAAATACATTTTTACCTTAGCAATTTATATGGTACTAATAATGAATAATATTATTATTTAAGATAATATATATATATATTAAAAAAATTTTAGATATAATCACAAACATACTGTAATATGTTGAATTAAAACACTAGGTTGAAAATGCACTTCCATCATCATAATTTTTAGAGGTTTGCAAAGTTACATTAACAAACTGATTTCAGTTTTAAAACATAATAAATAGCTTATGTTAAATTGCTCAAAATTCTATAATTTTTTTCCAAACTAATATTTATACTAGGCCTATACTTAGGAATTCTTTATACTGCAACACTCATGGGGGAAATTCTGCCAGTATTCAATAACAAGACTTGTCTTAATACCAGTACTGATTATCAGGAATTATTCTATTTGCTTTTCATCCATTGTGCATGCCTTTCATCCTTAGGTCAGAAATATGTTTCATAATTTAGGTACAATGCTAAGTTACAAACTATACAGGTTTAGTACAAGTCACCAGAGTTCAGTTTAAAGAATGGAATATGTTTGTGTTTTATTTTGTTACATATTATGTTGCCATGTGTTCAGTTATACAGGTATAAATACAGTTACTATGTGTTAGTTACAGATCTAGTGCTTAGTTTTAATTATAATTGGAGGTTACTTTGAATTAAATTAGAAGTACAAGTAAAGATTAAGTACAGATCACATGCTAAGATTACCTGGAATTTGGTTTCAGTGAATGTGCAAGGCATTTACTGGGGCATCTGAGAAAGCCATGATTAATCTATTGATAAGATCAGTTACAGTACCATACAACCTGTGTATAAAATTAGGGTGGATGAATTTCTAGAATACTGGATCAATAGTCAAGAGAACTTAGATCTGCAAGATGTACCAGACAGTGTCACACGTACTGAGTAGGTTAGGAGATCATCAGTGTCACACATACTGAGTAGGTTAGGAGATCATCAGTGTCACACGTACTGAGTAGGTTAGGAGATCATCAGTGTCACATGTACTGGGTAGGTTAGGAGATTATCAGTGTCACATGTACCAAGTAGGTTAGGAGATCATCAGTGCCACATGTACTGGGTAGGTTAGGAGATCATCAGTGTCGCATGTACTGGGTAGGTTAGGAGATCATCAGTGTCACACATACTGGGTATCTCCTAACCTACCAAGTACATCATTAAGCACCAAGGAAACTTTGTTACAATGTGTTATTGAAGGATAGAGACAACATGAAGAGGTCTAGTTACTGGTTATAAGGAGGACTGATTAGTATAAAGAGTGTACCCTGATGGCTAGTGTGCATCTGCCTCAAGTATAGCTACCCTATTTTAATAGCTTACTGGCCTGCTGTCACTCATCTGTCTTGAAAGGGCAAAAATGTCTAAGAACAGGAGTTTTGAACATGAAATAGTTAATGTATTGCTAACAAACAATTATAGCTTGAAAACAGTATCTTGACAGGTGCTATGGAAATAGCAGAGTTCATGCATTCAGTAGGGACCTCAATTAGCTAGCAAGAGGAGAAGAACAGTAAAACATGTCAAAACATCACATCGATGAATAATGCATGAGTAAAAACTGTATTAGACTCTGCCAGTCTATGTGCAGATATGAAGCCATCTTTAACTTGTATGAGATACAAAGGACCAGCAGAGAATGGTAAATGCAGCACTGAGATGGTCTGATAGTCAGACCTGCTGCTTTCACTTGCCTGAACAGCTGTCTGAGCTCCTGTAGTTAATGTTAACATCTGGCTGTGTGGGTCATAATGTTATCCACATAATGCTCAATGTTTGTATTTTTTGTAATTTCTTTCTCTTCATGTAGTTTAATGATGCTTCTTAGTTGGCTGATCCAAATAATATTCTCTTGAACTGGTAGCATTCATCTGGCTGTTTATTCTTTAGATTCTGTTTCTATAGGGATTTGCCAATAACCTTTACTGAGATCAGTTC
Source organism: Carcinoscorpius rotundicauda (assembly GCA_011833715.1). Lineage (NCBI taxonomy): Eukaryota > Metazoa > Arthropoda > Merostomata > Xiphosura > Limulidae > Carcinoscorpius > Carcinoscorpius rotundicauda. Next base: position 22,667,916 of record CM022405.1, on the reverse strand, counting down.
TGGTAAAGAATTTTGCCTCGTGTAGTTTCACCATGATATTCTCTTGGTTGTCCCAAGGATCAAAGTGGAACTTCATCACAAGGTCCAGCTTCCAGAATTCTATACAGAAGAAGTGTGAGCCATCCCTCCTATTCACAATTACCACCAGTGAATAGTAGGCTGAATTTGAAGGTTAAATTATTTTAGCTCCTAACATTACCTCAACTTCTTGTTTGATTATATCTCTCATCACATAGTGAAACTGGTAAGACTACCTTGAATGGATCTCTGGCCATGGTATTAATTTTAAGTTGCAAAAGGCCATCTTCGACCAGACTATTTGTGAAGACATCTGCATAGTGGTATAGTAAGTCTTGTAGCTCTTTTCTCTGCTTGTTAATCTGTTCTTCACTGATGTTTATATCTTTATGCATGTTATCTACATCTAGCAATCTCAAGTCTAATAGGTCTACATAATAAAGTTACTCTCTTATGATTCTATATCTATGACAGACATGTCTGCAGTGCAAATCTGTACCTAAATAGCTGCACCTGTTAAGTTCTTTTTCCCTCTTGAATTGTGTGCTGTCCATTTATTGTTGAAATTTACCACCAACAAGCTACAGTCACCTACTGTAAAGAATTCTGCTGACAAACATATATAAAAACCTCACAGTGGTAAGCCAGCCAAGTTTATGCAGTGGTAAATCATGATAAAAGAACATACGAATGACAGTGGATGCAGGCCTATAAATGCACAATTGTAGCATTAGTGAGAAATGTGTAAAGATTACAATCACACTAGGTCATGCCAAATGATTTTGATAAATGGATTAAGAAAGGCATGCAATTTGGGGTTAAAGATGGTGATCTATGAAAGTTTGTTAAACACCAAGACCCAGAGAGAGAAGAGAATAGGCGGAGAAAAGAAAAAAAAAGACTAAAAGAAGAAAAGGAGAGACTGGAAATATAAGTTCAAAATGAGAAGAAAGATAAGGAAAAAGTCTAGAGATTAGAAATAGAAAGACTGTTCTGCAGACTCTATAATAGACATCTTGATGACAACAAACCATCAGTAATTTTTCTTGGCACTGGCATATCTTTGGAAAAAATATCTTTGACAGACAACTGAACTTCACCAGCCATATTAAATGAACATGATAACCAGAGCTATCAAATCCATGAATTTACTGAAAGTTGCAGCAGGAAACAGAGCTGAAAAACATCTACAAAAGTAACATTATCTCCATCTTTGATTATGATGACTAGAATGATTGCTATGCAGCTAGATGAAATAGGAAAAATACAAAACATAAAATTAGTCAAGAGAAAGACTTTGGTTGACCCCATCATGGCTCTATGATATTGCACAAGTCTCAACAACACTGCAGAGCACCAACTGTACTTAAATCCTCTTTAGAGCCTTATAGTGTAAAAGACATATATTTTATCACTGGGCCACTACCTTTTTCAATTTGGATACTAAAACTCTCCAGTGACTTCACATACAACAAAAGAGCAGTAGTTTGCCTAAAAGGCACTTCAAAAGACAGTCATGGGTGAGCAGATGCTATACATTCACCACCAGATTTCAGATATTCATCTACAGAATAAATATCTAGAACCTGGTTAATGTAGCCACACGTGGTTCCTATACCAGTAATAGCAAGAAAAGGTACTTGAACATTTGTTGTCTTGTGGAAGAACAACTTTCCACATAAGGCTGAAGGAGAATTCAGTCTTCTTAAAAGCTACACAAGGATGATGCTGGAAGTCAAAGAGTAAACTTTCCTCTGAAATGTTGAAAATAATGAACCACAAATACACAGTGACTTGCAGGCAGTACTACATAAAATTCAAAGTGGTTGGTCCTCAGATGGATAACAAAAAGCATAGCAACTGAATGGTAAGTGAACAAGAAACCTAACAAACTTGCAAGAGAAACCTCTGTATCATATCAAACATAACTACAGTTAAATTAAGTCAAACTTAATTAATATTCAGAAGAGATGAGACAACTGAAAAACAAAATAGCCATATGATGTATAAATAGAAAAAGCAAAAAACAGGGAATCAATAGGACAGTAAACAACCAGAAGGCCAATGATAACATTAATGAAGAAACTCTTTTCTACCTCATGCAAAGTAGCATTCCCCTGTACTCAACTCAAATATTTTGATTGTAAAATTACTTGACTATTTCTTTATTGTTATTATTTGTTATGTATAAGTAAGTGTAATACCTCTGATAATGTTCCTTGCAATTGATAGTAATGTCTGGCTGAATAAACAAAACAAAGAAAAAAGCTTGTATAAATTAAGAGATACGTTCAGTTACACTTTTGATTCATTTTCTTCATTCATTTGTTAACTTCAGTATACACAGTTGTAATACTTTGAAGGAAAGTGTAATTTTTTTATTTTTTTTCAACTGGTTATAACATGCCACCTGTTCCTACCACAACAGCATCAGTATATACATAATGAATAGTAGCTTCTGAAATTCCTCACCTTCTTCTTTATTCTGGCCAAGCTCCATGACTAGCTGCCGAGCTTTAGATGGAATCACAGCATTGTAGTTTTCCAAAATCACTCGCTTTAATTCAAGACACCATTCTCGTTTCTGTTCCAAGTTACGTGCCTGGGTTCAAGGAATTGAGAACAAAATAAAAAAAAACTGGAAATGCTATCACTGTTTTAAATCACATTATACTTTTTAATTATGAAATTTTGAGAAAAAGAAATCAAAATGTCTTCCAAAAATATAAAAGTAAAAGATGAATAAATGACACTAAAGTAGTCCAGACTAAGCTATACATCATAAACTATATTATTCTTATTAAAGCTATTTGATTATTACTTTTTACACAAACGATCATGACCTGGATATGCAAATTATTTCCAACTTATAGAAACTAGTTGTATATTAAGTCACCTGTTCGTCCCAAAAGCCTGTGATCAAGAACTTTGTAAGGAGAAACAATCATGATTGTTGTTCTGGATAACTATTAACAGCTTAAAAATCTTGATAATCCAGCTGAAGTATGATGATTTGTAAATGTTTAATATTTATTTATTCTTGAAAAGTGTTGTTCTGTTTCAAGTTAAGTACAAAGCTACACAAAGGGCTCTCTGTGCTCTGCTCATTATGAGTATTGGAGTCTGGTTTACAGCACTTTAAGTCCACAGACTGTACCACTTCTTAAAAGGTCTAAATTCTCATATTCCATGATTATAAAAGCATACAAAGCACTATATTTTATTATTTTAAAAAAAGTAATGTGTGTAATGTTGATCTGCATTGGCAAAACAAAAGAAGGTATGATTCCATCACAGCAAAAAAGTTATCTCACCACCAGATGTCAGTCATATACGAAAAATAGCAAAGAAAATTAAATATTGTTTGAAAAAGTAATTCAAACGTTCAACGTTTCATTACAGTTAAAGCAGAAGTATTCAGAACTTAGTTACAGACAATTCATAAGGATTTAGGTCTAAAAGGTGCCACAAGAGCAATGTTTATAAGCTTCTTCTAAAGTACATAGATGAATGAATGACCAGTTACTAAAAGTTTCAGAAACAGTTGTGATAAGTATCATCATATTGGACAAACCATATGTGTACTTAAATGTTTGCAATACAATTTTGGAGATTCATTATCATCCTTAAAGATATACAGCATTTTTCCAAAATGTGATGCTTCAATAATAATGATAAGTTTAATAATCTGCTGTTTTCCAAAATTTGTCATGGTATCTCTTCACACTGTCAGTCTAACATCATAACACCACTACACACTGAGGAAATAACATCTTTGCAGTGGGTTCATCAAGAAAAATAAGCCAGCCATATGTCCAAGCCAGTATCACACAATAATGGAACTCTTGCTTATGTGTATGATACTGGAAAACGTTTTTGTTACATGATGTGCAACCCACAACTTCATGAAATTTTTATCCTGTGTGTATGTAGATTTGCAATAGGGGTCACGATTTTTCCATTTTGCTTCCATTTAATGTCACAGAGAACTTTATTTTTCTCCATTTGAAGGTACAGAAAAAAATTGGACAGCTGAATTTGCTTAGCAGAATGGAGTAAAATGAAGCTGAAGAGGTCACACACAGATTTGATGTTTAGAGAGTATTTAGTATGTTTATATCTTTGGGCAAGATAAGAAAAAACATATTTCAACAGAGATTATTATACAAGGCTGAAAACTGCTTATAGCCACCTTGCATAATCATCCTCACCAATTGCTGGCATTCCAAGTGAGCATTTGTGCCAAGGGCAAATAGCTAGTGCCTCTTATTCCACAACAAGCAAGAACATATGACAACTCAAGTTATACAATTTGTAGATATACCAATTAAATCACCAGACTCATTTCTCCTTCTTTAACTTCTGTGCCTTTAGGCTGCAGAAATTTTTATCAGTATAAAACAGACAGACTTTAAAAAGCATTTAATGAAAAGAGTGGCATCATTGACCTCACAGTATTATGCAAAAGTCTCTTGCAGTGGAACCTCTAATGTAGAGCAAAAGTCCATAAACAGGGACATCACACAGAATACCGTTCTTGTACCATCACTACAGATTATGAACAACATTATGTAAGAATCAAGTTTCTATCTAAAATGCTTTCTCCAAACCAACAATCTAAGCTTATTAGCATGAATATAGGAATGTCATTGCAAGTGGATAGGAAATGTGAAACTTTTAAACAATGTCCATCTGTACTTTTTTTTATTTGAAGTAAACTGATTCTTATTTTATTCATAAAAGACAGCAGGCAGCAAAAACTTCAAATCATGATACTTTTGTACCTGACGAGTTAAATGACTTTCCAGTGTGACTTACCTGGAATGTATACTGAAGCCGAGGATTGTTAAATGGAATTACATGGAAACATAATGGCTCTCCCTGGATGCTTTCTATCAACATCAAGTTTGAACACTGTAAAATATGAATGACATAAAAATTAAAGTGTGTGCTCTGACCTTGTTTTGTGATTTTAATTTAAATATGTAATTTCTTTTTTCACAGTTTCTAAACATTTTTAGTGAATATTAACTTGTGATGAAGTAAAAATTAACTGTATTGTAGAAGAACAAAATATATTTGTCTTAACTACTAAACTTTCCAGATATATTTATAAATATATTGATTTATTGATACGTACCATTATGTGATCTTTGTAGCTTAGCTTTCCTTCTTCCTTTTTTTTTGCAATCAACAATATTTTATCAAAAAGGAACAAATGACGTGAAGCTTTGGCACCTAACATACGAAATGTTCCCTCCGCAGCCAACTCTCCATATGTTGTCAGATCTTGACCCTAAGCACACAAAAAATTAATTTCTAACCTGAGAAATTTTTATGACAGAAGAACTTTAACAAGATAATACAGTGAAGTCATAAGGAAATTATTCTCATGCACATAGCTTTCCATATCATGAGAGGTTATTACATAAACAAACTTACAGTAATCTTTTGGAAGAAAACAGTATTACAGAAAGTCAAGATACAAAACATATGCCTATTTCCTGTAGTGTAATGTGTGTAGATGATTTTTAATGATCTAAATTGTTAAATAAAATGTAACAGCAGCAGAATTGTGAAGAAATATTACTGCAAATCAACACTTGAAAAAACTTAATAAAGTCCATTTCATAAAAAAATTAAAATAAAATTTTTATAGTAAATTTTTTCTCAAGTCATCTTTAAAGCCCGAAAATATCTACAAAATTGAATTGTTTGTAAAAATGGTGCAGATGAGAATGAATTTTAACTCATTCAAAAAACAATTAATGCTAAAAATAGTTTGCTTATCTAGAAACAGTTATGTACATGCTGCCTGTTTAATCTTCTTGTAAGTGCTCTGTTTTAAATGAACAATCTATAGCAATAATACTTAAAATCATAAACAGTTTTATTAATGAACTCAATATACTTTATTGCCTTACAGTGCACAGTAAAAGACATTGAACCTAATGTATAGTAAATTGTGATGAAACTCAGCCTTTATGTTAAAGTATACTAAGAGTGAAATCAGACACCAAAGACCCATAACTTATCATTTCCAATCACTCAACCATAACACTAGCACAGATATCTGAGATAAACTTTTCTCTCTCTCTTTACAGCAATTCTATTCATCCATTAGGCCCAAAGTATTTGTTGCTCTTTCCCAAGACCTCTGAATAAAGAGTTTTTATCTTCCACTTGAGTTTTTAAACAGATTGTCTCAAATATCATTCATAAAAAAGTTTTATGTTTAGCAAACTGTTTCTTATAATATAGAAATGTCCAATATAAGCAAATAACTTTACTAATATAGCTAAATATGTTTGTAAAACATTTATCCTCCATCAAGTGTAAATCTAATTCATAAAATTTGACATATCCAATTCTTAAATATTAGTCTTTCTCATAGCTAGAAAAAATGTCATTCTCACAGTTTTATGTGACCAAAAAATTTGTATAACCTGATTTTCAAGTTGTAACATATTAAAACATCAAATGTATTTTCTTAATACTTCACATCTATTTAATCATAAGCTTAGGAAAAAAAGTATGATATTTTAATATTTGCAAAATTATAATTAATATATTTCTGCAAAAATGAACATAGACATACCTCCCACTCGTACAAGAGAGACTGAATCTCTTGAACTCGCACAGCATCTTCATGTCTTCGTTTCATGTCATTGATGTGAAACACAAGCCCTGTCATTACTGAAATTGCATTCTTGATGTCAGGATAGCCATCACCATCTTTGTCCAAGTGTTTTACCAAATTCTGTTAGATAAAATTGTGACATGACACACTTTAATGCTTTACAATTTTTCCATATCAGACAGGTGAAATAAATTTTGATATCTTGTTTAACTGAAAGATACAACACCTAACAGAATAAAGTCACATTATATTGCATTTTTAATTAATAGAATAAAAGGTTTTTTGTTTTAGCAAATTGCATAAAGATTATGATACTTATCTTCATTTTAATACAAATGCTCTCATAATACAAAAATACATAATTTAATGCTTAAGTCTGGTTATGTTTTACCCCTCCCCCTTCTTTTGAAGTATCACTAAGTTACCACATTAGGTATTATTATTATTAGTTTTAGCTGCATTACCAGTTTTGCTTTTTATAAAAAAATATCAAATCTTATAACACAACAATGGATTTTATAAAAGATATATTTATATTTTAACTTCAATACATTAAATACTAACACCAATTATAGTCAAGTTTAATTTCTCACAATTTAAAAAATATCCACAGAAATCTTATACTGTATGTTTAATAATGAACTACAGCCAGATTAGAAGTAATAAATACAGAGTTTTCCAAACAAAGAATATATAAATTATGCAAATAATGAACTCCAAGTATTTTTGGTACAGTTACAAAAACTATAAAATATATTCACATTCTGATGACCTGTGACTTATTCAAAGTAGGCTAAACTGTCTAGTGACAGTTAAATACCATCTTTTAATATAATGTCAAAATTAAGCTGTAATTAAATAAATCACGTTTAAAATAAATTACTTTGATTTCCTTTTAAAGAATCAGTAGCATTAATTCATATGCATATACACCCATATAACACCAGTTAAACTACTTTTTTCTTGTAGTAAACTTGAATATACAAAACACTTCTAAACCAAAGCTGCTGTATAATATAAGTTGAGAATAATTCTTTTTCAACAACAGTATTTAGTATTTCATTTTTCTGAATTACAAGAAAAGTGAACTTAACAATTACTTTAGGAACATTTATAATGGCAACACAGTATCAAAGAAATGCCACATGTTACACTTCTCAAACACCCTAAGTTATAATAAAAATAACTCATTTTAAAATAACATACATTTTAAGAGAATCATTGAATTATTATCTTTGCATTAGGTTAATGAGTTTTAATTTTTAGAAGCTTTCTTCAGGGATAATAAGTCAAATGATGCAAGAACTATTGTAAGGTTCATGTATGAATAGTTATAATTATCATTAGGACTTGTGATTTTTTATTTTAGCTGTAAACAGTCATGATCAAAAAATGAAGTTATGTTTTTTTATTAAAGTAGGAAATGGGCATTTGAACACACAAACTGTAATTACTATTATTGTTGCATTGTATTGGAATATTACTCTAAAAGAAAAGGAACAAATTTCATCTTTTAGTGGTACATTTGTTTCAATAATTTCATGTAAAATATTAGCTGCTATTACAAGGCTTTAACAGAAAAAGTATTTTTTGTTTTGTACTTGTTATTACTCACATAAGAGAAATTAATGTGTATATAATATACAGTATATTAGTATACTCACTGGAGTATTAAAAAGTGAAAACTTTAAAAAACATCATTTTGAAGATATCAAAATAAAACTGTAAAACAGCTAAAATAATTAACAAAAAACAAAAGCACTAATTATGATACTCTACACTTGTAAAATAAAATTACACCCCTTTTAGTTGCTCAAGAATATCAAAATAATATTTGCATTCATGTATTTACCTTATAATTTTCGTTAGTTTTTGAGACTTATTCATACTTTTATTAATTGCCAAAAAAAGCAAATATTTTTGGTGAAAGTTCAGTTCCATAACATTTATAACTGTGAAAAGGGTACTGAAAACTGAAACTCATAATTTAAAGTAATGTAAAGCTAAAACGTAATGATAGTTCTGTTCCACAACATCTATACTCACTGTTAATAAAAGTTGATATTTTGTTATTCTTTGGACAGGTTTTAATAAGTATGAGCCGAGGGGTAGACGATGGCGTAGAGCAAGTTGTCTTTCCTGGAAAGTAATTAAAAACTGAATACATATAATTTATTCCATAATTATTAAATATTGATAAATGTGGGGAAACCTGGGTACATTTTATGTTATAATTTAAGTTGTTTACAAAGAATAAATTGCTAATTATGTTTGAAATATCAAAAAAAGCACTTAAATCAGAAAAATCATAAAAAAACAATTTTGCACTTGGGGTTGAATACTTTTTTTACTAAAGTATGAACATTCTAAAAATTAAATTTATTTGTGAAAACATTATAACCTAATTGCCTCCTTCCAAAGAAAATTATGTGGTAATCTGTTTTTCATAACACTTTTAATAAAAATAATAATTCACAATATTATTAAGCTTTTCTGCTTCAGTGATTGGTATTCTCATTTAAATCAAATCACCATTACCTTTACAATTGCAATATGGTGTGTGAGTGTATGCCACAATAACAACATAAAATTTCAAACTATAAACAAATAAGTGATAAAAAAATTATATAATTAACCCAAAATTGTGCCATTTGGTGTGGGTATATAAAAGACATGGAACAAAGTTATGATTAAAACCAAAAGACCATTGATAGCATAAAAAGTAACCTTGAAACATAATAAATTTTATGCTATCTCTAGGTATAAGTAGTGTAATGAAACAATGGGCATAATGAAATGCCAAAACTTATTTTAGGCTTAAGTATTAACAGTAATTAGCTGATACAATCCATCTATCAGTGAGTGAATAAACAAATGACCTCTGACATCTAATATACACATTTAATTGCGATTCCTAATAATGTAATGTTATAAACAACAACTATGTTCTTTTTGTTTTTCATAAATGTATTCAGCATATTTTTTTTCTTGAAACAATGCGAACTTAGTAAGGTATATATGGTACACCCACCACCCATACATTTATATACAAACTTTTTTGCACTAGTTCTGCAGCATAAAAATGTGTTCCAATATGTAATGAACCAATCTGTTTTAAAAACTATGTCACAAGTTTATTTTGATACATTGACTTTGTTGTTTTTTCAGGTCCTTTTATTGACCTACAGGAGTTCATACACTTCTTCCCCATTCACTATATTTCCAGGTCTGCCTAAAGTTATGTATCTGGCTGCACCACTTTAGGTTCTATATAATTATAAACTTACCCGAAAAATTTCAGCTGTTTGAGAGTTTTGCATCAGTTTTGTTAACACTTCCACTGACCTGCACAAAAGAAATTTCAATAATTACATAAAAACTCATTCTAATTACTTCTTACTACAGAACCTCTTTACTTTCAATACTAATATTAAGTAACAGATTTTTTTCATAGGAAATTGTACATGTGAAATAAACGTATAACATTTTCTATATGTTAATTAAACAATGATGTTCATTATACATAACTTATGTGTTTGTACCAATGATACAAATATTGTCCTTTGAGCACTTTTAAGAAATGGCATAGTCATGGATACCAATTGATTTTTTTTGCTGGGGGCAAACATGTATGTGCCATATGTGCTTAAATGCAAATACAAGTTCACAATATAGTAAAAGTTACTAAAAATATTTAGTTTAACAACAATATTAAGTTTACATCATAAGTAATTTTTTATGAAATGTATATGGAGTTAAATTGCCCCCTCTTGCCCCTTTTTGCAGGTGCCAATAAACACAACTTAATGAGCACAGAGGCCTGTAGTAAATAATTTCAATTATTGGTTTGTCTGCTGATCTGAAGACTAGGTATAATGGATAAGACAATCAATTATAAAAATATTGTCTTTTGAGCACTTCTAAGAAATGGCAAAATAACAGTGTTTTTTTATAATAATTTTAGTTATTAAATTTTATCTCAGCCTTGCATTTAAATAGGACTTTAAAACATAAATCACAAGAAGGAAAATTTGACTCGAATAGAAATTATTAACATTAAGCACTTCTTTTATACATTAAACATTTTAAATTTCAATTAAGCAAAAGGTTTGAACCTGAAACTCAGTGGAAAGAATATGTTGAATAATTCTTGTATTTAGAACTGCTTCAATACGTTTAAAATAATTTATTAAATAATTATTGTAACCAGAAACTAGGTGCTCAAGTGTAAGCAAACTTTATGGATGCAGTTATAAGGAATATTTTCCATAAATGAAGATATAATTATTAATAAGATAAAGATTATAAATATTCATGTATGTGTTTTTTTACATGTTATTATTGATTACATTTTAAATTTCAAGTTTCTCTATTTGGCCTCAAAAATGCAACTTTTAAGCTACTGATAACCATAGAATGTATGCAGTTCCTTAAGATATTACTGATATTCCTTGATTAAACTAGTTTTCAAAAGTTCTTTGGCATAAACATATTTTCATATTGTTAGTTACAGTTATATATACCTTGGATAATTTGTGCAGTATTGTGTATAGATAGCAAACCCTGTACTGTTTTTGACAAAACATCTGGAAACTTCTACTGGGTCTAAGCCACAATTCTCTAGTTCTTTCAAAAAGTTCCTAAAAAAAAAAATATATATATATATAATTACTTATCCCTTACAATACATGAAATATATTTTTCATTACATAATCTGTGCATAATTACACATTCTATAACTTATTGGACATATCAAGAACACCATTTTTACTTCAACTGTGATATAAAATTATATCAGTGCAATTTATAGGTCTTATGAAAAATATGAATGTATTTGTTCTAAACTATAACCAACATTTATTCATATAAATGTGTGAAAGAATATTAAATCTTCAGAAAGTTAAGCTTGAATTTTGACACTGATTTAACTTTTCAGAAACATAAGGTTAACACTTAAACTAAATGGTAGATAACAAAAAATTACTCCACATCTGAAGCAGTCTTTATGTTAAATAAGATAGTACATGGAAACTAACAGGTCTAAACATACATATTAAATTATCTTAACTAGTAACATAACATAAATAGTAATAGCAGTCTACAGTGTATATAAATCTAAATAAACTGCTGTTAATACATTGTGGCTACAATAAATAAACCATGACCTGGAAATATGAACCCAGAGATATGAATACTTCTTCTTGGTACAGCAAGAAATGTAAGCATAAAGTACCTAAAAACTGATATAAATGTAATTTCTGATTAGTTCATTACTACCATTAAAATTATATATCCTGGATGTAAACGTTAATACACAAAATGCTCTTCATATTACTTACCCTTGCTGTATAAATTTTACTAGAAATATCTGTCTGAAATCTAATACCTCCAATATGCCATAATTTTTTATCTGATGCGAAACGGGAATTAAAGTTATTATTTATTTGAAATATTGGTGTATATTTCTTATATTAAGTAGGGTGTAGAAAGTAAGCAGAAAAGTAGGTTTTATCTAATACAAAAGAGCTAAATAACAGAAACAACTTTATAATTCTGGTTAATTGTTCATTTAAATGTTGAAATTGCTTTATCAGTAAAAACTTTTGAATATATAAAGAGCTTTACACGTTATAGGCCAATTGCTGATTCCCAAACTTGTAATTAAAATTATGTCTATAAAGCCTTATAGTTTTTTCTTGTAAAAACTACTTTGGGTATTTTTAAGTTTGTGAAACATGTTATGAGCATAAAATCACAACATCACTTGGTATGAAACTGAGTTTAGAAAGAAATGTATTTCATGCAATTATTTTGTGGTTTTGAATAAAAAAGAAAAAGTAACGAGCATGATATTTATATTTATTTATTTATTAAATTTTGATTTTTTTATCTAAACTAACTTTTTATTTATTTATGAATATGCTTCATTTCTGTTATAAGTTACTTATTAAATAACTTCTTTATGATTTTGTCTTCTATTACAGAAAAAATTCTTAATAAAAAAGGGTGAACCAAAAGAAGTAATGGTTTTGGAGTTTTTTTGTTTTAATAAGTATAAACTTTAATATAATTATACACTCCAGTTTGTAAATTACAGTTACATACTGATTTAATCTTTAATATTTTATGATATTTTCTGCTGCAATCATACATTAATCAAGCTAAATTACTCTAACACTGTTATCTCAGATTTAACCTAATTATGTCAAACTACCAAATATGACCCTTCTGAATAACCAGTTTTTAAGGAATGCTCTCTTATCTAATAACAAGAAAAAACACTTTATAATCCTGTTGAGGAAATTTATATGACCTTAAAATCAGAACTTTAAAAATTAAGTTGAAACATTTATTAGAAATGAAATTCAGTCAAGGAAATGTAGCATTCAGCTATATTGATTTCAGAGAAAATCATCTAGTGAAATGTTATGTGTATTCAATTAAATTTGCTAATTTGTTCATTTTGGATAAATTACAAAACAGGAAATATGTTAAGAAGATAGTTAGCAAACATTTCATTTGTTTTGTATATATTGTGTATATTTTGTTGATGCAACTAAAACAGTGCTTTGTGGTATGGACAGTTTACCAAATAACACTGGTAACTCCATTTGTAACCTAAAATAACAATAATCAAGATATAAGTTATAATAAATCAAAGTGTACTTATGTGTAAAAACATGTGTTTGAAGATTTATGGTGATATCTTTCTAGTGCCACATTTGTATGGATGTGAACTGAGGAACAGTTTCCTGGCTTGTGTCCTAAATCCTTGCTACAGTGAATATATGTTGCACAAAGGTGAAGAAAGTAGATGAAAATTATTGTTAGAATTTGTGTCACAGGTAAGATAACTGACTGCTTAACCAAAAATTTAGAAGTTGGTCAACAGATATTACAGGTTGCATCAGGTAGTTGCCTGACCTCAGTAACCCAAATTACTTTTAACACAATATGGCAAAATGTTTTTTTTGTGTCAGGCAAGCACTTATGGCTATGTTTTTTGTAAGAAATTCAAAAGCAATATTGTAACTAACTGATAAAGAAGTTTCAACAAACCTTGAAAACAAGCTTGTGAAGCATTAAAAATAATTAGTAAGAAAATTAATAAATAAACTGTTGGATTTTAGTTACCTAAAAAAATATATTTGGAAAGCCAATCATAATAAACTCTTTATACTAAAAGAAATCATAATATCATATTTTTAAGTGAAAATTAGATATTCAGTCAAAACTAAACTATTTCTGTTCACTTCCAAGATTTTTAGCAACTTTGCCTTACATAAAATGAAATAGTAATACAATTAACAAACACCTAACAGACCAGTACTCTTCTTAAGTTTTTTGCTGGTTGTTTTTCAACCTTAATTTTGATAATTAACCATTCAATATCTTTAAATATTAAATGATGCTTAATCTTTTGAATTCATACAGAGTATGGATGTGTAAATTTAATTTTTGTTCACAAATAAAAATATTTTTGATTTATGGGATTGCTTAGCGTTCATCTATTTTTTGCAGGTCTTGTGAAAAAAATCAGGCAACTGTAAAACCTTGGGAGAATTTTTTAAAACTATTAATTGCAGTAAAAAGACATTTATAAAATAAACATTTCCCCAAAATTTATAAAGATTAACAAACTAAATTCGAAATATATAGTTAACAAAATTATGCCCTCAGAGAGATAGTGGCTGTTTATGAGATATTCCTGCCAATAACTGATAATAAAAATGAGAAAACACATAAAATAAATCTGCTCACATGACAATGAATTTTTACTTTATTTAATAGTCACTAATTATATTTTACGATATTTCTGATAAAAAGTTTGTTGTGACATATATCAAAGGATAATAATGCTTCACAACAGCAGTGCAACTTATATACCATTAAAACCAAGTGTGTAAGATTGTGAAAGGTACTGTTCATTTGAGGCACTTCAAGAATAATCTGGAGTAATCTTTCACAGCTGTAAGAATTTTGAGAAGTAATTACCATTACATTAGTAAGAATCAAATACTAGAGAATTGGAATTCTTCAATAAATTATTAATAGTTTCAACACTTCTGTAACCTTGTGCCCATGACTGATAAGTTATTCAGAAAGAAAAGATGTTTAACTTGTGCTTTAAAATAATTTATTAAAAAGGGGAAAGATATTTAACTTGTATATTAATTGACCATTCATCAAAATTTCCTGATAACTTGAAATTTTAAATTAAACATAAATACATGACATCACAATAACTAAATAAAAAAGAAAAAGATTTAAGTATTTTTTTCTTAAAGTATGGAATAGTTCCAGCAAAAAAAAAGACATAAGGTTCATTCAAATGATTTTACTGTACAACATTAACTTAGGTAACTCTTATCAGGCAATAAATTTTCAACACCCTCCTCCCATTTGATCTGGATCTGCTGTTTATGTTTCACAGTTATAAACTGTCAAGTGCTCTTACATCCAACACTGTAACAGTATCTCTTTAGTTTTCATTCATTTCCGCTTTGCAGACTGTCTCATGTGCACACGCACAGCTAAGGTCAGCTAACACTAACACGTAAACTACTTGGTTTTATGATGTTAAACAAATTCTAATATCCACTTTTGTGAGTCATTTACAAAGTAGTTTGTATGACTTTTTGCAAGTTAGAACATTACTTTTTATTTTCAAAGTGACCACAGTGAGCATATACACTTAGACTACAAATGACATCAGTATTGATACGTCAATGAAATGTGTACAATAATGACATTTAGTTCCAACACAAAAGTCCACTAAATAGTAATTCATGAATCATCTGTTTTACATCCACATCTAAAGAGTGACTGGATTGAAGAAAAGATCCATATAGCTTCAGATATTTGATTAAAAGAGACAAAGATCAAATGATTTTATAAGTACTCTCACTTGACAAATATTAGTTCAACTTTACTATTAAAATTATTTAAACAATATAATCAGAACCAAAAGATGGCTGTTACATATTTTTCATGAATGTAACATTTGTATTTAAAATTAAGCTTTTCTTTCGTTAAATAATAAAATACACATATTGTAACATAACATCAAAGTTTTATATATTTTTAAACTTAGTTTATACTTAACAAAAAGGACATGTCATTAGTACCAAACACAGGTATAAAACAACTTTCCAACTCCTGCCCTTAGGAATATATCAAGAAAAAGGCTTATTGAGTACTTTCTTAATCTACTCAAAATTCTTGTCACAGAATTCTTTAAATGCGACTTGAAAACATCTTGTTGTATCCACACCCCTGAAACTTAGTTTCACTAAAACAGCTTATAAAGTGTGACATAGTTAATAAGGTAACTGAATTTCTACACTTAAGACTGGTTTGGATTAGTTTTAACAGCTCTGGTTTGACTTGTTGTAATGCTTATATTTCAGGCTACTTATAAAAAAGTTAGTGGTTTACTTTACTTCACTTAAAACTTTCTCAAGGCCCAAGTAATTGTTTTATACGTCTGTATTTTCTAAATATTATACATACAGAATAGCACACCCAAATATGTATTAAAAATAATAAGAATAAAAAATCTGATTAATTGATATATTACTTTTATATTAATGGAAAATAACGTTGTAATTATTTTCCTTGATATTTTGCATTAATGTACAGAAAGACTTGGGTCTTCTGACATTTAGCACTGCTAAAGCTAAATTACAAGACTTCTGAAATGCTAAGTTTTGGTAAAATGAAAAACTATATAAACTTTATTTTAAGTATTATTATTATTGTTAAAAATAATTCAATTCTTTTCTTGAACAAGCTATATTAATATAAACTGGCCATAACAGATAATATCAAAAGTGTTTTTTAAAAGTGTACGAAAAATCATACAGTCTTCCAAGTGTTATGAAATACAAATTCAGTTTGAAATAGCATACTGAAACTTACATTAAAATAATGTGAACTACTGCTAACAATTTAAGCATAATTATTAATTAAGGTTTACAACACAAATTCAGTTGTTTGAAGATTCTAACATGAATAAAGAGATAACACAAAGATGACATGTATATCCAGTTGTCTTTATTAATTTTCCATGAAAAAGTGATGCTTCTCTGTATTGTGATTGGTTCTTTGTGTTTATACTGTTTAGAATTGTCATAAGCCAAAAGATTCTATTCAAGACTGCTAAAGTGTAGAAAGAAATTCTCAAACAGTTAAAACATTTTTAGACAGGTTTAAATACTCCAGTACTTAAAGTTTAGACATTTAGTTGTTCAAAGTTAAGGTTAAAGTAGACATTGTCTGTATAAAAGAGATTTTAATGTTAAGAGATACTTAACCAGATAAAAAATCACACAATGTACTATAATGTTTAAGAATCACTATAATTAGACTGACAGTTATAGTTAAACTAACAATTAACACAACTTTTATGACTTAAATGTGATTTATAAGGTTAGGATAGGTAGAAAAAGTTCCCGTGATACAACATTAGTTGACTCACCTATTAAACTTGTATATGTCTTCAATATTTCCAGAGAGTTCCCTTAAAGTAAATTTGCTTATTTTATTATCTTCTGTTGACAGGTACTGAAAATATCCCTGTAATGATAACACCTCATTGAAATATTAATACAATTAAAATAATAAAAACACACTGAATTACACATAAATTATAACAATGCAAGAACAACTGTGTTTTTATGAGCTTTTTCTGTCTAGTACAAATGTGAATAATTAAAAAAAACACCTATAATATATTCAAGATATCAAGACAATATACTGTTTCCAAGTTACTTATTTTTCAGTTCAAATATTAAAATTCTCAACAACAAAAATGCCACTATTCATGTGCAGGCAGATAGAGCAGACCCGTGGTTCATTTTTTTTACACTTGTTGCTTACCTATAAAAATGAATTTTGTCTGCTTCACTATTATATTTTTGTTTAAATTAATTATAATCAAGTATTCTCGAAAAGAAACAGCTCTATGCAAATTGGAACTATCAGTTTTATAATTTTCATATTTGCATCCTGATGAACAGATCCGTTTTAAAAACAAGTATCATAAAAAAAGCTAGGGTGAATAAGCCATTTAAAGTTATCTGAAAGTCACACCAGTGGTGACCCAGCAGTAACTCTGCAAGCTTACAGTGCTAAAATTTTAATTCCATTACTTGTGGTAGGCAGAGTAGAGTACAGATACTTGAATGAGTGTTATTCTATAATTTGAGAAGAAAAACTTTTCCAAGTTTATTTTGTGTAATGTTTTGAGCAGACACCCTTCATCAGGCAGTAAAGACTGTCTTACAATGGAACTGAGCTCAGATGGTATATGCTCTAAAATTAAATACTTCTTAAAATAAAATAAAAACTGGTTTTAAGATATTTTAAAGAACTTATTTCTTAATAGTTTTTGTTCAGTTTAGAAAATGGAACTGCTGAGATGGACCACTGAGCTCCATCTTGTCCTAAAATGTTGTTAAAAAATTCTTTAGGCAAGTCCCTAAAAAATTTTATGCTATTTTTAAGTGGATAAGTCTCAAAAGAAAAACATGTTTTATATAATTAAATTGGTTCTAGAACGAATGTTAATGTTCCTTTTATATAAAACAACTTAGAATCTTTAGATAAGGTTTGGACAGAGCATATAAGAACAGTTACGTACACATAAAGTCACTGCATATGACAAAACACTGACGGTATCTAAAGTGCAGCATGCACTGTCCTGGAATTTATTTTTTTATGTATATATAACAACATTATAGTACAAGTTTGTTTTTTTTATAACTGTATGCTCTCAAAGTTGCAAAGCCGTCTTTGATATATTTTGTAATTAACACTGGTTTTTGCACTCATCATGATCCAAATTATGGAGTAATCTGAGTTACTAAAACGCTGTCTCCTTTAAGTTAGACAGAACATTTAAAACCCCATGTTTTCATATCATTCAACTGTATTTCAGTATTTTCATATAAACTGAGGGGAGATGTTGATTACCAAAATAACGAACGTTTATTGACGCTTGTTAGTGGTCTTATCTAAATTTCATTACTTCATTTTTACTCCTTCAATTCACAAATTGCAATACAATTTGTTATTTTCTTGTATTGCATTTGACAAAATAAAACTATTGAAACCTAAATTCATAACTGGAAAGAATGCAACTAGAACGACACATAATCCGTTTTCTAAATTGCTGTGTGATGCTTTCAGGGAAGCATGAAAAAAAAGCTATAGTGTGCCCTGCCATGTTCACACACACACACACAAAAAACACTGCCAGGAAAAATTAATTATCATATTTATTTTTTCTGTTAGATTATCAAGTGTAGTAGATTTACGTACAATAAACATAAACGAAAAGTCCTGGCAAAAATGTGATGCACTCCAGACATCAACTTGACGCCCCGACAGGAAACCGTCATTGGACCAATGAATGAAGTAACAGTAGCATGCCTCACATCAGTCACCGGCACCCAGGTTAACGCCATATATTGTAAAGTTGGCGCCATTTAGTTGTGTAAGATATATGATGGGCGGAAGTTATGTTGGATCTTATTACATTTTTAACCCACAGACATACACATATTTTTTTTTTTGTAAATCAAATATTATATATGCCTAACAATGGCAAAAGTATTTGTTTAAAATATAATTTCATGTTTGTTTGTTTTTTTTAATATTAGTAAAGCACACACGCTGAAAATATATACGAGAAAATATCGTTTTTTAGTTTCTACCTCGGCCGGAATATGTTTCCCACTGTGGTTTTGATCGTTTTCTTTCCCGAATTACGGTCTCAGTGACGGATGAGTTATCAAATCTGGCAATTGACACAGTAAAGATCTAGCAATAAAAACGATACTGTTGAAATTATGATCTTTTTTGTTATGAATGAAGTTTTTACAGAAGTGATGTAACAAATGACAAACTGAATTTCTAGAAAAGTGCTTTTTAAACATGGTTTATGAACAAATGACTAAAAATAAGCGACTTAGACCATTATTTTCATGACTCTAATAAGAGTAATCACAGCGTCAAACGAAATTTTGCCAACATTTTATGTATTTGTTTAAGATTTAAACTTGCTTAAATTTAACAGGCTTGCATTACAAAAGCACAAACAATTTATCATAGTGTTTAATACTATGTCTATACGATTGGATTTGCATTGCATAGCAGTCATCATGTGAATATGTTCCAATGATTATTTTCGTGGTGTAAGTGTGGAATGTTGAAATCACAAACGTATACATGAAGTTTGTAATCGGGTTCAATGCACGATGTCAGATGTTTCCTCCTCAAGTGCTTTCTATTCTCAGCGCCCCCACCACCACCGCCAAGGAAAAATAAATGAAAAAAAAAAATAATTTAAAAGTTATCAAAATTTGTAACTAAGTGATTATAACATAAAATTACAGAAATAAATGAGGATGTAAAAAATATATTACAGCCTGAAATGATGTGCAAGTCTCAGAAATCACAAACCCTTTGTCTTTTTCCCCACCTACAGCTATTATTTTTTCAGGTTCATTTAATTGGTTTGTTTTGAATTTCGTGCAAAACTACACGAGAGCTACCAGCGTTAGCCGTCCCTAACTTAGCAGTGTTAGACCAGAGGGAAGGCAGCTAGTCATCACCACTTACCTCCAACTTTTGAGTTACTCTTTTACCAACGAATAGTGGGATTGACCGTCGCTTTATAACGCCCCCACGGCTGAAAGGGCGAGTATGTTAGGTGTGACGTAGATTTGAACCCGTAACCCTCAGATTACCAGTCGAGTGTCTTAACCACCTGGGCATGCCGGGCTGTTCATTTAATAACAAAATGAATAATTCCATCGGAATTATACTTTATATTTCGTTTAGAATTTATCGAAATGGATCGATAAATTTGTTTCGATATTTTTTTCCATGGTAGTGATTCCGACAACGCCTATAACCCCAAACCACTACTGACGACGAACAGCACCGATAAATTATGGATAATAAATAAAATATGACATCGTGGTGAAATAAGGAAAAAAGAAGAAGAAAGAAACCCTATTATATGAGTTCGTATAATGCCTGAAAGATCACGGTTGGCACGACAACACTATCAAATTAAAATGACGACACTGAGAATGATTTTTTTTTTTTACCGAGACAGCGGAAGCCAGTGAGTAATTAAGGATATAATAACCTCTTACTTAGATACTCTGTGGCAATGACAATAGTGTGTTGCTAACATATTCTAAGTAAATGTGGACCATATGATGGAGTCTGGATGACGTCAGGAAAAATAGGGTTTCGCATTTCTAAAAAAAAAACAATTAAATTGAGCTTTAGGCACAAAAGAGTGTTGTTGATGCGATAGTTAGCTTTAACGTGATATGAAGCCGAAATTAGTTTATATATGTGTGTGTGTATTTATATATATAACACATCTGTATAACATCAACTATTGTCATTGATATATCTTTGGCAAGTAACACAGCTATATGTCTACGGAATTACATGCTAGAAACCGAGTTACGATACCCACGGTGGCACCTCACAGATAGCTCACTGTGCTGCGTTGTGCTTAACAATAAAATAAACAAAAAACATTACAGTATTACAATTTGTAACGGGTACTGAGTCCAACGTTACCAAAACATGTGAGCCACTATGGCCAGGAGGTTAAGGCACTCGACTTGTAGACTGAAGGTCGCGAATTCGAATCCCTGTCACACCAAACACGTTTGCCCTTTTAGCATTGGGGGGCGTTATAATATTACGGTAAGTCACACTATTCGTTGGTAAAAGAGTAGCCCAAGAGTTGGCAGTGGTTGGTGATGACCAGCTGCCTTCCCTCTAGTCTCACACTGCTAAATTGTGGAAGACTAGCGCAGATAGCCTTCGTATAGCTTTGCGCAAAATTCAAAACAAATCAAACCAAAACACGTGCCTTGATAATGGTTTCGATCGGGATCCTTTCTGGATTATTGTATATTTGTATGACGAGTTAGTTCCCCGGTGAATAAGCGATAAGTTTAAACACATATAAAAAAATAACACTTAAATCCGAGGTTCGATTTCTCGCACTGAACAGAGCGCAGATAACTCACTGTGTAGCTACGTATTAATACAGAAAATGATGTAGGTAAGAAGCGTAGGCAAAAATATGTTTGCATGCCTACAAAAACATAGATCGTGATACCCTTTTTATTATCAAACATCACACGATAGGCCTGGCATGGCCGAGCGCGTTAAGGCGTGCACTCGTAATCCGAGGGTCGCGGGTTCGCGCCCGCGTCGCGCTAAAACATGCTCACCTCCCAGCCGTGGGGGTGTATAATTTGACGGTCAATCCCACTATTCGTTGGTAAAAGAGCAGCCCAATAGTTGGCGGTGGGTGGTGATGACTAGCTGCCTTCCCTCTAGTCTTACACTGCTAAATTAGGGACGGCTAGCACAGATAGCCCTCGAGTAGCTTTGTGCGAAATTACAAACAAACAAACAAACATCACACGATATTCAATAAACCTTCAAATCCTAAAGTTGTTTTTAACTAAAAACTAATGTTTTTGCTTAGGATTCTTCAGGCTGGATTGTGTATTTGACAAAAAATAGTGTTAAAAGTATAAAGTAATATTTGTTAGTTAGAAAAAAATCCTCTTATTAGTTGTTTTGATTTAAAATTTATTTGTTTATGAACAATACTAATACCGCTATGCAACAAAATAAAATGTTTATGTGGCTAGTTTTATGCAAATATTTATTAAATTTGAAGAGAAAAGTCCGCCTATAGTTGAAAGAGTACACTACTGTTTTTAACTTTCGGTTAGACTTTTTATCAAAGTTAAGGTTTTGACTTATATCTCAAAAGGTACAAAAAACTGAAAATCATAGAAAATATATATTAAAACACAAAATAAATTGTTACCTACCTCAATTATTTCTTGTAAATCATTTACGTATGTTCTCTCAGTGTCCACAATCTCCAAGATGACGCGGTTAGTTGGACAAAGATTGAGATCAGAAGTTTGTTGATGACATGAAACCATTACTCCTTGACTGGTTTTAGCTGTCACTTTTTCTTGTCCACTAGTTTCTAGATCTGCCGACCCTTGTCCACTAACTTCCAAATTTACTGCTTGCTGTCCACAACTTTCAGGATTTGCTACCCCTTGTCCATTACTTTGATTGTAGTGAGAGTTCTGATCATGAGAACAATTACAGTCTTTATCTGGAGATATATCAGCTAAACTTTCAATGCTGGCCAAGTATGACCTTTTGACATCAATGCCACTTCTAGGAAGTGACGAAGACGAAGACGAAGAAGACGAAGACACTGAGCTTGTGCTTAGCGGCCGTTTCGCACAAGAATCATTCACGGACAGACTCTTTCGAAAAGGAAACCGAGTTCTAGGTCTACTGCACGAGTTATGATGATCACATCTAGGCGGCTGGCAGGCATCTGTGGAGCCATCTTCTTCATTCGTATCTCCACCGTCCCAGTCATTACTCTTTCCCACCAGGCAGTCGTACATGTTAAGCAATGAAGAACTGATGTCTACTGTCGTTCCTGCAGGGTAGCGAAAAAAAAAAAATTAGCTGAGTGCATTCATGTGGTGTAATCAGTTCTTTTTCAAAGCCCATTTGTTGGAAATATGCATTCACTGGTGAGACTTATTATACATGATATTTTACTTTTAAGGTTAGTTTTATTATTCTAGATTTTATGAACTAGCCAAAATGTAAAATTTCATGAACATTTTGCACACACACTAATTTTCTGTTAACTTCAAACAACTGAGGTTTAATTAAAAACATATTTACTATGAAAAGTATTGAACTACAGATACACACACGTACATACATAAAACGGGCTGGTAAATCGAGAACTAATGTGCAAAGTTCGTTCTTAAAAGGAGTCTGCATTAAACAATTCTTTGAATCGATGTTAACTGAACGTAATTCCTTATATTACACTTCAAGAATAGAAGCACTTAAGTTTTTATTATGTTTACACTATAATCTACTCTCTCAAATACGTTTTTTGCAAGGCAAAAGCACTTAGTCTACGTTTTCATTAAACGGGAACACAATAGTAAACATTGTTTCTGTGAAACTATACCAACTGGGGGAAAGCTTGTGTTTCCCACTACTGCAATCAGCTTGTATCGTATAAACAAGGTATACGATTCCCAAACAGGAAGTCTCTTAACCTAGAGTATAAATACACCACACGAACTTCATTCAGAGATTGTACTTTAATTCAGAATAGAATATCAGAATATAAGTTTCACAAAAACACTTGCAAAAAGGATAACGGTGAAAGCAATAAAAGAAGTAACCTTCTACTGCAGCTAAACATTTGGAGAGTTATTGGCATGGTCCAAGTGGAGAATAATAATACACTACGTTAAATAAAACGTTTTGGTTTAGTCAGTGTTTTTAATAGCGATTACCTAGCATAGTCGTGGTGGAAAACAAAACGCACACGCGCTAGTATTTATGTACACACACATATTTATATGTTAAGCGCGTGCTTGTTTCTCTGACTATAATATACAAACATTTCTGTAGAACAATATTAATAGAGGTATGGAAATATCGTTTTAAAACAAGTTCAAATTTTATTCGACCAGAAATGTTTACTCCAAACAAAATCTAACAATGTTCTTCATGAAATCTGATACAACTCCGTTCACCGTTACCGCTTTCCTTTGAGTGGTTTTATTTACGACCAAGGAGAGACAGACTTCGCTTATACATAAATATTACTCCAAGATATGAAACAGAATTAAACATTGATCCCAATCGTATGATTTGAAACGTCAAAGAAAAAACACCATTAAGCCACAGTATTTTGTTGTGACCTTAACGAGATAATAATAACTTAGTATAGATACAGTTCTCATCACTAACAAACTATTTATAAGTGTTTTATTTTTTGTTTTGTTTTGAATTTCGCGGAAAGCTACTCAAGAGCTATCTGCGCTAGCCTTCCTCATTTAGCAGTGTACGGCTAGAGGGAAGGTAGCTAGTCATCACCATCTACCGCCAACTCTTGAGTTACTTTTTTACCAATAAATAGTGGAAATGACCGCCACATTATAATACCTCCACGGCTGAAAGGGCGAGTATGTTTGGCGTCACCGGGATTCGAACCCTCGGCTCTCAGATTACGAGTCGAGTGCCTTAAGCATCTGGCCATGTCAGGGACTTGAGAAAATAAATATCGCTATAACAACTGCATGTTCGACGGTCAAACCATTCTAATTCTTCAGTCTTTGAAAGTCCAAATTAAAGTTCTTTGGGACAGGCGTGACCTATAGATTTTCGTGCCAGGCTGTGTATTCAAGGTTTCGTTCGGATGCGGGGCCCGGCATGGCCTAGCGCGTTAAGGCGTGCGCTTCGTAATCTGAGGGTCGCGGGTTCACGCCCAAGTCGCGCCAAATATGCTCGCCCTCCCAGCCAAGGGGGCGTATAGTGTGACGGTCAATCCCACTTTTCGTTGGTAAAATATTAGCCCAAGAGTTGGCGGTGGGTGGTAATGACTAGCTGCCTTCCCTCTAGTCTTACACTACTAAATTAGAGACGGCTAGTACAGATAACCTTCGAGTAGCTTTGTGCGAAATTAAAAAAAAAAAAATCGTTCGGATGCCACACTTTCGGACCGTGGATGAGTTATTAGAATGGCAGTCAAGTCGATTAGTTAGCGATAGAAGCTACCAACCCATTATTATATGATTCCAACAGCTAAAGCTAAGAAAATATTTATTAAAAACACACACAAAATTAAACCAAATATTTTGATTATATCGCATAAACTGAAAACCTTAGGTTAAAGTTATTTTCGTTCATAAGAATAACATAATCGTGGATATATCCCAAAGGGGTATCACGTAACTGAGTGGATAAGGATATAGAAAATATTCTCTCAAATCCCCTTTATGCATGTCTGTCTATTTTGTCACACACACTCCCTAAAAAAAATAGACAAGTACACGAGAAACAGACTCCAGTACCTACAGATAATTCGTTCTTATCAAAACGTAGAACCACAAAGATTTATTGTTGGTAACGTGATCTTTAACTTATTACTTTTTCTTTTCAAGGGCGCGGGAACTAGGGTGCTGAGGGTATAGCAGCATCCCCTGGATTAACCTACTGCGGTTCTGCACATGCGTGGTTCCATTCATGTACAAAGGTTTCAATTTTGTTCAATGTTCCACAGAATGAAATGAAACAAATAGTCTTTGTGTATATCCTACACTCGACTCCATTGAACATGTACCTCAAATGAATTTAACATTTTCGTAATGCGAAATTATTTAGTTGGACGTACTTGGAAGATAATGAAAGTGTGTGTGCGTTTTCTTATAGTAAACCCACATCGGGCTATCTGCTGTTTCCACAGAGGGAAATCGAACCCCTGATTTTAGCGTTGTAAATCCGTACACTTACCGCTGTACCAGCGGAGGACGAAAAAAAAGTTGTATTTATGAACCGATGACTGAATCGAGTACCAAAGCATCAATGGGAGGAAACAATTTAAATACTTCTAAGAACCTAAATGAGAATATGTTATAATATGCCAACCACATTAAATGTGCCATATTTGATGCTGACGATGTATTTTGCTCAATATCAGGGCTAAGCAGGTAGGCTTGGAAAATTAAACACAGTAGTGATTTAGTCGTTATGTATATATACATTTTCACGAAAAATAGTTTGTTATGTTTTAAACCAGATTACGCAAGTGAAATATAGTTATTATAAATTTTATTTAACTAATTTACAAATCAGATTTTACGGTGAGTATTATTAACAAATAATAATATTTAATAATAATAAATAATAATAATAATAAAATAATATTATTATTAACATATATGAATGGTCTTCATTCATTTCCCACATTACGCCACCTTGCATGTTTACTATAAAGCAAAGGGCCGATCTTGATCTTCTAAGGGAGTAAAATATTCCTCATATAGAGTTTTGCTTAATTTTGCAAAATCTGATCACAGTGTTATCCACAAACCAGGCTTTCAAGGGCTTGATGCAGCTTGCGAGTTGCCTATGGTAGACCGTTGTGCAATATTATATATGTCTTGAAGTTAGCAAATTACTGGAATTATTACAAATTCACGGTTTTAATTTTGAGCGTTAATATACATTATGCGTGGCGAATAAATATATAAATAGCTGAGTTTATGAGATAACACTGGTTTACACTGTGTTCAAATTTCAAACATGAGGCTTAGGAAAAAAATACTCAACTTATATTAGCTTGAGTATATTATTTGAAAGCTTATTTCTCCATTAAGCAGGACATGACACAACTTTTATAGATTAATCATATGCCATGAATCAAGATTTGTCGTTGACTTTTACTAGTTGAGAACGTTAAAAAAATTATTAGCAAGAAAAGAGAGAGAAACAAAGGGGAGTATATTGATATTGGCCATTAATATGAAACAAAGCTGTGAAAAATGCATAGATCGATATTAAAGAACTAAGTTCCTTGAAATAAGAACAAAAATAATAGTCTGAAAATACGGTTGTTGTTTTTCAGCAATTTAATATTATTTATGTTATTTTACGATTGAACGTGCTTAATGAACTCTGGATCACTTTTTATAAATCTTTGCTCTCAGATTATCTAATGATTACATCTCAAAATAATCTTCAAAGCCACAAGTTCAGGAGTAAGTTGTTTAAATGTACAGAGACAAATGGTTTCTAAATGGACCAAAACACTAAGTAAATTATATGTAAAGGCAACGTTCGAAATCTATGTTAAGAATACTTTGGCTCAATTTGTGTGTTTACATTTGTGTTTAAATGTTCTATACATATATATAGTTACATATCGATGATATAAAATTTCGAACGTTTCAATATTGGCAACCATCCAACGACGCAGAGTAAATAAAATCTGTTATTATTGATACTTAAGATGATAAACAGTCTTCTGTCTTCAGTAGCACGTGTACATAGAAATCGCTCACTCTATTCCAGCCACTTTAAGCCATAGTGACCGTCTTTACGTTTTCACACAGGCGTACGTGGAATTTAAATTCTTATATGTAATATATACAACCCAAACAAAGAACTTTCTAACACGGTGTTGTTAAGCCTGTAAACTATGTCAAGCTGTCTAAACCGATAGCATTCGAGAAACTGTCTGAAATTTCACTTTTATCGGATTACTTCTGTTAACTTAGAGATCCATTATGCTTAAAATAAAACAAGTGTCAAAGACCGACTTACCAACTTTTTGGTTGAGCCAAAATAAAGCCTTCATCATCTCTTACAAACTTCTCGTCTCGTATTATTTACAAATGGAAGAAAGCAACTAAAGACACTAATGTTCTGGTAACTTCTGGGACTTTCTATCTAAGGAGTTGTTGTTGTATATATCAGACACCAGGTGGCTAACAGTTGAAGCTCTCTTGCTCAGATCTTTAAAAATTAAAAGAATGTAGGGATCCTTCGCACACCAGCTGGTAACATACTGAGATGGCCTTCGGGCACTAAGGAAATTGGTGACATTTCACTGTCGCGTGCCTCACCACAAGCACGCACCAGCCATCTGCTTTTCATTCCTAAAGCTTTTGTCAATTTACTATTCTGTTTATCGATCAACAGGTCGGGAGGACAGCTGTGTCAGAACTGACCTCTTCTTAGATGTGATTTAGGATTTGAAAACGAACAAAACAAAATATATATTAACGTAACAAGTATAAAATGTGCCTAGGTAAATTTCAGTTGTTTTACGTCAGCAAAACACTTACACTTTTTGTATTAGCAGAAATAAATTTTACCAAGCATTACAAAGATTTAGAAATACACTATAATTTATTTCATGTTAAACACCTTTAAGCAACAGAAAGCTATAACATACACAGTTCTCAAGTAATCATGTTTTTGTTTCGTTTTTTTCTGTGGCTGTATCATAAATATCTAAAGTTATTAGTAAAAGAGTAACCCATGAATTGGCGGTGGGTGGTGATGACTAGCTGCCTTCCGTCTAGTCTTACACTGCTAAATTAGGGACAGCTAGCGCATACAGCCCTTGTGTAGCTTTGCGCGAAGTTCAAACCAATTCAAAACAAAAACACTTCAGCTTTCACAAGACCGGCGCTCGCCAAGGGAGGAGGACAAGGAGCTAGGTGCCTGAAATGTCTTTGGGGTTCTAAGCTAATGCAATACGCTAATATAATTTTAGACTTATTTTAGATTTGGCTCCAACTTTACTTTAAATACTCCTACTTCCCTCAGTTAAAAAAAAGCTGAAATCGTCATTGGACTCTCAGTTTGCAAGCTTAACCTGGTATAGTATTTACTTCGCTATAACAAACAACTTCATACTATGAGGTCTTATAAACTTTCACATCCTAGCCTATCACAGCAGATACGACCTTAATACTCCTTCCTATCCTAAGTAGAGTACATACTATTCATCACTGCCAGTGTTTGACAATTAACGAACGTCCATTTTCGCAGCATTAACTCATTAACTATCGGTTTTGACAGAAAAAAAAGAAACAACAACCAGAACAAAAAAACTTCCAGACACATGGCGCTTGCCATACAGATGAAGAGAATGACGAGGGGGCGTAAAATACATCTTCCGACCGACAGACTCATCAGTTAGGAATGGTAACATTCATCCTCTTCCCTTATGTTTGGTTGTTACTGTTACCGAAAATCCTATTCTTTGGAGACAAGAGCCTGCTGTGGCTTGTATCCTATTAATTAACTTATATATACGGGTGCCACTTAGTACCATTGGCTGAATACAAACTGCAGCATAATAAGAACTAGAAATGAAAAGTCTTATTAACAACAATCAGATTTAAATAATAACAATTATCATTGCATGCCATATGTTTCACGCGCATCATGGGAAAAATAATGAAAATCTAATAATAAGTCCAGTAGCGTACCTACAAAACAAATGGGCCACCTCACATAAAAAGTATTTTTCCCTCCACATTTATTTATTTTGTAGGGAATTCTTAACTATGTCAGGCCCTTAGGGTGCCCTTTGGATCGCTCCTTCCCCGCACTTGAGAGGGGCATGCGCCACTGAGCGAGTCAGTAACTAACTCTGAAAGTAGATTTTTGATACTGTTAACATAAAAACAGTATTAGCCATATCAATGTTTTCTGGTTCGTTTTGTTTACCATAATATGGAAACAATTCTGACTACAATATTTTTCTCTCGCAACCTTATAAATGTTCACTGAGCCAGTCATATTTTACCAAACAGTTTTTACTGAACTAGTTACATTTTACCCATCAGTGTTCACTGAGCCAGTCATATTTTACCAAACAGTTTTTACTGAACTAGTTACACTTTATCCGTCAGTGTTTATTAAACGAGTTACATTTTATCGAGAGAGAATTGCGAATTTTTTTAATTTATAAGAGATAGAAATACAATGTTATGATTAATCTTATACTTTTTTATTGGTGGAACGGGAATAATTATTATTGTATCTAAACTAATCTTTTCAACAAATACAGATAATTTATTGTAATTAAACATGTCGAGCTCTCTAAACACCTTGTTTAATCATTCAACAGAAGGAAATTTTATGTCACAACCAAAGAGATAAAAATACTGGAGGAAACAGTGACCTTTATAATAATAACATCTCTAAGTATAAATTTCATAATTCATGCTGTCATAATAAAAATTTGTCTTACCATCTATGTAACTAATAATAACGAGTACGTATATGTTATAGCGTAACTCCTCTCTATTTTTTGTACCTGACCCTATTAGAAGGCAAATCTAAATCTTAACAACAAGTGAAACTATTTCTTAAAGTGTTACTACTTGCTGATTCTAGTCAATGCATGATGGATTACATATTATTATACAAAAATCTCCATGTACTTGAAATACTCAATACTAAAAGTAACCGACCGAAACTTGGTCCGCATTGCGAAGGTCAGTATTTTTAAGACAGCACTTATAGCATTTTGTGTAGCTTTGCGCTTAACTGCAAACAATCTACTGGAGTAGTCTTATATGTTATACACCAGTTTGCAGGCAACCACTCACAATCTTTAATGGAGATATAGATATATTAAATGTTGTTACACGTTATGATTACAAAACAATCGCTGATCTTTAAGGTTCTTCGTCTGCTTTGAATTAGTTTTAAAATACTCGTATGTTTAATTAGTGAGTTAGGTAAAGAATACAACTTAGAGTCTTGAAACATGGCCGTGAGAAATGGTGATGACTAGTGCTTTCCTTCTGGTCTTACACTGCTAAATTGGGGATGGTTAGTGCAGTTAGCCCTCATGTAGCTTTGCGCAAAAATAAAGAAAAAACAAACAAAGAGAAATTCAAATATGACTGCTAACAGAGTGGAGGGATACGTTAAAAACACACACATTATTATGTACAAACCATATCAACATACACATATACATCATATGTGTAAAATTAGAGAGCATTATGCTCACCAAAATGGCCGAGTTCGTACACATAAGGCTATTATTGTGTGTGTGTCTGCTTGCGTCACCCCCCCCCCATACACACACACTTCACGCCAGTGTTCTAAAATGAAAACAACTATCGATTGTGCACAGCTTTTCAGATATAATAATCTGGAAACAAGTTCAGGGGGTCATTACCTAACCAATCACAATCCTGCTTCCATTCAAACCAACATATGGCGTTCGTTTATCTTTACTTGGGCCCTCAGCATTCAGTATCCAAGTTCTCTTCACACACAAGTAATAGTAGTATATGATTACTCACACATACGCATTTATTTGGTTAATTTTACGCTCATAAATTATTTATTTTATCTTTATCAAAATCGAATACAGTATGAAAATACGTGATATATATGCATACAAGTTAACATGTAAAAATAAATGATGAAGGTAATGGCTATACAACATATGAATATAATGTGCCTCACAGATTTATTATTCTTCTAATTTACTGTGGAGTAATCATCATCCTAATTAATGTATACTAGACGTACTTATCAATAAATCTGCTTCTGCCAATCATGTCACTCTACTAAAGCGATCATCAATCTGTCTCTTGTGTGGTTTGTGCTTTGATGCAATCAATACACGTTATTGAACATAAACAGTAAGTATGTGATGGATTTATTGACAAATTTTAAAATATTTATACGATACCCTTGACCCCAAATAAGCTTCCAAGCTATTAATAAATTTGGTTCCAAACAACCAATGAAACAGCAGTTTACTTAATGCTCAATATATGATATTGTTGTAACACTGGTCTTTTAAAAGTTGGCGGGTTCTTTTAAATTTAGTTTATTTTCTCCTTTATTTCTAGTAGCATTAACACTTGTACATCATTGTAACTTGTTGTAAGCCTACGTTGCAAATAACGTTTAAATTTATCAATATTAGAACTAACCTAAATCAACAGCTGCAACATAAAACAGAGATCCAAAACTTTAATAAAACGCATCGAGTGGTTCAAACATAACAATTTTCTATGTTATTTTTATGAAATATTACATTTATGATTTATTTTCGAATATGTTAGAAAACTTTACGTTACTTCCTTTGAATGTTTGATGTGTTTTAGGCCTATTTTATTAAACCTTTTCGTCCTAACGTCCTTATTAAGACAATTAACTCCCTCTAGCTAGATTTTACATTACAATATTGCTCCAAGTGGCACAACGGCATTTCTGCGGACTTACAATGTTAAAAACCAGGTTTCGATACTCGTGGTGGGCAGAGTACAGATAGCCCTTTACGTAGCTTTGTGCTTAATTATGAACAGCAACAACATTACAATACTAAATAATTAGCTTATAAAAATATTATATTGGTAATCATTTATAACATTGACAGATAGTGTACGATTTGTCACTTAAGATTGGTGCTACATTTCTGATAAATATTCCGTAGCATTTATTTTAATCATATCTTACCATAAAAAATAAAACCATACAAGCCGAGTGCTTTAGGAAGGTGAATTTTTTCTTCTTCAAGGGCAAACTGGGACGGGTAGTTTAATATATACATATTCATCACTCATTCGTTTACACTATCATTCTTAGTTTTGACACTGAAAAAAAAAAGAAACGTTCACCTTTCGAAAGCGCTCGGATTATAAGATTTATACATCTATGTATATCACTAATTTGATCACACCTCCGTTCCCAATTTGCTCTTGAAGAAGAAAAGTCCATATTTCGAAAGCACTCAGGTTATAGTGATTGTATCGCTTGATATCAAGACTTATTCAACCTGCGTGCTTTTTTCATGTCATGAATATCTTAGCATCGTAAGTTAAATTCATAAAAAATAGCAAAACCTTGAATTTGAGATAAAATATAAATGTTAATAGCATCGATAACCTCAGCATGTCTTGAAACTTTCATATGTTCTACAGTAACTCTTGAACGTTGAATCCAAAAATAATATCAATTTCTCTGTTTAACAAAACCTCATATGTACTTTTGCATAAATGAACCATTTCATTGAAATCGGGTCAAATTTTATTATACATAAAAAGTTGGCAACCACTGGCTATACATTTCTCTTGACCAATCGCGACGTGAGAGTCTTATCGGATATTATAGACACCAAACATAATAATATAAAATATTCACTGTGGTAAACAAAACAGTAATTTGGTCTAAGTAAGAGTTTTTCTTTTGGTTTGTTAACAAACCCTTATTGACAGAAAAAACAAATACAATTTTCAAAACCTGTGTAGTTAATCAATGGAAAATCCATTATTAAAACCCAAACATATTTTAAGAAGTTTAAATTCACAGGCCTGTGGAATCAGCGAAAATTTCATTTGTACGAGCCAGAAGAAAACTTAAAACTTGACGATCTTGTGACTTACAAATAAAGAAAGAAGCCACGTATTTCAATGAAACTTAAGTATCGATTATACAAGACCATGAAATTTTATGAATAAATCTTTGTGCAGGCAAATACTTTAATTATCATGCAAACTGGCAATTTTCAGTTAGTTTAAGTTCAATTAGCCAATCTCAATTTAAGATAGTCACATAGTACTTAACAGCGGTCTCGTTGTAATTTGTTTCTGTAATACATTAACTTCTGTGCAAGTAAATTTATAAATAAAACAAGAGCTTTCTTTTATATTATATTACATCTTGCTAACTGAAAGCAATTTACATTTTAACCTACTTATATTCGTGTTGGCCCGGCATGGCCAGGTGGATAAGGCACTCGAGTCGTAATTCGAGGGTCGCAGGTTTGAATCCCTGTCACACCAAACATGCTCGCCCTTTCAGCCGTGGGGACGTTATAATGTGACGGTTAATCATACTATTCGTTTATAAAAGAGTGGTGATGGGTAACTGCCTTCCCTCTAGTCTTAAAGTGCAAAATTTGGGATGATTAGCGCAGGTGGGTGTTGAAGGCCTAAGCCCCAACAACATTATTCTCCCCATGGAAAGCTGCTATAAAAATAAAAAGCAATAGACTAGCTATAAATAAAAAAGTAACTGCAAACAGAAAAAAAATTAATGTAAAAATGAAAACCGATTATTTTTACAAAAACAAACAACTTAGGAGGAGAATACGGTCATTGAGATCTGTTTGTTTTGTGCTGTTGTTCATTTTTTACATTCCTAGCACTAAGGCAAGGTAAATATGTATTAAATACAAGTGACTTTAATGTATCTAAATTTCCTGTTTATCACAAACTCCCTATGTTGTCGATCATGTGCCAATTCAACAAATTATTTGTTAAATAGCCCTCTAGTAGCTTTGCGTAAATTCAAACTTTTGAAATACTTTTAGCACTTTTACCTCCTCTACTGGCTCAGCTGTGAGAGTGTTTGTTTGAATTTCGCACAAAGCTATTCGAGGGCTATCTGTGCTAGCCGTCCCTAATTTAGCAGTGTAAGACTAGAGGGAAGGCAGCTAATAATCACCACTCACCCCCAACTCTTGGGCTACTCTTTTACCAACGAATAGTGGGATTAAATGTAACATTATAACGCCTCCACGGCTGAAAGGGCGAGCATGTTTGGCGCGACGGGGATGCGAAGACTTCATAACGCAGAAAATAGCTTTGTATTAAAATAAGAAAATAAAATTGATAGTTTAAATAAACGAAATGGAAACTACATAAAGTAAGTTAAGTAGTTCTTTGTTTTCCTTTTAGCCTTGTCTTGTTCAGCTGATATTTCAAAAAAAGAAGAAAAAACAATCTTGTTTTCTTTTTACTATTAGCTTCGATAAGAAAGAAAGACAAAACATAAAATTGAAAGAAGTGATAATGTGGAACACATCAAATTACCTAACACTAATCCACAAACATACACGTGGTGTTAAACTAATATTAACAAGTGTAACAAGAAAGTCATACTCTTTGATGTACACTCCAATTCTTCTACTAAAAGTTCAGAATGATATTTGTGATGCCACTTAAATCTGTATAAAGCTTATGATAAGATTTAGAACTGTTTCATAAAGTTACTGGATACAAACATACACATAAATATATGTATATGTGTATGAATATATATTATATATATATATATAATAGTAAAATGAAATTATCCGCTTACAATCGTCTAGGCCTAGCATGGCCACGTGGGTTAAGGCTTTGAACTCGTAATCTAAAGGTCGCGGGTTTGAATCCCCGTCGCACCAAACATGCTCGCCCTTTCAGCTGTGAGGGCAATATAATGTGACGGTCAATCCCACTATTCGTTGGTAAAAGAATAGCCCAAGAGTTGACGGAGGGTGGTGATGGCTAGCTGTCTTTCCTCTAGTTTTACACTGCTAAATTAGGGACGGCTAGCGCAGTTAAAACTTGTGTAGCTTTGCGCGAAATTAAAAAAAACAACCGTCTATATTCATGTTATTTACCAACGTATATATAAACGGAAAAACATTCAGTATTCTTCACTCTAGTGAACCCTAAATAATTTAGTTTATCTTTCCAATCACGTTATCCTACCATATCCTGATGTAAGGTGATACGGCGTTACACAGATTAATCATGTTGTTTGATGTTTCATCGCCATATTTCACGTGCAGCCCATGACATTCCAAATTAGGATTTCGAATTTTATAATCGTCTCGCGGTTTCTCAGTTGTATTATGCAGTCACTTGTTTTACTATGTTCTGTTTATTACTATTAAGATAAAAACCGTAACCAAGACTGTCCCGTTTTTATGTGGTACCATAAAACTGACAAATAAAGTGCATTATTCCAAATGCCAAAAAACAAAATTAAAAACAAAACGCACTCATAACATCAACCTATAAAATCGTCCTTATATGTACTGCATACAGAGGAAGTTCGTTTTCATGTCGTTGTTAAAATATATCGTAATATTTTAATAATAAAGATGTAATATCTCAGCAAGTAGATAGATACAGGATGTTCGTTAAGTCACTGTGTAGTTTTGTAATCATATTTTATTCAGTCTATTTCAAGTCAGCAACTGATAGCGGTGTTTAGAAACAAAATAAGAAGGATCCAGGTCTGTATTGATGCCAACGTGGTCACTTTAAATACTGTTTATAATTGTCGTTCATATTTACCTCCTGTATTCAAAATTGAAACATGTCTGTTAATAAATATATAAGTGCACAGTGACTTTCCGAATATCCTATATGTCTTAAGCTGACTAATATTAACAAGTGGAATTCTAACAGCTATTTCTTATATAAAAATAAAACTTAATTAATTAAACTAAATATAAATAAAATATGTTATCAGTGATGTCGAGACCACTTGAATATATAATTTAAACATCTAACCTCGCCCTCTACATTACGACACTCAGTTACACAACCCCTTCCAAACATGTGGTCAGCTTCCGGTCAGTTACCTCTTTCTTTGTGAACCTGACGATGACCGAAGAAGGTCGAAACGTTGTTCGCTCTTCTACTTGAAATATTTTCTCAACCCAAACGAGCCGTTTTTGCATTTAAAAAAATATGTTATCATTATGTGCAAATAACAGAAAATATATTATTATTATTATTATGTTGGTTTTGTTATACAGTATAAATATATGATCAACTTCTATAGTGAGGAAAATGATCAAGTACTGGTTTATATACAAGTTTCATATTTTATAGTCAGGTCGATATTCAAGTTAATCTGTTAGAATGTCTATGTTTGTTTGTTTTTGGAATTTCGGGCAAAGCTATTCGTCCAGCCATCCCTATTTTGGCAATGTGAGACAAGAGGGAAGGTAGCTAATTATCACTACCACCGCCAACTCTTGGACTACTCTTTTACCAATGAAGAATGAGATTGACCGTCATATTATAATGTCCACACAGCTGAAAGAGTGAATGTGTTTGGTGTTTGCGTACGTTAACTTAGATTTCGAGTTGAGTGCCCTTACCACCTGGACATGCTGGACCGAGAATATCTGTTAAATCGTTCAATTCAACATACATCATGTGTTTCTGTACTTATTTTGAGTTAAGCAGACAAATTTAAGCTGAAATGTATTAGTGAACTGTGTATCTTAAACCTGAAAGAAAAAAAAATCTTATCAAAACAGTGATTTTTTTCATCGACAATCAACGAATCATTTTTTTTTCAAATATTCGGCTGTTTTTCAGTGCAGCCCTTTTGTATCCTCTCCCACTAAAACTGGCCAGGTAGTAAGTTGTTGTTGTTGTTTTGAATTAAGCACAAAGCTACACAATGGGCTATCTGTGCTCTGCCCACCACGGGTATCGAAACCAGGTTTTTATCCTCGTAAGTCCGCAGACATACCGCTGAGCCACTGGGGGGCACCAGGTAGTAAGAGAGCTCGACTCGTAATCTGAATGTCGCGGGCTCGAATCTCCGTACAGAACAAACATGATCTCATTTCAGCCGTGGGGGCGTTATTATGCGATGATGAATACAATTATTCGTTGATAAAAGAGTAGCCCAAGAGTTGGCGGTGGGTGGTGATGAATATCTGATTGCGTTCTCTCTAGTCTCCCACTGCTAAACTATCGTACCCTTGTGTAGCTATGGGTAAAACTAAAAAAAGAAAACTGTTTCCTGACCATCCTTGATAATGAGGAACCAGCTTGGAAAAAAAATCTCAGAACGGCTGATATGGATATTAATAACTTTTACTGATAAGCAGAGAGCAACGTTTCGACCTTCCTAGGTCATCTTCAGGTTAAGAGTGAAGGTGACCTAGAAAGAAAAGTAGGTCGAAACATTGTTCTCTCTTTATCAATAAAAGTTATAATATCCATTATCAGCTGTTCTGAGATATATTTTTATTTCCTGTCCAGTTATATCCTAAAGTAAAAATATCTTTCAGTCAGTTATGAAAACGTTTTAATGAAGACGCGTGTTTTGCGGCAAAAAACAAAACAAAACAAAACTGCAGGACACAGTGTGTTGTTATTAAAAGTAGTTATCGTTTAGCGATCTTCTACTGTCTTTAGTTCGAACTGTGGCACATTTTCAGTGGATGTGTCTTACTCGAATTACTAAGGTAATCCATTATGAAATAAATGAGATCTTATATCTCATTTTTTTATTAGCTCTAAACATAGGAAACTGATAGAAAAACATACTTAACTTGACAGATTGTTTTCAAATTTAGTATACTAGTAGATCTTTACAAGAAGTTTCAAAATTTCCTTTGTCGGAACTTTAAGCGCATGTCTTCTGTATATAGAACTTCAACCTGTACGCCATCATAATTTAAACGGCATACATACCAGAGCTAAAACACTTCTGTTCAAAAATACTTAAACGAAATATCGAGTTAATACGGTAAAACCAAAGTAGCAGACTTGTGTTAATGTCAACTCATGCTACGACTTAAGAAAAAATTTACTTAAATACCCATACACGTTTGTGATGAATGAAAGTTACATAATGTCAACACAGATGTAATTATACGAAAACGGAGTAAAAAAAAATTTCTCACAAACTCTCAGTACTTTTACTTTTGCTTTCGGTGCTTTTGGAATCTATTTTTTCTAGGTTGGATTAATACGGTAGTTCTTTGAAATAAGAAATTGATTCCGGATGCTGTTCTGCTCTTGAACGTGTATAAATAGTTTAACTGGATTATTTTGTAGAACTTGAGTGTCAAGTGGTGAAGTGATCTATATATATATATATATATATAGTGAGTGCTTGTGGCGACGGGACAACTCACAAGTGCCTGTAAGTCTACCTCAAATTACTCAGACATAGTAACGTGTCTGTAGTTTTAATTCATCAGTGACGTAAGATAAAAATATTTAAAAATATTAGAATATATGTGTATTAGTCAAACTGTAGACAATATGTTCTAACCTTGTTTCTTATGGGTCAGAATAAAATGGTACAAAAGTTTCATATTAAATATTTCCATTCTACATGTCATTATCTAATAACAAGCCATACTAGTAGAATGTGCTAAGTCAAATTAAGACGATATTCGTTTTCATATTTCAACGAACCTCTATTATTGTAACTGCATATAAATAAAGTACGATTTATATTTAGCCACCTTGATGTTCATGGGCTGTTATTAAAACACTGTTTCAGTTAAGAACGTTTTAGTAATTAGCAGCTTGTTTGTTCGTTTTTTTTAATTTCGCGCAAAGCTACTCGAGGGCTACTTGCGCAAGCCGTCCCCAACTTAGCAATGTGAGACTAGAGTGAAGGCAGCTAGTCATCACCATCCATCGCCAATTCTTGGGCTACTCTTTTACCAACGACTAGTGGAATTGACTGTCATATTATAACGTCCACATGGCTGAAAGAGCAAGCATGTTTGGCACGGCGGGGATTCGAACTCGCGACCTTCGGGCTACGAGTCAAATGCCTTAACCCACCTGGCCGTGCCAAGCCATAATTAGCAGCTCTCAACACAATTTTTATTATTGTACTAAATATAATGGTAGTGTTTGGAGCACACAATCAGGACACGTGTAATGGGTCTATTGACATAGTCATTCCAAGTGTGGTGGTTCTTTGACACAGTCAATACACGTGTGGTGGGCCTTTTCACACAGTCAGTGCAAGTGCAATGGATTTGTTGTAGTTTTGTTTTTTGGAATTTCGCACAAAGCTACTCGAGGACTATCTGGGCTAGCCGTCCCTAATTTACCAGTGTAAGACTAGAGGGAAGGCAACTAGTCATCACCACCCATCGCCAACTCTTGGGCTACTCTTTTACCAACGAATAGTGAGATTGACCGTCACCTTATAACCCCCCCCCACGACTGGGAGGGCGAGCATGTTTGGCGCGACGCGGGCTCAAACCCGCGACCCTCGGATTACGAGTCGCACGCCTGACGCGCTTGGCCATGCCAGGCCCGTGCAATGGATTTATCGACACAATAAGGACATTGTTAATTAATGTGTTAACACAATCAGTACAAATCAGTATACATGCAACGGATTTATTGACATATTTAGAAATATCTTGTACAATATTAAGGACCCAAGCAAACTTCCACTGTCAACTAAGAGTAATATAGATGTACACTGTAGTTACAAAACATTTCTACCATTTCTGGAAACTTTATTTTCAAATATATAATATGTATTTACGACCTTTTAAACTAACGTTTTCATCCACACGATAGAAGAAGTGGAAAACATGTTTTCTGCATTATATACACAAAGATGAACCTACCGTTGTGAAACAGTTCAGTATAATACGTGTTTTCTTTTCGACACCGCAGAAGGAAAAAATTCAGAAAATAAAACAAATTTAATGTAAATTCAAACAGATGTTTTAAACAACCAAACTTGATTGCTGCTTTTAAAATAGATTTCATTTCTTGAAAGTACGACGTGCGTGAGGTGCTGTTAACATTGTAGTAAAGAACAAAATATGTGTTTGCTGTATGATTTTAATGGCGACATTCATAGTGGTAAAAAGCGAGAAACTGCACGTCTTTATAACAGTTTAAGTGAACAAAAATACGAATTTAAAGGACGTGAACGTCACTGTTTAGACTATCTTCTGTATCAATAAAACGACTTCACATCTCAGTTTGTTTTACTGTGATATCTTATTAGATGCAACACCCAACCTGACACAGAATTATGTTTTAGTATACCATAAAACAAACTTATCCAATTGCGTGTAAAAATATGTTTACTCATCGAATCGAAATGTAAGAACATTTGTCAGTGTACAGTATATTAAATTGACAGATGTCACTACGATAGATTCTTCAGAAAAAAATTTATATGCTCAAGCGAAATCATGTTTTTTTGTAAGTTTTATACTTTGCTTGTGTAAGTGTGCATATGTACAGTAAAAACGATTTGTAACATTGTGATTAACTGTATGTAGTTAGAATATTGAGGTTTCAGCCTTTTTAGCTACAAATACTACATACACACAACATAACGTATTTAATTAAAACAAGCGAGTTTTAATATAGTTGTAGCAATTCATGCCAAGAAAAATGGTCAGGCCATGGCCTGACTGGCTTTATCGCTTTCTACGGTTTTTCACAAATATAAAGAAACGGCCTTGTTTTTAATAACTGAATTAAAAATCAACCTATGTAATTCTTTGCGAATCAAAGGTGTACAAAAAATAAGTGTTTATAAGGAAATATATGACGATACAAGTAACAATAATTACATAACAAAAATCATGCCCAATCTGTTAAATACTTCAATTCCAAAAATAAATTCTAAAGTTTCTTAGCTGAGTACCTGATATTAAATAAACGAAGAAAAAAGTTTTCGTACAATAATTAAATCACGTACACTGCGTGAGTCAAAGTAAGTATAAAATTCCAGCTTCCGGCTCCTTAAAACAACCATTTACCATATAAGGCATGTGACGTTACTCACTAAGGCGTCCAAACTGCATCATCAGAAGTACGAATTGAAACAAATCGTTTTCTTTTTCTTTTTTAACGTACAAGTTGTGATGATAACAAAAGTTGACCAATCTTCGATAATTAAGAAGGAATCATACAGTAACCAGTTTAGTTGTTCAATCAAAACAATTCTTAAAATATGAATATTTTCTGGTTATCAAAATATGCCTTTAAAAACATTCATTTGTTTAAAAACAAAAATGTGAATTTTAATTCAGTACGGATACAAACTGCTAACTGGACAAACACCATACAGCCATTCTGGTAACGGTTCTCTTTATCAAATTGGTGATAATGCCGCATCATCAGCACTTTTTATCTGTTCATTAGGTGGTCTGGGGCTACAACCCGCCCTTAAATAGCTTGCTACAGTGATATAATAGAAACATTAGACAGATATTCAACACTGATTATGTGGTTCTGGAGATACACACACTGAAACATGTTTCTCCTTGTTTATTTACTGTTTTTCAAAACAGCAACAATAATCACAAGTACGTAAATAAGTGTTTTCTTATAGCAAAGCCACATCGAGCTATCTGCTGAACTCACTGAGGGGAATCGAACCCCTGATTTTAGTGTTGTAAATCTGGAGATATACCGCTGTACTAGCGGGGGGCACTAAGTAAGCCTAACTATAATGTAGTCAAACGAGAAAATCTAACCGTGGTTTACTTCTTGTTTTCAAAGTATTCTTATTAAAAACACAAAAGTAACTCGCGAAGTCACACAGCCAGTGTGGCAAATATGCGTGTAATGTGTGTTTCAGCTCCCAAAAAAAATGTTCTTATGTATCTTCACAATCACCAAGTCGATTGTTTTTTTCTAGGACAGAAAACCTAAAACTAATCTTAATCACGAGCGTGTTGTTAGGTGCCACTCTGACCAGTAAGACAATATCATTTCTTGCATATTACTAGTTTACACAACGAACAGTTTACATACCAGTCGCTTTGATGAGACAATTCGTGCAGGAAATTATAAATGGTCTTTTTTTTAAATTTTGTTTTCGGTTCATGTGATTTACTGATAAACATCTTTTCCTTCCCGACAACAGTAGCTATATATCATTTAATGTATGTCGTGCATGATACAGATTTTATTTACAACTTCGCATACATAATACATGTGCTGTCTAGTTCAAAGTTCTAACGTCATGTGACACCAATATTTTCACGAAAAGTTTCACGAAAGACTGTACATATATTGCAACACCCTAAATAAAACTTGATGTAACAAGCAGCGCAGTTGTATGTTAACCTACATCGATAAATAAGGCAAACAAACGCTCGGGTTGGTTCAAATGTTCAAGTTTCTTCAACATTCCACGAACAATTTACCTCCCGTTGGTTCAGCGATAAATCAAAAATCGGATTTCCATACCAATGGCGAGCAGAGTAGAGGTAGGCCAATGCGTAACTTACACTTGACAACAGACAAACAACAACAATTTATTTTACACTATCTCCAGCAAGCGATTTACGGGAGGAGATTACACTTATTTTATAAGATGTTAATAATACCAGAAACATACGTTAACCGGCCTGACAAGGCCAGGTTGTTAAGGCACTTGACTCTCAATCTGAAGGTCGCGGGTTCCAATCCCCACCACACGAAACATGCTCACCCTTTCAGCCATGGGGGCGATATAAGTTACGGTCAATTCCACTACTCGTTGGTAAAAGAGTAGCTAAAGAGTTGGCGGTGGGTCTTACACTATAAAATTAGGAACGGCTAGCGCAGAATCTGGCTCTCGTGTAGTTTTGCGCGAAATTCAAAACCAAACCAAAAATATAGGTTAATGAAATGATTAACTTGTGCAGGAACATCATAAGTGTTCATCATATAAACGTAATCTCGTTAGTGCTTTTAATAAAATGTGGTTGAGTTCATATCACAAACTGTTATCAAACTATTTCATTGAAACAATTTTTAAGTCAGTCTGCCAAAGAAACGATTAGACAGTTATGGTAACTTTATGATATTTTACGTGTTAATATATCAAACACAAAGGAAATCAATAACGAATGATGCAAAACGAGATGAGAACACAGGCTGTTAACGTATAAAGAGAAACTCGAACAAGTGCAAGGATAAATTGGTTTCTTGAAGTTTGACCTCGGAGCGCCGATGTCAGCATTATTGTGATGTTAACTATATAAGTCCAGCCACTAAAGAAAAACAACCATTACGCATTCCAATAGCGGTTTTGTATATAAAATTCATTAGTTAGCAGGGACAGAGAGAGACTACATATTTAACGAGACTAGTTCAATACGTGTATTCGTTAAAATCATTCTTTGTAGGATTATATTCCTATATACTACATGGTAATATTATATTCCTATATACTACATGGTAATATTATATTCCTATATACTACATGGTAATATTATATTCCTACATACTACATGGTAATATTATATTCCTATATACTACGTGGTAATGAATAAATAAAATAAAATTATGCGTTGAGCTTATTAATGTTCTAAGTCATGTTAGCTTTACGTGTACAGGCTTAAAGAGCACAGAGCGAAT
Organism: Carcinoscorpius rotundicauda; assembly: GCA_011833715.1. NCBI lineage: Eukaryota > Metazoa > Arthropoda > Merostomata > Xiphosura > Limulidae > Carcinoscorpius > Carcinoscorpius rotundicauda. Next base: position 22,623,921 of record CM022405.1, on the reverse strand, counting down.
TCGGTGGTCTAGAGTCTGCATTTCTCCCTCAATAAACCACTAAAAAAATACGATGGGTGGGACATCTTTGCACGCTAATAGAAACCTGTTGCAATAAGAAGTGGGCTGCAAGACAGCTATCATCAACATATGGCCGAGTTAACTGACCTAAACACACCCAGAAAAGGGCTGACTCAGTCGTTTTTCTTTCCACTTTGTCTAGACTTTTATTTCTGAATTCTGAGTGGTGAGCTAAATAATTCGACGACAGTCCCCTCGTCTTCATGGGCTTAACACATTTGAACTTTTGCCATAGACATCTACATGAATACGTTTGATAAAAGAAGAAAACCTAAGCTCCAAATAGCGGTATTTTCAGAGTTGTTGTTTTTTTTCTCGCCAGGATAAACCGGAAACATGTAACATTGGCAATTTTTATAATAATCAAATTAATCCAGCGTTTCCGCTGAACTTCCTGAACTTGAAATCATAATGAGACCATAACTAAAAATAGTATACAATAATTTGTTCATTTAATCGTCAATCATAACAAATTCCAGTAAATATTAAACCTAGCTACTAGAAACCCGACATATTGAAAGCTAATTAAATTTGTTAATTAATTTTTTTGTTTAATTGCCATATTAACAAGGCATATATATATATATAATAACGTCTTACCGAAAAATTCCTCCCATTTGAGGGAATCATCTGAGTCACATTCTTGTTTTTCAATGTGCTGACCGCGTGAAAACCTCAAGTTCTGCTCAGATTCACATCTACCGTGAATAGAAAGTGTCTGTCTGGAGCCTCCAGAAGGCATGGAATGGATGGATTGGCAGGTTCGATTCCTATGACTGGATTGCATCACCATCAGTATAGAAAGATGCGTCTGTCCCTCTGTCGAAGTGTGCAGGAAAGTGTGAACACAAAGCTCCACCGAGGAGTGTGCTTTCATTCATACATAGAGACGGTGGATACTATAAGTCACGTGATTACCTTGTAGTCTGCAGCCCCAACCACCTTTCAAGATCTTTCAAAACCTGTTAAACGTACGTACAGCTTGCAGACAACGATAAGACTATTTTCAAAGCTTTATTCGTAAAAAAACTTTCACCCATTATAATATTGACCCTACTTACCTTAAGCACTCTCACGCGAGTCAGGCTGTGGAAGATGCTGTGCAAGGTTTGAATTATTTTACGAGAACTAGGAGCGCGAGGCACGTAGAGCATGAAGCACGAGCTCACGGGTCACAAGCGTACACACTTAGGTTGCTATATCAGTTTATGACAACGACTTATACTTCAACGCGTAGACGCTAACCACGAGCTAAGTAACAGACGAGTCTATATTTGCAACAAGGGGTGTACTCTTCTTTTAAGATATTTAGAGGTGGCGGATAAGACAACAATCTCTTCTGTGCATTCTACATATACCACAACATTTTTCTCTTTATTCAGTTTCTATACAGTTTTTTTATGTAAGAATACTAAAGTTCAAGTAAAACATCCCTGCGTTTTCATGAAACAAAACCACAGTTAACATGCTATGCTACACGTCTTTTTACGTTCATTCAGCAGTAAATCATATCAATAGTACTCACAAAGGACAAAACAAGCAAAATTTAAAATGTGCACAGAAATAACCATAACAGGATAGAGACACGAAACTTTAGTTTTCTAGTCAACCACGCTGACTCTTGGACCACGCTAGGTGCAGTTCAGTATTAAAACTGCTTTGTGCTTGGATTGCCGTTTTCAACCTGTGCACGAACACCCTAAACGACAAACAAAAATATTTACGTAAAACCATGTTTTAGGTCCTCACGAAATGTTCTATTTCTTCATGCCCGGCATTGCCAGGTGATTAAGAATGTGAGACCTATGAAACTGAGGTTAAACTGGATAGACGGAATACTCCCAGTGGAATTTGGGTCCTACATTCACCAGTTCCAACATGACCAGACGGTTAGGACGATCGACTTGGGATACTCTTTTACCAACGGATAACGATACTGATCGTCACATTATAACACACCCCCGCTGCTATACACCGAGCATGTTCGGTGTAACGGGGATTCGAACCCGAGACCCTCAGGTAGCCATCGTGTAGCTTTGCACGAAATTCAAAACAAACAATTTATTTCCTGATGCTGCACTGTTTTTATGTATAATCAATCAATTCACATGCTCTCCTATTTTCGTTACTAGCTGCTCATAATTCACTTTGTTTGTTCGTAATTAAGTACAAAACTACACAAAAGCTAGCTGTGCTCTGCCCACTGCGGATATCGAAAACCGGTTTCTAGTATCTTAAGTCTGCAAACATATTGCTGTGTCACTGGTAGGCAGGATCATAATTCCCATCGGTGCAAAGGTTTTTAATAGAATATAACAAAAAGAAGATTTATTTCCATCGTCTAGAGATTTGAAATGACGAGATCAAACACAAAATAGTTATAACCTTACGAGGAGTAATAATTTGAAAACTTGGTTTGGTTTGTTTTGAATTTCGCGCAAAGCTACATGAGGGCTATCTGCGCTAGCTGTCCCTAATTTAGCAATGTAATAATAGAGGGAAGGCAGCTAGTCATCACCACCAATCGTCAACTCTCGGCCTACTCTTTTACCAACGAATAGTGGGATTAATCATAACTTTATAAAGCCCCCACGGATAAAAGGACGACCATTTTTGGTGTGACGGATTTCGAGCCCGCGATTCTCAAATTACGAGTCGAGTGCCTTAACCACCTGGCCATGCCTGGCCCAATTTTAAAACTGAAACTCCTGATTTAATTTTGTATAATTATTTATCTGTTCAATGCAGAGAAAAAGAAAACAAAATGTGACATAACTGGGCTATGGAAACATGGTACTTAACATATGTAAACAATTTATCGGATATTTATCAGTAGGTATTGATTCAAACCAAATTTATAATTGCATTCTGTGATATTTCATAAAGATTGTTACAAAGCTTAAGCTTAATCATTCTAAACTATAAAAGGATATACAGCGTAGATACTGCAAAATGTGGTCGTTAAAACACTTGGACATTTCTTTTTGTTGCAATAGTTACTTATGTTACGTACCATAATTTATCTTGGACAAGTGTCTAATTCATAATGTTACGTTACATATTACTATTTCAAATAATCGGAAATTTGAATATGAAGCTAGAAGATAATTAAATATCAGTATGTATCAAATTTATGATATTTACCAACAACATTGATAAGCACAATTTCCTTTCTTAACACAAACATATTTTAATGTACAAAATACATTAAACTATGTTTGTGTTAAGAAATATACTTTAATATACAAAAAATATAGACACAAGTTACAATATCGGGTATTACAAATAGTTAATACAAATAATGATTTATATGCAAAAAATCTACAAATTCACGAACAAATTCAGTCTTCTCTCTGGTCTGGAACTGAATATTTTATCAACGGTACAGGTCCACAAGACACAAATTAATTTTATGTTGATACAATTGACGGCGTGCAAACTAGTTATATTCTTGGTTAGATTCACGTGGTTTACAAGCTCACTTTTTATCGAGTAGATACTTAATGTCCTCCTGGAAATATTAATGTCCGCAGTTAACTATCTGAAGTTGAATGGTTCTTAATCTATAAACGTTCCTGGTCAAATTATGTAGTTTCCGATTAATGGCTTAATAACAATTATAGTTTTCGAGGCTTACAGTATACTGACTATAGCTGACGAATAATACTCTGCCTCTTGGCATCTTGCGATAGCGTGCTGTTATATACCAATCACGAGAGATTCATGAACGTTCGACAATGTTTAAAAAAACGCTAGCTTTTGGTAAAATAAATATTGTTGATTATTTTTATGTAAAATCTTTACAAATTTGGAGAAAAGGCGAGACTTGCACAATACACATACAACAATATATGTTACGTGCATCAAACTGAAACAAACGTAAGTATTAAAACAAACGTATAACAGAAAATCCGTTACAGTTATTCATTCGAATGGAAATTGTTCATTATAAAAATAGTCAGTTCAATACACAACTTTAAACAACCTGGTGAGTTTAAGTTCCTTTTAATACTTGTGTTTTTGTTTATCCGGTAATATTCTTACTATTTTGAACAACTCGCAGTTTGAGGATTAGGTGGATCCTAGTGTAGTTCAGTGAAGCCTGGTTTCTGACCTGCAACCACAAGACTTATGTACCCTCAGCTTGACCTTTCGTCGCCTTAAATGAATAATATTCAACGAATCTTCTCCTCAAGTTGAGAAGATATCAGTAATCTTAACTATATTATAAAAACGCATCAATTACACAACAATATAGGTCAGTTTACAGATTTGGACGCATGCGTTTCAAATTACCCTCGTTTTTAACTAATCGTTTCAAAAATTATTTTTACTTAGCGAAAATGATGAAATTGTTGTTGATTGTAGAATATCAAATTATGTGATAAACAGACTTGCTATGAAACTATTCAAAGACTTTTAAAACAGTTACGAAATACTTGCAAAGTGCTAGAACATGAATGAAACATAATAGCCCCCTAGTGGCTCAGCGGTATGTCTATGGACTTACACGCTAAAATCCGGGTTTCGATACCCGTGGTGGGCAGAACACAGATAGCCCATTGTGCAGCTTTGTGCTTAATTCTAAACAACAACAACAAGAAACATAATAATAAAGGTCTATAATATGTGTGAAATACATTCATAAATCGTGTTGTATGAAAACCATTCACAAAAACCCATTTCATCTGTAAAAATCGCAATGAAGGTTGTTACAACTTTCAAAAATATACTTAAATACAACTCTACGTGTAAAACGTTTTCGTACAGACTTTATATAATTATGAACAATATACATGGAAACATATGAAAACTGTTTGTGCAGGAACTTTACATATGTGAATATTAAGCATAAAGAACCGTTACAGTCGTGTAAACAACAGTCTATAATACTGAAGACTCGCTACATTTATACATAGCGAGTTAGTGATAAGCTTTTCATGTAACCCTGATATAAATCTCATGCATATGTAACACATTAAATCAAGTCTGCTCTGCATAAACTAAAGAGCTATTTTAAAATTGCAGCTATACTTATTTATTTATATACTTGTTGACGGAAGTACTGAAACTACAGATTTAATACAGAAGGCTCATCAGGTTTTGTGTAACAAAGCAAAGAAGTTTTTCTCAGTCGCATCCATTTTCCATGTTCAAAACGCTTAAGATACGATTCTTAAGTCCTCCCCTCTCAGGACTTCAGAGGACAAACATTTAGTGTGATAGAAATGTTTTTTTTAAATTTAATTTTACCAACGAATAGTGGGATTTACCGTAACATTATAACTCCCCCACGGCTGAAAGGGCGAGCATGTTTGGTGTGACGGGTATTCAAACCCGCGACCCTCAGATTATGAGTCGAACACCTTAACCCACCTGGCCATGCCAGGCCTACTGTGATAGAACATTTAAAGTTACATCGTCGAAGAATTCCACAAATTGTTACTTGGACATAACTACTATAATTTTTTTTCATGTTACTCCAGCTGTGGCGTATATTTAGCTGGTTTGAATGACAATCCCCGCCCTCCTTTTCTCTCTCTGTACAACCTTTCTCAGATAAGAATAAAACGATGTACGAAACACATTTTCCCTATTTTCTGGATGGAGTATTCAAATATTTGTGAAATTATTAAAACTATGTAACTAACAGATTGTTTTAAAACAGTTAAGACACTAATTCTGAGAACCCACGAGTGAAAGCGAAGAAATAATGTGTTAGATATCAGTTACAATGCATCTGCCATACTCAGTGCCAACGAGGCCTTTTGCTAATATCAGGACTAATCAGTGCCCCGGAAATGGTTCTGTTCAATTTGTATATGGGCCAGACATGGATTAGTGGGTCCCCAGTGGTAAAGTAGTATATCTACAGACTTATTCCGCTAATAACAGGTTTTCGATACTCGTGGTAGACAGAGCACAGATAGTCCTTTGTGTAGCTTTGTGCTTAATACCAAACAACAACATAGACTCACCGTTAGCGTGTCCGAACTGCGTATTCGAAGGCTTTCTTTCCATTGTTGGGAAAACGAACTTTGCATTTTGGGAATGTGGACGCACTATTTTAGTAATAGCCAAATCCAACTATTCGAGGAAACAAAAAGAAGCTCAAAAGATGGCGGTGGGTGCTGTCAACTAGCTGGTTTAGCTTTATTTATCTGTTTAAAATAGGGAACAAATAGTCAAAATAGCTCTAGAACAGCTTTGAGAGAAGTTCTCAAATAAAACTTGTGAATATAAACATAGCCTAAAATTCATAGATTAAATTTCTTTTTCGTTTACACTTATTTGCTCATTTCACGAAACAAGAACGACAAACAGCACGTGGACATCAAGTTATCACATTCTTTTAGGCGGGTAACGTGTGTTTCACGTTGTCTTATCAGCCTTAAAATAAAGTAGCTTCAGCTCTTTGAAGTAAGTTGAAAATAAATGAACCGGAATTTTACCCAAGTTATGTCGGAAGAATCATATTAAAGTTTATAAATATAGTCATGTATATCGAGTTCAGTGATAAGAAACGAAAAAATAACAAAAGCTTAATTTTTTGTATATAATTAGCATGGGCGTGAGATGATAAATTCCCGATTAAGCAAAACAGGATGCAGAATGTCGCCCTCCACCCAGTATATTCAGGGTTGTCTTAATTCTCTTAGTGATTTTTAATTATATTTAAGATTGTTAAAGTATTATGATGGTCAAGTGTTGATGTTTTGTTTTCTCTTAAAAACAATATTTCATCAAACTTGTAACGTTACAGTAAAAGCGATCTTGTACATATCACAAAACTTAAGGTCCTACGGCTAAAGTTCAAAGTCCCAACAACTCCTACTCCACCCATCAAACAAAATCGCATACTCTGAGACAATTACTAAACGTTACTATTGTACCACGACCCTCCTTGAAAAATGTATAATTATCATTTTATTAAGTTTGGGATGATGCTGGTTTGGTGGTTATGACTATCAACTCGCACTTTGTGGTTCTCGAGCTCGAATACTGACGCCGAATAGGTTAGACCTTTCGTTGGCGTAAGAGGTTTCCTCTATTTAGTCTATCACTTTTAAATTATGGACAGCTAGCACATATAATCCACTACTAGCTTTATGCGAAACTTGAAAGTCAAACAGCTTTAATTTCTCATAATTTGAGTTTAAAAGAACGAATAGCAACAATACGAAAAAGGTCACTGAAAGCAATAATACCCACTAAGTGAAATTGGAATTTTCATTAGAGGCCTCACTGTTCTAAATAACGAAAAAATGTATTTTTCTACGTGCTAAATCATTATTAAGCTGTCAGTAATACTACGGCACATATCATTGCGTGGAATTTTCAACACAATGCATATTTGCTTCAAACTCCATAAAAAATATCATCACTGTCATGTGTCAAAAAACTAAAAAATGTTTTTATGTTCAAGTATCAATGAGGGTAATTGTAGCTACCTTATAGTAAGAGTATAAAATAGCTTTCAACAATGCAGACGCTCGGGTTTCAGTTTGAGGACCTGCTATGTTTGAAACCTAAAGAGAATGTCTTTCATTGGGAGAAGCAGCTTATTTTTGGACAAAGAAATATTAGAAATGGACTCTTTACATTTGATAGTAACAGTTCAGTTGTTCCTTTTAACAAGTAAAAAACAAACAAACAACAACACTTGTGTGTCACCTCACGTCACGCAGGAGGAGTCGTAATATGCATCCATTCATATAGAATAGTTCTATTACTATCTACCCATTACGAATTTAATGACGGGAGTGAAAGAGTGTCGTGTGGGAGGGTTTCCGTGAACCCTTAAACGTGTAGTAAGTGTTGGTATTGTGAGCCTAAATTAGAGACATAGTGTGAGATTACCTAGCCTTAAGCCAAGTGCATAAAATGTATCAAGAAATCAAAATATCGATTTAGTTTCAAACTTGAATCTTTTATGAATTAAGTTACTTTCTGTTATATCATCTACGTTTTTATTATTAAAAACAACTCCTTCAATCAACTGAGACTCTATTAAGAATTTTTTTTCTTTTTCAATTTTGTTGTTCATACACTTATTTTATTTTGTACTTTCAGTACGTAGATGAACAATAATATTAGGTTATAATTTTGTTGCTAAACGAAATGGCACAAAAGTTACTCTTGGAACGCAGCGTTACCGCTGGGTTTTCTATGTATTATAAGTTGTTAATCTAACCAATAATTATTCTATGAATCTGCCACAAATTCATTTCATAGATGATCTTAATTTTGATTGGCTCGCAAAGGAATTCAGCGACGTTTGACTGCGTGCACTGTACTTTTTGTCGGTCAAGCTTGATTTCGCGAAACTTACTTTAATTTAGTTACCTACGAATTGTGAAATTACGGCATATTATGAGGTAGGACTAGCCATGTCATTTTGACAGACAATGCGCTTGTGCTTTATTATATTATTTTAAACAAAAAATAATCATGAAGTTATTCAAGACAAGAACGCTGTAGGGTTTGTTTGTTTGTTTTTTGGAAATTCGCACAAAGCTACTCGAGGGCTATCTGTGCTAGCCGTCCCTAATTTTGCAGTGTAAGACTAGAGGGAAGGCAGCTAGTCATCACAACCCACCGCCAACTCTTGGGCTACTCTTTTACCAACGAATAGTGGGATTGACCGTCACATTATACACCCCCACGGCTGGGAGGGCGAGCATATTTAGCGCGAGGCGGGCGCGAACCCGCGACCCTCGGATTACGAGTGCACGCCTTAACGCGCTCGGCCATGCCAGGCCTATGAGGTAGGACTAGCCATGTCATTTTGACAGACAATGCGCTTGTGCTTTATTATATTATTTTAAACAAAAAATAATCATGAAGTTATTCAAGACAAGAACGCTGTAGGGTAAAAGATAAACTAAGCAAAATTAAATTAACGTCAGGAATTTTATATAACTTATATAAAACACGAGTTCAGTCGTTAAATAGACAAATAACACGCCAAGGAAAGAATTTATATTATCGCATACTGAACATTAATAGCTATAAAAATATATTTCATTACCAGCCAACAAATTATTTAACGCGTTTTGGTTCTTCTTGTAGAAAAATTGTTTACTGTTGCTTTTAAAGAGAACTCTACAATTATCCCAACCTATAATTTACTCAGATAGACAGACAGAACTTTTCAAACCATCTTGGAGGGAACTCTCTCACCCTTTGGAAATCACAGAATATGCAAACAGGAAAAGGTAATAACAAATTTATTTTCATAATTTATTCAGAGTAATACAGAAGGTTTCGTCCACACAAACAAAAATAATGAAAATATTTCTTTAATTAATGAAATAATAACAAAATAAGAACTTAACAGCATATAATTTATGTTTTTTTTTACTGTTACTGTTTTTATAATCAAGTGATTTTAAGATATAAACTATTTGTCACGAAGTTTTCATTTAGGGTAATAAAACGATATTTGTTGATTTCGCATAAGGCTACACTAAAGCTATCTGCGTTAGGCGTCCTTGATTTTGATGTGACAGGGTAAAGGGAAGGCAACTAGTCAATACCACCCACCGCCAAGTCTTGAATTAGTTTTTACGAAAGAAAAGTTGAATTGTCCAACACATTGTGATGCCCTGCTAAATGAAAGTAACCGTATTCGGCAAAGAGTTTCGATCTAGCATATTGCAAGTCGAATGCCTCAACCATCAAGCCTTGGCAAATCAAAACAATACTAAGCTATGAAATTGTTGTTCTGAGCTTTCTTTCTGTTTTAAAAACAAAAAAATATACAATGAAAATGTCCAGTTAAGAGAAGTTTATGACTAAATACCAAATAAAAAACATAAATTCATGTGGATTTACGTCGCTTAGTTACGTCCTAAAATTTTAATATATTAATATTCGTACAAAATTAATTATGAAAGTATCTTATTCTCTTAAAAGTTGAGGCTTGGCATGGCCTAGCGCGTTAAGGCGTGCGCTTCGTAATCTGAGGTCACGGGTTCGCGTCCGAGTCGTGCCAAACATGCTCGCCCTCCCAGCCGTGGGCGCGTTATAATGTGACGGTCAATCCCACTATTCGTTGGTAAAAGAGTAGCCCAAGAGTTGGCGGTAGGTGGTGATGACTAGTTGCCTTTCCTCTAGTCTTACACTGCTAAATTAGGGACGGCTAACACAGATAGTCCTCGAGTAGCTTTGTGCGAAATTCCAAAAACAACAATCTTAAAAGTTGTTATTATACATGGTTTTTGAATCTGTCAATACACTTTTATAATTGGATTTTATTTAAAGGCTTTTTATTTAGTTATTGGTTCTAACACACCCAGGCGAAAAAGAAGGAAATAATACCGCTAAAATAGTGGTATCATTTGATACTGGCTCCTACAGAAGACCGAGTTTATAATAGTACCATATAAGCCGTAACCTTGAATACCATCGCTGCACAATAAATCCGGTTCAAAAGGGACAATCATTCTTTTGTGGGGACAGAGGGTGTGCATTTTTGTTTCCGTCTCAACGATAACGTTCCACGTGGAATCAACGGGGTACGATCGAGTTACAGACTATTTCGTCCTGCAAGAAGTTATGTGAGATTCATCTTATAAGTTTGGTAAAAGCAAAAATGATGGCATTCCTTCATTCATGAGTATTTTTTATAAGAACAAGAGGAAAGGAACGATGAAAATAAAAACAGTATTCGATATTTTAAAGTGCCTTTCAATGTTTTGAATGCACATACAAATAAGGTTTTTCTTTTTAATTTCGCGCAGTGCTTCACGAGGGTTATATTCGCAAGCCGTTCCTAATTTAAGAGTGTAAGACTAGAGGGAAAGGCAGCTAGTCGTCACTACCCACAGCTAAGTCTTGGGCTACTCTTTTACCAACGAATAGCTCCCCAGTGGCTCAGCGGTATGTCTGCGGACTTACACGCTAAAATCCCGGTTTCGATACCCGTGGTGGGTAGAGCACAGATAGCCCATTGTGTAGCTTTGTGCTTAATTCAAAACAACAACAACAACCAACGAATAGTGGGATTTATCGTAATATTATAGAGCCCCTACTGCTGAAAGGGCGAGCATGTTTGATGTGACGGGGAATCGAACCCGCGGCCTTCAGCTTACGCGTCGAGTGCTTTAACCACCTGGCTATACCGGGCCCTATTGCTAAGGCTTATGAACTTTATTTACCTGTAAAATTAAAATATTGAATACGGTTACTTTCACACTAGGCTATGATAAAATCCGGAAGAATCACACCTAAGTGAAACTATATTTGTAAACGATGTGAATAATAATAACGCATACTTGATTAACTGAAGTAAGTCAAATAGTGATGGTTTTTCTTGTGCAAAGATACACAATAGACTATCTGTGCTCTATCCACCGTGTGAAATCAAACCCAGAATTTTAGTGTTTTAAGTCTGTAAACTTACAGCTGTGCTAACATACAGGGAGAAGCCCTGACATGGCCTGGGGCCTAAGACGCTCGACTAGGAACCTGCTGTTTGTAGGTTTGAATCCCTGTCACAAAACATATTCATTCTTTTAGTCCTAGGATCTGTGACGGTCAATCCTATTGTTCGTTGGTAAAAGGTAAAGTAACCCACGTGTTGCTGTGGGTTGTGTTAATTAGCTGCATTCTCTTTAGTCTATTTCTATTAAATTAGGGACAGCTAACGCAAGTAGCCCTCGAGTAGTTTTGCGCGAAAATTTAAAAAAACTAAATGAAAGTCACAGGGGGTCTGAGCCCTGAAATGGGCCGGAGCATCAAGTTATATTTACTCTGGCCCAAAGCAATAATAATAATAATAAGAACAACAATAACAAAAATTCGTATTGACGTTATGAATGTTCGGGAAGGAGGAAGAGGTCAAATGTACCTGACCCTCCTGAGTATTTAACAACTATACTCAAATACCGACACATTGGAACGCAGGGGGAGGAAATATCAAATGTGACCCTTCCAGATCCGAAAATCAGACATGGGAAACGAATACATGATACACACAGAATGCAGAACACTGTGATGATTCATTACACAAATATACCCTTGAATGTATTTCACAATATATTCTATTCAGAATTAAAGAATAAATGCTTTTTGATGAGCCAAATGCCAAATACATACCGATAAAATAATGAACTAAAGGGTTAGCATCAAAACTCTTTTTTCTGTGACAAGTTAATAGATCTCCCACAAAAACAATCATTAGTAATTACAAGCGTCAACTAAAGTAATTAAAAATCTCAAGGGAAGACAGCTAGTCGCCACCGCCTATTCTTTGCTTATGAATAGTGTGATTGCCCATATGATTCTAATGTTACCACTGTTTAAAGGGTGGTTGACAAATTTCAATCCTGCGATCTACAGATTGCGAGTTAAGACCATATCTGACCTTAAAATAGATATAGCATTGACATTCACCATGGTCATCAATTTAAACTGAAAAAAAAAATATGGGGGACTATTTAAGAAGAATATTACACCGACCGGCGATTCATTTTCTGGTAAGATAATGTTTTAAAACATACAGCAAATGTAATGAAACAATATTTTGATGTTAAAATAGTCTCATGAAACACTCACAACTATGGTTGAGCCTTCAGAAAGACCCGACAAAACAATTATTGGAAACTGATGAGGTCAAAAGGTAAACAAATAACTTGGCTGAAATGTGGGAAGTAACACAATATTTGGAACAATATTTTGCAATCGAATGGAAGCATTAAACCAATATTCTACAATCGAATGATAGGACTTAAGTTGTGATTCTATGTTTGAAACAATTGGTTCACATATAAAATACGTTGAACAACTTATTCACTTTTATGTTTCATGTAAATATGTTTCGTAAAATTGAAACATACACCACCTGATTACCATTACTCGCTGTCTGTGATTTCTGTATGTATATCACTCGTGTATAGCAACAAGTCATAAAAAACAAAACTCACCACTAATGTTGTTGGCGGCATGCTGCAAAACATTTTGTAATCACACGATTAGTAAACTGTTACACTGCTCTTCTCTTATGTTACGCATTAAAAATCAAATTATTAATCACAATTAGCCATTTACACATATTACCATTATGATATAGTTTGCACTTAACGATTGAAGTCTAAGTTTTCTAGTTGTTTTTATTCAAAACTACTCGAAAAGTGCACTTGTAGCTGTGTAAAGTGTAAAATATCATGTTTTCATAGAGTCTACAGATGTTTGAGAAGTTCATATAAAATGAATTTCGAATCTCACACTGTAAAATGAATAAATAAATAAAAATAATTTTATAAAAAGTTCCTGAAGAAATGCTATTGGTAGTTTTAATCGTAGTTTCATTGTTTTTTTTAAATGATCTAACTTGCATATAATGGCTAGTCTACCTGTGTAAAGGGAAATTATTCTAAAAATTAAATCCCTTCGTGTGTTTTTCCCACATTTTGTTATTATCAAATGCAATTAACCCGAAATACATTGTTGTTTTGACCACCCTCACAATTCATTGAGATGAAGATAATACCAATTTACATACCAAAAAACTAATAATACAAGAAGTTTTTCGCTGCCCAGAGGGCTCTGTTCTACACTTTTAACGCCATTCAACTTCAAGTTTAAAAGAAACTGGTTTATACTTAATAGTTTAAAGATATTTTTAATTATAAGTGTCCATCTCGATTGTTACAATTTTCATGATGTGATACAAAGCTGAAACAATTAATGTGCTGGCCAATTGCCTATATGCACAAAAACTAGACTTAAAACATTTCGTTTTCGTATTTATTTCCATGGTTCAGAAAAGCTGAGAAATTTGATCATGTACCCTTGATTTCGAAGTATCAATTAATAAATAACTGGTATTCAATTAGATTGAGAAAAGTAAGATGCAACTAACTACAAAAAGTGGTTTGTGTGCGAGAAGAATAAAATAATCATTTATTTATTATGCAGTAAAAAAGCTATATTATGGGTTATCTGTGCTGTGTCCATAACGGATATCAAAACCAAATGTTTAACGTGATAAGCCTTCAGACATAACCGCTGAGATTATGTAAACATCGTATGCTCCGAAAATTTTTAACAAATTATGGACGTTCACATTATTGTTCAATATCATTTATGTACTTTAAATATGACCCCTCAGTGGCACAACGTTATATCTGCGAACGCTAGAAACCGGGTTTCGATACTCGTGGTGGGCGAGCACAAAGAGCCTATTGTGTAGCGTTGTGCTTAATTACAAACAAACTTTAAATGTGTCGTAATCATAGTATGTTTTAATTAGATACCTCTACTTGTTTTCAAGAAATTATTTTATTTACTGTCATTTAACAGTCAGTTATATCATCCCAGGAAACTACTGAAGACATTTAAAATCTCCTCGAAATAGTAGAAATAATCTCACTTAATGCTGAAATGTAAAATATTATTCTTAAAAAGAAATGAACAGTTCGGTGGAATAACATATTTATTTTGTTAGATTAGGCCCGGCATGGTCAGGTGGGTTAAGACGTTAAACTCGAAATCTGAAGGTTGCGGGTTCAAATCCCCGTCGCACCAAACATGCTCTCCCTTTCAGCCGTGGTGTCGTTATAATGTTACGGTCAATCCCACTGTTCGTTGGTAAAATAGTAGCCCAAGAGTTGGCGAAGCGTGGTTGATAACTAACTGTCTTCCCTCTAGTCTTACACTGCTAAAGTAAGGGTGGCTAGCGCAGATAGCCCTCGTGTTGCTTTACGCGAAATTCACAAAAGAAAACAAACAATATTGTTAGATTATATTACTTCAAGGAAACTCTAAAGTACTGAAGTTTAAATTCTCTATTTATTACTTGGTTATCAAGTGCAGAAAAACAGATTTTTCAGGTTAGATTAAAAAAAAATCTTTTTCGCTACAGTAGGACGTGACCGAAAGGTTAGCATGCCAGAATATGAATTCGAGAGTCCATGGTTCACGCCCGTTGCTTCAAAATCGCTCTACGCGCTTTGGAGTCATGGGTGCCTTAAAAAATGACTTTCAACTCCCACTATTCGATTAAAGTAGAGTTGGAAGTGAATGGTTTTTACTGGCGGAAATGCTTTCCTTCTAAGCTTTTTGTTAAAATTTAAAAAGGCTGTTGCACATATAATTCAAATAATCTACAATATATTCAAGGCAATCCACAAAATATTGCAATAAAAGCAAACTCAATCCTTGTTTATAGACAAAAAATTATTCGAGGAACATTTTGAAGAGTACGTTTAAAGTTATGGATTTTACAAAAACACAAAACAATTAATTACACACTACATATCCAAATTGCCTTTCTCCTAAAGGCTGCGGCCTGGCATGGCCGAGCGCGTTAAGGCGTGCGCTCGTAATCCGAGGGTCGCAGGTTCGCGCCCGCGTCGCGCTAAACATGCTCGCCCTCCCAGCCGTGGGGTGTATAATGTGACGGTCAATCCCACTATTCGTTGGTAAAAGAGTAGCCCAAGAGTTGGCGGTGGGTGGTGATGACTAGCTGCCTTCCCTCTAGTCTTACACTGCTAAATTAGGGACGGCTAGCACAGATAACCCTCGAGTAGCTTTGTGCGAAATTCCAAAACAAACAAATCCTAAAGGCTGTCGTGGCGCTGGTAATACTTTTACAAACGAGCATTTGTAGGAAAAATGTAACGTATCACTTTATCATGTGTATTTTAAGCAGCGGACTTGTAGCTCATAGAATAGCTCTGAGATTTTGTTTTTAAGTACAAACGTTTAGTTGATAGCTTCGGCATACCTTGACCGATTTGAAATTTAATCATGTAGTTTTGGAGGTCAAACCATTTTGACAGATTTATGTGACCACGCCTAAGAAATAAAACTATTTGTGAGGCTACGCTCGTGTTACTGACGAATAAAGATATCTCAGCTTACCGATAAACATTTGTTAAGATAAAAGAACAAATGTATATAAACATACAAAGGCACAGAATAATAGCAATAATAGAGTATTACGTGTAAGTTAATGAAATGCTGCATTTTGATTATCCAATATATATATTAGAGGGAGTTTGTGGTGAATATTTTATTGTGATAGTTCCTCAGGTTATCTTCTATAAAGCTGAGAAAAACCTCAGTGAAACAGGAAAAGTGTTTACGGATGGCTTACTTGTGAGAAATTAAAGCTCTTAACTACACATAGCCTCAAACAAAGGGATAAATTATCTGCTACTAGAAAAAACCGTAAGAGAGAAAAAGAAATTTACACCAACCTCTTTGTGGAACACACATTCATAATGGACATCAGTAACTTATAACCGACTCGAAATTTTCATCATTCCTTTTGCAACACACATTCAAAATAGGCATTAGTAATAACCTACACCAACTCGAAATTTACATTTTTGCTCAAGGTATACATTAAAAATATACACTATGCATTTTATTAACGAGTTCTGTTTGCGTGAATCCCTCTCGAAATATACGCTCTTTTCATTGTAATACCCTCTCAAAATATACACCACATTTTCAATTTACATCATTTTATTAACGATTTCCACACGAAGTATACACCAGCTTCATTGTGATAGACGCTATAATTAGCACCACCCTGTTAACAGCACCCACTCGAAGGTGCCACCAAGCTGCTTATGATACTATTTCAAACTTTCACAGATCTGTTTGATATCCACTGGAAATTTACACTTGTATGTATTGTATATATAACAAGATCTTACAACAAACGTAACAAACACACAAGCATAAATATATACGTATATAACTTGCTTTAGTTTTCTTTTAAGTGCAATCAAATGTTAGAATTCTTGATTATGTTTAAATTTCATTACAAAAAAATTAATTGCAAAGTTTACACAATATTTTTACTTTTTTTGAACTGCTATTCTCAGTTCGTCATAACGGTTCACGTGCACAGATGACATGCCACGCTTTGTCCCTCCTCACCATGCGATTGTTGTATGTTTTCAAAGCGGAAGTTACGTATGGAATGGATACCTCACGATTTTATGTAAAAGAAAAGCTTAAATATGTGTACAGGGTGAAACAGATGTGTGCAACATTCTTGGAGGGAGAAAAGTCGCTGTTCAGCTACAGTGTAGAATAAAAACGGAAATACCATTCCTTGTTGTTGTTGGGGTTTTTTTTCGGGGCATAGGGCAAGAAAACTACGTGATTTATTTCACAAATATAATCTTTTTTATTATGGATGAATCAAAACATCCTAATCGTTAGAAATAATTAGACAAAAGAAGAACATTTGGATTCCTCTCAAATATAATTATTTTTCATGGAAAATGGTCCGGCATGGCCAAGCGCGTAAGGCGTGCGACTCGTAATCCGAGGGTCGCGGGTTCGCGCTAAACATGCTCACCCTCCCAGCCGTGGGGGCATTATAATGTGACGGTCAGTCCCACTTTTCGTTGGTAAAAGAGTAGCCCAAGAGTTGGCGGTGGGTGGTGATGACTAGCTGCCTTCCCTCTAGTCCTACACTGCTAAATTAGGGACGGCTAGCACAGATAGCCCTCGAGTAGCTTTGTGCGAAATTCCAAAACAAACAAACAAATTCATGGAAAATCTTAACATAATGATTTATCTATGAGCTGAATGAGATCTTAATAATAAATATAATATGAATACAAGGTTTTTTTTATATTTTGCCACTTTTAGCTCCAAAAACACATTTTGCAGCTTTAGATTATGCGTGATCTATAAGAATAATCTATTTGGCCTATCTGCCAATATCTGGTTAATTAAGGGTAGCCAAAAGTTGGCAGCAGGCTAGTTCATTTTTTAACTCGGTAATCTATTAGGTCCCCAAGTAGCACAGTGGTATTTTTGCGGACGTATACTGTTAGAAACTAGGTTTCGATACCAGTGGTGGGCAGAGTACAGGTAATCCTTTGTGTAGCTTTGTGATAAATGACAAAACAAAGAAACTAGTCTATTAGTTAAAAATTAGGAAGTGTTGTTTGTTGATTTTCACGCAAAGGTACCAGAAGGTTATATGCAGTAGCCATCCAAATTTTGAAGTGATAGACAAGAGTAAATCAACACCACCCACCGCCAACTCGTGAGCCATTCTAATCGGGAAGTGGGATTTGGCTGTCGCTCTTATAACGTACACAAGCCACAAAATATGGAGTGAATACTTTTGCATGAATTTCTGACGCAGAAACATATCTAAAATTACTTATGCAAAAACTTGAGTGTATCAAAGTTTTATACAAATAAATTTATATTTTTTCTTTATTTGCTCTCTGAAAGCTAAAACATTACAAAAGTTATTCAAAACATTTTCACCATGAAGTTTCAAAACAGTACTTATTAGTGTCTCGGCGCCCTGAGTTCCACGCTCCACCAATAATTTTACTGTGACTTCGATATAAACCCTGTGGTACAGATTTAGTAACATGCCATCTCAATTGGAACACAGGAGCAGTGAACATACACGTACGACTTCAGAACAGATGACAGAGACAGCACAGCGTACCATTGGTAAATATTTTCAGCTTCGATATTATAATATTGATTGAGGCTAATGACAGTAGCTATTCCTCAGGAAGTCCGGCGCTACAGTAACGTGTTTTCAAATGTGTCACATTCAGTCAGAGGAACCAAAAGTAAATACCTAACAATTTTCGATATAATAACAGTTTTTAGAATTACCAGCGAGACATAATTTAAAAACCAATTCTATCTCAACGGGAGCGTTTGTATACCACATAGCTAGCTCTAGTAAGGTAATTCTTAACTATTCAAACTATACCCGGTCACCGAGTTTTGTACCACATAGCAAGGTAATTTTTAACTGTACAAACTATATCTGGTCGTTGAGAGTTTGAACATTACAACTTTTAATGAGGTAGTTTTTAACTATTCAAACTATACCTGATCCCCGAGAGTTGTATCGCATAGTTTGTATGCAAAAACGGTATACATATTTCTCTACAAGTGGGTTTTTTTCGACATCACTGTCCCACATAGTTTCTTCCAGAAAGTTAGTTTTAAACTCATCAAATATCTTTTTTCGTCTCACAAACAAGAGCAGTCCCCCAGTATAGCCTTAAAAAAACACTTCACTTTAGAGAGAGCTAAAACTACCCAAAGTTTTTGCTTGTCTGACAAATAATTGTTCAAGCGAGAAATAATCTGAAATGCTGAAGTCTTACGTACTTAAAATAACTTATATGAATGTTCGCTTCGATTTTGCTCTATGTCTACGTAAGAGTTAACATGTACTGTATTTAGGATTTGTTTGGCAGAAACCTAAATGATACTTCTTTGGTTATTTCGACAAACAGCGACCTAGACTTTCAGCCCTCTAACCCAAATTAATGTTATTTTATTGTTTAATAAACCAAATGTACAGCTTAACGCATTACATCTAAGTAGACTTAATATCCATATTTTGGGTTCGTTCTTTACAAGTACCCTTGAAACACATGATGTCAGCTGAGTATTTCAGTTTTTTTTGTGTATGATCAAAATGCTTAAAAGGAGCTGAAGAAAAAGGTTAAAAAAACTAAATAATGTTGTGGTTCTTCGAGTTTATTTGGCGTCATTAGCCTAAACGCGTAATCGTTTTCCAAAATAACTAAAACACGCAATTACGGTTATTTATAGTTATGTATCATTACTTCAGATAAACACCATAGCTATCCTTCCCTCAAAAAAAGATGATGTTTTGGAGTATTAGAGTCTTTGACTTCTAGTCTAGTAAATCTTTAAAAATTCTCATACACCCTATTTCGCACATCTCAAAGGCTGAAAACTCTTTCCCTTTCGCTATTAATCAAAAGGTGCATCTCATTTCACTAAGAATCAAAAAAAGGTTTTATATATTGGTTAAGGTTTCAGTGAGCATCATCACATGGCGCACGTAGTCGTCATAAATGTAAGGAACCCCATATGGTTATACTGACAACGTGTGACTTTTTCTCTAAAGCATCTTTCTTCTCTTCGCCATTAATATAATAAATATGAGAAAAGCTAAATCTAAAAGAGACTAAAGGGTTGGTTTTTTTCATTCACTGGCGACACATAGACTGTCTCTCCCAAGCAATGCGCGTCACGAGTTAAAATAAAACTACGAAAATAAACTGCAGAAACTTTACAAGACTGAGATACTAAGTAACTCAGTTACAGCTACTATATCTAAGAGAATAACGTTATAATTGTTACCATTTTGGGCATTTTAAGCGATCAGAGTTCGGAGTGACATTGGTTTCAGCGATTTTCTAACTCCAACGTTCTCATTGCAATACACATACACACATACATATATAACGTGCAAAAACGGTAATGTTCTCATTAGCAGTTCTTTTATATTTGATTCTAAATTCATGAAAATCAAATAGTTAGAAATACAAAAACTGATTCCAGTGCTCCTTTCATATTTATTTCCAGAGACAGAAAACGTGTAACAACTATTAGCAGAAATGGTATAATTTGTACACATCGTATTAATTACTGAATTTTCAATAAGATATAGAAATAATCATTTCAACCATCCACTGCCACAAAAAAATCTGTATTTTTATCAATGGTTTAAAGGGAAAAAAGAACAAGTTTTTGACTGAAGATACTTCTGTTGTGACGTTATAACTCCAGGAGTGATTGTAAGTGTAAGCCTTGAAATTACGAAAAATTACTCCATACATGACTGAAAGAAAATAACTTCACTTACTTTGTTAAATACTTAAAAAGACATTTGTCTTTTTTTTACATTATGTTTACATACACATACATACGTGTGTACTCAGACACCTCTCGCTAAGTTTACATGGCGGGAATAATTATATCACAAACATTTCGTGAAAATTCGATTAAGCAAACCTAAATTGCTAATTTTCCTCAGACCATTTTATGAGATAATAATCGAAAAAGAAGTTGGATGAAGGTTAACATCTTAGAGTTGAATAAGAATTCATGTCCCCCGTTGGTACAACGGTAAGGCTTCAAATTTTTAACGCTAAAATCAGGGGTTCGATTTCCCTTGGTGGACTCAACAATGTGGCTTTACTATAAGAAAACACACAAAATAATTCGTAACGCTCTTACGTAATCCTTATACATCTTTATCTGTTATTTAGTCTCAGAATGTGCGATTATTCATTGCACAATTTAGTCATTCAATTATATGGAACGTAGTGAAAACTGCTGCAATCAGTTATTAACCGGTTGATACCTTTGTGTAAACTAAGGTAGTTTTAGTGCATCTTGTTAGTGAATGATTAAGCTATACCATGCGGTCCAAAAGAACGCTTGAAATCGTTCCTTATATTTGATTGTTTGTTTCTGAATTTCGCACAAAGCTACTCGAGGGCTATCTGCGCTAGCCGTCCCTAATTTAGCAGTATAAGACCAGAGGAAAGCCAGCTAGTCATCACCACTCACCGCCAACTATTGGGCTACTCTTTTATCAACGAATAATGGGATTGACCGTCACATTATAACGCCGCACGGCTGAAAGGGCGAGCATGTTTGGTGCGACCGGGATGCAAACTCGCGACCTCCGGATTACGAGTCGAACGCATTAACCCACCTGGCCATGCCGAGCCCCCATATTTGATACATTTCTCCTATGGTCAATTTATAAACACAAGTAATGTATCTATAATGATAATTAGATTAGTTCACATTTAGCCCGGCATGGCCAAACGATTTTTTGTGTTTTAATATATATTTTCTATGATTTTCAGTTTTTTGTACCTTTTGAGATATAAGTCAAAACCTTAACTGTGATAAAAAGGGGGCCCGGCATGGCCTAGCGCGTTAAGGCGTGTACTTTATAATCTAAGGGCCGCGGGGTCGCGCCAAAACATACTCGCTCTCCCAGCCGTGGGGGCGTTATAATGTTACGATCAATCCCAATATTCGTTGGTAAAAGAGTAGCCCAAGCGTTGGCGGTGGGTGGTGATGACTAGCTGCCTTCCCTCTAGTCTTACACTGCTAAATTAGGGACAGCTAGCACAGATAGCCCTGAAGTAGCTTTGTGCGAAAAACAAACAATAGTTCACATTTTCATCCAAATGAATAAAAAACATTTCTTTTTAACTATAACTGCTGCGTGTACCTGTTGTAATACAAACAGATCAATAATTACACGTTTTTTGTATCTTATATTGGTAGCAAACATAGATGTTGAAAGATAATGATTGGTTCTGAGTCATACACACTATGATGCTTTACTATATTACTTTGTAGTCACCAACTTTTGCATTTCGCGGGATCGAACCCGGCAAATCACACATGCCAAGATATCAAACTCCTTCGTTTATATTTCATGAACATTATAATTTATAAGCACCACTAGGGGGCGCTATTACGACAGAAATAAAATGAACACTTTTAATTCTTACCCCAATCCACTTTTGGTTAAGTAGTAACCTCGAGGACTTATAATGCTTAAATTAGGTATTCAATCCCTACACCGAGAACAGTACGGGTAACAGTGCAGTTTTGTACTTAACAATAAACTAACAAGTAAACTTACCTAACATGCCATTTGAAATATCCCATCAAGCTCATTTTTACTGCAACATTGCATACAAACATTCAACAGCACTTTTCATTAGGGGAACGGACTCAAGAGTAACAACCAACCAAGCTGAATATTTAAAATGGAAAAAACAGTACACAACGAGAAATCTGAAGGTTTTGCGCTAGAAACTACGTTAACTTTTATTTTATCATTTCGTGCAGCACGCGACACGTGTTACTTCACCCGTGACAAATTAGTTAAATATGTTGTACTCACGTGTTCATCATCTGGATAAACTTGTATTATGCATCAGTATTCGTGTAGAATCAAATTTTTCTGTATTTTTAGTGACGAAATGTTTAACTACTCTGGTCATTTCTCATCAAATTGACTTATTCTGCTGACGGTTTTTCTCCCATGTGACGTCAATTATTTATTTTATAGTTTTGCACTTGTATAACTATATTATCTGTACTTATTATGACAACATCTTTCAGACCTGACTCATGACTCATAAACAGTGATACTGGAGAGGAACAGAGAATCCTGTTGTTCTGGAATGAAGGAAAAACAAACAAAAACTAGCTAATCTGTCTGGATGTACTTTATGGCGTGTATTCCATACAGAACATTACTACTATTCTTATATTACTTAGAATATACGTCGAAATGATAGCGGGCAGGTTTTATGTATGTTTTAGTGAAATTAAATAAATACATTTAAATAAAGTTAAATGTATTCATTTAATTTAAATGTGTTTTGTTTTGGTTTTTTTTTTTAAAATATGGTTATATATATTTATATAGTATATACATATATTCTATTAAACTTTAAAGTTACGCAACGAATATATTTTTGTACTTCTCTGTTTCTAAATGTGATTGTTACACCATATACAAACATTCAACAGTATTTCTGTTTATTATGAAAGGTACCAGCAAAAAATACTTATATTGTACATCTCGAAACATGATGGGTAAAAAGATTGGATTACTATATTTACTTCATTCTGTTGGTGCATTGCATTTTTACTTTTCAAAAACATTCATATTTTTCACAGTTACAAGTAGTTTACTGGTATAAATTTAAATGAGAAGTACTGACGCTTCATCTTTTGTCTATCTATTCACAAACAGTTGTGTTAACGTAAGTACATGAAGTTGAATTAAGAAAAATACATAACGACATTTTGTACTCACTTAACGTGTTCTTAGTTAACTTGTTTCAAGTGTTATACAGTCTTTTCTTTTTGCACTTTTTAGTGGCTTGTTTTCACGATCAAAATACATAGATGCTCATACTATATCTACGTCCGATCTTATTAAATTAACACACGTTCTCCTCCTAAACAAATGAAGATGAATCCTTTATTTTAAAACTACTTTGTAAAGCGCTATAAATATTGTCTTTGAATAATTATCTTTGATTGTTGTATTTCTTGATGTATAAAAATTCTCCTCAGTTTATGTTGAAAGTGTGAGGTTAATGTATATTTATAGTATTATGATATTCTATTTTACTATTTTCTGTCAGTTTCAATGTGCGCACAACTTTGCCACTAAATGTTTGAACACTTCAACGGCTCAGCAGTAATTCTCAGGGCTCATACTGCCAAAAAAAGAGGGTTACGGTACTCGTGTAATGCACATACCAGATCGCCTCTCGGGTGTTTTTTGTGCTTAATAGCAAATAAACAAAAAGGACAAATATTGTTTGTTTTGATTTTCGCGTAAAGCTACAAGGGTGTTATCTACGCTAGCTGTCCCTAGTTTAGTAGTGTAAGACTAAAGGTAAGGCAACTAGTCATCACCGCCTACCGCCATGTCTTGGGCTACTCTTTTACCCACGAATAGTGGAATTGATCGTATTATTACAGCGCCCCAACAGCTGAAAGGGCGAGCATGTTTGGTGTGACGGAGATTCAAACCAGCGACACTCAGATGACGAGTCGATTGCTTTAACCACCTGGCCATGCCGCGCCAAGGAAAACGAACTGGTTAGAAATACCTTTCTATCCGCACTATTTAGTTCACTTTACTTGAATGTCGTATGGTTTCCACAGCTTCATTTCCCCGCTGGTACAGCGGTAAGTCTACAGATATACAACGCTAAATTCAAGGGTTTGATTCCCCTCGGTGAACTCTGTCGATAGCCACATGTGGCTTTGCTATAAGAAAAACACACATATATACCCAAAACTTGAGAACCAGATACATAGTACAACCTAGTCACGGAACTTGAGGCAAATACGGTCTTTCAGTTTCGAGCCAGAGTTGAAAATTTAACACACATTTGTAAATGACTTTTATCATTCTGGGTTTGAACTCAAACGTGTGAACTGTCTTAAGGTGCACGGTTAAAATTAGAATTCTACTTCCGTTGTGCAGTCATTAGAGACGTACTTGTATGGTTATGATCCTTTTAACCTTCTATTTACTCTTTATAAAAAAATACTGAGATTATTTGAAATGTTATAGTACATTACACAGTAATGTTAACAATGTCTGCTCCCAAAATTTGTGTATTCGAAGAAAAGTACTTAAGTGTCAGGAAGATATGAGCATTCAACTAAAATTCCCATGTATTTCCAAAACGTTAACGTTATTAAATAAATCACATATCAAAGTGTCAACAGTCATAAAAGTTAGTTACCTCTTAAATATACCCTGTATTACTGGAGGCCTGGCATAGCCTGGTAGTCAAGGCATTAGACTCGCAATCTGAGGGTCGCGGATTTGAGTTTCATCACCGAACAGACTGACCCTTTCAGCTGTAAAAGCGTAATGATGTTACAGTCAATTTCACATTTTGTTGATGAAAGAGTATCTCAAGAGTTGGTAGTGGTTGATATTGACTAGCTTCATCTCGTCTTTCACTTCAAAATTATAAACGGTTGACGCAAACAGTCATTGAGTATGTGCCTGTATGTGTTTCCTTATAGGAAATCCACTTCGAGCTATCTGTTGAGCTCACCGAAGGGAATCGAACCCCTGATTTTAGCGTTGTATGTTCATAGACTTACCGCTGTATTAGCGGGGACATCCTTGGGTAACTTTATACAAAATTCAACAAAGATTCCTGATGGAAAGATATCAACCACCTAACGGCGCACACTTATAACTAAAATTGTAAAATGTATTTCGTCACAAACTTAATGAACTCGGACTGATGCCATTCAATGTGTTAAAATATGATTTATATGAGAGTTTCGAAATGATATTTTACGGTTATCATTAATTTGATTGAATTGATGTCACAAAACATCAAATTTATACAGTAATTTAAGGATGTGTTTCATCCAGGTACAGTGACATGCACATGGGCAAGGGGAGCTCCTCTTATGTTCCCCAAAAGTACCCTTTTTGTAATTTATAACAAATTGTCCACAACTACTAAAAAACATGTCTGACATTAGATCTTTTTTTGCTGCGAGTTAAGAAAAAAAGATTTCACATTTAAAATAAATGGCACAGAATGATTTGTAGGCTTCTACACTGAAAACAAAACAAAACCTGTGATATGCTATTAAGTGTTCATACGCAAGAAGTCGCTGCTTAGTTTTCGATCTTAACAGAATTTATAATACCAGTTTAATATGAATAAAAGAAGATCTATTTCTTTTTCATAAACCCGAAGCGACTAACTGTCCCCAGAGTATCTAATAATATTTACACTTCTTCTCCCCTAAAAAACTTTCCTCACGTTGCTTGAAAAGTGCACTTTTTTGTAGTGAGCTACTACACTTGTGATCTCCTCTGCACATTACTGTGTTTGTGGTAGTTATTAATCAGACGTAATGTTTCCAAGTGCTGTCGTGTTTTGAGAACATACAGAGTAACAAAAAGCAGTGTTTTAATAACATTACTTTCATTTGACACTAATCACAAAAATTATCTTTACATATAATACCTTTTTTGCAGCATCGTGGCTCAAAATGTTTATTATTGAAATATCTACTTTCGTTGTTGATACGAAATCCCCAGTATTGATTTCTTTGTTTGTTTTGGAATTTCGCGCAAAGGTACACGAGGACTATCTGCGCTAACGATCCCTAATTTAGCATTGTAAGACTAGAGGGAAGGAAGCTAGTCATCACCAACTAACGCCAACTCTTCGGCTATTCTTTTACCAATGAATAGTGGGATTAACCGTCACATTATAACGCCCCCACGCTTGAAAGGGCAAGAATATTTGGTATGACGGGGATTCGAACCCGCGACCCTCAGATTACGAGTCGAACGTCTTAACCCACGTGGCCTTGCCGGGCCAGCTCCAGTGTTAAAAATTTTTTGTGGAACCACAGTTGATACTGAAAAGCAAAACATTACATATATGCTAAGTTCGTTTTGAATAAGAAACTTTAAGGTAGTTCTGGTAAGTCCCCCAGTGGCTCAGCGGTATGTCTGCGGACTTACACGCTAAAATCCGGGTTTCGAAACCCGGGCTGGGCAGAGCACAGATAGCCCATTGTGTAGCTTTGTGCTTAATTCAAAACAAGAACAACAACATACGTATATATGTACATGAGAATCATTAAAGATCCTGTTCGATACCCAATGAAAGTTAAACATTGTATAATTTTATGCTTAATTTAAAAAAAAAAGTTCTGGTAAATTTAAAGCAATGTTAAGAAACGTTTTTAACATGCAAAGAAACTAGTTATTATTTTCTACACTGTTTTAGGACTTTTGCTGTACTTCTATTAAATGGCATTTTTGTATCATTACAAGCATTTATTGTGGTTATTTATCTGTAATTTAATCAAAACTTGGTATGAAGAAACTCTACCTTTTAATTAAGCATAACATCTAAAAAACGGTGGTGTCATTTTCACATTTTTTTCTTAACTATGCACTATCGCTGTGTATATATAAGCCGTTAAAATATAATATGACGAGAGAAGAGAAGATTTTGTAAGGCCTAAATTACACGTTCAAAAACACAAAAGATGTTTACGTATAAAATACATTTCTTTCTACATATACGTCTGTAGATAAACTCGTGTTTTCCCTCTTATTAGCAGAAGACAAAATGGGTTGAAAAAATTTAAATTTAAATTCTAAAACAATCATATCTATCGTAGCTATTTGAAAAGAACAATGTATGAGTGTCATAAAACCATTAAAATTGTTTGTTGTTGATAAATAGTCCTATACTCACGCCCCCCAGTGGCACAACTGAGAACGCCAGAAACAGGATTTAGATACCCGTGATTGGTTGAGCGCAGATAGCCCATTGTGTGGCTTACCTTTAATATTCTAAAATGCTTAAGATGTGCGAATAATACGTGGCATTTGCAAAGAAATAAAGCATAACATATGAAGATAATGATATGCGAAAAATGTTAAAAGCAGGATTTATATAAAATCTGTAAAATTTACACGGATTGATATTTACATAAATAAGTAGCAACAATCAATTCTATAATGTGAATACATTGTTGGATTTGAAATGTTGATTTAAATAGTAAAACATTATTTATTGTAAAAAAATCATGTACTTAATAATGATCGCACCTGTGCTAAAATTAATCTTATTGTAAAAGCTGTAAACTGTATTTAAATACACTTTATCAGTAAGTAAACTCAAAATGAAACTATTAGAAAACAAAATTGTTTTACGTATTTTGGAATTTTGATCACTTCATAAGTATGGCAGTTGGAACCAGCTATTCGATTAGAATATACCATAAGTTGGAGGTGGAAACTGTTGACTAGCTGCTTTTCATCTGGTTTATCAGATCAAAATTAGGGACGGTTAGTGTATCCATTGAGACTGATTAGAATGAGAAACAGTGGGAGTTGGTCCTTTTAATTCGACCGAAATACGTGCACGAGCTTTTTGTTTTAAAAAGTGTGACAAAAAAGCTGCCACATTTTGTTCGAATATTCGAAACAAATAAAATTGTGTTGAGCTTTCCGTCACCAAAATGTCTAAAAATAACGTCTACAAACCACATTTTTAGTCTTAAAATCGCTTACAACAAGTTCGTTGTAGAAAATGTTCGAATTACATCATAAATGATTACTGTAGCTAAACCTAAAGGCAGGAAACCGCCATTCTCTCCTTCAATCGACGGACTACTACGTGTGTAGTACAAAATATATGATAATCTCCAGTTAAGAACGTATAAAATACATAAGAGATGTCAATATGCTTTAGTTAGTACTGTGCTTTTAATTATCAGACAGTGAATGCTAAATAATTGAATTTGACATTACGTAAATTAAGCATGGCATGTGTTAAAACGGAATGAAAGGATTTGTTATAGCTTGGTTGTTGTTAAGCACAAAACCGCAAAATGGGCTATCTGAGCTCTACTCATCATACATATTGAATATCGACTTTTAGCGTCGAAAGTCTGGAGACTCTAAGCCGTGCTTCTGGAGAGAAGAGAAAGCATTTGTAATTTTTGCCATGTTTTTAGTCAGAAGATCGAGCTTAATATTGTTGTTGTTGTTTAGAATTAAACACAAAGCTACACAATGGGCTATCTGTGTTTTGCCCACCACGGGTATCGAAACCCGGATTTTAGCGTGTGAGTCCGCAGACATACCGCTGAGCCACTGGGGGGCTCAAGCTTAATAAAATATGAAAAAAAAACACAATAAAGATACAAACACTCAAAGTGAGTTAACAACTCCCACTATTTCTTGATGTAATAATTTTCAATATTCGCTCACACCCACGCACCAATCATATGCGATACTGTAAGTATTTAATTAATTTTTACAGAATTTTTGTTATTATTATACTTCGCCGTCATCGAAATTTTTCGAGATTAAAGAAATGTATTTAATTGGCTTCTTCGTCGGTCAAAGTAATTCTCGGTAAAGTTCTGGACAGTCCTGAAAGACAACTGAATACGAAACGAAAAAAACGACACGTGAAAAATGACATCATAGAAATTTGCACACACATAAAAAGTTCTGTATTATATAGAGAAACAGTTGTTTATCTGCCATGAAACATTGGTAACTGTTCATGAATATTAGTAACTATATTTATATCTACGAAGTGTGTTGTTCTGTAATTCAGGATGATATGATATACGGAAAATAGAAACGGGATTAAGAACTGTTTTGAATACCATGGTGTATTTTTTAAAGTTGCAATTCTTAATATCTCAGTATTATTATCTACTTGCATAACAATAAGCGAAAGAAATTGTTTTTTCCAATTGATTTCTTCTTGCGTTGTTTTTTTCTTTATATCAAGTGTTATGTTTTTGGACAAAGCAAAACAGATTTTCTTCCGTTCTTTTAGAATATATTATTTTGGCAAT
Source organism: Carcinoscorpius rotundicauda (assembly GCA_011833715.1). Classification (NCBI taxonomy): domain Eukaryota; kingdom Metazoa; phylum Arthropoda; class Merostomata; order Xiphosura; family Limulidae; genus Carcinoscorpius; species Carcinoscorpius rotundicauda. Next base: position 22,594,137 of record CM022405.1, on the reverse strand, counting down.
GTTTTGTAGTTTCTACTCTAAATGTAAATAAACCACCAAAACTTTTACAATATATATCATAAAATGAAACTTTGAAAGTTTCTATAAGCCGTGAAAGGCAACAAAACATAGAAGATGGACATAAAAAAGCATTCATATTTATATTTTCCATACGTATATTATACAAGATGAAGTCCACGAAAGTGCTTAAATTCAACAACTGGTCTTTGGGAACAAAAAAAACTCTATTATTTCTTGTTACTTTCATTAATAGTCTTGCTTACAACATTTATTACATCTAAATTCAGTACTTACTGTTTTATTTTTTGTCACTATTCTTATATCATAGACAATTTTTTTTTACATTGTTAAATTAATTTGTTTACCAGACAGGCAGTAGCACTTCCTATGTAAGGAATGGTTCGGGCTGCTCATTGATATATTTGTATAAATATATAGTACTGTTTGTTGTATGTCCATGTAACTGCTTCGCAGGGTGTGGATGGATCTTGACCAAAATTGGTATGGAGGTTCATTAGGTCCTTGCGGGGGAACATACAAATGTTCAGCTTTTACATTTCATGGCCTTTTTTTTTTACAATTACATATAAGGAAAACAACTTTTTATGTCCTAAGATAACCATTCATTAATCACAATTTTCATCCAGGGGAGAGTTACTTCTGCTTGTTTTAAACAGCTTCTCAAAAGGTCACCAGAGCTTTACAATACTATACAGTGTTTCCTTTGATAATAATATTCATGTAATAAGTGAGTCACGAGTTTTGTGAACGTCTGTAAATATTATAGCAAGAAGTTTTAATTTCTTGTTCTTATTTCTTCTTCGTTTTTTTAATTTACTTGACCACGCAGAAACCAAAACATCGATGTCAACCAATTTTACTGAGGTGACACAGCTCCAAACGGTGTATCCATATTTGTATCCATCATTAACCAGTGGTAATTAAAACAAAATCATAATTCTAAATTGGCCCGGCATGGCCAGGTGGGTTAAGGCGTTCGACTCGTAATCTGAGGGTCGCGGGTTCGAATCCTCATCAAACCAAACACGTTTGCCCTTTCTGCCGTGTGAGCGTTATATAGTGACGTTCAATCCCACTATTCGTTGATAAAAGAGTAGCCCAAGTGTTGGCAGTGGGTGGCGATGACTAGTTGCCTTCCCTCTAGTCTTACACTGCTAAATTGGGGATGGCTAGGGAAGATAGCCCTCGTGTAGCTTTGCGCGAAATTCAAACAAACAAACATAATTCTAGTGTAAGAGATATAGCATTACCCCTTGAAGTTAGCTTTCTGAAAGACATTTGTTGTTTCTTCAAAAAACGTAAGAACAGGGTGAAACAAGAATTACCAGCTAATAATAAATGAATAATAACTATTACAGATGGAAACTTATTGTATTTAAAACTTGGTTATAAGTACAACCTTTCTATATCTACTAAAACATCCCATTAAAAAATACAAACACTCGACCAAGTAAAAAAAACTTCAAAAAAAGAAAAAAATGAAGAGATAGCTCTTTTGCCTGTGTTGTTTATGACGGAGATGTCATGTGTATTATATTGTTTTTGAAGGATTGATATTAGCCACCTATGTATTTACTTCCTTTTTGAAAGTCTTTTATTTACTTGTAAGTTTAAAACTAACATAAATATTCTAAGCTGGAAAAACGTTATAACATATTAGATTTATGGACGAAAAACTCGTTAATAGCAATATTACTTTAATTGTTGAAACAACGAAAAACTCGTTAATTACAATACTACTTTAATTGTTGAAAGAACGAAAAACTCGTTAATTGCAATACTACTTTAACTGTTGAAAGGCCCCCCAGTGGCTCAGCGGTATGTCTGCGGACTTACACGCTAAAATCCCGGTTTCGATACCCGTGGTGGGCAGAGCACAGATAGCCCATTCTGTAGCTTTGTGCTTAATTCAAAACAACAACAACTGTTGAAAGAACGAAAAACTCGTAAATTGTAATGCTATTTTAATTGTTGAAAGAACGAAAACATCGTCAATTGTAATACTACTTTAACTGTTGAAACAATCCACTGTAATATATACAAATAAAAAAACAAAAATAGCCTATTTAATAAGCTATATTCATTACCAGGTTACTTTTTTAAGTTTATTTTTCAAGTAATCTAGTTTCATAATATTAGACTTGCCTATTTGGATAATTGACCCTCATCTATGTTATATATCTGTGTTTATTTATTTAGAACATGAAATAATTATAAATTTTCCAGTGTATTAATTGCACGAGGTGTACATTACAGCATGAAAGATTTACTGTTTATTGGATTGAGAAATATTTGTGTATTATCGTTCTTTGGCAGAAAGAAAAATCGTATTATGTTAAGTTTCCGTAAACCTAAAATATCTTGAAATCTAAGGTATATCAAGAAAGATCAACAAATTCTGAAAAGCAGAGAAAATATATTTATGTTGTCTAACTTATTATTTTTACCCTAAATAAGGACTAGCCTTCTCAAGGCCTTTTATAAAGTATAAAGCAATCTATTAATATGTTCAAAGTTATGCGAGAACAAAGTATTTAAGTTAACTGATAGCAGCCTTGAAATGTAGGAACCACTAGCTTTCTTAGTTATTAAATCAGTATAAACAACCCGTAACTACGATATATAAGTTTGTAACTCACACCACTCTGACAATCATAAGTGTCTTTCTGACGACTTTGTTAGCAGCAAATAGACTAGAATGACTCTATGGATACCTCAAAACCCACATAAACACATTACTGTTTGCCTTTGAGATATAGATCTAAACTGTGGTGCAATGACACATCCCTTATCAGGCAAAAGTATATGAACTTACCCTTAGTTTTATGTTTCATGTTATTTTATTCACGAAGGGAAAAAAAATTAAAGTAATTTTATTAAGGAAATAGTGAAACAGCCCAGTTCATGTTATTTTATTCACGAAGGGAAAAAAAATTAAAGTAATTTTATTAAGGAAATAGTGAAACAGCCCAGTTCAAGAGCGGCAAAAACAAGAAGAGTTAAAGGATTACATATATGTTTAAACTGGTTCATCACTTTTCGGTTGTCTATCCAGTTGTACGTCATGGTAATTGGCCTCGCCCATCACAAACTCAGCAAGTTATCTCTTTACAATCACGTGATCCACGTGCGGGTGTGATGTGTATCTTTGTGTGTGATGAACTCATGGTCACAAAGTGTAAAATTGTAATTTTCAGAATTAAGTATACAAATAAGAAGTTTTTAAAAATGTGCACGTGCTACCTTTGTCACGTAATACACTATTTACTGTACAGAGTAGATTATGACAAACACCATTAAAAAAGGTTTTGTGTTTACGTAAAATGTTACATTAAAACAAACCTGATACAGTGAGTTGGAGGAAACGTGCAGTCATAATCATACGATAATGTTTCTGGTTTATTTTTGTAGTATGTTATTTAAGTTTGAGTCAGTTTTTGCCATTTCGACAGTGCTTAGCTGCTGTCGGATCTCTGAGAACCAGGACCTATTTTGAATTTATATCTGTTATGCATATGTGTAAATATTTTGTAAACGACAACATGTCGTGTTGTGTTTGAATTTTCATTTCTATTATTCATTTTTCCATATTGATATTATTGTTTCGAAGTTTAAACTAATATTTTGTTATTCATTTAGGGTAACATTTTAGAATTTTCTTGAATTAAGTAGACCAATCATATATTTGTAAATGAGTGCTGGTGACTTCGTGTCTAGACGTGTAGTCTCGTGCAAGAACGGACACGCGCGGATTGCTCTAGAGTTGTATGGAAATTGCAAGATTGTTCGAGAAATAGGCCTATCGGTATAAAAGACGGTGACGCGAGAGAGTTTCAGTCATCAGTTTTTATTCAAAAAAAGAAGATAGATTCAGTCATTAGTTTTATTCGAAGAAAAAGAGTGAGATTCAGACATCAGTTTTATTTCAAAAGAAGAGAGTTAGTTATTTGAGAAAGATTAAGTGTTTGCTATGATTATTCAACTTGGATTTGTGACTGAAGTTAGATCTACGGAAGCTGTGATTTTATTTCGACAATCTCTACGATACATCTGAATTACTGCTTGTGCTGAGAGACGGCGATTTCATTGAACTGTGAACTGTTTCGGAATTTCTTCGTGGGACCAAATTCACACCCTAGACTGGAATTTGAGACTTTAATTTTAGATCATTACATTAGATACAGGCCAGTACCGTTTTGTATTGTGATTAATTTTGAAGTTTGAAACTAATATTATTTTGTTTTGTAATTAATTTCGAATGTTGTAACTTAATATCTGTCACTGTTATTATATAATTTATGTTATATCTGTTATATTTGTTAATAGTTTAGTGTAATAAATTATACAAGCTGTTATCTGTGTTTTTCTGTTGCGTTTAATCTACGAAGAACTTAAAACATAAAAAATACTTAACAATATCTTATTTAATGGTGGACACACTAAAATTAACTTTATCATTGCCTCTGTTGCACTGCGAATTGATATTTGATCAACGTTTCAACCACATTTCTCTATTCCAGTAGCCAGCAGTAACCCTTAAATTATTATCTTACAATACCGAGAATCCCTACAGCTCTCAATAGAAATACGGAACTTTTATGTCTCAAAATTAAACACTGACTGCATGTGCAATAAGGTTCTATGAATCAAACAAAACTATCAGTGATGTCGAGAAAACCTACTTGCAGAGAAATATATATGCAAAACTATATTCCCTTACTCTCGGATGTTATGCTGCTATTGCCCTCTATTGGTGAATTAATTAATTTAATTTTAGAATATTTTCTTAATAGAGAAAAAAAGACTCAACGTGGTTTAGCTGACATTTTCAAATTTTGAGTCCGAACTTTCATATGTAGTAGCTACAAGAAACACAGTTCTCAATTTGAAGCTGTAAATGTGCTATAAGAGTAACATTCAAATCCCACTATTCTCTTAGTAACCTAAAAGTGTTCAGTAGATGCTGCTGGCTAGTTTATTTTCCTCTAATCTACTACAGGGTGGTCGCTAAAAAAGCGGAAAATTGCGTGCTTACTCATTTCTATTTTGATTTCTTTACATCATGAATAAAATGCATGATTTTAATAATTTTGAGCATCTATGAGTGTAATATAACATATGCCTTTAAAAAACTTTGTAAAAATAAATAGCTGTTTGACAAATTTTCCGCTTTTATAGCGACCACCCTGTAGTTTAAAACTGCGGACAGCTATGAGTAAACACCACTTTTTAAACTTTTGGTAGAAAATTCTGAACCAAAGCCTTCTATCTTGTCAGAGGTTTTGAAAATTTTCAGTTAGGCACACTGTATCCAATTAAACAACCTATTTCAATAAACAGTGGTCACAGATTAATACACTTTTAGATCATCCACGTTCTCAGAGCGCGGGATGTTGACAATGAAACGCCAACTTTGTACCGTCGGATTCACTGTCTAAGTATACCAACCACTAGGTCACCCTGATCGATAGAACGAAGTTTGTTGATTTAAATATTTTCATGGTGGTAATCTTCATTTACTTGTTTAAAAAGTAATTAATTTTACTTTACAGACGGTTTTCATGTGCTAAATCAAATTATTTTTCTGACTGTTTAATGAATGTAGAGATTTTTGCTCCATATGCTAAATTATGTAGTACTTTCAAACAGTAAAAAAATATAAGTTCAAAATCATGTTGATGTAAATATGTAGAGTAGTACAAAAGTATAGTTTAGTTTGAATTTCGCGCAAAGCTACTCGAGGGCTTCTGCACTTACCATCCCTATTTTAGCAGTGTAAGACTAGAGGGAAGCCAACTAGTCATCGCCACCCACTGCCAACACTTGGGATACTCTTTTACCAACGAATATTGGGATTGACCGTTACATTATAACGCCCCAACGGCTGAAAATGCGAACATGTTTGGTGTGAGGAGAATTCAAACCCGCAACCCTCAGACTACGAGTCGAGTGCCTTAACCACCTGGTCATGCAGGGCCTAGAGCAGTACACAAGCATGCAGACAGTAAACATTAAAACTCTGAAATAAAGATATTTCAAGATATAACACGTTATTCCCACCTCTTTACATTGCTTAAAAAGAAGATTCACTAATCGTTTTAAATATTTTAACTTCAAAGTTAAGGTTAAAATCTAAATATAATTTTGAAGAAAAAAGATTAAAGTAAAGCAATTTTGTTATTAGTCATTCGTAACTTCTCGTTTGACAATCTTTAATCATATTTTCTTCTAGCATTTTCCTTAATGCCTGAATTTTGGTCATTATTCGTTGTCATGCAGTGGCAGGTATCAAAAACGACACCAAAAAGACGATTCTCTGGTCAACAGTGAGGATCAAATACAACCTAATAGTGATATTTTTGTAAAGAAACTAAGAATTACTCAACAAAACTTATGAAATAACAAATAACAACAGGATAAACAAAAACAACAATACATAAAGCTAAACAAATACTTTCAAATGGTTTTATTTATTTTAACTAATATAGGAAATCAGTATATGTAGCAGTATTTTGACAACAACAGTGAAAAATGTTCGAACAATGATACTTACGTGAACAATAACAGAATTAAACTACGATGTCCAAATATTAATATTAATGTCAATAATGTCAAAAAACAAAATACATTAAAATACTTACGTTAGGAACAGCAAAAACGAAACAAAGATGTCAAAATGATAATAAAAAAGGTTACCGAAATTCAAGCGCAGAACGGCATAATTTTATCCAGGTTTATTTGGAGATTTGCTCCAATAATCTTGTACGAAGACTTGCAGCTTTTTGGAACTTCTACTCCATAACTACCTAAACTCTATTTTTAGGTATAAACAATATAAAACACGATGTACAATACAACCTTACACTACTTTAATAAATAAGAGTTAATAAAAATTACTGTGGTGCTTATACTGAGTTGAAACCAACACCTAATAACGGACATTTTACTTAAATATCATAAAATACAGAGGCAGCATACCGTGCCAGTTAACAAGAGCAGCAAAGTAAACATCTACATGAGTACATCCTTACCATATCGACTAGCCGATATCCCTCGAGGGGGAGAAGTACCGAGATCCACGAGCTTGGGAGTTGTGCAAAGTAACAGAGGAACAAAGAAGTCGACCACGTATTTACAACTCCTCTCAAATACCCCTCCCCCTCCAACTTGCCTGAGAGAAAACCCTGTAAGCTTTTATCTCTGAAAGCAGACACAAATCCCCCAGCCCATCAAGTTTCGGCACTTATTGTATTTCTGAAATACAAACTGCTTTATCTCCTGTCAAGTTATTCACAGTATTTTGTCCACACTAATACATCACGGACTCTGTTTCATCAACAAAGTCAGAAAGATGAAAAGATAGTTTCATGTGCAGTGATGTAGAAAAATCATGGAGCGTAAGGTGAGCTTGTCAAGCATCATCCATAGAAATTTCATACAACTCTGTTCGTGGCTATCACACACACATGGACTTGGTAAAGATAAATCCGTTTTTTGCCTTAATAGTTTAACCAATTGTTAACCTTATAGTTTCGCAATATTTGGTGGTTTTAAAGTAAGTCACATCTATCAGTGATCTACTTTAAGTCTATAAAATTATCCAATATTTATGTCATAAAGTTGTTGAAAGTACAGCTAAGTTTACATCTTTGGCATAACTAGACTTTATGGAGATTACATAGGGGTCCTTAGCCACTACTGTTAAATGTTGTGGGGTTCTAAAGAAGCTAGAAGAGGGGCTGACTTTATCCAAACAATAAGATAGGCACCTAGCTACGCCTATGTTCTCAATTTGTTAGGAATTACGCATGAAACAAAACCGTTTTTGACTGATTACATTTACTGTTAGATTCAAAACAATTACAAGGAAGAAAACGTAGAACATTCTGATATTATATCAAATATATGAATCTTATAAAAAGTGCGTAAATACTTAAGGTGGCACTCACTTGCATGACTGCTTACTGCTACTCGAAAATCTTTTTGTACTGATAATTAAAAGAAGTACGTTCATTTATATGTAAGAAGCCGAAAAATATCAACTACTCTTCACACACATATGACAACTCAAGATTCTTTGTAATCAAGATTATAATCAAGCTTCTTTTTGATATCAAACTGAAACAGTTTTTAAACGTTGATAGTTTAGTTGAACAAAAAACCAAATCAGTTAAACTTAGAAGATATATTAAATACCAAAAACTTGTTTATTTAAAAATCGAAACATCTTTCTATGAAAGAAGCATTACTTCAGAACTAATGAGTTACATGACTAGAGAAACTAATAAGATAGCCAATACATGTTCAAACCAAATTATGAAACATTCTGGCTATCCTCACTTTTTCATTCAATTTTTCTTGTCAATAGTTATGTTTTACTGATTCATTTTACACACAGAAATATATCTATATACAGTCTTTTATAGTAAAAGATTTTATGTATTACGTATCGTGTTTTATTGAGAAAAACATAAAGAGAAAAAAATTATCGTTTACCTTTTCGCTTAACAGATTCTGCTTTGAGGTGTCTTTACAGATAGGATACAAACCAAGACCATATCATGCTTTGTAGTGTTAAATTTGTTTTTGTTTGACTTAAAGTTATGGTTATAAATGATCGGAATGGTCTGACGATAAAGAACAGAGAAGACCTATTCTTCTCTCTCATCTGCAAAAATAAGTATGTATGAAAATATCACATTAGGGTTATTCTGTTCATAACATCTTTGTAGAGCAAATCGTTGATATTTCATTGAGTGGCTTCATAAATATGTACTAATTTATGTATTTATGTTATTACATGACACATACCGTAAGTTATCTTTCTACTTTAAGAGTCACAATATTTTTGTTTGTTTATTTAGAATTAAGCTACACAATGGGTTATCTGCTCTGCCCACCACGGGTATCGAAACCCGGTTTTTAGTGTATAAGTCCGCAGACATACCACTGTGCTACTGGGGGTGTCACAATGTTGTTTAGTGTTATCGAATATAAGGTCAAAAATAATTGTATAATAAATTTAAAAATGACAAAAGCAACGGGATGTTATTATTAACAATTGTCCAAACTTTCATATCAAAAACAATTCAACACGTTATCAAAGTCTAAGCTAATAGCAAGTCTACAAATTTTAGCACAGACGTTCTGTTAGTTTACTTTAGTGGACAAAGTTACCAATCATTCATTCTAACAATAGCAGGAGGACACATAGTAATTATTCGTCCAAACCTCATTACATTTGGTCGATGTTAGGTCACGCACAACCCTCTAGTAGCTCAGCAATATGTCTTCGGACTCACAGGGCTCGAAAGATGGTTTCGACATTCGTGGTGAGTAGAGCATAGTTAATCAATTATGTAGTTTTGTGGTTAACATCAAGCAAACAATGTCACATACGACAAATTGACGTCCGTGTATACACGTATGATACGTGCATTTTGACAAGATAATATTTAGGCTATGAAGTAACTCAGTTTTAATAAGTTTATTTTCTACTCTTTGGTTATAATTATATGAATCTGTTTGATAAAGAAAGAAATAACTATTTTGGAAAACAGAGTGTCTTGTTTGTTTGTTTTGAATTTCGCGAAAAGCCATAAAAAGGCTATCTGCGCTAGCCGTCCCTAATTTAGCAGTGTAAGACTAGAGGGAAGGCAGCTGGTCATCACCACCCGCTACCAACTCTTGAGCTACTCTTTTACCAACGAATAGTGGGATTGAGCGTCACATTAGAACGTCTCCATGGTTGAAAGGACGAGCATGTTTGATGTAACGAGGGTTCGAATCCACGACCCTTGCTTTACGAATCGAGCGCCTTAACCACCTGGCCGTACATAGACTGTTTTATGGTGAAAGCGATCTATGACCAGCCTTAATTCTCACTTTTATAAAACTATTACACCAAACCTTTAATATTCCATTCGGAATGCATACCTTTGTATAAATTTGTGAGCTTCACAATAATTCTCTTTTGAGATAAATAAAATACTGTAAAATCTATTTCAGAACTTACTTGGTTATTTATCACATTTATTCTTGTACAATAAAATCCTTGTTTGACGTTGATTCAAATACCTTGCTGTGTGCTGCTATCTAGTGTTCAAAGGAAAATCAAACTGAAAATTTTTAAGTAAGTTGAAAATGACGTAACATAGACGGTATTTAATGAAGTCAAAGTTAAAATTTTGGAAATTTCAATCTAAGTCAAATATCAAAGAACCTAGATATTATCTTTCAGTACTGCTTTACTTTTTCTTCGTAAAGACCGTGCAATAAGTGGTAATTTAATAGAAGTTGATGAGGAAATAAATAATTAAACATACGACAAACGTACGTTTGTATTTAGTTGAATATAGTTGATCGTAAAATATATACATACAAGGTCAAAGAAATATTAATAAACAAATGTAAAGTGAAGATCAAAAGCCAATCAGATATCTATCTATAAACATATATATAATACACACACACATTTGTTCATCTTGACGGTGCCCGGCATGGCCAAGCGTGTTAAGGCGTGCGACTCGTAAACTGTGGGTCACGGGTTCGCATCCCCGTCGCACCAAACATGCTCTCCCTTTCATTCGTGGGGGCGTTATAAGATGTTCGGCCAATCCCACTATTCGTTGGTAAAAGAGTTGCCCAAGAGTTGGCGGTGGGTGGTGATGAGTAGCTGCCTTTCCTCTAGTCTTACACTGCTAAATTAGGGACAGCTAACACAGATAGCCCTCGAGTAGCTTTGTGCAAATTTCAAAAAACAAACATTTTTACGTGTAACCCAAAAATGTGCAATTGTGATGTATATGTGTGTATTATATATGTATATAGACAGATATAATACACACATCACATTTTTACGTTACCCGTCAAAATGAGTATGTTTACATCTTTATTATCACCCATAAATGAAAGATGTATATCAACATAGTGACAGGTTTACATTGCAGTTTGTTAATAAATAAAAAATAAACTTTTACGCATTAACTTGTTTTTTTCACAATTTTTCATCAGTTTAACCTGGCATTATCAAGTAACGAAATTATCAGAACAGAAATAAATATAAGTTTCTTTTACGATTTATTCACAACAGTAAATTAACCTCAGTTGGAACAGGTCATTGAATAGCCTCACGAATGAAATTTTAGATTTGTCCTTGAATGCTGGTCATTCTTTCAAGCTGAATTACTCTCAACGTAATTTGTCTACTGTGGAATTTGATGCTGTAAAACTTTAAATTTCTCTCAAACTCTTGGTATTTTAAAACCTGATAAAAGTAATGGGTTGGTATTATGTGTATAAATGTTATTACATACTCAAATTCCTATAGATTCTGTCATATATTACAAGAATTACTAATGGTATAATTATTCGGACTATTTTTCTCCTCTTTATTATGCGTATTGATATTTTCACAACGTTTCGATCAGTGAATTCTTTGGTCGTCGTCAGATGTTATATTAGACATTTTTGCATGTATTACAACTAAAAACTTTTACTGGAAATTACGAAGATTTGGCCCCAAAACTTTTGATCCCGAATACACGCACTCTAACAACTTGGCTATCAGAAGGACAAAAATGTATCACATGAACTATGAGCCTGCTCTGAAAATAAAAGGTAGATTACAAAGACTTTTGTTAGACCTTAAAAGCGGTGGTGTAATTTCTGAAAAGGTTTACAATAAAATTAGGCCCTGCATGGCCAGGTGGTTAAGGCGCTCGACTCGTAATCAGAGGGTCGCGGATTCAAATCCCCATTGCACCAAATATGCTCACCTTTTCAGCCGTGGGGCCGTTATAATGTTATGGTCGACTCCCCTATTCGTCGGTAAAAGAGTAGCTCAAGAGTTGACGGTGGGAGGTGATGACTGGCTGCCTTCCCTCTAGTCTTACACTGCTAAATTAAGGATGCCAAGTGTAGATAGCTCTCGTGTAGCTGAGCGCGAAATTGAAAGCCAAACAAACAATAAAATTATACCACAGGCTCACAATGTAGTGTTCTTTATGGAGTACTTAAAATTCGTATGACTAATTTTAGCATTCGACCCATAAGTATAATCATAAACAAGTAATTTGTTATCGATTTTATAAAACCATTCACTGTTAATGAACACTCAATTAATAAGAGTTTGGACTTCTCTGAGAAGGATTTAAATTTTTTGAGCTCGAACATAAATTATGTTTATGATTATGATACAGAATCGTTTAACACTAATATTCAATTGAAATAATTAACTGAACTCTCTGCTTACTTAATTTTTCAGAACTTTGAAGTTGTAAATGGGTTAATTCAAATTCTTTTCTTAAACTGCTTCATTTTGGAACAGATAAATCACATTTTCTGTTTCAAGGAAAATTTTGTGACCAAATAGATGGTATAGAGATATGGTCTAAATTTGCCCATACTTAACTAATCTTTTTTCTCCGTCATACATATAAAATAAGGTTTCAGCGAGGTTGAGATGAGTTTAAGTCGATCTTCTGTTTTAAAAGGTATGTTGATACCTTTGTACTATTCAAACACTAATACCACGTTCAGGAGTTTTATCATATTCAAATGACAGACACTGTAATGTTGACTTTACTGTTTAAAAGAAATGTTCTAGATTACCACTTTTAGACCTTAAAATTTTAGATCATGGGAAAAAGTTCTCAGTATTTTATTATCATAAATCAGTTGTTTGTTTTAGGTTTATATTTTGTATTTTCGATTTTTGGTTCGTTCAAAGAGTTTTTAAAATAACAAGTACAAATCTGGCATTCCATCTAGAACTTGACATCGTCAAAAGTTATCTGAAGAACTGTTTTCCTGAACACTTTATTAGCAAACATTATGAAGGAATTCATGCAAAAAGTGACGTCACCCAAGTACTGGTGTTTGATGCACATAAATAACAAACAATAGTCTTATCGTTTATGGGCTCTTTAAGCTTTAACATACAGAAAATCATACTGAACATTTTCAAGTCTTTATATCCACATAGTATTTTCTGAGAATCGTCTCTAAACCTAAATTACACATTAAAAGTTTTACAAGTTTTCCAACACTACGGAAGATAGCTAGTACGCTGGTATTTAAAAATAAAATAAATAGAAAATTAATGATGACAAATCAAAATCAACTAAATAGTAAAAACAATAAAAACTTATATATACGAAGTAAAAAAGTATGTGGTCATGTGCATAAGTATATTCAGACGCGCGCACTTACCAACACACAAAGTTATAGAAAATAAAATACTATTTATTCCCTTCTGGAAGACCTGGCATAGTTAGGTGGTTAAGGCACTCGACTCGTAATCCGAGGGTCACGGGTTCGAATCCCCATCACACCAAACATGCTCGCCCTTGGAGTCGTGGGGGCGTTACAGTCAATCCAACTATTCGCTAGTAAAAGAGTAGCCCAAGAGTTGGAGGTGGATAATGACGACTAGCTGCCTTTCTTCTAGTCTTACACTGCTAAATTAGGGACGGCTAGCGATTTGTGCGAAATTCAAACCAAATCCTTTGGGTGGATTGTGAGAAGTTAATAAACGAAGTTATTTTCTTCTTGTTGTGTCTGAGTGATAAAGAATCGGTATTCTGAAGTGATTGTTGTTATCGATATAATCATTGTAACAATTCTGAGTGTTGATGATGTGCTCACGTGCTTGTTCTGACAAACAACATTCGACCTGTTTTTCCTACGTAGAGTTGCGTATAATATAAAAGATTAATGCAATAAACTAAGAACTTTAAAGTGCAGTTGTAACATTTTTTGATCGTGTAAATGAGGTTGGTCCAAATATCAAGATACAGGTGTTGATGTGAAAACGCGTTGCGTAGTGAACACATTTCACCATAAAATAAGTAGTTTTTTCTGGTGTCTTTAAATGTGGATGAACAAATATATCTTATTTCACTTTATTTTAGTGTTCTTACAAAGTAATTGGGTTAGTTTAAAATTTATCACCCAAAATTTTGTCATTTTGGAGTATCCCAACACTTTCTTGTGATGTAAAACTTGAATGTTTTGTGAATAAAATGTCACAGCCAAAGAATTCGATTTTTGTGGATATTCTTTTTGTTTTCTATTGTAGTACAGTGTTGTAGCTAATCGTTGCAGCATATCTGTGAGCTTAACTGATTATATGTAAAGGATATGCCTAATTTTAAAAGTAAAATCAGATTCGAAATTAAATAAACGAGTGTGTGTGTGTTTTCATACAGCAAAGCCACATCAGGCTATTTGCTGAGTCCACCGTTGAATTAACGACAGCGGCGGTGAAACTGTATTGGAAATAGCATGTTAGTGAATATAGAATGGTTTTCGTTCTAATCCAGAAAAGAATAGAAGTAGGTAGGCTTATAATAGATGGGTTTCGAAATGGTGTTCTCTGTAATTACAGTTAAAGTGAAGTTCTATCCGATGTTTTAAAGAGTATATGTCACAAGTTACAAAATTGACTTTCAGTTATAGTAACTAGAAAAAATATAAAACTACAACAATTTAATATAACGGAGGATGTGAAACATGATACAAATATTACTAAAGAGTTATACTCGCTTATCATCAACATACGTCTGTTTGTTTTGAATTTCACGAAAAATTGCGCGAGAGTTATTCGCATTAGCCGTTTCTAACTTAGCAAAGTAAAACTAGAGGGAAGGCAGCTAGACATCACCACCCACTGCCAATTCTTGGGCTACTCTTTGGCCAACGAACAGTGGGATTCACACACACATTATAACGCCTCTACGGCTGAAAGAGCTTTTTGCATTCCGGGTTGAGCATCCGAGCTAGTAAGACGTGTCTTTTTTTCCCTTTGTTATGATGTTTCTTCAACCAGCCAGTTCGACGCTAAGAACCGCGCCAAAAATCAATTAGATTAATAACTTCTAATATGTAAAAAACCCAAAGACCCTGCATGGACAGGTAGATTAAGGCATTCGACTCCTAATTCGGAGTTCGCGGGTTTGAATCACGGTTGCACTAAACATGATCGCTCTTTCAGCCGTGGGGACGTTATAATGTTACAGTCAATCACACTCTTCGTTGGCAAAAGAGTAGCTCACGAGTTGACGGTGAGTGGTGATCACTAGATGCCTTTCCTTTAGTCTTACACTGCTAAATTAGGGACGGCTAGCGCAGATAGCCCTTATGTAGCTTTGCGCGAAATTAAAAACAAAACAAAACAGAAAAGCACGTACATTTTGATAACACTATGTTCCAACAATTGCTTTATTTGCCGTTTTGCTTTAATTCAGAGTCCCGGTTAATTAAAAGAGGTTTATTTTGTTAAAAATATTGGTGATATAACAGAAAATGGCTTAATTCTGAAACGATTTAAGTTCCAAATTAAATCGAAATTTTTATTTTCATAACACATTTTATTCATTTGCCTCACACAACATCTTTACTTTAGGCGCATTATACCAGAACTCACAACACTTAAAAGGTTTCACAGGTTTCTTGTACCCCTGGCACTGAAGTAGTGATGACACACAGTAGTAAAACTATTTTATCCAAATAAACCCATTTTTGGTTATTGTGATTTCTCCTGTTTTAAAAAAAATCAAGGGAAGTCATGCGTGATGTCACGCATATTGGCTTTTAAATAGGCTAGAAAACTCACCCAATTCCCCAGCTACCAAAGGGAGTTTCGTTATCTATCAAATTAATTTAATTTTAAAAAAACAAGACAACCTGCAACACCATGTACAGTAAGATGCAAAATAGAAAGAAACTTAAAAAGATACTGTTGATCAACGACTATCCGTGTAGTTAGATTACTAAGACATTCCACAATATTGCCCTAAAAGATTTTAACAGCAGAAAAACAAACCACCATATCAAAACACTGTTTCATGGATCATATCCTTTATGACTAAACTTTTAACTATTCGTCTTCGTCAAGCGACTAGATCTAGGTTAAATATCTACTTTGTACACAAACATGGTAAAAACTTGAAGGATGTATTTACTGGTAAAAGAAAGAAGTGTGTGAACTGTAATAATGGTGAAAAACTCGCCAAATGGAAATTAGTTTATTGGTAAATACAAAAACACCATCTGGGGGCAACAGCCCTTCATCGGGTTTTCAGTGAGAATAAAAACCATTGTCTTTACTCGTTCAGCTTTCAATAACATTACAATGGAAACTTTGAACTAAATAAACAGACCAAAAATGACAATCCAATTGTATTATCCTCATAAGAAACATTGCACATAGCGACGCTTTCAAAACCTGGGTATCGAAGGAAGGTATTAAAACTCAACAAGGTGACCGTACCTGTATTCTAAATGTCTATAAACAAATACAGACATTCACACACAAAACCTTAATAGACAAGCACACCGCTATCTGAGATGGGGATTTGAGGGTTGACATATTCCTTCCCGAAATATATCTCTCTTGTGCATATGATGATGTTATCTTGCCTCCTTACTCTTAATTTCATTTTTCTTAGTTTAATGGATTTCAAAAACTTCCTAAACATACCACTCTTTTTATTATATAAGTTTATTTCACTGAGTTTTGTCTCCCGCTGGGATAGTGATAAATCTATGGATTTGTAACACTAAAATCAAAAGTTTCAATTTCCTCTGTAAACACAGTACATAGTCCGATGTGGCTTTGCTCTAAGAACACACACACACACACTGAGTACTTGTTAGTTGTTTTTATCGGTTTGTTTGTTTTGAATTTCGTGCAAAGCTACTCGAAGACTAACTGCGCTAGCCGTCCCTAATTTTACAGTATAAGACTAGAGAGAAGGCAAGTAGTCATCACCATCCTCCGCCAACTCTTGGGATACTCTTTTACTAACAAATAGTGCGATTGACCGTCACATTATAACACTCCCACAGCTGGGAGGGCGAGAATGTTTGGTGTTACTGGAATTTGAACCCTCGACCCTCGGATTACGAGTCAAAAGACTTAGCCAACCTGGCCATGCCCGGCCTGTTTTTATCGGTAATCTTAATAATAAAACAATTATTTTCAAGGACCCAAATAATATTTAATAACTCATGGCTAAAGTAAGTTACATTACTATAAACTTGATACGCTAGAGTAAGTGAAATCCCGATAAGTTTGTTTGTTTGTTCAATTCAGTAAATGTTCGTATAGTAAGTAGCCTTGACTTTATTTTTCATACAATATCGATAGTTTTAAATTCTAAAGTAAAAGACAAGAGAAATATCCTGCACAAAAATGAGATAAATAAGTTGGGAAGTCATAACTTTGTGACAATATAAATATATTTTTATTTAGTAACCTTTTTCTGATACAAGCGTCACCAGGCGTGTTGTTCGTATACTAAGATTTTATATACCTGTGAATTTGTTAGGTAATATTGATACCTCTTTTTCACTACCGAAGTTGTAGTGTGGGTGTACGTCTGGGTTAGTGTTGGTTGATGAGTTTGAGGTGATTTGCATTGTAATTTGTTGGTTTTATATTCAAAGAGTAATAAGTTGAAAAAGGTAAATGCAAACTGTTACATACGTATTGTATTAGGTAAGAAACTGTTTTGAAATCTTGCAAAGTAGTACTTAAGATTTAATCCATTTATGTTTAGTATTTGCAAAATTATGATTGATTTTGAATATGAACTCAAAATAATCGGAGGCCGGAGTGATACCTGAAGCAAGCTTAGAGTGGAGAACTATGCATTTAGTCCAGTGTTTCACTGTTTTATATGATGTGCAATGGAACTTGGAAGAAACCTTAGAACACATTTTAAATTATTGAATTTCAGAAAGGCTGAGAAAGATGATTTCTACTTTTTAAGATTCAGGAGTGCAAATTTCAAAAGCTATTTTAGGTGCATTCAACTATACTTTTGAGTTCGATTTCCAGGCAGTTGAAAGTGGGAGAAAAGGGCTTGAATATAATACTTAAGATTTATGTTTTAAGTTTTCATTTGGTCTTGCAAGCAACTGCAAAGCACGCAAAACGCTACAGTCACATGATCAATAAGGCCAAATATTCTTAGCTGCAACTATATCATAATTTTATTTGCAACATGGTTCATTACAGTGAAGATTAAGTCGTTTTATATATTCATCACAATATCATTTTGTAAAATATTTCACTAATATTTTATGTTATCCAATAAATTTATTATTGTATTTCTAATATACACACTACTAAAGTTATCTTCCTTGCTTTCATTTTTAAAACTTTTTTAATCATAACATGCTTCACTTAAATAAATAAATTTGTAGAATATATTAATTCAAATTGTGTGTTATGACTTGTGTATTTTATTATTTAGTTTGTAGCATGTTGTGGTTACTTTTTGGTAATTAGTTGGATCTACTTATTGATTGTATAAGCATTATGTAAAAGAATTGTTTATAATGAAATGTTTAGTCAGAAAAGGCTAATATAGAGTTTTTTTCACAAGTATTTAAGGTGTAAGTTAAAATGGAGAAAGTACTACAGGAATCTTGAGTGAGATGTTGAAATATATTTAGGAGCTAGTGGGTTGTATATTTGATGGGCTAAAAAGGTTACAGATGCAAAATTGAATAACAGAAAATGTAAGTGGAATGTTTCAAATCTAAATGGCTTTTTTTTTCAAATACATACCTTTGTATTTCTTATTCCATGATATAAACTTATGGAAAGGTTTTCCATGTGATGTATTCGACAAAAAACATACTTTAAGGACTAAGATGACTGAAATTTTTTTTAAGCATTTCACATTCACTTCTTTGTCAAATGTATAGCAGTTAACTTCAGTATTCTCTCCCAACAAAACTGTGAAAGAATTCAAGCTAAGAGGAAGCTTGTAATCAGGAAAACAATTTCTCAACTTGTTATTTTAAGTGAAAACATTTAAAGAATTTGACTGTTGCCAAGTTTCCAAAGAATCTTACTCATTTTTTTCCTGACATTCAGTGTCATCAGTGTATTTGCATCAAGGGACGAAACTTTAAAGTATTGCTAAATGTAAATGAGACATATTTCACATTAATTTTAACTCTAATAAGCTTCAACTAAAGTTGAATAATATGAATTGCTTTTACTTAAAACATTAAATACTGAGAATTGAGTGCAGTATTGTCAAGTTATATCTGGTAAAAAAATATTGTTAGTTTTATTGAGTTTAATGTTGTGTTGTATCTGTATAAAGATTTATCTTTTAAGAAAACATAACAATTACTCTACATAGACATGATAGACATTTTTTTATATTGATCTAGAACTATACCTAATTGTAATGAATTTGATAAAAAAAAGCATTTTTAAAGCTAGTTGCATAAAAAATCTTTATGAAAATTGTAATTTTAAAAATTCTTCTATGCTTTTTAGTGCAATGTTTCTGTTCTATACTTTAATATTGAAACATGTTATTGTTATAACCTGGGCATTGATATTATTAAGGTTTGTTTTGTTTAATAAGAATAACTTTTTCAATATTATGAGCTCATTCAACCATCATAATATCAGGAAATTTAAGAATAGAGTTGCCTAAACAACTGTCCAAATTGTTTAAGTAGGTAATGAATGACAAATTATTCAAACCTGACATCTAGGGAATGCCACTAATCCCATTCTTCCAAATGAAAAATTACTTATTTATTAACCACATTTTGTTCCCTATCAATAATCCAGGATTTCTCTTTAACTCTACTAATAATAATCCTACTTAACTTAACCTATGACATTATGTTAAAAGCTCTGAATGTCAAGACATGATATCAACCAGATCCCAGGATGTCCTCATCCAAAAAAAAAGTATTCATACTAAAAGTTATGAAACTAAGAAAATCTGTGTTATAACTCTTAATTAGTTCCAAACTTTAGATTTAATATTTTGTTAAAACAAACTAATTGTTTAAGAATTTCCTGGACCCTTTCCACTTTGTTTTGTAAAATATGAATCACATTGACAATCTTCTAATATTCAAGATTTTTCTAAATAATAAAAATAAAAATGGAAAAATACAAATTGTAGTCATGTTACTGTTTTGCTATGTTTATTAACAGTTTCAGTTTAAATCTCTTCAGGAATGGAAGCTTTAGTTGAGAAGTTTAACTTTTATTACTCTAAATGTAAATTTGTCATAACATAAAACATACCAAACAAATTATCTAGATTTGCATATAATATATAAGAAGCTTGAGAACACATAAATCTTTGTTTTGGCTGTATCCAGTAATAACAGTGAAAAATGTACATTATTTTTTAATACAATAGCTACTGTGTGAAGGTTGAAGAATAATCAAATTAAAATTTTAGATAAACAGAAAATTATTTGTAAAACAATCTGGGGAAAAAATTTATTTTTAATTGCACATCTGAAAGATCAATGACCAACTAAATTTTTATACTGTATAAATGCAGTGTTGAAAAATCTCTTATTTAGTTTTCCAAAATATATATTATACTTAGAATTACATCTTGTAAGTAGTTCTTACATGTGACAGTAAGTTGCTTTCGTAATTTTCTTGTATCAGTTTCAAACTGTAAATCACAATGTTAGTATAGTTAATTTGTTCTGTAATGTTCTTAAACATTAAATTCATTTTTCAGGGAACCTTTCTTCAGAGTGAAAAATCAATGGAATTTAAACTGTCAGCTTCTTAACCTAAACATCTCCTTAGGAGTCTTGTGAAGAGCAATGCAAACAGACAGCTCTCCTAAAGCTGGACTTCACGTGAACTTTGATACCGAAGTTGAGGAGGTATCTGAAAGAAAGAAAAAATACCTCACAGCCAAGTATGGCCAACATCAAATGAGTTTGATTAGGAAAAGGTTACGTGTTGAAATGTGGATGTATGACCAGTTACAGTATTTATTTGGATGTACGGTAGGGTTCGTTGGTGATTTTTAAGTAAAACCTGATTTTTGTAGTTCAAAAAGACTGTTGTATTGAGATCTTTAGACATAAACTAAAATTTGGCAAATGTACAAAGACAAACAAATTTACAATATTTTCTTCCTTTGAAATAGAAACCAGAAAATTTCATAATATTCTTAACATTGTGATAAGAAAGGAAATGTGTTACTTCACTTATCAAAACCTTGAGATATTTATAGAAAGTTTAATCATATGTAGTGAAAGTTTGATATTTAAACAAATATATATTTATATTATTAAAGTCTTACCCAACAAGTCATGCTTTATACATTGCCTGCTATAAATATATAAATAGTTATACTGTTCTGTTACACTTCATTTTTTTTATATTTGCTTTTACCATTCTCTTGTTGTAATGGACGAGAAATTTCAAGCGTTAGAGCTTTTGTTTTTAATTCTGTTTTTAGTTTTTATTAAAGGTCAGAGTGACAAAGAAATTTGTAGTTTTTTGTATTAACTATACTGAATGTAAATAGCAGTTACGATATGTTTAAAAGAAATAACTGAATTTTTTAGGTTTAAAATTTATTTTCAGGTATTACTTGGTATGGATATTTTGGTTGAAATTTGAGAAAACTTCTACAAATGTTTAAAATACATAAAAATTCTCACCAATCAATGTTGTGTAATAGATATTTAAAATTTTATTTAAAACCAATCAACAGATGTAAAGGCACTCTACATGTTCAATGTTATTTGTGTTGTCCTCATGTCGAAATACCTTTTTTAGGACCATTGATCATTTTTAAATATTTTTGATTTTGTGTATGTGTGTGTTATACAACTAATCGAATATTTTATTATATTTTAAGTATGAATAGTTCCAGAGTGTATAAGATAATGAACTGACAGTAAAGAAAAACTTTTGACTATACAGTAATTTACTATATAATGCCACTAGTGATATTTGTATAGAAACATCAGTCTGTTGCTTTGTGGTTTAATGACATGATTGCAAGACTGTGGTTTTAACTCTTTTCCTCTAACTTAAACTCCAACATGTGTGCTGTCAGAGCATTAGTAAAAACATTTCAGCAAACCAGAATCTAAAGTGTAACACTTTTAGCAGTAATTTAAAATATATATTTTTAGCCTTGGCACAAGGCTTTGAGTTTTTTTTGTGTACAAACTTTTAGTTCATAGCCATTTATTGACTAATTTGAGATCTATTTGCAGTGTGGGTCTCAGAAGGTCAAACCCTTTTGATTGGTGTTTGTTTGATTTGATTGACCATGCTGAAGGTTTTGCAGATGAATTTAATCCTGCTTAAAAGAACTTCAGTGAGAAGGCAGGCTGGTAGAGGTCCTGATGAGCAATCAAATTGAATCATATATACACAAGTCTTACAATTGATATTGCTGGTGCACAAACATATAGCTAATAGAAAGGAAAAAAAGGTATCTTAGATTAATTTACTTTAATCATTAAAGAATTTCAAGTGCTACAGCTCTGGTAAAGATTCACTCTTGTACAATTGTTTGTCATTCATTGAATAATGCTTGCTACAGTCCAGAGCTGCAGAAATTCAAGTTCAATGGGTGCCAAAACATTTAACCACCTTGAGAAGACTTCCTTCAAAAATGAAACTGTTTAAAAAAATAAATTTGGATAAACAAATTTTTCCTAATAATGTTACATAGTAGAAAGTAGTGTGATTTTCATCTGTTTTACACATTGTGAATATTAAAACTTCTTGGTGGTAGTAGCATACCTTAAGACCTTTATCTTGTTATCCCCACCCTTTTTTTTGAAACTTTTTTCTTTTAACCTTTGCCATATTTCATGTTAGTTTACCATGTTAAAAAAATCAATCACAACACCTTTGCTATACAATATAACATAATAATTGTTTGTAGGAAATTAAAGATTCCCACAAGTCATTGTTTCATGCATGTGATTATATATATATATATAGCCTGTTTTATATAATTTGTATGTTCCATATCTCCAGAAATTAGTAGGGTCTGTACCCTGAAGATTGTGATTCTACAGATCTCAATGTACATGTACTTGTGTTTAGTAAAGGTGCAGCAGGTTTGTTTATTCCATCCTGCTGTCACTGCAAATCCCCCATGAATACTTGTTCCTCAGTATTG
Organism: Carcinoscorpius rotundicauda; assembly: GCA_011833715.1. Lineage (NCBI taxonomy): Eukaryota > Metazoa > Arthropoda > Merostomata > Xiphosura > Limulidae > Carcinoscorpius > Carcinoscorpius rotundicauda. The sequence goes on along the minus strand of CM022405.1, from coordinate 22,571,161 downwards.
AAGAGCATGTCTTGCTGTTTTGTACTTTTCATGAAAAATGAATGTTTACTTTCAGAACTTACTTTAGGCACTTCTGATGAAAACGTTTTTTGTATAACTTCTACAAACATTCTTTAAGATGGCTAAAGTATAACTTGTATAACTTAACAAAAACCTGTTTCATCAAAATTATTTTTGTTCCACTGACTGTAAGTATGTTTTGTCCAAAGTAGTCTGGCTTTTGTGATCCACTCCTTACATATTTTTTATTGTGAAGTCTGTACCATTGTGGACACTTCATTAGTAGCTTATTATGTTGTTTTATCATTGTCATTGAAGGTCATCAGTGATGAAAAGTTGATCATTATTTGTTGTAGATACACAGTTTGTTACAAGTCTGGCATTTGAAAATATTGTATTTCATCTATGGTAATGTCTAGCTTGTGTAAATCATAGTCAACAGTTACAAGTTGTGAAGTCTGGCTCTTTTAACACACTGTAGATATACATATATATATATATATATCATTAAAGTGAACTTAAGTTTGTATTTATTTCAAATGCTAGACATTTTCCTATAATGGAAAATGTGTAATTTACATTTTGTCAAAGCTGTACAGGCACCCCAGTGGACTCATACCACTAGAAATCATGTTTGAATACCTGTGATGGGCAGAACACAGAGCCCATTGCAAAGATTTGTTTTAATTCCAAACAAACAAAACTTGTACAGCTTTAATAGATCTTTATCAAAACTAAATTCCTAGTTGTACACTTTGTTCACATAATTTACCAATAATAAAGTGAGTTGTATAACATACTAAAGACTTGTTATAATTGGCTTGAGTGACCTACTGTAGACATTCATTGAAAGTGAATGTTGATCACTATAATTGAGTGTAAGTACTCTCATCAGTAAGTGAAGTATTGAAATTTATAACTGAAAAACTTATCAAGAGCAGAGTCTAACATGTGTATATTTAACTTCCTGCAGATTTGTTTTTCTTTTTCAAAAAAGGTTTTGACTTGTAAAACTTAAGGTAGACATCTTTCTTTCAGTACCAAAAATCTGGTTTGTATATTTCAATACCAGGATAATATTCTTCCAAACAAGCTTTCAAAAGGTATAGAAACAATTTAAGTCGGGGAAAAGGAGGGAAGAAAAAGGCAACAATTCTGAAGGGAAGTGAAAAGGAGAAATAAAAACCATAAAAGGGAAAATAAGAGGAAATAGAAAAATACAAATAAATATGAGATATGAGAAATATTTTGATTTCTTTTTTTTTTTTTAGAATATTTACCCCAACCTAAAAGACACTATTGGAACTAACTTCTGATTGTGCTATTTTTATACAGATACTCAGTCATTAGAGTATCAACAGGGTCATCTGTAACCTAAATGACTTGCAGCACTGAATCTAAAAGCTTGTTACAAGATATACATGTAGGTTGCTGAACAAGGAGACATTCAGTAATGTTTGAACTGAAGTTGAGTTTTTCTTACTTTGTAAGAAGGTTTACCTCATGACTATGATATTCACAAGCTATCCAAGGCCAGTAACTATCTTTTATCTTTAGTAATTAATATTTATGGTAATAGTACAATATCTTCATTGGCACTGTAGTCTTATGTGCCTTTTCTATTATCCTTTTCTGTTATTCACTATTTGTAAAATGTTCAAATTGAATAGTGACGTTTTTTTTAAAAATTTAGTTTTGTCTCCATTGTTTAGTATATCCTGAATGTATATACTGCTTTATTACATTTAAATTTTATTTTCAACACGGCATTATACTTGACAATACGTCTTTCATTCATAAATAGTGTAACAAATTCTGTGCCTTGTCATCATTTTAAATGACTAGGTAATGCTGACTTTTCTTTTTATCATGCAAAGTACTTGGAAAATGAGCTTTTATGTTATGCAAGTGTATAAATAAGCGTTCTTATAAATAAATGGGTGATCAAAACGATTGAATTTTGAATGACACCAAAGCCAAAATAGTGACATTCCGTATTTATTATGTATTTTTGTACGTACACGAGGTCTTATACACTTGCATCTGTACAAAGGGTTATTTATAATATTCAAATGCTTCCTTAACTTTTGTCGATACCCAGCATTTACGGAAGAAAATATGGGTGATTAGTTTTTAACGGAAAATAAGTTTAAAAATTCATTTTATCAAATACTTTTACTTCTCTTATCGAATAACGTTAAAAGTTTCCACTGAAATAATAAGAAAGCGGAACCGTTCATTAGACATTATTGTGATTATTTTTAACATAAAAGTACCCGGATAAAAGAATCTTTGTATCCTCGAAGTTACTTAATTAGTCTGCTGTGTGTGCGTTGTCTGTTAGTGTTATAAATTTTTTACTGAGAACAGTTAAGCTGTTTATACAGAAATCGTGAGCTCTATTTTTTAAGATTATAGTCTTGAGCACTTAACACTATCAAGGAACAGGCTCTGTTTTGAGAATGGAGGGATTTTTCACGTGAATCATCTGCACGATACACTTTTAAGTTAGACTTAAACCTATTATTTCGCCAAATTGCTTCTGGAGTTAGTGATACTGTTGTTAAAAACATATCAATCACACACGGATGTAAACTTAAACACTGTCAATGTCGTGGTACATTCCGTAAGTTTCTGTAAGATTCTCTGTGCACTTTATGTAAGCAATAATCAATTAACCAGAGATGTTTAGTAGCTCTCTACACAACGTGATGTAACATCCTAAAACAATTATGGCGAAAAATAGAAAAAGCTTACCGCCCTAGTCGTATTTAAATTGATTTTACATCAGTGTTCGTATATTCTTGGTTGTATGTTTGTATGAAAGGCTTATGAAATTTAAAAGCACTTTTTATAATACTAAAGATACAATAACTGTTTATTTCTAAAATATTTTATCACGGAAATATGTATTATATAAAACCATATTATTAGGCTAGTTGGATGGTTAGTCAAACTATGCTGTAAAAACGAGCTATGAGTGCATGGACTGAACGTAAATTTGTCGAACAAACTGCTTTCGATCAATACGTGAAGCACGAACTCGACTGAATCAGCCTATACAAAATTAAAGTCGATAGTCTGCATAGTTCAAGAATCGGTTGTTTTCCTTTTGCATTTACCTTAGTTTTCGGCTTTATGGAATTATTTAGTTTATTTTTTCGGAAAATAGAATTCAATTAATGCATGTACCCTGAGAATAAGGACAGTTTTCTCTAAGAGACTGGAAGCATAGTTCAGCGTATGTAAACCAAAATAGCGTGTATTGAAAATGCTGAGGCCTTAACTGACAAACATTATGGTACCAAAACCACGAACTTTTTAAAATGCTTTAACGATGATTGCTTATTTCCAATCCGTTTATACAGTTAACATATACACAATATAAAATTAGCGCTGCATGGCCAGGTGGTTAAGGTGTTCGACTCGTAATCAGAGGGTGGCGGGCTCGAATCCCGTCACACCAAAAATGGTCGCTCTTTCAGCCGTGGGGGCGTTAAAACATTACGATAAATTCCACTATTCGTTGGTAAGAGTAGCTCAAGAGTTGGTGGGTGGTGATGACATGCAGCTTTGCGTGAAATTCAAAACAAAACTCACGCACACACTCCCTCGTATATATGTATTTGTGTGCGTGTGAACATATATCAGTCTATTGCTGATTAGCTTAGCGGCTAGAAAAACAAATTTCCATTCTTAGAATCTTGAATCCGGAATTGAGTGAATAAAATGTATTGACATGTCTCAATTATATACACACATGTATATTTTAAAGTGATTTTTCGTTTTACTTCTTTTTATTCTGTTTATATTTTTAACTGTTTCATGATTTATGATTACTAAATCTTTATAGTTGAAAGTGATTACTGGAATATGTAAAGCTTTGACCCAGTTACGTGATTTGTCGCTTCACGAAATTATCACGAGTAGCTGCTTACGCGGCACATGCGTCTGCATTTTCTGGAGCTTGTACAAATACTTCATTTAGTAACCTTTTTATGAGGCGTGTCTTTACAAGTGCTGTCTATTTCTCAAGAGTACTTCATTTAGAAAATGACGCCACTTAAGTCTGTCATATTAACCAGCACTAGCTTTTTATGAGAAACTGGCTTTCACACGTCAGTAGCTAACTGCAGCATTTGCACTTCGAACCATAGTGTGTGTGGCTAGAACGCAAACAGTAGATAACATAGACGCTTAGTTGACTGACATGTAAGGTTATCGATTGAGTTATGTACGTTTCATGTGCACATCAAACTGGTTAGGGGATCAGGAGAATAAAAATTCAATAAATAAAGAAGTTAAAATAACATGTTTTGCTGTCTTCTGCTCATGTCTTACCCGTTCATAAATTTGTATTGGCTTCTGGAACATTAACTATCATTACAAAATAGCACCATTGAATCGTTTAAGTACAACAAAAGTGCGATAACTGTTTATTTATCTTGGTCAGGACGACATGTACAGAATATTAACTTTCGAACGTGAAAAGTGTATTCGTACACATTTGGAATGGTAAGCAAGGCCACTATTTGTTTAGATACTGAAACACCATATTAATTTAAGGAAGTCGACAATAACAGATTGGTATTATTTTACATAAGAAAAAATAAACCTGACATCCTCTGAAATATGTGACTGCTTGACTAATTGTAGATCAATTTTCAGTGCTTAAAGTACGTAGTAAGTTTAACACTCCTATGAAAAAAAAAACAAAAAACATTCACTAAAGTTATTTTGGGGCCTGTCAGGCCCCATATATTTTTTTCTTCCAATATAAACACAGTGATTTAGCAACATTCATTAGAAACAACTTTAGAATGGCTCTGACGAACATTTTTTTTACAATTTGAGCAAACAATTTTCGACTGTATCTTTTGATCTGTCGCACAAATGGCATTGCCCTCTTTTTGCCCTTTTTGCAGGCGGTTCACATGAGTATAGAACGAAAGCATTGTACGCAGCAAGATCTAGAATGTTATAGAATATACAGACTGACCAGCGCTTTGAATCGCCTCTTTGTTGTATAATATCTTACCAGTTGATCGAGAGTGTCGACACCTGCCTTCGTTGCATTGTAAAGATTGACGATTTCGGGCTTTCCATTCTCTTCTACTTCACCAGACTGATGCTGAGAACTCAGTAATAGCACGTATTTTCCTTGTTTGTCTGAGTGCCTGAGAAGAGTGATGTCGTCATGGTAGAAAATCTTTGGTGATAACTCTCTAGATTTTGCATTTATTTCAGGAGGCAGGAAGGTTCTTGATTTCCGTATGGTTCCAACAAGTTCTGTTCTTTTTGTTCTTAGGTACTTGGCAAGTGTCGTTGTTGTGAAGAAATTATCTGTCGTTATTATCCTTCCTTTTCCAAGAAATGGCTGACTCAGTTCTCTGACTATTCTTTCTCCTTGATTTGTTTCTGTCGTATTTCCAACCTTTCAAGTATAAATTTGAGCGTTGAGGAGGTAACTTGTTTTTGCATCTGTTAGGCACCAAATCTTTATTCCGTATTTGCCTGGCTTTGTCGGAATGTATGTTCTGAAGCCAACTCTTCCTTTGAAGTTACATAGTTCTTTATCCACTGTCAGGTATTTGCTTGGGTTGTAACTGTTTTTGCAATTTTCAATGAAAATATTCCAGACTCCAGAGATGGCGGCATCTTTGATTTCTCTATTTCTTTGAGAGTGGATGTCAAATCTGATTTTTGAGCACGTTTTTTGAATTTGTCTTGTGTAATCAGTTTTCGCAAAAATGGCAAACCGAATTCGGTTGAAAACATTTCGTCTATCGATGCATTTTTGGATTTGCTTATTCCAAGGAAAAGATTAGCTGCGATCAATTTCCAGAGGTCTTCTTCAAAAATTGGTTCTTTCATGACGGCGTTTGTTGAGTGAATGATCTGTTCCATCATATTATCAGAAATTAAATTTTTGAATATTTCGAATGGTGTAGAGACTCTTGGAGCAGCTTGCCTTGTAATGCCTGGGTTCCAATTGAATATATTGAGAGCTGCGGTTCTCCTGTTGATCCTTGAAGTTGTTGAATAACTAAAATTATCTTTGGACAAAAATTCGTTCACTGGCATCGTAGTAAGATCTTCTTGATTACTTTCTTCACTTTCAGAAGGGTACGGCGTGATTTGTTCATCATTTTCGGCTTCAGAAGGATCATCATCACAATTTTCAGAGAAGTTTTCGACATTATCATGTTCACTTTCATCGTCGGATGGTTTTGTCAGTAAATGTACAGCTTCATCAAGAGATATCATTTTTGACACGGTTTGAAGATTTCAGCTCCTATATATATATATATAGGATTTGTGGATTCTTCTAGAATATTCTAGATTATTTTAAATACTTCTGTAAAGTTTCTAGAATGTTCTAGAACAGGCATGGGCAAACTAGGCATTAATCAGGACCATTTAAAATTATTGTTGGAGTAGAGTTATTATCCTAAATATCCATCTTTTGAAAAGAAGTTGTAAAATTAATATATTTTTACTATAATTTGTTTTTTTCGGTTGCCCAGGCCTGTTCTAGAATTATTCAGGAAATAAATAGTCATTTTTATGTTTTTTGATCTGGGGCCTAACAGGCCCCAAAATACCCTTAGTGGATGTTTAAATTTTTTTTTTTAATATTTCGCAAATGTCTGAAAAGTCAAAATATTATTGCTCCTTAAAATACAAAGGGATAGGGTCAGTTATTGGCAATTTCATTTAAATACAAAATGATTAGCCTAATATTAATAACCTTTCAAGTTGCTCTGGGGCCTATTAGGCCCCAATTTTCGTAGGAGTGTTAAGTGAGTAATGTAGTTCTATGATAGTTGGTTTTAGAAAGTTTGCTTTAATTCTGAATTTAGATCTTGTTTGAAACGCGTTGTGCTTCTCATTGCTTTTTCAGCAGCACAAACGAAATAAAACTATCTGGCTCAGTATTTTACGCGTGCACTACAATTTCTGTTGCCGATATTGCTGTGTAAAGGACGTAACATAATTATTTCTATGCCGCGCAGGGGCATAGATTTTTGCAACCACTTGTGTGGACTGTTCAAATTGTAAATTGCTAATCTCTGATAACGTGAACCTGAAAGCTGTAAACATGCAGTCAGAGCAATCTTGTTGCAACGATATTTGCATGTATACTTAGGCCTACTGACTTACGAACTATCGCTTAGATCGAAAAGCTTAGAAGCACGCCTATATTAAAGATGTACATTTCGGCTACAGAAAAAGCCTACATCTAGGCCTAATTATGTAATTCGATTAGTAAGAACACAAGAATCACAAGAACAAACACAGAGTTTCTAGGTCTGTGAAGCAATAAAACAATTCAACAGACCAAACTGTAGGGGTGAATAATTGTATGCACCATATCCCCACACCTAAAATGAAGGGGGTGATATATACCCTCCATCCTCCCCCCCAGGATCTACGCCCCTGCCTATGAGACATATAAAGTTTAAACATCGTTTAACAAACGTAGTTTGAATCTGTACATCCAATTATATTCTGTTGAAGTATGAAAATTATCGTATTTTCTGAGTTGATTAAATTTTGTATCTTACATTTGGTCGAAAATGAGAATAGACCACCCATGAAAGAAGCATTTTTTAAATTTACAGAATAATAATTAATTTTGTATAATAATGAGTGTATTATTCAAATACATACACACTTTTTTCTGTTATTATCATTCATAGTCTGTTACACCAACTTGTACGTATTATAGTTGCGTGGTTTCGCCCTCTATTCAAAGAAGCTATAATCATAACATAACTGTTCCCATGCATTGCGCAGATAGCTCTCGTGTAGCTTTGCGCGAAATTCCAGAACAAATAAACAAACCTTAAGTAATTGATTCTGCCATTATAATACTTATATCATGTCTTTCCATGATTAAATAATGTTTACTTGCGCTAGTTTATATCTTAGTACATTTTTTCAAATACAACTTTCTTACGAAAATGACACTTTTAACAATTACACTTTGTAACATAAATTTTGTTCCTGGATAGTATGTGTTATTTCTTAACTTGCATCGTAGAAGTACAGAAAATGTCTATTATTCCCTTCAGGCTTTGCTTTTGTGACCTGGGTAATTAAATTTAGAAATTAACCTATTTTCTATGGAAAAAGAAGGTAAATTTGCACATTTTCATTTACATAAGGTCTGAATAAAACAACATATGAATCACGATTTACGTGTATTTATACTAAAGTTATTCAAAAATGGACAAAAATATTTAGAAATGAGTAGTTTGTTAAGATTTGCAATTCTAATATATTTCAATTTCATGTATCAGCCCTCAAGTATATATAGCCTCCCATCATGTTTTCATTATACGCTCCTTGCTCCTCTGAGTATGCTCTCATATTTTCCTTGAACGAAGGAAGATGAGCGTCAAGGATATGGACTTTCAGGGACATCATGCAGTCCATTTTGCCATAGTTCTTCACCAGACCCTCAACTAGTTCTACATAATTTTCACCCTTGTGATTGCCCAAGAAGCCCTGAGTTACTGCAACAAAACTGCCCCAAGCTTTATTCTTTCCCACTGAACTTCTTGGGGAATCTTGTGCACTCCAGGGTCTTTATTTGTGGTCCAATGAATACCAGCTTTGACCTTTGCCACAGACAGCTTGGAGAAGAAGTTTCAAAGATATTTGAAGGCTGCACACTCCTTATCAAGAGCTGTAACAAATTGTTTCATAAAACCCAATTTTATGTGCAATGGTGGGAACAACACTTTCTGGTGGTCACTAGTCACTCACACTTGATGTTGTGCCTCTCCACAGAGAACTTGGTTTATTGTGGCCAGTGCTTTTTGTTGTAGTGCTCTGAGGTGTTTCTGCTGTCCTAAAGGCAAAGATAACAGGGAAACATTGTAAAGCCTCCTTGGAGACCCATCAAGAATACCACCATTTTGAAGTCATCGATAACCTTCCCAACATACTCATCATGCTTGCAGGTAAAATGAGGTACCCAGGGTTTGTCTTGAACCCTGACAGGCATGCCAAAATGTGCCATGTAGGTTTCACACATTTTAGCAGATGCTGTAACAGAGTATTTTTTGGCTCTTGTCTTGATAAATTGGCCACATACATAGTAGAATACTTCCTACTTCTTGATGCCATCTCTGATAAAAATCAGATAGGTCTATCTGTCCATTAAATTGAAGTGGTGAGTAGTTACTTCTGTATATATTACTATGGAAAGTTCTAGAAAATTCTCTGTCAGCTACTTAGCACTGAATTTACCTGGAATGTACTGGAAAAGGGGTGAAATTTGAAAATTTCATTATGCAGATCAAAAATTGAAGAGAAAAATAGGCATAAGCAATTGGGAAATAACAGTTTTTGTCCAGAAACAAGACAAAGTATAAAGTTTGTTATATAGTGTAATATGCAGGTAGGTTTCATTGCTGCTTTTAAGTCACCCTGTTGTTTCCATACATTATTATAATTCAGTAATATATGAAACTTTCTCGGTTCCCTCTAATTTTTGCTTTAGATTAGCATTCTTTTTTTTAGGCCTCTACCTCTGTTATTGCAATAGTTTTGTCAACAATGGATGAAGAGATTTAGATATGCCTTTTGTTGGTCCTTCACACCAGAATTTCTCCTATATGTTCATTGTCACTACTTCCTTTGACTCTAAATTTTACACCACTATATTTGACTAATTTTTTTGGGTTAGAATAATTAAAGTGAATTGTATATTCAGTACTAACAAATATTTGTTTGACTTCCATGATAACAAGTTTATGTATAATGTTGGACTCTAATGTACACAGGAGCACCTAGAGACTATTATGTTAATAGTATGAATTTAGTCTTTATTTTTGCATTACTGTAAGTTTCTATGATTTATATTATTTTGCAGCCTTCAACTTTGTAACTAATGTCTTAATAGTAGTTTCCTTAGAGTTTTTCCTGGACTTTTAATTCATTGATTTCATTCCAGTATAAAATATATTAGAAGCTGAGGGCAACTTTGGATATCATGAAGAAGCAACAATCTTTGTAACCTCTTGTGTGTGGAGACTAATCTATATCTTGTATATTTCTAGACAAGTGTTAAAGTCAGAAAAATGTATAAGTAAAACATACACATGAGAAAAAGGTAAAACCTGGAAATAAAGAAATTGTGCTTGTAACAAATGTTGAACTGAGGAAAGAAATCAAACAAAGGGAGTTGAAAGATTATAAAATAGCTTCACTAACTTCTGCAGATATGGATAGGTTCAACATATTTATCTGGAACAAAAAATAAATGTTAACAATGTCTTTGTTTTGGTTATGAAAAAGTGAGGTCAAGTAGTGTGCGAGATAAAGCAGCTTTCACTCAGTTGAAATGTGTTTCCTTTGTGTTAGATAAGCTGTTAAGCACAGGGTGCTAGAACTTGATAATTTCTAGTCTATTTTTTTAATTTTTTAATGACTACTGGTTTTATTTATTTGGTGGCTTTCATTATTTGTTTTTGTCAGTGACAAATGAATGAGAAACTAACGCAAAATCCAGTAGTTTTTTGGTCATTATTGACCACAAAACTAGTTTCCTCATTAGAATGATTATAATCATTTCTGTCTAATGGCAGATAAATGTTTTGTTAAACATGTAGTTTTGAAATGTAGTTCTTTTAGTGTATTTTAACCATGATTAATCATGTAAACACTAATTTCAGTTAATTGATTACTTTACTCAACAGTAATTAACATAATTGCTGCTCATGAGTAATTGGTTAAATTGTCTTGCTGTTTGAACACTGTTCCTTAGAACTTCCCAATGGGTTTTACCCACCCAAACTCTACTAGTGGACCTCAAGAGTCCTTATCAATTCTAGCTTCCTTTTGCTTGGTTTGCAGATAGGGGCTGTTTTATCAGAGTGTTCAAGAATGTTTCTCTAGTTGTATAGAAGAGGGCAAAGTTAAGGGCTTTCCTACTAGGGTTCCTGGATGTTTTTTCCAGATGTCAGTAGGAGTGGCACCAGCTTTCATAGGAATATACTCATAATTCTGCATCAGATTTTACATGAACCTATTCATTTGGGGAGTGTGTGAGCCCTTCCATTAGATCAGAGTTTGTTTTGTATATTTTTCATGAAAGGTAGTCCATTATCTCCTCATAATTCTGAATGCAAAGTTGTCCCATCTTAAGTCCTTGGTTGAGCACAAGTTCCACATCCTCTTCAAAATTCATAGGTAAGCAGAATACTCCTTGCCCACTTAGTTGGGGAGTGGTGATGAATGTCCACAATTCCAAAATGGATGAGTTCTGTTCCAGTTGTTGAGCAAGACATGCACTATCCCATCATTCCAATCCTCCGCAGTGAGGGATTTTAACTGTAGTGTCAGTAAATGGTAAGTATGTTTTGAAAGTTAACATTTTCCTAGGCTGAAAATATAATTATGATAACACTTACCTCTGCTGACAACTTCTTACCTTACTTTCCCACGAAAAGCTGGTTTTTATCACAGAAGTGATTACATTGTCATGATGAGGTGCTTACATATGCAGTATGAAGACAGAGGGCACATTTAAGTTGGTGGAGCAATTTGCAAATTAAAACGTTAGGCATTTGAATGGGTATATAAAAGACTGGAATAAGCTTTTTCAATGCTTAGGTGAGCAAAGAGTGGAAATAGCTATGATGTCAGTGGAAGCAAGTATTATAGAAACTACATTTGCAGTTTAGGAAAATGTTAATTTGAAGGTAAATTTATGGATGCATGTATATTTATCAGTGATGCTGTGTTTAGTGGTTACTAAATTTATGATGTAATTTTAGAACTTGCCTTTTTGGAGGTAAAGAAAAATGCAAAATAAATTAATTTGCATTCATCAAATTGTAGGAATAGACATTACTTGATTAAAATTTGTCAATGGTAACATTCAACATTAATGGAGGGTATTCAGTCTATTTCAGTTAATTATTCTTGTTGTATCATTTAGTGTTTGCTAACCTTCTAAGACCACCACTAAATATATTTTTCCTCCATAAAGTTCAGTTCCTCTGCACAATGTTTCTTACATTTTTAATTGTGTAACAACATTTATCAGAAGAACTGCTAAAATATTATAACTAACATTAATATAAATTATCCTTAATTATGGGTAATAGGTAAACTTCAAAAAGCTTCTATGACCATTTTACCCCAAGTCATCAGTTTTGTATCCTAACTGTTAATTTTTTAAATTATTTTTTCTGGAATTTCTGGAATAATTTTCATTATATTTCATATTTCTTGTTCCAGTGAGTAATATAGCTTGTAAAATGTGACAACTCAATTTTATGTATATTTAACAAAGGAATAAATTTTTTTACACATTTTTTTTCAGTAGTTTTGCCAACTGTCTATATCAGTGTTTTACTAAAGCTTGTTATGTTGTAATAAAACAACCTAGAAAATTACAGTGAACCAAATAAGTCTCTAATTAAAGAAAATTGTGAATGGTGATAATGAAACCAGAAACATTTAGTTATTGTACTCAGATTGTTTTTCTGTGTTTATCGCTGGATTTAAAGACTGATTGTGTTTTTGCTGCCTTTCCATGTAGGATGATTCAAAAACCTATAACATAGAGATTGATGTGGATGAACTTTTGGATATGGAAAGTGATGTCTCTAGAAAACAGTGGCTTCAAGTAAGTAAAGCTTGTGGTATAACATTATAACTTTTAGACTTATCCAACTCTGAGGAAGACAAGGCAGAGTTGGATAAGTATGAAAATTGGGTATAGGTGTTTTTCACATATGCACTGTACATAGTAGTTATCTAATATCAAGAAAAACTGTTTGTGGACACATCTCTTCCTAAATTAGTAGATTTATCCAGACCAATCTTGTGTTAACACAATGAGATTAATATTAACTTTTCCCACGTATTGAAAAATAAAATATTTTATAGAATATCTCCTATATTTTTTGTATAGTAGCTGTTTGACGTAGTTCAATTTGAACACAATTTTATAAGTGAAAGAACTACATTTTCAGCATTTTCTTTCTCATAATGACCAAAATACGCAAAATAAAACATCCACCCATAATGTGGAGAATAAAGATATTGCTGCTGTGTAAGATTCCTGTTCTTTTCTGTTTCATATTCATTATCTTCCAGTTTATATTAACTTAGAATAAGCACTGAATTAGAGAACTATTTCATAATTAAAATATTGTTAAGGTATTTTTTACTTCTTGTAGACTGTAGTTTTACATGGAAACAATATTTAAGTTTATTTTTAATATTAATGTAATAAACATACCAAATTTAGATGGTATAAATCTTGACCATATCTCTATTGTGAAGTGGGCTGCTATGAACAAGAAAGGATGCAACAGTTTTGCCATTATTTCCCAGCTATCTCAAATCAACTTCTACCCTTCACTTCCAATTCACTTCCCCTGCCTTACAACTTTCTTGGAGATTGAATGCTAATGAAAATTCTTACAGAACTTCGCTACTTTTTTGTAGATGTTTTCAAGAGAAAAAGTGCAGTTTTTCTGAAAGAATCTGCAAAAGTTTTAAGATAGTAAATTTAAAGTGCATTACAAGAACTTTAAAGTATTGTAGACTGAGTTCACTTTTACTTGTAGTCTTTTACAAGATCTATTGAGCTTTCACGCAGGACAGAGCTTTTAGTGTGCAGTTAGCAAATTCAAAATTGAGTCAGTTTGCACATCTGCTTAATTTTATGGGACAACAGAGAATTATATGCACTTTTAAATTTTTTACTTTAGTTTTTCCATTTGAATGAATTACAGGAGAATTCAAAAGAATTTTCATATTTCTTGTAGCTTATCAATCAGCTACTGACAGAAACTAAATTACAGAAGCTGTGAAAATGCATTTTTCCTAAACTTTTAATTTTTAAAGTATATTTTTTTTATCACAGAAAATTTGAAGTTCAGAAAATGTGAGTTGTTTTCAGGCCAAATATATTTTAAATTTTTTTTTATTAATTAACATGTTTTTACAAGAAATTTGTAAAGTAGTTTTAGAAAACCAACATATTCCTATAAAAGTGTATGAACTGATAATGTATATTATTGGTAAAACATTACTAAATTCAGACAGAAGAAATTTTGATCACATTTCTACTGTGAAATGGGCTGCTTTGAACAAGAAGTGATACAACTACTTTGCTGTGTAACATAGATAAAAATATATGAAATAGTAATAGTATTAATTCTTAGTTGACTTGTTTACACACCTTTCACTACTAACAAGGTCCACACAGTACGTCATTGAGATATGCTTTTGCCTGTCGCAGATTAATTTGTCAGACCACATTATAATTTATCCTGAAGAGTCTGATTAATTTTGTTATGTATTACAATTTCAAATAGTCAGAAATTTTAATTTGAACTTAAAGTTAATTGAATATTGATATGTTACAAATTTGATTCTTGCTAACAAGATTGATACACTATTTTCTTTTTTAACACACATATTTTGATATATACAAACAACAATACAGTTTTTAATAAGAGCTGTTTGAAATAATGATTTGTACACATTTTATTGACAAACAATTTTCACTCTTCTATACAGTCTGGAACTGAATATTTTATCAATAGTGCACAATGAGTTAATGAATCTTGTTTATTGACACAGGCTGCTTAACATGTAGTTAGCTAGTTCTCTATTCTTGGTTAGTCCCACACTGTTTGCAAGCTGACTTTTCTTCAAAGACATCTAATGTTCTTGTAGAAATATTAACATCCAATGTTAATTCACTGAAGTTAAATAGTTTGCAATGTTTGATATCTGTGAACATTATTGGTCGAATATCTGTAGTTTCCTAATTAATATGCATTAATCATTTATAGCTTCTGAGAATTATAGTGTACCTACTGTAGCAAAACGACAATAACATCTCTTGGCATGCCAATTTGTAAACTTGAAGTAAGGTTCATGAATGTTCAGTTGACAACTTTACTGACAATCTCTTTTATTTTACTTACACACAGTACATTGTTGATTCTTATACATGCAAATCTTCTACAAATTTATAGAACAGTTGAGAATTTTGCAGTATACAGTTAACAATACAAGTTGCATACATTTCTAAATGTATATTTAACTTGCACAAACATCAGTATTGAAATAAACATGTAGTAAATATGTTGCACACATCACAAACATTAAATTATTTTTTTGTCTATTCTTTGTTTTCTAAGCATCGCTAAAGCCATGATTGTAACTGAAATTGTTTTAAGACTGTCACTTGACAGTTTTTATAATTTCCTCTGTATAGTACAATTGAATGAAGTTGAATATAAAAGGAGTCAAATAGGATGGTCTGTTGATTGCACTTTACAGGTCTGGTCAGTTTCTTCACAGTCCATTCATTAATTGTTTCTCAGAGACAAACTTGTTTGCAGTTGTTTTTAAACTTTCGTAAGTCTTTATTAATGACACTCCTGATAGGTGGGTAACTATCAATTAATATTTTAAATGTTTTTTTTTTTGTTTTTTTTTGCAGAGTAATACGATATGAGTACATATTTGCCTTTGTAAGGTTCTAGCAAGTGCATAAAAAATTACAAATTCAGTTTGTTTACATATGAAACTAATCTGAGTGTTCTTCTAGTGTGTGTTGGACTGAAATAATTCCAAGATAATACCTCACCTCCACACACAGTTTGGCAATCATTTTCAGTAGATCTGCCAACAGATTTGCATGCCACTAGTCTTGAGGTAACTCCCACCCTATTTTCTCATTGTTTAACATGAATTGCTGTACTGCATGATGATGATGTCTTCCACAAATAGAAGGATGACACACTTCCTTGCTCAATTTCCCCTATGTGCTTACACTCTCATAAAACTTCGTTTTTCTCTTTAGCATTGTACTGTAAAGTTGTGTTTAAATTTATTGTCTGTTAAATTTATTAGGATTTGCATCTTTAAGAAAACCATAAGTTTTGTTTTCTTTAGCTTTTGTTTAAAAAGCTTTAATTCATTGTCACAAATTCTCAAGTAATGGGTTTCCTGCTGGGACATCGGTAAGACTGGATTTATAATGCTTAAATCAGAGGATTGATTTTCCCTGGTGGACACAGCAGATAATTTGTCTTTGTTGTAAAAAACAAAAAACACAAATGATGGTAATTTATATGGCATGAGGAGGCCTGTTAGCTATTGGGGTTATTGTAATCATTGTTTAGCATGTGGGTGGGTCACTGCATGCTATGACACTGGTACTCTCCTAATTTTTTTGCTGTAGATTGGTCCTCATGGTTTGTAACATGATCTTAACTTTCTATTCCCTTGGGATTTCATTCTCAGGTTTATTTTTTTCTATATTTATCCTGTTATAAGTATTTTTTTTGTTTTATCATTCCATGACCTTACACTGTCTTTTCTCCTTGTTTGATTTCAGGACTTGTACTTTTTTTCTAAAATACATTCATTTGCATTGTCGAAGTTCTTTGTCCTCTTTTTAGTGCTACTTTATGTCCTGTTTGTGACCTTTTTATCATTTCCTTTACTCAATTCTCTTTTACTGATGTCTGTCTGGCTGACTTGAGGATCATGCCCCTTACTTTCTGTCACACATGTATGATTCTTTTTCTTGGTTTGGGGACCCATCCTGTTTCTCATTATCAAGAACATCATTGGGTCTTTTTCTCCTTGATACTTATCCTTTTACCCTTCAATATCCCTTTTTGAAGGCTGGTCATTGTGTGTTTTGGAGGTAACTTTTTTGTGGAATTCTTCCTTAGTTCTGGAGCTGTACTTTTCCAAATTTCTCATGTGTATACTCTCTTAGCCACAAACAATTGGATTATACAGTTGCTTTTTCTGGGGCTTTCTTCTTTTGACCTTCTTTTTCTCCCCTGTATCCAGGTTATGAATATGTTACAGGCCCTTGATTCCATTCTGGAGTTTTATACCTTTTTTTTGTTTCTTAGAAATGGTAGAACGGCAAGCTGTTATGGATTTGTCACATTTAAACTAACTTTGGATAATCATCAGTTTCAAATGGCCATTCTCTCCCAGAATGTGGATGTCAAAGTTGAATGTCTCTTATGCCTTTTTCCATTTTCTTCTTAGTCTGCTTCTCTAAGTCAAACCTGGCCCAATACCAAGTGTCTCCTTTCCTTGAGCATCTTTTTAAATTCATATGTGGCAGTTTCATTATTTATGTTTACAAGATACAGTGCTTTTGGTTACCAAGACTCTCATATCTGCTTTTTATACACGAGATGTTTGTTTTTTGGGGACACTCTTCATTTGAGTTCCTTGTCTCTCTTAACACTCCTACGAAAAGTGGGGCCTAATAGGCCCCAGTGCAACTTGAAAGGTTATTAATATTAGGCTAATAATTTTGTATTTAAATGAAATTGCCATTAAAATATAAAGGGATAGGGTCAGTTAATGGCAATTTTATTTAAATACAAAATTATTAGCCAAATATTAATAATTTTTCAAGTTGCTCAGGGGCCTATTAGGCCCCACTTTTTGTAGGAGTGTTAAGCATGTCATATTCATCCTCTTCATTGGACTCTGGCTGGTCCATGAAGTATGTCCAGGGATTCAATTTTTTTTCTATCATTTCTTTCCTTCAATTCATCTTTTGGTTTTGTGGTGGCTCAGTTCATCCCATACAACTCTGGACATCTCTCTTCCTCAAAGTTATCCAAACTTGTATCTGTTTAAAGCCTCCACTGGCTTAGTAGTATATCTGGGGGATTATAATGTTGAAATATTCAGGTTCCCATACCACTGGTGGGCACAGCACAGATGCTCTACTGTCAGGGACAGTCTCAGTCATTTTGGAGCCTTTGGCAGAATTCAGTAATTGGGGTCTCATGATGATAAGAAAATTCAAGTAGATTAAAAAGGTAAACTAAATGAACAAAACTGAGATGTAGAGGAAAGTTTAGCATGGGAAATCAGTATAAAAGTAGTTATTAGAATAGGCCTAACTGTTAATATTGTAATGCCAGAAGTGCAAGAAATAAAGATGAATTTAAGGCAATAGTTGGAATAAAAGATTTTGATATAATGGGAATAATTGAAACATCATTAAATGTGGATGATTTTGACACATTTTGATAAGGCACATGGCTATAGGTAATTAAATAGGGTCAGAGTGGTAAAGAAATAATGGCTCTGTATGTAAAATGCGAGTTAATCCTATTAGAATTGAGAATATTAAGGATAATAGAAAGGATATTAAATATATTTGGGTTTCTGTTAGTCAGTATCAAGGGAAAAGCTCTTAGTATGAATTTGTTACAGACCACCAGATGAAACTGATGAAATGAATGAGAAGCTTTACAGTGAGATTAAGATTTCAGCTGTTAATGAATTCATAATTTTGGGTGATTTTAATTTCAGACATATTCATTGAGAAATGCTATATTCAAACCATGAGGGAGAAAAGTCTTTGGAGAATCATGACAGATTTCTGCACCAGGAACCTACTGAAAATAATGCTATTTCAGATCTGTTGTTAACTTTTAATGAAGAAATGTTTAAGAGAGTGAAAATTCAGGAAAGTGCTCATTGCTGTATTGGATTTAATAATTTGCTGTACATGGAAGTGGGGAATAATGGTATATTGATTCAAAATTTTGAGGGGATGCAACAAGAATTATTAGTTGTGAATTATGCAGCTGAGTTGTTTGGACATACTGATCAAATGTGCAAAATTTGTAAATAAACATTTTTCAATGTTCAACACAAGTATATTCTTTACAGTGTAGCTGCAAGTAAAAAAGAAAGGTTGGCTCACAAAGAGTACAAGAGAAAATAAAAAAAAAAGCATAAGAAATTTAAATTGAACAGGAAATTATGGGTGTATGAAAAATTTAGGCTGAAAAATTAGCAGTAAGAATTTATTTGAAGCACATTAGAGGTAAATAAAATGTTAGGTTAGAGATATAGGGTCCTTGAGAGATTATGGTGGAATGTTTTTATTTGGCGATTATGAAATGGCTAAGTTGTTAAATTCCTTTTCTTTAGTTTTTACCAATGAAAATTTAACCACAAAAAGGTAATATGCCAAAATTCATGATTTTTATATGAAACTATTTAGTTTATTTTTTTCCACTTTTCATTTGTTTGTTGCAATACAACTCAATGTGTAAAAAAAAATAAGCCCTATAATCTGGGCATTTTCAGAAGGTGGACTGTTATGTAAATGTGTAAATATTTTGTAAGCGACAACATGTCGTGTTGTGTTTAAATTTTCATTTCTATTAATCATTTTTCCATATTTATATTATTGTTTCGAAGTTTAAACTAATAAAATATGTTGTTATTCATTTAGGGTAACATTTAGAATTTTCTTGAATTAAGTAGACCAATCATATGTTTGTAAATGAAGTGCTGGCGACTTCGTGTCTAGACGTTTAGTCTCGTGCAAGAACGGACATGCGCGGATTGCTCTGGAGACCTGTAGAAATTTCGCGGTTATTCGAGGGGTCTAGGCCTACAATATATAAACAGATGAAGTCATCAGTTTTTATTCGAAAAAAAAAAGGAATCAGACAGTAGTTTTATTTCAAAAGAAGAGAGTCAGTTATTTGAGAAAGATTAAGTGTTTGCTGTGATTATTCAACTTGGATTTGTGACTAAAGTTAGATCTACGGAAGCTGTGAGTTTATTTCGTCAATCTCTATGATTCATCTGAATTACTGCTTGTGCTGAGAGTCGGCGAATTTATTGAACTGTGAACTCTTTCTGAACTTCTTCATTTAAGCTTCGGAATTTCTTCGTGGGACCAAATTCACACCCTAGACTGTAATTTGAGACTTTCATTTTAGATCATTATTTTAGACAGGCCAGTACCATTTTGTATTGTGATTAATTTTGAAGTTTGAAACTAGTATTATTTTGTTTTGTAATTAATTTCGAATGTTGTAACTTAATATCTGTCACTGTTATTATATAATTTATGTTATATCTGTTATATTTGTTAATAGTTTAGTGTAATAAATTATACAAGCTGTTATCTGTGTTTTTTTCTGTTGTGTTTAGTCTACGTAGAACATAAAACATAAAAAATACGTAACATGGACTGTTCAAAAGTGCTCAGCTTGTAGGGGTTTATCATTTTGTTAGAACTTCTGGGACCTGCATGTTTCTCTGACATAATAAAGAATATTTACATGTAATTTCTGATGTTAAAAAGCATTTATTTAATAAATTTTAAAGATTTTCAGTATTTTAGTTATTCCTACATAATACAAAATTATCAAACATTTTTAACGTTAATTTTTTCTATTCATTGCTATAACTTTCCAGATATAACAAAGTATGAACATTTTCATGCAACAGAATTGCATGTTTTAAGACCAAACATTTTCATTATTTAAAACATGAAGAACTGTATTAAGATATTTCTAATATAATTTAAATTCTAACCACTGTGTAAGATAATTTTCTTTTAAACAAGTAGAAAGGTTTTTTCAGATAAAACTTGTATGAAGAACTTTTATGGATGTTGAGTAGTTGTAGACTTTTTAATGTTTGTTGACATTGTAGCTCTGCTTCTTCAGTGCTTATTTGATTTAAGAATAAACACATGTATAAATATTTCAACTCAGATTATTTTCCATCTAACAATATTAACCTTAATTCAGTATATATCTGAATTCACAAACTTTTTTGTGCATAGCATTTCTTTAGTACATGCACTTCCTCAGATGTTGAAATGTTTAGAAGTGACATTTGTGACTGTCCTTTAAGTATTAGTGAAGAATGGAATTTGTGAACCTGACGATGACCGAAGAAGGTCGAAACGTTGTTCGCTCTTCTATTTAAAATATTTTCTGAACCCAAACGAGCCGTTTTTGCATATAAAAAATGAGCATCTGGTTATATGCTATTTAATACGTGAGTTCGGATAGTGTAATGTAGAGCCCACATAACCAGAGTTACATGTTTGATATGTAAATTCATATATAAAAACAATGTGTTAAAGGTCTCCCGTTTTTGTATTTAAAATAATTACTTAAATAAAGCAATGGTTTAAATTTTTTTCTGAATTAAATGTTAAACAGGTTCACCTTTGCTCTTGAAACCCAGTTACTATTACTAAGACAATCAGTAAAAAATAATCTAATAGATACAAAAGATAAAATGTACTTGTAATTTTCTTAAGCACCTGCTTTATTTCTTACAATAATATTTAATCAAATGGCCAGTCTTCATGCAGTAATGACATTTATTGTCTTTCAGTGAATCTTTTCACCAAAACTTCTTGATGTTGACACTGTTTCCCAAATTGAAATTTTGGGAATTTCCTTTATTGAAACTGAAAAAAATGAAATGAATCATCTTTTAGCTTCAAACTTGTTACTTAAGCCACTTAGTTGAAACTTTGTCATGCATTTTATGGCTGTGTTTATTTGGTTTCTTAGTATGTTGAGTTTTTGTTTTGTTTCATGTGTTAAGTCCTAAGGAATGTGTAGTCCAGTATAGGTGATTTTTCGGTGGATTCCTGTTTTAAATTGTGTATCGGTTCTTGTAATTTTGAGGTTAAGAAATATTTGATTGCTTTCTTCCTATTCACATGTGAAGTTAATGTATTGAGTTAATGTGATTAAAAAAATTAAGTGTGTGTTCTGAAGATGTGAATCCTGCAATAGTGTTGTTTGCATATCTGTACCAGTATAGTGGTGGATGTAATGTTGTGGTAATTGCTTTTGTTTCAACTTGTGTCATAAAAATATTGGCTAGAACTGGTGATACTTGATTGCCCATGCTTAGGCCATTTGTTTGTATACAGTTGTGGTTGTTTAACATGAAGTTTGTCTTCATCGTGGTGAATTCTATGAAGGTTGCTAATTCGTTGCTGGGAATGTGTATTTATGGTTTAGGGCCTCGGATATAGAGTTCCAAGGCTATCTTGCAGGCTTCAGTGGTTGGAACTTTTGTGAAGAGGGATATGACATCGAAATTGGCCATTAGGGCTTTATGATTAAGTTGATTAAGGTTTTTAACATCAAAATTACAAGAATTGACACACAATTTAAAACTGGAATCCACTGAAAAATCATCCATACTGGACTATAAATTTCTTGGGACTCATCACACAAAACAGAACAAAAACTCAACATATTAAGAAACCAAATAAACACAGCCATAAAACTATGTTTACCAGATAAAATTAATGATGAATTCATTATTCAGAATCAAATATTTCAAGATTTATGACATAACTTGTGACCACTTTTCATTTTTTAAAATAAATTTTATTAATTCTAATCCTCAACAAATGCCTTTAATTATTCTGTAATTTTGTTTGTATCTATGAGCAAACATTGGTTCTGGTAAGATACTGCTATGTGATTAAAAGTTGTTCTTGTGATGTATTCACCACTATAACACAAGCTAAAGCTGTCATCTCTTCAATAGAGGCACATTTGTTTTCAGCCTGTGTTATATCAATTCATGGAATAAAAATTTGTTCACCTTTGAACAATATAAGCATCTGTGAATTTATTGAATATTCCTTTCATTGCATCCCCCAGTGGCACAGCAGTATGTCTGCAGACTTACACTGAATATTTGTGGTGGGCAGAGCACAGATAGCCCATTATGTAACTTTGTGCTTTACTGCAAACAGACAATTGTTCAGTGCCAACATGTCCTTGTGTTTTGTAGTTATGATTTTCTTTGATAATGCTTGTTCACTTCTCATAATGATAGAGCTTCTGTAGGTTGCTTTAACAATACATTCTTTTCAAGTAATCTTTTCAGGAATTTCATCATCAGTGGTTAATCCATATCCATTTTTAATGTAGGCTTCAATAATTACTTTAGATGCTCTCAGTATAAATGAAAGTTTTTTCTGAAAATCATTGCTAAATATTACTTTTCCTTCTTTCAAAAGACCTATTTTTCTCTATTTATTTCAATGAGATTTATATATCTCAAAGCATGATTTGAGATCACACTGATCTCATCAGTTATTATCAAAGTTGCATCCCTAAATATTTGGGCTGATACTGATGGAACTTTCAAATATATTGTCAGTGTTTCTAATATTGATACTGAAGGATTAAAATTGCTGTGTAACATATTTCTTCCTTTTATCAAATCTGCAGTAGTAGGAAACAGTTAAACAACTTGTCCTTTTCCTATTGCAATACACATTAACATGTTGTATGCCTTTCATGATTCTTATGGTCCAGAAATAAAAAACACAACAACATTCTTCATCTTTGTAATCCAAAGCATTCAGAATTTTGTCAAAAGTATATTCTTGTAGGGTATTTGGGTGCCTCTTTAGTAACATTAAATTGATGCACATAATTCATGGTTGTGATTCAGTAAATAGAATTTGAAACACTTAAGTCCATATGTAATCAATACACTTTCATATTCTGCAAATCCTTATTTTTTTATACCATTCATCAACATTTTGTTGATCTTTTATTATTTCTACCTTGGTTTATTCAGTGCATGAATAAATGAAAATGTTTGACATAATTGAGCTGGAACTTAAAGTTTCCTCAAGACATCCAAACCATTCTTGATTGTTATTTAAATCATATGATGCTTTTTTTTTAAGTGTAGCTTAAACTATTTCATTCACTGTACAAACATCTTCAAAGCTTTTTGAGACTCAAACTTGTAGCAATATCAACTTGTTTATTTTTAATTAAGTTACACTATGTGCTCTCTGTGTTCTGCCCACCATAGATATCAAAGCCTAGTTTCAAGCATTGTAAGCCCTCAGACATGCTGCTGTACCACTGGGAGCAGTAACCTTAAGAAAACTATTTCATCTTTTAGACTGACTGAATACATAATTGTTTTGACTGATTGCCACATTTCTTCTTCAGTTCAATTCTACACAAATTTTGCAGTTAACTGAGTTTTGACTGATTGTCATGTTTCTTCATCTGTTTGATTCTACACAAATCTTGCAGTTAATTTTGTTTTACTGTTTGCAAATTGTTCTAGTACTTCTTATTCCCATCCTTCAAAATCAATTAATTGTTCAAGTGTTAACTCAATTGCAAGTTGAATAATCACATTAGACCATTTGTGTATTTTATTTTCTACATTGGTTAAGGTGCACTAACATATTTTATATCCACATCATTTGCAACTTTATGAATTACTATTTGATTATACTCATTTTGATTCTGGTCAATTGCAACATTTGCAATTTGTACATAAACTTAAATATACTTCACTGATTTTGATGGATGTGGAAACTTCAACATTAGTGTTTGCATTATACTTGAAATTCAGATATTTATTGTATGGAATTACATATATATTGCCAACAGTGTAGTTTCTACTGTGTAAAGTTGAGCAAATTGTGTCTTGATCTTTGTGTTCTGATAGATTTAACCATGCCACAATATTTATGCTCTCATTGATGCAAAAGAAAACTGGTATATAACTATTATTTTTAAAATTTTGATAATTAGGATTATACTCCAGTGGCTTTTGCTTACATTGTGATTTCTTATCTTTGAGGCATTTTTTTCCTTTATTTCTTGCAAGAGCAGCTTATGAAGTTTTTACTTGAAGGTCTTTTATCTTTAAAAATTTAATGAACTACAAAACTGATAGATGTCATTCATTAGACCACAGTTGTGTTGCTGCGTTACTAATTCATTAAATGTGTTGTTATTGATTGTAGTAATTTGTCTTTCTACGTGTGTCCCCCTGCATTTGCTTAGCTTCTTTTATGACTTTCTGCATCAATATATCATATTTTTCATAGTCTGCTCCTGAGCACCATGTTTAATTTTCAATTTTTCTTAAAATGTTTTTGTACTCTGATCTCCTTCATTTGGCTACATTTTCTGTGCTCTGAGCTCTTAACTTTTGTCATTTCTCTGTTTTATGATGTTTCTTATAGTTGAAGCATGAAGCTACATGAAGGGCTATCTGTGTTAACCTCACTACAGGTATTGGAACTTGATTTCTAGAGTTGAAAGTCATACTTTGTAATTTCTTGTACTCTTTCTGCTTTGTCCATCAGTTTCAAGCTAGGTTATGTTGGTATTAATTCCTACTTGTCTCTGTTAAAAGTAAAAAGTATTTTCTTTTTATTAACTATATTTTTGTGTGCCAGCAATGTCAGATCTAATTAAATGTCCAAACTAGCACATTATCCATTATATATATATATATATATACACACACACTACTACTACTATCATTTTGAGGATGTGAAAGGAATAGTTAGGATCCTAGAAAAATTCCATAAAAGAAGCAGTGATAAGATTAATTTTTTCTGTACATTTGTCTGAAAACATTGTGTATGAACGTAGATGAACATTTATTAAAATTGTACAATTTTGATTCACATAATAAACAGTTGTGTAGTGATATAAGCAGCTTTAAAAGTACAATAATCTTTGTTTTGATCACCAGATACTGTGAGAAAGTCCATAAGTATTAGGACATTCTAAAGGCAGTTTTAACCAGGCAATTTTTACAGCTGCCATTTTATTTCATCAAGATTATAATAACTTTTATTATAAGTTATTACAAATAATGAAATATATATGTATATAATTTTTAAATCTTGTAAACACATTTCAGTCTTCTATCTAGTCTGGAACTGAATATTTTATTGACCAGGCCCATGTCGAGCAAATTAATTCTGAATTGACTCACAGGTACACTTCACATGATGGGAATGCTAGATAGCTCTTCCCTTGTTTGGTATCATGAGGTTTATAAGCTTACTTTTTATTGAAGTCTGAAGTTTGTAATGTTTGAAATCCATAAACATTTCTGACCAAATATTGTAGTTTTCTGATTATTAAGCTTTTATCTGAATTATAACTTTCAAGGCTTATATGTTACTGACTGTAGCTGATCAACAATATTAAACTTAATTCTTAGATTTGAGAATGTTCTACAAAATTAAAGAACAGATGGGACTTGCACAATACACATTTAACAATATATGTTACATGCATTAAACTGAAACAACCATAGTTATAAAAAATAAATGAATAACAGTAAATATGTTACAGTACTAAAGTACTTAATATTTAGGCAAGTTACCCAAGGTAGTACTCCAAACTGTCTAGCAAAGTACTTCCTTGAACCAGTTTTCACGTTTTTTTGTGTCATTGTTATTAACTATTAGAGAGAACCATGGGTGAATTTAGACAAACATATATATATATTGTGACTTACTAAACAGACAAATATGGCTGAAAAAATCTGTTGGCTACCAGTTTGGACTCAAAAAATTATAGTAGATCCAGTTCTATGGTCAAGGTTGCCTCAAAGGAATACTTGTCTTTCCTGAAATCTGTATAGAGTGAGGAATAATAGATGGTGTTAAGCTCACCTGTACTTATTTTGTGCTCCCTTTTGAAATTAAGTTTTTTGCAAGACTGCTTAACCAGTGTATAAATTTTGCTTTTTTAATATAGAAGAAAAAAAGAAACTGGACAATATCATTTGTGGCACTACTCTCAAACCCTGATTGCACTTGGTATCTTTATTTGTGATAACCTTTTGTGCAACTTCAGTGTCACCTAATTCAGATGTAAAATTCATGTAATGACTATGCATCTCTCCAGTGTTCACCCTACACAAATTCCCTCTTCTTTTTTTTTTCTCTTATAGTGGAATGACAGGATAACACTTGCATCCCCCTTTTAAAATACTAAGGTGCCAAAGTATTTAGAATTTTCTTTCAGGTCACTGTAATCCAACTGTTATGAGTCCAAATGGAAGTATGACTGGTTTTACCTGGAAGTGTAGCAGAATGCAATTTCATTACATAATGAATGAAGCAGCTCCTGGTTGTTATACAAGGAGGACCCATGGATGGGTTTTATTAATTTCATTGTTCAGGTCTGGGATGTTTCTTCCATCACTTGTTCACTTTCATAAACACTTCACCTAATTCTCATGTGTTGTATGGCCTAGCCACATTACACTTTTATATTCAGCCAATTATTTGACATATAATTGCCAATTGACTAATAATATTTTCTGTTCACCTATGGGACTCTTAGCATAAAACATTTGTCACAGTAAATTTCTCAACCACTTTTAGTGACGGAAAAGAAAGGATTCATTCTCCCATCAGTGTCCCAGTAGCCTCTTTTCTCTTAGTGGTTGATATGTTTCTTGTTTTTTTCATTCTTATGCTATAATTTAAATAATTAAAACATCTTTTTCATAACTTTACCTGCACTAATACTTTACAATCTTATCAATGCAGGATTATAGCTATCTGTTCTGTAAAGAGATGAAGTAGCATTTCAGTAATTGGCACTTTTCCGACCTGAACATGTATTTCATCTTGGTATTTTCTTCTTCTTAGAACTCCAAACCATTTTTCCCTCCTCTGTTTCTTTTGCCTCATCAAGAATGAGCATTTGTTGAAATGCTAGTACTTTTAAAGTTCACTGAGCATGGAGGATGTGTCTAATGATGATTATATCACAGGCTTGCTTTGTACATATTAGTACTTGTTTGGCTGCAAGTTTTGTTTAAGGTTTGGCACAAACATAGAAATGTTTTGGCAGTGGCAGGATGTAGTAGTTATGTTTTTTAGAGGGGTGAGCATTAAGTAGTTAATGGTTATCAGTTTTGTTTGCACTGACAAGAGATTGAAAAATATCTAAATGCGTGGAATATTTTTATATAATAAAACAGTATAAGCATGAATCTAAAATAATGTACAAGGCTTCATTTTTAACAGTATTATAACTGTGGTAAAATGTTACTGCTTGAGTCTTTAAGCAAATTATTTTTTTTTCTTCAGACAAAGCTTGTTGGTGCCAAAGCTTCCAGAGACACTGTTGAGGTAAGTCAGATATACTTCATTGAGTTAAGACTTTTAAGTACACAGCAATACCCAGGAAACTGGACTAGTTTCTGTTCTTTATAAGTTTGCAATTGTGGAGGGTGCTTGCACTGAATCAGTCAGTGGGTGGGTGTAGGGTAAATGAGTAAATATTTAGTTAACCTATCTTTCTATTTCTGCTTCATTTGCATGTGTTCCTTACAGTATCAAGGACATTACGGTTAACCAGTCATAAAACATCATTAAAAATTTTACACAGGTTGATTGGTCTTGTCAATGTTTATGAAAATTATGGTATTTCAATTTATAATCTCATATTTATTGTCCTCTATAAGTAGTCACTTGTTATTTATCCTAATACCTAATAGAAAACAAATATTGTATTTAAATAATACCAGTGTGTTATTTCAAAGTACTTAGGTAAATGAGAAGCTGCAGATATAAAAAATAAGTCTTGTGATATATAATGCATAGGCTGGCAAAGTGTGATCAGTTGTTGGTATTTTGTGTCTTACGACATGACAGATAAGTAAACATAAACAACATTTTAAATTAGATAATCTTGAAAGACTAGTACATTTGTGTAAAACAACCCAAGAAATAAGAGCTGTGAATGCTCAGAGCTTCTTGCATATACCTGTATATTATCATATTGTTTAGAAAGTTGTAACTTTTAGGAATAATAATTGTAATTGTTTATTATAATCCTCAGTCATCCTAGAAGAAAATATAATTTTTTATTTTATTTCACATTTTTAGGCTTTTGATTTCACTTTAAGCACAGTTGATGATTTTACTACAGTTAATGTTAAGGTAGAGAAAATAAGAGACAAAGCTTCATACAAAATGTAACTTTTGATATTCATTGAGATTCCAAAATTTATAAAATGAACTATGAAAAATGTTAAATGAAAGTAAGTATTCTTATTATAACCATGAAAATCATCTTTCAGTAAAGCTAAATGAGTTAGGCTTCATGAATTAGACAACTCATAAATAAAAAGTTTCTAAAAATTTCTATTTGCATTCAACAGACTTGTAATATTTGCTTAAACCTTTTCAAATGTTGTGGAGATGTATCTAGTGTTATAATATATATACTTGTACAATTTAAAGATGAGTCAAATTAATCCACTTCATAGTGAAATAATTACTTTTCATCTGTTTAACCTTTGTAAACATATAAGAGTATCTCATTATCTAAACTGTCATGTGCATGACCATTTTTCTTTTTGGTTGGTCTTTTTTTTGCAGCTTCTGTGGAGGAGTTTTTTAAACAAAACTATTTTATTTTTTCAGAAATTTATTGATGAACTTTTACAACGTGTAAAAACTTTGTGAGTTAGCCCATGGGAAAGACAGAGAGATCATTTGTACAAGTACTAGAAAAAGAAATTTGTTACCAAAACATTTTCAAGTGTGCACATAATTCACTATACTGCCCATGTGAAAAGCTGTCTGTATTGGAGTTGATGACAGTAGAATTCACACTTTGTGACTCTGGGTAATGTTCTTCATAATTGTTTGATCTTGATAAATGTTTTCAGTACAGATGTATATGCTAGATTGTTTACAATGTTCTTTAACTATAATTTAGACCTGTGTGACCAAGAACCATGAAATTTGTTTTATGCACGAAATATGTAGTTTAATACAAGGGCCATAACATGATTGAATTTTTTTCAGCTTTGCATAATGTCTTTTCTCAGATATTTAGTTACAAGTGATATCTAGTAATGTTTTTAACATAAGGTTTTCCTCCAGTATACAATATTTCATTTGATATGGTAATTTTTAGTTTTTCTTGTAGTGCCAAACCTGGTGCTGTAACCTCTTCCATGAATTGTTCTTTGTTTCTTCTGTTGTTTAAGAAAGACAAGTTGTTTTTAGAAGACAGTGATATTGGATATATAGATTTACTGGTTCATACTGTTCATAAAATTTAGTTGTTGTAAGTATGAATAGTTATTTTGTTCTTGAATTTTGTAATGTTTATTTTAGTATAAGGTTTAACTTTAACATTGTCAAAATTTCAGACATGCAAGTAATTTTTTATTTAAAATCTACTACCATTGTTCAAAAATGTAAGACATATAAAGCCATTCTCATTGTTTTAGTAAGTACTGAAAGTAGGCAAGTAAAAGTTAAACCACCTTGACACTAGTCCTTTATTTTAAGTTAGATTTTACTAGAATAAACTGTATACATGTGTACAGATACAGTAGCTTGATTTTACTGCATTTAGCAGTTTTGTTATATTTTTGAAGGTGCTAGTTTTTGGGTGCATCTAGCCTTCCAATGTGTTTAAATGTAAAAA
This sequence comes from Carcinoscorpius rotundicauda, assembly GCA_011833715.1. Classification (NCBI taxonomy): domain Eukaryota; kingdom Metazoa; phylum Arthropoda; class Merostomata; order Xiphosura; family Limulidae; genus Carcinoscorpius; species Carcinoscorpius rotundicauda. Next base: position 22,541,072 of record CM022405.1, on the reverse strand, counting down.
AAAACAGACCGAGTTGTACGTGTATATTTATTACATGTTTTGTAATATACTGCCAGGAAATTAATTTCAGTAATTATAGTTAGTAATAGTATCACAATAATTAAATATTTGAACCAGATTAATTTATTTCAGAACTTTTGATTTTCTTGATGGCTGTTTTTGTAGACTCCCTAAATCTTTTACTCCCACTTATTTTGAGAGCATCAAAGTAATAAGAAGCTAAATGTAGTTGATTTTATATGGTATGAATAATTGTGTGGTTTATTTACAGAAACAACTGAGCAATCTTACATAAATAAGTTAAATATAAATAGTTGTTTGTCCAGTCAGGATTTCAGGCATGTTTTCAAATCATGAGATGCCTAAGAATTTTAGGGGAAAAATTTTTGTTTCGAAAAATATTTCTTAATATACTTTCATAAATTACCTATGAAAATGATTTTAGTCAATGTTTCTTAGTTACTATGTGGGAAAATTTTTTGTGTATATATATATATGTTGATTTTTTTATGATAACTATGGTATTCATATGTATACTGTCACCACCAGATTTGATTGTAATTTTGGTTCTCCATCTGTTAGCTTTTATTCTAATGTTGATTTTGTACTTTTTGTTACAAGTAAGTCCACTTTCAAATCATTTCATACCTCACCACTATCCTTGATTTTTGCTAGTAAAACTTCCGTTTTAATATTTTTACTTGTGATCTGTATAAGAATATCTGTCAGGTTTGTTCAGCTATTGTTTCTGTACAAACATTTATTAAAATGTCTTGTAGTTGCCATTTAAAATATTCGTTTTGAAAGCTGCATGAAGTAGCAGACTGTCTACTTTGAGATTCAGATTATCTGTTTTTATTTACTTTTCTCTTTAGAATATTTTTCACAAGAGTTTATCTTCCACTGTTTTTTTTTAACCTCTCTACAATTTCTGAATATATATGAACACTCCAGACATACTGCCACTAGTTTTAGTAATTTCTTTACTTGAAATATATTTCATCATTGTAGCTGCCTCATTTTCTCATGCATTTTTGGAAAGGTGTATTTATGTAAGGCTAACAAAAAACAAAGGTAGAATAGAAATCTTCAACAGCTTTAAATTTAAGGTGGGATAGAATACTGTTATAGCCCTATATGTAAGATTAGAATAGTAGAATAGAACTCTCGTTTAGTCTTGGAATAGAATAATATTCTTACAGTTTCAGATTTGACTTATTTTCTCAAATGTTTTAAGTGAGTAGTTCATACAAAACTGCTTTTGTCTCAATTTTTTCACAATGAAATACACATCAACTTTCTGTATATTAATCTGAACCCTTCTGGGTGATATCAAAAGTATTTGTGATCATTTCTGTACTTAGGCATGCTGTAGCTATATACAAACCTGCAGTTTTACTGTTAAAATTGTATGTGGATTATCACATCTCCATAACAGAAGCTTAAGCAAACATTATTAAAATTTATTTGACCTCACTGCACTGATCAATCAATATGTTTAAGTGCCACCTGTTGTTTTCTATGAACATTTCAGACGTTTTCATTTCAGTAAGTTGTGTAGCAATGGCCTTTTATACCTAAGTATACAAATGTTGACACTGAGATAGTTGGTATTCATCTGCCAGATGTATTTGTTCTTTAATGCCACTATGACAAAAATATTTCCATCAATAAAAAAAATTATCATACACCCAATTACATTTTATAATTGTGTATGGTGGAGTTGATTAATCTTCTTTAAGAACATAAAACCTGATGCATGAACTGTTATCTAAGATTTGTTTTTCAATAAATTCATCTTAATGTTATGTTTGGACCACAATAAATTGAAGTTAAAAAGTAAATACATGATTTGTTATGAAAGTAATTATGAAAATTATATAATTTTTCTTTTATCCATGCCTGTTAAAAACACTTCAAAAATGTAATGGAACATTGCAGTGTCAGAAGGAAAAATTGACTGTTCTTGATACTGTCACATTTACAATATTTTTAATCATATTAATTTGATTAATATGATGCTTCAAATTTTAAATTCTTAATATTTCATATAAAAAATTTGTTTTAATTTCTGCAAATTTTAACCATATAATGATCGTAGACAGAGACATTATGGCAGGATCAGTCCCTTAGAAATTTCAACATCATAGTCTTTACATTAAATGCCATTGAAAAAAAATGTAGGTTTTAATTACAAAATGCATATACTTTTTCTCATAAAATACCTAAATAAACTTCTATACCTCAGCTGTTTTTGTAACAGTTATGGTGAAGTTAATCAGTCCCAGGCAAGTGCAAAACTGATTCTGGAAAAACGTTTGCATGTTCATATGTGTGCACTTGTCTAAGCACTGTATTTCCATCCATATTAATATGAAGCTCAAAATGAAATATTTTCATTTTTGACACTTTTTGTGGCATTATATTTCACCTTTACTAATAGCTTAATGTTTTTTATACATTTATGTAATGAAACTATGGTTGTTGAAACTTAACATTAACTGTGATTCCTGTAAATGTTAATTTTCAGTTGCTTTATATTTTGTCTCACCATTGTAAAAATTAGTAATTTGAAGCAACATATTTATGTACACAGTTTTATATGGTGTACAGTTTTAGAAGAAATTATATGTAACAATACACAATGTTCTTAAATTCAAATTTTTAACAGTAAAAGCATGTGCTAGAAGATGTAGTATTTATGCACATCAACTGCAATATTGATAAAGTCTTGTTTAAAAATCAGAGAAGTGACAAAATTTCCTGGCATAATTTAAGTTAATTCACTGTTATGCTGCATGGAAGAAAGTATCTGAACCACACCTTTCCTCATTCTAAACAGAATTGTAAAAATAACACAATATGATTAGTTTTGAAACGTTTTTTTATAATTCAAAACACCCCATGATGACCGATGAGACAGTCATGTATATTATAATTAAAGCACCACTTGGAAACACATGTATTTCCTTAATTTTGAATGCAGCTGTATGCTAGTGAAAGAAGTACATTAGTGTTATTTGGTATTAGTGACAAATATTAAATGTAGATGTGGAATCATTGTGTAATACATTTTAGTCATGATAAATAAAGTGTAACAATTCCAGAGTTTCTAGTATCTTTCCAAATACTTGTTACAACCCCACCTGTGGAGAAAGACTGTATCCAACAGAAGTCAAACATCTACTCACGAATGATCATCTTTTATGACTCACCTTTTCTTTCGTGAAAAAACAAACAAACAGGATTGTAGCCAACATTGTATACTGTTGTGATTTGGATAAACCACCCACGAAGTAGGGGTTTTACCTATATTTTAAAGAAAAGTTTTGCTTCAATATACATTACAATTATAGGTGAATTTAAGCCTGCTTTAATATGTGGGTAGTCATTTATACAAAATCAGTGAAGAAAAGTTTCACAGAAACTGAAAATCTGAATAGCTGGGAAATTAACAGCTAAGCAACAACTATACATTTAAAACTTTTGTAATTATTGGGTAGTTTCATATTTGAGCTGAAATCACCAGTAATTCAAATCCACACTCAAGTTGAACATTTGAAATATCAGGAATATTTCATTTTGTATCACCATATCAGTTTCAAGATACACAGATTAATTAAAATAAGTAAATCAGCATAAGGGAGGAGGAACAAGTTTTGTTTCATACAATGTGTTACAAAAATTGAAGCTTTAAATTTATATCACAAATGAATACAAAACTAATTACCAAATTCTGAAGAATGACAGGGTGAGATTGTTACCATTTCTTACTTTCATGTAAACTAAAATGTAGATTTTCTATAAAGTACCTGTTTTTACTTATTTGGGGCAATGTTGTATCAAATATATTTATAAGCTACCAATAGCAATGAAAGCACAAATAAAATGTTTCTATACTACCACTACGTGATACTCATTGACTTCAAATTGCAGAACACTGCTATGTAAAATTTGTTGTCTAACCCTTAGGCTATACACACTACTGTTCAAGATAAATACTATACCTGTAATGAAATTATTGGTTGACATCACCTCCTTTACAATGATTATGTAAACAATTAAAAAAACTCAAAGAATCTTTCAATAATACAACATTTAATACTCAAGAAGGAAAGAGCTTTAAAGAAAGTGGATGTAAGCAAGGTTATTTTAACATAGTTATGTAACTAAAGGTTGTGTTTCTTATCTCTTGTGATATACAAGTTTGTTTAGGTAACATTTAACAAATTACTTGCTATAATATTGCCATTGCTGTAAAAAAGTAAGTTTTTATCAGCCTTTAATTTTGTTTAGTTAAAGATAGCAAACAGAAAATCAGCCCTGTGCCATCCTTTTTCTCAGGATTAGTCAATACCTGCAGTTCATGCTACATTAATTATAACCAATAGACAGGCTAGGTTTTGATGTATCAAATTACAGTATTATACCATTATATGTAAAATTGTTTTTTGGCAGAGGTTTATAGATTGTTTCCTAAGAAATCCCCCCCCCCAATCGGCACAATATTGTGATTATTATGGGATATCGTCTGCACTCTGCATTTAATGCACTGTTACCATTAGTATAAAAAAGTGTTCAGAGATATATAGATTTTCATAATTTTGTTTTATCTCTCAATACAAAGTCTCAAAATAAGAGTCCTATAAGCAATCCGTTTAAAGCAGGGTCTTATTGTATTTTGAAGTGTAGTAATTGAATGAAAACTTGGATATGAATTCATTAGTTGTTACCAATAGTTGTTTTTGATGTACCAATACCAGTTGTTGCTAACTTGTCCAACATAATTACATAAACTTTTATGAATTCATCAGTTTAAGTCTATAATGAATTAACGAGTTGTCATAATTTCAGAGATATTACATGTAAATCCTGCTATACTGGGGTTTAATCAGTATTATTACCTACACTTTTCCCTCTATATATTCATTAGCTCAAATACTGTAGTAAATCAGGATAACTGGTTGAATTTCCATGTAGCACAAATTATGAAAAACACCAAATTATCACCACAAAGTGCAAGTTACATCAACAATAATCATATCTTCATACTTTCCACACCAAATTAAGCTGTAAAATTAATTACCTGAAATCTGTCAGTTTACTAGAGTTAGAAAAATAGGTATTACATAAAAGTAAAACAAAAAATACATTAGTGAAATACAAAAACGAAACTTTAGACAATACATTATCTATATTTCAACAAGTTTCATAAGAATTTTGCACATATAATTATTGTAAGAAACTTCACTCTGAAATTATGCATATTTTCAATAAGATTATATACACAGGTGGTAAAAAAAACATTACAATATGTTTTACACGCAATACTTTTTTTTTTTTTATTATACCTTTATCATTAAAATGTACAACACTGATCAACTAACACTAATAGTACACCTAACAAAGCCAATCTTGTACCACTAAAGTAATGTGGAAAGCTGTATCTTAACTTTTCTTACATTTGGAAGCATGTTTTCATTATATATCAAGCATGTTACTCATCAGTTTTACTATTACCTGCATCTTTACTAATTGAATACTTTGATTCTTATATTTTTTGCAGCTACTGAGTTCATGACAAATTGTTCTGTTTCATGACACTGTAGGTCTTCAGCATCAATCACAGAATAACAATACTTTCTCATTAACTTATACATAACTTTGAATTCAGTTTTCTCAGTAAATTTTAAACAACAATATACAAGTCATCACAGACGAGAAGTAAGACCAAGAACAAAGATTTCCTTTATAGCAATTAAGTAAGTTTTACAAATACTTGTACATCAAAGGTTATTTGAACTATACGAATACCATAAATACTCATGAAATTGTTATATTTTCCATCTGAAACATTAAACTTTTTATTTCATATTATCTGATGATTTATTAATATTTCTAGTTTTTGGTTTGACATTCATTTCCTGAAATTCTTGAGAATCCTGAAGTTTTAAATGTTACTACCATTAATAAAACATTGTACTTTATAGCAAACAAGTCTAACCTCTAAATCCAAACACCATAACATAATTTTAAGAATTTAAAGTAAATTTTTGGACATAAGTCTTGTATGGAAGCTGAAATGTACACAACAAAGAAAGAGTACACAAAACTTGCATAGTCATATCCTTGAGACCTATATCAGCAACAGTGAGAAACAATATCGACAAAGCACCACTTGAGCTTCCTATGATAAACTTCATCATTCAATCTGTAGAGAAGCTGCAGCGTAGCTCACTGAAGAGTCATGCATGTTAAGACACTGGCTGGATTGGGCATAGCGGAGAAACTTTAGAGAAATCTTGTGTCCATTACTAGTAGTCTGTTGGAGAATGTGAACTGCCTGAAAATTCATAAGGAAAAATGTTTAAGACCTAAAAAGATGATGATTATGGAAGTTGAATTTTAAGTTACAAAAAAATTGTGTGAAAAATGGCAATCATGTACTACAAATGAGTCAAAATGTTTCAGTATTTCAAAATTTTATATTTGAGTAGAAATCAAGAATTTAAGTATTTATTTATTAATGTGTGCATGCGTGTATATGAAGAAAACACCTTTTGAGAACAACTGGAACTCTGAAAATGCAATTAATCCAAGTGCAATTTTTCAAGCCTATAAATAAATCTTTCAGACTTATGCAATAGTTATTTTTGTAATATTTGTTTCATGAAATGATCTGTATTACAACTGTCATTAAAAATATATCTGATATCATGTCCATAAACTTGAAATTCATGGTTTGTTTCAAACTGAATGAAGTGTGCAAAAGTCCAGTAGTATGAATTTGCTAGTAGGAAAATACCACATGTGAAAATAACAGTATGATACTAAGTTACAAAAAGTTTCTTTCTAAATTTGTCAGTATAAAAAACATTTTGTAGGTAAAATCACATGTAAATTCCTACTTTTGATATATGGTAAATTATTATTATTATTATTATTTAAAAAAAAAAATCAGCAATAGGCATTATGGAATTATCATTTATATGGCAAAGTAAATTCACATAAAAAATTAAACTTACATTTAAGAGTACACCAATCGGATGACGTCCACAAATTGTGTTTCCAAACTTTCTCAGGTATGAGGTAAATCCAGTTGGTGATAAAGACTCAATGATATTCATGCCCTAGACAAAAAACAAAACAAAACAATATTCCAAAAATCTGTTAGACACAACCAAGATATAAAATACTTCTGTTTCCCTCCCCTTAATTAAATATATTTTAATTTTTTTATATAAGATATTTGTGAAAAATGAATTAGTTATGGTATAGGATAACAATATTCCCAGATAGAAGAAAAGGTATCACACCCATAAAGGTTACACAAATCAAATGTGAAAACCTCTACAAGCAAAATTCTTCAGTTTAGGAAGAATCTAGAAAGTATGGCTTCACATATCTGTAGAGAGATTTATTTGTTGAATAATTAAATAGTAATGCTGCTTTTGGAAAGCTTACCTGTGACCTAAGTTTGTGAAAAGGGAACATTTTTTTCTGTCATTGCAATTTAGGCTAAGATAAATATTCACGTTTTCACTTTCAATTATAGTTTTCACAGATAAAAGCTGACCTTGAAACTTATCCTTGAATTTTTAAACCACAAAAATTTGTTTTCATTTTGTTTTTTTTACAAGAAAAATCTAACATCTTTAAATCATGACTTACCATTTCATCTAACTTCTGAATTGATTGATAAATTTCTCCCCAAGACTTGTCGTAATACTGGTAATGGAAACGAGCTCCTGTGATTGTCAAATAGATTTCACTGTAACTGCTATTATTTTAATATAGATGTTAGATTTGTGATCTTACAGTAATATGCCTTTTTTGCAACACATTCAATAATCTCTAGACAGGTTATAATTCATGAATATAAAATTATAGTAACCCATTATTATAGATCTAATGATATGCTATGATTTATTCATAGTCTGGTTATTACATTAAAAATTAACAAAATAAATTCCCAAATTTACTGATAAAAAAAAATCTTAAACCTTATCTCACTGTAACTAATAAATGTTTCCAAAACTAGCTAAACCAACAAAAAATAATTTAACGACATGAACCACTGATTAGTTTTTGCTTGCACTTACATGTATAACATTAATTATAGGAAATTGGTGATTTTAATTTTGTATGATAAGAAAATAAAAGTGGTTTGGTTTTTAAAGAAAGATTTGGGACTTAGCTTAACAACTAGTTTTTGTTTTGTTGTAATGGTATTAGCAACATGTGAATATTGAACAATATTCCATAACTTTGAGTTGAAAGTTAAAATCTTTGTATCAGAATTAGATTTTTTTAAAGAAATTACAGCAGCTAAGATATTAGTTTCAAGGTGACATTAGAAGACTACAAAATTCTCAAGGTGGTATGTATGCTTAACTGTAAATAAGCAACACTGTTTAAGAGTTATGAAAGTCTAATAATAAATCTGGACAGAACTATTGAGCATAATTTTATCTGGTGAAACAGTAAAGTATAATCTCTGAAACGTTTCAAATGCTTGTGTTTCAATGAAATATGAAAAAATAAAATCAACTGTCACAGAAAAGTAGTTCAAAATGTGACAATAAAAATAAACTCACCCCAGTGACAGAAGTCAGAAGAAATTACAAACAAGTTGTTGGGGTCTGTTAAAAATTTGCTGAAAATAGTTCCATAGAGAGCTTCTTTCTCTGTTGTAAGAGATCCCACAAGAACAGGCACTATGGTAACCTGACAGCTAGAACATTAAACATGAGTAACCAGTGTTTCTACTTACAACACTATCACTTTGCTTCTCTACTTCACAATTATATTATTTATGCAATCACATGTTAACATAAACAACTTAAAAGTTTTGTTTCTTAACAGTGTATTTAATATTTGCTTTCAAAAAACTATCAATATGTTACAGGCATGGGTCACACTGAATTGCTAACATCAATTTAAAAAACTTTCTTAGCACTTCTTGGAAATTTAAAACCAACATCCAAGACAATTGAATTCTAATATTTTATAAAATCACTATTTGTACAACATATGAATGTTGATTAAAAAAAAAAATTTATTGCACTCAACTCTGCAACATGCATGAAATTTAAACATACAGATATATTTTGCCATGAATAAGAAAGGCACACCTTTCAAACGTGCTCAGGTTAAAGGGTTATTATTTCATTTCTTTTACAAAAACGGACCCTTTTCAAGCCTTTGAAATTCCATTCTCAGTTTCAAGGATGTGGCTGCACCCCGTATAAAGGATGAGGTTTGTCTGTTTAAAGTTAAGCACAAAGGGCTATCTGTGCTGTGCCCAACATGAGTATTGAAACTCATGTTTGTAGCATTAAGAGTCCATACTTATACTGTTGTGCCACTGAGGGTTGTAAGATGAGGCAAAAGTTGGTTTCTCTAATTCATATTATACAGGTTATTCATATGACAATACTTTTCATGTTTATATTGTACCTTTTCTTCAGCTCATTAAGTTGAACACTCCATTCTTAATACAAAAAAAAGGAACTTAATCAAAATATGAAATGAGACTACTTATATTTTGAAGTAAACAACTTTCCAATTTTACCTGACCTTGTACATATGTAGTAGGCCTATTTTATGGAGCTATATGTTACATGAAAATAAAAGATAAAACATGTGAAATGACCAAATTACTAATTTTATTTCACTGCACCAAGCTGACACTAAACACAGAAGTGACAGATGTAATACTTTTAACTTCACAATATTATAAACACTTCTTGGTCTCTAGATCCTTAATAAAGTTCAAACATGTCAAATTGGTGTACCTTACAGGAAAATTTAAAATTACTTTGTTTTATGATTGCTTAAAAGCAATTTTAATTTGTACCAAATGGACTTCGCAAAACAAAACTCAGTATAAATAAAATACAAGTTCCCTTTACAAAATAATAAATATAAATAATCTGAAACATAAACTGTCATGTTTATATTGATCTTTTGATTAGAACATTAATAAATGTAAAAACTGAATTCAGTCCTAAACAATATTTTTCACTTCAATATGGTAACAGCTACAAGTTCTTTTATAAAAATCACTTTTCATTTACAACATGTGATCCAAGTCTTAAAATTCACTTGTGAAAACTTAAAGTAAATCAAGGTATTCTCATTTCAATGGGATAGTTTGTTATTATTTATTAAATAACTCTAAATCATTAGTCTATGAGACATTATCAGTGCTACTTATTTCTGTACAAGTGCCCATGTTATGTTGAACTAGACAACTTGCAGTTGAGTTTTATCAGCCTTTGAGATAAAATTAGAAGTTGGGTACATATGGAATGTAAGTACATAAGTGAATAAATAAAATATTTACACAAAAACTCAGGTACTCTAGAGAATACAGAAAAGAAAAACATGACTTAGAATTTAAAATGTTGTTATAATTAGCTACCATAAATATACTAAAGTACTTTTTCACTGTTAACAATGTTTTTCAGATTACTGAAAAAACAAACTATCAAAAAATGTATACTCTTCAAAAAAAAAAAAAAAAAAGAAACACAAAAGGGATATTTTGTTTATTTTAAAAAGAAATTTATGTAATAACGTTACAAGCTTAAGAGTATGTGATGTTACACATGTTAAGGCACTGATTGTCAGACCAAAATGATAATAAAAGTTGTGCACTTGGAAAACGGAGGAAAACATTGGATTTTTTGCCAAAATGCATTTGTGTCCAATAAATTTGTTTGAGAGATCTGCATGTTCTGCAAGTGCAACATGTGCAAAATCCCTATAAAAGTGATGGGTTCTTGGTTTCCATAGCTCAGTGTTAAGCCACTTACAAGCAATACAGTTATGCCAAGACTGACTGAAGCACAACAACAACAACACCATTGGTTGTTTTGGAAGTAGGCGAATCTCAATCAGATGTTGCCAGAGCTGTGAATGTCCACCCAAGCACCATCACAAGGCTATGGAATCATCACCAACAACATGGATAAACTCGTGACCGTCCACAATCTGGAAGACCTCGTGTGACCACGCCCACACAAGATCCCCACAATGATATCATAGAAACTCTTAAAATTCAGATGTCTGTAGGCTCAAACACCAAATTAAAATTTTTAAGCAACTATTAGTGCCTTTGCACATGCTATATGTAAACCTGCTTAAGAACAACCTCATTTACACATTCTTGCATTACTGTTTTGTAATATACTTATAAATATAATCAGTAAGTCACTAAATAACAAAATTTATTTTACAGACAACTTTTTCAAATAAATTAAAGCATCATTCATTCGTCTGATACAAATACCTTGAAAAGGTATGTGCACTTATGTACAAAGCAGTTGACTTACGACTACAAAAAGATAGTGAAAGTTAATGTCTCCACTGTAACAAATTATCACAAAAAAATAATGACACTTCAGAAAAACAAGAAAAAATACTGTAATTAAACTGATAATAAAAACTGTACAACTGGCAAATAACTAAAAACTTCATATGCAACACCATCTGTTTCTCACACCCAAACTAGGTTACCATTACATTTTTCCTATCATGTCATATTAATTTCCCTTACTATACATACACTATAGTGATTGTTTAAGCATCTAAGTATCAAGAGCTTCTTCACATAATAATATTGTTGATATACATGTTTAAGTGGTGGGACAGCAAACTTTGTTCAATGTTAATAAATAATATGGTAATTGGCAAACAGGATAATTTAAAACACTTTTTACTACCACAAATGACAAGTCATACTAATCTATGATCTTGCACAATTTGTTTATACTGTGTAAAACAACCTCAGATATTGTAAAAATATTTGTTATAAATTCAGAGGGCAAATATTAATGAAGACAATTACTATATACTCACATTTATAAAAAAGAAATTCAGGAGACAACTGTTAATTTAGGTACTAATTACCACATGTGAATTTTATAAATAGATAAGGAGACAACCATTAATATAGGCATGCAACTGCTGAATATAGCCATTTCAAAATTGGGGCAATCATAAATACAAAAAATTTACCAGGGTGAGTGATCAGTGAGAGAGCAGTGTCAGTTTATTTTGCCATAGGTAAAATATTCAGTCAATCAATTAACTAGTGTGCTAGTAATGATGAATACAGTCTCATTCATAAAAAAATTAGTTTGTTCAAAAATATTATTTATTGAACATTCAATACACAAATAAATCAAATTAAAATTGTAGAAATCTTTGATGTATGTTATTCAATATAACCTTTACTTGCAAATTAAAACACACAATCTATTTTAATACTGATGCATTTAAAGCTATAAAACCACTTAAGACCTTACTTTTCCATAATTTTGGCTATATAAGGAAGATGCATCTCAATGCTGTGTTCATCCTCATCGGTGAAAATGGACATTTCTTCAAAGTGACCTGTACTGTAGAGGTCTTCATAAACTGTAAGAGAACAGTTGATCAGCAGAGAGAGGTTAAAATAAAAAAAGTAATAAAACTAAAACTGATGTTTAGTATTTAAATTGATTTAATTATTTGAAATCTACATTTGTTTCAGTTAAATATGCATTTAGGAATTTATGTAACTTACTGTCATATGTGTATTGTGCAAATCCAACCTGTTTCTAAATTTGTAGAAGATTCTTGAGTGTAAGAACCAACAATACATGTTTTACATTGTTGCGCACTGAATCTTTGAGAATTTTGCTTAAAGATTATAAATCCACATGCTAACAGACAGTATACTGTAAGCCTCAGAAACTATAATTGTGATTAATGCTTATTAATAGGAACACTACAAAATTTGACCATAAAAGTTTGTAGATTTTAAATGTTATATACCATTTAACTTCAGATGTTGGTTTGTTTTGTTTTTTTAAATGAGGACATTAGATATCTTCTTAGGTAAACTTATTGATTGATTTAGTGTTTTATGGCACAAAGTAGCAAGGCTATCTGTACCAAACATCTGGTAAAAATGTAAAAATAAAGTAAATGTAGTAAAATACATAAATGGAAATGAAGGTAAAACAAAAAAGTATAAAACCAATAATGACACCTAGTCTACAATGTTGAGAGAGAAGGCTGAGTATAAGAAATTGTAAAGTATTTACTCTTGCAAAATGGTAATGATCATAACCTGCCAAGAAGACTAACAGGTAAGTTCAAGACCCACTGTCAGTCACCTGAAGTTTGTCTTTCCAGTCCTGGTGTCGAGTTATTTAATGTTCTGGCCATTGTTTAATGTCACATTGAATGAGAGAGAATAAAACTGTAAAAAAGGAACCACAATTAAAAAGGTGTAATGAATAAATATGCAACACTTAAATGAGATTAAAAAGATAAATGGCCATTAAAAAATTAAAAATGTTAAAGGTGGACAGAGTCACCACCACCAATAACTCCATTCAATGTTACAGATTGACCCTGGGAAAAAATATGTTTAAAATATTGCCGTTGGTAAGAACTGTAATGATGGCAAAAAGTAATACGTGGCTGATAGTGATTTGAGTGTCACACAAACTACACAATGGTGTAGTTCCAACTACAGATAAGTTCCAGATAAGAGAAAATGACGAGTTAAAAAACTGTGACCAATGCGTAGCCTTGTGAGAACAACTTCCTCCTTCTGAACTTTACGGAAGCTAGATGGCCAAAGTCCAATATAGGATTTTATTTGCAAAAGTTTGTTGTCGCATTGCTCACTCCAAGTAGACTGCCAGCTGGCACGGAGCCGAGCCTTAAAGACAACACCATAGTCCATGTACGAAATAGGCATAGGGGTGATGGTGCTGGAGCAGACAGATTTAGCTACCATGTCTGCAAGCTCGTTCCCACGAATACCAACATGGTCTAGTATCCAGAAAAACTGGATTGAAGTATCTGCTAATGAGAAATGGGCCAGTCAGTTTTTAATATCAGCAAGAATAGGATGCGGGCCAACATGTAGTGATTCCAAGGCAAGTATAGAACTAAGCGAATCAGTATAAATAGTGCAGTTGGAGTACTGATCAGCTGTAATATGATCCAGGGCAAGAGATATGGCATACAGTTCAGCAGTGAACACAGAAGCTGTAGAGGGGATTCTGCGCACAACTACTGAACCACAGCAAACCATAGCAGAGCCCACTGAATTACCTGATTTGGAACCATCTGTATAAATGGGAACTGAATGATTGTTTGAAAGATATTTATTGAATAAAAGATGGTACTTCCAATCTGGAGTATCTGCCTTTTTGGGTGACTGAAAGAAAATTCACATTTGGGGGCTGTAATAAGCCATGGTGGGATGAGCCAACCTGTGGAATTTGCAATGCTATTCAAAGACAGACCCAATTCATCAAATTGCACCCAGATGCAAAGGCCAAATGGAGCAATGACAGATCATCTGTTCTGAAAAAGTACTGCCCACCGAGAAAGGAAAACACATTCCCAGGAGGGATGCTTTGGTAAGGAACGAAGTTTCGAAGTATATTGTAAAGATAGTTGCAAACAGCGAAGGTGTAGAGAAGGTTCATGAGATTCAATGTATATGCTTTGAACTGCAGAGTCGAAGTCCTTGGTGATGAATGGGGTCCAGTATATTTAAGGCCGAGAGTCTGGCAGAGCCATAGACCATTGATCCATAGTTGAGTTTCGATCGAATAAGAGCACGATATACCTTTAACACTGAACAACAATCTGCCTCCCAACTGGTAGAAGAGAGGACATGGAGGATGTTCAGTGCTCTTGTGCATTTGACCCGAAGCTGCTTTAAGTGTGGTATAAAGGTCAGTTTACGATCAAAGATAAGCCCTAAGAACTTGGTCTGCAGGACCACTGGCAGCAAAACTTCACTGATATGAAGTTCAGGATCAGGGTGAATACCCCATCAACAGCAAAAGTGCATGCATACAGTTTCAGAGAGAAAGAGAAAATAAAGCCGTTTGCCAGAGTCCACTTCAGTACACGATTGAGGGCAGTTTGTAGTTGCCGCTCAATATATCTCATGTTTGACAACTGACATGAGATGTGAAAATCGTCAACATACAGCCCATTCGCAACAGTGAGAGGGAGCTGTTCAGTGATGGCTTTTATCTTTATACTGAAAAGTGTGACACTCAATACACAGCTTTGAGGGACTCCAAGTTCCTGTACAAAAGAACAGGAAAGTGTCAAACCCGCACGAACTTCGAATCTCCTGTCCATTAAAATTTTTTTGATAAACATGGGAAGATGGCCACGTAACACATGTATAGAGATCTTGCAAAACACCAAACCTCCATGTTGTGTCGTAAGCCTTCTCTATGTCAAAGAATATTGATACAAGGTGTTGGCAGTTGAGAAAGGCTTCTCTGATAGATGTTTCAAGACAAATTAGATGGTCTGTGGTGAAGTGTTGTTGACGGAACTCACACTTGGTGGGCGAGAGGAGGTTGTTTGATTCGAGGAACCAAACAAGACGAGCATTAACCATCCTTTCTAAGGTCTTACAGAGACAGCTCAAAGCAATTGGATGGTAGTTTGAAGGAATCTTCAGATCTTTTCCTGGCTTAGAGAAAGGTAAAATAATAGCCTGGTGCCAGGCACCAGGAAAAACATTCTCCTGCCAGATCCGATTGAAGACAATCAGAAGGACATTAAGAGAAGCAGGAGATAGATGGTGCAGCATGTCATAATGAATATCATCAAGTCCAACAGATGTACTGGCAGACTGATGAAGGGCCATTTTCAGTTCCACCAGAGTAAAGGGACAATTATAGTGAAAGAAACAGTCAGTTTGAAAGGAAAGAGGTGATCGCTCTGCCCAAGTCTTGATGACCAGGAAGGAAGGAAGAGGAACAAGCAAAAGCTTTCACCTAGAGTGTCAGTGATGCTCCGGACATCAGTCACCTCCTGACCATCAGAGAGTAAGATCAAGAGGGGGACAGAATTGTAGTGCCCATTAACCTTTTGAATCCTGTCCCATATAATCTTAAAACTAGAAGATTTGCTAATTGTGAACTTAATCAAAGATTTCTTCTGGCTATGATGACTTACCCTCATAGCATCTGTACGGGCCCGTTGGAAAGCAACACTGTTTGAAAGTGTGGGATATCTACGAAAAGTATCCGAGGCCCATTTTTGAGCCTTCCATGCTGAGTGGCAAGCAGGATTCCACCACAGACGAGGATACCGAGGAAAACGGGTCAAAGTTTTAGGAATACAATAAACAGCTGCATGTATAATACAGTCAGTTACCGCTGCTACACAGTCGTCTATTGATGGCTGATTTACGATGGCAGGATCAAGTTCTGTGAGAGCAGTGAAAGTGGACCAGCCTGCCTGATCCAGCTTCCACCAGGGCACGTGGGTAGGGTAGCATCAACCATGGCCAGTCTCTCTCAAAAGGATCAAAAAATGATCACTGCCTAGTGGATTACTGTCAACTCTCCATGAAAAATGGGAGAATAATGAAGGGGAGCAAACTGAGGGATCAATAGCAGTAAAGAACTGACTAGGTGCATGAAAGTAAGTGGAAGAACCAGTATTGAAAAGAAAAAGATTGTGATCAGAGAGCATCTGCTCTACAGATCGACCCCTCCCATCAATAACAGCGCTTCCCCAGAGGGGATGGTGTCCATTAAAATCCCCCAGGATTAGAAATGGAGATGGCAACTGTGCAATGAGAGCATCAAGGTCTGATTGATCATATGTCTCTCCAGGGGACAGGTACAGAAAACAAACAGTGATGGTATGACCCAAGGAAACATGGATGGCTACGGCCTCCAAGGGTGTATTGAGTGACAAAGACAGGGTGGGCACATGTTGATCAACCAAAAGTGCCACCCCTCCATGTACTCGACCATCACACAACCTGTCATTTCTGTACAGAGGAAACTGCTGAATGGAGACTGTATCAGCAGATTTGAGAAATGTTTCTTGTAAAGAAAGACAAACAGGATGGTAGGAAGCAATCAGCATTTTGATATCATCCAGATTTGAACGTAAACCTTGACAGTTCCATAGTATCAAGGTGGCCATTTTTAAGAACGAGTTGGTGAAGTGGCTGGAGAAACCTTTGGTTTACGACCACGTCTTTTTTCTTTACTGTCTTTAGTTAGAGGAGGTCTATCAACCTCCATGGATCCTGCCCTGGGTCGAGTGGGCAGGTGTTTGTTATTGGAAGGGGAATCCAGTGACTGAGGATGCAAATAAATAATTGTTTTGTCTCTTGTGGTAGGAGAAAAAGATGTATCAGAAAAAATGCCTGTATTTGAAACTGAAGGACGTGGATCTTGAGGTTTGTTGGAAGGTATGGGAAGAACAGAGATGGGTGTGGAAGTCAATTCAACCTTTTTAACCACGGAGGTCAAAAGTCTTTTCATTTGTTTTGAAAACGATTCTCTTGGAGGCACAGAAAGATCTGTCTGCACTCCCACTGTAGTTGTGGAAAGAAGTGCAGCAGCATATGTCCGAGATGGAGTTGTGGACAGCAATTTCAGAGCCTCAGGATAATTAATGTGTATTATTTTCAAATGCTGCACCTCTTTTTCCTCCAACCATTTTGGGCAAGAATAAAAGTAAGAGGGGTGAGAATCATTGCAGTTTACGCAATGTGGGTTTGTGTCACAGTCATAGGCATCGTGGTCCTTGCCTCCACAACGAGCACGTCAGGGAACCACGACAAGGTCTTTGAGATGCCGAATGTCTGACATTGGAAACATCGAAGAGGGTTTGGAATGTATGGCCAAACCCTGCAAATGAGATAACCTGCCTTGATGGTGGCAGGTGCACGTGGTGAAGTAAATGTTAAAACGAGGGTATTTGTTGGCAGTGTAACTCCATCTTTGAAAGTGGAGATGCACCTCATTGCAGAAACTCCTTGAGTGGAGAGACCAGCGAGAATCTGACTTGGGAACATTCTTCAAATCCCTTTCAACAATAACTCCTCGTAAAGAATTCCAAGTAGTATGAGGTGTAACCTCAATAGGTATATCCCCAATTGCCTTTGAATTCAAGAGGAGTTCACTGTGTTGGGATGTGGATGTTTCAACCAATATGTCATCAGATCGAAGATTCTTCACTGACTTTGGAGAGCCAGCAAGTCCTTCTAGTCCCTTCTGAATAAAAAAAAAAAAAAAAGGGGACATTTGCCATAAAGGTTTTCCCGAAAGAAAATGAGGTACGTGTGTTACTGATGTTGAAGATTGCTGTTTAGTCTTCAAGACGTGGTCGCTTACCCATTGACTGTTTTTTCATAATTTTATTTAAATTTTTTGGAGGATCCATAGGAAAAAGGAAAAATTTCAGTACCCACTGACCCCTACAAGGGGATGCACTACAAAGTCATGCAAGGACAATGCAGCAATGCCAGGGTTTCGTGAACACTATACCCAAACATCAGCATCAGGAACAATGTCCACAACACCCGTTGAGAACTTCCAACACTGGTACTTGGTTGACTCTAGCCCAAGTGAACCAGCTGATTGACCCAAGGGAGGCCCACCCAAAGGCCGCCCGTCTACAGGAATTCGAGGCCAAAGTGGTGTGTTAGGGTTGGACCCCTCAACCGCCAAGATCCTCTCCTTCCCTTCACAATTCGCCACACATGGCAAACACATGGGTGAATGTTTAGATCCCAGAGAAGGTAACCAGACAGAACAGAACCTTCCCCGAGAGGTCCCCTCACCACGTACAGGAATCCACACCAAGGGGTCTTTGGTAAAAATTGAGCTTAAGCCATGTGAGGCCAACCAAGATTAGAGCTAGCTAGCCTTCCCATCAAGAGATGGGTAACAATATCAACTCAGAAATAATTCACTCATCATGGACCACTGCTGAAGTTAAGTTCCAGACCAGATAGAAGACTGAATATGGTTTGAAAGTTTGTAAAATTGTTGGTTATTACAAGTGATGATTTATATACATTGTAAATTGTGCTGTTTGTATATTAAAAAAAATACTTGTGTTCAGAGAGAAAACTGTATATCAATCTTGTTGGCAAATATAAATTTAATGTCAAAATTTAATTGCATTAAAATATCCGACTATTGAAAATTGTAATATGTAAAGTTTGTAACATAAATTGGAGGCTCATGTCCATGATCTGAATCAGATAATTTGTTCTGAATCTTAATCTATATTTATCAGAGCTAACAAGAATTGTGTCTTATCAGAAAAGGTTTACTTGAACTACCCTCTTTTGAACAACCAACAAAAGGTTGTGAAAGTGATTGCTTAAAATAACAAATCTTAAAATTAGAGGTTAAAATAATCAATGTGAAACAATGAACCAAGAAGTTTACTTTTAAAATATTAATCAATGTTAATTTGTTGTTTGAATTACTATTACAGGAAAACTCCAGGGTCTCCACCTAGCCAACCAAAGTTGAGTGATAAGTTAAAAATGCAGCAAAAACATGAACAAACAAAGCTTTAGAAAGCCTGTATCAAAGCCCAGAAAGAGCAAGTACATACCGAAGACGAACAAGAGAAATAAAAAGTCTCGAGGCTAAACAAGCTTGTATTGAAGCTGAAAAGGAAATCAGGCTGAAAGAAATGGAAATTAGATTCAAGTCTGACTGACCAAAGCAAAATGACAAATTTGAATGCAATTGATATATTAAATTACCAACTTCTAATGGAAATGAAGTTAAATACTTCAACATTTTCAGAAAATTGCTCAAACCATGAAATGGTCCACTAAAAATGGTCATTAACAATATTATTATTATTATTAATATTATTATTATTATTATGAGTGTATTTTAACTGATAAGCCACAAGAAGTGTATGCTGCTCTTTCTCTTGAAGTCCATGTGAATTGTGATAAGGTTAAAGCAGCTATATTTAAAGCATACAAGTTAGTACAAGAGGCTTATCACCAAAAGTTGTGAGGATGTTGCAAGCAAGAAAATCAAATTTATGTTGAATTTGTCCAATAAAAAAAGGTTATTTTAATCAGTGGTGTAATTCTATGCATATTATACATTGACAGCAGTTTCAACAAATAAGGACAATTATGTCCAATTGAAGAATTTAGATGATGTACACATAATGACCTCAAAACTTGGATGAAAAGGAAGTTAAATCACTACAGAAAGCAAATGCTCTTTCTGATAATTAAATTTTAACACACAAAATCACTTTTCCTAAAAAGAAATTCTCACAATTTTAACAAAAATCTTTATTTGCTCTCACTCTAATAAAATTCAGGATTCTTTTTAAAAAAAAAAAAAAATCCAACTTCTTTAGTTCAAAATCATACTACTTAAAAACAATAATGACATGCCTACTATTTTTGTAAAAAACACTGGGTCATGTACTTCCAATTGGAGTTTGAAAATAAAAGAAAAAAGAGGCAATGCTCATGCATTTGTGTCCACTACTCAGTTACTCAGAGAATTAGCATTACTTCATAATAGGTATCCTGACTGAATCTCCAGTTACTTAGCAAACCTATTTAACTGTTCAAAAGATCAAGTCAGTTTTACCATAATATACCAAAATATGCTTTTTTACAAACAATGTCTCTTTAATTTGTCTTTCCAGAAACCATTATGCTATCTTATTTATGAACTGCATGATAAACTATACAATAACATTTAATAAATAAAAATACGAGTCAATAGAATATTTTTCTGTTACTTACCATATTAACTGAATAAAATTAACCTTAATTAATGTCTTGCTATAAATGAATATTTCTGTAATTTTCAGAAATGGAAAGAAAATCTAAAGAAACTATTAAACTACTCAGATCTGTGGTTCATTATTAAGTGTTCGAATGTTTTTTAATTAGATTCCTTTATTCACTCTTACGGGAGCCCCAATACTCAGTAACTTCAGAAATCACTTTATTTACATGTTGGCTACAAACATTTTCATAACCAAGCCTCATCAGTAATTGTTAAAATCACATGCTGTGATATTATATAAGGGTGGCAACTAGTGCTGGAGAGTAGCTCTCTAACAGTAATAATTCTACAGTAGCAAGCTACATTTTTTAAGTAGCTTTACCACAATATGTTTTGGTAATGATAGGTTTTTACACTGACAAACTGCTTATTTCAGCCCAAAGTAGCAACCTTTAAGCGGTTCCAGTCATTGGTGGAATAAATACTTATATTGCTGGATAAAAAAACATAAACTTATAATATTCCCACAATGAAAACATATTTCCAATAGACACTTGCATCTCCTCATATGAATAGGTATTGTAGTTTAGTGTTGCCATCTATATTCACATATGCTACAAACTTTTTATTTCTTCTCCATTGGAATTGACTGATTCAAATGCAGTTCATCATGCATAAACCCTCCACCAGTAAGGGTGCTACATACTCTCATAAGACACGACTCCCTCTATTACACCAAACTATCAATTTAAATTTTGGCAAGAGACAGAAGCACCAGTTATCAGTGAGAAAGAAGGGTGAGGGGAGATAAGTACCCATTAGAAATAAATTTCTGTATGAAAATAACTTCTTATAAGGTACATTATGTCCTTACATAAATAATTATAATCCCACAATGTATAGGTGGAGGGACCAGTGGGCAGGAAAGAAAGAAGTATCCTTTGAAAGCATCCAAGGGATACTCCCTACAAAAGTAGTTAGATTCTAAGCTCTGATGTGGAGAACTGCACCACTACTGAACCAGATATGCTCTCTACTCAACATAGAAATATGTTGCACACATGGATAGAGAATGGAGGAGTACATTTAAGTGGGAGAGCACTGAGTTTAGATGATGATCCAAAATATATAGTATTTCTGCAGCTTTTTTCCTAAAATCATAAGAGTAAAATTAAAAGGATATGTACAAAGTGTAAAGTGACTAGGGCATGATGTCACTAGGAATCAACATCCACATGGGGTTAGAATCAAAATCATATTATTGGGAAGCCAATTACAATTCAAAACCCAGCCATCAGGTACTGACATCCAAGTCAGGATCATACCACTGGCAACTTGACAAAATTTAAAACCTAGCCCTCTGGTGGTGGTATATAAAGAATCATGCTATCTTCATCTTGCATTAATACCAGAGTAAATCAAAAATATCCAAACCCATGAAGAGTATATTTGTCAATATAAGAAATGGACAGATCAATCCTGGAACTGAAACCCAGAGAAAAAAATGCATACATAATGTAAACAATTCCTTTCAAAAGTGAAAATGACCAGAACTGGCCCAAACACAGTGACATCCTCAGAACAATAAGCACTGAAATATAGAGGAAGAGGAAAACTGATAACCATGCACTTCCACCATGACACACAACATGGATGGAGTATACCTGACAGAGGAAAGTAACCTGTATTACATGCACAAGGACTTGTAATGCATGGTTCAACTCTAAATCCAAAATCCAGCCACTGGGAACAAACACCCACATGAGGATAAAATGAGGGATTCCAAATGAAAGGGTGAACTGTAATTTTTATAGCTCATTGCTATTTATGTTTCCCAATGGAGAATATCATGTCATTAGAACATCACCATCCTACTCTTAAATAAATGGTTGTATAATAATTTCTACATTTTGTTTCTATCTGTATTTCATTAAATCATTCAGAAGGATGCCTCCATGGTCCATCATCCCAGAAGCTTGGAACTTAAAATTGGTAAGAACTCTCAAACTCCACTAGAAGAAAGGGAGAAATGGTGGATAGACAACAAACAACTTGGAAGAAAAGCCTGGCAAAAGATAATGAACATGTGCAATGATCTGTTGAAACAGTCTTTTACTGTCTCAGACAAATGCCGACTGGTAGCAGGATCCCAATTAATGTGGAAAGAAAGGATGTCCAAGCCAGAGGTGAGGAAAGAAATAGAATAATTTCCTTTGATAAAATCCAAACACTTTATGGATCTATGGTGAAAGATTATTTAGCCAAGCAATTGCTGGACTGAAACCTACTGGTTAGTTTCTGGTACTATTGGCAAAATAGTCATCTATGTTGAGTAAAACAGGAGAAGAATTTAATAGGGGTTTGTTGTGGCTCCAACTGTGTCAAATACTCAACCAAAGAGGAAGAGGTATTATGTTGATGCACAGATTACACAATTCCAAAGTTTCATATACATGATTGAAAATATATTGCCAAAGCAAACAGGGTCATACATAAATCTCTAAAAGAAAGAGGTAGCAAACCAAGGTTTAAAATTAAAAAGGTCTAATTAAAAAAGGTTGAATCATGACCCAAAATAACCCAACAACAGTAAAACCATGTTTGTAAGGTAAGAGGCAAAGACAACAAAAAAGCCTATTGGAGGTAATAAAGAATCACAGAAAAACGAGTAGGATAAAACAACCACGTATATGGAAAATGATGTTAAAAACTATTTCATTAGGTTTAGCCGATTCTATAGGAGGGTTAGGGAAAGACATGGCAAAATCCAATGGTGTACAATGATTATCAAATCTTCAAGTTTAAGAGAAGGAAGTTGACCCAAATAATGAAAAATTCTCACAGTGGATAATAGAGAAATCCAAAGGGTCTCCCTCACCGGCCGTTTTGAAAATACTGCTAGTAATATAACACCCAAAGTGGAAATGTGAACATCAGAGTTCACTGTAAAAATACAAAAAAGTTTGATTTAAAATATGTAAATGCAAGTAAAAAAAAGACTGGAAAATAAACTTACATTAAAAGATTTCTTAGATGTAAAGAAAAAAGTAATGAAAAAAATCCAACTTCAGAAATTAAACCATCAAAATCATGAAAAGGATTCACATGAACAGCACCAAAATAAAAAACCCATATAAAACAAAAACTACCAAATGAGAAGTAATAATTTGGTAGGACTGAATGTATGGAGGCACATGGATTATGATAGTATGTTGTACTATTATTGGTGGAAGGTTGACACTTTGTAACATGCATGAGAGAGTAGTAGTAGCAACAGAAACATAAGTGAATTGTTTCACTGATATTCTTAATGCTGACCATGTATCTGCTGCATAGAACTCACTTTCCAAAGAAGATATTTACTACCCTTTCAAGAAACAATAGGCACAGCTCTCAGAATATATTCTGTGATGGTATCCATTGTGTATTGTCAGATTGAGGGGGGAAAATAAAATAAAATTGCAATATGGCAGAAAGCATAATGAAGACTCAAAAACACACTGGATACAAACGAAAACTGATGAAACTCAGCAGCTGGTATTTCTTTTTTTATTCTATTTTATATAAATACGCAGGCATGCGTAACAAAGGTGAAAGTAGCAAGCTACTTTGTCAAACTAGTTTCAAATATAACTAGCTACTTCTCAAACTATCACCAAGTATACCTAGAAAATGTTTTAATATATTTCTTCAAGGATTAATGGCAGTGAATGGACTTAGTAATAAAAGAACAAGCCTTTCCTTGTTGAGATTAAACTCTTGCTGTCAGCAAAACATATTACTCAAGTTTCCATATGTATCACTTACCCATAATACTCCATTTTTCCACCTTCTACATGACTTAGTTTCCTAGAGTCAGCAGATCTTATAAAAGCTGCTTTCATGGAAAATGTTAGATTTGTTCGAAAATTCCAGCCACTATGAAGATTTGTTTGTAGGAAGGAAGGTATTTCAGAGGTCAGTTCCTGTTTTAAATTGATTTTAATTCTGAAAGTTTAATATTCAAATTAGGTAGGCTTACCTCTGAAATACTGAAAACCAAAATACTCGCATTATAAGAGGTAGAAATCAATGAACCACAATTACAGGGCAGGAAAATAAATTATACTATAATAAAATAGTAGCTAACCATGATCAGAATAGAATCCAAAATGACAAATAAATTTTTAGAACTACAATCCAGGAATAATGAGCAGATGAACTGGCCTTATACCAAAAAAAGCATTCATCTCAGCAGGATATCTCTTTCCTTTGGATGTTCTGGTTGATAGTAGCAAAAAGACTGGTTTTATTAGTGGTAATATTGTGCAGCACTGGTTGGGTGAGAGTATAATGCAGGTGGTGACAAACAGATAGGAGAAATACTATGTCCTGCTTCTGTAGTAGGAGATTCTCAGAGGAGCAGCATAGATACTTGTAATAAAAACATGTTCTAAAGAGGAAAATCCTACTCTTCATCCATGTCTAAGATGGTTAGAGAATCACAACACAACCAAATTAGTGGGCACCCAAACAGAATGAGAAGGACTCAAGTAGGTCCCAAGGATGAGCTATAGTATAAGAATAGTGAATTGGGGACATTAAGACAAAAGAAAACATGTATGAACACCACCCTCCAAGGCAAAAATGTGTATGTGTGACTGGAAAAAACACTTCCTGAAGTATCATCAGCTAATAGATAATAACTTTAGTTTACTTTCAAAGGTAATACACACTTATGGAGCTTTAAGTACAGAGATTTGGCTCACGCCCAAGGGAAAGGTCACTTTTCCAGGATCTTTCACTTCTTCAAATCCCACCTAACTATTTTTAACAGTAAAGATAAAATAGTAAAGAGAAAGTGGGCCCAGCAACAATGTTTACTCAGGGCCTGTGCTGGCTTTTAATACTTCTTGGGGAGGGGGTATGTTCATATGTCAAGGACTAATAGATATATCATATGTATATCATATTTTATTTTTCATAATATTATGATACATTACATTATATATATTTAAAAAAGTTATAATTTTCTTTATAGAACAGATTAAATTGAAAGAAAGGATAACATAACAGCCTATTCAAACTTGAGATGAAATACAATTAAATGTAATTTTTGAGAAAGGGGAAAAATGCAGCTACAAAACAAAATCCAACACTTAGGGCACAAATAATAAGGTTAGTCATTATATAATATGCCATAATTTTTTGAGGTAACAGCTGAAGTACTTGCAGTGGGAGTACACTGTCTATCCAGATTAAACTCAACTTCAGCCTTACATTTTTAGAAAAGATAAGAAAAATGGGTGCTATAGCCCACAACATCTCACATCTTCACAACCTTTCTCTGTCTGCAGTCAGATATGAATAGATGATTGCTGACAAGAAAGAAAAAAATTAAATAAAAAACAAATAATGAGAAAACAAGACACCAATAAGGAAGACAGCAAAATTGTTAAGTTAGCATTCCAATCCCCTACATGATGTTTGGACATAAATACCTAAATAAGGTAATGTTACACATCTTCCAGTAACTCAAAAAAATCAAGGAACATTACATCATGACCCATCATATGATTTGTGCCCCAGTGTTCAAAATTTGTTTTGTGGTTGTGTTTTTCCTCTTTCCAAAAAAAAAATTACATTGTATATATTATGCCAGGGAAACACTACTCACTCATTAGTTATTTTTATAATTAGTTATTCTTTTCCAGAAAAATTTCTCACAGTCAACAACTTACCCTGTGAATCAATAGTAAGGTCATAGAGAGGGGTTCTGTACACCTTAGCTGGTGAAAGAGCACAACCGCCAATCCGTACATGATGAGATGGGCCTAATATGAACACGCGTTTTCTGAAATCACACAAAAGTTATCATCAGAGCCTCTAGAGGTATTGAATCATTAACTCCTACATCTGAATACTCTGTGCTAAATAAAGTAGAACTGTAGAGTGCATCACAATTCTACTTTTACATGTATATAAACTGCCAGATAATTGGTAACATGTTTGTACAAATTTATTAAAAAACAAAAATTAAGAACATTTGATTGGACTTGCTAGAAATATTTTTAACATGTCAGTTGATACAAAGTCTACTTCATTAATTTGGGCCACAAGTAAAATAGAAAACATAACTTACACAACAGAAGGATCAACTTGTCTATATGCAAAGGCAGCACATGCTCCACAGTACTGGTAGCCAGCATGTCTGAAACAATATTTTTCAATAGTTAATATTTTGTATCCTTAATGTATATGTACATTAATTCAGTAAAACATCCTTCACTCATCTTAAATTGAGACATTAAAACAGTAAAAAATCCTATAATGGTGCCCCACAATACCCACCAGTTGTAATGGAAAATATACACATCAGTTAGGGAAATTTTTGTGTGGTTTCAAATCCTAAAGAAAATGCAGAACCAATCAGATTGCCATGCATGTCAGATTCAAACTATCAACAATTTGTAATGTAATGAATTAAGACAATACAACTACATACCCTCCACATATTAGATTATAGACCTCTATAAATAACATATAGATTGATAAGACATTGCTAGGAAATGCTCTCAGACAATCAGAAAACATTATGTACATTACACACATACATAAATAACTGTCAACAACATACATCATAAGCCAGCTTACTTTTTCTTCAACCATTTATTTACATCTACATGCCTCACTATAAATGACAATTTACCAAACTAAGTTTGCTCTATGATTTTTTTAAATATTACGTTTGGCCATGTTGTCCCACCATTTGTTTTAAGAGTCAATGTTAATTCAACATTTTGCATGTACATACGTGGAATACTTTTGCACTGTTACCTAGCAACAAGTGAGGTTTAACTGTCCCACTTCAGTATGAGCTGTAGGTTGTTTTTATTCACTTGGTAGTTTCAAATATGTTATGCAATATGTATTTTATGTAAATAAGTATCCCAATTCTTGCCAACTATAAAATTCAAAGGAAAAGCAAGGGATATCATCCATTCTTTAGTTGAAAATAAAAGCAGTAAAATACACCTAATGAAACATGCATTATCCAATCCTCTTTGATTACTTGTTGGATGTTTCTTCATAAATATAAATCACACAAAACCAAAAGAATCGATGAATGAAACACACTACCATACAGTATAGATGTATATTTATAGTCAGTACTTCTCAATAAAACAGTTATCCTTTTATAAATGGTTCTCTATCATTAATATTTCATAAAGTATTTTGGATCATTTTTATAAGTTAAAAAAAATATTAAATTATTTAATGAAATCACTGATCATACATATGACACACACACACACACACATTACTAAACATATTCACATTTTAATTAGACTATGAAAACAGTCATAGCAACACCCCAGCATTACAAGAGGAGACTATATGACCAGTAATTTGAACAAAAAACTCCTACCTTAAAAATTATCCACAAATAAGATCCTGCAAGGAGCATACCTACTTAGCTTATACTCACATCTAGCTATAATCTCATGTGAAATGGTAGAGAGACAAAATTTTACCTGGACATCAGAAGAGCACCCATGAAGTGTAATACCCTATTTCTTGTAACAATATACATACATTGTGGGAGACTGCTTGTATTTTCTGCATGTCCTAGCAATACCTTTTTCTATGCAAGGAGTGTACCCTATTACAGATGAGATGCATAGTTCAAAACATGTATCAGATTTACCAAAGTGTTATATGTACAGTGTGACTAGAGTATGTCAGACTGTACTTGGTGGGTCAACTCAAGTCTAAAACCAGGTTGCATAGGGAATTTGGCTTCTGGTCCATAATGGGAAGAGAGTCTTTACTATCTTCAACTCAAGCCCAATGAGGAAGAGTAGGAAATTAACATCCACCCTACAAATGAGTGATGACTTATACTGGCTGATCCTGTCCCAATTCAGACCACCTAGGAAACTTGACTCAGGTAACAGCAGGATGAGCAAAGCCAGCCAAATAGGCAGAACATCACAGCTCTCCTCTTTATTGAATGAAACTGTTCACATTCAGAAGGCATCTTCCATGGCCTATCAAAGCAAATAGGAACTGGCGAGTGGCAAGAACTTTCAAACACAGCAAGAAGAAAATTGAAGTGGAGTTGAAAGTGTGATAGTGAATCAGGGGAGTACATGAAAATAACACAAAAACACTGTTTTAAAGGAAGACAAGCACTAGATATCAAACCAGGCATGGAGGATGGGTTGAGATCTCCTGCTTACTTTACTCATGCATGACTGGGTGTGGTTTGCATCAGGCCTTGTTTAATAAAACAAGTGCTTCAAGGATCTCTAGTAGACTTTAGGAATGCTCCATCTCCTGGATGAGTGCTATGTCAGGCCAAAATAGCTCTAGAATATTTAAATCTGAGTTAAGTATACCCTGGTAAGCAACAGTTACACTGAATGTAATCCTGTAAGGGACTAGAAAACTTTGTAAAAAGAGGGTTAGATTAAAAGAAAAAGAATAATACTTGTACAGTTAGAGATAATATAATGTACAAAGAAAAGTGACCAGATACAGTCTATAGCCCAATGAGGAAGAAAGTCATATGATGCAGATAGTGTGCAATAATGTAGTGAGAAGTCATTTACATACTGGCCTGAGCAATCTCCAATGGAAGACAGAAGCAATCAGCCAATGAATGAATTAGGTGACAAAAATAATGTGAGGACACCTGGTAATGCATCTCTATCCAATAAAAAACAGAATAAATGTATATGCTATCAAACCCACCAAGTGAGAGTAACAGGAAAAATAAGACCAAATGGATGAGGAATTCCACAGTATGAAGAGGCAGAATGATGAACCACAAAGGGAAAAAGTGCATGACAAATAAACAGATTGCATAAACAAGACAGAGGTTTCAGATAAAAAAAAAATACAAGAGCAGTGGAGTAGAATGCAAGATAAATCAATGGTGTGCACATCAGACCTTCAATCACTACAGAAGAGAAGGAAGTGAAAACAAGTTAAGAGAAATGGTATAGAAATAGGAAGCCAAAGCTCCAAAGAGAAGTAAAACAAGGACATGGATAAAATTATTAAGAACCAAGTTAGGTAGGCTAGAAGGTGATTGAAGTGAAAAGAATGAAAGAGCATAGCAAGAGTTGAAAATGTAATAGAAACAGAAAAATAGCAACAGAAATGTCCAGTAAGCAAATGGGAAATAATAAAATAAGAATATGGAAATGATTGACACAGAGACCAGCATTAATAATTATGCTTCTGTTGATAAACATCTTAGGAGAACAAGCAAACAGAAGTACACAGGAAGACTACATATGAACAGGCCAGAAAAATCCCATGTGGAAATCTGGAATAATGACACAACTAGATGAAAGTGAGAAATACATGGCTGAAAAACAACAACAAAAACAAAAAAGACAAGGAAGTTGGAAGGCTCAACAGAAGAAATCAAGATTAAGCCAGCTAATAGGACACTACCAGAAGAACATGACAAGGAGTGTTCTGAATGTGGGAAAGGACAAATAAGATGAATAAAAGAAGGGATCAGACCAGTCCCAACAGAATACATTCACTACCAGTATCAACAAGTGTATAACAGGAGACCAGAATAAGTGAAGTTTGGCAATGACAAACAAAGATATCAATGTATGGAGAGCACAAGTGAAAGCAAAGCCAAATAAAACAGGGATTGAGGTACCAGTATGTGAAAAATAACTAGCTGGGTATCAAAAGATGATCTGTATAACAAGGTTCTGAGCACCCAGAATATGACAGACCACAAGATAGACTTGTAAAGAATGAGTCCAAAAGGGGGAAGTAGAGGATTCAGACAGAGTGAGACTGAGTGTTTCCCAAGGAACTGATGCAAGATACCACAGCTGAACTGTCCAAATGGTTCATCAGTAAATACTCACATGCAGCTATATGTCAAACTCCTTCTGATGAAGGTCTGTCCCATACTCATTTGGATGGAACAACTCAGCAATAACACATGGGAACATGCAAAATTAGGTGGAAGTCTGAAGGCTAGTGATGAGTGAAACAGTATTTATTGTACTGAAATTAACAACCTATTTCAAACTTATTGATCAATTTTAAGTTAAACTCAAATGTTACATAATACTTTATGTACTAGTGCAACTGTAACTGCCAAGTAATTTACCCATGAGCTTACAATAGGAATATTTCTTTCATAATAAAACAAAATCTTTCCATTATTATACTTACGGAGCAATGATTGCTCTAGCTGGAGAGTGAGAGGCTGATCCCACAGCACCCAGCCAGTTGTCTAGTTGATACCTTAATTCTCGAGCTAAAGGTACATGAAATAGTATTTTAAAAACATATAAAAAAAATATATATATATATTCTGTTACAAACATTCACAGATTTATAGCTCTGCCAATTTCTATCCAAAATTACAAAATATGCATGCATTAAAAGCAATAAATATAATTCACTTTCATATACATTAATAACTTAAGTTTTTGAGATAAAACTTCAAAATGTTATTTTCACATTAAAATTTACATTTAAGTTCAGCTTTTCCTTAATTTCAATCATCTTACTCAATTTTTTTCTTTAATTTCTGTCTCACATATATTCTAATTTAGGGGATTCTCAACTACTTATGATATTCTTCCATTCAAACTTTTACACATTTTCATGTGTTTAGAGAAAGCCTGACCCGACAATCATAACGCTACAGATATAAAAACTAAATGTAAGAAAAGTGGAAAGAGTATGGACACAAATAACAATTTACCTGAAATCCAGTTTAAATTTATAAA
Organism: Carcinoscorpius rotundicauda; assembly: GCA_011833715.1. Taxonomy (NCBI): domain Eukaryota; kingdom Metazoa; phylum Arthropoda; class Merostomata; order Xiphosura; family Limulidae; genus Carcinoscorpius; species Carcinoscorpius rotundicauda. The sequence goes on along the minus strand of CM022405.1, from coordinate 22,509,730 downwards.
CATTAAATTCAAAACTGATAAGTTCAAGCTTTCTATATATTTAATTAAATCATACAGACTTATGAGAAGAGGGATCTGTAAGAAGAGCAGGTAGAATAGTAATTAAAATAATGGCCATAATGCTAACTACTGTTGAGAAGTGGCCAAGAGATGTTACAGACACCTTAATAATACCACACATTAAGATTAACAACACATGGAACAGAGTGAATTTTTTTTATATGCAAAAAGGGCTCTTGGGTTGAGAAAATATTTCAAATAGAAGAGCGAACAATGTTTCGACCTTCTTCGGTCATCGTCAGGTTCACAAAGAAAGAGGTAACTGACCGGAATCTGACACACGTTTGGAAGGGGTTGTGTAACTGAGTGTCGTAATGTAGAGGGCAGGGTTAGATGTTTGAATATATAATTTTATCTATAATATTAAAGGTATAATGGCATTTCTTTATATTGGTTTATTTTGGGTTTAAGTTGTTGTATAAGTAAGGCTTCTTTAATTTTTCGTTTGTTTATGTTTGTTTCTTCATTTAGTATTTGAGTGTTTTCTATGGTTATGTTGTGTTTATTTGACTTTCAGTGTTCGAAAACGTGTGAAGGTGACTTTTTATGTTCTTTGAATCTGGTTTCCATTTTTCTACTTGTTTCTCCAATATAGAAGTCGTGGCAGTTATCACATTGTATTTTATAAATAATGTTGGTGTGGTGTTTGTCAGTGTAGTTTTTACATAGTATAGACCTCAGTTTTGTGCCTGGTTTTTGAATAAATTTAGTATTAACTGGAATGTCATATTTTGTTACTAGTTTTTGCCAAATGTTGGTTATTTGTTTGCTTATGTCAGGAATATATGGTATACAGCAGTATATGGTTTCATGATTTTTTGAGATATATTTACCTTTGTTGGTTGATTTTGCTTTGTCTAGGTGTCTGCGTATAATGTTTTCTATGGTTTGTGGAGGAAACTTATTGATGTTGATGAAGTATTGTTTTATTTTGTCTAATTCATCGTTAATTTTATCTGGTGAGCATAGTTTTATGGCTGTGTTTATCTGGTTTCTTAGTATGTTGAGTTTTTGTTTTGTTTCATGTGCTGAGTCCCAAGGAATGTATAGTCCAGTATGGGTGATTTTTCAGTGGATTTCGGTTTTGAATTGGGTTGGTTCTTATAATTTTGAGGTTAAGAAATGATATTTGATTGCTTTCTTCCTGTTCACATGTGAGGTTAATGTTGGGATGTATAGAGTTAATGTGATTGAAAAAATTTAGTATGTGTTTTGTAGATTTGAATCCCGCAACCGTGTCATCTACATATCTGTACCAGTATAGTGGTGGATGTAATGCTGTATTAATTGAGTGAGTTTTTCTTATGGCAAAGCCACATTGGGCTATCTGCTGTGTCCACAGAGGGGAAGCAAACCTCTGATTTGAGTTGAAATCTGTAGACTTACCACTGTACTACTGGGGGGAGGATAGAACATAGGAGGTACAACTCATTACATTCTTTGACAAACCCATCAAGCAATTTTGTAGCAAGATGAGTCAATACAATGATTTTCAAACAGAAAAAAACAACAAAAAACAGCAAAACATTACTTTGAGTAGTGCAAGTGATGTAAAACCTAAAGAGGTTCATAATGTAAATATGAACATTGAGATTACAAAAGGAAACTAGAGAATATGCAAGATCTTCCTATCTTCAAGTCTTGGGAATCAGCACAGTTTATATATAAAGAAATGCATGGTACATCACTTATAGAACATACAAAGCAATAATGGTATGCAGTCAGCTTTTTATCAAAAACATACCTATAACAAATACCAAAAAAATGAGTGACAGAATTGAAGAACTAGGATAAAAAATTAACTGTTCATAAAATGTAAATATTAAATATCAAAAATAGCCATAATCTAAAAAGATAGGTAAGAATACAAACTTCAGGCCTGCTGAACTAAAAAAAGAAAATCAAAGTAAGATACAGGAGAAAAAAAATTTTATTCATTACTTAGTGAGTAAGGAAAGAAGTTAGATTAAAGATAGGAAGTTTGTTGTAAAAAGTGGCAAACACTGATGAAAGGTGAGCCAAACTGAATAAACCTAACAAAAAAATCTGAGGGAGAAGAAATCACTTCATGGTAAAATACCCATCTAAGAGAGGTGATACACCATAAAATTCAAAGCCCCTGAAATGAGATTAACCCAACAATACTAAAACAATAAGTCCGATGCACAGTACTCCTCCCCACCAATGGCTGTGGAACTATCAGAGTAGAACATGATCAACTGATCCAAGAAATGAAAGAAAATTGGAAAATGCTCAACAGATGGCAAAAAAGTTCAGTAGCATTAAAATACAGCCTATACATCCAAAATTGCATAGTTGTTTCAAGTTGCATCCCCTTCCAGCCTGACAGAACCATCTGTGAAGAGATGAACATGGTGTTAGCAAAGTCAAATCACCAAGAAAAGTCAATAAAAAGAGTGGTAATGTGTACCCTCAAGGACGAAATATACAAAAAATGGTTCTACTGGTCTTCCAATTTTAACTGGAAGAGATACACAAGTGTGTAGCCTAAATGAATAATTGGTATAAGGGAAGCCAGTTTTCCAAAAATCTAGAACTAAGTGTGCAGAGGAGAAATGAGAACCACAAACCTTGGTAACCACACATTCTGCAGGGTATTTGAAAAGTCACTGTGCAGTTTTGTAATCATATTTTATTCAGTCTATTTCAAGCCAGCAACTGATAGCAGTGTTTAGAAACAAAATAAGAAGGATCCAGGCCTGTATTGATACCAACGGGGGTCACTTTTAACATTGTTTATAATTGTCACTCATAGTTACCTCCTATATTCTATATTGAAACATGTCTGCTAATAAATATAAATGCACAGTGACCTTCTGTACACCCTGTATTATTTGTAACCAAAATGGTAAATTACGGCTGAACCTGACTGAGATGGGAAGTGAAGAATATACTCAGATGTACAAGATGCAGGGTGAGTATTAAAAACACACCTTTAAGGCTCTAAAAGCTAGTTCAGCTTAATCCTCTGCAGAAAAATGCAAGTGTGAAAGAAAGAGGAGGTGAGAAGAAGCCAATTCTCTATGTAATAATGGAACCTCAGCTACAGTCTACAAACAAAGCAGGAAAATGGCACAAAGATGCAATGGTAAAAGAATATGGAACAGGAATATCCAATCCTGATGGAAGAAACAAAGAAATCATCTAGAGGACAGGTTGATTAGAATGTGTAAAAAGATGTCAAAATTTTGATCTTCGTTATCCACAGCTTGGGTGAGAAAAAAAAAACCCTGGAGAGAAGAGAAGGAATTCCTACAGAACCAATAGATAAGAAAACTTGATTGAAGACAGGTTGATAACAGCACACTAGTCTCTTTTCTTCTTGGAGACCACAAAATGGCAAGGTGTAAGTGTTAATATCCTTTTGATGGCATTCTTGGTCAAGAGTTCTATGATCACATTCATATCCTTGAGACACTGAAGATAAAGGGGAATAGAAAGGGGAGGAAATAAAAAGGGTAGAGGTAAAAGAGGAGTGAAAAATAAGCTGTGGGTGATACCTGAGGAGCCCATATGTTGGAAAAAGGAAGATTAAACAATGGCTAGGAGAAATAAACAGGCCCAACAAAATTAGCAATGGTTCTAACATCAGAAAGTGTGAAGTAAAAAAGGCCTCATAGATGAAATAGGGAGATGGGATAGGCAAGTCTAGGAACAGGAACAGAATGATGAGATTAAAAAAAATGAGAAACAGTAAGAAATTGGAAGGACCTTATTTCAAGATGCCCCAACCCAAATTTCCAGTGAGCCAGAGACACTCTTGAAGACTTCAGAGCAAAGAAATGAAGCCCAATAAAGATCATGAAGGTAAGTGTGACAGAGGCATACATTTTCTAAAAGTACATCCCATCTCAACAACAGAAGAACCAAGTAAAGAGAAATAAAACAGAAGTAGTTGTAGTAGTGACTGATTTAAAACATTTCTCCAGAAAACCCCTCCTGAGCACAATCAAGTGTCTCAAACACAAGAAGTTTTGAAAGGTAACATTGGAGAGTGGTAAAAAAGAAAGAAAAAAGGAATAAATGAACAAAAATTGAGCACTAGAAAGAAATAAAAGTTAATGAATCCATCCCCTAAACATATAAAAGAAATTCTGAAAGCTGGGAAGCAAACAGACAAGGAGGATAAGGCATGTTCCTAAGGGTGTACAGGTGTTAGAGAAATAAGTGCAATGAGAAGACAAAGTAGCCACACAAGTAAACACAAGACAACTAAAAAAAAGAAAATAAAAATTACCACACCTAAAAAAATGTCAAAGAAGAGATAAAAAGAATGAGGATTCTTCTCAAAGTTAAAGCTATGGCTAGATCAAGCTTAATGAGGAGAAGACTGAAAATTGTCACCTTGATAATGTCAAAACAAGGAAGAAAGAACATTAGCTGAAGTAACAGGAAGAACCCACTGTCTATCAAATAATGGGTGTCACATCCTCCACAGAAAATAAGCCTTTATTAATTACAAGAGAAAACAGGTCCTGTCTTAGGAACATCATATCACAGGATGAGGCAGAAGTACTGTCATTCGGGAATTAATAATAGCTAAGTAAAAAAAAGTTATTCCATTACTTCTGTAGCAATAAGGAAACCAGCAAAACTTAAATAAGCAGAAGTTTCATAAACTATCACAAATCACATTTATTGATTAACAAGTTTTAAACAATATTCATTCAAAAAAAAGAATGAAATTACCTCAAGTGCAGGTTTAAAGGAAATTATTACACAAGAATAAAGTGTCAGCCTCCTAACAGTAGGCTATTGTTACACAGTAAACAAGTAATTTTTGGTGGGAGTTAACTCCAGAAAATATTGTAGAGATGTGAGGAATGAAGCTGGTCTGAATACAAAGGTAAGGTATTATCTCTGGGGGGGGGGGAAGTTTGCATTTTCCTTTCTGCAGAGCTGCAAAGTTTTTTCTACACATAAAACAATCTGCATGTCAAAAGTGTTTAGATTTTTATTTTCTCAGCTCAAAGGATAACTATAAATGCTAAGAACCAATTATGTCTTCAAAATATATTATTCATTTCTTTAATTTTCAAGTTTCCCTTACTTTACTTTTGTGTACAGGCCTTTGTTGAGACATTGTTAAGGTGTTTCATTAAGTACTTAAATCATTTAATAAATTAAAACTTTGAAAACAGCTATAAAGAAAGTTTAAATATACAGTTGTAGAACTACAGACCAACAAGTATATCCTCTGTACAAATCTCTCACAACATAGTTGAAAACAAATAAGACTTGAGCTCTGAAAGACAAAGAAAGTTCTTGAGAGAGCATCTGTGTGATCCAAGGATCCTCCTCTGTGATGCCAGTCCAAAAGTATGGAAAGTGTAAGAGCTAAGAAATAATTCCAGAAACACAAGCCCATTGAAAGCAATCCTGCAAGAAAGTTGGATGTTGGGAACGAACCACAAAATGAGGAGCAAGATGTTGGGCAAAACCAAAGGAATTGGAGATCACTACATGTGGTTTCAATTAATCCATACTTCCAGGTCCTGAATGCATGAGAATTTGTTTGGAAGCATAAGATTTGACCATCCAAAGTGAGCACTGAAAAATGTTCCATATGTAAGGCAAGTACAATTATTTTGCTTCAAACATTGTACCATAACAGACTAAATAGTATAGTCTTCACACAGTTGTCCACAATCAACTTCTAACAAGTTTCACCAATGAGAATAAATTTCATAAAAATAATGATTAACTCTATCATCTCAGGTAACTTAAAGTGCATATCACAACTTTTCACAGTTAACATTCCAAATTTAAACTACTTTATTATCAATGTATATGAATAAATTAAGCACTATAACATAGATAATAAATCAAAGTTCAGTATTATTTAAATTTTAAATAAAGTTTGAGAATCAATTTTTGTGTCATGCATTTCTTCCCTCTTCTCTAGTTTTTTACCCTGTTCCTGAGAAGTATAAAATTTGATATAAATTACTTATTATTGTGTTCCATTGCTCATGCAAAGCACAATTTACACAGTCTTCAATATTAATTAGTTACAGAGCAATAAAATAAAATCAAACCCATCTTGTCATGCCTGCCTGTCATATCCTCTCTATCAGAACTTGCCAATACTTCTAATATTTAAGGTAATATTTAAAACTAATAGAAAATAGTCAGACAAACTGATAGTCATGGACCATTGCTTTTTCTTGTGTATTTTAGTATTATGTTCTTTAATGAATTATCTAATTAAACAGAAATTATTTAATGCAGCAGTTCAATTAGCATAAAAATAGGGACAAGTTCTATTGACAGTTGAGAGTTTAAAAAAAAACAACAACTTTATTTCTCATTTTTTTGTGTATTCTTTTCTATTATAAAAGTAACCAAGATGTAAAAATTGAAAATCTTTCAGGTTAGATAATATTAAGTGTTAAATGATAGCAATTCTTACACGATAGATTTCACAAGTTATCCATGTCGCAAGATTTTCAGTTTATATGGTGCAAATAGCAGACATGGTTCAAAGGACAGTAAAATAATAACTAAAGATGTATACTATCACAAGCTTTAAGCTAATTAAGATAAACTGTTTTTCTGTAACAATCTGCAGTCATTGGAAAGATAAGGTAAATTTATAATTATTTACCAAATTTTATGGTGGTTATGAGGTCTGGTTAAATCAACTGACCAAATAGACAGTTAGTATAAACAAAATAAGTTTTTTCTAAAAACACGATTGACGTTTTAATGGGTTATGCAAATGATATTTGAAAATTTTCAGATTAAGAAAACTATTTTAAATCTCATCATAAAAATTATTTTGCAGACAAAGAGAAAAATGCAGTGTAAATAAGTTTTTCACTTAACATTAAGATGCTGTTTTCCACTTGCAGAAGGTAAACATATGAACAAGTTTTTCACTGACACTGAAGTGGATGTTTTATCCCTTTTCATTTTTAGTTTATATTAAATTCTATGTATGGGACTCTTGAAAAATTTCACTGAAACTCTTGAAAAAATTTAATTTGGTTGTCTGGGACCCTTCACTGTGGAACTCTAGTGAGAGCCCTGCTACAAATGAACTTTAACAGAATCTCCAAAGAATAAGAAACTTCCCAGCTAAAATATCTTCTAGACTGAAGGGTACCAAATTGTTCTTCATGATAACAATAAGGGAGTTTAACTCCAGAAAGTAGAAAAGCACCCAGACCAACCAAACTTCAAAAACTAACAAAAAAACTCAGCAACTACCAAAGAAAAATTCAAAACAAAATGAAGTTTGGTATGATCTTCTCCAATAAAGCTGTTGGCTGTTGTGATGAAAAGGCACAGAAAAAAGTGGTAAGGAGTAGAACAGCAAAAGGCAAAGATAAGCACAAAGAGAAAACAGCAAAGTAAAAGAAAAAATTATTCCCAACAAGCTGAAAGAAGAGGCTTAAAAGATGGTAACTGAAGAAATAAGGAATTATCATAACCACATTGAAGTCTTAAGGTTGGGGAAGATGTGGCAACTTAGAGTTGACATGAAAATGAAACAGAAAATAATTTGCACAAAGATAAAAAAAGAGAAGGATATAATAGGAAAAAAAAAGAGTACATTTTTAGATCCATGCAACAAGCTCATATGCTGGAATATGTGGTAGAATGTCACACACCCAAGTTATCATGGAAGCAAAGGATTAATATGGAGTTACTTGATTCTCATTTTGGATAGAAAAACTTTAAAAAAGAAAGGTAGGCTGCAGGTACTATTACTTAAAATTATCCAAAAAAAATAGAGCCAACAAAGGCTACATACACAAAAGGACACCAGTTTTTCAATAAAACACTGAAATCACTATCAGATTCTCCCCTTTTGTTTTCTGTTTCCAACATTTTCTGTTATTGTCCTAATCTTTTTTTCACATTTTTTCAATGAAATCAAAACTGAAAATCAGCATCTGCCTACATCCTATCCAAAGTTTAATGACAAACATTTCTCTAAACTCTTGTGGTTCATTTAAGTAAATAAATAAAAAAATAACATAAGAAAAATAATTCTTACTAAAAGCTTTAACTAAAGTTATTTTCAACTTAAAAGTTAGGTTCACTCTAAAAGATCCTTTGTTTGGCAAAATGCCTAAGAAAATAGCATGTATAAGTAGTATAGTGTTGACAAAAGAATAAGCTTTTGGTTTACACAAAGAGCTTAAAGGGAGTACTATATAAGATGAGTGTATTGACTTACTGACAATGGTAAAGTAAACCATGATTACATCATAGACAACTTCTATTTACATGATTACATGTAGGAGCTAGAGGTTTTACAATGACTTTGAACATATGTACAAATATGTAGATACTAGATTTTTCTTCAGTGGAGAGTAACACAGTTTGAAGCAGACAGTTCTCCAACATTCTGATCAAGCTCAAAGCGATAAACCCTAAACAAGTAGAATCATTTCTGGGGAAAGGATTACCTCTAGAAATAAAATGCATAAAATATAAGTGGAAACACTAAAAATAATTGAAGAAACTAAAGCAAGTTAGGGCACCTAACAAAACAAGTACAGAGCTATGAGAAACTGTTCCAACAAACAAATTTGAGAAGTAACAAGGTACCCCTTGGTCCATCATGGCTGTTCATTTCAGATACCCATTTGCCTATATCTAGCTCTGAAATTTTAATTATTTATCAAGCCTTCTCTGGAACTTTTCGAAACCTGTTGCATTACCATTTATGAAGGAAGTATATTCCGATTGCCTAATTTTCAGATAACTTCTACCTTGCCAAACCTTAAATCTATGCCTTGCAGTCCTACCACTCTTATTGTTAACACAATAAAAGGTAAGGAAATCAATCCTATTTATGACCTTTACAATCAGATCTATTCTAGCTATTTTTTTTTCTCAAAAGAAAATGTTATTGAAGACTTCAAACTATCCCCATTTAACAGTCTCTCTACCACTGGAATCATCCTATTAACATTCCTTTGATCCTTTCTCAATAACTCAAGGTCCTTAAGATAAGGAACACAAGATTTAACACAATACTCCAAATGAATAATAAAGAGGAATATGTAAAGAGAATGACTAATATTCAATATTCTCATAATTACACAAAAAAACCAATATGCAACAGCACACTGCCAATAAAAATGGTGATTACAGATTAAATAATGTAGCCTACTTTGATTACCTTAAGACATAATATGATGCCACTTGCCATTTCTGGATCTAAGAATCACATCCAATGATCTAAATCCTTTTGTAAAACAACAGAATCCTCACAGACAACCACTTCTAAATATTTAATATCTTCAGAAAACTTAAACACTTTGTTGATCATTCCCTTATTAATAATATTAATGATCTTCATCTCTGTCAAGTCCTAGTTTAAAGTCACACCATACAGCAGAGTTGATAGTTCCTGCAAACATAGCCACCACTAGTTAAGTGTAGTTCATCTATTCCTATTTTATTACCAACACACTAATTCCACAAACCCATCCAACTTATCTACTCGTTTCTACATAGTACCTTAAGCCTAGCATCTAGTCTTAACTATTTACAATCTCACCTCCATAGTTAATGTGTGATAATACCCCTAACAAAAATACTGCCTTTTGTTTAAATGCTTCATTAGCCTTCTTTACTTCTTATTTAATTTACAAGACCTACCATTCCCTACAACATTAGCTTTTATATGTATTACACATACTGCCTCACTGTTAATACCTTTACTTGTGTCACTTATCAGTAATGCTTTCTACCATTGTCCCCTAAATAACAATCTTTTCTTCATGGATTTATCCCACAGAGAATTCTATCCATGTGCCATACTAAAGAATCACCTATAACTATAGTATCCCTATGTATCTATTCTGATTTTCTTCACTCCCTCAGATCCTCAACTGCATAAGCTATAAACTGAAACTTGTTACTAATCTTTATCTCTAATACTGTTTCTAATTTCCTGAAAGTAATTTATACCAAATGTATCTCTTGCATGTGAAAGCTCAAGTTATTCTGATTTCTGCTACCATTTTCCACAGTTAAACTTCTCTACCACCTCTACTTAGAATAGCTTCTTTTCTTCTTTTTTTTCTCTCTCTTTCCAATCTATAAGCCACAAGATGTACATATTCACCACTAGTTTCCTTACAAGTTACCACACAGAAATAACTCTTTGCTCCTATGATATTCAATAAAATGTAAGTCCCTACACTGCTCTTAATAAACAACATATCTACAAAAACAAACTGATTGGTAACTTTTTTTACAATGCAAAGTAAAAACAATCTGAACAAGAGCAAAACATACCAGTAAAAATTAAAATATAAAATATTTCTCCAAAATTGCACTGACAAATTCATGGCACAACTGCAGAGAAACAACAACAGTGAATATACAAAAAAAGAAACCCACTGCATGATACAAATACTGTTCTTAATACAAAGAATCTGAAAACACCACAATGTTACCAGTAGAAGTAGAATAAATCTACAACTGTGAGTACTGGTTATTTTCAGCTTTTAAAAATACATTAAAATGAAGAACTAGTGTACAGAAAAGTATAAATATCTTTCCTACAAAAAGAAATATAAGTTTAGACATCTTAACATAACCATGAACCAAAATGAATGAATATTTTTAGCAACCACTGTACGATTCAAGTTACCTTTACAATATTACTGTTAGAGTTCAGCTGGAATGAATATGGTCCTACATTAATATGACGTAAATTGAATTTGAAATTCCACGAACTTGCTGATACTATTACATTTTATTGCAATTTATAACAAATAAATAATACCGATGTAGTAATAATTATTGTTTTTCAATAAATACTCTTACATCAAGAAATATAATTATAACAACAACAACAAAAAAAACAAGGACGGGAAAGTTTTAAATTAAGGTACGAAATTACATAATAATAAACTGTGATTATGAGTAACATTAAAAGTGCCACTTAGGTATTACACAAACCTGAATCAGTATACCAGCTTCCCGAGTGAGTTGCTCTACGGACTGATCTTTCAGCTGACATAACAGAACCAATTTTGCCAACTACTCGAATTTCCCTTTCAACAAGATACAAGTACTGTTCGGTGTAGTTATCGTAGCCTTATGTCTCCACTGAATTATAACTCAAACAAAACGGTCTATGACAATTTATTTAATACAAAGCAAACATCAACCGCACAAATAAATACTTTCTCTTCTTTTGTTATTCGTTGATTTTTCGACCATATCGCCATCTATTAATTGCTTTAAAATATAAGAAAATGATATTATCCGAAGAATGTCCTTTTAAATTCTCTCCCATTGGGTCAGCGTTAAGTTTACGGACTTATATCGTTAAACTCCAGGGTTCATTAACCATAGTAAAGAGCACGTAACCAACATTTCTGGTCCCAGTGGCTTAAAGGTAAGCCTAAAGGATTATAACGCTAAAAATCTGGTTCTGATACCCACAATAGGCTGAGAACATACAGCTTCTTGTGTAGGTTTATGTTCATTTAAGAATTCAGGATTGATATGTACTTTTACTCCCCACAGTAAAATTTTCATTCATATTTGGATCAATTGTTTCCATGTCTTAAAAAACCCTTAAAATTTTTGTTCAAATCATTATGCATAACTTATTTAACTTTTTCAATATAAGCTTACAAACAATAAGTGTTAAAGGTAAACTCTCGTTGTAACGAAGTCGTAGGGACGAAAGAGAATTGTTCGTTACAAAAGAAGTTCGTTAAAAAGGATTTTTTTCATTCACTATCCAAGTCTGGTAATGGTAGGCCCTATAACTGATGACTGTTGCAGTACCGGTAATTGGATTAAAGACTCAGAAGTCACACGTGTGTAAACACTTAAAACACATTAAATAAAATTCAAAAGGACAATTAACAGCACTTGTAAAAAAAACATGTAAAAAAAATAGCATTCATAATATAGACATATGTAATTATAATGTACAGGATACAAACACCAGCAAGAACGTCTAACTGGAGTCACTTGAAATATTGCACAATGCTTTTTTGCGAACTGCTGTCCCTCTGGCACTTGGTCACAAAACGCTCCATCATGTTTAATTGAGAGATAAACTGTCCTGCGTTAGCCTGGTGTTCAAGATATCTCTGAAGTTACAGGCACATCTCACGAGCTGCAGAATGTGTTGGGATGGGGGTTCCTCATTGTCGTCATCTTTACTTTCACTGTCATTTTCTGGTGTCTGTTTATTTTGCACCATGGCAACAATATCACTGTCTGTCAGGGGCGCGCTAGTGATCAAATTATTATCAGCAGTCTCGTAGTCCTCTGCTGTGCCATCCACCGTAAACCCAGTGTCATTCAGCCGTGTCAAGAGCTGGGCCAATGGTATGTCCTCCTCGGGGTCCTCACTGTTTTCTGCTGGCTCTGGAGAGGAGAAGCCACAAGTTCTGAAGCAATTGGCTATGGTTGATTGCTTTACCAATGACCAGGCAGAGCGTAGCAGTCGCATGGCTTCAAGCACAGTCACAGTTAAAACACTTTTATTGTCTATTGAATCAATAAGACGCTGTAGCATTAGGGTGCGATAATGATGTTTTAGATTGGCGATGATGCCTTGGTCCATGGGCTGTGTCTTGCTTGTGGTATTGGGAGGCAGGAACACCAGCTTGATGGCCTTAAGTCCAGTGGGGTTAGAGTGGGCGGGGCAGTTGTCAATTATCATAAGGATCTTTCTTTTCTGCAGCACAAACTTTAGGTCAAGTTCTCTCAGCCACTCGGTGAATAGATCTGATGTCATCCAAGCTCGCCTGTTGGCTTTGTATGGTGTTGGCAGGGTTTTGACGACTTTGAAGCAACGCGGTTTTGCTGCCTTTCCTAAAAAGAAAAGAAAGAAAATGTAGATGGTTAATGTCTTGAAATTTAAAATGAAACATTTACATGTCAATAATCTGAAGAAAATCATAAAATAACAACTTCTACAGAAAACACAGGAAAATATTTTTACCTGCTTTTGACACTCACCTATGACAAGTAAAGGAAGCTTCTCGGTGCCGTCCATACTGGCGCATACCAAAACAAACAGCCGCTCCTTCGCTCGCTTCCCGCCGTGATAGGAGTTTCTCTTGATAACAAGAGACTTGTCTGGCAGAAGTTTAAAGAATAATCCAGACTCATCTGCGTTGAAGACATCCCGTGGGCTGTAGTTTTCTAGCTGGCGTGGCAGTGTTGTTGATGTCCACTGGTTTGTTTGCTCTGGTTCTACACAACTAGACTCACCACAGATCGTACGAAATTGAATGTCGTGTCTTTTTTTGAATCGGGTTAACCACCCATCACTCATGCAAAAGTCGGTGATTCCCATTTGATCAGCAAGTTTTTGTGCCTTTGCTTGCATAACAGGCCCAGAGATAGGAACATTCTCTGATCTAGCATTTTTAACCACAGAAGCAATGCCGCTTCTAGGTCAGAATGTTTTGCAGTTCGCATGCGTTTTCTATTGGGATAAAAGTTGTCTCGAGAAGACAATATGGCCTCTTTATTTTTCAACCATGTTGACAAAGTGTTCAGAGGAACATTAAATGCTTTTGCTATTTCTGTTTTTGTTTTAACTTTTTTTCAACTTCTTCTGTTGCTGCAATTTTAATTTCTATCGATACAAGCTTGCGCTTCGCCATGATCAATGATTAATGATCTGTTTAATTTGACTGTGATTAGCCTTTTATAGGCCACAGCATGCAGGCTGCCCAGGCATAATCTACTCAAGCCATAATCTGAAAATTTTATACCTAAGCTAATTTTTGCTGGGAGGGCGGGTGAGTTGAGGCAGGCAGGGGTTTAAAGTGTTATTGACCATAATTGTTGTAAAAACTTTGCTAGGCTAATCTACTACCCCATCTGCAGTCCGTTATTTCTCAAGTGTAAGATTTTGATGGTGGCACCACACATTGTTACGCGGAGACTGACTAATTGCACTTGCTAGCGGCGTAGCGGGTGGTCGGCAGCCGGCAGCGGTGACAGTTAATTTAGGGAAGAAGAGAAAAATAAACATATTCGTTCCTGGTTTGATAAATAGGATGTAATGTTGATGCTTTTCACACCCTAGGGACTATAATTATACATCGTTACAAGCCGACACTTCGATACATGCAGTTGGGTTCAAGGGGCTTTTGTTACTATGTATTTATATGGACAGTTGGCAGGACCAGTCAACAACTTCGATACAAGTGATATATTCGGTTCTAGCGACTTCGAAACAATGAGAGTTTACTGTATTTATATCTCATTCACTAGAACAAGATTGCTGGATTTTTAAACAGCAATTGACGTACTGGGCTTGCACCTCCCTTCTCACTTCTCTTCACATCTCACCTGCCCCTATAGTACAGCATGACCAGGTTGGCTAAGGCGTGCGATTCTTAATCTGAGGTTCGCGGGTTCGCATCCCCGTCGCACCAAACATGCTCGCCTTTTCAGTCGTGGGAGCGATATAGTTTGACGGTCAATCTCACTATTCGTTGGTAAAAGAGTAACCCAAGAGTTGGCGGTGGGTGGTGATGACTAGCTGCCTTCCCTCTAGTCTTACACTGCTAAATTAGGGACGGCTAGGTGCTGTGGGCTAACAACCTACTCACTTTCAAACCTGTTATTGCGGCCCTACGTTTCTTAAGGAATTGAGTGGCAAAATAAAAATGTAGAGGCTAACGATGTGGGAAAGGAGTTGCTTGATAAATACAAGAGTTAATAAAAGTATTTAAAGAAAAATTTAGTCGTGTTAGGGATACTACCGAGAATTAATTGTGGGAAAAATATTATAAGTAGGTCACTGTTATGTATATGTGTAAATATTTTGTAAACGACAACATGTCGTATTGTGTTTGAATTTTCATTTGTATTATTCATTTTTTTTCCATATTGATATTATTGTTTCGAAGTTTAAACTAAAATGTTATTTATTTAGGGTAAGATTTTAGAACTTTCTCGAATTAAGTAAACCAATCACATGTTTGTAAATGAGTGCTGGTGACTTCCTGTCTAGAAGTGTAGTCTCGTGCAAGAACGGATATGCGTGTATAGCTCTGGAGTTGTATGGAAATTGCAAGATTGTTCGAGAAATAGGCCTATCGGTATAAAAGACGAAGAAAAGAGTGAGAGTTTCAGTCATCATGTCATCAGTTTTATTCGTGGGAGAGAGATTCAGTCATTAGTTTTATTCGAAGACTAAGAGTAAGATTCACACACCAGTTTTATTTCAAAAGAAGAGAGTTAGTTATTTGAGAAAGATTAAGTGTTTGCTGTGAATATTCAACGTGGATTTGTGATTGGAATTAGATCTACGGAAGCTGCGATTTTATTTCGTCAATCTCTACGATATATTTGGATTACTGCTTGTGCTGAGAGTCGGCGAATTTATTGAACTGTTAACTGTTTCGGAATCTCTTCGTGGGACCAAATTCACACCCTATACTGGAATTTGAGACTGTAATTTTAGATCATTACATTAGATGCAGGCCAGTACCGTTTTGCGTTGTGATTTATTTTGAAGTTTGAAACTAATATTATTTTGTTTTGTAATTAATTTCGAATGTTGTAACTTAATATCTGTCACTATTATTATATAATTCATGTTATATCTGTTATATTTGTTAATAGTTTAGTGTAATAAATTATACAAGCTGTTATCTGCGTTTTTCTGTTGCGTTTAATCTACGAAGAATATAAAACATAAAAAAAATACGTAACAGTCACTAGAGCTAAATGATAGGTTTTTGTTAGGACGTAAGGATGAGCATATTGCCTAATTGGACTCGTGAGATCAGTTCAATGGAAGAGGGAAATTTTTGGAATTAATTATTTGTATTCAAATAGTGTATGAACAAGCTTGTTTGCTATGACTATTAACTCAGCGGTAAGGGAAGTTTTAAGCTTCTTTTTGATAGTAGCAAAGGCTAGGATAAACTATATGCTAAAAAGAGAAAAAGGGAGACAAAAGTTCAGCATAAGAAATTAGCATATAAGTTGTTCTAAGCGTATAAGTCATTGTTACTGTTACTGTTGCAATCCTAGAACAAATAAAATAAATAACTTTAAACTGCTGGTAGGGTCAGAAACAAATTTTAGTGAGAATTTTTTAGAGACCGCCAGATCTTACTGACGAAATTGTTAAACTTTATTGTAAGTTTGAGATTTCAGCTTTTAATGAGATCATAATTATAGGTGATTTTCATTTCCGACATGTAGACTGGAAAATGTGGTTCACTTGCTACTATTTTTTGTAAGTCCTTAAATAGTGATCAGATGCCAGAGGATGGAAAAGTGGATAATGTTACTTATTGTTTCAATATTTATAGGCCTATTAGTCTTATATTATTTCTGAGAAAAGTTTTCAAAAGTCTGATGAAAGATGTTTTGCAAATTCATTTAACAATGTTGAGAATTTTATTGATAGTCAGCATGGTTTCAATAAGGAAAAGTCTTGTCTTACAAAACTTTTGACCTTCTTTGTAAAGGTCACTTCTTATATGGATGAAGTTAAAAGTGTAGATTTTCTGTAGTAAATTTTCAGAGAGCACACTATCACTCTCTGTGTAGGGATGGCACAGACATAGATATTAAAGCAACACAAAAAAAACCATCTGTGGAAAATGTCTTGATAGCCACACACTATGAAGTGGTCACAGCACGCTAGCTACCTGAGAAGAGGGAGTATGTAGTGACCTTTATAGCGGCAATGTTTCTCCATTTTCGTGGATTAGGCCATTAAAAAGGCTGTTCCCCAGTACTTTTCACATAATAAAGGTGCTTGACAATCACACTAGATTCTAGTAAGTGGGAAAGACTCTAACATCAACACTGTATATGCTTTAAGGAAAAGCAGAGGAGCTTTTATTTCGTTGTTTGTTTTGAATTTCGAGCAAAGCTACTCGAGGGCTAACTGCGCTAGCCGTTCCTACTTTAGCAGTGTAAGACTAGAAGGAAGGCAGTTAGTCATCACCACCCACCACCAACTCTTGGGCTACTCTTTCACCAACAAATAGTGGATTGACTATCACTTTATAGTGCCCCCACGGTGAAAGGGCAAGCATATTTGGTGCGACGGGAATTCGAATTGGCGATCTTTAGATTACGAGTCGAACGCCTTAACACACTTAGCCATGCCGGGCCAGCAGAGGAACTATGCTTTTCAAAAAAGATATGCAAAAGGGATATTTTTGTTATTTTAAAGAGAAATATATGTAATAACGTTACAAGCTCAGAGTATGTGATGTTACGCGTGTTAAGGCACTGATTGTCAGACCAAAATGACAATAAAAGTTGTGCACACTGAAAACGGAGGAAAACATCGGACTTTTTCGCCAAAATGCATTTGTGTCCAATAAATTTGTTTGAGAGATCTGCATGTTCTGCAAGTGCAACATGTGCAAAATCCCTATAAAAGTGACGGGTTCTCGGTTTCCATAGCTCAGTGTTAAGCCACCGACACGCAATACAGTTACGCCAAGATTGACTGAAGCACAACGCCATTGGTCGTTTTGGAAGCAGGTGAATCTTGATCAGATGTTGCCAGAGCTGTGAATGTCTACCCAAGCACCATCACAAGGCTCTGGAATCGACACAAACAACATGGATCAATTCGTGACCGTCCACGATCTGGCAGACCTCGTGTGACCACGCCCGCACAAGATCGCTACATCCGGTTACGTCACCTTTGGGATAGGACCACCACTACGACGTCTACTACCTCAACCATACCAGGGCTGCGTAGGAATTCCGATCAGATCGTACGCAACCGTCGACAAGATTCTTAGGCCCCATGTGCAACCCATCATGGTGAATGTCAGCGAGGTTTTTCAACATGACAATGCCCGTCCTCACACAGCCCGAGTTGCCACTGTCTTCTTGAGACACCACAACATCAACGTTCTTCCTGGCTATCCAGATTATTAGATTTAAACCCCATTGAACATCTTTGGGACGAGCTGGACCGACGTCTGCAACGGCGACAACCTCAACCACAGACTTTACCTCAGCTTGCAGCAGCTTTGCAGGCTGAGTGAACAGTCATTCCACAGGATGTGATTCGTCATCTCATCGCTTCCATGGGCAGGAGATGCCAAGCAGTTATTGATGTTCACGGGGGGCATACACGTTATTGACGTTGATTTACTTTAAACGTCAACTAGTGAGCGTGGACGTTGCCTTTGCAGACTTTGGATGTTCAGCAGTGAATGTGCAAAGTTTCACACATGTCATACAGAACTACCCGGAATAAACTTGTTAACAATGTTTCAAATTTTGCCTTTTGCGTTTCGTTTTTTGAAGAGTATATTTATTTCGATAAACAGCTCTACAGTTTCTTAAAATGCTTTGCTGAGATATAAAAAAAGACAAAGGCGGTGATAGTAGCAGTTGGATCAACAGGTCCAGGAGGACAAGTTACAGGCAGTAGATGTTGTGGCAGATGCTTTCAGAAACAAACTGGGTCCACGTTTACTATGATCACTGGTTTCGGGGGTGGTACAGATAACAGCATACACCAAAGAGTTTAGTGATCAGTATAGCTCTTTCAGAACTGTGTGTGAATTGGTATGTACTGATAAGGGTACAACTGTGAGTTCCTGGTGGAACAGAATCAGAGAAATACTAATGGGTCTTGTAAGCTTCTAAGTACTTCGAGATAGATCACCACTTTGGCAATTAGACACCAACTCTTCTGTTGAATGGTAAAGATTAAATGAAAGAGCAAATACAAACCTATGGCTCAGTCTATGAGGTGTCAGTCACATAATAAAGGTAATCATCTCAGACTTTGATCTAAAAGCATCATTACGATAGATGTCCTATAGAGTTCATCCATCAGTTTGCCTTTGGTAAAGTTATCAAATTCTATCAGATCGATTCCAGAAATAGTGAACTGCATGAGTATACATAGTATCTCTGGATAAACAAGTTGCATTCCATGGTTTATTGCACACATAGTATAATGTGTCAGTTCCACGTAATGAAATATAAGAAGTCATGCTTGAGGTGAAATGTTTTCTGTTAAAAAAGAAACAACATTAACTTGGGTATTGATCCACCCAATAAAGGGTGACATCTTAGTGTTACTTTGTAATTATGGACGATTAGCTATTCAGCTGGGACAATTATTGGCATGATAAGCAAGGCTGATGGTAACACTATATTTTCGTCTCTCATGCTACAACTAAGAGCAAATACTACATTTCTGACACACCTGAGAGCATTGGTTAATGAATGCATAGGCAATCTAGATCCACTGCAAAGAAAGCAACTCAGTGACTCGTTGGATGAATACGATGACATGTATTTAGGATTGTATGGCTGATTGGGATAAACAGTAGTGGCTCAGCACAACAAAGATACAGGTAACAAATCCCAAGTAAAGTTGCCCCTGTGATGACTTCCTTAGAGCACTAGGGAGGTTAGAACTGCTGATACACAGTGGATGCAGCACGTTGGAACCATACAGCTTCCAGAAAGTGTTTGATCATCACCAGTGTTCATTCTCAGGAAGAAATAAGGAACAGCGAGGTTATATGTGAACCTTTAGTGGAAAAAACACAGTCACTCACAATTATAGTGAACAGTTGAATGTCTGAATGCATTAGAAGACTTCTGTTTGTTTAAGTCATTGGATCTAAGAGTTTAGCTGGACAATGAAAACAAGACTAAAACAACTTTTAGCATGAGAAATGGACTGTACAAGTTCTAACTCACATTCTCAGTCACTGTAAGGCTTCAACTACTTTTAAGTGTCTGATTGAACTAACACATTGGAGCTATGCATGATCAATGTCAGTGTTCTAGTGTCTGGCCATACTATCAAGCTGGTACCCGAGAACCTACCGAGATGGTATTCCGTCACATTCAAAAAGCAGGATTGAAACTGAAATCCAGGAAAAACACGCTAATGTGGATATGAATGGAGTTTCTTGGTAACAATGTAATATGTCGGAATTTATCTCAAATAATATATTCTGCAAACAACTGTAACTGTGGCATATTAAACACTAAAAAGAGAAGGTAACTTCGTGACTTCTCTTTCACCAGCCCAGTAAGTTACACGACAACACTAAAATATCTGAGTAAATCTTGAAGATAAAATATGAAACAAACATAAATTCACACCACAAGTTAAAGCAAAATGACTAAAAATAAAATAAAATTACACAATATTAAGATTTCTAAACCAGAAAATCAATCTTACAATTTTTTAGTAAAATTTCTAAATCTGATGAAATTATGAATACAGAACAATTTGCTAGTCAAAGAAGAACTTGGCTTTTAACATGAAACACAGTAACGCACACTGACAAAGATAGGTTGCACATATAATTTCTCAATCATGGGCCTACACTAATGAGACTCAAATTCAAGGACAGTGAACAATAACCTGATTCACCTACAGAAAGAAAAAGAGCGTTCTGGCTTGGAACATAAGACACATCTATAAGCAGAACAAAAATTTAAACAATTTACATATTAATTACACATTAGAAAATAGATGGTATTGTATATAGCTTATGATATTTACGCGGCTAAAAGATATGTGTGTATACTTTAATGACATCAACTACAATTATCAACAAAACATGAAACAAAACCAAATGCTTTATATGTTTCATTCTAGTACAGGTAAATAACTATTTACTGAATCTGATTGAAAATAAACAATAAAAACCATACAACCCAAGCGCTTTCGAAAGGTCCACCTGAAGAAGAAAGTTCCACCTTTCGAAAGTACTCGAGTTTTAGGATCATTATATCACCGTTAGTTTACAGCAGTGGTTCCCAAACTTTTCCTGCTTGTTACCCAATTTAACATGCCACATTAAGCATGTTACCCCTTTCACAAAATGTTTTCAACATTGATATATATGGCTAAATTAAACTAGAGATATATTGCACTTTATTTATTTACAATTTATTTATATAATTTATTTACACTGAATTACACTTTTCATTATTGTATTTGATCATTGTGCATTTCTAATGAATATTGCCAAAGATGTCAAGACAGTGGGATGGATGGAGTTGCATACTTGAAGCTAATTTAGGAATTCTTGGCTTTGTGGTTGAAAGTGCAACATTCAAGCGAGTCCTATTTTTGTATTCATCCCCAGCACGATTAAGAACCCACAGATACGTTTTTGAGAATGATACCAACAACTTCAAGGCTCTCTTGGACAGAGTTGGCGAATCAGCTAGTTGTGAAATCCAAAAGGAATCTGTATTTTGGTTTTGGAATTTGACTTTCAAGGTTTCATTTGCTCGCATTGTGATCCACTCCTCCTTTGCAGGGAAATCATCATCATGAATGGCCTCATCAGGTACAGAAAAGGGATGAATGATTCACTGAAGACTGGCTGTTTTTAGGTCACTCTCTGGAAAGTAGTGCTGCATGCTTGCTTCAAGCCCCTTCAAATGGTCGCTCATCTCTTTGTTGATGGTGTGTAAAAGTGATCCAGTATCATAACTATTCTCCTCAACAAACTGGTCTAGGGTGGGAACTGAGCAATCACTCCTTTCTTTAAGCGTCGAATCCAGAGTCTCAGTTTTCCCAGAAAGGCAGTCACAGTGTGATAGGCATCAATAACAGTCGTGTTTTGGCCCTGGAGTTGCGGATTATCACTGTTCAGCTCCGCAAATATGTCAGCCAAGTAACAAAGTCGAGCAAGCCACTCCTTATCAGTGAACTTGGTAGCAAAAGGAGATTCTTCTTGTTTCAGAAGTTCCTGAAGAGCCGTTCGGAGCTCAATGACTCGATGTACAATCTTGCCAGACAACCAGCGAACATCGGTGTGGTAGAGCAGAACTTGATACTGCTCTCCCATTTCCTTGCACAGCTCCCTGAATATGCGCGAATTCACATCCCTAGACTTGATGAAATTGACGATTTTCAACACATCTTCAAACACTAATTTCAGATTACCAGGCAGGCTTTTTGATCCAAAAGAGTGCCGATGAATGATGCAATGATCCACAGAAATTTCTGGATTCACAGCTTGTATGAGGTCCCGTAATCCACGATTACGACCCATCATCAACAGAGACCTAGAGTAAGAAAAACCTAGGAAAGACCTAGAAAAACTATTATAGATTACGTCAGTTAGCCATTCTTACTTATCTTTTGCTTTATAATTATATGGTTTTGATTTAATTTAATTTATTTTGGTACTTTAGTGTTTTAGTACGACAGGCATGATACTTTTTGTGAATTATGTATAAAATATTAGCTACACTACAGCTACTTGTACAATAAATAAAACTATATGACTATATGCCATGTAATTCATTGTATTTGTACTAATCTAGACTCTATATAAACATTTCTCCCTACCTGTTGAACGCTGTTCCAATCCAATCCATTCGTGGTAAAGAAACTGTTGATGATATTGAAGATATCTTTTCCCTTCGTGGTTGTCAGCAGATCTTCGCATAATAGGAACTCTTCTTTGATCTTCTCCTGGTGGACGTAACGAACGAACCCAAGGAGAACAGCACAACTGGCTACGTCACACGATTCACCAAATTGCAAGGAGAATTTGCTATATGAGCTTCCTTGATTTTTGTTGTAACTTGGGACAAAATATCTGATGCCATGTCATCGACTCGTCGGCGGATTGTGTTGTTTGATAGAGATATGACACTTCTTCGCTTGATCCTCCCCACATACCTTGCTTACCATTTCGTATGCACAAGGCATAATCAGATTCTCTGCAATGGTGTGGCATTTTTATTGTTCGGCAACTTTATATGCAACAAAGTAAGATGCTTCGACCGCAGCTAGAAGCTTTTGGGCTTGAATTCCAGATTAACCGAACTGGATATTCTTCAGTGCTACAGCCCGGCGCTAAAAATAAGCCTGATCCTCATTTTGAAGATTTGGATGGCACTTCTGGAGGTGAGCTGAGAGTTTTGATGGCTTGAGGCTTTCATTTGTCAACACTTTGTGACATACTACACATTGTGGCCGATCCTCTCCACCAGAAGGTAAATTCACAAAGCCATAGCGAAGAAAGGCGTCAGAGTAGGTGCGCTCTTTAGACATTTTGTTGTTTCATCTGCAGAAAAAGTAAAACTGCATAAAAAGTGTGAACAATGTGAACTTATTATTTATTTTTTCATGGCATTCTAGATAGCATTAAAAGAGCTTATTCAGCATAGGAATGATGTAATAGTAGGTAAATACTAACTATACTGCACAGGGCAGTACACATACATACCAGGTTTTGTCTACCTCGGCTGATGCTCACATAGAAACTGACAGTGTGAAATAGGGGCAACCTCAGGCAGTGAGTGACGCGTAATGGACACGTCGATGAGTCATCAGGGTTACTGAGTGACTTGTGTTCTGAAGCATACTTGTCAAAATACTTTTAGGTTACCACACACTTAGATACATATTTTTTCTTTTCTACTACTGTATATTAGTTTTTGATGTTTATTGTTATTTGGTTTAACTTTATTACATACTTAAAATAGGTTTAATTTACAACTTTACATACTAAGACTAACTTAACATTAATCCTAATACCAGCTACCTCAATGTTTTCTTGATTTTCAGAATTTTAACTTTTTTTCTGTCACCCCTCCATTACCCCCGATAAATTGTTAAATTACCCCCAGTTTGGGAACCATTGGTTTACAGCGTATATATATCATTGGTGAATAAGTGGTGATAATCTGTTGATAGAGTAATGTAAGATATTAAAAACATATAATATTACATAAGGTACTGAGTACGTTAGTGCTAGCATGTTTAAAAGTGGAAATTGATTTAACAATCTATATTGATTCTGTAGAACAGCTGGAAGCAAATACTTTTAGGCAATTTTGGTTATTTAGACTTATGTATCTGAGGTAGAATATAAAAGAGCAACATTTTTGGAACTGAATGATTAAATTAACGGCGTTTGTTGGGTGAGGATCATTTTGAGCAACTGTGTTTTCAACTGTTTTAACTGACAGACTCTTGGAATGATAGGATAGGATCATTATCAACCAAAGTGTAGAAAGTGTTATTTCGGGATAGTCAGTGTTTTTCTTCAATGTCTAATTTACGTTTTCAAATGACGACAGCATCTTTCTTGTCGTCTGGTTTTATCACAATCTTTTTGCGTTTTTATAATTATGACAAATTTTATTTCTTTCTTCTTTGGAAAAGTGTTTTTCTTCTACAGCGTAGATCTTTTCGAAGTAAAAAGAATTAATGTAAGATTTTCACGTACGGGTAAAAGCGTCTAATAAGGAAATCTCCGCTTGTTTCAGAGTACAGTGATCCTTTTGCAAAAATTATTATTAGAGCAGTGTTGAACATCTTATCATGTAAATCGGAGTTAAATTGTTTTCTTGTGTTGTAAAGACTAAACGTGGCTTATCAGTGACTTGAAACGTGACTTTATGGCCACATATTGCTACTTGTTGACAAGAAAAATCAGATTTGAGACTGAATCTGAATATTAGCATCAATGTGTTAAACGACTTAATTTAATATAGGCCTTAGCTTTCATTGATTAAATATTGCAACCAAAATTACGCTTATAACTATTTTTTTGTTTTTGAATTTCACACAAAGCTACTCGAGGGCTATCTATGCTAGGCGTCCCTAATTTTACAGTGTAAGACTAGGCAGCTAGTCATCACCACCCACCGCCAACTCTTGAGCTATTCTTTTAACAACGAATAGTGGGATTGATCGTAACATTATAACACACCCACGGCTGGGAGAGCGAGCATGTTTGAAGCGACGCGGGCGCGAATCCGCGACCCCCGGATTACAAGTCGCACGCCTTACACGCTTGGCCCTGCCGAGCCCGTACGCGTATAACCAGTGCCGGATTATGTGCAACTGATGCTTTAAGCACAGCTTAACAATAGTGCCCCTTCAGGCCCCTCCACTGCTTAACTGACAAGACATTAAGACTCAACAGTGCTGAAAGTTAAATAAAAGTTTGAAAATTTATAACCATTCTTCAGTTTTCTTCCAGGTCAGACCCCAAAACTATATTAAATAAAAACTTTTTTATTTTATTTTTTTAACAGATTCGGCATGGATCAAAATCAAGCAATGACTGAGACCTTTTATTTAGAAAAGATGAGGGAAATCACTTCTTTGAGTAACGATAATTAAAAATAAATTATTTTTACTGTATATTTGTTTTCACTCTGAGTTAGTAATTCTCACTTTGATGTTCACAAATGCACGCCTTGATGTTTACTAACATGAAAATTTACTCAAAACCATTTTATTAAAAAAATTCTCACTTTGATGTTAACAATTTCTCACTTTGAACTTAAAACTCTGTAAGCAAATTATTTACTTATGCCTCAATATTTATTTAAATTTTAAAAAGTTTTCTTCCATATTTTGTGATTGCAAAGTTTTTGGTCAAATCCTCAAAACTTATTTGACGTAACAAAGCTGCTTCTATACTTAACAAAGACAAGGCATCCAGCCTGTCTTGTTGCATAGTTGATCTGTTGGGATTTTTAATATGCTTGAGTTGAGAAAATAAACACTCAGTTGTGCAATATGTGACTATTAATGTTAAAAATATACGTAATGTAATGTCTACGTTTGAAAACGCACACTCAATTTTGTCTCCTGAAATTATTTTATAAAGTTCAACATTACTGAATCTGGTTTTTACAGTTTTTGTTGAACTGAACTTATGGCGCACATATGAATGAAACTTCTGAAGTTTGGCAGAGACATTAGTGTCCAAATCCTCGGGTAAGCATCATTTTGCTTTTGGGAACACTGAAAGTGCTTTTCAATTTCAGCAGATGAAGTGACATTATTTGGCATATCACTTATAAAAGAAAATTTCTTTGCTATTTCTTTGTACACTTATCCTCTTTGTCATCTGGGTTTCCAGTTTGTCAACAATTGTTTACAAAGTGGTGATAGGAAATTTATCTCTGGCATTCAGATCTACTTCTTGTGCATCTCCGTTATTTAGTGCCTTCTTTCTGACACGTTTGCGAGTTTGAGCTGTATTGTAATCAACACCTGGTAGTATTTCCTTTGCAACTGTTTCAAATCTTTCAGTCATCTCTTAAAGTGCATAGTTAGTCAGCTAATGACCCGTACAGATCTGCACATGTTTTCAAGCTCACATCCTCATTTTGTAGAACTTGACTTGCTTCATGAAGCGTTTGCAAAATCTCATCACACATGATCAATATAAAAACAAATTCTAGCTCTTGCATCTTATTTGCAGTATTATCTGCTTCTCTTCTAGTGTCACTCTTTTGTGACTGGTCTTCAAGTAGACATTCTAAAGCTTCTAAAATCTTAAAGAAAGACTTCAAAATTGCTGTTGTTGCCACAGCGTGTGCCTCCTATTTGGCATCAGAGAGAGATTTTAACACACTTTCATTTTCAAGACAAGCTATAATAGTTTTCCACCGCCTGGTTGAGGCTGAAAAAAAGTATAGAGCAAATGCAATGTAGAGAAAAAATTAACTGCCACTTGACAGCAGTCAACAGCACTTCGGTTTACTAGATTTAGTTAATGGGGTGCACAGGGCACATATATGGCAAATTTATTTTCTTCTAAAATCGTTTGCCGCATCCCCTTATAACGCCCGGACATGTCAGCAGCGTTGTTGTAAGACTGACCCTTACAATTTGAAAAATTAAGTTTGCAAACTTCATGTAAGTACTGCAATACCTGGTTTGCCATTTCCTCACCAAAATAGCTTTTCAGTTCCAGAAAGGTTAAAAAGCGTTCAATAGGCTGCCCATCTTTTAAGTATCAAAATACAACACTTAACTGATCTGTATGTGATAGACCTGGAGTCGAGTTAACTGATAAGCTTAAATAACCAAAATAATTTATTTCATCAACAATGAACACGTGAACTTTCTGAGACATTTGTTCAATGATTTCTTTCACAAGTGGAAAGAAAGATTTCCTTTCCAGAATCTCAATATTTTAAAATGTGTCCTGCTAAACATGGATCAAACTAACTTATGAGCTCGTATAGCCCAAAAATTCCCATCTGGCAGTGAATCAAATTTTTCATTTGTTTCTCGAAAATCCAGGCCATATTCAACTAACGTAGGAATAACAGCTATTACACGCTCCAAGACATGTTCCAAGTAATTGCACTCTTCTTAATATGTTTTTTCAACTATTGTTGCAAGCCTAAACCTTGTATGCTAGTTAAGTATGTTAGCAAAGAGTCTCGGTGAGTAGCGCTTCTTTCATGATGATCACTTGGCTCCCGGCATGGCCAAGTGTGTTAAGGCGTGCGACTTGTAATCTGAGGTCGCAGGTTCGCATCCCCGTCGTACCAAACATACTCGCCCTTTCAGCCGTGGGAGTATTATAATATGACAGTCAATCCCATTAGTCGTTGATAAAAGAGAAGCCCAAGAGATGGCGGTGGGTGGTGATGACTAGCTGTCTTCTTTCTAGTCTTACACAACTAAATTAGGGACGGCTAGCACGGATAGCCATCGAGTAGCTTTGTGCGAAATACAAAAAATCAAACAAACAAACAATCATGATGATCAATTACAATAGTATTTTGCCAGTCACTGAACCCTTCTCTTTCAACAAAACGTGAGGAAAATTTAGAGGCAGAACGTTTACAAACAAAGTAGTATACTGACCCTGTTCATGATGAATACAATAACCACTTTCTCTTGTATTGCTTACCATTGGCTTTTACCCCAAAGAAAAGTTTTTGTGAACAGTATCTCTTTGGTTTGCCATCATTGAAAGTCCAGCAATATTTTCCAAATGGCCAATTGTGATGTTGACAGTCACTGGGTCCACAAGCAATCCAATAAGCCACATCATCAACAGAGAAATCTAGCCACAACCCTGGATCTTCTTCTTTAGTTCCTTCATCTTTTGTAAAGTGAAGCATTTTACCATAGTCCAGTAGATTTTCATTTTCAGAAATTATTTCAACTTCAGACACTCTTATAAAGCAACTTGCATCAACATGTTGTGTAAGTTGAGTGAAAAAATTATTCAGCTTTTCAGTCTTAATCACTAAATCCAAAACCTTTTATTGGTTCCTTTTTGCCAGTTTTCTCTTTTGTGCACCACTTAACTAAACACGTTTCATCTTGCAGTCTGAAAAATACATAAACAAAAGTAAAAAACAAACACAAAAGAAGATGTATCATATACAGTAATAACGACTAGAAAAACACTAAAATTCAAAAAGAAAAACGTTGGTGAGACAATCAAACATATTAGGCACTTGGTTTACATTTAGAAAGTTATTCTAGGACCATGGTCCATCAACACAAAGACACGAATTCATAAATACCTTTATTGATTTGCTGCATTTTGATTGGTTGAAAACCATTCGAGACTGCTTTCAATCCATTTTAGGGGAATTAATTTTCAGTCATTGCAAAAATTTCATTAAGGTTGTTGCTATGATAGATTAATGCAAGAAGCAATATCAGTGGTAGTATGCAAATCCATTGTGAGTCACAAAGTATTACAAAACAATTTGTGATCGACAACACATACTGTAGTAGCCTATATATACAGTGATCATTCTGTACTGGTGGCCCGGCATGGCCAAGCGTGTTAAGACGTACGACTCGTAATCCGAGGGTCACGGGGTCGCATCCCCGTTGCGCCAAACATACTCGTCCTTTCAGCCGTGGGGGCGTTATAAAATCACGGTCAATCACACTATTCGTTGGTAAAAGAGTAGCTCCAAGAGTTGGCGGAGGGTGTTGATGACTAGCTGCCTTCCCTCTAGTCTTACACTGCTAAATTAGGGACGGCTAGCACAGATAGTCCTCGAGTAGCTTTGTGCGAAATTCAAAAACAACAACATACATGACATATAATCAATTGTAAACTGTATTGTACATTTAACTACTAGATACTGGGTTAGGCCTAGGCTAGAGTACCTTTATCCTAATTAATATCTGAAGAATGAGTTGTAACTGTCAATTCTGACCTGGAGACTTTAGATGAGTCAACAAACTACACATCAACAAAACAGACACGTGTCTCAAACTTTATCTGCATGCCTGGATGCACTTCATTATTCCAGGTTACAGTAGCGTTTCCAGTGTACTGACTAAACTAGTTACAGTATTTAGGACTAACGTTATTGTCACTCAGTTCTCATATAACAACAGCAATATTTAAGACCAGGCACCCTTGTATTTATCCCTTGAGTATATCTCAGTTTCAGATCTGTGTATAATATTACATTATCACAATGAAATAAATACATGCCCAAATATTCTTATAGTTTACATGTAATTTATGAACGGTGGCATTGCTACAGTGATATTCTTTTCTAAATTTTTTTTTGGTATGATAAATTTTAAAGGATGCAATCGCACACAAAGGAAGTTTTTTTATAGAAAGTTTTTTGAAGCCAAAAAATTAGTTTACAAAAGCTTTAGTGAGAAACACTTATAAAAATATTACAAAACACACGTGAATAATGCAATACTAACGCAAATAAAACAAAAACAAACGAGACAATAAACCAAATATAAGGTACGAAAACAAATAAAAAACAACAACAAAAAAAAACATAAAACTAGCTACGCCTAGGTACACATTTGTCACCATTTAGTTTGACTTCGGTTTCCGTGGTATTATACTCTGATTGAATAAAGCAGTGTAAGGTAAAACAAAACAGTTCCAGACATCATAACATACGATAATTCTTTACTCAAAGTTTTGCCAACACTTTTTACTGCTCTTCGCAGTAATCTTTCGCAAATCAATGACTTCGATTAAAGTCGAACACGGCAGATAAGGACAATTACGAAAAAATCGACTAAAGTTCAGTGTGATGGCGAAATAGTTAAGGTGCACGATAGGTGGGGAGTGAACTCTGTGGTGTCCCAGGCACGTGGTTATTTTGCTTAATGTTTAATTCAGGGTTGCTTATAAGTTAACTTATACTATTATACGTAGGCAATAGATAAAAATGAAAGTGTATTCAGCTGATCCAAATTTAGCAGAAACATACGATGTTTATTATTATAACCACTTCAGTCTTCCAAGTTTTGCATTGAGGTTTTTGGAATGTAAAGGATCTAGTTTTGAAGCGAAAGAAGATGATATATACGTGGTATCATATCCTAAAACAGGTGAACTTTTCTGAGATGGTTATTCATTGTGTGCTGATTTTTTAACGATTTTATACAGTGTTAGGGTGCAACTTATATAATAAATATTAGTGTCATGTGAGACTGAAAGATTCTTAAATGCTGGAACGAAAAAATCTCCATTTTAGATTCGTATAATTCACATTTTAGTATTACTGCTATTATTTACATCACATCTTGGTAATATTAATAAATAACGTTTCTCCATAATAATTAAAAAATATTTAAATTATAAAATAAATGCACAATTTATTTCGGAAAATGACAAAATGGAGATACATAAATGTACATAAATTCAGGTAGCACAGTCTTAAACCCTGGTACTAATACTATTGAAATGGAGATTTACTATATATAGTTTTAAACAGAGATGAAGATATGTTTTGAAAAAAATAAACAGCATAAAATATAATTCTCTTTAAAAGATTCACAGAAATACATATATGCTGCCATAATTTCTTCTTTTAAGTTTTTTGTAGAATAGGGTATCTGCATATTATTAGTATTACAGTTTACTCTGTGATTTTTTGGTTTTTCTAAGTTGAGCCTGAAATGGAAATTTTTATGTATAATACACACTTTTTTATGCATATGTTTTAGATAAATATAGGCTAACTGTTTGAGTTTTTTGCCACGTGGTATGAGAAAATTTTCTCAACCCAAATGAGCCGTTCCTATATATATATTTTAGTGTGGCATTTAACTTACATTTAAATAGTGAATGAGATTTTTTCATGAATGAAATGGATTATATTTTTTATTGTAATAGTTTTGTGTAGTCTATGTCTTAAAAGTAAAATACTGACTGCTCATGTGGCTCAAACTTCTTCCCTCCACTTTTACAGCATGCTGGATTTCCTTTATCTTTACTACAGAATAGGTTAAATCTCTTGCTATGGGCTCAGTACAACATATACAAGTTTGCACACGTTAAGTATTTGCATTATAATTTCAGATACAGTATGTGTATCGTCATACAATTCGATAGACTTTAAATAAAATTTACAAGTATATTTTATATACAAAAAAATCAGATTTTGTAAAGAAATATTTTTACTAAAGATTTGTTTGTGAAAACTGTGTTTTGTTACAAGTCTCAGTGCAGAGAGATTTCATGTTATGATTAAAAATATTCTCTTTCCCTAAATCTTAGTTGTTGTTTGCATAATCTTTAAAACTTTCTAAATGCATTTCACATGTTGATTTTTGTTAAAATTTTATATTTTATGTTATTTTCTATACTTTAATTATGTAGAGTCTGTCACTTAACTAAGCTCATAACCATCATAAAATTGTTAGGAAATAAATATAATTTATGCTTTTTACTGCTGGAATGACTACATTTTATAATACAAATGTTCAGTCTCAGTAGCTTAAGTCTTATAATGCTATATATTTACACACACACACACACATGTATATTACTGTTATTATATTGACCTTCCAGTCATACCAAGATAACATTGCATTACTTGCATTGATGTGGTGCTCATGCACTGATGTTATGTATTCAGTGATATAAATCTGACCTTTAGTCTTTGCGGTCTTGGCTGTGTTTTAATGGATGAGGATTTTGTAATACAAAGTCCAGTTTTAATTATCATACATTATATACACTTATATAGATTATTACCATTTAGAAATAAATTATTAAACTTATTTCTCTTAAAATATAGAACAATAAATAAAGAAGTAAGGCAAACAGTTATCTCTTCTCACTGTGACCTTTGCACTTGGTTGTTGCTAGACATAGGTTCTTAAGTCTTTCGAAATTTTGTGTATGGAGGATATCAAATTTTACATATAGAGTTGAATAAACAACAAATTATAAATAACTATACTGATATCATAGGATTCCACTATAATTTGTTAAGCTTAAAAACTAAAATGTATTTAGATTTTAAACAAAATGAAACTTTAAAGCAGACTAAAGACACAACCTACTTCCT
Source organism: Carcinoscorpius rotundicauda (assembly GCA_011833715.1). Lineage (NCBI taxonomy): Eukaryota > Metazoa > Arthropoda > Merostomata > Xiphosura > Limulidae > Carcinoscorpius > Carcinoscorpius rotundicauda. The sequence goes on along the minus strand of CM022405.1, from coordinate 22,477,621 downwards.
TGAAAACTTGGATTGAAATAATGTGGCAACCTTTTGGCAGATTAAAATGGCTGAGAAAACTGCTCTGTGAACATTCTAAGCTATTGATTGGTTATTGACATGTCATATACTGTAGTAAGTGTATATAAGGAATTGTCACAAAAAATGGAAAGAGTTGAACAAGGCCACCATGTTTGATTAAGTACATATGTCATATCTGAGCAAAATAATGATAAAAAATACAAGGTTTTTATTTTATATTCTAGCTTAATAATATTAGTAATTTGAGTTCCTCATTTGTATGAAACTATAGACTTAATATTCTGATTTAACTCATATATAATATTAAATTTTTAATTTAATTTAATTTAAATTTTAATCGAAGTAAAGTTATGTAGTGTTTCAGGTATGCAATGGAATATTATCTGTAACAGAGTTTTGAGAGATGAATGTTATTTGGAATAGGTTGGCTTTGACATATGTTGCTAACATGTTATTCTAAATCATAGTTGTTATGTATTACAGTTTCAATCAAATAGCCTAAAACTGAGTTAAATTGTTTATTTAGAATTAGTGGATAAATAAATGTCAATATGCATGTAATATATAATATTTGTCAACAAGATTGATGCACGCATTTTTATAATAAAAATGTATTTTGATCTACAAACAATAAAACAATTTATAATAATGGTTTTTACCAAAAATGATTTGTATACACAAGTTTCACAAAGTTACAAACAACATTGAGTCTTTTATCACATCTGGAACTTCCTTGATACCTTATGGAGTGTTCATGATGAGAGAATTAATTCTGAGTTGATACAGATACAGTTTACTTAAGGGCTAGCTGGCTCTTCAGATGAGTTTTTCACCACTGAAGTTACACAATGTCTTTGTAAAATACTAATATCAGATGTTAATCCACTAAAATTAAATATTTAATGTTCAAAACCTATGAACATACCTGGTCAGTATCTGAAGTTCCAATTAATAAGAGCTAATCACAGATATAGCTTCTGAGGTTCATGGTATACTAACTGTAGCAAACAAACAATACACACTGCATTTCCACGCATTGCTTTGGTTATCTTTTTACAAACGTCAAGCAAGATTTTAGAAATTTTAGCTAAGACAACAATACGAGCATTTACATCCAATATACATTGTTGGTTTTTGCACTTGAGAATCTTGTATAACTTCAGTTAATAGGTGGGAATGTTACAATAGAAATTTCACAATATCAATTACATTATTTCTAACTATATGTTTAACTGATACAAATATGGACATTAAAATAAATATATAATAGCAAATCTGTCACATAACCACTTATCTGTTTTGTTACAGTTGCATAAAAGTAAATTTTTATGTTTCACTTATTGAAGTTGCTATGTATGATTTGTAAAGACAGTCAAAATATTGGTTGGTGTTTGTTTTAGTGTGTTAATATCAGAAACCCCATATGCTTCATTAAAATAGGTTCAGGTGGAAGCCATTACAGTGGAATGCACTTGTCAAGGTAAAGATAATTAGAGGAAATTGGCCCTAAATCAATTTGAACTATTTTGCAAAAGATTTCATGGGAGGTTCTTGCTTCAGCTGTAGTAAACCTTGTGTTCTTGAGTCATTTCTGGTGACAAACTTTTTTTCACCACATCTGATGCGTGTCTGGTAGCTGGTTGTGGATCAACCTAGCAACCTGTTTTTCTTGCTAAAATCCTTTCTTATTATTTTATATAGATGTTTCAATGCTATCAGCACTACTTTCTGTGAAATGCTAAGATTTTGTACCTTGTATTTTTTTGCAAGATTAATGAATTTCATGTTGATAAATTCTGTTCTGTTATCCATTAAGGAGTAGTACATTTTAGGCCTGCAGTTACAGCTCTCTCTACTTGGTGACTTAATAGTGAGTGATAATGAGTTAATCAAAGAAATGCTAATCAGAAATCATGATGTCATTATTTTGATGAGTTAGTTATTTTAAGGCATTGTGATGCTAATCCAAATGTTAAACTTATAATTTTTAGATGCAATATTTATGAGTGAAAGTCCATAATTTTGCCCTATCCAATGTAACCTTATTAACCTGTTATCCAAAACTAGAAAATGTAAACTTTGAATTTCACATGAAATTATTAAAGTTTTGAATAGGTTTTATCTTAATATTTGTAGCTTTCATTAAATATGTACTATAGTATCTTATTGCATATTTTTTCATTAGATTTCTGCCCTTACATTAACATTAAATAACATCCACTGCATATTTTGTTTTATAGTTTGGTATTTACAAAAAAAATATTAAACAAAAATTATGGTTAAGAAAAGCATCACTATCATTACAAGAGTTTTTTTCTTTTTACTGTGGTTTGTGAGAGTCATGCTTAAGAAGGAGGGAATAAAAATTAATATTTTTTAAGTCATAACAAGCATTTACACAATTTAAAGTTACGACAGAAAGTGTTCGTATTCCTGCGCCTGAGTGGTTTATTTGCTCATAACATAAAAAATATCATGATTATGATTAGGCAAATAGAAGTATAATATAAATATTATACTAACACACATCTACATAAATTTTTATGTAAATCAAATGACAAATAAACTGTTTATAAACAAATAACCAAACATATGAGGAACAGAAATCATTCATACAGTTCAGAACATGTGAAAAAACTGATATTCCTGTAAAAATTTTGTTTAGTTTGGTGAATAAACTATATTATACCATTCAAGAACTAGACACCGGGTTCATAATTATTGGAATTTAGCCAGCAAAAAAATGTATTTCCGGTAATTTAGCTCCATCTCTGTCATTATCTGCTTGGTCATCATGGCGAACAGGAAACAACTGTCTAGTGATTTAAAAAAACAAATTATTGTAAAATACAAGTTTCGTGTGTCTCTTTCCAGTATTGCCACACAACTTAATGTGCCGAAATTAAAATACATGAAATGATTAATGTATACAAAACATAACACTCAGTAATGTCAGTTTCTGTGTAAAACAATGTTTCCAATTTATATGCTATTAGCATGAGTTATGCTGCTATAAATTGTCATCATTATCTGAATAAACCTAGTCGTGGAAATCAAAGTTTCAGGTGATGTATAAAAGTGTGTAGGTTTTTCTCAGAATAAAGATTTAAGGGTAAAGCATCAACAAATATTCTAATTTACGTAGTAGATGAGTTAGATTTGTGTTTTTCTTTATGGAAGTTTTTTTGTGATTTATATAAATATACATATCAAGAGACATAACTTATTTTTTATGTATTTAGGTACAACTTGGGTACAAGAGCTTGTTTATATTATTAATTCAGACCTGAACTTCTCCGCTGCAAAATCAACCCCACTCAACGAACGATTTCCCTATATAGAAAAGCTTGACCTTGAAGATACTAGAGTAGAAGATATGGCATCTCCAAGATACATTAAAACTCATATTCCTTATTCCCTTTTGCCCTCAAGTATCTTGGAGAAGAAGTGTAAGGTGAATAAAGTTTAACTGTAAACTATATTTTCAACTTTATTATTAAATGAAATTTGCTTACCTTTGTAGTAGTAAAGCAATTGCTTTAGTTGTTTGATATAAAGAATTTTATGAAGCAATACATATTTTCAATAACATTTTATGAAAACAATGATGTTATGATACTCATGCAAAGAATATGTAAGTCAGGTATATAACAAAACATAAAGTTAAAGAAATATATTGAACAATAAGTTGAATGCTTCTAAGCCTTTAATTTCAGATGTATTAGGCTTAAATAGTGTTGGTTGCTAAAACAAGAAATCAGAAAAATGACTCTTCAGTAATGGTTGAAACTCAGACCAATAAGGTGACCATATGAGTTGTATTGTAGCAAATATTATTGCTGTTCTTTGATGTTTGTAAATAGTTTTCTAATTGAAAAATATTTGTATTGTGAAGTGTACATCTCTTTAGCTTGAATCCAGTACCAAACCCAATGTAACCATAATTTCAGAGCTGTAGCTAAATAAATGTGGAGTACTGAAGTGATATCATGCAGTTACTGAGAACATTAAATGTCACTGCAGTATATATTGTTTCACACTTACATCACTGAATTTTTGAGGAACACAGTGTAAAACTTCCCAGTACGTACATTGTTCATAGTTTTTGGTTCAGTTCAGCATCATTCTCTCAATGCAGGCTTGGACAATTTGACAGTCCACTTGACTGCATTGTACTCTTTTAGACTCTCTAAAGATTTAATACCTCTTACTTTCAACATAAAGTATATACCTTCACAAAATTTAACAGTCTTTAAGTTAATGTTAAAAGTTTTTAGTATAAAAAGAAAAATCATTTTAACTTTTGGTATAGTGTATATATCTTGACAAAATTTAGCAGTCCTTTATGGATAATAAATTGTATATTTTGTTTATTGATAATATTTAAACCTACATTTTTTAATACTAGTGGAATTAAGGCACTAAATAATATTTATTCAGTTGGATAATGTGCTTTAGATCTCAACATTTTTCTGACTTTCTAACTGTGTGATGGGAGCCATAACAAATTTATCTAAACTAACTGTTAATTTTCCCACAGGAATGAACTACACCCTTGTGCAAATTAATTGAAACAAATGGTCATTTTACAATATTTTCAACATTGCGGCCAGTGTAGGTTTGCTGGACCTGCTGTTTTCCTTTAATAATCATTTTGTCACACAGATGGCATCATTAGCTGTGTTTTGCAGTGCAGTCGATCTATTTTTGGGATATATGACAAAAGTTTTAGGAATATTAGGTCATTCAAAATTGCATTAGACTTTTTTCAAAAATGAGGCTATTTGTTTTACTGCTAATCAGTTGTCTTTCAGTTGTCGTACACAATAGATGTGACTCTTAGAAAGTGTATGCATGAGCATACTGGCATGACTTACAGGGAAATCTCGGACGTTGTTGGTGTTAGCCTGTTGACTGTCAGCCACGTGATCAAGGCCAAGGTGAGTACCGAAATGTAAAGGAAGATGTGGCTGAAAAAGGAAAACAACACCAAGAGATGATGCGTACGTGGTTAGGGAGAATGTAAAAGATCCACGGAAGACAAGTGATGCCATAAAAAGATATTTGGAGGTCAAAGGAATAAAAGTCAGCTTTTCAACGGTTCGTCATAGGCTTCTTGATGTTGGTTGAAGGGGAAGGAGAACAGTCAAAAAACAACTTTTTACCAACTCAGTGAAAAAAAACTATCAATTGGGTCTGAAATGCAAGAATAATGGAGTAAAGTGTTATTCAGTGATGAAACTTGTTTCTTTGTACAGGGTCAAAGAAGTCTGCATGTTAACAGATCTCCAGGTGAGAAACTTTAAGAATCTCACATCAATCAATTTGTGAAACATCCTTTGAAAAAGATGTTTTGGGGCTTTTTCATCTACTATGGTGTCGGAGGCTTGCATATTATAGAAGGTATGATGCGAGGACCACAGTACATCGAGGTTTTGTAGAGAAGTTGTTCCAAAATTGAAAAAGAGATTTCCAGATGGATCTGGTTCCATGCCACACATCGAAACTTTGAAGAATTTTATAACTACAATGTGAATAAAGGTGCTGGACTGGCCTGTAAATTCTCCTGACTTAAATCCTATTGAAAATCTTTGGGCAATTTCTAAAGAAAGACTTCAAGGGAAAGACTGTACTACAAAAGATAAGCTAATTAAGGTGGGGTACCATAATCCAAAAATTAGTGAAGATTGCAGTCAACTTGTGGACTCGATGCAAAAGTGGATTAATGATTTTTTGAAAAATAAAGGTAGTCATATTATGTATTAATTTGTGAGTAATTTTTGGATTTTCAGAAATAAAATGCAAATAATTGAAAAAATCGTAATTTTCTGTCTTGTTTCAATTAATTTGCACAAGGGTGTATGTACTATTTGTGAAATTGATGATTATCTATTCAGAACATAATGTTATACAATACATCATTTGATAGACAAAAATCTTCACTTTCTATAAGGCCCCCGTCTAGTACAGCAGTAAGTCTATGGGTTTACAATGCTAAAATCAGAGGTTCAATTCCCTCTCAATGGACAGAGCAGATAGCCAGACGTGGCTTTGCTATAAGAAAACACACACATACTTTCTGTTGGTGATAGTTGATACGTAATTAAAGATAAGAAAGAACTATTAACAAATCCTGAAAGAGAGGATGTGACGAGTGGATGTGGCAGGAGAAGCCTGATTTTTGTTTTTATTTGATAGCTCTGTAATCAAAGAAAATAGAAGGTTATGAAAGTTATTGTTTGTTTGACCAACAGTGATTTTATATTGAGTAATTTGTGTTTAATTTCATAGTTATTTTAAGGGGTTGTAGAGAAAATGTCAGATGTGTAACACTAAAGGAAATTCAGGATTTTTAAAATTGCCTTATATGATTAAGAACTTAAAACTTGTATACTATTAAAATATGGATTATTTTTCTATGATATTATAATGTACTAGCTGGTATAATATAAACAAAAAGTAGTTTTGTAAAATTTTTAATGTGAACACTTATCTACTGAGGGAAGGAATGGGGTTTCTCAATTTCCACATGCTTTTTCCTGTTGTGTGGTCATTGTGAGTGCTCATTTTAATTGGTGTATTTATCACAAAGTGTCTTTGCAATTCTTAGGTAATGAGTAGCAAATGTAAAGCTAGTGATAGTATAAATGATGAGCATAAGAAAAAAGTACAAAAAGTATTACAGTTTTTACTAAAATGGATATAATAAAGTACAATAAAAATGGGGAATGTGTGGTTAATATCGAGCTTCATTTGAAACTTCCTCCGGTAGCTGTACTTACAATAGTGAAGAATGTTGATGAAATAGAAAGTGAAACTAAGTACACATTAAAAAATTCCAAAGTTAAAATTACAAAGAAGTGTTATCATATAAGAATTGAATGATTGTTGGTATTATATGGATTGTGGATTTTCATAACAAGAACACATCAATCAGCTTAGTCCTTAAGGAGATGGCACTAAGCTTGTATGATGACTTAGAAAAGATGGTTGAAGAAACAGTGAGAGAAAATCCTTTGAAGGCTATCTGAGGATGGTTTTGCAAATTACAGTCATGATATAGTTTCAAGAACATAAAAATTCGGGGAGAATCAGTCAGTGCTGATGTAGATGCTACAAAACCATTTCCAAAGAAACTTAAAAAATGATTAAAGAAGGTGGATGTGATTCTAGACAGGTGTTTAATGTTGATGACACCAGGTTTTACAAGAAACGCACGCCTTCTGGGAGATACATTACTCTTAAAGGCCTCAAAGGATTGGCTGACACTTCTTGTAGGAGGCAATGCTAATGGTGACAAAAAAAACTAAAACTACTGCTTGTGTATAGAAGTAAAAATCCATGAGCACTGAAAAACATTGTGAAATCCCAGCTTCCTGTAATATTTAAATTCCATTGTAAGGCCTGGATTGTAAGGTAGTTTTTTACATGAGTGGTTGATTGGTCATTTTTTACCACAAATGGAAAAGTATTGTGAGGAAAATAATCTTGCTTTCAAAATTAATCTTGTGTTAAACAATGCTGGTGCTTATGACCTGGATTTTAAACAGTTGTGTCCAAACATAAAAGTTTTATTTATGTCGCTGAGAACAACTTCACTTATGCAGCCAATGGACCAAGGTGTCATTTCATGCTTTGAGCCTTTTTTTTTTAAATATGTTCCTGAAGCTTATCAGTGAAACTAATAACAATGATAAGACAATATTCCAAGAATCCTAGAATTTGTTTGAGATTTTTTAGATTTTTTATTCTACATTGTTGATTTGTTCTTTATGGGATGAAGTTTTGAACAGTGTGGAAGAAAGCATATTTTGATGCGGTGCATTTCTTTAAAAGATTTGATGACACATGAAGAATTGTTGGAATTGCATGGTATGTTTTGAAGCAATGAAGATCTTGCTAAATTAGAGAAATATATTTTTGAAGAAGATGCCATAGATGATAATGATGAGGATTCTTATAAGAGAGGCTTCACAGTCCAAATGTTAAGAGATATATGAGCATATTGAAGCTCCAATCAATATTATTCAAAAACATGACACCCTTTTGGATTAACCTGAAAAGGTGACACAGACTGTTAGAAATTCTTTGTTATGTTATTGTGAAATTTTAAATGCAAACTCAAATAAGAAAGCAGACAATCCTGGACTCTTTATGTAAAAAAACACACCAAAGGAACCCATGGCATGACTTCTGACACTCAAGTGTAGGAAAATTTTGAGCCAGTGTCTTCTACAGAGAAAAAGATGGTGGATGACAGTGATATTGATGACCTTGTAGCTGCATCTGCACTTTCATACTCTGTCTAATTCGCTCACAACACCTTCTTCAATCAAGAAAATCAAGCATAAAAGTTTTATATGAGAGAACATTAAAGTTAAAGGTTATTGTAAAATCTTTTTAAAATGCTGTTTAACATTCTGTGGTGTTTTTTTACATTAAAAATTGTCGTCTATGTGAGTCATTGCCTAATGTCACAAATATGTTTCCTCTTAAAAATGAAAATGGTTTAAATTGTACAGAGTTGTTTTAAAATGCTCAGAATGTAGTGTTGGGTAAATATAAATCCTGTTTAAAGGCCCTCAAACTCAGAAATGGTTATCAATATGTGTACATTATGTATTGTATAGCATTGTGTGGTACAGGTATTGTATATGTATGGTATGTATTTTGGTTGCTAGGTATAAAACATATTTCCTTATTTCTATTAGGGAAACTCCTCACTTTCATTCTATCTCTCTTATTCTCCACCTACTGGTATTAGTCTCTTACATGCTGAACTTCATTGCTATCTTTTCACACTTTGTTTCTTTTTGAGGTTTTACATCATGACTCTCTCAGTTTTGCTGTTGAAGCCTTTTTTTTCATTTTCTTTTTCAGTTAGTCCCAGTTAATTTGGTTCTTTGTTTTTAGGATGTACTTCATTAGAGTGCTTCACATTCTAACATTCACCTACCATATGCAATATGTTGTACCCTTTCTTTGTGATGATTGTTTTTTGCCTGTGTTGACTTTTAGAGCCAGGGGCTCCCACCATATTTATTTTCTTTGGCTTTGTAACATTGCCCAATCTACTGCTTATAGTACTCTTGTTACTTACCAATATCTTTCTCCTTTAAAGGCTGGCTAATCTTGGTGTGTGGGGTAACTTGTTTCTGGAGTTGTATTTTGGATCTGGTCCTGTTAGAGCTCATCTTTTCCATTTTGTACATTAGTAAACTTAATTTGCTGCATAATACTAAGTTATACAGGTGCTGCTTTATCAGGAATTTTCCTCTGACCTTCCACTTTCTCTATCACCTTTGTAGATTGCCATGAGTTAATGGCACTATGGTTTTACTTTGATCTTTTTTATTGTTCTATGAAAGCAAGAAGTTGACATGTCAGTATTTTGACATGATATGTGTTTTATCAGTGAAGCTACAATAGGCTATCTTTTGTGCCCACTATGGGGAGTCAAATTATGGATTTCAGTGGTATAAGGCCATAGACTTAACACTGTAACACCAGGAGACAATAATATTTAAATAGATAGTTAATAAAAAGTAATGTTTAAATATTATTGTTTGACACAAGAACAAAGCTAAGGAAACAATATACATGTATATTTTAATTTAGTCATACATGTACAAATATTATACTTCAAGATCTTTGTTCTTAGCACTATACTTAAATTTTGTTGAGTGGTGTATATAGTTATCCACTAATAGTCAGTTTGTTGTATTGAATTAACTCCTTCAGTTTTAAGTTCCTTTTTTATTTTAAAAGTATTCATGTACTAGAGTTAACTTATCTTTAATCAGAAGTTTTTGATATTTAGTCAAGACTGAGATAGTTGTCAGCAGCATGGTGTATGTCAGGAATGAAATTTTGCTAAATAATTAATTTTAATTGATATCTTGTTATTTTCCATAAGGGTAAAGCATTTCCTTTACTTTTTTGCAGTTGGTTTATATTACACGTAACCCAAAAGATGTTGTTGTATCTTACTATCATTTTGCCAGAATGTTGAAAATTTCTGCATATAAAGGGACCTTTGCCCAATTTTTTGAAAGGTTTTTACAGAATCGTCGTAAGTAATGTTTTAATTATTATTTATTTTTACAGTAGAATATCTTACCTTGTTTTAGTGTTACAGTGTAATTGTAATTAAAATACCTTTTAAAATTATATTTGTTAATTATTTTCATTTTCAGCCATGAGACTGTTAGAATTTTTTTTATTAAGGTTTCGAGAAATGGATTCTATATCTCTCATTTCAGAAAAGAAAATATTTGAAATATTGCAGGTACATGTAATCTGTGATTTATAAGAGTACCAAAGCATGCTCTATAGAAATATCTGAATTAACTGTGAAATAAGAGTTTATGGAACTTCGCATTTTTTACATGTGATTTATTGCTTTTTATGTTAAAGATCTGTTTGAGTTGATACCAAAGTTACAAATCTGGAGTTTGGGAGAAAAGCTACTTGAAAGATATTTTGAGAAGTGATACTGAATAATTGTAAATAATATTTGAAGTATTTAACATGCAATTGGTGTTTGTGCAATAGCCAAACACAAAATGTTTTCAGATGCTGCTTGTTGTTTGTTAAGTAATCTAAAATGTAGAAATGCTTGAAATAAAGCAAACATGTATTTCACGTGTAATATCTGTGACCTTCATTGTGATGATCCACTAATAAAGAAGTGAAAGTTTTTGTTTTTCTTTCACAAATGTAAATGCAGTTTGCTGATAAACTTCATATAAATATCACAGTAATAGTTGTTCACAGTGAAAAGTTTACTGTTATTCTATTTTTTTAAAATATAGCCTGTCCTGAAAGTAAAATGAAGAGAAGTTTGTAAAAAAAATTTGATGGCATTACATTCACTACATTATCAAGATGAAATTATTTGTTCCCAGTATGATGTTACTTGCATTTAAAAAAAATATTACAGCTTCTTAAAAAGTACACATACTTTTAAATTTGATGAATAAGATGTCCTTTCATGATAAGGAGAATTAAATACCTCAAAAGTGTTTGCTCACATGCAATGAATAATGTGAGCTATGAAATCTCTACTTATATGGAACTAGTTTATATTTTTGTGCAAGAACTATAATCATCCAACAATTACCTTAATTCTACTGGATATGATTGTGTTAAAAATGTGGCTGTTATGTATGAAAGACAGAATAAACTGAATTAGGTTCATAGACTGTCTTATAAATAGACTAGTAACTTGCTGTTTAAATTGACTGGTGTGATAAGGGAGGTAGAAGATTATAGAAGACCAAGAAAATTGGTAAACAGGAAATTAGGTTATCACAAGGGGTGTATGAGAGATAATTGGCTGAAAATGTAAAAACAGTAAGGATTTCTTTAAAGTACATTAACGATAAACCATAAGGTGATTGAGGTAGATCCATGAGGGGTGATAAAGGAAGGTTCATTTCTAATGATTGTGAGATGGCTGGGTTATTAAATTTTACTTTTTCTTCATTGTTTACTAACAAAGATTTAAGCATTATTCTCCACATCTTAAATAGTTGATAGATGGAATCAAGATAATTGAAAAAAAATGGTAAGTTCTGAAATTGATGAGTTTTCTGGGCTAGATATTATTTCCCCAAGAGTTTTGAAGGAGGTAGAGGATTGAATATTTTTTCTAATTACTTGCATATTGGGCAGGTACCAAAGGATTGGGAGTGAGGTAATGTCTCTCACCTTTTCAGGGAGGTAATGGAAGTTGTTTGAGTATTTATAGACCTATTAGTTTTACATCAGTAGAAGGAAATGTTTTGAAAAGTCTGATAAAATGTGCCATTTGACAAAGTTTAGAATAGTTAACATGGTTTTACTAAGGGAAAAACTTGCTTTAAATAATTTGATATACTTTGAGAAGGTTTAAAAGGTTACTGCTTTTGTAGATGAGAGAAAAGATACTCATTTGGTGTGTTTGGATTTTAAGAAAGCTTTTGACAAGATGCCACATGAATGGCATATAAAAAAATGTGGGGGATAAGTTAGCAAATTGAGTAGAAGAGAGGCTGGATGGAAGAAAGCAGAGAGTTGTTACAGGTTTAGTGCAGCTAAACAGGATTAATGTCACAAGTGGGTACTTCTGAGCTCAAACTTATGACTTTTGCTCTTTTTGCTCTACACCAATGATGCAAGTGAAGGCATTGTCTTTAAATTGCTTAAATATGTTGATAATGCCAAAGTCTTGGATGTTGCTGGCTGTGAAGAGGATGCTGCTGCTTTACAAAAGGATTTAGATCATTTAATGTGTTGAGTTTAATAGAAAGCTTGATAAGTATACAAATGATAAGAGCTGGCTTTAAAATTTTTATTTGTTTATCAGTAGTTTTAGTTTAGAGGATAAGACAGTCCACTGTTGTTCCAGAATATTATTTTATATGTATATAAAATCTGAGTTTATTAAATGCTAAAGTTTCTTTGAGTTGGGCATTATGTTTGATGTTAGAATGATAGATAATGTTAAACATTTTTGGTCCAGCTGTCTATAAATATTTTAAGAATGCTTTATCCCACACAATTATGCTTACATTGAGAACATTGATATACATGTTCATTTTCAAAACAGAATCCAGAATTAACATTCTTAATACTGATTCAGAAGCTACACATACTTAAATTTGTGGATAGTTTGTTTTCAAGATATTTTGGAATCTTTTTCTTAGCACATAACTTTCTCTACCCAGAGATGTAAGTGTGGCATATCATGACAGTTTGGGTACATGAAAACTATATTTGAATAAGGTGTAGGCTGTAATTTAAACAAATTTATAAATATTATTAAATAATGAAAGATAAACCATATTTGACCAAACAATTTTTAAAACTTTTTCATTTTCTTATTAGAACAATGAGAATTTAGATAATCTAATATACTCCATAGAGCAAGTTATTTGTTAAATTACACTAACACACAATAGGTAATAAATTTGTCAACTTGAACACAGTCTTGTGGACATTTATTAATGATACATTACTGTTTTGAAACAATCTCTTTATTTGTTAACAAAATTAAAAAATAAATTACCAGCTGTCTTGTTATGACTCTAGTTACTGCTATCAAAGATGCTTATTAAATTTAATTGCCCATAGTTTATTAATGTTGCAGAAAATTTTCAAAGTGCTTAATTCGAGCTATGACGATGTGCACAATCTGCTCATTCTTATCATTCCTAAGTTAAGTTATTGTGTTAAAATAGTATATGTTATGTATTTTTGTGTCCCTTCTGCATTAATTGTGCACATGACACACATGCCTGAATATGTTCTTTCACAGACCGTAACATCATACTTTTGTTTTGTGCTTGACTTGAATGTTATAAGAAGTATTTATATGGTTTCCTCAGGATGGTTTGTCTGGTTTCAAGGGTCAGTGCTACCTTAACCCTTTCACTACAGGCTTGGTATTATATATATATATATGTGTGTGTGTGTGTGTGTGTGTGTGAGAATTCATTTACACATTTGCAAACGTTATGTACTTGCACTATAACTTTTGATGCAGCATACATACCTTCACAAAATTTGGTTTATTTTTATTAAATATCACGTGTTTGCACATAAAATCAGATATTTTAATGAAGTATTTTTGTTAAAGATTTTTAAAGATTTATAAAATTGTTTGTGAAAATAGTCTGTTTTGCTATTAGTCTGAGTGCAAAATGATTTCATGTTATGATTAAAAAAAAACTTATTTACCCCTAAAATCTCAAATATTATTTGTGTAATCCCTAAAACCTTCTAAATACATTTAAAATGTTTGATTTCAGTAAGAATTTTATATTTTCTGTTATTTTATGTACTTTAACCATCTGGGGTCTGTTACCTGACAAATCTTGTAACCACCATAAAAAAAAAAGGAAATAAATATAAATTATGCATTTTTCATGCTAGAATACTAAATTTTATAATGCAAAAATACAAATGTTTTGTCTAAGTAGCTTAAGTCTCATAGTGCTTTATATTTACATATATATTTTTTACTGTGATCTTTGCACTTGGTTGCTGCTGGACATAGGTACCTAAGCCTTTTAAAATTTAGCATGTGTAGGATATCAAACAACATTTTTTATGTTTTATACATACAGTTGAACAGACAAAAATATCATAAGTAACTACAATGATACCATAAAATTCTACTATAACTTATTAAGCTTAGTAAGTAAAATGTATTTAGATTTTAAAAAAATATTAAACTGAAACTACAGATACAAGCTATATTCTTAAACTTCAATAAAAACAAATGAGGTAATCTTTTGACAGATTAAAATGGCAGAGGAAACCATTTTGTGGACATTCTACGCTATTGATTGGTTATTTCTATGCCATACAATGTAGTAAGAGTATATAGTGTAGGGGACTGTTACAAAAAAATGAAAAAAATTGAATAGGGCCACCATATTTGATTCAGTATGTAAGCCATATCTCAGCAAAGATAGGAGGCTCTTACCTTATATTCTTGCTTGATATCATTATAATTTGAGTTCCTAATTTGTACAAAACCACAGACTTAGTGTTTTAATATCACAAACATCTAATTTTAAACAGTGCTGCATTTAACATACCACGTGACTCACTAAAATCTATATTTGAATGCATTATTTTAATATTTACTTTTAAATTAAGCCATATAAAATGTTAAAATTTGAATTATGATCTTCAATTCAATTCCAAACTCATTGACATAAACTCATAAAATAGTAGTTCAATAAAAGTTTGAATGCAAGTTAACAAATGTGATGACATGATTTTTGACCTGTGGTTTGTCATGAAAGGGTTAATATATGACAACTAAAACTGAATTTGAACCCATTAACAGCATACATTTTTTGTGTATAAAATATATAATGATGATACAAAATTGGTAAATAGATATTACTTTTTTCTATTAGCTACATATAGTCCCTTTTGGAAACATAACTTGGAGTTCTGGGAGCATCATAGTGACCCAAATGTTTTTTTTCTTCATTATGAAGATATCTCGAAGGTAAAGTTGTATAAATTACAAAATATGTTAGACAATATTGATTTGGGTTTGCATTAGTTCTTTGTTTGGTATCTTTTTTTCATCAAAATTAAGTACATAATAAAATATCAAAAAAATGTTTTAATCTGTGTGTGTTGATAGTGACAATGAATTGTACTTACCACTAAAATAAGTTGATTCTATTACTTCAACTTATAAGTTAAAATACTTTAATTACATATTTTTATGTAGGTATACTGGTATTTTTGTGATTATTGTTTTAGGTCAATGCTCTCTATAATCATATGAAATGCTGTTCACGTACTTCAATTATGTTTTTGCACAAGATATATAATTTTAATCCATTTATTAAACACCATTTGGTAGTAATATTGGAGTCAGAGTTAATTGTTAGTTATTGCAAACCAATATTTTTATGTTTGTTAATGGTTTAACTATGTATTACAGTTACTTCTTCATAAAAGTTAAAAATGTTTTTTGAGAAGTTTTGATTATATTTTGATGTAGGATCCTGGAAGTGGAGTGAAAAAAATTGCTAGTTTTTTGGGTAAAACACTATCAGAGGAAGACATTGAGAAAGTTGTAGACCACTGTTCCTTCAGTAACATGTCCCAGAACCCTTCTACCAGCCAGTTGGACCAAGAAAACCGTGCTGAGAAAATTGTGGGAGAGTCAAAGTTTTATCGAAAAGGTTTATTTGAAATCAAAATTCAAGCAACTTTCAGACATTTAGAAAAAACGAACTCATGTTAGACTCAATATTAGTTCAATTAATATGTATGTAATATTGGGCTAAGGCTAAATATATCTAGTTTCTTTTTAGAAGGATGAAGCAAAACATATATCTTGAGCATTCAGCAGTAAATTGGGTCTTAATATTCTCTCAGTAAATCACTATTTTGTAAAAATTAATATTTCTTCCTCTTGGGAAAGTTATATAAAATTTTAGTTCAGTTTGATGTGGTAAGATGTGTCCTCAGCTTTTCAAAATCAAGTAATTGCTTATGCCTAATTTTTATTTTGTAAGTCTCTGTGATTGAATATTTCACACACACACAAAAATAATTATTTATTTAAAATGTGTCCCTCTTATCTTTAATATAGTCTACAAATTTAATTAAACAGTCTTGTGATTCAGACAAAATAATTTCATTATATAGTTGCAGTGAATTTTTTTTTTAAATCTATATTTCTAGCTAAATGTGAGATACATGCATACAAAGAGTTCCCTATTTAAACTGAGTAATAAACATCTTTTAGGAAATAAAGCAGAATAGTTACCAGCCATTTGATACATACCTGCAGCACTGTTTATTGTATGTATACTTCGTACTAGTTAGCCGTAAACTGTTCTTAACTTCTAATTGTTAAGAAGTATATGTTACTCTGTTGATTTTCTTGAATTAACTTGACTCATTTTCTTTCATTATACTTTTTTCTTTGTGGTGGTGTGGGTAGCATTATAAAGCTCTGGAATTATGGTATTGAATGGGTAGATTCCAGTAATGAAATTTCAAGTTGAATAAATGGTATACGGAATTTCACTTACACGAACACTGACTTACATTATAATGTTATTTATAGCATTCTATCTTTTGTGAGTGGAACTTTTATATTATCAGAATATCTTTGGTAAGTAAACGTTTGAAGTTATTTATAAAACCACTTTAAATAGATATTTCTTTATCTCTTTTGCAGGAAAAGTTGGTGATTGGAAGAACTACTTTACAGAAGAAATGGACCAGAGAATGAATCAGTGGATTGAGAATCATTTTAGAGAAAGTGGACTCGCATTCACATATTCTCTAGATTGATTAGTTCATGTTAAAAAAGGAGTGTGTAAAGTGTTAAGTTTGTATTTGGGGTGGATTTATTACTCATGAATAAAACAAGTATGAAGGTCAGTGAAATCATGCCATTTGCAATTCATGCATTGTGTTTCACGTATATAGCAACTGAGCTTTAATGGATATTTTTATGCAATATTCTATGTGATTGTATACAAGAAATCTTTTAAGTGATTGAACTGCTAAATATAAGATAGCTTTGGATGTAACTGTTTCTATAGCTGTATGTAAAATTATCACAGTGCATCTCAGTTTTAAAATTTAGAAAGTTTAAACAAATTCCGTTTTGTTTATATGAAAAGTTAGTACTTTTATAGTTATTTTTAATTATAAAAAATTTCTGATAGTTATTTTGAATTTATACTTTATTTAAAAGTTACAAAAACAAATCAGATTTACATTGTTGTCATTGATACTTTGTGTGTAGATTAAAAAAAGTAAATTTGTAACTAGTATATTTTCAATTTCTGAGTTGTGTGAAATTCCAGACAAGCAAAAGGCAAAAAAAAACAAAAAAAAACTTTTCCTCAAGAAAATTGATTACTGTACCTAACCGAATTCATCTTTATGAAAATTTTAATGCTATAAAAAGGCATCTGAAGCCACATGTAATGATTCATTCTATCAGTCTGCCAGCATTCTGTATGATATTGAAATATAGAGTGATAATACATATATTATTAATGGTGCCTCCTTTGTCATGACTATGTCTTGTCTATCAGTCAGCATTTTGTGTAGCACTGGACCAGGAAATGCATATTTTCATATAATCTATAATACTTACTCTTTCAGGACTCTCTCTCTCATTTACCAGTCTACTTGCATCTTAAATGATGGTGAATGAGGGAGGTCTGGTTTTCATGCTATCCAAATTGTCTGCTCTGTTGAAACTGTGTTATCTGTATTTGTCTGTAATAAGTCAACAAACCCAAGGAAACATCATGCTGACAGTTGTTAGCCGGTTACTAACGTTTTAATCATGGTGCTGCTGACAGTTGTTAACAGATTACATTCTTTGAATCATGGTGCTGCTGACAGTTAACAGGTTAGAATGATTGAATCATGGTGATATTGGTGATACTAATGTTTTAAATCGTGGTGCTACTGACAGTTATCAACAGATTACATTATTGTTTGACTCATGGCACTACTGACAGTCGTTAACATGTTACGTTATTGTTTGAATCATTGCAGTGCTGACAGTTATTAACAGTTCACATTATTGTTTGACTCATGGTTCTGTTGAACAAGCTGCATAACTTCAGGTGGAGGTGTGTTTTAAAAGTAACAGTCAATCACTTGATACAGTACAAAGAGCTGGATAGAGGTCTTGTGCTAGGAGTTGTTCTGCTTCTGGCAGATAAATCAAAATTTGAGCCAACTATTTCTGAACCATATCGGTCTGTTAATCTCATTGCACAAAGTGACAGTTAAGTTTACATTTCCAGATAGCAGAGAGTATGTTATTGTAGATTGATAAATAATCTGAAAATATTTTAAAAAATTTGACAATGTAACAATTAAGATTTACACTGATTATAAAATAATGAATTTTAGCATGATTTTTCATTTGTAAAAATAACAACACAAAAAACTATGTGATACAGAGATATACTTATATTTAAATCATTTGTAAAGTTACTCATTGTGGTTCTTATATTGCAGATACTAAACATTTGTTGGAAATCTTTAATATTAGCCAGTTTAAGAAATTCTCATAGAACAAACATATACCAGTCTGTACTAAAACAGACTAAGTAATTAAAAGCCAGGTATTCAGTTTGTCAGTGCACTCTTTGTTTTGTGTTTTTATACATAAGGCTGTTTATCATTCTCTTTAGAAAAAGCTATTATTTTACGTCTACATAAACCAAGACTGGGTTTTAGTACTAGTCCAGCAGCTGATAATTGAAATACTTATTAAAACTATTCAAAAGATATACAATATTATTACACGTTCACTTTCAGAATAAATAACAGGATAATTGTTTGTTTTTTTTAACCTCAACAAGTAGTGTTATTTTCCCTTGTACACTATTATGAATTGTTTTTGGCTTACGTTAGCTAATGATAAACAGATCAATTTACTTATACAAAGTACCTTAGTAAGTACAATAAAAACACAAATTCAAGTACTTGAGAAAAAATACACTGAATGATTCAACTCTGTTAAAAACAAAACCTCATAACTATTTCTATTTTATAAATTATCTTTGAACGTGTGAAGTAAAATGAACACATCTTAATGTCTTCTGGTATTTATGACCTCTAATAAACAAACAAATTACAGCATTTAAAATAGCAGTGTGTGTTTTTCGTACAGCAAAGCCACGTTGGGCTGTCTGCTGAGTCCACTGATAGGAAGAGAATTGAACATCTGATTTTAGAGTTGTAAATCCCAAGACTAATCGCTCTACTAGCGGGGGACATTAAAATATAGCCAAGAACAGTATCTATAACTTTTTTTTTAAGAATTGTAACCAACACCAAAAAACAAGATATATGCTGAAATTAGATACCAGAACAGTGATGTGGAAAATGGATTGTTAAATATAGATTGACTAATGTTATTTTTTTGTTTTCTACATTACATAAAAAAGACAGTTTGTGTAATTACGTGAGGTAAATTATGGAACCCCATAGGATTCTAGGATAATTTATAAAACATGTTCAATCGTAAGAAAGTAAAAAATAAAGGTTTAACAAAGACCCTTCGGCAGCAATACACACGCACAGGTAGGCACGAATATATTAGAGGGGACACCAATTTCAAACATTTCAGAAAGAGCTATGAAAACCACGAACAAGCAAAGCTTCTTCATTTTGTTTTTGTTCTTGTTGGTTTGTAAGGGGCGCTGTACTGAATTGAGATGTGAACATAGTTTAGTTTATTTTGAATTTTGCACAAAGCTACACAAGAGCTTTCTGCGCTAGCCGCCCCTAAGTTTGCAATGTAAGACTAGAGGGAAGCCAGCTATTCATTGTCACCCACCGCCAACCCTTGGGCTACTCTTTTACCAACGAAGAGTGGGATTGATCATCACATTATAACGCTCACATGGTTGAAAGAGCGAGCATGTTTGGTGTGACGTGAATTCGAACCCGTGACCCTCAGATTACGAGTTGAGTGCCTTAACCATCTGGCCATGGTTGAAGAAAGTAATACAAAAGTTGAAACACACCATTGCTTTGTTTACTTTGTTAGAAAGATATATAAGAGAAACATGATAAAAATACTTTGAAATTTTTATGTTCGTTTAGTTATGTTTTATTTGTAGTCTGTATTTGAGTACAAAGTTACACAAAAGGCTATTTGTGCTCTGTCAACCACGGGTATCGAAACCCGGTTTCCAGCAGTTTAAGTCCGCAGAAATACCGTTCCGCTGTGCCACAAGGGGGCTTGTTTTTTACTCAATCAATTAACTTTGTAAAGTTTCATAAAACTGCCACCAGGGCCCAGATTACAGTAAACATATAATTTAAGATGATTTTAGTATTCTTCATTCGACTGTAATAAGATTATACGCCGTGTTGATATGATTTATTGGTAACTAGTTGGGTAAGAATCAAGTCTCTTGGCTGATTTAGAGATATGAGCTCCTAAACATAGAACACAAGTTTAAAGCTGATTCTGAGAAAAATATGCTCGTAAACTTATTTGGCTTGAGGTCATTTACAGAAAATGTTGGATTAATTTCTCAGAATTTTCCATTAGAAATATCAAGATGAAGACAGACCGTAAAAAATAACTTTATGAACCATAATTGATTCGTGAATTTTTTTTAAATCACATTTAGTGAAATAAAAAAATGCCAAGAGGGCGTATTTGATTTAAATCATGCACTAAAATCACGTGATCGGTTTCATACTTATACGAATTCACGCATATAATAATCAGTTTGTTTTTCACTTTTAGTGGATCTTTGTGAGTTGGTTTCGAAATATAACTATTCAATTGAAATGTCTGAAGAAAATCAAAATTTAAATAATGGATACGAATTATCAAACGATTCAGTTCCGGCTTTAATTGGATTAGCCGTTTTAATATATATTGTGTTAAAAATTTTAGTGTTGATTTGTAAAACTATATTCATCTGTTTTTTGGCCCCGAAACTTGGAATGTCAGTGAACTGGAACAAAGTCGGAAGATGGGCAGGTAAGTTTACAAATAGTGTACGTGTAAATATGGTCGGTACCGACTCGTATTCAAAAAGTAAAGGTTGTGAAAAAGCGCTCTTTTACAAATGTTCATAATTATATTTCTTACTTATTTCTTTGTACTTCACAAAATTTTAAGTGAGACTTAGCAAAAAACAACAACAAAAATTAGCCTGTAGAAACTAAAGCTAAATGAGTTTTTGATATGGAAAACTTTTTCCTTAGTATACCAGTATTAATATCTCTGAGTGTTTCATTCTCAATGGAAATTTTTTTCTGGATCATTTAATTTTTCTTGCTCCATTTTACAACGCATAAATGATTTTATGAAGTGGAGTCTCGAAAACGATATTTTGCCATTTGCAAAACTAATGGGCAATCTTAATAAAATTATAAGAGTAATAAACAACTTTCGATTTTTTTTTCATTTGTATTTGTTCTGGAGTTATTTGTTTCCAGTATTCAATGAGATATTAACTAAAATTTTACATGCAAATATCAATTTTCTCTTTGCCTATTAATATTTGTTTAACGTTTTCCAATTTTTGTGCCCCTTAAACCTTGTGGTGGGTTCTTTGAGTAGGAACTTTTCAAACCCGGCTATTGTTGGCTTAAGGTATAGAGTATGTTTAACTAGGCCATCATCGTAATTGTAAAAATACATTAGTTTCTAGTTAATGCGTCTTAAATTGATCATTTTTATTTCTCTTAAACTTGTATTATTTTGTAACCTTCAGACATTTCTCTCGGTGATTTATAAGTTTTATCGGCCTATAATTATTACCAATTTCTTTAATATTAAAAGTTTAACATATTTAAAATTTAACATTTCTAACTGTATTGAACTGAATATAATTCGACGTTAAAATATAAATAAGGGATTTTTTTTACTCGTATCCATTTAATATTTTCCCTTTTTAATTTTAATTTTGCTGATATGAATTTATAATTCGCAAAAGGAAAATAAGAACCTTGTTTTTCCATTCGATCTAGGCCTAGCATGGCCGAGCGCGTTAAGGCGTGCGCTCGTAATTCGAGGGTCACGGGTTCGCGCTAAACATGCTCGCCCTGCCAGCCGTGGGGGTGTATAAGTGACGGTCAATCCCACTATTCGTTGGTAAAAGAGTAGCCCAAGAGTTGGCGGTGGGTGGTGATGACTAGCTGCCTTCCCTCTAGTCTTACACTACTAAATTAGGGACGGCTAGCACAGATAGCCCTCGAGTAGCTTTGTGCGAAATTCCAAAAAAACAAAACAAACAAACCATTCGATCTATACACTACAGGGCGAAACATGTAGGATTAAAATGACTTAAGATTCGCGTTTTGTGACTAAAGTGTGAACTCGTTGCAAATTGCAACATGTCGAATATTGTTTCCAATCTTGATGGGAATATTTCTTTTAAAACTATCCTGTATGATCCTTTACTCCGTTTTTTTAGCTATTTCCTTCTAAGTTTAATTTAATTTTGGTAATGCTCAATTTTCTTAAACTATAAAATCATTTGAAAAATGATTAAAAAAAAGCATTATGGAAGCTAATCTCAATTGTATAATTAATCAGCGAGTGAGTGCACAGTACACATATTAATAAATATTGGCCTCGCGGGTACAAAAATTCGGTTTATCAAAACTGTTAAAAAGTAGAATCTAGTTAGTATTTTCAATATTTTGTGTCTACGGTTTGTTTTCGACTTAGTTGCTGATTTTGACAATTTTTAAGAGGTGATATTTTCGGTTTACAGTAAACCACAAAATCTCTGGCAACGAAAGTGGGGTGTCTGATTTTCGAAATTCCAGCTTGCTTATTTGGTGGTGCAGTAAATGTCCTTTTAATAGTTGAACCTTTCTTATCTGAGGATTAATCCAGAAAATTAGGTTTATTATCCATGTTGGTTTACTAGACTATATGAATACCACATTTAATATAAAAAGAATTGGTTGTATCTTGGCAGTGTCCGTAATGAACAACCCCAGTGAATGTGCTCTGTATTTAGTCTTAGTGTTGTGAAATTACGTAATTAAAAAAACACAACTTTGACACATCTCCAATCATTTCTAGTTAATTTGTCCCACAGTTAACAATAATTCTAAACACAAAAGCTTAGGAAGAGTTAGATGACAAGCAAAAACTCAAACTTCTATCAAATTATAATAGAATTTACGCTATTGAAGTATGTACTGTAGTTCTTGCTAGCCGTTCCATAAAACCGTTTTAGGTGTTTCTTACAAAATCTAAATTATGGAAAACTGGTTTCTGTAATTCCCTGAATGTATAAATATTTTATTCATAAACTATTGTATTCTTCTTTCAAAAATAAATCCCCGTAAAATCTGCATTAATTGTTTGTCAGGTCTTATCAACGTGAAATAAATATGGCAATAATGAATGCAGGTAGATCTCGATTTACACGAATGTTTCGTTAAAGGAATTGGTCTCGTAAATCAAACTACTTCCTACAGAGTATACCCGATGTGTGCAATCCAAGTGGGAATGATATTAGTCAATCCTTAATATACTGCAGGAGTGCCGCCTATGCTCACGTAGTCAATGTAATAAATTTAGAGCAAACATCAACTCCAATGTATAATTGATTTTAAGGACTAAATTGTTTGATGAAACTGACTTCGTTACCATCTGACTATTCCACAGATAACTATAATATTATTGTCATTGTAACGTTACTTCAAGTATCGTGCGTTGCGTTATCGCGGATATTATCGTAATAAAGCGTGTACCTTCAAGTACACGGTGAGTAAATCATCTTTGTTTCGTTACAATGCACAAATCGCTCGAAAATCGCGTTAATCCAAATTCGCAAGCGGGTAAATCCAGAAGTGGTATTCCATCGATTGAGCTAATCGTGTAAAACGAATTCGCGTAAATCGCGAACTACCTGTTAAGTTTGACGTCGTACTTTTAAAATAATTGTTTTGATATATCTTAAATATTTCTGTCTATATACAGTAATGTATATTGAATTGCTGATTGACTTACCCTACACTAAAACCAACTAAGACAACATCTTATGGTGGCATGTAATTAGTCATCAAATATTCAGATATTAAATATTGTTTCTTGTTTCTTTTTGCTTAGCAATGGTAAAAATACTTAACAGTATTTGAACAAACAAAATACAAATACCATTTGTAATGTGAAATCCATTCTGTATTGGGGGATTTTTCAATACGTGATTCATTGTCTTTTTTGCTTTGGAAGAGAAGACTGCATATAGCAAGAGCAGGTCTGATTGGTGAATTGTTGTACACAATTGTGTTCCAGCAGTATCAGTACTAGTAGTAAAAGTTGTTTATCTGCTGGCTTTTGAAGTAAAGTTACTTCTACAAAGTGCTTGTCCAACAGCATTTTTCTTTACGTTTCATTGCCTTGTATACGTGCTTTTGAAATAAAGTAGACATAAGCCATTTGTGAGAACTAATCCAGCAAAAATAAAAATAACTGTTATTACAGAAATATTTGACAAGTTTTGGTGATGATCAATTTTATGGATGCAAAATACATTAGTTTTATTATACAAATATCGAATAAAATAAGAAACTACGTTACTAAGTGAATTTTTATACCGTGATATTCAGCAGCGAACTAATCGACGATTGATTGATTGTGATTTTGTACTAGAGGGAAAGATTTGACGAGAAAACAAAATTGAAGGTACTCAACAGAAAATTAAAAGAAAACCCGCAAACCACGGATTAGAACTGTTGAACAAAGAAAACAATCGAACACAAAAAATAAAGGAAAACAAATAATTTTAGTTTGCAAAAATGGTGTATTGATTACAACTGAGAGGAAAAGACAAATGTTGAAGAGACTTGTTTCATGAAAAGTTTTGGATATGGAAAAATGTTAGATTTTTTACTGATGATTTCAACCATTCTCTCGGCAACAAAACTCGTAAAGGTCAGTTGATAGCTGGTGCATTTATGATACCCAATTACTCCTAAGAATCGATCTGAAGGCAAGGGTAATGTGAATGACTAATGTTAATTTGGTTAATATAGATATGATTAACCACATCCAGAAACTGCATGGAAATTTAGAAATACTGACCAGAATATATCCAAATAAAGATATTGTACACTAGTTATGGAAAGATTAAATTCGTGGTTATTTCAATCATTACAAGGCTTAAGCTCGCACATTCTTTATCGTATTTCTATTTGCAGTGATAACTGGAGGTACTGAAGGAATTGGAAGATCTTACGCTGAAGAGGTAAGGATTTGAAATTTAATACAAGTTTCTTATTGATTATTCTGTTTCTATAGTGCTTTTATATTTAAGAAGCGTTTAAATTGTTATGACTTTTATGGCAATAAGTTAAAATGTAGAGAACATTTCAAGTCTTGAACAAAAATGCACTACAAATTCATGGGAAGTACTGTTAATGCAATTTATAACATTTCCAGTTATTTGTGAGAGTGGACGGTAAAGAATGTTTTTGTTTTAATACACCATATGGGGTAAACTATCAATCAAGTTTTCAAGTCTGTACGCAAAATATCGAAATATTACAAATGTATCACGAGAAAAAATTATGTAATTATCATCCATAAAACTCTATATATAACTAATTCTACAGAAACTACAACTTCTGTGTTTTTCATTTATTTGGAGGTGCCAAGCAGAAAATAATAAAGTTTGGTCTTTGTACTTTTTGTTTGGTCTTTAGATCTAAATTAGCGTCTGACTCAGACTGAAACGCTGGAGTACAAAATGATGTAAAATAATAAAAATAAAAAAATGAAAAATAAAAATGTGTTTATTTTATTTATATTTATATAACCTTTAAACTTTCAAGATGCATACCCATTTTTTTCCAGATTGATACAATCATTACACTGTGAAAAACTTCTCGTGAACAAAGACTAAATTGTAAAGTGTAGCCCATAAGAAATACAATAAAGTGTGTTGTTATGAAGCGAAAAACGTTAAATAATCAAATGTCTTGATATATGCAGTATCAGCAATATTTGAAATGTTGCCAAATAAACAATTTTAATATTTATTAATATTAAACTATTAGACAAATAAGATCACTTTGGAACTAATTGAATAATCAGTTAATAATACTTGTACACAATTCAGATCAGTCAATCGCTGATCGTAACTTTTAAAACAGTGACATTCCGTCAGGAGCCCGGCATGGTCAGTTGGTTAAGGCACTCGACTCGTAATTTGAGGGTTGCAGGTTTGAATCCCCGTCACACCGCCAGAGTAAAGAAAATTTTTGGCCCGGCATAGCCTAGCGAGTTAAGGCGTGTGCTTCGTAATCTGAGGGTCGCGGGTTCGCGCCCCAGTCGCGCCAAACATGCTCGCCCTCCCAGCCGTGGAAGCGTTATAAAGTGACGGTCAATCTCACTATTCGTTGGTAAAGGAGTAGCCCAAAAGTTGGCGATGGGTGATGATGGTTAGTTGCCTTCCCTCCAGTTTTACACTGCTAAATTAGGGACGGTTAGCACAGATAGCCCTCGAGTAGCTTTGTGCGAAATTCAAAAACAAACAAACATTCGGTCAGTTTTTGCTGTACGATCACCTTTTTTTGAAACCCATATAACTTTGACATAGAAATAATGGATTAGCAATTGGAATTTGAGTTAGACATTTTTATATAAAGTTTTCCTTTTGCCTTCATATAACTCCATATTTAGAAGGGCAGTATGATTTGAATTATTATCATGAAAAAATTCAAAAACGGAGTCAAATGAACGTGGTTGTGTGACAAATAATGAGTTTTATGCCATTGCTTCTTTTATAGTAATATCAATTTTCAAAATGTTTAATTTCGGTAACAGAAAATCATCTCTACAACATTATAGATTCAATACCAAGACATCCTCTTTTGTTAAAGACTCATTTCACAATCGAATATTTATGTATAATGATAACGGTTTTCCCAGAACTTTATCAATTCATAGCACAAAGCCACAATTTCATATTTTATTTTATCCATTTTTGTTATCACTGCAGTTCACACATTTCACACGAAGACTAGTTTAGTCTTTGACCTTAAAATAGCCCTGAACACATGCCACTTTCTTTTAATCTCAAGCAATCATTATTGTTTAAGATCGAATTTCTGTGTCCTCGATTTATTTTTAACTTACCATTTGATTACAGCTGGCGACTAGAGGTTTGAACATCGTCCTAATCAGTAGAAATGTAGAGAAGCTAGAATCAGCAGCTAATAATTTAGGTAATGTGGTACACATTTATATAAAGGTGTTTTTGTATTTAAAGAAGAGTTACCATTAACTGTATATATTAAAATAAGAACACTGTCTATTAGTGATTTCTCTTCCTAATGAAAAGCAATTTTTCACACTTAAATTATTTTAAATATAAGCGTTTTTCATTAGTTACTTTCTTCCCCTCCCCACCTATCTCACTCAATTACTCGCTTAACTGTTATCTGTCGCTAGTTAAGGAAAAATTAATTTGTTTATACTTTTGATTAGGATAAAGTTTTTGAACTGGTGTATGTATTCAAAATATTATCTTTTCGTTATTCTATTTTTGTAAACCACTGTTTTTTTGTATTTAATATTTTGCAGAAAAACGTCATAAGATCAAAACTAAAACCTTATCTGTGGACTTTACTGGTGGATCTGAAATATATGATGAGATACAAATGGCCCTTGATGGCTTAGAAATTGGAGTGTTAGGTAGGCTTATTTAATTTTTCAGTATAATCGTATTTGCAACAGCCAACACTTGATTCATATAGATTCTGGTAAGAGGAATTAACATATTGTAGCAGTGTTCTGTCTCTGCCAGCACAAAAAGCTCTGTTTGTTCGTTATCTAATTACTCCTAGATCGCTAAGCTGAACTAAACGCAGCTTTGAGAGACGATTTTGTTTCGAAAAAAGGAGAACATTAATTAGGAAGCTCAAAATTTCCTCTACCTCCAGTATTTGTTATTTTTAAACGTTTATCTTTTGAAGTAAATTAATTACATTTACAGATAACGCCACATCTTTACAGCAGCAAACAAATATTAAGTTTTCAATAACGCAAATACAGTACGAGCAAGAAGCACACAAATATCTTGTATATCTCCATGGGAGAGCGCAATGAAACAAAATGGCCGCTATTACTGCAATAGTGCATAAATCCTGAATAAGGCAAATATGAAGAGCCGTTTCTTGAGTTTTATTAACTTCCTATTTTTACACCTGATCTTTTAATTTTTGTCTGTAAGACACTTCTGTTGCGAACGGCCGTCATTTAATAACGTAACATTGTGGAAGAAAGTTAAAAACTGGAAGTTGAGAGCGGTTAATAAACATGACTGCTACAACTTTTCCTCCTATCTCTTTCTATAGTCATCCTGACAATTTCACGATATATACGTGTTCTTGAAGTTTATACTAGTTTAATTGAGGTAATTAATACTGTAATATAATTATAAATAATGTGAAAGTTAAAATTTCTTATCTTAGCATCAACTCGTACATGTTTTGAAATTCGTAACTTGAACAAAGTATGGGTATCTCAACTTATTTGAAAATAATATAATATCCAATCCGTGTGATAATATATAAATTATTTTATTTCCTTCATTTAAATTTTGACTTGATCTCGTTTCTGTTCTTATGAATTTTTCTTCTGTTTCTTCTGCTTCCCTCGAGGTAAACTGAACGTACAGAACCTTCTCCGGGATTTGAATATCCACTCAAATGTTCTCAAGGCGGAGTGACCCTTGAAGGGAAAGATCCTGATGGTTGAAGGGTCCAACCCTAATTCACCACGTTAGCCTTGATTTCCTGTAGGGGGACGCCCTTGGGGTTGCCCAAGGATTAACTGACTGTTCCTGCTAGGCTAGAGTTAACGGAGTACCAGTGTTCGACGTTTTCAGTGGGTGTTGTGGACATTGTCTGATACTGGTGTTTGGGTATAGTGCTCACGAAACCCTGGTGTTGCTGCAGTGTCCTTGTTTGATATTGTAGTGCGTCCTTTCGTTAATGGACACTGAAGTTTTCTCTCTATATAAAGGGTACCCCAGTCAATAAAAAAGTAAATACAACTAAAAATTTAGCTAATTGGAAAACGACCTCACATGAATAACTGTTGCTCATTCACCATTATTCCGTATCTCGACTTTTGTTCACCCCCTTGTAGAGTCTATGGATTTACAGTGCTAAAATCAGATGCTAGATTCCCCTCGGTAGACTTTGCAGATAGCCCAATGTGTCTTTGCTATAAGAAAAACAAACACCTCGATTTCTCATTCTTTATTCGTTACTTGAAAAATCATAAAGATGTTTCCCCATTCTTATTCAAAAGGGATTAAAGGGATTTTCTGGCTCACCAAGTCAGTCAGTTGTGCCCTGGCAACGTTTTGGTCGAAAATCTATACCTCAACACACTGAACTCCTTGTAAATTCTAAGACTATTGAGGATATACCCATTAGGTTATTCCCCACATCACTCTGAATTACTCTTGAGGAGTGATAATTAAGAGTGATTTGAAGAACATTCCCGAGTGGGAATACTTTATTGTTTTCTTCAGTTTTCTGATGTGCACCGTAACTCCAACCCCAAGGATGGAATTATACTGCTCACAAATGATTTAATTTTGATGTTAACATCACTACGTTCACTTTCCTCTATCCAGGCAGCTTAGTTGAGCTGCAAGGTTTGGCCATACATTCTTAACTTCCTTCAATATTTCCAGTACCAGCAGTTCAGATTTAAAGGCACCATGTCGTGGTTCTTTGACGCGAGTTTGTTGTTGTTGTGAGAACTACAACGTCTACGTGTGCGCACTGGAACTGCGCTATATAAACTGTATCAGTTTCTATCCCTCTTACTTAAGTTCCTGCCATTGGCGGGTAGAGGAGAAAAGTAAAATGTTGTAAAACAGTTAAAATTTCCTACCCTAAAGCTCGAAAGTTATTGTTTCTCAGTTTCTCTGACGTATGCTGCTGTACTACATTCCACTGCGACAGTGGGAGTGCAGACAGATCTTTGTGATCCAAAAACTCGTTTTCCAGCAATGTGAAAGCGAGTTGACAAGCCAAATCTACTTTTGTCTGGCCCATAATGACTGCCTGGGTCCACTTCCTTGGGCCCTGGCTTCTGATGCTTGCTTGGGTACACCTTTTTCTCTCAATGTAGAAAGATAATTTGTTCTTGCCTTCAGTCTCTGGCTTTTCAATCTACTGACAGACATGTCCACTCAACTCGGAGCAGAATCCATGATGGTCAACAGACCTTTTTCTAACAAAGACATTTCTAATAATAATATATTGTAGGCCTAGACTCCTCGAAACACTGCGAAATTTCTACAGAACTCCAGAGCAATCCGCGCATGTCCGTTCTTGCACAAGACTAAACGTCTAGACACGAAGTCGCCAGCATTCCATTTACAAACATATGATTGGTCTACTTAATTCAAGAAAATTCTAAATGTTACCCTAAATGAATAACAACATATTTTATTAGTTTAAACTTCGAAACAATAATATAAATATGGAAATATAGATAATAGAAATGAAAATTTAAACACAACACGACATGTTGTCGCTTACAAAATATTTACACGACATTTACATAACAGTATTGTCTCCTCATTCGATTTGAACTAGATTATAGACTATCTGCACTTCTCCAGTGCAGAGTGTATACACAGCCCACAAACCTTTTCTCTACCTCCACTGTTTGCTTCAAACATCGATCTTCACCAAAATATCCGATTTGGAGTTGTCTATCTTCCTCAGGAGGCTATGTTTTTTTGTAAAAGATAGGTTGATATTTTTCCTTTTGGACTTTGTTCAGGTGGAGCTGGCTGAACTGAATCTGTTCGTGGATGACATTTTCTGAACTTGTTAGCCAATCTTACTATGGCTTATTACCATCCACAGCTGTGACCATTCTTTGAGTTATCTGAGGAAGGCAGATACTCCCGAGTGGAAATACCGTCTTCTATTTGCTAAACATCTTTTGGACCATTCTTATACTACCATTTATATGGATGATTCAATATTTGACTTAATGTGCTGCCATTGTCTGCTGGTTGCTCGCAAGATTCCATTTAGTTTCTGCATTCACTATTAGGTTGTATGTCATTTCTCTTGCTCTGAAATATGTAGAAGCTATCCAATACACCGATTTGCAGTTTATACTATCTATTTGTTTTCTATTGGCACTTTCATCGCTTCATTAGTTTTCACTCTGCTCTCGTCGATAGTCAAAATGACTGGCCTATTTTTTCTTTATCATTAGTCTTCATCAAGTTTCTTCTGGATACTTGACCCCTTCGGTATTCGGGGGAATGAGCTCGCAAACACATCGGCTAAGTCCGTCTGTTTTGATACTATCACGCCCGTGCCTGGTCCTGAACATGGACAACGATCCTGTATTCAAGCCTCGGCTCTGTGCCATTTGGCAGTCCACTTGGAGTGAGCAATGCGATAACAAACTTTTTCCAGACAAAACCTTCTGTTGTTCTTTGGCCGACTCATTTCCGTAATGATCGGAAGGAGTAAGCTGTTCTGGCTATACTACTTATTGGTCACTGTATTTAGCTCATCGTTTTATTTTATCTGGGACTGATGCACCAATGTATTATCTGTGTGACACTCAAGTCACAATAGCTGACGTTTTATTGTCGTGCCGTCATACCAAGTCTAAACTACGGAGAGCTGGTGGTTAAGGCACTCGTAATTCGTAGGTTGCGGGTTCAAATCTCCGTTGTACCATGTATGCTCACCCTTTCAGCTGTGAGGGCGTTATAAAATGAGTGTTAATTCCACTATTTATTGGTGTAGCTTAAAGTTAGGGATGGCTAGCGCAGATAGTCCTCGTTTAGCTTTGTGCGAAACTCAAAGCAAACGACAGCACAATTTTAAATAAGTTTTTTGCGATGGTAACACTGTCCACCTTACTTGTATTTTTAAAATTTTAAGTGTCATTGGCTTTATGCTATTTAAATCTTTTGTCCAAATTTTGGCATTTTTTTGTTTTAACGTTTCTTTTGCATGTTATAATTTTTGCTTTTTAAAGTTTTTTTCGTTCGTTTGGTGCAGATAGCATGATTGCTTTTCACCAAAAAACGCCAAATAACCAATCCAAATGTTCATGTTTTTATCTTCGAAATAATTTTTTTTTCGTGACATTCCTTCACAAAAGGAAACAATTTTGTTCTTAAGATTTTCTTCTCTAATTGATCGCTCAACGCATACCAAGACTGTCTATCCATACAAAATTATATCATATTATATAGATCTGGATCCTATTATTATATTATATATTGTATGGTAATTTTCATCTCATGACTCGTCAGCAGACTTTTATATAAGAATAAACATACAGCTTAAAACACTATATTACAAACTTTTTTCAGCTTAAAAAGACAATACGTGATATAAAATTTAATTTTCTCATTAATAAGAAACGATTTTTATGCTTATTTTACAGTGAACAACGTTGGAATGAGTTTCGTTTACGCAGAATATTTTCACTTGATTCCAAATGCCATGGAGGTAGGTTTTTTGTTTTTTTTGTTATAAGATTAAAAAAGATGCTTATAAGATGGATGCCATTTTGATTAAATATATCTTTAAAACATGCGTAAGATAAACTTGTTTTACGTTTTATTCTTCATTTTGTACTGGGAGAATATTTTTGAGTCATGGACTGTGTTACTGTTAAAACGTTAACATTTTCGATTGAGAAGTGGAAATGGGAAAACAAATACCCAGTAATTCGCCCCCTTGATATTCATGTGTATTTTGGATGTAGGTGCCGTTACAAATATTTATAAACTACAAAGACGTTTTAAGCTAATTAAGTATCGAAACCTTAAATGGATATGTGTTTAATTTTGTACTTATTACCGTTAGTAGACTTTTAGGTTCAACCGTTAGCAGGGAGAGTACATAACATTCATTATCTGAATGGACAGTTTATTCTGATAGATTTATTTAAATCTTGATTGGGAACAGCTATCTTGTTTTCTGATACTTAAAGATGCACTTAAATGTTTAGAAAAGTTAATTGCCATCTAGAGGATATGGGAATTTAGCGAAAAGAAGAAAATTTAGACATCTTTTGGAAATATTTAGCTTTTTTTACTTCAACTGTGAAGTGACATGCGTTGTTTAAATGAGCAAAATTTTAATTTCAGACTATTGAGAGAATGATTAGAGTCAACGTCATAGCTTGTACGAAGGTAAGATTTGATTTTGATTTTTCAAAAATCTTGTAAGCACATGTATAGATAGTTAATTTTTCTGACAATGGATAAAACCATTTACAGCATTAATTCTATTTAAAGAAAAGATTACTGTATAACTTTGTTTATTTTTGATATTATTCGTAAGTGCAAGTTGGAATGATGGGTACTTCAGAGTGGCTATTATTTAAACTTGTATTAAATCATTAGGTTGGAATCCTCATCCAGATTGTCTAAGGTATCTTATGTATATAAGAAAAAACAGGAAACTTGTTGGTCCATGTAGACTGTCCCGTTATTCAAATATTTATTAAGCCTTACATTAGACTCCTTTAAGTTAATTGCATCAATTACAATAGAAGGCAACCACTTCGAAAGGTCAATCAACCTTTTAGAAAAATAAAACTGTCTTAGCTGGAAATGTTTTATATCCTGCTAACGTTCTTTCAATTAGTCCTTCTATTTTCACAGTTAAGTAAACAAGATGATGCATCAACACTAAATATTTTAATAATTACAAACCTGATTCAAATCCTTATCTTTTCTTTTTCAACTGAATATAAACTCAATGAACTTACCTTGCCATCGTATAACACTTTCACCCTAAGTATCACCCTAATTGCTTTTCTTTGAACCTTTCACAATATTTCGATATTTTATATGTCAGGGGCTCGATATTGAAACATAGCTTAACTAATGAATCAGTAAAGTTATAACGTCTCTAGAACTGTAATATTTCTAATAGATATTATCTAAAACTGTCTGCTCTGGCATAGTAATATGGTGAATACATTAAAAGAGCCAAGGACTTGTTAACAAGGGTGCTTTCTTGAAGCTTTGAAAGACCAGATTATTATTATTTTTTGTAATAAAAGAAATTTTAGTTTACTGTAGGTTGCCTCTGGTACATGGAGGGTAAGAAGACATAAGAAACAGAAATATCTTTTTTTATAATTATTCTCTCGGTCTTCTAAACAAAACCTTAACCTAAAACTAAATCGTAAGCTCTTGCATACTAACTGTTATAACCCCAAGTTTAAATCATTCACTTTAAGGCTGATACTTTTTCCCTTCTATCAACTCGCAGTAAATAAATGTGGAATTGGACATATATTTAAATAGTTGTAGATAATTTTCTATGATTAAGAAAAGGGGAACGTTTGGAACATAATAATGTAGGCATGGTCTTGAGCCCAACCAGTCCACCTCCCTTACTTCTCTACTATTGTTTTTAAATGTTCCCCAGCAGGCGTTCCCAAACTATATAAGTAAATTTAGAAATACATTTAAACTAGTTTTGTAATAGTGTTCTTTCATGCTTGAAAGTAATCGAATTCAAAGTGAAAATTATTTCGAATATTTTGTTTCATCCATATTTGTATAATAAAGCATTAATGCATATGTGCATAGAAGAAAGTATGACGAATAACTGCGTGAACACGCTCGTTGAAAATAACTTTTGGATTACGAAAATAAAACAAGGTAAATTGTTTTAACTTGTGGTTTTCAGATGATGAGAATGATATTACCACAAATGGAAGAGCGAAAATGTGGAGTCATCGTTAACGTATCATCATTGCTGGGCATCTACCCCATTCCTCTCCTCAGTGTTTATAGTGCCTGTAAGGTATGAAATACAAAAAACGGAGAGAGAAAAAAAATTGCTTTGTAGGTGATATTTTGAGGTTTAATTATTCTGCCATCGTGTTTTAATAAGTATAATAAGTGGTTGAAACAGTAATTTGTTTTCATTTTTTACTCAGTTAATAACTGCTAGTCAAAACCGTGGTTAAGTTTAGTATTTCTTCAAAAACAATTTGACAAAGTATCAGATTGTTATATACACGATTGAGTAATGTTTCGTGACTGTTATTTCGCGGGAGTTGATCATTCCTCGTGTCATATTTTGTTTCGAGTTATTTAACTACAATAATTTTAACGAAGAAAAGGTTTTACACAAATGTGATTTGTCGCGACATTGACAAGTAAGTGGTTATATTTGAAATTAGTAACCTTGATGTAATTACTTGTCTAGTATCTAATTTCTTTAGGATAGAACTGAGAAACTATCAGATTTATAAAAATAAAACGCGATTGTTGTATCTATATTTACCCACTTTAGTACAGAAAGCTACGTTTAAATAATTAACGTAACGCTTCA
The DNA here is from genome assembly GCA_011833715.1 of Carcinoscorpius rotundicauda. NCBI lineage: Eukaryota > Metazoa > Arthropoda > Merostomata > Xiphosura > Limulidae > Carcinoscorpius > Carcinoscorpius rotundicauda. The sequence goes on along the minus strand of CM022405.1, from coordinate 22,442,227 downwards.
TATTAAAATAATTAAATTAAATATCACAAAGTGCCCCATCCACAACCACCTGTCTCGCAAAAAATTCTCATTTTGCTTTTCGGTGAAACATCGGCAGGTTATGTGGGCTTGCAACGCTAAAATCCTGGGTCCGATTCTCCTCATCGAAATTTGTGTGAATTTCACGCAAAGGTACTCGAGGGCTATGTGCGCTAGCCGTCCCTAATTTAGCAGTGTAACACTAGAGAAAGGCAGTTAGTCAGCACCACCAATCGGCAACTCTTGGGCTACTCTTTTACCAACGAATAGTGGGATTGATCGTGACATTATAACGCTCCCACGGCAAAAGGGCGAGAATATTTGGTGCGACGGGGATTCGAACTCGCGACCCTCGGATTATAAGTCGAACACCTTAACCCACTTGGCCATTCTTCATCGCACACAACAGATACTCAATATAGCTTTAGTCTAAAACAAACTTCTTGCTATTTTTCAAGGCTACTTATTTTATAAAAATACAGAACTGTTAATGTAAGGATATATTCGTTACATGTTCATTCTTTGTTTTTCTTCAGTGTATATAAATCTACAAATATTATAAGACACGTACGGATTAAATTAACCGAATGATAAGATAGGATAAATTGTTTGTTACTTTTTCCTGTAACGTATCTTGCCACAAGTAACTACCATAGCATTTGTTATTTGACGTGGTTTGTTTTGGGAAAGCTAACAGACATAGCTGAATTGACTTGTATATGTATATTTACGTGGTGTATTGTCGAGTTCAACACTTTCTTTATTTTTCAGTAAGTTTAATCTAACAATTAAGTTTCATAAAATTCAGCCATTTCAATTTTTAAACCTTCATTCTTTACTAGCAGCTCATTAACACTTTTAGAAGTCCATAAGCATCACAATTCAATGAATCATTTTGTATCTGTATAAATAATTTGATTACCAAAGTCTTTAAAATTATATTTTCAGTTTGATTGCAGTATTAGCAAATAAATTAGTGAAAATTGCGTATTACATGTATCTAATGTCTGATTATTCAGAATAAAACTGATAAACTGATGATTATAAAAAGAAAAACAACCCCCCATAATAGCGATATAATATTTCTATAATAACTGAGGCAGCTAGATTTAAATTACTAAACAATTCTAAGGCAAAATAAACTTATCTTAATGTTTGATATATTGATGGGTCATTCTTTACTTTAAATGCTGAATTTTCTCTTTCTTAGTTGTATGTTGATTATCTTTCTCGTGCTACTCAGTTAGAGTACAACAAGAAAGGAGTAATAATTCAGGTGTGTATACAACATTATCTTATCTAAAACTTAACAATGCAACATGCTTTACACTGGAAATAAACTCTATTTCTGAAATAAAGTAAATCCAGTATTAACATCTAAGTTATTGCACTTAATTCGTTTAGTAATGGTTCACTTCACCAATTTTGTTGAGCGTAGTTCTTTTACAACAAAATAATTGCTTTTAATCTGCAACTGCGGTATATTTCAGAATGTTTTACATCGATGTATTTACTTCTATATGCATCGTAAGGTATCTTTTATACAAACTGTTTATGAACGTGCAGTCAGTTTATGGCAAGAGGTAATCAAATATCTTCATTGTTGGCTTTTTCCCACTAGCTGTGGCTTCTCTCAATTTCTGGGTATACTTCATTTTTTCTAGACGGAGCAGCGTGGTCACTTGTTTATATTCTGCACTGTATACATGCTAGTTTGATGACAGCGGTCAACGCCCTAAATGTAATTATTCCATGTATAAAGCCCTTTGTTCGAGATGATACCATTCAATTAAAACGTTTGTTTCACAAAAATGCGATTGTCTTGTTAAAAGAAAAATGGTACAATTGAAAGAAAGTCCAGAGAAAGATTAAGGACATCTGAAATGTTACAAGCGTTTCTTTTAAGATGAACTTGAAACAAACTGCAATTTACGACCTTAATTATATGGGATTGAAATTAAAATAAATGAAAACGAAACTTCTAATTTACAATAAAATATCTTGTTCTACGAGAATTATTACAACGAGAAACTGAGTGGTGAAAGAACCGAGTCTAGTCCTTAGAAGTATAGTTAAGTTTTGATAAGCACAAGCTGATCTTTTCAATATCAATTCTCTCCATGAGTTACGAAAAGTAAGTTATTACCAGTTGTTTATCCCGAGTTTTCGTTTTTAAAACGTTTTCTGGCAAGATTAATTTGTTATATACTATTAATTTCCATACTGAATATAATATTTCACAAATTGTTCTTTGTTTTTGTAACAACACAATAATGAAAGCTCTTACGTAAATATTACGTATTATTTTAAACGTGATAATTTAGCAAAATTATTTTGAAACTAGCAATGAAATATTTGTAGAGAATAACCCTTAAAATATGCTAGTATTCAAGAGACTGTACTTTGAAGCAGAACGTGACTAAAATTGTGACTTTTTGTGAAAAAAAACATTCACTTTCTCTTTTAATTTCAGTTAGATTCTGTATAATTTTGTCCATTATTAATTTAAATAAAATTGTTTTTCGATAACAATCATCTTTGAAAATTTCTTCTAACTACATCAATTTTACTAAAAGGTTTGTTTTTGTTGCTCTTAAATTATACATCGAAATAAATTGATAGTGAAACTGAAGGTAAACTGTTACTAGTTACCAAACAAGAGTTGGCTCTAACTAAATATAGAAACTCTCTTTAATTTTGCCGGAAAACGTCGGTTTTGCTTTTCATTTTTAAGAGTGTAGCCTTATTTGCCTAGTAAGAAATTACATTGTATAAGCGCATAAAATGTTTGTATGAATTTCGTTAGATGAATTACTTTTAACAAAAATTGTTACTTCTAGTGTGTGATGCCAGCATTCGTAGCGACTCAAATGTCAAAAATTCGACGAGTATCTTTTGATGTACCAACCCCTGATGATTATGTGAAGTGGGCGATTCGAACAATAGGACTGGAAACCAGAACCTATGGTTATCCTCCTCACAGATTGCGGGTAAGCCAATATTTTTAGTTTCAACATAAACATTTGTTAAGCTGTGGTTTCAAACTTAATGGCTAGCAACAACGGCCTGTAGTTAGCGTGGTTATAGAATGCGGTTGTATAAACTTCAGTATTCGTTTTCTTTTTTTTTCTCTCAATAAGCGATACTTCAACTAACACCCGAAAAGAAATTTTATCTTGTTTTCATGTAGATACAATTTAAAGCGGAATCTTTTTAAAATAGTCAAAACTTCCAAAGGTAGCTCAATGTGAGAGCATTTTATCGTTTTATGGAGAAATCCGTTCTCTAGAGTCTTCTTCCAATTTAGATTAACATTTGCAAAATATGTTTTCAATGAACCTATTGAATGACGTTTACTGTAAATTTTATTTACGAACTACATAATACTATGATTGGAAGATATATTGTGCAAAGAATTTGCTATGCTTCTCTTCACATAAATATTATCACTGAATATTTTTGTGGATCTTTCTGTGTCAGTATAAAACGTAATCACTTTAGATTGACTGCAGTTTTAAAGTCAGTTGTTTCAAATTTCTGTTACAAGGTGTTTGTGTTTTAATATTTGGTAAATTGTGGCTCTCTCTTATTATAAAATGTTAATTTAAGTAATGTGAAGTAAGCGACTTTAATATGGAGTCCGTAACGTATACCTAAGGTATTTTGATGTTTTATATACTTAACATTACTGTGTTAAACCTTTCTAAAGTTTCTATATGTTGGTTCTTAACTATATTTCCAAATTTTAGAATATATATTTTTTTTTTTCTAAAAAACATTAATATATTTTAAACTTTTTTTTTTTTGTTTATGTAAGAATTTTCCACTGGAACAGTAACTCCTGACTTATAATTCATAGTATTACATGATGGTAGTTTAAGCTTGTTTTTGCTGTCTTATATTTTTCGTAGCGAACATTTTGCTTGGTTATAACGACAAGTTGTATTGTGTTTTTAGGGCCTCTTCTACGAGTTTCTAGATAATTATATGCCAGATTTGTTCAACATGATAATTGCATGGAGACACACGTCATTTCTTCGTGATCGTTTTTACAGGAAGAATGGTTTACTGGATCCAATGATTTCGTACTATTATGAGCAACCAGTGCATAATTACATTTTGGATACGTTACACACTAACGGTTAGGATTACAACAATAAAATAAGTTTGTATAATTGAGTAACAAAACTACGTAGAAACATTACAAAATGCTGTTTCTAGTGGCTGTAATTAATAACAAACTTTTATTCTTAGTCATTTAAATAAAAAACAAAACTACCTCGCATAAAATGGAATAGAAGTGTTTTTTTAATGTAATATTAAGTGAAAAATATTTTAAGCAATTAATTTCTTAATAACAAATTTCAAATTTGTCATATTTACAAGTTCGTAAAGAAACGTAGAAAACGAAATGTCCTTTTAATTTTTTGTTTGATCTTAGTATTATTGCGCAGTCGCGACCTACAAAATTGCCATATGGTAAGCTTTATTTTTATTTATAGCTCTTAATCTTTGATATTGTTACCTTAATACACTTTATTTTAAAATTTAAGTTTATTCCGTAGTTATATTTCTGTAACTAAAGTTATTGTATTAGATTTAACAATTAATTATTGGAAAATGTCCTTTAAATTATTTAGTGAATTAACAAGGCTTAAGTTTTTTAGGGTTTTTGATAAATATTCGACAGTTGTTAAACATTGATAAAGAATCTCTTAATATTCTTTATTTTGTGAAGATTTTGAAAAGTTGTATTTTCTTAGAGTGAATAAATAACAATATTTAGTTACTTAAAGCGAAGTTTGTAGCCTAAATAACTAAGTTATATGAACAACCCAGTTATCAATATTACTTTTTTTCTGATACCTGAGTGTTTTATAATTTAAAATTCGTCAGACAGGAACGCAAGGTGGTAGTGCTGTGAGTTAATGGACTTCTAAGTGGAATATGAGGCATTGTAACTGTATGTTAAAATATTTTTATAGTAGGATGAAGGTGAGTGTAAACAATATTCGACAAAGCTTTTCGATAATTTTATTGATTCACTTAAAAAAAAAACATAAAAAAGGAAAATATGTAAAATAAAATATTGACCGATTTGGTTGGGTGGTGCGGATAGAACAGACCACCCGATGAAAAATTCGTTAACGCCGAGTTTAGGCTTAGTGAAGGAACCCGAGAGCAGCGGAATATAACGACTGAATTGTTTAGGTTAACTTGTTTACTGACAGTACTTTTTCCATACCATAATTGTGTTTTTTTTCTCAGAAGTTTGTATAAATCTGTTCACTACAAATCATGGTAATTATATTAAGTGACTTATGTAAACAATTAAAATTAATGCTTTTTATGCATTATTGAAGTATATTTTGTGAAAATGAACATTGTAACTTGGGCTTCTATTCCGCCATTACTGTTAAATGTAAATATAACCATCTGTGGAGATCGTTGGTAATGAGAACTTCTTATTTGATGGTGACATTTTTAAAGTGTAGGATGCATAGTCTCGAAAGTCTACCTATTGAATATTTTTCTTTCAAGTATGCATTTGTACAAATCAAAGATGTTAGTAACTGATAATAAACTAATCAGAAACATAATCACGTTATATTTCGCGCTCACCGTGAAGTACACACATACTGTAACTTTAAATAACGTTGTTAACGGTTACTTAATAAATATAATAAAAATTCACCCTTAAGTTAGAATTAATAATCGTTCGTAGTAACACTGAATCTGAAAAAGAACGCATGGAAGACAATTATATAACCTGTCTTTTTCGACTAAAACTGAAATGTGGCCGCCCTACACACGTCGTCAAAACATACTGAAATGTATCCTTCTTCACTGCTTGTTTTGACCGTGATTTTATACATTTTGCCCAGCGGATTATTTGCGGACTTGTTCTGTTAGAAACCGGGTTTCGGTACCTCTGGCGGGCAAAGTGTAGATAGCTCTGTAGGTAGCTTTATACTTGCAGATAAACACCAAACACTTTATTGTTGCTCAGGTTTCACTTTCCAAAATCAATAACTGTAAACTTGTGATGACCACCTTTAGTTAACGGTTTGTAAACGTTCATCTCGAAAAATAAAACTACATAAAACACGCACACAAAACAATGTTTGTATTATCTTGAATGAATACACACTGTGATGTATACATCCTCAATTTTGAGGAAATTTTGTTCCATTTGAAATATTTTTTTTTGGTTACTAAAATATCGCAAATGAATCCACAAGGATAAAAGTTTATTTAAGAGTGGTTTTTAAAAAGTGGCAGAGATACAACTTTGTGTTTCATCTAAGGCAAAACCTAAGTTACGGTTGCAGATACATTAAAAACCACACTTGTTTTCTTAGGAAATTAAAGAGTTGTGAGTGATGCTTTGCAACATATTGTCCCACTTGGAAAAGTTCACCTGGTGTAAACTTTACTATTCGATTAAACTTCTTTTAATACTGATAATAATCCATTTCTATAGTTGTCTGGTTTTTGTTTTGAGGTTTGCATATACCATTGTCATTAGATTTTTGTAGTACTTGGCCACATGCTGTGAAAATAGGTAATACATCTGACTTGGTTATTAATTTATCTTCTTGACTCTGACCGAGTAATAACAAATTAAACCACTAGAAATTATCTAACTGTCAATATCTGGTAGAAATACAAAATAATTAAGTCTTCGAAAATCAAGTACAAGTATTTTAAAGTGACTTCAAAAACGTACCGGTAGGGTGTATTGGGAGGTGCAAATTGGTGTTTGATTTTCATTCCTGCCTACCTGTTAATGATTTAATTTCATCTTGCGGGAAAGCTATATATATTTATAATGTGCATATTAAGTTTCAAATAAAATTTACTTATGAACAAAATACCACTTCTTCCCACACTTAGACAGGTAAAAGGATATATTCTAGTCTCTGAACTGAAACCGATACTTCTATTGAATATGGATTCTCTAGCAGCTGTATTAAAGGGGTACATCTTTGCAACTTGGCCATGCCGGTTTTCCGAATCCAGGATTCTCAAGTTGAGGGACCATGGTGGTGATACAGATGGGCTTGAGGAAAGAGGACTTAAAATCTTAAGTGGAAGGAAACCTGTGGAAAATAAACTAAGTTCTATGAAGGAATACTTATTTTTCTGTAGAATGTTTTCGATAACACAAATTTTGTTCCTAGACAGTACGCGTAATCTTTTAATTGCTTGTGTTATAAAAGTACAGAAAATGGCCATTATTCACTTCAAACATTGCTTTTGTGACCTGGATAATGAAATTTAGAAATTGACCTATTTTCTAGGTAAAATCGAGCAAATTTCCACATTTCCATTTACAAAAACAAAACAACATATGAACCAAGATTCACATGTATTTATACTGAAGTTATATGGCCCGAGTATTACACAGTATTATAATTTACATAATTCGACTTTGTGTAATGATTTATAGGAGTTCACAACCTCCACATGAATAAAATAAGGAAATTAAGTTTTAAAACGAGTTTCGTTTAGTATTATAGACACCTTTCTTAACGGTTATTACAACATCAGGTTTCAATTTAAATTTCGTCTCAATCTGATAGAGTTGCTTCGAATTTTCTTTAATTTTATTGTGATTGGCTGCGTAAATAATACACCAATCCGAGACTGCGTAGTAATTTGTTGGGTAGGTTTTCCTTGTGTGGAGTCACTTAGTAACTTAAGACATTGATGTTGTTGTTGTTTTGAATTAAGCACAAAGCTACACAATGGGCTATCTGTGCTCTGCCCACCACGGGTATCGAAACCCGGATTTTAGCGTGCAAGTCCACAGACATACCGCTGAGTCACTGGGGGGCAAGACATTGATATCCGAGAGATGCATATTTTATTATACCATTCTAATATAACATTTTAAGAGGTGAGAAGCGTGGCACGTAAATTTAAAGACTTGTAAGCCATTAATACATATTAATATTGCTATACGTATTAAAACTACCACGGTGAACAGCTCTATTAACACACCCATGCCGTCCCCCGGTGGGACAGCCGTAAGTATTCGTACTTACAACGCTAAAATCCGGGGGTTCGATTCGGTAGACAAAGCAGACAGCCCGATGTGTGTGTGTTTCTGAAAGCAAAGCCACATCGGGCTATCTGGTGAGCCCATCGAGAGAAATCGAACCTTTGATTTTAGTGTTGTAGATCTGTAGAGTTACCGCTGTACTAGCGAGGGGCCAGACCCTTGTACCTTTGCTGTAAAAAAAAAAAAAGTACCCACACCTTAATTTAATACATTAGTTAAATAACACTAAAATCGTATAAGTTGAAACAGTTAAATATGTACACGATACGCAAAAATATCTTTAAGATGGCATATATTTATCAGTTTAGGAAAAATAGTGTACTTTAATGAAACTACTAGAAATTTTGTTTCTTGTATTTTCACTGTCAATGTAGTTATAAGAAACGTTCATTAATTAAATTTTGTTGTTGTTGTTTGGTTTTCTTTCTTGTATATTCTCGCAATCTGAGAGTCGCGCGTTCGAATCTCCGTCACACCAAACATGCTCGCACTTTCAGTCGTGAGGGCGTTATAATGTTGGTCAAAGTCGTCAAAGAGTTGGCAGTGGGCGGTGATGACTAGCAGTCTTCAATTTAGTCTCTTACACTGCTATATTAGGGTCGGCTAGTACCGATAGCCCTCGACTACCTTTGCGCGAAATTCATTAAAAAACAATTACAGCTTTAATGTCCAGATCTTTAAAAAATGTGTTGCAGATGGGCACTCGATACTGACATATCCTGTCATATCCGTTTTTATTTCTAAAGAAAACTTTGATCTTGTAGATACAAATTAAAGTAAAATAGGCTTCATTAAAAACACTTTTATTCTTTTTTCAACAAGAAGTTCGCCATTACATTTTGTTTTAATTGACGTAATTGAAAACTCTCAAAGCGCAACGTTGAGTATTTGGACAGTTAGTCAAAATACAAAAAGAAAAAAAAATATCGCCGGACTAACAAGTTCGTTTGCTTGTAAATTCTTTGTATAACAATAAGCTGAGTGAACTAAACTGATTTTTTTGAAAACCTTTTTTCATTAATCTGAAATTATTAGAGGGAATTCAGAATGGTCGCAACACTTGAAATTCGTTTAGGCAGGATTAGAGTCGATTAATCTATGAGCATGAATCTTTTTTTTTTTTTTTCTTTATGAGCCGTATTTTTTTACGTTGCGCCGGCAGTACCACGCGTGGGAAGAGCATACCCGCGATGCAAGTTCATTATTCATCGGGATCTATTCCGGTTTACTCTCAAATTAAATTGTTTTAGGCATGGTTAGAGTAAATCAACCCATAAAACCTTGGGCATTTTCAAGTACATTAACTGAAAGGGTTTGACCTCCCGAGTCCAAAACTGTAATCTCAAATCGATCAAGAAATGATGGAGCTAGAAGTTTGTATTTGGGAGAGAAAACGCAACCACCATGAACTCGGAGCTTCTCTATCGGCCGATATGCCGCGGCTGATGATAATTTTGGTTTGAAACACAATAATTATTTCAAATCTTAAAACTGGATAAGGTAGGTCACTAAACAATTGTTCAATTTATTATGCTGTTTAACATTATTTTCATTTATCATTCCTGCTAAATATCTTAACATATCGCTATACAGTTTGAAAAACAACAAAATATAATTTCTTAATTGAGCCAAATAAGATTGTCACAAATACGTGTTTTTAATTAATGTGTTGACTTACTAAACTTTTTTTTTTATTAAATTGAAGAAGTCTTTTATTTGTTTGTTTTTGAATTTCGCTCAAAGCTACTCGAGGGCGATCTGCGCCAGTCGTTCCTAATTTAGCAGCGTAAGACTAGAGAGAAGGCAGTTAGTCATATCTTGGGCTACTCTTTTACCAAAGAATAGTGGGATTGACCGTTACATTATAATGCCCCCACGGCTAAAATGGGCAAGCATGTTTGGTGCGAACGGGATTCGAACCCGCGACCCTCCAATTACGAGTCGCATACCTTAACACGCTTGGCCATGCCAGACCCTTTTCGAAGTCATAATCTATGTTTTGACTTGTTTATTAACTCTTTCCTTTTAATCAAATTTTGGAAGTCAGAGTTTATTATGTTCACTAAAACGATGTATTCTTACTTTTATTAGTAATTTTGGACAAAATATTAAAACTAGCAGCAAATTTTGCCTCGATTTGAGATATAAAAAATAATTTTAACTTTATTCAAGTTTTTTTAAATAGATCATGTTTTCTTTCACGTCGAAATAATAATTGTTGTATAGTTTTTTCAGTTGGAACTGAATCTGTACCTCTCGTTCTTACTAGATGTTGATTATGAATTGTCTCTATCTTTGACTTGGCAAAGTTCATTATTACATACCACTGGTCAATATGAGCAAATATTTTGTATTACAGAACTGTAGGCCTTTTGTTAAACTCGTTAATATGTTAGAGTACTGTGCATAAGAAAATAAATATTCTTTATTTATAATTACTTGTATTTGCACTTTAGCTAACATGGTCTCGCGCTGACGGTATATTAACTGGAGGCTATAGCTGTTTGAACTTAGCTAAGACCAAATAGATATTTACTACACTGCTTTCTTGTGAAGAAAAAAAATTGTAACAGAAAAAAAAAGCTAACCGCAATGAATGACGTAGTTTTTTAGAGTACAAAAATTACTACGCTAGTAGATAAGCATTTAACAGCATACAAATTACAACGTTAATAAATAAGCATTTAACAGCAAACAAATTACAACGTTAATAGATAAGCATTTAACAGCAAACAAATTACAACGTTAATAGACAAGCATTTAACAGCATACAAATTACAACGTTAATAAATAAGCATTTAAAACTTTAAAAGTAAAAAGACTTGTTCTTTGGGTCTTCTCATGTACGTTACTTCCGCAGAGGATGCCACATGGCAATAGGTTTTCGAAGGGATGACATCATCTGGTTCCAGTGAGACATGGACTTCCCTCGGCATTGAGAGCCAACGAAAACGTGACCTAAAGAGGGCGCTTTGCCGTCGTTCTGATAATCAGCCACCGTTATCCGAAGTTGGATATTCTGCTGCAATTAAATCAGTTTTCGGAATATAATTACGTCTAAATTCATGAAATTACAGCTTATTAATATACATACAACTTAAATAACAAATACGTTTCTTTTCTGTATTTAGGTAAAACAGTGATAATTAGCCTCACTATAGTTGCACTACTTGTTTATGTTAATTCAAAGGAATATCGCAGCAGATGCGAAAAGTCGGCCCATGAGTGATATGTTTATCTTCAGTATATTTAGTTTATGGCTTATTCCTGCCCATTCAAGAGTGCAATGCTATCTGAGTAAATTTATGTAGCGCAAATAGTCCTCGTGTAGCTTTGCGCGAAATTCAGAAAGAAACAAATTTATGTCTGAAAAATTTATAAATAAAGTCTTTCCAAAGAAAATCATTAATACACTGAGGTAATTAATCAAGACAAAACCATAGGATATTTCGAATAAAGTAGCTTTCAATTTTTTTTCCTGGGAAGAACATGTATTTACATATAAACTTGCACAACGTGACGTTTAGAACAATAACGGGCTCCGAAACCTCAACCCGGTCCTGATCAGTGCTCTTATATCCACAAAGTGAAAACTGTAGCTAAGAAAGACACCTCCGAACCAGAAACTAATGATAAAGAACTGGAAATATGTCTCTGTATTACTAATAAAATAATAAACATGGATTTAAGAAATTAAAACTGACAAAGGCATACCATAGCCTTGCAGCCAAATATCGAGATTAATGGCGCTTTTAAGAGAAAATTGCCCGACATATTGTAATCACACATTCTTAATCGATAATGTAATTGTTAAGACCCTATTGCAAATCTAATTAACTTTTATGTATTTGAATTACTTAAATATCTTTGGGAAGTTTGAAGAAATATATGGTTTGAATTGTGATAGGATTACTCAGTGGGCCAAGAAAATATTAAACTACGTTCTTTATTAATATTGAATCACGTTCTTTATTAATATTAAATTGCATTCTTTATTAATATTAAACTACGTTCTTTATTAATATTGAGCTACGTTCTTTATTAATATTAAATTGCATTCTTTATTAATATTAAACTACGTTCTTTATTAATATTGAGCTACGTTCTTTATTAATATTAAATTGCATTCTTTATTAATATTAAACTACGTTCTTTATTAATATTGAACCACGTTCTTTATTAATATTAAATTGCATTCTTTATTAATATTGAACCACGTTCTTTATTAATATTAAATTACATTCTTTATTAATATTAAACTATATTCTTTGTTTATATTCTTTCATGAATGTCTTTATCTTTACTCCTCCACTCGAAATAGTTTTAACTGAGTTTTGTATTTTGAAATAACTTGTATACACTTCACAAACTTTTTTATTGTGATTAACATTTCATTGTCTTAATTAAATATATTATTTTAATATTTTATTCTCTATTTTTTTCACAGAAAATGAAACAAAAGAAATCAACAAGTTTCCTATTCTTGAGAGCAAGGGCCTAATCTGGGCGCGAGAAATATTCCATGTAGCGTTTGTAATCAATTTTATCATGTTGGTTGTCACATAGGTATGTTTGATACGAATTTGATCGGTGATATAGATCAAAATTTAAAGAGGCCCGGCATGTAAGGTGGTTAAAGCACTCGACCCGTAAGCTGAGAACCGCGGGTTCGAAATCCCGTCACACTAAACATGCTCGTTCTTTCAACCGTGGAAGGATTATAATGTGACGGTCAACCCCTTATTGGGTGTGGGTGGTGATAACTAGCTGCCTCCCTTCTAGTCTTACACTACTAAATTAGCTAGCGCAAAAAGCCCTCGTGTAGTTCTGCGCGAAATTCAAAACGAACAAAACGTTAATGAGAATAATATGCGATTAGTGCCAATTTCTCGGATCATGCTTGATCAATGTGTGTAGTGTTGTGTAATAATAATTGATCACTGACACCAAACTGCAGCGACAACGGAAGTAGTTAAATTGTGTCGAAAGAGGTAAAAATATAAATTATTTTTTCTTAGGCTTCCTTGTTTCCAATCTCAAGTTTTTTGAGATTAACGTGCTACTTCTAACATATTTTTATATCACGGACAATTACGAAACCCATATATTTCATAATAAATATACCATGGGAGTTGTTGTTATTTAGTAAAAAGCAACACAATGGTCTCTATGTGCGCTCTGTTCACTGTGGAGGATAAAACTTCGGATTTTAGAGCTTCGGCTCCATGGACTTGCAGTTGACCCAATAGAAAACAAACTAGAAAGCTTCTGGAATTACACTGATGTGGTTGTAATATAATTAACATCTCAAGAATCTGACAGAAACATGCTGAAAGCCTGATGTAGCAAATATAATATTTTTAAAAATGTTTTCATAAACTAATGAAATGCTAGAAACAAAGTTTTACGTTTTGAATTTCATAAACTTGTATTCATTTCAACATGCCTGAGAATCATAAAAGATGCATTTAATGGTTTATATATAAACGACAATGAAAGTGAAAATGTTTCCACATGATTCATCTCAAATATTGGAACGCTATTAAATTCTAGTTAGTTCAAGATACTTAGATAATTTTCGGACGTTTTCCTTTTCTTGCTTACAGCAGCTGTCTAAAAAAGTATAAAAATGCAATTTGTTTAAATTGGGCGTAAATCCAAATGAAACATCAAGCGTTTTAATGTCAATAAGAAATGTTTGTTTGTTGTTTGAAGTTCACACAAAGCTACTCGAGGGCTATCTGTGCAAGCCGTCCCTGAATAAGCAGTGTAAGATTAAAGGGAAGGCAGCTAGTCATCACCACCCACCGCCAACTCTTGGGCTACTCTTTTACTAACGAATAGTGGGATTGACCGTCACATTATAACGTTCTTACGGCTGAAAGGGCGAGCATGTTTGGCGCGATGGGGATGCAAATCCGCGACCCTCAGATTACGAGTCGCACGCCTCAACACGCTTGGCCAGTTAATAAGAAAAGTTAGCTATTAACTTTTCATTTCAAATAATCAAATGATTTTTCACGGATCATAACTTTGTAACAACAGAAGTCAATTAAGCTGAATTATTTTGTATTCGTTTAATCAAATACGATTAATATATAATACCCACTACAGCAAGCGACATGTTGAAACAAAACTCCATTTGTTAAAAACTGATATTTTTTCAATTAACTGTAACAGCTTACACACAGTGCACCTGTACTAAGGGCCAAGCGTGTCCCTGGGGGTTAGCGAGTCCGAGAGCTCATCATGCATACCTTCTTGCTGAAAAATCGTGTGCCGCATTTGGTGGCTGTGGTGCGTTATAAGAGTGATGATCAACTCCACTGTTCTAGTATAAGAGCTATCAGCTGACACTGACACGTCATTATTGCTGATAATATTATCATGTAAATCTTATTTCTTCAATATGTTTATTGAGTTTACCACTACATGTATGTACCATTCACGTTTTATTTATATATTTACTTCGAATTTTATTTTACTGGTCGTATCTTTTTCTCTAAGAACAAACAAACAAGCTTCCATCCATTTACACTTTTAAAATGAATAGTTCCAGGCTTTAGTTCTAATATTGCATCAAAATGTGTTTTATGTTATAAAGCTGATCTACATTATCAAGCATGTAGAAATATAGAATTTACAGGTAACACCTTTCCCTAGAATAACTTATGCCTGTTTTCGTAACTTTACGATATGGCATTTCTTCTAGAGTGTCATTATTAATAATTTTTGTTTCGATGCTTACCTGTAGGTCCACGGTTGGAACGGAGAAGATCATAGCTTCATTATATATGGGATTTTCGTCGTCTTTTTTAAGAGATGTTCTCTTCTTGCTGATTTTCTTATTATTTTGGAGAAGATACACCTTAACAAATGGTGCTATTGAAAAAAAATCACATTACGTCAGTCCTATAACAAATTAACAGTCACAAGTTTTTGTGTGTCAGTACTTTAATTTCTAAAAATAATCTTTTGTTTTGAATTTCGTGTAAAGCTGCAGGAGAGTTATCTACAATATCTGTCCATAACTTAGGAGTAAAAAGACTAGACAGAAGGTAAGTAGACGTCACCATCTACCGCCAACTCTTGCGCTATTCATTTACCACGAATAATGGGATTGATTGTAACACTATAACGCCCTCACGGCTGAAAGGGTGAATATGTTTAGTGGAGCGGAAATTCGAACCCGCGAGCCTTAGATTGCTCGTCAAATTCCCTAACCATCTGGTCAATTCAGACATAATAAACACCCTAAAGATTTAATTTACATGATGATACGGCATCTACCTAAATAAAGATAAATACAAGCCAAGCCGGTCCCCCACTGGTACAGCGGTAAGACTACGAATTTATGACCATAAAATTAGGGGTTAGATTCCCCTCGCTGGACTCAGCAGGCATCCAGATGTAGCTTTGTTAAAAGTAAAACACACACATACAAGCCAAGCTAACGGAATTACTGCACTGACCTTAAGTTACAATGACTTTGTATGGCTCTAAGACAGTTTTTCAATAAAAGAGAAAATGTTTAAGGAAAATGTTAAGAGAATAAAGCTTCTTAACAAGATCTGTATGTTTTATAACATACTCTCAGTCTGAATTTGAGTCTAAGAAAATTCCAGGAGAAATATGGAAGATAAAAAAATTCAGTGTTTGCTGTATGTCTCGATTTGCAAAGAGCGTTTTGTGGAATATTTTCAGATACACTTAGAGGGAGAGAGAAATGACAGACAACCTTGAAGAACGCAGCTAAACACTTTCTCTAGTGTTACTTTTGTACATTTCTGAAATGTTAACGAGTCAAAAACAAAATGATATAAAAGGCAGCAGAACATAAAATGATATTAAAATATTTGGAGTGAAGTAATATGATTAAGATGCTTCATCAGAGTGACAGTCAATTTGTTATCATGTATTTTGGGTGATTACCTTCCCTCTGGTCAGTAGCTAAAAACTAGGGATGGTAGAAGAAACCTTTATAAGTGCTGCCATAAAAATATAGAATTTACAGGTAACACCTCTCCCTAGAATAACTTATGCCTGTTTTAGTAACTTCAAGATTTGGTATTTATTCTAGAGTGTCATTATTAAAAAATTTTGTTTGTTTGTTTTATTGAGTTTCGCGCAAAGCTGCACGAGGGCTATCTGTGCTTGCCGTCCCTAATTTAGCAATGTAAGACTAGAGGGAAGACAGCTAGTCATCACCACCCACCGCCAACTCTTGGACTGTATTTTACCAATGAGTAGTGGGATTGACCGTCACATTATAACGCTTTTACGGCTAAAAAAGGGAGTATGTTTGGTGCAACGGGGATTTGAACCGGCATATTACGAGTCGAACGCCTTAACCCACCTGGTCATGCCGGGCCATCGTTGTTAATAATGTTAAAACCTTTTACTTTCATTTGACCAGACTTTCTCTTTAGAAGTGTTTCCAAAAAAATCATTGCTATATTTTGTCATATTTTTAAAACCTTTAAATTTCCTAGGTTTTGTCTGGACGACTAACGCAGATAGCACTCGAGAACTTTTGCTCGAAATTGAAAAATAAATAAACATTTTTTTTATCTCTTGGTTAGATACCATCTTGTCATCTTCATTATTAGCTTGAGTTGGTCTCCGTAAATTTTATCTCTCAGTGGGTCAACGGTAAGTTTCCGAACTTACAACACTACATTTCGAAATTCATTTCCTCGTATTAGACAGAACGTATATAACCTCCTTTACAGACTTATGCTAAAACTCACAAACCATAAATGCAATTGACGTCTACTTTTCGTACCTTCAACTCTATAAAAATTACACTGTTATAACGTTAAGTTTTAAAGCAAAGTGCTTATGCAATTAAACAAGTTTTATAATTACCGAACATATAAACTGCATGAAAGCAAAACTGTCTTCTAAACTTACGTGTTCAAAGTGTACGTGAATTGTAACGGATTTACTGTTATACATTTATTTTAGTTTAAAATATATTTAGAAATGCATGCAACATGTATTGTTAAAGTCCCGCATGTTCTCTAAATTTGTCGAAGAATATCTAGCGTAAGAACAAACAATCTACGGTGTATGTGAAATACTAGCGATTGCCAGTGTTGTTGGGCCAACAGAGCTTTCCAGAACTTCGTGCAAAGGAATATAAATCAACGCGCCAATAGTCTATAATATGTCAAGTGAAATGTATGAACATAAAAGTAATTTGCGCCTCGTCAACAAACAAATAGGAGATTTAATATCATTTGTAAGTTTGTAAAACTTTTGCATATAAATTAGAATTAATTCGTTTTCCGTGAACCGTCGATAAAAGATTCAGTTCCAGACCAGAGACAAGTCTTCGCACCATTTGTTACGTTGCATATATATCGTTATTTGTAATAACTGTTATTATAAATTATATTGTTGTTTGTATAATAAAATATATTTGTGTTAAGAAAGAAAATTGTGTTTATTAATCTTGGTGGCAAATATCATAAATTTGGAACATATCGATATACAAATAACTTCTAAATTCAACTTCAAATTTTTGTCTATGTGAAATCATAATACGTAACATAATAAATCGGAGACTCGTCCGGGATAAATTATAATAATTAACAGAATATATATATATATATTGTTTTTCAAGTTATATGTTAGAGGTGTTTAATAACATAACTTAAAACTAAAGCTTGTTTATATTCGAATATACTTACATCCATTTTTTTGTCCATTAGAAAAATTCAAATTTCTAGCTTTGACTATAACCACAGTCAACCTCTCCGCTGTCGGTAAATAACTTAAGGAGAACATGATGTCTCCAAGATCTGCCAGCTTCTACTTCGAAAGATTATCAAGACGAAATAAAAAGAATAAAAAAAATTACGGTTACCCACCGTTCTATAAACATTTATGTATCTTCTATCGTCTTCTGTAAGTGTTTGTTTGGCTTCTTTTAATTTTTTTTTAATATTTCACATTTGATTGCAAAAATACAAATTAAAATAACAAAACAATTTAGTGTTTCATATCAGGTAACGTAAAAATATATACACTGTAATTTGATGTCAACATATGTTTAAGATTGGCTCAGAGTAAAATCTAACATAAAACACTTGTAGAATCACATTACTTTAATAGATACAATTTTTATTGTTAGGAAATGTGTTTTTAATTTTGTAAAATCTTAAACCATTTTGCAAAGCTACTGGTTGGAGTTTAGCCGAGAAGTTTTGCTTCGTGGAAACTCTAGTTATAAGAACTTCCAAAAATCCATTCTAACCCTTTACCTTCTCAGTGTACAACTCAGAATGTTACTCATTTGCATTCACGGATGACGAAGCATTAAGAAGCTGAACGGGTTTTTAACGTTTATGGAGGTGGAAAAAATCTCGATTACTTGCACAAAATTACACGTTTTTTTTTTTAAATAGCAAAAGAAATTTGAAAAAAATCACGATAAAAAGTGTAATAATATACAATCACAAGAAGACGAGTAATCAAATCTTACCATAAGTTTTAGCATATTTTTCAAACATTTCAAGAGAAATAAATCGAGTTAATGCATTATATCATGATGATTTTATTGGATCTTGCATGCACATACGTTGCACGTGTCTTTGTAGGAATTCCTAGTTTTCAAAATGATGATCAACGCTAACAGATGTATTTAGTACGAATCACATCCACAAGGATACAGCCAGGGTAACAGTAGTAGAAAATCAACGTTTCTAGAAACAATTCCTTGTGTGTTACGTTCGCTCTAACGTTTCGTTTTCCTTTTCTATGATGATTTGTAATAGTAGTATCACTTTCATTAATATATAAACTAGCGATTTCATTCTAATCACTTTACAATCGTCTTATTAAATACTTTCCAGTTTCCATATCCTTGTATATTCCTCTTTCATTGGCATGTGCCTCTGTAGGCTCAGCAGGTAGCCAGATGTGGCTTTGCTATAAGAAACACACACATAATATGTGCCAGAAAGCAAAATATTAACATGAAAATTATGGAATGCAGAACACGAAACAGAAAGATTAGTAACAGTAAAAAATATTTATTTCACCGTATAGATAAAGGAAAGAAAAAATTACGAGAAAGTATAAAGTACATGCAAATTTGGGTTATCGAGAGAAAAGTCTTATGGTCGGAGTGAGAATGTGTGGGAGGGTGATTGCAATCCCTAGTTTGGAAGCGATTTTGAAGTTAATTCACCACATCAGACACATTCTACATAGTTCATTCAGCAGGCTGGTGCTCAAGCAAAAATAACGATTCTGAAAATTTTCTTGTAGTGCACTTCAAGTAATCATGTTCCACGTATCCAAACGTTACCAAACTTATCCTTGTCTGTCTGACAAGGATAATTAATGTTACTTCATCATCAAAGCAAGTTGTCTACGAAGATCAGAAAAAAAAAACTCAGTAGTTCACGAGATTGATTTAAATATGAAGGTCTATTATGGAGTATGCAATGTCGTAAAACTAAACGGATTAATCACGACCTACTAGCTAGCGTAGCTTTCGAATACTAGAGTGAAAGGTGTGCAATCTTTGAGGACCTAGGTGCGTTATAAGAGAGACAATCAAATCCCACTTTTCTGATAAGACAAAAATAACTTAAGAGTTTGCTGTGGGTGCAGTTGACTAGTTGCATTTTAGTGGATCAGTTCAAAATTGGAATTCATAAGTGCAAAAATAGCTGTTTGAGTAGCTTTGTGCAACAATTATGAGTCAAATTGGCATAAAACAAAAATTCATAATAATATAATGCATTGATTCATTACTTGGGTGCCCTCGCTATTAGCAACATTTTTTACCATGCTCTCAAGTTGTTTTTGTATATTTAACGAAAAACTCACACCACAGTATTATTAATAGCAACTTAGAGCTAAGCCTATTTTTATCTTCACTGGTGCAGTATCGGTATCAATTACACGAACAACTGAAGAACCACTGATATTATTAATTCAGAGCTCACCGGATTTGTGTCTAAGATGGGCATCCAATTTAAATACGGTTTTCTAAAATCTACATCTGCCAGATTGATCTCAGTTTCTCCTATGAAAGTGTTTGTGTATTTATCTGATGTGAAGATGTAACAAAGCACTGATCTCCGACAGAGGTCTCGACTGTCGACTCCAAACAGAAATCTTTCCTTAAATAAGGGATCATTAGTACGTCTTTGAATCTGTTGGGAAAGAAATTGCAAAACTTGTGTATTATTCTTCCTAACCCAAAATGACTTTTTTATATAAGGTATACCTTGTCAAGTAACATTTGAAATAATTGTATCAAATTATATTCCAAAAACAACAAAAATTGCAGGTTTTTCCTCATAAGAGTTAGTCGGATATGCAAATACAAAGGTCTATATCATGAACAGCGCTAACAAAGAACAAGAGCATTTTCTAAATTCTTGTTAAAATTCAAATTTGTATCTACCTAGTCTAGAGAAAAAAACAATCAGTTTATTTTATTGTTAAACTGCAATGTTATTTTAACAAAAAATATGCATAATTTCTGAGTTTCTTAATAACAAATCAAAGCTCTTGCTTGCTAATCTTTATAAAAAAATCAACCAATTTACTTTATCGTTAAACTAACTATTTAATACTTACCCTTGTTTGCATGTTTGTTGTTTTATCCGGCAAGAGAAACACTCGAACGTAGCTGTCAATGTTCGTGGTAGGATCCGGTCCTGTTAAGTTACGTGCTTTGTTAACTATTACGATAAGGTCTTCTGTTTCACTATGTTAATCACACAAGACAAAATGAATGAACATTGGACAACTGAGCGACATATAATTTTTAAGGATTAAAACAAAGCTTTGACTATTCAATTTGACTTAAAAACAAACAAAAATGCAATACAAACCTGGAAACACGCACACAATTTTAATTATACGTATTTCATATGAATACAATATTCTCAAAGGAATTTTAAGTTTATATGTAAAAGCGGCTCGTTTGGGTTGAGAAAAATCTTTACGTAAAACATTTTCTCAACCCAAACGAGCCGTTATTAAATATATATATATTTTTCTCTACAAGTGGGTTTTCTGTACATCACTGAATTTTAAGTTTGTTGAGAGGACCAATGCAGTGATCTGTTAGAGGTGGGTAAGACATAAAGTTAAAATAAACACAAACCGACACTTTAATGAAAACAAACACAAAAAAGTATAGTGTCGTTGTCGTGAATAATTCTTTAGTATGGTGGAAATGTTAAAATATAAACTGTGTTTATGAAAAAAAATAATTAAAATGAGCAGTAAGTGAAAATAAATCGAAATCAATTAATAATTTTAATTAAAAAAAAGGTATGCAAACAGAAACACGCGTGACGAGCGAGCTGAAGAATAATAGAAACAAGATGTGAAAAAAAAACAGCTGTAACTAGACGTCTAGCAGGTTTGGCTTTCTCTCAGTGTCAGAAACGATTGTAGTTGAAAATGCCAAAGCTGCTCCCATAATCCCATTCTCTATGTAGCTGACCAAGCGCAAAATTGAATCACAAATGTTCTGGGGCGTTTATTCTCTTCAAGACAGCTATAAAACGTGTTTCCGCCCGCTAGTTAACGTAGAATACAACTGTACCGTGAAACAGTGGAAATAATACCTTTGTTAGAGAAATCTACGGTTGGATTAACCTACTTCGGATTTAGCATGTTTCAAATTAGAACTCTAGAAAAGTTGTAATTATTGCCAATATAAAATACATACTAAAAAAGAATGCCGTATATGGTGTTTGCATCCCATAACATCTCGGATTAAAACCGTTATCATTTTTAGTAGGCTCGAGATTTAGAAGAAAGTACATTGTGATGTTAGAGGGAATCCATATATCAGCTGAAACTTCGTGTGACCATTATTTAATTTTCATCATTTCAAATCTCATTTCTAGTTTATGCACTATACAACTTAGATTGAAGTATGCTTGTTTCTTTTTGGGTTTGTTTTTTTAGGCACCAACAAAGCACTGGATTAAAATCCCCACATCTGTCAGATTCGTTAGGTTAATAGACAAATATTCACCTGTGTCGTTGTTGTCTACAGTTGTAGACGCATAACTTGAAAGGATTGGTAATATACAATATAAAACATTTTTTACAGTGTTTTAACTGAAGAAACCTTACCTGTCGTATTCTAATCCTATCTCCAGTTCACCGTTGTTCTGGGGTGACTCCAAAGTGTTCAATACAACAGATGTGTCAGAATTAACGCTGGTACAGGATAACGCTCTTTTTAACTTCGTGCTTGAACCGTTAAATGCTTTTGAAATGATAATAATAATGACACGATTTATTAATCTGTTTACGAAAAATTACAAAGAAAATCATTTTCATATTTTTAATATATCAATTTCATGTATGACTTTACTCCTGTATCAAACTTATTTACAATATAATTATTTGAATATGAGATTACAAAACAAAAATACAAAGGAAAACGGTGCCTAAAAATAGACCCGAATGTCATATACGATAGTATTAAGTTGTTAACTCAGAATGTTACAAAGCTAACTGTATTATTTTAAGTATATTCGTTACTTAAAAGTTTCGATTCTCAGTTCATAGTTTGTATTAAACTTTCACATACGACGTAAGCACCATGTGAAATTACAATTATGTTTACTATTCTTTCATGAGAATAAGAAATATCGTTATGCTAGACCAAATTTTGCTTCTTGTGAAAATAACGGACTCGTAAGCATTTTATGATTTAAAACGTACACGAATGAGTTAAACGGCTTTATTTATGTGTCTTAACTATTCGAAAGAGTAGCGTGACATCTAATCGTAGAGGATTTACGTCAACTTAATCCTCTTGATGTACTTCAACGTCTCTGAAGCTCGGTTTGGAGATATTAGACCATTTCTCAAGAGAGATGTCAATGTGCAACCACCTAACGTCATGCTGGTGAACCAATCCACGTAAGACGCTCACGGAGAATTACTGAACCCTGTTTACAGTAACGTTACTGAGTCAAACTGATCCGCAAACGTAGTGTATTTAAATCAATAACTCTGTACCAGACACTTCTTGAGATAGATACACTTGAAAAACATTGGGCTCTCGTTATCATTGGTTACTATATTAAACCGCTTCTTATAAGTAAAGCGTTACAGTAAAGATGAACAAATGACCCGTTTCTAGTGCTAGCATTTTTCTTAAAGATGAAAATGACAAGAAAAGGACGCTATATATCAAAATAATAATAAATACGAGTCAATAAAGGAAAAGTGTGTACGAAACTACAAATAAATAAATAAAATATACGGAAATAAATGGAAAATAAAGTGATAAGAAAGGTAAATGGTGAAAGGTTTAGTTTTTGTTTTTTTAATTTTTCGCAAAGCTACACGAAGACTATCTGCGCTAGCCGTCCCTACTTTAGCAGTGTAAGACTAGAGGGAAGGCAGCTAGTCATCACCACCCTCCGCAAACTCATGGGCTACTCTTTACGTAAAATAACGAACAGTGGAAATGACCGTAACATTATAATGTCCCCATGGCTAAAAGGGCGAGCATGTTCGGTGTGACGGGGATTCGAATCCGCCACCCTCAGATTACGAGACGAGTGCTTTAACCACCTGACCTTGTTGGACCTCCTTCATGCTACAAGTGGCAGAGAAAAAAAGAGATATAATACTGTGCTCGAAACAGAAAACAGTATTCAATGACAGTTTATAACATACAATAAAAATACACTATAATAATACTTTATTATTGATAATATACAATATAAAACATTGACTAAGAAAAGAATGACTGGAAGAAACTACTAACGAAGACCTTAATAATATCTGATTTTACTGGTTCACGTGTCCTCATTAAATTGAAACGTAAACGAAACATTAAAATCAAACGACACCACATCAAAGACGTCCAAGTTTGAATAACCAAGTGATATTCAAGTACTAATTTTGATCTTACTAAAATAACAAACGCTTCAAAACACCACCGTTAATGCTTCACTTCAAAACTACTCACACTGCATAAGCGGAACAAACACTTCGCTTTAGAAAGGTTTCAGTATTAATGTGTAGAAAACACTACGCAGTCTGAGTACAGTAAAGGTAAACAACTTATTGAAGGATCTGCAAGATTAATAATAAATGGACAAAATGTAGTTGTATGTATTTGTTAATGACCAACCACAGTAAATGGAACAAACTGTTAGAATTTTGATATTGGAGAAACTAATGTTTTCGTAAGTTTCACGTCAACTTTCAGCAGGAAACTTCGAATTCCCTTAAGAATCCAGGATGTCGTTTAACTTTTCCTGTAGAGGTGTTAAAATTAGACAAATTTTAATGCTTCTTCTTTTTATGTGTTTATCTGTTTCTATAAAATTATAGAAATTATGTTGATTTCCAATTGATTTTGTAATTAGAATTTGTTATGTGAAGAAAAATCTGGCATAGCGCGTGTTTTCACATTTTGTGTCGTCATACGTATGTTTAGAAATTACGTAACAACACTCTTAGTTTCACCTAAATGACTTTTATTACGGGATGAACATGGTATAATATAAAAACCCTGTTGTCATTTTTAGGTATTGTTTGAAGTTAAGTTATATTTAATGTATTCGGATATGGCCTGTTTATGACATGAAAATAAGTTAACACAGCTTAGAGATTTTGTCGGTTTACGGTATACAGAGATGTTCAACTTTAAGTCTTCTCTGGTAATGAAAATATATATAAAAAAGGAAATTTGTCGTCTTTTCTTTAAATTTGGCAGTGAGGTGATTAAGGTTGTTAAAAACATTTTCAAAATGGCTTTGTTTCGCCACAAAGAAAACTACGGCATTTCTGAAAGTCTTATATATATATGGATGGAAGAAAGTTAATTGAAAAATATTCCACAAAAATGCAGAGTATGAGAGAAAGTATATCATGGCTAATCTTATCAACTGGGATTTCAAGTTCTTGAGTCATTTAATCTCTTTACCAGAAGACAACGTGAAATTGAAGAGGAAACACTAACGTGTCGAAACTGGTTTTCCCGCAGCAAAACTTCTGAAAGTTTGTTTCATTTATTGTTTCTTCACCCCTTTAGAGCCATTACAGACGCTCGAGCAAACCAAATAAACGTAATCATTAATGCCTGATAAGAGCTTAAGGAACTCTTTTAAAGTAAAGCAAAATAAAATAAACAAACCTCTCGCTGAGATCGCACATGAAAGATTTATTTCTCTGGTAAAATTGAAATTTTGTTTGTTTGTAGTTAAGCGTAAAGCTACACAAAGGTCTATCTGTTCTCTGACCACCACTAGTATGAAAACTTGGTTTCTAATTGTTGTTGTTGTTTTGAATTAAGCACAATGGGCTATCTGTGCTCTGCCCACCACGGGTATCGAAACCCGGATTTTAGCGTGTAAGTCCGCAGACATACCGCTGAGCCACTGGGGGGCTGGTTTCTAGTTGTAAGTCCGGAAGCATTCGGCTGTGTCACTGGAGTAATTAAAAGTTAAAGCAAAGAGATTTCATCGGAAATCTACTTGACACTGCTGAATAAATTAAAAGAACAATGAAACCATACACTATTAGTCAGTTAGCTATAATTGTGCAGACTAAAGGAATAATTAGCTGTAGCAATTACCCGACGTGCTGACACGAACAGCTCAGCTTATTAAGTAATCGCTTGGTTATTATTATAAGAAAACAACTACCTGGCTATGAACTTTACACAATTCAAGTATGCTAGACAAGAAAGTCACTCGACTCATAATCTGAGGGTGATGGGTGACCAAACATACTTGCCTTTGTATGTGTGTTTACTTATAAGAAAGCCACATCGGGCTATCTGCTGAGTCAACCGAGAGGAATCGAACCCCTGATTTTAGTGTTGTACATCTATAGACTTAACACTGTACAAGCAGGGGATAATATACATAGTATATCACAAACCTAACTATCAACTATGATTTAAAAAGAGACCAACAGGAAAGTTTGATTACAAATAATAGCTCCACGAGAGAGCAGCTTAATTTGTCTTTTGTTCATATGTACCTAACCTATGACTTGAAACATCAGAATTTTTCCTTCAAAGTTTCAGCTTGTAATCTTGTCTGCTTGGTCCTTATAGATAGTTTCTTTGACTTTCATAGACCGCTAAGAAACGTGTGCGAACTTGTTTTATCATATTGAATAGTCAGACGGCAGAAGATGAGAGAAGCAATGTTTGTTAAAAGTCAAAATTTACCTTTCTTGTACTGTCAAAGTGTAATTTAATAGTTTGTTGAATTCATATAACAAAAATTAATGTCTTTCTCTTGAATGAAAGTAGTTCTTAATGCATATAAAATTATATAATTGCAAATATTCCTCTCAAATCTCAAATAGATTTAGATTATCTAACAAGCCAATTATGCATTTAGATTTAAGGTTTAAATTTTTCTGGAAATACTTGGAATTCAACACTTCGTAAAATATTTCAGGCCAGTTTTAATATAAATTGTTAAATTATAAATTTGTTAATCTAAAAACAAACAGTTCTCATAATTTCGCTTTTAAAACGAACTAATTTTTTCAGCATTTAGATACTTTAATTTGCATAAGCTGGATGTTTTAAAATGTATTGCAAACAATTACTCATTTGCCCTAAAATCTTCCAGAGCAGAACTCGCGATAGGTGGCGCAAAAGATACCCACAATTGAAGAAAACAAAATTCTTTGAGCTCGATATTTTCTGTGATAGTTCCATCAAAGAGGGTGATGAAAATTATGGCCACCTTCAGATATCATAATCATACACTGGAATGTATCTGTATGAGTCATGTTATTCTTCTGAAATGACATTGATTTTTACGCAAACCAGACTTCCACATGAAGTAATTTTTACGGTAGCAACCTGCACGAACCCTTAATGATTGACTACAGAACTTGAGCTACTAAGAACATTCAAACGGCAGTTTGGAGCATTTACTCTATATAGAGGGTTGCGACAAGATGCAACTACTGTATTTAAATAATCTAACACAGAACCCACATATCTAGTGTGTCTCCCTATGAGATTTTCCCGAAATTATTTCAAAAACATATGAAATTGTACTAGTTTGAAACACTTCGTGACAATCTTATCCGAGGCACTAAGAAAAATCATTTGATAAGTTTTAACTTAATGAATACTTGTAGTTCTACACTGAAACAAAACTTATGTAGCCAAGAATTCTCTGAACTGAAAAACAAAGATATGAGACACAGGCATAACAATTCGAGAATGACTCACTGCTGCGCAGAGAAAGATACAAATATATATAGGTAGATACTATGGGGTTTAATTGCTTCAGTGAGATATAAATATACAATTGCAAAGAGTTAATTTACTTCATATTTATTTGTTTGTTTAATGCTGGTTGAAGCCACTCTAGGGCTACCTGGAATAGCTATTCTGAATTTAAAACTAATAGACTAGATGAAAACCAGCAAGTCAAGATCACCCACAACCAATTCTTTACCGACGAATAGTGAGATTTACCTTTTCTTTATAATGTTTCTAAGACCGAAAGGGTGATCATTATGGGTTATGGGTTTCGAATCCGAAACCCTCATCCAAATTGCCAAGCAATTCACTTCATGAGAACTATTGCATTTTCTTACGCAGTGTTTAGCATCTATATATAATTAACGACGAATTCCGAAATTGATATTACAATGCTACCAGTAGGTGGATTTACGACAAACAAAATATCAGAAAGTTTCTGAGAAGACAAACTCATTAACATGTGGAGACTTCATGTTTCGAAAAATACATCATTTGATGTTTACTATTTTAGTGAAAAAAATGTTGATAACAAAACATTTGATTATTACTCCTCATTAAACTTTGAAATAATAAATATTATAGCTTGTATATCTGACAATAAAGAAGTTTTACACAACATGTACTTCCTTTAATTATATATAAATGAGTTTTGAAACTAAACAAATCCAAACATCTGTCTTTGCCCCTTGTTGTAGAGTGGTATGTGTATATAGTAGATTTGGTCCACAAACAGTATAACATAACCGGGGTGATCGATTTGTTTTGTTTGTTTAGAATTAAGCATAAAGCTACCAATGGGCTATCTGTGCTTTGCCTACGATGAGAATCTAAACTCGGTTTCTAACGGTGTAAGTCCACAGACAGACATACCACTGTGCACCAATCATGAAGAAAGTTCATTGCAGTACTGTCTACTGATGATTTTAACTACATAACTTGGAAACCGCACAGGTATTTAATCGTCTTATAATACTTGATGACAAACATGACAAATAGTAATTTTTCCAAAATGTAATTGGTATAATTACTAACTTTACAAGACAATAAACTACATATCTGTTTCCCATTTTAAAATAATTATAATTATGTGTTGGTTAAACACATTGATAGAGTGGAT
Source organism: Carcinoscorpius rotundicauda (assembly GCA_011833715.1). Lineage (NCBI taxonomy): Eukaryota > Metazoa > Arthropoda > Merostomata > Xiphosura > Limulidae > Carcinoscorpius > Carcinoscorpius rotundicauda. The sequence goes on along the minus strand of CM022405.1, from coordinate 22,413,766 downwards.
AGTTCGCGACCTGGAACATCTTTATCTTCATATACAGTTACAATCTGAGTATACTCAGAGTGGCATATTCTAGCATACAGGTCTGCTAGTACTAAAGCTTAACCATTTTTCAAGGCTTTAACATCTATCTACAGTATTTGTTTAACATTGAACCATTTCTAGAATCTCGAAAATAAATAAATGACAATTGTATGTTGATATAATATTAGCTTTCCACTAATCAAATAGTTTGATAATTAAATAATAAACGCAACTAATGCTTAAATATATATGCACAGCTAGACTGCATTATCAGGACCTCTCCTGAAAGATTTGTAGAACTCTTCATAAATTATTTCTTTACGCATACCTGTTTATGTGATATAATATATTGTATGTGCACTATACACACAGAGATATACACACAACAATAGCTTGGAACAAGCTAGGGGCATGATAACGAATACCTCTTCATGAATATGAAGTTTCTTTGACAGACTGTTCCAAGAAGTACGTCATCTTAATACATCAACAATGGCAATATAACATCTGATACAAAACAAAAGTGTGACTGATAAAAGAAAAACTAAATTAGAGAATATTGTAAAATGTATTGAAATATGTATGCACGTACATATGTATGACGTTGCTATGGCTACCGTAATAGTCGTCAAATGTAAGCGTTTTAATTTGTATATATTATATGGATATTTCCTGCCATCGTTATGCTTTTTGAAGCATGAGCAACATGTCCCGATTATCAGATATTTATCCTGCTAACGACTGCTAATCTTTGATAGTTTGATGACGTCACAAGAGCACTTGAACTTAATCACTTAATATCGCTTTCGCTATTTCTTTAGAGGATTCATTGCAAATAAGGAAACTAGTAAGTGTGTGGAGATATCAGAGCAGTTTCACCTTTAAAAAAGTTCCTTAAATGACCAATAAGGTATGGTAGTGATGTACTCTTCGCTACAATTCCATTGTCTTTAAAACATTACCATAAGACTAAATAAGACTGAAATTGGGTCACAAAGCTACGTACGGTTAGAAGTGTATATGGAAGGTGTAAACTCAGATAGGTGCGAATGTGCAAATAAAGAGGCATATGTTGACCAGTTGGATGGGTTTAAAATAGTATAGGAAGTGAAAATAGGAGAAAATAAGGTAAAAGTGTATTAAAACTCTAAAAACACCATCAGTTACTATTCTTTCTTAAGGATGTAACAACAGACTTGGCTATTTCAAACTAGATAAAAGTTGAATACTTCTGATTATTATGGGTTCTGATTAATATACTTACTGAATAGGTAAATCGTGTCAAAATCATTTTATATCTGTGGATAACAAGTTTAAAATTTTGCTTCTAAAATTCCTTGTCCTAAAGTCATCAGATAAAATATTCCTTAAATTAAGTTACCCTGACAATATAGCTTCTTAGAATTCCTTGCATCACTGGTTTGACATCGGTAACTTTGTACCCATCAATCAGAAATTAAGTGACAAGGAAATATCAAACATTTGTTTTCATTACAGAATATTGGATGTTGTCTCTCGTGTGGATTTTAAACTGCGCTGAAGAAGCAAACATTGAGAAGTAGCGTAATTAGAATTAAAGTAAGTCTCAGTTTTTACTTTAAACATGATTTACAAATAATTGTTAAAATATCAATTGTTTGTGACAGTCAACCCCCTTAATTGTCTTTTGAGTGAGCGAGTGTTTTCTTATGACAAAGCCACATTGGGCTATCTACTGAGTTCACCGCAAGGAATCGAAGCGCTGATTTTAGCGTTGTAAATCCGTAGACTTACCGCTGTACTAGCGAGGCGGATTTAATTACCTTTCCTCATATTGTTGTATGGTATGCTTGTTTTACTTAATCGATATAATTTATTTGATATTTGTCATCAGCTAATTACGTAAATAATGTTCTATTAAACTTCCATCTTTAGTTAATATATTTCTTTTATTTTAAGCTTCTTATAATAAAAAGTTTTTAAATAATTTAATTTTACATTGATTTTTATTTTCTGATTTACAGTATTGAATCTTATTATTATATTTGTACTTACTTTTATTCTACTTTGATGAATATTTTCATCAGTTTCTTCGCACACAGCTTAGCACATAAAGAAAATGAAAGCTGCTCAAAGTTACAGAACGAATGTTTTTAAGTTTGTACATTAATTTTTGCTGGTAACTTCAAGTAATTTTATCTTAATTAATTTTACTGCACAAACAATAAGAAAAATACGGTGGATGAACATGAGTTGTATGTTTATTCCACGAAGCCGTCGAAACTCCTTAATTACAGAACTGAGAAAAACAAAGATAACAGTTCGTTTCACAAATATTTCATTCATTACTGTTATGTCCTTTAGTATTCCTTTTCTGGCTAAACGTTGGGCGTAATAAACGAAACACTGCTAAATATACAGGGTGGCCCGTAAGTTCCTACCCATCCACATTGCATCTAAACAGCGTTGTAATACTAATGATGAGTTGAAGGCAGCTGTTACCGCGGCATTTGGAATAATAAGCCTTGCTATGTTGAGGAAAATGTCTCACGGAACGTGGTGTCGCATAATATTATGCAACGAGAATGAAGGACAGCACACAGATACACTGGATACATAAGATATATGGATGTGTAGGGACTTACGGGCCATCCTGTACAAGTTTTGTTTTGGAATTTCGCACAAAGCTACTCGAGGGCTATCTGTGCTAGCCGTCCCTAATTTAGCAGTGTAAGACTAGAGGGAAGGCAGCTAGTCATCACCACCCACCGCCAACTCTTGGGCTACTCTTTTACCAACGAATAGTGGGATTGATCGTAACATTATACACCCCCACGGCTGGGAGGGCGAGCATGTTTAGCGCGACGCGAACCCGCGATCCTCGGATTACGAGTCGTACGTCTTACGCGCTCGGCCATGCCAGGCCTCCTGTACAATTGTTTTTGTTTTTCTTAATTCTTTGAAGAGTTGTCTTTCCTAAAACATCAAGTCATTAAGAGAATCAGATACTTTACAGTGATAGAGTATTACTATAGGTAGAATTAAGGGCTGATTTTAAATTTTATTATTTTTGTCTTTAATTAGCGTGTTTGACAGAATAGTTATATGGTTTATTAACAGAACTCTCATCAAAGTCATCGGATACTTGAATTATCTATATGACTGTATTTCTGTATGTTAAAATACATATTGAAACTAGACATTTTCACTAAAAGTTGAAATACTTTGTTTTATTTTCTAAACTTGGTGCATAAGTAAGCAAGAAAGAACAGTTATTTGAAACAAACATTGACATATATATTTTAACACGATGTCAGTGCATATATAAACATGTTTGTAATCGTTAAAATATTAATCTAAGCTTAATTTGTAAGTACCTTTAGTGAAAAAATAAAACCCATTCATATCTTAAATTTAATTCATTTGTTACATTTGTATGTTGTTTTTCTTTCTTAAAGGAGAAGAAAAACTGCATTATAAAGATATTGTTTGACTTCTTGTTTACGGGTACAATAACGCATCAGATCTCCTATCAGGCTCAGTTTTTACAGGCCTTATATAGGATTACTAAGATAAATGTGAGCCTGTATCAGTGTAGCATTACGTTTTTTATATTATGTATTGTAATCGTGCTAATGAAATAAACTGCAAAAAATAATCAAACCACTGTTGATAAGAGAATAAATGTTCGTTATTATTCAAAATTTGTGTAGAAAATTACTTATTATTACGTGATACAGCTGAATTACTACTCCAATCACATTCCTCTGCTATCACGTGATGCAGCTGAATTGCTAGTCCAATCATATTCCTTAATTAGTACAGATTGCTAAATTGAGATGTATTTGGAAGTATAATGAATGATTTTACTTTACGGGCGTTGTGAATAGCATTGTCTCCAAGATAAGGGAACCATAAATATACGGAGAAAATTATGAAAAAATATAGAAGTAAAAATACAACTTCCTGCACCTACTTTTGCAACATTTATTGTTAATATGTTAGCCTAGATTTGAAAAACAGACAAAATATAAGTGAAAAACAAAGAGTCGCATAACAAAGCTGGATTTGTTGGCGATACCTGAATCCTCATGGTTTTGGGTAGATGGGGATTATTTTTGTTGTGTCTGCGTCTTGTGTTAAACCTTTTCAATATTACGATAAAACTGGCTCTATACGAGGTTAAAAATTTATTTAAGCCATTAGTTCACAAAAGAGTGAGATACGATAGTGTCTACTATACGAGTTTACTTTGAGATGTGACTCATACGATTATCGATCTAAGTGTTGTTTCCTTCTACAAACATGAAACATCACAATTCTATACTGAACTAATAGATCTTTATTTAAACTATAGCACCATTAAAAATCACGTGAATTAGACTTATATTTTATTTCGCATAAGAAAGTCGTTTCGATAAATTAAAACTTACCCAAGATGTCTGATAGTTCACATTCCGAATTTGTTTTATCTTCTCTGTCATGAGATGGCTGTATAATGTTTTCGAAAGACTGCGTTGACGAATTTGAGGGATCTGGTGCAAAGTGTTGGCGTATCCAAGGGTATTGACGAGGAATAAGAGGTACTGAGTCGACTTTGTTCTCTATTAAATTAACCTCATTCACGACGTCGCCATAGTGCTTGTACTTTTCACATGTATTCAGCGCTACGTCAGAATCAACCTAATATTGAGGGAAATATCATAAATAAATTAGGCATAAAAACAGTAAATCGATGGAAAAGAGCGAGGGAAGAATAAAATGGCGTAAAGTAATTAAGGGAAGAGCAAGAATATGTGAAAGATTAAAAGAGCGAAGAGGATTTTTGTTTGGAGTTAACCACAAAGCTACACAATGGGCTATCTCTGTGCTTCCCACCAAGTGTTTCCAAACCCGGTTAATAGCGATGCGACTGTGCCACTATGGGGAGTTCTGTCATGAAAATTATATTCACGGTAACAGTGTACTAGTTTAGGCAGAAGAAAATAATTTATAACGTCGCTTAAGGAGTTTAAATTGTTTAGTTTATAACAAACTACCACCTATGTTTGTGGTGCTATCATGGATGGTCATTAATATTACCACCTGACAATCCAATTCTAGTCAAGTATCAACTGTCATTAACACAAGCAAGCCTTCCGGTAGCACAACGGTGTGTTTGTGGACTAAAAATACCAGAAGATGTGTTTCTGGGCAGAGCACAGACAGCCTATTGTCTATTTGTGTGCATAATTATGTACAAACAAAGCACAAGGGAATGAGTAGTAAGATCAGTGATAAAAGCTGTAGTAATATGAGGTTATATATTAATCCTACTTATAACCAAAACTCTCTATTTGTGTCCTATTCTAATATCTCTTTGATCGTACATCTATTTTGGGTATCATTATCATAAACGAAAATGTTTTTAAATAGGTTTCCAAATTATCAAACTTCCTGCTGTTTTCTACAGATAAATATGTTTATTTAGGCTCGGCGTGGCCAGGTGGGTTAAGGCATTCGACTCTTAAGCTGAGGGTCGCGGGTTCGAATCCCCGTCGCACCAAACATGCTAGCCCTTTCAGCCGTGGGGGCGTTATAATGTGACGGTCAATTCTACTATTCGTTGGTAAAAGAGTAGCCCAAGAGTTGGCGGTGGGTGGGGATAACTAGCTGCCTTCCCTCTAGTTTTACATTGCTAAATTAGGGACGCCTAACGTATATAATCCTCGAGTAGCTTTGTGCGAAATTAAAGAAAACAAAATAAACAAATAATTTCCATGAATAAAAAATATCAAACTAGGAAATAAAGAATATAAAATATCATTCTTTAATGTATAAAATTTATGTAAGAGAATATTTAAAAAAAGTCATTTTCAAATACTAAATATAAAATTGAATTTTTACCAACAGCGTATGCATTTGAGAATAGCTGTTGTTGTTGTTTTGAATTAAGCACAAAGCTACACAATGGGCTATCTGTGCTCTGCCCACCACGGGTATCGAAACACAGATTTTAGCGTGTAAGTCCGCAGACATACCGCTGAGCCACTGGGGGGCGTTAAATGAAAAACTTACACTAATTACATTAATTGAAGATCTGACACTTTCTATGTCTCACTGTCTATTTATATGTAGATATATAGTTATATGTTTATATTTACACAATTCTATATCTTCGAAACGAGTTTGCATATGTAGTTATGCATGAATGCTAATTCCTCTAAAGAAAAGTGTTTCGACAAGTTGTGTTAATATTTAAGTAAACTACAATATTCAACTTTAAATTTTCACACACTTACCATATTACTATAACCTTTCAAGTTGGAGTCATCACAGCTTGTCAAATAAGATGTTTCTTCTTTACTTCCTGTCATCCAAGTCTTCAGCCATGTCCAACCGCCCAATATTCGACACAGACCGTACAGAATGGTCATAACTGCAGCACTAATGGAGATCAGTACAGCGGCAACGGCCAAATCTTTCATTATTTTAACAGCTTTAAAAGCAACTAAGTTGAAACGAATGATGCGTTAAGTTCCAGATCTCACCTACCGTGAAAAGGACGTCAATTTTTTGTTAGAAAGTAACCATATTTTTACCTTTCTTTTATAAATAAATCAAGCTTTTAATGCTGTAAACATTTCCAGAATTTGTTTTGAAAATAACGGATCATCAGGAATAGAAATAAATGATTGTGACTCATTGAAATATAAACAGATTTTTGTTAATTACAGATTAAAGTTTTGTACTTGAGAACAAGTGTGCTGAGACATTACAGCAAGACGATTTAAAACGTAAATTTTCCTATCTGGTATAGAAGATTTTCTAATAGAAAGAACAGATTGGAAATATTGGAGTTTATTAGGCCTGTTGTGAAGGAGTCAAGGGTTGTGTATCTGAAGTTTGTGATTTGCGACAAAAAAAAGAAAAGAAAAAAGTAGCCACCGCCACAAAGGATTTTTCCTAGCTTACTGAACCAGAAAACGGGTTGGCTGGCACTTTTAAAATGAGCCATCACCCGAAAATGCGAAGCATGTTTAGTAGCGCCGTATCTGGAACCTTCTACCTCAATTCCAAGTTGGAAACTAATTAAGCTATTTTAAAGTGCGCCTGTCATTTGACAAGAGGAATCTGGGAATGGGGGCTGAGAACATGCTTTTCAGGAAAATAATTAAAACGAGAATGCCAGTCCAGCCCTACTGTAAATCAGCGAGAACTGTTCTATGATGGAAATGCGTAAAAAGAAGAAGAGGTGTCAGTGTGAAAATAAACCTTTTAACAACTTTGTTTTTCACCTCAAACTCTTTATCTTATCTTTCAGTGTTTTGCTTCAGTGTTTAAAACTTTTACCTAGTTATAGTAAGCCATTATGTTAGAACACTAAACGTTGCACCGTCCCAAATTCATTCCGAAAAAAATGAGCATATGTTAAACTCTTCAATATGTTATGAATTACAAACTTTAGTGAACAGACTTCTTTATAAAAACAGGAAAAGAAATTCAACCCTCGAATTTATCTTATAAATAGATTTGTCTGAATTATATATGCACCAAATTATTTGTGGGACCATGACTTTGTTATTTATAGTGTTCGTAATGACTTGCAAGTCTAACAAAAAACAGAATTAAGATCACTACTGCAATTAAGCCTACTAATTCCTGCTTTGGTATTTCACGTGTCTTACTAAATGTTGTAACAGACAAAATATAAACTACCTAGATATGATGGACTCCACCTTTTCTGAAGGTTGACAATCAACAACATTCACAGAGTTATTAAAATCGATCGTGAATACAAAGATCGTCATTAGCCTTTAAATGCATAGTAAGAATTATTTCCTAAACCTCTAAAAACTAAATGTATTTTACTTACTTTATATTATATATCCAAATGTTTTGTTTTGTTTGTTTTTTGAATTTTTTGCAAAACTACACAAGAGCTATCTGCGCTAGTCGTCCCTAATTTAGCAGTGTAAGACTAGGGGGAAGGTAGCTAATCATCACCACCCACCGTCAGCTCTTGGGCTACTCTTTTACTAACGAATAGTAGGATTGACCGTGCCATTATAACGTCCTCACGGCTGAAAGGGCTAGCTTGTTTGGTGCGACGGGGATTCGAACCCTCGACCTCAGATTACGAGTCGAACGCCTTAACTCACTTGGCCATGCGGGGCCACAACATGATAGTAGTAGATGTATACACCGAATAACTTTTAATATGATTGAATAACTGTCAAGAAAATTCAAGTGAACTTTCTGAGAAGAAAGTTGTCAAAAATATATAAACTAATGTGTTAGAAGATCTTATTACATTTAAAGAATTTAACTTCTAGTCCAAACATTGGTATAGCATGTAATCTTGTTCCCTGTATAAATAGTACAAGGTTAACAGGCCCGGCATGGCCAAGCGTGTTAGGGCGTGCGACTCGTAATCTGAGGGTCGCGGGTTCGCATCCCCGTCGCGCCAAACATTCTCGCCCTTTCAGCCGTGGGGGCGTTATAATGTGACGGTTAATCCCACTATTCGTTGGTAAAAGAGTAGACCAAGAGTTGACGGTGGGTGGTGATGACTAGCTGCCTTCCCTCTAGTCTTGCACTGCTGAATTAGGGACGGCTAGCACAGATAGCCCTCGAGTAGCTTTGCGCGAAACTAAAAAAACCCATCATGTTTTTAGGTACACTTGCTTCTAGAATAACTTTAGGCTAATTTCTAAATATAAATAAAACGATGTATGTACAGTCAATTTAAAGTAATAAAATAATTAAGGAATCAAATTAATTATTACAAGAGTGCAACTTTACTTGGAACTTATTTTTAAACTAGTTTTCTTTAGATTGTAGGAAATTTGTAGCTCATAAGAAGTGTACTCTACCCTTTATAAATAAGACTGAAGCTTTTACCTCATTGGTCAATTCTGCGACGCATTTATTTATGTTGGACTTTAAAAACTATCAAATGCGTCAAAATTATTAAAATATCGCATAAACACTCAACTACAAGCGATATGAAATGGTTCGAGTAAGATTCACACTCATGTGGACAGTGAAAAAGTCAACAAAGATAAGCTTCACGGTTACAACGCAACAAGAACCATCTTTAAGAAGTTGGATATCTATCTAGATCAATAAATGTATTTGCTTTGGGACTATTTTCTAACCATGAAACGTACGACTTTGTTGATACTGTCATATCATTATCGATTAGTGACACTTGAGTGATTTATATCTATGAAGGCTTGTGAAATACGTTGGGGAAAAAGTTAAAGTTAAACCACCACGGATGTTCTCGGACATTTTTTTCAAGAATTACGGACGAAAGAAGCATTACACAAAAATGTGAATTTTGTGAAGGATATAAAAATATTAAAAAGTGACCAATACAAGAGGTAAACAATTTACTTTTGTCTTTTATATAATAATTTTGAAGGTACAGTAATAAAATGTACTTAAACATTTAGTCGGACCCGGCATGGCTAGGTGGGTTAAAACGTTCGAGTCGTAATCGGAGGGGCGCGGGTTCCTATCCCAGTCGCACCAAATATGCTCACCATTTCAGACATGGGGGCGTTACAATGTGACGGTAAATCCCACTATTCGGTGGTGAAAGTGTAGCCCAAGAGTTAACAGTGGGTGGTGACGACTGATGACTAGTATCTTCCCTCTAGTCTCACACTGCTAAATTAGTGATGGCTAGCGCAGATAGCCATCCAGTTGCTTTGCGCGAAATTCAAAACAACTAACATTTAGTCAAGAGGATAACATGCTCCAGAAAAATAATATTAATTAAGAAGTGTTCGCCACCAGCGACATTTTTATCCAAGAGTATACCGAACAAATGACAGCGTCCAGAAGTGATACCTTATGAAGTATTTAGCTTTTGAACTTTCGTACGTCCAAGAATACAGCAGCATATGGAAGTTTTACACCTTAAAGGTTTGTAAACATCTAACCCAGTGTTTATATGTTAGCTTATCCGACGAGTTTGTTTTAAATTCTTTAGTCGTTACAGTCTTTCACTTGAGATAAGCACACCAGAATTACTACACTTTAAGGTCTATGGTATTGTACTTCTTAGAGTATATCAGATTGTAGATTTAGTATGTTTAAAGTACACATATCCCTTCAATTTTATAATTCTTGTAATGTTGTTAAATAATTCATAATTCTTTATAAATAACACTAATTCAAAATTTAAGAAAATTGTGGGTTCGTTTGTTAATCTTGTACTTTTTATACTGTGTGAAGAAGATGATCGGTTACGTCAATGTTTTAATTAGAATTTTAATAATTCAAATAAAGAAATCTTTTTCAATCGTTACTTTCTTTGTTTCTGTTTTATTTATTTATTAACTACCATAAAAGACCTTCAATGTTAGCTGTATTTGCTAATTTTCCCAGCTTTGGAAACATTTGTTTCTTTTACCAGCTGGGTGTGGCCTATTGGTTAGTATGCCTAGACTGCAACATACTCTTACTATTACCAACTGGTAAATGTGAAAAATATCAAGTCTCGTCAGCTCTGGTAGGACGGTGATGTGGTTTTACCAAGTGGACTGTTACTTACTCGAATATTGTTATGTGCTTACAAACTTCCAACATACTTTCAGCTAGTTTTCATTATTTCGCAACAGGTAACTCATGAATGTTAAAACAGGCTTTTATAAACAAAAACCAAATCAGAGTCAAAGATCAAACTGTGATGGACATCCTGCAGAACATCTCCTGGCTTGAAAACGGTCTCTTCTTTCCTTTGATTTACGACTTTTGATTGATAGTGTGTACCGGGTTACCTGCTGAGGAGACCCCTTTAAATGATAAATTTCGTCTACCTTCAATATATCTATTCCTTTTCAGCTGGCTTCAGGTGGATCTGACTAGAACTGGGTTTGAGTTACTCTATCTGCAAATTATTTTAGTCTCCAATGTAGATTGTCCCATCTAGTAGCAGAAGCCATTTCACTTCGGATATCATCATCCATCCATACTTCATTTGCACAGAGGTTGAACCTCACGGAAAATCCTCGGTCTACCAATCGGGGTGTTCCAGACGTCTGATGGTCTTTCTGCGTCTTTAGCAGCATATCATTGTTAAAAGAATACTTCTCCCAGACCTAACAAATCTTTCCTACAACCATATCTATTTCTTTCTCTAATGAATATTTTCACTTGTAGAAAGTGGCTTTATTTAAACCAGAATAATTCCTTTAAACTCACTATTACAAAAAAAAATAATTAAGGGTAATACTCACGTTAACTAAACAGAAAATTCCGCAATATTATTTCAGGGTCAAGGCACTAAAATGTCTCTTTACTTACTTTGTGTTATATTAAGGTGACACCGGGTTGTTCAAAGATCATTAAGTCGGTTCACTCTGTAACTGGGAGATTGATAAGATAAACCATAACATAGTACTGAGTTTATTGGGTAATGTGCACGTACAATTCTCATTTAAACTTAAAGAAAGGCCATAACCTAGAGATATTAATTGGCTCATTCTGGGAGGACATTGGCTTCGACGATATTGCACAACTGGCAACATTACAGCCATGACTAGCTATGGATAGGGCAAGTGAGACATCAGTAGAATTGTAAAAATGTGAACCGGTGTGCGGTGTTGACCTAAATCTAATGTATAAAAAAAATGTTAAAAACTCATTTTATGAAGTAACAATTATTTTTTACACAGCATAAAATTTAAACTGTTTCCAGCCTCAAAATAACAACAAAATATAAATAACTTAGCGTACAGGGTAGAAAAAACAAACCCCTCTACATTTTTCTGTTATCTTTAAGAGTGTAACGTTTTGCAAACATAAAACTTGCTTATACCATTACAAAACCACTAATTTACAAATTAAAGGATTTCACGCCATCTGCTGACAACATTTCCATTAGATCCATCATTCATTCTTATTCAGTATTTTAAATCTACTTTATATATTTAATTATGTCAACAAATTCACACATATATTCAAACTAATAAACTTTTTAAGGGTTTTCCCACTGAATCTTGTATTTAGTTTCATTAATATGTTCTGTTATAGCTGAAATAGTAATATTATTGTTTTTAACATTGCTTTTATGTTAATTTATTCTCAATTTTAATTTTTTCTAGTTTGTCCTACATAAACGAACCCCCAGTGGTTCAGCGGTATATCTGCAGACTTACACGCCAAAATCCGGGTTTCGATACTCGTGGTGGGCAGAGCACAGATAGCCCATTGTGTAGCTTTGTGCTTAATTCAAAATAACAATAACCTACATAAACGTTTTCACATCCATTCGATATTCTATATCAATTCTTTTTTGTTAAATAAATTTTATTTTTAGTTATATTATCAATTTGGTTAAATTTGTTTATCGGATTATATGTCGGAAAAATATTTCTTTCTTTCTAAATTAGGCCCGGCATGACCAAGTATAAACTATTTACATATTACTTTATTACAGTTCAATAATCCAAGTCTAATACATTTTCAAACGTAAAAAGCACAGCCATTTAACTTAACTCCACAATGTAAAAGTCCAAATTTTCATGTTTCTTCTGTAAAACATCATGTATTTTATTTATTAAAATATTTCTTACATATTGACCTTGTAAAAGTTAATTATACATTTCATAAAATTATACAATAAACGTTTTTCGAATAGTGTTGCAGTTTATTCTATTTATTGTACAGCAAAAGTCTTACTTTTACTGTAGAAGTTTCATTTTTTTGTTCACAGTTATGGTTTTTTAACCTTTCTGTCTCACTGCTGATTCATCGAGGACTAGATCTTATGAAGATGTTAAGATTTTTATTTGATATCAGCATTTCGTTGGTTACAACTGGAACACTTAATATGACAATACTTACTTGTAATAACAAAAGAAATGCACTTTTCAAATGATGCTTTCGTACCTCCTAGAATTGTGAAGAGAAATTTTCCTTTATTGTTCGTTTGCTTTTATGTCCATCTAATTATTTCTTTATCTTATTTTACTCATTCATATGTTTAATTTGATGTACCCATCTGATTCTTTATTTAAATATTAATATAATTTTTTCTCATCACTATGTCTATTTAGTTCTATCTACTTTTTTACCACTATGTCCAAAAAATATCATTCTTTTCTGTCTAGTTATTTAACTGATTGCGCTTTTAAGAAGCAAATTTCAAATTAAATTTGTCCTTTTCATTTATTCTTCTATTTTTACGGACTGTAATAAATCAGAGTAGCCATAGCTGTCTTTCGTGTTTAGGTAGACTTCCTTTTTTATAGTATAAAAGCGTTTCAGGTTATCTAGTCTACCTAAAGGCGTATAAAGTTATTTTTCTCTGTCTAGCGATTAGCGTATCTGACCGGATATTCGTAATGCAACCAAAAGCTTCTTAACTGTGTGCTCTTAAGCACAAAATCACACAACATGCCACCTGTGCATGATCACCACTAGTATCGAAACCCGGTTTTTAAAGCTGTGAGCCCTCAGACTTATTGCCGAGACGCTTCAGTAAACACACTCTGCACTTTTCGGTGTTAATGAGGTATAAGAATGACAGTCAATTCTCTTCTCGGTGGAAAAAAGTCACTTCAGATGACAAGTGCTGCCGATAAGCACGCTCTGTCCTCAGCTGAACTGAGAGCTTTTATTGCTCGAAAGTGCAGCTGTCATCTGGTAATGGCATGTGATTTGTTATTCGACATGAGCAGAAAAAGAGGTTTATATTATTTAATTCACTTTTATAAATCTTTATTAACTTATCGTGTTTAGTTGTCGTATTTGATGTAAAGTTTTCTTTTTTGTGTAAATTTCAAACTGAAACATTCAGCTTTCACACACATACGTGCAACAGCATAAACGAAACTATTAATACTTTAGAGTTAACAATTTAGTTCTGAAAATACAAAATACAAGTTACCTTCTTTTAAATGATGAGTACAAAACCTCAAAATACCATTGAAATAGTTCTTCGGAAAGAGAGCATAGCTTTATTACAAAAGCTACGTGACAGTTTCTTTGGTTGTATGTATAGACAGTCCCTTACGTTCAACAACATGAATAGTTTAAGGTGTTACAAAGAATGGGATAGAAACCGTTTTCGTTAACACTTTACATTTAATACCATAAGAAGACAACCAACCAGAGGGAGATTTTGTTTACAGTCTGAACTTGTTTTTATTCTATAAACTAAACAGATATTTCTTCTTTGTCAATAAAAATGTATCGAATATTTATGAGATTTCTAAATCGTTTTTAGCTCACCATGTAGCATTTTAAATTAATTCAGACGTGCAAACAATATTATGGCATTGCGTCTAATTTATTATACGATATTTATACAGCGAACCACCTGTTTAATGAGTAAATAAAACATTTCTTATTCTTGACCAAAGGTTGTTGTTGTTTTTTAATTAAGCACAAAGCTACTCAATGGGCTATCTGTGCTCCGACCACCAGACGGGTATCGAAACCCGATTTTTAGCGTTGTAAGTCCGCAGACATACCACTGAGCCAATGGCGGGCTCACCAGAAATAAATATGAAAAATGCAGTAAAGTAAATCCACTGTATAATGCGGTATAATATATCAGGCGCAATTCCATAATCTTATTTATACAACTAAATTGTCTAAGTTATAATGTCGGCAATTAAATAAAGGCTCAGAAACTCCAAAAGTATTATATTCACTCTGCATTATAAGAGACATAACTGCATTTCGTTGGTCTTCTTATTTAAGCGGTGACGATGAGCCATGAAACAAGGAAAACCGTAATTCGGAGCAGAGGATAAAGAATTAAAATATTAGAACTATACAACAGAAATTACATTCTCGACTTTTCTTTAGTTACAAAAAAAGAGAGAGGAGTTTTTAATATAAAAATGTAACTAGTTTTTAATTAGCTAAAACGAATATTCGTTCAAATATTTGTTTCGTATATTTTAAATGATGTTTTGAAAAGCTACGTAAAAATTCAAGCATGCGAGATGATGTTAAAAGAATAACCATAGAAACGTAACGAAATATGATAAATTAGAAGGAAGTTTCAACCCACTTCTATAAATTTAGTAAATATAAGATTCTACCTCACTTTTATAGTTGGTAAAAGAAGAGGCTTACATCGACTTCTATAGATTTAGTAAAGAGGAAATTCAAAACCAGTTGAACGAATTTAGTACAAAGAACGTTTGAACTTATTTGAGTGGATTTTACAAAAAGGAGGATCAAACACACTTGGACCTGTTTGAAGAAAAGAGTAAATTAAAACCCAACATGGCCAGGTGGGTGAAAGTGTTCGATTCGTAATCCGAGGGTCGCGGGTTCAAATCCCTGTCGCACCAAACATTCTCGCCCTTTTTAGCCGTGGGGGCGTTATATTGTTACGGTTAATCCCACTATTTAGTGGCAAAAGAGCAGCCCAAGAGTTGGCGGTGGGTGGTGATTACTAGCTGCCTTCCCTCTAGTCTTACACTGCTGAATTAGGGACGGTTAGCGCAGATAGCCCTTATGTAGCTTTACGCAAAATTCAAACCAAACCAAACTCGAGCCACTTGTGAGTTTAGTAAAAAGGGGGTTCCAGCCACTTGAACAATTTTTAACGTAAAGGAAGCTTCAGACTACTCTTTGGTAATAAATTAAAAATAAATAAACTGTACTGAAAACACCAGAAAACTTGGTAAAAAGGAGATCTGTAAATAACAACTTCATTTATTTATATAGAGATTCAGATCGATCAATAAAACTACTTTCTTTTTAGAAAACAAAATCAGTTTTTGGTTTGCAAGTCAAATGTTTTGAGAGTATGAACAATGTTGTTTATATATTCTATGTTTCATCTTCTGTTATACGATATAAAAAATGTTACCGCCAGAGACTGTAAATAGGAACTTCTTTATTTCTTTAACACATTTTTACTGAATAAGACAGCTCATTTTCTTCAGAACAAAATGCTCTCCTAGCGGTTGTGAAAAGATCTGGATACAACAGTATGCAAGTTTAGCTTAATTAAGATAAATGATGGGAAATCTTATGTTTTATAATCCTGTTTTTAACAGCTGTTTTTTCGGTTAGTCTCAGAAATCCTAGTAGACAGTTTAAGCTACAGCTACGTGTCAGATGAGTCGACAACGAAATAAATTCCTGTGAATTATTAAAATACTCGAAATACATTTTAAACACCTTCTTCCGCATAGTTTGCACTGCCTTTGTTAGCAATTAATTTAAAATGTTCTTGGTGGATGTCAGACTAACAAATTCATTTTGTGACATTTTCATGACTTTTATGTTTTAACTAGATTCGAATGTTATAACGTAGCTGGTGTGATGTGATTTGGTCCGGCACGGTTAGGAGGTTAAGGCACATGACTTGTAATTCGAGGATTGCGGATTCGAATCCCCGTCAGACCAAACATGCTCGCCCTTTCAGTCTTGGGGGCGTTATAATGTTACAGCCAATCTCACTATTCTTTAGTAAGAGTAGTCCAAGAGTTGGCGTTAGGTGGTGATGCCTAACTGCCTTCCCTCTAATCTTACACTGCGAAATTAGGGATGGCTAGCGCAGATAGCCCTCGTGTTGCTTTGCGCGAAATTCATAAACAAACTGGTATAATCAAAACTATAATTTGTCTTATTGTAATGTAATATCATTTCTATTATCAACTAATATATGTAAGTTGTTTGCATTGATTTATTGCTTCACGGTTTAACTAATTAGTATTATTTCATTATCTGTTTAAGCAAGAATAGAAGAGTGTGTTTTCTTATAGCAAAGCTACATCAGGCTATCTGCTGAGCCCACCGAAGGGAATCGAACCCCTAATTTTAGCGTTGTAAATCCGTAGACTTACTGCTGTACTAGCAGGGGAAGAACAGAGGGAAAACCCACCTCATAAATTTTATCATATATTGAGGGATAGTAATTGCTTTGCACAAGGTTTTAACCGTATCATCGTTGTGATACTATAAAAACAATGCTGACCTACTTAAATTATCTGTTCTTTGCGTTATTAAATTAACTGCCTAAAAATCTGTTTCATTTTATATATACAATCCCTTTATCAGGAATAGAATATAAAAAAGAAGTTAGAAAGGTAAATAGTAAACACACAGGTGTATTTTTTTGAAAGAGTTTAAATTAACAGACGAACTTCAAAGTTAGGGTCGACTCCCAGTGACGCAGGAGCATGTCTGCAGACTTACAATGCCAAAAACTGGGTTTCGATACATGTTATGTACAGAGCACAGATAATCCATTATGCAGCTTTGAACTTAGCTTTAAGCAACAAAACTATCCATTTGTATCAAGCTTACTTTGTTTTTCCGCGATTTGACCATCTAAAGTTTCTTCATGTAAAAATAGTGGCACCTGATATTTTTATAGTGGCAGTTCATTCACTGTATCATTATTTCTGCGACTATTTGACACGCAAGCACATACTATAGTAATTTTCAAAATTTCGTTTATTTTGAATTTATGTAGTTTTTATGTAAAACATGGCCCATAAAATCGCTGAGTTCGTTTTAATTGTCTTTTTCCTTTGTTGTCGTCTGGATGTAATACCGGCTCTCTCTGCCTAAAAATAGTGCTGTAATGCTAAACTTTGTAAGAAAAGGTCAAATACATTAGTGGTAGTGTTAGGTAGATGATATCTAGAAAGTACGGCCTTCACTGTGTTGAAAGATATCGACCAGTCATGTGGTAGCGCCAGTCATTATTGGTAAATCCAACATTTGTATTTAAATAAGGAACGTTTAGATTTAAACAGAACTACACAGAATGCTAAATGAGTTTCTTTACGAAAGGATATCTCAAAGAAAGAACGTGTGTTAATTAATTTACGAGTGTAGCAGAAAATGACCCTCCTGTAACCTAACACAATTCCGTACTCTGGTTTTGTTTTTAACATAAATATAGTTTTAATTATATGTAACGTATTGTGTCCAATGTGTTTATTTCATACCTTGAGCTTAGTTTATAGTTAAATTCACACTTATTTCGCAATTTATTATTCTGGTTCTCTCATTATAAATTACCCAAAATTCTGAGAATGCCACAATTACTGACACTAACATTTAAAAAAAAAATTCTTACTTACTTTTTGCTAACAATAATACTCAACACTTGCACTTAGATGTAGTTTCTGTTCTTACTGTGAATTCTGAATAATTACTAGATATTCATATTATATGACTTTTCAAAGTATAAACAGCATGTCTTCTGCAGCTCTTTACTCTCAGGGCTTATGATAATTTCAATTTAATGCTAACATGTTATTCCACACTTCTTGAAAACATGTTCCAAATTGAAATATTCTTCAACATTTTAGAACACATTGTAGGTTTTCTAAAACATTTTAAACATTTTAAGCCCACTAAAATATTCTCTAATATATTTTATGGTCTATTAAAACATGTAACACATGCAGTCTTCTTAAATAGGCCTTCAAAACATTTCAAGTTACAACACATCATGCTTTCTGGAGACATGTTTCAACACATTTCAAGCTTTTTCAATGCACTATAACATTATGTTATTCTGTAATATAAATATGGAGTGGATGAATTGAAGTATAATATTTGAAACAGTCGTCGAAGAAGAGAATGATGAATACCAATTAGAACATCGCATTAACTTCAATAAAGAAAAGCAAGGAAGCTAAGCACTTTAGTTACAGCATTTATGATATAATATGAGAAACTGTTATTAACTGAGTAGAACTAATTCGTTTTCCATATCCTAGTAAAAAAACAAAAACAAAAACGTAGGTCATCTTTATCTACACTTGAGCTTTATAATTCTGTGATTGCAACTCACAAGTAAAATATAATTAATATGTTTTCATATTACTCATTTTATATACAGTAGAGATATGAGCAGTTTGTTTTTCTTACTTCCGCCATTTTATTGAAACGTTCTAGAACAATATTAATCTGTTGTTCACTGTTGTTCTGTTTGGAAAAGAAAGATTGGTGTTGGTGTTTTCTTATAGCAAAGCCACGTCGAGTTATCTTCTGAGTCCACTGAGAGGAATCGAACCCATAATTTTAGCGTTGTAAATCCGTAGACTTACTGCTGTGCCAGCGGGGGAATGAAAAGAAAGTTCTCTTCACACTTCCCTGGTACATAACTGCAGTACATAATAAATATACACAACAAACAAATGCTTTATTCCATGATGATTTTCAATCGAATTTTTAAGCCTTTAGTCCATGAATCCTAGAATAGCGATCCTTCGTTTGTTACATCATAAATATTCCCACAAAAGAAAATAAAAATAAATTCCATTATATTCGACTTTAAAAAAATAATTTCGTGACTTTTACTATAGTGCCTCTACTGCATTTTATTTTTGCAAAATAAGTCGGTTTTATTCAGTAATCTCGTGACTGAATCTTTTTAGGGACGAATATGTAACATTAGCAGTGCCGTAGCCAGTAATTTTGAGACTCGAGACATGTCCTTCGAAAAAGGACCTATTTCCAACCCACCATGCACGCTTTTACATTTTTTGCTGAGTTAACGCTCTTTTACTTTACTTTTTGAATAAAAAATACATGTTACTCAAGAATAACAAGTATTTTAGAAAGCTTCATTTAATATGCAGTAGACTAATATGAATCTTACATATTTAAGTTACTTATACTCAGCATTCAAAGTATGTTTCGCAATATATTTATATAAACCATACATAAAACTGCCTCATATAATGAATAAATAATGTATCTGAAGTAGACCAAAAGTAACACCTTACGACTTCTTTCTGAAAGTATTCAGTAACCTAAATGTTATAACAACTGTCACCTACTCGCTCTGTTAAAAGTATACACAAGTCCCAACACTATCGTTTGTATCATTTCAGACACAGTTACTGATAGCTCAATGTATTTCGTGTTATGTCTTCCTCCAGCAAATTACACATTAAAAATTACAATGTCATCTTTTTAT
Organism: Carcinoscorpius rotundicauda; assembly: GCA_011833715.1. Lineage (NCBI taxonomy): Eukaryota > Metazoa > Arthropoda > Merostomata > Xiphosura > Limulidae > Carcinoscorpius > Carcinoscorpius rotundicauda. The sequence goes on along the minus strand of CM022405.1, from coordinate 22,393,857 downwards.
GAAAGTTAAAGCGTTTAGAAAGAACACAATTAATAAAAATCTCTCACATCACTAAGCCTTTTCAGAAGAGACTTGATAATATAGATTCGGATTGGTTCTGTTATCCAGTGTATCTCCTCTTATAGTCACGCTACAGGAAAACAGATGAAACGTTTGCCAGTCCACTGATGTCATGAAAAATATATAAAATTACAACGTTAAACATTGGCGTTATTTGTATATTTCTTCTCGTTTTTCTTTTTTCTTATTATTTTCTGCTTGGACTCACAACCAATGTATAGCGATCTCATATTATTAAGGACTTTCTCACTGTTACTTTGAAAACTTCCCACAAAACTACACAAACGATTGTCTACAGACATCCATATTTTATTTTGTACTTGATGGACTTGAGGGAAGGTGGCTATTGAGTTGCACCCATCGCCAACTCTTAGGCTACTCTTGTCTGACCGAATAATTGAATTTGGGTCCTACTTTTACAAAGTGCGAAATGTTTTGTTGTTTTGTGGCTTTTTTCGCCATTGGGCTGCGTGCCGTAAATTTTCAAATTATCATTCTAGTTTCTTCACTACCAAGCCACATGCAGCTACAATCGTCTCCAGTTTAAGGTAGTAATGCAATAGTTACTTTCAATAAAGTCCACAGAACTTGGGTGGTATAATTCTAAATAATTCGCGACATAGGTATCTGTAATAAAAACTAACATATAGTCAGAGATGAACTAGTAATATATTGGGAATACACGAATGAGATTGTTTCGAAAACCAAAGTTTATCATATATGTTGGTTTAACATCGGCCTACAACGCGAAAGGGATTATTTTTTTACGGAAAGGTCACCCACTATATGAAAGTACTCGTTAAAATAGTTGTAACTAATTAATTCTCAGGATATTAATTAATTGTGAAATAAAGCAATAAAAGTGTGTAAAAATTTGCTAACTTACCATTTCAACTTATCAAAGTATGGTTTTTTTTTTTAAAGTACGTGTAACTACAGCAAAAGTTTTTGTTTATTTTTAAAATTACTTGCCTTTGAATTAAATTTAAAGACACATTTCAGCAAGATAATTTTAATTATTTTTTATTGAAATATTTTTTAGCCATTCTACTTTCTTAAATTTTAACGTAAAACACGACACCAAAATAGTTATTAAATAGTTACTGTTTTATCTTTTACCACACCCACTTACACACGTGCTATAGATGAAGCCACAATTCTGCAAGTTTGATGTTTGGATTTTGAGTTCGCTTAATAACATCACAATTGACGAGTTTTCAATATGCACAAAGGAACGAGGAGGACATACAATTACATGAGTATCTAACGTTACTTTCCACTAACAAGTTTATACATTTTAAACTACTCAACTTGTCCAAATTAATAAGAGTCTAGCAGATGTGTACCTGTTAAAGTATGCGGTTTTAGTGTTTTAAAAGTACATCCTTCACCTGAGATACACCAGATATATTTGTATGGATCACGTGCTTAAAATAGAAGAGTTCATTACCATTTAAAGGTAAATTCTATGTTCAGAAGTCAGAAATGAAGTACTTCCTGGATGACTCATGTCAGGTTTCGTTAATACGCCCCCTTTTATTATTTAAAACCTTCAACAACAGCAAATCAATGTAATTAATATAAGAGACGTTGTCTATGGCGGACTAATCTTCTCTCGCTCTAAAGCTGCCAACAAGAACAACGAGCTAAAGCTAATGAAGGGCTTGTTTGTTTTAGTTTTCTGTTCGAGCCTATTTCTCTCTCCTTTGTTCCCAACTATCTGACTACATAACAAATTAAATGAAATAAAAACAACTCAGAGATACTTGACTAATTAATAAAAAAACTAACAGGTGGAAATAACTGATAAGCAAAAGTTTCAAGAATGATTTTTTAAAGAATGTTTAACCTGCTTCAAATCATAAAGATTCTAAATGACACGTAGTTTTATTTTTCTTAAATAATATGATGAAAACGTGACAGTAATAAAAATCATATTTTAAATTTAAAGTTTTGAACAATTCTAAATTTTTAAAGTGAAGAATGATTCAAATATTTGTGAATGATAACAATAAACATGATACTGATTTGAAATTGAAAACAAATGGTTTGGTTTCTTTTGAATTTCGCTCAAAGCAATACGAAGGCAATTTACGCTAGTCGTCCCTAATTTATTAATGCAAGACTAGAGGAAAGGCAGTTAATCCAAAGAATAGTGGGAATGACCGCACATTATAACGCCCCCACGGCTGAAAGGGCGAGCATGTTTGGTGTGATGTGGATTCGAACCCTCGACCTTCAGATTATGAGTCGAATGCCTTAACAACTTGGCCATGCCGTGCCTCGAAAACAAATATTACATCAAACAACATCAATAATAATTCGTGAAAAAAAACTCTGTGCCTAGGTTATGGTGGTTTGGTATAAACTGAAGACAAATAGTGTTATTAAGAAAACTTCATTTTACTGAAAAATATGTATATATACATATTTATACGAACGTGCCTTCAAACACATGATCATTTTTATCCAACATCATGTCTTACCAACATCATTCAACAGCTATAAAATAAATATTGTTATACAGGGGTAATAGTTGTGTATAGTTTGGTTTGTTTTGAATTTTCGCGCAAAGCTACTCGAGGGCTATCTGTGTTAGCTGTCCCTAATTTAGCAGTGTAAGACTAGAGGGAACGCAGCTAGTTATCACCATCCACTGCCAACTTTTGAGCTACTCTTTTACCAATGAATAGAGGGATTGACCGTTACATTACAACGCCCCCACGGCTGGGAGGGCGAGCATGTTTGGTGTGACGGGGATTCGAATCCGCGACTCTCATATTACGAGTCGAGTGCCTTAACCACCTGGTCATGCCGAGCCATGGTGCATGGATAAAAACAACATTAGCACCAGATCCATATTAAAGTCATGCATTATTATCACGCAACATACCATATATGTATCAAATATTATAAAACCAATGTAAAACAACACTTCAAGTGTACGTCAAACGCCATAAAAACATTGCAAAGCTGAACACCAGGTGTATGTCACATATAATAAAACTAATATAAAATAACACATTTTTATAAAGTTGAACATGAAGTCGATATAAAATTATTACAAAACAACACACGTCTACATCAAAAATAATAAAAATAGTGTAAAGCAGAACACCAGGGCAACATAAGATAACATAACACTGAAAAACAGCATAGAAGCTACTTATCCTGAGCTGGTGGCGGTAGCGAAACATTAATTGTATTTTGATTTGAATTGGTCAAAATGTCCTGGTTTTGCCATAAATGTGTAATATAACAGACTATACATGTTTTAATTACAGAAACTTAGTTGTAGAACGTATTATTACAATATATACAATACTGTCACACTGTATTCGTATTTATACATATGTATACATATACGTATAGATATTTAACAATAGCCTTAAAACATGGAAACTTTATACCTCTATGTTTATTTAATTTTACAGTATTTGGGGAAGCCAAGCAACTGTTGGACACCTAGCAACCGTTTCCTTCATACAATTTCGCTTGGAATATCTTTTACTACCTTAACAAATATAGTTGAAGTTGAAGAAATGTTTAATATGGAATGAATATAGAAAAAACTACATAATCGTAAATGCACCATCTTTACCAGCACTATATTTAAAGGTGTTACACGTTTCTTTACGTGTCGTTTTCGACGTCTTAGCCCTAAAAGCTATTGCAAAGAAATATAATTACTACAGATATAAGCTAAAACGGAGTCGATATTATATAATTAAACCACTTTGAAATCAAAGGTAAATATATTTAAATAGATATTTCAATACGCATTTCTTCGGAATGCATAACAATTACAAGAGCGTTAACTAGAGAAAGCTTTGTTATGAGCGAAATGCTTTTTTCTTTTGTTAATAACTCACAATTATGCTATAAAAATAAAGTTCTCTTTTTAAAGCAATTAAAGTTATATATAAATCACACTATACCGAGATCTAGGATTGAATATATACTATATAAACGGAAGTTTAGCATTCTATGTAATGAAGTTGTGTCGAGAGGAATACATATGTAAGAAAAATCATTAAATTAACTAGTTTTGATGCCATATAAATTATTATAAACTTAGTTATAAGAAACTTGAATAATGAAATAAGCAGAAAATGAAATTACTTTTGCAAGTAGCATTTAATGGGTTTTTGAAACGTAATAATAGGTTTGGGGCATTTTTTTGAAAATTAACATTTAGCATTGTTTCGAAACAAATTCTTCCAATTATGGCCAGAAAGAGAGAACCAGAATTTATCCTCTTAACTAATGCAGAACACAAACATAGTAATAGAGAGAAGTTAACATACCCCAGCCGTGTATGAGTTGAGCAGACCTACAGCTAGATAGGCACTTAACTAACACGAACACAAATCTCTCGCTCAGTGAATGATCAATCAGGAATAAGGATTCCCCAGTGTAAGTGACGTAGCTCAATGTTGACGTCATGTCTACCCAGAAGGCTTCTTAGTTAGATCTGTTTCACTCATTTTTCATGCTACATTCACCTTAACTAAGCTTGTAATACACAATGTTGCATTATTTTTGGTTAGAAAAATTAATAACGATATGAAACGAGAATGTAGTTTGATAACCAGAATATTTTTGAGAGTTTAAGAATATACAGGGTGGCCCGTAAGTCCCTAACCATCCATATATCTTATGTATCCAGTGTATCTGTGTGCTGTCCCTCATTCTCACTGCATAATATTATGCGACGCCATGTTCTGTGAGACATTTTCAAGTGTAAATGGGCTTAAATCGGCCATATTTCTCTGACAAGAAAAGAAAAGAAATTGTAATACATGCGTATTTGAACATAACATGATAGCATATGGATTGGTAGGGACTTACGGGCCACCTTGTATTTGAAGGATATAAGTCGCGTATTAGGCGAGACTAAATTGAACTGTTGACTGGTTACCTAGTCAGCCATTTAGCCACTTTGCGCTGCAAATCTTGAGGTTGTGTTTTCAAAGAAGTAATAGAGATACTAAAAAAAGAACAACGTATGCAAGAGAAAACTGGCAGAGAAGATTATAATTCCTACCGAGAAGTTGTGCCTATCGTTGGTCATGTAAATGTACTAGTAGAATTGTTTGTTTCGGAATTTCGCACAAAGCTACTCGAGGGCTATCTGTGCTAGCCGTCCCTAATTTAGCAGTGTAAGACTAGAGGGAAGGCAGCTAGTCATCACCACCCACCGCCAACTCTTGGGCTACTCTTTTACCAACAAATAGTGAGATTGACCGTCACATTATACACCCCCACGGCTGGGAGGGCGAGCATGTTTAGCACGACGGTAGTAGTAGAAATAAAAAACTTTCGTTATATTAAGAGATCTACACTTCGCATTTTATTTACCGAATATTGATAAAATACGCTGAATAAAATAAACTGTTACAACAAAACGTTTTATTCGCGATGAAATTTTAAAGGTTTTTCACTTTTACATTTCATAAATCAATATAAAAAATATTACAAGGAGCATTTGTGATTAGCGATGCAATTAATTTATATATATTTACTAGTTCATTAGTTATGCTACATTACTTAAGAGTTTTTATAGGAGTGAAATTAATATCATATATTTATATCTTAAATCACATGAACTGATATCGCTTTATCTTCATATATTTAATAACGGTATCTGATATAACGTTATATCCTTCGTTCCTTTTCCTTGGAACAAAGTTGTAAATGCTACAGTGTTAATTATTCGAATATTTACCAGTTATATTCTTTATACAGCGTCATGGAGTATTAACAAAAGAATTACTATTATATTTTTATTTAACAAATGGATACTGCATCAGTTTTTCAATACTTCATATTTCATACGTATTTCTAAGGGCAAACATAATGTTAACAGTTAATATCTGATAGAGAAATGTAATTCACAAATAACCCCTGACTTAGTAAAACATTGCTTAAATCTGAGCTGTTGATATCAATATGTTCATAAAGAAATAATTATACGTGAGGGCTTCATTTTATTTTCGAAACAAATGATGAAAGCAGTGATTTACTTAGAATGGGCTGTGATTCAGAGTTCTATTTGCGTCTCTTTTTAGTGTTATATATCTATGGTTATCTGCAAAGAACATATTGGTTAGTGAAAATAACTACAGGATGGTCGCTAGAAAAGGGGCAAATTTGAGGGTCAGATATCTCACAAGTTACCCTTCAAAACGCTACACGAGTTTGGATTTCTAGGTTAAGACGCTGCTCTGAAGTGCACGGACGACATTTTGAGCATCTATGAGTGTAATATAACATATGCCTTTAAAAAACTTTGTAAAAGTTGTTCTTTGTAAAAATAAATAGCTGTTTGACAAATTTTCCGCTTTTCTAGCGACCACCCTGTATATTGTATTTTTCATAACCTGGTTACCGTCATAATTCTCGCAATTACGTAAAATCATTGATAAATTTACTTGTCATTGGTTTTATTTGTGTTGAATTTTGCGCAACTCTGCTTGAGAGCTATCCCTAATTTAGCAGTGATAGACAAGAGGGAAGACAGCAGCTAATGAACATCACCCAATGGCTAACTCTGACTCTTGGACTACTATTTTTTCCAACGAGTAGTGGTGTTGGCTGTCACATATAATGGCCCAGTGAAAGATCTAACCATTCTTATTATTGAGCTGCATTATTAGTTTTAATAATTTTTTTATAAATTTATTGTTAAGCGTATTATACACAGAAAAAAAATACAAAAAAGTGACTGAAATAACCTTCTATAGTTCTTCTTGTCTGCTGTGCTAGGCCCGACATGGCCAGTCAACTTAGTTTGGATTAAGTGTGCCTAGCTCTTAATTTATTATTTGTTTAAATTTGCTTATTTATCAAAAAACAATAATTCAGAACGTTTATCTGAATGAAGTCTACATTAAAATTGTACTATTGCAGGAAGATAATTTACTTTTATGACAGAAATATCAAATAAAGTCAAATGTTCAGTTAATGTTTTTATTATTTAAATTATTTATATTTTATAATAAAATATGCTAAATTTCTCACCTTTTGTGTTCATGAGAAATTATTCTGTGTAGGAGGTGAACAATTAATTTATATTTAATACTCGGGTTTTGATACTCGTGGTGGGCAGAGCACAGATAGCCCATTGTGTAGCTTTGTGCTTAATTCAAAACAACAATATATTTACCAAAACTATTATATCAAAATGAAAATCTTGATGGTTGTTATTAATCAATAAATCACCTCAAATTATTATTTTTATATGCTAGTATGAAGGACAATCATAAATAATATTCCTGTTCATTCATTTTTTGTTGTTATATCAATGATAAATAATGTTTGTTTATTCATTTTGTGTGACTGTTAGATCCTAACTCCATACCTTGTTCTGTAAAAAGTAGTAACTGATTAAGCACTTGTGCCTTCAGATTCAAAACCTATAAAAAGTGGAAATATGTCCTATTTCAGGCTTTTTTATCCATCTTTTTAGACAAAAATCCAAAGACAAGGCCTATGTACACCGTCGGACATTTTATGGTTATTGTATAAAAATTACAGTAATCGAGACAGTCAACTCTTGGTGCAATCATGTGAAAAAGTTAGGACACCCTATGAAAACCCGTGTATTTTTGTAACATTTTTGGATATATAGATATTTAATCTCAATTTCAACAATACTGAGAGATTATAGGAATATAACTAAACAATTAAAACTGACGAAAAAACTTTTCAAGATTTTCTGTAAATGTAATTCTACAAAAATGCATATTATAACTGAGGAAAAAGTTAGGACACCCCCACATATATTCCCGCTTAAAATGGCTCAACTCACACACAGGTGTATCACACCAGGTGCATATGATTAGAAGATTGTTAATCAGCATTTTAAATGAGGCTTGCCCAATTTAAACCTCGGACATTTAGTTTGGTGTGTTCCTGACTGTTGAAGTGAGAGTGAGCACCATGGTAAGAGCAAAAGAGCTGTCTGAGACCTTCAGAAAGAAAATTGTAGCAGCTTACGAGCCTGGTAAGGGATTTAAAAAGATTCCAAAAGACTTTGAAATCAGCCATTACACTTTCTGGAAAACAGTCAACAAGTGGAGGGCTTTCAAAACAACTGCCAACATGCCCAGGTCTGGTAGTCCAAGCAAGTTCACCCCGAGAGCAGACCGCAAGATGCTAAAAGAGGTCTCCAAACACCTTAACATGTCATCACGGGACCTACATCAGGCTATGGCTACTGGTGATGTGAAAGTGCATGCCTCTACACTCAGAAAGAGACTACACAAGTTTAACTTGCATGGGAGGTGTGCAAGGAGGAAACCTTTGCTCTCTAAGAGGTCAAGGCTAGACTGAAGTTTGCCAGAGAGAATGTAGACAAAGACCAGGACTTCTGGAATAATGTTCTTTGGACAGATGAGTCCAAAATTGAATTATTTTGAAACCAGAACAGAGGACACGTTTGGGGTAAACCAAATACAGCATTCCAGGAAAAGAACCTCATACCAACTGTGAAGCATGGAAGTGAAAGTGTCATGGTTTGGGACTGCTTTTCTGCAGCCGGACCTGTTGCGGAACTGGACCCTGCAACATGACAATGACCCACAACATACCAGTAAATCCACCAAGGACTGGCTGAAAACTAAGAAATGGAGAGTCCTGGAATGGTCGAGTCAAAGCCCAGATCTTAATTCCATTGAGATGCTGTGCGGTGACTTGAAACGGACTGTACATGCAAGAAACCCTTCAAACATCTCACAGCTGAAAGAATTTTGCATTGAGGAGTGGAGAAAACTTTCTTCAGACCGATGTCAGAGACTGATAGATGGTTACAAGAAGCGCCTCACTGCAGTTATTTCAGCCAAAAGGGATAACACTTGCTATTAGGGGGATAGGGTGCCCTAACTTTGTCCTCAGTTATAATATGCATTTTTGTAGAATTACATTTACAGAAAATCTTGAAAAGTCTTTTCTTCAGTTTTAATTGTTTAGTTGTATTCTTATAATCTCTCAGTATTGTTGAAACTGTGATTAAATATCTATATATTCAAATATATACAAAAATACACAGGCTTTCATAGGGTGTCCTAACTTTTTCACATGACTGTACATTTATGTTTAGGCTGCCCAACTCACAGCTCGAGTTTGATAAAGTTAAGACTCAACAAAACCAGCCAAATCAGGACTCAACCTCGACAAACGTTAGGATTTACAAAACCAACCAAATCAGTCTTCGTCCTCTGATAAACTTAAGATTCATAGACCTAGACTAGTCAGAATTTCTTCTTCGGATAAACGTTAAAATTCACAAAAACAATCAACAATTCAGTGTTTGACTTTGAAATACGTTCGTATTCTTAAAATCAAACAGACCATAGCTATCTTCTGATAAATGTTTAAGAGTCAGAAGACCAGCCATATCAGTGCTCACTTTTGTTTATGATCTGACTTCATCATGCTGATGTAGGAAAGAGTTGGAAACAGGAAGCGCTTAGCTAGGCCGTTGTTGTTGTTGTTTTGAATTAAGCACAAAGCTACACAATGGGCTATCTGTGCTCTGCCCACCACGGGTATCGAAACCCGGATTTTAGCGTGTAAGTCCGCAGACATACCGCTGAGCCACTGGAGGGCGTTATCTAAGCATACAGATAATATTATAATATTCATAGTTGAATTGATAAATTAACTCACAGAATTCGACAGATTTAAAAATCAAAAGCTTTCAAAAGTCAAGATGTTACTTAGATTAAAATTTTTAGACTTCATAAGATTAAATAAATTGAAATTTTTAAGACTTTTTTCGTGTCAGCGTTAATCAACAAGAAGGATATCACGAAAACGTTTAATGATTTTATTTTACTATAATTTACATAAAACTATCATAGTCGGAGACCACGAAGTTTTTCTCACATAAATATATTATTAATACGTAACTTTGATTTAAATGATTTTTGACAGGAACATATTCCACCAAACTTGCAACATTTTTCAAATATTATGACGAATATTAGAGACCCTATCTGTATGGATTAGTGAGTTAAATGGCTTTATAATTTTTTTCTTTGCTAAATGTTGGACAAATCGGATGCGAAACACAGAAGTATTATTATTTATTGTTATTATTTAATGCTCCTAATTATTGGTATTCAACTCCAAACTGTAAACAATCCCTTCAAACCACGAGTAACAATGTAGCAAACAGTTTGAATGACCGTGCTGAATATAAATACAGTGTGGCACTACCATGTGTGATATTTCATCAATTACTGTCAAGATCAGTACTGTATCTCTTTCTTTTTTAAATAACTATAATTATCTTCAACATTTTCATCCCTTGTAAGGAAATGTCGCCATCTATAGATACATTTGGAATACAGACTTAAACATCTTTAAATTTTTATTTCTGAATAGTTTTAACATGTTTTATTGATAAAAAAGTAAATATATTTTATGTACTATTAGAAACAGCCTAGCGGCTTAGGCGCTCGATTTTCAGTTTGCAGATCGTGGGATCGAAATCTCTTACCAAAAATACCCGTCCTTTCAGGTGTATTATGATGTGAAAGTCCATCTCACTAGTCAACTTGAACAGCCCAAGATTTGGTGGTGATGTTGACTAGCTGCCTTCTCTCTAGTCTATCACTTTCAAATTAGTGAAAGCTAGTGCAGATAAGAAATAATCCACACTTTCCATTTCTAACCATCAATTCTAAACTGTAATCACTCTTTAACTTTTATGTGTAAATCATAGCTGATTATTTATTTCAACCGATTTCGTGCAAGTTCAACGGTCAATTCAGCGTTACGGTGACGCTTTATCACAGATACAGTTAACATCGCGTCCACTGTAATACAGGGGAGACTTAACGCTGCAGATAAGTAAACACGGATATCACACAACTATCTGCTTCCGAAAGAGAGCCTGTTATTCATTACAGGAGATATGAATAGAAATGAAGTTAAATTACGACAATTTTGATCAATGTGTGACTTTAACCTGATATTTCAGAGCAAATTTCTAAAATTAGGATTCTCACAGAGCTATAGGTAATAAAACACTAATGACATTAGACAAAAATGTGATACGTAGCACTGGGTCATTCTCCTAACATGTGACATTAACATATTTTAGGGTCATTGGTTCAATCCCTGTCCCACCAAACAGCTGTGGAAGCAATATAATGTTAGAGCTAATTCCATTATTTGTTGGTAAAAGAGTAAGTAGCCTAGGGAGTGGGTTGTGTCGATTACCTGCTTTTCCCTGAACCAGCCGGAAGGCTAGAACAGACAGCTCTCGCGTGAGTTTTAAATATTTAAAATACTATGACTAATCTATACGACGTCAAGAAGTTTATTATTATGTGGATAAAATTAATTGAGTATTTAAACTTTACTTTGGATGTGCATCAAGAACACAAATAACCAAACCACGCCAACTGGATACGACATTAAATGCTTTATTACATATTGCTGTATAATTAAATACACAGAAAAAGAAATTTAAACCATTAACATCTATAATGTTTGTATACAATTATAATTATTCACATTGTAAGGTTTATTCAGTTGCTGAGAAACAAGCACATTCGGAGTGGAATGAAACAAGTCTAATTTCTTTCCTTTGAAATACTTGGTTGTGTATAAAGGTCGAAAAATGTTATCGTGTGCTATCATGACTATTTTTACCGGAAAACTTCAACTGAATTTTTTTACTTAGTTTTCTTTTTAAGTATGCACACACACATAAAAATCACGCGAGTTCCTTCCCTTTATTATCTTCGTTTTAAAATTAACTTCAAAATATTGTACACTTTGTACAAGTTTCATACGTACAGTTCAGCAAATTGCAGCCTGGAAGCTTGTATACCAGTACAATATCTATAATTCACACAAACATGTACACATAAACATTCATTGAATGTATCAGGCTGCGGTGAACGAGATACAAGGCTGGCTATATTGCAATCATGCTACATCCGGGTGTTCGAGCACCCACTCAATTATTCAAAATGATATCAGTCAGAAAAGTTACGTTAATAGGAAGAAGCTTGCTACTAGTAAATATCGTATAGTGCACACATCAGGACGTACTTTACAGGTTGAGATAGCAATTAACGCGACTTATATAGCCTAGTAATCACAATGGCGTCCAGAAACGTCAATATAATCATACCGGCAATCATTATTGCATAATGTTATACAGTCCTTCGTTTCTGTGAATTAGTGTGCGAATAATTATATATGTATAATTACTCTTAAACAATAAATTATTTCATATATACTTGTGTATATTTCTATAACATCATAGAGGTATGTATGTACGTGTGTGTTGGCCTAAGAAATAATCACTGCATACATCATAGATAATTTGATAAAAATAACAGACAGTAAAATTATATGATAAAGAATTTCTAAACAAGTTCTACAAACCACAATAAACCGGTGTATATAAGTAATGGAGTTTAAAATATCATGAAATTAAACACAAATCATTCCGCGAGAAAAACCCAATAAACATAAAACTTGCAGTTAATAAATAATCTTTTTTTAGTGGCTTAACTTAGTTCCAAGTTTTTTAAAGTATTGATACATAAGATTTTGTTTACAATCCTGTTATCAGGCTTTGAATGTTATCAACTGCTTTTCAATCGCTGTAGAAATTCACTCTCACACTACAAAGTAAAACGAATATGTAACACACAGTTCTTAGAATTACGAGAAACAAATTGTAGTAAGAAATGTTACGTCATTTTTATCACGTATATTTTGTTAGAAATTAAAAAATAAATCAATTTGTTATTTCTTGTAAGCATATTTTATGTCTTTTAAGAATTTTTATTATAGAGTAGTGCTTTTATTATAGTTTCCATCATTTATATGCAGTTTCCAAAGATAAGCTTACCAAGTGAAACTGGCTAGATTCGTCTATGTTCCTTACTACTATACTAGTGACCAGATTTGATCTAACTACTGTGAGGTTGGTTGGCTAAGTTAGAGTTATTTAATTATGTTTATTTACCTCTTTACAACTAGGCAAGAACTTTTACTATGCTTACTATTTTTAGACTCGTTGTTTTCATTTAGTGTGTTGATTACCTTTCAATTGGTTTAATATGTTTCTTCCTTGAAGATTTGGATCGCATGTTTATAAGCTGGCTCGATCAGTTTAGTATGCTCAGTTAACAAACTACCTTGTATGCTTACTGTTTATAGATTGGTTAGATTCGTTTCGCAAGATAAACGTTTACAGGTTGCCTGTTTTCGATAAGCATGCTTACTATTTTTAAACTGGATAGATTAGTTTGTTAAACATATATTTTAAAGTTACTTGTAGCTTTTTGGCTGCAACACATCGTCTCAACTGTTCTTTTGAACACGAATATTAATTATTATATCTCAATCGTTTCAGCTCTACATAATTAAAAAAAACACAATTGTTCGGATGCTTAAAAGACTAACTGAGAGTTACTAATATCACGCTAAGCCTATTTTATAGTTTCGGCTTTTAAAAAAAGACACCGTTTATGATTTATTTTGTTAAAATGAGACATTTATATCAAATGTTGAAGCTTTTATAAAAAATAAGAAACTCGTGTTTTCATTGAAAATTATAAAACAACATTTCTATCAGTTTTATTTTATGATATAATTTATATAATAAATCCTTATTTTATCAAAGAAAAAGTGTAAATAAAAAAGCATTAACACAAAGTGACGATAACCTTTTAATATCATTGATAAAATGTCAGCCTCAGAAACTTTTATTGTATTAAAATGTAAATTAAAATAATATTTAAGCTGCTAAATAATTTCCAACTAACAAAATAGAAGTCTTTACGTGCTTAGGCCTGGCATGGCCAAGCGCGTAAGGCGTGCGACTCGTAATCCGAGGGTCGCGCCAAACATGCTCGCCCTCCCAGCCGTGGGGCGTTATAATGTACAGTCAATCCCACTAGTCGTTGGTAAAAGAGTAGCCCAAGAGTTGGCGGTGGGTGGTGATGACTAGTTGCTTTCCCTCTAGTCTTACACTGCTAAATTAGGGACGGCTAGCAAAGATAGCCCTCGAGTAGCTTTGTGCGAAATTCCAAAAACAAACAAACAAACTTTACGTACTTTACACACAAAAGCGGTATAATTAAACGTCATTGATAGATTATGTATGTTTTGAATCACACATCAATTATGACGGTTATATTCTTCGTGAGGACCGTGCTACAAGTGCTTTCTAATAAAAACTTTGGTCTCAAAGAAAACTAGTTTAAGAAATATTTTATTAAGAGGTTTGATTTTAAAACCAATGAAATTTTAAGGTTCTTGACTTTTGCTCGAAACTGAAACTTGTGTTTAGGTATTTCATCATTAGTTTTTGTTTTCCATTTTACTTCATTAAGTGTTTTTAATATTTGATATAAAATGTGATGCGTTTTCATTATTTATTCTGCGTAGAAACAAACACGAACTTTCCCTTCTAATAATAGCAAAGTTCAACTACACATTACTATATATACATATTGTTATTGTTCCTATTAGTTGTAAGAAAGAAAGTAAATACTTCTTACATTCAACTCTTATTTGCTTATTAGCAATTAAGTGCAAAACACGTAATTAGTATATCTAAATAGTTATATAAAACTAAACGTTAAATGGGAATATCGATAATAGGAAAAGCAGCGAATAATCTGCAGTTACTGAAAATATTCTGATACGTACATATAGAATCTCTTCCACGATTTCAAGAACCATTTAAAATCACAGTTATTACACTTCAGTTGCAACTATCGTATAGTTAGTAGATATTATGATCCAACTATCATAATGTCACGCAAATTCTTGAAATAGTAAAAATTAAAGGTGGTGTAGCCTTGTGCAGCAGTTTCGACTGTTGTAGCAAATGGTGACACAAGGGATTAGATGATTCCGTTAAAAGTGGAGGAATTGTTATTATACGTGTAACGTTCGATTAAGTCATCGCTTCTTATCGTCAAATTAACTCATACAAGAAATATTCACATACAGTCACCACCCACAACTTACACCATTCCTGATTAATAACAAGATGTAACGTTTGAGAAGTTTCCATATCACTACACCATCTTGCCTACAAACACTTTATTGATCTCTTGACATCCAAGAAGAAAGATGAAGGAATATTGATCTCAGTTATGTTACACTGTAATTAATAATTTTATTTATGATTATTTAAGTCATCTGTAACGTAGTGTCTTCAAATATAAGGATATCTACGGTAAAATTCAGGTACAAAACACTGAAACAATATATCTTAATATTCCAATGACGCAATACAATACACTGTAATTACAAGTTCCCAAAATTTGGCAATTATAATAACACTACACACACAAAGCTACATGGAAAATATATTTCTTAGTTGAGACCCACAAAAACGTATGCTGTCAGATTAGTACCTTTATTTCAATAACGTTTCTTTAAATACAAGAGTTTGAGAATAAACACAAACTAAATGTAATCGGGGTATTAATTAATTTTAGGCCTAAGATCAATAATGAGATAAATTTACATAGTTCCGTGTAAGTTTCTTTGCATGAGTTTAGTTAGGACTAAACTGTACTGTGCTTAATACTATCTATACGTAAGTTGTGTAGGACCTAAAGTCAGACCTTTTTGAAAATTTCAAGTTTTTAATGGTACTTTACTAAATGGTTAATAAATATTATTTACAACCAACTTTTTGTTTTGTTATTCCTTCTTTCACACAGCAGTTGTAATGACTTGTTGGTTGAACCTTCCATGTCTCTGGCACAGGAAACTGAAACCGAAATTTCATGGTGAAGACAGGCACTTGCGCTGTTTTTGTGAGCAAAATTCTTACTGCGCATGCTTATAACACATACCAACAGCAGAATTATAGTATGACAAGATTTCGATGTGTGCGATTAGAATTCTTTTGTATTATTCTAGCAATCCTGCATGTAAAGAAATTCTGTTGCAATAAAGACTCTAATCTGAATGCAAATATATTGCGGGTCTCAGGTATTTTATTACAGCAATACTTAGTTTTGTATGTAATAATAATGCGCGCGCTTTTCTCTACATACTTTTACGCGTACACTTCCATAACAAACTCACAAATGAGTGTATTATTGTTATTATATAGATATATTGGACAAAACTTACTCTCCAACCAGGCGTACAATACGATTATTACAATGAACAATTATAGGATAAATTAATAATGAATAATATAAAACCATGGATAATCATTTTTCATTTTCAAAATAGTCAAAGAATAATGAAAATTAATATCACACTTTCAAAGGAGCAGTGTCGTTTATTTTTAAGTAAGTAATCCATTAAGTCACGTTTCCCTAAAACCAAAATTTAAATTCTAATAATCTATTAACTAACTTATTAATACAATCGAATTAAACATTAATTTATAGACGCTTAATTGTTGTTAAAGAGTCAAAAGTATGATTTACAAATGTTTATACACGTACATACACACACACATATTTATCTATTATGCATTTTTTAGCAAATCCAGTTCGTCACATAAATGGGACAATGAATACCAGACGAATTTTGGCATTGTAAAATACTTATTTGGAATCAAAGTTACTAAAACTTTGAACTTGGAGTAAACACAAAATACACAACCAATTGGTTTAAATAAGTGTTCACTTTGGATGAAGAATTTCAACTATACATCAAATGCTCCTAGTACATACAAATAGATAATGTGTTTTTGATATGGGAAAATGTATTGAATATAATCCAAGAACAGAATAAAATATGAAAAAGAAATTCGAAAACGGAATTTTCGTGCATAAAAGTAAGCCTTATAAAATTAACTAATACAATATAATAGAATAAATAAAATTCAGAAATACATTATAACACAATTTAAATAATTAAAGAATGGAACGAAGAAATCTTCATAGATAAATTAAAAAATAAACTTATAAACGATAAGTTACCGAAAAAATAAATCTTGTGTTACTTTTGACATACATTTGTTATAAGGATTCTGTCTCTGGACAAGATGAATAAACACAAATTATTTTGTAATGGAGAATATGTCAAGAATGAATAATTAGAGATTATATCTGGTGGCAATGAGAAGTTAAACTAGGATGGACTAGAGCAGTATCTAAACTCATGATCTATATCTTTAAGTGAACGTGGGAACGTTCAGTAGCCATTTTATTATTTAAAATAAGTATCAGTGATGTAGAGAACAAAAAGTATGTTTGTGTAATATGATACGTTAAGGTTTAAAACATGAAAAATAACCCTGTTTGAGCGAATGCTCAGAGGAAATTCAAAAAGCTACTGGACGATAGAGGGCGGAGGGGAGTTTGGTGATTAAAAGACGCACAATATCAAGAATAAATTTTTGAAGAATACAAAACTCTATGAACGTAGCAGTGGCGATGTTTAGTACGTTCATGTAAAATTAGTACTGATATCATATTATCAATATTTAATACATTTTATTTTCAGAATTATGCAGATCGCACAACAGAGTTTTTACTATATAGATTTATTCATTTCAGCCACTAATATAATACCGAAAGCAAAATAAGAAGTTACACTGCAAATAAAGTTATATTAAAATCGTTTCTATTCACAGACGGCAGAGGGCACTAAAGTAGCAGTATCTACATACAGTCCACTGGCGAGTTATACAATTTGCTTATTAGCATATTCAATACATGATTCTAAACACATTTTCTACAGCATATACAAATAACTTTTTACCATAAACAAATTTATCTCGAATTCGCAGCAGGTTATGTGATATAAATAATCTCTTTTCACCGGTCAAGTTGTCATATGTGTAGTCCATGCCACATCGCTATAGTCTTACGTGGATTATGAAACATGTCTTGCCAGTGCGTTGCACCCCTGCCATGCTCATCCATTCCAATAACACAAGATCCAATCAGAGACATGTTGCTATGGTGACAGTTCATAACGTTGACAGCCAGATGACAGTGTTTCAAGCCGTCTTCTGGCATGTCAAAACTCAAAGCTTCGTTCCACACAGGATTATTAGATTTTCTTTTCTTCGCCGTCTTCTTCTTTTTTGTCTTCCTGTTTTTAAAGACGAGGGTCACTTTTACGTATGTGTCTAAATTCAAAGAGAGAGAAAGAGAAAAGAAACAGCCTCAAACCAGTCCTGTCTGGTCAAAGTAAATCAGTCAATTAATACTAACTAATTAGTATTGATAAACAAATAATTAAAACTATGTATGATGAACAAGTAGATCTGAAAAAAAGAAAAACATAAAAAACACGAAATTATAAGAAAAAACTGTCTAAACACATTATAATATTAAGCAACCAAAATGGCAAACTTAAAAATAAACAAAACACATAATATTTTTTCACTCATAAAAGCGAGTGCTTCTATGGCAAAATAATAGAATCGTGGTTTGAAATAACCAGAGAAAGCTATCTCTGGAAATAGCTATGTTAAGTATTGCACCTTCTAAGTTCTTACCTGGTAGTTCTTTTGAATTTGGAACTGTTAAATTTGAAGCTTTCAAGACAACCACAGTCAATCGACCAGCAGAGGGCAAGTAACTGAGGGATATGAGGATTTCCGGTCTGTCTAGTGACTCCTTTAAAAGGTCAAAAGACGCAGGATAACAATGCATGTTATAAATGTAGAAAATCTTAGTATACTTGCTGCAATGAACATGTAAACATGTATGTGAAGCGCCCACAGACTTTAAAGCACGTATACAGTCTCAAAATTTAACATGTTTTGAAGGCAGAGTGTGGTCCTAAAAACAACAAAAATAACTGGGTATTCTGCTGTATATGTGACGTCAACACTTCATGATATATACGTTTATAATTTATTACTTTACAAGTCATGATTATTGGCCTTTCAACAATATCTGAAGTACGTAACAATCATAAGTCTGTTAAATCTGACCTCATTGTTTTAATTATTAAGAAATTATGGAGTATTTAAATTAAAAACTGGTTCATTATGTTGATAAACTTAACATGGACTTCATAACGAAACAATAAACTTTAACAAGATGAAATGCCATCCTTTGGGAAATTTATGGATTCGTAGGTTAAAACAAGCGTCAGGGTCCAAATATTTGAAATGATAAGGCTTTTTAACTTTTTAAAATTAGTGTGATGTATAAGAACTCGGAATGGTAAGCGTAATTATTACACTGATGTTAATTATTTTCCAACAAGAATGAAGAGTAAGAGTTTTCGTAGTGTTTAATGATTTTGTTAACATGTCTATTCTAATTCAACTTTCAAACGGAGAGGTCAGTATGCAACACCGAAGAGTTAACCATAATTTTAAAGTTAAGTTTTCACTGGTCATTCACATGGAGTTTTTCTTTTAAGCTATTTATGACTATTTAAAACGTCCTTCAATGACTTTGCAGTAAGATTTAAAACTTATAACTGTTAATTCGGGATTCACATTACTTAAGGTCTTCCTTATTGAAAATTATAATACCGTATTTTCTGGTTAATAAGCCGAATCGCCGAATTACCCGAGGCCAATTTTCAGCTCTGAAAATGGGGGTTTTTTGCTAATTACCGCCCAATAAGCCGAGGCCATTTTTAAGAAGTGACAAGTTTCTTCAAAATGATTTCTTAGTCTCGTTTCAGCATCAGCATACAATTTGTGTGTGATCATTGGCGTTCTGTAGTAAAGCAGAACGTGTCGTATTGAGACAGAGATGGAATCAATATGTCATTCGTTATTGGCTCCACTCACTGTAATTAGGTAACCAATGAAATTCCAGAATTTTTACTCAGTAATTAAAATCACTAACCCAGGGTATAAATACCAGGGGTATGTAGTGGGAGATTATCATTGTACCGTCAAAAGCCAAAGATGTCTACACCTGCAAAAAAAAAAAAGAATGCGTTATGATGCTGCTTTTAAACTGAAAGTAGTAGAGCTAGCCTTAAAAACCTCAAATATGAATGCCGCTCGCCATAACTGTGTGAATGAAAAACAGGTCCGTAAATGGAAGAAAGCAAAATGTGTGCTAAAAGAAATGTCGAAAACAAGTAAATGTAACCAGAAAAATCAACCGAAGTGGTCAAAACTGGAAGAAGATGTAGCGATGGGTGAATGAAAACCGGCAGAGTGGCCTGACTGT
Source organism: Carcinoscorpius rotundicauda (assembly GCA_011833715.1). Lineage (NCBI taxonomy): Eukaryota > Metazoa > Arthropoda > Merostomata > Xiphosura > Limulidae > Carcinoscorpius > Carcinoscorpius rotundicauda. The sequence continues at coordinate 22,373,680 of CM022405.1, read as the reverse complement.
CACGCGTGCCCAGATCGGTATTTTTGTACTAAAGTGGGCTGGTTGAAATAAAGAAAATTCAAGAGACTTTAAGGCAACCAACAGCTGGTGTACCCGCTTCATGAAACGACACAGCCTTGTACTTTGAGAGAAAACGAAGATCGCGCAGAAACTGCCAAGTGACTTGGATGATAAAATCACCTCGTTCCAGAAATTTATCATTCATCATCGCCAAAAACACAACTACCCTCTACAAATGATTGGGAATATGGACAAGACTCCGATTTTTTTCGATATGGTTGGAAACAAAACCGTTAACAAAGCTGGCGAGAAAACCGTTTGGGTTAAGACAACGGGCCACGAGAAACAACGTTTCACTGTAGTCTCAACGTGCTTTGCTGATGGGACAAAATTACCGCCTATGGTAATTTTCAAAAGAAAAACATTTCCTAAGAAGAAGAAATTTTCCATATACAAGAAAACGGATGGATGGATGACGAAGGATGCATCAAGTGGATTAACGAAGTGTGGGTGCGTCGTCCTGGCGAACTGATGAAATCGAGATCTCGTTTGGGATATGTTTAAGTCCCACCTGTGTGAAAACGTTAAAGCTGCGATCAAAAGATGCAATACCGATATTGCAGTTATTCCCGGTGGGCTGACATCTGTGATACAGCCCTTAGATGTGTGTTTAAATAAACCTTTTAAAGACAGGCTCCGTCAATGCTGGAATGAGTGGATGGTTTTGGGCAATCAAAGTTTTACTGCTCCCGGAAATATGCGCGCTGCATCACTCGTTACTGTCTGTGAGTGGATCGTGAAATCGTGGGACGATATTAGTGTTGAAACTGTAGAGAAGTCATTTAAAAAATGTAGCATCTCAAATGCAATGGATGAAACGGAAGATGATATGTTGTGGTTGGACGACGACGAGGAAGACAACATACCACTCACTCAGCTAATAACACCAGAGAATGACCCGTACGACGACCAGGTCTTTGCCGAAGATTGGAATCTTTTATTTGGTGCTTCTGACGATGAAGATGATGAATTTCGTGGATTTTAATAAATTTCTGAGATTAAAGTGTGTATTTTTTTATGAATTTTGTTATTTCTATGAATACATGCCATTCGTAATATATAGACCTTTTTCTATTAATAAATAAAGTTTATTCAACTGAAATAACTCTGCTGTAACTGTGAGATCAAAGGTATGATTTTGGGGCCGATTTTGGTCTTCGGTATTTTTTGGTCCAAAGCTGGTGATCGGCCAATAAGATGACCCCCCAAAATCAGGTCCAAAATTTAGGGCCAGAAATTCGGCTTATTAGGCGGAAAATACAATATTTTGTTTCGGTTGCCAAGCAAGTTCTTTTCTGAATACAAGAGGTTGTATTTTCATTACTTGAAAAATCGTCACATTCCATAAGTACAGCGATGTAATAACGCAAAGAGAAATAACTGGACATTTCTGCATTTTCCTGAGAGTATTCTAAAATGAAATTTATAACATCTTGAAAAAGTCATAGTATGTTCTTAAGCATTTTAATTGAGTATTGTTGTAAAAACTCACTTTTTTTTTTGGTGGTACATGTGTAGTTTCTTCGTTCCTAAAGCTCATTTTGAAACTGTTTAAGAGGTGATATTCATGAGAAGGAACGTTAACTTAAACCTTATCAAAAACCAAAAATTTTCGAGTTATTTATACTAAAATTACAAGGATATAGTATGAAACAATAAGAATACTTTTAGCCATTATATATACGTTACAGTATTGTCTTTCCATTTGCAAAGTAAAATATCTTGTGTAATGCATATAAAAACAAATTTAACATATTTTTAATTCAAATTATCCCAGTCTTTAATAATGTTTAATTTATTTCTGAATAAAACTATTTTCAAATTACGAACCTTTTATTTTCCTATAGGAAAAAAAAAAGTATTACTCACGCTTTCAGAAATTAGGGTTTATTTTTCATACCTTATCTGTCTTAGAAATTTCACTCCAAACTTCTACCTCTGAAGTAATGTCAACATCACTCATTTGTACCCGAACCTCACCGGTGACGTCGTTTCTTGAGAATCTGTCGTAATCGAAGACTTGCAATAAAAGGACCTTCCCTGGAAGGTCGTCATATGATACCGGGAACTTGAAAATTTCGTCAAACACTGGGTCCGAAGATTTGCGCTGGATATCAGTTTGTCTGGTTTTTGTATCGACTTCCGGAATCAAAGTAGCTTTGACGTAAGGGTCGTTAAACCCGTTTTCTGATATTGTTCCTAAATCTAGAGCTAATCAGTGTGGGAGGGGAAGACTTTAGTTATCTTCACAGCTAAAATACATCACATTTCAAAGATAACTAAGCCAAACAAACTACTGTTATAGAGCACTGTAATATTAAACACATTATTTAATGCTGGGTACTTGGGTGAAAACGAACAAAAACTACAGAGAATTTTCAAAACACTCAGAGAAGTTTGAATAAAATTAATAACTTGGGTTTGACCTGATTCTGATTAAAATATAAATTTAAATAAATTATACAAATAAGATAAAATTAAAGAAAGTAAAGTAAACCATCAAGTTTGCATTTAAGTTGTGAAATATGATTAAACCTAGTTTGAAAAGTTAAAAAAATAGTATTTTTTCTTACATACCTTTAAAGGTTTAAACATACGTAATTTAAAGGTTTTCGGCAAGATTTATGACTATGTTAACCACACTGAAAAAAAAAGACCGAAGACTGAAGAGGTAGACGCAATTCCAATCTTAAAACAAACGGATTATATTTACTCTATTTTTATAGTACTTTACACCTTTTCGTGCACATTTTACTTTGGTAAAAAACAACTTAGCTTCCACGCTCAGTGAAAATTTATATTACAGTTATTGAAGCAGGAGTTAATGTTTACCAGCTGACAAATGGTGCAACTTAATTACTATAAAATTCATATTGTACTACTTTTACTTAGTGCAAGTAACCCTTCAGTTTTCAATAGTAAAATTTATATTAAACAGAAAGTGTTTTATAGTTAACTCAATATACTTTGATTGTACATCAAACTTATAATAATACAATAAACAGGTTACTTCATGAATAGTTCCTCGTTTTCATTTCGATTATGACTTATGTTTGGCATGGCTTAGATTTAAAAAAATGCTGGAAGCTATTTTGGTATTTTCGCACTCATTTGTCAACAGGAACGACTTTCAAATGATTTACATATAGTACGTCAACAAGCAGTTGTGAATTCAATATCGTAGCTTGTCTCAAAGTGCTAGTTGAATTGAAATCTATATGCAAGACTAGTTCTAAACTGGCGAAAAACTGTGTCACAGGTAATTACTGATGAAATATCTTAATCAACAAATTTACCTCAACAAAATAATGAACAGCTAATAACTGAGATATAAAAAAAAAAACTTGTACGACGTCCAGTCAACGTTGTCTGTCACAAATTCAAATATCCTACCTATAACAGATCTATTGTGGTCAAGAAAAACATGTTGTGCGCTTGTTCGATGACACAATGACATTTTCACCTCCGACTGAACTGCATAATTTTCTCTCTCATTACCTCCACCCTTTGGTGTTTTTTCTAGCATCCACCCTTCCTCAAAATAGCTATACGGTTTCAGTGACTTGTGAGAACGTATTCTTTTTATTTTTTTGCCAAATCAGATGCGTTTTCAATTTTCTGTTGTAAAAATAACGGATTCCGTTTGACATTCTATCGTATTTCGTAACCAGGAGCCAAGATTCATTCTTCTGTGAAATGATCTGTTGCCATTCGATCCATTATGCAGCTGGTTTAAAGAACAAGTTTGAAAATGGCGACCGTAGAGTAATCACGTGCAATAAAGTGAACGTGAAACAATTCATTCCCAATTTTGTCAAATCTCATAGATTCACGCATTATCTTGTTTGAAAATCAGTAATTAACGAAATTAACTGAAATATTGTAAGCATTTTGTTGACTCAAATACACAAAATCCCGTATTCATCATAGTCATTGAAACACAAGTGATTTGGTGTATAAATAGTTTAGATGAAAGGAATTAAAAGCAACCGACGGTTATTCTAAGGCAATCCATTATACAACTGAACTGATTACATGAAACGTTACTGTTTCTTACGTACTGAAAATGTTTGTTTGCTTGTTTTGAAATTTCGCACAAAGCTACTCGAGGGCTATCTGTGCTAGGCGTCCCTAATTTAGCAGTGTAAGACTAGAGAGAAAACAACTAGTCATCACCACCCACCGCCAACTCTTGGGCTATTCTTTTATCAACGAATAATCGGATTGACCGCCACATTATAACGCCACCAAGGCTGAAAGGGCGAGCATGTTTGGCACGACCGGGATGCGAACCCGTGACCCTCAGATTACGAGTCGCACGCCTTAACACGTTTGGCCATGCCGGGCCGTACTGAAAATAACAAAATGAGTAAAAACGTTGGTTAATCTTTCGACACCATACAAAAGTATTTTTAATAGTTCAATTTTTCGACTACAGACTTATAATAAAGTATACAATTAAAATTTTACTTTTAATATTAAAGCATACAATACTTAAGATATTTTTGTAATATCTACAACTCACCTGTTCTCAAATTAATTATACGCTTAATAGCTTTGGAAATAATTAGAAAGACAAAAAAACATTAAGTTGAGTAAATTTGTTTATTTTAATTCAAACAGGAAAAACTGTAAATTAAAGTCGTAAGTATCTTCCTTACCAATAGCTTGCATTAGAATTTTTATTTTATCACAGCCATAAAAAAATTATTTAGCATTATCGATAAGAAAACATACGGGATACTTAGAACCAACCTTCAATGACGTGGACAACAAGGTCCGATCGGTTGAAATCGTACTTTAGTCGTAAATGGAGTCGTCCACACTTATCTTTGTCCTGGCTATCTGAGGACCGAAAGAAAACCGTATCCTTCTTCTTATATAAGTCAGGTTGAATGGCTCCTACAAGTGAAATAAAGCATGTGAAACTCAATAGCGTTAATATATCCACCTAAGTAACACTTCTGATTGTTAACCAAGTCAAAGTTATATTTTTATTGGGCTACCACTTTCGTAAGTGTTTCCATTGTAATGGATAAAACACAATAACAGCGTTCACACCCTTCCATCGCGGTATAGAAATACATGTTGCGCTCACAGAAACGTAACAGGTATTTTTTATGTGTGCGTGTGTGCAATTTTCACATTACTTATGAGTTAGAAAGCCGTCAATTGATTTCCTTCTAGTTGCCTTTGTTTCTTGGTCATTCTCTGAAGACAGCATCTCAACTCTAGCTTTCATGAAATTTTGAAATTGTACAAGCATTTTCCTGCTTATGACAAGACAAGTGTTAGATGGATTATCACTTATTGTAAGATTGCACCAGTACTAAGAAAGCGAACGACTTTTTGTAGTCATAGCCTTATTATTTTCTAAAGCAAAGTATTTTTTGCGCAATAAAGATGTCAGGTAGAAACGTACGTTGTAGGCTGAATTAGTTTAGATTTATGTCATTTCGACTGTTAAATTATGCATAGAGCTTTAGTATGTTACACTGAAATGCAAGTGATAATGGGGTCAGATCGTAGTCTAGTTGTTAACATCCGTGAACTAGGAATTTTATGGTTATAGGTCTGCGGCTCGTTGGTTAAAAATGTGCTCTCTAAGTATGTCGATTAAAAATCACATACAGTGCTGGCCAAAATCTTAAGGCCAATGAACATAGAGAAAAAAATATGCATTTTTCATTGTTAGACTCAACCATTTATTTTATTAAAAATAAAGAACTTTATAGCATTTAATAGGGAAATGTGAACAACACTATGAAATTAGCCTAAATACTAGCTGGTCAAAAGTTTAAGACCACACTGAAACGAAGTGTTAATTGGTAAACACGTAACGAAATTTAGTCATTTGTGTTCAAGCATTAGCGTTGTCAACACCTCACACTGACATCTCCTGTGTTACATTGGGTAAAAACATGGCAAAGGCTAAAAATTCGACAGAGTTTGAACGTGGCAGAACTGTTGAGCTGGAAAAGCAAGGTCTCTCTCAATGTGCCATCGCTGGTGAGATTAAGTGTAGTAAAACTGCTGTTGCAAATTTCTTAAAAAATCCTGAGGGATAAGAAACGAGAATTTCAAGTAGTCGACCCAAGAAAATTTCGCCAGCTTTAAGCAGGAGGATTCGACGGGTTATCCAGCAAGACACCAGCCGATCGCCGAACCATATTAAGGCCCTTACGGACGCAAAATGCAGGTCAAAAACAATAAGATGGCATCTACGAGAGAAAGGCTTTAAAACCGTAAACGTCTTCAAAGGCCACGCCTCCTTCATCACCACGAAACAGCTCAGTTACACATTGCCGAGATACATCAAACATGGTACGTAGAAAAGTGGAAGAAGGTTTTGTTTTTGGGTGAGAAAAAAATTAACCTGGATGGTCCAAATGGCTTTCAACATTACTGACACGGTAAGGATATCCCACCGGAGACATTTTATACACGACACAGAGGAGGAGGTTCCATCATGATCTGGGGAGCTTACTCCTTCCATGGAACAATGAAGCTTCAAGTTATACAGGGGCGTCAAACAACAGCTGGCTACATTGGCACGTTGGAGAGAGCACCCTTTTTAAGAAGGTCTTCGCTTGTGTGGAAATAATTGGATCTTTTAGCAGGACAATGCTGCAATCCACAATGCCAGCAGGATAAAGGGCCTTTTCATGACGAATAACATGATTATTTTGGACCATCCAACGTGTTCACCCGAAATGAACCCCGTTGAAAATGTTTGGAGATGGATGGCAAGGGAAGTATATAGAAATGGACGTCAATTCCAAACAGTGCATGATCTTCGTGAAGCCATCTTCACCAGTTGGAATAACATTCCAGACAGCCTTCTGCAAACGTTTATATCGACCATGCCAAAGCGAATGTTTGAAGTTATCCGCAATGACAACTATGCAAGTCACTACTGAAACCTCTTGTTGGGCATTTTCGACCCTGTTTTGGACTTCTTGATATGGTTTTAAACTTTTGACCAGCTAGTATTTGGGCTAATCTCATAGTATTCACATTTTCCCTATTAAATGCTAAAAAGTTTTTTATTTTTATTTTTCCTTTTCTTATTTTCATCTTTCGAAGCTCTTCTCAAATAAGTGGTTGAGTCTGACAACGCAAAATGCATATTTTGTCTTTATGTTCATTGGCCTTAAGATTTTGGCCAACAGTGTATACATTTTCTTTTAATATATCATTTCACACGTTAAACGTTTATGTATGTATATATATAACACTTTGTGTAGCTTTACACGAAACAAACAAACGAACGACAAATGATCAACTTTTTAGACCTATTTTTTCACTTTTTTCCTGGATTAAGAAAATTACCTAATAATTCATTTCAAAGTCTTAAGTTGAAACTTTCCACATAACAGATATGACATGTTGCACTTAGCAATGAACCAAAGTACGGATAGGACTTTCAAATATGAATGCCATGTTTGAAGCTGCAGAAAGAAACCACTAGTGGCGTTAATCAGTTGATATATAATGCTATTGTTCATATTGCTTTTATTCACGAAACGTTTAATTGTCAGTTTCGTTTGTTTTTCGTTTAAAATTAAGGATTAAACGCTTATCTTTCCTTTCAATTTGGTTGTTATCCATTAAACAAATATTAGTCTACGTCTATTTAAATCAGTGGTGGACAATAATCTTCGCAGGGGGAAGGTTGTTGTTGTTTCGAATTAAGCACAAAGCTACACAATGGGCTATCTGTGCTCTGCCCACCACGGGTATCGAAACCCGGATTTTAGCGTGTAAGTCCGCAGACATACTGCTGAGCCACTGGGGGAGGGCACCTCACGAATTTCAGTAATTCATCATTGGACGCACATTTCTTCTATATTAATTACATAACCTCGACGTCGACTGCATAAAGACCCCATTATGTTCTTTCCACAACTGCCGATAATCATGATGGACCAAATTTTGCCACGCATTAATAACAACATAATATTAACTTAAAGTGAGCAGTACCTATTGGGCTTGCAGGTCCAGTGTTGTTAGGTGACTCTGTGCCCTGAACACAAGCTGGAGACAATAACGGCGACACTGGAGATAGAGACCGTGATCGTCCCCCGTGAGTAGGGGACAAAGGTCGCAAACAGTTATCTAGCAATGGTGATAGTGTTACGGGTGAGAAAGAACTGTGATATGGGGACATGGGAGCACGAGATTCGTTAGCTGTCTCTGACTGCTGGCTATCAGATCGATCAGAAATGGACAAACGTGGCATGTACGGCTGGGCACGTGCATCTACAGAGCGAGCTCTGCTTACAACGGGAGAGCGCCTCCTGACAGTAGGTAAAGAGTAGCTTGACTGGGATGGAGAGACCGATTCTTCTGGCACGTGTACGTTAGGAAGAGATAACCGCACATGGACGTGCTCTACGGTGTTTTTACTCGACGAAGAACTGGACGCCATGGTTGATCTAGTAGACTGAGATGCGGACACAGATGAAGCGGTTGCTATGATACCAGAAGACACATTGGTATCTTGCGGCTGCTCACGAAAGATGTTGAAATTCTAAAAAGAAATATTGAAGAACAAAAATTCATTTTATGAAATGGATGTCAGAGTGACGTAACATCAAACTGATGCAACAAAAAGGAATTTCTCAACTTAAAATTACAACAGTATCATAATGATATTAAATATTATTAATCACACTTAAAGGAAAACGTAAACCAACTAGAGATTTATAAAAATTAGAAACTTTCCTCGACAAACTATATACAACACAGATATTTGTGAAGAATGCCACTATTCACAACAGGCTTTTCAAATTTCACTATCCGCATTTTTCAAACATGACTTTTATTTCACTGTAGTACAGTAAGCTTGAATATCATACTCGTATCAAACAGAAGTGCAGATTATGAAATGCAGGTCAGTGAGGAAACGTCCTCTGTGAAGAGAAGAAGAAAAAAAAAAGAGATCCAACATAGGTGGCGCTTGCTAACATGCCATCTGTTTAAGCCAATAGTAGGATATTTTGTATTATCAGTGTTAATTTTGTTAACTTAATGACTTTGTTTAATATTTTCCTAAAGAAACTGGCCACTATCTGTAAATGTTTTTAGGTTAATGATACAATTAGTTTTTGAAAAGAATATAAAATATCTCAAATGCTGGAATGATACGAACGTCTCAGATTCTGCTTGTTTGTTCTGAATTTCGCGCAAAGCTACACAAGGTCTCTTTGCGTTAGTTGTCCTTAATTTAGCAGTGAGAAACTAGAGGAAAAGCAGCTAGTCGTCACAACTAACAATCAACTCTTGGGCTACTCTTTTACCAACGAATCGTGGAATTGACCATTACATTGCAACGCCTCCACGGCTGAAAGGGCAAGCGTGTTTTGTGTGACGGGAATTCCAACCCGTAACCCTCAGATTACAAGTCGAGTGCCTTAATCACCTGGCCATGCTGAGTCGTTCGTCTTAGGTAAATGATAAATGTTATGTTATTCTTGTAATAAAGTATTCTATTGATACACGAAACCATTACTTTTATATAACGATATAGGGTCAAGCTGAGACTTTTATCACGTGTAACTCTTCGGGTATTTAAAGTGATTCCTCTCGATGGACTCAGCAGATAGTCCGACGTGGCTTTGCTCTAAGAAAACACAAACACATTTAAAGTGAATTAAAGAGGTAAGAAAAAAAATTCAAAGTTTAAACTGTCAAAATTCAGCTTGAAAAATTGAAATTAATAAATAAGTACTGAAGACCTTTTGTAAGGGCAATTAAACGTAATTCTTTTCAACAGTTAACATAAAAAGTAAATTTAAATGATGAAGACTTTCACCATATATATTTCTAATGTTAACCATGATACCGGTTACTTATTTTCCAGTACTAAAATCAGATTTCGAAACTCGTTGTGAGCAGAACAAAGGCAGACAGCCTATTGTGCAGAGTTGTGCTTGAAACCAACCAACCAATATTTTTCAGTATAATTTTAGTTTAGTTTATATTCGAGCACCCCAACTCTAACAATCAACCTTTTTACGATTCGAAGATAAAAAATATCAAATAGTCCTGCGGTCACTTCTACCAGTTTATTTAAATCGAATTAATAACAATTTACTAGATGAATCGAAAAATTGAAGTTTATATTTCTGAAAAAAATCGGTTATATATATATAAAAATTATCAGAAAATTACCTAAGCAAAAATTATCCAGTCCTTCGAAGTCTAAAGTTTAATTCTGAAACGCATTCAAAATATGGGAAAACAATTTACAAGTTGACGTTAGCAGAAAAGTTTACGATAATTTAAAATCACAGTTAAATACGAAGAGTTTCGTTTGATATAATCCAGTGACAAGTAGTGAATCGAATGATAAATGGGGATTCACATTTAGTTTCAGTATATTAAACAGCTTGTCAGATGAATAAACCACTAGCGTCAATGCTTCATAGACTTCAAATCCCGTGGTGAATAAAAAACAATTGAAAACAACCTATGTAGAATATATATCCCACTACTATGAGAACAGTGTTTGCGTCCAGAATTTCTGATGAAAAATGGGATTCACTGAAACCAGTACAATTCAATGACAAATGGCGAATCGACTATCACACTGAGCTTGTTATTCGTTTATATTGTAATATTGAACTTTGTACTATACTATTTTTATAAAGTTGTGTTTCTGTGTTATATTATGAAGAAGCTTGTTATTTGTTTATATTGTAATATTGAACTTTGTACTACACTATTTTTATAAAGTTGTGTTTCTGTGTTATATTATGAAGAAGCTTGTTATTTGTTTATATTGTAATATTGAACTTTGTACTACACTATTTTTATAAAGTTGTGTTTCTGTGTTATATTATGAAGAAGCTTGTTATTCGTTTATATTGTAATATTGAACTTTGTACTATACTATTTTTATAAAGTTGTGTTTCTGTGTTATATTATGAAGAAGCTTGTTATTTGTTTATATTGTAATATTGAACTTTGTACTACACTATTTTTATAAAGTTGTGTTTCTGTGTTATATTATGAAGAAGCTTGTTATTTGTTTATATTGTAATATTGAACTTTGTACTGCACTATTTTTATAAAGTTGTGTTTCTGTGTTATATTATGAAGAAGCTTGTTATTTGTTTATATTGTAATATTGAACTTTGTACTACACTATTTTTATAAAGTTGTGTTTCTGTGTTATATTATGAAGAAGCTTGTTATTTGTTTATATTGTAATATTGAACTTTGTACTACACTATTTTTATAAAGTTGTGTTTCTGTGTTATATTATGAAGAAGCTTGTTATTTGTTTATATTGTAATATTGAACTTTGTACTACACTATTTTTATAAAGTTGTGTTTCTGTGTTATATTATGAAGAAGCTTGTTATTCGTTTATATTGTAATATTGAACTTTGTACTATACTATTTTTATAAAGTTGTGTTTCTGTGTTATATTATGAAGAAGCTTGTTATTTGTTTATATTGTAATATTGAACTTTGTACTACACTATTTTTATAAAGTTGTGTTTCTGTGTTATATTATGAAGAAGCTTGTTATTTGTTTATATTGTAATATTGAACTTTGTACTACACTATTTTTATAAAGTTGTGTTTCTGTGTTATATTATGAAGAAGCTTGTTATTTGTTTATATTGTAATATTGAACTTTGTACTGCACTATTTTTATAAAGTTGTGTTTCTGTGTTATATTATGAAGAAGCTTGTTATTTGTTTATATTGTAATATTGAACTTTGTACTACACTATTTTTATAAAGTTGTGTTTCTGTGTTATATTATGAAGAAGCTTGTTATTTGTTTATATTGTAATATTGAACTTTGTACTACACTATTTTTATAAAGTTGTGTTTCTGTGTTATATTATGAAGAAGCTTGTTATTTGTTTATATTGTAATATTGAACTTTGTACTGCACTATTTTTATAAAGTTGTGTTTCTGTGTTATATTATGTAGAATTAGTACTTGTCTTGATATTACTTCCCCAATAAAACTTAAATACAATAAAAGTATTTTTTAAACTGAAACAATGATTTATTATATTTTAAAATCAATGCAGAGTCCCTAAAATTATTCCATAAACGATTTAAGTTTTGTTTCGAGATAAGACAGTGCTTTCGACCTATCTAGTGTAACACTATGACATTAGAATTACATATATGCATTACAAAAAATCTTTTGTATGTAGCTCATTTTTAACACTTTTCTAAAGTGGCCCCTAAGCAAGAACTGTTCTTAGTTACTAATAATACTCGCTACAGAACATTGAATACTAAACAAGGTGCTTTATAGTTGAATTACAATATTGCGAAATAAACATTAAATTTGTTCGTATTTTTTATCATATTCACTATTTAAACTGGATTATATAACTGGAAAATGGAACTACGTGTATATCGATTATCGGAGTTGTTTAAAACGGTAAAAGCCTAATATTTAAGTATACTAATAATTATCATCCCGCTTTTATTATATTTTCTTCCTGTCTTTCTTTATAAAGTTTGGTTTGGTTTAAATTTCACACAAAGCTGCTTCAGGGCTAACTGCGCAAGCCGTCCCTAATTTAGCAGTGTAAAACTAGAGAAAAAGCAGATTGTTACGACCACGTACCGCCAACTCTTGGGCTACTCTTTTACTACCAAATAGCAGGATTTACCGTCACATTATAACGTCCCAACGGTTGAAAGAGCGAGCATATTTGGTGTGACGGGGTTTTAAACCCAAGACCCTCAGATTACAAGTCGAGTGCCTTAATCACCTGGCTATGACAAGTCATAAATTATAATAGTGTAATAAATAACAATTTAGATACTTTTTCTTATACAGTAACCTAGCAACAGCAAAGACAGTGAAATCATCTTGTTTGTGACTTGCTTAGATCAGTCGTTGCACAAAATTTTCAAGGTAAAACCCAGAAAACATAAATTAATTTTTAGCACTTAATTATTTATTTTTCTCAATATTAATTATGTCACGTAATATTATTTTGGACCTTAGCGCTCACGATTTCAACACAAAATAACCTAACGATGTTGGACCACAACCTCAAGCTTTATCTATAAAGCAAAAATATACCGTAGAGCTATATACGAAAACAAATAACGCATTCAACTCTTCAGGTTTAAAGAGCACAAATAAATTTTTCTTTTGATTCTTTTTTTTAAGAAGACTTACCGCTATTGTGTATTTAATATGAACATCTCGTCGATTAAATTCTAAAAAAAGATATATAATTAATTTTAGGAATTATTTTATATTCTTAAATGAATAAAATATTGTTTGTTTGTTTTTTAATTTCGCACAAAGCTGCTGGAGGGCTATCTGTGCTAGCCGTCCCTAATTTAGCAGTGTAAGACTCCACCCACCGCCAACTCTTGGGCTATCCTGTTACCAACGAATAATGGGATTGACTGTGACCTTATAACACCCCCACGGCTAAAAGGGCGAGTATAATTGGCGCGACGGGGATGCGAATCCGCAACCTTCAGATTACGAGTCGCACTGCCTTAACACGTTTGGCCATGGCTGGCCGTGGATAAAATAAGAGAAAAATAAATCGAAAAATAAATATAACTAGAAAGTGCACTATAATAATGTAACATTTAAAATGGAGTTCTTCAAAATTTGTATAAGGATCAGTATCAACTACAGGACATCCCAAAGATGGTTGCCATTGTAACTTTGAAGAAGTTGACAGCGGTTTTATAGGTATTTTTTGTTGTTGTTGTTTTTTTCAGATACTCTATTATGGCACTAAACTTATATACATTTGGAATATGAAGTGTTTGTTAGTGACACTAATATGAATCTTATTCATAGTTCTGTAAAAACATTTGTCGTCGTAATATTATATGCATTCAGTAAAATGTTTGGAAGTGTCTTCTGCATATAGTAAGATGTATGAAAGCGTCTTGTAGGGTGAGGAGACACTTCCAAATATCTATAATACTCGTGGTGGACAAAGCACAGACAACTCACTGTGTGAGTTTGTGCGTAATTCCAAAAACTCACTCTCTTCTTAGCTTTTGTAATATGATATCCCATGTATTTATCATAGTAAGGCATTTGGAAGTGTTTCTTTCCCCTTTTAATATGATATTATTTGTTTTACAATTTGTGACAAGCAGTATTTTACGAATTTCAAAAGTCAACGATCTTTCGAAACTTTCAAATATTAGCTGTACTATTCCTATAGTACAAAACCTCCCTATGCGTATAAAAAAAGTAAAATCAGTAAAAAGTAAAAATTGTTTATTGTCAGCTCCAGCGGATATTATATTTAATTAATCATCTCGCGTGACTGTATCAGATACGTTATAAACACATAGAAAACAATAGAAAACAACTGTTAAATTTCTACATAAATCATAAACAGCTTTTGAAAACCACGAAATTTCAGCGAATTTACTGATACTATGATAGATATAAGAACGGACAGGTTTTATCAATTGCTGGCTAAGCTAGCATTGGAGTATCAGGCAAAGTGTTTTAACATTTCCAGTATTCTGACAAAGCGTTGCTAAGGTGGTCGAAATATTTCAGGTAACTTCTGTTTTATTCACATCCACAGAGGTGACGCTTATCTGAGTACGTTGGTGAGCAGAAGAAGAGAAACTGATATTTAAAGAACAAAGAAAAGAACAAATGCATTCATCTCTTCAGGTTCAAACAGCACAAACAATTTTTTTCAAACTTTTCAGAAATTTTGAAGCATACGGGTCTGAGTAATTTTCAGTTTATATTTACTAGTGTTAGCATCTGTAGTTTATTACTGAATTATTCGAGTCTAATAACTGCTTCTGTAGTTATAGTATTTTTTATTCTCTTTTTACGAGAGTTTCAAATGCCAATTTAAAAGTACAATGAAGAGAGTATTTGTATTTGCTTATTTGGCATAAACAATTAACGATAAGAATATACATAAAAATTAACTCGTTTTTGATATTTTTATCATGAACTCTGTCACTTTACCATCAGAACAGTCACCTGTTGAATGCATTTCTGACGTGTTGAATTCTATTTGTAATAAAATTAACTTCATAACATTATAACTAATAGCATTAACCTTATAAAATTATATCTAATAACATAGACCCCACGCCCGCCGCTAGTACAGCGGTATGTCTCCGGATTTACAACGCTAAAATCATGGGTTCGATTCCCCTCGGTGGGCTGAGCAGATAGGCCTTTGTGGCTTTGTTATACGAAAAATACACGTAAACCCCATAACATTATAATTACTAACATTAACCTCAAAACACTGTAAACAACGACATTAATGCCATAAGATTATAGCTAATAACATCAACCTCATGACTTTATAATTAATAACAATGAACTCATAATATTACGACTGATAACATTAATGTAGTTCAGTTTGGTAGTTACGTAATTTTAAATTTGTTTTATGGTGATTTAACTTTATTTTTATTTGATTCCTGTTTTGATACTCTGAAATGGTGAAATCTTCAATAATTTTTACTGTTACTTCTACGTTAAAGTTAAGATACTAGCTCTACCTTTTGTTTTACATAACTTACAATCTACGAGATGTGGTCAGAACGATCGACTTGTAATATGAGAGTTGCGAGTTCGAATCACCGTCACACCAAACATGCTCGTCCTTTCAGCCATAGGTGCGTCATATGAGACGATCAGTCCCACTATTTGTTGGTAAAAGAGTAGCCCAAGAGCTGGTGGTGGGTGGTGATGACTAGCTGCTTTTCCTCTAGTCTTACACTGCTAAATTAGGGACGGCTAACGCAAATAGCTATCGAGTAGCTTTGCGCGAAATTCAAAACAAATAGACAAACAAATAAATAATACAATCTATGAGTTATTTAAAAATGAAGTTATTCAATGAAATGACATGATAGAGTATCGTATGAAGGCGTCATAAAACCAACCTTCATTAATAACAAAACTTCTCTATTGATTGTAATAAAACATTAATTATTGTCGGTCCTGTGGTTACGAACAATGAAAAAAGTCCGCAAAAAACAACGTTGACAGAATTATCGCTGTTCTATATTGTTCACATCGATACAATCAATAGTAATATCGAAGGTGATGTCATTGCATTGGTTGATGTACAGCTTTCGAAATAAGAATTATGAACATGTACGAACAAAATATCTACTAAATTAACTACCACCTCTTTCAGAAAAAACGAGAAATTCGTTATCTGCAGGATGGATTAGATTCAAATAAGATACAACACAGGACGTTTGTGATGGTCTATGGAACTGTCTTAGTCACCCCTATCCGGCCATGCCAGGCCGAGGGACAATAAAAACGAGCAGATATTCCTATTTAACTTTTTATGTCACATAAAACTGGACTTCTGAAAATCCAATTTATTGACCTTCAACATAAACCGGTACTGACTTTGAAACTTTGGTGTTTATTAATTTTACTTGAATTTTGAACTAATTAATGGACAAGTCAATATTAACTGTTATAAATAATATTTGACCATTTCACTAACGCTTGCTTGGTTAAAAGAAACATTTATTCTATAGATATATGACCAAATATTTTTCTGGCTAAAGAAAACGGGAGTGTAAGTTTGAAAAGGGGAAATAAAAATATCTCTCTCTTTATATAAATATATAAATAAGAATGGATGTATTTTTTCTCTTTGTCGATGGAGTTGTTCCTTATGCACGGCCGCTTATTTGAAGCTACAAACTCTAAATTCGGGGTACAACTTTGTATGGAACTAGTATGTATTATGTTGCAGAAGTCTCGGAGGCCGTTTTAAGGCTACAAATTGTGGTCAAACTGACCAACATAGCACTTTTTGGTAAATAGGACAATCAATGAGTTTCAAATTTTGATCACACATTACCAAAAAATGAAGTAAAAAGACTTCATTTTTTGGTAATGTATGATCAATATGGCTATTATTTACGTTTTTCCACTGTTTGATGACATTTCTTAAAAATCATTCTACATCCCTGATCAATTATGTACTAAAACGACTTAAAAACTTTGTAAAGCCTTCATTCGTGCTCTTTACGTCCATTTCTCTTTCTTGTACACACACATGCCTAATTTCTAACTCCCCTTAACTGAAAGAAGATGGTGCTTTATCTCGAAAATGCGCATACATGTACTTACTTCAGCCACATCATTTGCTTTGCTTGAGTGTACTTGCAAGAATCACTTATGCGATGACTTTACAAAAACATTCGATACCAGCAAATGCTCGTTCACGTTTTACTGTAACGAGAAGAAAATTCTTTATCAACTGGAACGATAATAAAGTCAGAACACAGTGAAAACGGCACTTAGTCACACAGCAGAAATGAAAATTTGTTTTGGAAACTTGAAATGCCATGCAAGAAGTTGGAGCAATGCATCGGTTTTGCTTTGATTAAAATAGCTTAAGCAAATTATTATTTTTGCACGTTGTTGGCTTTATTGACTTCAATCAAAATATTTAATTAGGTAAATAAATAATTTTGATTTTTTTGCAACAATATTAATATGGTTGATTTAATCAAAACAATTGTAGTAATTTAAAGCAATTTACATCTCAACAACGTCGGGTACACTGCTAGTATATTATTGTTTGTTTGTTTGTTTTGGAATTTCGCACAAAGCTACTCGAGGGCCATCTGTGCCAGCCGTCCCTAATGTAGTAGTGTAAGACTAGAGGGAAGGCAGCTAGTCATCAACAACCACCGCCAACTCTTGAGCTACTCTTTTACCAACGAAAAGTGAGATTGACCGTCACATTATAACGCCCCCACGGCTGAGAGAGCAAGCATGTTTCGCGTGACTCAGGCGCGAACCCGCAACCCTCAGATTACGAAGCGCACGCCTTAACGCACTAGGACATGCCGGACCTCTAGTATTTTATAAGACCTCTACACCAAAACGCACATGCAAACTTAAACGGCTCATGTTTATCTTGTGAAGTATATCGGCAGTGTAAATGTGTTTTAACAAACGTTGTTAACTTGACTGTCTTTTCCCCCCTCACGAGAATGCAAAAGAGTAGAAAAAATAATATTGTTCCTTTTGAATTGCGCCCACAGTTACACGAGGGGTATCTGCGCTAGTCGTCCCTAATTTATCAGTGTAAAATTAGAGGGAAGGTAGCTAATCAGCACCACCCACTGCTAACTCTTGAGCTACTCTTTCGCCAACGAATAGTGGAATTGACTGTAACATTATAACACCCAGACGGCTGAAAGGGCAAGCATGTTCGGTGTGACGAGGATTTGAACGCGTGACCCTCGCATTACGAGTCGAGTGTCTTAACAACTTGGCCATGCTGGGCCTATTTCCAAGGAAGAAAAACTGTATAAAGAAAGAAGTCAGATAATGTTCTTTTTCGTTCTTTATTTTGTTATTTGATGCATAATGATCGTATTATAAGTGCATTACATGTATAATAGCACGTACTAACTGTCCTATCTATCTTATTAAGTACTTGTGTCTGTAAATTGAAAGAGAACATTCTATATGCAGAAATAAAAGAAAGGTAATACTTTGGGACTGAGCTTTCTAAACGATCATATGCGTCATCTTTAATTTCAACATAACAGTTCTAGGAAGACATGAAATAAACTACGGCATTTATGGCTAATAAACGCTTTGAATAATTTAGTTTCTAGCTAACAAAACAGTGGCATAGCCAACTAATATGCATCAATACAGTTAAATTTAAGAGTAATTGTTTTTAATAGCGACTGAAGACTAGTTATCTCTTTATAGTCAATAATTATTTTATGTCTTATTTATGATTAGTAAAATATCTTCTCACCATGATATTAACGAGGAAATTGTTTCCTCACCTTGCTATTAACTAACAAGTTATTTTTCATCATGTTATCAAGCAGGAAGTTATCTTCTTATCATGGTATTTAACAGGAGGTTACCTTCTTACCGTGTTTTAACTAGTAAGATATCCTCCCACCATAATATTAACCAGTAGGATGTCTTCTCACTATGGTATTAAATAGTGAGGTATCTTTTTACCCTTATATTAACCAGTAACTCATCTTCTCACCATGGTATTAACCAACAAGTTACCTTCCAACCATGGTATTAAATAGTAAGATATATTTTCACCATGAAATTTCACAACCAGTAGAACTCCAACAACCTTTTATTTACATTAAGTTGCTCCGATGAATATTGTTTGGCTGTAATTTTGCACAGTTTTCCATAGTGTAGATTACGTATTTTTAATATATTAAAATTTCATCATACGTCAACCTTGACTTTTTTGTTACTTATGTCATATTTGTCCACCGTTTAGCTTTGTGCTTAATTGAAATAACAATAGCTATATAGTTTTCAAATAAAACCTAACGTGTAATGAAACCATTCTGGGGTTTGTATTTTATATTATAATTTTAAGAAAATGTGAAATAAAACTGGCGTGACTCAAAAGGAGATTGTGAAACAGCAAATAATTGCTTATCACAAGACATTGGTGTTAAATAGGTTATATCTTTAACACTCCATTAATTATTGAGTCCCTTATGCTATTTTTCAAGAATTAGAAGTGTATAGTATAAGCGTGTTCCACACACACAATGCTCACCATATTCACTATCTTCGCTGGCTTAGAAAAGTCCTTCACCCCCTAACAACTGTTGTGAGCAACAACGCTTGGTTATAAAAAAGAATACAAATATCCCCCACTAAAACTGTAATGTCTAGAGTAGTAACAAACAATAGATAATTTAAACTGTTTTTCTAATATTATTTGTAACGTGCTTTCGTAAATTTTGTTAGCTTGTTTCAAACTTTTGTGAAAGTCTTGCACAAAAGGCTATCTGAGAAACTCTGAACAGCTGGTCAACAGCACCCACTGCCAACTTTTAGGCTAATCTTGTTTGATCGAATAGAGCAATTTTTCTGTGTCTCTTGCAGCATATCCATGGCTCGATAAAGTGGAATCTCCTTTATTTTTTTGGCGCTAACACGAGGGGCACCATGGTGCCTCAGTTCTACAATCCGAAATGTGATCATTTGATCGCGATAAGCTTTACTACTTAATGAAGTCTTAGACTTAAAAGTCCGTACTTCTAGATTCACTTTATGTTTTGTAATACCTTTGGTGCTGAGGTGAAGAGTATGCACTTTTAACACATAAAACTACTTTTTTTTTCTGAAGTCCTTGATTTTGGTTTCTTGTTTCGGAACATGCTGTATTTTTTTAATTATGTGTTTTAAAATGTCTGCAGTAGGTCTAATTCACATCTGTATACGTTAAGGTGCGCGTCTCACTCACATCATGCGTGGTCTAATGGTTATCGTGTTCGGACTTTGAATTCTAAAGTTCGTTATTCAATTTTATTATCACAGAAACATGTTGTACACTCTGGGACCCAAAAGGTGTTATAAGAGTGACGACATTTTTTACTGGCAGTCCTCTTTTCAATTTATCAGCTAAAAATTAGGACAGCTATGCGCATATAATTTTTTTTGTAGTTTTGGGCAACATTCCCAAAACCAAAAAATCGCATAAATTTTGAACCAATAAAAACTTCAGACGGTGCATTAGAAAAATTATTGAAATCTATAACATATGGAAGTAAAGTCAAGTTTGAACTGGACAAGAAGAATATTAATATAATACCAATAATTTCCATATAATATAACCTATCTTACAAGTAACGGTTTACGTGAGATTAAAACAATAGGGAATGATGATTTTCTCTCGCTCTGTGATTTATGAATTGATGGCAAACATTCATAACAGATTGGTAAAAGTAATTAAACTCAAGCTCCTTCGGGTGCTAGTTGATTATATGAACACAGGTCTCTAACGTTACAGTTTTATCTATCTCTATTAATCACAATTTGAGTGGGTATATCACCCATTCCCAGTCTCCTACTGCGTCATACAGAAAATCAATGATGCTGCAGTATATAATCAACCACGTGTTGGAACTCACCGTAGAAATCCATAGAGGAGGAATAACATAATCATTTCTGTAAGCTTTGTTGCCACTAGAAACACGATATCAATCAGCTGAACCTAAGTTTAAAGTTTACATACTATCATTCAGGAAGATAACTGAAAAATTAGGTGTTCGATTCCTGATATATTGAATAACATTAAGTTATTATTTTCAAGTACACACTTTTAGTTCATAGCCCCGCCATTTCTTGACCGATTTGAAATATATTCAATATTTTAGACTCAAGAGGTCAAACCCTTTCGATTAATCCATTTGATCACGCTCAACGTTTCATATATTAATTTACGTCACTTCTGCCTAAAATAATTTCAATTTCAAGGAGACTGGTAGATATATTGATGAACAATAAAACTGGTTGAGGTACACGTACACCCCACACTTGGTATTGGTGGCGTACAAAATATATCTTTGTTTGCAGTTAGGCACAAAGCTGCACAATGGGCTACCTGCATTCTGTTCACCACAAGTATTAAAACCCGGATTAAACCATTGAAAGTTCTAAGACACATAGCTGTGCTACTGGGGAAGCCAAATATATTGCTAATAAAAAGGGGGAAGATATCTTAGATTAAATAACTCTAATCCTGCTATGGTTATTGAGGATTACCTGTTGTTTCGTGACAGTCAGATAGACCTAAGTTTAAAATTTAGACACTTTCAGTATCGCTTAAGAAAGTTACAATAACATATATTTTATTTCTGAACATTTTTAATAGATGTAAGACACCATCACCTAAACCTAAATTTAAGGTTTAAATTGTTTCACTTTTGCTTTAAAATAATCAATAAATCATTTGTTTTAATTATGAAAAAATTGTTAACAGATATTTAATGTCAATTTCTTTTTAGTAACTCTCAACCAGACCCAAGATTAAATGGTATTATTGCTCCAGAAAGTACTCATAAAAATAAATGTTTGATTTCCAAGGGTTAGGTAACAGGTATACAATAAAAACTTTTTTATTCATCATCTGCTGGATAGGCGAAAATTCCGGTCACAAAAGGTTTACCTTATATTTTATGGAAAAATACTAACCTCTTTTCAATGTTCTACAGCACGGTATTTCTACATTATCGATAACAATAACAGTTTTAGACAATAACGAATGTTGTAGAAAATCTTAAACTGTACAAAAAAACACACACTAAGTACAGTATATTAAAAATGAATTGCTATACAAACGCCCCCCGCTAGTACAGTGGTATGATGTCTCCTGACTTACAACACTAAAATCAGGGGCTCGATTCCCCTCAGTGGGCTGAGAAGATAGCCCTTTGTGGCTTTGCTATACGAAAAAACACAAACACACACACTATGCAAGCAGTCTACAATAAAAGCTTCCGAGCGTTGAATAACATAAACAAAGCTACTGCAGCGCCACTTAGTTGCAATCACCATTTGCATTTGAAGATATTAAAATTTCCGGTTACAAAAGTTTCCGGATACGAAGATGACAGATAACAAAGCTATTTATTAATGTATAAGTATAATTTGTCCCACAAAGTCAGTATATCCATATATATATATATATGTATATATACACACCTACATACACAACAACGTATAAAACCCACGAACAAAAGCAAAATTATTTTCAAACGAATCGTATTTCACGATAGCGAATTCGTTTTAATTTTACATCTGAATTTCAACGACTTAAAGACAGCTACAAGCTGCTTTTTCCAGGTATAATTATTAGACACGTGTGGACACACTTAGAAGACAGCTTGTAAATGGGTATTTTTACGTGAATAGATTTTCTATAAGCAAATATTTATCTAAGCCAGTAAGCGTAAGCATGTTTAACACATAATAAAAACACTGTCGTAAATGATATATCATTTACAATTTACTTTATTTCAATAATTAAATCAACACCAGATAACGGACTTCATACTGTTCCGGATTTATTAAACAAGAATTAGTTATTCAGTTGCTTTTGTGTTTGTTTAGTTTTGAATTCCCACATCAACATTTGTGTGACCAGTGAAATAAACTTACTAAAAACTCTGTTCTATTGATGTGCTACACCTGTGATAGTTAGTGTTCTGTTTTAGAATGGCAAAATGCTTACGTAAAGTTAGAGAAAGAATAAAGCTAAACAGCTGTATTCTTTCACTTTAAATTTGGTACAGATATTGAAGGAAAATCGTATATTATTGTATAAACTAGAAATCACATGCTTCGAGGGTTACTTTAAATATAATATGAAAACAAATTTACATGATCCATTGTTTTTCATCTTACTTTTCAGAATAATATTATGTTGTACCAAATACTATTGTTTATCCGCCGACAATTATCTTGAACTCCAGGATCCGAGGTCCAGCATGCTCAGGTGGGTTACGGCGTTCGACTCGTAATCTAAGGGTCGCGGATTCGAATCTTCGTCGCACAAAAACATGCTCGCCCTTCCAGCCGTTGGGGCGTTTTAATGTGATGGTCAATCCCACTATTCGTTGGTAAAAGAGTAGCTCAAGAGTTGGCGGTGGGTGGTGATGACTAGCTGCCTTCCCTCTAGTCTTGCACTGTTGTATTAGGGACGGTTAGCGCAGATAGCCCTCGAGTAGCTTTGCGCAAAATTAAAAAAACAACAACAAACAAACAAACCGATAATCGTTTACGTGCTTCTGGGTTGACATTTTTGCCAGTTTCACCGTTCTATATTCAATTTAAGGAAGACATTTTTTCTTTGCTTTGAAAGTGACGTTTTTTATTTCATGTTATTGTTTAATTCTAAGTTAACACTGTCAATTTAGTCTTAACGCGTAGAAAGCTAGCGACAATTTTAGTGTTTAATCAAACTCATATACAAAATAAAAGGCAGCATTTTTAATACATTATGACATATTAATTACAAATGTAGTTAAAATATGAAAGAAGTGAATCTGTAATAAGCTTGATCTATGAAAAGAATAAGACAGGGTGTTTGAATTATGTACTCTAAAAGAGATTTTGTAATTAATGAATTGAAATACTGTCAGAACTTACTCCACTTACAAGTACTTAAAAGTCCAACCTTTATCATACTCGTATTGTAATAAACATCTATCAGTTTCTTTGCAACTATTCTATATTGTGTTTAGCTATAAAGAAATATACCTGAAAATGCAATCCTCGTTTCATGAAAGGCTGTTTTGATTAAACGTATATGTGAAGTTATTAAAAATAACAAGAGTGCAACTTATATTTTTACCAGAGAACTCATAAGGACAATCTTTCAAACAGCTCAGAAGGATAATTTTTCCATATAACTTAACAAGACACTTTTGAAATACCTTAGCAGGACATTCTTCCAAATAATTTAACAGGATACCCTTCGAAACAGATTAGTAGAACATTCTACTAAATAGCTCAGCACCATTGTATCGAAATAAATTGAACGTGGTTTTGAAACTATCACTGGAAAATTAAATCTAGAGTTACCTTTTGATAGTTTAGCATCTAGCCAGGAACTGATGCTAGTGATAGTTTAGCACCTTGCCAGAAACTGATGCTAGTGATAGTTTAGCATCTAGCCAGGAACTGATGCTAGTGACAGTGGAATTAGACCAGTGTTACTACAGTTACAGTTATTATAGCTCTTGAATACAAATACTACACAACAAAGAAAGAGCTACTTGTAGATGAGGTTTTGATAAATTGACTCTGTGTATGGTAGAAAGATCACTGTTTTTGTGGACCATGCATCAACGAAATTTAGTTGATGAAATATAGAACCATAGAAGAATACGAACACTGCTGGAGCATGAAACACTCATAATTCATCATCATTACCAGCAATGGAACAAAGATTGATAGCTACCAGCACTTGTGCCAATGTCTCACAAAAGTTAAGAGCTGGTGTTCAACATTTATGGTTTGTTTTGTTCTGTCCAACATTTATGGTATGTTTTGTACTGTCCAACATTTATGGTGTGTTTTGTACTATCCAATATTTATGGTGTGTTTTGTACTGTCCAAAGAAAAACTGACCTTAAAATAATAATCTCCAGCAAAAAAAAAAAAAAAGTTATTCTTCGAAGTTTTCAACTTCTTCCTAAGAAGTAGCAAGCAGTGGCGTATTTTGGTAGGGCTACAGGGGGCTCAGCCCCAGGACCTGTGGTCTTAATAAGGAGCCTATTGATAATTTTATTCTACGTAAAATCATCTGGGATGTAGGGCCTACAAAAATAATTAGCCCCTAGGCCCACACAACCTTATATCCGCCACTGATAGTAAGTCAACGGCCACACTTCCGAATAGTCTAGACCCACAAAACCCCATTAAATGAAACAGAAGTAACCTCACAAGAAACAACTCTATAGTTCAATTGAAATAGTTGAAATACATATTTTAAGCATTTCGGTGCCTCTGTACCCATATAACAACAGAAATTTGAAAGGGATATTAAATCAGACTTTCAAAACATTCATTTTTGATAAATTGATAATTTTCTATCATTAAGTGATTAATCGTAGAGAAGTAAGATTGTTTGATGAAAAAATTGACAAAAACAATACGAAATAATTAAAATAAGAGTTGTGTAGGTGAGTATCGAATACACGAAATTTAATACAATAAGCAATGAATGCGAAACCAGGAAGTATTTGTATATTTTTATAACACTTACCTACGTAAACCACGTGAAAACTACTTGAAAACACATAAACGCTTGAACTGAACAACAGAAGGTTGTTTATCTTATTGTGACACCACATATAACTGGAAGTGTTAATAAAATGTTTACACAGATATACAGTAACAATATTCTGTTTCTTGTGTTCATGAAGTTTGAATAAAGTATGGTAACTTTGAGTGACTTTTCTCATCAACTACGTAAAAATGTTTTAAGAAAAGGTTATCGGGTTTTAAGGTGAAGGAAGAGTATTTGAAAACGAAACGCATTTAAACTGGTCAATAATTAGGATAAAATAAAAAAATATAATCAAAAGAGAAAACTAATAATAAACTCCTTACTTCCAGTAATGTAGAACATTTTGAGTAAATGGCTGTTTAGAAGAGAAATACCAAAAAATACAAAATAACAAATGGCTAGAAACAGAAGTAATAAAAAACAATGATGCATACGAACCTTTCTACCAATTTAAACTCTAAGCTATTAAGATATGAGAACCAAACTCTACATGTCTAAATTATCAGTTGGTGTTCGGTGTGTTAAAACTTCAGTATATATGCAACTTAAAACTTCAAGAGAATTAATCAGGGATGTTATATCGAAACTCACCCTCATAATCACTTCTTTCCATACTGTTATACACCCGTCTTTTGAGTGACATTTTGGTGTCATCATAATCTCTGTTTAACCTCTAAACTGTTGAAGGCACTCAACGCCTTTGTGATTTAATTAACAAACGAAAAGTTCTGAAACATCGTTTAAAAATTTTGAACTGTTTCATCGACTAAAAGTAGTGTTTTAAATCAATACACAAGTTACTTGATCTTGTTAAGGAACTAGTATCATACAAGACTTCTGAATTTCATGCTAGCTGCAGCAAGGATGTTGGAGCGGATATCTTCAGTCAATAGACAGGAGTACCAGATGAAGGTAACCTCTTCAGTTAATAAGTTGAACTACCAGTTGAAACAAACCTTCTCAGTTAAATTACCGGTTAAAGCGGATGTCTTTAGTTGGTGGAATGAAGTATCACGTTGGCTAATAAAATAATTAGTCTACCAAGGACGATTGCAATAAAACCATAACAATCTTAAATATTTAACAGAAACAATGTGCACTAGGCTTGCCACTATTTCTCTGCATCTTATACGTAGGCCTAAGTAGCTATTGAAAGCAACAGGGTTACTCACTTGGTCTGAATAAAGTGGTTGCAGTGACTACGCGACCTTACTAGCCCTGTTAAGCCTTTTCTTCGTGTATATACAAACACGAAGAATGACAAAGAAATGGCGTGATTACTATCTACTTTTCCAACTAATAAAACTCTAACACAAAGAAACGACTGTCATACCACAAAAAATGTGTCAAAAGACTAAGACAACATTTTGGGCTTCAAGTGCATTCATAAACAGAAGATGACGTTAACTACGTCCACACAGCGAGAGATAACGCGCACACTACCAGTACCCGTGGTCGCAGGTCCAGAGGATGTTAACCGTTCACGAAAGTAAAAGCGCTCAGAAAGCCTGATGTCTATCTTATTAACGCTTTTGTAGAGCTTCTTAACTGTTAATTTTTGCCTTACTTAAACAAAAAGGAACAAAGGATAAATAATTTGGGACCTTTTCTAAACAACTTTGATAAGTATTAATCTGATGGCAAGTTCACGGACTTATAACACTAAAATCGAGGGTTTAATTCCCCGCAAATAGTGTTTTTGCCCCCAAGTAGCAAGCATTGTTGTATGTCTGCAGACTCACACAGCTAGAAATTTGGTTTCGATACCCGTGGTGGGAGAGCAAAGATAGCCTATTGTGTAGCTTTGTTTTTAATTCCAGTCAATCGGTTGTGTGATTAGATGTTTTAAACACGTAACTTTAATAAACTAAACTCCTTGAATGATAAATGTTTCAATAATTAATCGCTCGAAAAAAACATAGAAGGAAGTTTGTAGCCAGGGTGTTTAACAAACATTTGTTATGACTTAATAAATGATTAGATTGGATATGCGCATTGTAGGTAGGTTTTAACACATTTTTAAGGTAAACACGTTAGAAATATTATTTTCATTACAAACACATTAGGCATACAGATAGAAATGCTCAGTCGATATTCACGAAATTCAAAGTTTTAATCCTGCTTTCTATGACACCATGATATGGTCAGATGAACATGATAGAAATAAGAATATGTTACTTGTTCCAATGAATAATGTTATAATACCGATATAAGTATACATTCTAAATTATTAAAACTACTTCTTTCCAAGTTTAGCCCCCCAGTGGCTCAGCGGTATGTCTGCGGACTTACACGCTAAAATCCGGGTTTCGATACCCGTGGTAGCAGAGCACATTGTGTAGCTTTGTGCTTAATTCAAAACAACAACAACAACTTTCCAAGTTACGATGGTATAGTTTACTGTTGTTCCAAAATTCATCTGGTAATTAATATGGGAATTAATTAATTATATGCGAGTTTATTCTGATTATTTACCTCCACAACATTAGGTGACAACCATACTAGCTTTAACAATATAAGATTCAAATATTTATACTTATGCGTCTTGCCATATATTAGTAACCAACATAGAACCTTTGCGAAATGATATTTAAAACTGTGGCTACTTGGTGAAACTCCATAATTACATAACTGAGGAAAAAAAACAATACAAAATTTTGCAAGTATGTCATTTATTAACGGGTATGTTTATGTCAGTATTAACGATCCCCAATAAACTGGGTTTGGTTTGTTTTGAGTATCGCTCGCCAAGCTACACGAGGACTATCTACGCTAGCCAGCTTTAATTTAGCAGTGTAAGACTAGAGGGAAGGCAGCTAGTCATCACCACCCACTGCTAACTCTTGAGATACTCTTTAACCAACGAATAGTGGGACTGACCGTCTCATATAACGCCCCATGGCTGAAAGAGCGAGCATGTTTGGCAACGAAGATTCGAATCCGCGACCCTCAGATTGTGAGTCAAGTGCCTTAACGATTTAGCTATGCCAGTAAATACGTCATCAGATAC
Source organism: Carcinoscorpius rotundicauda (assembly GCA_011833715.1). Taxonomy (NCBI): domain Eukaryota; kingdom Metazoa; phylum Arthropoda; class Merostomata; order Xiphosura; family Limulidae; genus Carcinoscorpius; species Carcinoscorpius rotundicauda. Next base: position 22,345,024 of record CM022405.1, on the reverse strand, counting down.
TTATATTTATATTTCTGTTATTAGGGCTTTCAAAAATTACATGTTGAATTTAAACATTTTATAAAACCAAATGTCGATAGGTTCATAATCATCAAATTCAGCCATTTACCAAGTGCACGTGGACTTAACGTTTGTGTTAAATATAATAAAAATGCAGACGTTCCCATGACATTTCGGATCAGTCTGTTGTTTTCTACAAAACATTGCCGAAACGTTTGATATCAGAAATTACCAGTTGAACTGGACGATAGGAGGAAGTCTTATTAATTAACTAGTTTTATCTTGGATTGTTTATCACAGTTGATAGACATATGACATCACTTGCCATCTGTGCTGTAATATAGGTTCTAGAAATGAGTTATTTTTGAGACAGCCGAATAAACTAGATCTGCTTGTATAAGCGATCAACAGAACCATAAACTAAAGCAAACTAACTGAATAAATTCTATATTAGATTGGCAGACATATTAAAAGCTACATACAAAAATAATAGACACACAATGTGACTACATAAAAATTAACAATACCTGCACAAACACAATATGTAATGGAACATGCACTAGGGCATACTAACAGAAGAAACACAACATCAGATGTCTCGATAAGTAAAAAAAATGCCTTAACTAAAGCAGACAGCCTGTATCAAAATATTATTTGATTGGTCCACACATAAAACAAAACAAAACTACTTCTATAAACACGGTAATTGATGGAAACACATTAAATCCGACTACCTCTATAAACAGACAGCTCAATAAGAGAAAACACTAAAATATATTAAGCATATAAACACAATAATTTACGGTACAACACATTTCAGCAGACCGGCTTCATAAAAAACAATATTTGATAGAATGACTACAGCAGAACAGCTTTATAAGCACAACATTTAACGGTGACACAGTTTTATATAGTCTACTGTGTAAATACAACATTTAATGATACCACATTTACATCGCGTAACCTACAACATGAATATACAATTTCAAAGTACCAAAAAATAGCACAGCTTACAGTATAAATACATTTAACTGTACCATAGGTCGACATTACCTACAGCATAAAAACAACATTTAACTGTACCATAGGTCGACATTACCTACAGCATAAAAACAACATTTAACTGTACCATAGGTCGACATTACCTACAGCATAAAAACAACATTTAACTGTACCATAGGTTGACATTACCTACAGCATAAAAACAACATTTAACTGTACCACAGAACAACGTAGCCTGCTGTGTGAACACAACATTTAACTGAACCCATTGAATGACGTTGACTACTATATAAATACAACGTTTAACTGTATTATCAAAAAAATTATTGTGTCTGGATACATATAAGTTGAAGTTAAACCTGTTGAGTTGCAGCTCGACTAAACAAATGCGTCATCCATGAAGTAGGGAAAAATCTTATATAGAACAGTGTTATGGAGAAGTCTGCGAACGATAACAGCGATACAGTCCTGTTCATCGATCACCTGCCTCAGAAACGACCAGTTTATTTATAAAGCCTTCTGACGTCGCATTAGCTTTCTCTCTCCGACTGTGAATTTAGGAATAAGTGATTGAATCTACGTTGTAACTGGCTAATTATCTCCTGCCTTCTAAGTGACTTTTAATAGTCCTATAGCAATATAACACGAGCTCACGACATTCGTAAACCGAGGACATAACTTGTAGGTCATAACAGTAGGATAATACTCTTATCTTGGGGATAATATTTAAATTAATAATTGCTATGATGCTCTACCTACACTTCTGTTTATCTACATGATGCAGTAGTATATACGAGAATTAAGAATACTTTTTATTACAGCCCCTAAACTGTACAAATTACTAGTATTTCCAGTTCCAAGCTATGCACAGGAATAATAATCATCCATTATTAGTTCTGGACGTGTTGACAAGTATTTCCAGTTCCAAGCTATGCACAAGAATAATAATCATCCATTATTAGTTCTGGACGTGTTGACAAATGTCAATACATTTTCAGACGGCACATGGAGGAATAAAAATTGCTTATCTTTACTTTCTCAGTTTTGAGCATTCACGATTTTTTCTCTTTATTATTAAAAAATTACAGTTTAAACAAGCAGTAATAACAACGTCCAAAAGTTTTTTCCAGAATTTGTGGTTCATACTAAAAGGAAAAACGAACCATAACAACAGTTTTCACAGAGAATTAAAAAATATTTATTCAACTAAGTTTTTCGTTTGTGTGCGTTCATTAGGGCCACTAATTATGGTTTATTTGTTTGCGTATTTGTAGGTAAGTCCCACGAGTATCGATACCCGGATGCTAGGCTTGTAAGTCCGCAGACATACCGCTGTGCCACTGGAGAGGCGGAGTATAATTAGTGTGGATACGCATAAAAATTTCACGAGACTTATGCGGATTTGTAAAGTAATGCTCATTATGCTTATTGAGAAAAATTGAGTTTAATTTTCTTTATGGGTGTGTGTGTGTGTTTTCTTAGAGCAAAGCCACATCGGGCTAACTACTGAGTCCACCAAGGGAAATCGAACCCCTGATTTTAGCGTTGTAAACCCGTATACTTACCGCTGTACAAGTGGGGGACTTTTTCTTTATGATTAATCAATCCAGAACCAAAATCCTCGCACGTATCAACAGTAAAACCTTTTTTTTATATATAACATAGCGAAAACCCTACAGGTGGATGGCAAACGCGAAGCTCGAACGAATGTTCTGAAGACAAAATGTTAGACAAATCAATGTTTGAAGAACAGGTTAAAAATACAATCGATGATATGTGAATGGATAACGAGCACGATCAATATTCTCTACAATCGATATAGTAAAGACGAAGTACGACTTTAAGCAATAGTTTTTGAACGCGTTTGTGTCCAGCCAGTGTAGTAGAAACAGTTGTCGACCAACCAGTGATCTGTCACAGGATATGAGTCAAACTGATGTACTAACGTAAAAGACAAATCAGAACTGTGGTATAATGTATGAATACATCAGGTATCAGACAAATCAGTCTTATGACAAAAGAGAAAAACCAACTACTTTATGGTAAAATGTGTTCCATAAAATTATTGCTATAATGTTAGAAACCAATTCGTTTCAATATGAGTCAAACTACTGTTATGTAAAGGACGTGAGTGTTATTGAAATAATATGTAAGACGAATCAAAATTATTGACCCGAAGTAAGTTTAAGCAGTTTTATCACACAAATTAGGAGTCCAACTAATGTTGTTGAACAAAGTGTGAGAATAATCGTTATTGTAAAAGAAGACGTGAGCTCAACCAATGTTATAGCAAAGGATTTGAAAGAATTTATGTTTTGTGACTAGAGTGAAACCAGTCAATACTAAGAAAGAAGAGTTAAATTAGAGTAAAATGACAAGGAAAAGCTGCTTCCATCTTTGCATTTCATTTAATTTAGTGTTTGATTCTAACACATACTGGATCAAAACTTTCTTAAACCAGGTGGCGAATCAGTGGGATTTCATTGATGACCCTTTTTCTCTAAGAATTCTCATATTAGATGGCGAAGCAAGGGGATTAACTTATGACCCTTCTTCTCTTAGAATTTCCATATTTGATGCCTAATCAGTGGGAATTAAGTGATGATCCTTCTTTTCTAACATCTAATATTAGATGCCTAATCAGTGAGGATTCATTTATGACCCTTCTTCTCTTGTAAATAATCGGGATTCACCCCTCATAATTTATATTCTGTAGAATTCCCACAAACACGTATCCTGTTAATAATTAATAGTTTAGATTTTAAGTTCAGCGAATTCTTATAGAAATATGTATATATACATATATATATATATATATCTTATAATTGGATATTAAAAATACTAGTATACTAACACCTTTTGACTGACCCTGAGCTACTAAAACTAATAATGCTTAAATCTTAACAACATTGTTAACACTTAGGTTTTATTTTTATTTAACACATTTAATACTTACATTTTAAGCTTTAAGCTTATATATGCTAACATATATGTCAGTCCAAAGATTAATTAATCTTGGTTTTGAGACAACCTGTTAACCAAGTTTTTAACTTGTTTAGTTTTGATAAACAATAAACAAGATATTTGGTGTACGAATATTGTGTTTGTTCTATGAGATTGTTCTCGAGCCCATAAACAAGGTTAAAAGCGATGCTTTGTTGAAAGTTACCAAATATCTAGAACAGTGGTTTCCAACCTTTTTTATGGCCCGCACCCCTAAAAAAATTTAATATGTTCTCGCACCTCTTACAGTAATTATTTATTTAGGAGAGTACCCTTAATATAAACAAAAGAAAAATTGAAATGTTATTTCGCACCCCTGGTTGTAAACCTCTGATATAGAACTTCAAGTATTTAGCTGAAGAAACATATTTCTCTCGAAAATGTCAATTTTCTATAATATTTTATACTATATCGTCTCTAGCAAAAACATATTAAGAAAAGAAAATTCTTAAGTGCGCGTGTTTGTTTTAAAGATAACTTTGTAAAACTTCGATCATAAACTATTCTGGTAGCTATCTTCTGTTAACTTATTCTACCTGATCACACCCTGGATCTTGTCTGCAGATTGAAGAATACATCTTTTTACCATGACAACATGACGACTAGTCTCTTTTCTAGTGTGTGTCTGTGTAACAGGCCGATGGAAAAGCTACCTTCTAGACTCGTTACAAACAGGATACAAACAGCCTCATTCGAGAATAAAATCTCTTACGAATCTAAGGCAGCTAGCTCTCTTGCTATAATGACAACAGTTTTCTTCGAAGTATTCATTTACAGGTTATATCCAAAACAGGCAATTAGATTTTTGAAATTTCGTGAAAATTAAAAAAAGAGAGATAAAAAAATTAAAACATTAGCATTAACCTTACCTGTTGCGGAACGAACGAGTTTGATGCAATCCCGCTGTTGAACACAAGCACCTTCCTGCGCCGTTCACAGCCACTGCTACCGATAGATGGCGCTGAAAAGAAAGAGCCCTTGTTGCCTCGGTTATACCGGTAATATCGGTAAATGACAAGAGTCAGACCAAACAGCAAAGCCAAACCAACACCAGTGACGGCACCAAGTACTGAGGATGACACCATGATATCGTTCTGAAAATATAAAATAAAGATACTAATAATAATGTGGGCCTGTTATACACTTAAATTTGTACAAAACTCCTGAAATACGGTTTTTCGCATGTTAATATTAATAAACGTAACTTTAAAAGCGAATCTGTTATTACACGAGAAGTTTTTAACAAAATATTTTCACAAATTACACCATGAAGATCATGGAAGCACATTTTGTGAAGTTATCCTTTTGTGTGTGTTTTTCAAGATTTTGAACCATATTAGCGGACATTTTAACGATTTAATAGTTTCCTGTTCTGATATGCACATAAAACAATACTAAGTGAAGTTAATAAGTGGTGTCTCATTAATGATTGATAACGTGAAATGTTCTTCTAGCAATTATCAGGGTTATTTTTAACTCTTATTAATATATTTTTTTAATTTTATGTAAATGTGAAAACATAACTCTTAATTGTCGTGATTAAAGAACCTCAAGTCGCTAAATGTAAGTGAATATGGCATAGAGATGAATCTAATTTCAATAACATACCAAAAAAAGTTTTAGTACATGAGTGAAAATGTGTCCAGGTAAATTAAAGGTGATACGAACAAGTTTACACATTCAGTATATTTTGAGAAATTTCTTTCAGTACCAACTGTACTTTCTATGTGTTTCCAGTGTTATATTTCTGTGTGTCCCAAGTGCTATTTTTGTTTCTCAAGTGTTATGTTTCTTTAGTCTTTTGTTCCGTGAAATGTAGCTGTAGTTTCTCATTTTAAATTTTGTTTAGTACAAACTGTAGCATGATAGCCATACCTTTTTATTTATCAGTAGTTGGGAAAATGATGATGGCATTATAGTTGAGAAAATTAATGAAATTACAATAAATTGTTATAAAATTTTCACTGTAAATATGAATACGTAAAGTAAGGTGGATCGTATTATTTTTAGATTTATCAAAATTATCAGACAAAAATACACAGTAAATTGAGTGACGAAATAGATACTGACAAGCAAATTTTGAAAAACAAAAGTCGTAGATTTGTGGGTTGTTATTAGAGTGGTACCTTAAGTCCTACAAACATTTAAACCGTCCCTTATGAACACTGTTTAAGAATTTGTGGAAAATGAAAACGGGCCCGATTTGGCCAAGCAAATCTCGTAATCCGAGGGTCGCGGGTTTGAATCCCGTTGCACCAAACATGCTCTCACTTCCAGCCGTTGGGGCGTTATAATGTGACAATCCCACTATTCGTTGGTAAAAAAGTAACCCAAGAGTTGGTGGTGGGTGGTGATGGCTCGCACAGATAGCCCTCGAGTAGCTTTGCGCGGAATTAAAAAAACAAGCAAGTAAAAAGAAAACAAAATGGAAAGCTGCGTCGATTAAACAGTAAAGTTCTAAAACGTGTGTTATCTTACTTATACATATTGTATATAACTGGGAGAGGGCGATTACACTATTTTTTTTATCATAACAATTTTGCTAACGTAAATTACCAGTCGAATAAAAAATATAAACACGAAGTTCTGCTTGAGTTCGAGACGTATAAAATAGTAGGCAGAGCAGCATAATATAATTTGATAATATTCACATTTGTGGCATTTTAGTTATAACTAATTCCAAAACTGAAAAATACAACTCCAGTTAACCTTAGCTTCGAAAAGGCTTTGGGTCGTATTAATATCAGTCTTGTAGAATGTTCTTCTTGTTTCTGAATTTAATGGCTCAGCAAACCGAACACGCGAAACTCAATATTGTAATGCTTCATTTTACTTTTATACAGTTGTGTTTTTACGTATAGAACTAACTTTGTGCTTCAATGTAACCTTCTCAATGACGACAGTAGAAAAATTTTCTCAGCAGATGTCGCTCTATTTCTAATACCAGAAATTTTCCCTTTTTTATTACTATTTGTATAATTTTTTTAATTATATCTTATGAAGATAATACTACGGTTATCGTTAGACAAGAAACAAAACTTCCAATTACTGAGCATGAAAATGTACCTTTATATTCTTATTTTTAGTCTTTAGGTTCTAAATTTAATGATTTAAAAACAAATGAGTCAGGAGCTGAAACTCGGTCTAGTCATTGAATTTTAACTAGACCACTACTGGTTTTAAATTACTGGATTTTTTATAATTCTTTGAGTTGTTTATAAAAAATATATGCTCATTTAAAGAAAGATTAAGAATTTATACTTTGTACATGAAGCTTATTTCGTGATGGTGTAGCTTTATTGTGCTTAACCATACAGTCACTAGTGCTACTTCGCATAAACATGACCACACTGTCTAAATGTTTGAAGGTGGTCGTGTAATTAAGTGTAGAAATGTAGAGAGCGTGCTTAGATGTTGAATATATTTATTAAGATAGGTATATAGGTCTTCTTTTGTATTGGTTTACTTTGGGCTTAAGTTGTTATATAAGTTTGGCTTCTTTAATTTTGCGTTTGTTTATGTTTGTTTCTTTATTTAGTTTCAAAGAACACTGCAAATCAAATAAATACAACATAACCATAGAAAACACCCAAATGCCAAATAAAGAAACAAACATAAACAAACGCAAAATTAAAGAAGCCTTACTTATACAACAACACAAGCCCAAAATAAACCAACACAAAGGAACACCTTTATACCCATACTAATAAATACAGGGTGGTCGCTAGAAAAGCGGAAAATTTGTCAAACAGCTATTTATTTTTACAAAGAATAACTTTTACAAAGTTTTTTAAAGGCATATGTTACATTACACTCATAGATGCTCAAAATGCATTTTATGATATTAAAATCATGCATTTTATTCATGATGTAAAGAAATCAAAATAGAAATGAGTAAGCACGCATTTTATTCATGATCTCATCTGACCCTCAAATTTTCCGCTTTTCTAGCGACCACCCTGTATAATCAAACATCTAAGCACGCTCTCTTCATTCCAACACTCAATTACACAACCGCCTTCAAATATGTGGTCACCTACCGGCTAGTAACACTTTCTTTCTTTGATAACCACACTCTGACTAGTGTTCCTTCGCATAAACATAACTATACTGTGACTAATGCTACTTATTATAAATATAACCGTACTGTGACTAGTGCTACTTGGTATAAACATAACCATACTGTGACTAATGCTACTTGGTATAAACATAACTATAATGTGACTAGTGCTACTTGGCATGAAGTTAAAGTTGACGATATTCAATAGTTTAACCATGCAATGATAACATTGGGGAAGAAAATACATTATTTAAAAGTTAGACATCTTTTTATTTCACACACGTTGAAGAAGAGTGGTCTTAATTTAATGTCACTTGAGCGTATAGCATATGTTATCAGTTTGTTCACGTTAATCGGGTCTGTAACTTTATGATTAATAACAGTCTGAAGTAAAAAGATAATATTACCATATTTTCAAATATGCCTTTTGCTTTTTTCATATCATTTTCAATAGAGAAATAACAGCGGATGTTAAAAATTTTTTCGTCCTTATTTTCTCATAAAGAACTAGTTCAGAAATTCGATTTACTTAGTGGCAATTTTTGTATTAACACACACAATGACAGTTTCTTCCTTGATTAGATTTTCTAGTAGGACTGTTTACATGCTACTTGTACAATAAGATTGCTATTCAAGCATTGTTTCACTGGGTGTGGCCTAATTATTACCGTGTCAGATTGTGAAAACGAGTTTCCATGGTGTCTGTTCTATTACCGAAAGGCCCAGCATGGCCAGGTGGTTAAGGTACTCGACTCGTAATCCGAGGTTCGTGGGTTCGACTTCCAGTCGCACCAAACATGCCCGTCCTTTCAGAAATGGGGGTGTTATAATATGGCAGTTAATCTTACTATTCGTTTCTCAAAGAGTAGCCCAAAGAGTTGGCAGTCGGTGGTGGTGACTAGCTGCCTTCCATCTAGTCTTTCACTGCTAAATTATGGACAGCTAGCGCAGATAGCCCTGATGTAGCTTTACGCGAAATTCATAACAAGCAAACTAGGCTAAAGAGAGGGGAGTTAATTAAATCACTCACCACTATCACTTACGCTACTCTAATCGGATAACTGAATCTGACTGTCAATCTTATAACGCACTTGCAACCCCAAAGTTGAAAGGATAATCTTCCATTTTCGGTAACAGTTTGTTTGCTTTGTTTTGAAGACTAGAGGAAAGACAGCTGGTGATCATCACCCACCGCCAACTCATGAGCTACACTTTTACCAGCAAACAGTGGAATTGACAGTGAGATTATCATTAGCACAATGCCTCTTACAAGAGTTAGGTTTGCACTGTCTTTGTAAGACACGTTAATTTTCATAGTGATGTCATAGATCCAGATTATGAAATGATAGCCGTAGGGTCACAGTTTCATACGATAGTGAATGGAAATACCTATAGATAACGCCAGCGCCTATATAAAACAAATTTTAAGCGTTTATACAGCTATAATTTTACGTTAAAGTAGCAAAGAGATGGCATGCTTGTGTAACAGATGTTTTAAGTATTATTTTGTGTTATGTAACAAGATAAAGGGAATTGATTGAGCTACAATAAACGTTAAAAACAATTTATTACTAGAGAGAGAGAAAAAAAATTATAATGGTGTTTGCGTTACCACATAAAATGATTAACAACAACCATCAAACACATAATTTTTATAACCAAAATGTCCAGCCAAGTTTCTGAACAATCACACTACAACTGTTAAGTAAGTCTAATTTAATGAAAACAGTTGTGATGAAAGTAGAAATAAGCAATAATAATGGTTAAGATTTGCTTCTGCTGATTGACACTTATCTAACCGAGGTTTGTACACTTTGAACAGAAACGAGACTTCTGGGTGTGATAATTACGACCTTTGCGATATGGTCTGTTCCATTTCTAACGTGCTGTTACATACAGATAATACGTATATAACTCGTGACAGTTTATTCTCTGTTATTTTATATGATTTCGAAGAAACTCTTGAACGTGACGTCTTTTGTTGCTCAGACCCTAAATCTAGTTGAGTTGACGACGGGCCTCGTAAACTTTCTTCACTACTTTGGGTGTGCAAAGGATAGCCGATCTTCAAGTAGCCAGTTTTGTTCCTGTTGGAGTCGGACTTTCTCTTGCTTTACCAATACAGTCAAAAAACTGTATTAATGAACCTTTTCTTTAGAATACTAAAATTTCGTACATTCCTGTTACAACAAAGCTTCTATCAAACAGTATACCTTAGATATATACTTACAAATAACACATATCGTATAAATTGCAAATAGTAGAAAGATTAAGATTATAAGATGGATAATAACAGATACAAGATAATAAGATATGCAAATTATTTCAACAGGTTGTAAACAAACCTGTGAATTAACTGTTGTTTCATCAAACCTGATTTGCCTTTCTGTTCAAACCGTAAGAGTCAAACCCCAAGATCGCGAACTTCATAATTTTGAATGCGTATTTTTTACTAAAACACTTAAAGGTGCAACAAAATTTCTTACAACTTACAGCTTTTCAGTTTTAGTTTAAGAAAAAAAGTGTAAATGCATACAGCTAATAATAATAAGAGGGGTGAGTTATTATTCTTTTAAACTCTCATATATATATAATTGGCTTAAACACAGAGCCTGTTGAATTTAACGAATCAAAAGTGTTACGTTGTCCAGTTCAGTTTGACCTTAATAGGCTATACTTTTATCCCCCCCCCAGTACAGCGTTAAGTCTACAAACTTAAAACGCTAAGATCAGGGGTTTGATTCACATCGGTGGACTCAGCAAATAACCTGATGTGGCTTTGCTATAAGAAAACACATACATACATAGTCCCTCCTTAAAACTGACTCATTGGTAGATTTGTTTGTGGTTAAGCACAAAGCTATATTTAAGTCTACTATGTTTTACCCGCCACGGGTATCAAAGGCTATTTTCTAGTGTTACAAGTCCGTAGACTTACCCCTAAAATTCGAGATTTGATATTCCAGATGGTCCACTCTACAGAGTTGCGATAAAATATAAATGTTACTCTCTTTATAGTGGAAATATGACTGGCATCACCATACATTTGGCGTCTTTGACTGATGAAAAAACAAAAACTCCTGAAGTTAAATTAACGTCTAAGTTTTATTATTTTTTTGAGAACGTATAAAAGAAACTGAAATGGAATTCTATGGCTGAGAGTATCTACGTGAAATTAACAAAATGTTACTAGAAGGGCCCCCCAGTGGCTCAGCGGTATGTCTGCGGACTTACACGCTAAAATCCGGGTTTCGATACCCGTGGTAGGCAGAGCACAGATAGCCCATTGTGTAGCTTTGTGCTTAATTCAAAACAACAACAACGTTACTAGAAGGTCTTTTGTCGTGGCGCCATCTCGTATTCGAAATTAACACATTGCTTGAAATCTATAAGGTATCATTTATTTCTTTACAATTAAAAACATGTCTCGTTCTGTTACTCCATTACGTTTACAATAAACGAAAGTCATTTTTTTTATCTCTTAAACGTTTGAATTATATTGAATACTGGGTTCAGTTCCGGACCCTGAATGGAAGTTATGTAAATTTATAATTAACGATAGGTTATCTTAGGACTTGAAAAGTTGCTCCCCTAATATATAATCGCAAATAATGCACAAATGCTAATTAAATCTGCAACATACACAGTGTAAAGCCACAAATTTATATGTAATTTCCCTATGGAGCCAATGAACATCAATAGCAAGTTTGGTGAAGAACCATTCATAAGGAAGAGGTAGCGGTACAAACGCCCATAAAAGCTGTAAAATACATAACTGAATTTTATTGTATTTCCACGTGGATCTAATAATCATCTATACCAATTTTAGTGACGATGTATCCGCACCCTGCGCAGTAATTATATGGACATACGACAGACAGCACAATAATATTTATATAGATAAATATGATTTTTCACAATAAAGCACCAGTACTTTTAATTACATCATTTCTACCCCATAAAAATCGTAAAATTTCAAGAACACAAGTATCACCTTATCTCAATACATTTCTCAAGTCCTTTGTAAAAACCCACAATTCGCCAAACTTAAACGTGTTATTAATAGTTACTTTTATCCTCACTAGATAGTAGCACTTTCACTTTCATAGTTCCAGGACTCTCTTCTGTTGGCGTCTTACGCACATGATTGTCCTAAAACGCTAAAAAACATGTAAGCACCCACTTAGACTTATATTTTTAAACGTGAGACCTGTAATATACCATTACTTTAATGGTCAGCAACACATTTCTTGTGGTTCTTGGAAATAGCAGGTCTGGCATGTCCGAGCGCGTTAAGGCGTGCGCTCGTAATCCGAGGGTCGCGGGTTCGCGCCCGAGTCGCGCTAAACATGCTCGCCCTCCCAGTCGTGGGGGCGTATAATGTGACGGTCAATCCCACTATTCGTTAGTAAAAGAGTAGCCCAAGAGTTGGCGGTGGGTGGTGATGACTAGCTGCCTTCCCTCTAGTCTTACACTGCTAAATTAGGGACGGCTAGCACAGATAGCCCTCGAGTAGCTTTGTGCGAAATTCCAAAACAAACAAACAAACAAACAAATCTTGGAAATATTTCACTATCGCACATCCCAGCCAACAAATTTAAAAACACTGGCCAAAAATTGTTGAGTTTCAATGTTTTTTAATTACAAACTTGCCATTTAATTAGACTGTATAGTTTCTTAAAAATACCGAAATTCACACGAAGTACATTTTCTTCAATAGTGTGTAACATTTTCTTAGAACATTTTGAAACTAAATTATTTCGTTCCGAATATGTTGATACGTTTTTCATGTTGCCTGGCCAAACAGAAGTGATCTTTTAAAACGCTGTCGAAAACTTTAATAATATTTTCTTTCTGTTACTAAATTTAAAGTTTATTGAGGGGAAAAAGATGATAAAATTTCATTTTTGTATATTTTTAAAACCGGAGAAAAAACAAGGACAGAACACGAACAATTATTTTAACACCACAGGTCAATACATCAATTATTCTTTCATTCTTTATCAGATATTTTTTATTACAAATTACCATCTCAGAGCAAGAAAAACCTTGTTTCCTGTAGACATAGAAAGACCGACCAACAGTAATGACCCGGCATGACCAGGTGGTTAAGGCACTCTACTCGTAATCCGAGGTTCGCCGATTCGAATTCCAGTCACACCAAACATGCTCGCCGTTTCAGCCATGGGTGCATGATAATGTAAGTGTTATTCTTACTATTCGTTGGTAAAAAAGTATCCCAAGAGTTGGCGGTGAGTGGTGATGACTAGCTGCTTTCCCTCTAGTCTTACACTACTAAATTAGGGATGGCTAGCGTAAATAGCCCTCGAGTAGCTTTGCGCGAAATTAAAAACAAACCTTAAGATATAAAATAAAGTGTTTATGTTATCGCCAATCTTGTGAAAAAAACTATATAACTCAAACTATAACTTAAACATAAGTGCTTCTGAACATGAAAAAAATCACTAAACGCCAAAAAAGTCTCCCAGTAAAGCAGAGGTATGTTTGTAGAATGTTATGTATAAAGCGTTTGGAAATGCCATGTCGTGTTGTGTTTGGATTTCCATATCTATTATTTATATTTCCATATTTTTATTATTGTTTTGAAGTTCAAACCAATAAAATATACGTTGTTATTCACGTAGAAATTTTTTAGAATTAGGTAGATCGATCATTTGTAATGGTCTGGTGTCTGTACGAGACTAATCGAGGTTACTCTGTGTTATGTATAAAGCGTTATGTATATATGTTATTATTCATGTAGAAATTTCTAGAACTAAATAGATCGATCATTTGTAATGGCCTGGTGTATGTACGAGACGAATCTAGATTACTCTGGAATGCTGGGAAGTTACGCGATTGTTCGAGAAGAGTAGGCCTACTAACATATAAACAGACAGCGATAGAAAAAGACAGAGTCAGTCAGTCATTCGTTTTTACTTTCGATTCAAAAGATATTGTTTCCGTTTGAGAAATTTTCAACGTTTGCTGTGTGTTTATTTAACTTGTATTTGTGACTGGAGTTAGATCTACAAAAGCCGTGATTTTATTTCGTCAATCTTTACGATTCATTCGAATTACTAGTTATACTGAAGGTCAACACGTATAGGACTGCTTAAGGGAGAACGGGAAAATTTGGAGAACGATTTGAGACATTCATCGAAAACATCGTAAAAAGAACTTCGTCAAATTTATTGAACTGTGAATTGTTTCTAGACTTCTCCATTCAAGCTTCGTAATTTCTTCGTGGGACCAAATTCACACCCTAGACTGGAATTTTGGATTTCTGATCTGGACTTTTGGACTTTCATTCTAGATGATTGTATTGAACACAGGCCAGTGCCATTTTGTATTGTAATTAATTTTAAACTGAATATCTGTCATTGTTATTATATAATTTATGTTTTATCTGTTACATATATAACAGTTTATTGTAATAAATCATACAAGCTGTTATCTGTGTATTTTTGTTGCGTTCAGTCTACAGTCAACATAAAAAACGTAACAAGAATTAAAACGCCAGAAACCGTGTTTCAGTACTGTGGTGTGGGAGAGCATAGATAGCTCACTGTGCAGCTTTATGCTTGAGTTACAAACAAATAGAGAAAAATAGTTTAATTTTTCTTTCTATGAGATGCTCTAATTGTCAACTATATTGAAAATAAATATTAATTCTTTACTTACAAAGTTATGTCCATATAAGGTAAATAACCAAATACAAAAAAAGCTTTTACACAACAGTTAATCCAAATACATGAAAAATATAACTACATAAAAAATCGTCTCATATTACACCAGCACAACACTGTTTATTTTTAATATCCTCCACTTTTAGTGAACAGCTTACTTAAGATGATGTATCAAGACTTCTGACACTTTGTTCCATTTGTTACGAATTAACACACAAGGTAGTGTGCAATTTTTATACTAAACAAGTTGCATGTGCACATGTTCTCTAAGTTGGAGAAAGTCTTTAACTATTTCCTTTCTGAAACTCGTTAACAATCTACTAAAATGGTGCAGTATCAGTTCTACAGAATATTATTATATTTATAAATGAATCCAATTAGCATGGGTGCAAAATTTCAGGTTTCTAGGTTCTTTCCTCTCGGAGCTATGACGGTCACGCATATGCGCACGAATCCATTTGCGTGTTTATTTGTCTGTGATTTATATTTCTATTACAAGGTATCTTTTTTGTATATGGGTTTTTGTTAGCATGAAAAGATGCGGACGCATGTGTATAAAAAGCAATAATACCCAGCTTCACACCCTCAAGGTCCACTTAGTATGCATGCACAATTTAAAGTTTCTAGGTTCTTTGCTCATGGAAATATGGCAGTCACATATTCTTTCCTGTGGTTTTTTGCTTGCTTAACCCACTGGCTTCTCTATATAATAGAAGTTATTGAATAACGAAGTACTTTTCTATGAGAGTCTTTGCTAGATTTCCTTTTTAAAAAAATGCACGTGTCTGTCTATTTGTGATTTATATTTTTAATTTGTTATATAAGAAACCACTTTTTAAACTATAATAATAATATTATTATTATAGAATGTGCTTGTTTGTCTATTTGTAATTCCTTTGGGAAAACAACCAATACTATCTAACCTAAAGCACTACAATGATTTAAAATATAAATGTGAAACATTTAATGCAATGATTAAATTTATTTATAATAAATAATTCTTAATTTATTGTACTCAATTCACGGCTTTCATGTTTCTGGAAAATGAAAATGTTTAAAATACTTTTAATTATTTCTCTTTGTTAATATTTCAGAATACACTAACTAACATAGTCATCTAGAATACACCAATCCAATAACCCCAGCAAAACAGGTTACATTTGTTAGTGTACAATAAAGATTTTTCATTACTTAGTTACGCAGTTTCAAGACTTTTATTTTAGAAAAAAGGGGTTTCCCGTTATCAAGGAGCCCAGGCATCGTTAGGTGATCAGTGCGCTTAACTCGCAACCTATAGGTCGCGGGTTGAATCTCCATCTTACCAAACATGCTCGTTTATTCAGCCGTTGGGGCGTTACAAAGTGACATACAATCACACTATCCGTTGGTAAAGGAATAGTCCAAGAGTTAGCGGTAGATCGTGATGACTAGCTGCTTTCCCTCTAGTCTTAACTACTAAATTAGGGATGGCTAACACATATAACCGTCGTGTAGATTTGCGCGAACTTCAAACCGTATCATTATCAAGTGATAATTTCACTTTATGTTGTGTAAAACTACTCTGTAGTTCTAATTTGTAACGTCGTAAGTTCGAAAAATGTCGTGCGCCAGCCGGTGCAACCACTGTTGCGCATAATTCAAACAAGGAAATTACTTTCGGTGTTACGAGATAGTGGTGTTGTGTTCTACTTCAGTTTGTTGTTGGAACCGCTCTACATCTGCTACTGGTGTTGTGTTCTACTTCACTTTGTTGTTGTTACCGCTCTACATCTGTTACTGGTGTTGTGTTCTACTTCACTTTGTTGTTGGTACCGCTCTACATATGTTACTGGTGTTGTGTTCTACTTCACTTTGTTGTTGGAACCGCTCTACATCTGTTACTGGTGTTGTGTTCTACTTCACTTTGTTGTTGGTACCGCTCTACATATGTTACTGGTGTTGTGTTCTACTTCACTTTGTTGTTGGAACCGCTCTACATCTGTTACTGGTGTTGTGTTCTACTTCACTTTGTTGTTGTTACCGCTCTACATCTGTTACTGGTGTTGTGTTCTACTTCACTTTGTTGTTGGTACCGCTCTACATATGTTACTGGTGTTGTGTTCTACTTCACTTTGTTGTTGGAAACCGCTCTACATCTGTTACTGGTGTTGTGTTCTATTTCACTTTGTTGTTGTTACCGCTCTACATCTGTTACTGGTGTTGTGTTCTACTTCACTTTGTTGTTGGTACCGCTCTACATATGTTACTGGTGTTGTGTTCTACTTCACTTTGTTGTTGGTACCGCTCAACATATGTTACTGGTGTTGTGTTCTACTTCACTTTGTTGTTGGTACCGCTCTACATATGTTACTGGTGTTGTGTTCTACTTCACTTTGTTGTTGGGACCGCTCTACATATGTTACTGGTGTTGTGTTCTACTTCACTTTGTTGTTGGTACCGCTCAACATATGTTACTGGTGTTGTGTTCTACTTCACTTTGTTGTTGGTACCGCTCTACATATGTTACTGGTGTTGTGTTCTACTTCACTTTGTTGTTGGGACCGCTCTACATCTGTTACTGGTGTTGTGTTCTACTTCACTTTGTTGTTGGGACCGCTCTACATCTGTTACTGGTGTTATGTTCTACTTCACTTTGTTGTTGGAACCGCTCTACATCTGCCACTTTCAGATTCTTCTAACTCCTTTTGTGATTAGTCAAGTACACAGAGAATGTGAAGAAATCAGTTCGAAAACTTGTCAAATGGCTTATTTGTTTTGAAAATGCTAAGACCTACTCCAAGATGCTATGTTTTTGTGTATGTCTTCTTGTAGCAAAGCCACATCGGGTTATATGCTGAGTCCACCGAGGGAAATCGAACCCCTGATTTTAGCGTTGTAAATCCGCTGTAGCAGCGGAGGATGGAAAGCATTTGAGATAATTGTGGAACGTAAAGTAAATAACTAAGTTTGTAAAGCTTGTTTGTTTCTTCTTTTATGTATTTGTTTTTGTACTAATGTTACATCTTTCACGGAGAGTTTTCCACCTGTGTTGTCATTCCTTTAAACCAACAACGACACAGTCTGTCAGCAGATCAGGTAGTTAAACGACGTGGAAGTTAACATATAGTCTCGTTTTATTTGCAAATATAAAGATTGTATTTTGCTACATTTCATAAATAACAACGCAAGTAACATAGGTTATATGACTCTACTATTATATATCTATTGGTTATATTACTCTACAATTATAAAAATATCGGTTATGTAACTCTGCTCTTATAGATCTACGAGTTATTTGTTTCCATTTACATAGATTTATGAGTTATGTGACTTTTTAACCTTATAAGTCTATAAACTGTGCTTAGTTTTAAATTTACACCACTTGTTTATTCTACTTTATTTGTTTGTTTTTTGGAGTAGGAAAACGCTTACTATTTATTTTTGAAGTATACAGTAAAGAAAAAAATATTTCTCTGGTGTAGTTGGTTTGAATTTAGCACAAAGCTACACAATGGGTTATATGTGCTCTACCCACCACGGGTATCGAAACCCGGTTTTAAGCGTTGTAAGTCCGCAGACATACCGCGGAGTCACTAGAAGGCTTCTGGAGTGTATTAATTTCCTTAGTATTTATGTAAATATAAAAATAGTTGTCTTTCCCTTAGAAATACGTCATAAAACAAGTATATGGACTTTAAAGATAGTTAGTATGGGATTAGACTAACAAAATAAACAAAAATGGCTGGATTTTTTACCGAATATATATAGATATTAACCATTATACGGAACCATGAAAGAGGATACCTAATATAAGACTCTTATGCCAAAGATAAGAAGAGTTATACAAGACGCATAGCTAAGCCTCGTGAAGTACTGAAATGTCACTCTATTTGAAACTACACAGAACTGAGACCTTGAGATATATTTAATGCGTTAAGAAAGTGTCCCGGTGGTAATTTGGAAAATATTTTCTGTTACTTATGATCTGCTTCAAATTCAAAGCTTATTTTCGAAAATAGAAGGGAACTTTCTTCATTTTTTTATTTAAGTTTAGGTACTTTAATTTATCTCGGACCATTCTCCGATTTATTATGTTATGTACTTTGTATTATTATTTCAAACAGCCAGAAACTTTAAATTCAATTTAAAAATTATTTGAATATCGATAAGTATTAAATTATAACATTTGCCAACAAGACTGATACCCAATTTTCTTTCTTAGTATAGATATTTTTAATATACACGAAAAACAAACACAATTTATAATAATGGTTATTGCATATAATTGTTACAAATAATCATTTATATACAAACAATTTACAGACTCACAAACAATATTCAGACTTCTATCGGGTCTGTAACTTAATTTTTTATCGACGAAGTAGGTCCACGAGGCGCAAATTACTTTTGCGATGTTATGCGATGGCTTCGTAGAAGTACCAACGTCCAAAGTTAATTTTCTGAAGTTGAACGGTTTACAATATTCGACACCTATACACGTTTGTGATCCGTTCTGTAGTTTTCCTATTAATAAGCGTTAATCACAATTATAGCTTCCGAGTATTATAGTATACTGACTGTAGCTGACCAACAATATTCAATTACAGTCTCTCAACGTGTCAATTTATAAACTTAATGTGTCCTTCCCGATAGTTCAACAAAATTCGAAGATACTCTAGTGTTTTTGTGAAACATATATTGTTGATTCTTAATCTCGAGAATCTTCTACAAATTTAGAGAAAAGGCAGGACTTGCGCAATACACATTTAACAATATACGTCACATGCATCAAACTAAAACAAACGTAGATATTAAAATAAATGTATGAAAGTAAATCCGTTACAGCTGGTCCTTATCGAAAATGAAACGTTGGCATAAATGTAAAATTGAAGAACAAAGAAACTGTCAAAATTAGTTCAGAAATTCAGAGAGACTGTTTACGAGGTTTTTCACGTTCAACGTGCTAAAATAAATGATTTCTTTTGAAACTACAGTGCATCAAGATGTTAAACCCATAACAGATCAACTGATCTGCACGATGAATATAGAAATATTATTAATCCAATAACTAGGAGAGAGTATAAAATCAAACTTAAGTACCTGTATGGTAAACCAGTTACAGAAAATATCTGGAACTCTGAATTGAAACATAACTAACCGACAATGTCTTGCCTGAAAATCGTGCTGCGACGTACAAGTCTGCTTGTTCACCTGAGAGACTGGCATACGAAGGGCTATGTGGTGCAAATATAGTCGTTTATAATTTTGAATAAATGAGGCTCGTTGGCAGTGAACGTGACCTGAATCGGTTAGTCTTAACTTAAGAACGGTATCTCACAACTCATCCACTTGCTAATGAGATGCAAATTTTTGGTAGAACCACGTCTCATACCCGAGAACCTTCCAATATGTTAACCAATAGACCAAGTTCGGGATACTTACAAACAAAACGGTAATGAATTCGAATTTATTTTAACCACGGTTATAGAATGAACTTAACATAATGTTTACTTAATGTTATTTATTTCTACAAAAAGTTCGAGTCATCGGATATCATCTACTAATTTTTTTTATTAAACGTAATAATAATATTAATAGATACTTTTACTGCTATAAATAAGTGCTAATAAATTATGTTAATTTAAACATGGTAATAAGAAATAAATCACACTGCACAACAATTTTTTGAAAAGTTCTGTTGTACAGTGTCATCAGCGTATTAATTAAACTAGTATTAAAGAGAAAAAATTCAATTCGTTTAATTTCAACCACATTTACAAATAAAACAAAACAAATTTTGTAATTAAATTCTATGTAAACTTTACCATATATTCGATAATAGCCCATATTCAATGGTGCTAACTAATTTTTATCATTTTATAATAGATATTTATTTCATTTGTTACTCTGTTGATGAACGTATTGTATTTTTGTTGCATCCTGTCTTTTCAATCAAGATATTTCTCAAAATTTGTGTGTGTTTAGATACAAGAAAGAATGTAACGTGATGGGCGGAGGAACGCCCATTAGTTTCAGGAACGCTTTCTTAAGTTTAGAAGTAATGTATGAGTGTGAGCCACATATGAAAAACTAGTAATGTATGAGTGTGAGCCACATATGAAAAACTAGTAATGTATGAGTGTGAGCCACATAGTCAGGTTATATAACGACTTATTAAGCAAATTACTTAATCAGTTAATAAGCTGTTAATGCATGGTTTAGTCAGTTTGTTTGGTTCTTTCATTCCTTTGAATTTAAAGTTTGTGTTTTAACGAAGAAATACAGGCAAGTGAGATTGTTGTTTATTCGCAATTTGTTGCGGCGTGGCATATAATAGTGGTTAGGGCGCTTGACTCATAATCTGCAGATCACGGGTTTGAATCCCTGTTACTGAACATCCTCGCTGTTTTAGGCGTGGGAGCTTTACAATAATACGGACAATTCCATCATTCGTTGGCAGAAAAATAGTCCAAGAATTGATGGTGAGTGCAGTCGACTCGATTCCTTCCCTCTAGTCTTCACCGCTAAATTATATACAGGTAGCGAGTAGCTTTGCATAAAATTCAAAATAAACGAAATCCTAGTTTGTTTGTAAAGTTATGCCAAACGGTGAACTTTGATTACATTAAATGTGGAACTTGAAGGAATAAATAGTTTTTGTTATTCATTTCTGTTTCATTTCGCTAAATGAATAAGATTTTCTGTTATTCTTTTTACTGAATAATGTAAAATGTCAAAAACATAAAATTTGTACAACAGTTTAATGGTCATACTCCGCATACAATTAGAATATCTTACAATAAACGTTAAACCTTCAAACACCAAATGGATCTTGCGACAATTGATTGTTAAAGTTTGTTTTATTTTACTTCAAGGAAGGATGGACAATTAGAAAGAGTTGGTAACATTTTCATTGCCATTATGATATAGTCTGCGGTTTCCTCCAAAACTGGATAATAAATCGAAACGTTTTAAATCTAGTTTTTTGCCTGTTGCTTTATTTTACTTATGGTCTAACAGTGAGTGCAATATTAATTTTATAGTTTGAAGTAAATCTGGTGTGAAGTTTCAAAGTTATCCAATAGTTTGTCATGGATGCCAGCGAAGATCACATCAACGTTTTTCACAAAATAAAAATAATAGTAAAAACCTACTTCAAATCATTTAACTACAAATGACTCTGAATTAAGTGTCTGCGACCTAATAGACTCTAGTTTTTACTGGACTTTTGAAAAGATATACAAGGTCATTTTAATCGCTTGTGTCCACCGCTGGGACAGCGGTAAGTCATCGGATTTACAACGAGAAAATAAGGGGTTTGATTCCCCTCGGTGGACACAGCAAGCAGCCCGAGATAGCTTGCCTATAAGAAAACATACATTAATCACTCGTACTTGTCTGTTCTATTTGCACGCCACTTTTATTTATTTTTATTAGCTTTTAATGATAAAAGTAGAAAACCATTTACATTATAATTTGTATTCTTACGCCATGTTGTTTAAGTTACTAATGCAGTGAATTTCATACAGACATTGTTTCTTAATCTACTTATAATTTACAAATAAATATTATTTTCTTATCATCTTCAGACCTGTATTGAGTATGTTATACTCTTAGCGCAGTAAATGATAGGCAGAGTTTATCTTGAACAAGAATGCCGACAATAATCACAAAAATAACATTCTTTTGACGTTTTTTTAAACTCATCAGTAGATTGTAAACTAGATTCTGTTTTAAGGATTCTTAAGTTGCAAAACACCAATCAAACATCTATTCTTGTACAGG
This sequence comes from Carcinoscorpius rotundicauda, assembly GCA_011833715.1. Lineage (NCBI taxonomy): Eukaryota > Metazoa > Arthropoda > Merostomata > Xiphosura > Limulidae > Carcinoscorpius > Carcinoscorpius rotundicauda. The sequence continues at coordinate 22,322,506 of CM022405.1, read as the reverse complement.
TCAATAAGCACGTTGTCGTACATAATAAAATTAACCATGTCTCATTATTCAATCACACATTTTTAAAATAGGGCTTGGTTTGTTTTGAATTTTTCTCATAGCTGCTTGAGGGCTATCTGCACTAACCTTCTTTAATTTAGTGTGAGATTAGAGGGAAGGCAGCTAGTCATCACCACCCACCGCCATCTCTTGGGCTACTCTTTTACCAACGAATAGTGGGGTTGTCCGTAACATTATAATGTTCCCACTGCTGAAAGGGCAATCATGTTTGGTATGACGGGAATTTGAACCCGCGACCAACAAAATATTATGTTATACAGCTTTTTAAAGTCTTTTACGGACGTTCCGATTGAAAATAGATTTCCTATTTAAGAAAAACACGAGAAATTAATTAATAAAAATGTTGTTATTGATATTTGTTATTAAGCACAAAACTACACAAAGGGCTATATGTTCTCTGCCCACCACGAATATCTAAATCCGGTTTCTAGCAGTACAAGTTTGCAAGAATAATACCACTGTGTCATTAGGGAGCCAATAAAGAGATGATGGAGGAATACGTACTGTGCTATTAAAATATTCACATTATCCTTTGTGAACCGAAATATATTGATAATTATATATACTTTAACCTAATGTGTAAATATGAAATATTTTACAATGAGGTAAATCAGGACGAAATCAAATAAAGCTACCGTATGACAAGACGAAATTAAGCTATGGATATTACAAAACAAAATATATAGAAAATCAGAAGTTTCTCTCAGTTTGTTCATTAATATATGTTATGTTTTATTATTAGATTTAAAAACAACAACACTGGTTTGTGTTTCATTACCATTAATACTTTAAACACAGAAAGCTGCGTAAGTTGTGTTAAGATAATTTTGAACGTGCATGTATGCATGTAGACAAGTCATGTGACAGTTACAGCCAATAAAAAGTAATGATGGATGAGCGTTTCGATATTAGTTATCGTAAGTAATGTGACGTCACCGAAAAATGATTACATTTTAAAAGGGTATGTATTGACCCCTTTTTACGCAAAATATTCATACCTGCAGATCATAAGGATATGTTCAGACTGGGAATTTATAATTTGCAAAAAGTGAATATTCCTTGCACATAATAGTATTATGAAACAAGGAAATGCAGATTGGAGTGGTGAAGTGACTATAAGTCTCACTCCAATTATGACACATACAGAGTGACATCTTGTAGCAGGTGTAATTCCCTGAACAGAAAAAACGTCAGTTGGAAAACTCATCCACGTGTGCCAGAGAATAGAGCGCAACATATTCATGAAAGATATCCGTCTGTAAAAACAACACAAGTTACTGAAGAAAGCTGTTTCCACGAGATATCCTTTAAACCGTCTTATATACAAAACAGCTGGAGACATACCAGTCATATTACAAATGTATTTCTGTATGATAGAACTGTTGAAATGGGCATTTGAAAACCGTCATCATCATACACGAGATGGCTAATGGAAAGCATGAAGGAAGTAGTAATGTGTTTTTGACAATCTTACGACTGAATCCTTTGTAAAGGAAACTACATTGTAACATGCAAGACTATTAGAAAAAGCATGACAATACATGACAACATGGACTGTACCGACATGGATAATATTCAAAATCGTTTAACTGATATGTATTCAAGCTCGAAATAGATTAAACGTTGCTGAAAATTATAGAGAAAACTTTCACAAAGCCTTTTATTTTAAAAGAAACAACACATAAGCTGCTTTCTTACAATTGCTTCGCAGTTTCTGGACAACAGCGTGATGAGTTATAGAATATGTTAAAATGAGAAGTTATAAAAGATGTGTAATTTTCATGACGAGTAACACAACTTTGGAATAATAATTAAAACTAAGAAAGAGATTAAAAAATATTCAGTTTCCATGAAAAGGTTTTTGTAATTTAACTCTTAAAAAGTTTTTCTTGGTTTATCTTTGCAGAATTAGCTTAGCGTCATTAAAATAACAGTTAGATACCCGGACTTAACCACAGGGATAGCCTTTAGAACATGGGGTTCCACCCATATGGAGTAATTATCAGTGTTATTCATTATACACTAATCGTTCATCATCAGATTTAACGTATCGATAATGGTACTTATAACATCGTTAAAAATGTCTGATATATATATATTTAACTTTTCAATTTATTTAGTATTCTTCATCTGCAATATAAGAAATTCATTAAGGTAATCAATTTAGGTTAATACAGTATAATTTTTACGCCTTTTGAAAACTTATTTCTTCATCACACAAGAAGAAACAAGGTTGAATATATTTACTCATGTGACATCAGTAATACCATCGATAGGTTTTCAGACCTCAGGTCTCGACGTACCATCTTGTGATATTTTAAATCTGAAATTTAATTTGTAAGTTATTTCATTTAAAATATATGATTTATTTATTATACGAGTTTTTGAAAGCACAATAAAATATTTTCTCTCACGCAGTAGTTCATTTCGAGTGTCATAAAGTTTGAAGTTTCTGGCTACGTCTAGTTTGTTTGTTTTTTTAATTTCGCGCAAAGATATACGAGGGCTATCTGCGCTAGCCATGCATAATTTTATAATTTAGACTAGAGGGAAGTCAGCTAGTCTTCATCACCCCTCGCCAAACTCTTGGGCTACTATTGTACCAACGAATAATGGGATTGACCATAACGTTATAATGCCCCTACGGCTGAAAGTTCGAGAATGTTTGGTATGAGGACGATTTGAACCCGTAACTCTCGGATTACGAGTCGAGTGCCTTAACCACCTGGCCATGTCAGACCTGCTACGTTCATTTGAACGTATACAATTCTGTATACAAATATATTCGTTACTGAAACTTTTACGTATAAAAATCTCCTAAACCATATTAGTTTTACAATTACAAAAATCAAATTTGATATGAAAACGTTTGTGAACTGAAGCTTCAGTGGATAACATGTAAAATAAGAAATGTCGAGTTTGATTGTTATAAGAAATGAGAAGAAAGCTATCGTATGGTGAGCTTAACGTCCATGTTCCTCAACGTAGTTATATTGTCAATTGTTAATTTGAAGGTAAAAGGTTCGTTGATTTTCTTAATGCTATAATATGTCATTTTAAATTAGATATTTATAACATTATTTCATTGCAAGGACCAAGCCTCTTACACTAATGAGCATAAGTTTCAGAAAATTTCAACAAAACAGTGGGTTTTATTTTAAATTTCAATGTATAAAAATAATTTCAAACTATAAAATTAGTTTAACTATACGTACGTGTTTAAATTCTTTACTGCTTGCAAGAAAAAATAAGTGAGAAAAACTATATGTTATAGTTAAAAGTTTCATTAGTTCAGTTAGTTTGTTTCACATAGTTCCAACCTTAAACTATCAACTTGTTTTTATAGCCTTTATTTCCGATGTAGTCCACTTATTGTACCGTATTGAAATATTTTAAATTTCTCCATCTTTTAGAGATATTTTAAATTATTTATCTGAAACTTTGATAATTACATAATCGGCGTTTTCCACTGTTAATGCAAATACTCGATTTGTACTCATTCTAACAATCGTAGTACGACTTCTTTACTTATAAACTTTCTACCATCTCTGAACCTTTACGTTTTCGGTCAAAATGAAGACGGCAAATGTTTCAGACGAGAATCAAATCACCCCTTGAATAATCAAATAGGAATGATGGATATTAGTAACTGAAACACGTAATATCAGATGCATTTAAATTCAAAAGATAGTACAAAAACAGTTTTTTGTTACGAATTGTTGTATGTTTTCACTGATAAATATTCCAGTTTCGAAATCCCTGTCATGTAAGCAGAGATGGAAAATATTTTATGTTGTTTTCGAGTCAGGACCATTTCCCTTGAATCCAGCTCAACGTGTCAGTTGAAACTGTTTAACACTTAAATACAGTTAATATGGAATGTGTCAAATGTATGAATTATGCCAACGCATAAATTCTAACAGCGAACCAAGAAAGACACAAACGAACCTACAGAATAACAGCAGTTGTGATAATAAAGAAACAGTCCTCTCGAACCTAATCAACTTCAATGTCTCTATCACCACAATTAATAACTTGTAGGGTCACACAGTTGACTAAGTTGGAATATCTGTTTTAGAATCAGTTTATTTCGTATAAGAATTTTTCAAAAACGTGAACATAACTTAATAATATATAGAAGACAAAAAGCTAATTAAGCAGTACTTAAAGGAAATTACCAAATATACGTAAAAATGTTGTTTTCATAAAATACTAGAAATAGGATAGTTTTTCTCAATGCATATATTGTTGCTAGATTATTATTTTTTTTTTAGAAAACATGTTCATAAATCATTTATTTTGATATAATTTAAAAAAGGAAAAGTAGATGTTTATTTTCCGTCATATGACATTCAGCTTGTTTAGAATATGTCAACTTACAACATATCACTGTAGCAGCATTTTTCTCTTTGTAATAGACCTGCTGTGGCCAGGTGGATTAAGGCTTTCGACTCGCAATGTGAGGGCTGCGGGTTCAAATACCCGTCGCACCAAATACGCTAGCTCTCTCAGTCGCGGGGACGTTATAAAGTGACAGTCAATCCCACTATTCATTGGTGAAAGAGTAGCCCAAGAGTTGGCGATGGGTGGTGATAACTAGCTGCCTTCCTTCTAGTCTGAATTAGGGACAGGTGACGCAGATAACCCTCGTGTAGCTTTACGTGAAATTCAGAAAAACAAACAAACTCTTTCTACTTTTTATTGTCTATATGAAATGGGATTTTCTTGTCCTGTTTCTTCCAATAAATTTAAATGTAAGATACATCCCGTTAATATTTCACATCAATATTATCAACGTTTAAGGCACCTTAAGCACAAGGGGTCTAAACAGCTGGATGAGAGATCTCTAGGTATTGTTGTCCCTAATTATAAACTCATCAGAGAGAAGGCAGCTAACCTACAACACTCAGAACCAAAAGGGCTTTATCCTGTTCTTTGAAATATTAACAAACTCTATACTAAATGTATCGTATATATTACGCAGGATTATGGTTCGATCTCCGATTCCTGTGGTACGCAACCCGACGAGCTAACCACTAAGCTCAAACTATATTCTTCTTTTTTCAATAAAGCTTTTCATACCATAAATCATTTTTAGAATGAACAGAATAATCAAGCGTGTCGAAGAAAAAATTCACGATAAGCTTAAGTGATTCAAAGAGACTTAAGTAGATTCACAACGTTTTCTTAATTAAAGAGTAAGAAACTGTGAACATAAGGTTAAGTTACCAAAGAGGGTTAACCACTGTGTCCACCATGAAGAACCAAGACCAGGATTTTATTCTTGTAACTCCAAAGACTTATCGCTGTCTCATCGAGAGACGATTAATTTACTTATTAGTGTGTAATACTAATCTAAGATTTTTCTTGTCTTTTTATGCGAATGCAAAAATACAAAAGATTAGAGAGTTTATCTGCTTTTCAATTTACATAATTGTTATCAAGGTATAAATAAATGGAAGGAATACTTATTTAAACCGAAGACCTCCGGTGGGACAGCAGTAAATCTTTGGATTTGTATCGCTGACGTCAGATATTCGATTTTCTTAAGCAGCCACAACAGATAGTCCGATGTGGCTTAAGCTATAACACAGCACATACATTTGTTTGGTTTGGCTTGTTTTGAATTTTGCGCACAGCTACACCAGAGCTATCTGCGCTAGCCATCTTTAATTTGTCAATGTAAGACTAGAGGAAGGCAGCTAGTCATCACCACCCACTGTCAACTCTTGTGCTACTCTTTTATTAACGGATAGTGGAATTGACCGTTACATTATAATGCCTGCACGGCTGAAAGGACGAGCATGTTTGATGAACACATTTATAGGGGAAACGAAAAATACTGTCATCTTAAAAGCTTACTCCGTAGATATTGAAAGTTTGAAATAGGATATGAACACTAATTATTCTCAGTAAATTAAAATTATTGATGCGTTTTTCTTGAAAAACTAAAAAAAAGTATCGTTTTGATATTTACTATCCTCATTTTATATTACACGAAATATATAAATGTAATATAAATATGTAAATAAAACACTTAAAAAATGAAAAAAAGAAAGAATAGAGAATGCAAACTAAAAATAATAATTCACAACATTAACCTTAAAGTTATATTGAAAACAAACTTATTCATTAAAAACTCTACACAAATTTTTACTCTTAATTTGAATTCGGAGACATTAACATTATCTCAATGTGTCTAAATCCAATAATGTTCAAGAATAGGATTCTATGAAATTAGTTTTGACGTTTGAAATCCAAAACAATTTTCTGGTTTCATTAATTATCAATATATGTAAGAGTGGCCTGTAAAGTGATTATAATTAATGTTTCTTTTTTATTGGTATAATAAGAACTGTCATGAACTGGTACAGCGGTAAGTCTGAGGATTTACACCGCTAAAATCAGCGGTTCGAATTTCCTCTGTGAACTCAGCTTTACTTTTATAGCACACACATGATAACAACAACAGTGGGTAAAGCCCAGGTGTGTCATTGTGTAACTCTTTGCTTAGCAACAGCCAAACAAATATTATAGAAACAATGTAATTCATAAAAATTCAAGAGTTTCTAAAAATCTGAAATATGCTTAAACTGTTAGAAGTTCATAATTTGCTGTGTATGAATGAGGTATAAAGATAACGCAGGTTTTCCTCTTAAACAACGAATGATTATTAATAACATAATCTAACTTATGTTGAACATGAACATAGAAAACATATTTAATCATACTGTGTTTTGTGTAGCTGTTGGGCGTTACAAACACTAAAATAGAAAAAAAACGCTTTATTTATTTAAATAGAAATAGAGTCAACCCTATCGATTTTCTTCCTACACACCGACAAGACAGAAACGCCGCCAATCTTACTTGTGGAATATGAGAAGCCGCTCTCTAATTCTGCCTATCTATTTATCCCTACCTCACTATATGTATTTATATTTGATATTTGTCTGTATGTTTCTGTTTAAAATATATTATTCCTGTGTTTAGATGGACTAGATTATTTAAAATGTTTCTTACGAACAAAGTATTTACTGAATTATATTGGTTCTTTCAATAACATTTAGTTTCAAAAAGGAATCAAGAAATGAATATCACTTTTTTACAGTATTATCTCTATAGTATAATGGAAAAAATATTATTAAAAACGTGAGTACGTAACGTGCATATTATTACCATTCTAAAGCTAGAATATTTTTTTAAATAGGTAACAAAACACAGTTAGGGTTCATTGAAAAACGTCATAAAATATTTGAAGGCGTTTCCAACAATAACGTCATCGTTTCACTTGTTTTGTTTACGTACAAAGTTATAAGGAGCTATACATACTGTGCTAAATTCAGGCATCGAACCCAGATTTTGTAGAATATAAGTCTTCAAATTTACCCGCTGAGCCGCTGGGCTCACTTTACTACTTGCTAAAATAAATAGAATGACAATACATCACACTAAGCTACTACTAAAATAAGTTATATGGTATTTAAAAGCAATACTACGCTATTCATGATCTCATTGTACACAAAACTAGCAGTTAATATGACATATGAAGTTCTTCTCAGATCTACCCATTTTCGTATCATGTCTTCTTTGAATGACAAAAAAAATTCATTGTTGACTAATAATTATTAACTTATACTTCTGTAAAGTGTTGGCCTCCACAATAACCCGTTTCACAAGCTGGAGTATAGAAACTATCTTTGTTGTTCTAGTCTCTTCCTTACCGTAAACTAGCGTCGTCCATTCCTATTATCTGCAGCATCAGCATACAAAACACAGAAATCGTAGCCATTATCTGGTTAGCTTACCAGATAATCTTGTAAACTACCATCATTCCTGTCTTACTTTTAGTTTACCAAGAGAAAAAGGGACGAGATATTTTATTCTACGTTTATAAGGTAACCCTTCCTTCCGTCGAATCATCATAACAAATATTCTCTGAATTCTTTTTATTTCGTCAGTTTGTTTGTTTTTTGAAATCCGCACAAAGCTACTTGAGGGCTATCTGTGGTAGCCATCCCTAATTTAGCAGTGTAAGACAAGAGAAAAGGTAGCTAGTCATCACCACCCACCGCCAACTCTTGGGCTACTTTTATTGACCGTCACATTATAAAGTCCCCATGGCTGAAAGGGCGAGCATGTTGGGCGCGACGGGGATGCGAGCCTGCAACCTTCAGATTACGAGTCGCACGCCTTAACACGCTTGGCCATGCCAGGCCTAAACAAAATCAATAACTTTGCTTATTAATATGTTAAGTTAAGGTTCTTTACGTACTTACATGACACGTTGTCGAAACATGAGTTTCTAGCTAAAATTAGCAGACGAAAAATAATAATTTTTAGTGTTCGAAAACGAATGCTAATGTTCATTTGTTTTATAATGTCAGGAAAACTTTTTAAATAGTATTTATTAATCAAGTAAATAAAGAGGTGTGCTGAGATAAGGATTTCTCTATAGTATGCACTCCACTTGTTTTCAAAATAATGTATATATTCGGAACAAGTTAAACGTATGTAGGAAAATTCCTTACATTGTGGAGGTCATACTTATATCTTAGGCACTACATAGTTCTCTTTTCCTTGTCAAAAGCCACATAGGCATTTTCAATGGCTTCATAAAGCCGAATTATTTTTCTCTATTTCTATCGCCAAACTATCCGTCCATACAGCTGATTTACGTTGTCGTTGAGTTACCGCAATTGTATCCCGTACATTGTTGTTGTTATTTTGAATTAAGCACAAAGCTACACAATGGGCTATCTGTGCTCTGCCCACCACGGGTATCGAAATCCGAATTTTAGCGTGTAAGTCCGCAGATATACCGCTGAGCCATTGGGGGGGGGCGTATCCTGTACATCAAAAATCGTCTGCTCATTTTTGTATTTTCGAGAATGTTTTTGTCAAAATTCACTCTGTCTGCTTCAGTTACTTCAGAACATTCTTTAACGAGACGACTGATTTTTGTTATCTCTTACGAAATTATTAATCAAATTTTAAGTTATCAGCAGCTTGGCCTTTTACTCCCACGACAATTAGCTTTGCATTTAACTTTTCTCTGACCGAACTTCTCTTTCCCGTGACTTTACTTTGCTCTCTGCTGTTCTTTGTTTTCATTTGTCTGTTGCTATTTATACGTTTATCACAAAGGCTTTCCAGAAATATATGTTCCTTCGACATCAATGGACTGCAAGTAATATTCGACAGTCTTGAAATCAATCCCATTTTTCGTTGGTAAAAGAGTAGCCCAAGAGTTGGCGGTAGGTGGTGATGATTAGCTGCCTTCCCTCTAGTCTTACACTACTAAATTAGGAACGGCTAGCACAGATAGCCCTCGAGTAGCTTTGTGCGAAATTCCAAAAAAAACAAACAAAACTTACACTGCTAAATTAGCTCGAGTAGCTTTGCGCGAAATTCAAAACAAACAAACAAATAAACAAACAATTTATAACCAAAACAAAGGTACAGTTTGTTCTCTCGTTAAACTTTTCTAACTACATGCTGTATTTCAACGATAAAAAGCAGTCATTTAAAGATGTGCGTTATTAGAAATGGTCAAAGTTTTGCAAAAATGTCTAAAACCTTATAATGTACGAAATATAGTGAAATTGTAAAAACTTTTCTAGCCGTGGTGAATTATCATGACTTGTTGAGATAAGTTGTATTTATCAGTAACACTTTATTTGAACTTGAAACTCATAAGATCGGATCTTCAGAGAATGACGTATAACAAATAATAATTTGGTTAATTTCAAAGAAGCACGAACAGGTTCGAGTTTCTATTCCGTGTAACGTCAAACTACGATTATTTAATGATTATTGTTGACTTGTATTAATACACCTGTACAACGTTTTCAGAAATATTCATCAAGTTGTTTTAGTCTCTAAAACCTAAATTAACTTTGTTATCAAATAATAATGAAACAGAACTTTTATTGATTCAGCTGTGTTTTTTTTCTGCAACTTGTGAACTTTCGAAGAGTATTTTTAAAGTTCTATACAAGTATTACAGAGTAATTTAAAATACATTAAAGCATACATTTAGAAAGCTTGTCTTCCCAATGGCTCAGTGGTAAGCCTGAAACTGAAAATTTATAACACTAAAACCGAATTTCTATACTTGCAATGTGCTTAACAACAAAACAAACAAATTATTTAACCACAAAGCTTGAAATTGCATTAACAAAAAAAGACTACCCATAAAGCTTACGTTATTCACATAATTCTCTTTATTTAATTTATTTTTAACAAATGTAGACAATTTTTCAAGTTTATTCATGTTTATTGAACTTCAAGGTTTCATTACGCAGAGTTTGTGAGTAAAGATCGTATTAACAAGCGAAGTTCATTTCATTGGAAATGAGGTTACTTTTACAACAAGGTAGTTACGTCTTCGATTTAATGATTAAAATAGTCTTTGCTGGCCTTGGAAAAATCTATATCTAAATTGGATTTTATTTATCCAAAGAATTTGGTTCAAAATAAATATATGTATGGTAAAATATTAACCAGTGCAGAATCAACTGATTGTGTCATTTAAATTTACTCAGGTCCATCCAATATTTTATTCATGTGTATGTTTTCTTATAGCAAATCGTGCTATCGGCTGAGTCCAACGAGGGGAATCAAACCTCTGTTTTAGCTTTGTAAATCCGTAGACTTATTGCTGTACTAGCGGGGGGCCCAATAGTTTATAAATAAATACAATAATGCCATCTTCAGCTTTTCCATTTGAGTAAATGAATAAGCAGATAAACTGTTATTTGTTTACTTTGTTATTGCATTAAAGTTCTTTCCTTTCAGTATAAGGAGACACGTGATAATCCTTCAAACTTTTTAGCACAACTTCAATAGAGGACAAGTAAGTGTGAAATTTTAATGTTAGAATTTTAGTTTTCGCTAAAGAAACTGGGTAGTAACTTTTAATAGAGGAGAATATGCCAAAAAATTAACATATATTAAACAACGGTGCAAAATTTCTATATAGAAGTGAAACTGCAACGGTATCTATTGTAGTTAAAGATGGATACAATTTCAGACAAAATTGTTTACAGTGATATTGAACCAGTTATTTCTTGCTTAAAATTCAGAAAAGATAAATCCTTAAACGTTGACACTTACAATCGTAAACTGTCCAGTATTTTGACAAATTTTATTGTGATTATACAAGTTATTTAGTTACCCTTAGAGGTAATTTCGAAATTCTGACTTCAGTACAGAGTTCGTAGTTTAAACAAGATGTATACATTCCCATTTCCAACAACAACTTTTTTTTGACAAGATAATTTTGATCTATGTTCAAAAGTTGTTTTTTTATTTTCAGATATAATGAATAATGAATGATCTTTCTATATATATGTCTCACCTCCTACTAGCCATGCTGTAAATCTGCAGGCTTACAACGTTAAAAATCAGGTATCTATAACTGTGGTGGGCACATCATAAGTAGCCATTGTGTGGATTTGCTCTTAACATCACCCAAAACCAAATTAGATCGACACATGTGTTCATTAAATTGATGTCTTTTGCAGCTAAGTAACCGCATAGAAGAATTTGTGATCAGATTAATAGGGTTAGCAAAGTGTGAAAGCTATAATGCACCCACCATTGTAATTTATATTATAGTTTTATGACGTGATTGAAGATGCCCACCTTATTCTAGGAAGTATATTTATTGCACGTGTACCATGTTTCAGTGATATTCATACTGAAACTGTTTTGCGATATTTAAAGAGTAAATACTGAAAGATAAATTTACTAACGTAATGTTTAGATCCACTATTAGACACAACAAGTTTATATGGACATAAGTTTCGACATTTTCACTTGTCCTCATCAACCCAACTTTTGTTTCGAAGAGATCATACAAAAAAGTGTCAACATCTGTATCCATGCAAATTTATTGTCCTCTGATAGTGGATCTAAACATTATTTTAGATTGTTTTACACGGTACTGTGTATTTACCTATCGTTTTGAAACTTACTGTTGACATTCTCACATTGTCTTATTTGTAACCGTTAAAATAATTTTTAAAAAAGAGTGTACCGTAAACAAACTTTATCAGGACCTTATGCACATTTAAGTGGTTTGTTCATAAGTCATTTTATGTAAATGTAGTTAACATACTTATTATTCTTACTTAACGGAGATATCTAATTTATATGATGAAAAGGAGCAATTGCAATTATGGTCTAGAGAGAGTTTGATAATTGTTAGTCTGAAGCTTTGACTGAGTCAACAAAATTCATGATTATCAATCTTTTTCAAAGTGTAAACGTTAAGAATACGTTTAATTAATTACCGACTTGTTTACATTCGAATAAACGCCATAAAAAACGAAAAAAGATCAGAAAGGAAAGAAAAATCGTTCAAATACGATATCGCAAAGTGGCTTTTCTGTAAGAATACACACACAAGACTATTATCAAATTGTTGAATTACACAAGACTGTGAATGAAGATAACGTTATTATTGGAGCCGAGAGAACTCATTCTTGAAATTTAGCCTTAAATGGATACAAAGAATCAATTTCCATTCACTACAGGCCGGACATGACCAGGTGGTTAAGGAACTCGACTCGTAATCCAAGGGTCGCTTGTTCGAATTTCCGTCATACCAAACATGCTCGCCCTTTCAACCGTGGTGATGTTATAATGGTACGGTCAATCCCACGATTCGTTGGTAAAATAGTAGCCATTTATAACTAAGTTAGCGGTGGGTAATGATGACTAAAACTGCTAAATTAGGGACATTGTATAAACATATATTAGTATATTTGAGTTTTTTTTTTTACATGTCTGCATGTTTGTTTTTTAATTTTGCGCAAAGCTACTCGAGGGTTATCTGCGCTAGCCGTTAGTGAAATCTGGTAACTAGAAATACTTTATTCATTATTTAGTTGACTTATCTGTGTTTGTACTGAGCAGTTGCATGACAAAGACATTGTTATTTCCTCTTTCGAGTCTGGGACACAAGAATACGAAACTGAATGACATGTAAAATAAGCCCGGCAAGGCCAGGTGGGTTAAGGCGTTCGACTCGAAATTCGGGTTCGAATCGTCGTCGCACTAAACATGCTCCCCTTTAAGTCATGGGGGCGTTATAATGTGACGGTAAATCTCATTATTCGTTGGTAAAAGAGTAGCCCAAGAGTTGGCAGTGGGTGGTGATAACTAGCTGCCTTCCCTACCAAACCAAATCCATGGTATTCTACACATTGTATAAACATATATTAGTATATTTGAGTTTTGTTTTTTACATGTCTGGATGTTTGTTTTTTAATTTTGCGCAAAGCTACTCGAGGGTTATCTGCGCTAGCCGTCTCTAATTTAGCAGTGTAAGACTAGAGGGAAGGCAGCTAATTATCACCACCCACTGCCAACTCTTGGGCTACTCTTTTACCAACGAATAATGAGATTTACCGTCACATTATAACGCCCCCATGACTTAAAGGGGAGCATGTTTAGTGCGACGACGATTCGAACCCGAATTTCGAGTCGAACGCCTTAACCCACCTGGCCTTGCCGGGCTTATTTTACATGTCATTCAGTTTCGTATTCTTGTGTCCCAGACTCGAAAGAGGAAATAACAATGTCTTTGTCATGCAACTGCTCAGTACAAACACAGATAAGTCAACTAAATAATGAATAAAGTATTTCTAGTTACCAGATTTTACTAACGTAAATAAATACATTTTCGTCTTCGGTTTTTGATCAGAAAGAAGCTCACTATAATTGAAAATGGATATTCAGTTTTTATATTTTTTGATAAAATATTTAAATATAGTAATAAATAAAACATATACAATAATAAATTACACAAATAAATATATATGTTATATTATACTCCATATATTTGTTGAGAAATACCGTAACTGCAGTCGTACTCCATAAAATTTCGGTTCAGAATATATTCGTTATTCACATACTATCGTGTTACAAACATTTATAAATATATGTGTATGTGTTCTTACAGCAAAGCCACTTCGGACTATCTGCTGAGCCCACCGAGGGGAACCGTATCCCTAATTTTGCCTTATAAATCCCGAAGACATACCGCTGTACTAGCGGGTGGGGCATAAAATATATAAATATTTGTTGTTGTTGTTGTTTTGATTTTTGTCAATATGCGACCTGTTCTTAAGGTCATCCGTTATCTATTAGATTCTACTTTTCCTATAACCTGGGCTTGGCATGGCCTAGCGCGTTAATGCGTGCGCTTCGTAATCTGAGGGTCGCGCCAAACATGCTCGTCCTTCCAGCCGTGGGGGCGTTATAATATGACGGTAAATCCCACTTTTCGTTGGTACAAGAGTAGCCCAAGAGTTAGCGGTGGGTGGTGATGACTAGCTGCCTTCCCTCTAGTCTTACACTGCTAAATTAGGGATGGCTAGCGCAGATAGCCTTCGAGTAGCTTTGTGCGAAATTAAACAAACAAAATCCTATCACCTTTTTTTCCTCACTCTTAAAAATTTATTTTTTAGACAGCAAAATCTGATACGGTTTATCTCACATTCAATTTGCAATGTGAATCATCAAACCTTTGCTGGTTATGGTGTTGCCCGCAGAGAATTTAGAGTAATTGACGTAAATTCACTAGCTGTTGTCGATAAATATTGGATTTATCTGTACGGTGCGCTTGCGATAGTTAGTGGCGACAGAAACTATTTAATTCTATTTATGTATCAGTTCCCAAAAAATGAATCGCTGGCTGTAGTGTATGTGTCCACATTGCTGTGGAAGTAATTCTTGATAAAGATGTTTACAAAATATTTCAATCAGCTGCTGCTGCTGTACCCAAGCTCCAAACTCCATAAAATCTTGTTGGATGAATGACTCTTTTTTTTACTAGTGGTTGCTACAAACATCATCAGAATCCGTATTCATTCTTATTGACTCAGGACAAATCTCATCAGTGGCTTTATAACGTTTCGGAAATCACGTATCACTCCGACCGTTTCTTACTATCTTGTCCAAGACACAATTGCACATGGACAGCGAATCACTTCGTCTTATTACTGAAGACGTTGAAGCGGTTCTTGGTTCCACAAAATTTATTACCAATTGAATGACAAATGTTAGAATTTCCATGGATCCAAACGCAGAGTCAGAAGAATTTGAGAACAGCATTGAATTCTGGCCAAGACAAATAAATTCGCGGAGAAAATCGTAAAGTTCATACGGAAGTGAGAGTATAAATTCATCTGAGAGTAAAAGATTTTTGAGTTCTGATTTTAACGATTCTAGTGGAGCGGGGCCCGGCATTGCCAGATGGTTAGGGCGCTTGATTCACAATCTTATGGTCGCGGTTTCGAATCCCCGTCAAATAAAAAAATTATCGTCCTTTCAACCGTGGGGGCGTTATAATGTTATGCTCAATCTCACTTTTCGTTGGTAGAAAAGCAGCCCAATAGTTGGTTGTGTGTGGTAATGACTAGCTGCCTTTCCTCTAGGTTTACACTGCTAAATTAGGGACAACTAGCGTAGATAACCTTTGTGTAGCTAAACAAACAATCTAGTGAAACACATTAGTTTAAATCATCCAATAACACTATATCACACAAATTTTGTTCATGGATAGTATGTGTTATTTATTAATTGCTTGTGTTGTGAAAGTACAGAATATGGCCATTATTCCTTTCAAACTTTGCCTTTGTTATCTGGATAATTAAATTTAGAAATTAACCTATTTTCTTTGTAAATACGAGCAAATTTACATATTTTAAATTACATAAGATCTGAATAAAACAACATATGAATCAAGATTTACATGCATTTATACTAAAGTTATATAAAAATGAACAAAAATGTTTAGAGGTGAGTGGTTTTTCGAGATTTCTGACTGTAATGTAAATCACTTTCATGTATTAGTCCCCAAATATAGTCGCCTATCATGTTTTCGTTATACGCTCCCTGGTCACAAAAGCAAAGTTTGAAGAAAAAATAGGTCTTTTCCATTTAATTTAGGCATAAGCAATTAGGAAATAACACTTTCTGCGTATGAACAAGAAAAAGTAAAGATTTTTGTTACACAGTGTAATCATTCCTGTGCAAAAAGACAGCAGCATTGAAGAAAGTGATTTAGAAATTTCCTGTATGTATTGAGAGAAAAAATGTCAATTGTTTTTACGATGGTCTCTGCCATAAACTATAAACTATCGAATGAAAGGCCACTATCAGCAAATAAAATACTTAATGTTATTTGTAACTAACATGTGATCATGTCTGTTAAACCTGAAGGTAAGAAATGTATACTTTGTTTTGGAAAACAGATCAAATATCCGGAAGCGTCAAAAAGTTATCTCATGTTTGTATCCAGATGAAGGTGGTTTATGAGAAACACAAAAAGACTGTGAAGACATTTTTCACAATTTATAGGGGCAAAATATTAGGTTGGAGGAAGCGTAGAACCAGACAACATTATTCTTGACAAACAAGTGGGAGTCAAGAGAAAATTAATTTCGTTTAAGCCCTAACCAGAACTGTAAATAGTAAATGTCAGGCATAAGTACAGCACATGCTTAAAAAAACACAGAATATTAAGTAAGCTGGTTTGAAAGCCTATCATAAAATTGGCCCGACATGGCCAGGTGGATTAAGGCATTCGATTCGTAATCTGAGGATCGTGGGTTCGAATCACCGTCGCATCAAACATGTTCGCCCTTTCAGCCTTGGGGCGTTATAATGTGATGGTCAATCCCTCTATTCTTTCGTAAAAAAAGTAGTTCAAGAGTTGACAGTGGATGCCTTCCCTCTAGTCTTACACTGCTAAATTAGGGACGGCTTTGCGCGAAATTCAAAAACAAACCACAAAACTATGCCATTAGTGATTATATTTGCGTGGTTGAGAAATTTGGAGGTGTTCTGAAAACGAACCCTCACAAAGAAATTCCAAAAACACAAAGTATGAATATGTGTGTACCGACCTAGTAATGCTTAAGAAAATAAAATGAAAAGTCAAATAGAAGCATATAAATAAATGGTTCTAAAGAACGAAATCGAGCACGAAGGGATTTCATTTAAGTAACAAAACAAAGGAGAGTGATAAAAAACATAACAGTAGAATACAGGAATAATATAGAAAATGATCGTTTTGTCGTTTTAATTTTGGTCAAAGAGCTACTTGACGTAACAAGTGGTTAAAACGAAACAACTGAATCCACCCTCTATTATATGCTACGTGGAACGTCAATTAGTGGCCTCAGTTCAATGCTATCGGGCAACAATCCAGGAAGACTTGGCGTAGATCAAACGTTTAATTTAGGCGTGGTACTTATTTTTCTATCACATCAGAGGAATTAATGAAGAATCAGTCAAAACCATGGCATCAAAATGACAAGTAACGACGTGAAACCCTAGCAAAGCAATATGCATAAATTTTGCATCTGCCAAATGTCTTTGATGTGATAAATACAGAAAAGATAGCATGAAACATCATTCAAAAAATGTGAAACCAGTGAAAAGAAGAGAAGCGAAGAAAATCGTAGATTTTATATATGGATGAAAAGAAATTGGTTAAGCTAATTATTCTTTTATGATTAAAAATATTTTTGCACGAAAATTTACAGTTTCCTGCAACACGAAGTTTCCATGTTGCTGTAAAAATATCGTTAAAACAGGTTTGTTTGTTTTTGAATTTCGCGCAAAGCTACACAAGGACTATCTGCGCTGGCCGTCCCTAATTTGGCAGTGTAAGACTAGAGGGAAGGCAGTTAGTCACCACCACCCACCGCCAATATTTTGACTACTCTTTTACCAACGAATAGTGGGATTGAACGCAACATGATAACGCTCTCACGATTGGAAGGGCAGCATGTTTAGTGTGACCGGGATTTAAACCAACGACTCTCAGATTACGAGTTGAACGCCTTAACCCACCTGGCCATGCCAGGCCTCGTTAAGACAGGTCTGTGTAGAATGTTGCTTGGCTAACCAGCGATAATGTTCTGTGGACAAGAAATAATTGTAATTTGATAATACCCTGTTGGTAATACACTGTCGATAATACCCTATAGATAGAAAGTTCAAGAATCAGTGGAGAAATTATTTAGCATCGTCAAACTGCAAAAGACACGCAGAGGGCGCTTTATGAAACTAACTATTATGATATATATATATACAGGGTGTCGCTAGAAAAGCAGAAAATTTGAGGGTCAGATGAGATCATGAATAAAAAGCGTGCTTGCTCATTTCTATTTTGATTTCTTTACATCATGAATAAAATGCATGATTTTAATAATTTTGAGCATCTATGAGTGTAATATAGCATATGCCTTTAAAAAACTTTGGAAAAGGTATTATTTGTAAAAATAAATAGTTGTTTGACACATTTTCCGCTTTTCTAGCGACCACCCTGTATATATAGGCGATTTATAAATACAAATAAGTCTAAATAAGAAAAACGTAAATATGAAAGGAGGATAAATTATATTCTTGTAAGGTGTATGGAATAAGTTTCGAAAAATAGTTTTCACTGATGGAAAAGTTTGTTTGTTTTGGAATTTCGCACAAAGCTACTCGAGGGCTATCTGTGCTAGCCGTCCATAATTTAGCAGTGTAAGACTAGAGGGGAGGCAGCTAGTCATCACCACCCACCGCCAACTCTTGGGCTACTCTTTTACCAACGAATAGTGGGATTTACCGTAACATTATACACCCCCACGGCTGGGAGAGCGAGTATGTTTAGCGCGTCGCGGGCGCGAACCCGCGACCCTCGGATTACGAGTCGCACGTCTTACGCGCTTGGCCATACCAGGCCACACACACACCCTTAAGAGAAATCCTAAAGTTGCCAAAAGAAAACTGATAAGGTTTTCAGAGTCATCCGTATAGATATAGTTAATGAAACAAAATGTCCCATTGCTACATGATAAAGCCGTTATAGACTCAGAGGAGCTGTATGATTAAATTACCATAAATGTACATAATTTGAACTATATGCAAAAGTCTTAATATAGTTTCAAAACAGCTGAAATCATTTCAAAATGAGCTCACTTGTCCATGAAGAGTTTTCTAATGCCATCGTTGCTCAAATATTACAGTTACAAAATTATAAACAAAACTATAATAGGTAAAGTTTAATGTTATTAATGTTGCTTTATTAACCTACATGTCTAGTTTCTTTTGCCATTTGGTTTGGAATAAACAAATATGCACAATAAAATTACAGTTAAAAGGTTTTTAAAATTCAACTCAATACTTTAAAATAAACTTTAATATATTCTGTTAACTTCTTTATACGTATAATTTATAGCAGAAACTTGAAAATAGCATTCAATTTAGTATTCAATTTAGCTTTAAATGAAATCTCACCACGTTCTTTATGTTTGTGTTTTTAAAAAAATATATCTCGGTGCACATAGAAGAAGACATGTACATATAGAAGGGTTTCACAGTGTATCCGTTTTTCTAGATATTGTTAATGATAAACGTTTTGTGCAAAAACATTTTGTAAAACAGCTTATGTTTAATGATATCCAAGCAATAAGCTGTTAGCACTTGAATTGACTAGGTTACCCAGAGGCAATGGTGGTACCAATAGTCCAGTAATCATGTATTTAAATAATTAAATAAATTGAGAAGGAAGCTTCTAAAGCGTTAGCAAATTTAAGGCTTAACTAACTTTGTACATGTTAGCTCCAAAATAACTTCAGTTTGTTTTGAGATTGCCAAATCCCTAAAAGTTGTCATAAAATAGAAGAAGATACTTGATTGTGGCATGCAATGGAAAAAGATTCTTGGTTGTGGCATAGAAGAGTATACTTGGTAGTGGCATACAATAGAAGAGTATACTTGGTAGTGGTATGAAATTGAAGAGTATACTTGGTAGTGGCATACAATAGAAGAGTATACTTGGTAGTGGCATACAATAGAAGAGTATACTTGGTTGTGGTTCATTAAGGAAGTTAATATTTATCACTTGTATATGTGCAACTGCCACGTAGTAATTTCTTTTCTTTATATGTAACGATAGTGTGAGATAATTCATTGCTTTTAAATGAGTTCAGTTATAATATTATATTCTATGGTTGCAGGGAAGATTTAGATCCAATTTACCCCTCCTCAAGGGATAGGAGATGGTGGTGTAACATCAAAGACTTGCGACAACCAGTCAGGCTCTGACAATATTATTTTAATATACAGCTTTCTGTTAATGAATATAAATAATGTACTTTTATTAAGCTTTACTCTAAGCAAATACAGGCAAACAAAAATGATATGTGACGTCTGTTGAGAGGAGACCAAATGAAAGTAGACCGAATCTCTAAAATCAGTTATCCTACTATCGTATTTTATGTTTATTCACACTTTTGAATAACTCGCTGTAAAATTAAATAGGATATACTTCTTTGCCCTTTATTGCGATTTGTGCTGTTTATTGGGACCCTTTGTTACCGGCACGGACAGGGAGTTTGGGCACTCGACTCGTAATTTAAAGGTCGCGGGTTCGAATCTCCATAACACCAAACATACTCGCGCTTTCAGACTTGGAGGCATTATTATCTTCTGGTCAATCCCATTATTCGTTGATAACAGAGTAGCCCAAGATTTGATGGTGTGTGATGATGACTATTTACCTTCCCTCTAGTCTTATACTGCTAAATTAGGGACGGCTAGCGTAAATAGCCCTTATGTAGCTTTGTGTGAATTTCAAAAAAGAGAAACTACCAGCAAGATATATCATACCCATTAATTTTATGTTTTCACCTGTTGTAGCTGTAAAGGACCTATAAAAATTTAGTGAAGTCACACGTCCTTTTTATGTAATGTCTGCGGACTTACACGCTAAAATCCGGGTTTCGATACCCGTGGTGGGCAGAGCAAGATAGCCAATTGTGTAGCTTTGTGCTTAATTCAAAAACAACAACAACAACTTTTTATGTAAAATGCATAGAAAAACCTGACAGTAATTAGTGGAATTAAATAAAATATTGTGAGCATATTGGTTTATTTTTTTTTCTTTATGACGTGTATTTTATTATGGACCCTGTAACGAAAACGTCATGTATCTATAAGTAACCTGGGCCATAAACAGTTTAGAAAAATGTGTGTGAAAATCCGTTGGTGTCGATAATTCTAGGATTAAGTAACAGTATTTACTAGCACTTATGTCGTTTCCTCCACACAAAAGATCTGACTTATAGTTACCTTTGTATCAGCACTAGCTAGAGAAATATTGACGAAATTCTTTCGAAAATCGAATAGTTTCTCATCTTAAAACGTTGTAGAAGCAAACTTTATTTTAATAATTAGCATCATAGTTTATAGAACGTTTCCCTCCGGTATACCAGTAAGTCTACGGATTTGCAACGATAAAATCAGGGGTTCGATTACCCTCGGTGGATTCAGCAGATATCACCGATGTGGCTTTACTATAAGATAATACACACATACACCCAGTTTATAGAACAATAGCGTCCTCTATTAAAAACTTTAATTCACCTAGTTCAAGAAGTATTGATAATTTTAAACTTCTTCAGAAATTTTAGTTATTTTGCTTGTTTGTTTCAGACAGTAAAGACGCATTAGGTTTTCTGTTTTATCCAGCTATATGAGCTGAACCCTGGATAAATTTTGTTTAAAATTGGAACCATTAAGCCCATCTAATGGGTTTATCAATTAAGAAAACAGACTTCTCAACATTGTTGCTAACATTACAGTTTAATATTAATTACACATGTGCTAGACATTCTGTGAAACATTTTTCAAACCAGCTCAAAATTAATGGTACATGACAAGTTTACCCCTTCCCAAATGACTCAGTGGTAAGCAAAAAGGTTTATAACATTAAAACCCGGATTTCGAAACTCATCGTAACTACATCACAGATAGTGAAATTTGTAGCTTTGCGTTTAACAACAACCAAACCAAATAGTAAAAAGTCACTTGTTGTGAGAAATAATCCTTCCTGTCTTGTTTTAAAAGTGTTTACAATAATTACTTACAAAATATAATTGGATATAAAAATCATTTATGTGGCCAGTAACAAGTGTTCTACAATAAGCACTCTGAATATTTAAAGCCTCAGTTATTTGTTTTTGTTAAAAGTATTTCAGGGAACTTGGTAAATATCCACCTTTCTCGATCTTAAAATCACACACTATGAACATGCTATAATTTTTGTAAAACAATAACTTACCGTACCGCAACTTTAAAAAGAAATCTTCTACAGACGAGGTGAAACAAGAACTAAATTACAAACGGGCAGATGTTCTGTTGAGAAACCTGCTTACGCAACTTGAAACGACGATATAGACAAGTTATTGGTAAGCCTAAGGTTTACAGGTCCAACACTTTAAGTACCATATTGTCCCTATGTTATGCCAAACTGAATTTTATTTAAGATTTACCTGTTTGTCTTTGAGACTAGTTAAAAAAATTTTGATTTTTGTAATCCAACCGAAAGAATGCTAGACAAAATCATATGTTGTCACTTTCTTAAGTAGATCTTCAAACTATAGGAATTCTTTAGCTAAAAAACAATTACAACATAATATCAAAATCACTGTACGTAGATTACGAGCTGGGAAAGTATGGCAATGTGATGGAAGTAACTCCCACGACATTCCACTGGAATATCTGACGTTCATACCGTTCTCCCACCATAAAGTTCGCACACGTCACATGGTAACAAGGCCCTCTGTTCGACTATCATTCACCCCGACATGCGCGTCTTACAATCCGTTGCTAAGGTGATTCGATTGGCAATGGGATCTAGCATACACGGAAGAATTAGGCGTTCGAAAATTATATTAATAGCAATACATCAACATATACCGGTGCTGATATATTCTATCAATAGTAAATGTGTATTACCTTTGAATTAAAATAAAATTTATATTCACTACTGGGTTGGCGGTTATATCAATAGATTCGCAATCTATCGGTCACGGGATTGAATCCCATCAGGAAATATGCCCTTCCTTTCATTAATGGGTGTTTTGACGTGACGATTAATTCGACTAAAAGTGGGAGTAAAGGTTTTGACTAGCTGTTATTCTTCGAGTTCACCATTCCTCTGCTTGAAACGGATAACACAAATAGCCTTCCAATGGCTTTGTGTGAAATTACAACAAAGAATATTCTACGCTATTACATAGTAGGTAGATACAATCTATTACTAAAGTTGGAATAAGGAGGACACGATAACTCGTCGAAACAGGTGAAAGATTAAACATAAAACAGTTAGTTAACATTACCCACTGTCTCGGTCTACTGTTTTACTAAAAAAAAGTGGGATTGACCATCACTTATAATGCTTCCACGGTTGTAATTTTGTTCACGGCTTACAGATTGCAAATTGAGTGCTCTAACTAATCAGGCCATGCAACCTCAAGTGTTGAATAAACTCTATGAATTTTAATACATCGTGCGTATGTAATATATTTGAGTAATCCAATAGAAATAATATAAATACACCTGTTCGGAACAACCATATTAATAATATATACATATACTGATGATGAAGAACTCTATGTTTGTTTTTGAATTTCGCACAAAACCACTCGAGGGCTATCTGCGCTAGCCGTCCCTAATTTAGCACTATAAGACTAAAGGGAAGGCAGATGGTCATCACTACCCACCGCCAACTCTTGGAATACTTTTTTATCAACGAATAGTGGAATTCACCGTAACATTATAAAGCTCTCACGGTTGATAGGGCAAGCATGTTTGGTACAACCGCGATTCGAACCTGCGACCCTCAGATTACGAATTGAACGCCTTAACCTACCTAGCCAAGCCGGGCCGACAACTCTACGACTCATATACATGAATTAATATTGCATATTGAACTACCATACATAAAGCAATATATACATATGCATTGGCAATGAACACAACTCTATAAACCCATTATATATATCCATGTAAGGAACTACATCGTGTTGACGTTCAGTTGAAACATTTTATACATACCCTCAAAGATAGATCACTTAATTGTGTTTATAAATTATTGTTTGTAAGTTTTACTAAATTCTGTATGTGACTGATGTTAAACAGCTCACAAACCGTATGTTTGTAGAAAATTGAAGAACATTGACACTCTTTCTAAATATCTTTAAGTATTGTATACATAGTTAAGAGTAACTGTGTCTCCTTGCATTGTAAGCTCGATGATAAATAAGTTAGCATTCTTGGGTGTTTTGGAATGTGGATATGCGGTGTGCACAGCTCTTTAGAAGAAAGGTAAATCCGAATGTTATTAGTGACTGGAATTTCATAGACTTATCAATCGATCTAAAGCAGAAAAAACACATTCAATCTGTGGAATGAAACATAAAATTAAATAATCAACGCAATTTTATTCTTTAGAGTGAAGTTAAGTGGTTGTTAAATAACTTACTGTGAATTCACTCACAGACACACGTAAACACAATTATTTTTGGAACTCTTTATAGAACTCTAATTTTATTTATCAACCACTTTATTTCACTCTGAGAAATAAAATGGCTTTGATTATTTAGTTTTATTTTTCATTCCATAGACTGGATATGTTTTCTCTTCTTCAGATCAATTGATAAGTCTGTGAAATTCCAGTCACTGAAGAATTGAAACTGTCATATTAAAGAGAATTACACATGGGATCAAATCCGGCATTTATCTGTCATCCGAAAATTCGTCGATTAAGTCCATTATACTTTAACTGTGTTTTTAGAATTTCCAAAATGCCTGTCATCGTGTCCTCGACTAGTTCGTAGTTATATTTTCTTCTCTTTTATTCACTGCCTTGATTTGTCATATAATGCTTCATGTTTGGTTACGGACAATATGAATTTTTTTGACACAGGCGTTGCGTCAATACAACACGTAACTGTAAAAATGCACGTGTTTTTCCCAAGTTAGTATCATTAGTTAATGTGATTTTTAACATACATTCAGTTGGACGATGTTTAACCTTTTTCTGTTCCAATGTAACGTGTCATCATCATCTGACAACTGTATACTCGGTGTACAAAGTAAGGTACTAAATAAGGTAAGTACTGAGTTATTTGTTAAATACTAAAATTATAAATGTTAAAATCAAAACAGGATCAGTTCCAGTGCACAAAGGCTTTTGAAACAGAAACATACAAAGCCATGGTTAAATTAGAGAAGAAGCCTAGTTCTGTCTGGAAGCTAAGTATTTGGACTCGCCATGTGCGAGTCATGGGATTGAAACATGTCACTGAACATGCTTGAAGGATTTTATTGTGACGGTCAATAAAACTATATGTTGGTCCAGAAAAGCCCAGAAGTTTATGTATCATGATTTTGACAACCTAAGTTCCCTCTAGTATTTTACTCCAAAATTAAAATGGCCAGCAAAGATATTTCTCGTGTAAGGCCCGGCATGGCCACATGATTAGGGCGATCGACTCGTAATCCGAGAGTTGCGGGTTCGAATCCCCATCACACCAAACATATTCGCCTTTTCAGACATAGGGATATTATAATGTGACCGTCAACTTCACTATTCATTGGTAAAAAAGTTGTCCAAGAGTTGATGGTGAGTGATGATATCTAGCTGCCTTCCATCTAGTCTTACACTGTTAAATTAAGGACAGCTGGCGCAGATAACCTTCGTGTAGCTTTGCGCGAAATTTAAAAATAAGCAAACAAAAATTCCTGAAGTAGTTATACTGAATATTAAAAAAACAGCGTTATAAAATATAACACAGAAAAGATGAATGTACTAGCATATTCAAATTGATGTTTGGACATACGTTGATAATGCTAAATAAAGCCAAGCAAGTGTGTAAGGTCTTTGGACAAAAGCAATTTGTTTAACCTTTCCCAAATTAAAATAGCAATATTTATCAATGTCTTGTGCCAAGCTATACCTGTTTTTAAACATCACATTTCTGATGTGTTGTATAAATATCTATCTCTCTATTTTACAAATTTATGAAAATACTTCTTATTTTCAAACAATTTGGAGTAAAATAAATCAGAGACCAAATTTACTCTTTCCTGGTAACAAAGTAAATATGTCCCCTCTTGAGAATACACTCACAATGATGTAGATTTAACAAGGGTTGGTATATGAATTGAACTAGTACGTGCGTTTCGAGATATTCACAATTAAAAAGCTGAAATGAAGGTATTGTCAAAGAATACAATTCGACTGGGAAATCTTAAAAAAATATTATTTTGATTGGATTAATCAATAAAAATGAATTTTAGGCTTCGCTATAGAATAATGTAAAGAGCACGAATAATCGAAAAGCCTCAAACTTTTAGTTTATACAACTGACAGTATTAGAGGCCTGGCATGGCCGAGCGCGTTAAGGCGTGCACTCGTAATCCGAGGGTCGCGGGTTCGCGCCCGCGTCGCGCTAAACATGCTCGCCCTCCCAGCCGTGGGGATGTATAATGTGACAGTCAATCCCACTATTCGTTGGTAAAAGAGTTGGCGGTGGGTGGTGATGACTAGCTGCCTTCCCTCTAGTCTTATACAGCTAAATTAGGGACGGCTAGCACAGATAGCCCTCGAGTAACTTTGTGCGAAATTCCAAAACAAACAAACAAAAGACAGTATTAGTAGCAAATCTGGGTACAGAATATTACGAAGTAAGGAAAGCACAGAATATCTGAAAGCGAACTGTTATGATTTTTCTGGTCTTTCCTAATAAGATAAAGACTTAAATGTACTAGAACGTTGAGAATGATTTTAGTTGTGTTAAATCAAATAGTCTAATTTTAATAACAACTCAGATTTAAATTGCAGAAAAATTCTGAAGTTAGTATAATATATATTTCTTTCCTATTTGACATGTACATGTGAGAGTAACAGATACTCAAGCTAACTTTATGCAATTGTTACATAAACTGTTTTTCGTCTTTTAATGCTTTGTTTTCTCTCTAATTAAACCATCGTACAACAACAAGAACTAATTTGAGAACAGTTAAGAGGAACGGGATGCAGCTCAGTTGTTAACGTGAGTGAATTGTAAATTCGATGATTTTTGGTTCGCAACTCATTGTTGCACAAACGCGCTTTGACACTTCAGGGACGTGGGTGTACTGTAAGAATAACAGTGAGAGCAGAAAGCTTTCGTGTAGCTTTGCACGAAATTATAAATCAAACCACCAGTTTGAATATTTAAAGTAATCTTAAAAAGTAATTGAAGGATTTCTAGTTTTCTTTCAAAATTAGCGACGTTAACAAAAATATATTTATTTTTAAACCTTATCTTAAAGTATCTGTGAAGCATAAAACCTGATCTCCCAAATGTTACGTCACTTATTTGATGCAATTATCTTAAATGAAGCATTGCATTAATTAATTATTCACGTTTAAGTGACTTTCACGTGCAGAACTTTCAATGAGCCTTTAAAGCTGTTTGTCGATAATGGTAAACAGTAAATCTCAAGACACGAAAGATAAGGTTTCCTTATCAGACAATATTAGCTGATTGCTGAAATGCAAATTGTCATAAAATTAGAATAAACATATTCATATTTTATGCCCGCTTTTGCTACAGTTTCAAAACTTTATAATTTGGATACTAAATTACAGATAAGGCAAAGAAAAATGTGGTGTACACAACTGGTGTAAACAATATTCAAAGTCAGCTACGCTGAAAGAACGATTTGCATATGTTACAGTGGCGTGTTGTCTCTGATGTGAGCTGTGGCGCTGTAGGTGATATGTTTATCATGTATGAATTTCAAATAATTCAAGAGCGCAATAACTAAAATATTTTAGATACTTTTACGATGACGATTTGTTTGTTCGTAGTTCGACCATGAGCTATATATGATGTACCTATCACACATATCGAAATTCGTTATATTTGCGTTATAAGTTTAAGGGCACACTTCTACGTTACTGGCTTAACGAAGGAGGATATAGAGAGATCTTATAACAATATTTTCCATTGAAGTGGAAAGTTTTAAACTAAACTCTATGCTAAATCAATCAGGCGCAACATTTGCGTCCAGAAATTTAAGGCTATAGTTAAAATTCAAATTTACCGACCCAACATAGTCATTGTGGTGAAGCAGGGCGTATTTCTAGGTGCCGTCAACACGACTGCAAATAAGGTTCCTGTACGAAGATTTCACAAGCTTACAAACACACCTTTAAATCTAGCTATTTTCACTGGACGATTGGTCTAAGAACCTTAACTCATAGACAATCTTATCCCTTTTCGTTCACCTCTAACAGATTTCTTTGTATAATACTGTGTAACAATTTTTTTTACTTTTTCTTGTTCCTAGACAGAAAGTGTTATTTCCGAATTGCTTATCCTTAAAAAATGGAATAAACCTATTTTTCTCTTCAAACTTTGCTTTTGTGACCTGGGAGTGTATAACAAAAACATGATGGGAGACCATATTTGGGGGCTGATACGTGAAAGTGATTTACATTACAGTCGCAAATCTCGAAAAACTACTCACTTATAAACATTTTTGTATAACTTTAGTATAAATACATGTAAATTTTGATTCATATATTGTTTTATTCAAACCTTATGCAAATGGAAATGTGCAAATTTGCCCGTTTTTACATAGAAAATATGTTAATTTTTAAATTTCATTATCCAGCTCATAAAAGCAAAGTTTGAAGGGAATAATGGCCATTTTCTCTACTTTTATAACATAAGCAATTAAGAAATAACACGTACGGTCCAGGAACAAAATTTGTGTTACATAGTGTAATTGTTGCTTATGTTTTAGGATAGGATCAATGGTATTTGGGTATTTTGCCCTGGAGGGTCAGGTTCTCTTCGACCTCTTCCTCCTTCCTGAACTTATTTCCCCTAACTGTTTGTATGCTAGGTCCTTCTCAGGGCAATGTCCATTTATAGTCTCTTATACTTTTAAATGTTTATATAATTTACAGTAGGCCAAGTTAGCTGGTGGCAATTTTTTTTTAAATACATAAATACGTAAAAAAATAAATATAATATTTAAAGTTTATATACATACATATTTTACTTTAATTTATTTATCTTTATATTTAAAATATATGTTAATTGGGGAGAGATATTTAGGATTTTCTTCATCATGCATGAGGTACCTGTCTAGTTCGCATGGTAAATCATTTTTTCCTCCAATTTTTATTAAAGTACCTAATTGTAATATGTAGGAGTCTATCTGATATGGTTGTTATGTTCGAGTATTTATGAATGAATTTAGATGATATTGATCTCGGGACACTGTATGCAGTTGTGAGAAGTGTGTTTTGGATTGTTTGTAGTTTAGCTTTGGTTGTTTTATTACTTACAGTTATCCATGCTGGAGCTGCATAGTCTATTACAGGTCTAATATATGTTTTGTCTATTTTCAATATGTTATCTGTAGATGCTCCACTGCTTTTACCAGTTAGACTCCTTACATAGTTTGTTCTTCGCCAGATTTTATTTTTAATTTCTTTGACATGATTGATCCAAGTTAATTTTGAATCATAAGTCAGACCTAAAAATTTTGCTGATTGGGCAATCTGGAGTAGAGTGCCATTCATATATATTTCTGGTTGTTGTTTTTTGTGTTTTGTCGATTTCGTAAAGACTACGAGCTGTGTTTTTGCTGTGTTTATTTTAATTCTATATTTTTCACAGTATTCACTAATTCTATTTAATTGTGGTTGTATGTTTGTAGCTGCTATCATGGGTGTTGCGGCACTTTTCCAGATTGCCACATCATCTGCGAACTGTGATGAGAATCCATGATTTGGATCCTTCAATGGCATATTGTTTACATACATGATGAACAGTATAGGGCTAACCACCCCTCCCTGTGGGACACCAGCTTGTGGAGTAAAGTATTCGGAAAAAGTTCCTTCTACGTTTACTCTACATTTTCTGTTTTCCAAAAAGTTAGATAACCAGCGAATAATTCCTCGCGGTAGTTCCATTTCATTCATTCGGAACCTTAGACCATCGTACCAAACGGTGCAGTGGGGTTATTATGTTCAAGTGGAGGATATTTCTTTGTGTTTGTGTTTTCATTTGTGGATCTTTTAAGGTGTGACCAGAATTTTTTCGGGTCAGTTATGTCGTTTAGTTTATTACAGTAATTGTCCCATTTATTTTGTTTTTGTTGTTTTATTTGAGTTCTGATGTGATTTCTAATGTTGGTTATTTGTGTTTTAGTTTCTCTGTTTCTTGTTATCATGTACTGTCTTCTCAGTTGTCTGCGCTTTTTGATTAGGTTGATCATTTCTGTGGTGGGTTTCCATGTGTTGTTTGTTGTTTTATGGTGTTGTTTTGGTATTGTTAACTTGGCTGCTTTCTGAAGGCAATCCGTGATTGTTTGACAATAGTTGTCCATTTCGACATGCGTTTTAACTTCTTTAATAATTTTATTAGGTAACAGATTATATAATTCTTGTTTATAGCATTGCCAATCTGCTTTACTGTAATTAAAGTTTTCTTTCCTATATGTTATATTTTTATAGGGGGCGAGATCGAAGACGCAAAAAATTGGGAGATGATCACTATTTACATCTTTCCCCACTTGAAATTTTATTAATTTCTGGCTTAAATTACATGTACACATACACAGATCCAGTATGTCACTAGTGTTAGTGGCATAGGATGTATGTGTTGGGGTGGTATCATTCAATAAATCTATGTTATTATCATCTATAAATTTTATTAAATTTCTACCATTGGAATTAGAACTTCGGCATCCAAAGGTAACATTTTTACTGTTTAAGTCTCCCATAACTATGGTGTTTTGATTGTGGGAAAAGATGTTATTAAGTAAAGTTATATCTAATTGTTTATTGGGTGAGCAGTAAATTCCTGCTACGGTTATTTTAGTTTTATTCGTTTGGAGGATATCTACAGTAACATGTTCATTGCTACTGTTTAATTTGATTTCTACTACAGATAAGTTCACTTTGTGGAGCAGCATAATGCCTCTGTTTTCATCATTTTTATTTTTTATGTCTTTTCTAATAGTTGAATAATATGGTATTTTAAATCTGTTATTATTGTATGTTAGAGTTTCACTTATTATTATAATCTGGGGGTTTAATTCTTCTATTAGGTCTTCGATCTCATATTTCTTGGAAGCTATTGCACCTTGGATGTTGATATACACTACTGTGAACATTGTGCTGTGAGCATGTAACCTGTTAGTGTAGTTATAATGTAGGGTATATGAGGTGTAATGTGTTTTATGGAGATAGTGATCAGTAGTTCTAGAAAGTTAGTTGTCTGGTTTGGTTTGGTATATTCTGTTATAAATTCCGTAATTACGTTTTTGAAAACTGTTGAAAACAGGCTTGTTTTGTCTGTTGTGTTAATATTCGTTTCTTGTATGGTGATGTTGTTTTCTTTTGGTTTTTGTGTTTGTGTTAATGTGTTCTTGTTCTGTGAATTAGTGTTCTGTACTTGTTGTTTATGTGGTTCTTTTCCTTTTAACATTTCTGCATACGTGGTTTTTGTTGTTTTATTGAGTTCTGTTGATGTGCTTTTTTCAGGTAAGCTCTTTGTTTTCGGTTGATTCTGTTTTGTTGGT
Organism: Carcinoscorpius rotundicauda; assembly: GCA_011833715.1. Classification (NCBI taxonomy): domain Eukaryota; kingdom Metazoa; phylum Arthropoda; class Merostomata; order Xiphosura; family Limulidae; genus Carcinoscorpius; species Carcinoscorpius rotundicauda. The sequence goes on along the minus strand of CM022405.1, from coordinate 22,290,997 downwards.
GTGTCTGTTTTAGGTAAACTGTTTGTTTTCGGTTGATTCTATTCTGTTGGTGTTCTGATCTGATAAATACGTTGCTTTATTTGTTTATATTTTTCACAGCCTTTGTAATTTGCTGTGTGTGTTTGACCACAGTTACAACATTTAGGCGTTTCTTTTTCTTTTTTGCATTGGTTGATACGGTGTTCCCCGCCACATCCGCAGCACCTCGGTTATGCTAAGCAGGCTGCTGAAACATGTCCATATCTTTGGCAGTTGTAACACTGTGTTACAACAATTGCCGGAGTTTTCAATTGCTCAACTTGGTATTTTTGATACCAGAGCATTATTCCATTATTTATTAAATTTTGTATGTTGTAACTGTCATCAATGTCAATTCTTATCAGGTTTGTAGGTGTTTGTGTTTTCTTTGAAATAATTCTTTCTGCCTTTGTGTGTGGTATGTTTTGTTCGTCAAGTGCTTGTTTAACTAGGTCCAGGTCAATAGTCTGATGAACCCCTCTTACCACAATGGCTTTTGGTTGCGGCTTACTACCTGAAATGTCAATTCTTATCAGGTTTGTAGGTGTTTGTGTTTTCTTTGAAATAATTCTTTCTGTCTTTGTGTGTGGTATGTTTTGTTCGTCAAGTGCTTGTTTAACTAGGTCCAGGTCAATAGTCTGATGAACCCCTCTTACCACAATGGCTTTTGGTTGCGGCTTACTACCTGAAATGTCAATTCTTATCAGGTTTGTAGGTGTTTGTGTTTTCTTTGAAATAATTCTTTCTGTCTTTGTGTGTGGTATGTTTTGTTCGTCAAGTGCTTGTTTAACTAGGTCCAGGTCAATAGTCTGATGAACCCCTCTTACCACAATGGCTTTTGGTTGCGGCTTACTACCTGAAAGGTGGATTTTAATGTTTCCAGGTTTAAAGGCATCTGTTGGCCATTCTTTGAGTAGTCTGTTAAGATCGACCACATCTTGCCCTTGTACAAGTACACCGCCTCTTGGCAAACGCTTAATGTTAACTATATTAACATTAGGTTTACATCTTTTCACCTCTGGGGCAAGCAGGGGTTGATTATATTGACCCAGAATGCCTTCTATTATCACCGCATATTGTGGTGGTCTTGTCTTTATAACAGTACTGTGGTTAGTTGTTTGTTTTTTTTAATGTTTTTTTTTATACTACAGTGATAAATCTTTGGTCCTACAAGTCTTGACCACTGTCAGTGTCATTTTTTTGTTCGTCATTCACAGGTGTAATATCAACATCCTTAGTTTTTAAGTTTTGTTGCATTACATTATCTGGACTTAAACTACCTACTTTAATTGCAGGGGTAGCTACCTCTTCCTCAGTATTAGTAGCCATCACTGCTTCTTCTTCAAATTCAGTTTTCCGAAGAATTAATTTCTTTTATCAACTTTCTCTTAACTTTACTTTTTTTTAATTACATTTTTGTTTGTTTTCTTTACCGAATTTAATTCTTTTTTTGCTAGACTACATAGAGCTGGCAATGGAGAATTATTTTCATTACCACCAACTATACTTGACTTACCTGCAATCAACGTTTGCTTCGAATTAACGGTTTTTCCCGCCATTTCCATCGTTTTCTTTGTTCGTGCCGTTCTTAGGCTTCTCGCGGTTTCCCGCTCTGCTGCCGTTGATTTGAGTTGTTCTATGTGTGAGGTCTTTGATTGATGTGCTGTCTTAATCAGAAAAATAAATAAATTTAAGTTCTTCTTCTTATATATTCAGTAAAATTTCAAGCCCAAACCGCCTTTAATCAGATGCTTATGCCTTCTTTAACTGTATTAAGTTGTTCAAAATGCGTGCTTCAAGTTAAACCTCGCAAACCTTGGAAGGACTTTATTATAACGAAAATTACAATGTTAGGGAAGAGTGAGCATTCGCATCCACCAGTCTGGGCTTAACTGTCGATGAAAGAAGCGGTTATAAGAAAAGCACGAGACCTGGAATATCGTTCTTGTAAAATGTGACTAACCCTAAATGTATGTATATGCATGATTCTAACTTGAAAATGTGTTCCTCGCGCATTGATTCTTATAAAACAGTCAAAGAATCCACACTGATATCCGTCAACCTTTACCCTCTGACACTAAAGAAATGAGCAGTAACTGAACGGGCAATTCATCATTTAAATAATTGTCCTCGTTGTTTGATCAAACTAATCTACTCAAATTCACCATCTTTAAAGTGAATGTAGTAATATGTACAAACAATTTTTATTGGCTTTACTGTTTTCTTGTTATTTTCTATCCTTACCTATAAAACTTTGATCTAAAGCATTCTACAACAGTGTATCATGTACGATAAAGCATTTCTTTTACACTAAAGTGTATTGAGAAATATTAAGACTACGGTAAATATGTTTTATCATCACAGTTAAGTGAAAACAATACATTACTACCCTATGACAGGCTATCCTCTTGTTCAAGTGTGACTAGCGAGTAACACTAAGTTACACGTTGCAGTGATGATTATATAAAAGGAAACTGTGTGAACTTGTAACAGTGATGATTATATAGAAGGAAACTATGTGAACTTGTAGCAAAGTAATATATCGATCAGACCTTCATTTTCAGAAAGACCAAACTCACTGAGACGCGTGTACAGTGAGCTTATTAGGCCTAGAAATTTAAAACTGAACTTTAAGAAACGACGTCAAACACAAATGTCAATTTTCCTGAATATATATTACACATCCTAAAATCACGTGATCCAGGCAACAGTACGTAACATAAATACAAATGATCTCCGTCTGGTAAAGCGATATGAATCTTATATACACAAGTTCCATCCATGAGATATCCCTTCAATATCCACATTTCTTTAGCAGATGTAAAACTAAGGCATTCATGATATTTTATACGAAGACATACCTGTCAAGTTGTCTATGGACTTTGTTCGAACGTATTATTGAAACGGGCGTTGGGAAATAATCGTCTTCGTAAACTAGATGGCTTGTAGAAAGTCTGCAGGGAACAGTGATGTGCTTTTGACACTCCAATGTTACCACAGATCTTTTTACAATGGAAGTTGTGTGGTAGGAATCTTGTCAAGATGCATGACCATCATTTAGGTCATGGCCGGTTTTATCGTTTGTAACGACAAGATGAGAGTTTAAAATAGTTTTATTTTTGAATACTACAGCTCTTGATACAGAGGTATTTTGCGTATTTTATACAAGTATACTTTCAGCATGCACAACGCTCAACATTCAAAAGGTATATTTTTCATTAGTTTCATTACTGCGGGAGCGTAATACGTAAAATACCCTTTTCAACGTTCTCTGAATTAAATAAACTAAGGATGGATGTAGTCTCAGCTAAAAGTGGACTTAATTTATGTTTTATTTCTAAGACGAAATTAATTGATGAGAAAAGGGTCAGATTTACAAAATAGGTCAGTTGTATACCAATTTTTTGAAGAATAGATTAGAGAACTATCTATGAGTTTATCAGGCAGTGTTTGTATGTTTTTATATTTATGTAGACATTGATCTTGATACACTGTAGCCTGCTTAAGTACTGTGTTCTGCATTGTTTATAGCTTTCTTAGATGTATCTGGTTTCCGTTAATCCAAGCTAGGCACGCGTATTTCATTGCTTGATGGATGCACGTTTCGTATATTTTGACATTTCATGGATTTTGCCTGTTAGATACATTATGTAGTTCCTACGTCGTCGTAAACTTTTGTTTTTATTTTACTTATACGTTTTGCTCACGTTAACTTCTGCTCGTAGTTTAGACTAAGGGATTTATATGATGTTGTTGTTTGGACAAGTATGGTCTTTATGTAAAAGTCAGGGATTTTTTTTTCAGTTTTGTTAGTTTTTGCAAAAACTACTGATTCATTTTTAATAGCATTTATTTTGATGCGATGTTTTCGACAGTATTTTACAATTATATTCAACTGCTGTTGTAGGTTGGTGACAGCTTCTGTTGGGGTTGGTGCACTTTTACAAGGCAACATCTTCTGCAAATTGCGATGATATCCATAACTTTGGTCTCCTGAAGGCATTTAGTGATATACATTGAGAAACAAAAAAAGGGTTAACCACGCCTCCTTAAGAGACAACTAAAAATACTCTAGTAAATCCTCTTTACATCAGCTGAACAATTTTTGTCCTTCAAAGAATTTGATAGCCAGCGAATAATATTGATAGTAATTCTAATTCTGGCATTTTGAACCGAGACTATTGTGTTATACACTATCAAATGTTATTGTTGTATTATTGATTCCGTACCTTTGTTTGGAAGGAAGATTCATATATATATATATATATAAGCGTTATGCTATGTTTTTGTAAACTTGGTTATAGAAGTGTGTGTTTTGAACATGTTTTTCTAGGTGTTGTTTAAAAGCTTCAGCCGTATTCATACTCGTATGTGTTAGTGTGTTGCTTTCGATAACGTTTGTTTGCGTTGTTTTTCCACTGTTTGTGAACCATTTTAGATGCGACTATAGTATTTGGGATCAGCTGTTTCATTTAGTTAGAATTGCATTAGTCTTATAGGTCGTGTACCACTGGCTTTTACTTCTGTTCTTATTCTGTTTTTCGATATATAGATTCTAGATTTTGTTGTCTGATATCTGCTTCCAGTGTTTTTTCTTCGTAGTTTTCGTCGTCCTTTAATCGTGTTAATTTACTGTGTGTGCGGGTGCCCAATTTGCTTTATTATATACCGATTGTATTCAGTTATCTATTTAGATGCTGCTATATGTGTAAACACTCAGTGATTGTTCAAATGTAGGCGTCTATTTGGGACGTGCTCGCGTCACTATTGGTAAAGGTAAGAGATTGTTCAAAATTACTTTTTTCACTTTAATTTTCTCTTTCAGTCTGTTGGTTCCTGTGGTTATTAAGAATAAAGGCACACCAGACAGATATGTTATCGCTATCTTTATCGTGCCCTACGGAGAAACAGTTTTAACTCGTAATATTAGAACCTAGGCATACGTCTAATATATCGCTGGAGTTATATCGGAACAATATATGCTTCGTGGGTTTTTTAAATGAACTATATATGAACTGGTTTGGAAGCGTAGTAACCGAAATACATTCTGGTTCGTTTCTTTACACCGACAAAAATGGTGTTTAGTACTAATTTCCCCTACGAATATACAGTCCCTCGTTGGTACAACGGTCAGTCTACGGATTTACAACGCCAAAATAGGTGTTCGATTCCCTTCGGTGGACACAGCAGATAGCCTGATGTGACTTTGCTACAAGGAAACATCCACATAGAGTATACGGCTTGTACTTTGTATATATACGCAGTATCAAGTAATTCCGAGTGTACAACTTTGCTCAGTGAGCAATATACACTTAATACTTTTTTGTAATTTTGTTTTCTTCTGATGATGGTATAATGTCTTAAATAACATCCTGGTAACACGTATATGTTTTCAAAAACAGATCTAGTTTAATTGAGTAATCTTGTCTTTACATTATCGCTTCCTATTGACTATTTTATCATATACACTTTGTAATATATATTTGTACTAGTCATAAATTATTTTGCCTTTATGCTTAAAAAATTGGCAGAGAAACGTCGTGTTTTTTTCTTTACTGAGGTAATGACATATTATGTGGTTTTTAGATTATGTAAACCTGGAGATATGTCAGGACAATATATGCTAATATATGTATTCCTTTTCTGGAAACACGCTAACAAACATATAGACATATGTGAATTTTTATTTTGTCATTTGTGGTTTAGTGATCCTTAAATATAGGTTTTGTTTTTCATAAAGTGTGGAACGCTTGTTTAAGAAAATGTAAAATGTTTTCTTGTGTTTTTTTAAGGGAATGTTATTCTGAACGAGAATATATGGCTATATAGCAGTTGAAAACCTTCACTTCAATCTCCAAATATTCTCAAAAGACTAAAATCTTCTGAAAAGTGCAAAAACTGAACTGTTGATGATTGGAAAAGGGTGACACGGACGGATGATTCCAAGTTTGAAATATTTGGTTCAAAGCGTAGGTTGTACGTACTGCGGAAGAAAAGTATAAGGTACTTATATTAATGTATAACACCTAGCATGAAGTATGCTACATCATTAAGTATGTGATGATCTGGGATTGTTTTACTGCTGAGGCGAGATTTGCAAAATAAATGGAGTAATGGTCTAGTGCAAGTACTATTAAATACTCATCTCTAATGGAATACCGAGTGGTTTGCGTATTGTTCATAAACATTATCCTACCAAGAAAATGACGATTCCAAACGCTCAATCAACCTGTGTAACGTAGCTGAAATAGAAGGTGTTGGAGACACTCAACTGGTAAAATGGCCCCCTCAGAGCTCTACCCCTCAGCCTAATTGAGTAGATTTGATATTTGATGGTTGAAAAACTTTACAAATCAAAAGTTACTTCCAAAGAAACTTCACAAGGTGGTATTAGAGACATTTGGAGCAAATTGCAAAGGAACACTTTGATTGAATATGTTATAAAAAGCCTGAAAGACAGTCTGCAGTTATTATAGCAAAATTGTTTGTTTTAGAATTTCGCACAAAGCTAGTCGAGGGTTATCTGTGCTAGCCGTCCCTAATTTAACAGTGTAAGACTAGAGGAAAGGCAACTAGTCATCACTACCTACCGCCAAGAGTTGGTCTACTCTTTTACCAACGAATAGTGGGATTGGCCGTCAAATTATACGCCCCCACGGCTGGGAGGGCGAGCATGTTTAGCGCGACGCGGGCGCAAACCCATGATCCTCGGATTACGAGTCGCACGCCTTATGCGCTTGGCCATGCCAGGCCTAGCAAAAGAGACACAGAAAATATTAACTGTTTCCTGAACTCAACCACTTCCACTGAGTTTCTGTTGTACTAAATATGAAGATTAACAACATGTTTATGTTTCACCTGTGATTTACCTTCTATTGTTCTCTGAAAGTAGCCTGAAATGTAACTTTTGACTTTGTCCTAACATTTTGCAGAATATCCCCCAGTAGTGTAGCGGTATATCTACGGATACAGAGCGCTATAAACTGCATTTTAACACCCGTTGTGCATGGACCAGATATAGTTCACTGTGTAATTTTGTGCTTAAACAAACAAACTTTTGTTTTCCATAATATGAACCCAAATCCATCCTGCTGTAAATGTTAAATGTTACTGATGTTTAACTGTGCATTTACAAAAACAAAAGACTTCCCGAGGTAATGACTATATTTTATTAAAATATACCAGTGTTAAAGCTTCTTCTGACGCATGCATCCAGAAGTAGCAGATGTTTTGATGTGCTGAGGCGTTCGTCAAGACAATTTCTTTCATTCCAAAATTTCAGGCATAGGCAACCCATATAACTTAACAAACATGTTTATGTAACAGTCTTAATTATCAACAGTGGAATTAAAAGCGAATGAAAATTATTGCTTGAGATGTTTGTTTTGTTTTTGTTATTTCGCGCAAAGCTACACGAGGGCTATCTGCACTAGCCGTTCCTCATTTAGCAGTGTAAGATTAAAGGGAAGGCAGCTAGTCATCACCACCAATTCTTGGGCTACTCTTTTACCAACAAATAGTGTATTTGACCGTCATATTTTAACAATCCCACAGCTGAAAGGGTGAGCATGTTTGGTGTGACGGGGATTCGAACTCGCGACTTCGAGACCGATTACGAGCTGTGTCCTAACTGCCTAGCATTAAATATGACACAGTGATTCTTTGTTACATTAACGAAGACTTAATTATTAAACATAGTAAGAAAGGTTATTAGAGTGGAACTTTTCAAATCAATGTTTTCTAAAGACTTTTACAATTTTAACTTCATAGAGTTGTTACCATACAACATAAGACAATAAAGAAAAATAATATAATTTTTCATGGGATGTTTGTATTGTTGTTTCGAAAGAGGGAGTTTTGACATCACGTGATTGACATGTATTAATAAATAAAACATTCTTGAAAGTTTAGGAAAGGACTTGAATTGTGTAGAAAACGAAGTAAGTCAGGATACGTCAATACTGGCATGCAAGTACTGTAAAAAGAGTAGGTTATGTTGGTAATTCAATTAGTCAGTAAAATCAGTGTTATTTGACAACTGAATCAGCAAGTTTGTTATTTGTTGCTGTTAGATACATAGTCAATTACTTTACTTTCACAAACATTGAATTTTGTGTCTCAAAGAAGAGATAAAGATCGGAAAAAATGCCTAAAGAACGAGTTAGCGGAGAAACGAAATTGTTCTGTGAACTACTATTCTAAACTTAGGCCCGTAATCTAAAAAGAATCCACTCAGCAATAGAATCTGTTAGAAAAATTACGAGATAGCAACATTTGTTTAGCCTACCTGTCGAGAACCCTGTGTCTAAATAAATACTATTGACACTTATAAACTCAGGTTTAATTACATGAGTATTTATATTTGTTTACTTACGGTACAAATGAATTTTTGTACTTAATTACAAAAAGCAAAAAACAGTTCATATATGTCTTCTTCTGATATCGTTTTTATATAAAAATCTTATTTACGAGCTCCTTTTTTTTGTTGTTTTGGATTAAGCACAAAGCTACACAATGGGCTATCTATGATCTGCCCACCACGGGTATCGAAACCCGGATTTTAGCGTGCAAGCCCGCAGATATACCGCTGAGCCAACGGGGGCATTTACGAGCTCTATTTTAACAGTTTTAAGCTACAGCGCTCTCTAATGGATGATATGTAGTGAGCTTAGTGAGGTAAAGAATGGAATATATTTGTACATTAAATTAGCAACAAATTAATTAAAAAATATATCATGCAGCGCGAAAAGAATGAATTAAAATACCAGTACCATAAGATTCGAAATAATGGATAAGAATTCTTAATTAAATAAAAATGGTTGACGTGGGCTTGAAACTCTGTAAGTGTGCGAGTTAGATTCACATAACTGTAATAAATAATCAAATATCGTTCATTTACTAACAAAACCATGAATTTCAGAATAATCCACCTAAATAAATAATTTCATTGTTGACGAAGGTTCGAAAGCCAACCAGACATACAAGTCAACACTAAATATACTGCTCCACGTTTCTATGTAACCTGTTGTCTTCTTTATCTTATCACTACATTTTATTATTTTTATTCTCTGTAAAGATTTTTTTAATTTGGGGAAAAAATAACATTTTTGTGCTGTTGTGATTTACAACTATGTTTGACATACTTCAGTCAATTCATGACAAAAATACAAAACTTGACAGAATGAAAATCCTGTGGACTAAAGGAATAAATTTATTTATTTTCCTGGTTTTATATTTTAACCTTGTTATTATTTTTCCACTAAAACTATTCTTAACCTGCATGTAAAATGTCATGTTAAGTATTATCTGTGATATAATAATATTTACCGTATTTTCCGCCTAATAAGCCGAATTTCTGGCCCTAAATTTTGGACCTGATTTTTGGGGGTCGGCTTGTTGGCCGATCATACCAAAAAATACCAAAGACCAAAATCGGCTCCAAAATCATACCTTTGATCTCACAGTTAGAGCAGAGTTATTTCAGTTGAATAAACTTTATTTATTAATAGAAAAAGGTCTATACATTACGAATGACATGTATTCATAAAAATAACGAAATTCATACAAAAATACACATTTTAATCTCAGAAATTTATTAAAATCCATCAAATTCATCATCTTCATCGTCAGAAGCACCAAATAATAGATTCTACTCCTCGGCAAAGACCTGGTCGTCGTACGGGTCATTCTCTGGTGTTATTAGCTGAGTGAGTAGAATGTTGTCTTCCTCGTCGTCGTCCAACCACAACATATCATCTTCCGTTCCATCCATTGCATTTGAGATGCTACATTTTTTAAATGACTTCTCTACAGTTTCAACACTGATATCATCCCACGATTTCACGACCCACTCACAAACGGTAGCGAGTGATGCAGCGCGCATATTTCCGGCAGCAGTAAAACTTTGAATTGCCGGAAACCATCCACTCATTCCAGCATTGACGAAGCCTGTCTTTATAAGGTTTATTTAAACACACACCTAAGGGTTTTAACACAGGTGGGCCTCGGCTTATTGGGCGGTAATAAGCAAAAACCCTCATTTTCAGAGCTGAAAATTGGCCTCGGCTTATTAACCGGAAAATACGGTATATACTTAACCGGTACACAAAGTAAAGTGTTTGGTTTGTTTTGAATTTTGCCCAAAGCTACATGAGGGCTATCTGCGCTAGCCGTCCCTAATTTAACAGTGTAAGACTAGAGGAAAGGCAGCTAGTCATCACTACCCACCGCCAACTCTTGAACTACTCTTTTATCAAGGAATAGTGGGATTGACCGTCACATTATAACGCTCCAACAGCTGAAAGGGTGAGCATATTTGGTGTGATGGGGATTCGAACTCGCGACCCTCAGATTATGAATCGATTGCTTCAACCACCTGGCCATGACTGGCCCACACTAAAAAGTGTGATACCGCTTTTCCTGTTGTCACTAATGGTTTATGGTATCGTGATAGAAATATCTCGTGATAAATTGATTATTGATTGAGATATACATGTATATTCGATTCTACGGACAAAATTTTGTGTTTTTATTAGTAGACAAAATACTGTTTAAGAAACAATCTCAATCTTTTGAAATAATTTGAGTTCCAACAAAACTTTAATTAAGTTGTGAAAAAGGACTAATATTAAAGTAAATATTAAAAATTAGTGATCAGATAATCTCTCTCTGTTACTTTATTTTTGACTGCTCATGATATAGTAGAAGTTTTGGGTATTTATAAATGAGTGTATATGATTCTCCTACTTTTTATTGGCAGTAACGAATCCACAATGTCAATAAACTGAAACAACACAGGATTTCTTTATCTTTGTACTTTGATAATAATAATAATAAATATGTAGCTGATGTAAGAAGTTCTGAAACAAGTAATAAAAAAACAACAAAAGGTATGGGCAGGGATGTATTAACGCATAGGCACACGAGGCACGTGCCTGGGGCGGCAAATTTTGACCAAAAAGAAAAAAGAAAAAGAATGGACACCATTTTAAAATGTAGTCCCTGGTTATTAATTCTCCCTGCCATTTATGCCGCCCCAATAACCTTTTGAATCTGGACCCCCCCACACGCACACACACTCACTATTCCACTACACAGTCGGGTCGGTCGCTTCAAGTTTAAAAGATTTCTAGCCTTCCCTCCCTGAGTCCCACCTAATACGCCCCCCCACATCATCAACCCATCCGCCCTCACCTCAGTTATATATTTGTGTTTTTCAAACCCCCAACATGTTTTTTACTCATGTTGACACACCAAACAATGAATTACCTGCTACTTAGTGTGCTACGTCTACACAAAAAATATTTTATCATGGCCTAATAACGTATTTTTGTTTTGTGAAATTCCGTATACGAAAATTCGGATTTTCGGTTGCTTCAGGCTATTATCTGGAAAAATATATTTTGAAATATTCTTCCTCATCATTTACAGTTTAGCTTAATTGATTATTTTTAATTGATTGATTGAATATGCGCTTGTCTAGATTCCAATGTAGTCCTTACAGAATAGTTCCTTCAAATTCCCTAGCAATTATAGGCATTTGTTAGAATAAAGAAGGGGTAGTGGCAGACTCCAGAATACCAAAACAGAAAGGCGCACAGTCACTGGAGCAGGTGAGCGTTGGCGGAATCGGCTGCGGGTGTCACGCATAATCGTTTTTGCAGGCCGCCGACCGCGCTCTATCAATGAAGTTGACTCCCAGGGGACGCGGTTGTACCGCACGGGGTCTGGATAGTTTTTGAGCGATACAGGTATTTGTTATTGGTAGTATAGAATTTGAAATAGTAAAGTGTGTTAGAATTTATAGTTTGATTGTCAATAGCCCAGCACCCGTTAACATGGATACATCGGCAGTAATATAAATCAGTAGTGCAGAAGCTCCCCTTTTTCGTGTATATTTTGTTATGGACTTATGGTTGCAAGTCGATAATTGTTTTACCAACTACCATAAAACTCATTATCTGCCGGACGAATATATGGTTCACCAACATATTTACAATATAATCGACAATATAGATAATAACGTGGTAAGCGATATTGGTGTCAAAATGTAGAGTTCGTTATGCTTTTACTTATTCCTCCGTCACCCAATATCTTACTGTAAGTTATATCGTGTTGTCAGTGTCCAAACCTCAACAAGAAGCACAATTCTTGTGAGGGCGAGGGTCACTGGGGGTCAAACGGCTCACGGATCTCTTTGAGGTTCGCGCGGCTGCCATAAATAGCTCGATCCCACGAAAATGACTCAGATCCTGATGATCTGAGATGTGAAAGTAACAAATTCACTGTCAATACTCAATATACGATCAGTGGATTCTAGTGATATCGTCATGAGTAACATACGCCGAAAATTGAGTGGAGCAGCTTATAGGAAGATAGCAAAAATAAAAAATGAAAACACACGTGATGTTTTGGATAAGACACCGACGATGGAGGCCTTTTTTGCTAAACAAAGGTAAGAACAGCCTACTAGCGATGATGTTCAAACCAACAGCGTTGGAGGGAATACACATGACGGGCCTAGCAGTAGCAGTTTTGAACAATCTGAACGACCCGAACATATCGAACTGCAGCTTGAACAAGTGACGTCATCAGCAGCAGGCCTAGTAAGATCTGCCGGTTGCGTGCCTGAAACGTCAATGGTTCCAGAAAGTTTTTCAGACAAAGTAAGTTCAGATCCAGCATAGTGGATAATAGATTATTACACAAAAGATTATATTGCCACACATGCCATCCTTCAAAATGATGACTCGGATTTCAAGAACTCTGTGAAAAAGGACGGGGAGAAAATCAGATCTGTAACCAAAGGCATGCTTGAAAGAAAACTGCAAAATGGCGAAAAAAGTAAGCGGACATATTTGGTTTATTCAGAGAGCAAAGGTAGACTGTTTTGTGCTCCTTGTCATTTATTTGATTTTGGAAAAAAATCCAAACTGGCTGACGAAGGCTTTGATGACTGGAAAAATGCTTCTGCCCGGCTGAATGAGCATGAAAACTCTCCTGAGCATCGGTCTTCGGTTTTATCTCTAGTAGCAAGGGGTAACATGTTGGGACGTGTAGATCTCCAGATGGCCATACAGCTGCACGACGAAATCAAATACTGGAGAAATGTACTCACTCGTGTGGTAGCTGTGGCGAAAAGATTGGCTTCACGTGGGCTTCCGTTCAGAGGTCGGGATGATAAGTTTGGCTCAGTACACAACGGCAACTTTATGATGTCGTTAGAACTAGTTGCGGAGTTTGACCCCTTCCTCGCTGATCACATTCACCGATATGGAAATGCTGGCAAGGGATCCACGTCTTACCTGTCTTTCAGTACTTGCGACGAATTCATCCAGCTTATGGCAGACCTTGTTCTAAAGAACATTTTAAAGGACGTCAAAACTGCAAAATATTTCTCAATCAGCGTGGACTCGACGCCAGATATGTCCCATGTTGACCAGTTGGCATTCATCATCAGGTACGTGAACAGTGATGGTTCACCTATGAAACGTTTCCTGACTTTTATACCCAATCCGGGCCACAAAGCTGAACAGCTGGCAGAAGTTGTACTTAGCCTGCTTCAGTCATATGAGCTTGACATTTCTGAATGTCGTGGACAGTCTTACGACAACGCCAGCAACATGTCTGGTCAGTACAGTGGTCTCCAGGTTCGTATCATGGAGAAAAATCCTTTAGCTGTGTATATCCCATGTTCAGCACATTCATTAAATCTTGTAGGAACGTGTGCTGCTGAATATTGCAGAGAAGCATGTTCATTCTTCGAACTCTTACAAAGTCTCTATGTTTTCTTCAATGCTTCAACCCATCGTTGGAAAATTCTACAAAAACACCTGTTCGCAAATAAAGAAAGTATCTCTTTGAAGAAACTCAGTGACACCCGGTGGTCCGCTCGTGAAGATGCTTGTCAAAGCCTCAACAGAAACTGGCAACAAGTGTTTGATGCCCTCACCACCATGGAGAGAAATGCTATGGAAAAACCAGCCGCTGGGAGTGAGGCCACTGGACTTCTTTACAAATTAGGAACGCCAGAAACAGCTATTTTGTCCACAGTTTGGGGAACAATACTGGAAAGATTCAATGCTGCCAGTAAAAAGTTGCAAAGTGCTGATATGGACATCGGACTTGTAGTCGAGCTTTATGCTTCCTTGCTGCAGTTTGTGAAAGATTCAAGAGAACTGTTCGATCATTTTGAAGACAAGGCGATGTTGAAGTCCAGCATGAAGACGTACGAAATTAAGCAAAAAATTAAGCAAAAATTTTCAGATGGTGACACCCAGGCAGTGGAAAAAGGCAGAGAGGCATTTAGAGTAAATATTTTCAATGTGATCATTGACAAACTTTGCTCAGAACTACAGCAAAGACAAACCGCTTATGTAGAAATCCATGCAAGGTTTGGATATTTGTTCAAGATAACAAATCTTGAACCCACTGATGTCATCAGTCAAGCGGGAACACTGTTGAAACTCTACCCCAATGATTTGGAAGTGAGCTTCGTAGATGAATGTTTACATATTCTAGCACATCTTGTGAGTATGAAAGTGCAAAATGATGACTCTTCTACGTTAGCAGTTTTCAGAAATCTGAGAGCTAAAGGACTTCAAACTATATATCCAAACCTGGATATTGCTATGCGCATGTTTCTGTGCATTCCAGTAACTAATTTTACATCAGAGAGATCTCTCTCGGCTCTCAAACGTGTGAAAAATTACTTGAGATCAAGAATGGCAGAAGATAAACTAAATGTCCTGTCACTCCTCGCCATTGAAAGTGATATTGTTTGTAGAATAAACTATGACGATGCAATAAACATGTTTTCGGAACAGAAGGCCAGGAGAAAGCCTCTATATTCAGCCGCAGAATAATATTTAGTGATAATTGATTTTGATGTTTCATTTTTTATTGTGTTGGAAAATAAACGTGTTGATTTTGAATGATAACAACTGTGTTTGTCTGTTGTTGTGATGGTGATGCTTGGTGCAAGTTGTGGCACGGAGGAGGGGCGGCAAAAGTATCAGCCTAACCTTGTGCCTAGGGGCGCCGAAATCCTAAATACATCTCTGGGTATGGGTACATATGAGTATATGATTATTCTGGTGTTGTATAAACAGACTTTATAATACATATATTTTCTCCAATATTTCTATTCAAAGGAACCTCTGGTCATTTTATGTTAAGTATGATTAATTTTTATAAATTTAATCCTCCTAAGTAATTGTAAAGAGAAAATAAACGAACTTGGCATGAATAGCATGTCAGACATGTGAGATTGTAAACGATAAGTTTTATTACACCTAGACCATCCTATCTTATTTAATAAGTTTTGTTACATCTTGACCATCCTACCTTATTTAATAAGTTTTATTACATTTTAACCATCCTACCTTGTTTATTCGTTATGGTGCATCCATTCCCACACTTTCATTTTTTTAAAATCAATTTTCTTTCCAGTTGTAAAATGTCAAGTTCAGAGTTCTGAGTATTTGAACAAATTTTTAACACAGGTACATCTTTATGTAATATTAGGGCTCGACATGGCCAGGTGGTTAGGGCTCTCGACTCGTAATCTAAGGGTCGCGAGTTCGAATCCCTGTCGCACCAAACATGCCCGTCCTTTCAGAAATGGGAGTGTTATAATATGGCAGTTAATCTTAGCCCTCTTGTAGCTTTGCATGAAATTAAAAACAAACAAACAAACATAATATTTTGTGATTATTAAGATTACCAAGAGGTGTTGAAACAGAAGGATCAAAAGTCAAGATAACCACTGAGTACAATGAGGTAGAACGATACAGTACTGTGTATCAGAGTCAGTAGAGATGGCCGAAATACTCAATAAGCATAACAAAAATAGCATGCTAAAAATAAACGATGAAAATTTTACATTAAAAGATTATTACCACTCACATTTATTTTTTCTTCACCCTGCAAGTATAAAAACGAGGCCAGAAAACATAATTAAGATACCAAACCAAAAAGTGACCAACCCACCAGATGGTTCATATTTATTTTTTTTGTTTCATTCTAGATACACGTACAACTACCTTTTCACTGATGTCAGCTTAAACCTAAATCTGTTTTGTGTGTTTCTGGGACAGTGCACGATATCATCGCTTTGTCATAATACGTAATAATATTTTTTTTATAAAATCATAATCCTAGTGTAAACAATGTTAGAATTACCCAACAGTTTTCTTACAGAAACTTGATGTTTCATTGGAACGCTTAAGAACAGCGAGAAACATGAATTACTAGCCGGTAATTGATGCACATTTTATAGAACAGCAGTGCTTTGTACACTATACAGTCAGTGACTTCAGGGAACTAAGCACTATATTACAATTGTAAAATACACTAATTTTTAGCCAGGAGAAAAACGTCACAAAATAAATAAGGAAAACATTTTGTAAACGCAAAATGATATAGGAATGGCAGTACCAAAAAATGTGCAAACAAGAATATAGGGATGACACAGTTGTAAATAAATCATCCCTACTTGATTTTTCAATAATAAAATTTAATATTGCACTCTAAAATGCATGCTTGGTATTAACATTACTGCAGTTGAAAGATATATATTTATGACTGTTGGTGTGCAGTTTGTTTATCATAATATTATGATCATGTAAGGATAGGCATCAGTGTAGAGTAAATAAGAACCGAGGACTCACGTACAATGAAAACCAAGTTGAGTCAAAACATGTTTTGATTATTACAGACTTTCGCTACGCGATACGTCGAATTGACTGACCTTGTAACCATTTTGTACTCGCCTATTTTACACCATAACATTAAATTTTAATTCTGAAAATCATGTAGAGATGATCTACGCATATCTGTATCAGCCTAATTTACTTGCTTGTATTAATTTTTGACAATGTTATTCCTATGTTATTTTACATTTAAAGTTGAGAAGTGTTTCCATAAATGTGCCTTTGTTTTACTCTTGTAACATGCTCCATAATACATAAAATGAATTCATATGATTATATCTATGAGACCAATGTCCCTACAGTAGAATATTTATTATAAATCATACATCAAACGCTACACCAAATTTACATTTAGTTACAAAACTCAAATCAGTAGTAAGTGAAAAATTGTCTTAGTAAAGATTAAAATATTTTGTAAGAAAATAAAAGATGAATATAAATACATTAAAAGTTAAAAAACAACAATAAATAATAACGAAATCAAAGACTATTCAAACACTACAATAAAATCATCACTTAGTGTTCTTTATAACCCCAAAAACATCTCCAGACAAAACAAAATTTATTTCATGAATTATGCGTATCAACATAGTCAGAACAAACAAAGCTGTAAACACTTTTTTATTACAAAGGGAGCGATTACACCACAGTGAATGGCTACAAATAAAGAACGTACCAAATTATCTATCAAGTGGACTGATGTGTGTTTGCATTTCTTGTTAACAAACAAGGTGATATAGGATGTAAGGTTTAGCAATTGTATTCCAAAGTACGTTGTACACTATATTTTTCTAAAGTCGACATTTTGTATTGATAACTCTCCTGAGATTAGTTTTTGAAAACAACATGAAACTAAGGAAGACATATGAATGCATCAAAACTAGCTTCTTTGATTTGAAATTTTCTGATAGTCTATTTTATTTACTGTTTTTGTTTCACTCAACCTTTAACGCTTATACACGCTTATTATTTTTTAGTTAAATAGTTAAAATTATTATCATATCTATTCACACTACCGTATAGTTCCTCCTTATCATGTTTATATAGGTTTTAAACGCTTGACACCCACGTATAAACACTTCTCCAACTTGTACAGTTTACATATTTTCACATATGAAATATTGTGTGAAGATGTTTTTCCTTTTATCTACTAGTTCAAACATTCAAACTATTGATTTGACACTATTGTAAATGTTAAGAAAATTCTGTAATTTTTTTTATTTTTTTATAATGACGTAAAAAATATAATATTTATAATAACGTATTTTTTGTTCAAAATAATACTGCCATACGTCAAAATATTCAAATAAAATCATTATCTTCATGAAAGTTTCTAATAGTCAGAGTAATCAAATATAATATAATGACTTGTAAATGGAAAATTCGATATTTTGACACAATAGTTTTTACATTTGTTAACCACATTTATTTGAAACTGGTTCAGACAATTTTTTTGTACATATATTTCTATGAAATACTATTTGAAAGCTAGTTTGTTTTCCTAAATTAAGCATTAATAAAGTATTTGCCACCCTAAGAAATACATATGTTTTAATAAACACTATCTGATATGGGTATTCATGATGAGTACTTTCATATAATCAATGAGTCAATAAAGATGAATTTATCGTTCTTCTATTAAAGTAATACAAAAAATATTCTTCCATCATTTTTTCTATTATTAAATAATTTTCGTGATTATTTAATCCTAGAGTGTTCAAGCAGAAGTTAATCTTAACTTTTAACAAATAAATGTAAAGACAAGAATCTTCCATAATCTAATTTAGTATATTAAAATTGAACATAATTTTTATTTCTATTTTCTGCAGATACCCATTTATGGATGGATATTACTGGTACTAATAATTAGCCCCCATCCCAGTGGCACAGCGATATGTCTGAGGACTCATAAAATTAGAAACCGGGTTTCGATATCCGTAGTGGGCAGAGCACAGATAGCTCATTGTATTACTTCGTGCTTAATTCTAAACAAACGCTAATAATTAACCTTTAAAACTAAGTTGAATTAGAGATTGATTGAACCACTTTACCACTGGAGTTAACGTGTATTTCTTTTAATGTAGACGAATTTTTGTTTTCAACAACAAAGTTATTGTCACAAGAGTATACACCTTAGTTTCTTATTATAATTACACTAATAAGCTATTTTTATTTTGTACAATAGGCACAATTTACATACCTTTTTCCCAGTTTTCTTTCAAATTAAATACTGCAATAATTTTTTATTATTTTTGACAGAAGGGTCGTACATCGGTTCTGAGTTTTTCTTTTTTTTCCAACTACAAACTTTTAGTTCATAGCTCCATCGTATCTTGAATGATTTGATATCTAATTATAGTTTTGGACTGAGGAGGTCAAACCCTTTTAACAGATGGATTTGAATACACTTAAGGTCTGGCAGATTAATTTGTTCTAATCCTTATTAAAAGAATTTCTGTTTGAGGGTAAGCTAATAACGATACTGATGAGTAATAAAATAAAATCGTGTATACACGCACTCCACGCTTGGTATTGTGGCAGCATAAAATATAGCTAATAAAAATGAATATAAAAAGTCTCATATAGTAATTTACTCTAATCCTGTCTAAACAAATTAAAGTACCGTGGCTATTGAGGATGCCCTCTTGTTTTTAAAATGGCATCAATATTTATCAGTATTTTGTTTACACTTGTTCTGTTATAAGGAACAGTAATAATGGAGTATTACATACACCTGCTGGGTCTGATGTAATATTAAAATCCGGGTTTGGTACTTCACATGTTTACTTTTCATACCGACAATCGGTGGACTCAGCAAACACACATATTGACAAACACAGCGATATAAGAAAAACTGTTATGCAACTGTGTATCAAAATATTTTGACACTTTATCTTTCCTCTGTTCGGTCTGATGTCAACAGATTTATCGGAATTAATTTTTGGAAATAATTGCATAATTGACATATTTATCTTAAAAAGACGATCATTTAAGAAGAACAGGCAATACATTGAGTACATTTACGAGACCTGTAAATAAACCAAATGAATAGTTTCCAATAAGACCTGTTTATCAAAAATATAGTTAATAACGTTTATTGTCTGTGGCTTATCTAAAATAAACAAATGGATGACTGTCAGATGTTAAGATCACCAATTGTCAATTAAAGGCATTTACATGTATTTCTTAATTATACAAATATATATACTATTTTGTTGTTATGCTTAAAATTCGTCTACATTAAGTGTCTGTAACTTGTTGACGATAAATTCAACGATAAATGAACATCACGCACTCCACTTGTTTTCAAAATAATATATATATACGTAACACGTTAAACGTATGCACAATAGTATATTTATACTATAAAGATCACAAGCACAATATGGTTCTCTTCTTGTCAAAAGCCCACGTAGACCTATTCAAATTATATCGCACTTGTAATCTTTGTATCATTCCTTTATAATGTAGCGTGAGTTACCACAGTTATATACTGTTCTTTCGGCAATCATTTGGTTTTCTTTCTTCAAAATATCCTCTGTTTCTTTTGTTAAAGTGCACTCAGACTGATTCAGTTACTTTAGAACCACGATTTGACAGTACAAAATATTCTTTTTATCTCCATTTCTATTGTTAGTTTCCTCTGACATATTATTCGTTAAGCCTTTCCATCCTACGGAGTTTAACTTCACTTTGGCCGAGCTTCTAATAACTTTACTTTCTCGTCTGCTCCCTCTTTATACGTTTTACCGTTCATCTCATACTGTTTACATATTTATCATTTAACTGTCTGTTCGCTTTATTCTCTACATCATTGAGATAGAAAGCACAACTTCTAATAATCATCTGATTTAACTCTCTTATAATAAAAAAGACTAAACAATCATCAAATATGCATTCACAAAATAAACTAATAAATAACATCTACGCTAAAAAGTATTTTATATTATAATAATAACGTAGAGGTTAAACTTGTACTTTACGGAAGTAACGTACAGAATGTTGATTTTTAAATATGAGTGTATGTCCTTAACATTGTATTTTTACTGCATAAATGACATATAGAAAAGGCGTATAGACCAAGCAAGCCATATATATATATATATATACAAGTTCTACGTTCAAGACACGTAAATAAACCAGATGAAAAATATATAATAGATATGCAATTGTAATATCAACCAGTCAATTGTAGGCTATGTTACTGAATTCGTGCTCTAATTATTAGATTCGAATATTTGAAGATTCGCACATGCTTCAGTTCATTGTCTATAAAAATTGTAGTAGTTGGTTTTAAGGAAATACATTTCATTAAAATTTTTAGTTAATATGCAATGTAACTTATCCTCACACATTTCTGTTCTTTATGATAAATTTCAATACAAATATTTCCGAAGCATGTGTTATTTTATATAACAAAGATAAGTTATCATTTACTTTATTAACACAAATGTTTGAAAAATGGCTAAAACTTAAAACTGTGAAAAATATGGAAGTATGAATATCTTCAAAACTTCTATGCTGTTTGTGTTTTTAATGACGTGAACGGGTTGTATGATAAAAAACCAACTTAAAAAAATTAGAATTAAAACTTAGATGTAATAGAGTAGCTTCTATGTTTTAGTTCAACTTAGCATTGAAAACTTAGACGTAATAGAGTAACATCTATGTTCTAGTTTAACTAAGCATGAAAACATTAAGCGTAATAGAGTAGCTTCTATGTTTTAGTTTAACCTAGCATTAAAAACTTAGACGTAATAGAGTAACATCTATGTTCTAGTTTAACTGAGCACCTTAATATTCATCAAGAAGTGTTTGAAAATACTGAAACATAAATGTATAGCAAGTTATTCATTATTTAAGATGAATTTTCTTCAGATAATGCTTGTTTGTTCGATTTCGCGAAAGCTACAAGAGGACTAGTTGTTTTTAAGTTTCAATGAGGTACTAGATAGGAAGTAGCTATTCAACGTCAACCCTCGCAAATTATTGAGCTACTGTTATAAAACCGACTAATGAGATTTGACCGTTACTGTTAATATGCGCCTACAGCTCCAAGTGTGAAGCACAGATATTTTGGGAGTGAGATAACATGGACCATGGAATTTTAGCTCAACCGATCTGCACTCTAGCCACAGGGTCGTAATCGTAATTAGCATTTTTACTAAGTATTCAAAAGCATATAAGTACAATTTGATATATATTAGTCGACTTGGACCTGTCTGTAAATAAACACGAAATACATTAGCTATTTGTTTTACTCTGTTAAGCCTTATCATCGAATTTAGTTTTCTTAATATTAAGTTTCATAAAATGATACCTAAAATTCACAAAAAGATTTTATTAATTGTTTTTCTAAACGTAAAACTACACAATACTCTACCAGAACTCTGTTTAATTTGGTTAATCGTTTTCTTATCGTTGATTTATCAGGGAACAAAATCTTATTGAAAATAAACATTTCATATCTACTTTCCTTTTGTTGTTTATGTTCGTTATTTTATGCATTTAGTTTCTTATGCAAAATATTTCTCAAACAATATTTGATATTCTAAACTTAAAAGGCAAGTTATATGACAAATGAGTTAGATTTTCAAAGTCACAGATGTTCAGTTTCGAGCATGATCGTCTCTAATTTAGAACTGATAACCAGGAACAGCTTCCAGTCAGCAATACCTTGGCCATCGAATAGAAGGATTTACTGTCATTTTCTCAAATAATTCCACCAAGCATATTTATTAGCACATAATATTTTTGAATATTGAACTTTCAGATACACAGCTCGGAACGCTAACTACTTGGCCTCCTTTTAAGAATGTGTAACATGTCCAGGTGGTTAAGGCTCTGTCTTGTAATCTGACAGACGTTATCTATAATAAAACAACAATGTGCATATTATTTTGAAACAGAAGTAAACATTGTTACAACATATAACGTGATAACGTCTGAAACAAAACAAGTTTGGTCTTTTCGCAATACTATTTGATGTAACGTGTGTTAAGAAATATTTCTGACAACCCATATTAACAATGAACAGATAACACTGAAGATTTGCCTATTTTACTATAAAAGGACGGTAACTTTTCCAATTTAATTAATGATTTAAAACAAGCTAGAAGCAGCAAGAAAACTGTTGAAGTACAAAACGTATTTAAAGGTAAGCTTTTTATATTTATATGAATTAGTTATTACATGTTTGTTTGTTTGGGAATTTTGCACAAAGCTACTCGAGGGCTATCTGTGCTAGCCGTCCCTAATTTAGCAGTGTAAGACTAGAGGGAAGACAGCTAGTCATCACCACCCACCGCCAACTCTTGGGCTACTCTTTTACTAACGAATAGTGGGATTGACCGAAACATTATAACGCCCCCTCGGCTGAAAGGGCGAGCATGTTTGGCGCGACGCGGGCGCTTACCCGCGACCCTCGGATTACGAGTCGCACGCCTTACGCGCTTGGCCATGCCGGGCCCTTAGTTATTATAATGTAGCTTAGTTTGATGTTATGTTAGGACTTTACAGAATATTTAAGAATTTGAAACAGTCAAAACTAAAGCTCGCATATGGAAAATATGTCAGTTTTGTTCCTAAAACCCACATTGAATTTTTTTTCGCAAGATATATATTTCTACAGTATTTTTACAAATCTATAATAATAACTTAATGGTTTCTCGCAGAGGGCATGATTTATAAAAAAAAAAGTAGCTACTATGCAATACTTAACTTCTCTCTTTTTGAGACTGACTAGGAAACTACATTTTTTAACTCGATAAGCTATTTAACCTTTTTTTCATGTTAGAAATTGCCCTTTGTTGATATTTTTCTCGTGGAGCTAAATTTCCTTGACATTTACTACGATAAATATTTCTACAGGTATACCTATTAATCTTTATTTAGGTTATTTCATTGGGAAGAAGTCTAAAACGACTACTTTATACTAAAGTCCTCACTTTGGCCTGAGGTAAAATTGCTATACCGTGTTTAATTATGTACTTGGGCTCGATAGAGAGCCGACTTTGCGCTTTTTTATGTTCTACAATTTATAGGAAACAGTTGTTCTTTGTACAAAGGATTTGAACGTCAGGAAGGAGTATAATTACTGCACTGTATTATATTTTTACTCTAGTAAGGTCAATGGACTCGGCAGATAGCCCAATGTGACTTTATTATAAGAAAAACACAAATCACAAACTCTAGTAGGGAATGAATTTTTAGCGCCATCTAAAAATAAAGTAAGAAACTGCTGCTTCGTGGTGGGGCTCTCAGTTTAGAAAAAATGATATAATTGTTCTCTCAGCATGTTTGACTTGAGTTTAGCCAATATTATGGTTACAAATACTAATTGGAAAATTAACATACGAACAGTTTTTGTATAAGTTTTACAATTTAGAAAGACTGGTGACCTTTCAGGCTGCATGTGTTAAATTATAAGGCAGTCTTTTCAACTTATTACCTTCCATTTTATTTCTTCTTGTTATACTCAACAGATGAAGGCTGGATTTGTTGTCTTTATGCTGATTGTGATCTTTGTTGGAGCCACTCAAGGTAATCCTCTAGAAATTGTCAATTATTTTAAAATTATGTAAAATTGATTTGTCACAAACAAAGTGTTTTGTTAATGTATTTGCATGAGTAATCTATTGATAATTCTTATGGTTTCTTATTGCTATTAAAAACAGTCTGCAACTATTTTGAAACGAACAACTCTTTCTTTGTCATTGCCTTAATGCTGATCAGTTTTAATATGTTATTCAAATTTAGGTATACGTAATAAGCTATATTGAAACATTGAAGCCAAAAAGTTTCGAGTACAAACCATCAAAAAGTATCATTTATGCCAGTTAGAATAACCTTTCTTTTTATTATCGTTAAAATTAAATTATTGCATATTGTTATTTCAATAACTAAAACTTGTATAGCTTGTGCTTGTTACTAAATCTTTCGTAACGTTACAAAGGGAGATATTTTTTATTTCTTGAAATTTTATCATCATGCCAACCCGATTCTTTATAATTTTATGGAATATTTGTTCAAATGGCTAATAATTTTATAAATAATCTTAGAATCTGTTCTACTCGTATGATTTAATATATACATACAAGTTGTTTTTGTAATTATGAATATTATTAATTGACTGAAATAGTAATGCATTTCTCATTTGAAAAATACTAGACGTTTTTCTAAATAAAACTAAACATCAAAATAATTTGTCGTCGCTTTCAAGCTGGAAAAGTAGTCATTTTAGTATTTTTTGTTGTCGTTGTTCGAGTTCAGTAATTTATGTCTGTTTGTTTAAAACCTACACATAAGTCATAAATTCAAACTCTTTTAGCGCTGGTCTCTTGTGGAAATGGATGGACATGCAAAGACTATCAAACTTGCTGCAGACACCCGAAGGGTTTCTTTATGTGCTGTCCTATTACGAGTGCAGTATGTTGTTGTAACGGAGAAACTTGTTGTCCGTCTCTCTCAATGTGCAGCTCCAACTCAGTTTCATGCTACTCTTGTCCCTCTTTTGCTGCTCTATTGTCACCAGAAAAATATAGCGGGATTCCTGCAGCAACCATGACCAAGGCTATTCACAAAGAAGAATAAGGTTAAGGACGAATTAATGTGTTGCAGTTTCGTTTTTAAATTGCACAGCTTATTAGGGTTACGTATGAAGTAACGAAATATATCAAATTTCTAAATCACATGAAGAGATTTACGTAAAATGAAATATTGCATTTATTTCTTTTTATGTGTTAATCGTTGCTTAATATCTTTACACTGGTTGTACAAAAATCATATATTTTACAAATTACATTCGATGCAATAGACCATTTAAGTACTAAATAACGATAGCAACACAGTTCTTTATTTTTTTCAAAGTTAAATCAATATATATATATATAATGTATAAATCTTAATAACTGTTTGCACTTGGATTGGGTTTTAATTTCTCTTTGATCAGACAACTTGTTTTCAAATATCTATTTCTTAGATACGATTGCCTGTTCTTTTCAGTCAATTTATTGAAACCAACCGTATTACAACCTCCATAAGAACGTACCTGTATCTTTTATAATACTTGCATTAAAGTGTAAAAGTTTTCAGTCTTTAAATTGTGTGTTTATGTAAAATAGAGTTTTAGGAATAATACACTATTTAATTCATGATTTGATTAACTTATATAAATTTGTGTAAAACAAAGGTTTAAAAATTGTGTACTACTGTAAATATTTCTTGTGTGTTTCAAACAAGTGTTGATACTGTATCATACAATATTCAAATAAATTAATATCTTCGAACAATAAATCCAAACGAGTTTGTATTATTCTATACACTGAGTTTCAGCATTAACTGCTATTATATGATTTATATAGGTTATATTCCTTACTTCAGTATGTGAACGATTCAGTTCCATTATAACTTCCATACCTTTATTACAGAACATA
This sequence comes from Carcinoscorpius rotundicauda, assembly GCA_011833715.1. Lineage (NCBI taxonomy): Eukaryota > Metazoa > Arthropoda > Merostomata > Xiphosura > Limulidae > Carcinoscorpius > Carcinoscorpius rotundicauda. Next base: position 22,264,833 of record CM022405.1, on the reverse strand, counting down.
TTTAAAAGCAAACTATAAACTAAATTCCCTTACGCATAATGTGATGAATGGCGCCATCTACTTACGAACATTACAGATAAAATCGACGGTTAAAACTAAAATACATTTTAGAGTTATCTCATTTTATAAATAAAATGTGTAGTTGTTTTTAGACAATGCAATAGAAAGAATTCTACACATCAAGCATTATATTATAAATTATTTATAAAAATCAAACGTTACAATAAAGTAATAAAACACTTAATTTGTTAAACTCATTTATTTTGGAATTATGTCTTTTACCATGGGGCCCAGCATGGCCAAGCGTGTTAAGGCGTGCGACTCGTAATCTGAGGGTCTCGGGTTCACATCCCCGTAGCGCCAAAGATGCTCGCTCTCCCAGCCGTGGGGGCGCAATAATGTTACAGTCAATCCCACTATTCGTTAGTAAAAGAGTAGCCCAAGAGTTGGCGGTGGGTGGTGATGATTAGCTGCCTTCCCTCTAATCTTACACTGCTAAATTAGGGACGGTTAGCACAGAGCCCTCGAGTAGCTTTGTGCGAAATTCAAAAACAAACAAATAAACTCATACTTCAGGGGCCGGCATGGCCAGGTAATTAAGGCACTCGACTCGAAATCCGAGGGTTGCGGGTTTCAATCACCATCACACCAAACATACTCCCGTTTCAGCCCTGGAAAAGGGCGTTATAAAGTGATGGTCAATCCTTCTATTTGTTGGTAAAAGAGTAGCCCAAGAATTTGCGGTGGATGGTGATGAGTAGTTGCCTTCCCTCTAATCTTACACTGCTAAATTAGGGACGACTAGCGCAGATAGCCCTCGTGTAGCTTTGCGCGAAATTCAAAACAAACCAAAGTTTTTCCTCAATGACATCTGGTACTTATCTTCGATAAGTTTAAAAAGATATTTATGAGAAATATGATTTCAAAAAATGAAAAAACGAATTATCTTCATAGCACACAAAAATAATTATGAAATATCTATTACAAGTTTGTTTGATATAACCTTTAGCAGATTTCATGGTTGATTAAAAGTCAAAGATGTGCTCAGTTTTGCATAGTTCTTACAAAACTATTATATAAACTGACAAACGTTAAGTTCAAAGTGAAAATGTAACAAATAATCTCCTTCAGTCCTATGTGATAATAAAATACAGGTGTCGAAACTAAAAACCTTATTATATGATCATTGAGTAAATCATTACTACAGTAGCGGTGGTTTTGATAATTGTATGCCCAGAACTTCATATAATCAGATATTTCAAATATCAATCTGTGTGATAAGTCACATGGCTGTAAAGAATACTGAATAAATCACTGGCCTTTTTACTCGTTTATTACATAAACTTGTGTTGTTATCATTTAAGTACAAGATATATGGATGTCTTTTCGATGTTAATATCTATGCTGTAAATCCTGCCGCCATGATATTTCTCTTTTACGAAATGTTAAAGAAAGTTGACATGACGACTGCTTTTTTCTATTTTGTTTTTCTCTCTCTAAATATCCCACGAATATAACAATATTGGACGAATAAAAATACGTGGTATTTGATTAGTTTTATGTCTAGGATAAGATTCCCAAATTTTGAGAGTCTGCAGATACTGTACTTTTGTCCACAAACGAATGAACTTTACAAAAGGCAATTATTGTCAAACCAGTATAAGTAATGGTAATTTCCATCTGTGTTTAACATTAATGGTTGAATTACACATCATCCACGCATAGAATATTCCGTGGAACAATATTTTTAATTTCAAATTTTGAGTGTTTTTCTTTGTTTTTGTTGTTGTTGAAAGAAAATAAAAGAAGGGCTTTCTATTAAATAGTGTTACTTTAGGATCTGCTGTCATATAATTAAAGATGAATATAGCTCCTGTTTTTAAGCTTAGAAATTGCGAATTTAAGCACACAGAAAGATTTCACCTAGCCCAGAACTTTTTTATTTTATTTTGTGTATGCTTTATTCTTGGGAAATTTGCCTCCAACAGGGAATGAGAAACAGAAAGAAAAATAATATAGTAACTCAAAAATTGTTAACTCAACACTATTTATACATTTATTATTCGAATCAAAAACTCGAATCTTCTACAGTACAGTAATTAAGTCAGTTGAGATGATAATTGCCACTTTATACAAAGTATTTAGTACGCAAAACTGAAATAATTTTAGGGCTTCCACAATAATTTTAGGCTTGTTACAGACTAAGTATGTCAAAGTTTTGTGTACGGTCTTGGATTCTTTACAGTAGGTGTCTGTGACTTGTTGGCAATAAATATGAGCAATATACTTAGAGCTCACAATCCACTTGTTTTAGAGTAATATATATTTAAAACAGGAAAAACATTTACAAAAATTCTTTGCATAACAAAATATCATAATTATACCTAAAATTTTAAAGAATTCTCTTTTTTTTGCCAAAAGTCCATACAGATTAATTCAGTTATCATAGAAATCAACTGAGAAAGCGAATTATTTTTCTATACTCTTTTATCACAATACTATCAGTTATCACTGATACCACTTACCACAGTTGTATTTAGGAACTTAAACAATTTTCTTTTATGACAAATATCTACTCTCTACTCTATTATTTACTGCACAGTCTGTCATAAGTTAATTTGCATTACCTTTGTGGGTTACCACAATTATATCCACGACTTTAAATAGTTGTCTCCACACAAGCGGGCTCAACTACTTTAGAACACCCTTTGACAAGACAAATTAGTCCCCTAATCGCGGGTTCTAATCCCCTTCGCACCAACCATGATCGTTCTTTTAGCCGTGAGGGCGTTATAACCTGGCGGTCAATCCCCTATTCATTGCTAAAAGAGTATTCCAAGAGTTGGCGGTGGGTGGTGATGACTAGCTGCCTTCCCTCTAGTCTTACATTGCTAAATTAGAGATAGCTAACGCAGATAGTCCTCCTATAGCTTTGCACACAATTGAACACAAAACAAACCACAACCCTACTGTAAGTATTTCATGCCCAAAGCGTAGGCTTTCCCTGTCTAGTATACGATGAGCAGTTTTCCAGCACCCCTTTCAACAAAACAACTCACACATGCTGCGCATGATCACTTGCAGTTGATTAATATATCTTCCTATGGACTAGCATGAATATCCATTTCAATTTTCTATCTGCCTGAAGTATACAACTGTTGAACAGGAGGTGATGAACCTTTACCTCTAATCTGTACAAATTCAGTATCATTGTGTGACATAGATGGTCCAGAACATTCGTTTAATATAAAAATAATTCATATTGGTCTTTTTACCTATTTTTTATCCCTAACTTGATATTTGTACAGTATACAGAGATAATCATTACTCCATATGAAAATGTTTAGTGGCATACTCTGTACCTATATCTGAACTTCTTATTACGGAATGACTGGTTTAACTTTGCATGATAATTATTACATCTCTTAAGGTACACTTACGCATTGTCGAGTGCTACCAGATGTTCCCATTTTTCTCATCTCGATAATGTTTCCTACAACTGGTCTAACTGTTTTCAAAATGTGTCATGAAAACAGCTTTTGTACACATGACTTGTATCACATTTCTAGCCAGAGATCCTTTTAGTCCACAAAGGCTTAGAATCAGACATTATCTGACTATCACTAATCCAACCATTATAGACAGTAACCTGCCTAAAGGCTTAAGAAAGTGATCTTGAGAAATACCATTAAATGTTTGTTGAGTCATTCGCTTCATCTCATTAACATATACCTACATTTGATGAAGCAATGGTATCTCAGTCAACGTATCGCTTAAATATGCATAACATCACAAATAACAATTGATGTCGATACCTAGAGTCTTGTGTTTGGTTTTGTTTGACAAAGTAATGATAAACGTGTGACAAAAAGTTCATGATTTCCAGTTGTTTTGACTTCTTTTGGCTTCAGTAGCGTGTCTCCAGCCTGGAAAAGTTTTACTTTCCTTTTCTCTACTGGATATTTGTTGTGTTCTTTGACAGTAAGACTGCTACAACTGGTATACTTTGTCCATCAGGAAAATCTTCCACTCTGTCACCTCTGCCAGAAGTGGTATAAAATAGTTGTATGGTTTAATTTCACTTATCAACGACAGACTGAAATCCCTATCGAAACATCTGCCTACTTTGTGCCAAGAAATATAGATAGCATGTCTGTATTTCAGTTTTCTGTGTATCCTGCAAACCAAAGTTCAGGTTAAAACAAAATACAGGATAAGATCTGAAAGTCATTGATTACAGTTTTCAATTAGCCTATGACCGGAACAAGAACAAATACATCATCATTGCCCTTCACGTCAGTGTGAAAGACCAACATTCAAAAAAAGACTTCTCTTGAATATTCCAATATTCTTGGATTGTGAACCATCTTTGACCACTAAATCCTCCTCTTACGTATGTCCCATTTAAAAAAAAAAGTTATTTCTAAACTTTCTAAAATTGAATTTAAATTGGAAACACAGATGAATAAAGTAGTTTAGATATGATATATAATGGTTTTGCAGACTGTGAACATGACACACACATCTAGAAATATTTCACATTTCAGACATTTTTTCGTTCTTTAATATATTTTCATAAATTTATATGAAAAGTATGACATTGTTTTCGCTGACATAAGGGAAACATTATTGCGTTTATAAAAGAGCTAGTGACAGAAAATATTCAGGAGATTCCAAAGTATCTTAAATCCTTATTTATTCCATATTATTACAAAATTCATTGTATTGTTGTGATAAGGTCTTTTGTTGATGGGATCTTTTAAATTATCTAATGAAAACAATTCAAAATTCAGTCCATTAGCTTAGATATCTTTCTTAACATTTTTATAAGTTTAAACACTGTGGACTTTGTATAATAATATAAAGAAAATTTTTATTTGTACAAATTCACGGCTGAAACTGAAAACATACTAAATGATTCACCCTACCAGATACAAAATATTATGCTATTTTCTTAACTATTTTGCTTGGTGCTTCACTGATATTTGTATTTATGACCTATTTGTATTTGAATGTACTAGAAAATCTTGTCCAACCTTCAAGAGGTTTCTAGGTGTTCCAGGTTTACATTATTACACGTTTTATCTTAATGACATTACTATCCCTCACAGTTCCCTATCTTCAACCAGATATTTTATTTTAATTCTTTCACAAACAGGTGTGTCTCTGTTTGTGTAGTTCCTCTCTTACATTCCCTGTTCTTAGCTTTTGGTCTTTTTTAATTTTCAGTAGATTTCTTCTTGGCTTATTTTATTTTCTGTCTTTTTTTCTCTAATTTTCTGTCTCTTTCTCTTTCAAATACTCTCTTTTTACTTATTCTCCTTCCATTGTTTATTATATCTAACAAGTTTTTTTAACTCAGTCTGTGCCTTCGTAATCGTCATGAATGTTTTTGTTTGTTTGGAATTTCACACAAAGCTACTCGAGGGCTATCTGTGCTAGCCGTCCCTAATTTAGCAGTGTAAGACTAGAGGGAAGGCAGCTAGTCATCACCACCCACCGCCAACTCTTGGAATACTCTTTTACCAACGAATAGTGGGATTGACCGTAACATTATACACCCTCACGGCTGGGAGGGCGAGCATGTTTAGCGCAACGCGGGCGCGAACTCGCGACCCTCGGAGTACGAGTCGCACGCCTTACGAGCTTGGACATGCCAGGCCTTCGTCATGAATGAAAATTAACGTTTAGGAAACGTTCTGTTTTTACGGTCTTGTCATTTGTTGTAATATTATTATTCTAAATTATTCCTTAAAACTAGTTCAAAGTCCATTCCATGCAAGTGGTAACAAATTAGTTTACTTCTTCCTTAACGTTTTTACAAACTCGAATAATGTGGAACTTGTAAACCACGCTTACAAATTACGCTAATGACACTAACATAAAGATCAAACTCGTGCCGCCTCTCGGCTGAAACAAAAACACAATTCAATCTGCCAGAGATAAAAACAAACAAACTATACTATCTTCTCATTGCTTCACTGTGCTTCGTAGTTATAGTCCACCTTGTAATATACTAGACCAGGGGTCACCAAACTTTATTCACAGGGGGTCAGATTACTTGGGGAATGAGAAGCGCGGTCACATGATCATAATGTTCAATACTCATAAGCTAGAACGAAAGATCTCTGTAAAAGACTTAACTCTAAGTTTAGGATGCCACATTAGACATGTGAGAATAGCATGCAATACACACATATAATAAAAAACAAACAGAAATACAACCAACACTTTTATTTACCAAAAGGTTATCAAAGAAGGTGACATCAACAAAAACAACTGTTACATCGCACATAGTGGGTACACATCAGAATTCAGAAAGTCGCAAAAAAATTAATGAGATTTATGATATTGGCGTCTGGCTTTCAAAATGTCTTCAATCTTCGGTTTTGAATTGCTGCATCCAATCATTAGAATTGCTTTCAAATGTTCATCAGTCAACCTTGATCTATGTACCGACTTTACATACTTCATTTTTAAAAATGTTTGTTCACAGCCATAAGTTGTTCCCAACACTGATGCCATACCAGATGCGAACTGCTTCAACTTTGGAAAATCATCTTCACGTTTGCAGCTGTAAAATTCAATAAGTTGTCCCTCTCTGCGTTTTGCTTTCAAGAAGTCATTTCCTTGCAAATCGATGACCTTCAACTGAAGTTCCACTGGCACGTAATCAATGACACAATCAAAAGAATTCTGAAAAAGGAGAATGTCACTTTCGATTCTGTCGAGATCTGAAAATCTCTCTAAAATTGGTTATTTAAATCATCAATAATCTTTTTCTGAAACTCCGGGTTGACATCTGTGATTCCAGCATTAAACTCATTGAAACACTAAAAATGAGAGAGGTTCCTCCTTCCAAAGTGCTTCAAACAATAAAAGCTTTCTCCGAAATCCTTTAATGATTCTATAGAGATCATAGGCAAGGTTATTCTTCCCCCAAATTTTCAAGTTCAATTCATTCCTGTGGGATGTGATGCCAACCAAAAGTGACAACTTTGACAACCAAGTTGGATCCGACAGAAGTGGATCGGTACTATATTTCTATATAATAAATATATCTATTTATCTTGTCAGCTTAGTTTCAGTACGCAAGAAATATCCAATTCCTTTCCACAGAGTGCTTGCTGTTGTATGATGCAGTGTACGAACAGAGCACTTAGGAGTTGAAGATCTTCCAATTGTTTCCTGATTAGCCCTACCAGACCCTTCTTTACTCCAGCCATGTTTTTCCAACATTAACTGTTACACTTCTAAGCTGATTCCACTGAAGGTTATAGTCTTGCAAAGTTTTATGTACTTCCATGAAAATGTCTTCTCCAGTTGTTCTTCCGTGCATGCTGCAAATTGATTCAAACTCTTCCGTAATTTGAAAGTCCAAATTAACTCCACGAATGAACACGAGAAGTTGTGACTCAAGAGATCAGTAGACTCATCCAGTGCCAGAAAATACCATAGGAAGTTTCTAGCTTTTTGGCGTATCTGTATTGCAATGTTCTCTTCAAGTTCTTCTGCTCTCCGTACAACTGAAGTTGCTGAAAGGCTGATACTTTAAAAGAAATTGGCTTTTCCAGGACACAGCTCATTTGCTGCTTCCATCATACACTCTTTGATGAAGTTGCTGTCAGTAAAAGGTTTTCCTCGGTCGCCATCCTATGCACTAATTTGTAACTTGCATGAGTGACAGATTCATTTTCAACAAACTTTCTCGTGAAGAGATACTTTTGAGATTCAAAAACAGTTTTCATGGATTCAAATTTCTCAGAATGGAATTTTCCTGAAATTTTCAAATATGTTGATAGATGTTTTGTTTCATAGTGACGCCGAAGATTGTACTCTTTCTAAACTGCAACACTTTCGGTGCATATCACACATGTAGCTTTCTGGTTTTTTGTTTCTACAAAAAAGTACTTTTCTCCCCATTCTTCTTTGAAAGCACGACACTTTTCTTCTTATAAAAGTGGCCATAACGATAGGTGAAAAAAAAACAACAGGATCTGAAAATGAAAAATATAGAACGCTGTGAGAAAAGTATTGTACTGGTCCAAGAACGCACAAACAAAATATATTAAAACGTACTTTTGCCACAACACTTACCTAAGAACGAGTTACGAAAAGCGCATAGCCCGACTACTAAGAGAAATGAGCTTGCTGAAGCGGTAACTCTAGGCCGCTGAATTTACAAGACGAGTCAATAGGACGAGGGGTTAGGCCTGTACTTGTTTTCGAAATCCTATTGCTTTCATAGATACGTGCCTAGATATGAATAAACGGGCAAAGACGAAAGAAGAATTTTCCTCTTGGTTAAAAATGCACGTGACAGCTTTGTTTCTTTTTATCACAACGTCTTTTGTTTTCCAGGTTAAAGCGATCATCGGTGTGATTTATTTTGTTATGACAGTCGGCCATTTGATGAAATGTCACTTTTTATTTCCAAGCGACTTGGACAAAATGACACCTCGATGGCCGTATCCGGTCCACGAGCCCTAGTTTGGTGACCCTGAACTAAAAGATCTAAAGCCAAATATTTCAGAGCTTTCTTTATGTTCTAAGCTTATATTACTAATCATTTTAATTTTAACATCATTTTTGATCCTCAGCGTCCTCTAGTAAACAAATAAATTACTCTATTAAAAATATACTTTACAAAAGTATTTAAATAATGACCAACAATATTGCTATATGGCCTAGCTTGGCACAATTTTGGGAGGTCAGGATGTTATAGATAAAACTTATTCGACTTATGCAATGCATTTTCTACAATTTATAACCGGAAATTAGTCCTTTCCAGACTGAAGATACTTTTCAAATGTTAAGTTTTACGTAAAGACCCAATCTGAGTGAGACATAAATTTTAGTTTGGTTTTCTTAACCATATTGTGAATGATATACATCTTTCACAGACTCCATCCCATGAAGCTCTCAGTAGCTCAACTTTAAGTCTGAATATTTATAACGCTTAAAACTGGATTTCCATACTTGTGTTGGGCATCATCCATTGTGTACCTTTCTGCATAATAACGAACCAATAGACTCTATTGCAATAATTAGTTTAAAAGAAGTAAGTTCGAAATGGCAATAATAATAAGTTTTTGTGTCTTAGAGATTCACTTAGATAAAGAAAAAGAAAAGAAAAATGAGTAAAGCGCCCTCTAATAATTTTAAAAGCTGAATAATATTAACGATTAATGTAAATTTAAGTACGATTTGTCTTCGTTCAGTGGAGGTAATAAATTAACAAAATAATAGGTAAAGTGTTACATTCTTTGATGTATTCTGAATGTGTCGGGATAAAACTATAAGTACTTTTAAGAGCCTATTTTTGCTTTTTAAAAATCACATTATTTATCTTGCTTTTTTCAGTTGGATATGTTACTTCAGCTTCGGTCTAATTATTCTATTACCAGAAATACTTAACGTACTGGTGTCGTGTTTTTCATTTAGAAGACAAACAAGTAATATGAATTAGGCTTTCGCTTCGGAAATAATTTAAATTTGAATTCCATAATGAAGTCTCCACTTGATCAATCAATATATATTACTTATTAGTGATAACATTAGCAGTGGATCGCACCAGCTGAGTTGTAATCTACTCTTCAAGTTGCTAAAATTAATATAAGTGTTGGTGTATATGTTAAATACTCTACTTTATTTTTTACAGCATATAAATTATATAGTATCGCGTAAGTGATTGATACGAGTAAACTCCATGAAGTTATAATTTTCTTAAGTTTGACTGCATGTGCCTTCTTTTAATCCATTTTCTTATTTTTGGGGATCCAACACCTATTTATTCTGAAGTTGATCTCTTCATTTCATAAATATTAAAAGTACTTATGTTTTGTTTACGAATAAATAACAGCATTTGAACAATAAGATGAGTATCCATATCATCTTCAGTGTAAAAACAAGGCCTGAAATAATGTTAGATATATTTGAATTAGGGATGGACAAAAGAGACCACTCACTGGCATTTATTCTATAAATTGTATAGATAATCTTATAGTTTTAATAAGATTATCTCTTATCATACTTTTCTCAAGGGAAAATAAGATTTTGTGAGTGAGAGAAGAATGATCTCGGTGAACAAAGAATAACATAACCTACTTGTATAAGATAAACTCTTCTATCCCTATAATAATCTTAGTAGTAGTAGCCCTTCTCAAAACCATTTCTAATAAATATCTTAGATAAGGCCAAGTAAAAAAAAAGTTCAGTATTCAGAGCTTTAATTATTATTATGATGTTTTTGAAAGAAAGTTTGCACCTTTTTTTATGATTGTTGCTTGTTTTAATGAGAGCATGTAAAACAAAAGTCATCTTTGTTCCATTTTACTCATGAAAACTATACAGAATTTATGAGCAAAATTAATGGACTGCATTCATCTCATTTTTTCATTCAGAAGTTTTTTTTTTCTTTGTATGATTACAAAAATGGGATGCAGTAGTTGCATGAAAGTAAGTGCTAAACATGTTTTGTTTTTTTACTTGGTTTAAAAAGACTAAAACTAGAATACGCTATTCCAAGTGAGATGTGACTGTTGATTTTTATTGATATAATACATCCTTATACTTGTAGCTAGTATATTTATATACACAACTTAAAATTGTATCAGCTTTGATACTTAAAGCTCACTTACTAAAATATTCATCCATCCTTCCAAGTTATTCAAGTAATTCTACAATACAACATCTCAGTACGGCTGGAAATATTTGAGAATTTAATATTATCAGTAAAGGTTAATAATTATTCTCATATCAGTATATCATTAATGTTTAGGTAAGAGAAAAAAACCAATGGATCAACAACAAAAATTTATTTGCATTTATAAGAAAATTACAAAATGATTATCATTATATGCATGTTGACAAAAAGCACTGATCTGTGAGGCATGTTCAGTATGGCTAAACCCAGAAGTAACTACTTTTTTGCTTTCTCCCATCTAGCCATCCTACAATTTAATTAATTAGTTTTTCCTCAAACCAATGTGATGTTCTTACCTTTTGTGTGGCAACTTATCTAAAGCTTTTTCAAAAGCAAAGTACACCAAACCTTTTTTATCATCCAGATAAGAAAGAAAAAAAGATTAATAAGGAAAACTTTCCATTTGGTTAACTGATAGTGTTTTTTGTTGAGGTATAACATTTTACTAGATGATTTTCTAAGCTTCTTTTATCAAGACCAAATTGTTTTCCACCATATAAGTAAGATCAAATGACCCAAAATTTCCTGGGTAACTCTTATATCCCCTTTCGTTTAAAAATATAAGCAGTATCAGCAACTCTTCAGTTGGTAGGCACCAAGTTACTCTCTGTTTTACTACCAGAAATTATCTGAGTATTAAAAGTTTCTTGAACTTTAAAGAAATTCTGTGTATATAATAAATAGACAAACTGTCTTGTCTTCAGTATGACAGTAATCTTTCTTTTGTTAATGGGAAGGTTTATCTTTAAATACAAATACATGTATATCTAACACTGGCAACAGTGAAATTGGGAGTCTTGTCAGAAATGTCAAGCATGTTTCTTTTTTTTCTGTCACGAACTATCGGATTTACACACTTTAGTATTATCCATTCTTTGATACCTTTTGTACAGTATAAGTATAAAAGTTCATTTCTGATAAACAAGAAAAACCTTTTTGCTTTTTTACATTATCTTTAAGAAAGTTTAAATTTTCATAATGTCACATCATTATAATATCTGTTTAAAGAAGACTTGCTGATGTCACTGATGTCTAATGTAACAGCAACAGTTTTATATGTTAATATTTTTGTCAAAGACATTTAGTAGTTATTAAAGATACTTTTTCTTTCTTACCATATTCACAATGTCTAAGTAATCTTCATTTTTTCCTTAACTAGTTAATTATCTTCTGTGGCTAAATTTAAATAGTTTTTAAAAGAAAGTAATCAAGAGTTTCCATAAATAATCAAGTTTGACTGTATTTTGTTTAATACATAAATAATATCTCTGTTACTACTGTGTCAGTTGTCTTCAAGCTAGCCTGATAAGTCCTGGTATCAGGTGAAATGCTTTATTGGCACTAGACATAGCAGATTGTACCCTGTACATTCTTTTATATTCATTGATAAGTTATTTCAAATACTAATGTAGTTTTCACCCATTTACACTATAGTTACTTGATCTATGCTTGTGTGACCAGTAAAATTAAATCAAATAAATATATAATTTTTGTCCAAAAAATTAATAATATTGTGTTATTAATTCTTACTGTAAATTTGATTTGTGAATGAGCCATGTAAAACTCAATAAAAATTTCAGTTTACCAAGTTGTTCATGCAGTTTAATAATATAAATAACACCTCAACCAATGTTGTATCCATCATACTACGGCATGCTGAATGAGCTCTGGTATTGGGCAATTATCAGCAAAGGATATAGCAAATGTAGTGTGGTGGACATATTGTTATATATTCATCTTTCTTTTGTTTGCAATGTTTTTAGAAATACTGGAGTATTATTACTATTTGTCACCACAAAAACCAATAAACTTGGTAACATTTTGGCTTGTGCCTTTAACAAGAATATATTAATCATTAGAAACAATGGTGTATTTCTGAAGCCAGCCTGATTTACTAAATGAGTAACTTAAAAAAGAAAAATAATAAACTGCACAAGTAAATAAGAGGATGGTGGTGTTGAAATACCAGTACTTTACGAATAACAATATCACACAATAATGAAACTCTTGCTTCTATATATGATGCTGGAAAAAGTTTTTTATTAGGTGATGTAGATTTGCAATAGAGGTCACAATTCTCCCTTTTTTTCCTTCTGTTTTCCATTGTAGAGAACTTTAGTTTCCTCCATTTGAATGTATAGAAAAAAATTTGCTACATGTATTGGTCACATACAAATTAAACATTTAGAGAGTATTTTACATGTTTTTAGCTTTGGACAAGATAAGACAAAACAAATTCAGAGATTGCTATGTGAAGCTGCAACTTACTCATAGCCTCCATGCACTGTTATCTCTACCAATTGCTGGCACCCCAAATGAGCATTAGTACAATGGGCAACTTAGCTGGTTTTCTAAACAGTATTTTATTAAGAGAAACATACAGTGTTGAAAGAGAGAAAAGTACAAAGTTTCAAGTTATTACTTAAGTTATAAAATATTAACATTGTGCAAATTGTTTATGATACAGATATACTGGAATACCATTAAATGTATTTAAGATATTACTAAAAGTATTGCAGAAATAATGTATATAAATATACTCATTCACCATGGTCAAGAGTATATGGCCATCCATGCAAGTCCAAGATCTTCTGAATTAGTTGTGTAAATGTATTTAATAATCAAGTGTTTTCTATCTTCTAACAGGTATGAAAAGCCATCACACTTGTCTGGAAAGCAATGTTAAAATGATACGAGTTCCAAAAAGTGAGATTAAAAACTGTACTTTTATTCATATAAATACATTCATTTATATAGATGTTTATTTCATTGAAACAAATGATCTCTCTCCTTATTTTTTCTATGCTGTTATCATTTGTTTTGGCATTGGTTATGAAATTGTCATGAGACAGAGAAAATAGTAATCATATAGTCTGTAGAAATTAAACAGAAACTGCTATTTATTAGTTTAGGTTTCTTAAAATTAAAATCACTTTGAGTGATGTGTTAGGGTCCCTAATATTGTGCCTATTATATTTTTACATCACTGGAGTTTCATTGTTAACAGATTATATCAAGATGGATTAACAGAACAGTTATCTAACTGTACAAATTACCAGCATTTGTAAGACATTTTTGAGTGAAAGTGTAATAATATGTCATCCACACTGTATTTTGTTTTTCATTACTAGGACTCTTCTTATGCAAATTAAATTGAATTAATGAACTTTCATAAATCATCAATTTGTCTGTGTCACAACACATCAGAATTAGATGAAGTAGTATTTAATATCATATTATTTGTTTATTTTAACATATATTTTTCATTACTACTGTATTCTTAAACCAACACTGTTTATTAATTTGTGGAACTAGTGAACTAGCAAGCTATTCTTCTTGAATCTAGAAGGGATCAGGGGACCATAGCATTTGTCAGTGGGAAAAGACCATATTAGTAATTGTTAAGAACTTATGAGGAAAGTAAAGGATAGAGTGATGTGTCAAGTACAGAATACAGTGTCTGCTATATTATAGTGCCAATGAAACCTTTTGCCCAATGCTTTTCATATTAGCTGGGATACATCAAATGTAAAGTAGTGGTTGAGAAGCTATTTATAATAACAAGTTGCTTAACAACAATTTTTATGGTGGGAACTTCCAAACTATTGGACTGGTACTTTTGGTAATTAAAACCTTTATTATTGTTCTTTATCCTTTTAATTGGTGATTGCATTTAGAAATACGTTATAGTAGAATTCACTGTTTGAGATCATTGTTTCCAGATATGAGTTTCATTTTATGTTTTTATAGTATTTTTACACACCTCATGTCCATATAATGTATAAACATTTCAAAAGTATGCAACATCGATGCTACTAGTTTGTTATTATGAATTCTTCATTAGATAAGCTGTGTGAAACAGTAAAAGATACGTGTGAAACATGGTATGTTATTTGATATATCACTTGTCACTAAGATATACCTGTTTTGGCTTTTGGAGAAATCCACCCCTCATCAGTAATCCTGAAAGAGAATGAATTGAAATAATAAATCCAGACTTCAAATAATGGTAGAATCTATATTATAATTATCTTGTTTTGAAATGTATTTTGTTTACTTCATAATTCTGTATTTATATACAGAGTTTTAGGAATATTCAGCATTGGTGCTATTAATTTATTCTTATAAATTATTCAGCTGACAAACTGCATTAAATACTAAAATATAAATGTGAAGCTCAGTACATCATTAAATTTACAATTTGTCATTAAAAGGCATTTTGAAATATCATAAATCCAATATAAATTCAACCAGTATTTGAAATCTAGGCTCATTTTAATTTACCCTTGTCCAGGATTACTAAAGTAGAGTAGAATTCCCTGAAACCAAGACAGTTCAGTGCCAAATGGTGAATAAAATTATATATTGAGCTTCACATTTATGCTTTATTATTATTTTATTTTTATTTTTTCAGGTCCTTGGGAAACATAAAAAGTAAAGAAATTCAGTTACAATCATGGCATCAAGTTCCCTAAGTCAGGAAGATGCTGACCATGAATTTGAAATATCATCTCGTCGATCCCGTATACGTACTGCAAGGGCTAATGCAAGAAATGTTCCCACCTCTAGTCGCAGTGCTGTTCCTGATGGAGGAGTTACTGGTGATGCAGAAGTCACTGTTCAAACAGGAGCAGTTTATACATCTGGTATTGGATGTACTGAAGTCTCTGGAATAGTGAGTGGAGTCGGAGATCAAGATGTTTCTCCTAAACCAACTTCAAGAGCTAAAGACAAAAGATGTCCACGTCCAAATCATGTAAATAAAGGAAAAGCTCAGCGTGAAAGAAGAAAACTCAGAGAAAAAAGAAGAAGTACAGGAGTGGTGCATCTCCCATCAACGGAGGTAAGAACCGTTCTTGTATCTTTTCTATATACATGTACATCGTAATTAGAGATTGTTGGTTCACAGAATTTGGTAATTGATTATCATCAGGTTCATTAGCCAAGTACCTTCAACCAACTGATTATTCTCACGAGACTCGAATAGTTGGAATAATCTAAAATATTCTGTGGTTATTTTTAAAATTGTGACAGTAAACAAAAACAATAATAGAGAAATTGTAATGGCCCTGTTAAATTAACTGAATAGTTATAATAATTGGAAACTAGTTTCGATTAATTGGTTGTTTTTGTCACATTAATTGACTTAATCATAGTTTTGCTTAATTAGTGACACTGGACAATGTAATCAGTGCTCATGGGTTATTGATTAATCAAGTTAGTCACCTGTCTTTATCTGTAATTCTCATGAATGTAAAGCCATTACTGTTAACTGAGTTGATTAAGTTCAAACAGCAGTTATACTTTAAAACAGTTTTGAGGTTTAGGCTTATTAGGTGGTAAAGCCACATACATCTGTGAGTAACATGTCATGGAATGTTTTTTATAAAAGGCTCAATTTTACTGTTACATTAAAATTGAAAAGTAAGATATATCAGGTCGTTTTGTGCTTAACAGGTAATTTGTTGATTGTATATGTCTTAGTGCAAGTAATGTGATGCTTTTAAAGATGAGGTTTTAATGTGGATTGGAATTTCAGAAAAGTAAAGGCGAATTGTGACACATCAATCTTAGATGTATTATTAGTTATTAGATAATAATGAATAAATGCTTAATTTATTACAAAAAATATGAAGCAATTTCATCAAGTAATCAAGGAATATAAATTAAAAACTTTAATAAAATATTTTTTGAGGTTTTTGATCAAAAACAAGAAAATATTTTGAATGCATATGAATTAAAGAAAATGTGTCATAAAAGTTTGATTGTAAAGAAAATAAAACCAACAAGTGCTTTATAGAGTTGAACATTTCTATAGAAGTATTTTAGTCATTTACAGGTGAAAACATTAACAGCATGATCATTGCAGCTGTGGTGTGAGAAATTTAAGACTTGATTCAAGAAGATCCAAAACTCTGAAGGAATTTTCTTGAATCAGTTTGGAACATTTAGTGCTCTGTGTATTGAACAAAATTTACACATTCATGAAGCATCAATGTGTATGGGAATAGACAGAGAAACTGGTTCCAAACTGTATGGAATGTCAGACTTCTTATAATGTTAGAATATGTCATATGAAACATTCAAATATTCAGTTTGTGAAAGAACAAATAAATAGCAAAGCCCTTATGTATTATAGAGTTCACAATCTTACCACTTTTGGTAGTTTGTTTAAAATAAAAATATTTTTATAATAAATAGTAATACTGCAAAATAAACTTTTACCTAGATGTAAAAACCTTTTCATTTCTTACTGAAAATTTAATTTAGGGTTGAATTAGATTTATGTATAAGGCTTTTCTCATTTTCTATTTGTTTGTGTACTTTATGAAAAAAATCTGGCTAAATTTACAAAAAATCACTTTTCAAGGAATGAATATATAAAACATATGTCAAATTGAATAATATAATTGATATTTGAAATTGTAAGTATGTGGTAGAATTCCATACTTACAGAATAGAGGGAAAAAAAACAACAAACGATTCATTTCATAATGACCATGGTTTCACCAGTAAAGGCATCATTAGGTCTAGACTAAAATATTTTGTAAACAGGTTTATATATATATTTAACCAAAAAACCAGGAATAACCTTGACATTCAGTCTGATACAAGTGATTTAAGATGTGGGAAGGATCTTAAGTCAGTTTGGTCATTGAGAATGTTTTTCTGAATTAGTTTTTAAACTTCTATTTATATCTAAAATTTCTAGACTATTTAGTTTTTTAGTTTTTCATGGATATGTTAAATTTTAGTGTGTTTTTTTTATCAAGTTGGTGTTTAGTTTCCCCAAGGTGAAACATACCTAAGGTTGCATATAGTTTCATTAATTTTTAGCCTCTAGAATATTCTTTAATTCTTCTTTCTATGGGATGTCCTGTTTGACTTATGAATATGTAATTTAGTCTTAACATATTATTTAGTAAACAAACACTGCCACCATGTGGTAGAAGGCTGATCTGTTGATTTTTTTGTTCAATGTGTTATATATTTTGTGAAGTTTTTCATTGTGGCTTAAAATATTTGTTGCTTATTGGTGTTATTTTGTACAGTATTTGGAAATATTGATTATATTAATTATATGGCTTTTATGTTTTAAATAACTATTTAAATTAACTTTGCTGTATAACTATTGTTTACAGCAGTTAGTTTTATTGTTTTTAATTCTGTTTCATAATTTTCATGTGGCAAGTATACAGTAGTAAGTCTGTGTAGGAAACTATAGAACACAGCAAGTTTGTGAGATACTAAGTGTCAATTTTCGAAAATTGTGAAGGAATATGTGCCTATATTTATGTCTATTTAAATCACAAAATTATTTCCCTTTCCTTGAAATTCTATAGAAAGAGTGTGATGGGTTAATTATGGGTTCCTTCTATCCTTTGGTTACACAGGTTTTCATTTATAGTTTGGATAAAAAAATTATTTATTGATGAAAATAATGCAAAGGATGTCAAATAATGTTGTCTTAATAATTCTGTAACTCTTCCAAGTTTGCAATACAAATTTATCAATTTGTTCATTAAATTGGAAGTGGTTCTGATCTAAGCAAATGGTTATTATTGTTTTTAAATTCTGGGCTTGTAAAGGGTTTTCCTTTTACTTATCCACTAAATCATTAATACTGTGTATACATTAATTAATGGGTATTCTGGTGAAAAAGGCTAAAAAAAATTTTTTTTTTATACTAACTGGGGTTTAAAACGAGTTAGATCTGTGAAAATATTATGAACTTTCTGTGTTGACTTTTAAGCAAGAGCATTAATATAGTACACAACAAGTCTGATAGGTATATTTGTTTTTACAGTTTAGAAATTACATAGAGATGTGTTGAATGAGGGTTCATGATGCTTAATGACTTAGTTTGGAGTTTCTGGAGTAGGCATGTGCTCTTGTTCCAAAAAACAATGAAGATTTAATGTTATTGTTAAAGGTTTTGATGAGGTCTGTTTGAGGGAGTATGAAACTATCAGAATCAAGAAAATTGTTTATTTAAAACTATATAAAACTGTTTACAAGACCTCTTATTTGGTACCTGATGATGCCTGTACTGTTGAAACCATGGTCATTATTAAATGAAGCATCTGTGAAACCTACATTTGTCTTTGTTTTTTTCTCAATTCTTAAAAAGTGAATACATTTAAAAAGTTGGAATACAAGTACTTAATGACAATATTAAACAACTGTAAGCAAATATTTGAATTTAAAAAAGAATATTGCACTGGTAATGAATCTGAATATTAAGTTTTCACCAAACATTGACAAAAGCCTTGTTTTAGTTTGATATAGGTAACATGAAATACTAACTTAACTGGTACTTATTAACGTTGCAGTCTGACTTGACTATAACATAACTTATAGTTTTGCAAAAACTTTCAGAGTACAGGTGGAAGTACAGGAGAAGATGAAGGTGAGCTTCAGGTGATGTCAGCTGAGACTAAACGAAACACGGCTCTCAATGAATCGTACATTTCAAAGGACCAACCTGGAGAAGTTGTGGTAAAAATATTCTTACTATAGATATAAACATTGTTTAGAGCAGTTTGTTTTTGATCCTGTTTCATAATCTTCATGGGGAAAGGGTATGGCTCATGGTCATTTCATCTTAAATTATGCTGTTGTATAAAAGAAGGCAGTAATTATATTTACCTCAATAAGTAATGTTAATTGATCCGTTTCCTTTTTATGATAATTCATGTATTTGTAATATTTTGGAAACAAATACTGTTAATTTTTTCCTTTGTAATTTACCGTCTGGAAAACAAATCATTTAATAAATAAATATATATACATATATAATTTTCCATATATATATATGTATCTTTGTATCAGAAAGTAAGAAATACTTGTTGAAACTTTAAATTTTTTAACTACTTTAATATTTTTTATAAAGAAATTATCCATTTTTTTTTCTTTCTCAGATAAATTATATTCAAGATACACATACATTGTACATGTCAAGATATACATATGATTCACAGAACATAATGCTAAAGTGCTTGAGTGTCATATGTGACAGTTATATTTATTTGATATGTAGCTGATGCTTATAAACATGGCAGTAAGAACTGGTTGTTTTGGTTCATTGTACAAGGTAAGAAGAAAGCTTTGTATAAGTATCACCTGTGATGTTTCAAGTACAAGCAAATGATGGTAGGTTATTTCTGCTCAAAGGAAAATGTAAACCAAGGATAGCCCCCCGCTAGTACAGCTGTATGTCTCTGGATTTATAACACTAAAATCAGGGATTTGATTCCTCTTGGTGGGCTGAGCAGATAGCCCTTTGTGGCTTTGCTGTACGAAAAACACACACACAAACCAAGGATAAATACAACAAATTTTTTTTATTAATATTTTCATTACCTGTTACATTAAGTATGCAACAAATGATTAATGTTTATAAAAAAGAAGTTTATAGAATGTCAACAATACAAGAAATTACTGAAAACAGGTAAAGAGATAAATTCCAGGTTATCCTATAAAAAATAAAGCAAATACTAATGTATACAAGAATGTAGATATTCATGTACACAAAGAAAATATATTGGCTGTAGATGTTTAACACGTATTTTACAAGGTAGCCTTTTACATCATATACATCTAGATAGGTGGAGGTACAAATATAATATTTGAATTTTACTGTATTCGTAATATGTGTAAATTTACAGAACCTCTCTTCACTGCTAGATGTTTGTCAGACATCTGAGACTCAAAACATTTACAGTGTTCATTCTGAAATAAATTTGCAAAAGTCTTTCTTTTTTGAGACATTTTTTCATTGTTGTGATGTTTTCATAAATAATCTTTAATGAAAATGTTCTTGTCTTTTTATTTATGTGTAATACATAACATTCACAGTTTAATTATCAGTTTGTGTGTTTCCTCTTAAATTACGTTGTCATATAAAATAAGGTAGCATTTACTTACTGTTTTAATAAATAATATTAATTAACCCATTTCCTTTTAATGATCCTGTTTGCATTTGTGATATTTTGAGAACAAATATTGTTGATCTTTTCTCTTCTAATTTACAATCTGGAATAAAATTTAATTGAAGAAAATATCAACATGATGTATATAAAAGTTGAATCTATCTGGCAATTTGAGTTAATCCTGTCCAAAATATGCTTTTTAAACTCTTTCTGTGTTATTCCTAGCCCACTGCAATCAAATTACAAATATTTTCAACACTTAAAAAACTAATAGAAAAAACAAAAGAGTTTATTTCATATTGAAATAATTTTCTAATGAAAGTTTATGAAGAATTAGTTACACAAGTTTTTGTATTTATATTTTTATGTGAAAGTAGAAAGTGTCACAACTTCTGCAGAAGTTTGTTTCAGGTATTAAACAATATAATTAGTTATATCTTTTTCTTTGGTTAACATGTTACAATTTCATATTGTGTACACTTTTTAAGTTTGTAAAATAACTTTTCTTTATTTAGTTTCTTAAGAAAGTTACTTAAAGTGACATCTCTAAAATATTAATATAAAAAAATAACAAATAACTGAAAAATAAACAGTTTAATTTCAAAACTGTTTAATTGCAAAGTTTTTGTTTGTTCATTTAGTTGACTAGACAGACACTGGGAAGTAGGATCTAAAGGTTGAAGATTAACTTGTTTCATCATATATTAGTTACCTAAAACAAATTTTATTTTAAAATTTATAAGATACTGTTGTGTTCATGCCATTATTAAAATAAAATATTAGGTTAGAAAAAACGTATTAAAATATTTTGGGGATATATAATTTCTTCAGTTGAAAGTTCAATGTATTAAACGTTTTTTTCATAGTGACAAGTTTCATTTAGTAAGTTTTGCAACTTACAGAAAGAAAGTCTTCCTGAACCATTCAGGTCCCGAAATAACAAAAGGTAAGGTGATATTTTTTAATTAACATAAATGTAGGTGTACTTGTAGTTTGCATTCATTTGTGATTTCTTTCTGGTATATATTTGATCTAAATGCAGAAGATTTACTCTTTTGGGCAGTAAGTTATATCTGACTTTGGTATACAGTGAAATAGTTGAATTGTTTTTATGATTTTATAAATTGTTATTTTAACTTAAAAAAAGTGTATAAAATACTGTTTAAGTAAGCATAGAAAGCCATAGTTTTATAAGTAATTATTTAATAAAAATAAAAGTATTACTTTTTCCAAATAATAATTCTTAGACAAGAGTAATTTATCTTCATAGGAATATTGTTGTGTTAAATATACTTCCTTTGGATTTTTAGTATTCTTTAAGCTATTTAAATTTAATTAATAACCTCAAATGGGCAAATTGTTTTAGGACTGAAGTAATTAAATTTAGTATTTTTTAATTCTTTAATATTTTTGGTTGGTTTTTTTAGTAGGTGTAGTTCAGTGGTTAGCATGCTAGACTCTGAATCCGAAATCCATGATTTTCATCCCATTACCAAAATATCTTACTCTGCTTCTTGAGAAAGTTTACTGAAAAAGTCTCATTTAAATCCTGCTATGTGATTAGAATAACTTAAGCATAAGTAGTAGTTACTCTTCACTAACTCTCTTCTCTCTAATGTATCAGTTTAGAGATGAGTGATGTTTAGTGCAATTAGCCTTTTTGTAGCTTCGGTTTAATATTTAAAATAAACATGTTTGTTTGGCTTTTTTATCTCAGCCCATCAGATCTTGATGCTGATGATGAAGATAACCAAGACTATGATAGCACTGTCAATCAGTCAGACTCCACTGTTAGTTTGATTCAGGATGATGCTAATCGAGGTGCTCAGAGGAGGTCATCTAGTATCAATGGCCGACCAGAGACACCCTGTAGTGAAAATGCGGAAGAGGTATGAACTAATGTTTTTAAATATAAACTTTAAATAACAGTTGGAGTCAGGTACATACAAGATTTAAAAATTAGCTAAAGACCTTATATTTACAGTCTCCTTGGCTACAGAAATAATTATTGCATTTTTCAGCTGGAATCATATCATTTAATTAATTAATTTTAACATGTATTTTTATAATTTACTTAACTTTTTTAAATTTAAACTGCATATATCATGCACATTCTATAGTTCATGATTTAGTTGATAAATTTTAATATTTTGTTTTAATAATTTAGTTAACTTCTTGAACATTTAAACAGCTTATATATATCATGTACATTCTAATGTGTTTCTTTGCACATAAAAAGTGAACAATTAAAAAGACAAGGAGAGCCCTATTTAAGAGTGAACTGGTTAACACAGCTTTATCACGATAAAATATTTACCATAGGCCAAGTGAAAACACAAGTAGTTATAGGAGAATAACCGTGAATGATACAAATATGTGGGAAACGTGATGTGATGAGAGTTTTTTCTTCACAGTTCTTCTTGAATTGTTTCTGGTTTTAATTATATGGTAGGCATTTCATAGTCAAATAAATAAGAAGGCTAATAACAAAGAATGTGTACAATTATTCCCTGGCATGAAATCAGCACTTCTCATTAGATATTAAGAAGACTGTAAGAGTTTTTAAGATGATATAAATAGAAAAAATGTAAGTAGTGTAGAATTAAAATCAAGATCAAACTGAAGAAGAAAAGTCCACCTTTTAAAAGCACTCAGGCTGTAGGGTTTCTATTTCATTTCTATCAAGATTTCTTAAACCTGTGTTTTTATAACATCATAACTTTTTTTTTATTTATTGTCTTATAAACCAGTGTTGTGGTCATTTATTTCTATAAATTGTTATGTTTTTTATATGGACTGAACACAATAGAAAGACACAGATAACAGCTTATATAATTTATTACAACAAACTATTATATATGTGACAGATATAAAATAAATTACATAATAACAATGACAGATATTCAGTTTTAACCTTCAAAATTAATTACAATACAAAATGGTACTGGCCTGTATCCAATATAATGATCCAGAATGAAAGTCCAAAAGTCCAGTTCAGAAATCCAAAATTCCAGTCTAAGGGGTGAATTTGGTCCAACGAAGAAATTCCAAAGTTTGAATGGAGAAGTTCAGAAACAATTCACAGTCCAATAAATTTGACGAAGTTCTTTTTACGATGTTTTTGATGAATGTCTCAAATTTATTGTTTTCCAACTTGCCCCGGTCTCCCTTAAACAGTCCTGTACATGTTGACCTGACCTTCAGTATAACCAGTAATTCAAATGAATCGTAAATATTGATGAAATAAAATCACAGTTTTTGTAGATCTAGCTCCAGTCACGAATCCAAGTTGAATAAACACACAGCAAACGTTGAAAAATTCTCAAACGAAGATAACATCTCTTGAATCGAATAAAAACGAATGACTGACTGACTCTCCTCGCATCGTCGTCTGTTTATATACTAGTAGGCCTACTGTGTTCTCGAACAATTGCGTAACTTCCCAGAATTCCAGAGTAATCTGTGCATGCCTGTTTTTGCACGAGGCTCGTATAGACACCAGGCCAAAATACATTCTATTTATAGACAAATGATCGATCTACCTAATTCTAGAAATTTATACATGAATAAGAACATATTTTATTGGTTTGAACTTTGAAACAATAATATAAACAACAACATAGCATTCCAAATGCTTTATACATAACAAAATAAAGGTCAGTTAAGTCAATTACTTAACCTGTAACATAAATAAACTGAACAATAGCAAGATGACTTATTTTTTCTTAAATGTTTTATATGTATTGCTTCATTGAGTAAATATCTAAGATGTGTTCTTTATTAAATTTAAATGTACTATAGTGATTCAGTTTGAAAATACATACAGCTGACACATATATAAAGTTTAATTATTTGTTCCTTGAATTTTCTAAACTTATTAACATTGTATTGACACATCATGACAGAATTATACATTAATTGCTTGCATAAATTAATATTATTTAAAAGATAACAATGCAAACTGTGTAAAGCTATTTGATATGCTAAATCATAGAGTAATATTTATATAATAAATCATGTGGATTGAAGCATAAACACTACTTTAAATGATTCAGTTAACTTTATGAAATCAGATACTTATATAACATTCAGTACATTCAGAGTACAATAATCCATTTTGTTGCAGTTGATCAAATTTGACAAACTTTCCAATCACGTACCGTATTATCTTTTCTTACCAAACAAGGGTTACTCTTCTCAGTGATCCCTTCATCCTTGCATTTTCTCGTGACTTTACAGTTTGTTGAATTTTTCTCACACTGATGCTTTTGCATCAACCACCAACTACCCCTCTTTTGGTCTTCATTTTCTCATCCTCAGGCATTGGCTATAGATATCTTCAGCCAAGTTTGGATACACAAATTTTCATATATTTATCTTCTTATCTGATTACTTCATTATTTAGTTCCTTTATCCATGCCACTCTGTACCAGGTCCTTTTTATTGCTCCCTACTGGCCAATTCATTCATGATTTTTTCATTTACTCCATGTACAACTATTCCCTTATTATTTGGCTTTCATCATCAACTGCAGTCACCATTTCTACATCCCACACTTCATGCCTTTTATCTTCATGTCTGGCTTTTATCCAGTCCTTGGCAAGGAAATCTAGTTTCTCCTATTGTGTAACTTCTCATTTGGTCCAGTCCATCTGCCCTTCTTCCATGGAAGAGCATCACCAAAAGTGAAATGTCTTTTGCACTATGACCTGAGCTTTGATATTTTCTGTTACTAGTGTCTCCTAGTTTTTCATATGGCTTTACAGCTGGGGTTTCTTGGTCTCCTTGAGTTTAGGTTTTTGGGCAGCCTTATGTTACCTTTCATCAAATTTGACAACTCACCTTTTCCCTTGATCCTCATTGACCTCTGGAGGAGACCCAACAGTTTGGTATGTGAAACAATTCTAATATGTTCATCTCCAATTGTTTACATCATATTGTAGTTTCAGCTTCCTCAGGTTTTTGCCTTCTGCCTATAGCTGTACTCCAATTTTCTGTGTACTTCTGACATTAAGTAAGCCTTTATTTATACTTTTTTATGCTTTCATTACATCAATCCTGTTCTGTGAGAAGTGGTGCTTGACCAGGTATTTTTTTTAACCCTAAATCTCCACTGTTTACCATGTTGAATAGTGCTTTCTTTTTTGTGGCTCCATACTCTAACCTTCCATAAGATTGTTTGCAGGTGAATAACCTCACGATATTGGCTTCTCAAAGATCAAGTAACCTATAGACTTCATGGGTGAAACAGAAGGATATTGCTGCCCATCCCTGCCATGCCCTTGATTGAATAAATCAGTATGGTCTGCTTTTTAGTATAGTGTTTTGTGATCAACAATAACACTGTCTCAGGTGTTGATGTTCTGCAAGGCTTTCCAATACATTCTCAACCTCCTTTCTTGTAGTGGAGTATGGGAGCCCTTACCACTTAAGAGTTTCAAGCCACTGAGGTGGTGGACCATGGAGACAATCCTCTGGATGTGCTCAGTTCCACTCAGTTGAGAGTAAAACAGTGATATTCTGTTGGTGTAGATCATATAAATCCTCCTTCCACTGTCGAGTGGACATCCTTCATGCTTAGTTTGAACCTCATTTACCCCATTATTGTTTTCTTATAGAGCTTGGGATTTCTAGCCATTAGGAGAGTGGACCATACAGAGGGCTTCCTGAGTTTGGCCATTTCCATTCAGTGTAGATCAGGATAGTAGTGTTCTGTTTATATAGTACAGTTCACCTCTCAGGTCAGCTTTTCCCCATCCTACTAACTACCTGAAAGATGGCTTCCGGGGTACTCTGGTGTTGAATTGGTAAAGGACCAACCAACTTAAGTTCTCAATAACTTGCATGTTTCTTTCTCATACTGTCTCACTGGGCTTAAGATGAAGATGGTAGGGACTCCTCCTACTGCAGTCTGGAAGCCAAATTTGTTGTGCTGCTTGATTTTGGACTAGAACTGAATATCACGTATGGTTTAATGCACCTTAGCTATGGTACATATATTGCACTTCTAAAAACCTGATAGAGGTTTTGAACTGTGCTTGTATCTTTAACCTAACCTTGTGATACTTCTCTTTCTTTCTAGACAATGAATGTACCCTTATACATATGAGGTGTAGTCTCCTACTAATGTTCCTTTTTATTGTTCAAAGAGTTAGTGTGTCACAATCCATTGGTTCTCTTTGGGCACATCTTAAAGGAAGGGTCAATTAGGTTAAATTTTGTACTGGTCCCTCTTCCACTTTGTTGTGAGATTCTAGGTACATTTTTCAATAACGAAAATTATTTCTAACAGCTACTCATCTCCCCTAACACATTTCATTCTTCTTCCTCACTTTTGGTGTATCTTATTTTCTTACATGTTGAAGTGAAGATTGAGTAATTATTATCAAGGTAGTTAACTATGCTAGGAGGCAGTGTTGCAATTCTAATGATGGAGGGCTGATGCATGCAACAATGTAGCAATATTATGTAGAAACATGAAATTAGGTGGGAGCCTTGAGGTTAGTAGTGAATGGAAAAGTTTGTCTGCATAGGGCAACACTGAACTGAGAAAGGTAGATGTGAAAGAGGTGATTATCTATTTGAAAAAAAAATGTTACCTGTTTGAAATTCATTTTCATTTTAAAATGTACAATTTGGACAAAGTTTATTTAATAAATATAGAGCTGAAACATTCATATGAGCAGAAATTGTTGCCCTGTAGTTGTGTAATGTATTTACATCTTGAGAAATTTTGTACCACTGTGCGTAGTTATTGGAGCGAGCAAGAGAAGAAAATCACAGACTTCTTGAGTTGGTCAAAGAAAGGGATGATAAAATTCTTTATTTGGAGCAAAAAGTCACCTCACTGAGTCGTGTAAGTATTATTAATAAAACAAAGATTTAACTTCAGAAAATTCAGAGAAAAAAATATTACTTTTCTGTTTAAAAAAAATTGCAAATTCGTAATTCTGAAGAAAATATCTTTGTGGTAAAAAAAATTATATTTTTTATATAGGTTTTATATCCAATTTCTGTTTGTTATATTTTATTTTTGCTTAATATTGATTAAAATAAAAATATTAATTTTAATTGAATTACATGAAGTTAACTAGAATTTCAGTTTTTAAGAGTAATACTGATCATACTTTCATTTTAATAATAATGAATAAGTTTTTAATGAAACATTAGACTACAAATATTTGTAAAATTATTAATTTTTGCAGAAAAAATTTGAAAGTTAATGGATTACATACTTGTAAGCAAATATAGCAAATTTTTGGTTACAGTATGGGCAGAGTGTTTTTATTTCAAAAATATTTATACCATGAAGATAGAAACATTCCAAAGTTTTCCAGTTTTATTTTGTTCAATAGAGTTTCAATATTATTTTTAATAATAAAATATTAATGGGCAAATTTGTTTTAGGTATTAAACACTGTGTGACAGTAATGAAAGGATTTGTGGTAAATAGTAATAATAACAGCTTGCAAGACATCAGTGTAACTTGTTACAAGGGTATTTTTTTTGTCTGGTGATATATGTAGGAACTTGCAACTGCTCATTCTGAAAAAAACAGACTTGAGGAAGAGCATCACTCCCTACTCGCTGGATTGGCTAGTCTTAAGATGAAGTGAGAAGTTTTATTCTTTGTATAGATCACTTAGGAAGCAGCTTTTTGTTATAGTCTCAATCTATTTTTGCAGCTCCTTATATATATAGTTAAGTTCTGACAGAACTTATACTCCCTCCTTTACTAGTGTATTTGTATTTTTACTATAACACTAAGAACCATATTTGTCTGTATGTTGATGAAAAGCACTTATAGTTGTATTTTTAAAACCTGTGTACTCCATACTGAGAAGGTTTTTTTGGAAGGAATTTGTTTGTATCCAAATTTATTATTTTATCGTAATCTTTTCTATTCTATGTTATTCATTAGAGGGAAATGAAAGGGTCCTGTGGTTGTGTTGAAATTCAAATTCTCCACCAGTGTTAATAATATCAAATTAGTGTACTTCTCTTTGTACATTCTTCTACAAAATTTACTTTCTAAGTTTGTAGCATCATTGAAAAGTGTATTTAATTTTTACTGTATTAAGGTTTTGTATTTTTAAAGACTCTTAGTTGTTTTTTTTTATTAAGTACTGTTATTCATTAGCTAATTCAATATAGGTAAAGTTTTATAACTGGTACCTGTATGAATACTAGGTGTAGAAAAGTTTCTATGAAGAATGTTAAGGGAGAAATTGTACAATTGAGAGAAAAAAAACACTGATTTAAGAGTTCACA
Organism: Carcinoscorpius rotundicauda; assembly: GCA_011833715.1. NCBI lineage: Eukaryota > Metazoa > Arthropoda > Merostomata > Xiphosura > Limulidae > Carcinoscorpius > Carcinoscorpius rotundicauda. The sequence continues at coordinate 22,235,925 of CM022405.1, read as the reverse complement.
CAGATCAATATTAATTAATATATTACAGTAATGATAAATATGTTTATTATATTGAAGCAAAATATTTTAGAAACAAAAAATTCAATGAATTTTTAAATATAACTTGTTATGGTAACAAAGAAGTGTGAACATCAAGTGAAGGAGTATGCTGGAAGTTCTGTGTTTGTTATTGTTTTTTGCCTACTTATTGAAACATTCTTATAATATTGTACTCAGAAAGCTTATGAATGTCTTTAATTCTTCCAACTTTGTTTTAAACTTCCTGCTTTCAGGAATTTGTGTACATGTATCTATACATATTTATTTGTGGTTGTTTGAATTTGTAATCAACATTAGTAAGTGTTCCACATGTCTGACAAATTGTAAGTTAAGAAAAAATGTGTTGAGAATAAAGCATTCCATTATAAATTGTCAAAAAATATATTTTACAAACAGTTATGTTTTTCATTCAAATCATCTTTAGAATTTAGTAGGAAAACTTGCATTCTAAAGAATTTTATGGTGTTTAGATTCATTGAAGAATGAAACATTTTGAAACATTTTCTTGGTATTTTAAAAGGTTCCTTACAGATTAGTCTTATAGTTAGTTAGTGGTTTCACTTCTTTTTTTAAACAATTTTCACTTATTTAAAATTGTTACTTAGAATGAAAGTATGTTACTTCATTATTTATTAAGTATATACATATATATTATCCTGCAAAATAAATCTAGTAATATCAAAATATTTAATGAGTTTCATTGTCTTTGTTAGAAATATAGTAAACAAAATATGAACTCTGGAATTCAAGTTGACATTGGTTTTTAAAACAAAATAACATTCCAGTTTCATTTATATTTAAATCACTTTACTAAGATAGAAATATTTCTAGAATTCTAATCTCTCCTTAGTGGCTCAGTGATAATTTGTGGACTTAAAAAACAAATGGGTTTTTGATATATGTGGTAGGTAGAGCAAATATGGTCCACTGTATAGCTTTTTGTTTAACTAAGAACAAATAAACAAAATAATTTTAATAAAATGCATTTCATTTACTTTGAGAAAATTTCAAATAAAATTGATAAGTTTTTTTTCTCATGCATAGGCTTATAGTTTCAAAGTTGTCAGTAATGTAAATGAGCACAAACCAACACTCATGTTTGTGACTTGTTTTTTTTTGTCACAAAAAATTAAAGGACTTACTCTAAGTAATTTTATTCAGGTGAGTGAAATATTTTACTTGTATAAACTATTTCTATATTCCCAATTTCATAACAACTTATTAAATTTTGTTTAATGTGTATGTAAATGTACTTGTAAATGAAGCATATTCTTGTTCTCGATCTTTTGGTCACAGATATTAACCCTAACTTTAAAAACTTCAATGTAGTATTTTTACAGCTTTTTTCTTGACAACTAATATTTGCAAAATTGGTTAAGACCATTTTTTGTGATTTTGATATATTTTTATTATACACTTTATTAAAATTTTATTCAGATTAAAGGTTCAGTTGTCTGACTTATTAAAACTATAGTGATATAATTTGAACTCTCTGAAAATCAAGTCTTTTTTTCTTGTTAAGTTTCTTATGGACAACTGAATATTCTGTTTTCCAGAATAAAAAAATGTTTTCAAAAGAATCATCCAGTGATTTCTTATAAAGGATTATTATGCTTGGTTTTAGTTAAAAATAGCTATTTGTAGTTGGTTTGTTTTTTCATCAATGTCTTAACCATTTGGGTTAAAATTTAAAGTGGGTTTAAGAACATTCTTTAGTGGTGAGATTGACAGACTATAAATAACTGAAATAAAATGTTACAGATCTTTAATTATTTTTCTTTTTCAGTTAATTATCTTTTAAGAGAATATAGTCTTGTATAAAACTAAATGAATCATTCTATAATTTTTTTATGAGTGAGTCAATCCCTCCATGAGTTTAGGAATAAATCAATCAATTTTTCCAGCTTTATGTTCCAAATTGAAATGTAGACTTGGCTATATTTGCTTAATATTTTGACAGGTGTATTATTTGAATATCAGATTTAATGTTCAAATAATGCACATTTTAACTTGAAAGAGATAATGTTTTTATTTACCCATTGTTTTCAAAATGGTTAAATTTTTTGTAGAAATATTAAGCTTTGAAACAGTCTTATGAAAATTATTGTTTTTAGGACAGTAGGCCTCCAGTTGTACACATTTAATCAAAATATCGTGAAGTTATCCTATGCAATTAGTGATTAAATGTTCTTTCGGTTTCTCATTACAAAACAATGCTAGCTCAGCCTTAAACATTCCAGTGTCAACTTTCCAAAAGAACAAATTTACCTTAATAAATTTTTAATTAGAATTTTATTTTTTATTTTGTATGTATTGACTTTATTGTAATGAATGTATAAAATGGCGAATAACTACTCATCATCATTATTTTTGTAATGATAGCCAACAATATTTTAGTTTGAGATTAGCAACAGTATCTTGCAAGTATTTGATAGCAAATTGAAATCTGGTTGTCACTGGCAGGTACTACTCTGTATTTTGTAAACCCATTTACTAAAAAAGACAAAAAAAACATGGAAGATACATTTAGATGCCCTAATTAATTTATGTGTGAATGACATTTATTATGAAGTGTTATGTTGATATTTATAAGAAATATGTGAAGGCTTATTTATTCCTTTTATTAGTTTTGTTTTTGTTTCTTTTGAAATTTTATGTATTTCACAAATTAAAAACCACCATTGAGCTAGTATTACATGTATTAGAATTATTATGTAATTAACAAATCAAAAACCATAAAATATAATGTTTCATAAGTTGGTTGAATGGTAAAGAATTTAATACCTAATCATGATATCAAAGGATTTTTTATGTAAAATTCAGTTGGAGCATAAAACTCCTTTTTGATGAAAAAATTGCATTTCTTGATGTGATAATGAAGTTACCATTGTATATTTACTTAATGTGTAGACTCTATCTATGAAAATAGTAGAAATAGCAGTTTTCACCCCTTTATTTGAGATGTGCATTTAGCTGCTCAAGTGCATTATTATTGTGAAGTGACACTGATTTCTGTTTCAAATTTTCAAGTGTTCTTAAAACAAAAAGATAACTTATATAGGTCAGTAAAAGAAATTTTAATTGTGACAAGTAATTCCTTGGTACAAAAATAAATATGTAAACTCTACTTTATGATATAATTAATTACTTAGATGACATCCTAGCCATTTTTTGATATTTCAGCTCTGTCTTTCTATGCAGTTGTTAAATTATTCATGTTTTATATCCCAAGGATCGATAGATAAAGAAATTGTAAATTTTATGACACTTCAAGCTCACAAATCTGTTTCAGAATATTTCTTTGAAGATCTTATTCACTTGTTTTTGTAGGGTCTTCAATAATTCTTGCTATTTTTTTATTATTATTATTATTATAACTATTTGTAATAAGAATTTACTCAAAGATAATCTTGAGAAACATAAAATTGAATTTGTTTTACCATGGCACTGCTTAAAAAAATTTATTGCAAATTTAATAGCTGTTTAAGTCAATTTTCATGTGTTTGCCACTGTTAACTACTGTTAGTTTGTATTGTTTGAATCAACTCCATTTGTATGTGTATTTTTAAAAATAATTAGCTGAAGGATGTAATTTTCGTAACCTTGGCAGCTGCTTCGTCAGTTTGGCACTATTTCAAAATGTGAAGAACTAATACATTAAATATTCCATTGAAAATTAAGTATTCATTTTATATGAATAAATAAAGTTGACAAATGTAATGGTTTATTTTATTTATACACTACTTGTACAAGCTGAATGTTTGTAATATTATAGAAAATAATTATTAATATTTCTTATTGGAATTATTTCTAAATAAATGTTTTATGAATGTGTTTTCGAAAAAGGAATTTCAATCTATTAACAGTATATGTATTGAGAATAACTATCCTATTTCTAGTATTTCACAAAAACGTTTTTTTACGTGCATTTGGTCATTTATTTTAAGTATTGCTTAATTAGCATTTTTACTGTCTTATATTCTAAAATTATTTTCAAATGTTTTTCTTCATAAATCCTTAATGATTTAAATGTGTGTAAAAACTGATTCTCAAAGAAATATCCCTACGTGATCAAGAGTTATGAACCTGAAAATTATCAGTTGTGTTGATAAAGGCAGTAAATTTTAGGGGATTTTCTTTGCACTGTCTTCATATTTGTGGCTTTGTTAGCCTAATGAGCTGAAGAATTAGTCTTTAATTTGGACAGTTTCAAAATTGAAATGTGCTGTGGATAAAATGTGCTGGTCATGATAAAATTGTAGACAGGAGTTTCCTTTGGACAAAATTCGATGACATTGATCCATGTGTCTCCTTGGAAATCAGGCAAATGTAATGGGGAATTTCAGCCAATGATTATGTTTGCACCAGTATGTAGCTATATACGTACCCAGTTTAATTTTGTACACGTCACTAGCAGTACTGATGTACCATCAGATCTAATTATGTACTCAAAGTAGTGCATTATCCATTTTATACACATGTCTGGAAGATATTTGAAAAGACAAACTTGCTTCACGTGGCAGAAAGCATGATGCATGTTGGTTGTCACCACAGGGGCCAAGATATGATGTGACAGGTGGATGGCTTTTCATGTTTATCTAGTAGACTATTCACTTATTTGTTATGCAGTGTGGAATGCTTTTGACTTAAGTCTCTTCCCCTACTGTGGTTAAGCAATAACACTGAAAGCTTATAAAATTAAAAACCTGGTTTCATTATGCTTGGTGGGCCAGCATAGATAGTCCTTTGTGTAGCTTTGTATTTAACAAGAAACAGACACATATTGCAAGTGGTTGAAATGTGGTTAAAGATTTCTTAATATTTATTTCTGACATTTTTAATAATATGCTGTTAGCTTAAAGAACAATTGATACACCATGGTCACTAAAACAGATATTTTATTCTTAAAACGTTTGTGAAATTTGAGGTCAAATCATACTTTGTTATCACATGTGACATGTAAATATTTTATGTAAATTGTATTTTTTTTTCCTTGGACTGTTTTGCCCCTGATGTTTTTTACTTAGGGGATAGCATGAATACTTATTGTTTAAAACCTTAATTTTGGTGGTTGAAACTGAGAATGTACACAAAAAGTTAAGATGGTTATCTACACCATTAAATAGTGGACAACAATAAAAAAATTTTAAAAATTGACAAGTTCTAATAAAAGCCAATCAAATTTCAAGAATGATATATCAAAATATTAGAGAGACTTCTTAATGATCATAGACTTTAAGAGATGATTTAGCTTGGCATGTTCAAACAGATATGGTTATTGGCCTGTGCATTAATTTTGATTGAACACTTATTTCCTATCTATCCAATATAGAAATCATCACAGTCTAAACAGCTTATTTTTTTATAGGTGGTTAGAAAAGTTTGTTAAAATACCAACACCAAAACTAAAATCATTTATTATGACATGGAGAAAATTATTTTCATGGGATAGTGACATTTCAACTTTCTTTTTTCATCACTATTATTCTAACCCCCTCTTCCTCTGAATACACTAATAACATTTTGTTTCATTCTTCAAATAATATATTTTGGAAGGTAATGAGCTTAAACCCCTACCAATTTTGAGCATAAATTAGCTGTATTTAATAATTATTGATTTTTGAAAGCTTTTATATGTGTTTGAAGAAACAGCAGAGGTCAACAGTTTTTGTTACATTAATGATTTTGACAGGGGCATAACTAGTAAAGTAGTAGTTTGTAGGTGGCATTAAACCCTTGAATATTTTAGGTATGTTGAAGACATTAAAGTATTTAAGAATGACTTTGGTTAGTTGGACAAATATTTGTTAAATTTTGAATTACCTTTAAATGCAAAGTAATGCACTTGGGTTAAAATAAACCTAGTACATGGTTAAATAGATGGGAACTTAATATAATGATAAAAGAAAGAGATTTTCACATACTTGTGGATAAGTTATTCACACCATCAAGTCAGTGGTCTTGAGTTTAATATTAAAACATAGAATTTTAGTTTGAATTTATAGAAACATTGATAACAAGTCTAAAGATGGTAATTATTTCTACACAAATTGCTAGTTTGTCTTCACCTGGAATACTATGTATACTTTTGGTATCCATACATAAGAGGGTTCAGAGGAAAGCTACTAGGATGATTCCATGGATGGAAAAGTTAAATAATGGAAATTGGTTAAAATCTCTTAGCTTATTTTCCTTTGAGAAAAAATAGGGTTAAATATGAAATTATTGTAGTTTACAAGATTATCCATGTATTAATAGGATAAAGAATCTGATTTATTTGTGCTATGTTATGAAGACCATGAGATGAAAAGACACAAATTTTAAGATTTGGAAAAAGACAGACCAAGTTCCAATTGAGGCACTTGTATTTTTATAACAAAATGATTGGCTTATGGACTAAGCTCTCATTAGTAGTAGTGGAGACCATTATTTTACATTAATTTAAAACATACATTTATGACTTCCTGAAACACAACAAATGGGTTTAAATTTTTGGTTTTTGGCAGATTGGTGGCAGTGAGAGCCTTGAAGTACCACTTAGTCACTTGTGGTCCATAATTTATACTGTTACTTTATCTTTTTCTTATTATGCCATGGCTAACTCAGTAAGTTATTTCCTTCATCAGATTTTTGTTTGATTTCCTGATTTTGTAAGTTGAAATTGAAGTTTTAATCTTAATATTGCAATACTTGTTTCAACAAGATTAAGATTTTAGTTTTTATTGTTTTCAGTTCAACAGTTTCTCCACTTTTTACACTGAAAGTGGCTGAAGAAACTAAGTGTTTGGTATATATTGTAGTCTCTGTATAATTAAATTGAAAAACGTAAATTTCAGGCTAATACTTTGTTGAAAAATATTTTAACTATACAGTAAGTAGGAAGTATCAGAATTTGGTATAAGCCTCAATGTAAAATAGATTTCAAAAATTATATAAATTTGCTCAATGTTAATTTTAAATATAAAGGTGATTCTGTAATATGTTGTTCTTTTGATAATACATTAGTAGGTGTACTTTTGCAGTTTATTACACGATTTTTTATTGTGAGAAAGAAAGATAATTGGTGAATTGAACAATTAGAGAGTATCATTTATCTTACAAAAACATATTTTGATAATAGAATTAAAATGGTAAATATTGTACAAAAGTAAATGCAGGGTGCCTTGAAATTATTTTAACAAGTTTATTAATATTTCTTTATCAATGTGGGAAGCATTACAGCACAAACAAACTGTAAAGAATTACAGTACACAAATGAACAATCCATGTGCTGACCAGTGTACTTGATTTAATGAAGATTTTGTAACAGATGTTCAAATCTTCTACCACTGAAACACAGGGAAACAATTTTGTGAACATAAATTTTTAGACATGTTGTTTGCCATTGTGTGTGTTATTAAATTGTTCAAAACATATTTACAAGAATGGTAAATTTCACTACAACTAATACTAAATAGAATGTCTGTTATGGGAAGAGATCTATAATTCATTGCTTCTCATTTGTTATGCTATGGTTTTTGTGTTTCTTTATGTAAAAGTACTTGGTAAGGTATGTAAATAATTACAGTGCACTAAATCAAATATTTTCTTCTAAAAGTTACTGTACTTTACATCTTGTAAGACACTAATTTGTGGAAGATTCATCCTAATTTTGGAAAGACAATTCTAAGAAAATATTTTTTTGGTTCAGCAACCAACACCTTGATGCAGCCTTGCCATTTTTTCAATCTACTGAATAACTATAATTAAATACATCATATTTTTCACATATCAACAGTATTAGTTAAATTGAATGTTTTATGCTGTTGAAAGTACTTGTAGTTTGTAACTAATGAGATTATGATTTGTATGAGAGGCCATTTTGAGTAAACAATGAGCTAACCTTTTGCCTTAACCCATCACTTTTGTCTTGGAAGATGTGTGGGGACTTGTTAAAGTGTTTTTTTTTTAATGCATCTTACAAGGTGTAAAATACAGCATTCTTTGAGTTTTGTCTCTTAAAAAGAAGTTTTAAAATATTTATGCATTTAAAATGAACTGATATGTAGAAATCGTAAGTTTATTATGTTATATATTTTTAATAAGTTTGATGTTTTTATCAGTTTTAATCAAAATACATTTATAGTCTGTATCAAACAGTTAATAGTTTGTAACTACAGTGCCTAATTATTGCTGACGAATATTTTACTGCTTCACAACTTTTAAAGAAACATCAAAAGACAGATTCTCACATACTTGTTTAAGAAAGAGTGTGGATTCAAGTGTTACCTGCATAATTAATGTAACATGTGTTTGTTTTTTTTGCTAATTGATCATTTCTTTTGGACTTTCCTTACTAAATTTATGTTTTACTAGTTGATGTGCACTTTCAACACGTTGGTAAGCTATGGACTACTCTCCCCCCCTCATAATTTCTGAGGGTCTTAATGTAAATGCTAGGGTTAGTGACCATCAGTCCCTAGGTTTTCCATTTATCAGCAAATAACCACACAAATATAGGCTTTAGTCAAATAATGGTTTAAATTTACAGAAGAAATTAACTGTTTGTGATTTGTTTTTTTTCATTAAAAGTTACAAGAAGAATATTGAGTTAAACTGGGAGTTTATAGTATATTGGAGAAAGCATGGTGATCTTTGTTGCACATGCTGTTTGTGACTTTAAATCAGAAATTACTTTGTCGTTTTTATATTGCAACTAGAGCTTGTGTATGTTGCCAAGCAGTAATAGTTAAAATTTGTTTATTATGTTGATTTTAAGCAAGGCATCTAGTCACAGAATAATGTTATATTCTTGTAGGAATGGCATACAAATTGCATTTTAAAACATTTTTGCACTTTACAATCTGTACAGCTCAGTGTATTGTCACTGAGTTCTTAAGCTGTATCACCATAAGATTATGTTACTGTGCTTGGAAGGCTGTGTAAAAGCATTTTTGTTTGTATCAAAATGTATACCAATGTACAAGTCTTTGTTGTACTGTATTTGCTAGCTTGTTTGTTGCTGTTTTTATATTATGTTTGAATATTTTTATTGTGTTTTTTATATTTTGTTTTAAAAACTCCAATTAAGAATTTATATTATTTTTGCTTTAAGTTGTATGGATTAAATTCTTATAAAGAAACCTCTTTTTGATCCATGTATATAAAGTTCTAGAATTTGAAGAAAAAAAAGCAATCAAAGAACAAACACATTATTATTTTTTGACTTCTCTATGTACATGTTAATTTAACAGGACCAGTGTTTATTGTTGTAATGAATAACATATTTTAAGAAATTGTTTTCTCTTGATATATAGATATTCTGCTTGCACGTTTATATTTTCTTGTCTGGTGTGCTCATTTTTACCAGTATTTATTATGCATGTTTTATAAACCTTAAATGTTTTTATTTTATTATTTAAAATAATTTGTACTTAAAGCCCATGGCCTTTCAAAAGATAAATGTGAAAACAAAATTAACATCAGTCAAGCTTTATAATAGTTGTGTATCAGTTACTCCGTGTGTTTGAGATTTTAACTAAGGCAAGAAATTAATTTGAACAATTCAGGTTCTACTTGTAAATGAGCTGCAAAATCAGTTTTGTTTCAAAATTATTGTATGTCTTTGATTTTACAGCTGCTTTCACAATGCAGAAAAGCAAAAGAAAATGTTTCCATTTCATGTTTAATCATGAATACTTTAAAGGATATTGTTATTAAATTCTTCCTAAAAAATACTTTTTGTATTAATATGTCCACCCTTTGTACTACATTAATAATCTCTAATCTAATAAAAACAATAACTTTCATTTGTTTCAGTCTTTTAATGTGGTTAGTTACTCCTTCATAATCAGAGATTTAAGAATTATTAACTTATTTCCCAGTTTTGGTTTATTACTAAGTATTAAATTGTACTATGAATAACTACTCACAATTTTTTATACACTCTGAAAAAGGGTTAACTGTTTAACTTCTGTGGGATTATGTATTACCTAAGAATGGTATATTAAACTTTTGTGTGTGTGTAAAATGTGTAATTTGCTATACTTAAAATTCTGTATAATTTACTAAATACGAAAAGAGTACTATCCAATATTTTTGATTTATTAAGAAACATAAGTTACCCTGTGTTTTTGTGAGGTATGTCTTTGGTAAATCACCATTGAGTTTTCTGTTTTTAGTTGTAAATTATAAGCACTTAATGTTTTTCTTCATTTTGAAACTTCACTAGTTTCTGACATTAAAAGACAAACTTTGTACGTATAACTTTATTGTGCCAAATAGAATTTACATGATTAGTATGTCCAGTAAGGATCCTAAACAGAAATTATACCATCATTCACTGTAAACTGTTTGAGGTTTAGTCATTATAAAGTAAATGTTGTTGGTTAAATGCATGCTAATCTTGAGAAAGTAGAAAATACAGCATTCACTGCAAATGTCTTACAGACAAATCTGAAACCCTGTAATTGAAGCACTTTCAAAAGGTGGACTTTTTTATTTTCTTCTGAAGAAAAACGGTCTACCTTTTGAAAGTACTCATGCTATAGGGTTTAATGTCTACATGTTAAGTTGATGTCTTGAACTTACTTGTTTTCCTAATATCACGAAAGTCTGGTATATACCCAGCATTAATTGAAAACCACTATATCCTTAGGAAATGCATCAAAGAGTTATTTGCTTGAAATATGTGATTTCTTAAACTTGTATGAAAAAATATATCAACCACTGTTTTCACTAGATATTTTAAAAGGAATATCAGTCACAGCTTTGACTGGAGGTGCGTTATCATAAGGAAAACATACAAAATACTATTTGAGCTGGCGTGTATTGTTTTAAGAAAACGTATCAAATACATAGTATTAACAGGGCATGGCTTGCTTTAAGGAATGGATATTAAACAAATAGCATTGACTTGACGTGTGTATGTTGTCTCAATGGTTAAATAATAGCCAGTTCGTTGGCTGAACACGCATTCTGTTATCTCAAGTAAAGAATATCAAACGCTGCACTGACTGAATATGTTATATTGTTTTACTGGGAAGACATTAATTCCATTTTATTGTTTAATAAAAAATACCAGACATACAATATTGCCTATGTCTATGTTTAGAAGTATGCGTGTTTAAAAATGTTTTTTTTTAAGAGACGGAAGTAGTAAATACACAGTTGTATGTATGCTTCGATTAAATAAAAAGGCTATAAAAGCTGCTTAGAAAGATTAATAATTGGAAGTTTGTAAACGTAGGGAATTGTGAGTTTGCTTTAGAGCTTATACTATATAGTACGTTGGTTTCAGGTTAGAAACTAATACGTGAAGTTAGTAACCAAATATTACTTAATTTATAAGTAGTTTAAACTGTAGCTGTTTTTATTGTCATATTAATATTTGCGGTATTTTTTGTAAAAAAGGATTAGTGTATGTGTGATTTACATTCTGCGGCTTGGTTTACCTGATGATTAAGACTTAATGATGAAATGCAATTTGTATGAATTATTTATACCTTCAGCCAATTTAACGATAAGTGTTATTCCTTTGAATACACTTGCAAAACATTGTTCGATTAGTTTATTATATTAATGAATTATCCAAAGTTAACCACGGTGTTTTGTCCGAATAAATCATTTGAAATGTACATTACCAAAGCTGTTTGAATCCTGAATAAATATATCAATTTCCTTCGTTTTGTTTTCTATTTAGAGCTTCATTCTGATACACAGTTGTTCCGTTCTTAAATATCAAGTGGCAATATTAATTACATAATTATTTCAGCGTCACTTAATTACAATGAACAATATTACTCCTGTGCTAATTTCAAGTTTTGAAATTTTTAACATTTTTGTTTTGTTTTTTAAACTCCCAGTTACAATCCGCATAGTAAAATAAATAAGACGATTTAAAGAATTATGGAATATGTTTATTAGGTCGAATTAAAAAATAAACAGATTTACAACGAAAAATTTATTTTTTACCAAAACAGAATTTCAACAACGTTGTGACATTACACATGATGTTAGCTCATGTACATGGCCGAGCGCGTTAAGGCGTGCGCTCGTAATCCGAGGGTCGCGGGTTCGCGCCCGAGTCGCGCTAAACATGCTCGCCCTCCCAGCCGTGGGGGCGTATAATGTGACGGTCAATCCCACTATTCGTTAGTAAAAGAGTAGCCCAAGAGTTGGCGGTGGGTGGTGATGACTAGCTGCCTTCCCTCTAGTCTTACACTGCTAAATTAGGGACGGCTAGCACAGATAGCCCTCGAGTAGCTTTGTGCGAAATTCCAAAACAAAACAAAAACAAAGCTCATGTACAATAAATCGACCTGAACGAAGTAACTACAGTAGTTCATTCATGTATCTAGAAAATCACTCGTGATACTTCACAACTATCTCATATTTATAACTTAGCTTATGCTAAAAATCTTGAGATCACGTCCTTGAAATTTTTTAATTGCTCTGTACTTGATAGCTAATAAACAATTTACAACATTAAAATTTAGCTTACACCAGTTTGAACAGAAGTTTTAATACTAATGCATATCTAACTTACAAAATCTTAAAAATAATTTCCTTACCAATTCAGTGAGTAAATAGATGCAATAGCTTTCACTACTAACAGTGAAAGGAATTACTCTCTCTCTGGTGTTTGGGTATATGGAAATCACTCACCGATTCTAGTTTGTCTTTTGAATTTCGCGCACAGCTACACGAGGGTTGTCTGCGCTAGCCGTCCCTAATTTAGCAGTGTAAGACAAGAAGGAAGGCAGCTGGTCACCACCTCCAAGTCTTGGGCTACTGTTTTACCAACGAATAGTGGGATTGACTATTACATTATAATGCCCCCACGGCTGAAAGAGCGAGCATGTTTGGTGTAACAGCGATTCGAACCGCAACCTTCAGATTGCTGGTCGAGTGCCTTAACCACTTGGCCATGCCTGGCCTTAATTCTACCATTTATATTGTTAATTCTACATTCTGCAAAAAATTTCTAGATTTGATGGAGGTCTTAATGTTCATAGGTTTTCTAGATTTTCATCATGCGCTCTCTTGTAAAGCAAATATATAAATTAACAAAGAAAATATAACTTACAACAACTTTGTAAATCAGCATAGATGTGTATTATCACTGCCATTGTTTACTGACAAACTTTACTTTGGGCATAGAATGTGCTCTAATCCATATATTTTACATACATATACAAACTATTACGTCTAATAACTAGATATGTGCAAGAAAAGGAAAATCTATTTTCGTTTTTTCTTCCCTAGAAATACTAACTTAAACTGCGTCCTGTCTTCCAGAAAATGGTGATAGTTCGGATTCCTCACAAAATTATCAGTTAATTCATATGCCGCATTGTATAAATTCCAAAAAAAATGTTACGTTGACACCAAATTAAATTTAGGTATACGATGTTTCATGTATTTTATAGACTACTGTTGCCGTCAAGTTTTATTAACAACAAAATATTTAGGTTGAGTATATAATGTGATTATATATAAGTGTTCTTTAATTTGCTTGCCTTAAACACACAGAAAGGCAGGTCACAACAGTGATAATGTATTTCCCTTTTCTTAACCTAGTTTTGTTTTTTCTCCGAGAGAAATGCTGACTTTACCAGCCTGTGTCCAATTTTTTTCTCCTTCCTCTTGGTACATGTGGTGTTTGACTGACACTTCTTTAGAATTACAAGGAAAGTCATCAAAAACTGTTTCATACATCACGACAACTAGAACTAACAAAAACACAATAAAGCCAGTTTTGACCTGCCCCCCCCCAGTGGCTCAGCGGTATGTCTGCGGACTTACAACGCTAAAAACCGGGTTTCGATACCCGTGGTGGGCAGAGCACAGATAGGTCATTGTGTAACTTTGTGCTTAATTAAAAAAACAACAACATGAAAGTCTCCAAATGATACGCAGATGTCTTGAAAAACGTTTAGAACGACCTTTGTAGATACTGTGCAGCGAGTCGAGTAAATATTTAGTCTGTAGCTGCGTTCAAAGTGTTCCTGTCTACTAATCCTACTGCTGATTATCGTGATGCCTCAATCTTCTCTATCACACCACAGTTAAAATCATTAGTATGTCAGTTAAAAGCTAAACTTAAAAAGACGATTGTAGAAAAATAAAAGATTGGCAGTTGCTTAATTAATGATACTGATAGCCTTCATTCAGCTTTACACGAAATTTAAAAAAGAAATGATACTGAGAATGTGATTTATTGATATGTACTGAATTTACTTCCATCGGGTGTACCTTAGTACCAGCTTGTGTGGAAACTTGAATGCGATTTATTGATATGTACTGAATTTACTTCCATCGAGTATACCTTAGTACCACCTCGTGTGGAGACTTGAGGATGCTTCATTTCACTTTTAAAATTATCATTTAACAAAAGAAGACTTGTTTCGAAAATAAAATACATCCAAAACTACCCTCTTTGGGTGTTTCCGGATTGAACTTTAAGGGCGGCTATCGCAGGTAACCCTCGTCTAGCGTTGCGCGAAATTCAAAAACAAACAATATATCAAATGCTGCGAATGCTCATGTCCTATTTAAAAAGTTTATTATTTTTCACTGAAAATTTATTTATGTAGATATAATTGCACAATATAGGCGATGCTAGGAGTGATTTCCTTTATGCTCCACTCTTGTTAAACGTGTTTACAGAAAACGTTTGTTTGTTTTTGGATTTCACTCAAAGCTACTCGAGGGCTATCGCGCTAGCCGTCCCTAATTTAGCAGTGTAAGACTAGAGAGAAGGCAGCTAGTCATCACCACCCATCGCCATCTCTTTTACCAACGAATAGTGGAATCTACCGTCCATGGTGTTACTTTGAAAGTGATCTCAAAAAGAATCCTGAGCTTCCCAAAAGGTTGACTTGCTTTTGATAAAGGTCTTTTCTGAGGCTAACTAAAGATGATCATAGTGGTTTACATCTGTTTCGGAGTACTCATCTTTCAAGATTCTACTCTATTGACTTTTAGTTGTTTTCACCAAACTGTTCTTCCACCATTGTTGTAACTAGAATATCAAACACTCCTGGTATAATTCTCATGTGGTGGTATAACTCTGAAGTCATGTAAAGTAGCTTTCTGCAACTCCCAGCTTTTTTATTTTGGAACTTCTCTGACATTTTCTGTTGACATCAGTAACTTTCTTTGCTTCATTCCTGAAATTAATTTTGCACCTTTTGTTTATGAACCACGTTGCAAGATAAAGTAAACAGAATAGTGATAAGAATATGAATGCTATTGTTCTGTATCATTTAGTGACGAAAACAATTAATATATCTGATATTGTTTATTTATTTACCCATCAGTGTTAAAGTTGAAGAGCATATAGGTTTTCTAGATAGTTTTTATATTTAAAACTTTAATTCATCAAATTTTTGTTTAATATTACAAATCACGTGAAGTTTATTTCTTGAAGTTAGTTGATGTATGTTAACTGTTTATTTTATGTGAATAAGTTTGAATCAAGTAAATGTGATGAGAAGAAGAGATTTTTATTTTTCATTTGCGAGATTTTTAGTCATCAACAATGTCCTAATCTATTTGTTGACAACATTAGTAGGCAACTATGCTCAATGTTCATGTGTGTGATTTCTATTATGGTTTCTAAGTATAGTCAATATCTTTGTGTGTGGTTTCATTTCTTGTTATCAACAATGTCTGATAGTAGTTTCTCTGATGACATATCTAGTGATTAGCTTTTCCAAGTGTAATGTAGTTTCTTCCATAAGTTTGTTTTTGAATTTTGCACAAAGCTACTTGAGGGCTACCTGTGCTAGACATCTCTAATTTAGCAGTGTAAGACTAGAGGGAAGGCAGCTAATCATCTCCACCCACCGCCAACTCTTTTACCAAAGAATAGTGGCATTGATCGTAACATAATAACGCCCCCACGGCTGAAAGGGCAAGCACGTTTAGCGCAACAGGGATGCGAACCCATGGCCCTCAGATTACGAGTCGCACGCTTGGCCATGCCAGGCCTCTTCCATAAGAGCAAAAGTTATAATGTGCCTTTTTTTTTTTTTTTTTTTTAAAGAAAATAGAAATAAATCTCTTTTTAGGATAGACCAGATTTATCTTTTTTATATATATTTGTAACACTAACTTTTATTGAATTGAATCATTCATCAACTAAGCTTAGTAATTTTTGGTTTAGTTGTGTTAATAGGTAATAGAAGAAATTTTCATTCCACATAAAATTTGTAGTTTTCACATTATCAAAATAAACTCCCTCTAATATATAAATTAAGCTTATAGCTTAAAACAGTGAGACAATTCATTAAATGTTCTTATATGTTTTATAATCAATTATATTCACCACTATAGTTATTCCTTCAATTCCTATTATTTCTTGACATAATTCCTGTAGCCCCCAGTGGTTCAGCGGTATGTCTGCAGACTTACAATGCTAAAAACTGGGTTTTGATACCTGTGGTGGGCAGAACATAGATAGCCCACTGTGCAGCTGTGTGCTTAATTCAAAAACAAAACAAAAAACATAATTCCCATAACTCACGTTATATATTAAAAACCTTTCATAGATTAATATTTTTAAATAAATTATCTTAATATATTAGCACATATTTACAATTGATCAAAATGTCCACCAATTAAGTTAATTTTAACTATTCTGAATTATTATTATTATTATTACAGTATTAATTCCAAAACTAGATGAGATATTAATTTAATTTTATTAAATAATACATAGATAGTAATACAAAATACTGAACAAGGCCATATGCATAAATGGCGTCTTATCTGCCACATGGATTAAACAACTAAGCTAACATTTTTCCTTAATGTTCCAGTACAAAGATTGAATACATCAGATTAAATTCCTTCTTAAAAGTCTCTCCATGTCACTACAGTCAATATCGCCATGTCTTGTCATGCTACATATGATGAATGCAGGTCTCTATAAAAGTTTCTATCACAGAAGAATCGGTTGTACTGTTGTTATATAGTTAAACCACTTTATTCCTTCCTGCATGTTTTCCATAATCCATCTAGTCTACAAGGAAATTCGTTTTCGGAACCATTTCAACTATCCACATTTGGAAATGTATGGGTCACATGCTCAGCAAGTTGAATGGTATTTGTATGAAATATCAATAATATCCATTCCATTTCCCAGCTGCTTGAAGTAAGATACGAATGGAAGACTTCCAGACAGAGATGCTTCTTGACAATGTTGGGTTCTATTGTCAGTGAAACATGGATGTCTTTTACATCTGGTTTTTATCTTTGTGGCTTTTCAACTGCTGCAAGTTGCTGCACTTCATTTACCATGGTTGTGATATGAATTACTGGTTTATTTCTTGATGGACCAGGTGCCCAAGGTGTAAGACTAAAATCCACAGTTCCATTAGTTATGTAACACCTGATACATGCAACATTGACGACATTATTACATATTTCCACTTCATGAACTAAAATTTTAGGGCTCTGTGTGATTTATGCCCATTTTGACCAAAATGCACCATGGTTGATACCTGGATACATGACTACTTAAGTATATATTTCTTCAATATCATTCTCAAGCTTTTAGAAGCACAATTTTTATGGAAATTTTCAGAGAGAAAATTTGCTAAAACAGAAAACTTACAGATTAAATTAATGAAGACTGCCATAGATTTATTTTTCAAGCTATTAATCATTTGCTGTTATATGTTTTTTATGTTATGTGCGAGTTTGGATGACTTAAATATGAGTCAGCTTACACCACACAATATCCATAACCATTTTACACTGCTTATGACACTTTCTTCAAGAACAAACTTATAAAAAAAAAATTATAGAGAAATCAATAAGGTAAAAAAAATAAAAAATTAGGTAATGCAATAATTTTTCGCCACTTTAGTTCACAGCATAATTTATGCCACTTACAAATACAAATTAATGCTTGTTTTCAAGCAAAGCCATACAAAGTAAATAAACTTAACATTTTTATTAAATGATAATGGGTATATTTTAATCCAGTTTTTACAAAAAACTGTTAATTAATAACTTAAAACATACATCATACCAACAAGGAAAATTGTACATAGTTACAGATCAAGTTATAAAAAGAAAAAGGTGATTATAAAATGCTTCACATAACGTAATCAGAAAATATTTCTGTTGAAAGTAACTTTGTTTTTACACAAGATATAAATAAAAATTCATGGCATTTGGTTTTCTACAAATTCAGCTTTTCCATTTGTAAGTTTATAATCAATATGAGTTTATTACCGCTAAAATTTAAGGACTGAATTCACAAACTGTTTTTCATTATTAAGTGTCAAACATTTCTCACTTGGATTTGGTACTTATGTTCTTAAAAACAAAATGTTATCCATTTTTTGAAATGGATTTCATTGACTACCTAGAATGAGTAAAATCATACAGAAAAATGAAGTGAATGGAACAATGATGTAAATAACTTACTAACCAATAAGATGAAAATTAATACTTTTAAACTAACCCAAGCACACTGAGTGGTGCCGAAGTATGTATGATATAATATAGTTTAAAGATGATTTGAAAAGGTAATGAAGAAAATTTTACAACCTGTCTTTTCTTACTAAGTGCCTGATTATTATATTTCACTTAGTTTTCTTACTAATATTTTAAAACACAACAGAAAGTTATCCATTTTTGAAATGGATTTCACTGACTATCTTGGATAAGAAAAGTCAAACAGAAAAATAAGATTATGGAATGATGTAAATAACTTACTGACCAATAAGATGAAAGTTAATACTTTTAAGCTAACTCGAGCAGAAAAAGTGGTGCCATCACACATGTGATATAATAAAGTATGAAGACAGCTTGAAAGGGTAACAAGTGTGTGTTTTATAGCAAAGTCACCTCAAGCTTTCTGCTCTGTCCACTGAGAGAAATTGAACCCTGACTTAACTTTGTAAATTTGTAGACTTACCATTGTTTCACTGAGGGATGAAAAAAATAATGATTTTATTACAAATATGATAACAAACGTTAAATTGCCCATTCAATCCATCTTCAAACTTTGCCTCAAAACAGGTTAAAATTAAATACGTATATTTATTAACTGACTAATTATCTGGTAAAAATAATAATAAATAGTATACTATTAACAGTACTGACTAAATATTGCAACTTTTTTTAAACTAAATTTCTTCAAATCAATATATTTTTACTTAATCACTTATACAAAAACAATGCCTTCATCTTCAATCTTGTATTTATTTCAAAGATTAGCAGAAGTGTTAACTCTACTTGTTTTTTAATAAAGCATGGAAGTTTTTTCTGTTACAATTCAGTTAAGTTTAACACTTATTTTCTGATATCATTGTGACTGTATGCCTTCCATAAAAATTACTATAACCCTACTCTATACTTTTGATTACTGTTTTTATTTTAATTCATAGTACTAATTTGTCTGAGCTAATTTACACTATATCTAAATAAATTGTTTCCTGAGAGAGAATTTTCATAGTTAATTTAACTAATTACTAAGAAGAGAATTTGCTCACTTAAGATTTTATAAAGTATATTTGTTTGAAGTTAAGCACAAAGCTACACAATGAGATATCTGTGCTTTGTCCACTATGAGTACTAAATCTGGATTTTAACACCTGCAAACGCACTGCTGTACCACTAGGAAGGGGGCTTTATAAAGTAAAGAAAATGAAAAACTTAATGAAGCCACATAAAGTTTGTGGCCTTCAAAAGTAACCTATGCTACAAAATATCTTGATTTAATTTTAGGTAGACATGTATTGGTGAACAGAGTTGTGACAGAATAAATTACAAAAACAATCTTAAATTACAATACTGAAATCAAAATATTACTGTTCACTTTAAACTTATTTTCATTTTTCCTTGAGTACTTAACTTAAAAAAATGGAAAGGTCACAAGTTCAATTTCCTTGAAACACTGCAAATAGCATGTCTCCAGATTAAGTGAAATGTTTATTTTCTTTTTCTCATTCCTAAAAACAAGAAAAATAAAATGTTTGTACTAATTCATGTAACCAGTGAAGACCTTGCCAGTATCTAGCAACAAATGAATATCACATTACTCACGGGTTATACTGATTCCAAATATGCTCTACTGATGTATATAAAAGTATAGAAAATGCTTCTCAAGCAAGATTTCCCAAACATTACATATATTTCAGGTTACTACGACATTCTTTGTCTTTCTTATCATACTGAGATAAATGAACTGTATTCAACAAACTTTAATATATTATTCTTAAACCATATAGTGTACTCATAAAAGTAAATTATATGGTGTAAATAATAATATAGTAACATACATTTAACATCTGCAGGTGTGTTTAGAGAAGTAGCTAGAAATCTCTACTACAGGCATACACTTGTATAATTCTTAATTCTTCACACAGTCATTACATTCTTCATTGTTAAATCTTAAGTACAATTTTTCTCCTGCACACAATATGAAAAGTAAAACATAACCAAACAAAACTATATAAACATTCAATACTCCTTTCTTACAGTTCATATAACTACATGAACCAGCAGTTGACACTATACATGTAAAGAAAGAACAATGATATAAATACACACACATGAAACTATGATATAATCAGATGGATATACCATCCATAGCTTAAGAATTACTGTATTTTATTACAGAAACTATTTTCAACTCTCAACATTAATCAGAATTATAATATTAAGAGAGAATTACCACAAAGCATTACTTTTATACAGCTGTACCTGAGAGATGCCATAAAGATGTATCACAGAGGATTTTTGCTACACGGATATCAAAAGCGTTACAATTTCAACTTTCTACATTAAACCAATCATAGCTGAATATCTATGTACACAACGTCAGATTTAATGATAAGCTGATTGACATGGCATTCTGCATATTGACTTGAACTCTTATAATTACAAGCTACAACTTGCACCATTGAGAGAAATCTCCAAATCTGTTTATAGCAATGCATTTTAAACTAAATTAATGAAACAAATACTTGGCCATATTTCTTCTGAGCATTACTTTTTGAGAATATTATTAGAGTTGTATTGGGTAAATTTACAAGAAATCAATATCAACACAATATACAAAAAAGTACAGTTTGGATTTAAATGTAGGCCAATCAACTAATACTGTTTCATTACAATAAAACTATCACTAGATAAGTCACAAATTACTAAAGTAGCAACTTTTTATTGCCTTGTGCTCATGATTTTGAATGAAATGCATGGCATGTATAAAACTCACCTATTCCGTGGTCTAGGCTGTACATCTTGGCCACTGGTCAGGTACGACTAATAACATGTTTATTAAGCTACATTAAGTGAGCACTATGTGAATATCTACTGGAATGTTAAAACATAATACACATCTGTCTCAGTTAAGCAGTCACCATCATGTTACTTGATGAGAGCTAGAGGTTAGATCATGCATTTCAACATGAATAGTAATTTTATTGGGGTCCTGATTGGTGGGGGTAACATCACCATTAGGGGGTGAACCAGAATGACTACGGGAAAACCCACGACGAGGAGGAGAAGGTGATGAAGTTGCCCGAGGAGTATTATTCTGTTCATATGGCACAAAAATTCTCACGGCATCTGGCGACTGAGTCCTCGACTTTGGTGGAGATTGCTTGATGGCAGCTACGATGCTTTCTGCGTAGTCCACGTTGTCATATAACGAGAGAGTTCGCTGAAGGTGGTCAGGATCGAAACGACTACTATGGGGAGAGCTGCTACCATCCCTGTCATGATAACGAGTCAGAGTGGTGTTAGGGCTGGAGAAGTCTGAGACAACAGATAAGTCTGCTGCCGAAGTTTGCGATGTTTCTGCAAGGGAATTTCTGGAACTCAATGGGTCAACGATGGAACTACCGTCATCATTATCTATGTTATCAGAGCTTTTTGATTCTCTCTGGAGAATGCTGCTCGAGTTGTAATCACTAGCATTCAACATTTCCTGGTTCTTCCAGATAGTAAATTGACTGCCATTTGCTATCACCTGTACAATTAAAAATACAACTTTTGATAAGACAATCCATCAAACATAATCAGAAGAAACACTTACTGATCAAGCTCTAGACTAAATCAAGTAATACAACTGTTTCCTTATAGTAGGTTATGACAGCAAAAAATAAACAATTACACAAGCTAACCATAAAAATTTGTAGTCTTCAAAAAGCTGGTTTATTATAGGAAGATATCTTGACAAAGCTAAAATATTGGTATTGAGTGAATGATTATCCAAGGTTAGAAAAGTCTTTTTTGTTTTTGTTTTTATAAAAAGTCGACATGTAATGTTCATATAAAAAGTGTAAGACCTATTGCATAAGATGAATAATTCATAACTGGCTGTCAGCTTGCTATGAAATGTAATCAACATTTTAGTATTAGAAAATTAAATGAGTCAATTTAAAGTAAGATTCAAAGTAACAAACTAATATACCTTGTCTTCACTTTCTTTGCTTCTTAAACCAATTTGCTGTTCTATAGGAAGTTCAACCATTAAACCAAAGGGTTTTTGTGGAAGTTCATGAGCTGGTCTTCTTCCTGGAACATGCAACTTCTGTTTGCGTAACTCTTCCACAGAAGCTGTGAGGGCGTCCACAGCAGCATCATCATGGTAACCAAAGTCTTGTTCTAGTTTAACTTGCAGAAATTCCACTGTTTCTTCCATCCCCATTTTTAGCAATGTTTCTAAAGTTTAAAAAAATATACATTTCAGCATACAAATTAGAATGTTTATGATTATTCAGCATTATGTAATACTAGTTAACCCATTAAATAAAATGGTTAAATCACAATAAACAGAATATCTGAACTTGAGTAAAACAATAAAATTAGTCCTTTCAGTAAGTTTGTCATTATGAAATGAAAATTTTGGTTGTTAGATATTTTTACAAAACTATCATTGGTGCCTGCTAACACAGACAATGTATTAGGTTTTTGTATATGTTTACATTATTTAAAAACAACAATGATGAATGAGTTTACATAAATGCCTGATGTCTGATTTAATAATAAATACTTATGATGAAATAATCATTTTAAACAACTTACTTCTGTGCAGTTTGAGCAATGTGTATGACATGGCAGTGAGAACCATTTCACCCTCCAGTATATAGATGTCCCAAAGCCGAAGAGTTAAAGTAAAGGGAACCTGAAAAATTTTATATTCAATTTATAAATCTTGCTTGTGCCTTACCATATAAGAACCAAGTTACTAAATTAATCCTGATAGATATAAAAATTCATAATGATAGAACTCAAAATAGAGTTGGCTATCAATCAAATACTGAGCACTATTTCTCTGTGACCAGTTATTCTTGCACATGTTTACATTCTCCTGTTGAATAGTTAATAGTAAATAATTTAATAAAAAATGTTTCAGGAGATACACAAATTAGCAGCTTGTAGTAGTTTAGGGGTAATATAATTTGATAATGTAACACAAATTGCATTTGGCACAAGTTATTTACAGTTTGTAATGGCATAAACAGTAATTAGAAATGGTTCAAAGGACAATCAAAAGAGGCAGTAAAACAATAAAAGTTTAGTATCAAGAGATGTATACTATTACAAGCTTAAAGGTATTTAGAGTAAACAAATATACTTTCATGTTAAAATTTGAAAAGTCATTATACAAATAAAAGGTAATTAACTGATCAAATTTTGAGGTAGGGTAAATAAAATAACATACGAAATAAACTTTTGTTAAAAAATAATGTTTCAAAGAGGTTTTACGATTGAGATTTTAAAGATAAGAAAAATTATTTTTAACATTAAAATTATTTTGGAAAAGAATTATTCAAAACAAATACTCAATATATTCATGAGCGAATTTTTATTTTAATTAAAAATTTCTTAATTTTTCTTTCTTTGTGAAAAACATTAACTGAAAGATTGCCAAATTTTGTAGATATATACACTATATTAAGAGTTAGAAATATAAAATCTAAAAAGATTTTAGACCAGTACAAAGGGGTCATGTGGTCAGTCAAATTGGCCAAACCATGTTGATAGAGTTAATGAGGAAAAAAACACACAAACCCAAAAGTGTACGTAGCACGTTATGAAATGTTTTTAAATGGATTCAGGATCATCACTAGATGCTGCAACAGGGAAAAGTTATGGATTTGAAAAGTAGATATAAAGTTAAAGGGCAACTGTGCTTTCAACCAGACTGTTGTTCTTTACCCTCCATACAAACAAATACTGGCTTTGTACAGAAATGCGAAAAATAAGTATGGGTTCACCAAGATTATGCTTCCTGTTATACCATTTAGTTGACTGTCACATATATCATGAAGTGAAGAAAATAGGTATTAATGCTATTCCATACAAAAACACAATTTAGTTGTTGGATGTAGCACCTATGGATTTTAATGTACTTAGACTATTGAAAAAGATGTTAAGAAACAGTCATTCTTGTACACAGCAGATCGTAGTGTGGTGAATTTTGAACATAATACACTTACAATGAGAATTTTTGTTAAAGAACGTGGTGCACTGCTATGTTCAAGACACACAGTTGTCAGAGCACGTGTAGCAACAAGATCTGTAATGACCGGTGCGACTCCAAAATTGTTGTATTATGTTTGGCCTCTGTAGAAAGGGTAATTGGCAGTTTCCATTCAAAGTAACTAGATGACAAATGGATCATCAACATATTCTAACATAAAAGGTTTCAGTTGTGGTGACTATCAAATTTCATGACAGTATTACAATTACTGTTATAGATTGGAATATTTGAGAACTTGTTATTCCCTTTATTACAATACCATTTATACCTGTGGCAAAGGTCAGAGTTATTGAAATATCAGATGAAGTATAAGAATAACAAGGGTTTAACAAATTCCCATTAAAATTCTTTGTCTTTATATCCACTTATACAGACAACTAGATACTGAAAAAATTGAGAAACTTTACAGTGAAATTAATATAAACTGTTACTAAAGCCACAGTTACAGGCGATTTTTATTTCAGGCATACAGATTGGGAAATGGTAGATTTAAACCATGAGAAAGAATGGCTTTTGGAAATTGTTTAGGATGGCTTTTTTAATAAATTAGTCAACAAAACTCCTAGAAAGAACGCTAATTTAGAGTTATTGTTAAATACAAATATAGAAATGATAAAGGGTGGAAATTAGAGAATATCTCAGTGCAAGTGATTATTTCTTTATTAGGATTGATGTTTTGCTACATAAAGACATAAGGAATAATGATGGTTTTGTTACAAATTTCAAAAAAAGCAAATTTTGATGGGATGTGACAAGAATCTGTTGTGAACTCAGCATCTGAGTTTAAAAACATTGATCAGATGTGGATATTTCTTAAAAGATAAATTTTTAAATATTCAAGGTAAATATATTCCTAACAGAAAAAGAAAAGTAGTTACCAATAAATACCCACATTGAAAAGTGGCTGGATGGAAGCAAAGGGTTGTTATAAATGTATTTTAGTCAAACTAGACTGATTAATGTCATAAGCAGGATACCTTGGGACCAATGACAATGACATAAAATGAAGGAATAGTCAACAAGTTACTCAAATTTGCAGATATTTGTGTCTCAGGTGTTGCTGGCTGTGAAGAGGAATCTGCTGCTTTACAAAAGACTTTAAATTGTTTCGGGAGTTGGGTAAATAAATGGCGAATGGATTTTAATTATGAAAAATGCAATATATTGCATGGTTATAATTTTAACTACAAGTATAATTTGGATGGGAGCAACCTTAACAGTATTATAAAGAAAAGTGATCCTGGTGTAACGGTTGACATTCAAGCCATCCAAACAGTGTGCTACTACTAGCAGTAGAGCAAATACAATTTTAGATTGTTTCTATAAAAATACTGAATACAAGTGTTTAAGATTGAAAGAGAAACCGATAATGTTCATTCATCAACATTTTTCATATTAACAGCAAGAAGTATAGAATTATAGGGACACAAATATAGATTTAGATAAGGTAGAAGCCATCTTCAGCTAAGACAATTTTGTTTTTCAAATAGGGTGGTTAGTCTTTGGAATGGATTGCCCTTAGGTTTGTAGAGGCAGTAAATTTAAATGAGTTTAAGAAAAAGTTTGTTAAATATGTACAAAGAGTAAAATAACTAAGATTTTTTAAATTTATTTTAATTTAGTTTAGAAGTTGGTAAAGCTGAGATGAGCCAATAGATTCCATGTTATTTCAAAACGTTATGCTATTTAAATGGCAAGTTAAACTACAGTAAGCTTCAAAAAGTCAGGTAAAATTATAAACCTCTGATGGTTCAGATGTTTTCAAGATATCTACAGCAATATCTCTCAGTCAATGTTTAGACCTTTCTGAAGTGAATAATTAATTCAAAATAAAATAACATCAACTTATACATACCATAACATTAAGTTTGCATCATATTTGGGTATGAGAAAATAAACTGGTTGTTGAGCTCAAGCACTATAAAAATTAGGTAATAAATGAAAATTACCTATTTTGATTCATATAATAATTGCACATTGTGAAAGGAAACCACAATTATTTATCCTAAATAGCTTACTTAATCCTCATAACAGTACAAGTCTGTTCAAACTTCATTTTATTACCCTTTGAACCATGACAAACTAATAATCTCACAAAACAAGATGTAAATCACTCAGCCAATGTGCAGTTCACATTACTATATCAAATTACATGATGTATAACTGCTCACGATTATACTTGGCAAAGAATTTTTATTTTTTTTTTCATTATCTTTCCTAATCTAACTAAATGAGTTTCCAATTTTTACATTACAGTTACTTTTGCATTTTTCTCTCTCTTTTTTTTCTTCTTTCTTTTTGCTGTTGACTGTCAACAAAACTCAAGCCAACTCTTTGATACCAATGGTGCTACTACACTAAATAATGCATCTAGGAACATAGAATAAATACATGTACAAAACAATGTCCTGTAACTCATAATATTTCAGGCTTTTTAACTACGTGATAAGAATCTTTAAAAATTCAGCTAAAAACTTGACAAAATGATTCCCAGGAGAAACATTTTCGAACTGTAGTTGCACAGATAATTCTCTGTATAAAGAAACAAACATAATACAATTCTTTTAATTTATTAAATGTGTAGTTTTCTATTGATTACAAATAAAATAGTATAAATCAAAGAGCTATTGACAATTTGTAAAAAGGAATCCAAAGGGTGGATATGGCAAATGGGTACAATATTCTAGTTTAAAGCACCATACACAAACACGTTTGGTGGCTTTGCCTGAGTAATACATAAGTAATTTACATTAAATTTCATATTTCTCAAAGAGGTGGTAAAAAAATGAAAAAGAGAAAACCTAGAGAGCAAATGTCACAACTCTGATAGAAGTAGAGAAAAAGGTTCTTTTAGAAAATATTTCATTATAAAATTTAAAACTTCTATAATATTAAAATTTGATTTATTATCTTCACTTATTCATATTCAATGATAGTACAGCAGTTAAATTTTAAATATAACTTTAAAAAGTCATGATATTTGCATTTAGACCTGTCTGTAGCAAAAAGGTTAAAGCAAGAACTTGCCTAATGTACAAGTTGCTATAATCCTAATTTGAATTAACACCTGTCAATTGTTAATTCAAAATTTGTTCAACATTAAAATTTTTATACTACTAAAAAAACAAAGGAAATAACAAGTAACAATAAAACAAATAATAAAATCAAACTTAATTCAAATAAACTAAAACAAATTAGCTCAGCATACAACTAATGTTATAAATGCAGATGGGATATATATTACGTATGTGAGCTGTACCATAAAATATTCACCATCTGATGTTTAGAAACATTTATTGAGTAAAGTATATCTCAATGAACTGTACAGGAAAAAAACTATTCTTGCATGTGTTTCAGTCAAGGTTTGATGAAATGATTAAATATAGATTCTTCCAGAGTATTGTTTCAGTTTGTACAGATTTTACCAAAAAACAAACTTTATGTACTTACCCTATCTAAGAAACACTGAAAGAACCACTTGAGTGTATACAGACTTGAATGAATTTCATATTTGTCTAGATGCTTCTTTAGTTTAGGTAGAAATTTTGTTAGAATCTTATCATGATGTTCCTGAAACCTCTGAAGCTTGGGAAAACCAGGTATAAAAAATCCTAAATGATATATATAAAAACATTTAATGGCAGGAGATTTGATTAAAATGTGTTTCCTCCTAATTGTAAAATAATTCCAGAAAGATATATAAAGTTGAAAACAAAAGGAACTGTAAATTACATTTAACTACTAAACCTTATACAGGTGTTGAAAGTGATTTCTTGCTGTGCCAATCTCAAACTACACATGTTGACTCATCCATAAGTAATGCCAAATAAAAATAAAAAAAAATCACAGTAATGGATTATTCAACAAGTTATAACATTTCAGTTTCTTCTAGCACTTAAACTATATTAAACTTACAAAAACTATTTCTAAATCTCAATAAATTACTTGTGCTTGTTTGTTCTGCACTGCTTTACCTCCAGAAATGGCCAAATTCACACATATACCTGAAAAGATTTATATATTTAACTACAAGGACTTCTGCAGTTTCAGGTTATCATAACGTGACCTTGAAACCAGTATATTATAAAAACAGAATACATAACCTTATAATGAAATTTTTACTCAACTACATCTGAAAGCTTGTAATCTTTCAGTTTGTTATTTAATCCCAATGTAACTTCAGTTTATTATCCAAACTGAATGCACAACTTATTTCTATACTTTATAAGTCAAATTATTAGTGAATAACGAGATGTAAAGTTTCCAACCAGTTCAGTACACAACTATAATATATAACCTCATAAGATTAAATTTACTCAGTGACAGTCTTTTTTGAATAATAGAACAAGTTTATTACTTAACAAAAAGCCTTGCAGGTCAGGTTTTACAGACTGTTGAATATATCCATGTAATCCAATTTCTTGAAAACAATCTGTTGATAAAGCACAATGTGCAACTCAGTTTTCTACACCATTATAATGTATCACTTTGCAACTCAGTTCTGAATGCTGAACAAACTTCATTTGGAATGACATGCAGAACATTAGTATTAGTTCCTTTAAAGTCTGAATACTTAGGCAAGTAGAGAATATGAGACAACAAAATTAAAAATAAATAACAGCAAGAAAACTCCCAAAAGCATGAAAACTGATGGATATTGATATATTATATAAGTAAATACTAAACAGTTATATTAGAATATGCACATACAGATTTTTAAGTGATGAAATTAAAATAGTGAGGTTAGAATGATTACCATGTCTAAACCCAATATACCTGTAACAACTAAATAATACCACACTTACCATGCATGGCATGTTTTTCATTCGTCATCAAAACAGAAAGACTCCAGAAAGCATCCTGAAACAAAATATCCAAACAATTATATTATGTGTATGCATTTGAAAATTTTTGAACACCTCATTTACTTTCAATGATTAGATATTAAACTTTTCTCTTTTAAAAAATGAACTGAATCTGCTGTTTTATATAAAATGATTTATTATAATACATGTTTGGTAATAAAGATTAAATTTAGCACAAATTAATTCAATTGTTGAAGGAAATACCATGCAGAGGAGTTGTAATGACTGGTTGTAGGTGAAAATGTTGTAATCTTCTGAATAATCAAAGGATAGATTATTTTTAAAGCAGCAGGACTATTGCAGAATATTAGATTGTTGTTGTTTAATGTTTATTGACAGAAAGCAACTGGGCTATCTGTGTCAAACAACTAGGAAAAAAAACAAAAACATTGTAAAATGTAAGAATTAATCAAGTTGAAAATAAAGAAACTTCAAAATGTTGGTAAAAGTTTTAATATAATTTAAAAAAAATTGTAAAATAGAAGTAAGGTACATAATGTCATCATCGCCAAAGATACTACCCAGTGATTGGGGGTAAACTGGTGGAATAAATATCTAAAATGGTGTTTAGATCATAACAACAGCATGACAGTAAGATGTGGGATACTGTGACTTGAATGTCAAGAAGGTCACATATTGTTGCAACAGTTCCAGATTAAAGAAAATGTGTTAACAACAAGTTGTAACCAATACATAGCCTAGCCAGGACAACTTTCTCATCCTGATCCTTATGAAAACAAGACAGCCAAAGAGCAACAGAAAGTATGATCTGAAAACGCTCACTATCACATTGCTCACTTCAAGTTCACTACAAATTGGCAGAGTGACAAGCCTTGAATACAAGACCGTAGTCCATATATGGGGCAGTCATAGCAGACAGTACCACAACAAACAGACTTAGATGTTGTATTAGTAAGCTCATTCCTGCCAATATCAACGTGGTTTGGGATCCACTCACACTAGACAGAAATAGAACATGCAAAAAAGTGGACAGTCAGTTTTGAAATCGGTATAAATAGTAGAGCTGGTCTACTGCATAATTTCTATGTGATTCAGGGCAAGAGATATGGTAAACAACTCAGCAGTGAACAAAAAACTGTAGAGGGATTCTGTGAACAACCACTGAACCACAACAAACCATAGCAGAGCCCAAAGAGTGCCCAGATTTTGAACCATCCTTATAAACAGAAAAAGAAGAATAATTCAAAAGATATCTAGCAAATTGAACACAGTACTTCAAATAGGAAGTATCTGCCTTCCTTAGATGACTCAAAGAAAGGTCACAGGTAATGACGGTAATAAGCCATAATAGTATGAGCTGACCAGTGGAGACAGTAATGTCAACCAAGTCTGGACATGAAGGTCAAAAGGAAGAATGGCAGACCGTCTACTTCGACAGCCTAATGAGAAGGGAAGACAACCTAAGGTGGAATACTGTGGCAAGGATTGGAACTTCAAAGCAAAATGCAAGTTGCAAGCAGTGGAGATGAAGAGAAGGTTTGTTGAACTCAGTGTACAAACTCTGGACCAGGGAAGTGTAGAAAGCCCCCGTGCAGAAGCAAAGACCCATATGGTGAATGCGGTCCAATATCTCTAAGACTGAGCTCCTGGCAGAACTACAGACCCACAGTTCAGTTTGGATTGAATAAGGACACAATAGATCTTTAGTTAAAAAAAAACATTAATCCACTTACTAAGAGATGAAAGAGAGGAGAGGGAGGATGTTCAGTGATCTTGTACATTTGATACATAGCTGCTTCATGTGTAAAATGAAGGTCAGCTTACTGTCCAAGATAAGCCCCCCAAAAAAATTGTTTCAGAGACCACGGAAAAACCATCACTGAGATAGAGCACAGGACTGGGGTGAATTCATCGTTAACAGCAAAGGTGCATGCAACTGGTTTTAGAAAAAGAAAAGGTAAAACCATGTGATGAACAAATAATTGAGGGCAGTTTGAAGCAGCTGCTCAATGACATAAGATGTGGAAGAAATTGGCATACAGCCTGTTTGCAAAAGAAGGAAGAAGTTGTGCAGTGATAGCATTAATCTTAAAACTGATCCCCACCACCCATGGAGTCCTACGAGGGAACACACTACAATGCCAAACAAAAATACAGACTGCAGCAGCATCAGGGTTTTGTGAGCACAATACACAAACACCAGCATTAGATACAATGTCCATAACACCCACTGACAAGATCCAACATCTGTACTCAGTTGACACTGGCCCAATAGGACCAACTAACTGATCTTGGGGGGGCTACTTCAAGGCTACCCATCTACAGGAACTCACAGGCCAAAGAAGCATGTTGAGCAGGATTTTCTCCTACCCTACATGGGTTACCATGTATGGCAATCACAAGTGAATGTTCAGATCCAAAAGTAAATAAACTGAAAGTACAGAACCTTTTCTGAGAGGTTCCCTCACCAAGTACAGGAATCCATCTCAAGGGGATTAGAGAATGAATAAAATAAACAGAGTAATCATGGAAAGTGGGTAAAGAAATAATGAGAAAAGGAAGGTAATTTCACAGTAAATCTTATTACCAAATGAAACTGGCTTGAAATTATAAAACACTCATATTATCCTCTTTTCCACAGTTGACCAATCAAAATAAAAAAAACTAGGACAGTTCCATATGATGACTGAAAATATGTCCTTCATGCAGAAGACAAAATAGGATACAATGTATCTATCTTGTGAAATAGTTTATAAAGTTCCTTGAATAGAGATGCTACAGAGTAATGCACTGGCTGCTCTTACCTTGACTTCAGATTGAGATTTTCCCAAGTTGAACTTAAAAAAAATTCAAACCTTTAAAGAAATGAAATGCATACTATAGGTTATTAAGGTATTTAATATTTACATACATAAAACAAAAGTATCATTATTTCACTTTTATTTAACATATTTTCTTTTCTACTGAACAGTTTCCATTGAAAACCATTTTTATTTAAAAATAATTTGTTTAAAATACTTTATGAATTTGTCTTTTACAAAACTTTTAACAATGTGTGTGTTTTGAAGTTATGTTATATGAAGTTATATAGTTTCTGGATTATACAACATGAAGCTTTAGAACAGCTGAAATACCTAGTAACTCTGTGACACTCACCTCTTCATTCATATACATTAATAAAAGTGCAGCTATCTGACTCATTCCTTGACAGTAGCCAATTTCCTAGAGCATAACAAAATATACAGTTCACCTTTAGAATTTGCCAACATATTTCAAATTCTGAAAGTTGTGTATTTAGCCAGTACGCTACAAATCTTAAGTGTTGAATGTAAAAAAAATAAACATTGTAATAAAGTAAACCAGTGTGAATTCTAATACATATCAATTTTAATCCAATTATCATTGTAATAAAACTTTTGCTGTCAAAAAAAAAATACAGTAACTATAGAAGATAAAACAAAAAACATAGTAGCTCAAAAGATATACATATACATTATTTAATTCTAAACTTGCATGAAGTACTTACTCTGATTACTTGTGAATAAACCATACTCATAGTTTTCACTCAATTAACAACTTTACAGTGTGAATAGTGAAACCCTGTACAAGTTTTACTTTGTGTTGTTTTAAATGTAGAATATTGTGATACAATATAAAACTTCTGTTATAATGTTTAGTACCCAAAGAATGCCATCTGGAACATTTTAGATTTGATGTTATAGTGTACTAATTGAATACGTTTCACACAAAGAATGGTATTTTGGCCACGTGTTATAGTTTTAAAGTTTTTGTAGGCAATGGATTTATGAAACATATAAAAAGAAATTAATTTTAATTTTTGCATGCAGCAGTTGAGTTTCAGCTTTAAAATGCTAACTTATCCAAATTAGTCTCTGCTGAAGGAAGATAAACCAACCTGACATATGCCTATGTATGAAGTTAATACAGAAAAAATTTCATTTTGTACACATTTTTAAAAAACTTGGAATATCTTTAATATCAATCTTTTTCCTTTTTTATACCAAATTTCTGTTTGGTAATTTCAATAAAATGGCCAACATAAACATACTGGACAATAAACACTAACGCCATGCCGTTTGAAATGTTTCAGCATATCCGAGATAAAACTAGAACTGGGCAGTTAGTGTAATTTGTTGATAAATTACATAAATCTAACTGTTTATTTCCACATGAAATGGCGATATATGTATTTATGATTATACATTCACTCAACCACCTTATGTGGAAATAACCAATAATCACACACACAGGGTGTCGAAAACTTTTGGAACTAGAAGTTATTCAACTTTCATAGAATGTATTCCACAGGCTGTACTAATAATCCAAAACAAGTTTGATTACATAACTTGAACATAATATTTGCTTGAAAAACAATCTGGACATTTACTATTTGAGAGACTGTTAATACTGAGAAAACCAGGTTTACCATTTTGTTTTTATATACGTCTTCAGGTACAATAATTTAGTTAATTTGTTAATCATAACCTTGCACATGAATATGTTTGATGCAACTTTGTGAAAGACCTGCAAAAAGTTGAAAATATAATTAACAGTGTTCAGTGAGTTTCTCCCTTCAAATTACCACAAGACTAAAACCAAATATAAATCTGAAAAACTTTAACTTTATTACCTTACATTTAAATACTTTAAAAACATGACTAGTATTAGTCATACAACTTTCATTGTTGAGAATAAAAATTATTTTAAGTATTATACAAATACAAATACAGTTAAAAGTACTGATTTTCATATAAAAAATTTATTTGAAAATGTCTAAATGGTGTCAAAATAGCATTATGTTTTTAAATGATGTTCTATATAACACTGTTTACAAATCTGAAATGTACTAAATATAAGACTTGGGATTATTAGTGGTACATGTTAACATTAGTTATATACAGTTAATTCTTTGGATAGTTTACAATTTGTTATAAAACAGTTATACCAAGCTCATCAATCATTAGACAGTACACACAAAATATAAACAAATACATTTAAGCAATCAAGCACATGAATATTCCAGATTAATCTTCATTGGAAAATAGGAGAGTAAACTTAACAGAAAGAACTACTTTCAACTGTTAAGGGCAGGGGAATATAATGATTATTCTGGGTACAAGATTAGTCATTTTCTACACAATACTCTAGAAAAAATCCGAGTCAGCATTTTATTATTCTCTAAAATCATAAGCCCCATTCTACACATCTTCAACTCGCATTACATGTTTATTTATCATTGCACATTAGGTTGACAACAGTAGTATTTCTGTGTTTGTTAATATTGTCAGAAAAATATTAGGGTTGATATGAGAATTGTTTTTCTATCCAGTGTTGTTTAAATTAAACATTACACTTAATTCACATTTATAAAAATATAGAAAGTTTTTAATGCACTTTATTAAATCAAGAACTACATCACTTTCAGTTGTTTAGTTTCATATCTATTTGTTTAGCAAATATGCATTGTTTATTTTCTTCTTGTAGCATATTTATTTCCCACAAGGTGAAAAGGTAATATTCTGAAGTCTTTGTTTCTAACACATATTTGTCACTCTTAAAATTTAAAAGTCTAAACAAAGTAAAACCCATAAAAAAATGTTCAACTTTTTCATCAAAATCATATTTAACTCTGTACAAAAACATTATCAATATGGGAAAATATGCAAGTAGTGGTAAATAACTTAAAGTGGAACATTAACACACCCACTCATCTTTAATCATGGCAGTGGAAAAGTAAACTCTCAGTGTTGGGTTAATTTTTCGATATACAATAAAGAACAAAAATATACAGATGTTTATATCTCATTAATTATATGAAACTATTTAATTTTGGCAAGGTTCAAATGAAATACCATTCTTCATTGCGGTACAAAATTCCAAACTCCCATTAAAATAAAGTAAATGAAATTACTCTAGTTAAAGATATTACTGACAATGGAGAAGTAGTAAATTTTGGAAAATTTCAAATGAAGTACCCATTCTTCAAACTGGTACACACTTTCAAATTTCCATGGTAGTTAAGTAGTTGAAATTTTTGTATTTAACCTGTTCAGTGCCGTAGACGAGAAAACTCGTCCAAGCCAATCTGTAACACAGTGCCACGGGCGAGTTAATTCGATCTCAATAATACCAAACTTCAACGCTAGATGTCAGAACCATACATGCATTTTACCTACTTACAAATTGTTTCACTTTCAATCCAAAATGGCATCACAATAAAAGTTATAAAATGAAAAAGCATTAGACTTGTATTGTAGCAGCTGAAATACTTTGGCAGTCAACAGGTTAAACATGCTACTAACAATGGATAACAAAATTATACAAGTATAAAGCAGCCAATTTCAATGTGATGTTATATCATTTAAGCTGTTCTGTGCTCATGTGAATATCAATGTCACAATGTTTCTGTGATATAAAAAAATTATAAAAGCATGAAATCAGTATTTGTTTTTTTCTATTCAGTACTAGTTTCTTGTTATCAGATAATAATTTTACTTACAGTGTTGTACATAGAGTAGGCTGCAAGGACATGAAACAAAGCTTGTTGTCTGGTAAAGATAAAAGAAACAATAATAATGTTTGTTAAATATTTTAACAGCCCCCAAAACATCACTATTTACAAGAAGAAAACCAGGAAGTAATAATAAAAAAAAGGATGATAAGTGTGCATATGTAAATGAGAATATGCAAAGAGGGTTTTAATACCAATGACTTATTCTTCATTACTTTCATAATAAAAATATTTTAAAATAAGCAATTTTGAAAATGATGTTACAATCACAATACTTGTTTAACTATGATGTTAAATTATAGTATTAAGTTGTCTAGAAATAAATGTTACAATTCTAATAACATTTAGAAGCTGAATATTGAGTAACTTATTGTTGGTTGGTTTAATCCAATGCTTGTAGCTTACAAGGTGTCTTAGTTGTCTGCTGTTCCAACTCTGCTCAGGGTAAAGTTTTGTAAACCCCAAGACAGCATGGACAAGGATTTTTCTCCATGACTTCAAATTTGGATGAAAAGTTACCAAAACTAAAGAAACATCAATTAGGCATTTGACCAGAGATATGTTATTAAACACACAGTTCAGAACTGGTTCCAAATTTTTCAACATAGAGACAAAAGTCTAAAAGATCATGAAGGTCACGGAAGGATGCCATAATTAGATGAAAACACATTAAGGGATGTAGTTGAGACAGACTCTCGCAAACAGTATGTGAACTTGCAAAAAAAACAAGACAAAAGTAAATCATGCATTGTCAATCACCTGAGTGTGATTGAAAAGATGAAAATCTCAGATAAGGGGGTTCCACATGAGCTGACTAAAGATCAACAAAAACAGTGTTATGATACCTGCCAAGAATGATGCTCTAAAAATAAAATGAATTAGGAATAGAAGTTCTGCCTTATTCTTCAGACCTTTCTCCTAAAAATTTTGATTTTTTCATGAACTTTGCTTTGACAATTTTTGAACTTTAAAAACCAAGCAGCTGCAGAAGAAGTTTCCAGGAAGTTCATTGACCAGAAAAACTCAAACTCTGATTTCTACAACAATACCATTACACCTTGACAAAAGTGTGCTGAAACAAATGATGCTTACTTTGATTAAAGCATGTTTTACAACACTGATTTATACTTTTCCAAACTTTGCAGTTCAAAAATGACATTTATTTCTGGACATCCTAATAACATTTAACTGGATTTAATAACAAAAATACAGATTCTGTTGTAAAACTATCCATCTCAGAGAGCAATACATACATTGTTGAAATAACCAAAGAATTGCAGAGATTTAAAAACCAGTGTACATAACAATATTATGAAGAAATAACCTTAAGAAAAGCATGGGCAAACATTGCTTACAAAAACAAAACAATAATCAAATTATAAGTCTTCAAACAGAGATAAGCAAGAATATAAAAATGATAACATAGGTAAACAGTCTTTATAAACATGTAATAGTATAATAAACAGAAATTAAATAATTACAGCTGAAGCCAATAAAATGAGAAGTCTGAAAATTTATCAATAACTGAATGCTCTGATTTTAAAACAGACTTGAATAACTATAGAATTGAATAAACATAAAATTATAATACAACTAAACAAAAGTAAAAAACCAAAAATCACAGAAGCTAATACATAATAATGTAGTACTACTTCTGCAAAATCATCATTTCTTAACTGAATTATTTTTCAACATTTGCTTTTACAAAACTTTATTACTATTTTAAAATCATGCCATTTACTTTAATACCCAAACTATTTGTATTTTTTTAAACATCATTAAATTCACAAAACACCAAAGGTTTAACCAACTATGATGCCTAAGCTTAAACAATTAGTGTTCCATTGCAACTTTTATGGTATTCTATAATAACCTCTAATTAAGTCTCTACTTGGAAACTTTTTTACTACCTCTATTTGATTAAGACAAAAACAAACTAAAACATTGCCTCTGTGTAATGACAAAATTTTTGATAAATTATTTTTTTAAATAAATTTATTTATCTGTCATTAAATAATCAATTTCAATATTCTTCTTATAATCTACTTTACAATAATTTGTATTATGAAAAGAAACAAATGAAACAAAACAGTTAGAAATACTATTTTTATAGAAAAATCTTTTTTGTCTAATATAAAACTTAGATATTTTGTTACTCAAACTCTGTAAACTTTGAAAATCATTATGATGTTAAAAAACAAGTACCTGAACAGATAAACACGCAACAAATTAAAAAAAAAAAAACACTCACTGAACTCCATAACGCTCTCGAAACATGATATGGTTTCTATATGTACGGTTGACATCTAAGTCTATCTGCCTGACATCTGTTGACCATTTTCTGGCTCTCCGTTTCATTTCCTTTGAAAATGTTAAGGATAAGTGAAATTCACAGAAAATGGTGTTCCACTTATGACCAGCCAAGCTTAAAGTGTTTAACTTACTACTTAATATTTGAAGACAATGATAAACGTAGAGACGGATATATTAAAACATGGTTCATATCACTTTTTTACTTGTGCATCAAACTGCTTCAAGACAACTATATTACTTTTGTTTTTAACTAACTTTTCAAATTATAGCTTAAGTTGGTTGATTTGGTGTTTTATGGCACAAAGCAGCTAGGCTATTTGCTCCAAACATCCAGTAAAAAGTTAAAATTAAATTCAGTAAAATTCATAAAAGGAAATTAAAGTAAAACAAAACAAGGTTAAACAAACAAACAAATAGCATAAAACCAATGTTTGCATCTAGTTTACATCAGTAAACTAGAAAAATACAGTTATACAAGTTTTAAAGCACTTTCTGTAGCATAATTGTAATTATCATAACTCGCCAGGAAAACTAACAGGTAAGTATAAAAACCACAGTCAGCCACCTGAAGTTGGCCTTTCCAGTCCTGGTTCAATGTTATTTGACATTATGGCCATTTTCAAAAAGTAAAGTAATAAAAAGTTTTAAAAGACACGTAGCAAAATATTAATAATAAATTGCCAGGATGAATAATGAGTAGAATCATAGAATAGGTAGCTTACGATCATAGATAAGCCCCAAGAGACCACAGACAGCACAGCTTCACTGATACGGAGTTCAAGATCATGGTAAATACCCTGTTGGCAGTAAAAATGTATGCAAATGGTTTTAGAGAAAGAGAGAATTTAAAGCCATTTGCTGTGGTCTACTTCAGTACACAATTGAGGGCAGTCTGTAGATGCTACTCAATATACTTCATGTATGTGAAATGTGAAAGTTGTTGACATAGAGCCTGCTTGCAACAGTAAGAGGGAGTTGTTCAGTGATGGCATTAATATTTATACTGAAAAGTGTGACACTCAAAACATAGTCCTAAGGGATTCCAAGTTCCTGTAGAAAAGAATGGAAAAGTGTCAAACCTACACAAACTAGGAATCTCCTGTCCATTAAAAAATTGATAAAAATGGGCAAATGGCCACATAACCCATATACATGGAGGTCTAACATAATGCCATACATCCATGTTATAACATAAGCCTTCTCAACGTCAAAAAATATTGATACATGATGTTTGAGAAAGGTTTCTCTGATTGATGTTTCAAGTTGAATCAGGAGGTCCATGGTAAAGCACTGTTGTTGAAACCCACACTGGGTGAGAGAAAGGAGGTTGGTGATAGAAGATATGCCAGTTATGAACTTAATCAAAGATTCCTTCTAGCTTTGACATCTTACCCACCAAGCATGTGCACAAGCCTGCTGGAAGCAATACCGTGCAAGTGTTGGATACCTAAAAAAAGTATCCCAGGCCTGTTTTTGAGCCTTCCATGCCATGTGGCAGACAGGATTCCAACATGGATGAGGATATCGCAGAAAATGTGTCAAGATTTTAGGAATACATTGAGCAGCTGCTTGTATAATACAGTTAGTTACTGCTGCTACAAGAGCAGTGAAAGAGGGCCAAATTGCTTGATTTAGCTTCTACCAGGACACGCAGGGCAGGTGGCATTGACCAAGGCTGGTCTCTCTCAAAACT
The DNA here is from genome assembly GCA_011833715.1 of Carcinoscorpius rotundicauda. NCBI lineage: Eukaryota > Metazoa > Arthropoda > Merostomata > Xiphosura > Limulidae > Carcinoscorpius > Carcinoscorpius rotundicauda. The sequence continues at coordinate 22,196,026 of CM022405.1, read as the reverse complement.
ATAGAAAAATGATCACTGCCTCGTGGATTATTGTCAATCCTCCAAGAAAATGGGAGAATAGTGAAGGGGAGCAAATTAAGAGATCATTAGCAGTAAAGGACTGACTACATGAAAATAAGTAGAAAAACCGGTACTGAAAAGACAAAGGTTGTGATCAAAGACCAAACACTCTAAGGTTGACCCCTCCTCTCAATGTCAACACTTCCCCAAAGGGGATTATGTACATTAAAGCCCCCCAGGATTAAAAAGGGAGATGGCAGCTGTTCAATGAAAGTATCAAAGTCTCACTGATTATATGTCTCTCCAGGTGACACAGAGATAACAGTGATGTTACGACCCATAGAAAAATGGATGGTTACAACCTCCAAGGGTACGTTGAGTGGCAAAGACAGGGTGGGCACATGCTGATCAACCAACAGTGTCACCTCTCCATGCACTTGTCCATCATACAGCCTGTTATTTCTGTACAAAGAAAACTCCTAAAAGGTAACTGTCTTGGCAGGTTTCAGTAATGTTTCCTGTAAGGCAAAACACACAGAATGGTAGGAGGCAATCAGTGTTTTGATGACATCCACATTAAAACGTAAACCTCGACAGTTCCATTGTCTCAAGATGGCCATTTTTATTTAAGTGTAAGCAAATTGGGTGGAGAACCCTTCTGTTTATGACCCTATCTTTCTTCCTTACTGTCATTATTTGAAGGAGGCCTATCAACTTCCATGGATCCTCTGCCCTGGGTCAATTAGGCAGGTCTTTGCTGTTGAAAGGGAATTCCAGTGACTGAGGACATGAACAAATGACTGTTTTGAATCTTAGGGTGGAAGATATATCTGAGGTTGTGCTTGTGCCTGGAACCAAAGGAAGCAGATCTTTGTGTTTGCTGGAATGTATGCAAGGAACAGAGATGGGTGTTGAAGTTGATTCATTAATTTTTTAACCAGGGAGGTCAAAATACTTTTCATCTGGTTTGAGAATGTTTCTTTTTGAGGCACAGAGAGATCTGTCTGTACTCCCTCTGTACTAGTGGAATAAAGTGCAGTAGTATACATCCGAGATGAAGTGGTGGACATCAACTATTGAGCCTCAGGATAAGTAATGTTATGAATTGTTCTCAAACATTACACCTCTTTTTCTTCCAACCATTTAGGGCAAGAACAAAAGTAAGATGGGTAAGAGTCATTGCAATTGATGCAGTGAGGTCCATTTCACACTCATAGGCATTGTAATCCTTGCCACCACAACAAGCACATCAAGGAAACACAATATGACATCTTTCAATGACCAAACTGCTGATACTGGCAACAGCTGAGAGGGTTTGGAATGTATGGCCATAGCCTGCAATTAAGATAACCTGCCTTGATGATGGCAGGTGGGCATGGTGATGTGAATGTCAGAATGAGGATAGTGGTCGACATTGTAATTCCATTTTTATGAGTTAGAGATATGTCTCACTGCAGAAACTCCTTGGGTGGAGAAACCAGCAAAAATCTCTGACTCAGGGATGTTCTTCAAATTCCTTTCAACAATAACTTCTCATGATGAATCCAAAGTAACATGAAGTGTAACCTAAATAGGTATACCCCCAATCCCCTTTGAATGTAAGAATACTTCACTGTGTTGAGATGTGCATGTTCCAATCAATATGTCACCAGATCAAAGCTCCTTTACAGACTCTAGTCCCTCTAGTCCTTTTGAATGAAAAAAGGAGACATTTACCCTAAGGGTTTGTGTGAAAGAGAACACAGTATAAGAAAATGAGGTACAATAGATGCTACAAATGTTAAAGATTGTTGCTTAAAATATTCAAGACATTGTTGTTTACCTATTGACTGTTTTTCACTATTTTGTTTAAGTTTTTATTTGGAAGATCCATAATAAGAAAAGAATATTTCAGTGCCTACTGACCCCACCCACCATGGAAACCTATGAGGGGATACACTACAATGCCAAACAAGGACACTGCAGCAATGCCAGGGTTTCGTGCTCACTATAACCATACACCAGCATCAGATACAATGTCCACAACACCTGTGACAACATCCAACACTGGTATGTGGTTGACTCTAGCCCAAGTGGACCAGCTAACTGACCCAAGGGGGAAGTCATCCTTCTACAAGAATTCAAGGCCAAAGTAGTGTGTTAGGGTTGAACACCTTAACCACCAGGAACCTCTCCTTCCCTTCACAGGTCACCACACACAGCCAACACATGGGTGGATGTTTATATCCCAGAGGAGGTAAATTGCAAGAACAGAACCTTCCCTAGGAGGTCCCCTCACTGCTTACAAAAATCCACACAGTAGTAACATATCCATCCCAGTCTTTTCGGAAATTTTCTTGAATAGCAATTGATATTTATTTGAAACTAAACATTTATGGTTTTCAGTAAGATGTAGTGTCATATTCCAAAATAAACAACACAGTGGTCTTAGGTATGTAAATGTTTTAACAATAAACTGTTATAGCAAATTCTAAATAATAATTGAAATAAAAGTTTTTGATTTTGACACACCTTCTGCACCAAGTGTATTTAATACTATAATAATGAGTACATCATAGATGTGTGTTGATTGATAAAAAAAACTATAAAGTGGTACACACTACAAGTGACTAATACTCTAACAAAACAGAAAACATACAAACACCCTAAAAATCTTAATGACTGAGAACAGTGCATGTCACACATTAATTTTGAAATAGATGAACAGTTAGTTTGTTTATCTTTTAATACTATTTATTTAGTGATATACATTTGTAATGACAGCATATGAAGAATTAATAGAGATAAGACAGACTAATGATTTTACAAATCCTATTAAAGAGCATCTTTCAGTTCTTTGTTTGAGAATGCATTTCTTTAAAAACTGTTCTATTTTTCATTTTGTCCAGTTGCGTATATTATTTTTCTTGCTAAGCAAGCTGGAAGATTCCCGAAACTTGCAAAACTAAATGAACTATTCTTCTGTGATATTTGTACAAGTGTATAGCTGAGAATTTAAAAGTATTTCATCCATATATAAAAAGCACAAATTTTATGCATGTTTGTCCATTATCTAAATATTCCTGAGTTGCTGGGCCAATCCCAACAAAATTTTGTGTGATGATAGTTTGGAACAAGGGGCAGATTAATGATGGCTTACAACCATCTTCACCATCCATTATCACTGTTAGAGTACTTATTATAATTAATGCAAGTTAATTAACTACAATAATAAATGGCACCCATGCCATCACAAATGAAAAAAAAGTTGACTATATTTTCTCTCCAACAGCAACAATAAGGCTGATATTAAGAACCATTTCTTGAGTTAACCAATTCCTACTTTGACTCATGACCTTTCACATTTAGCCCACAAGAAACTTCTTTGGCCAATGACTATCAATAATCATGTGAAACACAGTAGAAAAATATTAAAAGCTGTATATTGAAAGCAGGTAACAGAAAGCACCATGACCATCACACAGTGATACCATGTTTAAAAGTTTTCACCAAACCTTTAGTGAGGCAATAATGAATATTGTAATAGTATGTTTAAAACTTAACTAATTAAATGGATTTAGTAACAAAAACATTTTAAGTTCATAATCCAGAGAAAGGATGGGTACTTATGCTTCTTTTGACAAGATTTTAAAGAAATACATGAAATGCTAACCTTAATTGCAATTTCAAATATTAATTTCTGGTCTTCATACATTCTTAATTTTATGAAAGTTTTAAGGTTTTTTTTTAATTCAAACAATTGCATGCAATTTCACTATTTTTACTGGTGAATAAATTTATTTTTATTTCATGTTTATGAAGTCAAAATACAATACAAAATGTTTTAATGAAACAATATGAAGTAAGCTAACTATGTAAGCTAACTCAACCATATCGTATTAATTACGAGACAAAATCACTGTATTAAACCTTATTTATAATAGACCTCATCAACTTAAGTAACTGCTCGAATATACATAAAGCAAATAAAATCAAAGGAAAGGAAGAAGAAAAATATACAAATGAATTTAAAAGAATTTTTAACACATGAAATGATATGTTCTAACTGACGATTAAAAAAATGATTTTACAATTTTGGTATGGTAGAGTTTGTTTTTCTTTTATTATACTGAAATTATATTCAATGTTTTTGGAATGAAAACAAAGATAACATTTACAATTTTATTAAATAAAATGTTTGTAGAAAGTTTTTTAAAAAGTGTAGGTAGAGACAAAATTAATAATTAAAAGTTAAGCATTTTAAACTGTCTTAAAAAAACAAACAAACCATATCACAAAAAAGAAGACTATATATACAAGTTGTATAATGTGTAAAAGGCTTTCTGAAGTTTCAAGCTGTTCCATACAAATATTATCCAAAGTTTTACCTTATACTTTCCTTCTTGTTCTTGTTTAACACGTTGAACCTCTAGTAACCTTGTCCAGATTTCACCACGCACCGCATTTGGTATACCTTTGTATATTCTCCGTCTGAGCTACAGGATAAATATAAAATTGTTTTGGTCAACTGGTAAGCAACAATAACTGAAATTATTTGAAAGCTGTTTAACTGCAATTATTTAGCTTCTTAACTCTATCATTATTTGCATGAAATCTTAAATGATATTGTACAGTAAGATTTTTATTAAATTACATAGCTTCAATAATCAGTCTAGATTTTGTTGCTGTTTACAGCTACTAAATTAAATTAAACCCAGATTTAAACTGCATGTGAGCCAATCAGCAAGTTTATAATATTTTAATATGATTGGTTAAAATCTCATTTATTATACTAAGGGTTGAATTCATTTATATTAAATCTATTTTTAAACTTCAGTACATTATCAATGCTTGTATGTTCTACCAAACAAAAAGGTACCTTTATACCATCCTTGAAGCACAGTTTCCATTGCAAGCAATTCAATTATTAATTGTCATGTTCAAAACACACCATCATTCTCTTTAGTTTTCTCATAAACCATTTACAGTGTGAAGACTAAAGTTTCCCAGTGCTAATTCCCATAGTATTATCACACAGAAGTCTATAGTTGCTACAATTGGTATCTCATTGTATTGTACACTGAATACTACTTATTTCATCTACCAACTGCTTCAGGTACATGACAAACGAATGGAAGGTGACTTTGAGATATGAACAAACCAAGTTCACTTTGTTTCCAGATGGAGATCCTTCTTGATGATGTTGCACATCTTTGCCCAAGGTATGTTTATTGCTTTTGCTATTATGGTTTCTCACCTGTAACAAGATAATTCACTTTCCACATGTGGAGCTTAACTTATTTCAGGTCTCTTTATGGATGATCATGGTGTACCAAATTTTCCATTGTCCTTAAGTACAAAGCATATTACCATCTTGAAAATTTTCAGTCCTAAACCTGAGGTCTCCTTTGTTTGTTTTGAATTTCATGCAAAGCTACACCAGGGCTATCTGCACTAGCCATCCCTACTTTAGCAGTATAAGATAAGAGGGAAAGCACCTAACCACCACTACCCACCACCAACTCATGAGCTACTCTTTTACCAACAAACAGTGGGATTGACCGTCACATAATAACACTCCTATAACTGAAATGGCAAGCATGTTTGGTGAGATGTGGGAAAGATCTCCATTTTGAACCTGAATTTCTAAATGTTTTAAATTGAACGGAATGGTTGAATATTTTTTTCCATAAAAGATTAATTTTAGTTGGAAACCACATACTTACAAATGCCAAAACATCAAAATGTAGCTCTGATACATTGTTCCTATATGAATTTTGTGTTAGCTGTGTGTTACATGAAGTGCTTATATGAATCTTAAAAAATATTTTAATATAAGGCATTTAACCCTTTACAAGAAATACTAAATCATAAGTATAGATGAAAAAGCTTTATAAAATTTGAAGTAGCATTTAATAATTAATATAAAAACCATAAACTTAGATTAAAAATAACCTTTTGTTTTTTTTAGTTTTCCCACATTAAATCATTCCCATTATTATAATTTATCACTTTTCCTTTCCAGTCTTCTCAACTTAAGCATCTTGTAAACACTGCTCTCATGACTACAGAATCAGGAAAAAAATACACTTCCATCAGAACATTTCTTCTTTGGAAATAAGTACTAACACCTTGATTCTTTGTATTATTGTTAATTCTACATTATTATATAACACAAAAGATACTGTTACTAATTACAAACGTACTTTGTCACTCTGGCAGTACTTTTCCCAAGATTTAAGCATCTTCATCCATTTGTTTAATCTCTCATTTTCCACTTGACGTACCTAAAATAAAAAATAAACTTTAAAGGCTTAATAAATACTGGATAATCTTGAAAACACACCAAGAGAATAACCCATTTTTCATTTATTCTATGCTGTATTTTTGCATCTATGAAAGGTCAAATATCACAAACTTGTAAAATCAAATACTGAAAAAGAAATATAGCTAACAAAAACAAAATTTTGCAATAAAATAGACAAAATGAGAAATGACAACATTTGGTTTGATTAAAAACAGTAATCTGCATATGTATTACCTTTGCTTCATGAGCTGTAAGCCTTTCTGGAAGATGGGTGTCACTGCATAAAGAGGAAGTGAAAGCTGATCTTAAATGTGGCATATTGAAATTCATCTCAACTGACACTGATAATAGTGATTGGTGAATATTTGTATTAATGTAATTTTGAAACACATTATAAAACTTTTCTTTAAAATAACAAAATCGGCATTAACTACAACTAATTGGTGAAAAACCATAAATTTAATTTTTTTTAAAAATCAAAGTAAGTCATATTGCTTAGATTACACATTCAGTCTTTTTATTTGTTCTGTCCATTCCAGCTACTGATTGAATGACAATAAAATAATTTCATTCTTTGTTCAACATTTTGCTACAACTGGAAAATGTTTTATTTTACTTATTAGTAGTTTGTGATAATACTTTTTTATAAAATATTTTTATTGGTCCTGTACACATTTTCAGTAAAAGGAACCTCACTCCTGTGTCATATAATACTGATGACAAAGCCTTATGATTAATACCAGAGTCACCAAGTAGGCTGGATGCACAACAGAAAACCTTGGTTGAAATGCTACTTATGCCAGTGTGTTAGGAAACAATCTTTCTTAAAAATACTATATAGGTCACAGAAATATGATTAAAAGTTCTAATGTTCACAAACATACAATAAACACTAATACATGCAAAAAAAACTTGAATGTACAACAAAACACACTGATGTTATGACTAAACTTCCACCAATATTCAGACTTCAAGCATACAACAAAACACTAGTGTTGTGACTACACTTCTTCCAACACCTATAGATCACAGCATGACAAAACACTGGTGTGATCAGTACCTGGAGGTCAAAAGTATAAAAACAAATCATAGATAACTAGACTTCCACTGATACCTAAAAGTCCAAGAAATACCTTGACTGTTGAATCTTTTACACAGTTTAAATATTGAAAACTGCCTTACTTTTCTACAATACATATCCATATACTTAGATATAATTTACTAAAGAGTGATAAACAGTTTGAAATCTAGCCTTCAAAATCCTGAGCAGTTAGACAAAAACACTCAGTTTTAGCTCACTGTAAAAATCCATAACGGTCTGTGACATGATACACTTCAAAAGATGGATCTTCCCAAGAGTCAATCTGGGCACCATTTTCTCGACCACGGTCATATTTAGCAACTATTGCTGCTCTCTCCTCAGCTGCTTTCTCCAACTGTTCAAGCTGAGTGAGGTTTTGAGTACCTAACATCATTCACAAAATCATAATAAATAATGTTTCAAACCCAAAGTATAGATTTCCATTCTACATCATTTAGTTAACGTTAATTAGATGAAGAAAAATAAACATTATAAAATCATACTTTATGCAATATAACTTTTCATTTGGTTTCACAATTTTTATTTACCTAGTACTAGAGAAATATAGTTTTTCATTATTTCTAACTATCCAAAACCACAGAATTGCAAATTGCACATATTTTAAATATTCGTATATCATGTAATCTACGTATAATTTATTCATAGTTAATACAAATCCATTAGTACAAAATAAATATGGTCATTAACCTAAACCAAATTAATCAACTTTTTTTTTCTTTTTTATTTACAACATAATAAAAGATTGGTAATTATTTCCTCTGTTAATATATGTATATTAAAAAATCTAGTTGAATAATTTAAGCTCACACAATGTTAAGCTATCTTTTATCCATATATACATCTTGTAATTATATGTTTAGATGGTTACAGCTACATGGTAACAACTCAAGTTCTAACTAGGTCTGATATACTCCCTACAAAATAATTTTATATACATGTTTAGAGATGTGTACACATACAGAGAAATGTATACATCGAGAAATTCTAGTGTCATACAAATTTGTGTTGGTGCCTTTTTAATATGCTAATATATACCTTTCACATTATGACTAATGGTTTCACTTTAAATGAAATTACTTAAAGCTATTTCCCTAATTTTCTTTTAATTAGACTTAAAATTTTAATTATTTGACATAAGTAGCATAGGTTATTTCTGAAATGTTAATTCAAGCAATTTGTTATTCAAATTTGATCAGTATCTGAGGGCAAAAACTAGATAAATTGGTAATATTTTCTACACAAAATGTCAATAAGGCTTAACAAAATGCATAGATTTTCCATTACCTTTATTATTGATTTAGTTTTTCTAATTTAGTATTTGTTTATTGTTCTGTACCAGATCTTACTAATTAAGAAAACAGTGCATGTGTACATGACAGTGGGTAAAGATTAAACTTTTTCATCTTCATTTAAACTATGCATTTGTAATTAAGTAGTAGATATATATGCATAAGTACATGTAGAAATTGATTATGATATGCAACTACATACTCATAGCTGACTGTTGATAGTGAAAGGTATTAGATGTTGGGATACTGTGAACTAAAGCACAGCCGATATATGGAAAATCAATTACTATTAATTTGCACTTTCAGACTGCCTGATAGAATATTCCCAATGCTTTTGGGTGTATTAATGTAGACGTTTTCTTCTAAAAAAATCACACACACACACACACACACAAACATGTAGTTAGTTATTAATAAAATTCTGAAAAGGTTATATAGTTGAAATTCATTATAAGCAAGAGATTTAGTACTGAATTTCACAACAGATGTTTAATTTTTTTTGTTTATATATGTGACTGAAAAACTACTATTAGGTTCCAAATAGTTCTAGAATGTTAATTAACCTACTTTTCCATAGTCCTTGTATCTAAAAAATTTGTTGCACGTACAGTTGGCATTAATATATTAACATACTATATATAAAATACACAGGTGTAAGATATAACTATTTTCTCAAATGCTGTCAACAAGCTAGATGTATAAATTAGTCATATATACCTCACTGTAAAATTTATAGTATTTGTTACAAAATAAGAAATAAAATACACAACTTACTCATTGTTGGCTAGAAGTGGCAACACTATCAGATTTGCAGTCATATCTAAGAGCAGCAAAAACAGATCGAACCACGTCACTTAGGTTAAATAGTGGTCCCACCTACTGAGCAGAGTTAATTATTAGATATGGAAACAAGTACTGATCAACAAAGTAATTCAAATTTTAAAATGTAAAAGTAGCTTAATATTAGGTTACTATTATTAAATACTGTAATACAACAGTAGAAGATTTGTATTAAATTTTAATTTTAGAAAATTGAATAAAAATATACTTTCATGTTTGAAGAGTTCAACCATATTTACAATAGCTAACTGAAAGTCTTAGGCAGATGAAAAACACACTTCAGTCTTCACTAACACAACAATATTAGACAACCAAATGGGCATGGGATTCCATTCTACTGTGTGTATATATATATAAACAAACATCCTGCAAAACACTTCATGAACTGTAGGTGAGCAAATGTGAGAAACAATAAGAAGTCACAAAAACAAGTCATAAATGCATTTGAGTAGAATAAATTTAAAATTAAATGAAATATAATAGTTCATGAATATCTGCAAAAGGTATAAGAAATTGTAAGAAGATAACTGTGCACACAGGACCCAGATGATTTTTGGCACATTCTGTTTCCTCAATTAAGTCACAGGTTAAAACTTCTAGAAAAATGTGAATAATGATAATTAAACAATGGAAGGATTTAATCACTTAAACCCATGTTGACATATCATTCACCTTCTGTAGTGGGTTTTGAAGATGGCAATAATTCACCAATCTTAACTCTTGTCCACTCTCATAATGCAAGTGAGACAACACACCAAATTAGAGAATACAAATATTCCAGCAACAGAACTGTACTTGTACTCTGCATAATTTGATGGCAAACAACGTAGCCTCCCATAACATCTAAAGATAAATTAGCATGATTGAAAACAGAATTAAATCAGACTCCTCTGTCAAATGCATGTGCTTATCTTTGCACACATTTTCTTAACCTTTAATATGATTTATTCAGACTAGGTATTACTAAAGAAAAACTACTTCTTTAGTCGTACGTATGTGAAAGTATCTATTTTTAATAACAAGATAACTACAAAATTAACAATGACTACCACAAAATAGTTACAAAATATAGTAAAGAATATTTATACACTGAGTACATGTTCTAACATGCAATGAACTGTGATACACTGAAAAACCTTAAAACAATGTTATGACAATCCTTATGTTTAATGGTTGCTACCATTTCTAAAGCTTTCAAGTGACAAAAAGAGCTTCAAATGAAATTATAAAAAAATATATAACCCATAAACTTTAGAATAGGTCCAAAAATATCTTTAAAATGCTTTCAAAAACGTTTTTCTTTAAACAGAATTTAGAGCTCAAATTTTATAAACTTAATAGTTTTTATACATAACATGAAATATATAATTTAGTCTAGTATTTACATCAGATTTAGATTAAGTTAATTTCTTCACTGTGTAAAAATAAATTTTAAATAGTAAATTATCCCATATTACAGCTCTCACACTGTTTCAACCACTAACACAACAGAGGGCTAAAAACAAGTTGAACTCACTATTTTCATTAATTTGTTCATGAAAAAAAAAAGCATAATTAAGTCTATAGTTACCATAACCAAAGAACAACTATAATTAACAATAACTTCCTGTCTTAGAAAATGCAGATTTCTTTGAAGACTTGGACAATTAACAATTCCTAAAAATTCTAACAAAGTCTTAAATAACATTAAACAATTCAAACAAGTTTAGTATAGATATTACTTAATTTAAAAAAAAGATTTCCAAGTACATATAAGCATTGTGCAAAGCCAAATATAAGAACCTCTTTTTCCCAATTTCAGTACTAAAACTTCTCAATTGCAAGAATGAAATGGTTAAATACACAATGTAAAAAAGTGATATAAACTCACACTTATAATACATTAAAGAAATATAATTGGCATATAAACGTGTTTTGTAACATTAAAATAAACTGTTTTTAAATGTTGCAATTAATATTAACTTCAATATTAATACTAACAATATGATTTGTTTCCCAATTTATATCTTAGGACAAGAAAATTCTCAACTGGAAAAACCTAAGTCCATGAGTACTGAAAATTCATCCTTTACCAGTAACTGCAGGATTGTTGAAAACTGTAAATTAAAACTAGAAAAAGAATTAAAATACAAAAAAGCACTGCTATAAATAATTTCAAACTTCTTTCAAACAAACCTAATAAAGATTATAACATACATTATTTATAAACAATACATACTACAACTTATTACAAAAAGACAAATAAAAACTATGTACGTGCAAGTAAATAATAATTGTAAATAGTTTATTTCTTCTAGTATAGGTTGCATCGGGAGACCTCAATCTTTACCACTGATGAAAGCAATCCAAATATTTAAAAACAAATTATCATTCTGCTAATTTTTTCAAGAATACACCAAATATACCATTGAAAATATTAATAACAGCTACTTTTCATTCTATAAATTTCCACACTCCTAGTCAGCCGATATGCTAAATTATATTATTTCTATAACATTCAATACCCCTAGTTAGACTTTTATACAGTTAACTATTTACCTAAAAAGTAATTTTAAGTTCTGATTTATCCATTTTGATGGTTTTCATCAAAAATTACCAAAACTTTTACATTAATTTTATATCATGGAATTAAATACATAGAATAAACTGTGTTAGTCTGTGTCAATTTAAAGTAATTATTCACCCTAGCCCTCTAACAAAAGCTTATCAACTTAAAAGTTTTTTTGCAGCCATAATATATAACTCTGTTTATTTTGTAGCTGACATTCATTCACCATTCTCTGGTATAAACTGATCATTGTTCCTCAAATCTTCCTCACATCAGGTATACATACACAAGTGCTCAGAGTACAGCAAACTGATATTAATATTATAAATTGATTTTGAGTCATGCTCCAGCTTGCTTTAACTCATGGATTACTCTGCAGAACTAAAATAAATGTGAAGTTTTATTTGAAAATAAACGACTGCAAAGAAAAATACAGTGGCACCAACATAAGATGTTGTATGTTTTGCAGAGTGAAATTCTGATGGATCAAGTTACCTTTTGTCTTGTTTATCTTTGTGATGTCAGCAATAGTTGAAAAGTGATAACGACATGTTTATAAAAGAATATAACATCCTAATTCTTGAATGATGCTTTTTCTCTGTTTTAACATAGTTGTATGATTAAAAAATAACATTTTGTACTGAACACAATTCACTTTACATATATTGTAACCATTATAAATGATAAATTTCAAAGGAACATGAAAAACATTAATATTACCCACAAAACAATTTTTAATCTGTTGATTGAGTTGTATTTTATGATACATTTGCATAACACAGTAAAAGTATCAAAGGTGCAGAGCTAGGTTAATGCAATACCAGCTCATTTAACTTAGATTCTCGAGCTACCAGTCATTACAATATGTAAATATGCACACATTTCTATAATTACTATATTTGAGAGTTAACCAACAAACAATTATTTTATATGAATTTAAAATACATAACTAAGTAGAAATATATTTTTTTAGAATACCAGTTTTCCATGTGTACTATTCTACTTAATAAATAAATTCCAAAACTCACCCATAACATTACTGAACAAATTGTAACGTATCTGATCCATTTTGGAAAAACATTATTAAAAGCTATCTTAAGAAACCTTTTGATGCTATACCTATTACAACCTTCTAGTTTGCTTGAGAGAGTACAGTTACTGTTGTAGGGGGTGCTCTGTATACAGATGACCCATTAGCAAGTTTAATACTTCCTACATTAATTATCTGATTCAATTATTTGCAAATGTGCTATGTTAAAACAACTTTTTATTTCCATTTGCTTAGCTTTTGTATAATTTAGTTTATCTGTTGTTATATTATCAATAACAATAAATTTGTTATTGGTCTTCACAACTAGGTGTGTGTGTGTGTGTGTGTGTGTGTGTGTGTGTGTGTGTGTGGCAATAAGACTGAATATTTTTAAACTGTTATACCTGAATATATTCACGTTACTTTAAATGTAAAGTTGGAAAAGCTAAACAAAAAATTAAAAACAGTTATACCATCTGATTTCTCAGCCTGTTCCCTTGGCTGTGGTTTCGCTAGATTGGGACAATGGAAATCTCGTTAATCCATTCATGCGAGTCACTACGAGGCATTTGACTGCCATAAAAAAAATCGTACTTCACATATAACATCGCTTTCTTCTATGCATTCATGGACATGCATGCATGCACGAATAACCAGAACTTTAAAAATTCTTCTCGAACACACCACACAAAATAGCAATCTATTCCACTCTTGCCAAGCATTTAGGTTTGAATATACCTAACACCTCAAATCAACCTAGGGCGATCCGAAACTCCTATTTATCATCGCCATGATCCAGGCATTCTCATTTGGCGCCACAGCCGTGAATATTCTTACAAATTAAATCAAACTTTATGGTAGTAATCGAGGTTTTAATATTTTGCAAGCACCAGTGGGATCTTTGAAACTTGAAAGAAAAATCCGGGATTTTCGGAACAACTTGTTTGTCTTCACCCTGCTCTAACGATTATCTTATTTTCTTCAAGTACTTAAATTGGCTGTCCCTCACCTGTGTGGTCAATCAAGTATGAGTAATGCTTGACATTTCTAAACCTAGACACGCGTGTTCACGGTAGTTTCTGTTTCTATGACTAAGAGTTTATTACGAAATGATATATCAATAAATTTTGCCTACACAGCTAATGTCTCCGTAAAAATATGCAGACTAACGAATAACCTTGAATTTGTGAATTACAGAAATTAATTATAATGCCAACTTTGCTGCTTTATTTAAATAATATTTAATTCAAATAAATTTATTGTTACTAGGAGTACCGAAGTGTAGGAATCACTTTTCTAATTTAAGGCTAAAGCAATGTTGAGCAAATTACTATACTTAGTTAATATGGTATAAAACTAAGTTAATATTCTATCAACTTTCGATCCACGTCCTCTCACCACTTACATGCAAAAGTGACGTGTCTGATGTAAAACAAGCTCGCGAAGTAGGAAACACCAATTACGTTCACTTACTCGAAACATTTCTGTTCGCTCTCACACTTGTCCAGCACTGCCGGTAAGATTATACTTTGTAAGTACTTTATGTTCTATACGGTACTTTAGCATTGCGTCGCTTATTAAGTCAGTGCAGGAATAAGTTAATATTTTATCGTTATTATAAAGTGGAGTCAATTACACAATTACAGCCTGTGAATAGGTCAAAGGTCGAGCTTCTGGTATAAACAGTCTGTGAATAATACCCAAAACGGATATCCCGCAATGTATGTGTGGATATCTAAAGTATATTCTTAGCATTTATTATAATGCTAACATTAACCCTACATAAATATCCAATATGCTGTGCTATAAATCAAAGCACGAACTGAAACAAATTCAACCTTTGGATAATTATTTTTAGTATCCAGTTAGTAAAAAAAACAAAAACAAATACAACAAAGTTTATTTGAAAAAAAATACCTTTCATTCTTATAAATCGACATACTTCTTTATAGCTACAAAACTAGATACCTTTAAAAAACAAAAAAACCTTCAAACATGTGGTCAGCTATCGGTCAGTTACCTCTTTCTTTGTGAACCTGACGATGACCGAAGATGGTCGAAACGTTGTTCGCTCCTCTACATAAAATTCTCAATCAAAACCAACCGTTTTAACATATTGTCGACACAACAATAAGCACCGTGATATTTATGATGATGTATCTAAGATGGCTAAAATGTTACTGTTGTTGTTTATTTTAACACTAAACAATACAATAGGCTATCTGCAATCCGTCCAATGCAAAGAATCGAACATTAGATTAAAGCATTGCAGGTCCAGAAACCACGAGCTCGCCAGGGCAAACTAGCAGAGGATGAATAAAACAGGGCAAATGTGTTTCAACAATGATGTAAATCTTAAATGTTGTGGAAGTTTCAGTTGTTATACATCACAAAATGCTTACCACATGAATCGAGTCTAAAAGGGTGAATTACTGGGGGAGGGGGACCACTGCATGACAGAAATGAGATTTGTTTTGTTTTTTAATTTCACGCAAAGCTACATGAGGGCTATCTACACTAGCCATCCCTAATTTAGCAATGTAAGACTAGAGGAAAGTCAGCTAGTCAACATAACTTACTACAAACTCTTGGGCTACTCTTTTACCAACAAACAGTGGGTTTGACCGCACTTATGACGCCCCCACGGCTAAAAGGGCAAGCATGTAGGGTGTGACGGGAATCCGAACCCGCGACCCTCAGATTACGAGTAGAGTGCCTTAACAACCTAGCCATGCTAGGCCTGAAATGAGGTATTTCATAATTTGTTTGCGATTCTAATAACAAAGTTTCTCCCTCTTTCCGAAATAAAACACCTCTACTTGTACTGTTATGTTCCGATGCCCGAAATTCACAATTATTTTGCCTAGCACAACAGCCACTCTATAGATGGCTGTTTCTTCCAGTAATTAAAAATCATAGCATTCATAGTTGATCAAAAAGTCAGAAAAAAAGTTAGAAGAAAATTGTTTGAATTGTGTTATTTAGTCACGTGCAGCTCATTGCATGAAAACGATTGAATATCCAAAACAAGATGTTCATTAAGTTTACTAGTATAAACTGTAATGTTTTTATATATTAAAAGTGGTACTTTTTATCGAAAAAATATATTTTTTACAAACTCCAGTTTCATTGTATGACATTTGAAAATTACATCAATAACTATATAATCAAACCCTTACGTAGTCCTAATGAAGGTCATGTTCTTGTTCTTATAAGGAGAGAATTTTTTTAACATTTTGTTTTCTTTTAAAGGATTGGTTGCTCCACACACTACAGTTATTTATCTAATTGTCTGAGCCTCGAATGTGAAATTTGTCATGGATTTTTCTCTTTGGTGCCTTTTAATAAACAGTGCAAGAGTTTTGGTAACTAAGTTTATCAAGTGCAAACTAGATACATTTCTATCAAATTCCATATTATTACTTCGTGGTAAATCTGAAAATTTTCAATTTATTAATTAATTTACCTATAATCACGCATAAAATAGTACGACCAATATAAGCAAGACGAAAGTTTATACTCAAATAACTTAAGACAGTTTAAAAAGCAACTACGAATAATTTTAAGCACTTTATTCTCTAAAGGTTAAGTTTTATTCTCTTGCATTCTGCAAGTTTCCAGCACAGGTGTTTCGCACCAACTATGCCTTCATTACGTCGAACAAAAACTGAGTAGTTTAGGAAAAACTAAATGTTAATAGCTACATCGATTATTAATATAGGATATTACCGTAAAAGTCATCTCAAGAAATTTCTTGAACACTCCAAACATCGCTCAATTTATTTCACCAAAGAACAAGCTCATAGTATTAAGCATAAAGTTTTCATTTTCTTATTAGAATGGAGAGATACAGGTTAATGTGGTGTGTCTAAATACGGTAAAATATAATAAAAAAGTAGCTTAATTTAAAAAGTGTAACCTTTACTCGTATTTAGACATTATTTTATTAAGAATTAACATCTCCATTACAATTTTAAAAACAGAGAACTGTTATATAGTTTTAAAACTGTTATAAACTATCACAAAAGAAACGTGTAAAATGGATTCTTAACTTCATTTAAGTTACGTAGGGAATACTTTTAACTGTTTACATAACGTTAGCGCATTCGTTATATTACAACTTGTACACGTTACAAACTCAGTTTCTTTCTCTGTTTCCCGACGTAGCAAATAAACTTAAAAGAATGGCTTTGGGGCTCTGAAACTCTGTCAACATTCAAAACCAAGTGTAAATTATACTAGACACGCACTGAACCAGTGGAAGATCAGATTTTCTGTGTACGACTAGTGAATTACGTAACTAAATCAATACTTTTTGAATAACTTCATGCTTTCCTTCAAGAATACATTAAATATTTTTATCACGAATGAATAAATACACGAAATTGTACTGAATAAACTGTACAAATAATACAAGAAAACTAAATATATGTATGTATAAATACTCCAGATTCACAGAATGCCAAATTTTTTTTTAGTGTTTGATGAATTAGAAACATTAATTTTTATATATTTCAGTTCATATCCATAAAAAGGTATTCAGTTGAAGCTCACCTAAGGGAGTGTTAAAATAATACAAAAAACTGGATAAAGTTTCTCATGAATGTGATTTTTTTTTGCAATATTTACTTTCATTTTGCGTACCAACATGTGCAACTTTTATTTACTGTTTCTAAATGTGAATTCACATTGAATTTACAAAAGGTCAGTGAAATACCTAGATACATACAACCAAAATAAAATTATGAAAGTTTCCTCTTCGAACGAAAATAAGACTTTTGTCGTAGGTGTTTTCCTCAGTTGTAATATTTGTGTTGCGTGTTCACGATGTTAGAAAGCACACGTGTGTTCAAGAAGTCTTGATATAAATTAATAAAAACCCTAGAGTTATAGGGTTTTATTTGTATTGTGGGCGTATTCCTTAGTCAATATATTTTGTTGTGGGCGTCTTCTTTGATCATAACATTCTCTAAAAGAAAAGATCTAAAAGTGACAAAAAATAATTGGATAAAAATACCATTCATATATACATTTTTAACTGTAAATCTTAAAGATGATTTTGATAAGCTACTACTGATAAAGAGTGAACTTCGCGCAAAGCTTCTCGAGGGGTAATTAGAGTGAAAAAACGTCTAGTGAATACCACTCATCGCCAATTCCTGGCTATTGTTTGCTAACGAATACTATAAATGATCGTCGCCACACAACGTTCCTAACCGCCATAAGACTAAGAGTGCGAACATATTCGATGATGAGTTTCGATCCCGTTATCTGCAGGTGGAGCTCCATAACGACCAAGTCATATCATGCCTGGTCTGCATTAGAGAAAACTAAAATTACAAAAGTATAAATACTAAACTTATGATAAACAAAAGAGCTTAGAGTATGGCCTTATTTTATGCTTTATGTCTTAGATCCAATTACGTTTCGTCACAGTAAAACGTAATACGGAATATGTTTAGAAAACAATTGTTCATGCATATACAGTCATATCTATGAGAATAGAAATCTTTGTTCAACGTTTTCACTAATTTCCATACATCTAGCAGCAGAGCAAACAGGATAATTAAAATTGAGAACAGTTTAGATACAAATGATCGTTTGGCTTATTTTGACGTGTGGCTACTTTCTTTAGAGCTTTCTCAAACCCATTGCTAGCATTACGAACCTTAAATAGAAATGAGAAACTTTCATACTTTGATTCGCTGTTAGTGAATATTGTGCTATCAACCAGTTTTGTTTTTAACTTTATCCTTAAGACATCCACAGCTTCGTCACTTCTTCCTTCTCTCGATGAAAAGTAAACATTTTTGAGTGAATTGGCTGAGCATGTATTAACGGCATGTAGTATTCTGAATTACCTAAATTCGGTTTTGCAACACTTGGATTCAAAATTAAAGTCAATACGTACAAACGCGTATAAGCCAAGCTGCCAATAATAGAAACAACATCTTGTTCATCGATAAGCATTCTAATTATTCAGTGGTATCCGATCTTTCGCCACTGGGTAATTAAAATACATATATTGTGTAGCAATTGTATATATCTCTACAAATTCTGGGCTATATTTTTTTTATGCAAAAGCATATTTTTTAGCAGAATGAATTACTTCAGCAGACAAATCCTGGGTCACTATTTTACCAGCAAGTAGTAAGATTGGCCATCACATTTTAACGCTTTCGCAGCTTACAAGTCATGCACGTTTGGCGTCATTAAGTTCTGGAGCCAAATGCATTTTATTTTGAAAACTATTTACACTTAGTGTTACAACACGCAAAAAAAACAAAATTTGTCATTTGGATTGAAAAACAACTTGTATTCAATAAAATATTGACAGAATTTCAACTTTTCAGCCATGCCCTTTCGTAGCTATAAAATAAAACAATCACAAATAGGTTTAATGAAAGTTGAATACGTACATTAGAAAATCACGTTTATTTAGCGTTTATTTCATGTCAGTATTTTTTTTTTCCTAAATGTTATATAATACTAGCTGAGTTAGATAATATATAATTGCATTATATATAACTCTCTTCTCGGGCAAAAATCCTAAAACCAAATAACTCATGTACAACATTGGACAGTTTTCAGATGACCTACAAAAATATAATATAATATAATAATGAATCAGTCAACTCTGGCTGGGAAAAGCAAAAAGTATATAAAGGGAAAGAATGTACCCTATTGCTGGGAATTTTTTTTGTCATTCTCGGGCAAAAATTGCAAAAGAAAATGACCAATGTTAACATCGAACAATTTTACGTTACCATACAAATATTACGATAATCGAGTAAACCATGGATACCAACACACACACACACATATCATGGATTATCTTATACAGTAATATACGTTAGGTATTGAGTTGCATGTGGTCATTAATGAATGCTGATAGTACACCTGGTATAGTATTTATCATCAAAACTGAAATAAAATATATAAATAAACAAATGTGTGTGTGTTTTATTATAGCAAAGCCACATCGAGCTATCTGCTGAGCCCACCGATGGGAATCGAATCCCTGATTTTAGCGTTGTAAACCTTGTTGACTCACAGCTGTACTAGCGGGAGATAAACTAATTTTGAAATAAATGAAAATTAATTTAGCTATTTCGTACACGTTAATGTTGATGCATCTATTATATGTGACAGACACAACTCACTTTTGGATTGGGCCTGGAGTGTAAACAACAGCTATCGATAACACTACCATGCTATTCTACACCCACATCACACAAAAGCAACTGAATAAATCAATATAGGAGCATTCAACACGGACAAGAGTTTCACAGTCCATACATCGCTTGCAGTTTTACTTTCCAACACCTTGAAATCACCCCAACAAAACCAGGTCAACTAGAATCTTCTCAATGTCTTATACACGTATTCAGTAAAAATTTTGCATTATACAGATTATATAAATAGTTTGTGAACTCACGCACTTATAAACATGGGACACGTTCGTTTACAACTATACTACACATCTTGTTCACAAATAAAAAATAACGCCCCAAACAAACAAATTAATCAGTATCTGTGTAAATATGCAAGAAAAAATAATACCAATAATACGCGCGTTTTGCTTCGATTCTATGCTTTATAATAATTTGCATTTGGAATTTTCAACTTAAATGAAATCTCACGCAACGTAGTGGACTAAACGGTAAGGTCAGAGACCCCTTAATTCGGAAGTACTCACATGAAGGGCGAAAGGTCAGCAGCATTCTCCCTAACATGACTAATCTTCACCGAGGAGATGACCATCAAGGGTATGCAGTCCCCACAATTACCAATGATGAGCGTGTTCAACAACATATCGCAGGTTACATCGAACAATGACCTTCCAATTCGAAGCCTGAAACACTGACAATCAGGATATGTCCACCCTATAAACATTTTATTAAACATAAAACTGAAAAATTAAATGGATACTGTGGATTACTATTACTTGCGTTTCTTAAAGCAATAAAAATCTTGTAACTTTTGTAATTCTTAAGCATAGTTCTGTTATTTCAGTTTTAACCTGTTGACTGTCAAGTATTTCAGCTGCTAAAATGCAACTCTAATCCTTCTATATTTTGCAACGTCTTTCATGATGCCATTTTGGATCGAAAGTGAAACAATTCGTAAGTAGGTCAAATGCATGTATGGAACTGACATCTAGCATTGAAGTTAGGTATTATTGAGAACGAATTAACTCATCCGTGGCACTGTGTTACCGATTGGCTTGGACAAGTTATCTCGTCTACGGCACTGAACAGGTTAAAGTAGTTGGTAAATGAGACGTGTATTCTTTCCATTACGACACAGGCATAAAGAATTCGGGAGAAGAATCAACTGAAAATTAACAGACAAATATTGTTTCTTGTTTTCGTATAGTTCGACAAAAGTAGTTCTGTACAGAATTAAGAGACGATAACGTTTTACACATGATAAATGGTGATGACTAATGCACAATGTAATACAGAACTTGTGGTTTGTCCTCACTTGACCAAAACACATCACGACTCATAAAAGTGACAAAATAGCCTTTAACCCTGAAGACGACGTGGCACCATTTAAAATAAGACACGTGGGGTTTCATTGTTTGCGATTTGTTAAATTTCTGATCCTACATTGTTTTAACTATCATGACAATAATACAGAAAATAAATTACATTAATAACGTCACGGTATACAAGATTGTCTCTAAACAAACCATGATGTCTTGCCCGCTTTTTAGTATCTTCTTAACTCACATAGTTTAGGGGTTCTTGTATGTTGTGTGCTGTATAAATTGACCCCGCCAATCAGTCATTTTCCTCTCACTGCAATTTCCATTCCCAGCACCAACACACCCTCCCTCAATATTTCAGAAACTTCTGGAGTAATGCAGTAAAAATAAGTCAACCAAAAATATACCATCGTCTTTTCTGGAAAGCGTTACTGTCAGACTAGTTCATACTAACTATCAAATTTATCCACACACGTTTCTGTACGTCATGTATATATGTGCACGCTAATATTTAGGCGGATTGTCATCAACAACAATGAAATAGAAAAAAAAATTGCTCAAAAACAAAAAAAATACAACAGCTTCGATTAACAACTTTGTGCTGAGAATGATAAAACTGAAGGAGGACACCCATATAAGCAATGAAAATAAAACAATAACTAAGATAAATTGACTTAACTTATTATCAGTGGCGAATATAAAGCTGTGTGGGCCCAGGGACTACTAATTTTTGTGGGCCCTACATCCCATGTAATTTTTACATAGAATAAAATTATCAATGGGCTCCCATTTAGATCATGCCTATTACATGATCAAACAGTAGTTTCCCGCCATGTTCTACTGACATTTGTGAAAGTACAACTGCCACGTTCATCACTAATTATCTTCATCAATAACAATGGGTATCTATTTAACTCACAGTACTTCACAGAGAAAAACGTCCACACACTGAATTATGGTATGGTTGCTTTGATATCGTTTACGATGGTTTAAATGTTCGTTTTACAAGATGTACTACTACTACTACACTGTACGGGTTCTCTGAGATTAACAAATAATACTTCAGTGTAAGGTATCAAACGGTGAGAAGACGTGTTAAAATAACTATATATATAAATAAAATGTGCGGTTTTTAATATGAAATTCTATACTCATTTCAATTGGCCAAGAGTGGTACCATGCTTTAAAGGCGCCACAATCTAGAGTCAGACCAAAACAGACTCAGGCTTTCAGCATATTTTTGTTACCAAAAATGGGTGATGACCGAAACATTAGTAAGTTTTGTGGTGTGGCTCTTTAATCTAAACAAACATATCTGCGAAGAGCAACATTTAAACAATCCGAGTTCATGGAAGAAATGTGATCAAAACACGTTCATATAACATTCACACATAGCCTAGGTAATTGGTTTGGTTTGAATTTCGCGCAAAGCTACACGAGGAATATCTACGTTAGCAGTCCCTGATTTAGCAGTGTAAGACTAGAGGGAAAGCAGCTAGTTATCACCACCCACCGCCAACTCTTGGGCTTTTTTTTTAACCAACGAATAGTGGGACTCACTGTACCATTATAACGTACCCACGGCTGAAAGGGCGAGCATGTTTGATGTGACAAGGATTTGAACTCACGACCCTCAGATGCCTAGATAATAAGCATTTTGTATAATAATATTGTTCGTTAATAAAGCAGATAATACATAACTTGTTTATAAACTATTAGAAACATGATTTCTAAATAGGTGATAAAATTAGCAAAATAAAACATTGAAAATAATACAAACTAAACACATTTAAAATAAAACTAAAAATTAAGAAATTAATTTTCCATTATTAATCCTTTTGTTGTCATTAACTCAAAACAGAAATGATGACAACAAGAACTCGTCATGTAAAATAATAACCGATTTTTTTTAGTTTCATTCTAAACGTCTTTGACCTGTATGTATCTATATATACAGGGCGGCCCGTAAGTCCCTACCCATCCATATATCTTATGTATCCAGTGTATCTGTGCGCTGTCACCAGTATTCTTGCGCGCATGTACCCACATACTTTTAATAATACGCTCTTCAAGTGTAAATGGACTTACATCGGCCATATTTCTCTGTAAAAAAAAGAAAAATGTATAATACATGCGTAATTGAATATAACAACATATGGCCAGGTAGGAACTTACGGGCCACCCTGTAGTATATATAGGGTCATCCATAACTGTTGCAAGATGTGTGTGATTCGTTGTAAAGGTTACTGGAACTGAGCAGGTTTTGATACGAATACGACGATACTATTTGTACTTACCTGATGTTAAGTGTCCTGCAAGTCGAGTGTTTTCAGAGACAACGTTATATTTGTTTTGTATTTCGCAACTACATATTAATTCCGAGGTTAATGCAGCGGTATTTTACTTATGCTACTGATTTATTAGCATTCTTAAGGTTTTCAAATATTCTTTAATGCAATACTTAGCTTCTAATGGTTAGCATAAAATACTAAGAAAGTTCAAATTTGACCAACATGAGCAAACAACGACCATCTACAGAAAACGTACATTCAATGTCGTCGAGAGGAAGATTCCCATTGCGCAAACGAAAAGAAAAACGTATCTGGATAGCACACTAAAATTGAAGTAAAACGTTCAGGACTGACTGGACATTTAGTGTGTCACTTTGTAGAGCGAAATAAGTTTATTACTTGGAAAACAAACATCGTTTTGTTTCTAACTTTATTACCAAAATTATAAGTGTGTGAACTTTGTTCTTAAGTAATAAAGGGTTGAAAATAAAAAGTTTTTCACACAAACACAAGTTAGTGTTCACAGCAAATACATTTATTACCTTACTTCTTTTTGTTGTTCTGGTTTCCATTGGTATTATACAGGCCTTCAGAAATTAGAGTAACAATATTTATATACCTTATCCCCTAGTAGTACTGAACGGCTGATACTCTGGTTTCATGTCTGTAGTGCTAGACGTTTTAATCTGGGATTGTTGTTGTGTATACACACACACACACACACACACACACACACAAAGGCGACAAAACTTGTAAACAGGATGGTATATAGAATAGATTAAGTAATATAACTGCAAAGAGCTAGCAAACTTGGGACAATGATTATAAAACGATAAGAAACGAATTATTAAAACTAAAAATCATGTACTAACATTGTCTGGGTTGTACTTTAACAAAAATGCCCATATTGTATTACACTGGAACAGCAGGGAGGTTTTATTATATCCTACATGCTGCAATCTTCCTTAACTGGGAATATATTACACTTACTGCAATCTGCTTACAAAGATTCCACATACTTACTGCATTCTTCAATACGAAATGACTGAAGGAGAAACTTATTTCCAGACACATTTACTCATCTACAATTTCGTCTGAATAACTTATTTCATTGAATAAATACGTAATAAGAAAACTACTTTCACACAATAACAGAAAATCCGCAAAACTATCTGGTACAAAAGGTTTATGGAGTAGGAAAATTAAAACTAAAAATGAAAAAAAAAACCAAAAAACAGTGATCTATGAAAATCCACATAACGTTATCCGATCTTTTTTTTACACTATTTATAATGTGACTTTTAGGATTATACCAATTTATTAAATCATTTACTTGCATACGTAACTTGTTAAGATAATACTAATGATTTAAAAATATTTATTGAAGTACAAACTAACAAAAGTATTACAACATTCTAGCTGACGCTTAATTATAAATTCGACATAATCAATTAGAGCAACCTGTCAACATATAATTTATCAATTTTGACCAAATTAGCTTGTAGTTTCCGAACAGGTAATATTTCCAACTAATGCGTATGTATGTTAACTAATCCCCACTACATTAGTGACAAAGGAACAACAGCCATTACCAGCAGTAAATCTGAAGAAATGACGCCAAATTAAGAAATATGTACAAAATGTTACAAGAACAGACACGAAATAACACTTCAAAAACAAATAATGCCACTTTCATACCTACAAGTTCCTCATTAATTTCCCACTAGTAAATAATTCCTATCCTAAAACCAGAATTATTAAAATTATTTTTACACAGAGTACCGACATACTTTCTTGGATTTATGAGATATGCATCTTTACAGTTTTAATCACTGTAAACCATATACAAGGATTATTTATCAGAAAAAAAGAAACAGCAAACAAATGTTTTCACATGTGAAGGTCTCGCCTCACGAAACAATATGTCCGCGTTCATCACAAGTTTTTGACGTTATGATTACAACTTGTACAAATACGCACGAAAAAACCGTTTGGGTTGAATAACCTTTTCCTTAAGAGCAGACAAAACTGATAGAGTACTTGGCGAAGGTATCTCTGGAATTTGTCTTAAAGTTAATATAGGTACACGAACAAGCAGTTTTATTACGTTGTACCTTACTTACCTCAGGCCAATATTGTTTAACTAGGTCTATCGAGATGCATTCAAGGCCCAACACTAATTTAATCCCAATATTTTAAATCAGTATTTTTTAAATATTTACAGTGATAAGATTTATATTTAAAGTGGAAAGAAAAATTATCCACCGAGTTGTTTCATACATTTAGTTTGGTTCTTCATTAGTCACACAAATTAAAACAGCCAGAAAAAATAAAATGATTACACAGTGAAAACTGTATGAAAATTAAAGACGACAAACTTTTTTACTGAAGTTTACAGGTCTTGTCACACAGGAAGTGTGTTACCACAGTAATTTTGATTACGAGTTTATAACAGACATGGCAGGTTTCTAGCGCGTCCATAAACCAACACGCACTGATTTTCTACTATGATAGTAATTTCACCTGATAACAGAATGAAATATTTCACCAAGGTAATATACTGGACACTGCGTAACAAACTTCGTAATATCTACGAATGTATTTTGTTCAATTCTAGCACACTCTTCGAAGAGTGTTGGTTTGTCACTGAATCACATATCAATAGAAAATCAGAATGACCGTTGATTTGATGCAACATTTAACAGGTTAGCCACTGTGTTTGGCAAGTACAGATTTTACTAGTGAAAAGTACGTTTTTTTCAACTATTCCTCCTAACACCCATAACAAAAGTCTTTAAATAGCCAACCAAATAAAGTGCTCTTTAATGGTGAACCTACTACCATAGCCTTTTTAAAGTCAGAAAGATCTTGCTCTTACTTAACCAAACACAGTGTAAACAATCGCTTAACATGTCACATAAATAATGTATTTTGAACATGCAGTTCTTGTTTGTTTTATTTAAGCACAAAGCTACACTATATATGTGCTCTGCCCACCATGGGTATCAAAACCCGGTTTTTAGCATTGTAAATGCAGTTTTTATAAGCATATGTGGGTAGGCCCAACTAAAATAGTTTGTTAGTGTATTGTATATTTATCTACTTTTACTTTCATTCTATAAAATAAAATATGGAATGAAATACTTTAAGAGGCAAGTATCTCATTGGACAAAATTTAATAACGTTATAAAAGTAAAGCAATGAAGTATGAAACAGAACCTTGGATTTCTAAGTTACTTCATGATAAAGCATACTGTATCATATTTAATTTGCACTCTTTGCTTGTTTCCAAAAAAATTTAATATAGTTTGCAAACATAATGATCCAAAGAAATGATACATGTATTATATGAATCTGTGATCTCCAAGTTTAGTTGAAACTGCATGGACATTAACATAAACAACGCTCACAGTGAGTATACAAATTTATACATAAATAATAAAGAGCCTTTTACTGATAAACAGATAAACTTAAAAAGACATCTAAGAACTGTGATCATGCAGATCTCTCAAAACAGCCTGACTGGAATGCAAGTTAATCATTTGAATTTTATCAGAAAATAATATTTACTTTGTATAGAAAAGGTTTCTGATATGATCTACGAACTTCTTCATACCCAATAGAATTCTGTAAAGAATGTTGTACATCATGTACTAAGTCCTTTAAAGAAATTAAGCAGTTTACCTGTTACAAAAATCAAGGAAGAGTTACAAGCATACATTCACCCCACAAGGTCAAACTCTAAGCCATCTATTAAACAAAGGTTTAAAGTAATCCTTTAGCACCAAGCTGGTCTGACAATGAAGATTTTTCAGCCTGTATAACTATATATACAGATTAACTTCACTCTTATGAGGTACTTGTTGAGGTACTGAACCACAACTTAACAATACATGAGGGAGTTGTTATGCATGACTACAAATTACAGGCGTGAAATTACACATGCGGTAATTGTATATACATAGAGTTGAGCCATTCAAATCAAACAAAAGTAAAGAAAAATGTTGAATTTTCAATGGTAAAGTTTAGTTGGCTTGAAATACCATGGTATCATAAATAATAATGTTTTATAAATTTGTATATTTCCATAAATTTCATTCTTTTCTCTGACATGGTCACTCCTATGTTCCTATTTAGAGCACTGTCATTCAAGTTCAAAACTTTGCATCATCGTTAAGAAATGAAATAGTATTTCCAATAAATTTCTCAATGACTGGATTCAAGTTCAGATACGTAAAGAAATATATTAAAATGCATATACTTGTTTTAAAATATCTTAAAATAAATCTGGCACTCAAAGAGTTGTTAATCAATACATAAAGCACAGAGTTAAAGCATTTAATACACTCAGAAGCTTCTTTATTATCATAGTACTTGTATTAAGTATTGCTTTCAATAAGTTGCAAGCTTCAACTCCACAAGAAACAAAAATCTGTCACAGACATCCTAGAATAATTATTTTAAGCTATGAGAAAAATTAAAAGTAAAGCTGAAGTATTGAAGAAATAGGGGGAAAAAAATAGGTATTATTGTACTTAACTAGTACAAGACAAGTACATGCAGTATCAATTTGTCAATGGAAAATATGTATTAAAAATTCATGATACATGAAACCTCCAAATGTTCTGCAAAATGGAGTCTAACTAAAAATTACATGAATTAGAAGATTCATTGATAGAAATCATTATGATAGTTATATGTTTCAAGTGAATAGAAAATCCTTTAAGACAGAATAGAGGGAGATATAAGACGATGAAACTGAAACATGCAAAAGCTGAAAAAACTATTGTAACGAAACTTGAATTTTTTACATCCTGTTACATGGTATCTATGTTACTCATGAGTTATTCTAAATAGTTTCACATTATGGTGTGAATATTTATCATCATTACTACTAAATGTTTGTAAGTTAAGCACAAAACTATACAATGGGCTATCTCCAAGATGGTTTAAAGTAGACCATAGGTGCTTCATCAGCCATAACAACACATATCTTAATGAAAAGTGTGAAAGTAAACAATTTTAAACTTGTAGCTTGATTACTACAAGTAACTAAGTAGAAGTACTTTGTATTCTAAAATAAATTTATCTGAAATGAAATAATTTTTACCAAATCTTTGATCCTCTGTTTTTATTTTTTGGTTTAATGAATCTGTCTCTGTGAAGATCTAATGTTGTAATTTAAGATTTGTTACATTTTTGTATAAATCTGAATTTTTTTATAACATATGGAATTTAAATTTGTTACCTACACTTTATATTAGTGTGTGTGTGTGTGTGTGTGTGTGTGTGTCTGTCTGTCTGTCTGTCTGTGGGTGCACGCACCCACAGACACACATACTTAAATGAAAAACAGAAGACAAATAGTAACAACGTATATTTCAGAAACATACCAAGCCTAAGTATAATAAACGAAAAGGTAGCAATATGAAAATATAAATTCTGAATAAAAAAACAATCAATCTAAACAAGTCATCAACAAAGATAATGTAAATAAATGAACCCATACTTAAAACAATTAGCCCTTAAGTTAAAAAATAAAATGTCCCTGAATGATCTAACCTTCAAAAAAATCAAATCATGACTAGGCTTACAAAATTTAATAAGAAAATATAGTTTATTCACATAAAAAATAATCAACTTGTAAAACAAAAATATATACTTATAAATATATGACATTACATATAAAAAGCTACAAATTTTCATGTTTCCATATCCCTTAGTCTAGTAAAGTGCGAGTGACAGTCAGCTATGAACTATCATTTTCCAAGAAGAGACCAATAACTGTGTTATCCATATAACATGGTACTGTATCATCAGATGCTTTAACTTGAAATATCAGTGTATTAGCAAAATGTGGATTCACAACTTTCCATTGTAACTTCATTAGCTGTTGGAGAGGAGACATTTTTTAAATGTCTATAAGGCCAAGGATAGATATAATTACATTATACCACACATTTATATCAGAAAAAATGTCAAACTGCAATATACAATCATTTACAGACTACTTACATTCCCAGATATTACAAATAACAGTAAAGAAAGAGTACCCCCAAGTTATACCAAACTGTAGAATGTGTGTCGCCCTTTATGATGTACTTGCCCTGTCTTAGAAAGGGGACACAGGGTCAACTTGATCCAAGATTCTACAAGATGACCATTGCCATGAGTAAACTTCATGCAAGAAAATACACTAGCATGCTTGTGACCTTTTAACATTAACTTAACAAAAATTTTATTACTACATTCAGAATACCTGCAGGAAATGTGAGAGAAAGTACCAGGACATATGTTGAAACAGATATATTCTGAAAAAGTTACAGAATAGTGAAATTTTCAGTTATTTCAACTGCAAAAATTCCATGCTTGACACAGACCACGTTTAACTTAGCAACAAAAGTTGTTTCAAATAACCAGGATGTTTAAATACTTTGATTCAAGATGAGTACAGTAAGCAACTTTAGCTGGATATTGTATAGTTTCTATTTCTAGCTGATACTGCTGCAAACTTGGTTTCTATTTAATAAGAGAAAGAATATTTCTGACATCATCATACAAATCTTTCAATACCAATGATTCTTGGACCTATTCCAAAGATGGAGAGGAACTAGTTTCAAATCCAGTTTTTTTTTATAGCACCCAAACTCCATTAAGTTCTTGCTAATATTTTGGTACTGCAAAAGTCAACTTTGTTATCTTCACAAAACTCACTTCAATGTCACAAGCTTATGTGACTACTTTACATGTAGTGTGAACTTTGCTGACTTAAGTCAACTTTTACTTTTTACTAATTACATTGTTTCTGTGAACTCTTGCAACGGTGGGCACAACTAGTCTCATCCAATGGTAGTATAGCAACTAAAGCATTGGAAACAAATTATCAACACAATGGATATGATCAACATCAGCATAAGTAATTTCTCTCAATAGACTTTCTAATGTATATGCCTGAACTTTGTACAGTTTTTTTTTAATTTTTTAGTGTTTGAACCTCAGCAAATACGGTGACTACTCATCGTTAGAAGTTATTTGCTAGTTGAAAGTAAAATGTAAATTCAGAAATTAAAAGTACAAAACTAAATTACAAACTTCATTTCCTTTTTCTCAGCTTATAACTATAGATAATTAGAAACTCACCTACCTAGGCATGCTTTTTGAATTTTTAGGTATTCAAATTCATAAAATGATACCATTTCCTTTCTCATGAAATAAATGTTATCATAGTTTTTGATAACACTCATACATGTGTTACACATTTATGTTCTCACCATTTAGAAAAAATTCAAAACTCAAACCATTCATAAGAGACAACCTCTTCCAAGATTTCAAACATACCACTACATCAACATTTCGATATTCTGTTTATTTTTATTTTTGAACAATAATTACCTTTCCTATATAACATTAGTAATGCACTAAGAAAGAGAAGCTAAAGAACACTTTTGCCAAATTGTCCTAGAAACCAATTATAGTTTTCAAACTTGCACCTGAAGGTTTTTCCCCAGAGGTTAATCATTGGGTTCTTCCTTCAAGTAACCTTGTTAAGTCCATGAGCCTCTGGAAAGTGATAGATGTACTATATTTATGTAGATTAAAAATGCATCACACTAAACATCATACACAGGATGGCTAGTGCTAAGTCCTCATGGCTGGTTTTCATGTACCACATGATTCCATTAAACATACCTCTATCAGTTTCCAGTATAAACTGGAGATCTGTGAAAATCTGGCAGTGTGTAATAGGCAAATAATTTTCAATAGCAGAAAGAGCTTTTAAAATATACCTTATAAACACTACAGGAGGAATGGTATGTCTAAAGTTTGTGTTTAAGATAATAAGTAAGTATAACTAAAACACACCCACATAATGATACACTATGGATCTGAAGAAAATTACACATGTACAAATGTATGTCTGTAATTCTAAATAACTTATAATTTATACTGACAACTTACACACATTATTTGAATAACACTTTTGTGAAAGTAGGAAAAACTGAAAAATTAAAAATTTTCAGTTATTTGCATGTTTTTCTGAATTAAAATCATCTCAATGGCAAATAGACATTGCATAACAATGGCTAGCACTAGATATACTGTCAAAGTAAATCAGCTTTTACCCAGTATTCTGGCCGAGATAAACCCATCTTTTATTAATTAGTATTTTAGTAGTAGCAAAGTACGGCCAATAGAACACGTGCAAACATGCACAGAAACAGATAACAGAATTCACATTACACAAACCTAAAAGCAGTAATTTGAAAAACTATCACACTATAAATGATAACTTTATAAAAACAGTACAATAGGCATCATCCTCTACACATGTAATTATATAAGCTATACATGTCTGTAGCTTCTGTAACATTTGCAATGACTTTAGATGGGAAAGGAAGAGCCTAGCTTTTGTTCTTGCTTTACATGTACTACATCCTGAGTTGCTTTATCCTCGTCTTCTATATACACAACTTATAATTTTAGTTTCAGTAGATTAAATGGTAATGATATTAGAAATATTCAAATTACAATCAGTTTACAGTCAGATACAAATTAACAATTATTTCATAAAGATATTGTAAGTCATCCCACGTACAAATAATTTAAGAAATGGTTAAGGCTCAATACTAGCTAATGTCTGAATGAAAAGAAAGAAAAAAAAACACTTCTACAAATATACACACATGTGTGCGTATATATATATATATATATATATAAAATGGAATCCTCTCATATGTTAGAGCATGCTCGAAATGTTAATTTTGTTATTACTCGATCTATACAAGTCATTTTAAGTTCTCAAAAATCTGCGCTTCACTGTAGGCTTAGATTCACAAGCATACTTCACATTGTTATCTTCTTCCAGAAATAGATTACTCTTCTCATACAAAAATAGCATAGAAACAGGCACAGCAAGATCTCAAATACATCTTTATATGCACAGCGTACTAGTGTGAAAGTACCGACATCAGGTTTACACCATCATTAACTTCTTATTAAACCAAATACCTATATTGAAACAAACTAATAATTAATCCAGGAATGAATATAGCTAATTTGATATAAAGATCTTGTTTAAACTAATTAGAATTCATTATTTTTCAGTTGGATTCTCTCACTGTTTATATTTGTTGACTATAATTTTCTTTAGCTGAAGAACATTAAGCAGGTGTTCTCTTCTCCATTATTTTGTTTGGATAACATTTGATGAAGTTCTTTTTCATTTTCTAAAACTTAAGGTTTTCACTTACTGATATAGTTTGAAAATATAGTGATCTTTTCATAAAATCCAAGTAAATTTAATCACTTGTACTGACTACAAAATGAAATAAATACATATATGTAATGGTTGTTTGTGCACATCATGAAACTTAAAACTCAGAGCCATTTATATATGCTCAATGCGCATAAATACGGAGTTAATTCAGGAAGTGCTGTAGACAAAACATTATGACTCGAGCATTCAAACGCATATATTTTAATCACCGAATCAACATTATGCAGTATACAATAACATTTGTAAGACAACATATTTACATGTATATACTTTAAAATTAAACTACAAAATTCTGATAGTTTTTGAGTGTGAATAATATAATAAAGCTTCTCAGTGATATATTAACATTATTATATATACTATAATATTACACACACACACACACATAGCCACTTCTTATTGTGATGTTTTGTTGAACTTTACACAAGTAATTGGTTTGTGCTTCACTAACTTTTATTTTTGATATTACAAAATTTTCAGCTTGGTTCCAGTCACATGCACTAATAGGTTTTAACTTTGCAACTATCGGTGACAAGATACATTTATGACTGAATGATTTATGTGGAGGAACAAGTTTTTAACATTCATAGATATACCTGAAAAATGTAGAAATTAAGGTTTAGAAAAGTTCTAAAAATTAAATACATCTTTATCTTAATAAAACCTATTTCTCTAAAAACACAGATTGTTTGTTGTACCAAGCTGTGCTAACTTTAAAAGTCTGCAGGTGACATTGTGAATGTAAATAAATAATCTTCTGTCTTGAAACCAATATATTTTGCTACACATTAAAATAAATTAAAACACTGAGAAATCTATTATGGCCAAGGTTTAGACAAATAAAATGACAAAGAAATAAAAAATTACACCTTGATCATAACAATATTTTCCTGCTCCACAAAAACTTGTCAATCAAACTTATAAAACAATCTAGCAACCTCGTGCCAGCAGCATAAACCCATGTGCCCTAGTATGCATACTATGTATACCAATATCTCACTATGATCTCAGCTACTATCACATTTCTCCAGCCAATTTCAAAAAAAATATTTTAAAACTAACTAAAATGTATACTTTGACTTGAAATATGTATAATGTATGCTTTGTATTATCACTTATCACAGCTCTGTTTATAACTGTAATCTTGGTTTTATATTTCTTTTTGTTTACAAAACAAAATAGGTAACTTTGATGACTCAAAAATAACTTATGCAAAACTAAAGCCAGTGAATTTCTAATGATATTAATGAAACCTAAATCATATTTGCAAAAGACTAGCCATAAATGGCTTTAAGAGTGGTGCCAATCTTCATGTGAAACCCTTTACAACCACAGGAGGCTCATGGAGAAACCTAATTAAATTCATGTGAAACTTGTACTCATTTACCAACCATAAAAGGATGGGTGGCTAAGTCAATCAAAGACACCTCTGACGTGAACTGAATCCATGACCATCCAACTAGAAATTGAATGTTCAATAAAGCAGGTCATAAGTTTTTACTCGCATTTAAGCCATTTACTTAGGAGAAGACATATTTCCCAGTGTACTGGGAAATTCTGCCCAAGCTACAATAAACTGGCTAAAGGAAAAAAGCTTACTCTTCCAATCATGAAGTTTCATTTCAAAACACTAATAGAAAATAATATACAACCTTTATAAAATTACTATATGCATCTTAGAACCTTCTCAAGGAAGTTTTGTTTACACACAATAGTATAAAATGAAATACTAAAGCTATAATTAATCTAAATGTTTTACCAATGTCATTAGCCTTACTAAAAGATTTTATAAAGTTTCACTTTCATTCTTAAAATGACTTTAATTTACAGGTATTTTATGTATATATGTAATATACATAGTATTCCTCTGTAGCAAATAGTTCTTACATATCTAAACACATAATATAGATCTTTTTTAATAAGTGCAAATATGTACACATTAAATTCTTGTCTGTCTCATCCAGTTTTTATGCATAAGCACAAAAAGGAAATAATCAGCATTGAAAATGGCTCTAACAAAAAAGTTAAGGGGCTTCCAACAACCCCCGAACAAACAAGGTGTACACTCCCCAAAAACTGGGGATCAAAAGACTCCTAAGCTGCATGATTTTAAATGCTCTGGAGGTGCATTTTGGACTACATCTACATTTGAAGTGCCATTTTCATGGAAGCTTTCAAAGAAGTAGTTTAAGTAACTTCCAAAATATTTACATAAATTACTTTGATAACACCAACTTCTTAAAAGTACCCACTAAGCATATGTACAAGTAACAGTTTCCATCTCCAGAAAGTCCACCTTCACATTCACATTTCTCTACATTTTTTTATTCAGGAAGTGATGTGTCAGCTTTTTATACTAATTATACATAAAATTGAGGATGTATAGGTATTGAAATAGTTGAGCACTAAATTTATGATCCCTTACATCGCTGTTTATACACATCTAGCAGTGTGCATTTCATTTGTTCTTCAGTTCTTTACCTAATTCTTTGAAAAAACTTCTCCCCACCCTCTAAATTACATTTTCCATTCTTGTGAATTTAAAAGCTCACCACTATACAGCTCTTTCAACATGATTCAAGAATGAACAATTTTAGGTTAACAGGCAAAAGTTTACTGGAGTTGCATTTGATTTCTTAAATTATTATATTTCATCCAAACAAACTAACAGTTCATAAAACACTGTTAGAAATTCCAGTTTCATATGCACACTGCTAGATGTGTATAAACAGCAATGTAAGGGATCACAAATTCAGTGCAACTATTTCAACACCAAAAAATCCTCAACTTTATAGATAATTAGTATAATGAGCTGACACATCACTTCCTGAATGAAAAGATGTAGATTTAAAAAAATTATTAATTTGGCAATTTAGAAGTTACTGCTTATTATCTGACAATAGGTCTTGGACACTGTTTTATGATTGATATTTTACCTAAGAATAACAACATTATATGTCAAAGTCATTGATTATTTTACAGCCTTGAATAAAAGTACATTACATTTGTGTGGTACAAAATAAATGTTGAAAAAAAGACAAAAGAAAAATAAATTGTGTTTTCTCTGGATCAACATTCATCACACTCTTTATCTTATTAACTTATTAACAGAAACAACTGCATCTTGTTTTCAAACATATACATACACAGTATCACCACCTCAGTTCTACATCTCATTTCTTTAGAATGTACATAAACATCTTAAAAGATGTGATCACACAATTTGTAACTTCCAATTATGCAGTAATTACTTTTCAAGGTAACGTGTTTAAAAATATGAAAAGGTATGCATATTTACCCTAACAGCCTACAAATCAGGCCTTGAACTTCAGCCAATTCTTTTTTATCACTTGATTAAAGCTACAACTGAGTCAAGACCTAAATAACGTTTTACATACATAATAGGTATTTGTACATTACTTTGATTAATAACAGTTTGTATAAGGAGTATTATAATGAAAACTACAATAAACTGCTTCTACTAATACTACAAGTATAGTTCTGATAAAAAAACTAAAGTTAATATTATATGTATGTCCAGACTTCACAGAGAATCAGTAAATACAGTACATGAACATACAATAACACTACTGAATATGGAGAATAACATCCAATGCAACCTTTTACATTTTAAATTGGTGTCTGTAATTTCTGTACACGTTTACAATACTTTAACTTAAATTTTACTAATGTATAACTGTTTAATGTGTTGATAAATTAAATCTCAATAAGAACATAAAAATAACAGTAAAACTAATAGAACTGTGTTAACCATTGCATTTTATTAACTACTTTTATTACTGTTATTATACATACTACAAATTTAAGTATTATAAGCAAAATTAAATGGTATTGTTACTACAAATACAATTAATAATAAGATATTTCACAGTTCTTATGTTAAACTTTTATACTGTAGTTTTCTTTGTTACACATTCAAGCCGTTTTGAAAATTTCCATTAACAATGTTGTTACTAGTACTATTAATTCAAAGTGGGATTCCTCATATTTAGAAGATATATAAAAACATGGCAATCCGCAATACCACCGCAAACACAAATGCAGGGCCAAGTTTAGCACTGAAAGCTTACTTTCACAAATAATTTAATTAAAATTTCCAATGAATAGTGATTACGATATCGCCGAGTATGTAGCAACATGTCAATATTTAATACGATATGAAAATTAGATAACTTTAAACTGGAAGTTAAAAAAAAAAAAAGAGTTTCTATGACTGTTATATATTAAGAAAACTAAAATTTGAAAATAGTGTTTTCAAGTAACGTGAAGTTTAATAAGCAAGACATACCTCTTACATCTTGTTTTCTTATTATAATATTATCTTCTAAAATGAATGAGTATTTCAATACACGTACCAAAAATCGCATTGATATAGAATCTTACTGGTAGTAATACCGCATTCCTTCTCCCTTTCCCTGATTTCATGTCATAGGCCTATATCTGCCATAATGAATAACGCCTCTTCGGTCACGTGATAAACCCGGTAGATTACGGTGACATCTTGTAATACTTCGCTTCATTAATATGAAATATTCGACAGAAAGTTATGCTAAATATTACGGGAAATGAGAAAATAATGTTGATATCTCTACTGCTTGTTTTATGTTACAGTTGCGCCTAAGTAAGTACACGTTGAAAGTGTCAACAATTAGAAAACTAAATGAGATTATTTGTTTCTTGTTCAAATAGCATATGAATTCTCAGAACAGGAAACTTTAACCTCAGAGTCAGTAACGATGTTGTTGTTTTGAATTAAGCACAAAGCTACACAATGGGCTATCTGTGCTCTGCCCATCGCGGGTACCGAAACCCGGATTTTAGCGTGTAAGTCCGCAGACATACCGCTGAGCCACTGGGGGGCGGTCAGTAACGAAACAACAACAAAATACACCGCTGTATAATAAATACCACACATTGTAAATACCAAGATATATAAATTTAAAGGGCCTGGCATGGCCGAGCGCGTTAAGGCGTGCGCTCGTAATCCGAGGGTCGCGGGTTCGCGCTCGCGTCGCGCTAAACATGCCCGCCCTCCCAGCCGTGGGGGTATATAATGTGACGGTCAATCCCACTATTCGTTGGTAAAAGAGTAGCCCAAGAGTTGGCGGTGGGTGGTGATGACTAGCTGCCTTCCCTCTAGTCTTACACTACTAAATTAGGGACGGCTAGCACAGATAGCCCTCGAGTAGCTTTGTGCGAAATTCCAAAACAAACAAACAAACAAAATATAAATTTAAAAGTAAGTAACTTAGAATTATTTTATCTATAAAACAGTTTTGTTGTTTTAAAGTTACGAATAAATAGAGTCACAATAAATTATGTAATAAACATGTATTTTTTGTTATCTGCTCAGTTTTATCAACCATACACCATAATTGCAAGTGAAGCATCCTAAGTATCTGGCCAAAAACGAACATGGAAACAAAACACCGAACGAAAAATATTTATGTTTCAATAGATTTTTTTCTTCGTAAAGTTGCTGTTGTTGTTTAGAGCAACCCCGTATAATGAGTTATTTGTATGCAGCGGGGAACTGATTCTCAGATGATAACATTCTAAGTACAAACATTTAACGTTGATCTACCTGGGAAATTTTCAGTAAAGTATGCAGCTGTTACCATACTAGCTCTTTTACTAATGGTTAGTTAATACTAAATTTTTGTTCTTGCTAATTATATAAGTGTGCACCTAATTAATAATTTCTAAATCTATATGTGGTTCTTTCAATATAGAGGAATACCAAAGCAGGCATGCTGTACTTGAAATTTGAAGATCTTTAAGTTTTGCAATTAAATTCCCTAAATGCATGCAAATGAAACATTTAAAAACTGTATTGTTATATGGAGTTGAATAATCTTAATTAAGTGAAAATCAACATTTCTACTCAGCTTTCTGCCCGGCATGGCCAAGCGTGTTAAGGCGTGCGATTCGTAATCTGAGAGTCACAGGTTCGCACCCCGGTCGCGCCAAACATGTTTGCCCTTTCAATCCCACTATTCGTTGGTAAAAGAGTAGCCCAAGAGTTGGCGGTGGGTGGTGATGACTAGCTGCATTCCCTCTAGTCTTACACTATTAAATTAGGAACGACTAGCACAGATAGCCTTCGAGTAGCTTTGTGTGAAATTCAAAAAACAAACAAACAAACAAACTTGTTTGTACATGCTTATCTAATTAATGTTATTTCTGCATATTATTATAATTAAACACTGAATTATCAAGCTTTTTAATAGGGAATTCAAATTCTGTCAATGAAAAAATATCCCCAGATGGGACAGCGTCAAGTCTTCGCATTTATACATATGTAAAAACGGCTCGTTTGGGTTGAGAAAATATTTTACATAGAAGAGCAAACATCGTTTCAACCTTATGGTACACTAAAATCAGAGGTTCTGTATCCTCAGAAAGCTCCAGATAACTTTGCTGTAACAACGCATACCCAATGAGAAAACCTTCTTTTACAGAAGAAAGTCATGGAAGTCGAAAAAAGTTTGCAGTAAAAGCGCCACACTACATTTTAAAATTTAGTTAGATAAATAATCGGCTGTTAACTTCACTAATTTTAAATGATCTTATCTCAATTCCGAGTAAAAGTTACTTTGTTTCTTTGACGTCTTACAAATTAAGTTTTAAATACGAATAAGTACTTTTCTATGGTATTTTAATATTAAATTTTGGTTACGAGATTGGATCACTGACTCGTGTCTCACCTTTGTTTTCTGTTTGCAACCCACTTTTAAAGATTGCTTGTTTTTTGTATTTTATTCTTTCGTGCTGTGTGTGTATTATGAATTACGATTTTTTTTAGAAATAACTAAAGACCCTACCCCTCCAACTGAAAATGAAGTCTTGTGTTTTCTCTTACTTTCCCTGACAACTGACGAAACTCTCTTAGGATTCAGAAGTAAGTTAAATGCTTTAATGTTAAAATCATGTGGAAGCATTGTGTGGCTTTGCATAAAAAACAAACCCAAAGAATGTTGTCCACAGAAAGGTCAGCGATACGTTTATGGTATTTCTTTGTTTTTGAATTTCGCGCAAAGTTAAACGAGAGCTATCTCCGCTAGCCATCCCTAATCTAGCAGTGTAGGACTAGAAGAAAGGCAACTAGTCATCATCACCTACTGCCAACTCTTGGGTTACTATTTTTAAATCAAATAATAGTGGATTGACCGTGACATTATAACGTCCTCACGAGTAAAAGGGCGAGTATGTTTGGTGTGACATGTATTCGAACCCGCGACCCTCATATTACGAGTTGAGCGCCCTAACCACCTGGCCATGCCGGGCCCGTACATTTGTACTTACAACATTAAAATCTTGGATTCGATTCCTCATGGTGCTTTACATTAAATCAATAAAATCTACTAGAAATAGCAATATCTATTATATATGCTTTATTCATCTACATCTGATTTTTAACTCAAATTCATACAAGTCAGGACTTCATTTCATATAATTCAATTACTTTCATAAGCGAATAATTAAATCAAACTAGCAATGTTTCATAACACTTAAATTTCTCTAAGATATAATTTCTTGGAATTATTTCATATTTCTGCACGCCTTTTACATAGTTCTAAAAATGTCTAAAAACTTAAATTTTGATCGAACTTTTCTGACATAACAACCCATTACATTCGAGAAACAGCATTTCCTACGTCACATAATTCTATAACGAGATCTGGAACCTGTGGAGAAGTTTTTCGCAGTTGGTCACGTCAGCTTGCAGGAGCAAAAACTCTTAACTACACATACCACGTCAAATAAGTACATTTGTGAAATATTTCATCTGCTGAGCCGCTTGAATAAGATAATTCCATGAAATAAATAAAAATCGGATATATTTCAGTCATTTCTGCTGGAACATTATGGCACAAGGTTTAAGTGACAAGATAACATTATTGAGTGAAGCCTTGGATTCCTACCGCTTGAAGTTGTTTATTACTAACCCAGATACTAGTCTAATACTTACATGCGCGTGTGTTATTTGTCAACCTTTGTGTGTGTAAAATGATCACATTACAAATCAATTTAAATTGAGCTTGCGCCACACATATTAAGTTTTATGAGCGTACTTTCAAACTGCTTTAATTTTCTCAATGCGCACTTGGTTTATGACGAAGGAAGAAATTAGTGAACAAATTTAGATGAAGGAAGGGTGGATGGGTGGTGGGAAGTTTTCAAAAAATTATAACCTGTCATTTTTTGTTTGTTTGTTTTGGAATTTCGCACAAAGCTACTCTAGGGCTATCTGTGCTAGCCGTCCCTAATTTAGCAGTGTAAGACTAGAGGGAAGGCAGCTAGTCATCACTACCCACCGCCAACTCTTTTACCAACAAATAGTGGGATTGACCGTCACATAATACACCCCCACAGCTGGGAGGGCGAGCATGTTTAGCGCGACGTTGGCGCGAACCCGCGACCCTCAGATTACGAGTCGCACACCTTACGCGCTTTGCCATGCCAGGCCTGTCATTTTTATTTTTTTTTTGACGGGATAGGCAAAACTAATATGTTTACATATTACACTGTCATTTCCCTACGCAAAATATTAATTGAATTACTCTCAGAAGAACGAAATTACTAACA
Organism: Carcinoscorpius rotundicauda; assembly: GCA_011833715.1. Lineage (NCBI taxonomy): Eukaryota > Metazoa > Arthropoda > Merostomata > Xiphosura > Limulidae > Carcinoscorpius > Carcinoscorpius rotundicauda. The sequence continues at coordinate 22,154,259 of CM022405.1, read as the reverse complement.
AAATAAATACGACGGAAACTGCGTTTATTCTTTGTAAAAATTCAAATTAGAAAGTTTGGAAATTTTGACTTTTTGCCGTATTCACTTTTTAATATATTTCTCACGTAGAGATTTTTTTTTCTTGTGACATGTGTATGTATATCAACAAGTATTATACATAATTTGCACACCATTCGATTTAAATATAATTTATAACCTAACATCCACCTGCGACGCCCCCTACAATCCGGTACCTATTTATACTCTCGTCCCTAAGATATGCGCCCATCAACGGTCACATCCAAACACTCTCTTTCTTTACCTTAAGATCACCTCGGAAGATCGAAACGTAGTTCTGTCCGTATCAGTAAAAGTGTGAAGACGTTCTGAGATGTACCATTCGATTTAGTTGATTCAAACTTTGCACGTATATTTCAACACAAACTGTCGACTGTTAAAAAAAAAAGAAGAAAATAACGTAATTTTGATAAACCACGATCTTAAATATACTAAAACGAACAGGTAGAGGAAGTGGTGTCAATAAGGATCAGAAAAATGCTCATGGCTGGCACAAATAAACACGTATGAATCTCGTGACAAATCTGATGGATTGCCAATGACGTTTTATATTCTTACCCAAGTTGATGATAATGAACATCGAAATAGTTTAAAAAGCTATATGTAATAGGATAAACGACTATGGAAACACACATACAGGAATCACAAACAATGAGTAATCATAACTAGATAGTGTGCTTATTAATCGTACAAAATGATATCACAGAAAATATAAAAGAAAAGCGATCATGTTGGACAATGTACAAGCATCTACATGTAAACCTCTTTGCTTTACATACTCTATAACACGTTTGTTAAATACTATCAAACAGTTTAACCCTTTTGCTGCGTAGTTCGGATATATCCGAATAAACATTTATGCTTATTGACAAAGAAATAGGCCTGGTAGGGTCAAGTGATTAAGGCGCTCGACTCGTAATCCGAGGGTCGCAAGTGTGAATCCACGTAGCACCAAACATGCTCGCCCTTTCATCCGTGAGAGCGTTATAATGTGACGATCAATTTCACTATTCGTTGGTAAAAGAGTAGGCGAAGAGTTGGCGGTGAGTGGTGATGATTAGCTGTTTTCCCTCTAGTCTTGCACTGCTAAATTATGGACGACTAGCGCAGATAGCTCTCATGTAGTTTTGCGCGGAATTAAAAAAAAACAAATAGACTAAGAAATTTGAATCTACTCCACGACTAACCAAGAAGTTTCCCTTTACTGCGACGTCTGGAAATATACTGCTGTACTTCAAACAATCGCCCAGCTTGTATATGTAGTGCCATCTGTGGTCTTCGCCGTAAAACTTGGATGTTTATATGCCTCATTGCAAAATTGGTAATTTCTATATTCTATACCCCTTAGATATTGTTATCAAAAAAATGTTTGATGTGTTTTAATGATATTGACTTAGCTTTACCTATATTTATGTGATTTACTGAAACACTTTTATTCTACTTTTCCTCATTTTTTAAAAATCTAAATCATTATTTATCACCATTTAATACCGTTCTGCTCGTTTGTTTTTGAATTTCGCGCAAAGCTATTCAAGGGCTATCTGCGCTAGCTGTCCCTAATTTAGCAGTGTAAGACTAGAATTAAAGCAGTTAGACATCATCACTCACCGCCAACTCTTGGGCTACACTTTTACCAACGAATAGTGGGATTGACCATCACGTTATAACGTCTTTAGGCTGAAAGGATAAGCATGTTTGATGTGACGGGGATTCGAACTCGCGACCCTCATATTTTGGGTAGATGGCCTTAACCGCCTGGCCATGCAAGGTCCATATGTTTAAGAAGGCATTCTGTAGCAAAGTAAATTATATTTCTTTAGTTTATACGTTATTTTTTCTCAGTAACCTTCCGATCATGTTTTGCAGTCCATTTTGAAAACTTTTAACTTGGGTTTTGATGCGATTTAGCTGTTAATGTATATATGCATACATATATTAAGGTTTTATATACTGACTAGAACACACTTTGGCAAGTACCTTTAGCTTTAAACACTGAAAATAAAAGTGATACAAGAAACAATATCTACCCACAGTAAACATGCTATGTATTTCCTTAGCTTTGTTTCAAGGTAGTAAATCAATTAGAGACAAAGTATTCAAGAACACGCATCGTTTTTTTTTTCTAAATTATTTTAGACACAAGAATTTATCAATTCCTTTTTATTAGTAGCACAATGACGGATTCTTCTCAGAGATGTGTATTGGATTATATCACTCCTTGTTGTACCGTAGTTTCTTTTTCATTGAAGGTTTTTGTTTTTGTTTGTTTGACAATAGGTGTATATTTAATTGTTGAAACATTTATTTCAAATTTCTTATGTTTATTTTACGACAAAAGGCTTATTTATTTGTCCTAAGTTACAAGTGTCATAAAGAAAGGTCTTGACATTCAGTTACATGTTAGAGGGGATGTTACTTTTAGTACAGCAATTCCTGTACATAAAAAGAGTAGATTCTCTCCATTCTATTGAAATAAGAAACTCTTCTTGTTGTACATCACCATAAAACTGATTTCAGATTGTAGAAAGAACTTTCATTAGTTAGTTTGTTTCTTTTGAATTTCTCGCAAAGCTACACAAGACTATCTGCGTTAGGCGTCTCTAATTTGGACGGGAAAGGCTCACCCATCCACAACTCTTAGGCTACTCTTTAACCGACGAATAGTGAGATTGATTGTCACATTATAAACACATCTTCGGCTGAAATGGCAAGCATGCTTGGTGGGATAGGGATTCGAGCCCGCAACCCTCAGAATGCAAGTTTAGTGTCCTAATTATCTGGCAATGCATTTTCATCAGTTATCCACTACAATTTTATACTAAACAATGACAACCAAGATATAAAGTACAAGAATGTAGAAGTGAAATTACAGAACAAGGTATTAATGTGCCAGTCAAACAATACCTGCTATATGAAGTGCTGTCGCGGCTATTTCCTCAATATTAGGGCTGAAATTATTTGAAAATAGAATCCACAACCAGTCATACTTACGTATGAAGCCTATTTATGTTTATAATTTACGTTTTATCTTGCACAACGAAACATTTAATGGAAAAGACCGATATTTAACCTTTTTAAGTTGGAACTTTATCGTCACTTGTAATACACATCTGTCCATTCATTCAATTCTTTGGTTTAGGCAGTCATTTTCCATTCTTAGATTGGATTTCATATTCAAATAACAAATAGAAGATCTAGTTTTTTGTATGTATTACAACTGAATCGTTTTCTTAATTCTATCAGCTTTTAAAACAAAATTTAAAACTATTTAGTCAAATTGTTTGTGGGTTCTTTCGGTTAGAGGGCGTTTAACAAATATGATTAATACAAAAATGTAAACAAAATATTGCTATTAATTCCACAAATTACGACTATATTTCATACAAACTGAGTTCTTTATAATGAGTGTTGTAATACCAAAATTATTCAGTATAATAAGTACCAGACTATTGTTTTATATTTAGTGATATTTATACTGGATTCTAATAAGTTATTAACTTTTGTGGAATTCATTCCAGTTTCTGGCTTCTTTTGAATCTCCTCGTGCCCCCCAGTGGCTCAGCGGTATGTCTACGGACTTACACGCTAAAATCCGGGTTTCGATACCCGTGGTGGGCAGAGCACAGATAACCCATTGTGTAGCTTTGTGCTTAATTCAAAACAACAAGGATCTCCTCGAATAATTGCCAATGATTAAAATAAGTTTCAGGGCAAAAAGAATGGTATTTATAACTACGATTGGCTAGTTTGAAGATGGCTAAGAGCTACAAATTGATGAAGACAATATCGATATATGCTAACACGAAGATTGCGATAGAGAAAGATATGATGACATCAGTAAATAATTAGAAATATACATGTCAAAAGACAAAGTGTAGAGGTTTATAGTACTAATATTTCAGCCAACTCGAAGAAGTTCATCTGTAAACGTTCGTCAAAAACTAAAAGGTTCAATTAAATATGCAAGAAAAAATGTAGCTTTACCTATTATTCCAAAACATGACACGGAATGTCCCCTCGCAAAGAGAGCGTGATTACTGTAAGTTTTGCCTTTTGAAAAAAAAAAGGAATACATGTAAAAATTGCAATTTTTTACGTGTAAAAAGAATTATAATGTAGTATAGAATAGTCTTAGTGATTGAAGATGCTGTTTTTAGCATATAAGTAGTCCTCCGGTGTGACAGCGGTAAGTTCCCAAACTTATAACTTTACAATTCAAGGTTAGATTTTCCATGGTGTATACAGGTGATAGCTCAGTGTGGCTTAACCCTGAAAAACAAAACAAATTTTATAAATACATTTAAGTAAACCAGTCTTATTTCATAATTAACTTGCGATGTTTAATGATGCTGAATATTGTATAGGAAATTAAACACCAATGTGATTTAATTATATAAGCTGCAGATAAGTTTTTTATGTATATTATACCGCAAACATTTCTAAAACACAGCTGGTAAATTAATGTACAAGTCTATAGCTGCACAAAGGGCTAGCTGTATTGTGCCAACCACATATATCGAAACCAGATTTTTATAGTTATAAATTCTTAGACTTAAAATGGGTTTGGTTTGAATTTTGCGCAAAGCTACACGAGGGCTATCTGTGTTAGTAGTCCCTAATTTTATAATGTAAGACTAGAGGTAAGGCAGCAAATCATCACCACCCACCGCCACCTCTTCGGCCACTCTTTTATCAACAAATAGTCGGATTAACCGTCACATTATAATGCCCCCACAACTGAAAGGGTGAGCATGTTTGATGTGATGGGGATTCGAAACCGCGACCCTCAGATTACAAGTCACACGCCTTAACACGCTTGGCCATGCCGGCCCAAATGACAAAGCCACATCAGGCTATCTGCTGAGCCCACCAAGAGGAATCGAACCCCTGATTTTAGTGTTGTAAATCCAGAGACTTACCGCCGTACTAGCGGGGGGCGAAAAAACTTACTATCTCCCCGGTGGTGCATCGATTGTAAGGTTGTACATACATATATCTTTTCATGGCATATTAAAAGATTAAGCAAAACGCGCTGAGGAAGACTGAAACCATAGGATCAAAGATCAGAAATCCTGTGTTAACTCGTATAATAAATTGGAATGATATAATACCGTGAATATGATACAATAAGTAAATTTATATTACTTAATACGTGTTTTCACGTTTTAGTTTTGTTACGTGTTGTAATAAAGCATGAGAGGAATTCCATTTCATTAAAATGTATCTGTAGAGAACTTTGTTACTGCCCTTATCTTGGTTTATTAAATTTACTGTGATGATTTATGTATCAGTCATTAATGTTTTAAATTTACGGATAATAATTACAATGAATTATCTTGCATATATTTGTCATAGATGTCAGAAAAAAAATTGATTTATATTATTTATGATTTTTATAATCAGATAAAAAGAACATATAATAATAAAAAAACCAAGACATACTCATTAATGGTGATAACTTAGGGTTACCTTCACGATAACAACAGTTTGGGTTTAGTTGTTTAAGAGCAAAACCAATTGGGTTATCTACCGTGTCCACTGAGGAAAGTCAAATCCTGGAATTTATTAAGTAAATCAAATGACTTTCACCCAGCTAGTACAGCGGTAAGTCTACGGATTTACAACGCTAAAATCAGGGGTTCGATTCCTCTCGATGGGTTCAGCAGATAACCCGATAGGGCTTTGCTATAAGAAAAGACAAACACATTAAAATCATTAATTAAGGCCCAGCATGGCCAGGTTGGTTAAGGCGTTCGACTCGTAATCTGAGGGTCACGGGTTTGAATCACCGTCACTCAAAACTTGCTTGCCCCTTCAACCTCTGGGGTGTTATTATGTTTTGGTCAAACCCCCTATTCGTTGGTAAAAGAGTAGCTCAAGAGTTAGCAGTGGGTGGTGATGACTAGCTGCCTTCCCTCTAGTCTTACACTGCTAAATTAGGTACGGCTAGCGCAGATAGCTTTCGTATAGCTTTACGCGAAATTCCAAAACAAACATACAACTTACTACTGTTCTACCGGGAGATGACGCCAAGGTATCTCGAGAGGACAAAATTCATTTCTTTTGCTGTAAAACATATAACAATAATAAAACAAAGCCATACATTTGACAGAACTTCAGTGTCATTTCGCTGTAGAAGAAAATATTATTAATAATGTTGTAAGAAACGTATTATTTTACTGCAGTGGAACATGAAAACAATGCAGACGGAAATAATGATTTATTTGTAATATATCTATGAAACTAAAAATCTCTGTTTGCTTACTTCTTTGTTTGTCCACCGTGTTTACTGCGCGAAACAACACTTCCCTAAGGGTGGGCAAAACGACACATTTTCGTTGACATACGCGCTTATCGTCTGCTAGTGGAACCATTAATTGTATTGTTAATGTGTTTTATTGGTTGTAATTCTATGCACTCTTGAGATTTATTGGTAAACTTGCATTAAAATTGATAGGCCTATTTAGTTATAGATCTACTAACACATCATATATTTAATTTATTGCACAAAAGAAATGAATGCACATTTAGAATGTTGCGTGTGAAAAAGGTAAACAGTTGGCTTAGCATACAAAACAAAATTATTACTGGCAACAGGAAAGAGAAACATTTTTATCCAATTTATTCTACTCATCCCATATTATCTTTCCTTCAATTTTAAATGTCCGCAGTTCCAAGTCAAATTAATATTTGCAAGGTTGGTCAATAAAGCACAAAACCAATCTTTGAAAGTGGTGGAATTTTAATTTACGTCACCATGTTTCTGGACAACTCAACATTGTGCGCACATGAGAGTATGTACGCATTTTTTTTACAGCAAAGCCACATCAGGATGTTTAAGAATGAGGAAGAATAAGGGTCTGTTTATCTTTACCAGTGAAGGAAGGAAACATTCAGTAAGCCCTGATGTAAAACAGGTTCGTAGTTTATTTTCAAATATCAAACCTAAGTTGTTGTTTTTATTATAAATTCACAAAATGTTGTTTAACTATCGAAATATGAAACAGAAAAACTGAAGAATAATAGAGTTCGTTTTTTGTTGTTTTTTTTCGAAAACCGGGAAAACGCCAGGTAACGCTGCTAGAAGATATTATTAACAGTGTGGTAGAAAATGGTTTATAAATCCTTTTCATAGATAGTTGAGATATGGACCATTCATGATAACAAAAACACGTGGATAAAAGAAAATTTACTGAATGACTATGAGATGATTGTTTGATGCTTTTATCGTGGTGAGAAAATTAAAGACAGACGACATCTGTCAAGTGCAAAATGTTTTTCTTGTACAATGTTCCATATTGATTACTGCTGCTTTGTCTGCTTGTGAAAATAGATTTAGGATTTTCCAAATTGATTTGTACTTTCAAACTGAGCCCTTGTTCTAGCCTGAGGAATGTTAAAACTTTTGTTCAATTACATTAAAACACGACATTCGTAAAACTTTATAATGCGACAAAAATTTCGTAACAGTCATCATACAGAAATAAGCTAAAAACATAAGGATATATTTTTTAAAATCATTCTGTAGAAAGTAATAGAAAAGATAAAATGAAATTTATACTGTTCTTTAATTACTGAAACGTTGGTGGATTTTACATTTGTTTGTTTGTTTTTTGAATTAAGCACAAAGCTACACAATGGGCTATCTGTGCTCTGCCCACCACGGGTATCGAAACCCGGATTTTAGCGTGTAAGTCCGCAGACATACCGCTGAGCCACTGGGGGGCTTTTACATTTGATCAGAAATGAATTTACTAAAAAATGAGTAAGGGTTACATAAAACATGTATCATTAGACGGGTTACAATGACCAATCAAGTCTTTCATCAGTTGGCTACCCTCGCTATTAGCAACATTTTAGGTTGTAATTCTATTAATGTCTCGTTAGGATTGGCTAGCTCAGGAGAGTTAGGTTTGTCCTAAATGCATATATTAAGCTAAACGTGCAAAACTATCCACATCATAAGATTAATATTAAAAATAAGTTTAAAATGTCATAAATATATATTTTAAGTGAATATAATACATTTTTAATTAAGCTAAATAATAAAAGGTAAAATCATAAGGAAGAACTGCATTAAACACAGCAAATCCAAACCACTGTCTAATTATATTAGTTTGTAATAGCTCAAAAAACAAGCCGAAACAAAAATAAATAAAATAACAAAAAAGGAAACACTGAAAAGACCACAACGTATATGCTACAACGTGGGATTATAAAATGTAGCCTAGGTTTTGAAAGTGACTGCGGAAGTAGGACCCACATTGTGGTAGGGATACACCAACTACCAGTCTTAACCTCCATTCGCCAGTCCCACACAAGAAATAAAGAGTGATAATAAATATAGAATAAGAAATTAAATGAGCGGGATGTGGGTACTCAAGCCCACAACGTCCCACATCTATATCACTCTTTATTGTCTCCAGACAATTGTGGGAGAAACAAAATTACAGAATATAAAATTACAAAACTAGGGTTACAAAAAATAATTACAAAAAAGAACATGGCAAAACAAGTATATGGATTAAAATAAGGCAGTCTAAAATATGAGTTCGATCCTGTTTCTATCAAGCGTACAAATTTCCAAGGCATCCAGGCGCCAATAATGATAAAAGTGCGTCGGAATCAGCAACTGACAGTCTACCTTAACCAGTATCTTAAAGTACGTCAATGGAGTCCTCAAAAACGAATTGATTACGGTTGAGCCGGATGACGTACTTAAACACCGTTACAGTGTAATGGAATGTAAAGGCCAGCTGACTGGGAACGGGGCTTAATACGCGATACAGTATGGGACAAGCAGAGGTTGGTTGGTTGTTTTGATGTTTTGTGGCGCAAATCAACTAGGCTACTGCGCCAAACATTTGGTAAAAAGTTAAAATTAAAGTAACATTATTAATATTCATGAAAGAAAATCATGGTAAAACAAAACAAAGATGAATTTTTGAATTAAAAACATAAGTGACAGTAAATCCAATTTTTTTATCTAGTCAAAAGCAGAAAGAAAAAAACTACAGCAATAAAAGTTGTAAAGGACTTTCTGTAGCATAATTGTAATTATCATAACTCGCCAGGATGACCAAAAGGCAAGTTCAAAAATCAGCGTTAGTCACCTGAAGTTGACCTTTTCAGTCCAGATTTCGAGTTATTTGACATTACGGCCATTTTCTAATTTAAAATCGAACAAGATGTACTTTGATTCTTAAAATGGGAATCCTGTTTAAAAAAGGTCTAATGTGTAAATTAAATAAAACAAACGTAAATAGCATTAAAATGATTAATGACCTTTAAAAAATTTCTAAGGTGAACAGTGTCATCATCGCTAATAACACTAACGTCAAGGATAAACCTTAGGACAAGATAAGTTTAAAATGGTGCCGCCGTTAAGAGACGTAACGACGGCAAGACAGTAAAATGTGGCTTATTGTGACTTGAGTGTCACACAGACAACACATTGGTGCAACAGTCCTAGATAAAAGAAAACGATGAGCTAATAAACTGTGACCAATGCATAGTCAAGTTAGGACAACTTTCTCTTTCCGATCCTTATGGAAGCAAAATAGCCAAAGTCCAAATGAGGATTTTACTTAGAAAGTCTGCTTTCACGTTGCTCACACCAAGACGACTGACAACTGGTACAGAGTCGAGCCTTGAATACAGAACCATAGTCCATGAATTAAACAGACACAGCAGTAATAGGGCCAGAGCAGACAGATTTAGCTGCGGTGTCGGCGAGCCCGTTCCCGTAAATACTAATATGACCTGGTATCCAGAAAAAATGGATAGATGTTAGAGAGAAATGGGCCAGTCAATTTCGAATATCGGCGAGAACAGGGTGAGAACTAACGTCAAGAGATTCCAGGGCCAGTAGAGAACTAAACGAGTTAGTATAAACAGTGAAATTTGAGTACTACTTAGCTTCTATGGGATCCAGGGAAAGAGAAATGGCGTACAGGTCGGCAGTGAACACAAAAACGGCAGAGGAAATTCCGTGTGCAACCACCGAAGCACAACAAACCGTAGCAGAGCCTACAGAGTCACCTAGTTTTGAACCATCTGTATAAATTGGAAAGGAAGTGTTGTTTGAAAAAAATGTTCAGAAAATAACAGATAGTATTTCCAAACTGGAGTATCTGCTCTTCTCAGATGATTTAGGGAAAGGTCACATTTGGGGACTGTAATAAGCAATAGGGAGGATGAGCAGACCAATGGATACAGCAATGTTATCCAAGGAAAGACCCAATTCTTTAACTATGTTTGGATACAAAGGCCAAAAGGGAGCAATGACAGATCATCTGTTCTGAAAAAGCATGGCCCACCGAGGAAGGAAAACAAAACCCCAGGTGGAATGCTTTGATAAAGAACGAAGTTTAGAAGCATACAGTATAGATAGTTGGAGATGGCAGAGGTGTAGAGGAGGTTCACGAGACTGTGTATAAACTCTGAACTGGGGAAGTGCAGAGCCGAAGACCATGATGATCAACGGGGTACAGCATCTTCAAGGCCGAGGTCCTGGCAGAGCCATAGACCAGTGATAAATTGTCTAGCTTTGATCAAAGAGCACGATATATCTTTAGCATAGAACACTGATCCGCTCCACAGGTAGTGGAAGAGAGGACGTAGAGGATGTTCAGTGCTCTTGTACATTTGATCCACAGCTGCTTGATATGTGGTATAAAAGACAGCTTACAGTCAAAGATAAGCCCTAAGAGTTTTGTCCCAAGGACCACAGGTAGCAAAACTTCACTGATATGGCGTTTAGGATCTGGGTCAGTATTTTGTTGGTGGTAACAGTGAATGCAAATGACTTTAGAGAGAGTGAGAGAGACAGAAGTTAAAACCATGTACTGTGGTCCACTTCAGTAAATGATTAAGGGTAGTCTGTAGCTGCCACTCAATATATCTCGTGAAAGTCGTCGACATAGAGCCTTTTTGAGAGAGAAAGTTGTTCAATGATGGCATTAATCTTAACACTGAAAAATGTGACACTCAAAACCCTGATGGTACCCCAAGTTCTTAAGAAAAGAACCTGAAAGTGTAGAACCCACACGAACTTGCCTGTCCATTAAAAACATTTAATAAAAATGAGCAAATGGCCATGCAACCCATGTAACTGGAGGTCTCGCAAAATGCTATACCTCCATATTGTATCATAAGCCTTCTCAAATGTCAAAGAATATTGATACAAGATGTTATTGTTTGAGAAAGGCTTCTCTGATTAAGAGTTGGTATTGAAAAGAGAAAGTTTGTTATCAGAGAGCATATGCTCTATAGAGCAAACCACCCCATCAATATCAGCACTTCCCCAGAGGGGATAATGTCCATTAATGTTCCTCAGGATTAAAAAGGGAGATGGCAACAGTTCAATGAGAGCATCAAGGGCTGATTGATTACAGGTCCATCCAAGTGAAAGGTAGAGAGAATAAACAGTGATGGTATGACCTAAGGACACATGGATGGCTACATCCTCCAAGGGTGTGCCAAGTGTTAAAGACAGGGTGGCATATGCTGATCAACCAACAGAACCACCCTCTATGCACTCGTCCATCCCACAGCCTGTGATTTCCGTACAAAGAAAACTGCCGAAAGGTGATTGTATTGGCTGGTTTCAAAAATGTTTTCTATGAGGAAAGGCATACAGGATGGTAGGAAGTAATGTCTGCCCCAATGTCATCCAGACCAGAATACAAACCTCGACAGCTCCATGTGTAGGCGAATTGGGCAGAGAACCTCCGTGTACGACCACATCCTTCTTCCCTACTGTCCCCATTTGAGGGAGGTCCATTGAACCCCATGGGTTGACCAAGTCGGTCCTTGCCATTGGAAGAGAACCCTAGCGACTGAGGATTGAACGAACGATTGCTTTGCATTTGGGGGTTGAAGAAGATGTACCTGAGGATATGCTCATACCCAGAGCTAAAGGAAGTGGATCTTGGGATTTCCTGTAACGTATGTTAAATACAGAGATGGGCAGAGAACTAATTTATATAGAATGTAGTCCACCCAACCATGACACAAAGGACGCAACTCAGAAAAACCGATATTTAGTGGGTACAAATGTTTTTTCATCAGTAGTATGTTATGAATGATACGCCAGTTGAAAGCCTGAAGGTAATTATCAACACGGTGCACCACCACCTAGCCCCAATAATATCTAATGGAAGAGCAGAGCAATTTTGCTCTATCCTGCGAGTACATTCTGGGGCCAGCAGCCAGTAGAGAGAACTCAAGTCCATTGAAAGATTACGTGACGTGGCATGATAATGTCTGATTGCCACAATAGTTTCAGCATACCAACAGGGAGGATCAAAACACATTGGTTTACCCAGGCTAAGTGAAACACTGCAGTGTCTGAGGCCTGTGACAATCAAGAAACAAGCCAGTTAGCTGCAGGGATGATCCTCCCAAGACAGAGAGCAGATGGTTGAAGACAGAAAGAGGAAAAGACATTTGATCTGGATACATGGGATGCCCAGACCTTCCTTTTAGGGTGGCTGAATTAAAGGTAATTAAGAGACAGTCTCAGTCTTACCACTCCACAGAAAGATATAGACCTGCTGCTTGACAGCCCTTGCACTGCAGTGATCTAGAGGAGGAATCGCTCCAAGGTACCATATCAAGGGGAATATATCCCTCTTCATCACCTCTGCCCTGCCAAACAAGTTACCAGGGCTGTAGAAGTAATATTGGACTTCCAAACTGACGCATTGCACTACCTCCCCAGGCAGCCTCACATTCTACGAAGAAGCAAATTCTGAGACATTTAACTTGGGAGGAAGTTTATGTCAGACCAAACAATATGTCTGCAGATGAGGTCTATTTGCCCAACCAACGAGCCCGAGATTTGGTGTAGTTGTATGGGGCTGCACTGGCGTAAGAGTACTTGTCGACAATCACCAATGCTGAACACAAAGATGTTTGTTTGGATAAAAAAAAGGTTTACATTATCTGCATGGCTGAGATACTTAACTGATACCCCTGGCAACGAAAGGCTATGTGCCAAAACTAAGTGGTACAGATAAAAGAATAGGAACTTGCACCAATGTACAGAGTTGGTGATAGTGGACATCCTTGACAGGTGTTAAAGGGGCTATCAAGTATCCATTTACTAAAAGCCTGCTTGAAGAAGACGTATATAAGGTCTGTACATACTGCACAAAACCTGGAGGAGAACCATATCTTTCTGGAATGTATCACAAAAATTTGTGTTCGACTCGAGCAAAGGCTTTACTCTGATCAAGCATCACAAAATTAACCCATTCAGAGTACCCAGAGGTATGGATTCATGGATCAGAGAGTCATTAAAAATCTAGTGAAGAGGGGTCTGATAACGTGCCAAATGTGGCAATAAAATTACACCAGTAGGCCATTCAGTCTTGGACGCTTTCCAAGTGGCATGGATCAGATACCTAATTAGCATTTACCTAGAGTAATGGGTTTCACAAGGTTGTCAAGTTGTGATGGTTCAGGGGTTGGCAATAACTGTATAATTTCTCGGCAAACTCCCTTGACCGCAGGCAAAACCAAATACATTTGGCTATAATAAGTAAGACGTGTTGAGGATGTCAGTAATGTCTGAGGACTCCTGACCATCTTACTTCAACAAACTGAACATGCGCCTGTTTTTGGGCATCTTCCATGCCTTGCACAGTGAAACTAGTAGTATTTGTGGAACCCAGCCACTCCCTCAGGCTAGAGATGCTTGGTGCTCATAATTGCTTGGCATATTCCAAGTCTAAGTCTTTCTTAAGCCTTTTGATGTCCAAAAGTATCCACTGATGCATTAGTCTGCCTCGAAGCGGGACAAGCCAGTGGGCTCGCGAATGCCTGCCTGTCTTAGCAATGAGGCAAGGTTTCCTTAAAACCCACCCACCAGGTCTCGTTAATGGTGTCAAAAGAACAAAGGTCTCAGACAAAGGTGATCAATTCATCCCTCACCTTGTCCTCGGCAAATAGGAACACATTGAGTCTCCACCATTCTTGACCCCTAAAAACATGTGTAAAGTCCTGAAATGCAGTTAAAAGGACTCAATGGTCAGACACATGAAATGAAACATCATTTACTTAGGGACTGCTTGAGGCCAGCTGTGTCACATAGAAACAATCAAAGCAATAAGATATACCCAACTGGTCCAAGTGACAACAAAGACAATTCCACAATGTGTACACCAGACATCGTGAAAATCTAACTCTGACAACAACAATCACAAGGGCTGCATATTCTGATGACAAGAAAAGTGATATCCCCAATTCTATCGAGGTGGGAGTCAAACACACAGTTGAAGTCACCACCAAGGATGATTTTGGCCTTTGTTATCAACTACCTGTCCAAGGAGGAAAATAACACTCTAAATTCCTTTTCTTGAGCACGTGCATAGACATTAAATTGTTTTTGTTTGTTTTTTTGGAATTTTGCACTAAGCTACTAGAGGGCTATCTGTGCTAGCCGTCCCTAATTTAGCAGTGTAAGACTAGAGGGAAGGCAGCTAGTCATCACCACCCACCATCAACTCTTGGGCTACTCTTTTACCAACGAATAGTGAGATTGACCGTCACATTCTCACGCCCCCACGGCTGGGAGGGCGAGCGTGTTTGGCGCGACCCTCGGATTACGAGTCGCACGCCTTACGCGCTTGGCCATGCCAGGCCGCATAGACATTAAAAAGCCGAATCTTACGACCCCGAGTTACAACATCAAGGCATACAACCCATTCTTTAGCATCATTATGTGATGATAGGATATTACCAGAGAAGTTGAGGTTGAAAAAGATTCCCACACTTTGCACGTGAGTCTAACCAAAGTGCTAAAAAGCTGGAAGAGGAAAACAGTTGATGAAGGAAAAGTGATTCTTCCTTGAGACAAAATGGGTCTCCTGTAGGAGAACTGCATCAAACTGAAAGCTGTTGAAGAGGGAAAACGTGTAGAACTGTTTAGTACAATTATGCATCCCTTGGATGTTAAGAGTGAGGCACGAGAATCCCATCAACCTTTCAGGAGGAGCTGTTTGCTTCTGCTGTTGCTTTGATTGTCTGCCTGGCAGAAAAGGGTTGTGCACCCTTTTCAGATTGCCTGACTACGTTGATGATTCTTCAGGGTGGTCATCTAGAAGAGATAACCACTGGAGGAATTTACTATCTCTCAAACTTGAGTCTGGGAGATTGAGAGGATGCCTTGGTTCAGGCTCCTCTCCCATTGGAATTCCAGTGATCGCATCATGCTCAGGAGACTGGGAAAGTGCTTTACATATTATTGGGGAACAAACCCCTTAAAAGAAGGATGGAAAGGGCAGTTCATCCCGTACAGGTGTAGGGTCCCCCATCAACCAAAGATCCTTACTTCTTTTTCACCTGATATGGGGGGCATGAGGTTCTGCAGAGGTTCCATCTCTCTCCCGGGTTAACAAAGAAACCTGAGTCCCCTTCCCTGCTAGTATGGAGGACTGTTTCGACGAGGACTGGGCGTACCGTTTTTCCTTGGGGCTGTTCTTGTTTTTGGTCTCAACCTTACTTGCATAGGACGTCACACGCCTCGGGCAAAGTGATGACGTGCGATTTCCACTACATACTGCATATTTTACCTCGAAGTTTTCACTTTAGTGTCCATAAACTAAACATTTTTTGGTACTTCGTGGTTTCACAATGACCCGAAAGGTAGCCTTCAAGGCACATCCATCTCATGTTATGATAGTTTATCATTAACGTGAACCCCTTAGTCTTCAGGACTGGGTGTTTCATATTCAGACTTCGATTTCCAGTAAATACACAAGGGCGTGTCTGATACAATTCATGTTCAATTTTAATTACAACCCCATATTTTTAAAGTTCACACGCTGTCGCGTCGTGGGGCAATTCCCAAGGTGCCGACCTGATGGTTAACCATTTAAAATTCTGTCCCGCCAGCTCCACAATAATTGTTTTCCCATTAAGGGCGAAGTTCCCTTTAACATCGTTTGGGCGACTGCTAACATCGCCATATATCTCCTACCACTGAAATGATATGAACACTTTAGGCATGTATCTCCTAATTGTTCACAGACTGCCTCTACTACCGCTAAAGGTAATGAAGCCGCAGGGAACACGAATCTTAACGATCGTGGTCGGCCAGAGTACGGGCAGATGGCCGTAGCCATGCCGACCGTAGTTTTGCAACAACACAAAGACAAAACGTATGGTATTTTCTACCTTGCACACGAAAAGAATGACATCGACTCACGACAGTACAAACAGCTACACCAGCCGATATCTACAAACTACTTACCCAAACATTTACAAGCCCATCATCCAGATATCTAAATTAAACTAGTATGGCTCCCAAATACCACCCATTTAAGTCTAGAGTGACTATTGTGCTCTAAACAAGCCTTTACATACGGCAAGGTATACATCTGCATAAAGTGGGGCCAAGTCGTTAAATGACATTATTCATAACTAAAAATAGTTTCATTAGAAATATTTAGTAAACTTTTTATAATTTGTATTTCTTTATATTTATGAAATACATTTTTATATCTATTACAGTATAGTTTAATAATCTTATTTAAAGTTTCTTTATTCAATCCATTAACTATTAATTTTTGTATCAGTGTTTCAACATTACTGATAAAATATTGTAATTTATAACAAAGTTTACAATATCTGAATAATTGCGAAGTTAAAATACTTATAACAGAAAGGTAAGGTACATTACCATTAAATGAAGGTAAACCATGAACCGGAAAAGCAAAATATTTTCTTTTATCAAAAATGTTTACAATGATGTCAATTATTTTAATTTCTAAATCTAAATAATGCATTAGTGTATGAGATATTGAAGTATTTTAAATTTATAATTCTGCTGGATAAATAGTGTTAATAACATTATTTATTTCAGGATTATTTATTCCAGTTAAATCATCTATATATCTGTAAGTTAATGTAAAAATATCCGAATTTCTGTAGTGTTCAGTAAATCTATTCTCATATTAGTAAAGATATAAATTTGCTATATAAGTAGAGTAGTTAACTCCCATTAGAACTCCTATTATTTGTTTAAAAACCTGGTTATTGAAAAATATATCAGTATTAAGCACAGAAACGAAATACATCTATTATGTTTTTGGAGCTAATTTTTCTTTCTTCTAATTCTATAGAAGGATAACAGAACTTTTCTATTAACGAATTTAAAACAAAGATTAAATAAAGCATTTGATTTCACCATATTGCACGCCACAATTGCGTTAAATATTTTAGTATTAATTTTCTCTAGTATAACGAATAACATTAGGTGGTTTAAACATTATTGTTTAATAAATATTTTTGATTTGATTTGATGTTTCTGTTGACCTCAAGAATTAAGAAGAATAAGGTTTATAAGCAGTGTTCTAGCAACTCATTTTGAACAAAATACATGAAGTTGTGTAACCACACTGAAAAGAGGTACCTAGGCTTCACAACAATAATATTATACATTGAGTTACCCTATTTTGCGCTTTTTTTGTGACTCACAAATGGAATTATAACTATCAATTTCTGCCTGTCTCATTTCTCCAATTTGATTTTTAACTTGTACACTTTGAGCAAACTTAGATTGTTTTGTTTTGTTGAATTAAGCACAAAGCTACACAATGGGCTATCTGTGCTTTGCCCACCAAGGGTATCGAAACCCGGATCTTAGCGTGTAAGTCCGCAGACATACCGCTGAGCCACTGGGGGCAAGCAAACTTAGAAAAGAGAGGGATTAAATTATGCATGCCAAGACAGTAAAAACAAACAAACAAAACAGTAAACTCACATCTACACTAATTTACACCATATACGCTATTTATCTTAATTTAGATTAAATTATTGTTTTTCAGCAGTAACACAGCGACTCATAAAATTACCTTAATAAATATTTTTTTAAAGACAAACTTTTAGCTCATAACTCCATCTCTTGACGATTTGAGATATAATCACAGCTGCAGCTAATGAGAATTCCCTCTTCTCTTTTTCAAGCAAAGCCATGTCGAATGATTGAGCCTCGGATTTTAGCGCCGAAGTTTGTAAACTCACCACTGTTCCATCAGGGAAGTAACTGAGATAAGAGAAATGTTTATAAAACATTGTTTCACAATGAAACATGATGGGCCATCTAGGGTGTGCCCACTGCATGTATTGAAACTTGTTGTTTTTTTTAAGACCTTAAACTTACCGTTGAGCCACCGGTTTCTACAAGTGCACGAGCTAAATAAAATATTTACTGAGTATTTGCGATTTTCAGTTCATCGGCGTGATTTCAATGAAGATTACATGCTAGTGTTTCATGTTTAAAATTACGATGTAAGTTCTGGAAGCATTAAGAATTTGTCAAAATTAATCCTCTCCTTCAAGAAGTCTAGAGAATTTGCTACTATAGAGAGAGATGCTAATAATTTGTGGCATGTATTCAACACTTTCGGATAATTTGGTCTTATATAGATATGTTCTTTTACTATGACAGCACGTGTTTGCAAATTCAAAAATTCTGTTACGAAAAAATCAAAAATTCTACACTGCACAAGCTTTACGGATGGAAAGTTTGGAGAAGTTAAAATATACGGGTATGAAATGTTTATTAAATTTACATTATTGGAACAGGAAGTACGAAGAATGTTGTCGCTTAAGAACGAGAAAATCCTATTTATATTTAGTCTTGGAGCGTAAAATTCAGAGAATTTGGTTATATGAAACAGGCTTTTGTTCGGATTTCAGCGCAAGCTATACGACTCTGTACTCACAGCAAGGATCGATTGCTTGTTTTTGGAATTTCGCGCAAAGCAAAACGAGGGCTATTTGCGCTAGCCCTGCCTAATTTAGCAGTGTAAGACAAGAGGGAAGACAGCTAGTCGTCTCCATCCACCGCCAAATATTGGGCTACTCTTTTACTAACAAATAGTGGGATTGACCGTCATATTATAACGCTCTGACGGCCGAAAGGGTGAGCATGTTTGATGTGACAGGGATTTGAACCAGCGATCCTCAAAGTGCGAGTCGAGCGCCCTAACCACTTGGCAATGCCGGGTTCCACAAGGATTTTACCCCTGAAACAACTTAGCTTCATAAGATCTTAAACTTACTTGTGAACCACTTAGAGCATATTATATAATCACTATCTTAGAAATGTAGTTTATGTTCAAGAAGTTTAAACAACTTGACTGAAAATATCGTTTGTGAAAAACTATATAAATTAAAATTAGAATTTGTTCATATCGGAAATGCAGACTTGTGTTGTAAAAACTTGTAATAATGGCTGATAACCTGTTAAACAAACAACAATTGCTTACGCTATAGATATGAGAAACTATTGTAACGAAGTTTCTATTTCGTACTATAAGGGAGAATAAAAAAGTAGATTACAGATAGAAGGAAATAATATATTAAAAACAAAGTACGTCATTTTGTATCGTGAAATATTAAATAATAATAAAAAAATTACTGTCATTGTTGCTTTGCAACTGCAAACTAAAAACAAATAATATCAAAATTCGCACTCAAAAATTGGAACATTTATTCAATGATTTAGGTCAGCTTTGTGTTCCGTTGAGATTTCCGTTAATTCGTTTA
The DNA here is from genome assembly GCA_011833715.1 of Carcinoscorpius rotundicauda. NCBI lineage: Eukaryota > Metazoa > Arthropoda > Merostomata > Xiphosura > Limulidae > Carcinoscorpius > Carcinoscorpius rotundicauda. The sequence goes on along the minus strand of CM022405.1, from coordinate 22,134,642 downwards.
TGCATGTCGTTACTTTGATAACGAAGCATTTGGCTACATTAAGAACTGAAAAGTGATGATTAAATATATCACGACAATTATAATGGAGTAAAAATATATAAATTTTAATGTCGTTGTGCGTTCTCTTTGACTGTACCATTGTAAAAAATCTTCGCTTTATCAAGTAGGCTTCTCTCAAAAGAAAAAAAAAACATTATAGTATCGTGAAAAGTTTGAAGTATTTATCTAAGTGTATAGCCAGTTCATCATTAGAGTCAATTGTCAATTTAAGAAAACGCCCCTAAGTTCGCTAGTTTTGCCTTCAAAAGATTAAAAGCCGCCAACATTTTGGCAGAACAAAAACAAAAGAACCTTATGCATGCTTTGCTATGATCGGCTTTCTTTATGTTTTATTCGTTTTCCGTTTAAATATTTGTTTGTTGCTATTAAACCATTATTATTCAGTGAATAAGCTTTGACACGCCTCTACAATTTTTGTAAGGTTATCTATCAGAGTAAATATTCATATGAGCGTTAGGCTATATACTTTAAGTTGAAACACAGAATATGTTAATCAAAGGTCGTTTCACTACAATACAAAGCGAGCTGTGATAAGTAGAAGAATACCAGATTCTGTATGAGAAAGTTTTGAAAGTGACTGCAGATACGAGTTCTTGTTTCACATCAATCATCCTTTCTGCTATCAGATATTATTGACTTCTTCTCTTTGGTAAACATACTGGAAAAAAAGAAATTTCATTGATAACGATGGACATTATCTTTTGCGCAAGCGCAGAACGCGTTGATAACATTCCGATAACACAGTGCTAAATAAAAATGTTACTACGAGATATAAGTTTTTTTTTTGCTAACAATATTTTTTTCTACAAAAGCTGAAGCATAGTTTCTACTGATCGCTAGTTTTGATAAGATATTTCTTAGGTCGTTTCTCTCCAAACGACTTGAATGACTGAACCAGTTTAAACCAACCAAGTACACAGTTTACTGAAATTATGTGAAAATAATTGTTTATTTTTTGAAAAATATTTAGAAATATTTGTTAACGTAATATCAGATATTTTGGAGATCTTCTGAAAGAAATGTAATAAAGTTACTAAAGCGAGTTTTGATGTTTTCACACAAAGTTACACAAATTATATCCGTGCATACTATTTTTACTTTTAAGCTGACTGATTGACATGAAGGTTTATCACAACCACCCCTTGGGGTTCTCTACTCTGACCTACTAGCTGGATTTGACCTCCATTTATAGCGAAATAACGCTGAAACATGCGAAGGGTTTTGGGACAGCGGGAATTTGTTTTACGTAGTTTCAGAAATAAACTGTAATAAATTTACTAACATAACTTTAGGAACTCTGTAGACACCTTACGTTTGATATTGCTTGAAGCCATATCGGACTAAAGTGAAAAGTTTGAGGTGAATGTTCTGTTTTGGATTTCGCTGAAAATTACCTAGTGAATAACTACGCGAGCAGTCCCTACGTTAGCAGTGATAGACCAGATGGAAGGCAGACAGATAACACCACACACAGCCACATCGTGGACTATTTTATCAACGAATTACAGAATAAACCTAACGCTTTATCACCCCACTGCTGAAACAATGAGCATCTTTGGTGACAAGTAAGAAAATCGTGATCCAAACATTACAAGACGATCATCCTAACTACCAGGAAATGCCAGATCGAAGGTGATAAAGATCTTATACTTCAAGAACAGTTAAAACACGTTTTGAATATCACTCCTAAGTTCACTTTGCTAACAGCAATATATAATATCTTAAATACCCCAAATGCGGTTTTCCTTTAAAAGTGGGAGTTCTGAAAAAGTCAAAGTGATTTTTAAGAGCGTAATCGAATCATCATTTAGGTATATCGTGGTTATAATGTAAAACAAAGGGTAAAAACAAGGATCTCTTTCAATTCAAAGGAGTGTCCCTGTATACAAAACATCTGCTACCAGTCTCTCGGCAGTAGAGGTCAAAAGGTTTGTTTGTGCTTTAATTTCGCGCAAAGGTACACGAGAGCTATCCGCGTTAGCCATCCCTAATTTAGCAGTGTAAGACTAGATGAGAAAGCAGCTAGTCATCACCACCCACCGCCAAATCTTGGGCTATTATTTTACCAACGAAAATTGAGATTGACCGAAAATAAAAACGCCCCTACGGCTGAAAGGGCGACCATGTTTAATGCGACTAGGATTCAAACACGTGATGACGAGGTGTAGGCGAGAACATAACAAAATACTAAATAAATTAAAAAGTAGGGGCGAATTTTCACCATTATTTTATATTCTACGTTAACCTTTAATTGCTAGTTCACATAACTTCAGAGAAGGATACTCCAGTTGGTATTCAATATGTATTTAATATTACTGTCCTTCATGTTTACCTCATAGAGCTGCGTTTGTATCCTGGATCCAGAATATTGAGATTTTAAAACCAAAATATTGATAATATTCTTTGAATATTGTACCAAATACACAAAGAAAACTTCAAGCATCTCACAGAGTTAGTTCTGATCCGAGTTCAGGCTATTTAGCAAAAGGTAGTAAAATCCAATATTAAGTAAAGCTGCCAATCTGTTTAGTCGCAAAAATATTTGATCCAAAACTCCTTAATGTTTATAAATGTATTACTATTTATCTTAAAAATATTATTCAGTTAGTTATTATAAATCATTTTTCTTAAATGAATTTGCAGATGTTTTCTTTTATATATAAAATGGTGTGTGTGCGTGCGCGCGCGTGTGCTAGAGAAAGAAAAAGAAAAGTGTGGGCTTTACATGGAAAGTCGTCCATCAGTACGGTTCAATTAATTTTACCCACTATACACAACATCTATTTACTGAACCTGTTAGGTTTTTATTGTCTAAAACTCGAAAGTTAAAAGTACACTTTCCGTGTTACAAAATAACGAACTCACTCTTTGTCATAGCGGTATGTTTGTTTTTGTTTCGCGCAAAGCTACTCGAGGGCTATCTGCGTTAGCCGTCCTTAATTTAGCATCGTATTACTAGAGGGAAGGCTGCTAGTTATCACCATCTACCGCCAACTCGTGGGTTACTCTTTTACCAACGAATAATGGGATTGACCATACTTTATAACGCTCCCACGGATGAAAGGGCGAGCATGCTTGGTGTAACGTGGATTCCAATTCGCGACCCACAGATTACGAGTCAAGTGCCTTAACTATCTGGTCATGTCGTGCTTCATAATGTAATGTAATTTGTCGGTAGCAAATAACCTACATTCTCATTCTTCCATATCTATAGATGTTGTCACTTAATTTTTGTTGGTTTGAATGACGCGTTTTGGGGTAAGTGAAAACAAGGAAAATTATGTCCTTGCTTTGTCTGGAGTCATCATTATATTAGCTGGAACAATTGGATGGAAAATGATATAGGTAACTAGTTAACTCTAAAGACGTGTTATCTGCTTTTCGACTTATGGAAAAATATATAAATTTATTTTTAGGCGTTTTGAAATTTTAAAATTTCTTTCAAGAGAACGTAATGAGTGAAAATTTTGGTTTTATTTGAAACGTTTTGTGAAATCGTTATAAAATATTTTTATATAATAATTATTATAAACTGCAGAACTAAAATCTTTGTGAATCTTAAAAGTTAAGACAAAAATACGCCTTAAAATATTACTTTTAGTTTGATTTAGAAATATAGAGTTTAATTTTTTATCCAATAGATGCCACCCCTATTAGTTATTTACTTTTTTTACTTAAAATTTTGATAGAAACACAAGACTCAAGTCTTTCTGAAAAAGTAGGTTGCGAGTTTGTTTCCTATGGAGTCACGAGCTGACCGCGTTAATAAACTTTTTCTTTTCTGTCGAAGTACGTGAGAGGTGCATGTGTAATATATGAACTACTAGGAATTGGTTTTTCGTTCTTATAAAATTAATTGAGGGGACGAAATTTTGTAATTTTATAGGGTTATTTATAAAACATGTTTCTCATCAGGTACAAGAAAATGTAATTAAAAAAATGTTGGTCTGGATTATTCACTGTCAACACTAACTAAACAGGCCCGGCGCTACTTGGTAGTTAAGGCACTCCACCCGTAACTGAGGGTTGTGGGTTCGAGTCCCCGTCAAACCAAACATGCTCGCCCTTTCCTCCGTAGGAGCGTTATAATGTTACGGTTAATCTCACCATTCGTTGGTAAAAGAGTAGCCCAAGATTTGGCGGTGGGTGGTGATGACTAGCAGTCTTCCCTCTACTTTTACATTGCTAAATTAGAAATGGTTAGCGCAGATAATCCTCGTGTAACTTTACGTGAAATTAAAAAACAAACAAACACTAACTGAAACCCTATAAGGGCTTGCATAATTCTTTTCAGAAATTTTAAATAGTTCTTAAATTTAATTTGAAATAATCTAATTGCACAGTTGCTACAGTGTAACTTTTGTTACTGTGTGTTGTCATTTATTACAACATGGTTGAAACAAAAACTAAGCTATATCTAATTTTGTGTTTAATTTTTGTTACTGTGTGTTGTCATTTATCACAACATGTTTGAAACAAAAACTAAGCTATATCTAATTTTGTGTTAAAGGAACATTTAAATAATAATAATAATAATAATAATAAATCTGTCGATTACGAGAAAGACAAATATTAGATTGTTGAAAAAGTATAATGAACATTTAACATAAATCTTCCAAGAAACCTTAAGTTGTTTTTGTTAAAATCCGTTTTAATTTAAAAACTTTCAAAAACCAAACCAAAGTTTTAAATTATCATTGAATAACTAATATCTGACAAAGATCTGTTCATGAACGAAAGTCCATCCCAAATAGATGATATTTATAGTTGAAACTGCCATAAGGTTCTCCTTACAACATCAAAAAATGTGACTTAAGGTGCTCATTAAAACATATACAACAGGCTTTATTGTATAAATAGGCCTGTGATCATTCAACCAACAAGAAACTGAAATGTGTAGAGAGGATGAAACAGATAAATGTTATTACAGCGAAGAGTTACAGCGTGAGGTGAATAACGTACGTATATCTTACTTCAGTTGGTGCGGAAGGTCCACATGAAAAAGGAGAGACGAATGAACTAGGGTTAAGACAGGTATTGAAATTGTTGTTAGGGTTAGTTATGACGTAGCAGAGCACATACACGATCGAAGGTCCAGCAGTGTCATCTTATGTCACCCAGTATCTAAATTTTACATTTTCAACTGTTCCTTAATGTTTTGGGGCACTTTTGTGAATACATACAAAATATATTCAGACCTTGAAAGAGATAACTTCAATCAAATGTAGCGATTTTGCAGGTTTTGCTAAGAATAGAATTTGACAATCAGTTGCCTGGCATGGTCTTATAGACTAATGAAGCAATCTTTCCTTTTTTGGAGTATCATAATATGCAAGTTGTGCTGTCTGGATAGATGTTAGTTCACCCATAATATTTCCTATAGATATCCATGTAAATAGATATGTGGGATCTACAGTAAAACTATACATGTATACAATGAAATAATACTGGGAAATAAATATCATATAACCATTTGTTAAAAATCGTAATTTTTTAGGTCATATCTCAGGATTTTTTTGTTACAAATTTGATCAAACAGTTAATTTAACATTTTTAACTGTTAAAAATCTCTCATCTTCGAACTATCATATCTCCAATGTTAGGGGTGGCTACTAGATATACTGATGGGAAATTTCCAGTTTTCCTCTTTCTTTGCATGAAGTATACACACAGTGCTATAAATTATTACCGGTATATTTAGGACAAAAACAGAAACACTATTCATATTTGTAACTAGTAAAGCATTAATTCTCCAGTTGCATTTCACTTTCGTATCCCATCAATAATTTGAGGCATTTTAATTTACACACTGTTCATACATAGTCAGTATAGAACACTTATATTTAAGTAAAATGTTTTGAATTCTCGTGTTACTTACTACTTTTGATAAAATACAAAAATTTATTTTCAATAATCAAGTTAAATGAACTTAAATAATTCCATTCCTCTGTACTTTTAAATATGTATATTGCTGCTGGAACATTTCTAAAAAAAAAAAAAAATCCAATCGCGGTGGATTCTGTAGATAATCCAATTTGGTTTTGCTCTAAAACACACAAACATTTCACCGTACATCTGTCATAATTGCAAAGTATTCCTGTTTCAATTATGCAATATCTGCGATAATATTATATCAACATTTATATATTTAGTAGACAAAAAAATGATAATTTTTTTCAATAGTTAAGCGTTTTGAACTTTTTCGCTGATACGGCAGCACATTATCAAACCAGTAAAGAAAAACGAACAAAAAACCTTTAATATTCCCTCTTCCGTCTTCGGCAGGCGTGGTTATCCTTTCACCTCTTTGTGCTTGTCAGCAATATGTATCGAAAATGGCTGAGTGGGTTTAGATGAAGGCTGATACGAGTTTGAACTATAACTCGACTTGGAAGCGATTAGTTTTTGGATGATCGAGATCTCAGAAAGGTCAGGAAAATCCAAAACAATTCTTATCTATTAATATGGGGACCATTTTTTCACACTATTTTTGTTTATAATTCCATCACAAATGATCAATTGTTGGACATATGTAGAATATTATTCCTCATGGTTCTTCTAAACAGAATCCGAGTTCGTCGATAACGCATGACATACACACACGCTTTCTGATACTTTGAGAGCCGAACATCAACTACGCTGCATAGCGATCGTAACCGCTCTTCTTACCTCTCGAGTTCAATTATATTTTAAAAGGATAAGAAGAGATAGAAAATTTTGTCCTTAAATATCGAAATAGAGATAGATGTGAACATCACTTTCTGAATTAGACCACGCAACAGAAAAAACAAATGAAATAAATTTAGATATAACCTTCACTGGCCAGGTATGGGTAGGGCGCTTGATCGACAATCTGAGAGTAGTAGGTTCGTGTTCCTGTTACACCAAACATGCTCGCTCTTTCAGCCGTGTTGGCGTTATAATGTGCGGTCATTTGCACTATTGGTTGGTAGAAAAAGTAGCCCAAGAGCTGGAGGTGGGTAATGATGACTAGTTGCCTTCCCTCTAGCCTTACACTACTAAATTAGGAACAGTAACCCTATTGCAGATAGCTCTTGTACAGCTTTGCGCAAAACAAACATAACTCTCAGCTTTATCGAGAGAAAAATACATAATCAGTTAATGGCTAGTAATAAATTATGAAGTAAATATATACATCTTAAACTACCCCTAACCGCAAAAATATCAAACTGATGACTTGATGTCTGAGGCTCCCTTGATGCGAATGACAAAGTTTGAACCTCACTGACCTATGACCTATAACTTTAGCATGATGATTGAAACCCAGTGCTGTAATAACATCTTCTTTAGTCATAGTGTATCACTTACTTAATTCAACATAAGTTTTATTGGATTAATTCAGCATCTTTGTTTTCGATCTATTTTTTTGCCAGCACCCCCAGGAAAAGCTTCACCTGTCCCTGGGGAGCCGCAAATTCCATTTTAGGAAACACAGGCTTAATGCATAATTGTTACAGATATTTTTGTGGGTTTCGTGTTATTCGTAATTAAGACTGATTATTATTAATTGTGTTTTCGTTTAAGATTTTTAGCAACTTTTCTGGTTGAAGATATTGCGTAAACTCACGGTTGTGTGAGATGTGACGTTTCCTTCCAACATAACGTACGACAAATTTTAACTCTGAAAAAACAACAAAACAGCCTTCGATTATGTGATAAACAGGGTATGTAGTTTAATTCCTAGAAGTATTCCATGAAGTATGACATGCTTCTCAAAACTGCTAAAGATCCATGGCGTAGGGTATTCGTCCTAACTCTGGTAAAGAGCCCATAATGTGGTACGTGCCTATGGTCCATGATGCTGAACTTACTTTTTAACTGCGATAGAAGGTCCATAAAAAGTAAATACTAAACACTAATTTGTTATCGATAACATTTAGCAAACTGTAAAAAAAATAGTAGAAAGAAATGAATCGTGTGTGTGTGTGTGTGTGTTTCCTTTTAACAAAGCCACATCGGGCTATTTGCTGTATCCACCAAGTGGAATGAAGCTCCTGTTTTTATCGTTGTAAACCTGAAGACTTACTTCCGACCTAGCGTGAGACAAACGAATTATCATAGTATGCAGAATCCCTGTCGCACCAAACATGCTCACCATTTCAGCTGTGAGGGAGTTATAATGATACTGTTAATCCCATTATTCATTGGTAAAAGAGTAGCCCAAGAATTGGCGGTGGGTGGTGATGACTATCTGCCTTCCCTCTTGTCTTACACTTTTAAGTTATGGACGGCTAGTGCAGCTAATTCTCATGTACCTTTGCATGAAATAAAAGAAACAAACAAGCAAAAACAATCATAGTTTGCATGTTCAGGTGGAATGCAAAGTTTTGCAATTTTTATACCTGTTGATATTCTAATGATAATTTTGTCTCAGCCTATTCGGTGGGTAACGAAAAAAAACATAAGGTGCATTCAACTTTTATTATTTTTAAAATTTTGTTTAAGTCGGTTAGAGTCGTTAGATCACGTGAAGGTCCTTAATGGGAAACGTGCTAGAGTAACTAAAATTAAACACTGCAACGTGTTCCGTTCTTGGTACGATGCCAATATAACCAACAATAACCATTTTTATCTAACTGGTTGCGTTAACTATTGTGTACATATTCATACATAGAGAAACAAATACAGCGAATAATAAATACAGGAACGTGAAAACCGTAAAAATGAAGTGGAAACGCAAGGATGTACAGTGTACGGTGTGATAACAATATACCGAGTCTTAGTGTGTTATTTGAGTTGCGAGGTTTTTCCAGTGTAACGTTAAACACACGATTCCAGAGTAGGTCTGTGATTTACATCGAAAAACATCTGTAGTTGTACAATAAGTATACTTATTATTTACTTAATTTAATGGACTCGGATGTTTAGTATCATAATTTCTTGCTTGGCAACCTCATATAATCACAACCATTTTAATCTAAAGAGGTCGATCATGGTCTGGTAGTTAGAGTGTTCGACTCCTTATTGGACTGAACATAGCATGAAGGTGTTGTAATATGATGCTCAATCCCACTATTTGTTTGTAAAAGAGTAGCCAAAGAGATGGATGTTAACTAGCTGCCTTCCTTTTAGTCTGCCACTGCTGATATAGAGACTATTGGCGCAGATAGTTTCTGTATAACTTTACGTAAAGTTCAATTCAATCTAGAGAAAAATATTGCATTACTCTCCCGTTGTAAATAAGATATGTGACAAATTGACCTTAAATAGGCATCCAACAACAACAAAAAAAGACATTTTAATTTATTCTTAAGTGGTCAGAACTTCTATAAATATATTTATTTATTTATTACACAAAGAAGTCTCAAATTAAGGAAAAAACTAACTTTTTCTGTATATACACCGTTTAAAATTGTGTTATTAATATCTTATTCGGTTATTACGAATAGTGAATACGTAATAAACATATGTGTTGCATACTTACAGATGTACTATTTTAACGTAGACATGGATCATTCTGGAAGACTGCTGTACGAGTCTCAATGAATTAAGATTTACTTTTTAATTAATGATAAAGTACTCCTTTTTGTAACATATAGTATGCAATAGTTTACTCATTTTATATCTACTATTGTATTAGTTTGACTGTTTTAATATCTGTTATGTGTTATACTCTTTTTGTAACACTCAGCATGCAGTAGTTTAATCCTTTTTTTCATATCTTTTTCCAGTACTTGAAACTGAGCAGAACAATTTGGTTTCCTGGAATCGTACAATAGAAACATTACGTGTTAACTAGCGACCAATCATTTCCTAGGGCAAGTGAGAAACATGAAAGACCTACAAAATAAGTGTTCAGTATTTCATGATATTTAGATTAAAACGAGAAACTTTTGCATCATGGACTTGCCTTAGTTGATGCAGGAGAGGTTTAGGAAATTCTAATAATTGCTTTTAACTCAAGGTAGGCGTGTTCCTAAAAAAACAAAAATGGAGTAACATGGAAGGCCAGACATAATTGGCTTACTAAAACAAAAAGAAGGAAATCAGAGACCAGATACCAGAAACTTGAAAAGTTTGAAATGACACGTTTGTTGAAAAATTTACAGAATTATAAAAAAAGTTACGAATTTGATTTAAAAAATACATCTGAAAATATCAAAAGGGTTCATAATCAACAGCTGGTTGGTGATGTTGAAATCAACAGCAAAGGGAATTGTAAGTATGCTAATGGTAAGTCCTCGAGTAGCTTTGCGCACAATTAAAAAAAATGACTTTAAACTGATAAGTATAACAGAATGACTTGGATCAATTGGCATGTTGAAAAGAAATGCCTGGCAAATGACCCTTAATTGTTCTAAGTGCAAGACAGCTAGGTAATCATAATTTGAAATCACATGTTTAGTAGATAAAAAATAAACTCAACAGCGTGACTGAAAAAGATAAATTTGTCAAAACAGAGAGTAAGTCATAGATTTGTTGTTATTTGTAAAATTACAAGAATTTTTGGATTTATTTATAAAAGTGCTAATTACAAATAAAAAGAATTATACTTATTTCTAGTTAGGCCTCAGCTGGAATATCACGAACAACTTTTGTCTCTTTATCTATGTAAGAATATTGAATTATTCAACGAGGTTCAGAGAAAGGACTGCTTGTTTATTTGTAAGCACAAAATTACACAATGGTACTCTGCCTATAACGAGAATCGAAACACTGCACCTAGTGTTGCAGGTCTGCAGACATACCGCTATGACAACGAAAGGAAGAGAAGGGATATAAACATGAGTTTGAGGGTGGAACAATTACCTTTTATGGATAAATTAAGATGTTGTTGCTGTTTTCTTTTTGTTTGAGAAAAGATAGGTAAGAAGTTATCTTATTGAAACTTACAAGATTATCCAGGGAACGTTTATAATTTATTTGCACTTATATTTTGAGGATAACAGCACAATAAGACAGAAGTTTGAGATCTGGAAATAACAGATACGACCCAGTAAAAAAACATTTTTTTCTTCTAAAAGGATTATTTAATTATAGAATGAGTTGTCATCAGCAGTAGTAGAGGCCATCAGCTTATAAGGTCTTTAAGAAGAGAGTCGATGATTTTCTGAAAAATAAAAAGGTAGATTTAAATCTTTACTTTTCCCAAGAATAGATGCGAAAGAACAACGTGGAAGGATAACTAAGGTTTTCCCTTAGTTAATCTTATTATTTTACTTACGTAACAATCTTGTGTTAAGCTATGTCATCAATTAAAAATACATTACCAATAAATATTGTACCAACAAACTAGCTTCGATAGCAAATAGTCCTATAACGAGAATTCTATTTTTTAAAAACTATATTAAAATTATACAACGCTTGCGATTTTTTGCCAATCTCTCTCTCTCTCTCTCTGTGTGTGTGCGCGCGCGCGTGCGTAATATATATATATATATTATACGTATATGCACAAGTTCATTGTTCTTTTGAAGCACATAAAACAGAATACAAGTACACTAAACTATAAATAATCTGAACACTGTTAGAAGTATAGAAAATAACTTTTAATGATATGGAATGATGCACTGTAGGCCTACTCTATTGTAATATCATGGGGATCACTAAATATAATTTTCAATGTCATGTATTAATTAATTATACTAATAAGCTTTATGCATCCAAATGTCGGTGGCAGTGGTGTAAACATTAACAAATAAAACATTTGAAGTCAAAAATTAGTTAATTATCTCTCTATAAACAACAGTCGTAGACGTATGCACGCCTTTTATGTATGTGTAGTTGTTTAAAAAAAAAAGACCACAGCACATACTATTATCTAAATCTAGGTTTGAGATGTAAGGTCAGAATTTTACACAAGCAGATCAATGTACTTTTGAAGGCTCCTGAAGGTTAAAAAGCGTTGAAATAAGAGAGCTACGTGTACGTTGGCATTAAAGCATTGTGCTACAGTTGCTGCCACCTCATTTTAATAAAGGCATAATATTCAGTTGAATAAGATAGTAGATTTGTGTCAGCGGCTGCGCACTATAGGCTCATTTACCCCTAGACTCCATATAGTAAAGACAAGAACATTTTTCAAATACTAATAATGCAACAGATATTTTGGTATTTATTGAACCTAGACAGCACTTTGAATACAACTACTGATTATTTTCCACCATTTCGTAAATTACTAGGGTGTTTACCTCGCCTTTTATGCATGAACTTGTTTTGGTTAAACCAGTTTCATACTCTTCAAATGTAAAATATTTGGATTTGTTGTTGTCCATATCTTAGCAGTTGACATTTTTGAAATTCGATGCATAATAATAAAAGTTTGAAGAACACGATCTTGAAATTGTCCTTGAATGACCTCTATAATATTCAGAGAGTAATTGCGTCACACGTTATTATAGAAGGCTGGCAATTATGTTCCTAAACTTCTCCACTTACGTAGTATATATCTGTCAATGGACTACAGACAAACCATAGCAAAAGTAGAGGAATGCGAGGTAGATTGCTCCTTTATGTAAAACGGCGACTCATAATCTTTCAAAATCGTTTTAACTCACCTGCTGTTTCAATGAACCTTGGTTAATCGAAACAGCAGTTCATCTCGCAGGACACCATGAATCAAAGAACATAATTAAACTTACGTTGCACTTTATATTTAAATTATTACTTTTCGTGAAATAAAGCTGCAATATCTTCATCAATTAGAACATGCTGTCATGTAGAGTGACTTATATTTAGACGTTGTTCAGATGACTCCTTGTGAACAAACGTGAATGTTAATGACGAAAGCGCCACTTAATTTTTTAACAAATCTAATATAAAGTGAGTATTTTGAATGTCTTGCGGGCATAAGATAGATTTTTTTTAAAGGAATTTCGTTTTGCTGGTTTTAAATAATGAAGAATTATATACATTAAAATATGCCGAAAAAGAAACACGGTTCAGATTTTTTTTTTTTTTTTTTGTAATGTACGACTGATTTACAATGAGTGGCTAAGACTAACATGTCCTCCCTTTGGTGTAATGTACGTCGTTTTGCCATGAGCAAGTTGCACATTTATTAGGATAACTGTGCAAAAATGTGTAAGTACAAGTACATGGAAATATAATACTTTAAGTGACAAATTAAACTGTTTAAATGTAGTTGCTAAATGTAAAATGTGTTATAACTTGAATTTATTGTGAAGTTGATGAGAGATATTTTATTCCGTCTTTGAAGTCCGTTTTATACGACATTATGGATAAAATAGCGCCCAACTCTAAGAGATACATTTTATCAATACGTAGATGAGGTTTATGCCCAGTCCTTGTTATAACTAAAAATGTCCTTTATAGCAAAGAAGATTAATTAGAAGACCGTTTTGTTTTTCATAACATTCAATTTAACTGTGAAAACCCAATTCAAAGTTCCTTAGCCTTCTTACCCTCAACTTTTAATACTATGTTAATAAGATTGTTACTTGTTCCTAAGCACAAAGCTACACAATAAGCTGAATAAACAGAACCTCAATTTTTGTTGTTATAAACGTTCAAGTCTAAGCGCTGTCTTCAAGAGGCGTATTCATGATTGAGAAAAATACAAAATATCTAAACATTTTTCTTATGCATGTTTTGTGTTTGTATTTCAGTACAAAGCTATACAATGGGCTAATGTTGCTCTGTCCTCCACAGGTATCGAAACTCAGTTTTAAGCATTGCAAGTCTGCAGACATTACAGCTATTCCACTGGGGGGAACTTAAGACGTGTAATTCATTTAAATAGTATTAAAATGTAAAATGATAAATCTCGTTGAGAGTGTATATAAAAGAAAATCCACTTCTTAATCTCATAAAATTGACATAATCACGAAGTCATTTATGAAATTTGTAACATTTATCGATATTAAAAAAACAACTGCAAACTATATGAAATCTTGTTTTTGGAACTTCTCACAAAGCTATTTGAGGGCTATCTGTGCTAGCCGTCCCTAATTCTGCAGTGTAAGACAAAAGGGAAGGAAGCTAGTCATCATCACCCCCCGCAAACTCTTAGGCTACTCTTTTACCAACGAATAGTGGGATTGACCGTAACATTATCGATACGCCCCAACGGCTGGGAGGGCGAGCATGTTAAGCGCGACTTTCGGATTACGAGTCGCACGCCTTACGCGCTTGGCCATACCAGGCCATTATATGAAGTCAAACAAATGGTTGAGGTTGTTAGACCAGTCCAGCATGGCCAAGTGGTTAAGGCACTGAGATCATAATCTGAGGGTCGCGAGTTAGAATCCCCTTTGCGTGAAATTAAAAAAAAACACAGCAAACAAATTATTCGGTATGTTAGAGGTTTTTAAAAGCGTGTTTTATAAATTAGTAGAAATACGATGGTAAGCAGAAAAAAATTAGCCAGTTTAACAGTGACGTTGACCGATTAACTAGTTCTTTTTGAAATCACATCCACGTACAGCTAAGGATAACGTTTGAATATCATCTGAACGTAATATAAATTCAACGCCTTGTGATATATATAGTTTTTACATTAAAAATGATTTATCATTAAAAGATACATAGAGACATGAATACAACTGATGAATCAATCCATATCCCCTTTAGAACAGTTTTGGCCAAATTGACATTTATAAAAGCATGAGTTATATTCATGTACGTATGCATGTCTTTTCATATTAAAACCACATCGAGCTATCCGTTGTGTTCACTGACGGGAAGACTCGAACCCCTGATTTTAACATTGTAAATCTGAAGATTTACCGCTGTTCCACAGGAGGACTACACTTAGGCAAAGAGGAACAATGCATCGTTGTCGGTGTACATATTTTTCTTTGTGTTTTGTGAACAAAAAGTTTATTTAAAATGCATTTTCCAGAGAGTTCTTAATCTAACTTGAGACACCTACATTTCAGAAATAAAAGTACTTCAGAAAGTAAGACACTTTTGTCGTGCCTCTCTTCCCGAGAGGTTGCAACTTAAATCTGTTTTGGCAAGTTAACTGAAATCATGCTGTTCGGTAAAACAGGAAACTAGAAAAAAAGACACCAAAAAACAACCAGAAGCTACAAAAGCCACAGGGGTTTCTTTCTCTTTATCATCGTCATTTTCTTATAACTGACATAGGTGCCAACAGACACAGCTTCGTTCCATACGTGATGTCACTTGGTTTGGCTTGCTTTGAGAAAGGAAGCGTTGGAAGAAGTGTTATGAGGTCTATTCTGTTAAGACTGAAACTGGAATTTAATGAACACCGCTAATCCTGATGATATATAGTGGCTCTTTTGTCATGCTCGCGTAGAAGACCATATTCTTCGTACGACCAAACACTTTGCTTTGCTTGTAAACGTTTGTTATATTGTATAAGAACGTTTAAAATGTTACAAATGTATATTGATCACTACAAAACGGCAAGGTAAGTGGTAATGTTCAAGTAGATAGTCTCTTTTTGTTTGTTTTTTCAGGTAGATTTGTCTAATCTGTATACATTTAGTGAAAAGTGTTAATATTTATGTTTTCTTATACATTGGTAAATTCAAGGACATAAGAAAACGACCATAGATTAAAAATGTGTGTGCATGCAATGAATATGAAAGGTGTTAGTTATATATACATTGTTATTTGATAAATATATAGGGACAACGTGCAGCCTTGTGGTCAGGGTAAATCTGAGGGTCTTTGCTCGCCTGTCGCTGTTGCGCATTCGCACCCTGCAGAGACGAGGAAAGGCGTTACAAAAGAAACGGTCAGATTTCACTATAATAACAGTAGACTAAGAGTTGGCGGTGGGTGGTGATGACTAGCTGCCTTCCCTCTAGTCTATCAATTTGGAATTAGGGACAGCTAGCGTAGATAGCCTGTGTCAAGCTTTGTGAGGATATCACATACAAACAAACAACGTATCAATGAGATGCCGTTACTTAATTAATAAAGATAAACTACAAACCAGCCAACAAACTCTTCTTTTTATTTACTCACTTGTCTGCACAGTGTGTCAGTCACATCTTTATATTTTTGGTAATTCAGCTTTCCATCCATTTATTCATGAATTTGCTTATCAGTTCAACTTATGTTTCATCTGTCAATTCATTACTTCATTCATTCATCTATCCATTCATTTGAAGGTTAAATCTTCACCCATATATTAACTCGTTCTTTCAAGGTGTCACTCAACAATTCATATGTGGGTGTATGATTCAAACAACAGTCGATTCCACTACTTGGTTAATAGTAACAGGTGCTGCTGACTGATTAACTATCTTAGAATAAGAAACTTTAACTCAACAACGGTTAATCTGATTCATTAGCTCGTGTGTTATAAAAAGTGACAAATACTCTCCATTCGGGCATATATCGACCCATTCTGAAAACATGTTGAGGGTATAAATTTCCTGGAAAAATTATGTGATCTCATGTCAGTATTTGCACTGGACAAATACTGATAACCTTACGTATATATATATGTGTGTGTGTGTGAACGTGCGAGCTTCAAATACAATTTTAATTTGGACGTATTTTATGATTAACGTAATATTTTGATATTAAGCATTTCCAGCGGCAAGAACGTTCCTAAGCAAATTACTTCCTCCCTAAACTTTTACAAAATACCAAAAATCAATTTGTAAAGTTATTTCTGGATATCGGTATTATTATAGTACTCACTTTTACACGGTGTAAAAAAAAACTGATGGTTCTATAAACTATATTAAGGAAAAAATAATTTAGACTAGAGCGTTTCTTTTGTATAATAGAATTTTAAAACTTATCATGTGTAAAGTTACTAAATGATCACCGTACAAGCAAGAGTTGAGATGTTTATGTTGTTAAATGTATTTTAATCATCTTGTTTGGTTTCAAAATACAGAAATGTTATTTATGATATGACAATTTTGTCATCATGTTGAGCTGTACGTTTCTTCTATTTTTATCCCTCAAAATTTTGAAAAAGAAGTCCCTAAATTTTCTTATAAGTGTATTTACTATTTATCTATTTCATCTAACTATATATAATTTACCACAAAATTAGTTAGTTTTCTGACCACATCTAATTGATATATTCCTGGTTTAACGCGTCCAAGTTAACATTCAGTGTGTTGTAAATACAAAAACTGAACATTCGGTGATATGTGGGAAGCATTTTGTAAACACATTTCAGACCCCTTTATAAGTTTTCATTTCTCATAATTCCTACATTTATGAAACAAAAATGTTGTTTGTTTGATATAAATAAACAGTTGCCATCCTCTAAGCCTAGCAAAGTATGGTATTTTAAAGTAAACTTATTTCTCGAAAGATTAAATTAAGCAGATAAGCTGTATATAACGTAAAGCTCGTCTACATAAATTACCAAATAATTTTGAATTCCGCTGAGAGTAACTAAGTGCGTGCTAAGAAATAAGTGGACTGGACACAACTTGTGACGCACAATAAAGACAGTTGTTATGTATATCACAGTGTACGTGTATTGGATGCTGATGTTGTCTTCATTGGATTTGTAATTTGATCAGACTGATTCTTGTTTGTTTATTTGGAAATAAGCGCAAAGCTTCACAATGGACTATCTGTGCTCTGCCCACCACGGGTATCAAAACCCAGTTTTTAGTGGTGTAACTCGGTAGACATACTGCAGTTATTAGGGGATCGGACTGGTTCTTAAGGAAGCACATTTTGCTAATAGAATAATAGGAAGGCAAACAACAATTTACAAGCATAAGGAAAAGTTTTATTGATTTAAAATCGTATTAAATATTTTGACAAACGTTGCTCTCTCTTCTTCAGATATGATTAGGACTAAGCAATACAAGACTTATACTTCGTTGCAAAAACTAAAGACACAGGGGCATAGGTGAATTTCATATATTTGTTTTGATATGTCGGTATTTTACAGGTCACGAAACGTTTTTGGAATGATTTCTTCTCTTATATAAACTTAAAACTAAAATATAAAGAGACTCTTTAGAAATTACAGAAACAATCTAAAATAATGATATTTCACCAAACAGTGTTTAGGGCCCTAACAACATCAGCTGTATTTGAAAAGGTTTATTTACTGTTGTGGCAGATGTAATATTACATATTTATTTTAATTTCGATGCTTGTTTCAGTTAAAACATATCTGATATTACGTGTAACTTATATTGTTAAACTATTGCGAAATTTCCGCCTATTCACTAAAGTTGTAGAAGATTCTTGAGTGTAAGAATCAACAATGTATACGTGTAGGTAAATGCCAGTATTGTAGTTTTAGCTAACATTCTAGAATCTCGCCTAACACTTATAAACTGTCGCGACGAGCCATAACATAATAGATATTATTGGTTTGCTACAGATGATATTTTGTTAACCTCAAAAGCTATAACTGTGATTAACGTTTATTAATTAGGAATTTCAGATACTAATAAGGAATGTTTATAGATATTGAACATTATAAATCATTTACCTTTGGCGGATTAACATCTAACATTAGTACTTTTATGGATAAATTATAGAGCTTCAGTAGCAAAAAATTCAGTTGTGATCAGCGAAGAGCTAGCTAGCTCTCCGTTAAGTGAATTGTACCTAAATCAACTCAAAATTAATTCGCTTGTCATGAATTCCGGTGAGATATCAAGGAAGTTCCAGATCAGATAGAATACTCAATATTGTTTGTAAAGCTTTTGTATATAAATCAGTATTTGTAATAACCATATTATGTTTTATCGTTTGTTTGTATATTAAAATATATTTGTATTTAGAAAGAAATCTGCGTTGTATCAGTTTGGTTGGCAACATCATAAGTTTGGTACATTTCTACTTTTAATTAACTTCTACATTTAAATTACTATTTAACTCAAGTCCAGTTTGTTTGAAAGTATAATGCATAACATGATAAATTTGTTCTATGTTAAAATTCAAGTCATAATTCAATTTTTATTTATCAGTACCAATAATAATCTGATTATCAAGATTTTCATGAATCACCATCCTTCTAAAAATGAGAAAGATAAAGTAATAGTGAATTGCTTGGAATTATCAAAGTTATAGAATTAGAAGTTAAGAAATTAAGGAGAAAAATAAACTAAAAATCTATTTATTGAAATACTAGGCAGAGATGATTTGTTTTTAACTGCTGTTGAATGATCAAAGATAAATTAGTGATCCACAAATTCAAACAAATCGAGTTTGGACAAGCCCGTGTCGAAGCCAAGAAAGAACGAACTCGTATCGAAGCTGAAAAAGAAAATAAACGTCTAGAGGCCCAAAAAGCCCGTGTTGGTTATGAAAAATTAAATGTGGTTAAAGATATGGAAATCAGAGTTAACTCTGATCTTCCAAGCAAAAATGACAACTTTTAACTTAATCGATATGTTAGAGTGTCACTATTCAATGAAATTGAAGTTGATAAATATTTCCAACATTCTGAGAAGGTTTACCATACCATAGAACGTCCATCGAAAAATGGTCATTACTATTACAAAATGTTTATTACAAGTGTTTATGGCGCTTTCTCTTCACAAGATTATACGGATTATAATAACATTAGAGCAGCTGTTATCAAAACATACAAGTTAGTATTGGAAATTTATTACTAAAAGAATCCTGGGTATCGTAAGCAAGATAACTAAACTTATAAGGAATTTGGCTACAAAAAGGTTTTTTTTTTATCAAGTGTAATTATATGCATGGTCACAGTTTCGACAAACTAAAACAATTATGTCTGATTGGAGAATTTAAATGCTGGACAAGTGAAGACCTCAAAACTAACTTGGATGAAAAGAAAGGTGAAACGTTACAGAAAGCAACTGCTATTTCAAGTGATTACACTTTAACACATAAAACCACTTTTGGAAAAAACAACATTCCTACCATCTCAGCAAAAACCTGTATCTGTTTAATCCACTAAAGTTCATTGTTCTTTTAAAAAATCCAGCTCCTTTAATTCGAAATCGTCTGACAGTCAGGATAAAACGTCATCAAAACTATCAAGACGTGTTTGCCATTTTTGGTAAAAAACAAAGAAACGAAAACAAAAAATCTGATGTCAGATTTTTAGTATTTGTAAAAGAAAAAAACAAAAGAGGCAACACCCAGTATTGTTTGTGTCCACATATGAACGTAGTTTTAAAGGATCACCTGATGTTGTTGATTTGTCTACTGATATGAAAACTAATGTAGTCAGGGAAGAAGTTATACCTTTTGTGTCTGTTGGTTCTACATGTTTAACAAATGTCACTGCTAATACCATACCAATACGTGTTCTACGTGATATCAGGGCGACTCAATCATTGTTGTTAGAAGGTATATTACCTTTAGATTCGAGTTCTACCACTGGTTAGTATGTTATTGCTCAGAGTATTGTAAATGGTTTTGTTCATGTGTTATTATTCATATAATTTATTTAGTATGTATTGCGAAATCCTCGCCTATTCACAAGAGTTGTAGAAGATTCTCGAGTGTAAGAATGAGCATTGTATATCTATATGTAAATACCAGTATTACTGTTTTAGCTGAAATGTCTAGAATCTCGCCTGAAACTTATAAACAAACGTTACACGCCAAGAGGGCATATGCACCACAAACCTCAAAAGCTATAACTGTGATTAACGTTTATTAATTGGTAACTTCAAATATTGATTAGGAAAGTTTATAGATTTTGAGCATTACATTAACTTCAGCCAAATAACATCAAACGTTTGTATTTTAACAAAGATATACAAGTCAGTGGGGAAAATTCACGTGTGATCAGCGAAGAGCTAGTTAGCCCCCGTTATGTAAATTGTGCCTACATCAAGCAGCCAGAATTAATTCACTCATCGTGATTCCTCAAATACAAATCAAAAAAGTTCCCGATTGGATAGAAGACTTAATATTGTTTGTAAGTCCATAAAACTTTTGTATATGAATAATTATTTATAACTATTTGTAATAACCGTTATTGTAAGTCCTATCATTGTTTGTATATTAAAATATATTTGTATGAATAAGGAAATTTGTGTGTCAATCTTCTTGAGAAAAATCATAAATTCCGTACATTTCTACATTTGTTAACTTCTAAACTTCTCATACGCATCATTTATACGTATATCCTGTCACATGTTGACACAATTTCTGTGACATTTAATACGTATGTCTTTTGTTTTTGTAATGAAATATACACTTTGTATTAGTTAGTACTTGATGTACCTGAAGAAGACACATCAATGATTCGTTGAAACTTTTAGAATGTTCCACCATCAATGAAAATTTTCTTTATGCTTATAAATCGTTGTCTGCCTATATATTATTATACTGGCAAAATGTGCTTTCTTGTATAATTCAACGGATAACGTTAGACTTATCCAGAGCCACTAACGTTATCCACATGACTAGTCATTTTCATTCAAAGATAGAGGAATCCGTGAACTCCAGAGACTATCTGACTGACGATTTTTATATAACGTGCAGGCTTGGCAGGGAATCACAAAATGAGCTTCCCCGAAAACGACCTTATGTATTAAAACACTACACTATCGAGTTCTGGTAATATCCACCTTGTCTCTTAAGCCACTGCACAGTACAAATTATGTTAAAAGTAAGGCCCAACATGGCCAGGTGGTTAAGATACTCGACCCGTAATCCGAGGGTCACAGGTTCGAATCCCCGTCACACCAAACATTCTCGCCCTTTCAGCAGTGGGGACATTATAATGTGACTGTCAATCCAACTATTTGTTGGTGAAAAGTAGCCCAAGAGTTGGTGATGACTAGCTGCCTTCTCTCTAGTCTTACACTACTAAATTAAGGACGGCTAGCGCAGATAGCTCTTGTGTAGCTTAGCGCGAAATTCAAAACAAACCACAACATGCGGTACTATTGTCACGATTTTATGAATAGAACAAAAGTCACCTCTGTAAAATGATAAAGGAACGAGAGTACGTAGAAGAGAATCAACGTGGTAACTGTACTGACCACATTATGTGGAAAATGTATACACCTATACCAAACGCGCTTTTCCTTTTAATCCTGTTTTAACCTGTTCGACTTCTTACGAATATTATATATCTATAGTAGTAAAAGTGTTTTTGGTTTATTTATTTTCAATATGATCGTTTCTGTTCAAGAGGCTTTATCGGTAAAGCGTAAAACTTTTATACTTCTAAGCTGTGTTTGTCTTTTGACATACACATTATTAGCACATGTCTGTTAAAAAGAAATTATTTAGAACGATATACAAAAATTACGATTATTTTTATTTTATTAGGCTCCAACTGGAAGGATGCCGTTAGTGAAACATTTAAGGTAACTCTTTTGATAGTAGGAAGATTTGAAACTCAATTAAAAACATTTTGTGTTTGTCAACCCAACAAATATTATCTTGGTATTAAATAACAATTTTATTTTGTGTTGAACTTCTGTCGTTAACATGAATGGACGATCATACACTCTACAGTAATGTTATGGTTATACCTCTTGTTGACGCTTTTTAATACAAGCGAAATCAAGTATGGTATAAGAAACCATCCTTTTTTGTTTACGTCCAAGAAATAAAGAGCGACAAACTTGCGACAAGAAATTTCAAATTTATTCGTTTCAAGTACTATGTAAGCAACTTTAACAGTTAGTTACTATTCCAAAAACGTATTATATCGGAGTATAATACCTGCATGGATACAGTACTCAACTGTGCAGTTAAAGCTAAGTAGTCACATAAATCCAAGAAAGTGAAAAAATATCAAAGCATGAAACGTGTACTATTTAGCCTACTCTGTTAGTGTTAGTTTTTTATATTTTATTGTGACAAAAAAAATTACAAGAATTGAGAGTGATATTGTGGTTTAATCATTGTTAAATCTAACACACATAGACCAAAACTAGAGGTTTGGAAAACTAATATATGAAAAGTCTAGTGTAACAGCTTGTCACAAGTAACTAGATTAAAAGAAACAAGAGAAGACGTTAGGTCAAGTTTAAACAAAATACTTTATTTTACCGTTGAAATTTCTATTTTTGAGGGGAATTTCGCACAAAGTTGCACGTTGGCTATCTGCGTTAGACATTCTTAATTTAGCAGTGTAAAACTAGAGGAAAGACAACTAGCCATCATCAACCACAGCCAACTTTTAGACTACTCTTTTACCAACGAATAGTTGGATTGATCATCACATTATAATGCCCCCTCGACTGAAAGGGAGAGCATGTTTGTTTTGACAGGGATTCGAACACACGACTCTCAGATTATGAGTCGAGCGCCCTAACCATCTGGCCTTACCCTCGAAATACTAGCCGCAAATAAAGGATGACTGAGTAGTGGTCTGACTATTAAACATGAGAGAGGCTGAATTAAAATAAAATGATATAAATTGTAGTTAAGAGAACAATGGTTGTAGTTGAACTAGAACAGCACACGATCAGAAACGTGAAGAACTTTAAAGTCGTGGATTAGGCTTTTATAACACGTTTTGGCTTTTTCAAAACAGAGATAATACTTCTCATCTCGAAGATAGAATTTGTTTGAAAGCATCAAATGAACAATCATAAAGCATATTCTTTCTATACCTGACCAATTACAGAATAGGTCACTGAAACATGGAAATCTCTTTGCTCTACGTGAATGCCGCAAGGTAGTCCGGCGTGTACTGGATGAAGCAGGATATAATGTAATTAGGAAATAGTAGCAACATTTTCTTAATCAAAGAGGCTACAGAAAGTAACCAATAAATTGAATTTACTACATGACCTCAACAAGATTTCTTGCGATCCAGATTAGAATTTTGCAGAGATAAGACACGCACTATACGAAACGAAGGTGTGTGATATTTATATAAAACAATATAATTTATATATAGCAAAAAATAGCAAAAACAGGAAATAAAATGTATATATTTCTTGTCAATTAACACCTATTACCTTAAATTATATATAAAGTCTAATCATGCTTTATAAAAACAATATGTATATGGTGATATAGGAAAATGTTTTCACCACGAGTAGGACACGAGTTGGCTTTATAAAGTGGTTGATCTTGAGAGACAGGTCCGATTCTGCAAAATACCATAAAATATTTCTCACACTTCAAGCTTTGGGTGTATTATGAGAGTAAAAATCAATTCATTAGAGTGGATGGTCGGTAGTAACGTGCTGTTGCTTTCCCCTTCTGGTCAGTAGAAAACATTAGAGAGGGTAGGAAATAGCCGTAGTAACTTTACCATAAAAACAAGTGCCATAAAAAAAATAAATTCGCAACGGGTGGTACGCGTAGGTTTCATGTATATTATTCACTTTCAGTTTTCAATCATTCATCATTGCCTCATCACCATGATAGATTTATGACATGAATATTTAATGCAGCTCTTTATGAGAAAATATATTCATATAGCGAGAGTTAAATGATGTAGATACAAAGTAATCACAAACTTTCCAAGAGGAGAGTCTTTGATGTCTTTTTGAATAGAAAACGTACAGAAAATACCACTTGGAGTAATAACATTTTCCAGGGATTCTTAGCCAATGTCCTTATTCATAAGTAAAGTTTTTGGCTGTAAAAAGAACCCTTCTACCAAACAAGCCCTTGTAATCAAGTTGAATATCCTAATTTACTGTTAACAAGATTATATATAAGGATTTAAGATAAAATTGGTTCACGGTCCAAACACTTAGAGCCACACCTGAAAATCAACGACTTTTTCTGAAGATAAACAAGGCCATTGAAACTGGAGCCATAACGTTGAAAACTAAAGTATAAGCCTATTTCTTCTTCAAGGATACGAAATACTATCCAAATATGTTTCCTTTTTAATGGTATGAAAGGTATTCGTGTAGAAATTGTTTATAGTCAAACAGTATTTCACTTTTACTTAGTGAAAGAAAGTTTAGAGCTATTAAGCTTTCAGTTTTCTCGACCTTATATCGGTTAATTTATGTTATTAATCACATCTATTTATAACTCATCCAAACACCCATAACATGTTCCGCTGAAAATTATAGTTTTGACTGATTTTAACTTTCATGAACTGAACTTGGCAGCCTGAAACGTTCATTTTATACGAGAGAGTACAAAGTCGTGCGTATGAAAGAAATATTAATCGGTGCTCGTTTTAATACGAAAGTCATCACCAAAAATCATTTATTTGAATGGCTGGTTAATAACACTAGCCATCATTGTTTGTCAGTAAAAATAATAGAAATGGATTACTTGTTAATATTAAAAAAGTAAATTGGGCTAGGAAAGATACAATTGGACAATATTATAAAGTGCAACAGATGCCAGACTGTTTTCGTTGGTCGATTCATTTAGTGGCCAAGTTTAAATTATTTACAACCACATTATGAGCAGACAGTTAGTTAAAAAAAACATATCTCATTTGCACTGAAGAAAACTTCTCTTCAGTAATGTTTCGAGAGTAAATTGTGAACAACGAGTAATTGATAGCCTAGTATCTGGCCTACGTTAATGTTTCACTTTGTATTATACCGAATCTAGTATAAAAGAAAACACGTGAGCCCAACAATGTAAGTTAATAACGTGTGGAACACTTTTGTAACAGTAGCTGCAACGTTTAATTTTTTATAAAGTATACACAGTGATTGTGAACATCGTTACCAATCATGTCCCCCCTAAGGCATTTCTACCTAGATGGGCAATGACTCTTTTGAGACATTAATTCAACAATTCACTGATATTGATGACTGAAGTCTGTTCCAAGAGTACGAATATGTCTTTATTCATCTGTCTTGACCTGTAATATTAGCTTAATGCCCTGTCAACATCTTTAAACCAGTTTCATATTCTACTTTTCAACCAATGGAATAAAATATTTTCTGGCATCTGATTATTATCACGGTGAAATTTGGTTCAACCAAATATTACGTAGACGTTCTAAGAAAATGATGATTTGTACATAAGGAAGAATAAGAGAAAATGAAGGCGAATATGTAATTTTTTACTTATTTTTATCTTTGAACCTAATTTTACGGTATAATAAGGTAAAGAGTTTGTTTGTTTTGGAATTTCGCACAAAGCTACTCGAGAGCTATTTGTGCTAGCCGTCCCTAATTTAGCAGTGTAAGACTAGAGGGAAGGCAGCTAGTCATCACCACCCACCGCCAACTCTTGGGATACTCTTTTACCAACTAATAGTGGGATTGACCGTCACATTATACACCCCCACGGCTGGGAGGGCGAGCATGTTTAGCGCGACGCGGGCGCGAACGCTCGACCCTCGAATTACGACTTTTCACACTAGGTCGTTAGTTATCACTACCCACTGGTAGCTCTTAGGCTACTCTTTTTACCAATTTACCGTCACGTTATAACGTGAAAGGGCACGCCTTGACTAGGGATCGAATGCCTTAACCACGGGGTCAAGGATATTTTTGTGAGTGTGTGTATATGTATATATATATATATATATTCTACATAAGCGATGAACAATATTTTATCAGGTATTTCCATCCGGTTTCTACGAACGTCATTATCATATATTTTCAGAGTATGGATAAGTGTAGTTAAAAAAAATATGCCAGTAGCATTTCATTTAATTGATGTATATTTAAAAATTACACGGCCAGACATGGTACAGGTGTGGTAATCTGAGAGTTCATGGTTAGGGTTGTAGATGCAGTATAAGATAGTGGGTAAATCTTAGCATTCGATTATATAAGAATCATTACAGGGTTAGTTTGAACATCATAAAAACATCTTCCTCGTCTCTTCTATCAGCAAACTGTCACACGTGTTCTTGCTATGGTTGTCTGATTTTGTTGGAATAACTAAATGAAAAAATACGATATGTAACAGGCACATGCATTTATATATATATACATATTTATTATTTGATACTAAATCTGCATTTATATTATGTGAACGTACGTAATGTTTGGAAATCAATGTTTTGGCCAGTAAAAAGATTCATTTGTATAGGAAATCGTTTGTTACAGTATCCTGAGATGCAGACACTGATATGTTTTTTGAACAGGAAATGAAATGAACTGCCTTTTAATCATACAAAACTAATTGCTGTTTTCATTTCAGATGAAGAATTTTCTTTCCCAGTTCGTAATATATATATTCCAGTAAAATGATGATAAAGGGACAGTCTTCGCAAATCTTTGGATGTAATTATATGAATACTTACAAAATATTTTGTTTTTTCATTACGATGTACTTGTTATTTATTTGTATGCCTTTCTGGGAAAAACTATTTACGTCGGATATTTTTAACGTAAGAAAACAACATGAGCAACTGTGTATTCTCACGGAATCCTGCTACGCGATGACGTAAGCACCAGATACCACTTGCTGAACTCCGACAGAAAGAGTATGTGTGTGTGACGTTTAGCAATGCGCCTCACAGTGAAGATGTCTGGCTGTCTTTTGTTTATTTATTGTTTAATTACCCACGTGTATTTTGGCTTGATATTTACCTCTTTGTTAAACCAACTACCTATGTATTTCTGACTAAAATTTTTATTATTATATATTGTTATCTATCCAGCTATCATTCATCAGTTTCTTTATCCTATTAGTTTGTTCTGTGTTTGTCACGTATAACATGCATGTATTCAGGTGGGGTGGGATTTCGGCGGAATCCCTTATTTTCGTGATGTAAAAAAAATGTGCTTATGTAGTAACAGCACAACTATTTATGGTATTTAACGTGTTTTTTACTTAGTTTATTTTCTCATGATGAAGTATTAGCATTTTTTGGTTTGAAATATTGCATCCAATGGGTTCTGTTGACACTTTGCAACTGGAATCACGAGTCCGTGTTGCTATTTTAAGGTTAAACCAGGTGGAGTGTATTGTTATTTTTTATTGCTGAAATTTATCACTAAGAAGTTACAGACACCTATTGCAAATAATCTGGCTTAAAATAATATATGATGTGAACATTCGGCATTTGCTCCCTGCCGGTTGAATAATTATCTGAAGTGTACACAAAACTGAAAAAAACAAGACTAAGTGCTCTAGCTTAAGTACATAATCGTTATGACACTGCCCTCAACATTGGAACTTTATGCCAGTTATTTATATTTATATATTTCATGCAACATTGCTTGCTTACACACTTAATCAAATAGCATCTATTTTTTTACACATTTTTTGGGGGACTGGCACACTACAAGATCCCTTATAGTACTTATATGCTTTGCTGTTCTTGTTCAACTACCAATCAGAAAGAGCGAAGCCGACATAAAGTTTATAAACGTGACATACTACAAGAAAAGTTTTAATTGGTAATGTTCCAGGTAAAAAATAAAACAGTATTCTATCTTTCAGTAGTTCTTTGCAAACGTCTGAAAAATGTGCGTAAAATTATCACTGTTATTAACAGAATTTTTGAAAATTTGTTTTTGTTTTTCAATTTCGCGCAAAGCTACTCCAGAACTATCTGTGCTAGCCGTCCCTAATTTAGCAGTGTAAGACTAGGGGGTAGGCAGCTAATCATCACCACCCACCACCAACTCTTGGGATACTTTTTTACCAACGAATTGTGCGTTTCACCGTCACTTTATAACGCCCCAACGGCTAGGAGGGCGAGCATGTTTGGTGCGACCCTTGGATTACGAGTCGAACGCCTTAACACGCTTGGCAATGACAGGCCAGTTTTAGAAAATCTCTGTTCCTTGTTGTCTTGCGGAACTAATTGTATATCATATTGAAGTAAAGGCTCTCGATCAGTAAGTTGAGCGACACAAAAGATATATTTGAAACACTATTTTGATATATTTTTATTTGGAATCTGAAAAATGGATACATTTAAAGGAATTTATACGTGTGGGAATGTGGGACATCTATAGTTTATGTTATTTTCATAGAAAATATTATACTTATTCATTCCTAATTCTTCGGTAGCTTTCGTGGTTTTAACCATAAGAGTATAGCTAACACTAAGCTTGAAGGAATCTCGATGGACGTGCAGCTGCGCGAAAATTGCCTCTAATAAGATGTGCCTAAACAGAAAGGTTGAAATGAGCATTCGACCCCCAATTATCAAATGAGAAAAGGTGGAAACACGTGCTCTTAACTAATTAAACCAAATTAAACGTGTTCAATAACAAGGAACAAAAGTTTGTTTGACGTTGGAGAGGAAAATAGTGTCATACATATTATATGTACCTTATTTACAGAGAAATATGGTGGGAAATCAATACGAATTTGTGACTGCATCACGGCTACCCGTGTCGATAACTTACATGAAACTGGTTGCACCTTGACAGCAAAAACAAATATAAGATTTTGAGCCATCACAGCATTTACTCAGGAACACAAATCGCCAGGCTTGAATTTATAAATTTACTTTCGAGCAAGACTATGATACCACTTATACAAAAAATTTGGTGAGATGATATTTTGATGACATAAAGTGTGGTTTGCTTTGAATTTCGCGCAAAACTACTCGAGGACTATCTGCGCTAGCCGTCCCTAATTTAGCATTGCAATATTAGAGGGAAGGCTGCTAGTCATCACCACCCACTACCAACTCGTGGGCTACTCTTTTATCAACGAATAGTAGGATTGACCGTCACATTATGACGCCTTTACGTCTAAAAGGACGAGTATGCATGATGTAATGGGGATTCGAACCCGCGACCCTTAGATTACGAGTCGAGTGTCTCAACCACCTGGTCATGCTGGGCCGTCGATAAGGGATAAAGTATATAACTAGCGTAGTTTTGTTGCATAATGCGATATAGCTTTTTGTATTATATTTTTTCTGTTTCATTTTTCTTTAATAATACTATTAAACCTTAAAATTTACTTTACTCGTAATTAGGCACGTATAAAAATTTCATCTTTTATATGTAAAGAGGTTAAAATAATTGAAATTATCACCTGTTTTAAAATAAATGTATTATTTTATTTCGCAAAGTTTTCATTTTTGATTTTGCTGGAAATATTTACAACGATTTTTTTTCAAATGTAAAACGTTTCCTCGAAAAACAACTTCAAATGAAAGTTGATGTTTGAATTTTATTTTTCATTTGAAACGCTTTCGTCCGATATTCTAACATTATGTTTGAATGATGGAACTTGTATTAGATAACTTTTGTCTCGAACAAAGGATTAGCGTCTACCATATAGTTCTCACAAATGCACTGAAATTTGGAAAGAAAACGAACTTCATTTAACTTCGCAAAACTATTTTTTGAAACATTCGAATTACTTATTTTGTTTCTAAAACAAACTCAACCGTATATTAAGAAAGTACCTTGCTTTCTTACGTTATTGTTAAAGAAAGAACAACCCGGGTTTCTGACAAATCTTATACAAATGAATCAATGTGAAATTGTTTGTCGTTTATACCATAGAAACAGTTCTATAATAAACAGCTTGAGCTAAGAATAACAGATATCTGCTAGTTAGATCGTTTACTTCATTTTTACTATTGGGAAAAAATCAAAGATTTTTATTTATTTCTGTAAGTTTATTGCGATAAGCTAAATCTTAACAAACAAACTGTTTGAAAAAATTAGAAACGACAACAGCCTGAAGTTGACATTTATGAACTTGTAGTAGGCGTGATGGAAAATACGTTTAGTGGCAAACAATACTTACGACCGCTTCAGCCTTTTCTATTTACCTCTTTATAAACTTGTGATGAAGCCAACGAGTGCGAACTGGACTCTCACTGTGTTAATTGTAGTAGCTTTTAATTTCGTTTTTGCCCTAGGTGGGCGGAAGAAAAAGAGGTTTGGAAATGGTTTACAACATTTCTTATCCCAAGGCTTGGACGTTATTGTCCCCACCCCCATCTGAGACATATGATGCTGCACTAAATTCCACTACTTCATTTGGAGTGCAGACAAATCTTTCCATGTTTACAACAGAGTTGTTTTCAAACCATGTACAGAGGCTTTTGCCCTCTTTAAATAAGCGTGTTGACAAGAACATTTCTAATCTTGTCTCTGTTCTTACAATTCCTTCCAATGACTGCTTGGATTCACTTCCTTTAGCCCCTGCTTTTGGCGTATATTCTACTTCATCTTCACCAGTTCCAAGTTGTTGAACGATTATTCGTTCTCGCTCTCAGTCGCTGAATTCTACGTCTGATGAAGACTTGCCCATCCGATTTAGGGCAGAATCCACGGAGGCCGAAGATCTCTTTCTAATAAAGATAAACGACGTGGTTGTACACTAAAGGATTATTTACCCATTTCTCCTCAACGTAAATAAAAATAGTCACATTAACACAATGGAACTTTCAAGGTTTTCTTTCTAATTTGAATGAAATTTAACTATTTCATTGATTCATACCATCCTGTATGCCTTTAATTACAGGAAACCTTTCTGAAAACTGCCCATACAATTATCTTTTTATAGTTTTCTTTCAACCAGAATGACAATTTGTGTAATCGACGAGTGCATGGAAGAATGGCACGATTGGCTGACCAGCATGTGCCCACCTTGTCGTTTCAGCTCGATACACCCTCGGAGGCCGTTGCCATCCGTGTTTCATTAGGCGATATCATCGCTGTTTTTTCTTTCTACTTGTCTCCTGGAAAGACTTATGATCAATAAGAAGTTGATGCTCTCGTTGAACAGTTGTCATCTCTATTTTTAATCCTGGGGTACTTTAATGGCTACCTCAAGGGTGGTGCTGACACTGATGGGAATAGTTATTCTGTAGAACATATGATCTCAGATCACAACCTTTCTGTTTTCAATATTGATTTCTATACTTATTATCATGTGTTTTATCAGTCTTTTACTGTCGTTGATATTTCTATCTGTTCCCTTATCCTTTCTTGGAGAGTTGACAATGACCCACCAAGAGAGAGTGGTCATTTCCCCTTTCATTTTGAGAGAGACTGGCGGGGTGGTCGATGCACCCAACCCGCGTGCCTTGATGTAAGCTGGACCATGCCAACTGGCCCCTTTTCACTGCTCTCTCAGAACTTGATCCTCCTGTTGTGTGTGTGCCATCGGTAGACGACGGCGTGGCAGCAGTGACTGACTGTATTGTCCAGACAGTTGCTCAATCTATTTCTAAAATCTTGAAATGTTTCCCACAGTATCCTCATCCGTGGTGAAATCCTGTCTACCAAATGGCACAGAAGACTCAAAAACTGGCCTGGTATACCTTTCGTAGTTATCCCACACTTTCATACTTGCTTTTCAACGGATTCGTGCCCATGCTTGGTAGGTAAGAAGTCAAAGCCAAAAGGAATCTTGTATTAAGTTCAGAATCAGCATTTCTTCTAACACCAGTTCTAAAATAATGTGGGGCAAGATTCGGATGGTCAGTACAAATTATACTTTTCTCCTCTTTCGATCTTGCTCTTCAATGACCAGGAAGTTACTGATACCAGGAACATTGCTGATACTCATGGCATGTAGCACTTCCGTTTCTCCCCTAAACTTCTTGTCTAACAAAGCTCGATCGGAGTGATTTCCTCTTTTCTTTTGAGCCGATCTTCTTTATGGCTATAATCGCCTCTTTACACTGGTGGAACTGAAGCTTCCATTTCATCAGCCAGGAAGTACATGACTTAGACTTGATTATATTCACTATGTGGTACCTCGCCATCTCCCTTCTGCTCCGGATCTCACAGGAGAATGTTTTTCTTGATGCTTGGCTCCCGGCTTATTCATCTTACTTGCGCTTAAACATTTTGAAACGTCATTGGCTTTTTTAATTCTATTTAAGTTTTGAATACGAATTTTTTACACTGTTCTCTTTCATACTGGTCTCGTTTTACATGTTTTAATAATATCACTTTTATTTCGTTTACCGGTTTTTTGGCGCAGATAGCCCAATTGCTTTGCGGTAATAAGCGCCAAACAACGAATTAACCGTTTTATAAAACTTGAATCACACACCATTTCCATTCGGCAGCATAGCTCTTGGTTTTTATTTTAAATGTTTATGGCCTCTTAGTGTCTGCGGATTTACAACTTTAAAACATGAGTTTCGATACTAGTGGTGGATAGAGCACAGATAGCCCATGGTGTAGTTTTGTGCTTAAATAGAAACAGCAAACGATAGCCATATTTATGTTTAACATTGAACTGACTTAGTTGAGGCAACAGTGTGAAATGATAGCCACTAGAACTGAGCACGAGGAACAATAACAAAATATAAATATATCTAAGAACGGCTGGTATGGGTATCAACACTTTTACTTATCAGTTAGTGTTATTATCCATACTAGCCGTTCTGAGATATATTTTTATTTCAAGTGGGTTTCTAGTCATCAAGAATAACAAATATAGTTCCAATACAGGAGAGAACCTGGAACACTACTCTTATAAATCCCACTTTGTTTCAATACATCAGTGTTTGAGTTTTAGCAAAAAATAATACTTACTAATACTTACATATTCTTTATTTAGAGGTTGAGAATAGAAAATCCTTATAATTTCTTACAAAACTAATCACCTTCGTTATAAAAGTTACTGACACATTTACAAATCAGTCACTTTTCAAAATGACTCAAATGTTACTGTCAGTTTGTGGAGTGACTCGATTTTATATGGCCATAAATTTCTCGTAGTGAGTATAAGCTTCTAATAAATTTACAAAATAGCCAATTTCAGAACGTGCTTTTAATAAAAACACAATTTGCAACTAAAATATTTTTTCTGTTATTTTTAAGTCTGCTCCAAATCATGTATCATCTTTTGAATGCATACTTGTCCATGTTTTGAGTACAAAGAATTATCAATGATAATTTATACAAGAACGTGATCTGAATCAAGTCGTTATTATGTTATGTATTTTATTTACTTAGTGTACATTTTCATTCATGATATTTTATTTTTCCGATATGATGGTAAAATAATAGAATCGTACAAAACAAAAAGTGCTTCTCTCGTGAGAATAACTAATAACTACACGAATTCGTGCTACATTCATATAGAGAAGATAGATTCTGAGAATGCACTATAAATAAATATTCTTTAATAGAGGAGAAAAGTAGCGTGTTTTGGATGGAAAATAATAGCACACAGAAAAAACGCTCATTAAAATCACATTTTACTACAGATTTGGTTGTTTTCTTTTTGTTTATTACCGAGTTCAAACTAGAAGAAGCTAAAATAACGTTTGATTTTCGTATTTTGTCTGCCACACATATTACCTACTGCCTAGGAAACCTTTCGCTTAATATAATAACACATTATGCACACCATATATATATATATCAATACTAAAACCCTCTTAAGTTTTGATGTATAATAGATAAAATAAATTTAATTAAAAGATAATTATAGCAATTTTTCTATATTTCCTCTAAGTGTTTCTAGTGTAGTTTCGTACTTTGTTTTATTTAAACATGTTTTTGATCTCGTAAGATTGTGAAGTATTTGAAAACTATAATAGAAGACTTTTTAAATTTAAAATAACTTCTTTTTTTCTTGAAACGGAGCAGCTATACACTAGTTTGACTGCAATCTACAAACAACTCTAATACATTTTATCAATTATCTAAACCTGCGTATCTTCAAAGTTGGCTTGCATTCTAAAACATAAAATTGTAATTTAATTCGTTTTATACGAAATTTTGAGCGATTATCGATCCATCAAATACAATTTGTCCTCATTTGACTGTCTCGTGCAATTATGCTATTGGTGATTCAATTAGTCTCACAGGAATTATGCTGCCAACATTAAAAAACAATGCAGTTCACCATCGATTCACACCAAATTAAAGCTTCCTGTTAATATAAGATAGAGCGACTGTGATAGTAGTTTGAACTGACATGAATGAGAAATTTTAACTTCCATAGTAAAAGAGACAACCAGTGGTTATTGCTTTAATGAAATGTTATAATACCTAGTTAAAAAGAAACGTTGAGGCTAAAAAAGCATCATATATATATGTATTTTAGATAGTAAATAATAATTAACATATTTTAAAATATTTAAAAAATAAAAACAAAAATTTGTTTTCAAACATGTGATTTTATCACATTGGACACCGCAATTACGTTAAAAGATTTAATCTTTGTTTTACATTCATTAATAGAACAATTCTGTTATCATTTTATGAAAGTGGAAAAAAGAATATTTAGCTTCAAAACATAAAAGTTTCTGTATTTATAATACTTATACATTTTTCAGTAATTTTTTAACAAATAATAGGAGTTCGAATGGGAGCTAATTATTCTACTTATGTAGCAAATTTATATCTTTACTAATATGAGAATAGATTTATTGAAAACTTCAGAAATTCGGATATTTTTACCTTAACTTACAGATATGTAGGTGATTTAGTTAAAATAAATAATCCTGAGATAAATAATGTTATTAACACTATTTATCAAGCAGAATTAAAAATTGAAAATACTTCAATATCTAATACACTAATAAATTATTTAGATTTAAAAATTAAAATAATTGACATAAATGAAAATATTTTGCTTTGCCAGTTCATGGTTTACTATATAGTAATGTACCTTACCTTTCTGTCGTAAGCATTATAACTTCGCAGTTATTCAAATATTGTAAAATTTATAGTAAATTACAATATTTTATCAATAATGTTGAAATAGAGATACAAAAATTAATAGTTACTGGATTTAATAAAAAAATTAAATAAAATTATTAAACTATACTGTAATAAATATAAAGAAGTAAAAATCGGAGGCATTTTATTAAAATTTTCTTATAACTATTTTTAGTGTGAATAAGGTAATTTAACAGCTTAGCACTACTGCATGTGGATGTGCATCTTGTCGTATATGAAGACTTGTTTAGAATATGATAGTCGCAATACACCTTATGAATATTTGTTTGGTATTTTAATTTCGCCAAAACAACACGAGGGGTTATCTGCGCTAGCCGTATCAAATTTAGCTGTGTAAGATTAGAGGGAAGGCAGCTAGTCATTACCACCCACTGCCAACTCATGGGCTACTCTTTTATCAACGAGTAGTGGGATTGATCGTTACATTGAACAAAATAAAACAATTCTCTCGCTTCTTTGTTTATAATTAAGCACAAAGCTACTTCAATCTGTGCTCTGTCCTCCACGGGTATCGAAACATGGTTTATAGCGTTGTAAGTTTGCAGACATACTTCTATGCCACTGGGGGAGGTGGGGAGGGTTAAAAGAAGTCATGAGACTCTGACAGCAAATGAGCATTTCTTGCCTTACGACTTCTGCACTATGCGTTTTTAAACTCGTTTAATTACAATCGTAGACACATTAACATAATTGAACGTTCCTTTAACCATAGAGGATTTATAATACATATTTCCAAAGTCGATTCAGTAACATTTGCACGAAGGCTTATTTCCATGAAGACCATGAAGTTAATTGCAGATGGCGGTGAACTACTTCCAAAGAAAAAACAATAAATCTTATAGTTGCTATACACAAACATACTTACTGATAAATGTATAAACTTCCTAATGTCCCTAGGGTGAATTTTAGTTAAGCAAATGAAGCCAGCCGCTCTTCATTCATGTTCGTAACCATAGAAACCGATTTTGTCACCAGGAGGCAAAAGACTCGCTCTCTCATCTCGAGCTAGATAGAACGTGTATGTACTATTGTAAATAGAGTTTTTCACTAGGTTTCCAGTGTAACTGCTATTTAACCCTCTATTACGCGTTGTAACATAGAGCAAACAAATTTATTTTTGTTTGTTAATACACTTCAATTCAAGGTAACAATGCAAATAAACTGTGGGTTTATTTTTGTTAGTTCTTCAACCACGATCATTTTAGATAATATACCTAATGACGACTTAATGTCTATATCTTACAAAAACGTGTTTTTGTGCAAATCAACTTATTTATATAAAAAAAATTAAAATTATTTACTGTATTTTTGCAGTACGTGTAGTAAAAGAATAAGACACTTATATATTTGAGTTTTAGAATGGTTGATTTGAGTAACTTTGCGCGAAATTCAAAACAAATCAAAATGAAGCAACGTTTGTGTTAATTGCGGTGCAGATAAAGAAACAAACATGCAGAACGCTTCATTTACGATAAATGATTGTTAATATCTCCTCGTGCTCAAACCAGAGACGTAGTCAGAGGATGGGGAGGTCCAAATGGGTCTGACCTCTGAGATATCTAGATAAATTGATCATATTTCACTTTTCAGCTTTTATATATAGTAAACTCGTTTTGTGTGATTTAACATGATTTAACACACATCTGTGTGATTTAACAAAACGAGTTTACTGTATATTTCAGCTGAAAAATGAAATATGATCAATTTATCTAGATATCTCAGAGGTAAGACCGATTTGGACCTCCCCTCTGATTACGTCTCTGGTTTTTATTGAAAATGTAGATCAGTTTCAAGTATTTAATTTATTGTTCCCCCTTGAAACGTTTTGTATTTGCGGTCCTGGAGTATAAGCACATCCGGTGTTGAACATTTTAGTGTTTCTATTTTAAACTCTTCACATTATTGTTCTGTATATGTTATAAATTTTAAACGGACTCAGTTTTTGGTAAATTAATGTCTCATCACGTCTTAAATACGATGTTTTAAACGATTTACACACCAAATTGTTTGTGGGTCTCTAATAAAAAGGTCACCAGAGACTAAACAAAAATATGCAAGTGATACATTTTTTAAACCACAATTGCTTATTATTTCAAGTTTGTTTGTTGTAGAGCAAAGCTACATTGGGCTATCTTCCTGTTCAGAGCAAGGAATCAAACCCGAGCTATAACTTTGGAAGCTCTTAAACATACTGGTGTCCAACCGGGGGACTGTTAGTTCAAACTAAACATATTTTACTAGATGTTTAGAACACCTTTTTGGGGTAGGGATCATTATCAGCTGAATGACGATGACTCACTTTTATAAATCAAATAGCACAAGAGAAAAAGTAAAACAATTAAAAATACGTTAATTACTAATTGATGCCGATATCGTCTATACATTCTACATTGAAAACGAATGAGTTGATTTAACGTTTTTGGTTAATTCTCTACACTGAATGTTCTAAAAGTTAAAAACATATAATTAATTAAAAATTAGAAAGGTTACAATACATTATTAAATGTAGCGACATCCATTGAATATCAGCCACAACCGATAATCAATTTTAATTTATTATAGAACTTGCTTTGTATGTTTTTATTTTGACCCTTGAACAGCTAATGTTTAACGCTTTAGGAAACCTTATTGATACCTTTTTTCTACTTGTTTGCCTGTAGGTAAGGATAAAACTGAACAATGGGATCTATCTGTGATCTGCCAACCATGGGTATCGAAACCTAGTTTTTAGTGTTGTAACTCTAAAGTCATGCCGCAGGTGTTATATAGCGTATTAATATCAAAAGCTATATACCAACTTCCTCTTTTGGTTGTTAATGTTTCAAACCTTTTATTTTTTACATTTGTTACATATTTTGTGTCATCCAATCAACGTTCTTTTTGATATATTAGTAAAAAAGATTTTTTTCTTTTCAATATATCATAATTTGAATAAAGAGTAGAAAATAACGACATTTAATAACATTAAATTCAATATATCTTTTTGATATATGATTTCATATATCTTCAATATAAGGACCTAATCTATAAATTCATTTAAAGATTATTATGATTTAGCTGCTATTGGTCAGCTATATTTCGATGGGCGGAGCTTAGTTATGACGTATTCTAGTCATAGTTACATCTTCATCAGTACTGATCAATATGATACTTGACACACATGATAGTTCAGTCACATTAGGCAATGATTTAAAATATCAACGTAATTTAAATAGTATAGTTCAATCTTCTACAGTATTTACACTAGTCTATTGTAAGAAGTGTTTTGTAACAGTTCCACGTACTTTAGTGAAGATCTAAAAAAGTATACTTTCTTTAACGTAATGTTTTGAGTAAGGTCTATCGTTTCGTTCTCTCGCTAATATCTAGCATTTAATACGGTCAGGACCACACTGGTGTTCTTGCAATATACGTTGAGTTTGAAATCAAATTCCGAATCATTATTGTTCTAAATGGATAAATATATTTATTCCTCGTTTAGTCAGCTTATCTCCATACAACAGGGTTACAATACATCATTAAATGTAGCGACATCTGTTGAATATTAGCTACAGCCGATAATCAATTACTCAGTATTTCGGACTTATTTTTATTTTAACTATAAGACAGATTCTTATATAAAATTACAAATAATCTTATTAGATTTCAACTGTAAACAACTAAAAAGCATTATGTGAGAGACATTTTATTTACAAAACATACATTTGTCTTAATTTATTCTTTCATAATTTATCTAATTGCAGAAATTAATTTTGGTAGATCCTTGTTTTGGAAGTTTTAAGTCTTAACTATTATGTTCTGGATGATACATGGCTGTATTAAATAAAATAAGCTGCTACTTCGTATTTTGCATGACTGTGGGGAATCCGTTTTAATGTCTATGGTACTGGAGATTTATGAAGTTAAATTAGCTGTTACAGATTTTATCAGTGGTTGTAAAAATGTTCTTTCTTCCCACGCGAACCAAAACTTTTCAAACACACTCTTAAAAATAATTATCATGTCAATGTTTTAAAAACTTTACCTATATTCTTAAATACGTGTTAATTAAAAGATAGAGATTTGTTTTGTTTGTTTTAAGAGCAAGGCTAAACAATGGGTTACTCGTGCTGTGCCTACCGCGAGTAATATTGATGCTAAGCTTTATAAGCCCTCATACCCGTAACTGATCCAACAGGGGCCATAATAATTTGTAGTTGCTCAAAAGCAACCTCATTAGTAGAAGTATATGTTTTTTTTTTATTTAATATATCCAGTAGGAGTTAAAACGACAAACACGTATACCATAAAACAGTCTTTATCTTTGCACTACAGGTGAATTTTATTTCTTTATTTAAAAGGTAAAAAAGAAGTAAAAAGACAACTTATATGAAATTATAGAATGGGGACAGGGTTCGTGGGAATGCAATTAAAGTCTTAAAGTTCTTAAGTTTTCAGTTCGTTCACCGTAGAAGTATACATACACACCATAACCAATTACTACTCTGTGTGATGACGCGAAATATTGATCAACACATGACAAAATATTGCACGTGGGCTTACATGCTGCTTGTAAGTAATGGTTTGTGTTTAGTTGGTTTGTTGTGTAGTGGCGCTGCAATAGGAGTAACTGTATGGATTATTTGTCCAAGTGCTGAGGTGGCTGGTGTTTGGTGATATCAACGTTTGTTTCTGAAAGAGTCTGTTGCTTGGTTTGTTTTGATTCAAAGTTTTCATTCGTTGTCGCCAACGTAATCAGCTACTACATATGTTTCATGTTTATAATTATAGATGAAAGTAAAAGGCAATGTAATACCTATTAACGAGGATCGATATTTGAAAATAATTTACATGGAGTTCAACGCACTAGAGAACATATGTTTTTACTACATGGCCTCGTGTCAGCCATGAAGTTTGTATGTTTGCATATTGCTGAGCAGCAGTAGGTGGTTCGCAGTTTAAATTAAATTTCCATCACGCACCTATTGAAGTAACGGAAAACCCACAGAAGGGTACAAATCGTGTAAATAGGTCTGTTCAAACCATTTTTATAAATACCTCTTTTCCTCTCTGAGCTTTCTGTAATGTCTGTCTCTTTACAAATTTCCATAATGCACATGTTACGCTTTTTTACCTTGAAACTGGGTAGTGTGAGGATTGAAATGTGTGCTAGTATAAGCAGTTTGCATAGATTAATTATTGGTACAACAAATTCAAACTACAAGCTGTGGTTTTACTGCTTCATGTGTATCTCTCGTCCTCACGTTTATTATTGCTTTTTATAGTGGGCCACTACAGAAAGAAGTAAAATTTGTAAGGATCTTTAATGGTAATGGCTTCTTGCACTAAACATCTCAGCACTCATGTTTATTTCCATATGGACAGGACTGGACCACAAC
This sequence comes from Carcinoscorpius rotundicauda, assembly GCA_011833715.1. Classification (NCBI taxonomy): domain Eukaryota; kingdom Metazoa; phylum Arthropoda; class Merostomata; order Xiphosura; family Limulidae; genus Carcinoscorpius; species Carcinoscorpius rotundicauda. The sequence continues at coordinate 22,093,829 of CM022405.1, read as the reverse complement.
GCAAAACCGGAACTAATACTGGCTTTTCCGGCTTTGTCCAAGAAGTGCCACCTGTAAGCAGCAACGGAAAACGAAGAAACAAGGAAAATAATCTAGAACACCAATCAGATCGATTTCATTACCATCTCTTTGATAGAGAATTTTCTGATAGAAATAGATTTACAGACACCCGGAGCTCCGTAATGGGGAGAGAACCTTCTTGTTCGCAATATGATGATTTTGACATTTTCTGCCAAAGTCCAACAATGATTTCACCTGAGCTTCCAGTTAGGGATAAGAGCACACGAAGACTGAGGCGTAAGTCAAAAGATAAATATGAACTGAGGAACGTGGACGCTTTCAAGGCTTCAACTCGTGCATCCTCGTCTCGATTTTCTGAAACAACCATCGACTGTGATGGTAAAGAAAAGGACCAACAGCCAATGGACCAACATTTACAGAAACGGAGAGGAGACGAAAGAGGTCCATATCGTTCCTTCTCGACAGACGTTGTGGACGAGCATCGAGAAGATCTGACAACACAGGAAGTTCAGGACTGTTTTATTATCCCTACTCATCTCATAAATCGATTCATGCCATTTTACCATGTAAGAATACTTTATAGTTTTTGTGTATTGTTTTATTACATTTCGTAGTTTAATCTAAACAAATTGAACTTTTGATTTTGAGATAAGTTAAAATGAAATTATAAAGTTTTAGAACTTTTACAAATGAATTGGTTTAACAAACAAATATTAGTTGTTGTTTTGAATTAAGCACGAAGCTACATAATGGGCTATCTGTGCTCTACCACAGGTATCGAAAGCCGGTTTTTAGCGTTGTAAGTCCGCAGACATGCTGCTGAGCCACTGGGGAGCACGAATGTTAGAGTAGAGTCTAGTCAACACTTTAATCTCATTTACTATTAACGTAATTGTCTAACAAACAAATATAAAAAAATACTGTAATCTACACTTCTGATGTTGCTTGCCAAATTTAGACTTTTAGTTATCTCGTTTATGAGCGAAATGAAAACTGTGATCTATAATTTTGATCATGTTTATTAACTCTATACTTTTATCTTGCTTCTCATGAGTATGCTGTTTTTACGAACGAAATGGACAGACTGTAGACAACACATTTGTTTTTGTTTATAAGACGTAGACTTTTGATATTGTTTATCATTAATTTTAGCTGTTTTTACGAATGAAATTAGTCGACTGTAATCTAATTTGAAACAACAGAGAGTTTAGTAAAGTTCAGTTCTATGTTCCTTTATCTTTGCTGCCTCTCTCTTTGACTTCCTTTCATTTCTATTTAGTTTTATTTCGCATTTCTTTTTGTGTTATCACCATTTTAAATCTGTGTGCTCTTGTCTGCTCTTATTTCAATCTTATTTTTTAACCGTTATGTTTTTATTTCTAATTCATTTTCTTAATTCTGATTTTTGTCTTCATTTTACTGGTTAATATTATATTTGATTTTCACTAAAACTTATAAAACTCTTTGTTTATGAATATACGTAATGTTTCTGATATATAACTATAATATGAACGTATAGAACAGTTTACTTAAATTTCATTGGTACAAAACTTTAAATTTATTTTCATGTTTTAATAAGAAACGAAAAAGTACACAAATAATTAACGGCGATATTATTTACGTTAACATTTCTCTAGATTATTTACGTTAACGTACCTCGCTGGTACAGCAGTAAATCTACGGAGTTTGAAGGCTAAAATACAGCGGTTCGATTCCCTGCAGCGGACTCGGTAGATATACCCATGTGGCTTTGCTATAAGAAAAATACCCATTCATATTATATATAGAGAAACGATTTAATCACTACACAGACACAATCCTAAACAAATAAAATATAAAATTCCTAAAGTAAAACACCACAGTTAGAAAGTCCAAGACTAACCTAGTTGTAAAATCCTTTTGAGACAAATATTACTTATTTCATTTACATTCAGTCGTATATTTTTGTACCATTTTTGCACTTAAATTTATCTCTTCTTTTCAGTAATAACTTTAGATCCAGTGTTTTCCTTTTGGATTTTTAAACTCTCTTTCATCTAAGATTTATCTTTCTTGAATCCAAATATCTATCTTGTTTCTACTTTCACAGCGGCATGTCTGCGCACTTACAACGTAGGAAACCGGGCTTCAATACGTGTGTTGCGCAGGCCACAAATAGTGCCTTGTGTATCTTTGTGATTAATACCGAACTAACAGTTTCCACGTTTACTCTTCTCTTAATTTATTCTAAAATTATTCGTGCGATAAAAAGGTTTTCAAACTTTGAACGATAAATTTTTATACATTTTTGAGGTGATACTGAAGATTCGTACTTTTTTATATGTAAGTGTTGGCGGTATAAATATTGTGTTTATGTCTGAATGTATTTGCGAAACAAGGTTCGCCAAATATAATGTATTAATTCCTCATACAAGGAAATTTTCTTCAGTACATCTTATATTTTATTTTTACATTCCAGGAAAGTAACCTTAGCCTCCCCGCTCAGCCTCTGAGTATGATGAAAATCAGTGACCCTAAAATATGCATCATTTTCGATTTCGGCGAAAATGCATCGTTCGGTTCTCAAGACCTACCCTCACCTACAACTTCTCTTGAGCCGCCGCCTAAAGACTGGCTGATGGTTCAGCTTCTCCGCCAGCGGAAGCAGTTCGGCTGGATACAACAGTCTCTAACAGCCACGGAAGGCATGCTACTGATGAACGTCGAGCAGCGTAGTAAGTTATGCATCGCCCAAGCAACAATATCTTTCATTATTCATATGAAATACTTTCATACCTTTTGATTTTCTTCGTATCGAGGTGCCAGGCACAGAAACACACAAAAGACTTTCTATGTGTAAACATATCAGATGCATAAAATTACGTAGTTTTGAACAGCAACAACAAATAAAAGTGAATAATGTTTTTTTCTGAGAATACTAAACATACAAGTTATCGAAATTTATAAAATAATTTCTTCAGAAGAATGTTTTATTTTCAATATAATCAGTATTTTATATAAAAACTAATACATTTATAATTATAACTATAATCTATGACAACACAAAAACATTTGGCATTCTGAAGTATACAAGTATTACTTTCTAGGAATTTCGTGAGCTAACTAAACGCGAAACATTTGATCAGCTAGTGCTTAAATAAGAAAGATTTGGAACTGTGATAAACTTATGTCTAAACATGAAAAAAATTTGGCACGTGTTGTCTATTTGACGTACAATCGACTAGTAATTGTATGTGAAAGTTTTAGCCTAACTCCATATATTTTGACATTTATTGTCTTTGGAATTAAAGCGCGAATACTTTTCATTTCATAAAAGGCCCGACATGGCTAAGTGATTAAGGCGCTCGACTCGTAATCTGAAGGTTACGGGTTCGAATTCCTGTCACACCAAACATGCTCGCCTTTTTCAACCGTGGGTGCGTTATAATGATACGATCAGTCCCACTATTCATTGGTAAAAGAGTAGCTCAAGAGTTGGCGTTGAATGGTGATGACTAGCTTCCTTCCCTCTAATCCTACACTTCTAAATTAGGGACGGCTAGTGCAGATAGCCCTCGTGTAGCTTTGCGCGAAATTCAAAGCACGAACATTTCATAAAAACGCTCTTGTTCTTCACTCGTCAGTGACACCACATAGTTATCTTCCCGGATTGCGTATCTGAAGTTCAGTGATTCGCGTCTCATCATCGCCACAAACAATCGCGCTCCACATTTTTGGGCCGTGGGTGTATTATACAAATAACTATCAAATCCTACTACTGTTTTTGAATAACAGATGATTAGTGATAGATGGTGCTAACTGGTCACTGCCCGGCATAGCCAAGCATGTTAAGGAGTACGACTCGTAATCTGAGGGTCGCGGGTTCGCATCCCCGTCGCGCCAAACATGCTCGCCCTTTCAGGCGTGAGGGCGTTATAATGTGACGGTTAATCCCACTATTCGTTGGTAAAAGAGTAGCCCAAGAGTTGGCGGTGGATGGTGATGACTAGCGTCCTTCCTTCTAGTCTTACACTGCTAAATTAGGGACGGCTAATGCAGATAGCCCTCGTGTAGTTTTGCGCGAAATTCAAACAAACAAACAAACAAAGCTAACTAGTCGCTTTCTATCTAGTCTATCATTTCAAAATTAAGGTTTAGCTAACGCAGATAGACCTCGCTTAATTTTCTGCGAACTTAATCAAGGCAACAACTTTTTCTCCGAAAACACTCACTTATTCTCTCCCTCAATTCAGCATCTTTCCTAAACAAGTTTAATGCTTTTTCTAAACTGGCGAAACATTATTATAATTGATTATATTTGCTATGAGACATTAGTATCGGACATATTATATTTTCGGGGATTTAGAAGAATTAGAGGCATGTATTATTTTATTCCAATCGCAGTATATTCACCATATCCACTGTCGACGACGTGTTTTGCTAAATCCAAAGCTCGTCAAACCTGCTGGGACACATTAAACACAAAGTCACGTCTTATGGAAAACACATTTAAAACATTCATATAATAGTCAATATCCATTGAAGATGTTGTCATTTAGTAAAACAGAGAAATAGTCAAAGACTTGAAATTTATAGACTGAATAGTGTTCAAATTGTTATAATCTTATATTCTAATAATTTTGCTTCTTAATTCTATTTCCTTCTCACTCTAACTATATCTTACGTCTCATAGAAACAGAGAATATTTCGAAACTGTAACAACTATAACAAACAATCTACTTAACATTTAAATCAAATAAATATCAAAAAAGCGAGTTAAATAAGTACAAAACTAAAGATCAGTTAAAACAGAAATAAGGGAGGATTAATTTATTTATTATTTTAACTCGTTGTTTGTAATCTTTACAACGCCTTCTCGCATTTGAGCGTGAATATCTAATCTTGGAGTTCACCAGGATACCAACTTCTGTTTGCTTGCTTTAGAACAAAACCTTTGGACAACCTGGTGTGTCCGCCATAGGGAATCAAACCCAGAATTGTGGCGTTGTGAGTTTGTAAACTTACTGCTGGTCCACCGGCGAATTAGAATAACATTTACTTCACACGTGGGAAGTAGGATTAATTTAAAAAAAACGTAATAGGAGAAGAGCTAATTTTGTTACTGAAAACTGTCATTCAGTTACAAAACAGAAGATAATTTTTCAGATTTTCATAAGGAATAAATTTACAGCAATAAAACGTGTATAGGCTGTCGAACAAAGTAACACTATTAATTATTTATTCATTTAAATACGTCAGTGGAAACATACCCACTTCCTCTATGGGTTATATTCTTATATTCTGATGTATATATATATATATATATATATGTCTCTTATAGCAACGCCACATCGAACCCCTGATTTTAGCGCTGTAAATCCGCAGAAGGACTGTCTGTAAAATGCTTCAAACTTTGCTCTTTTATCGTATCTTTTACATGAATCACATCTTTATACAATTTACATCACACAAAATCTGTTGCTTTCTGTTAACTATTAAACTGCACAAACGTTATTAGATAAAAAAACACATTAAAGTTTATAAATTGAATTAACGGCTCTTATTATACCTATAAACAGCGAAACTTAAAACCACATTACTATTTCGTTCAAATCTTCCTACAACACAATAGTTAACAGACACACCTTGTATACATTAAGAATTTGTTTTTACTTCAAACGCGGTTTAGTCAATTAACGAAATAGCTTACTGATTATTTTGGACCATAAAATATACACGTGTGAGAGGCGATCCTGATGGAAATACAATAGCTGCGCAAGCGAGATGTACATAAATCTTTTAGTTAGAAAGAGTTCCTTCGCAGCACGATTTTAAATATTTCAAGGTGTGAAATATTTATGTCATGAATAATGGCAGTCCTGACATTTATTTAGATTCTTCTACTAAACCCTTACTGAATACTGACTGTGGTATATTAACGCACACGTGGCATGATATATGATAGTGGATTGTTTGTTTGTTTGTTTTGGAAATTCGCACAAAGCTACTCGAGGGCTATCTGTGCTAGCCGTCCCTAATTTAGCAGTGTAAGACTAGAGGGAAGGCAGCTGGTCATCACCACCAACCGCCAACTCTTGGGCTACTCTTTTACCAACAAATAGTGGGATTGACCGTCACATTATGACGCCTTTACGTCTGAAAGGACGCGTATGCACCTTAACACACTTGGCCATGCCGGGCCCTTGGATAGTGTAACACGTATCGACAGTATCAATCTTTTAAATAAAAGTTTGGCCCTCATAATCCGAGGATTGCGGGTTCGACACCCGGTCGCACCAAACATGCTCGCCCTTTCAGCTGTGGGGACATTATAATATGAGGGTCAATCCCATTATTCGTTGGTAAAAGAAAAGCTCAAGAGTTGGCGGTGGATGGTGATGCCTTCACTCTTGTCTTACACTGCTAAATTAGGGACGGCTAACGCAGATAGCCCTCGAGTAGCTTTGCGCAAAATTCAAGCTACAAGGACACATGAAAAGAATAGTATTAATATTAATTTACTGAATTTTTCTATACCTAAAAATACTTGATGAAATTGGTACTTAATGTATCTAACCAGGCCTGGCATGGCCGAGCGCGTTAAGGCGTGCACTCGTAATCCGAGGGTCGCGGGTTCGCGCCCGCATCGCGCTAAACATGCTCGCCCTCCCAGCCGTGGGGGTGTATAATGTGACGGTCAATCCCACTATTCGTTGGTAAAAGAGTAGCCCAAGAGTTGGCGGTGGGTGGTGATGACTAGCTGCCTTCCCTCTAGTCTTACACTGCTAAATTAGGGACGGCTAGCACAGATAGCCCTCGAGTAGCTTTGTGCGAATTTCCAAAACAAACAAACAAATGTATCTAACCTGAATCATGTACCAGCATGCGTTATTTATACATCTACAGTTAACCAGATACCAAATACATTTATATTGTACTCACTGCTCAAACAGCGGAAAGTGTTCCATCCATAACTCAGTATGCTACTCATTAGAAATGCTTGACACTTACAGGAAGGAGAGCATGAGCTTCAAATGAACTTTCTTCAAGATTGCAACATAATATAAATTTACAATTCTTATAGTTGCTCCCAAACCATCTAGTTGCAATTGTTTTAAAAAGTAGCTAAATATTTTTAGTGAAAAAACATTTAAATCGATAGCTATCAAATAAATACATCGCGCTGCTGAAAATATGACGTGAAAAGCATTGCGTGAAAAAGATAAAAGAAGTAAACTTTGGAGAGTGAACGTTGCTAAGCTATACTGTTTAATATTTGATCTAGATTATTTTTTCTATAGGGAGTTTTGACCTGACGTGTGACGCCCAGAAGTTTCCTGAGTATCTAGTTTTGGCGTAATTGGTTCTATAGAATAATCTACGCAATCGAAATTTCACATTTAATTTTGTTTAGCCATACATAGAACTAGTCTGATTTTTAACTGATTTTAAATTTTACCTGTTTAATAGTATTAACCTTATTTTAATATTATATATAACACTGTCAGTTATATGTTTCAGAAAACTGTTTTGTCCCGCAGTGGCTCATCAGTATGTCTGTAAACGTTCAGCGTTAAGAATCTGGTTTTGATACTCTTGGTGGGCACACCACAAATAGTCCATTGTAATGCTCTGTGCTTAACTACGAACAAACAAAACCGTTTTTATTCGGATATTTTAATGTCATTTAAGTTATAACGACAACATTCCTATATGCTAGCTATTGTGTAAGTACACTGAAGTAAAATTGTAACTATATTTAGTACAAACAGCTCTGAAAACTTGGAAGCGCATTGTACTTAGAACTTGGTTATAAATACATCATTCCTATGTATATTGAAACACTGCAATAAAAAAAACAACAGACAAACAAAAAGAAAACTTTTCCAAAACGGAAGTAAATGTTGGGATGACCAAAATCAATTCTTAGAAAACAATGTAAATAAGTTATTAGATCCGATCTTCATTATCCCTATACACATAATATAGTTGAATGTTAACAGATAAAAATACGATAAATTAAACTAAATTGTGATTGAATAGTTACATACATTACTATATGTTAATTCTTGCCTGTACTATTATATAGGGATGATGCATTGTCTGAGTTTTTTTTCTCGAGAACTGATGATTACCTTACCTAGATTTACTACCTTTTACGAAGAAAAGTTTTTCTTTACTTGTTAATTCGTAATATAATATTAAAATAATTAGTACAAAGATAAGCAAACAAGACTGCTACTTGATAATTATATTTTTTTATATTAGAAGTTATACGTTTAGCTAGACAAACTTTTATATGTACCTTAGAAAATTCATACAAAATTTTAAACAGACGTACCTTCATGATTATTCTTGTGTTATTATGGAATTAATTAATAGATTCAAATTAGAACTGAACGAAATGGGCTTAGATCCAACTAATGGTACAAAGGATTATTTGCCTACCTTTTGTATTTTCTGGGATAATATTCGGTATTAATGATATGAAGGTTGTTTTAACACTTTTAGATTAATCTTTGAAAATCATCATTGATTGGCGTTAGAAACGGACAAGTTTATTTAACCGGTGCCAGACAAGGTTGCTTCACAGATGTCGAACAAGCTTGTTAACAGTTTTTAGACAAATTTATTCGGTATATATCGGACAAGTTTATTTAACCGGTGCCAGACAAGGTTGCTTCACAGATGTCGAACAAGCTTGTTAACAGTTTTTAGACAAATTTATTCGGTATATATCGGACAAGTTTATTTAACCGGTGCCAGACAAGGTTGCTTCACAGATGTCGAACAAGCTTGTTAACAGTTTTTAGACAAATTTATTCGGTATATATCGGACAAGTTTGTTCGACAGGTGTTGGGCAAATATATTGGACTCATTTCCTTTCATATCTCCGTTACAACTTTAAAAATATACAGTATTTACTCAGTAATCGGCCAACATCAGTGTACCAGAAATTAAATAATTGACTGGCTGGCTGATACCCTAATTCTTTGATCTTTATACAATATTTTACTTCAAGTCGCACGAAAATTCAAGGAATCAAGTGAAATCTAGATATTAGGTAATCTCTAGGCGCCGTATGCTATCATCACGTCATGCTAAAACTGTCTAAATTAAAATGTTAAAAAATATTTTACAGCAGTATTTATTGTCTGTGCAATATCTAGAATATTCGTGAAATATAGTTTTATTCCGTAAGGTAGTTCACGAAAGTTAATGAAATTCGAATTTTAAATTATACGACTTTTAACCACTTCAACTGAAACAAGTTTGAATGAGTGTATTTCTGAGTGGCCTTTTCCTTTTCTCTAAAAAACGTTTCCATAAAAATGATGGCTTCAATTTTTAAAAAAAACGACACCAATCTAATTTCTGTTCTCTTCAGAGCAAACACTGAAAATACATTATGAGTTAGAAAACTTTTTTGTGCTTGAATTGGGAAGATATAGAGTAATAAATGTTTTTCGTGTAACCATGAACAGTCTTGAGAGCGTGAAAACAGATTGTCAGGACCTCCTTACATTTAAAAGGAAGTTCATTCGGAGCATACATATACGGTTCACTAGCAGTAAAATGATTGATAACCTTTACGTGAATGAGGAAATTACGAAATTTGCTCCAGCGTAAATAGCAATAAATGACGGACGTAAAATTGAGTGTTAATTTAAAAATACACGTAAGAATGTATGGATGGTTGATCTTCTTTTATTTAAAGGAATTCGATATAAATAAAATAACTGCCTTCGAATGTTCTCTGTGTCGTGGAAGTCCTTCAACGACGAAATTTACCTAGAATAACATGGATTCAATACGCTACATAGTATCACATTATGGATTCAATACGTTACATAATATCATATTATACATTAAATATTTTTACTGATATAGTAATATAAATTTATTGGCAGAAACATTCTTTTAATATCTTTTGATTTTAGTTTATTTTTTTAATTAATATTTACCGAAAGAAATGTATGTAAGGTTTTTAAAAGTTTCTGCCTTTGTGGGTGCGTACGGAAAGTGTCGCTTCATTTCAGTGAGCCCCCCAGTGGCTCAGCGGTATGTCTGCGAACTTACACGCTAAAATCCGGGGTTCGATACCCGTGGTGGGCAGAGGACAGATAGCCCATTGTGTAGCTTTGTGCTTAATTCAAAAAACAAACAAAACAAACAAACATTTCAGTGATCATTAGGTTCATGTGTTACGACGAATTTGCTGACTTAAAGAATATCAGATAGTGTTTGTCTGGTGTGTATAATTTTTCAAGTCTGAAACAAAACATTTTAACAACTTCAAACATTCGCATTTTACATGATGATATCCTATGAAAATATTTAATTAAAGAACAAAAGTTAAAGTTTTTGGGCAAATGGTGAAATCAATTGTTAAATTTTTGTTAAAATATTAAACTTTGGATGACATATATATATATATATATGCCTATTTTATAACGATTTTTCCAATGTTAACGGGAGATGACAGTTTTTATAACATACATATAAGTGGCGAAGTTCATAGTTCAGTTCATTCAGAAATATAAATTACATTATAGGTTTTTAAGTGATAATTGAACTGACAAATTTAACAAGTATAGAATTGAAGATGCATAACATATAGCAAAATCTTAACGAGAGGTACGTAACATATAAAATTTGAACCGGTGAAAGATAACATACAATAGAAATTAAACCGAGATACATAGCATATAACAGAAATTGAACCAGATATATCAAAAACTGAACCAGAGGTACGTAACATAAAATTTAAACCCGTGATAGATAACATATTACAAAAATTGAACCGGCCAGATATGGCCAGGTGGGTTAAGACTCGTAATCCGAGAGTTGCGAGTTCGCTTCCCCGTCGCACCAAACACGCTCGCGTTTTCAGCCGTGGGGCGTTATTAATCCCACTATTTTTTTGGTAAAAAAGTAGCCCACGAGGTGGTGGTGGATGGTGATGCCTTCACTCTGGTCTCACACTGCTAAATTAGGGGATGTCTAGCGCAGATAGCCCTCGAGTAGCTTTGCGCGAAATTGTTTGTTTGTTTGTTTTGAATTTCACGCAAAGCTACACGAGAGCTATCTGCGCTAGCCGTCCCTAATTTAGCAGTGTAAGACTAGAGGGAAGGCAGCTAGTCATCACCACCCACAGCCAACTCTTGGGCTACTCTTTTACCAACGAATAGTGGGATTGACCGTCACATTATACACCCCCACGGCTGGGAGGGCGAGCATGTTTAGCGCGACGCGGGCACGAACCCGCGACCCTCGGATTTCGAGTGCACGCCTTAACGCGCTCGGCCTTGCCAGGCCCACAGATAGCCCATTGTGTAGCTTTGTGCTTAATTCAAAACAACAACAACAAGGTTTTATATTTTCTACAGCAATTTCTGTACGCTGAATCCGAAAATATTATCAATTTTTTCTCCATCACATACATATTTTTCATAAAATTTCATAATTTCCTTTACATAATTGAATATTTTTAGTGAAATCGGGTTACATTTTATTATGCTTAAAATGTTGACAATCACTGGCTATAGATTTCTCAAGATCAATCGCGACGCGAAAGTCTTATTTATCGTTCTTGAACCCACGAGAAACGGACCGCGAGTATATGAACAGTTATCCATCACGTTTTACTTCAGTGTAGCATTTGTTTTTTCGTGCACTTTGACATTATTTTTCTTCTTTCCAATATAAGTTATTCGTCGCTATGGCAACAAGAGATTGTGCAAATGAGATAAACATGTTCTGTAAGATTTTTTGTAACTTTTTTCTTCCCGATTTGTAAAAATATCTTTACGTGATAAAACTTGTTGTTTTGAATTAAGCACAAAGCTACACAATGGGCCATCTGTGCTCTGCCCACCACGGGTATCTAAACCCGGATTTTAGCGTGTAAGTCCGCAGACATACCGCTGAGCCATTGGGGTCACGTGATAAAACAAAATGAATACTATTTGTGGAGTTCAAGTTTACATGTTGCTGAAAAAAAACAACAACCATAGTTACTTGCTATGCTGTTTCATAGTTTCGTTCTCAGAGTATGTGCTAGCTTGAAACTGATATTGGGGAAATTTTGTTGTTGTTGTTTTTTAAATTTCGTGCAAAACTACAAGAGGACTATCTGCGCTGACCTTCCGTAATTTAACAGTGTAAGACTAGGGGGAAGACGGCTAGTCATCACCATCAGCTCTGAGGCTACTCTGTTATCAACGAATAGTGAGATTGATTGTCACATTATAACGCTTCCACGACTGAAAAGAACGAGCATGTTTGGAGCGACGGGGATTGGAACCCGCGCTCCGCAGGTTACGAGTCGAGCGCCTTAAACACCTGGCCTTGCCGAGATAGCGAGAAAATAATGATCTATTTTGTCATTTGTTGTCATTCGGTGAGCTCTGAATTTTTTAAGTTTCATGAACATATCAGCGTGCTGTATAATTCATTACTTTGAGATTTCGCAATATTGAATTCATAGAATTAGATAAATAATTTATCACTTCTTATGGGCTAATAAATATTTGCTTTGTTGTTCTGTTTTGCTAGTGGAAAACGTTGTCACTCTATGCTGAGCTAAACATGGAATCGAAACTTTTTCTACTGGGTAAAACAAAACAATAAAAATATATACAATACTTTCTAAAAACAAAATTTCATTCATGTTTATTTATTTAAAAGAGAGCGAGCGATGACGTCATATGGATCGTCGAGAGACGTTTCAAAACACAAAAGAAATAATTCCTGATTAGCTTGTGGGGTAAAGTTTATTCTGGAAACAGTTTATTCTACTCACTTTGTTCACTGTTTTCACCTTCTCTGGAAAAAGTAAAAACCAAATACATTAACTTCCCAGTGTTGCAGAAATAAGCATTTCATTTATTTATTTTTAGAGAAATATACGCAATAAAATAATACACTTGCGAAAAAAACAAAAAATGCAGTGCATAAAATTCACTGCTAACACGTTCTGGCATGGCAAAAGTTATTGTTCTTTTAAATTACTCAGTAAGAGGCCTGCTAACACTCACTAAAAATGTCAGTTAACGATCAGCTAAATAGTCCTCTTCAACTTTTTGGGTGAACTGATGAACGGGGACATTAAACACCTGGAGTTTCTCCCACAATGCTGTCCCTAGTCGTCTACATTGACGTTTTTCACGCGAAAAGTGAATTAGGAGAAAATGTAGATTAAATTTAGAAAGGTCTATTTTAGTTTGCTTTGTGTTAAAGTTGCAGAATAGACTATCTGCGCTCTGCCAACAGCGAGTATCAAAACTGAGTTTTAGCGTTATTAGACCAACGAGTTGCTGCTGAGCCGTCGGGATGGCATATCATAAAAGATAATGAAAAGTAATTCATTATGTAATATTTTGACCCTTTAAGAACGTTAAATTAGAGTTCCCAGTTTTATATCTAACCAAAGTTATTCTAAGAAAGTAAGAGGAGAGTTACATATTTGCACACTGTCTGGGTTTAATCAATTTTTAATGTTAGCGGATTTTAAACCCAGAGGTTTATGGCTCATTTCTCGTCGTCGAAATGTATGCTGCCATTTAGGCCTGTAACTACGCTATAAGAATAATGGTGAAATATCTATTCAATCAGACAAAATTAGCTCAAGATTTTGCAATCTGCTTTTCCTCTAGTTTGTTAGTTCAAAACTATGAACAGGTATGCATGAAAAGTTTTGCGTATCTTTGTAATAACTCCTCAGTAGCTCAATATTAAACGTGAAAACTTTTTTGTTAAAAACGGAGTTCGATACCCCTAGTTGTTATAGCAAAAACAGCCTATTGTATAGACTCGTGCTTTACAGGAGATAATAAGCTTTGTACGAAAATAATACAAACTGAAACTGAAAAAGTTTTTGAAACATTTTGTTAGCGACAGAGCTCTTTGGTTCATGATTACTATTGTTTATATTAAACTGGCCCGGCATTGCCAGGTGGAAAAGGCCTTCGGCTGGTCGCGGGTTCAAATACCCGTCACATCAAACTTGCTCGCCCTTTCAACCGTGGGGGCGTTGTAATGTAACAGTCAATCCCACTATTCGTTGGTAAAAGAGCAGTCCAAGAGTTGGCGGTGAGTGGTGATGACTAACTGCCTTCCCTCTTGTCTTACCCTGCTAAATTAGGGAGGTCCAGCGCAGATAGTTCTCGAGTAGCTGTGCGCAAAATTCACAACAAACTTACATTAAATATTTAAACTAGATTAATACCACTTTATCAAGATACGCTTCCTTACACCACAATTTGCTTTGAAAAAACAACTTTATAAAGTTTTGAAACATAAAAGCTGAAGTGTTAAAACATATTTTATGAAAACAGTTTTTATTCTTCGAATTTAAAATGAAAGTACATGTTAACTGTTGTTTGTAATATTTGTCCACAACTAAATAGCTCACGATATGAAATGCTAATGCTCTTAATTTATGAGCTGTCGAATGACGTCTCTCCTTCAATAACGACCTCGAAAGTTAAATATCACATAATAAGACAAATAAGCAGCATAATATGGCAGCCATAAACACTTTTCTTACTTTTTAAAAGCGTTATAGCCCCGGCAGGTCTGAAGGCTTATAACGATAATAATCTGGTTGAAATACTGGTGATGGGCACTGCAAAGATAGCCCATTACGTAGTTTACTGCTCAACAACATATTGACGAAATGTAATAAACTCCAAAACAAAACTTTTTTTTTTTATGTAAAAACCATCATTACAGGAAATGATACTTTAAGGAACAACTAAAATAATACATTTTATAAACAAAATGTGAAAAAGGAAACAGTCATATCCATTGACCAGAGATATACGCACAGAATTAGTATTTGAAGATTTATTTCTCTTATTCCATTGTTCATGATCCGCCAATAAAGGGGAAGTATCCCTCTGGTCCCGAATCATCAGAAACCCCATTAAAAAGCTCGTCAATCTGATTTTTCAGAGTTCATTAAACACTTTACCATAGCCCCACGCTAGTACAGCGGTGTGTCTCCAGATTTACAACCTTAAAATCAGGGGTTTTATTCCTCTCGGTGGGCTGACCAGATAGCCCTTTGTAGCTTTGCTATACAAAAAACACACACACAGACTTTACCATAAAAAATGTTATGAAAGTTACACTTTGCTGTTAAATGATATTATGAGAGCCCATGCGTACGTGATTATTCGAGGGTTGAGAG
Organism: Carcinoscorpius rotundicauda; assembly: GCA_011833715.1. Taxonomy (NCBI): domain Eukaryota; kingdom Metazoa; phylum Arthropoda; class Merostomata; order Xiphosura; family Limulidae; genus Carcinoscorpius; species Carcinoscorpius rotundicauda. The sequence continues at coordinate 22,078,632 of CM022405.1, read as the reverse complement.
TAATTCAAGACGTCCGTGCCATTGTTTTTACTTTAAATTTGTTTGTTTGTTTTGGAATTTCGCACAAAGCTACTCGAGAGCTATCTGTGCTAGCCGTATTTAATTTAGCAGTGTAAGACTAGAGGGAAGGCAGCTAGTCATCACCACCCACTGCCAACTCTTGGGCTACTATTTTACCAAAAAACAGTGGGATTGACCGTAACATTATAACGCCCCCACGGCTGAAAGGGCGCAACGGGGATGCGAACCCGCGACCCTCAGATTACGTGTCGCACGCCTTAACACGCTTGGCCATGCTGGGCCCTTTAAATTTGTAATGTATAAACTGACTATTCTATGCTATTGATATGCTATTTACACCAGAAGATTATATTTTTATTTTTTACTCCACGTTACCAAATTCTTAACATTCTCGTGAGGGCACTGCAAAATATATGATATATATATATATATATATGTCTGTATGTACGTACGTATGTATGCACACATATATGTTTCTAAAGACATTTATGTTGAATCCAGTTGCTGTAAACAATTTCGTTTCTTTTTTTTAGGCCAGTTTCCCTTCATAACATATTTAGTGCTTAACACAAACTACAGCGACCCCAGGCAATTAGTGCGTGAACTAGAAAGCACTTCTCCACCACCTTCCTGTCAAGACCAACTTCACCACATAGGTAAGTACTCTCATCACATGTTATTATTTACAGTAATATTTGATATATAAAGTACCGACACTTGCGGTTTTACCACTGATCACAATAAAATATGTCGGTTCGATGAATAATGCACTTTAACCATTTTTTATAATGGAAGTAAACACAACCATTGTTTTACGGGGTCTTTCAGGTGTAACGCTGTTGTTACTAGATCAGATACAACATACATTTCGTTTTTGAGAATATCATTACTTGCAGCCAGACCCCTAACCAGTAAGTCATCTGGTATATATTGAGACGTTTGCTGACATTTTTACTGACTAGTATGACCTTTGCTCTTCCTCAAATGACATTGTAGAAACTACTGAGCTTGATTGGAAGAAGTTTATCAGCAAAGTTTCAATTTGTTCTTGTGGTAAAATTCTGTATCAATACTGTAGGCAATATAAGCATTTACTCCAAATGTTGAAATAGATTTAGTTACTAGTTTTGTCTTAAATTTCAGGAGCAGAACTAAAGAAAATCTTGCAATAACTCAACTCTTAAGACATTTAAATTTAAAATGTTCTTGACATATACATAAAAAAGTATCAAGAGAATGATAAAAAATCTGGTATTATTTCAAAATAAATTGTTATTTTTTCCTGCCTGACCCAATAAAATCAAAACAGATTAACACGTAATGGAGCCAAAAGAATGAGTGTGATATGAAATATTTTGTTACATTGTTTTAATGATACATTCTGGTTGAAAGTGTTCTAACTGTAACAATTTTATAACAGAAACTATACCTTTATCAGTTTTTGTACACGAAATTTCTGAACGATTGTAGTGTAATATGCAAACAGTGATGTGCTTCTGTTATTGTGCGTTTGTTGATAACGGCTAAATTTATCTATGGGTGAAAAATTTTAGACCTTTAAGAGAAAGATAAAACAAAAACCGAACAAAGGCTTTGTGAAAACATTACATTTATACTGAGTGTATACAATGCCTTACATACACCTCCTGTCTATATTAATAAGGTTTAGAATCAGTTTGATGTATCTTGTATTTAGCCTGGCGGGCTGTGCATCCGTTAATTAATATTTCTCGTCCTGTTACTATCAAAATTAATATAAGCTTGTGCTCCGTACTTTAGGGACTTTGGTGAAATATAAAAGGACTATTAAAATTCACTCTTTGGTTAGACAAGGGTTGACGGCGAGTGCTGTTTTTAATTGCCCTTCCTTTCGTTTATCTGTTAAAAATTAGGGACGACTAGTGCAGTTAATCCTCGAGTAGCTATGCTCATACAGGCTTACTTAGCGCTTGACAACGAAGGCTAGAATTTAGTACGTGCTGTGCGAGGCAGAATCATTGTTGTAATAAGTAAGTTCCACTGTTACATAATATTTTTTGGTACTGGAGTCATTTATCTTATACTTAAAGACGATAACAGATAACGCTGTTTTGTGCTATTTGAACACTGTTATACATGAAGTTTGAAATTTAAACCTGCTGCATTGTAGTCAGTAATACTTGTAAGTTACAAACTTGAGATATTTCTTAATTTGATTATTGAGTGTAGTTTTAACAAATTACAGTTTTAAGCATCGAAAGTGACTCCGCTAATTTATCTGCACTATTTCTTAAATCTAAAGGAACAACAACAAGAAAACAAACAAACAGTACAAACTTTCTCTGGTTCTTTAGCTAACAGTTGTTATTACAAGAAAGAGTTTACATGATTACATTATACGTGCCACACATTGCAAACCCAGTTCATGTGAATTTTTATACTTGTTTGAAATTTCGTACTGGTAAATAAAGTTAATTAACACGTAATTATAAGTGTTATATTTTTAAATAATAGATTTGTTTTTGTTTGTACTTGCTAATAATATTTACGAACGGACATAAATATTAGAGCTTCTTTCATAAGGGAAATGAATGTGGATAGTAAATAAACGTAAAATTCAAAGCCTCTGTTTCGTATTAAATATACATATATAAACAATATATAGATAAACAGAAACATCGTTTACCCAGAATAATAGGAAAACCAGGATTAAATATCTTATTAAATAATAAACCTCGAGGGTTATCTGTTTATAACCCTTCTAAACTGATAGAACAGAGAGAATCAACGGTACCAACAACTAACTCTTGGGCTGTTACTGTTTGAACGTATAGTAAGAACTGACCGTTACTGTTACAACGTACACATGATGTCGTGAAATGGGTATAAATGACACAGACTCAGACCTTTAGTCCACAAACCAACAAGTTAACCACTAGGCCTTAGTCGGCTCTTTAAACACTGTTTAAACGTGAACTTGCTAAAATAATTTCAGTTTGTAACTACTATTAATAAAAATCGATATCTTTATTCACACTTGAACTGTACCTTTTATCTCTCTCTCTTTTATTTGCTTTTTTAAGAACATGTGAACATAATGTTTTCATAAAACTCTTAATAAAAGTACCTAAACACCAATATATATTTACAATAAAGCTTAAATCAACACCAATGGAACAATACCAAATTTAAATAGAAACTAGTTGTGGCATTTCACAAGACCCCTTCCGTCCAACTGAAATCTTTGGACTGAAGAGAACAAACAAACCTTAGACTAAAAGGGGTATGTGAAATGTCCAAACTGATTTCCTTTTATATTTGGTATTAATCAGTTAGAGTGGATTTATAGTTGTGTGGAAATTACTGCACACGATACTGCATAACGTACCTATGTTGTTTATTATATACACGTATGTTCCTCCAAGCGATCCGAGGTGTGCTTCAGAAATTCACAAATTTCACGAATATCGTTTCATGTTGATGTAACTGTTGACAACTTCATTTCTCTTAAATCGTTAGCTTAATATATGGAATTAGGACTAGCCTAAGTCGTCTTAGCTGTTCGAACCTCGTAACATGTTGAGATTACGAACGAGGGCTGTTTGTTTGTTATTAAGCACAAAGCTACATAACGGGCTCTTTGTGTTGTCCCCACCACAAGTATCAAAACCATATTTTTAGCATTGTGAGCCCTTGGACACGTCACCGAGCTATCAATGCACCCTAGTCTATATGGGTCTTCCAGTTTATTGATATTATATGTTTCTAGTTAATCTGTTTCACAGGATTAGCCCCATTAATGTTTAAGTTACTTATTGGTAAACATTTCCGAAAAAAATCGTATGACACGTTTAAAACCGAACTATACTAATTCTGAAACTTCGCCTGAAAGTCATTTAATGTCAAATGGAAAACAATTTTATAAAACAAAGGTTTTCACACACATTATAGATATTCTGACTCTTTGTAAAATATATTTAAACATTTTGTAACAAAAACACGTTCTGGTGTAAATAGCATGCAAAACGTATTTCATAACAATCATCTCCAATAATTTGTAATAGAAACTCTAGTCACTCAAAACAATATTTCTCAAACACTGTTACGATCAAACTTTTTATACTTTATTACCCAACAAACACTCAAGATCATATTATGATCAGACTTTTTGTGCTTTATTACCCTACAAACACTCAAAATCATATTATGATCAAACTTTTTATACTTTATTACCCTACAAACACTCAAAATCATATTATGATCAGACTTTTTGTGCTTTATTACCCAACAAATACTCAAGATCATATTATGATCGGACTTTTTATATTTTATTACCCTCATAGAATGTCGTGTGGGTAAAAGTCTCGTCATTTGCTTTATCATTGTTGCTTCTATTAACAAGAGACACTTAACTTAATCCATCAGAAATAGAAGGTTCTCATACGTGATGTTAATATCTATTGAAAATTAACAAGTAATATTTACAGGATCAGGCGTCACTAAATCTTGACTTTTGTTTCTCTTTTTGTTGTTTCACTAGCATATTTTAGGTTAACGTTGACAAACGATGTCATGAATAGTGTTATCACTTTCCATAAGATTTTTCGGTGTATTTACATATAATGATTTCTATTGCATCACGTTTTCATTTGTCTTTTGCCTCACTAATGCAGCTCATATTTAAACTATATTTATGGAACTAATTTTCTTTCACATATAACGTTTACTGCTATGATTAGAGAACTCAATATTTATGAAGTTAACGTTTTACTATCAAATATAATATATATATACAATAAGATAATAGAACTATTAATTGAAATGTTGCGATATATTCGTAAAAGTGCCTCTCTTAATGACAGCTCGAAATTTCTAGTTTATTTTTATTCTATTAAACGAGAACGTGTATCTAGAATTGTAATAATATTGTACGTTGGATATTAACTGCAAAGACCACTTGGTGAAATGTATAGATAAAATCAACTCGTGGTATTCTAGCAAACTCAGAAAGCTCAGTTCGGGTAGAATTCGTTTCCACGGAAACATGTGCACGTAGACAAATACGTGTCTGTGGAATCTCACTGAAAGAAGAATGGAGATTTATAACACCTCATACAAATCGAAGATATCATTGGCTCTCAGTTACTTCTTAACAACGTTATTGAATATAAACCTCTTGCTGTTGTTTGAAGATAAGCAGAAAGCTACACAATGAGCTATCTGCGGCTCTGCCCACCACAGGTTTAGAAACCCCATTTCTAGCGTTTTAAGTCCGCAGACTTATCGTTATCTTTAGATTTTTGTTGAGGTTGTATCTAAACTAAAAGCTTAACACATTGAGTGCTAGTACTCATTGTTATGAACTGGTGAGTCTTTGTTGTTATGTGAAATGTTTATTAGGGGTGTGAAATGTTCACAGTTCAAAAAGAAGTCATTGTTACATTTCAAACTGGGAAATATCGAGATTGTGAAATACCCGTTGTGAATGGAACACATTTTGTAAATTTATAGTATGCGTTCTGAAAGGATAGAATATTATATAAAATAATGGGCCTTATAATTTATTTTCTTGTCAGATATGTTCCTTAACTGTGATAACAATCTTGTTTAAGAAGCTATTGCACGTTTAATCGACTGCGGTGAAGTAAATCTCTAGTAACCATAGTGAGGTGCCTATCTAATATGACTCCCTCCACCAATTACTGAAATAGTATTGGTGAGCCTTAAGTATTAAATAAAAATAAGACTCGTACCAGTTTTTAATCGATCGTTCTGTATCGGCAATATATTTCTTTCAGGTAAACTTATGACTCAATTTGTGGACAAGCGCCATATATAATTATATATAAAGCAGAATATACTAAGCTAAGCCTAGAATCATTTAGTTATAACCTTACATTACTGATTTAAAACGTTGCCCATACTTAATACGCATTTACAATTTAATTTAATTTAATTAAGCCAAAATACAATAATAGCAACTTTTATAACAGGCAAGATATGGATTTAATAAATACAACATTTCAACTTGTAGTGTCCAGTCATTTTCTGACCTGATGTTGACCAGATACCATGGATAAAAACTTTGCGATTATTAGAATTAGAACTTGTCCTCTGTAAAAGTTGGTGTTATTGTATATAGTATGTTGTATATTTTAAGTTAGTTATCCAATTCAGTAGACTTTTCGTTAAACATTACTTTCAGTTCCTCTTTTCATAAATATTCATTGATTATTTTTTTCTAGTTTATTAATTAACTGATGATCTGAATTCATACAAACGATCATAAATCTTCTGTATGACAGGAGTTTTCACGATAATTATTTCCATAAAAAATAACCTTAGTGAAATACTTAATACTTAACGCATGTCCTCTTATTATTTGAACTCATTGTTGGCTTTAAACGCTGGCATTTAAAGTAGTACATGTGGTTTACTTTGTATAAGGCTTAGCACCAAACTATTGGTTTTACGAAACCTAGACTCATACTTGTGGATGATGCTTTCGTCTCTACGGACTTATAACGCTATAAATCGGGTTTCGATACCAGTGACGGCACAGGTAGCCCATTGCGTAATTCTGTTTTTAACTATAAACAATACTTATGGATGGACAATATTCTAAAAAAAAATAAAATCCATGAATCTGGAAACAAAGTACGTTTTTATTTAATGTTTGATAACATTTTTGTCTTCATATCTAATACGTTAGTTAAACATAACTGATACACTGAATTTGTAAACGAGATTAAGTGTGACATTGTAGATGTAAAATATCAATGTAAATATTCCGTTACACTTAGTCACTTATTTTTTGTTCATACTTGTGTCTTAGCTAGATACGTTTTTAACTAACCTTTGGACCTACTATATGAGTTCGTTATAAGAGTACCTGTAAAAACCCCACTCTTTTGTCAGGGATAAGCTTGAGATAGATGAATTAACTGTAAGTATATAATTACATTTTAAAATAGTGAGGCTAGGCATGGCCAGGTGGTTAAGGCGCGCGACTCGTAATATGAGGGTCGCTGGTTTGAATTCCCGTTACACCAAACATGCTCACCCTTTCAGCCGTGGGGGCGTTATAAAACCACGGTAAATCGCACTATTCGTTGGTAAAAGAGAAGCCCAAGAGTTAACTGTGAGTAGTGATGACTAGCTGCTTTCCCTCTAATCTTACACTGTTAAATTAGGGAAGGGTAGCGTAGATAGCCCTCGTGTAGCTTTGCGTGAAATTAAAAAAACAACAAACAATTAGAACGATGATCTACGAATAGTATATAAACATATCTTATTACCTGAATTTATAAACAATGTTATATCTTAAGGACCTAACTTCACCAGTGTTTACAAAAATTAGCAAAGTCTACTTTTTAAAAAGCAAACGAATCATGACATTTTTTGTTCTGAAACATTTTCTTTTGATATTCATAAAGTTTTCAATAGAACTTCCATTATATTTTGTTTTAATTATTTTAAATTTCCAGAACGTTTGAATTATTTTAATATTTATAGCTTGAAAGTGAGTAAAATGAATAATAAGAAAGAAAATAACCTTTATCCAGTTTGAAATGCTTTATTATTTCGACTAATATTGTCTTTTTGTTCCATTAGGTGAATAACGTTATATTAATTGATGGCCTTAGTAGGTTCAGAACAACAAATAAGATTGAAATGTTTGTGGCACTATAAACGCTAAAATAAGCGCATTCATCAATGATGCATAGCTCCCTATCTAAACTGTGAGTATCGTCACGGTTATTGTTATAATCTCTAAACAGAGCGACAATTAATTTCCTGATTCTTATCTAGCGTTTGACTGGCCTATAAGATGGACCTTACAACGTTTGCCTTTAGCGAGAACAAGTAAAGGTTTCATAATTAAACATTAAAAAGATGTTCTAATTATTTCCTTCTTTTACATCAGGGATTCTCTTTGGTCAAATAAAATCACCAAAGATAAAAACATTACCCTAACTAAATATTGGGCCTTTTTAAAAATAATGTTTAGTTTACCTTGGCTTGAATTTTCCTTATCAGAATTTCTCTTTGAGCAACTAAAATCCTTTTTTGATTTGGAAGCGTCACCTTTTAAGAGATCAGAGTACTTGTTATGAAGAAAGCACTAATGTGAAGTTATACATTATATAACTGTACAATGCATTTAATAATCGAAACCTATAACAAGATCTTAGTTTCTGTTCAGCAATTGAATTAAAAGTATTAGTACGATACGATGGCTTTGCTCATTGGCTAAAACGGAGATGGAATCATAATTCACAAACAAAAATGCAGGTGTTGTTGTTTGGTTTATTCAATAGCTACAGGGTGTTCGGAAAGACACTGTGCAGTTTTGTCTGTTAATAAATATAAAAGTGCACAGTGACTTTCCGAACACCCTGTAGAATAGAAACGTTACCAAACTGTTCAGTTTATTAACGAAAATGGATCGTAATTCAATGGAGGCGTTTTATGGTGCCTAGTTCATTAACTGGTATGGTGCTTCGAGTATCATGTGATGTTCAAGGACTAAAAAAAAAAAAATTAAATTCTATGTGATTGTTCTCGTAGGCTTAAATTTTAAATATTTTGGCATTTGCCAAACGACAGCCTTTTGAAATACGCAAACTTATCTTAATATACATTGTGCCTGATCTAGCTTTGATTTACCATTGATATACACCGGTTTCAGGAAATTACGCTATTCATCAATAACCATAAAAAAGTCAAATCGATCGAAACTAGACTGGGATTTTTAGTAAAGAACTGTACATTATATGCATCAAGGCTACTTCGTCGCATGTGATGGATAAAGACAGTAAGAAACAAATATCCAAATCTATTTTCTTTTAAATTTAAATGAAGTTTTGTAAACGTCTCTGTAGTGATGTTTGACACATAAATTAAAAGTAAAATCTGATTACTCTATATACGCTTCCTCCTAGTGCTTATTTTTCAATATTTAAATGTATTGTTTACAAGTTCAGACATCCTTCTTTTAAATATTCTTTAATACATTTATGTAGTTTTCTATAAACTGTGTACTTGGAAATGCTAGAATGAATTATGTACCTAAACACGATTTCGATTCATTTTCTAAAAATAAAAAAAATCAAACATATACACATTTGAACATTTTTTAGTTTAGAAATATGAAGCTATATTATTATATACACAGGTAGCGTAGTTATAATGTTGTCAAAAAGGGCCAAGATGTACAGATATTCTGAGTGTGCATTGTATATAAACAACTCATTTGTAATGATGACTTTACTAATTGAGTAATAATTAAGTATAAAATTATTCTTCTTAGCAATAATGGTTGAGTACATTATATGACATTTACCTCTAAATCTTATACTAGACTAGATTTAGCACACGAGAAGGACATTCTCTAATTATTATATGTGCCGCTTCTGTTATTATATGTAATAGCGATTAATAAGGATATTAGAATTAGTAATGACAGCTGATTATTTTGGTGGTTAAGAAAACACTAATACCAATGATTGATGATTTGTACATGGAGTGTAACTGTAGAAAGTGGTAACTAAGCCAGTCAGCTATATAAATCTACCACAACGTGCAATAAATAAAACTGATGAATCAACGAAGGTTATTGTTCAATACTACTAGCATTTAGAAATTTATTAACAAACTATACGTATACGCTTTTCTTCCCTGATGATATTTATAAAACAGTTTTATTGTGGAATTTTGTTGCTGTTGTTTTTTACAGTATATTTGAAAAGTTGTGAGACGTTAAAAGGTGACATTTTGAATATGTTAAATATCAATATTTTTCACAGTAAGTGGAACTATTTCTATACAGTTGATGAAATTCTGATATTGATAGATATATTACTAATCATAGAGACATTTCCGAAAGAAGTTGAAATCTAAGTTATAATTTTGAAGACTAAAAAATATATAGAAATAGAAGTAATAAATGAGGAGGAAAAAATTTAAATTTTTTTATTGAAAAACATTTATCTACAGAATTAGTGAAGTTAAGTTTGGAAGATACAGAAATACCATTTACTGTTGAGTTAAATTATTATAGTTTTCTTACTTCCAGTTTACATACCTCCAAATTACAGTTTTAACCTTTCTATTTTAAATTTGGAAAAATTGTAAAATGAGTTTATCTTGGTGATATACATATCAATATTAAAGAAAAAATGAAATCAAAACTTGTTTGGAATTCAGTAATTTATAATGTTAGCACAAGATCAAAATGGAGAAATAGAAAGTTGGTCAAATCTTCTTTAGATCATGTGTATACAAACTTACATTTGTAAATAGTTATGTGATCAAGGAAAGAATATCAGATCATAGATGATATTGGTTATTATTATAAAAAGACATTAAAACAAACTATGAAAAAGCATAGATAATGCTTCAGTCACTAATAAAATTAAAATTGTGTTATCTTTTTTTGCACTTAGGGTAAAGTGAAAGAAACATAGGAATGTATTAATGAGTTAGTAAATAATCATGTCAGTGATGAGTCACTTGAAGAAATAAAGCTAAATCTCTCAGTACAAATATAATTACCATAGATTTAATGAATAATTATAATAGAGAGTTCATAATAAGATAAGTACTCTCAAAGATAAAGAAAATAATAATAATTATGTTCTAAATAGAAAATATTTTGAAGATGTAATCTCATAGACTAATACAATTTAGTTCCCTTCAATAACAGAAAATCCCTGTCACATCAAACATGCTTGCCCTTTCAGCTATGGGGGCATTATAATGTTATGGTTAATCCCACTATTCATTTGTGAAAAGTAGCTTAACACTTAGTGGCGGATAGTGATGACCAGCTGCCTTCCCTCTAGTCTTACATTGCTAAATTAGGGACAGCTAGTGGAGATAGCCCTTGTTCAGCTTTGCACAAAATTCAAAACAAACCAAACCAATAACAGAAAAAGTTATTGACACAGTAAATTTAATTAATATTAACACAGGACCAGGAACTGATGGCATACAATTAAAGTACATAGAATCATTTATTAATGTTTTAGCAAAGGTTATAAAATGTCTATTAGCTTTAATCCATTAAGAAAAGAGAGCACCTGATGGATATAAAATATCTGTGATAAAATCTATTCACAAGTTTAAAAAAAAAATGTCAGTAGTTATAGACCAATAAATTTCCACTTTACCTGTAATTAAAAATATAATGAAAGGGCATATGCATATGCAGCAAAATTTTGGATTTTACTGGAAAATATTTACATTATAAACAAGTGCCACTATGGATTCATTAAAAATTAAAGTACTATGTTATTATTAGAATTTTTTTCAAAAGATATATGTTTATAATTAGATAGAAATAAAAAGGTACTGCCCCTTAGTGGCACAATGGTATGTTTGCAGACTTGTACTGCAAGATACCAGGTTTTGGCACCAGTGGTAGGCAGAGCACAGATAACCCTTTGTGTAGCTTTTTGCATTATAGCAAAACAAACAAACAAAATTACTTGTATCATTTCTTGATTTATGTAGAGCTTGTGATGCAGTAAATCACACACACTTTATGAGTGTAAAGGGAAAGTTACATAATTGGTTCATGAATTATTTGAGTAATAGTGTTCGAATAACAAGAACTGTTGAAATAATGAGTAATCAAATTGTTATGAAATATGGTGTTCCACAAAGTTTTATTTTGGTTCCACTACTGTTTAATTTTTATGTTATTGATGTTGTAAACATAAGTTTAAAGAATAAAATATATCATTATGCAAATGATACAGCTTTAACTGTAACTCATGTTGATGTGAAAGTTGACAAACAAGTTTTATAAGTTGATTTCCACAAATCAAGGTATTGGTTAATACATATGAATACTCATAAAACAAAAGTTAATACTAGGAAACCTTAAGACTAATTACAAATGATGTTTTTGGTTGAAACAAAACATATAAATATGATTTGGAATAAATTAAGAACAATTATAAGAAAATTACCTACGTTACTGAATATTTTACCAATTAATACAAAAAATTGAGGTCTCTTTAGCAGAACCTGTTATGCATTATGGATTGACAATATACAGTACAACAAGTAATATTCATTTAACAAACCTAAATATAATTTAATAAAAGAATATTTCAGATGTCACTTTTAAACGAAAATGATGAACTTAATGTACGTTTTACAATAACAGATAAAATGATAAGAAATCAGTTATTTGATGTATATTCACTTTACAAATATATAATAATTTTGAATTTGTATTATAGGTTAAATCATTAATTACTAAAAATCATATATTTGAAATTATACTAATTACTATGTAGCAAGAGTAAAAAAGTAAATAATATCATAAATAATGAACTAACTCCCCAGGGAGTTATGGGATATAAATACAGCTACAGATTTAAAAATTAAAATATTAGTTATTAATTATTGTTTACAGACAAACTGGTTAATACTTCATTAAATGGTACTTTATTCATATAAGATTATGTTACAATTAAGTTAAAAATTTTTATCAAGTACATAATTACTCATTTGAGAGAAAGGTTCAATAACATTACACGATATGTTTTGGGGGTTATGTTCAATCATTGTTAATTTCTAATGTACATTAATATAAAAGGATGATTAAAATAGACTACTAATATCGTTTTCGCCTTTTTGTGTTTGTTTATTTTAATTTATTAATATGTATAGAAATGTTTGGTAACAGTTGTTAAGGTATATTTCACAAATAAACTTTGTGGGAATTTTTTTATTTTGATATGCTTATGTTTCATTGATATATACATACTGTATGTGACATAAAGAACTACAATATGATAATAAAAATCAAATGGTCACATAAAAAGAATAATGTCAACCACTAGTTGGGCCACATATTTTTCTTTGTTGCAACATTCCTTGTATAAATCAAACCAAGTCAAGTGGAATCACTCGCTTTGTAAATAAAATTCACAGCTGACCTCAGGAAAAATTAGCAGAATTATCAATGATATCATATTTTTATTTTTTGTGCGACTTTTACACTATTAGGAGCCCAATTGAAACAAAGTAATAGACACTTTTTGATAAGGTGATGATGCCTGTATCCCATGATATTTTTAGGGTTAGGCAAACTGACCTATCCTTTATTAATGACTTATGTTATTTGTTTTATGGCTGTGCATTCATATATAGAAATTAAATTTTTCTAGTACTTAAAATAGTGGAAAATGTTTGGTATAAAATGATCCAAATAACAAAGTAGGATAACACATAAAAAATGTATGTCAGATTGTTTTACACAACAAGAAAAATTACTTTTTTCAAGTAAACTAACTCTGTATGGTTTTATTAATTTTATCTTTAAAACTTCTGGTGCAGAACATCAATACATCAACTAGCCCTAAACTTATATTTACATATATGTATCAGAAATGGACAAATGTGTCACAGAAGTTATTAAACATTTCTTCAAGAATAAATGTATGAAAAATATTTTATATTCAATAATATTTGATTTAACCAAAATGCTACCATATTTTTAAGAGACTGGGATTTACCTAGTGTGCTTCACTGTGAGTTACATGTTTATGGTTCGTGCCTCTTTGCTTAAAAATTGTGCTTTGCATTTTAAAGTGATGGGTAAGTTATAAGAGTAACAATCCAATTTTGCTATTAGATTGGGGTAGCCCAAAAGTTAGCAGTGGGTGCTATTTGCCTTCTGTAGCCTGTCATTTTCATAATTAGGTGCTGTCAGCAAAGAGAAATATTCTTTAGATATCTGAAAAAAATAAGCAAACTTTTTGTAAAAGATTGAGACAGGTAAAATTTGATTCTCAGTTGTTTTTTATTTTACGATCAAACTGTTTGTATAATATCATTTTCTTTCTTCATAAACACATAAACATAAAACACATATTATAATCTATATAACAACATGGAACTCCTCAAAGATGAGCAAATTATGATTCCATTGAAACGTTTTTCAAGAGAAAACAAAATCTAAGCTCTATAAACCAAAAACTCGAATGACAAATGTAAAGAATATCCGATGAAGCAGAAGAGAATGATGTAAAAGAACAGTTTTCAAAAACCAGTCCATCATATACCATATTCTAACCTTCGTCATAATTTGACACCAATCAGTATTATGTGGGTTGAGTTGTATCATTAACCTGCATTAAGGCAGGTTGCAGGCGCTCACCCATCTACTAAAATTATCCATATTATACTTTTACATATATTTTGATTATGCTACTTTTAATTCTACTAGATATTCATTATTTTTTCTTTCCGTGTTGACAGAAGTGATCAGTAGGTCCGAGTCACGATATGTGGCCAATTTAGCCTGCGAGAATATTTTGGGCTAATTATTCTAGCTGCCAGGTTATAAGTAGCTATATAAGTGACGAGTGTTGCTAATCCTCTGGTTAGTAGTTCTGTAACTGGAATTTAAGAGTCATTTAGTTCACTTATCGCATAAACTGTTGTTTAAGTTGAAAATACTTAATATCAAGCTTTATACACGTACAAAAAATCCCAATAATTGAAGTGGTTAGTGATACAGAAAAAAAAATGAATAAAATATTAATTCAGCAACGTTTCAAATGTTAATAAATAAAATAGTGATACCAAACATATCCATCGATACAAATGTTAATTAGACTTGTGTCTCAAGACGGCTGAAATGGGTATTAAAACCTTTATTAAAATAAAGTAGAGAACAACGTTACCACCCATCTTGAGATACATTTTTACTTCAAGTGAGTGGGTTTCTCATCATCATGAATTAATTAGACTTATTATATTTTAACCCTACATTCCTTATTCGGTCCATTAGAGTTCTTACGAGAAGCTCTTTGTGGCTCAGCGGTAAGGTTATAGGTCGCGGGTTCGCATCCCTGTCGCGCTAAACATGCTCGCCCTTTCAGCCGTGGAGGCGTTATAATGTTACGGTCAATCCCACTATTTGTTGGTAAAAGAGTAGCCCAAGAGTTGGCGGTGGGTGGTGATGACTAGCTGTCTTACCTCTATTCTTACACTACTAAATTAGGGACGGCTAGCACAGGTAGCCCTCGAGTAGCTTTGTGCAAAATTTTAAAAAACAAGCAATCATTTAAAGACTAAAGAGAACCCACCACCAATTCTTGGGCTACTCTTTTTTCAACGAATAGCGAGATTGACTGCCACATTATAACACTCCCACACTTGAAATGGCAATTATGTGTGATGGGATGGGGGATTCGAACTCGCCACTGTCAAATCGTGAATCACTCCCCAGTGGCTCAGCGGTATGTCTGCTGACTTACAACGCTAAAAACAGGGTTTCGATACACGTGATGGGCAGAGCACAGATAGCCCATTGTGTAGCTTTGTGCTTAATTCAAAACAACAACAACAACAACAAATTGTGAATAATGCGCGCGTTCTAACCACCTGGCTATGTCGAATCTGGGAAAGTCTCAAAAGTTTTTTCTTAATACCTGCGTCAAGAGTTACACAAATGTCGTCATCGTAACCTTAATAAGATATTATTTTAAATAAAATCACTCTTTAAAACCAGAAACATAAACCATTTAAAATTAAAAAGGATTTACTGTTTGAAAAAGCTGTGCAAAAAGCAATATCATTTTACTCGTTTTAAATCCTCAGAACAAAACACCAGAACAAAGGCTATTTGAATAACAATATATCTTCAGCACCCATTTTCTTGTCTCTTTGTTGTTCATTAGTAAGTTTTCGGACTTACAACGCTAAAACACGGGATGGGCCTAACAAATAACATAATGTGGCTTTGTTTTAAAAGAAACAAATTGTTACCAGGATAGCTCTTTACAGATTTCAGTATTTTTTATCAAGCTTAAAGTACTTCACCAGAAAACTTACATTATTTAAATGTCAGAAATGATACTTGACATATCTAGAATATTACGCATTTTATTATAATGCGAGAACTTTTCTGTAATTACCTCCGTGCAATGAAAATGAAATCAAGGTATCAACATAATATAAACTCAATCAAAACATATTTTCGTTTGTTTATTCATCACCCGAGTTAAGTAAAGGTACCTTCTCAAAAATAAGTCTCCTATTTATGGATGGCCTGGCATGGCCGAGCGCGTTAAGGCGTGCACTCGTAATCCGAGGGTCGCGGGTTCGCGCCCGCGTCGCGCTAAACATGCTCGCCCTCCCAGCCGTGGGGGTGTATAATGTGACGGTCAATCCCACTATTCATTGGTAAAAGAGTAGCCCAAGAGTTGGCGGTGGGTGGTGATGACTAGCTGCCTTCCCTCTAGTCTTACACTGCAAAATTAGGGACGGCTAGCACAGATAGCCCTCGAGTAGCTTTGTGCGAATTTCCAAAAAACAAACAAACAAAACAAACCTATTTATGGAATATAGAAATGTTTCGAATTATCAAAATAATGTAATTAAAGTTTCCTAAATCATGTATTTCATTTAATTATTTCTGGCGAAAAAGAAAATTAATACACTACTTAGAAACACAAAATATACATCAACTGCTGTTTCGTGATTAACACAAAATATACATTAAATGTTGTTTCGTGATGAATGTCGTATACGATTCTGCTGTTGCTTTTTGTTTTTGTCAGTATTAGTCATAAAGTTATGTAACTTCCGTTTACTGTTTTATAAATTGTTTTGAAATTCGCGCATAGCCACACGAAGGTTATCAGTTTGAAATTAATTCTGATAAAACGTTAGCACACAGGATCACACATGAAAGGTTCAATGAAATTCATCAGTTCGTAATTAAGAATAAGTATTGAAGGTAACCCTCGAGGAGCTTAGCGGAAAATACAAACAAACAAAACTGATTTTCTTATACTTAATCTTTTAAGTTTAAAATAATTCACAGTAATATATCTTTATATTAAATTCATATTTCGTTAAGTAGAGGTCTCGATACAGAGTGGCACACATTTTACAAATCGATTATTCCTGTTTATATGAAAGCAGAACGTCAACGCAAGAATTTAATTAGGAACTTAATTAGAACAAATTACTGTTACATCACGACGGATGACGTACGCATAAACTCATAATTCCTCAGTGAATAGATTTGCTTGTAATGGTCGTTAAGAAATCGAATATTCATTTTGAAACAACCACAGTTAACTTGTGGGGAAAATAAAGAAAAGGTGGTTGACATTCCGTTTTCGGATAAGCTGGTGACAACAAGTGCTAAAATTAGACATGAAATACACGCAAAAAACCTAAAGCTCATGCACACGTGGACTGGTGTGTGTGTTTTTTTTAGTGTTTTACTGGCTGAGTCATACGTATAATAATAGTCTTCAAATTGCTAACTATAAGAACGAAAGTTCTGAAGAACTGAAAATTTAGTGAGGTACAATACTTACTAAATAAGAAATTAATGCAACAAATCTTTCTTGATTAACGGAAGCATGTTAGAAAAGCAGATACGATCATTAATAAATGTGTTGAAAGGTTTCAGTTTTGAAAAACAAATAAACAATAAACTAATGTCACAATTAACACCTACTTTCTTCTCACACTGTTATTTGCTTTCTTCAGGATGTGTTACAATGCTACTTTAATTAATAAGCTATACATAACAATAATGTATCAGTATTATTCGCCATAGAACAGCAGATCTTTTAAACAACGAACTTAGTTCAAACAGTAAATACTTTTTCTATACAATATGAGTAATGACTATTTTAAACCTTCAATCGTGCGGCTGATAAAAAACTGAAAATGCATATTAAGTGTGATGCGTTTTCCATTCCTTAAAATATAAAGACAACATTTATATGCCAGCCACGATTAGTAAAACATTTGCAGTAGTTTTTATGTCTTTCACATGAACTTTCCATATTCTATCGTTTTCACGTACAACATTTAAACTACGTTTTCTTGGAGGCCTTATGTGTTACATCGATAAATCCTGGTCTATTTGGGAAAAAAAACACAAAAAAAAACGCAGTCAGACAAACTCAGGTAAAAGTTACGTTATTAACTAAAATTACTTGCAAAGTGAACAATGAAGTATGGTAATGGTATTTGTAATAGCCTACAGAATAGGAAACAGTTATGAGCGTTCAGGGTATAACAACATTGTACGAGTAAAAACAAAGAAACTCGATGATATGAAGAAAATAACTTGTATTGAAGAAAAAGTAGTTAAAAGTGTTTATAGCAGTCAGTGAAATGAACGCAGCTAAGCTGTTGAGAAATAGAGTAAAATGTAAAGATGTCACTAAAGCAAACGTAGCTGATAATGCAGAAGCGTCTGAATACCTGTTCACAAAGTGAGAAGCATGTGGTTTTGAACTAACTGCACGTATCTATTTTAGTCGAGAAAGCTCAAAGCAATTGTATTTTGTGTAGTGTTCATTTTCAAAGGAAATTACACACGATTTGAGGGCTGTTTTTGTGAGATACTTTGCAAATAAAAAAAGTTTTATACTAAAATCGAAGCTAGTCGTCACATGATAACAACGACATTGTGCTATCGTGTAGCATACTCGTTACATTAGAAGTTTGATTTAACAAAAATCAGGTAAGATACTTCTAAATGGAAAATCCAATATGCAATCCAGACTCCTCGGATAAAGGTCTTTCTGATGATATGAGATTCGTAGAGTTTCATTGAGAAATTTGTAACAACAATTTCAGACAATTTGTTTGTTTTTGAATTTCGCGCAAAGCTACTCGAGGGTTATCTGCGCTAGCTGTTCCTAATTTAGCAGTGTAAGACTAGAGGGAAGGCAGCTAGTCGTCATCACCAAACGCCAACTCTTTGGCTACTCTTTTACCAACAAATACTGGGATTGACAGTCAAATTATAACGTCCCCATGGCTGAAAGGGTAAAAAGGTTTAGTGTGACGGAGCTCCAAACCTAACCTACGACTATCGGATTGCGACTCAAGTGTCTTAAACACCTGGCCATACTGGGCATTTCAGAGATATAACCAAAAGTGCATTGTTTATGTAAATATACGGGAATATTTTTACCTTTTAAAGATATCTGACTTTAACATTATGTTTTTTTTATCTCTAAAACAACATTACAAATTCTGTAACATTGTGATATAATGTACTTTTACAAACGAAACATAATGAAAAACGTTTGAGAGATATGATGGCATTTTTACACTTAAAGCGACATATAAACCTTGATAACAAGCGTCATCAAAACTTTTTAAACATTATATGTATGAACTCTTAAAACAGCATACAAAACGTTTTAAAGCAGTGTACCTCTTTTTGGCCTGGCATGGGCTGATGGTTAGGTTAGTTGACTCGTAATTTGAAGGTCACGGGTTCTATTCTCACCGAAAACATGCTCGCCATTTCAATCGGTATGGAAGGGGTGTCTTAATGTTAAGACGAATCCCACTATTTGTTGATTAATAATAGTTGGCGGTAGGTGGTGTTGACAAGCTGCATTTTCTCTAACACTGCTGAAGTAGAAATCAATAATACAATTAGACATCGAGTGACTTTTCGCGAAACTCGAAACATAAACAAATAAACAAACCATTTTTGTGTATCAATATTTTAATTTTTTATTGTCACTTTAGCACAAAGCCACACAATTATTTATCAGCACCATTTCCACCGCAAGGAATCGAACCCGAAATTTAGCTTTGTTTGGTTTGTTTTGAATTTCGCACAAAGCTACACAAGGGCTATCTGCGCTAGCCGTCCCTAATCTCGCAGTGTAAGACTAGAGTGAAGGTAACTTGTCATCACCACCCACCGCCAACTCTTGGGCTACTCTTTTACCAACGAATAGTGGGATTGATTGTCACATTATAAAGCTTCCACAGCTGAAAGGGCGAGCATGTTTGGTGCGACAGGGAATCGAAACTGTGACCCTCGGATTACAAGTCGCACGCCTTAACTACATGGCCATGCCAGGCCTTTTAGTTTTGGTTTCAGAACAGCTTTAAAGATTTTAAATCAGTATTGTATTTTCACCTTTAAAACAACATTTAAAAATGTGTAAAGCGTTGTGTTTTTTAAATTTGCAGTTGTGTGTTAATTTGTAAACAAGCACATATATTACCATTCGTACAGCAAAAGTGTTACCTCAGTATCGCACTTACAAAGAAACCAAGGTAGTTGTTATATAGCAAATATCTAACGTTAATTACGTCTTTTAAAATTTGAAAACCTGAGAGACTTCATTGCATTTGAAAATTGGCAAATATCAGGTTTCATTAAGGATTGTTGTTCATTTATGTTTTTTATAGTTTTTACGTTGCAAATAGCTGCAGTTACTTAAGAAACAAATATCAAAATATCTAACTAAAATTAAAATATACTGCTTTTTATGCAAATTTTGGAAAATTTTTATATAAATAAACGATATTAAGTTTATCCAGTCTTTCTGTAAAATAAGGTTGTCTCATGCTGGGAAAGCGGTAAGTCTTAGGATTTACAACGCTCAAATCAGAGGTTCGATTTCCTTCAGGTGACACAGCAGATAGCCTGGTGTATCTTTGCTATAAGAAAACACATGCACACAAAATAAGATAAAATGTGCAGTTAATACCTTACAAAAATAATACGGACAGGAGGGTGTTATCAAAAAAATTGGAACGGGGCAAAAAATATTGAGACAGATCAAATCTTGGTGAAATGTTTATTTCCTCAAATTATCAGTAAGACAAATTATGTGCTTCCAGAGGTCAAATCAAGAGAAGCTTTTATGCAGAATAACAATCTCTCTTCATCAATTTCTAAGTGAATATTTTGCTTTAAAGTATGTATTAATATAAACTAAATTGTTCATAGAACTATAACATATGGATAAGGAAAGCTAACAGCTCAAATAACACTGGGTTTACTAACTATGTTCGGTCGTTAGATCAAAGTTGAACATTTCTTAGTTCATCCGCAATCTATTTTCTGATCTTGTTCGAACCCTTGCTACTCTGACTATTCAGTTCATAAAGGAAATTCTGTATATAGATATTTCAGTAATGCCTATGCTCTACAACAAAGGTCAGTAATTAAACGCATGTTAAGAAGTTTCACTGTGTCCTTGTCTGAGTTAACTGTTCAGCTACAGTTTGGTTTAGGTCCAACAAACAATACGAATTTAATACAAATATACGTGCTAGAATAGAAAAATAGAATGTTTAAATGAATATACGACAACAATGAAATTATTTACGGTATACAACACAAGAAACATGTTGAGCAAAATCTGCGAACAAAACCAGTATTAGCATATTGGAAACCTTTTGTTACGTCGGAAGCAATTTAGTATGATCAAATAACTTGTTAGATGAAACTCGCTGAATAAGTCAGTAAATCATTGGATGAAAATAAAAAGTTTTCTTTAAGTCAGCTTAAAAACTGAAACACACTGGCATAGCAATTTTATTAATTAATATAGATATACGGATAAAAACAAGGCATTTTTTTCAAGTTGTTACACATATTCAACTTAAAAGCATTGTAGACAAAGTTTGCTAAGTCTCGAAATTCATTCCGTTATCTCAAGTTTTCAGTCTCGGAGACTCCTGTTATAATGAATATTCTCACCAAACTAAATCAGCTTAGCATATGTTTCAACTACATAATCCAATCATTCGCTTTTAAACTTAAAATAAATAAAGAGAAAACTGTACGTTTTTACACACGCGCAAAGAAAATAGTGTTATCTAATATATCATTAAAACAGCAATATCGCGCTTGAATATTACTACACATTAAAACAAAAAAAAAACACTTTATTGTTCACTTGAAATACATAAATGGTTGAGAGGGTGGAAACTGGTAAATATTTAGATACAGGTGATCATTGCTGTATTATGTTTGATGTTTTGATGCAAGTCGAAATAAGAAATTGTGACATTTTGATTGCAAATTTAAAAAAATCATTTTTAAGGAATACAACAAGAATTATCTGTTATGAATTGGGCAACTGGGTTACTTGAAGACAATGAAAATATGCGGGAAATATTAAGTAAATATTATTCAATATTCACAATAAATACATTGCTCACAGAAAGTAAAGTGTAGCTGCTAGTGAAAAAAACCAGAGAACTAGGTTTGCACACAAAAACATATGTGATAAAATTAAAGAAAAGCATCAGAAATTAAGAAATAAATTGTCTGCAGGTATAGAAAATTTATAAATTTTGTGAAACAGGAAATTAGAACATAAAAAGGATGTATGAAAATTAGGCTAAAACATAAAACTTAACAGTAAGGATTTTTAAAACTACATTAGAGATAAATAAAACGTTTCAGGAGCGACAAAGGAAGACTTGTATCTGATGATTATGAAATGGTTAGGTTATTAAATTATGATGTTTCTTCAGCTTTGCGTAATGAAGACTTGGCAGTTTTCTTCATCTTGAGCTACTGATAGATGAAAACAAAGTTGAACCCGATAGTTGCACAAATTCTCTGTTTCTTAAGGTAAAAATGGGAAGTTTAAATAATAATAATATTTACCCGAAGGTTTAAAGGAGATTAAGAATTGGATATGTTAGCCATTTGTGACAATTAGTTTGTGTAAGTCCTTGAAAAGTGGACAAGTACTAAGAGATTGGAATTTATCTGATGTCATTCCTGTCTTCAGGGGACATATTAGAAGTTGTTCCAGTAGGTACAGGCCTGTTAGTCTTACATAATGTGATGATAAAGTTTCGGAGTGTTTGATAAAAGATACTTTGTAAAGTAACTTAACAAAGTTTAGTTTTCAATTCAATAGCCAACATGGTTACACTAATTGAAAATTTTGCATTACAAGTCTTTTGGCATGACTTGTAAATGCTACTGCATATGTATACGAGGGTAAAGGAGTGGATTTGATATATCTGGATTTTCAAAAAACATTTTACAAAGTGCCGCATAAAACGCTTGGAAAGAAGCTTATCTCTATACGTTTGAGGGATAAGTTAACTAATTGGATAGAAGAATGGTTTAATGGAAGAAAGCAGAGGGTTGTTAATAAATGCAGTTTAGTTAAATTCAATTAATATTGCAAGGGAGGTGCCTCAGGGCTTAGGCTTTTGACTGTTGCTCTATTTTGATTTACATTAATAATACAGATTAAAGAATGGTCAATAAAATTCTTAAGTTTCCTGATGATACCAAGGTCTGGGTATAAATAACATGTTTCTACTTTACAAAATGATTTAGATCATTTAGTGAGTTAGGCAGATAAATGGCAGATGGGTTTTAATTATGGGAAATGCGAGGTATTGAATGATGGTTATCATAATTTTAATTATCATTTGGATAGAAATGACTTTAAGAGTATCATCAAAGAATAGGATCTTAGTGTAGTAGCTGATAATTTCTTAAGCCATCTAAGCAGACCGCTATTGCTAGTGGTAGAACGAAAATGATTTTAGATTGTATCTACAAAACTATTGAATACAAGTCTAAAGATGTTATAATTTCATTGTATAGGTTACTGGATACCCCATATTTGGAGTATTATGTTCAGTCTTGAGCTTCTTATTTTAGGAGCGACATTGAATTGTTGGAAAGGGTTCAGAGAATGATTAATAAAATGGAACCTTGGATGAAGGGGTTGTCATATGAGGAGAGATTAAGATCCTTAAAACTGTTTTCTCTTGAAAATGAAGAGTTAGAGAAGACCTGATTGAAGTGTTTAAAATTGTGAAAGAAATTGATAATGTTGATGCATTAACATTTTGCATACTAGACAGAGAGAATTATAGAAATAGGGGACACAAATATAGATTTAGACAAGGTAGAAACCGTCTTCAGCTAACACAGTTTTAATATTTGCAAAGAGCGTGTTTTCCCTATGGAATGGAGTGCTTTCGGAATTGTGGAAAGAGTTAGCCTGAGCAAGTTTGAAAAAAGTTAATAGATACTTTAATGATATGGTTTGGATTTATTTTTTTTTAAATTTAGTTATTTAATAGTTTTAATTTGGCTTGTTGGATAAGACAGCCGAGATGAACCAACAAGTTCCTTGTTGTCAATAAATATGTTGTCATATTAATTTAGTAAATTATATTGTTCATTTAACCGGCACCTAGTTACAAAATAATTTTAGCATCCACTTTCTCTCTATGAAAAACTTGCTTGTCTTTTGCAGTTTAGTTCACAGAACTCTTTAATGATGGATTTACAATCACATTAGCTCAAATTTATATTAATTCAATTTGCACTTAATTGCTTTACAAAATATGCAAACGAATATAGTTTTGTTTTTTTTTCATTGTCAAGGGTTTAATAGAGACATTTATTTAACTTTAGTAGCATTTCATTAATTATTTTTAGTTGTCCATGTACTGCTTATATAGTTTAGGTTTGTCTGGTGTTTTATATGTTCAGTACCTTATGATCAGAAAGACAAGTTGTTATTCTTTATTAACTTATTTAGATGTTTAAATGATTACATAAATGAGTTATTACAACAAAGTAATTAAACAGTATTAATCAAACACTAATGACTTCATTGATTTACATATGTAGAAATCCAAATTTTTAATGAGTTGAAATTCCGTTAAAGATCTAGATTAGCAAACATATTAATTACATTTGACAAACAGACAGATTCAAATACTATAACCACGCTGACTTCATTGGTATAGAATGAAGGCACAGAAATGGTGTTCATAGCAACGTTTGTAGTGTAATGCGTTTTTGTAGTTTCAGTTGTGTATTTCATCCACTCTACAGGATACATTGATATACATATCTATCATAAGTGAATAGCTTGTTGTTGATACCAATAGTTATAATCTGTTGCCATGTTTGTTTCTTTTTATCTACTAACATAGATTATCTATAGGTATGAGAAATTTGTATACGACATACATTTACAATATGCAAAGAATCTCAATTTGAAGACAAGAGGGTAGATCAAGTTACCTTGATTTAAGTTTGAATTCAGTTTGAATAATATAATTCTTGCTGAATGCTCCTGCCTCAGAACAACAGTTTACCAATAAATATGTAACTGATTTGAACTGTATTTATGTAATTTATTACAAACTTTTCGTTTAATCGAGTTCTGTTAGCCTAGTCCATTTTTTAAGATGGTAACCGCTTTGTTTACACAAATTTTATTATAGTGCTATTATCACCATTTTTAGGCCTAAAGAATTCCACTCTTTGTGATATCGCTGCCATAAATTTTTGCTTCTGGCTTTATTCTTTAAAACTTAAATGCGTCAAGTATCTTGTGATACTGTTTGTTTGTCTGTTTTTGAATTTCGCTCAAAGCTACTCGAGGGCTATATGTGCTAGCCGTCTCTAATTTAGTAGTGTAAGAGTAGAGGTAAGGCAGCTAGTCATCACTATCCACCGCCAACTCTTGGGCTACTCTTTTACCAACGAATAGTGGGATTGACCGTAACATTATAATGTCACACGGCAGAAAGGGCGAGCATGTTTGGCGCGACGGGGATGCGAACCCGCGACCCTCAGATTATGAGTGGCACGCCTTAACACGCTTGGCCATGACGAGCCATCTTTTGATACACTGACTCCTGTCAATTGCCAGTTTTATTGGGTACTTCAGATTTCGAAGAGGTAAAACAAATGTCGTTGGCCCTGATTCCAGATCCTTTTACCTTGAGTATATGCCCATTCTTTAACACAACTCACCAGTAAAAACAAAATAGTTTTTCACGTTTCATTGATCCACTGGACGTGTGCTTGGTCGACACCATGTTATTCGGACCATTTTGTACCTTGCTATGAGCAGAATGCACCTCAATAGGAATTTGGTATGGAAGTTGGTCTTGTGAAACCTGTTTCTAATTTTATAATTGTCACGATCTCCATTTTTGGCTACAGAAATCTAACAGATATAATGCAAGACATTATAATGTAATAAATGTCTGTATATTAGTGAGTGATGGTATACCTTTCTAGGTGTTTACCTATATCATTGATTTCAGTATGGGCCCATCTTCTGCGAATATTACATTGAGTCAATTTGCAACAACTCGTCAGTACTAGCAAACTGTATTTTGTTTGATGGCTCTCTGCCTGAGTGAAACATTTCGACTGTGTTTTGTGGGTTCCATTCATGGCTCTTTACCATCTTCCAGCTCTGTCAAGTTTGTATTTTCTCTTCAGAGTGATAAGTGAGATAACAAATGTCAGGCCATTATGCAGCTTTATTAACCATTTATTTGCATTTCAGCTCACTTGTCTGAAATGAGTCACAACAGACTGAGGATCAAATGCTATTATACCAACAAGCTTCTCTTGTAGTGGCTATTCTATTATAAATTGATATGATCTTTTAATAATTGGTTTGTTTTCAGTGCACAACAACTTAATTTTTTGTCAGCAACGAATTATTAATATTGAACTAAAGTTTGTCGTCATTATTAATTTATATTAATTAAAAAAAGGCAATGAAGACCTAGTGCAAAACGTGACGACATTGTTACAGTACATAAAAGTAAAATTCTGTGTGTGTTTTTTTTTCTTATAGCAAAGCCACATCAGACTATCTGCTGAAACCACGGATGGGAATCGAACCCCCTGATTTTAGCGTTGTAAATCCATAGACTTACCGCTGTACTAGAGGGGACAAAAGTAAGAGTATATGGAAATAAAGGCGTTATTTAGGCAAGTAGCAATGGTAGATCATGCATTCCGCACTAAATAACAGGGATTATTTTATATTGGTGAAGCACAATAATCACTGATATAAAATTTAGTGTTGCATAATTATTGTATAGGGTTAAATAAGCTATACAGTCTTAGCCAAAATTTTTCCATAAGATCATTATTATTAAAATTGAATACAAATACATTTAGCACTGTGTAATTAAGAAATTCTCTTTTTAAACATCTGCATTTGAGATGTTTATAATCAGTTACGTTATAAGGACATCATGAAAGTTTTATTAGAATACCAAACAATTTTATCAGACACCAGTAAAAAGATGTATATCTCATCATTTCACCTATCACAGCAAAAGTTTACCAAAACGTATATAATTACAACATATATCATCAAATTATTATTATTAATTCCTGTAACCTAATATTAGTTATTTTACGCAGTAAGTGCTTAGTTCATTTTGTACTCTAATAACCTCCGCAGGGCCACGTGGCATGCTGCAAATAAGATTAATATTACTTATGTAATTCACAGTGATTTCATCCCAACTTATCACTCGGAGGTTCAACGACTCACACTGTAGTTAGTTTAGGGTCAGAGTTACGATCAGTTTCCGGCTCAACAGGTCTCAATGGGATTACACTTTCGAGAACTTGGTGAGAATGGTAATCCTGTAACGTCCGCCTGGTCGAGATAATCCTGTACAATTTGTGCACTGTAGGCAGTGGCATTGTTATTCTGGAATACAAAGTGCGACAGATTTACTGTCACATAACTCTAATATTGTTGTTTATTTAAGCTCAATGTATGTTTAGAATTGTGCATAACTTATACTGTTAAATCTGTATTGCGAAATTCCTGCCTATTTATTAAAATTGTAGAAAATTCTCAAGTATAAGGATAAACAAATATTTATTGTTTTTATTGCGTGAATTTAGAGAAACTTTCCTCACTCTTATAAATATAACCAATACATCACACCAAAAGATAGTATATATTATTGGTTTGCTGTAATTGGTGTGCCACAAGACTCGGAACTATAACTGTAATTGTAAATAACCCTTATTAATCAAGAACTTTAGATATTTGACCAGGAACATTTATACAGGGTGTTCGGACACTCACTGTGCTGTTTTGTCTGTTAATAAATACATATGTGCACAGTGACTTTCCAAACACCCTGTAGATTTCGAACATTATTATTTTTACGAAAACATTATGTAACTTCAGCAGTAGATAATTCGACGTGTGGCCATCGAAGAATAAAACTACACCAAATAATCATAAAGAACTTTGACACATCCATGATTTGTCATTTATCCTGCCTGTAAGATTTTTAAATACATTTCTTCTATTTTCTTAAGACCTATGTGATAAATTTTATCAATGGAGTGTACAGAACAAAAGAGTATCACGCAGCCTGGTTGATTAGGGTTAATATTCATCATCCTTTTACAGATGGGTAAACAGAAATAGTGGTTTCTATAAGCTGAATGCAACCCAGCTGTTATTGCACTGGACTGTGGAACTGAGGCTCAAAAACAACAACAACAAAAAAAAACTCCTCGCACTTCAGGCCCGTAGGGACGTTATGAACATAACTATCAGATTTCACTATTCGGCCTAAGAAGAGTGGCCTAAAAATTAGTGGTGGAAGTACTGGTAATCGGTTTTCTTTCAAATAGCATTTTAACATTATGGACGGCTACTGGAGACCGATCTCGAATAAGTTTGCGCAAAATTAAACAGCACTCGAACAAATCGCTTCCTTCATAATTTCCTTTGTTAATATTGTTACGTATTATAGTTCCTTGGTCAATGGTATTTGAGTATTTTGCCCTGGAGGGTCAGGTTCACTTTGACCTCTTCCTCCTTCCTGAACGTATTTTCCCTAACTGTTTGTATGTTAGGTCCTTTTCAGGGCAATGTCCATTTATAGTCTCTTATTCACAGTAGTCAAGCTTGCTGGTGGCCATTTATTTATTTTATCTTATTATTATTTTAAAATACATAAATATGTAAACAATAAATACAAGATTTAAAGTTTATATACATACATATTTTACTTTAATTTATTTTTTCTTTATGTTTAATATATATGTTAATTGGGGAGAGGTATTTAGGATTTTCTTCATCGTGTATGAGGTACCTATCTAGTTCGCATAATAAATCATTTTTCATCCAATTTTTGTTAAAATATCTAATTGTAATATTTAGGAGTCTATCTGATATGGTTGGTATGTTCGAGTAATTGTGAATGAATTTAGATGATGTTGATCTCGAGACTCTGTATGCTGTTGTGAGAAGTGTGTTTTGTATTGTTTGTAGTTTGGTTTTGATTGTTATATTACTTACAGTTACCCATGCTGGAGCTGCATAGTCTATTACTGGTCTAATATATGTTTTGTATATTTTCAAAATGTTATCTGTAGATGCTCCACTGTGTTTACCAGTTAGACTCCTAACATAGTTGGTTCTTCGCCAAATTTTATTTTTAATTTCTTTGACATGATTGATCCAAGTTAATTTTGAATCATAAGTCAGACCTAAAAATTTTGCTGATTGGGCAATCTGGAGTAGAGTGCCATTCATATATATTTCTAGCTGTTGTTTTCTGTGTTTTGTCGATTTCGTAAAGAGTACGAGCTGAGTTTTTGCTGTGTTTATTTTAATTCTATATTTTTCACAGTATTCACTAATTCTATTTAACTATGGTTGTATGTTTGTAGCTGCTATCGTGGGTGTTGCAGCACTTTTCCAGATTGCCACATCATCTGCGAACTGTGATGAGAATCCACGATTTGGATCCTTCAATGGCATATTGTTAACATACATGATGAAGAGTATAGGGCTAACCACCCCTCCCTGTGGGACACCAGCTAGTGGAGTAAAGTATTCGGAAAAAGTTCCTTCTACGTTTACTCTACATTTTCTGTTTTCCAGAAAGTTTGATAACCAACGAATAATTCCTCGCGGTAGTTCCATTTCATTCATTCGGAACCTTAGACCATCGTTCCAAATGGTGTTGAATGCTTTCTCTATATCGAGGAAGCAAGCGACTGTACATTCTTTTTTGTTGAAACTATCTATTATGGTTTCGGTTAATCTTATTAAATGGTCTGTCGTTTGTCTAAATTTTCTGAATCCATTCTGTTCTTCTGGTAATTTTGATGTTACCTCCAAGAATGTGGAGAGTCTATTACTTATTATTCTTTAGAGAATTTTGCCAACACAGCTGGTCAGACTGATTGGTCGGTAGCTATTTGGTTTATTCGCTGGTTTTCCTTCCTTATGGAACATTAATATATTTGCTAGCTTCCAAGAAACTGGGATATATCCTGAGGATAGCGATAAGTTAAATAGAGAATTTAGGTGGTCAAACAATTTCGGAGTGCCGTTTTTTAGGAGAATAGCTTGTATTTCATCTTCTCCTGGCGCTTTGTTTTTGGTGTTTTTTATTGCTTCTAGTATTTCATGTAAGGATATTTCTTTTGTTAGTAATGTGCTTTCATAATCAGTGTTAGAACTTGTATTTGTATCAGTTATGTTTACTGGAAATATTGGTTCATATTGATGTTTATTGTTTGCTATGTGATTAGTGACTTTATTGTAGAAGTTTGTATTCATATCTGGATCTGTGTGAGTTTTAAATGTATTTTGGAGTTGATCCTTGAAAGCTTCGGCTATTTCTTTATTTGTATGTGCAATGGTGTTATTATGTTCAAGTGGAGGATATTTCTTTGTGTTTGTGTTTTCATTTGTGAATCTTTTAAGATGTGACCAGAATTTTTTCGGGTCAGTTATGTCGTTTAGTTTATTACAGTAATTGTCCCATTTATTTTGTTTTTGTTGTTTTATTTGAGTTCTGATGTGATTTCTAATGTTGTTTATTTGTGTTTTAGTTTCTCTGTTTCTTGTAATCATGTACTGTCTTCTCAGTTGTCTGCGCTTTTTTATTAGGTTGATTATTTCTGTGGTGGGTTTCCATGTGTTGATTGTTGTTTTGTGGTGTTGTTTTGGTATTGTTAACTTGGCTGCTTTCTGAAGGCAATCCGTGATTGTTTGACAATAGTTGTCCATTTCGACATGCGTTTTAACTTCTTTAATAATTTTATTAGGTAACAGATTATCTAATTCTTGTTTATAGCATTGCCAATTTGCCTTACTGTAATTAAATTTTTCTTTCCTATATGTTATATTTTTATAGGGAGTGAGATCGAAGACGCAAAAAATTGGGAGATGATTACTATCTACATCTTTTCCCACTTGAAATTTTACTAATTTCTGGCTTAAATTATATGTACACATACACAGATCTAGTATGTCACTAGAGTTAGTGGAATAGGATGTATGTGTTGGGGTAGTATCGTTCAATAAAGCTATGTTATTATCATCAATAAATTGTATTAATTTTCTACCATTTGAATTAGAACTTCGGCATCCAAAGAAAACATTTTTACTGTTTAAATCTCCCATAACTATGGTGTTTTGATTGTAGGAAAAGATGTTATTTAGTAAAGTTGTATCTAATTGTTTGTTGAGCGGTAAATTCCTGCTACGGTTATTTTAGTTTTATTTGATTGGAGGATATCTACAGTAACATGTTCATTGCTACTATTTAATTCGATTTCTTCTACAGATAAGTCTACTTTATGGAGCAGCATAATGCCTCTGTTTTCATCATTTTTATTTTTTCTGTCTTTTCTAATAGTTGAGTAATATGGTATTTTAAATATATTATTATTATATGTTAGAGTTTTACTTATTATTATAATCTGGGGTATTATAGTTTATCTCGGACGTATTACTATTTCAAATAACCGGAAATTTGAATATGAAGCTTGAAGATAATTAAATATTAATAGGTATCAAATTTATGATATTTACCAACAACATTGATAAGCACAATTTCCTTTCTTAACACAAATATATTTTAATGTACAAATTGTAATACAGTTTATAATAGCGGTTATTACAGATAATGATTTATATACAAGAGTTTTACAAACTTACAG
Source organism: Carcinoscorpius rotundicauda (assembly GCA_011833715.1). Lineage (NCBI taxonomy): Eukaryota > Metazoa > Arthropoda > Merostomata > Xiphosura > Limulidae > Carcinoscorpius > Carcinoscorpius rotundicauda. Next base: position 22,047,059 of record CM022405.1, on the reverse strand, counting down.
ACAGTACTTAGTGTACTATTTGGTTTGGAACTGAATCTTTTATCGACACTTCACGGAGAACGAATTAATTCTAATTTATATGCAGAGGTTTTACAAATAATATTAAGTCCTTTATCTGTTCTGGAACTGAATACCTTGTTGATGGTTTGCAAGGCGCAATTAGTTTTATTTTGAAACATAGATACAATTAACTTGACAGGAAGTGCTAGCTAGCTCTATTCTTCACAAATGAATATTTTTCCCGGCAAAAATATGAAATGTCTTCGTAGAAATGCCAATGTCTGAAGTTAATATCTGATCAAGTATCTGTTGTTTTCCGGTTATTAAGCGTTTGTTACAATTATAGCTTCCGAGGCTTATAGTATACTAATTGTAACGATCAAACAATATCCTAAAACTATCTCTGAACTCGTTGATTTATAATCTTTAGGCGAAATTCTCGAAAATTCAGTTGACCTAACAAATCCAAAGACACGCTAGCGCTTTTATAAAACATATATAGCTGGTTATTACCTGAGAGAATCTTCTACAAATTTAGAGAACAGAATAGACTTGCGCAATACATGTTTAAGAATATTATTTACATACATTTTTAAATATACATTAAAATGTAAAAAACATATATATTAAAATAATATTAAATCCCTTATAACAGTTCTATAAAATTTTAAATATATATCAAACAGTATACAATGTTTCCAGCTTGAAGTACACTAAAGCAAGAAAACAGACTAAAACTGTTTTCCACTGGTAGAATTACTAATACGCTTTTGTTTTATCCCTCTGAAAAGAAACGGCTTTAGATGACACTCACTTAATAATCCTTTTATCGCGACGAATCAGCCACGACGTTCTAATTCCTCAAGTGACTTTTACTGAGAGCTTAATTACCACATGGAGATTAAACCATAGAAAGGCCTAATAGTCGCAGCTTGAAACTGAGCTTAAATTATAGAGAGACCTAATACTCACAGTGAGAAATTGAATTAAAATACTTATTCAGATAAAACATTGCATTATGAGTCAAACTGAATGAGAATTATAAGTCAAGAATATAAAAGAACAGTTTTCGAAAGATTTAGAGTACTTATTTCATTAAAAAAATAGCATGGCAAAGACTCAAGCAATGAGCAAAGTAAGTTGATATCTAAGTATATTGAAGTTAATATAATAACATATTTTTAACTATGATAGTTGATGTTAATATTTCAGGTTCAAAGTTTGTAAACACAATTCATATGCAGGATTGTTGTTATACAAGAAAAATATTTACTTTTATATTAATTATTCTCCTTAGTATTATTCTTTCATAAGGAAAATGTTGATATTTTTGTCTCGAATTTCTACCTTATTTTTTCTGTATTTTAATGCATCTATACACAATGGATAATTTGCTCCCCGTTTACTAAATGGATGCGAACTCCGGGTTTTAGTGTTGCAAGTCCGTAAACAACGTTCTTAAAAAAAACCAACAAAAAGTAAAAATTTGAGAAAAAATATCTTTCTATGTTAGGAAATAGAGGTGGCAGTTTGTATTGCATTTGTTCCTGAAAATATTGCTATTACAATCCGAAAACGATTAAACAATAGAACGATATTTTTATCAGTAGAAATAGGCCTATAGAAATAGATTTATTAAGTTATCTGATTCGTTATCAGTTTTACGACCTCGATAGTAACACCTCAATAACAAGAATTAGCCACCATATACAACTCTCGATAGTAATGCCATATAAATACTGGGAATTTCTGCCTGTTCTCAACAACGTAGCCTGAGTTACGAAGGAAGACGACATAATATTGTTATTTACTGGTATGTTTATATGCCTATATGCTTACTTATTGTCTTAGAAGTACAAAAATATCTTATAATGGCCTTATTTTGTCTATCTGTTCCTCAGGAAATGTCAAATATTGGCTTTATATTCTGAACATAATGAATGTTTATATTAGGTTCCTGTTTCTTATACAATAATTTTCTTTCAATTTTTAGTAAGTTCCCTTTTTTTATTTCATCTCAAGAGAAGAAAAAATATTTAGTTTTCTGTGTAGATCCTACTGAAATGAGAAACAATCGAAAGTAGGGGGAAATTCATTTATAATAAATAAATGACAAAAATGTCGAGAAAAATAAACACTGTTGGCAACATTGTTTTCTTACGACCTGTACATAAAACTTCTTGCAACATAATTTACAATTTCACTCGCTTGATAATATCACTTACTGGTTAATTCGAAACCTTGCATGATAATATGATTTTACAAGTTAATACAAAACCTTGTCTAATCATATGACTTACAAACTAATCCACAACTCGACTTGTTTGGTAATACGATTTACAAATTATTCATAGCTCGATTTGTGTGTTAGCATGATTTATAATTGTTAATCTACAACCCTGTCTCCTGAAATGACATACAAATTAATCCACAACTCGTCTTTTTTGGTAAAACGACTTACAAGTTAATTCAAAATTCTACTTGACAAGTAACGTCTTTTAAAAGTAAAACAAGTATGGTTAAGGTTTTACCTATATAATTATTAATCAAACAAATGAAAATTTTCTCGGTGGAAACTCTTCACTTATGTTTAATTTTTACTTTCTGTTGTTCTCCACTCCAGCGTGGGTCAGCAGTAAGTTTATTAATTTACAACGTAGACAGACATTCGTAACTCAATTCTCCGCAATATATAAACCATTATATAGTTTGTTTGTTTTTGCTCTAAAAGACACCAGCAATTATGTTCAGTTAAGTACAGGTATGGTTATAATATTACAATCAATCCCACTGTTCGTTAGTAAAAGAGTAGCCCAAGAGTTGGCGGTGGGTGGTAATATACTATTTGTCTTCCCTCTAGTCTTACACTGCTAAATTTGTGACGGCTAGCGTGGATAGCCCTCGTGTAGCTTTGCGTGGAATTCAAAAAATAAACAAACTTTGAAGGTTTTATTGAACGAAAGAGCTATTCGTCGTTCAACTCGAATAGTGTGTGGTATTATTTTATTGTATTGGGAACCAAAATATGACTAATGACGAAAGATCTTATACAGATTGCGATTGGACTTATTTTGATCTAATATCACATAAACTATAGATCTGTGGATAGTTTATTGGGAGATTTCCCAAAATTGTCTCATTATAAGGTAAGTATAATAAAATAACGTTATTAATACAATCTAATAAATACAATGTTGAAAGGTTATGCAAACTCAGCGGCTGGTATAAGTGTGACTATCGGTTCTGTTTGAAATAGCTTTAGTTTTACATGGTGCTTGTACAATCTGGCATTAGTTGTTTATGGTCACTTTATGAAAGAATATTCACTATTTTGGCGTGTTGGCACGGTGTGAGTGAGGATATTTACAGCCGACTTGTAGAGAAATGTACAAGGTTTATCAGAGTTTATCCACTATGTGGGTGTGATTGTTTGCAGTCACTTTAAGAAAGAAATCTTACCTTTATGATGCTTGACAGAGTGTTGGCACTATGTAGGTGAGGCTTTTTACTGTCACCTTATGAATGAATTTTTAATGTTTTGAGGCCTAATAAAGTATTGGCACTGTGTGAGTGAGGTTGTTTACAATTATGAAGGAATATCGACTCTTAAACATGGGTTTTTGACGAACATGTTACTTGAGAAAATTTTTAAAATGAAGTTTTCGACCTCATCAGGTTCTAAAAATGACATTCTACTTGTGTTTATATTTAAAGATCTGCAATATATGAAGTCATGTTTCTTCTTCAATGAATGTTATTAAATTTTTTACCCACCTCCGTCCTTCTATACTATTAATTATTAAATAATGTAATTCGGCAAGATGGACTTTGATAAACACTTCTTTAATTTTGATTGAAGATATTAACATAAAAACTGCAAGTTTTACATTAAGAACGAATTGTATTATATCCTACTTGAATATTTGGACAAAACACATGGGAAACAAATAGTATTTATTATAACAAACATGTTCTAGATAATCCAAAATCAATTTGTGGTTTTGGGAAAGGTCTTAAGTTTCTATCAAATTCAAGTTAGATAGATACTACAAATAAATTGAACAATAAAAAAATTCTCAATTTCGCGACAAATAGTATCAGAAATATCTTTACAGCGAAAAGCTTAGCATATTGTGATTGCTTTTTATAATATTTTGGCAGCAGTGAGAATAGTTTCATATTCAATCTCTTATCATAACGAAATACAACCACCAATGGATTGTACAATGACAGAAACTAGCAAGCTTTTGACATCACACTCATGAACAGTACTATAATATATAGTGATATGTAACCATATTGAGAAAGGGAAAAGAGAAATGGAACAGTCCTGAACGAACAACATTATTGTCAAACAGGATATATGTTATTCTCTACTGACACGGATAGTTCTTTAGGACACCAGTGCAATAGAAATGAAAGATTAAAAAAGTTTCTTAGTAATTCGCAAGTTTGTTTTGAATTTTTTGGGCATTTACGCAAAACGGTTTAAAGAACTTGAAGAATACTCAATGGAAAAAAGTCCAAGCTGAAATCAGTAAAGTGATTTTATTTCATGGTAATATAGCTAAGATTGAACTACAAGAAAGGCGTGGCAGATCTGAACTTAAAAACAGGCCTCAGGTGGTATAGCGGCATATGAGACTATTCAGTCGTAACACATAACCTACACTTTTATTTCAAAATTATATGACAGCGCTTGTAATATAAATGAATCCTTTAACGGCAAGTTAACCCTAATATAATTAATGATACTGATGTTGGAGAAGCAGGTACAGGATATGAACTGTAATAGGCAACAGCTGTTTGTTACTTTTATAAAGGAAATTAAAAACTAACCAGTACAGCTTTTAAATATTTCACAAACCCAACATTATATTATACTATACACGAGACTATCTTAGACTTAGTCAGCTATTATTTCCAAGGAATACCGCTGCTATATCACTTTGGAAAAAACCTTGACAAAGTCGTTTTACTAGAGACAAAACATTTTTAGACTAGTACGTAACGCTACTAGGAGAGTTCGAAAAAATTGTGGATCGGCACAAGAAGAGACACTGGTTCAAATTTGATATTTTTCAACGCAATTTCTTCCTAGGTCTATATACTTGCACCAGTGGTACTCTCAGAGCTTTATGTCCTTCTGAAAGGGCTCTTCTTCTTGGTCCTCAATCCATGATCCATGTACAAGATCATCATGACTCTGAAGGCTACGACCTTTCAGAAATATTTTGAGCTCAGGGAAGAAAAAATATCACTTAGGGCTAAATTTTATTAATAAGTAAGCTGTTTAGTTACTTAAAGCCAGCATTATTTATAGTGTTCAAAGGAATGTGCTATTTATCAGTTGGGACATTGCTCTGATAGAAGAACACACCCTTTTTTACCATTCATCTTCTCTTTTCTTTAATTTCTTGACTCATACTGTTGATTAAGGGTGCTTAGTGGTCTCTTATAATAGTCTAACCCTCTTCAAGTAACCAACTTGTAAAACACCCTTAACATTTGAGAAAAATTGATGCTCTGACCTACCCAGTAGAGGGCTGTGACTTAAACTTCTTTAGGATGGGTAAACGTGGGTGTTTTTATGGAAACCTTTGCATTTATGTCTCTGGATAAAAGTGATAAGCCCACTTTTCATCCATAGTTACGTATCTATTGAAACCTTTGGGGAAGAAGCTGACTATAACAACTCAGATCCCTTTCTGTTCAAATGACAACATTTTTTGGAATTCATTTGGCATTAACTTCGCTTGTATCCAAACTGTCACTCAGAATACTCATTACAGTACTTTTATCTATTTCCGTTTCTTCTGATAACTTTCTGATAGAAAGTTTTTATTGTGACTGAGACATAAAGGTTTCAAGTACATTTTAGATTTAAATACATTTTCCTCGTTATGTTTTCGGAAAAAAAGCATTAGTAATTATGTGACTTCATCATTTTTTTGTGAGCCGACTTACAAATTTTATGAAAAAATGACCTCGTGACCTATAGCCAGGCCAACCGACAAGAAGGGTAAAAGGAGTAACTACCCAGGACCTCAGACGGATGATATAGATAAGTTTCTTTAATTGAAATACATATTTACGACAAAAGTACTATTTGTTACTTGTTATTGATAGTAGGACACAACTATATGTCTGCGGACTTATGACGCTAAAAACCGGGTTTCGATACCCATGGTTGGTTGAGTACAGATAGCCCTTTGTGTAGCTTTGTCCTTAATAGTAGATAACAACAATATTAATCGAATAAAAATCTTCTAAAAAAACATCGCCTGTTTTATCCTAGAATCTTGAATCTCTGTCGGTGGTTCCAACTATAGCCTTTAAAAAAAGCTAGTTTGCGAAACATAGGAAGGGCCATATTGGGGTCTCATATTTTGAAACTTGACAGAGTTGTGACACCATGTAGGTGAGGTTGTTTACAGTCAGAAATATCCACTGTTATTCACAGGCAATTACTGACAGTGAGTGAAAAATCTTCTTACTTGATCTGAAGTCTCAAGAGATTTCTCTGTGAAAAGAAAATACATCTTCTAGACAATACATTCTTTCCATTTTGTGATTCGCTAACTTCACAGTATAATCTGATTAAAGAAGCTAATCTTGTTCTCTTTTATCTTCTGTCTCTTCTTTTCTTATTTCAGTATCTGTATAAATTTGTATAAATTTTGTTAGAGTTTTGTAGTTAACGCTATTCAAAGACTGGATAGAAAATGGGACAAAAAAGTAAAATATGTGTAATGCAAACCACGTGTCACATGAAGATGACTGGTCGTGTTCTTTGTCCTGTTTAGCTGTTGATCAATGAGCATGAAACATGTTACTTTCGCTTGTAATTACATATATGCTGGTATGGCAGTCACACTTGCATATGGGATGAAGATAGGCGGATTATTTAACTTAATATCATTCTACATAAGTAACTCATTAGCATGTAATCATCTCTTAATGAGGTAATTTCGATGCTAAAGATTTCTTAGAGACTGAATAAGTAAACATTATAATCTACAAGATGAAAAAGTAAGTCGTTTTGATTCGCTAAACTTTGAATAATTCAACTTTTTGTTTTTATATGTTAGCCTTATATTTTATAATTCCTGCCATAAAGATGTGCCCTAGTGAATTTCTGTAGTATTATTTTTTACTGTTCTCAAAATTCCCCAATGGCTCAGCGGTAAGATCGAGAGACAATAATGTTTGAGTTCGGAGTTCTATCCTTGCTGAAGACACAACGAAGATATTTCATTCTACATTTTTGTGATAAAATAAACAAACAAAAATGTTTTAAAATTTTTTCTCAACAGAAAATCTATATTAGAATACACGTTACTGTAATTATTTGAAGCAAAGCAAGTTCTGTTGAAAGCTCTTTAAAAATAATGACCTTTGTAACCATACCTGCGACATAACTCTGGAAACACCTAATATTTATTACTTATAATTATTTTATTTTATTTGACGACTATCTGCCTGTCCCTAAGTTAGCAGTGTAAGACTAGAGGGAAGGCAGCTAGTCATCACCGCCCACCGTTAATTATTTTACCAACGAATAGTGGGATTGACTGTTACTTTATAACGCCCCCACGGCTAAAAGGGCGAGCATGTTTGGTGTGATGGTTTCTAGCGTTATAAGTCAGTGACATTGAACAGCTTATTTAGATGTAGTCTTCCGCTGGTATAGCTGTAAGTCTACGGATTTACATTGTTAAAATCAGTGGTTGGATTCCACTCGGTGGACTCAGCAGATAGAGTGATGTGGCTCTGCTATAAGAGAAACAAACGCACACATATAGATGTAGTTTAAAAGAAATCATGTTAACTTCACACTGCACGCATCACGATAAAAGAGCATTGTGGATACATTTTTGTGAAACGGTTTAGATAAACTTATAGGGCCTGGCATGGCCTAGCGCGTTAAGGCGTGCGCTTCGTAATCTGAGGGTCGCAGATTCGCGACCGAGTCACGCCAAACATGCTCGCCCTCCCAGCCGTGGGGGCGTTATAATGTGAAGGTCAGTCCCACTATTCGTTGGCATAAAAGTATCCCAAGAGTTGGCGGTGGGTGGTGATGACTAGCTGCCTTCCCTCTAGTCTTACACTGCTAAATTAGGGACGGCCAGCAAAGATAGCCCTCGAGTAGCTTTGTGCGAAATTCCAAAAACCAAACCAGATAAAATAAATATATTTCATAATTAAAGCTATGAGTAAAGGAAAAGTTGTGTCACTTTTAATGAGAAACTCCCAAGAATGTTTATTTTTCTTCCGTTTTTGTCAAATGCATATAATTTTAAGTGCTAAAAATCCCATGAAAAACATACTTCTTCTTCATAAATAGCATTCACAGCAACAAGAAGAAATGTCTAATATTTAGATTTTTCTTGGTCAAAAGGAATAAGTAACGCATTTACTTTCTGGTTGATTCACTTCTGTGTTAAATATGTAAGTGTTCGTTTTTCCTTAATCTTTGTCACGACTCACTTCTGCGCTTCAGAATATTACGGTATACCTATGGGTATAATTAACGTTATGCTTGATGGACTTCTACTGTTTTTTTGTTTAAAAATATACTTGATGCAACTTACACATCAAAGGTTTTTCTTTTTTTTTTCATTCATTGCACCTAACCCTAAGGAATCGATTTTATTTTACTTCTAACCATAAGTTTTGGCACCACGTATTCATCTCCTTGTTTATTTTGTTTTTTTGAATTTCGCACAAACCTACTCGAGGGCTATCTGTGCTCGCCGTCCCTAATTTAGCAGTGTAAGACTAGATGGAAGGCAGCTAGTCATCACCACTCACTGCCAACTCTTAAGCTACTCTTTTACCAACGAATAGTGGGATTGACCGTCACATAATAACGCCCTCACGGCTGAAAGGGCGAGCATGTTTGGCGTGACGTGGATACGAACACGTGATCCTCAGATTACGAGTCACACGCTTTAACACGCTTTGCTATGGCGGGTCTATTCATCTTCATTTTAAAAACAAAAACAAATTACACAAGAACTTACAAAGATCAGGGCGGTCTTTTAAGTTTTAGTTATGAACTTTCCTTACAACATACGAACATAATTTATTGTATGAGAAAATATGCTATAATCGAATAATGAGATATAACTGTCCCTTTTGTAACGCAGTCATGGTCCTGAAGTTTAGAGTACGAGCTTGTAGCAACGAGACTCAAAACAAATATCTCTGAATTCACACTCCAACACGATAGCCACTATGTCACGCTTTACACATGTTGGAAAAACATGTGTGTTTCCTGTAGCAAAGCCACATAGGGCTCTCTGCTCAGCCCACCGAGGGGAATCGAACTCCTGATTTTAGCGTTGTAAATCCGGAGACATACCGCTGTACTAGCGGGGGGGTGGGGGCAGGTGGAAAAACACAATATTATTTGTTATATTTTGAATTACGGATACAGGTACATTGAAAAGTACGCTCACAGTACCATAACGTGGGAAATAGTCTTTGCACCTGCTGTTATCTGGTTAAGCAGATAACAGTTAAGCATATCTGACTCTGGTTTCATCCGTACGTTTTTAGGAACATTTTTGAGAGTTGCAAATTTTAAAAGGTCAAGAATTTGGTGATCGAAGTCATTTAACTGGACACAGTTGCTAATTAGGTTTTAGAGCGGGTTAAACCGATAACTTGCGAAATTGGTTTAAAACGCACATTTAGCTTTGTTTTCTTGAAATAAACACGTTTAATATCAACACATAACTTTTGTTCAAAATCCCTGCGGTTATATGATCAACTTACCAATCTTCTCACAGAAAGAAAGTAAAACTGAACACACTGTAGCTACTTTTCTCTTTTTTGTACAGAGCATCAGTCGTCTAAGCTTTCATAAGTATTTTTCTGGCAAGGTTAGATGGTCAGAGCGTTAACTTGATGAGGATTTTTTTCTTCATGTTCTGTTTACACTTTTTTATGTTATTTAAGTGTGACATTCGATTCTGTTTTAAGTGTGATTAAATTTATTTCTTGTGTTCTACACGTTCGTAATGGAGTAGAATATGCACTTGCAAGTTTATTGATCAAAGTGTAATGTTAACCAAGCGATATTCTAATTGTACGATACAGTTCTGTTATCGCTCCCACTCTTGAGTATGAGTAATGGAGTGTTTCATTATTAATAATCAGTCCATTAATATAAGCGGATTTTTATTTTGTAAACTGATAGCATTTAGTAGACTGTTTCCTGTTTAATACACGAGTCCATTGTATGTATTTGTTTGTTTGTTTTAGAATTTCGCACAAAGCTACTCGAGGGCTATCTGTGCTAGCCGTCTCTAATTTAGTAGTGTAAGACTAAAGGGAAGGCAGCTAGTCATCACCACCCACCGCCAACTCTTGGGCTACTCTTTTACCAAAGAATAGTGGCATTGATCGTAACATAATAACGCCCCCACGGCTGAAAGGGCGAGCACGTTTAGCGCGACTCGGGCGCGAACCCGCTACCCTCAGATTACGAAGCGCACGCCTTAACGCGCTTGGCCATGCCAGGCCCACCATTGTATGTAGATATTTGTATTTGTTGCCTTTCTAAAATTTGAACTCGGTTTATTTTTATATCTAATGTTTATGCTATGGTAGAGAGTGTTTGTTGTAACAAAACCACATCGAGCTATCTGCTGAATACACCGAGGAGAATCAAACCCCTGATTTCATCAGTGTAAATCTGTAGACTTACCGCTGTAATGGTAAAGGGAACCAACATCTTAGATTTATAAGCTAATGCTCTTCGTTTACGAATCATAGGATCCATGGCTTCCGGCTCGTTACAATAAAAACACCCACTGTCAACTCTTGGATTACTCTTTTACTAACGAATAGTGGGACTGATCATTACATTATCACGCCCCAAGGTCTGAAAGGGCGAGCAGATTGCCTTAACCACCTGGACATGCAGGGCCTTATAATAATTTGGAGTAAAAATAAGATTACATTAATTCTATTTTCATAGTTTTTTAACATATATCAGATGTCAGGTGCATTTCTGTTCAAAATGAAACAGACAGTTAAGGGCTTATAACACTAAAATTCTAGGTTCTATTACAGTAGTAGACATAGCTTAGATGGTTAAATGATTAGCTCTACATGAACAGAAGAATGAAAACATCATAATGTAGCCGTAATAATAATGCAAACTTCTATGGAAAAGGTTTAAAACCTTGTTGTTGTTGTTTTGAATTAAGCACAAAGCTACACAATGGGCTATCTGTGCTCTGCCCACCACGGGTATCGAAACGTGGATTTTAGCGTGCAAGTCCGCAGACATACCGCTGAGCCACTGGAGGGCTGGTTTAAAATCTCAAAACACACACACATAAAACAATTGTTTAATGAGAGTCCAATAAAAAACAACAATGTATGATTATGTTTTATATTAACTTATCTGTGCTACTTGTTTTATTTCCAGCTGGTTATGAAGAAGTGGCCACAATCGCCAGACCACCAATAGATATGCTCCCGAAAACACCAACAACAAATAACACTGGTTATATTATTTCGGCTTTTCGAGTATTTCCGGGTGAAGATCGTGAAAAACTCGAACGTAGCTGGTTAATGTGGACAGGTGCGAGACTGATCTACAAGCGCTTACCTCGACGATTAGGTTTGCGTCGGATAACTTTCCACAAAAAAATTTGTCCCGAACGAGGGATTACGTATGTGCTTCTTTGTGAATGTGCTGCCCTCATGGAACGCGTAGCAGAAGCTTGTGTATTTGTGGACCAATTGAGAGCAAGATGTTGTGGATACACCGCTCTCTACCGTGTAGTTGAAATTTTCTGATGACTTTTGTACAAGTCAAGGGGACAAAAGCTGTGATTGATTAAGTGCCATTTGATTTGGTGAATAACCTCAAGAAGTATTTGTGGAACAGTTTTTAACGACAAGTTATGGATATTTTTTGAGAAAAAACAAAATGTACAAGTAATTGATAAAATAACTACTAACATACACATAAATATATCTCTGAGTGTGTATGTGAATGTATTGCTTGTTGGAATGTAATCACTGTAATTTTAATAATGTTTTCTAAATGAGCAAGTCATTGAATTGCTCATAAAATATTACTGATAATCTGTTGGCAACTTTGTTTTTTATTTGTTTTTAAGCATAAAGCTACACATTGAGTCATTTGTGCTGTCCCTACCACGGGTCCCAAGATATGATTTTTTAGCGCCATAAAACTTCAGGGTTTGCGCTGAGCCACTGGGAGGGAAGCCATTTTGTTGGCTACTGGACTTAAAATAAACAACTTCACAACAGTATTTTTAACAAATAAAAATGCCATTAATGTTTGCACTTCAACAGAAAATACGCATTTAATGGGATTCAATCTAAATAACTCGTCTAACTTGAAATGGGAGAAATTTCAGTCGTAATGGCTGGACCAGTTTATAAATAGGGTGCGTGTCTTTTAAACCAAATCCTACCACAAATAATTCGATGTTATAGAAACTCGTGTTGAACCGTTACGTGTATGTGTTTAGCCTCTGCTTTTCAAGCTCATGAGTGCTAGTTTGACTGATATATTGAAGTGATAAACGTAAATGGCAACTATAATATTTTCCAACACTTACGAGAGAGTATTGAATAGTTTTAAAAATATCACAGCTATTAATGTTTCGTCATCATAATGAACTTCTTATTTATGATTGACCTCATTATGATTATTGTAATGCATTGTATTTATTATAAAAATGCCCTGTTCTTCAAGTGGACCCTCTGGTGGCTCAGTGATAAGTCTGAATGCTTATAACATTAAAGATCTCGTTTCGATACCCGTGATGAGAAGAACATGGATAATCCATTGTGTATCTTTATTCTTAGCAACAAGCAATCGATCTGTCTTTTAGGTGGATAATTTTTAATTGATCCAATTAACCAGTTTTATAGAGGTGAGATAATTACGAGAAATTATAAAGTTCTCCTTACTTCAGTCTCATTAAAACTTCTTTATAATAAAATAGATTTGCTGTTGTGAAAGACTTTAGTTAATAAAAAGGAATCTTTAGAATGAAAGAAAATTATTAAATATAATATTCGCTTCCTATTTTTTCCTGGAGTGGTTTGTAAGCTAACGTGATCTTGAATAATTTTTTTAAGCTGACGTCATGAAAAATAAAATACCAATGCTATTAAATGATATTATCATATTTTAAATTATCTAAATACTAATAATGAAAAATTATAATTACCGGTGACTGATTTCATGAAAATCCGATTAACAATTTAATGGTGCAACTCCTTCCTTAAGATTGTCAAAGAAGAACTACTTATAATTTGAAGAGAAGCCAAACACTCATCGGAAGTAAAACACCTAGAAATGATGATAAAGAATAAGCCTACTTGTATAAATGAAGACACTTTCCTAGTTTATTTTGTGCGACGTTTCGAGCAGTCATGCTTTGTTAGACAGTGCCCTGTATAGCTGGTGTTCAGGGCACTCAACACGTAAGCTAAGCGTCGCGGATTAAAATCCCCATCACAATAAACATGCTCGCTCTTTTCAACCCGTGGGTGCGTTATATTATAATGTTCAATCCCTCTAATCGTTGTTAAAAGTGATGACTAGCTACCTTCCTACTGGTCTTACACTGCTAAATTAGGGACAGCTAGTGCAGATAGTTCTCGTGCAGCTCAACTCGAAATTCAAAAGATAAACAAGTCGTTAGGCAGGACTTAGAAAAATAAGTACTGGAAAATAATAGACATCAATTTGTAAAGTAATAAAATAATAGTCTAGTAAAATAAAAAAAATAATCCAGGGAAATAATTATGGCACGGAAAATACCTTCACATGGGTAAGGTTGATGTAGAAGGTTTAACCAGGAGTAAGAGGAAAACGTGCCTAAAACAAAGGTTTTACGTAATGAAATTAGAGAAAGGATTAATGGAGTTTTGTAATTATTTTGTTTATACCCTAAGGAACTTGATGTTGTTTTGGAAGATAAGTGTTCAAGGCTTTCTTGAGTTAACTTGTTAAGCGGTGCATTTCTCATACCTGTGACTGCCATGTCAAAAGTGTCGTTGTGGTCATGAGAACTGATTGTCTATGAACTGAAAGATCTATGGATCCTTCTCTTGCGGATCTAAGGTGTTCACGAAACTTGTCACCCAGTCTGCAAACTGTTTCCGCAATAAATTTACACAGTCTGTGATACCTGCTACACTGGATACAGTAAATGAAAGATTCTGACATACAGGCGTAATGTCCTGTGATATGGAAAATGTCATTAAGGCCAGTCGTTGTGGTGTTATTTGAAATGTATGGACAGATATAACAAATGTTTGGTACAATGACGAGTTCGGGCAACGGGGGTGTTGTTGTTACAGTTTAGAGTGCACAAAGTAGCATTGTAGGCTAGAATTACGTCTGTATGGCGTACAGGTGAGGTATAGTAAATAGTTAGGTGTGGCCAGTAATTAGTAATCTGATACTTCTGTATGATAATGGCTGCTAATCTGTCGAGGAGATGGTGTGTTGAAAGCAAGGAGGTTCTGTCATGTTGATCCTTGTCCTTAGGTTAAGTGGAATTGAATACGTTGTGTACGTGGTTATGCATTTTTTATATGATATCGGCCGAGTAGTTACTTTATTGGAAAATTTCTATCATCTTATGATGCTTGGAAAGAAGGTCTTGGTCCTTAGAATACAATTTTTTGAACAGCCCTTTAGGAATGTTAGCCTTGAATGCGTAGGATGGAAAGAACTATAGTCAAGATAAGTATGACTATCAACGTCTTTATAGTGTATGGTGGTTTTAGGTAAATAGGATGAGACTTAGTAAGGGTTGGGTGGAGTTGTTGAAGAGAGTCAATGAACTTCTGTACTTGGGCGTTGCTTCATGTAATAATAGCTAAAATATCGTCTTTGTAACGGCTAAAGGTACCAGGAAAAATATCATCAAAAGTGGCATAGGCTCATTCTTCGAAATGACCAACAAACAGATCAGTGAGGGGAGAAGCCATTTTGTCCCCATAAAAATACCAATAACTTGGTGCTAGAGGTGTTCATTGAGTTCGAAGGTTTTTATTGTGAGAACAAATTCTGTGAATTGAAGGAAGGTTTCTGTGGTGGAAAATTTAGCATTTTTTTGTTTAAAAAATTTTTCAGCCCTAGCAAGGAGTCATTTTGAGGAGTAGCAGAGTATAGAAACGGTAAATAAATTATAAAGATGTGAGTTGCAGGTTTTGCGTGATGAACGTCTTGAAGAAGGTTCCGAATATCGGTGGTATCTTTAACATAAGATGGAATGAAGATAATCAGGGATAGTAGGACAAAATTTACGTAATTAGGTATTTGTTCAGTGGAGTAGTTAGAAGCTGAAAGTTTAGAGTAATCAGGATAACCAGTTATGTGAATCTTGGCAATAATTAAAAAAATTCCTGTTCTAGGATACTCTCAACTTAGATTTTGGATAGAAGACTGGGGAATTTTGACAAATTTTTAGATGTTTTTCTAATTGTGTTTCTGATATTTAGAGATTGAATCTTTGTTGATTGTGTTGTAGAAGTTTTGGCTGTTCAACTGTCCGAGGACTTCTTGTATGTGCATATTTCGTTGCCATACGACCACAACTGCGCCCTTGTGGCTAGTTTATTCACTATGTCACTGTTCCATTTTTAAGTGAAGATAAAGCATTTCTCTTTTCTTTATTCCTACTCGGTCCTGAAGTATTTTCTTTAGATTCAGTGCATGGATTTCAGTCCAACAAAGATTGATGAAGGTTGCTGTTTGTTATTAAACACAAAGGGCTACCATGCTGTGCTTACCACGGGTGTAGAAACCTGATTTCTAGCAGTCGTTTTTGAATTTTGCACAAAGCTACTCGAGGGCTATCTGTGCTAGCCGTCTCTAATTTAGTGATGTAAGACTAGAGGGAAGGCAGCTAGTCATCACCACCCACCGCCAACTCTTGGGCTACTCTTTTACCAACGAATAGTGGGATTGACTGTCACATTATAACGCCCTCATTGTAAAGTTCTTATTACGATAATATCAAGTTTTGCAACTTGATAAGTTCAAAGTTTCACGGTAAACACTGTTGAACTAATGGAAAGACTGTCGAATTCTGATAGCCACTGAAGTTTCACAAATGAGGTGTACATTATTTTGGAATTTTCCATTTCAATTGATTTTTCGTCTCGTATGTTAGTTATTTTTGTCATGATGTTCCACGATGAATGTGTTTGATCAGAACCCATGTAATTTTTTTTTTCCTTTAACGATTATTTCTAAGCCTAATTACACTGTAACACGATCTTCACTGTCTGACAAAGGGTTCTTTTTTTTTGTTCGTTTTTGAATTTTGCACAAAGCTACTCGAGGGCTATCTGTGCTAGCCGTCTCTAATTTAGTGATGTAAGACTAGAGAGAAGGCAGCTAGTCATCACCACCCACCGCCAACACGGTCTTCACTGTCTGACAAAGAGTCCTTTTTTTTGTTCGTTTTTGAATTTTGCACAAAGCTACTCGAGGGCTATCTGTGCTAGCCGTCTCTAATTTAGTGATGTAAGACTAGAGAGAAGGCAGCTAGTCATCACCACCCACCGCCAACACGATCTTCACTGTCTGACAAAGGGTCCTTTTTTTTGTTCGTTTTTGAATTTTGCACAAAGCTACTCGAGGGCTATCTGTGCTAGCCGTCTCTAATTTAGTGATGTAAGACTAGAGAGAAGGCAGCTAGTCATCACCACCCACCGCCAACACGGTCTTCACTGTCTGACAAAGGGTCCTTTTTTTTGTTCGTTTTTGAATTTTGCACAAAGCTACTCGAGGGCTATCTGTGCTAGCCGTCTCTAATTTAGTGATGTAAGACTAGAGAGAAGGCAGCTAGTCATCACCACCCACCGCCAACACGATCTTCACTGTCTGACAAAGGGTCCTTTTTTTTTTTCGTTTTTGAATTTTGCACAAAGCTACTCGAGGGCTATCTGTGCTAGCCGTCTCTAATTTAGTGATGTAAGACTAGAGAGAAGGCAGCTAGTCATCACCACCCACCGCCAACACGGTCTTCACTGTCTGACAAAGAGTCCTTTTTTTTGTTCGTTTTTGAATTTTGCACAAAGCTACTCGAGGGCTATCTGTGCTAGCCGTCTCTAATTTAGTGATGTAAGACTAGAGAGAAGGCAGCTAGTCATCACCACCCACCGCCAACACGATCTTCACTGTCTGACAAAGGGTCCTTTTTTTTGGTCGTTTTTGAATTTTGCACAAAGCTACTCGAGGGCTATCTGTGCTAGCCGTCTCTAATTTAGTGATGTAAGACTAGAGAGAAGGCAGCTAGTCATCACCACCCACCGCCAACACGGTCTTCACTGTCTGACAAAGAGTCCTTTTTTTTGTTCGTTTTTGAATTTTGCACAAAGCTACTCGAGGGCTATCTGTGCTAGCCGTCTCTAATTTAGTGATGTAAGACTAGAGAGAAGGCAGCTAGTCATCACCACCCACCGCCAACACGATCTTCACTGTCTGACAAAGGGTCCTTTTTTTTGTTCGTTTTTGAATTTTGCACAAAGCTACTCGAGGGCTATCTGTGCTAGCCGTCTCTAATTTAGTGATGTAAGACTAGAGAGAAGGCAGCTAGTCATCACCACCCACCGCCAACACGGTCTTCACTGTCTGACAAAGGGTCCTTTATTTTGTTCGTTTTTGAATTTTGCACAAAGCTACTCGAGGGCTATCTGTGCTAGCCGTCTCTAATTTAGTGATGTAAGACTAGAGAGAAGGCAGCTAGTCATCACCACCCACCGCCAACACGGTCTTCACTGTCTGACAAAGGGTCCTTTATTTTGTTCGTTTTTGAATTTTGCACAAAGCTACTCGAGGGCTATCTGTGCTAGCCGTCTCTAATTTAGTGATGTAAGACTAGAGAGAAGGCAGCTAGTCATCACCACCCACCGCCAACACGGTCTTCACTGTCTGACAAAGAGTCCTTTTTTTTGTTCGTTTTTGAATTTTGCACAAAGCTACTCGAGGGCTATCTGTGCTAGCCGTCTCTAATTTAGTGATGTAAGACTAGAGAGAAGGCAGCTAGTCATCACCACCCACCGCCAACACGGTCTTCACTGTCTGACAAAGGGTCCTTTTTTTTGTTCGTTTTTGAATTTTGCACAAAGCTACTCGAGGGCTATCTGTGCTAGCCGTCTCTAATTTAGTGATGTAAGACTAGAGAGAAGGCAGCTAGTCATCACCACCCACCGCCAACACGATCTTCACTGTCTGACAAAGGGTCCTTTTTTTTGTTCGTTTTTGAATTTTGCACAAAGCTACTCGAGGGCTATCTGTGCTAGCCGTCTCTAATTTAGTGATGTAAGACTAGAGAGAAGGCAGCTAGTCATCACCACCCACCGCCAACACGGTCTTCACTGTCTGACAAAGAGTCCTTTTTTTTGTTCGTTTTTGAATTTTGCACAAAGCTACTCGAGGGCTATCTGTGCTAGCCGTCTCTAATTTAGTGATGTAAGACTAGAGAGAAGGCAGCTAGTCATCACCACCCACCGCCAATACGATCTTCACTGTCTGACAAAGGGTCCTTTTTTTTGTTCGTTTTTGAATTTTGCACAAAGCTACTCGAGGGCTATCTGTGCTAGCCGTCTCTAATTTAGTGATGTAAGACTAGAGAGAAGGCAGCTAGTCATCACCACCCACCGCCAACACGGTCTTCACTGTCTGACAAAGGGTCCTTTATTTTGTTCGTTTTTGAATTTTGCACAAAGCTACTCGAGGGCTATCTGTGCTAGCCGTCTCTAATTTAGTGATGTAAGACTAGAGAGAAGGCAGCTAGTCATCACCACCCACCGCCAACACGGTCTTCACTGTCTGACAAAGGGTCCTTTATTTTGTTCGTTTTTGAATTTTGCACAAAGCTACTCGAGGGCTATCTGTGCTAGCCGTCTCTAATTTAGTGATGTAAGACTAGAGAGAAGGCAGCTAGTCATCACCACCCACCGCCAACACGGTCTTCACTGTCTGACAAAGAGTCCTTTTTTTTGTTCGTTTTTGAATTTTGCACAAAGCTACTCGAGGGCTATCTGTGCTAGCCGTCTCTAATTTAGTGATGTAAGACTAGAGAGAAGGCAGCTAGTCATCACCACCCACCGCCAACACGATCTTCACTGTCTGACAAAGGGTCCTTTTTTTTGTTCGTTTTTGAATTTTGCACAAAGCTACTCGAGGGCTATCTGTGCTAGCCGTCTCTAATTTAGTGATGTAAGACTAGAGAGAAGGCAGCTAGTCATCACCACCCACCGCCAACACGGTCTTCACTGTCTGACAAAGAGTCCTTTTTTTTGTTCGTTTTTGAATTTTGCACAAAGCTACTCGAGGGCTATCTGTGCTAGCCGTCTCTAATTTAGTGATGTAAGACTAGAGAGAAGGCAGCTAGTCATCACCACCCACCGCCAACACGGTCTTCACTGTCTGACAAAGAGTCCTTTTTTTTGTTCGTTTTTGAATTTTGCACAAAGCTACTCGAGGGCTATCTGTGCTAGCCGTCTCTAATTTAGTGATGTAAGACTAGAGAGAAGGCAGCTAGTCATCACCACCCACCGCCAACACGATCTTCACTGTCTGACAAAGGGTCCTTTTTTTTGTTCGTTTTTGAATTTTGCACAAAGCTACTCGAGGGCTATCTGTGCTAGCCGTCTCTAATTTAGTGATGTAAGACTAGAGAGAAGGCAGCTAGTCATCACCACC
Organism: Carcinoscorpius rotundicauda; assembly: GCA_011833715.1. Classification (NCBI taxonomy): domain Eukaryota; kingdom Metazoa; phylum Arthropoda; class Merostomata; order Xiphosura; family Limulidae; genus Carcinoscorpius; species Carcinoscorpius rotundicauda. The sequence goes on along the minus strand of CM022405.1, from coordinate 22,027,324 downwards.
CACCGCCAACACGATCTTCACTGTCTGACAAAGGGTCCTTTTTTTTGTTCGTTTTTGAATTTTGCACAAAGCTACTCGAGGGCTATCTGTGCTCGCCGTCTCTAATTTAGTGATGTAAGACTAGAGAGAAGGCAGCTAGTCATCACCACCCACCGCCAACTCTTGGGCTACTCTTTTACCAACGAATAGTGGGATTGACTGTCACATTATAACGCCCCCATGGCAGAAAGGGCGAGCATGTTTGGCGTGACGGGGATGTGAACGCGCGACTCTCAGATTACGAGTTGTACGCCTTAAAGCGCTTGGCCATGCCGGGCCCTGACAAAGGGCGTATCCTTGAAACATCGCACAAAATAAACCTGAAAAAAAATAATTTAGACGTCTCAGTTTAGCCATTGTTATCATTTGTCTAAATTTTTCTTGTCACTCTCTGTGGCACTGTACTAATTTTTGGAATTCTCATCTGAAGTATACTTCTTGTCTTTATCATTAGTATTGTCAAACGTGGTTTAATTCTCTGTGAAAATTTTGTATAAATGTTTTCAGGAAACCTGAATCTCTAAAGTAATTCAATTTTATATAGTGTTGTAGGATGTTATTTCAAATTACATTCAAGTAAAGATTATATCATTATTGAAAGTAAATAACAAATCAAAACTGTGACGATTTTAAATAATTCTAAACTTCATAGCTAATAAGTTAATGAAATATTTTATCTAATACGTTCACTTCGGGCTTAATTTTACTATTAAAAATATATTCAAATAATTTCCAAAACGTCTGGCACAATTAAGTTTCACACAAAAAACTAACAAACAGAAAACTATCTGTTAAGTTTAAACCATTTTCTAACAAAATATTATGTAAAAATAATGCTATTTTTTGCAAGGTTATTTATCTTGTCTATCCATTTAATTGTAAGTTAAATCAGTGTGCTTAAATTGGAGGGGAAAATAAGACAAAGGCGTTTCAGTATAATTTTGTTCTTGTTCCTCTCAAGAAGCCCCCTAGTGGCTCAGCGGTATGTCTGCGGACTTACAACGCTAAAAACTGGGTTTTGATACCCGTGGTGGGCAGAGCACAGACAGCCCATTGTGTAGCTTTGTGCTTAATTCTAAACAATAACAACTTTTCAAGAAATGCGCATGGGTGAATGTTTTTAGAGTGAAACCACTGACGAGAAATTCGCTTGAAGTAAAAATGCATTCTCAAGACGGCTGGGTATGGGTGTTAAAACTTTAATTAAAATAAAGTACGAAACAACGTTTCGACCCTTTTAAGTCATTTTCAGATAAACGGTCCAGGTTCATTTTCTGTTTCTGCAAGTCGTTTAGTTCTTTGTAATTTGATTTTAACACAGCTTTTAGCAGTTTTTTTTTCTGTAAATTCTGGTTGATGTTTGTACAAATTAAAATTCTTTCATAGTTTTATTTTCACAAAATGAGGAATAGTTTTTCCTTTATACACTGTTAGATGAAAGAAATATAATTTCTTCCATCAACAATTGTTTTGGTTTAAATTGCTTAGTTTCGTTGGGATCGCAAGAGTGTGTACGGTTAACAATGGCATAAAGAAGCCGAGCTCAGGCATAATGTGTTTTAACAGATAACACACTAAACAAAGAAACAATAGACTTAAACCTCTCGTGTAATCGCCGTGGAGAAGTAATTCGTGATGATGAGAAACCCACTTGAAGTAAAAATGTATTCTAAATACGATTGGTATGGATATTAAAACTTTAATTAAAATAAAGTACAGAACAATATTTCGACCTTTTTAGGTCATTTTCAGGTTAAAAATACATCAACTGACCTACCCTTAATGTGGGTACATGTGTGTGAAACTAGAGATGTACTGATTCTCCCTGTGTCAAATATTTTCCAGATCTCTTTTTGATTAGAGTTAGCTTTCGATGTTTCTTACATGTACAATTATTACTAAATTATAATTTTGATCAAGCTCTCGACCGACCAATGAGGTATTTAAATTCGCAGTATATCTATAGACACGTGAGAATACTAGTGCAATGTGCAGCTAAACTCACAGTATATCTATATACGCATAAGACTACCAGTATAGCATGTAATAAAATTCATAATATATTTATATATATATGACAGTACCAGTACAGTGTAAAATTATATTTTAGTGCTAAGTTTAAATATATTAAGTTTGGTTGGTATTATTTCAGATATACACATAAGGCTACGCAAGAGATATTTGAGCTAACGCCTCTCATTTTCAAGAAAAAGACTCTTCAGCTATTAAAATCAGTAATTATAATATTTCATAATTTTGATGTACATTCTTGTTTCTTGGGTTAATTGTGAGGTAAATTAAAATATCTCCAAACAAGATATACGGATGGTACCAAATAGTAAGATAAATCTATTCATCCCTATGTTTAATTTTAAAATTGGTGGCTTTACGAATACCTTATTGGTTCGCACTGCCGTATTAGCTCTTTATTTTTATTTAATAAATTCAATTACAAATTAGGAGTCGAGACTGACATAGCCACTGTGTTTAAAAAATAAAAACATAAGAAAAACAGCTGTCTTGAGGTTATGTTGTTAACACTACCAGTTAACGAGTAGTATCGTGTTATTTAATATTCATCCTCAAGAACTCAGCTACCTGGTGTGTCTCTTCGTCATTGAACTCCATACTCCGCAATGTGTCATCTGTACTCTGCCCATCGCTGGTATCAAAGCCTAATTTTTTCTAGTTATATGCTCTCGGACTTACCTCTGATCAACTAGGGTGTGCTTACATAATAGAAAGCACAGGTTTTGTGTGGCACTACGAGATGGTACCATATATACGGTAGTCTTCGGATTTACAACGCTAGAATCAGAGGCTATTGCCCGACGTGGCTTTCTTATAAGGAAACACACACACATTTATACCGTTATATTGAAAAATTAATAAGGTGTCATTGTCTTTTATCAAGGCATCCATAATCAACTTCATTATTTGAAAGCCACTTGTAGTTATTGTCTGAGATATGCTATTTAATGTCACTTAGCATACTTTTTTATTATAATTCTACTACTTTTCGGATTTTTGTCTGTAACATTCACGTTTGTAATCGTATTTATAAATGTATTCAATGCTAGTAATGATGTACTTCACTCGTGTCGTACGTGAAAACTATTCTTGATACTAAACATGCAATATCATTCTTGTATATTTCTTGTGAAAAATACCACAATGTATAAACCCTCATACGTATCTGGCGTATATGTATTTTTATAACATTTTTGAAGCAGCAAACAAGTTAGAATTTCGTCATCGTTAATACTTTGTTGTACGAGTAATTAAATAATTTATTAGCAATTGTCTTTCTGTTATGAGATGTTGTTACTGAAATCCCTGTATGTGTTGTTTTGTGTTAACAGTCAGTAAGAAAAAAATAAAGTATCAGAGGACTATTTTTCTTTTAACATACTAGTTTTTAAACTAACAGTTTCAAAATATTTGTTTTGTTTTTCATTCGTAATTGAAACTGGTCGCTTAACAATAGATGTCAGTTCATGCATTCTCAATCCAAGAATGTTTATAGTTAATGGGGCAGTTTTTACTATCACCCCATATTTCATTCCGCCCTCATTTTTCCTCGACCTTCAGTGGCATGACACTGTGTCTGCGAAGTCAAAGAGCTAGAAACCGGGTTTCGATATCTGAAAGTACAGACAGCTCATTGTGTAGCTAAGTGCTTAACTTCAAACAAACAGACAAACAATCAACCTTAAGCAGGCATAAAATTGAGTCGCATCTAGTCAATAAATGTAGAAGTTAGAATAACATGGGCCCGGCATGGCAAGGTAACTTGGGCTTTCGACTCGTAATCTGAGGGTCGCGGGTTCGTATCTCCTTCACGCCAAACAAGTTTGCCCTTTCAGTCGTGGTGGTGTTATAATGTGATGACCAGTCCCACTATTCGTTGGTAAAAGAGTAGCCCAAGAGTAGATGGTGGGTGGTGATGACTAGCTGCCTTCTCTCTAGTCTTACACTGCTAAATTAGGGACGGCTAGCACAGATAGCCCTCGTGTAGCTCTGCGTGAAATTCAAAAACAACAAACAACACAACAGTATTAATTATAATTATATGTAGACTCCAGGTCAGGTATTTGAGATTTAATGAAACGAGTGTATGTAGATGAAGTTATACATAAACAACTAACATGTTAACTTTAGAGTTTCTTTACGCACATGCTGTTGCTTCTAAATATGTCTCCCCCGCTGGTACAGCGGTAAGTCTACGGATTTACAACGCTAGAATCAGGGGCTCGATTCCTCTCAGTAGACTCTATAGATAACCCAATGTGTCTTTGCTGTAAAACAAAATATACACCAAATACGCTTATTTATGTTGAAACTTAACATAATATGACAGAATAAGCATTTTAGTTTTTGAGTTAAAAATAACAGTATGGATATTGTGAGAAAAAATAGTGAGGAAAGATAGAAAGATTTTCTGGTCGACTCTAACACACTTGACTTTCTTATTGGCTTCAGAACTTCACGTCACAGACCCCAGCAATGTAGTTTTAACTAATTGAGTTACAATTTTAAGATAATACATTAGAAACTCTTTTCCTGAAAATAGCATATAACGTTGACTTTAAGCTGTGATATAACATATTGATCCCCCTGGGCAGAAGTGTTATTGCACTAATTAGCTGCCTACTATACTGTAGTGTCGTAATCACATCAATTTCATTGCGTTAAACATTTTTCACAAGAATAAAACTGCCGAAACTGAAGGAATTAAAATACACTTTAATGTAACACTGACGTTGGCTAATGATAGCTAAAGAAACAAAGATATACTTTAATGTAACAATGATGTTGACGTCGACCTATAAATAGCTAAAAAAGCAAACATGTACATTATGTGACATTGAGCTTACTGAAGTGACTTTGAAGTCACAATAACGACTTCTTCCACTAACAAGTACGTTTAAGTTTTACATAATTTCATGTGATGCTTTCGAGACAAGCTATTTCGGTCCACGTGATATTTTCATGTTATCATAACCGATACTATTTCGTTTTAAGGGTTGTAGTAATTAGTTTAACAAATATAACATTTAATCACTTGAAGAAGTGATTTTCGTAAATACACTCAATCAAAAATTCGAGTTTAACCAAATGTGCGTAACTGAATGAATACTTCTTTGATATTACACGAGTAACCACGATATGGACAAACAGCAGGACATGTTTTGTGCTAAAGACATTTCATTGCTTACAAATAAATCGTTAAAATAACGACTATGGGTTGAATGTTATTGCTTAGTCAGTTTCTGTCATTGTTTTACTAAATGAAATAATTGAAAAAAAAAGTTTTGTGTCACATAGAAGTTCATAAACCTTACACGCCACCCAAAAATATGAAGATCGAAATTGACGTTTGCTGGGAAATGCTTTTTTGCCAATAATATTGTATTAACAAATGTGGTTTAGTTGTGTTTTAATTGAAAATCTAAGGTTATCTGTATACATAAAAGAAAGGTTTCATATGAACACCAAATATATCTAAAAGAGATAAGTAAAGTCACTGGAAAGCAATGAGTTTGTTGAATCAGCTTGGTAAGTCAATCACAAGGTTTTAGTCCGTTCTAAAGTTTAAGTAGGAATAAAAAACGACACTTGTGGTTCTAGATACTTTTTATTTTTATTTTGGTAAAGTCAAATAAAACACAAGTGTATTTTTAATTCTATAGTTCATCAGCAAAAACATACAACTAGTGATCGTGTGTGATTCACTATACCGTTTCAACAACTGCAGTGACAGATGCAAAATATCTCTTTTACTTCTTTGTTGCTCTGAGCCTGCGTTCGTGATAACTTTCTAAAATCGAAACATTTACTGTAGAATAGCACAGCACCTGTTGTCCATCTTTTTTTCTCAAAAACTATATAGTTTCAACCTAACATATTTTTGAAACACACAAGGAAGGCTAACAAACTAAAATATGTTCTCATATTCTCAGTTGCACTTTTTATGCTTTCAAAGTATTCAATATTCATTTAATGTTTGTCATATCTCATGATTAACAGTTAAATAATGTACATTTCAGATGACTCTGAACTTTGATGGGTTCCTCAGGTGGTCAAGTATCTTAACTTTCACTCAGAAGTTTCTGTTAATATCAATTTTAAGAACGACAAAAATATATAATATTAATTTTTATTTGACTCCAATCCGTGTTTGCGAATCATCGTATGTTGTAATGCTCAGCATTTTATAGTAAATATGGGTACTTAGTTCTCTCTTTAAAACGGCCCGGCATGGCCAGGTGGGTAAAGGTGTTCGACCTTTCAGCCAGAGGGCATTATAATGTTACAGTCAATTCCACTACTCCTTGGTAAAAGAGTAGCCCGAAAGGTGGCGGTGGGTGGTGATGACTAGTTGCCTTCCCTTTAATCTTACACTTTGCAAGAAATGAAAAAACAAATGTGTCTTAGTTTTCAAATGTTACATCAAACCGATAAGTATACAATGAATTTATCTATAGTGTTTAATTAAACAGCTATCTTTAAAAAGGCTATGTGTGTTTTAAAAACCTAACTTTGCATCTCAAGTGTGGTTGTCATCTTGATTTAACTATTTTCTAAAACTACTTACACTTTTTTTGAGTCTCATTACCTGTTACTATAAGTGTGTGTGTTTTCTTATAGCAAAGGCACATTGGACTATCTGTTGAATCCACCGAGGGAGATCAAACCCCTGATTTTAGCGCTGTAAATCCGTAGACTTACCGCTATACCAACGAGGGACCTTGTTATTGTAACTATGGCATTGTTCTTTCTTGAAGGGTAGACTGAAATTTATTTTCATCAAAGTATAACTTAGTATTTCTTGGCAGATGAATAAAACTTTCGTAGTTGTTAGTTGCAAGCCATCAGCTTGGTACTTATTTTTTAAAAGACACCTCATACACTTATTATAATAAACACAGCACCATTTCATGGTTATGTGAGTTAATTATTATATTCACACCATTAACTTAATTACAATTTAAAACAACGATTACCATTCATTACTTTTTCAGACTATTTAGTTGGAAAACCTATGATTTTTGTAAAGAATAAGATTGGTCTGCATTGGTCCCCCACTGGCTCAGCGGTATGTCTGCAGACTTACAACGCTAAAAACCGGGTTTCGATACCCGTGGTGGGCAGAGCACACATAGCCCATTATGTAGCTTTGTGCTTGATTCAAAACAACTAAACAACAACAATGGTCTGCATTGATAAACGTGCCATCTAGTGACAGAATGATATATCATCTTGAATATGTGTCGATAACCTATATTGGATTCCTGAGCTAATTTCCAGTTTTATTAAATGAAAACAGAATCAGCACTCAGTCAAGTCAAATATGAATAATTCTTACTTTTCACTACTACATGTTTCAGTATAACGCATGATAATTCACGTACATTCTATGTATAATAATTGTCAGAGGACCAACCTCCCTTGTTTAATCTTTCACTTGTGGGTAGAGCTGTCGTCCATAGCGATCGTAAAAAGAGCTTTTTTATTCTTGAAATTATTCGATTGCTTTTCAACTTTGGAATAGATATATAAACTAAATTTGTATTAGATTATTATTAGTATTTTAAGTATTATTTTTAACTTTCCAGCCAATTTGAATTTACGTCAAACTATATTTTGAAATATTGTTTTTTTCAGAGATACAACTCTGTACTGATTAGTTATATATATAACTTATTTATAAAACACATTCTTCAACTATTGTACTTAATGCTTCAGTAATGTTGGGCACAATTTTTAATATTTAATTAAGTCTCTCCGCCATCACGAGTTTACCTAACCCTTCCACCCTTGAGGCTTCGTTCATTAGAAGATTACAAATACAAAAATCTAAAAGCATAGATTTAAAGCTAACTGCGGAAGCTTTTGCTTAAAATGCGTGAATCATGTTGAGTTAAACTAATTGCTTTTATATTTTTTCAATGTTACAAAAAGTGCATAATGTATCATTCTACTGAGGGTTAGCTTGATTGTATAAATCCGCCAAGACTAAAAAAGGTATAAATTACACCCAGACAAACAAATATAACTAGTACCTCGTTTCATAGATTAACAGACGTGTATTAGTTTTCTAGTGTTATAATTTATGTTTTACTGGGGCGTTAAAAGGTAAATAATTTGTTACATTAATATTTCTTTAAAATTAGAGTTGTAGTTAGTTACAGGTAAATAACATTATTTTTGTGAGAACTATTGTAGTAGTGCTATTTCGAGTTCAAACATTTGTTTTAATCGGAATCCTTTCAACGACTATTACGTAAAAGAACTAGGAAATTAACTGTAGGAACGGGTAAATTAATAGACCTGAGAATATTTTGTGTTTGCTTGTAATGAGTAAAATAACAGGTTTACTGCCTTTTTTTAGTGTATGAAATACGTTTATTTTTTTTTTTATTGTATTATGAACTACTAGTAACTTCTGCTGTACAACATTAGAACTAGTGCTATGCACACGAGCAGAAACGCGTGACTTTTGTATTACTACCTTGATTCCAGGTGTGTTCTTCTTAATGTTATGCAGCCTAAGAATAAACTATGGTTTGGTCTTCACATACTGTTTTAAGCTTGTGATTTTAAAAAACATTTACGTCGGTAACAGTGGGACCCAAAATATCATTAACAGTGAGGGCGTGAAACACAAATATACATTGCATAATATTTAGGTGAGAACAGTTTAACTGTCTATACTCAATACCAGGTTGTTTTTCACTCTTGGTTTACGTGAGTTTGTTTTTATCTGGGATTACTCACTCAATCACTACTTTGTAGGAATAAGAAAAAAACTGATTTCTAAACAAAATGGTAAATTTAAAATCTTTTGAAAAGTGGGTGTTCAAAAATAGTCAATAAGGTTTAAATAATCCCCTGTTTGTTAATGTAGAAATAACAATACTACCAGATGAGTGGTTTACATAGATTTAAAAAAAAAATCTACCCTTAAAATCTCCCCTAAAATAACCTTTAAAGCTAAAAGTTTAAATGAGCAGCAAACATTATTTTGTTGTTGTTGTTTTTTAAATCTGTATTGTTCTAGTTTCGTTTTTCTATCGACGGCTATTTACAGTAACTGGTATTACTGAAACTTCATTCTTGATTCTTATATGTTGTATTCCAGATCTTTCTTTTGTATGAAGTATGTCACTCGGTGATCTTGATTCAAAATTCATTCCTCCTTTAAAATGTAAAACGTTTACTTTCTTTACGTTTTAACTCCAGTTTAGATTTTGGTCAACAATGGTTCGTCGTGTCCAATGCTGCAACGGTTGGACTGGACAATGTGATTACTGTGACCGTCGTCTCACTCCCTGGGTTCTCTTGAAGGAAGTTGACACTGTGTTGCCTTCAACGCCAGGTGTCTACGTTTATGGATGGCTTCCTCCAAGCAAATCAACTCCAGAAGTAGTTTACATTGGCATGACAGAAACTTCTCTCAAGGAAAGAATTTCTCAAATAAACAGAAGCATACAAGGCCAAGAAATAAATAACTTCATTCAAAAACATAAGGAGTCAATCATGGTTAGATTTCTTGATGATTTATCTGTAGGAATGAAAGACAGTTGCCATTTATGTGCTCACTGGCGAAATTTTGGGGAACGCCCTAGATGTAATCTTAAATGGCCTGGGAAGGAAGATTTGTTGAAAAGGAATGGTTACCTTTGTTCGTTGAATGGAATATGGGCTCGATGATTCATACGAAATGTTAGATTAATATACAAAAGATGTACGTTTTAAACTATTAGCGAGTCAATAAAGAATCTATTTTTAAGTTTCTAATTGCAAAATACGCCTTCAATACAGCGTGAGCAGAAATACAAATTTGACGTTTCAAAACTTGCAAAATTATAATTGTATCTCGCACACGCACGTTTTATTTGTAAATCTTTGGTACAAAATTTTAACTTCTTAAAAGTTGCGCATCACTTAAATTCTGTATGTAATTTCCTTTTTCTTGTGACAGCACTTATTTAAATCCCTAAGTACTACAACAATATTAACATTTGTCTAAAGTTTGTGTACATGTGTGAAGTTGAACTAACCGAAGGTAGTAACTCTTCTAGTCTAAGAAATGTTGTCATCATGCTTGTAGAATCTAGTTTTCTCATACGGGAAAAGACATTCGGCATTAGAGCAAGATAGTGTTTTCGAAATCATTTTGTATTCTTTAATTTTAAGTTTTCCGATTGATTTGCTCGTATTTACATACTAGTAAATAGTAAGAGAAACTTACTGAATTATATTAAACGTTTATTCTAACACGCTTTCGGATATTTCCCAAAAAATATTTGATAGTTATTCCACTTCTCTATTATGAATCCAAACTGTTCTTAAATGGCATATAAACTTCTAGTTATGTAGAACACTTCCTAAAGATCATGTCTAATTATTTAAGAAACAACAAATTGCTGTCATATACTTGCATGTTCGAAAACGTTTTTCCATGGCGACATTTTCGTTCTCTACATACATTACATTAACAACTTGTAGAAATTCTGGAGCATTAAAGTAAGTTTGTACATAAAATTACTTTCGCAGTTTTGGAATTAGTATAACAAGTTATATTGTATCAAGGCACTTGATTGTTTAATTATAAGATAAAATAATTACAAAACAGCACTGTTCTGTAGTTATGGAACTTTGATACTAAAGAAAATTGGTAAAAGAAGTCACCATCTTTTTGCAAACCACATCAAGATGAAGCTTTATCCTTCCTAGCTTTAATAAACATTGAGTGAGATTACATCACTTACTTTACTCTTTTTGAGTAAACTAAATGATCAATTCTTGAATACAAAAATTGTTAAAACTATTTTAGTCTTGCAATGTCACTGCAGGTCATTTCGTTCTGTGACACTACGACAATTTCATTTTGACAGAAACTTTTATCAACAGTTTTTCAAAGCACTTTCTATAATACAGTTTATAAGAAGTGGTTATTCCAGCATCCCATCAGCATGTCTTATAGAATTACACACACACACACACACACACACACACACACACACACACACACACACACACACACACACACACACACACACACACACACACACACACACACACACACACACACACACACACCATTCTGTGAGATACACTGCTGGCCAAAATCTTAAGGCCAAAGAACATAAAGAAAAAATCAAACATTTTGCATTGTTAGACTCAACCACTTATTTAAGTAGAGCTTCGAAAAATGAAAATAAGAAAAGGGAAAATAAAAATAAAAACCTTTTTTGTAGCACTTAATAGGGAAAATGTTGTAAACACTATGGAAGTAGTCTAACTACTAGCTGGTCAAAAGTTTAAGACCATACCAAAAAGAAGTTCTAAACAAGGTAGGAAATAACCAAAGAGGTTTCAGTGGCGAGTTGCATGGCCGTCATTGTGAATAACTGTAAACATTCACTTTGGCATCCCCTCGGAGTGGATTCCTGTACGTGGTGAGGGGACCTCCCAGGGAAGGTTCTGTTCTGTCTGGTTACCTTCTCTGGGATCTAAACATCCACCCACGTGTTTGCCGTGCGTGGCGACCCGTGAAGGGGAGGAGAGGATCCTGGTGGTTGAGGGGTCCAACCCTAACACACCACTTTGGCCTCGAATTCCTGTAGACGGGCGGCCCTTGGGTGGCCCCCCTTGGGTCAATCGGCTGGTCCACCTGGGCTAGAGCCAACCAAGTACCAGTGTTGGAAGTTCTCAACGGGTGTTGTGGACATTGTGCCTGATGCTGGTGTTTGGGTATAGTGCTCACGAAACCCTGGCGTTGCTGCATTGTCCTTGCTGACTTTGTAGTGCGTCCCCTTGTAGGGCTCCATGGTGGGTGGGGTCAGTGAGTACCGAAACTTTTCTCTTTCCTATGGATCCTTCAAAAAATTTAAATAAAATTGTAAAAAAACAGTCAACGGGTAAACGACCACGTCTTGAATACTCAGAACAGCAATCTCCAACATCAGTAACACACGTACTTCATTTTCTGATATTGCATTCTCTTTCAGAAAAACCTTTAGGGCAAATGTCCCCTTTTTTTATTCAAAAGGGGCTAGAGGGACTTGCTGGCTCTCCAAAGTCAGTAAAGAAGCTTCGATCTGGTGACATACTGGTTGAAACATCCACATCCCAACACAGTGAACTCCTCTTGAAATCAAAGGTAATTGGCGATATACCTATTGAGGTTACACCCCATGCTACTTTGAATACTTCACGAGGAGTTATTGTTGAAAGGGATTTGAAGAATGTTCCTGAATCGGAGATTCTCGCCGGTCTTTCCACTCAAGGAGTTTCTGCAGTGAGGCGCATCTCCACTCGCAAAGATGGAGTTACACTGCCAACAAATACCCTGGTTTTAACATTCACTTCACCACGAGCACCCGCCACCATCAAAGCAGGTTATCTCATTTGCAGGGTTCGGCCATACATTCCAAACCCTCTTTGATGTTTTCAATGTCAGAGATTCGGCCACTCAAAGACATCTTGTCGTGGTTCCCTGACATGTGCTCGTTGTGGAGGCAAGGACCACGATGCCTATGATTGTGACATAAACCCACATTGCGTCAACTGCAATGGTTCTCACCCCTCTTACTTTCATTCTTGTCCAAAATGGTTGGAGGAAAAAGAGGTGCAGCGTTTGAAAACGACACATAACATTAGTTATCCTGAGGCTCGGAAATTGATGTCCACAATCCCATCTCGGACATATGCTGCTGCACTCCATTCCACAACTACAGTGGAAGTGCAGACAGATCTCTCTGTGCCTCCAAAAGAATCGTTTTCAAAACAAATGAAAAGCCTTTTGACCTCCGTGGTTAAAACAGTAGATGAATCGACTTCCACACCCATCTCTGTTCCTCCCATAACTTCCAACAAACCTCAAGATCCATGTCCTTCAGTTTCAAATACAGGCATTTCTTCTGTTACATTATTTTCTCCCACCACAATAAACAAAACAATTATTCGTCCGCGTCCTCAGTCACTTGATTCCTCTTCCAATAACAAAAACCTGCCCACTCGACCCAGAGCAGGATCCATGGAGGTTGATAGACCTCCTCCGAAGAAAGACAGTAAAGACAAAAGACGAGGTCGTAAACCGAAGGGTTCTCCAACCACTTCACCTGCTCGTCCTTAAAAATGGCCAACTTGATACAATGGAACTGTCGAGGTTTACGTTCTAATCTGGATGATATCAAAACGCTGATTGCTTCCTACCATTCTGTTTGTCTTTCTCTACAGAAACATTTCTCAAATATGCTGATACAGTCTCCATTCGGCAGTTTTCTCTGTACAGAAATGACAAGTTGTGTGATGGTCGAGTACATGGAGGGGTGGCACTTTTGGTTGATCAACATGTGCCCACCCTGTCTTTGTCACTCAATACACCCTTGGAGGCCGTAGCCATCCGTATTTCCTTGGGTCGTACCATCACTGTTTGTTCTCTGTACCTGTCCCCTGGAGAGACATATGATCAATCAGACCTGGATGCTCTCGTTGAACAGTTGCCATCTCCATTTCTAATCCTGGGGGATTTTAATGGACACCATCCCCTCTGGGGAAGTGCTGTTATTGATGGGAGGGGTCGATCTGTAGAGCAGATGCTCTCTGATCACGATCTTTCTCTTTTCAATACTGGTTCTTCCACTTACTTTCATGCACCAAGTCAGTCATTCACTGCCATTGATCTCTCAGTATGCTCCCCTTCATTATTCTCCCATTTTTCATGGAGGGTTGACAGTAATCCACTAGGCAGTGATCATTTTCCGATCATTTTGAGAGAGACTGGCCGTGGTCGATGCCACCCTACCCGCGTGCCCCGGTGGAAGCTGGATCAGGCAGACTGGTCCACTTTCACTGCTCTCGCAGAACTTGATCCTGTCATCGTAAATCAGCCATCAATAGACAACTGTGTTGCAGCGGTAACTGATTGTATTATACATGCAGCTGCTCAGTGTATTCCTAAAACCTCGACACGTTTCCCACGATATCCTCGTCCATGGTGGAATTCTGCTTGCAACTTAGCACGGAAGGCTCAAAAACGGGCCTGGGACACTTTTCGCAGATATCCCACACTTTCAAATCGGGTTGCTTTCCAGCGGGCCCGAGCACATGCTAGGTGGGTAAGACGTCAAAGCCAGAAGGAATCTTGGATTAAGTTCACAACCAGCATATCTTCTACCACCAGTTCCAAGATCGTATGGGACAAGATTCGAAAGGTTAATGGGCACTACACTTCTGTTCCCCTCTCGATCTTACTCTCTGATGGTCAGGAGGTGACTGATGACCGAAACATCGCTAACACTCTAGGTGAATGCTTTTGCCGGGTATCTAGCACTTCTGCTTGTTCCTCCACCTTCCTGGCCATCAAGACTCGGGCAGAGCGATCACCTCTTTCCTTTCAAACTGACTGTTTCTTTGACTATAATAGTCCCTTTACCCTGATGGAACTAAAAATGTCCCTTCATCGGTCTGCCAGTACATCTGTTGGACCTGATGATATTCATTATGACATGCTACACCATCTCTCTCCTGATTCTCTTGATGTCCTTCTGACTATCTTCAACCGGATTTGGCAGGAGAATGTTTTTCCTGATGCCTGGCGTCAGGCTATTATTTTACCCTTCTCTAAGCCAGGGAAAGATCCGAAGATTCCTTCAAACTATCGTCCAATTGCTCTGACGAGCTGTCTCTGTAAGACCTTAGAAAGGATGGTTAATGCTCGTCTTGTTTGGTTCCTTAAATCAAACAACCTCCTCTCACCCACCCAGTGTGGGTTCCGTCGACAGCACTCCACCATAGACCACCTAATTCGTCTTGAAACATCTATCAGAGAGGCCTTTCTCAACCGCCAACACCTTGTATCAATATTCTTTGACATAGAGAAGGCTTACGACACAACATGGAGGTATGGCGTTTTGCGAGACCTCCATACATATGGGTTACGTGGCCATCTACCCATGTTTATTAAAAAAATTTTAATGGACAGGAGATTCCAAGTTCGTGTAGGTTCGGCACTTTCACGTTCTTTTGTACAGGAACTTGGAGTCCCTCAAGGCTGTATATTGAGTGTCACACTTTTCAGTATAAAGATAAATGCCATCACTGAACAACTCCCTCTCACCGTTATGAATGGGCTATATGTTGACGACTTTCACATCTCATGTCAGTCATCAAACATGAGATATATTGAGCGGCAACTACAAACTGCCCTCAATCGTGTACAGAAGTGGACTCTTGCGAATGGCTTTAATTTCTCTCTTTCCAAAACTGTATGCATGCACTTTTGCCGCCTACGAGGTATTCACCCTGATCCTGAACTTCATATCGTGAAGTTTTGCTGCCAGTGGTCCTGCAGACAAAGTTCTTGGGGCTTATCTTTGATCGTAAATTGACCTTTATACCACACTTAAAGCAGCTTCGGGTCAAATGCACAAGAACACTGAACATCCTTCGTGTCCTCTCTTCTACCAGTTGGGGGGCAGATCGCCGTTCAATGTTAAAGATATATCGTGCTCTTATTAGATCGAAACTTGACTATGGATCAATGGTCTATGGCTCTGCCAGACCCTCAGCCTTAAAGATACTGGACCCCATTCATCACCAAGGTCTTCGACTCTGCACCGGAGCTTTCCGTACCTCTCCAGTTCAAAGCATATACATTGAATCTCATGAACCTCCTCTACACCTTCGCCGTTTGCAACTGTCTTTACAATATACTTCGAAACTTCGTTCCTTACCAAAGCATCCCACCTGGGAATGTGTTTTCCTTCCTCGGTGGGCAGTACTTTTTCAGAACAGACGATCTGTCATTGCTCCGTTTGGCCTTCGCATCCGGGCGCAATTGGATGATTTGGGTCTGTCCTTGGATAATATTGCAGATTCCACAGGTCGACGCATCCCACCATGGCTTATTACAGCCCCCAAGTGTGACCTTTCTTTCAATCACCTAAAAAAGGCGGATACTCCAGACTGGAAGTACCGTCTTTTATTCAATGAGTATCTTTCAACAAATCATCCAGTTCCCATTTATACAGATGGTTCCAAATCAGGAAATTCAGTGGGCTCTGCTATGGTTTGCTGTGGGTCAGTAGTTGCACGCAGAATCCCCTCTACAGCTTCTGTGTTCACTGCTGAACTGTATGCCATATCTCTTGCCCTTGATCATATTGCAGCTGAGCAGTACTCCAACTGCACTATTTATACTGACTCGCTTAGTTCTATTCTTGCCTTGGAATCACTTCACATTAGCTCACATCCTATTCTAGCAGATATTCGAAATCGACTGGCCCATTTCTCATTAGCAGCTACTTCAATTCAGTTTTTCTGGATACCAGGCCATGTTGGTATTCATGGGAACGAGCTTGCAGACATGGCAGCTAAATATGTATGCCTCAGCCCCATCACCCCTATGCCTATTCCGTACATGGACTATGGTGTTGTCTTCAAAGCTCGGCTCCGTGCCAGTTGGCAGTCCACTTGGAGTGAACAACGCGACAATAAACTTTTTCAAATTAAACCCAAAATTGGAGTTTGGCCATCTAGCTTCCGTAAAGTTCGGAGGGAAGAAGTTGTTCTCACTAGGCTACGCATTGGTCACAGTTTTTTAACTCATCATTTTCTTTTATCTGGAACTGATGCACCAATGTGTAGTTTGTGTAACACTCAAATCACTATCAGCCATGTTTTACTTTCTTGCCATCGTTACAATCCTCAACGATGGCAATACTTTAAACATATTTTTTCCAAGTGTCATTCTGTAACATTGGACAGAGTTAGTGGTGATGGTGACTATGTCCACCTTAATAACGTTTTTAATTTTTTAATGGCCATTAATCTTTTTAATCTTATTTAAGTGTGGTATATTTATTTATTACACCTTTTTAATTGTGGCTCCTTTTTAAAGTTTTATTCTCTCTCATTCAATGCGACATTAAACAATGGCCAGAACATTAAATAACTCGACACCAGGACTGGAAAGGCCAACTTCAGGTGACTAACGCTTCTGTTTGAACTACTCGTTAGTCTTCCTGGCGAGTTACTGTTATACTTTCGCTGCATATCATTTCGTACTTTTACAACCTTTGTGTACTGGCCATATTGACTCATAACCCGGAACCAGGACGGAAAGACCAACTTCAGGTGGCTGACGGTGGTTTATATATTACCTGTTAGTCTTCCTGGCGGGTTATGATCATTCCCATTCTGCTACAGGTTGTCCTTTGTTGACTGGATATTGTGATTGGTTTTTGCACCACTTCCTGTTTTAATTGCCATTTTGTTTTTTATCTTCAGTTACCTTTACACATTTTACTCCATTTACTTGACTTTTATCTTTTTACTGGACATTTGACTACTCTTTATTATGATTTTGCTGAATGTCTTTTTAAACTTTTATTCCATTACATTTTGATAATAGCTACTATGACACATAACCTAGAACCAGGACTGGAAAGGCCAACTTCAGGTGACTGACGGTGGTTCTTGAACTTGTTCGTTAGTCTTCCTGGCGGGTTATGATCATTATTATTATGCTAGAGTAAATAGTTTATAACTTTGAAGACTGGGTGTCACCATTGGTTTTTACACCATTTTCTGTTTTAATTGCTGTTTTGTTTTTACCTTCATTTTCCTTTACAAATTTTACTCCATTGACGTGACTTTTCACTTTTTACTGAACATTTGGTTACTCATTGTTGCGCTTTTGTTGTGTTTTTTGTTTTTTTTAATACTTCTATTCTTTTACATTTTGATACTAGTTGCTATGACACATAACCCAGAACCAGGACTGGAAAGATCAACTTCAGGTGACTGACGGTGGGTCTTGTACCTGCCTGTTAGTCTTCCTGGCGGGTTATGATTATACCTTTTTGATAGAACACCTACCTTACAACTTTTTACACTTTGCCTTCTATCTTAACCTTGTAGACTAGGTTTCAAAACTGGTTTTATACTTTTTTTTTTTTACCTTCATTTCCATTTATGTCTTTTACTACATTTTTACCGGTTGTTTGGCGCAGATAGCCTCGTTGCTTTGTGCCATAAAACACTAAATCAATCAATCAATCAATCACTTTGGCATGGTCGATATTAGCGTTTGCAGAAGGCTGACTGAAATAGTATTCCGAGGGGTAAAAATGGCTTTGAGAAGATCATGCACTGTTTGGAATTGACGTCTTTCTTTTGGCTTCCCTTGCCATCCACCCCCAAACATTTTCAATGGGGTTCAGTTTGGGAGAACATGGTAGATGTTAATTATATATTCAAACATCTAACACCGCCCTCTACATTGCGACAGTCAGTTACACAACCCCTTCCAATCATGTGGTCAGCTTCCGGTCAGTTACCTCTTTCTTTGTGAACCTGACAATGACCGAAGAAGGTCGAAACGTTGTTCGCTCTTTTATGTAAAATATTTTCTCAACCCAAACGAGCCGTTTTTGCATATAAAATTCTCAACAAGTGGGTTTTTCGACATCACTGAGAGAGAATCTTTATTGACTGAAGGCTCTCGCTTGTGTGGAAATGACTAGATCTTTCAGCAGGACAACGCTGCAATTCACAATGCTCGCACGACAAAGGACTTTCTTTTCATGGCGAATAGCGTAATTCTTTTGGACAAGTTAGTCAGGTTCACAAAGAAAGAGGTAACTGACCGGAAGCTGACCACATGATTGGAAGGGGTTGTGTAACTGACTGTCGCAATGTAGAGGGCGGTGTTAGATGTTTGAATATATAATTTTATCTATAATATTAATAGAGGTATAATGGCGTTTCTTTATATTGGTTTATTTTGGGTTTAAGTTGTTGTATAAGTAAGGCTTCTTTAATTTTGCGTTTGTTTCTGTATTTAGTATTTGAGTGTTTTCTATGGTTATGTTGTGTCCATTTGACTTGCAGTGTTCGAAAACGTGTGAAGGTGACTTTTTATGTTATTTGAATCTGGTTTCCATTTTTCTACTTGTTTCTCCAATATAGAAGTCGTGGCAGTTATCACATTGTATTTTATAAATAATGTTGGTGTTGTGTTTGTCAGTGTAGTTCTTACATAGTATAGACCTTAGTTTTGTGCCTGATTTTTGAATAAATTTAGTATTAACTGGAATGTCATATTTTGTTACTAGTTTTTGCCAAATGTTGGTTATTTGTTTGCTGATGTCAGGAATATATGGTATACAGCAGTATATGGTTTCGTGATTTTTTTTACTCGTGAGATATATTTACTTTTGTTGGTTGATTTCGCTTTCTGTCTAAGTGTGTGCGTATAATGTTTTCTATGGTTTGTGGAGGAAACTTGTTGATGTTGATGAAGTATTGTTTTATTTTGTTTAATTCATCGTTAATTTTATCTGGTGAGCTTAGTTGTATTGCTGTGTTTATTTGGTTTCTTAGTATGTTGAGTTTTTGTTTTGTTTCATGTGCTGAGTCCCAAGGAATGTGTAGGCCAGTGTGGGTGATTTTTCGGTGGATTTCTGTTTTGAATTGCGTGTCGGTTCTTATAATTTTGAGGTTAAGAAATGATATTTGATTGCTTTCTTCCTGTTCACATGTGAAATTAATGTTGGGATGTATAGAGTTAATGCGATTGAAAAAATTTAGTATGTTTTGTAGATTTGAATCCCGCAACCGTGTCATCTACATATCTATACCAATATAGTGGTGGATGTAATGCTGTATTATTTGCTTGTGTTTCAACTTGTGTCATAAAAAATATTGGCTAGAACTGGTGATACTGGGTTGCTCATGCTTAGGCCATTTGTTTGTATACAGTTATGGTTGTTGAACATGAAGTTTGTCTTTATCGTGGTGAATTCTATGAGGGTTGCTAACTGGTTACTGGGAATGTCTATAGTTGGGTTAGGGTCTAGGATATAGAGTTCTAAGGCTATCTTGCAGGCTTCAGTAGTTGAAACTTCTGTAAAGAGGGATATAACATCGAAACTGGCCATTAAGGCTTTATGGTTAAGTTGATTTAGATTAGACTTGAAAGAGTCTTTGAATCAGCTAGCTGATGTTACATATTTGGAGAATGCCCATGCTACGTATTTACCAAGATTGTAATTATACGATTCATATGTTGACATTATTGGTCGTAATGGAAAATCTGGTTTGTGAGGTTTGGGGATGCCGTATATTTGCGGTGTGCGTGAGTTGGTTTTACGTAGGTAAGAATAAAGTGTTGGTGAAATTGTGTTGGCCTTTTTCATTTGTAGTAGTAATTTGTTCAGTTGCGTCTCGTGTGTATTTGTTGGATTTGTGTGTATTGGTTTAAACATAAAAATTCTAAAAGCAGATAAAGGTAACGCTATAGTAATAATGAACACAAATGAATAACGTCCTATCAGACACGAACAAATTTAAACTTTGAAGACGTTTACGGTTTTTAAAGCCTTTTCTCGTAGATGCCGTCTTATTGTTCTTACACTGCATCTGCGTGTGTCAGGGCCTGGGCCGCCGATAGACTGGTTCTTGTTACCGGCGTGAGCAGTGCCTGTAACGAGAGGTTGTGCTGTTTCCTCTCGTGTTCTGCATCGTCCGTGCCATTTGGTCGTGTGGGGTGTAGCTGGTGACTACTGTCGGGGTGTTTTTCGTGTGTGTTTGAGTACGTACTGTGTATGTGGTATGACTGCGGCCATCAAGGTGTACTTTGTTCGGTCACGGTCTATTCGCTTTGTGGTGCCCGCGGCCACGCTACTCTAGGCGGTCATAGACGATGTGAACACCGCTGTCGGGGGTTGCCATACTGACTGTTTATAACACTTTGGCAACGGGAGTTATGTGGCGACGCTTGCTGCTCACGCCCGTCGCCTGTTGGACCAGGGGGACTTTCCCATAAACGACTAGCGCTTGTCTGTGGAACCGGCCGGGTAAAACATAAAGTGAATTACCCTTCGATATGTTCCCTACGAACTTTCCCATGACGCCATCATGGACGTGTTGACGGCGTGTGGGACGATCCGCAAGATTGACCGTGAGATGCACCAGACACGGCCATCCGTATGTTCAGGGAACTGACGAGTATGTATAAACATGAAGACGATAGTTACAAAATTAATTTCTATGAATGGTTTCTGAGTAATGTCATTACCTGGGTATGCAACGGCTGTGTCGCCACTGTTGCCTCGAAGGCCACCTGCTGGCTGGGTGCCAGACCTGCAGTGCAGGATATGTCTGGCCTTTGGACACACTGTTAGTGCCTGTATTGTCAGGTGTGATGTTAGTAGTGGTGGCTACACGCCCTCGCGAAGCCTGAGGGGTGTGGAAAGTTATGTTTCAGTGGCTGCAGGGCCGCCAACGGTTTTGCGGCCCAAACGGGCGAAGGCAAAGCGGGTGGAGGTGGCACCTCCTCCTCCCGCGTCGTCTGCAGCGACTGAGGATGGGGTCTTAAAGGGGATGCGAGTCCCACTCAGACGTACAGCTTGCAGGCCAGAAGTATCCAACAAAATCTGGTGCTTCTCAGGGACCTGTTCCACAACATCATGGATCGTGATATCCCTGATGTCTTTGTGTCGCTTTGTGGTTCGTTCTGGGGTGGTGTGACCTTCCTTCAGTTTTGTCTGATACATGCAAGCCATGTACTCGACTGTTTCGAGCAGGCTCTTTAGTTAATGGGCACCTGACGTCTTCCTTTCCCATCTTATAGGGAGTTCCTCAGGGCTGCCCATTGTCTCCATCACTTTACATGTTGGTTATCGAGTGCCTGTTCTGTCATCTGTACCACTCGGTCTCGATGCGTGGCCTCCAGAGGTTGAGCGGTTCGAGCGTGACTTACGTTGCACATGCTGTCGATGTGAACCTGTTCCTTGCGAACATCACATCGTTAGGTTCAGCGCTGGCCATCGTTACTCTCGAGCCAGTGCTGCCCAGCTGAATATTCCCAAGTCTGGTGCGCGGGTATTTGGCAAATGGGCCTCGTCTGCCAACTCCCCGTAACGTCTGGATTGGACCCTTTCCCGATAAATTGCTTCAGGGTTTCTTTTCTCGCGGGCCCTGAGGCTGCATTGGAGGGGTGGTTTAGTGTATTGGTTTGGCAGTGCATCATTACTGCTACTGCCCTGTTAACCTATTTGACAGGGCAGGGGTGGTGAGAAGGAGGATCCTCTCCTTGGTCTGGTCCCTGGGGCTGTTCTTCCTCTGGATGACTGCTCTGTTATGTCTTTGCCTTCTTGTCGGGTGGCAAGCCTGAGGCAGTGTCTCTGCTCTCCTTTAATGCTGCCACCTTGCAGGGGTGGTCTGGGCATCCCATGTGTCTGGACCCAGTGTCTCCCTTTTTCTGTCTGTCGTTGAAGAGTCGCCAATTCTGTCACCTTTGGCACAGGGTACAGGTTTTTGTGTTCCTTTGGGCCTGCAGACACTTGTGTGTTTTGACCCTCCTTAGAACGTTGATGCTGCTGCAGCAATCCGGCGGTGTCGTACCGTCTCTGCTGAAGTACCGATGGACTCTCCTACCCTCTACCGCCTGCTGGTCCCCAAATGTACCCACTGGATCAAGCAATTCCACCCTGCTCTGCCATGAAGCATTATTTGGGGCCACATAATTCTGCACCACGTTAGTAGCTATCTTCAGGCTTTCAACTGGTTTGTTGTGCGTGACATCCTGCTCGTGAGAGAGCGTTCATAACTATGGAACTCTGGTGTGACTGAGTTGTGTCCAGTGTATCACACCCAGATGGAGTCTGTCTTGCACAGGTTGATCCTCTGTCCGACGTCAACAGAGATCTGGGAAAGGGTTGCTCACCTTTTCCGGGCCCCACAACTCTCAGCAGATACCATACAGTATCACGTACTTGGCCTTTTCCCTTCAGTAACCATGTTTGAGTATGTCGTCTGGCTTGCTCGAAACAAATTGGTTTTCGAGCAGGCGCCAGTGTTATACTTTTCGATGCTGGGAAAGGCCAGATATGGGCTGTTATTCTGCCTTGTGACAGACTATCAGCGACTGGGTTCCAGGAGATTTTACCATCTCTGGTGGCTGGACATCTTGCCTATTTGTGCGTTGGTGGGTGTTCGAGTGGAGATTGGATTCTGAGCTGACCTGCCTCCACTCTTAGTTCCTGTTTTTTGTTTTATCTTGTATATATTTGTTTTTTCTACTGTTCCATTTGTTGTAAAGAAATACAAAATTTAATCTGGTTGCGACAATCAGATTGTGTCTTGCCAGACAACCCATCTAATCTTCCTACTCAACGCCGAAATTTTCTGAGGATGACCACTTGAAATTCTCCTTCCATATCCCTCAGGGTCGTTTAAGAAAGTTGAAACAGCAGTTTTACTATGCCCAATCTCACCAGCAATGGCGCATTGAGAGAGACCTTGCTTTTGCAGCTCGACAATACCATGTTCAGACTCTGTCAACTTTTTAGCCTTTGCCACGTTTTTACCCAATGTAACACAGATGTTAGTGGGAGATGCTGACAACCCTAATGCTTGAACACAAATGACGAAATTTCTTTACGGGTTTACCGATTAAAGCTTCGTTTCAGTATGGTCTTAAACTTTTGATCAGCTAGTATTTCGACTAATTTCATAGTGTTCACATTTTCCCTATTAAGTGCTACAAAAGGTTTTAATTTTATTTTCATCTTTTGAAGCTCTTCTCAAATAAGTGGTTGTCTAACAACGCAAATGCATATTTTGTCTTTATGTTTATTAGCCTTAAGATTTTAGCCAGCAGTGTATGTGATGGCACGAGTAACTTTAGGAAGTTACGACTGAAAGCCGTATGGTATATTACCCATACTCTATTAACCTCTTTTTCAAAACGGATATTCTTGCTTACGTTGCAACCTACTCCTTGAGATATGTGGAATGCTTTTTCTACTGATATTAATGCTCGCGGAATCTCATAAACTTGAAGATGATGACTCTGTTTATTACAGTTGGTATACAAGTTATTGCAAGTCCTTTTTTGGATTTTCCTACATTGATTCAAATTCCTTGATTTTCAACACTAATGAAATGCAAAGCTTAGATTTTTTATTTGAAGCTGTGAATGTTTTTGCATTGCCTTTTTCCAAAACAATCAATTTTCAGTAGTAACATACTACCAATGCAGAGCCAAACAAGGTCAAAATATTTTAATATATTCTGTTCTACTACAATTGTCAAGTGAAATTTTCACTTTCAAAGTAATTTTAACAATATTCAAAATTCTGTAATGATGCCATTTCAGTTTCTTAAAAACAAAGTACTTTTTACATCAATTATCATAAATTCTGAAACAGTTAACACAACATCCTATGAAAGTGTTCATGTGATTCATGACACTAAACATTAAAGGGTTTTCAAATGAAAACATGAATTTCTGTTTAATACCACAAGAACAATATTATTCTGGCACTAACAACTGTAGCTAGCTATAATTAATATTTCATATGTACAGGTGACAAAAATATAATAAAGTAACCATGACATTTTAAGTTTCCAGTAGCCTTTCATACATTGTCTGATTGTCATCCATCATGTGAATTTGCAAGTTTTGACCAGGTTTATATACAATTAATTCATTAACATGACCTACACATCACCTTCCAAGTCATATTTTTGTTGTACTACAGCAGTTATGGAAATGATTAAAAAAAGTGTCATTTTATCAGCCAAATATGGGGTATTAATAAAGTTGGATTCCACCAATACCTCAATTACAGCCTAATATAACTCTGATGCTTTCATATAGCTACTACCACATGAACTTTTTAATAAGTTTCTTCAAATATCTTAACCAAATGAGAACCATAGCAATCTTTTATAACACTGCAGTTTTTTTAGTACTTAAAAGATATATACCTTCAACTCAATCCTATGATATATAAAGGAATTGTTTTCTTTTTCTACATGTTAACAATGCCCATCTTTTTTATAGCAACTAAATATTAAATATTATGTACACAATTTAAACCTACCAAGTTTATATATCAAATATGATTACATCAGTGTCACCAAATCCAACTGAACAATCTCAAGAATACTTTGTGGCTATACATTATTACCACATCACCAGATTTACCAAGTACTAAAGTATAACATTTCTGGTTTGCTGAAGTTAGTAATGGTAAAACAGCTCATGAGTCATTTCACTTTAAAAATTCCAAGGGTAATAAAGTGTGTGTGTGTGTGTGTGTGTGTATATACTTAGTTCAAAAATGTAAATTATTAGATCCTTCCCACTAACTCCACTTTATAACATTAATTCCATGTTTTTCACCACCTTTCTCACAAAAAAGAAGGCAAATAGATAACTCTGAGTTACAAGCATGTGGGGGAACTATCCCCTGTTACTGATGGTTTCTCCTACAAAAATTTTGCAATTTAAGCCTGAAATAGCCAATTGCAATCATGTCTTTGTACAAAATTTATGAATTAAAAAAACATACATACATGTAACAAATATAACTATTTTGATCACTGACATTTTCTTTCAAATTTTGTGTAACTTGAAGTTTTAGTGTTATAAAAGAGCACAGGTGGGCATGTACAGCTACCTTGTTGTAGGTCTTCATGAAAATGTAGATGTTTATGGGAATACTACTAAAATGCTGGCTGCCTTTTCTTTCATGGGTATTCATTAAGTTGTATTGCTCAAATGGGTTAATTATATTTCATTTGTGAAAGGATGTTTTTGTTCCTTGTTTTACATCACCAGTGGATCTAAGATTGTTAGCATCATATCGTTATTTATGATAACTTACAACAAGTGACATTTTTGGTAGTAAGCCAAAATCTAGAAGTTAAAAGTGCCACTCAAGGTAATGGAGTCCCCATGGTGACACTTATTCTACAATATAATCTATGAGATAAATATTTAATGTGAAATTTTCACTTTATTATGTCAAGGCAGCAAATAAAGCATAAAATATTTTTTTTGTCAGGAAAAATGAGCCCATTAATATCATATCACTTCTGTGTGCTAGTACCACACAAATATTAAAGCAGGCTTTCTTCACTTTATCACTGATGCATAATGATCAAGGGATTCTAATATATTAACAAGTTGTAAAAAGACTTGTAATATATGGAGAAATTCTTTTTCCCTCCAAAATAGTTATAATGTGGCAATTGTTTAAAAATTAAGAAATCCCAAAACATATGGTCAGTTGTAGGTCTATAATTACAACGAGTATGTGCTACAGCTAGAAATTATGAATGATTGTTATTAGTTCATGTTTGTTTTTTTTACAAAATCAGGCCATTAATTCTAACACCAAAGTCAAAGAATGATAACAACAAATAATAAAAAAGCCTTTTTAGTTTGCTAGCCTTGGAATAGTTTAACCCTTAAACAGTAGAAATATTGTAGGTAGCAGCATCAATTAATGATGGCTGCCCTTTTAGGAAATACATTTTCAGTGTAAGAAAGGTGGAGGAGCTAGTGCAGGTGCACAAGGCTGAAACCAAGTGAGAAAACAACTGTCAAGAATTAAGGGTGTGTGTGCTCTGGAACAAGGGTATGGGTAGAAAACAGTGTACATATGTCCTCCTGCTGGTATTACAAAGCTGGCAAAATCCCCCAAAATCAACTGTAAGAAAAGAGAAGGAACCACCTGCAACTGGAATTAACAAAAAGATGACCTCTACTGCACATAGACAAAGGAAAAATATGGTTTTATCTTTAACCAGTTATTACCAGGAGGACCCTGTATAGCCTGGTCCTGCTATAATCAACAACTATTCACCTGGGAATGAGCATCCAAGGGAAATGAAAGGAGAGAAACTGGCTTTGCCCTCTTCTCATTGAGTGGTTATTGGACAATATAAAAATGTCAACAATGCATTAAGAAAAAAACCTCCAAGATCCACCACACCAGTGACAGGAAAATGGTAAGGATTCCTTCCTTCACTTAAAGATGAAAGGGGGAGTAAATGTGGTGCAAAGTTTAGACAGATGTAACATTAGAGAATGTACAATGGGTGCCCATAGTTCCTCATCCATGGATAAGTCAAAATACACCATCCTAATTAATTGATGAACCCAACCAATTTGTGTGACAGGGGATAAATCATGGGAAGCATATGGAGTCCATGGAAGAAAATGTCAGGAATGTGAATTCTGTAAGAAGGAAGTACTTGCCATGTGACATTATAAAGAGGAAACCATACAAACAAGCCAATCAGGAACAGAATGAGAGTAAAGGTCGGAAATGAAAGTGTACAGAAATGAATGTTAAGTTAAAGCCAAACAGCCTTTCATGGGCAGTATAGGTTTTAGGAAGGAAGCACTGGTCTGGATGCAGGATGATTTAAGCAAATTGGTAGAGAATTCTGGTAAAACTACCTGATTGACAATATCTGCAAGTAAAAAGAAAATAGGTCTTAAGGGAGAGATAATATATGGAACACATCAATAAAGGTTCAAAGTAGGATGGAGAATGGCATAAGGGACCACAATGAAAATGGAGGATACATAACCTGAAAGGAGTGGAAAATGAGGGAGATTACAGGCAAAGACAGAAACCCTGAAAAGCTGAGAGTAAGGTAATGTATTTGACAAGGCTGCTGAATAATTACACTGTCACAGTGGATAAACCTTGGACAATACTTGAAAATAATGAGAAATGGAAGAAAAGGATGGATAGAAACCATATTGAAGAGATCAAAAACAAAATGTACACCATCTCCTTTGGTAAAGGAACATTGAAAGTTTTATGGATCTGAAAAGGAAAGACTCGACATGTGGAGTCAGTTCTTGGTTTGAGGCAGTAGACATTCAAAAAAGAAGATGCATGTAGATGAAGGTTGGTAAGGTCTAAATGAACAATGTCCAACCAAGGTTGATGAAGTATAAAATGACACAGAGGTAAGGGTAGGGGAGGTTGTTAAATACCAATTCTGCAACCACTAAACTTCTCAATAATAACATATCAGAACACAGCTGAGAAAGATATTCTACATATAAACATGTGCATATAAAGAAATATGGCAAAATAGAACCTTCATTATAGTGAAAGAGAATAGACCAATTTTCTTACCAACTTGTTTCCTTTGCTTTGTTTTTATGTATATTTCTTCAGCTTCATCCAATACAAGATTCATATACTCATCAAACCCCTAACAGACATAATGAAAAAAAACGTTAGAGAGAACATAATTCATGTAATTTAATATAGCACAATGTGAAAGGAAATATTAAAAGTTACATTTTACCAAACCAATAAAATCCTAAAAGCTAAAGTTAGTTTCTTATCAATGTTATATTTTTGAAACATTTTTTTCTTTTACTGCATATTCAACTGAATTGCTTTTAATTATTTTTTGATAAGCAATTTTCATGAATAAATAAGCTGTTTAATTGTAAATTTTATGATTATGGTAAAATACGAAGTGCATGTAAATTTATATTATTAAAATATCATACTTAGGAATTATTTTTTTATAGCGAAGTATAAAAATACTTAATCTACACTGTAATTTGTATTTAAAAAAAGGATAATAATTCCACCTTCCTTTGTATGCAGACACCATGAATTTCGAATTTTCTAAAATACAATTATTAAAATTGGTAAAAAAAATAATATTGTATACATGTTTTACATCTAGTTTTGGGTCTTATTAGGGATAACAACATATAAAAAACTGGTTCCGAAGCAGCTTTATCTCAGTTTGGTAATTAGTGGGTTTGTACATTCAACTTTAGAATACTTTAGTGATTGTAATATTTAATACTGACTTGCAGTATTTCTATTGTTCCATCACATCTGCTTATTTAACACTCCGACGCAAAAAATATTTAACTAAAGTGATACCCTTAGTGGATGTTTAAAAAAAAAAAATTTAAATATTATTTTGCAAATGTCTGAAAAGTCAAAATATTATTGCTTCTTAAAATATAAAGGAATAGGGTCAGTTAATGGCAATTTCATTTAAATACAAAATTATTAGCCTAATATTAATAACCTTTCAAGTTGCTCTGGGGCCTATTAGGCCCCAATTTTCGTAGGAGTGTTAAATAAAACAAAGATGTAATAAGGCATAAAATTTCATGAAAAACATAGAACATCTATGTTAAATTTTTTAATAAAATGAATTTTTCATAATTAAAATAAACTAAGAAAACAATGTATTTTGCAATAAAAGTAAGCTACTCTTCTCTACTTCCATATTTTATTCAGTTTTGTGTTTATTTCAGACTTCCTGAAAGTAAGTAAAAGTTGTGTTCATGTGAAGAATATATACTTTTGTCCACTGTACTGTTTTGAAATTCTATTTATACAATCTCTACAACCTTCTAAATACATATCTATTTTTTTTCATTATTCTGTACAATATACTTTGTATTCTCTCCACTTTAACACAAATCATTGCAAAATTAAGAATGTAAGGTAACATGAAATGTTGACAACTGACTCCATATACATAATACAATGTTAAATGGTAACCTGTACAACGTTGTTTCAATTTATCAAACATTTTTTTTTGCACTGAGAATATTTTTGCTAAGTATTTTATTCTTAGCAATAACCTGTATACACAAGTTCTACACGTTAACGCCATAATGCCACATTGCTTTTTAAGAGACAAAACATTAAATAAAAATGCTATCTAATTTTACATTTTAGAAATACGACAAAATTTAAAAGAATATAGAAAATAAATATTGATTTTCTTAGCTTTTTATCTTAACATCTAAACTTAGGTTCTAACTAATAAAGCAAAGCCAACATACCATAAGAGAATGAATCTATGAACCTTAGCTTTAAACATCTGTATGGCAATTGATAATTTTGCATTTAAAATAATGATCTTTTAATTTAGTCATGTTTTTAAACCAGATTCAGCTATAAAAAAACATGCTTCATTGTTGTGAAATATGGCAAGTTTATACAATTTAATACTTACAATTATATGTCCTTCTATTCTGAGGTTTACATTTTCATACAGCCATATTTGAATTCTTGCTCTCTGTAATAATGAAAAAGTGATATAGTGTGTTAATACTAACCACTATTCACAGCATACTACAATCACCTTGTTTCACAATAATCCTTACACTTTGCTTTGTTTCCACAGCATTATGAGTTTTTACACTATTCAATTATATGTGAAAGACAAAAATATGAAACTCTATAATCCTAAAATCATTCTGGATGGTAGACCTTTCTTCAACAGGAGAAAATAATTAAATAAGGCCAATGCATTGTTTAACATTTAAAAACAATGAAAGATATGTTCAATTCTCGGTTACATTTTACAAAAATACTGTGTACACTTTTCCAAGCTTATTGTTCTAGATAATTCAGTATTATTTTATGAGTGTAATTACTAGTGTTGTATCTTAAACTACACAGTTACTCAAACTTTTTTATTAATCAAGGAAAACACATTTATTATGCAAGCATGTACTTATCCAAAGTAAAAATCTAGTATTTAAATATTAAATTCATTCAATATAAACATTTTAATAAAATCATTTAATAAAATTAAACTTCTGATAATATCTTACAAAAATTTTAAAACCTTTAGAAAAAAGATGATAA
Organism: Carcinoscorpius rotundicauda; assembly: GCA_011833715.1. Lineage (NCBI taxonomy): Eukaryota > Metazoa > Arthropoda > Merostomata > Xiphosura > Limulidae > Carcinoscorpius > Carcinoscorpius rotundicauda. Next base: position 21,996,806 of record CM022405.1, on the reverse strand, counting down.
GAAAACTAAAATGCTATTAAAGCACCTGTCAAGCAAATTATATGGTATAAGTAATAATGAATCCCAGACTAATCAGACTTTAGTTATACCCAAAATAAAGCATCTCTACTGGCCAATTAGCTCTTTGTTACTGAACGTCTATGGTTAATGGATATAAATATCCAGTACTGCTTTTGTTTGCTGAAAAGGATGATTAGAGCAGTGGAATGTATTTCAGATAAAATTAAATATAAAACAAGGTCACTTGAACCAGTATGCTGTGTAAGTTACATCTGCTTAAATAATGCAGCATTCAGCATAAACATTACCCCTGTACACAGCAATTTCCAACTAAAACATATATGATAATGCATGGGGAAGAAACATTTTCCATAAGTTAAAAACAACAAGTTCATATTGACTTTGGCTGCTTATTAATAGTTTAGTTATGGATCAGTTAAATACCTGAATGGTATTTTTCCCCAGGATGAAGTCCTATAGTACATTATAGTAAAATGTAAAACTAATACTTACATTTTGAAGGTACCCAAAAATCAAGTTCTGTAAATGGAAAATAACTGTCAAGAAAAACTACAGAAGCTATACTTAACAGAATTACTTCCCAATTAGAATATATTTAATAAACTTTCAAAATATTAACTGAATAAAACTTAAAAATATTAAGTTATATTAACTATTCTTGTTGTAAACAAGTATAAAAAATAGGTTTAAAATTAATGAGATTTCAAAATAAGAATTTTCTGCCCAAAATATAGATAATTTAACTGTACCTTCTAAGTTGTATTTGCTAAACACAACCATGTTAGGTGCATGTAATGTTAGATTTACATTAACAACTTCACTCATTACTTCCACTTCTCAACTATTTCTTTGCCATTTTTAAGGAACAGATTTAATTGTGCATCTAAAAATTAAAATAATCAATTTTATAAAAGAGTATTTAACTACAATTTAAGGATTGAGGTACTGCATTTTCAATGTATAAATACCAGTTACGGTTTGGTTTGTTTCAAATTTTGTGCAAAGCTACATGAGAGCTATGTGTTCCTGATTTAGCAATGTAAGACTAGAGGGAAGGAAGCTAGTCATCATCACCTACTACCAACTCTTGCACTACTCTTTTACCAATGAATTGTGGGATTTGCCATCACATTACAACACCCCCACAACTGAAAAACTAAAAATGTTTGGTGTGATGGAGATTTAAACCCACAATCCTCAGATTACGAGTCAAGTGCCTTAACCACCTGGCCATGCCAAGTCCACTAGTTATGATGATAACAAATAAAATCTGTGAATGAAAAAAAAAGTATTAAATGAGAAATATCTAGTATTTTTTTTATTATAGAATTTAAAATAAGGGGAGTTTGAATGGGCAAAAAATGTCTCTTAACACATTTAAAATGCATCAAGCAGATATACCCACTTTGGAATTTAAAGCCATTTGATGCTACAAACAGACTTATCCCACAGCTTTACAAAACACCAGAAAAGATAAAATTCTTTATTTTATTTTTTAATAGATAACTTAGATCTTTCAGGAACCAGTCTCATATGTTTTATGCACCAAAAGGGTTACAAGAAACTAAGTGTTCCTAGCACATGCTGTAAACAAACACAAAAAAGTATAAAGTGACAGATGAAACAGTTGTCTTGCACTCAATACTGAAACTGGCATTATTTTTACCCCAACCCTAAAAATGTAAAACAGTAAAAGAGGTACGTGTTTCAGGCATCTCAGTTTATTTATACACAAGTCTGAGTGGTTAGTCTTTCATAGCTCTAAACATGTTGGTAAAAATATTGTACCAGAAAAGCTTAAGTATTACTTAAAACTCCAAAATAACCTCCAAATCCATATAAATCATTTTTCTAAATACAATTACTATACATAATTAATGAAACTCAATTGTAATAGTTTATATCCTTGCAAATACTGAAGAGTGAAACTTTTATGTTCCTCCGGTTGTAAACATTTCTTAAAATAATTTTAATTAAATGTTTCAAAATGTAGATTCTGATTGGTTTCAGTAATATGGTTGGCATAAAAAAACTTGTTAAAGAGCTTGGCTGTTCCTATCATAAGTATAGAGAAACTGTAATGATGTAAGAAATACACAATATATTACACTGAATACAGTGACACAAGAAAATGTTTCAGTGTTTAGCTACAAAAATGTACAGCTTTTCAAAACTTTCATGTCCCAGAAATTAAAGCACAGGTATTGATTTACAGAGTAAATATCTGTGATGCCTTGAAGATTTCCAGCAAAGTAGAGAAATCTGTGCTCTTAAAAACAGGAAGTTTGTAGACTTCTGGAGTAGGTGTGATGGTATAGCCACAAAGAATGAGACTCACAGAATTCACAAATAATGTAAATTTTTAATGACCATATCCATAAACAAATTGTAATTTAAATTATAAGTAATAAAGCATAAAAGAAAAACTCTTAATATTACTATTAAAGGATACAATTGGTTGCACCATGACTTTTTGTATTTTCTGCCCTCCTCCTCCTTTGTACGACATTTTATTTACTTTAGTTACTCAGCTCTTTATTACCAGAAGAAAACACAGCGTAATTTAAACCTAAAGGCAGTGGTTTCCAAACTGGGGGTAATTTACAATTTATCGGGGGTAATGGAGGGGTGACAGAAAAAAAGTTAAAATTCTGAAAATCAAGAAAACATTGAGATAGCTGGTATTAGGATTAATGTTAACTTAGTCTTTGTATGTAAAGTCTGGCCGAGCGCGTTAAGGCGTGCACTCGTAATCCGAGGGTCGCGCCCGCGTCGCGCTAAACATGCTCGCCCTCCCAGCCGTGGGGGTGTATAATGTGACGGTCAATCCCACTATTCGTTGGTAAAAGAGTAGCCCAAGAGTTGGCGGTGGGTGGTGAGGACTAGCTGCCTTCCCTCTAGTCTTACACTGCAAAATTAGGGACGGCTAGCACAGATAGCCCTCGAGTAGCTTTGTGCGAAATTACAACACAAACAAATGTATGTAAAGTTGTAAATTAAACCTGTTTTAAGTATGTAATAAAGTTAAAACAAATAACAATAAACATCAAAAACTAATATACAGTAGTAGAAAAGAAAAAATATGTATCTAAGTGTGTGGTAGCCTAAAAGTATTTTGACAAGTATGCTTCAGAACATAAGTCACTCAGTAACCCTGATGACTCATCGACGTGTCCAGTACGCGTCACTCACTGCCTGAGGTTGCCTCTATTTCACACTGTCAGTTTCTATGTGAGCATCAGGCGAGGTAGACAAAACTGGTATGTATATGTACTGCCGTGTGCAGTATAGTTAGTATTTACCTACTATTACATCATTCCTATGCTGAATAAGCTCTTTTAATGCTATCTAGAATGCCATGAAAAAATAAATAATAAGTTCACATTGTTCACACTTTTTTATGCAGTTTTTCTTTTTCTGCAGATTAAACAATAAAATGTCTAAAAAGCGCACCTACTCTGACGCCTTTCTTCGCTATAGCTTTGTGAATTTACCTTCTGGTGGAGAGGATCGGCCACAATGTGTAGTATGTCACAAAATGTTGACAAATGAAAGCCTCAAGCCATCAAAACTCTCAGCTCACCTCCAGAAGTGCCATCCAAATCTTCAAAATGAAGATTAGGCTTATTTTCAGCGCCGGGCTGTAGCACTGAAGAATATCCAGTTCAGTTCACCTGTAATTCAAGCCCAAAAGCTTCAAGCTGTGGTCGAAGCATCTTACTTTGTTGCATATAAAGTTGCCGAACATAAAAAATGCCACACCATTGCAGAGAATCTGATTATGCCTTGTGCATACGAGATGGTAAGCAAGGTATGTGGGGAGGATCAAGCGAAGAAACTGAGTGTCATATCTCAATTAAACAACACAATCCTCCGACGAGTCGATGACATAGCATCAGATATTCTGTCCCAAGTTACAACAGAGATCAAGGAAAGCTCATATAGCAAATTCTCCTTGCAATTTGATGAATCGTGTGACGTAGCCAGTTGTGCTGTTCTCCTTGGGTTCATTCGTTACGTCCACCAGGACAAGATCAAAGAAGAGTTCCTATTATGCAAAGATCTGCTGACAACCACGAAGGGAGAAGATATCTTCAATATCATCAACAGTTTCTTTACCACGAATGGATTGGATTGGAACAGCGTTCAACAGGTAGGGAGAGATGTTTATATAAAGTCTAGATTAGTATAAATACAATGAATTACATGGCACATAGTCATATAGTTTTATTTATTGTACAAGTAGCTGTAGTGTAGCTAATATTTTATACATAATTCACAAAAAAGTATCGTGCCTGTCGTACTGAAATACTAAGATACCAAAATAAATTAAATTAAATTAAAACCATATAATTATAACATAAAGGTAAGTAAGAATGACTAACTGACGCAATCTATAATAGTTTTTATTTTTAATCTAGGTCTCCGTCGATGGAGCACCGTCGATGATGGGTCGTAATCATGGATTACGGGGCCTCATACAAGCTGTGAATCCAAAAATTTCTATAGATCATTGCATCATTCATTGGTACTCTCTTGGATCAAAAAGCCTGCCTGGTAATCTGAAATTAGTGTTTGAAGATGTGTTGAAAATCGTCAATTTCATCAAGTCCAGGGATGTGAATTCGCCCATATTCAGGGAGCTGTGGAAGGAAATGGGAGACCAGTATCAAGTTCTGCTCTACCACACCGATGTTCGCTGGTTATCACGAGGCAAGATTGTACGTCGAGTCATTGAGCTCCGAACGGCTCTTCAGGAATTTCTGAAACAAGAAGAATCTCCTTTTGCTACCAAGTTCACTGATAAGGAGTGGCTTGCTCGACTTTGTTACTTGGCTGACATATTTGCGGAGCTGAACAGTGATAATCTGCAACTCCAGGGCCAAAACACGACTGTCATTAATGCCCATTTTTGGGAAAACTGAGACTCTGGATTCGACGCTTGGAGAAAGGAGTGATCGCTCAGTTTCCCACCCTAGACCAGTTTGTTGAGGAGAATAGTTACGATACTGGATCACTGTAAAAGTGATCCATCAACAGACCATCAACAAAGAGATGAGTGACCATTTGAAGGGGCTTGAAACAAGCATGCAGCACTACTTTCCAGAGAGTGACCTAAAAACAGCCAGTCTTTAGTGGATCATTCATCCCTTTTCTGTTCCTGATGAGGCCATTCATGATGATGATTTCCCTGCAAAGGAGGAGTGGATCACAATGCGAGCAAATGAAGCCTTGAAAGTCAAATTCCAAAACCAACATGCAGATTCCTTTTGGATTTCACAACTAGCTGACTCGCCAACTCTGTCCAAGAGAGCCTTGAAGTTGTTGGTATCATTCTCAACAACGTATCTGTGCAAGAAGGGGTTCTCAACCGTGCTGGGGATGAAAACAAAAAAGAGGACTCGCTTGAGTGTTGCAAACGATTCCAGGCTGGCACTTTCAACCACAAAGCCAAGAATTCCTAAACTAGCTTCAAGTATGCAACTCCATCCATACCACTGATGTTCTTGACTTCTTTGGCAATATTCCTTAGAAATGCACAATGATCAAATACAATAATTAAAAGTGTAATTCGGTGTAAATAAATTATATAAATAAATTGTAAATAAATAAAGTGCAATATCTCTCTATGTTGAAAACATTTTGTGAAAGGGGTAACATGCTTAATGTGGCATGTTAAATTGGGTAACAAACTGAAAAAGTTTGAGAACCACTGCCTAAAGGGATAACAGCCACCATAAATAATATAAGCACTAAAGTTTTCTCTAAACTTGTTCTTGAGACACGGTAACCACTCACCACGTGCTCGGACATTATGCCCCCTACTAATATTTAAATAGAGTTTATAAAAGTACTTTTTAATTGCAATGCGAATATATTTCTATTCGTATAAGTAATAAAAAACAAAAATGATGCGTTGGTGGCAATGCCGAAAAGTACAGATACGAGATAGAATTACCACTAAAAACTACACAAAAATATCTAAATGAGATATAAAATATTTACAATAAAAACTTTTCTCTCCAAGTTATTGTTGAAATTCTTCCATTTGCATGAATTCCGGTTTGAATAAAGGAATTTGAATTGATAATTTTATTAATTCTTCCAATGATTTGGATCCGGCATGGTCAGGTGGTTAAGTCACTCGACTCATAATGTAAGGGCTACAGGTTCGAATCTCCTTCACACCAAACATGCTTGAACTTTCAGGGCGTTATAAGCCACGATCAGTCCCACTAGTCGTTGGTAAAAGAGTAGCCCTTTAATTTTACACTGCAAAATTAGGGACGGCTATCGTAGGTACCCTTCCTGTAGCTTTGAGCGAAATTCAAAGATTACAATGAATAATTTCCATAAGATTAACTTAGCAGCTACTTATAAAACAATGTTTGTATGATTTTGTGTATTTATTTATACCTTGTTTCTGTACATTTTTGGTATGGCCAAGCGTGTTAAGGCGTGCGACTCGTAATCTAAGTGTCGCGGGTTCGTATCCCCGTACACCAAACATGATCACCCTTTCAGCCATGGGGGCGATATAATGTGACGGTGAATCCCACTATTTGTTGGTAAAAGAGTAGCCCAAGAGTTGGCGGTGGGTGGTGATGATTTGCTTCCTTTCCTCTAGTCTTACACTGCTAAATTAGGGACGGCTAGCACAGATAGCCCTCGAGTAGCTTTGTGCGAAATTCCAAACAACAAAACAAACAAACTGTACATTTTGACATTGCCATCTCAACATTATTTTTTTTCAAAACATTGTTGTTACTTGTTCCCTCTTTTTTTCAATGAATAACACTCGCTATGAAGGCAGGAGTATTTGTCTTGAGTGATGTGTTGTCTTGATGGACATCATGAGTCAAACGCTATCTTCCTTTTGTAATTCTTAAGTTTAAATGCAAAATTTTGGTGTGTAAGTCCTTGCAACAGCTTCCAGTATTGGTAAGCTATTTCTTCTGATGCCAAAATCAAAATAATTTGAAGAATATTTGGCCATTGCTCTACTCCTTGGTTCTCTACTTTAGCGATGTTTTTTGGCTAAATTGAAGATGAAGGTCTTAACAACTTTTGAAAACCCCTAACGTCTGAGTAAGAAGTTTATAAAAATCTATTACATTTTAATTAAAGAAATTTAAGAGTATTTTGAGCAATACGTAGTATACGACAACAATTTTTATCCGGCCTGTCCCTACATACTAAGTGTTATCGTTCTTAATAATTATAGCACTGAAATAAATAAAATTCATGTCAACTGACTATAACACCAGGAATCTGTTTAAACTCATTAATGAGTTTATATGTTTTATTGTAATATGAGATTTGAAAATATCTAAAATAATTCTTGGTAATTATGAAATTATATTTTATTTGACTATTTCATGATAGTTCGAGAAAAAAATTTCCTTACTGCTCCATACATCGCCTTAATTATGTAATTGCCGTTATAAATACTGAGGTACAAGAAAAAAACTCAAAAAGCCTAAAATGTGAAATATTTTCCATGTTATTTTAAATTACACTTGCAACACAACTTGTTTTACGATTTATTTTCATCATTCTGTGTTGTTAGTTGTTCAACTAATTCTTTCAGGCTATCTTCATGCATAATTAATTGTCCAACAATAGTTAACCTGATTACTCTGTAAGGTCTATATCGTGCTTTTAGTTTTATCTGCAAATACCCAAGCATCGTCAAATGTAGAGCTCCCTGATAAATTGTACACTAATTTTGCTTCAGTCTAATTTCCATAAGCTAGTTTGTTATGACACTATGAAAATGGTCATATGCAAACGAATCCACCATTTTATGTAGAACATCTGGATGGTATAATTGGACAAACCATTACAAATCTTCCACAAGCTGAGCAAAATATCTTATTTCCTCCATACTTTACTCGTAAGTTTTTCTTTAGAACTTCATTCTCGCGTGTTATTCCAAACCTGTTGGATAAAGCAGCTTGACAGTAATTATATCTCTCAGCTAAAACATGTTAATGTGGTTAAAGCAGATCCTGTTTACTAGGAAGCAAGTTGAATAAGTTTTTACTCACTGTTTCATAGATTTATTTTATTTATTATTGCGACTGGGTACGATAGTTTCTACTATACTTCAATGATTTCTCGAATCAATTATGTGTTGAAGTAGCTAGCTAAATCCTGAAACTGGATTTCATTCTGAGACGGCTGGAACAGACTAGTAAGATCCTGTAGTCAAGATGGTACAGCAGTAATTGCAACAGATGTAGACCTGACATCTTCGATTTTACAGGTTTTTGGTTACTTAGTAAAATTAAGGCAAAGTTCGATTTACTTATGAATAACAAATTGATTTATTTCTTCAGTAATGTTCTATATACTCTACAAGTTACGATTACTAGTAAACTTAACTTTACGATATTTCAACAGAATTCTGAAACTAATGTACACATGATTATAAATAATACCTGTGGTTGGCACAGCACAGTTAGTTCAACGTTTCACTTTGTTCTTAACAACGTATAAACATAACTCACAAATAAAGCTCATGTTACATGCTCTCAAAATTTCTTTGCTAAGTTGACTAGTTAACTTAGTAATCGATTAATGAAGAGCAGAACGAACTTTTACTGTTTAACATAGTAACACTTTTTAGTAGATACTGAAAACAATAATTAATTCTGTCTCACTCAGTCTTGCATTTATATACCGTATACTAGATTTCTAAACATTGCAGGATACTTTGAGATCTCATGGCGAACTTCTTCTAGTAAACAAAATCAGCAATTAGAACTGTATCCTACAATATTGTATTATCACGGAACTCTTGCTTATTTGATATTGGAAAAATAAAACATTTTTATTACGCGATGCGCAACCCTCAACTTCGCGAATTTTTTATAGTGTGTGAATGTAGATTTTCCATAAGAGTCGTTATTTTTCCATTTGGCTTCCCTTTCTCGTCAAGGAGAATTTTATAAATTCGTCACACGCAGATCTGATGCACTGGCGCCATCTATATAAGTATAATAGTACTGTCTGTTGTATATCTATGTTAATACTTCCCAAGATCTGGATGGATCTTCATCAAAATTGGTATCGAGGTTCATTAAATTCTAGCCCAGTATGGCCAGGTGGTTAAGGCACTCGACTTGTAATGTGAGGGTTGTGGATTCGAATCTCGGTCGCACCAAACATGTTCGCCTTTTCAGCCGTGAAGGCGTTATAAGTGACGGTCAATCTCACTATTCTTTGGTAAAGGAGTAACCCAAGAGTTGGAAGTGGGTGGTGATAACTAGCTGCCTTCCCTCTAGTCTTACACTGTTAAAATAGGGATGGCTAGCGCAGATAACCCTCGTGTAGCTTTGCGCGAAATTCAAAGCAAATAATTAAAATCCTGAGAAAATATATACAAAATTTTCAGTTTTGCATTTTGTGGTTTCATTGAATGCTTTTTGCGCTTTTGTAATCACTACTTCGCCCCTGTTGATGTATTTTCATCAAATTTGACATTAAAGTTTATTAAGTCTCTGAGGAAATATTGCAAATTTACAGTTTAACATTTTAAATTTTGCTGTTTTCATTGGTGTTTTGTTTCTTTGTTTTCTGATTATATATAAAGGAAACAACTTTTCATTTACTAAGGCAACCTTTCACTAATCACGAATTTACATAACTTCCGTCCAAGATATGAGTACCTCAACTGGTATAGTTAATGTGATTTTTATTACATATTTCAACTTGTTAGTTTATGATGCTTCAACAGCTATATGGATTTAAATTGTAGCATTTAATGTATCACACGTGATATATATAACTAGCATTTCAGAGAAATGTTTACCTCTCCTCATCTAATCCAACTGAAGAGTTTCGATATTAAACAAAACCTCCTTGAAGAGTGAATTGTGGGAAACAAATGATTGATCTGTAATACTATTATTCTGGATCTCTGATTTTGAACCTCAGACAGTCAAACTAAGAAGAATGTGGAAAAAGACATGTAATTGATTTTTATCGTAAATACTTGTTGAACTAGCTTTTGATGTTTAAACATATAATTTTTAAAGTGTTATATTACATATATAAATGTAATTTAGAGAAACTCTAGTTTAAAACCGTCGAACTCAATATAAATCTATAGTTTACTAGCAAGATTAACATATATTTTAAAAGTTTGAAAGAAAAAGAAAGTATATTTAGAAAATTCTTAGATTCATGGTCCACAAATTCTGTGTGGTAAATTTTGTCATTTGTATATTTTTATACAACAGTGTAAGTCCTTTTTTGTCGTTTGCAGTGATAGTACGGATTTGTGCTATATAAAACAATAATTTGTCATGTAATGGTGTGTGGTTTCAAGTGACTTGAACACAGAAGCACAAAACAAACTGTCTGGTTTTTATAGGAGCTTGCTTTTTTCAGCAAGTGTCTGTGACTTGTTGTTGATAAATTATAAACAATAAATGTACAGCATATAATTCACTTATTTTGATGTAATATACATTCAAAACAAGTCAGACATCGATAAGTTTCTTGAAGGCCTGTCAAGTGTGATGATGTGATATCATCTTGGTGTTGAGGTAAAAAGTATCGGTGAAGATTAGACAGATAAGTTGCAAAAGCTGAAGAACTCTTTAGCAATAGTTGCCACAATTGCACCTTATTTGGACTGTTTGTTTGTTTGTTTGTTTTTGAATTTCGCGCAAAGCTACACAAGGCTATCTTTGCTAGCTGTCCCTTATTTAACAGCGTAAGACTAGAGGGAAGGCAGCTAGTCATCACCACCCACCACCAACTCTTGGGCTACTCTTTTACCAACGAATAGTGGGATTGACCGTCACATTGTAGCGCCCCCACGGCTGGGAGGGCGAGTATGTTTGGCGCGACCGGGATGCGAACCCACGACCCTCAGATTACGAGTCGCACCCCTTAACCCGCTTGGCCATGCCGGGCCATAGGAATTTGAACCCGGAACCCACAAATTACGAGTCGAACGCCTTAACCCATCTCACCATGCCAGACTTTATATGAACTCTCTTCCAAGTATATTCACACTTCAAAGAACATATGTACCATGGAATAGCTTACCAAACTGCAAGTATACTTTGGTGCATTGATACAGCAATACCTGATACCGGTGACTAAGCAGAATTTCTCAGCCTTCAATATTTGTTGTGTTGCAGCATCTGTCTTTGGACAGGAAGACTGGAGCACCCGCCTTAGTTATGGGTTTTAGACTATTATTTGCAATTTTTTTTTGTATTTTAGATCACAACAGGACTGCTCAGTAGATGCAATGGAATCGACGACAACCTGTGGTTGTTTTTCAAACTCAAGAAGAATAACGAGGACCAGGTTGCTTTGAGTTACTTATATGTATCAAAAGGTTAGCGGTCAGTTCAGTCTACACATAGCTAGATAATGTTTAATGTAAACTTAAAATCATACTTGGGAATATGCTGAAATTTTCGGTTGACGTAGAAGCACCAGAGTTGTAATCAGTTTTGCCACGCATCAAGTATTATAAGTGGAGCTATTCAGTTAATACAGATTCATTATAACAAATGTCAGAAAATGTTACCTGCAGTTCTATGGAAATATTGTCAGTTTTTTTTACATATATTAGTCCTAAGTACACATTGAGAAGAGATTCGCAGTATCTAAAGACATGCAAGATGTGTTCTGCAGTATGCTACTAACTCCGTTTCGTGCAATAATGCAATCTCGTGTTGGCAAAGCAATATGTTTCATTGCTTATAATAATCAAATATGAAGTTTTATTCGCAAAGGAAAATAAGCAGAAGTAGCCCATTGTCTAACTTTGTGTAAAATGAATTACTTTTTGTTCAAAAATCAAGTTGCACTTGTTTGAACATATATCTGTCTGAGTTGTGGCAAAATTGTGGTGTTTGTGTGTAATGTTAAAAATGTGGCTATATAGTTTGTGTTACATATCTTATTTTAACCTCCAATTTATTATGTTACATATTACAATTTGAAATAGCCTGAAACTGAGTTAAATTGTAATTTAAATTTAGAACTTAATTAAAAATAGAAATGTTTCAAATATATAATGTTTGCAATGTTTGCCAACAACATTGATAAACACAGTTTTCTTTCTTAATACCAATGTATTTTAATGTACAAATAGTAATACAATTCATAATAAGGATTACTATAAATAGTTAATACAAATAATGATTTACATGCAAAGGGTTTACAAATTTACAAATGATATTAAATCTTCTTTCCGATCTAAACTTCCTTGACATCTTATTGAGGGTTCAGGATGAGCAAATTAATTCCGAGTTAATGTAGATTCAATTCATTTAACAGGGAGCTAGATGGCTCTACATTATTCGTTGGTATCATTTTTCACATGCTGACTTCTTACCATTGAATTATGTAATGTTTTCGTGAAAATATTGATGCCTAATGTAAATTCACTGAAGCTGAATGTTTTGTAGCGTTTGAAATATATAAACATTCCTGACCAAATATCTATAGTTTTTCAATTAAGAATCGTTAACCAGTATTATAGTTTCGGAGTTTTATAGTATACAGGTTGTAGCAAACCAGCAATATATTTCTGTCTTTCGGCGTGTCGGTTTATAAACGTTAAGGCAAGGTTCTAGAAACTTCAGTTGGCCTCAGTACGCTTGTGCTTTCGTGAAACATATATTATTGATTATTAAACTGGAGAATCTTCTACAAACTTAGGGAAAAGGTATGAATTTCGCAAAACACATTTAACACTATAAAGTATATGCATTTCTAAATATAAGTTTAACTTATACAAACTTCAATATTAAAATAACTATACAATAGTAAATCCGTTACATTATTCAATTCCTCGGTGAAATGTTCATCAGCCTTATGAGAATAGTGAAATTATCTGAAATTAGCTTTACAGCTAGGATTAATTTTCACACTGCTTCTGAAAACAAACTTTTAGATGATTGCACATGTAATTTGAATCCAACACAATAACAAAGTCAGTAAGTTGCCAGTTGAATATGTTAATATGTTTGAGCAGATTGCAATTTGAATAAGACAATAATATCTCACAACTACAAAAATGTAGATGACATACAGCTGTCTAGCAGATTTTCGTTGTTCACTGAGAATACAACCAGTAATGCAATACATTGGATGTTGAAGGATGAAACAAAACAGAGAACTGTCTGGACATATTCAAAGGCAAGTATTAGTTTAATTCATTAAACCTTGCTTCATGACACTGGACAGTTAAGTTGAGCAATGAAAACGGATCCAAAACTACATTTATTATTTGAGATGGTGTATAAGAATTTCACATGATGTCATTCATCCCATGTAATGTGCAGGCAATTTGTAAACTCAAAAAGGGATAATTACCCACTAGATCACAATGTTTCAGTGAGTATGACTTTGTTGTGCATCATGGAAAACAGATAGTCTGTCTTATAAAACAGCAAAAGCTTGGCCTAGTTTTAAAATCTGACCTGGATACCATGTGGCCTGAAAAATATTTCACTATCAGTCCCATCGAACCATTACAATGCGTAATAATTCTACTGGTGGATTGGTTTCACTCCACAAGCAATGCTTCAGAATCTCAGAAAAACCCAAATGAAAGAGAAAGATCTCACTTGTTGGTTAGTTATCGTAAAATAAGAAGCAATACTGTCACTGATAAAGGACTACAGTGCAGATATACAAATTTGACACTAGCATGAGCAGTCTTGCGTTTAGGAAGGTATGGTTTGGATTGTTTTGAATTTTGCATAAAGCAACACGAGGGTTATCTGCGCTAGCCGTCCCTAATTTTACACTGTAAGACTAGAGGGAAGGCATCTAGTCATAATCATCCACCACCACTCTTGGGCTATTCTTTAACTAACGAATAAAGGAATTGATCGTCATAAATAACGCCTTTACAGCTGAAAGAGCGAACATGTTTGGTGTGACGGGGATTCGAACCCGCAACCCTCGGATTACGAGTCAAGTGCTTTAACCACCTAACCATGTCGACCCGAGGAAGGTGGGATGGATTGTTGTGACAAATCACTGTGTGGTGATTGTTATTTCTCTTTCCAGAGATTTTAGTAGGATATTATTTATATACAGGGACGAGAGTTCCCCAATTGTTTTGCACATCATGTACCAACATGCAAAAACATTTCTTCTCACATTTGTATTTGAATTTTGAGCAGTGATGTAAACTCCATATTGTACGTACTGCCAAGACGAGAAATGAAATAAATTGTGGTAAGCAGTAACTGAGATTGTTTGCTCTTTGTTGCCAATAGTAACTATGGATATAACTGGTCCTCTTTTGAATAAAGTGATTAACACTTGATTACCAAAACTGATTACCTCATCAAGTAAGATAAAAATATTGTCTACTGGTTAATATAGTAGTACCTTTCGTTACTTTTGAGTTGTTCGTATAAACAATAGCTAGACACTTCAGAACACCTTGAAAACTTTACCTGAACCAAGTAAATCATTTCAACAACCAGTTATTTGGAGAGTTGTTTAAAGCGCTTGGTGTGGTGAAGATCTGTTTTTGTCGTATCACTCCTCAGTCTGTTTATTCGACAGAAAACTTGCTACACACTATGAATCAGCTGCTTGGAACGTTTGTTAGTCTCAACAGAAATAACCAATGAACACCTGCCATGCATAATGATGACCAATTATGTAATAGAATAGAAATCAATATGTTGCTTAACAAATACTCTCAGGTTTGACTGAGGAATACAGATAAAGTTTTTGTGAACTTATTGTATTCTCCTTATTGTTATGTTCCACATTTCTTCAAATGTAGTTAATGGACATAAATATATGTCAGCTATTTGGAAGAAGACTTCAGAACAACGTGAAAAACTAAAGTTCCAACATAAGGACTGGATGTGACTTTCGTAAATATTTATAGCAAATAAAGACCATTTTATTCTGGTTAGAATGTCCCTTTTTTGTATTTGAAGCAACTCAGTCCTTCTAACTACTCCAACTGCAATAGTTACATACGATGTGTAAGTTTACTAAAACACAGACTAGTCAAAACTGTAACTTACTGATGAATCAATAGTGCATGGATTCACTCAAAAATCAAAAGCTGAAACAGCCGACAGTAAGTGATTTTTCTGTATTATTTTAACTCAATAAATGAAGAAAAAGATGACAGAAGTATTTATTTAGCTGTCTGAGAGAAGTCAGACAAGAAAGTAACAGCATCGCAATAATGTATGATCAGCTAATGTGTCAATTTAAACCTTCTGGTGAGAGTTTAAGGTACCAGTAGTTCCTCTCACAGTTATTGTCTCATCTTCAGGTGACATTGCCTGGTCCAGTTGGGTCCAACTTTGGGGAGGATTGTATAAATTATTAAAAAATGATACTTTTACACACTTCCGCTAGGATCACTATCCCTTGTTCAAGGAACATCTCTTCAGCGTTATTCTGTGAAGATGCCTAAAAGGTAATATATAGAATTTTATGTCTTCATCAACACCTCTACAGTAAAAACTGAGGCGTTTACATCCACCCTGGGATCTTCAACTATTTATTGTAATCATTTCTCTCATTCAAGTGTGAATAATATCTAGAGCTCCCCAAAACAACTTCATTATCTTCTGTCATGTCTAGTTAGCTACAAGGATGAAGATCTGGGCCCTTTGTTAATTTAAATATTAAGATTAAAATCTGGGATAGAAATGATTGCTTCAAGAAACCAGAGATCTGTTGTCGGACATGTTGAACCATGCTGTAGTTGAAGGTAAGTACGAGATCTATTTTATTTAATTGTAAATTATAATTATTATTAAAGTTTATTTAATTTATTTTCTTATTATTGTGATTTATGCGTCTTGTGAGTAGATTCATATTTCCATTATTGTTAAAGGGCTCAGTTAACTCAACATATTTAGAATATTGTCTTTATTAATGGTTTTCTTTTTATGATTCATCTTCATTTATTGTACATAACATTTTGCTATATACATTATGTTATATTTTTCATGGTTATGATATATCACATAAATGATAATATTCGTGTTTGCATTATTAAAGGTTTGTTGCTTTCTATACTACACTTCCTGTGGTACAGCGGAATGTCTACAGACTTCCCCCACTAAAATCCGGGTTTCGATACCCGTGATGGGCAGAGCACTCACACTCATTATATAGCTTGGTCCTTAACTCCAGCCAAACATATTCTGGTGTGTGTTTTTGCTTCTTTCTAATACTTAAAAAAAATATTATTTTATTTTTCATCTTTATATTTCTTTCTGTTTTAGTAAATTTTGAAACTGATAGTTTAAATGTTGTTTTTATACTGTATGATTTTCTTACATTGTAGTTGTGATTTATATTTGTATTTAGTTTTGTTTGAAATTCGGACAAACCTGTACAAGTGTTATCTGAGCTAACCGTGTCAAATTTTAGACATGATAGACTAGAGGGAAGGCAGCTACTCTGGACAATACATTGCAAACTCTTAGGATACTCTTTTATCAACGAATAGTGAGATTGCGAGTCAACCGCCCTAACTTCCAGGCCACGCAAGGCCTACATATGTGTTGAAGAGAATTTTTGTTTTTCCAGTGTATATGATTTTGTCTTACAATGTTTAACACCGAAGTCCTTATTTAGAAATTCATTGCAATTATAGTTTTAGATTAAATACTAATTTTGGTTTTACTTTTCTGGCAACTATTATAAAAGCAAGCAAACAAGTTTAATGTTTGAGACATTGCACTGACCTTATTTCTTGAAGCTACAAAACGCTATTTTGATTTTTCTAAATATTATTGATTTAAGAAATGAAGTCAAAATAGGGTTTTGTAGCTCGAGGAAATAATATCAACACTATGCCTCAAACATTAAGCTTGTTTGTTTACTTTTGGCGATTGTATTTTCATTTTAAGCTACCTATGTTACTTGTGTTGTGTTTTTTTTTGAAGTCCTTAATTACTCTGTTTAAATTTAAAAAACAGTTATCTTGTTTCTGTAATTGTGCATGTTCGTCATGGTAATAAATTTATAAAATGCCAATACTGCCCTATCCTATCCGAAACAGTTTAGTTTGAAATACGTAGCTGGTGCATAATGCTCTTTTAGGAAACGATGCCAATTTATAGATTGACTTTATGCAGACTGGATGATTATTGCTCGTGGTATCATTGTCACAGTCGTATCTTTGATAGCGGTACTGCATGTATAATCACTATAATGCGCAATGTGTAATGATGCATTTAGTTATATTGCGCACGTTTTATTACAATATTCAGAGCTATTTTTTGCTCTAGTCTGGCAAAACAAAATTAAATAACAATAAAGAAGAACAAATAGGCGATCCGTATTATAAACCGCTATCCTGATTAATGATGTATTGTGTCTCGTTTTCTTATTTCACCAAATGAGTAAGGCTAGAAATTTTGATGAATTCTTCAGTATTTCCAGTGCTACAATTGTCCGATATACCACGACTCTTACTCGAGTAAACATTTGCATTTTCCCACGAATAGTTCTTTTTCATTAAGATACTGTATTTTATTTATTTCCATTTCTCATATATGACTTCAAAATAATATTTAATCTTATTAGAATCATTATAACTATAAAAAAATAAAAAATAAACGTTTGAATAAAAACAATGACATCTGTTTGACTGACATTCAGAACTGTGGATTATATACAAAGGTAAACATAGCGAAGGTCAGACGTAAAGAAAAAAGTGGTTTTCAATACATGCAGATAAATACGTCTGTACTGTGGTTAATAAGAAATAAATATTTATTGATTTAATTAAAATAGGGCGAGGAGGCTTCAATACAGACAGAAGATAAGAAAATCTTATCTCTATTGTAAGTTCAACAACGTTCATGTGTAAGTGTATAATTATATATTATTTTATATAATATGAAGTGTGTATAATCTATAATGCATGAACTTGTGTATAAAAGTTAAATAGGAAGTACTTAAGCACGAACAGCCTCAAATTCATTTCACCCAAAAAAACTCATGTTTGTTAGCTGGTTTTCACTAGATAAGTGGTTGGGGTCCTTTATACGCTTTATACTGGTATAATTTTCTAATATTAATATTCTGTGTGTGTGTGTATATATATATATATACTTAAATAAATACATATATGTATATAAAATAAACATTGAAAAGATCTTTACAAAATTCATTTTAAAACCCAGCTTTTATCCTAAGATCATAATGGATGCATATTTGCCAGTTGCTAAAAGTGTATGAAGTCTTTTTTTTTTTTAAAGACGCTTCTAATTTCAAGGTATTAGGTATGAAACAGTTTCGAAAAATATAATTCTATTTAATGACTTTAATTTGATTAGAACAAAATTTACAAAGATTCGAAAACGATGTATTACAAAAATTTTGAACATGTAAATTATTAAGTCGCATGAGAACAACGGAAAATGTAAAGCTTTGATGGAACGGCTGATATCAGTTGTGCATTTGAGAAACTCTATGGGTTATATATATATATATAGTATAATACCATTGAAAACTGATCAATTTTGAATTATATCATAAAGATGTGTTCACATCTGGGATTTAGAATTTCCAATCAGAATATTCCCTTATACTTGTGGCAATCCACGTAGAGAATTAGATACATCCACTTTATAACGGGAGGAGACAAAATAAATAATTAAGTGATACGAAATAATATTTTTTACCTATTAACAAATACAGAAATACAACGTGTATATATTATATACTTAATAGTCACCTTTAACTGGACCCATGAAACGATTAACTGATTTTCTTCCCTCAAGGTAGCTTCCCGTCAACCAACTCACTTGAGGGAGTACCATGTTTAAATTTAACGTTTTTTGCTTAACAGAAAACTTTGATTTACCCAAAGTAACTGGTGCTACCCATGCGATTAGTTATTTTAATTCAACGTGAGGGAGGTAGTAACCACGAGATTTCACCTAGTCCATCTACTGAAGTAAACTGCTGTCGTGTGCATTTTAGCACAACGTGTAACGTTACAGCAACACCACAAGAACAGGTAGTATGTCCAGACAATAAAAAAGGCAGATAAAAGTTAACACAACAGCGATTTTAGATCATGTGTTGTCTAAAAGCTGCAAAAAATCAGAATAAACTAAAAATTACGAACTTCTAGTGTTGAAATATACCTGACTACTACACATTTAAAGTAACTGAAAAACAAAAGAATTTGGGACAACTTGAGACAGCAGAAAGAGACTAGCAGTAAGTCATACTCCAACTGCGATGAGCAAAGTGTGGTACTTGGTACATGATGAAACTTCACCAGCACAAAATTCAGTGGCAGAAGCTGTCTAAATGCTCTAGACAACAGTATACAACATGATCAAAAAGGATTTACATCTCAAAAAAGTGATATAGGTTATGTGTACACAATCATGACACATTTCAAGTAACTGGAGAATGAAATGGGTATAAACATAAATGTAACAGTTTTGAGCGATCGAACTGTTGAAGAGGATATTGAAAAAACATCGTTTTTGTACAGTAAATGGCTTATAGAAAGCCATCAGGAAAATGATGTGTGCTTTGTACATGACAGCTTTATGACAAAATCTTTTTTCAATGGAAAGTATGCACGCAGAGCTATTGTCAGGATGTACGGTTATCAGATACGAGCTGTATCAGCTTGGGCCGTAGTGATGTGGTGAGAGTCGAAAATCGTATTATTGTAACGTATTCAACCTCTGTATATTCTGCAATTGTAAATAGGCATATTTTAATGTAAAGCGATTTCAGATTTGAAGTTTAATTTTTTTAAAGGAGTTAGAAGCTACAAACACTGATATTTTATCAAACAAATACTCAATCCCTAACTACCTTCGAGACATCACGTTTTCAAATTTTAAATTACTATTTTTGATAAACTAACAAATAAAATACTAGTACTTCTACTCTTGAAGAGACAGTGAGATATATTTGATCTGTTTACCTGTCTTTATTTTCTAGTGTTGTTATTTTCAGTATCGGGAACTAATTAATTTTTATCTTTGACTCTTTATTAGTATAATATTAACTGATTATCCCAAGCGATAACTTTTTCTAAAACGTAAACAGCAGATTTTATTTTAATTTAAGGTGGACTTATTTTCTATGTTAACTATGACCATTGAATTCAAAACTGAAACAGTAACTTTCCATGATAATTGTATATATGTCTCAATTTTCCATTCAAAGAAATACTTCGCTACTGAGTTAAAATTCGGCTCGGCATGGCCAAGTGTGTTAATGCGTGTGACTCGTAATCTGAGGGTCGCGGGTTCGCATCCCCGTCGCGCCAAACACACTCGCCCTCCCAGTCGTGGAGGCGTTATAATGTTACGATCAATCCCACTATTCGTTGGTAAAAGAGTAGCCCAAGAGTTGGCGGTGGGTGGTGATGACTAGCTGCCTTCCCTCTAGTCTTACACTGCTAAATTAGGGACGGCTAGCACAGATAGCGCTCGAGTAGCTTTGTGCGAAATTAAAAAACAAACAAACAAACAAACTGAATCAAAATTTGAGGGCATGTCATCAGTTCTTCCCCTCCTCTGTTTCCGCCACCTACATTCTAAAGTAATATTCTAAATGCTATCTTTCAGACATATTTTGTACTGTTCTTTAACATCTAAGATACAGTATTCTCATAAGTATTCGTGGAAGAGAAAACGGTTAGAATTCGGCTGTAAAAGTAATATAAAAATAACGATTAATTTTTAATAAAAACCTGATATACTTTGATTTATCTAGCATTGACGATGTTTTTCAAAGGAGCTTTGATTTTTAGTGTAAAGTATTTGTCATACGATTGCGTATCATAGTACATAAAATAAAGCACAAAGAAAATTCCTAGCCCTATTTTATGGAAGAAAGTTAATTTGCGCTTTACCTATAAGGTTTCAAGTCTTAGTTTATAAACATTAAAGCGGGTCTCCTATCTTCTTCCCAGTAACACAACAGTATATCTACGAGCTTACAACGCTGAAAACCGAGTTTCAATACCCATGGTAAGTAGAGCAGTATATATTCCCTTTAGGTTTGTCTTAACGCTTCAAACAATAATTAAAGCGATTATTTCAAACACCTTTTACGTTTTCCTACCAGCACTGAAAAAAGATTCTTTAATTTTCTTTCAAAATTTGTTTTTGTTTTGTTTTGTTTTTGTCAGGGTTAGAGTGTTTAGAAACATGTTAGTTAGCTGCTTTCCTTCGTTAATGTTGCATAATTAAGTAGGAAAGTTTCAGTTTTGAAACTTCATATTTGCTTTAAAAATAATCATTTTTAACACTCCAGTAAAAATAAAAATCTTAAAATAACGTCAAGGTGAGTTAAAACATGTTTGATTAAAATAAAAGTTGAGTATTTGACATTTTAATACAAGAATGTCAATCCACATAATTTATCATTTCGAAATAATAAACATAAAAACAAAGAAGTTACTACAGGTAGGGAGAGGATACGAATGCAATTCTATTATGTAGCACTATTCTCCCTACTCATCGATTGCTCTCAAAGGCGTTTCCCTCATTGGCTTATTCGCTCACGTTTGGAGTTGCGTGGCACGTGGGATTCCAGCTGCGACACGCCTGCTTCTCGATTCAGCGCGTTTCACGACGGTTCTCGTAGCTCAGAATGTAAAAAAAATAAATAAAACGAAACGGAACTTTCTCTAAGAGCAAGTTTGGTCAAAGGTTACATAAATCGAAAACCAGAGACACATTTATATTATTTATTTTTGCTACAGGCGAAAGTTTACAGTATAGAAGATTAAATACAAAATCAAATTCTTCCAAACCAATGCTCCCTGATGGCGGTATAGCTTTATGTACGAATACGGACTTGTGGATGAATATGAGTATTATTTCGCAGATATTTTCAGGAACGAGGTAACAAGATAATAAAAATGTGAAAGAGTTAAATCGTTTTTTTTAAATAAAGCGTATCTAAATCTTATTGCTTGTTCATTAACATTTTTTGTTGTTAAGATTATTTGAATAGTTATCACCTCTTAAAATATTATGTGATAAAATACGACGAGAGGTGTTCATGAAAAACAAACAAAACAAAGAACAATCGCGATGCACCGATTCTGACATATTAATTTATTTTATAAACAAGCCACATATTAATTCGACAGATGGCGCTATAAACAGCATCTCTACTTTATTTTCATTGGATCAGTGTTCGACGGTTTAATTTGATATTAATATGAAAAATTAAGTTGCAACTCTTGTGCTATCTAACTAAATTATATAATGTTTTTTGTTACACTACTACGCAGTCATTTTCGATGCTATTTTCATAAACAACTCTAATTAAGGGGCGTATGAGGCTTCAATTCTGAGTGTTCATATTCTTTCTTATTATATTACCTTCGTGAGTAAATTTATTCACTATTTTGAATTATGGTTCAAGTTTCCTGGAAAATATAAAATATCTATGGCTTAATGCATTAGTAACGAACATTTAATCCTTGCCGTTTGGTGTATGGTGTAGAATTAATAATTCCTAAATTAGTGAGGCCCAAACAAACATGTTAGAATAATTAGAAACTGTTTCGTATCGAATAGAACTGTCCCAATTTTGTTTTATTGCTTCTAATAAAGGCTGAAAACGCTTACAGTCATACAAACCGTTTATCGAGATCTTTTTAATACTGATCAATATATCGTTATTGACATGCTCGCCTTTTCAGCTGTGGGAGCGTTATAATGTACAGTCAATCCCACTAGTCGTTGGTAAAAGAGTAGCCCAAGAGTTGGCGGTGGGTGGTGATGACTAGCTGCCTTCCCTCTAGTCTTACACTGCTAAATTAGGGACGACTAGCACAGATAGCCCTCGAGTAGCTTTGTGCGAAATTCCAAAACAAACAAAAAACTGAAGTCTTCCAACAAAGTTGAGCCGTCATGCATTGACATTTTTAAATTAATATTAAGTTGTAAATAAGAAAAGATGGTATTGTTAAAAGCTTTGTTCATTTTTTAGTACTGACTTTATACAAATAAATAGATTATTCTTGTATGTCCGTGTAAAAGCAAAGTATTTTCAAATTAAAGGACGTAAAAATCTTAATGCGTATGTTTAGAGCAAAACGTTTTTTTTTTTTTTTTTTCATTTCTAAAACTGACCGTCAAAGTTTTTCGATGGCGCTGCTCATGCTGTTTAGGTGAGTAATGGGTGTGACTCAATTCCGTCTAGACTTTTAACAGGAAATTTTACAAAACTTAGCCTAGAGCTAGAACACAATTATTTTACCAAGCGCAAAGCTCTAACGGAAGCCAAAGTAAAGACAATTCTTCTTTTGGAAGAAAATTATATATCAGGAATACTTTGTTAATGTAAAAAATATTCAGAAGTAGTCATTAATTAGGCTTACCAACATGTAAAAGCCAAATATTTAACAGTTCATGTATTTTTGTAACGAAGAGATTGCCTTATTATACAAAATTAAAACATTTTCTTTATTAAAACAATTAACGAAAGTAGGTAGTTCTATCTTGGATGTTATCTTCAAAACTGTCACTTGATTAACCAATAATATAAGGACTTCAGACCACACATAAGATCTAAAGATTTGTTCAGAAAAGTTTCTACGTTATCTATTAGGTTAATAAAAAGTTTGACGTCATCAGTAAATGTAAAGAGTAAAATATGTTGTAAACACAGTCTGTAGCAAAACTGAATGTCTTAACAAGTCAATATAGATGATAAGACAGAGAGGTGTCATTAAATTGTAACGTTTTACTTTACCACAGGTGTGATATATTTTTTAGAAGATACAGTACCTTTAAAATCAAGAACAACGTGATCCCACTGAAAAATCGATTTAAAACTTTGCCTTTATAAAAAATTAGCGACGCTACTGCTTACGTTTTATTATTTTCCTTATAGCACGTGACATATAACTTTAGTCGAAGAAAGGCCAAAAAACAAGTAAATATGTACAGACTCCTTAAATACATTCTTCTATAATTTTAGGCAGGAGTGAAATTCTCAAAACAAATGGTGAACTCAGCTGGGTGAAGTAAAACTGTTTCAGGAAAACAAACAAAGAAAAAACATCAACAAAAAACGCCTGCACTCAATAACTGAGTACCGGCAGAATTTCACGCATGGATTTAAGTAGTTGCTGCTACGTCGTCAAGTGAACATAAAAGTACACAATATACTTAGCAAAAATTATCACAGAAAGTTTCTCTCCTACTTTAGGTTTTAAGTTCATTGAGTCATTAAACAGTTTTAATACTGCACTCACGATCGGATAAATACGTAATATTCTCATTGATTCAAATGTATGAAATTCCTTCATAACCTAATCACCAGAGGTTTTTGAAGACAAATATGATTTCTATAAATACATCGCAGCAAGTTTTTGTCTTGTTTGCAAGTGTGATTTCCAGAAAACATTGACACTGTGTTATGTAAATGTGTAAATATTTTGTAAACGACAACATGTGTTGTGTTTAAATTTTCATTTCTATTATTCATATTTCCATATTTACATTATTGTTTCGACGTTGAAACTAATAAAATATGTTGTTATTCATTTAGGGTAACATTTAGAATTTTCTTGAATTAAGTAGAACCAATCATATGTTTGTAAATGAAGTGCTGGGGACTTCGTGTCTAGACGTTTAGTCTCGTGCAAGAACGGACATGCGCGGATTGCTCTGGAGATCTGTAGAAATTTCGCGGTTATTCGAGGGGTCTAGGCCTACAATATATAAACAGACGAAGATCCGAGAGAAAAAAAAAGGAGTCAGACATTAGTTTTATTTCAAAAGAAGAGAGTCAGTTATTTGAGAAAGATTAAGTGTTTGCTGTGATTATTCAACTTGGATTTGTGACTAAAGTTAGATCTACGGAAGCTGTGATTTTATTTCGTCAATCTCTACGATTCATTTGAATTACTGCTTGTGCTGAGAGTCGGCGAATTTATTGAACTGTGAACTGTTTTTGAACTTCTTCATTTAAGCTTCGGAATTTCTTTGTGGGACCAAATTCACACCCTAGACTGGAATTTGAGACTTTCATTTTAGATCATTATATTAGATACAGGCCACTACCATTTTGTATTGTGATTAATTTTGAAGTTTAAAACTAGTATTATTTTGTTTTGTAATTAATTTCGAATGTTGTAACTTAATATTTGTCACTGTTATTATATAATTTATGTTATATCTGTTATATTTGTTAATAGTTTAGTGTAATAAATTATACAAGCTGTTATCTGTGTTTTTCTGTTGCGTTTAGTCTACGAAGAACATAAAACATAAAAAATACGTAACGCACTGTTTCAATACTGCAGGTTCATTCCAAACATTTTGTCAAAAATTATTATAATTAAAGTCGCTTTTTCTACTTGTGTTATATATTATAATTTATTTCGGACGAGTTTCCGATTTATTATATTACGTACGTTATGTATTACTATTTCAAATAACCAGATGATTTAATTTGAATCTAGTAGTTAATTAACTGGTAATGTATGTCAAGTTTATGTTATTTACCGACGAGATTAATACAATTTTCTTTTTTAATACAAATATGTTTTAACATACAAACATAAAAATAATACAATTTATAGTAACGGTAGTTATTAATAATGATTATTACAAATGATGGTTTAAATACAAGAGTTTTACAAGCCTACAAATTTTACTGAGTCTTACGTCGGGTCTAGAAGTGAATATATTATCGATGGTCCAGGTCCATGACGAGCGAATTAATTCTAATTTGATACTGTTACGTCTTGCCTAAGCTAAAACTGTCTTTTCCTGGGGCCTGGCATGGCCCAGTGCGTTAAGGCGTGAGCTTCGTAATCTGAGGGTCGCGTTATAATGTAACATTCAATTCCACTATTCGTTGGTAAAAGAGTAGTCCAAGAGTTGGCGGTGGGTGGTGATGACTAGCTGCCTTTCCTCTAGTCTTAAACTGCTAAATTAGGGCCGGCTAGCACAGATAACCCTCGAGTTGCTTTGTGCGAAATTCCAAAACAAAACAAGTCTTTTTCCTTGACTAATCTCACACCGGTTACAAGCTGACTCGTTCCAGCAAAGATATTTAATGTCCTTGTAGAAATAATAATGTACGAAGTAATTCACTGTAGTTAAATGGTTTGTAATGTTCGAAATCTATAACGTTTCTAGTCAAATCCTGTAGTTTTCCTATTAATGTTTGTTACAGTTATAATCTCCTAGGCCTACAGCGTACTGACTGTGGCTGTCCAATAGTATTTTCTTCTCCCGCTTATTTTTAGGAATAACGAATTTGTAGGAATTTCGACTAAATACTCGTGCGCTTTCGTCAAACAAATATTTCTGGCTTTAAAATTAGTAACGTTGTATACACTTCGAGAACAGGCGGGACTTGCACAATACTCAATTAAGAATATATGTCACAGGCAAAAAAAGAAAACTATATAGAAACAAACGTAGGCACTAAAAGATAAATGTACAACAATAAATTCGTTACAAGTGTAAGATGGAAAAGAAAACTTACAGTTTTTTTGGGTTATATTGCATATACTTCTAAAATTATAGCTTTTAAAAACGTACTTGTATTGTTACTATCCTACGTGATTAAGTACAATAAGAACATTAATTGATTAAAAAAATCCAAGCTGTAGCTCGTTACGTATTATAATTCATCTCGGACGAGTATCCGGTTTATTATGTTACGTATGTAACGTATTACGATTTATATATTTGAATTTGAATTTAGAAGTTAATTGAATGTCGATACGTATGAATTTTATGACCTTTACTAACAAGATCGATACACAAACTTTTTTTTCGTAACACATATATATTTATCACTAGCGTTATCTATTGACAACTTATAAATATTCAGTTGGATAATGTACTTCGAGATTACATTAAGTTTTGGTTTCTTTTGAATTTCGGGTAAAGCTACACAAGGTCTATGTGCGCTAATCGACCCAAATTTAGCAGTGTAAGACTAGAGGGGAAGCAGGTAGTCACACCACTTACCGTCAACTCTTGGGCTACTCTTTTACCAACGAATAGTGGAATTGAATGTTACATTATAACGCCCCCACGGCTGGGAGGGCGAGCATGTTTGGCGCGACGGGGATGCGAACCCGCGACCCTCAAATTACGAGTCGCATGCCTAACGCGCTCGGCCACGCCGGGCCCATAATTAAAATAATTAAAAAATAATTAAAATAATTCTGTGTAGCAAAAATTCAGAATAATGCACAGCACTAACACTCCAAAGCACTTGAAACTAATCATTTAATTATGTTTGTATAATGCCAAAATATCAGTAAGAAAATATTAGGATCTGTATTTTTGTAAAAGCGCATCAAGAATGATTTAATTATCTTTAATAACTTTAATTTTAAAAATACTCTATACTGAGTCATCAACTCAATCACGAGGTCGTTGATTTTAGCATTCAATCCCACTTCAGTGAATTGACTCAATAAATATGAAACTTAATAAAACTGCACAAAAAATTGTTTGCTTCTTGAACACTGTTGGGTGTTCCTTATGGATTTTTGGCTGCTGATCACGAAAACCACATTCATTTTGCCCATCACGTACCATTTCATCGAAATCTTCAGTTTTGCTACAATGGACAAACGATATCAAGGCAACTGGAATCCATCAATGCTTGCTGACTACTGTTGGACACTGCAACGTGATGCACTGGACATTAAATACAAACGAAAATCAGGAGCAAAACACTTTTATTTATGTTGAACTTAATAGCGTATTAGAAACATAAACGCGATTTAATACGTTATAGCCGGCAAACAGTTAACTGTCTATTTCTCATGAGTTTCTACATGATGAAGCAAAACTAAAATTATATTTGTGCATACACACCAGGTACCTGTCACAATCAGCAAAAACTTTTCAAAAAAATTGTTGTGCAGTGTAATTTCGACATGTAAAAGCTAAATTTTAGATATTTATGCATCACAATGTGTATACAAAAATAGTTATTTTACTTTTTTCATAACTTGTTGATTATCATTAAGAACAAAGCTACACAAAGGGCTATTTGTGCTCTCCCACCAATGGTATCGGAACCCGATTTCGAGGAAGATAGGTCCGCAAACATGCCGCTGTGCCACTAGGGATGGTTAGAAGGAAGAAGCACACGAAATCATATAATGTTTATTACAAAATCCACATTATGTTCTTAAAAACGTTTGACCTTCATTCTAAACCACACTGTTATATTACAATATGTAACAAAAATTTTGTTCCTGGATAGCATGTGTTATTTCTTAATTGCTTATGTTGTAAAAGTACAGAAAATAGTCATTATTCCCTTCAAACTGTACTTTGTGATTTGGATAAAGAAATTTAGAAATTAACATATTTTCTAAGTAAAACGAGCAAATTTGCACGTTTTCATTTACATAAGGTCTGAGTAAAACAGCATATGAATCAAGATTTACATGTATTTATACTAAAGTTATACAAAAATGAACAAAAATGTTTAGAAGTGAATAGATTTTCGAGATTTGCGACTTTAGTGTAAATCAATTTCACGCATCAGCCCCCTAATATAGTTTTCCATCATGTTTTCGTTATACGCTTCTTAGAAGAGCCGTTCAAAGTCCAGTATATCTTGGTAGAAGCGCTCGCCTTGCTCCTTTGAGTATACTCCTATGTTCTTGAATTTATCAAGAAGAGCATTAAGAATATGGACTTTCAGGAACATTCTTCAGTCCATTTTGCCGTAGTTCTTCACCAGAGCCTCAACCAGTTCCACATAATTTTTGGCCTTGTGATTGCCCAAGAAGCCCCAAACCACTGCGACAAAGTTGCTCAATTTTTTTTCCTTCCTACTGTGCTTTTTGAGGAATTCTGTGCACTCCAGAATCTTCTTTATTTGTTGTCCAACGAAGACACCAGCTTTGACCTATGTCTCAAACAGCTTAGGTAAGAAGTCTCGAAGGTACTTGAAGGCTGCAAACTCCTTATCAAGAGCTGTGACAAATTTTTCCATAAGACCCAATTTTATGTGCACTGATGGAAACAATACCTTCTAGAGGCCCACTAATGACTCACACTTGACATTGTGCCTCCCTACAGAGAACTCGGTCAGTTGTGGCCAGTACTTCCTATTGTATTGCGCTGCGGTGTCCCTGTTGTTCCAAAGATAACAGGAAAACTTCTTGAAGCCTCCTTGGAGATCCATCAGGAATACCACCATTTTGAAATGTCCGATAACCTCCTAGCTATACTCATCATACTTCAAGACTTTTAGCAAGGTTTTGACGCTGTTTTATTTCTCTTTGAAGTGCACCGAATGAGCCAGGGGAAGAGACGGATACTTATCCCCGTTATGGAACAGCACGGCTTTGGGGCTTTTGGAAGATTTATCAATAAAGAGGCACCACTCTTTCCGGTTACGAGAAATTCCAATTGTCTCGCACAGACCGGATACATTGTGGCAGAAGCAGAGCCCATCTTGACGAGTGAAGAAGCTCGAAAAATGTCGGTGACGCTTCCTCTGACTTGCGACTTGCACACTTTCATCCAACAAATCCTACTTCTTGATCCTAGATGTCAAAAGCTCGGTATTCGACTTTGTTAGACCAAGATCTCTGATCAAGTCATCAAGGACTTTTGGGTTGGGTATTATGGGTTTCTCTCACCAGCTGCACCTCTCAAATTGTAATCTGGATTTTCAACATCTAACTCCTCTTCTAATTTGTGCTCTCTTCTGAGGATGGTTGCTTTCTCTCTGGTGGAGTGGGTACAGGGAGCTCATGGAAGTGTGGCACTGTGCAATAGATGATGGAAAATCCGGTTACATGATAGCAGATACATTCTTGCGACCCTGACGTTTGGGGGGTCCACCACGCAGAAATAGCAATTGCTTGAGTGGTGAGTGGATTCACGCCAAATTCTTGGAATAGCTTACTTCATGGCTCTCTTATTCTCTCTGTACCATCCTGCAAAAGAGCAAAATAAAATTATTATGAAGAATAAATTTATTTCATCCACAACTAATATGTGAGAGGTTCATGCAAAATATTTTGTGATATTTTTTTTCTTTTTTATTGAAAATCTAAAACAAATAAATAAAAGATATTTAAATTTTAAAAGGTCTAAAATTTCTGTAGTATAAAATCTTACTATTTAAGCATAAAAAATTGTCCGTTTTACCTTCTAGAGTTTTTTGCAGTGCTCGCAGTTAAAATAAGATGCTTAAGGTTTGTCTTGATCCCCGACAGGCATGCCGAAATATTCCTTGTAGGCTTCACACATTTTAGCAGATGCTGTCACAAGGTACTTTTTTGCTCTTTTCTTAATAAACTGGCCACATAATAGTAGAATGCGTCTGAATAATACTTGCAACTTCTTGATGCCATCTCTGATAAAATCAGATAGGTTCCTTTTTTCACTTAGGCAGCTAAAACTAAACTGAAGTGCTGGGCCCCTGTATGTATATTAAGATGAAAAATTCCAGAAAATTCTAAAAGGTTCTTGAAAATTGTCGTAAGTTTTAAAACACTTTAGAAAGCTCTTGAAAATTCTTGTAATTTTAAGAAAATTCTCTGTCAGCTACTCAGCACTGAATTTACCTTGAATGTTCTGAAAAGTGAATAAATTTGAAAATTTCATTACCCTTGTCACAAAAACAAAGTTTGAAGAGAAAAGTAGGTCGTATTTTCCATTTATTTTAGGCATAAGCAATTGGAAAGTAGCATTTTCTGCCCACAAATAAGGAAAAGCAAAAATGTCGTTATATATGTTATTAAAAGAAAGTTTAACCAAAGCACTATTAAAATAATACTATTACTTTAAACGATTTCCAGGGAACGACACGCTTGTTTTGTTAATGTTTTGTCGCTGCTTAAAAATATACTTATAAATTGTCTTCAGTTTTCGTATCCAAACTATACCGACTTTTGTTCATTACTGCAATGCATACCAAACTTTAAATCGTTTGTACGTATCCATTTGTTTTAAAGAAGAATCATGAAAAAAGTCGAATGAATAAAGTTGGCATGGGGTTGAAGATTAAATTAATTATTTCAGTGTTATCTGAGAGAAATGAAGCTATAAACACTTTCTATATGGCTAATTTTATTAAATTTTACTAATTTAAGAACAATTCGAACCCTTTTTTAAAATGAGTTTAAATTACACTTATGAAGATTACTTTGCGTTTGTTGTTTCAATATGTGAATTTAAGACTAATCTAAACATTCTGTACTGAATAGTCCGACACGGTCAGATGTTTAAGGCGCCTAACTCGCGATCGGACTGTGGCGGGTTCGAATTCCCGTTCCATCAGACATGCTCTCACTTTCAGTCATGGGAATGTTATAAAGTGACGGTCAATCCAACTGTTCGTTAGTTAAACGGTAGCCCAAGAATTTACGGTTGGTGGTGTTGACTAACTTCCTTCCATCTAGTCTTATACTGCTAAATTAGGGACGGCTAGCACTGATAGCCCTCGTGTAGCTTTGCGCGAAATTCCACAAATGACTGAAACTAATGTTCGTAAAATATTACAGGAATTACTGCCGTGCCGATCATGTTGCTGTCAACTAGAATGTCTATTTGATCATTATGACCACTTTCGTGTGTTAGGTTCTAGTATGTTGACTTTAAGTATTACTTGTCATGTTGTCATAATGATTGTAAGCTACTTTTAAAATTTTTAGTTCATCAGAAGTTCCAAGAGTTATAAAATATCTTCTACATCCGATAAGTTGTATATTTTTTCTAAGTGGGTGTACACTTCTAGCTGCACAGTACATCTTTCAAAGGTGTACCTGTTTATTTGTTTCAAATGTGAATTCTATTGACACACTAAAACAAATAAGATATAACGTCTCATTTGTTTGTCAGCCACTCATTTATTTATTCATATTTTAATAGAAATGCATATAAGTATAAATGCTCTCACATAATACAAATTTAAGTCACACTTAAACTGCTGTTTTTAATATGTTATTATGAACATAATGTATAATGACATAAGTATATATACTGTTTCGCAATAATACGTGTACAAAATATTTATCTAATAAAAAAACTTATATGAAGAAAGGTGTATTGTTTTATGTGAATTTAACTTACCTTTAACAGTAAATCCAATAATTGCAAATAATGTATTTAAATTAACAGTGGAGAAAGCTCGAATAGAGTATAATGATTAAAATGATTTTAATGACTTCATGCTATGCTGTTATTTAATCGTGAAAACGCTAATAGTATCCAGTAGAAACATCATTACTACATATCAACTCACAGTCATATGAACACTTCAGATCATCCAATAAACATGTGACTACTACAGACCAATTACAGAATTCATTTTACTTTTAGTATATATGAACTGTCAAGGAAAAGATTTGATCAATTTTTTTTCTTCTTTGTTACCAGAGGAATTTCAAACGAAATAATAAATATTGGATGAAAGTAAATGTAATGTTACGAAACTACCCACATTTTGTATTACATTTCAGTCCTTAAGGAACTCTGAAAATTACATGGTCACACAATTATATATACATACACACACACACACACACACACGCACACACAGATGTAATTAACTTTACCAGTTTTGTAAGGAGCTATTAGTAGTAACATTGTAATAACTCACCACCAGATATTACGAGTTATATTAATGACTCGCAATACAGGTGAGTTCACACACAACCCATCTCTATGTGTGTAGAATCACAATTAGCTGTATTATTTGTTAAGTTACGACATAACGTATAACAAATTTTTGTTGCGTTTCTCGTATCTGTTAAATTATATATTTTGGAGTATTCTAATTGCGGAAGTGTGCTACAAGATATATTATATAGAGCAGTAGTACAAGATACAACCTCCCAAAATGTACTAAGGTATATCATTTTGAAGGATACTACCATACAGGTGTAACCTCTTGAAATGTACCACAAGGTATGACTTATAGAAGTATGCTACAGCATACAACGCCTTGTAATGAACAACGTATGATACCTTGCATTGACTGCATGAGCTGTTTTTATAAAGTCTGTCAGGTATAATATAAAAATAAAAACTATGAGTGGTTAAGATGTGATGCATAAATCGTCAAAGGGCCAGAAAGCAGAAACAAAGAGAATAATACATTTAAAATTACGTAGTATTTATTTTACCAAACAGAGATAGGGAAAACACTTAGTCAACACCACCAACAGTTAACTTTTGAGCTACTCTTTACCATCAAATAGCTGGTTTGTTTGTCATATTATATTGTTCCCATGGCTGAAAGTATGAACATGTTCGGTGACAATTTTCAATCCGCGATCCACAGATTGCAAGTCGAACATCAGAATCACTGTTTTAAGAAGATAGTCAGAGATTAAAGAGACAATAATGAAAATATTGAACAGAATAGCCAAGATAATTGTAGACATTCGAAATACTGTAATTAATACAAATGTATAAAAGGAAAGGTGGGAATGAGATAGTACATAAACAGTAAAAAGAATAAATGAAAAAACAACTATAACAAGAAAGGAATATTTCAAATTGATAAAGGAAGAAGAAAGAAGACTTATAGATGAAAAAATAATTGAAAATAGAGAAAATTTTGGGGTGTTTCGGTATGAAATATTATAAAAGTAGAAATAAATTATAAGTATATGACTACATATTTAAATATGTTCTTAGGTACATAATTAGGTAAATTAGAACTATTAATGTTAATGGTTAAAATATTTGTCCTTCATTCTCTGTATATCAAGAATTGTTGTGAATGCGATATATATTATGTTGTAAGTAAAAATGTCCCAAAAGACCACTGGACTAATAAATTAGTTAATTAATTTATCTAGGAAAAAGTCTGTAAGAAAGCGTTTCGAAAAAAAAAAGTGATATGGTTGAAACTTAGGTCAAAACGAACTCCAATCAGTGAAAGCATTCTCAGCTCGTCAGACGCAAAGAGAAATAAATGTCTTTGGGATCTATATTTATATATATTTTCAATTAAATAAGTTGTGCTTCAATACTGCCATCACTAATATTGGCCAGGTGGGGTGAAGGCATTTAACTTGTAATCTGAGGGTCGCGGGTTCGAATTCCCATCACACCAAACACGCTCGCTCTTTCAGCTGTGATGCGTTATAATGTGATGGTCAATCCCACTATTCGTTGGTAAAAGAGTAGCCCAAACAATGGCGATGGGTGGTTATGACTAGCTGCCTTCCCTCTATTTTTACACTGCTAAATTTGGGACGGCTAACGCAGATAGTTCTCGTTTCGCTTTGTGCAAAATTTAAAACAACCCAAACCAATCACTAATATTTGTGACGACCTGTGCTTTTGCACATATAATCTGAGCCAAAAGGTAATAAAATTTTAGATAGTAAAAGTTGTTGATAGCGATCATCTACCAATATATTGCGTCTTCGATATCGCCCCCCATAAAAATATAACATTCAGGAAAGAAAAATTTAATTACAGTAAAGCAAATTGGAAAAAAAATATAAACAGAATTGGACAGCCTTTAACCTAATAAAGTTATAAAATTAGTTAAAACCCATATTGAAATGGATAACTACTGTCAAACAATAACGTAGTGCCTTCAGAAAGCAGCCAAGAAAACAATACCATAAAACAACAAATAACACATGGCAACCCACCACAGAAATAATCACCCTAATCAAAAAACGAAGACAATTAAGAAGACAGTGCATGATAACAAGAGACAGGGAAACAAAAACGCAAATAAACAATATAAAAAATCACATCAGAACACAAATAAAACAACAAAAACAATATAAATGGGACAACTTCTGCTCAAAACTAAATGATAAAACTGCCCCGAAAACATTCTGGACTCACCTCAAAAGACTCATCAACGATAATACAGTCGCAAAGAAATATCCTGCAGTCAAACACAATAATACAACAGCACATATAAATAAGGAAATAGCCGAGCTTTCAAAGATCAACTTTAAAATACATTTAAAACTCACTCTGACCCAGATATGAATACAAATTTCTACAATAAAGTCACCAACCGTATACTAAACAATATACAACAATTAGAACCAATTTTTTCCAATAAATATAACTGAGACAAACACAAGACTTATCACAAATTATGAAAATTGTAAAAACACGTTACTAAAAAAGAAATATCCTTACAAGAACTACTTGAAGCAATAAAAAAACAAAAAACAAATCTCCAGGTGAAGATGAAATACAAGCTATCTTTCTAAAAAAGGGCACTCCGAAATTGTTTGACCATCTAAAAACACTTTTTATCCATAAGGAAGGAAAGCCAGCAAATAAACCTAACAGCTACCGACCAATCAGTCTGACCAGCTGTGTAGGTAAAATTCTCGAAAGAATAATCAATAATAGACTCTCCATATTCTTGGAGATAACATTAAAATTACTAGAAGAACAAAATGGATTCGGGAAATTTAGACAAACGACGGATCGTTTAATTAGGTTAACCGAAATAACAATAAACAGCTTCAATAAAAAATAATGCACTGTTAGCTTGCTTCCTTGATATCGAGAAAGCATTCGACACTGTTTGGCACGATAATCTAAGGTTCCGAATGAATAAAATGGGACAACTGCGAGTAATTATTCGCTGGCTATCTAACTTTTTGGAAAATAAAAAATGTAGAATAAATGTAGAAGGTACTTTTTCTAATTACTTTACTCCAGAAGCTGGTGTCCCTCAGGGAATGGTGGTTAGCCCTATACTCTTCATCATGCATGTAAATAATATGCCATTGAAGGATCCAAATCATGAATTCTCTTCACAGTTCGCAGATGATGTGGCAGTCTGGAAATTTCCGCAACACCAACGATAGCAGTCACCAACGTACAACCACAACTAAATAGAATAAGCGAATACTGTCAAAAATATAGAATAAAAATAAACACAACAAAAACACAACTTGTAATCTTTACGAAATTAACAAAACACAAAAAATTATCCAGAATTATATATGAATGGATGGCTTCAGACTGCTCCATCGGCAAATTTTTTTAAGTCTAACCTATGATTCAAAATTAACTTGGGTTAATCATGTCAAGGAAATTAGAAATAAAGTCTGACGAAGAACCAACTCTTCTAAGAGTCTAACTGGCAAAAACAGTGGAGCATCTACAGACAACATACTAAAAATTTATAAAGCATATAAGAGACCAGTAATAAATTATGTAGCTCCAGCATGGATAACTGAAAACAATAAAAAAATTAAAACCAAACAATCCAAAACACACTCCTTACAACAGCATACAGAGTTTCAAGAACTATATCATTTCAATTCATACACAAATATTCTAACATACTAACCGTACCAGATAGACTCCTACATAATACAATAACATACTTCGATAAAAACTGGATGAAAAACGAATTACTGTGGGAACTAGATAGGTACCTCATATATGATGAAGTTAGTCCTAAACATCTCTCCCCAGTCAATTTATATTTGAAACATAAAATAAATAGATAAATTTGTTTGTTTTTGAACTTCGCACAAAGCTACTCAAGGACCATCTGTGCTAGCCGTCCTTAATTTAGTAGTGCAAGACTAGAGGGAAGGCAGCTAGTCATTACCACCCACCGCTAACTCTTGGGCTACTCTTTTATCAGCGAATAGTGGGATTGACTGTAACGTTATAACGCCCCCACGGCTGGGAGGGCGAGCATGTTTGGCGTGACGCGGGCGCAAACACGCGACCCTCAGATTACGAGTCGCGCGCCTTACGCGCTTGGCCATGCTAGGCAAATAAATAAATACATAAAAATAAAAATTAATTGAAAAAAAAGAAAAGTGCCACCAACAAACTGGACATTCTGCTGATAGAGTAGAATAATCACTATACATGTACCACGATACATGGACATTGCTCTGGAAATGATCAGAATAATATTCAGTTTAATAATTACAAATTCCAGTACAGTGTTCCCTCGTGTATCGCGGTAGATGCGTTCCAAAACCCTGCGCGAAAGGAGATTTTCCGCGAAGTGGGATCGCCGATTTTTACGTATATATTTATGTGCATTTTAAAACCCTCCCTGTACAACTATTTAACCCTCCCACTACAATACTGTTCATTATTGCTGAAATAATAAGAACAATTATTAAGATATTAAGCCCTAAAATAAAAATTACATATCTTCAGCAGGTGGTGTCTTTTCGAGGGACACCACTTCCTCTTCTGTGGAAGGTGAATCGGCAATTTCTTCGTCGGTCGTTACAACTTCAGAAACAGTACTTGCTACCGGTACCCTTTCTTTCTTGCTCGGCTGGATCTCGCGTAGCCTTCGCAGACGCACAATGCGTACATCTATAGCCTTTCCAGTTGGTTCTGTTTCCATTTTTACGCTGTTATAAACTCAAATATATGTTTATATCTCAAAATATACCTTTTTTTCTTTACACTATTAATTATATTTATTTTTAATATTTTAATGGTATTTAATGCTATATTTTAGATTTAATGTTTATTATTTTATATATATGTAGGGGGCGGTCGAGCCCGCGAAAGAGGATCCGCGAAGTGGCGAGGGAACACTGTACTGCAAGACCATAAGTACGGGGAGGAGGAAGAGGTCATGGAGAACCTGACCCTTCAGGGTATGAACATATCTCACCCAAACACCGAAAGAAAAAATATTTGAGAAAAAATTATTTATTTTTTATCATTCACGGTGAGCTCTTATGTGACATAAACCATTATATTTCACCACTGTTTTGAAAAGTATTTCTGATTTATCCAAGCTGTAACTAATCAACCAATTCGCAGTTTGGGGATAATTGCTCAAATATACGACTTTAGACAATTTCAGAATTTTTTTATAATTTTCC
Organism: Carcinoscorpius rotundicauda; assembly: GCA_011833715.1. Classification (NCBI taxonomy): domain Eukaryota; kingdom Metazoa; phylum Arthropoda; class Merostomata; order Xiphosura; family Limulidae; genus Carcinoscorpius; species Carcinoscorpius rotundicauda. The sequence goes on along the minus strand of CM022405.1, from coordinate 21,958,972 downwards.
AAGCATTATATCCTGAGACGAGTTTTCTTCGCTGACCAGATGTTTCAAGTAAGGGTGTATTGGTTTCTTGAACTGATAATCTTGCTGGCAGGATAAACTGTTATCAAAACCCATGCATGTAAAATTATTATCTATCATGTGTAAATACCTATTTTTCACTCTGTATAGATATCCTGGTGTATTACTGAAAATAAAAGTAACAACTTCTTGGCAAGGGAAAATTTAAGGTTCCTTTATTTTAAATCTTGAAACAACTGAATCTTCTACTTAAAGATTCTTTTTTGAGACGTTTGAAACAGTACACTTAAGCAGCTTAACTTCACGGCTTTACGAGTTGAACTCGTAGTGAGTTAACTGCGGACTAGTTCATGACATGTTGTTGGCCCACATGGCCAAGTGTGTTAAGTCGTTCGATTTGTAATCCGAGGGTCGCGGGTTCGAATCCTCTTCACACCAAACATGCTCGACCTTTCAGCCGTGGGGGCGTTATAATGTTACGGTCAATCCCACTATCCGTTGGTGAAAGAGTAGCCTAAGAGTTGGCGGTGGCCGGTGATGACTAGCTGCTTTCCTTCTCGTCTTACGCTGCTAAATTAGGAATGGCGAGCGCAGATTATCTTCGTGTAGCTTTGGCAAAATAAAAACAAATAAACAAAACAGACACGTTGTTATGTCTTTTACCAAAACAATTTGCGCCAGTTGTTGCAGTATACCCAGTTGTATGATGGAACTTAACCTGCGACAAACTGGCATTCCGTTCAGACGTATTCGAATATATCATCATTATTGTCTGCTAGCGCTAATAAACCCGGAGTTCAGCGCCATCTAGGCATAGGAGTGATTCGACTTCGTGTTGAAATCGTACTCACTTTGTGATATATAGAAAATACCATTACACGATTGGAAATATATTCAGATCACATTTATACTACAATAAAATATTCTTATTTTACTATTTATCTAAACTATCCTCAACTACAATGCAGAAATAAGTAAGCGATAAGTTTTGTTGGATTTAACTCGATTGTTTGTTTTTGAAATTCGCACAAAGCTACTCGAGGGCTATCTGTGCTAGCCGTCCCTAATTTAGCAGTGTAAGACTAGAGGGAAGGCAGCTAGTCATCACCACCCACCGCCAACTCTTGGGCTACTCTTTTACCAACGAAAAGTGGGATTGACCGTAACATTATAACGCCCCCACGGCTGGGAGGGCGAGCATGTTTAGCGCGATTCGGATGCGAACCCGCGACCCTCAGATTACGAGCGCATGCCTTATCGCGCTCGGCCATACCAGACCTATTTAACTCGATATTTTAATTTCCGGGCTCCCAGTAGGTCAACAATAAGTTTTCGGACATACAATGCTAAAACTCAATTCTCAGTGATAAAGAAAATACTGAAGCGAATAAAACATTTTAATTTCCATATTACTACATCTGTCCCGTAGTACATAGCGATTCATCTAATATAAATACCAGAGGTTTTTTTTCAGTTAAGAGTTTCACAAATTTATTTGAACAGAAAAAAATTACAGCATTAACTTGTACAAGTGATTAATTAATATATCTATGTCTATCATAGTTCCAGAAATGTGATATTTAAATTAGTGTGATAAAAAATAAATGAAATTGTGTTAACAAAATGGAGGCCAGCTGAGCGCATGAAAAAAGTATTTTACTTTCAAATGACAAATAACAAGAGCTTCTGCACATTTCATGAAAATGTTAAAATATATATCATTGGAATTCGTATTAATCATGAGTTTGTACGTTATTCATAAATAATAATTTTTAGTAGTAGTAGCTGAAAGTTTCTTTTACCGAACAGCAAACTGTAAGAAAATCTTCGATTTGCTTCTAGTTTTTGCACCTGTTTGTCGGTAGATGGTTAAGAAAATATACCATAGAAAAGAAACAGAGGAAGAAACAAGCAACAGGCAGAGGACTGCCAACTGAGAGAGCGGCAAACAGAAAACTTGTGAATACGGACACGATGTATTTATTTGGCAGCAAGGTGGCGCCCCTTGACAGTCGAATTTATCAATTCCCAACCAGGGAGCTTCTTCCCTGCTGAGAAATACTTGTGCGATGTGTGTAGTGGAATGGGACTGAGGGGCCTTGGAAGGGGCCTTTAGTCAAGTAAGGCTACACACTGCGCAAGGATTGCTCTGTTTTTAGCTCACCTAATCCTTCCATTTAACTCGAACAAAACTGTTTCTCTAAAAATGTAAAGAAGTTATTTTAGACATTATTTAACTTCCACGAAAAGTTTTTTATTCGAACCAACCATTATTTTGAAAATTTTTCTACGTGTGTGTGAGTGTGTGTCCTAAATTAATATCGTAAACATACTTTATGCTACGTGTTCTATTGTCATGGGTACTAACAGTTTACGAAGAAGGATAACGTTCGTTTATTAACTAACTCTTTTCGTAAACGTTAATGAAACAACAGTCAAAATTTTTACATATTTTTTATAGCTTAACGAAATGTTTCCTGCTTCTTAAGATAACGGTTATAATCGAACAAATAAAAATATCAGTAAAGAAGGTTTATGCCTAAAGAAATACAAACAGTCGTGAAAAAGACATACATTCAGTATTGAAACATTTTTGTTTTATGTTTATAATCTTATTCAGAACGAAAACCTAGATCTGATACGGGAATCAAACACCAAACTTTAGTATTATAAACCTCGAAGCGTGGTGTTGAGATACTGGAAGACCGAACTAAAACAGAAGCACAAAATTAAAACCAAGCTGAGAAAAATTGGTAAACGGTGTAAAGGAGAAGATAATTAGTGAATGATGTTGCCTTGTTTAGTTACCTGTTGTGAAACATTATGACACCAGACATCCATAAAAAACTTGAAAACTCAATAGAGTCATTATAAACAGATATTTAATGTATAATGCATTCTCTCGTGAGAGTGTTAGTGTTGTTACTAAATTATTTTTCTTAATGAAGAGTATAAGAACTGTTATTAAAATATGTACATGAAAACAGAATTCTCTTACGAACTCCATCAAGGGTGAGAACAGTAAGACTGAGTTATATGAACTATAAACCGTCCTGTATTCTTTCTAACTCTCAGTAAAAAGTGAAAACAAACAACAATATATGAGATATGTATTTAAAAGCTTTGTTTTGTTTCCTTTCGGTGACAAGGAAAAGGAACTACAAATAAAGTATGTTTAATAAACCAAAACCAAGAATAAAAGACCGAAATGTAAAGATATTTGTAGGACTTACTCATTAAGAAAAGAAAAAACAAAATGACCCAAACAGGCAGCAAGTTGCACAGCATTTATAATATATGTTTAAAAAACTTATATCTATAAATCTATATATATATATATATATATATGCATAACAATAGCGTAAGAATATATTTAAATGAAACTAACATTTGTCAATCAGATAAAATTGCTAACTATAACAATTATTTCGGATCTGACTGCCAGAAACTCAAGTCTATGGGTTGAAGAAACTAAGTACAGTATATGTATGAAAATCGTTTTGTTTTCTTACCCTCGAAGGTAAGTTAATTGTAAAGAACACAAATGGAAAGAAAAACAACAAGAAACTTGCCTATGTCTTTTCTAAAAAGTAGAATTAGCTGGAAATGAAAAAGTTATCGGAAAACTTTTTCATTGTTTATCCAACAAACGTGCAGTAAGTTCAACTGAAATATGTATTTTTAACACTCAGCTGTCCTCTGTCTCATGTGTGAAGAAACTTTTAATAAGACAAGTGTATTAAAATATTTTCCTTTTTCCTTCTTGTCAAAGGAGAAAGAGTAATCGAAGATCCACGATGTCTTTTCTCAGTTAAGAGCAAAGAAACTTAGGATGAAACACATACTGAAAAATCTCGTGTTTCTCTCTTTTTTAAAAAACAAAATTACCTGTAATGGAAATATGCTCATTGTAAACTTTGCAGTTGCTTTCCTTGAATTTTTTTATGCTTTTGTTTCATCGTCAAGTGATAAATGTTACAGTACTGTCCTTGTAAAGAACGGATGGACTCTAACTTAAACATATATATAAACAATCGCTACTTTTTGTCTGTCAAGACTAGAGTGAAAATTTTGTTTGTTTGTTTTTGAATTTCGCACAAAGCTACTCGAGGGCTATCTGTTCTAGCCGTCCCTAATTTAACAGTGTAAGACTAGAGGAAAGACAGCTAGTCATCATCACCCACCGCCAGCTCTTGGGCTACTCTTTTACCAACGAATAGTGGGATTGACCATCACATTATAACGCCCCCACAGTTGGGAGGGCAAACATGTTTGGTGCGACGGGGATGTGAACCCGCGGCCCTCAGATTACGAGGGGCACACCTTAACACGCTTGGCCATGCCGGGCCTTAGAGTGAAAACAAAACTTCAAATAGAATACATATCTGGCTTTGGTGCCTCCATCAAAAGCCGATGAAGTGACAATTAAATATTTACCTAAATACATTTTGCTAGCTATTTTTCTTTATTAATGTAAGGAATTGTGTTTATGTTCTTTCTGTAAATAGTGTAAAATATACTATGAGAATATGTACATGGAGAAAACTATTACTAATTAGATTATGTAGAGAAAATGTAGGTGTTATGTATTAATGTTTTGAATGTATAATTATTCTCAGGAATAGGCAGAAACTACAGACCAGAGTCTAATTCTTTGTAACTGGAACAGTCGAGCATAATATTAATTTACATTATTTTTGCAGTGTAAAACGTCTTATAACTAGGGTAAGGTATATAATGTAGATAGACAGAAACTACTGGCTAAAATCTAACTCTTTGGAACTATGACAATAAAAAATAATATTATTTCACGTGTTGTTCAGTTTTATAACTTACATACATAAACACCTTGACTGTAAACATAAATACAGAACAATTCTTACTTTAATGTTGTATATTTCTTTATTCGGATTATTTAAGCTGCCTCATATACGAACGAAACTTTCGTATCTAGTAGTATAGAACATTATTCAAAAATATCACAATAGATTTAATTAACATCTTTTATTAAAAATTATTAAAATAGGAATATAAACGATTTATAAAAAAAATGAGATGGGCAGAGAACAAATAGGAAGTTTAAGTATAGAAAGGAATTAATAACAAGACGGTAATCTGAGTGAGTTTTATAAAAATTCGACAAAAGCAGCAGGAGGCAGTTTACTGAGATATAACAAGGAAAAATATTAATATTGTTCTAATTGTTATGTAAGGAAATGACGCAGATATGAGGAATCTTTTAGTAAACTTCAAGTGTTTCGACTCGAAATTTATCGGTGATATTTATCTTATCAAGTAAAACCTCCTTGTTTTCTAAACTGAAAAAAATATATGTTTAAAACAATATCAATGCGTGATATAAATAGTCCCGAGGATATTTGCTAATTCTTACTCAGGGAATAATACCTCCTGGTTTACGTCTTGTTTACATACACGAACATAATTCTAAACTTCTTTTGTGTGTGTATGAAAACAACATAAAGGCATGTTTGTAAAACAAGTTTTCACTGAGGCAGTTCCGCACGTAAAAGCATATGAATCCCGATGCCGTACTGGTATCTTCTTGACATATGAGTTGATGAGTTCGTAAAGTACGTGGCTCATATTTTGCTCATAATGTGACCAAATATTAACTCGTATATTTTTCGTTAAAAATAAAGCACTGTTTTTGCATGAGAACAAGACAATGAAAAATATATTATCTGTGCAAACCTTTTACTTTCTTGCTTCGATAAAACAGAAAACAGAAAATTATATAAAAAGAGCTCCATATACCAACCAGTCAGAAATTGTCCAAAACAGGCACAGCAGCTCCGTTGTTCAGACAGTTAATCGTATTCTTGAATAAATTGTTCAGGCAGAGTGTTCGTGATGAACAATCTAGAATAAACAACAACTGTCTATTGTAAAAAAAAAACAAACATAATTGTGGAGAATGGCGGCTCAGAAGTCTTCCAAAAGTTTATTTTGGTAGTAATGACAAACTTTATATTCCACTTTAATATCTGATCACACAAATCAGTCGGTGTTCAAACTCAATCTTTGATAGTAGTGAGAAACTTGGTATTCCATCTTCACCTTTAAGTGTAATAGAAATTTGGTATTCTGTTTTCATTTTTGATTAATGAGAAACTCATATGTATTCTATCTCATATATATATATACATTTATATGCAGAAAATTGATTATCATTACTATGCCTGGAAAAGTAGACAACTTCAACTACTTTTTGAAATCAAAATAGATTTATAAAAGAGGGTTTCTATGTTTTTTTACCAATAAGTTTTTTCTAGACATGTCAGTAAGTATTTTGACTGACTGGCTAGCGTATAAAGAAAAAAAATACTTTGTTCACTTGAGCTGGCAGAGGATGCTTTTCAATAAATATATACATATATATTAAAAACAACAACACGTGAAATTAGATGCAAAGATAAATTGGGATAGTTATTAGTGAAATGTCTACCAAATTAACAAAAGTGAATAAAAGGAAAGAAATTACTATATTTAATGACAGAACTGTGATACGTTTTATACCAGCCGATGTCCGGAGTTTTCACATATTTTTGTATTGGCGATATGAAGCATCTTGACTGGACACGAGAACAGCGGGCTGCTTAAACTTCCATAGACCTTGATGAAACTTTCTGGAATGGACAGCAACTGCCTGTCGTGGAGACACAAGTATAGAGAACGACGTTTCGAAAACATTCCGCCTTTCGTCAGTTCTATAGACCTTGCTTGCTGAAAATGATTGTAAAATAATTTACCCAACATACCGACAGCCATAACCGATACATGTTTTTTTAGCGACTTGAGCGAAATTATCTTCTCGAAGGTCTAGAATCTACATAACCATTGAGTTAGAGACATACAAAATTAGAAAGAATATATCTCAGTGTGAGAAAAAAAAAAGTACCAGAGATCTTTACCCGAGTAATCAAATGATGGAAATATATTTTTATGTATTTTTAAAGAGCACGATTGATACCATTTTTCTCAAAATTATAGTTTTGATATGTATAATGCAGCTCATTACATTAACGATATTTTCATTATAACGTTTTAATGTTGTTCTTAACGGCTCTATGTTAGTTATGTTGTTTTCAATTCAATTCAGGCCTTTAAAATAATTACATGTTTCCATGCAGTTCATTTATTGTGTCTTTCGCAATAAGTGATCAACTGACGACACTTGTATACAGTTTTTTCTCGGATTTATCTTATAGTTAGTCTACTTGTATATTTATATATAATTTTTAAAGGTACTTTGTAACGGCTGGTGTGTCAGTAATGTTTAAATACAGTTCTTTATTACGTAGGTTGCTAATGAAGTTTTACACACCATGTAAATCAGTATTATAAGAGCTGGTATATATGTATATTAATGATGTCTCATGCGGTGCTTTAATGCAAGACACAACAAAAAGTGTGCTAATTACGTTTTTATTTAACTCTTTAACACAGTTTTTAATAGATGTGGTTTTAATGATATTTTTATTCACTACTTTAACGTAGCAGTTATTAGTTGGTGTTCTAATGATGCTTTTATGTCGCTTCTTACTTACTGTATTACTTAACAAATGGTGTATTAATGATGCTGTACAAAATACTTTAGCATATTTTTATAGCTTGCGTATTTCTTAGACGTTTGGTGATATTTATAAAGGTTAATCACTTACATTAGGTTTAAAGAAAGTTTAAACAATACGATATCATCTTTAAGTCAATATCCCCTCGAAACGCAAGTTAAGATGTGTAAAGGGAAAAGTCATTGGCTCCCCAACTCCTTTATTAATGGCAGATTTTCCCAAAGTCTACATCTATAACTGAGGAGAACAGTTGCACACGTCGATAAAGCACCCTGAAAACGTTTGAATTCTGTCCAAAGTCCAAAACAGTGAAGAAAACCTCGTGAGTTGTGCGAAATATTACGGGAAATGAAAGAGTTAAAGCATTTCCTAAACAAAGCGGCTAGATTACTTTTGTAGATCAATCTGCTCATTCTAGAATACATTTTAAAATAAAATGCATATGTACTAGATAGCTATCGAAGTGCCCGCCTATCAATCCATCAGAACTTACGCCTGACTATATAGATAACCATCAATTCATTTATCTGTTTACTTATTTATGTATCTTGACAGCTAACTAACAAGGCTGCTACCCACCAGGGAATTTTTAAATTACTCCTGCACCAATGTAATGAAAGTACGAGTGAACTGAATGTTGAACGGAATTAATCTTTCATTATTTTTTTAACAGTGAATCTCATAACGTGAGCAGGTAAACACATACAGTGCATCATTGTATATTATCGTTGATAATTTGGTTATTCAAGATAAAGACTGAAGCATGAAGAACAAAACAAGACGATCGACATGATGAATACCTTCACATCAACTATACCAGAAGTGACACTCGGATGACAACGATTTAAAAACAAAAATAACAATAACTTTTGTAGAATCAACTTTATATTCTTGATTACTGTAAAGTTACGACTAGTGATATAGTAATATAACTATTTAGACAACAATTGCTGAACAATGTACGACTAGTGATATAATAATACAAATCGTTGGCAACAGTTGCTGAACAATTTAGACTAGCGAGACAATAATATAAATATTTAGACAATAGTTGCTGAACAATGTAGACCAATGAGACAATAATACAAATATTTAAATAACAACTGCTGAACAGTGTATGACTACTGAGATAATATAAATCATTATGCAACAATTTTATGAACAAAACTAAAAATAGAGTTTAAAAACTGCATTTAAATCCTAACTTTTTAATTACTAGAGTATTTGATTTATCCTAAAGGAAAATTTACACTACTTAATTTCAGAGTTCGATTCCCCTGTAGTAGGTAAAGCGAAGGTAGCCCATAAATAAATAAATAAACAAGAGCGACGGCTCTTCTTTTACTAGTTTAATTAAGCCAAAATCCCCGCTTTAAAAAATATCAAAGAAAGCATTTGTGATCAGTTTTGTAGAGAAAGGTCTCTGGATTTGCGAAACTTAACATAAGTACATTGGAAAAGTAATGCTTAAAATAACTAAAGGATAAACGTGAAAATAATTAGAACTCGTTTAAAAGTTCAATTAAGTCGCTTACCCATATTACATGAGCGATATAATAAATAAAGTAAAACATTACAACAATGTAATTACTATCGCAGCATCAGAAATCCTACACTTACACTTTTATGGAACATATAAGTTACCTTAATGCAACAAAAGTTACTGTGACTGAATGAATTTTAAAGATCTATCATGGCCTGGTCATAAGGTCGCTCCATTTTCTCTTTTCGGATGGATCGAGATTTAGATCTTGAGGACTTATGAGGGTCAGGTAAAATAAGACCCTCTTCCTTACTTTTTTCTCATTGTTGAGATTTGGGTATTATAGACCAAGGAGGGTAAGGCTCACTTGAACTTCTTCTTCCTGTACGTACTATTGTTTTGCTTTCTGTTGAATGTTTATGAATGTTACATGAGGGTCAGAGTAAACCACATTTGCTCCAACCCCTTTAAGAGCAAATGTCCGTGTAGGCATCTTCATTAGCATTCTTATGTTGCGAGAAATGTCTCTAATATTCGTTTTTGAAATATCTTTTATTATACAAACAGTCAGGTGTAAACAGACAACACATTTCACCAGTTCACGACCTACGCAAAAACAGTTTACATATAAAAATGTTTTTGAAATGTTATCGTATTAGTCCAAAACTTGTGAGTTTTATTGTTTATTCATTGGTACCCTTATTAAATATATGTGTGTAAAATATATATTAACAGGTGAGAGGTACTTGCAATTTTCGGGTCGCGGATTCGCATTACTGCCACTGAACAGTAAAACCGTGAGAAAGGAGAGGGCTTTATAATGTGACGGTCAGTCCCACTATTCATTGATAAAGAGTAAAGAGTGGTCCGAGAGCTGATGGTGGATGGTGTTGGCTAGTTGTCTTTCCTGTAGTCTATCATATTAATATTAAGGACAGCTAGCACAGAAATAGCTTTGTGCGATTTTCTATTAATTAACGTAAGGTTACATAAGATTCTTTTGTTTCAACTCATTAATATGTATTTAAAAATCACCGAGGCTTCAACATAAAAAATCAAGATAATTGATCAACAAATTGTTTATGTCAGGTTTTATAGGAACAAAGATTCTACAACGTCCATACCGGTCAGTCTGAAGAGTGAAAATGGATTGAAATAGCTTCTCATTCAATTACATCTATTTTATGTATTATAATTTCAAATACATCAGTCGAAACACCGTTAGTATAACATTTCTAATGAATTTAAAGATACAGCTCACTGTTAAAGCAATATCTGAGAAGTTTTGGTACCGATATCGTCCAAGAAGAGAGATATATCTTTCTTTGTGACCAAGAAGCTACATGACGGACTACCCGTGTTCTGCAAATCGCGGGTATTGAAACCAGAACTTTAGCATTATAAGCTCTCAAACTTGTTGCTGAGCCACCGTGGGTGGGAGTGGGAATGTATTTAAGAAATAATTCGCTGTGAACTCAAAACGCATACTTTAAATTATGTTTAACAACGAAATTATAATGTTCCTATCAAAAGGCATTAGTATCAGGCCTATTACATTTTTAAAGACTACATTTTTAATCTAGGCCTCTAGAATACGTAGTAACATTGATCAGTTAGATAATGTTACTTAACAATAGCTGTTTTAAATAAATAAGTCAAAATTAATCTTGTATTTAGAGTTAGAAAATAGGCACACAAAATGTCATTATCTATAGAGATTAGTATATCACAGTCGTGTGGAAACAAACTCAGATCCCTGTGTTTCAAAGTCTTGTTATCAGCCATAAATGCTTATGTATCAAGATCTTAAGCCTTTATAATCAGTCACAAGTCCCAACGTATCTAGGTCTAAGTATGTTATCATTATTCACTGATCCCCCATGCATGTTTAAATATTAAACATTTGTAATTAAACACAGATCTCCGTGTATCTAGGACTTAACCTTTACCACCAGCCAGAAATAGTAAACAATTATGTGCAGTTACAGCTCGCTCTGTGTCTGAGTTTTAAAGGAAGTTATCATTTTTTTCCGTTTTATTATGTCTTCTAATAAGAAAGGAACAGTGAGAATCTTATCTGAAGAAAATACTGTAAAGAAATCGGAAATTACTGCAGAAGACACTTTACATACTTTGTTTTCTCATTTTGGTATTACTCTTTCTATCTTAACAGTATTGTCTCTATCTTCTCAGCTGGGAGAATTTGCTTCTTTATCTTGTGTAGTCAATAGATAAGTTCTGTATAAAAATTAACGTTCAATATTTAATCTTTACAGCAAACTTTAGACTGGTGACATTATAAAAGGAGCACATTGGCTAAGCTATTTGTTTACTAATAAAAACAACAACAATGTAAGGTTTTGTGCACGTTCCAGCGAGTTGCAAGCACAGAAACTACGACGCAACAATTTGTCAATATCTTTATAATAGGTCAGTGAGCTCCACCATTCTGATATCTTCGACGTGGTTATAGAATGTATTCAGGAGAGATATCTAATACAACAATGTTAGGGGACAGGCATGTCTAACAAGCAATGATTGATTTATATCATGATAGCATGCAGTAAAAATGGCTGAAGAGAAGCGAGACGTGTCTGTAAGACCGCTGGAGATGATTGTTTTGTCTGTAACTTGAATGTCTGCATAGTTCAGTATTGTAAAATTGAAACTTCATAATAATGGTATTCTATCGAGTTAAAGATTACGATTTCGGCTGCAGTTTCATGTTAACTTTTTTTTTTTGCTACATAATTTTCGATTGGGAATTTTGATTGTTTTTTAGTTTTGTTCGTTTTAGAATAAAGACACATTGGTCTACATGTTATGTTCACTGTGGGGAATCAAACCCCAGATTTTAATGTTGTAAGTCTATAAGCTTTAGTTACTTCATTAATTCTATATGAATAAAACAACACAGAAACTTAATTTCACTTTTATATTTTAGTCGTAGTTTTATTTCAGACATTAATTTTATGCGATCCTGGTATTAGTTTAATTTGTCGAGAGAACAGTCTTAAATTAAACCCGACTGTAAATATTTTAGATACATATTTTTCGATGTATTAAAATAACATCGTTAAGATATAGATATGTCTGCACAGTAAATACGGCTATCCTGTTTTTTAGGATGAATATAACTAGAACACCAGTGTTTATAAGGCTATGAATACCCCATATTTGTTTTACCTCTTTTCTCTATCTCATAATAGCTGTCAAGTTTAAGGTCTCTGTAGAATGATATCATAATCCGAGGAGAGGCTCCGCCTCATTGAGTCTTTTGCCTCATTTGAGTGATGACGCCAGTACTAGAGTTGTGCAAGGCTGACGGAATGCACGAGCCTGACTTTCACTTTGGTATACAATGGGGCGTTTCAGCTCGAACATTAATACCACCCATCCACCTAGAGGTCAAAATATCCACAACTAGTGCCTAACCAACGCTGGATGGAAAGCTATTAGGTGGGCGTGGCAGTAATTGATACAGTTTAATTTGTTGTGTGCTTATTATTATGAAGGAGTGCAAATGAAATCACGAATTATTTTTAAGGCACAGATAACGTATTCTGTTTTTTGTACCTCGTAGCAGAATTGTGTTCGGCTATTATCACCTTTTAATGCTAGGCATCGTGGATTTATAACTTAAAATTAAAGTAAAATAGTTCCTAATTATTCTCTCAACTCTGATTCGTCATTTGGTTTTAAATGAAAAAATCGACTAATTCAGTACTAAGTAATGTGAAACAATCAACTTAAGATGTATTTTATATTTAAATAACAGTTATTCAACAGGAATCAAGAAAAAACAAAAATAATACAAAATAAATTGTTTTTTATTTGAGAGATCACCTTTTTCGAAATTGATTTCTTCAAAGTATGCCTGTCTTGTGCACGTGCATCTCTTACGTTTTGGTTTCGAGTTCACAACCATATACTTTTTTGTTCATTTATCTCGATACATATAGACTAATACTGTAAATAAATATTAGAGGATTAAAAAGAATGTAATAAGACATTACGTAAAAACACCCATTTTTCTAACATTGCTACAAGACCTTTTACTTTTAAGCTTTTGAACTACGTTTTATTATGTGTTATAAAATAACATTGAAGATCACAAAATTATTTTACTTAATTATCTCTTAAGATAGAAATAGACTCAATATATATATATATATATATATATTTTACATTTTCTGTTGTTTTTTTATTTTTGATAAAGTTTCAAAGGAAAAATTGTATTGCAGACAATTGAGAATTCAGCCGAGTCTGGGATATTGTGAAAATAATAATTATCTTTATCTTACTAAAAACTTTAACTACCGTCAAGCAAACACTATAGCCTAAGATATATTTATTGACTTGGTGTAATGAACTTATGGTTTAGTTGGGATGTTGCTTTGTAATTTAGAGATGGTTCTTAAGCTAGCATCAATTTATCAATAAAACATTATATTTATATTTAGCTAACAATTCAGTTATCATAATTCTTTATACCATAGTTTTCTAAGCCACATTTTGCTGTCTATCTGCTTACTGGCCAAAATCTTTCATCAATATATTATTCAATGCATTTATTCATAAACCTACTGAAGTATTTTACACATCAGTTTGCTAGTCTTAGTGTTCCAATTTCCCATCTATTTGCTCTTTTCATAAACCACATTTGATACAGTCGATCTTCAAATCACCATTCAACCAGCGATTTGTAAATTCAACCAGTTATTGACTATTTATAACTTTACACTATGTGTTGATGCACCAGATTACATATCACATTCTCCAATTTGTTGTATTCATATCATAAGAAATCAATATTAATTAAACATACTCGAACAGTTACTTTTTAATTAAGCCATTTGATGAAGAATTCATCTGAAACGTGTATTTAGTCACTTGTTTATTCATTAATCTGTTGCATTAAAAAAAACAAAAATTATCTGGCCTTAACATACACCCAGTCATTCGCGCGTTTATCCAGCTGTGAGATTCATTTAGTAGTTGATTGGTACTAATCCCTAACATCTACACAATTATTCCTTTCTTCGTTTACTTACATTCCCCACTTAATCTTCAAAAATATACATCCACCCAATCATCCTCTCATTCTTATGATGTATTATTCATTTCTTAGTTAATCATTATTTACCCAAACAGAGAGTATCGTAGAGTGTTGTTTCTGATGGACAATAAATCAACATTTAACCATAACTGTCATCACTCCCTCTCTCATTAATGTGTTTATTGCTCTCTTCAATTCTCTGATAATCCAAATTTATTCATAAAATTAAAAAAAAATATATCCTCATAACATCTTCCAACTTACTAATTCATATACATGGAACTATTTTGACCAATTAATATTTATTCATTAATAACACTTATCGAATTATAAGTTCATTAATTTGTCTATTACTGAATTAATTGACAGATGAATTACACAGGCTTGCGGTGGTTTTATTATATTGAAAATTTTACATGTTCTTTGGTAATTCCCGTAAATTAAATTTGAAAATTATATTCAGTTTTCTCCAACACGTCCATGTTTTTCACAATTTCACAAAACTCAATACATAAAAGATTAAAAGACGTAGATTTTCTTCAGTTTATGGCCTGGTATGACCAGGTAGTTAAGGAACTTGACTCGCAATCCGACAGTCGCAGGTGCGAATCCCCGTCACACCAAACATGCTCTTCCTTTCAGTCGTGGAGGCGCTATAATGTTACGATCAATTCCACTATTCGTTGGTAAAACAGTAGCCCAAGAGTTGACGGTGGGTGGTGATGATAAGCTGCTTTCCATTTAGTCTTACACTGCAAAATTAGGGACAGCTAGCGCAGATATCCCTCGTGTAACTTTGCGCGAAATTCAAAACAAAAGCAAACTTCAGTGTATCTGTACTTTTGCCCCCCAGTGGCTCAGCGGTATGTCTGCGGACTTACACGCTAAAATTCGGGTTTCGATACCCGAGGTGGGCAGAGCACAGATAGCCCATTGTGTAGCTTTGTGCTTGATTCAAAACAACAACAACAACAACAATCTGTACTTTTTAAACAAATATAATAATAAAAACGTTCATTGTGGTAAACCAAATAATAATATCTAAATAAAATATTTTATTCTTCCAGATTTGTAAAAAAAATTATCCTTATGTAATACAAAAAATTATTTTCGAAACATGAGTCGTTGAATTTAGAAAAATACAATATTAAAATCAAGACATTTTGTATGAAATTTAAATTCGTGGGCCTATGTTATTATTCTAATTGGTTTGTATTATTGTTATTATTATATTATTGTTAGATTTTAGAAAAATTAAAACAGTTTATGTTGTGCATTAGAAGTAAGCTTAGAAACAAAAGCCATATAATATTAAATTTGAAATGCAAATGCATGTATAATTCTCGTTTAATATGTTAGGACCTAGATTTCTGTGCGGTTGACTTAGGTGATTACTTCGATATGTTTTTTTCCTCTTGCTCGCTCAGCGATGAGCCGAGATCTTAAAACGCTAAAATTAAGGGTATAGTTTTTGCGGTAGATACATTAGAGAAGGTCATTGTGCAGCTTTGTAATTAACAACAAAACAAACTACGTCTTAAAAGGTGTCGCTCGTATATTAGGATGACAATAAAATCTAGTCTATTCGTATCGATATACTTTTATTTATTATGTTTTGTTTGTTTTTTAATTTAACGCAAAGCTACACGGGGTTATCTACGGTAGCTGACCCTAATTTAGCAGCGTAAGGTTAGAAGAAAGCCAGCTAGTCATCACCACCCGCCCCGAACTTTTGGGCTACTCTTTTACCAACGAATAGTGGGATTGATTGTAACACAAGTATAACGTCCCCACGGCTGAAAAGACGAGCATGTTTGGTGTGACAGGGATTATTAATTATGTAAGTGTGTGAAATGTTGTAATATAAGAGAATACAAATAAAATAGGAATATTTTGAAATCTATGATTATTCCATTAAATCTGAGAAGGTTGTTGTCAAAGTTTTGAACCCAAACATCGCGTTCTTTACAGCGCCAGTATCCTCTACATTGTGGACTGTTTTACAACTAGTGGATAATCGGATCTTAATAGATAGTGCCATTATGTTTTAATGACTTTATGCACTTTATATTCTGTTATCTGTGAGTCTTCTCGTTTATTTTTACAAGATATCTACAAAAAAAGAGCAGTTTACTTATATGCATGTTGAAATTTGTTATTGCTTAAGATTACTTTTTGGTGACTTAAATTATTCAGTAACGATAAAAACCCTGGTCGTATAACGTATATGCCTTTCCTTACGTTAATAAATAACTATGACTTGTATTCCATGAATGCATAGCGTATAACTCATCTGATCATTTATGAAAGTCTAGAAAATAATATTTTTGTTTTTATTTTACATTAGTGAGATAATCTGGCTCCGTCAGGCTCAACCTTTGACTCTAAGGCTGCAGAAGTAACCAACATTTGACTCAACAGTATTAAGTATCTTTTTTGTGCGTTTTATTATTGCAAAGCCACAATGGGCTATTTGCTGTAATTTTTTGTTATAGTGGGAAAATATTCTATTTACGAAAGTATTTTAGATTATGTAATGTATTTAATTATGAATTCTATACATTTTGAAATCATACAGCGTGAAACTGAAAAATTTTGAAGTGTGCTGTAAATTAATGGAATATTTATTTACTTTTCCTGTACAATATTTCAAGACAACTAGCGAACAAGTTGAAAAGTGGGCCTCGGGGGATCCTGTGTCTTTCCAGTACCTTTAACAGATTCGTCAATTAGTATATAATATAGAGCTAAGCACACATGAGATCAGTCTATTTCGAACGATTACAATAAGTTTTTAAATTTAATTACTTGTTCAGACAAACAAAAGCAAAAAAAAACAACTGTAGTAAACTAATCTACATTCGAACATTGACAAAACATAGAATAGAGGTGGAAATGACTTATAAACGCCTTACCCGCCAGGTTCTTGAAATAATTCTTCCATACCTCTGGAAGTGAACATTGAAAGAGAAAAGTCAATGAACTTTAAGGAAAATTGTCGGGTGTAATGGGTATGTCAGTCTTACATAATTGAAACAGTTTCCTTGAGGCGAACGATGTTTGTTAAGAGACACCAGAAAGATGAATGGTTTAATATGCAAGTTTAACTATAACATAAATCCTATTGCGTTCAACTGTAGTTTAGGCTACTATACGCCTCAGTGAGTCTTATACAGATGAGAAAATGCTCGAGACTCCTAGAAACATCATAAAACTGATTGGATCCACACCTGGGGCGTGTACGAACACGAGAAGTTTTCGTTGTTTCCTAACTCGGTAAAGAAAGAAGGTTTCAATTGAGCTGGCGGTAATTTATTTGTACTCGAAACACATTAAATAAAGAAAAGTTTTTAATTTGACTCAAAGAATTGAAAGTTTCAATTTAAACAGCAGCTGGGCTAAGCGACTGGGTCATAAACCGGGTTCAGCTGCAATTGCTCCTAATTTCGAGCTATTTAACGAGAAGGAAAGTAAGCTTAAACAGCACTTGTTGCCAGAAGAGTTTTTGAGACAAAGACGATAACTAACTTTCACTTTTATCAGCTGAAAATACGGAGTGTTGTTCTCACATCTTGAACTTTGCACTGTTAAGATCCACAGACAGACAAACTAAACAGTGTCAATCTTATATTTTATTTCATTGTCTTTATGAGTAGATGATAAATATTGACGATCTACAGTCAATCATCGGCTGAGTAGTTTTGTTTGAGTTTTGTCTAATTGTTGACTATCTAATCCAATAATTATTGTAACTAATAATCTATTAAACAAATCTTTTGTTTTAATAACTTAGTTCATCAATATAAATTGATTATTATATGATAAGTTTGCAAATTTCCGTTGGCATTAATCATACTGAAACTTTATAGCCTGCAATGAAAATATAGATACTATAAACCTGAATTCGTTTAGTGTATCTTCACGAAATTTGGAAAAATTTTACAAGTCTGTCGTACATAAAGGAATTAGAGTTTTGAAATACATCTTTATCTGTTTTTATGCGATGCCTTTATTTAATCAGTTCGAGTGTAAGATGATTTTCATGTTAACAACAAAAATACGTTTTTCATCTCACACTTTAAAATTTCATTTATATAACCTCTAGAATATCCCAAATAATATCAGATGTGTTCATTAGGACTTCATATTTTTACCCATTTTAAGGGGAAAATTCACAACTCAATTTCACCAATTTCAGAATATATCTCAGCACCTCGAAACACAACCCACATTTTCTGTCCACTGGTGAATACAATGTTAAAATGGTGTTCTTATTTGCAATCCGCATTTTAAATAAATATGTTTTTAAAACGATAGAAAAATCAATTGTAACCTGGATTAGCCCAAAGTAAACGTTCATGATTATCAATTGTATTATTGGATCGTTGTTTCAAGAGACTCATTGAGGGCCCTCTTGAATAAATATTGTAATTAAACAAGTCTCATTATAAAATGATGTCATTAATGCAGAATTAATTTTGTGATTGGTTGACATAATAACGGAAATTCATGCTAAAGTCAAAATACTTCTCTCTAGCTGTGAAAACAGTCTCAGTGAATACTCCTGGTGAGAAACATCGTCATTAAAACAAAGGAGCCTTTTTTAAAAGTATACCATGCATATTAATACCGAATTGATTGGTAATTGATTAACTTAATATTTGAAATTCATGTCAAAGCCAAACAATCTCTAGTTAAAAACAAACTGGATGATAAAAATCACTCACGAAAATACACAAATGTACAAATAGAAAATAAATAAATAAGGAATTTTACTTATAATGAACCACGTTATACAGGTTGTCGAGTAAAATCTGTTATCTTTTGTCTGAATGTCTTTTCCTTTTCTCGTGTATTTAATATATAAAATTATAAATGTCGTCTATCGGTTGTTGAATCCTGTACCATTTAATGGAGACACTGTCACACTTGTTTTGTTATGCTGTTTATTTTAAGATAACATGAAAAGCTGGTCTTCAACTGCCTGAAATATAATAAGAAAATTATGATTGTATTAATAACTTTAAGCCAATTAGATTAAATGATATCACTGTCTAATATCTAAATGAAAGGAAAGACAGAGGAACTGTTTAAACACTCGTGTTGAGCTATCGACCTCTGATAGGCCTGAATTGTATGCAGTGTAAATATAAGGATAATACTTGGATTAAGATATACTTTGTATTAAGGTGAGAAAAGAAACTGCTCGTCAATATGATATTTATTAAAAACAAAAGGGTCATAAGATCATATCATAATTATGTTGTCTATAATTTTGAAGTGATAAACTAGTTGGAAAGCAGCTATTCAATACCATTCAACGCTATTTGACTAAGATTTTCAGACACAACAATGAAATTTGATCGCCACTTCTATAACACACCCACGACACCAAAACGCAAAAAGCAATTTTTTATTTGTATTAATTTGGCATGGATCAATAAACCTCTTGAGATCCACAATCAGATATTTGTAACCGCTGCATCACTGTGAGCCTCTAACGTTCAGTGAGCCACAAATTACGACTGTAAACTCAATATATCCCGTAACTATATCAAATAGTATTTTGTAATCTTACCATAACATTTTATATTAAGAACTCGATGGAGGCAGGGGGAACGACGTTGGAAAAGCTCATACATAATCCCTGAGCAAGAAGTCAGCAAAAAAGTAAAATGTAGTAATGGTTATGAAAACTGTCACCCAAACTATAGTTTAACTGACATTCAAAGACTTTGTCTGAGTGATAATTAATTATCTTTTTCTAACACTTGTTCCTGGAAAACTGGTTTTATATTATTTTATTTTATGTAAAGTGCGTCAACTGTCGGAAAGCTGTTTATTGCCGAAATCTAGTGTTGTATTTCAGTGTCAACCGATGACGTCTAGAGCCGTCTGTATTTTGCATCATTAGTATTTTCTCTATTACTGCATAATGACATCTGTTATCGTTTATGGCTCTCATGCAGTACAATACAAAAGAAAACATACCGTATAAATCAATGAATATCACGTGCTACTGAATGAAGATCCAGGTGTCGTCCTGATTTGCGATATCAATATTTCTATATTGGGATCTTTTAAGGATCTCTCGCTCCAAGATACATCTGATGCTATTTGAATACTGTACCTTTCTTTGTAGTTTTCGCATCGCTGTTATAACGCTACTTGTAGCTCCGGTGAATGTTGCAACTCCTCAGAGATTTTCGAGTTGTGATGACTTATTACTACCTGAAACCTTTTATGTTCAGAAGGCTGGCCATGCTCTCTATTAGAATGGATATTGCAAGAGTGAGTTTCCAGAAAGTTTTAAAGAATTTATTTTGGTTTGGTTTGTTTTGAATTTCTCTAACTCAGCAGTGTAACACTAGAGGGAAGGCAGATAGTCATCGCCACTCACCGCTAACTCTTGGCCTACTTTATTACCAACAAGTAGTAGGATTGACTGTACCATTATAATGCCTGAAAGGACGAACATGTTTGATGTGACGGGGATTCAAAGAAAGAATTTGTAACAATAGCAGTTAATATGTTAAATGTAACACTTTTATAAGTATTAAAAAAGTATGTGTTTCTAAGTAGGTAAGACAAACTTCATACTTTTATCTGAAGATTACGCTTATGATTCGTTAAATATTGCTTCAGGTTCGTTCTAATATAAGATTATTATAGAAGGTTAAACAAAAACTGTATAAGACATGTCGCCTACTTTGGACGTGAAAATAATCAATCTTCGTCAGTTATATGCCAACTGAAAATGAAACATAACTCTGAAATTTCGTAATTTCTCGTTAGTAACATTGAAGACTTCAATACATTCCTGCACGTGAATTTGTTCAAGTTTAAACTCTGGATACGCCTCTGTTTCTCGACCCATCAATTTTATGACCATAGACAGCCTACGGTATATTTTACTTTAACCAACCTTAGTAAATCAATTTGCTTATTTCAAAAGTATTTCAGTTGTAATGAGAGTTTTACTACAAACAAGGCACTTATAAAGGTGTCAGTTGTTACATTACAAAATACAGCAACAATATATCTTTGTGTTTGAATTAGTGGAAATATTTTAGTTATTTTTAATTTGTATTGTTTGTTTGTTTTAATTTCGCGAAAAGCTCAACGAGGGCTATCTGCGCATTTTGTATTGTCCAATATCTTTATATGGCTTCTATCTGCTGTGACTATCAGTTCTTGTTAAATTATCTTTAACCCTGCGTTAGTCTTTCGGGGTTTTCATGAACCCCAAATATTTTGTGAAGATCGGTGTTGACAGGCGCATGTCCGTTGTTCTCAGCAGTTTCAGTTATCGGCTAGTTTATTTTAAAGTTTTACAGTTAGTTTAAGTGGTAAAAGAAAAAAACAAGTTGTAACATTCAACGTTCATTTATAGATCGATAAAGGAGTGATTTTGACTGTTAGTGTACTTTATTTACAAAATAATAGTGTATTATTATTGAAATATTTTATGTTTGGATCCCCTTAGAACCCGGAATAGTGGCTACAGAAAATTTTCACAGAAGACTAAGTAACAGAGTTTGAAATTATCATGAAACTATGATGTGACATTTTGCACTGCTTTGCTGTTAATATTACTTGCTATTTATAATTTTTGGCATTGACATGTAGAAAGTAAGTTTTTGAATACTGATATATTTGTTGTTAAGCGTAAAGTGTAATAACGTATTGTATGCTATGCGCCTACCACAGGTTTCGAACGCCAGAGTTTAGCTTTATAAACCAGTAGGTTCGCCGGTGAGTCTCTAGGAGGGTAAGGAGCCAATGTTAATTTCATTTGATAAGGACCTCTCTATCCTCATTTGTAGTAAGATGTTAACATTCATTAGAATACGATTTTAAGCATTCAGAATGATACTACTTATTATTAGAGACAAAATTACACGTTGTAAACATTTTAAAATAAAAATTAAATGTGCTTAATAATGAAGTATTTGTAATTGATAAAATCCTAATTAAAACAGTTTGAAAACGGGCACTAACTTCTTTTAATAGTAATAAAAAAGTAATATTTCAGTTAGAGAATTTTTACTTTTACATCTCCAGAATGAGTGAAAATTCATCAACATGATTTTAAATAAAAAAAACAACAAAAATAAATAAACAGTGCAGAGCAATTTTTACCTAATAATCTGTGAAACGAACTGAGTCCGGATAGAAGCACTTATTTTACGGCTTTAAAATGGACTCTTGCCGATTCCAAGACCTCTACCTTTTAAGGTCATCAATTAATCATCAGAGTGTCACTTATTTTCTTCACCTGTAAGCTCGTTAGATGGTGTGCTTTCTATTGGTGTATATCCTACTCAAAATGGTTTGCACTTGCTAGGGTACTTTGTCTGAGTAAATAGTAAGTCTTAACTTTTAATCACGTGCACTCGCTCTTCATACGATCCTCTCCGTACGATGGCCCTCACTCGTTTACATATTCAAAAGCTACGCCAGAGGCCACTGTGACATCCCCCCAACCCATCCACTCAAAACTGGAAGGGTTAGAGAAATAGAAAGATAGGTTCTTTACAACCACATGATAGGATCACCACGCCCTCTACAGTGTTAGGTTTTTCTCCTCAATTTGATTTATAGACCTCGATGGATGAAACGAAACGCAATCACTTTGACAACTTGACTCCGCTTTCGGTGAGATAAATCTCCATCTTGCATCGTCACACAGGTAAAGACTCTTATACAATACAACATTAGATTTTTCATCACAAACAGAAACTGACTCAAATACAACACATGAAAAGTTTTGACCTGTCCACCACAAAAGTATTCATCTTTCCGGTCCTGTTCTGTGTGATTGCAATCACTTCCTGTCTATTAAAGATGTACATCTTTTACGAGAGACCCCACAATTCCAATTAAAATAGCGGAAACGAGATTAATATATAGCAAGGAGGCGTGTTAAATAATTTAAGTCTAATTTATGAAAGTGGTAAAGACAAGATCTTTCAACTACGCTATCTACCGTCCGTACAAGTATGGATATTTGTAGGTGTAGATGATATATATATGCATCTGTGAATATTTGTAATTTTAAGTTTCAATCTTTACAAGCATAAGTTCTTGTTTGTTATTGTAAGCAGCTTTCAGTGGCACGACGAAACATTTGTGAATTTATAACGTTAAAATTTGTGTTTTAATATTGTAGTGGGTACAGCACAGATGGTGTAGTTTTGTGCTTATCTACAAACAAATAAAACTGTTATAAGTTTAGTGGTGCAACTGCATCTGTAAGAATTTGATATTAGCCGTTAATGGTCATCAAAGAGAAAGTGTATGAAGTAGATTACTATTTCTGTGAGAATGGGTGTGGCCATGCGATTTGAGCAACTGGCTGGGAAACTGAAGTTTCGGAGTTAGCGTTCTGTTGTTTTAATATTGCTGTTTGGGGCTGTGAGTGCTTTAAAGGAGTGACAGCTAAATCCCAAATATTTGGTTAGAGTAACCTAGGAGATGATAATGGATTGTTTTGATTACCTGTCTTTTTTGTAGTTTATCAGTTCGGAATTAGCGGCTAACGTAGTTAGCCCTTGTATAGCTTCACGAAAACATTTGAAGCAAAAAAAAAATGTCTTTCTATGACACATACCAATATCTAGATTTTGCGTATATAAGGAAGCATATAGTGAAAACAAATTCTAGGATAATAGCAAAACGACGAATAAAATCTCAGAAAGTGTTGGTGCACTTTTAAGTGTCTTTATCATTTTATTAACTGCAGTAAGCCCTTTTTAAATATTTCAGCACTAGCATTTGTACGCAACATGTTTTCTCCAGAATACTGCGTGACTTCTACAAAAGCTAAAACGATCTTTGCTAAAATCAAAGAAATTAGTTTTTATTAAGGTTAGTTAAATTAGATCTAAAAAAATTAAAACTATATAATAAAAATGAATCCAAACTGTATCTTGAAGTCTCTAAAACCTAACAGGATTAAAAACTGTTACTTCTGGAAAATGTTATTCCTGAGAAACATGCTGACATTCGAAATAAAACAAAAATTAAACCCAAAGTTAGACTAGTTTCTTTAACCCCCAAACTGCACGTCGGTTTTAAAAGAATGAAAGTGTTTTATGTACAGTATCGTACTATCTTTCATGGAGAAATGTTAGATGTTTTCACTTGTTCTGTAATTTTGTTTTTCAATCTCGAAAAGTTTTAACTGCATTTCCATAATACGGGATCAGTAAACGTAGCGCAATAGCTACAATGGAACGAGGGTGGGGTTATTTTGTTTATTGTAATTAGACACAGAATTAAACTAACAGAGCTTGCTTTGTTTGTTTGTTTGTTTTTGAATTTCGTACAAAGCTACTCGAGGGCTATCTGTGCTAACCGTCCCTAATTTAGCAGTGTAAGACTAGAGGGAAGGCGGATAGTCATCACCACCACCGCCAACTCTTGGCTACTCTTTTACCAACGAATAGTGGGATTGACCGTCACATTATACACCCCCACGGCTGGGAGGGCGATCATGTTTAGCGCGACGCGGGCGTGAACCCGCGACCCTCGGATTACGAGTCGCACGCCCTACGCGCTCGGCCATGCCAGGCCATGCTAAAAGAGCTATCACAACGTATACCCTTATGCTTTATTACTATTTTGGTAGAATTCTGAAAAAAAACAAAAACAGTTTAAACTTTGTGGAAGAAAAATATGTGAAAATATTATTGAAATTATTTTATGTTATTTAGACGAATAATTTGTGAACATTTATAGCAAAACTTAAACATATTACAACATTCCTGTTTACTAGTATACCTTAGTTATTATCATGAGCTTAATACATGTTCTCCGCTTGGACATTGGTAAGTCTACGGACTTACAACTCTAAAATATGAGGGTTCGATTCCCCTCAATGACACAACAGATAGCTTGATGAGACTTCACTATAAAAAAACAAAACTCAAACAGACACATGCTTAATAAATGAAAAATACAAAAATCATGACTAGTTATCATTTCTTCTTCCCCTTCCGCTGTGATCCAATGTTAGGTCTGATGGATTATAATACTGAGAATCGGATTTCGATACTATTTTTGGCACAGTGCTTGTAGTCCATGATGTTGCTTTGTGTTTAAGAAAACGCAACAAACAAAATCATTTTTCAACGTCACCTCTAAGGAATGATCGGTTTGGTGTGAATTTTACGCAAAGCTACAAGAGAGCGATCTACTCTAGTTGTTCCTAATTTAGCAATGTAAGACTAGAGAAAAGGCAACTAATAATCATTCATCCACCGCCAACTCTTGGGTTACTCTCTTACCAATGAATAGTGGGATTGACCATCACATTACAACGTAACCCCAGCTAAAAGGTTGAGCATGTGTGGTGTGACGAGGATTCGAACTGGAGACCCTCAACCATTTGGTCATGACAGCCCAGGAACGATCTTAAACGCTGTACTCCAGTTTTTATTCCAGTGTAAACTGATTAGCTGCTTCTACAAAGTACGTATAAATATCCTCGTCATATTTGAAACGATTCTGCGAGCATGTTTAATATGGTTTGGTTGCCATTTACACAGCATGAGTTTAGTTTTATCATTACCACAAAGACGATGGTGTCTTAGAGAACTTAAATAATTTGTTCTAACTATTTCTTTCGTCACAGTAACATATATATTAATTAGTCTTTGTGCTGATTGATGTTAAAAAATAAACAGTAAATATGCGTTATTAATTAAGACAAGTGTTGGAGGTTATGAGTTCAATGGAGTTTGAACCTATTGTGCTTTTGTGATTAGCGTGGCGGACTGCAGATTCGCAAATCGGTGGTTCGCGTCCTGTAGCCAGAAAAATCGCATTCAGTACTTTAGATAAGTGATATGAGTAATAATAAAGCCCCACTCTATGGCAGTGGGCTGATTACATGAATTTCATTTTTTTTTCGTATAGCAAAGCCACAAATGGTTTTCTGCTCAGCCCACCGAGGGAAATCGAACCCCTGATTTTGGCCTTGTAAATCCGGAGACATACCGCTGTACAAGCGGGGTGCCATGAACTTTATAAATAGTTGCTTTGTTAATTCTTCTGTGCAAATATAGATGTAATGCGGACTTGCACGCTAAAATCCGGGTTTCGATACCCGTGGTGGGCAGAGCACAGATAGCCCATTGTGTAGCTTTGTGCTTAATTCAAAACAACAACAACAACATATCATTAAGTTTACCGGATTTTGTACATTCAACTTTTTACTGAATAGTTCCAACCCCAAAGAATTCGCCTAAGAATGGAAATTGATACAACAGCATTTTAAACACAGTCGATAAAGTTGAGTAACTGATGCATGTGCAATAAAAGTTTATATTCAATAATAATTATTTCAGTCCCAACAAAAACAGCTGCATAGCTCAGAAAATGTTTAAAAATTGTAACTAAAGATATGTACATTTTGATTAAAGTGACTTTTTGTGTTAATAAGATAAACGCATAGAAATATTCAGTTACTTTACAATAATTGTAACTGTCAAAATTTCTTCCTCAATTATAATTAACACAATTAAAACAGGTTGTAAATGTTAAATATATTTTAATATAAGTAAGCTGAAAAGAATAATTAATTATATAAATATCACGCGTTTTATGCACCAAACTCTAAGGAAATACAATTTGTGATAATAAGATTTTAATAAAAGTGTTCATGAAATTATAAAGAAATACACTCAAGCGTAATTCATGGTTAAAACTGCACCTGTTGTTATTCGTTATATGTAGATTTAGAATTTAAAAATAAAATAATAACACAGTTCATAAGAGAAATCACTCAAATGACCTGGTTTACACTGGCTACATTAAGCTTATTAATCAGTTATCTGTTCTCAGTAACTATGGTATATTCAGCCGAATTATTAGAAATGTTTAACGGTTGCCAACTTAAATTAGGCCTAAACTGAAATACTTAACCTAAACATAAGTTGTCATCTTATCTATGTGAATGATTTCTTTTGAGACTTAACAAATAACACTTAATGAATTAGGTAAGATAATATAATGTAAAATTTGCCTTTAGTTACAAAACACGAGAATACACTAAACACTGACTATTCTGATACATTGGAATAAACATCGTATTTGCCGACGTATAAGACAATACTTTTTACTCTTAAAACGATGCCTTATTTTACCCCTCGTGTTACACGCAGGTTCATCGATAACAGTTCCAGTTAGAACTCTCTGGTTAATAACATGTTTAATCAAAACTACGATATACTTTTTACTTTTATTAGTTTTTCGAGTAATTTCGTTGGCATCTTGCAAACTTTTGGGTCACAATAATAAAATTGTAAATGTATCGTTTGTCTCAATTCTTCACGACTAGAACAAGACATTTTTATTTGATCTCACCTGTCATACTAAAATGTTGCTGATATCATATGAAACGAGTTAATTTTTGTAACGTACACTAGCTTTGCAAATCCTTTTTTCATAGTAGAAAGTTTAGCATGTTTTGTAATAGAAAAGCAATTCAACTGAGATGAAAGCTTTGTAAAATTGATTATTACACGTGTTCGTGTGTGTCTTTTTTAAACAGCAAAACCACATCGGGTTATCTGCTGAGTT
This sequence comes from Carcinoscorpius rotundicauda, assembly GCA_011833715.1. Lineage (NCBI taxonomy): Eukaryota > Metazoa > Arthropoda > Merostomata > Xiphosura > Limulidae > Carcinoscorpius > Carcinoscorpius rotundicauda. The sequence continues at coordinate 21,931,233 of CM022405.1, read as the reverse complement.
CACCGAGGGGAATTGAATCCCTGATTTGAGATTACTCGTGTTACGTGTTATAATTTATCCGGGACTTGTCTTTAATTTATTATATTACGTATTGCGATTTCAAATAGCCAGAAATTTTAATTTTTATTTAAAAGTTAATTGAATATCGATATGTATCAAAGTTGTAGTATTTGCCAACAAGATTGATACACATATTTTTTTTCTTAACACAGATATATTTTAACATACGAACAATGACGTAATTTCTAATAATGGTTATTACCAATAATGATTCATATAAAAAAAGCTTTACAAACTTACAAAAATACCGAGTCTTCTATCTAACCTGGAACTGAATATTTTTTGACGGTTCACGATGAGCGAATGAATTTCGAGTTGATAGCGGTACAACTCACTTAACGGCGAGCTAGCTAGCTGCTTCACTAAGTACACTTAACTTTTTACCCATGAAAATATCTCATGTCCTTGTGGAAATATTAACGTTTCAAGTTAATACTCTGAAGTTAAACAGTTTATAATATTCGAAATATATAAAGTTCCTAGTTAAATATCTGTAGTTTCTCGACTGCTAGGCGTTTAACACAGTTATAGCTTCTGAGGTTTATAGTATACTAACTGTAACAAACAAGCAATATGAAACAGTCTTTTGGGTGTCGGTTTATATAAACGTTAGGCGACGTTCTAGAAAATTCAGCTGGCAACAATATTGGCAATTACTAGTGTTTTACGTACACACATAGTACATTGTTAATTTTTACACTAGTGACTAGACAGTAATTTCGCAATACACATTTAACAGTATAAATTACATACATTTATCAATAGGTATTTAACGAAAACAAACGTTGATATTAAAATAAATATATAATAATAAATCTGTTACACATGTTTGTCATTTAAGTTATGTGTATTGAACTGTTTGTAGCATCCAAAGAGCATACAAAAACCATACTTGTGATTATAGTGATTACCTCAGAGCGCAGATTAGCACAGGTGAATATGGTTTTTAAGATTCAGTTAAAGGCTAGTAAAATGTATACTGTACAGTAAAACTTTCCACCAAAAAGTTCGATTGATTTATACTGTCATTTGTAACGTAAAATAAAAAACACTGATAAAACGAATAATTTGTATCTGTTTTAGCACTTCCTTTATAAAGTATGAACGATTATGATGGGAAGCATGTTCAAGTATTTACCAATGAAAACACCCTTCCATTTATACACAATTTTAATATATCAAAGCGATAATTACTTCCTAATTAGCAAGAGGAATGAAGAAAAGTGAAGTGTGGGAAAGTTTTTTACCTGTTTTTAAAGTGGCGCTCTCCTAATTACAAGATTTGTGTAGATCAACGAACTCTCCACGTTATATAGGTTTTCCATTCAAAAGTAATTATAGAAAGTCGCAACACTCAAATCTAACAAGCGTTTATTAATTCTTTCGCTACTTCCCGGTTAATTTAAACAGGTGTTTAATTAGGGTTAACCTCAGTGAGACACGAGTAGAATTAACAATAAATTAAGTAGCAAAATTATGTTTACCATTTACCTCACAGCCAGAAACAATCATGTAGTATGTTACAATTCTAAAAAAGAGTTATAAATTTTAATCACTTAGTAACAAAAGACAATTGCACAATAGGTGGATAGAAAAAAGTGGAAACGTCTTCTGCGGTTTATCGTTTCAACAGTGTACTAGATACTCTCTCATTACAAGAGTGGACTGTAACCATAGCAACTTGCAAGTTATGGTTTCTAAGAGATCCTGTTAATTTAAAACTTAAATTAGTTGGTAATGTATAAGATGTACATAGGCTTAAGTCATAAAATATATATTTATGAAACGGAAATAATTAAAAGAAGTTCAGAGAAGCGAAAACACTGAAATATATTCACCTTTATACTAAAACATTTTAACTGGCTCTTCGTATGTATATAAATTGACGCAATGACTCATGCCTTTAATAAAATTGTTTACTTCATTAAAGTTTAGGACTCTGGTGGTCAAACACTTTTGACTGGTTTATTTAACCACGTTTATTAAACGAAATAGAAGGATGAGAAATATATTAGTATTGTAATTACAACGTCTTTTTATCTATTGTGAAGAAGACTTAATTAGCGTTTTGTCATCAATTATATTTCTTTTTAATATATCCACCTGACATGTTTTATTTGTTTTTGAATTTCGTTAAAAATGTTTGAAGGCTGTCTGTGCTAGCTGGGAGCTACCCTTTTACTAACAAATAGTGGGAATGATCGTCAGATTATAACACCCCCATGATTGAAAGAGCAAGTATTTTAGTAATGGGGACTCGAACCCGCAGACTGTGACTGAAGTGACTTAACCATCAGCGCCACCTGACACGTTGACTTACTCTTTTTACTAAACTGGGTCAAACTTAAAACAATAGAAAAATAGTCTATTACTAAATAAAGCCCCCTCCAGTGGCATAATGGTATGTCTGTGGACCCAAACCGTTATAAACCGAGTTTCAATAACCGTGGAGGGTAGAGCACAAATAGCCCATTGTGTAGCTTTATGCTAAATTACAAACAAATAATAATGAATAAAAGGTAAAATATAAGGGCAGTTCTTCATAACAAACCTGTCTATATCACTGGACCAAGTCTTCATAACCATTATTTATAGCTTAAAAACAACATGTTGGTAAAAGAATCATTGGCTCTGTTTTTGAAATGTAGCTGTTTATTTACTTATCAGCTCTTGGTCGGAGGTAGGGTTGAAATAGTTAAAGCCAATTTTACAAAGACGGATCAGATAAAGCGAAAATAAAAATGAAATTGGTAACGAGTATACTTACTTGAAGATAGATTTCTTACATTTTTTCTAAAGAGATTCGTGATGACGAGAAACCACCTGAAGATGACTTAAGAAGGTCGAACACATTGTTAATACCAATTACAGCCGTCCTGAAATACATTCTTATAGAGATTGTAATGCGTTGTTTCATCTGTTGTGTGTCTTTGTTATTAATACTATTTTATATCACAAGCCTAAGAGGGTAGACTAATGTACGACATTTAGGTTAGTCCTAGATCCATCTACTTTAAGGAAAAATGCAAAACCATTGCTATTTATTGTACCTGCTGACATACAAGGAAGTTGTTGGCAAGTTCACATTGAGAATTCCCTTTAACTTATCCTTTAACAATATTTTATGGTAAATATATAAAAAGGTTTGGGAGCTCCGACCATATTTTGTGAGACGAAATGTAACTGCATTACCCTAAATGGAAGTAAAGTTATTTGAATGATGACATTTTGCATTAAAATAAACTTTATTAGTTTAATTATTTTTTTTAAGAAGAGTCATGGTACTTGTCACCATCTTTCAAGAAAGTTACGTTTTCAAATACAACATAGCAAATTCAATAAGATACAATTAAATGATAAAAGTAAATTTTAAACTAGAATAGTAACATTACCTTGTCTTTCGTTTATTTCAGATTTATGTGGATCGGTGTTATGTAAATGTCGTGTAAATATTTTGTAAACGACAACATGTCGTGTTGTGTTTGGATTTTCATTTCTATTATCTATGTTTCCATATTTATATTATTGTTTCGAAGTTTAAACTAATAAAATATGTTGTTATTCATTTAGGGTAACATTTAGAATTTTCTTGAATTAAGTAGACCAATCATATGTTTGTAAATGAAGTGCTGGCGACTTCGTGTCTAGACGTTTAGTCTCGTGCAAGAACGGACATGCGCGGATTGCTCTGGAGATCTGTAGAAATTTCGCGGTTATTCGAGGGGTCTAGGCTTAAAATATATAAACAGACGAAGATGCGAGAGAAAGAGAAGAGCCAGACATTAGTTTTATTTCAAAAGAAGAGAGTCAGTTATTTGAGAAAGATTAAGTGTTTGCTGTGATTATTCAACTTGGATTTGTGACTAAAGTTAGATCTACGGAAGCTGTGATTTTATTTCGTCAATCTCTACGATTCATCTGAATTACTGCTTGTGCTGAGGGTCGGCGAATTTATTGAACTGTGAACTGTTTCTGAACTTCTTCATTTAAGCTTCGGAATTTCTTCGTGGGACCAAATTCACACCCTAGACTGGAATTTGAGACTTTCATTTTAGATCATTATATTAGATACAGGCCAGTACCATTTTGTATTGTGATTAATTTTGAAGTTTGAAACTAGTATTATTTTGTTTTGTAATTAATTTCGAATGTTGTAACTTAATATCTGTCACTGTTATTATATAATTTATGTTATATCTGTTATATTTGTTAATAGTTTAGTGTAATAAATTATACAAGCTGTTATCTGTGTTTTTCTGTTGCGTTTAGTCTACGAAGAACATAAAACATAAAAAATACGTAACAATCGGTTACCTATTTTATAATTTGTTTATGTAACTTTCTTAGTTCTGGGGATTGTTTAACATCCCAGAGATGCTACGTCCAGTATAACATGATGACAGAGATGTAGTCGCGGAAAGGTGATGCAGCTATAAACCAGTAGGAACTAGTGACTGATAAAGTGAAATGCCTGGGATTTGTATAGGATGTAGGTAAACTTACAAACGCATCTATAAAGATGAAATCAAAATAATAAGAATAGGGAGAAAATTAAGATAAACTGGGTAAAAAAAAAACATGCACATGAAAAAAAAACACGTGGATTACACAAACAACACCTATCCAAATATGCCTGGTTACTGCAATATAAATAACAAATATTAATATTGTGACAGTTTCATACGTACGCCTGAAATCCATATTAACCAAACAAGACACACGACTTTCACAGTTTCCAATTATACCAGTCATATCATGGGTAAAGAATGTTTGATGCTTTTCACCATCATAATCTTTCTGATTAACCTGTATTCAGGAATACTGATGAGGAGTGGAATTCTCAGAAACTTGTATAACCCCAAAACACATGTTGATTAAAGTGTAGATTTAATTGGACCTTCCTTGAACTTCAAATATGTTTGGAATGTCAAGTTTATTTATTAACCATATTTCTTTCTAATTATTTGGTAAGGAAGAACTTAAAAGTTGGTCTATGAGCATATTCAGAATTAGTTAGCACGCTAAAGATAGATTAATATTACTAAATTTCTTTAAAATGTTGAAATATGTACGTCATTTGAAATTTCGTCATTAATTAAGCACATGTAGAAACACTTGTCCGGTTTCTGCTACTCTACATAGCAACATCCTGCGGAGAGACTCAAGTAAGAAACTGTGTGCCAGGGAAGTACTGCGTGCTGTGTTCGTTATTTTCGTTAACTGCTCAACTTTGTCAGTTATTGCGTTCTTCCCTTCAGCAGTGCTAAACACAATTAGCACTAATTATCCTGGCAGGCTATTAAGGTACGCTTCTGTTGTGCAACGTAGATACACTGTTTTAGTGCACAATCTTTATTCAACGTTTATTATTCTCGTCCAGAAAAGCTGTGAAGTGTAACCATTGCTTTACTCGAGGTTAAAAAAAGTTATATATATATATACGTGTATGCCTCCATAAATACTTTGGAAGTCATCAGCCACGCCCACAACTCAATGGTCTGTCATTAGTGCTGGCAAGTTTACGACATTACAGCATCGATATTGGTGTGAAGAATTACAGTAGAAGCCAATCAGTGAGTTGACCAGTGGGATGTTAGCCACATAAAACTACCAGTTGTTTTTACGAGCATTTTATAGTTTTAGATGAAGTAGATAGGACTAAATTACGTCGTCATTATTTTACTTTCTCAAAATGATGAAACAAGGGCTTATGTAAATAAATGTAGATTTATTTCACTTACAATTCAGTCAATCAAAAATGCTTCATTTTTCTTGAAGCGAATAAGGAAAAGTTATTGTATAATATTTCAAGGAGAAAATCAATTAATAAAACTTATCCAGGTATTTTTATTAGACAGGTTACTAATACTTGATTGGCGAAAGATTTGAAAATGACCGTTAAAAAATGGTATTGAGGTTGATAAGTTACGATCACATTCCATTAATAAGTCTGACATGACTCGCAATCTGCAGATCAATGGATCGAAATCTAGTGCCAAATGTGCTTACTGTTTCAGTCGTTTGGGCATTAAAATTTGTCAGTCAATCCAGCTCTTCGTTGCTACAGAGTAGCATCATGTTAGAAGTTCAAAATTAACAACGATAGCAAATAGTAGAATTGTAACAAACAAAGTGATAATACGAAACAAAATAATTAATAAAATTACTGCAATTAAATGCTTTAATTCGCACAACCAAAGTTTATTATTATAATTGTGGGTAAAAACAGTAAGGAAAAATATGAGATTTTATAACGTTGATTTCCAAGATCAGATGAAAAAAAAATCGAAATTTAGGTTAATATTCAAATATCAACTTACTGAAGTCAGACAAACATTAAATGTTAGACAGTAATTATAGACCAAATATGGCCAGAAGAAAGAGAAAAAAAGAAAGATGGGCGTTCACATTTGGCCGGATAGAAGGTGCTGTTTTGCACAAAATAAAATTATTTTTGTATATGCGCCTCCAAGCATGGTAAAAATCATTTTAGCGTGCCTTACATTTTGCAGTGCAAGAGAATTTCGTGAATAATGTGATTTTATTTGAATATTTCAACTTTAGACAGCATCATTTAAGAAACAAATGTATTTCTGAAAAAAAGGAAAACTAAACAACAACAACAGCAAACACCAGATTTTTCTCATAAACACCCTCGGGTTCGCGCCCGAGTCGCGCCAAACATGCTCGCCCTCCCAGCCGTGGGGGCGTTATAATGTGACGGTCAATCCCACTTTTCGTTGGTAAAAGAGTAGCTCAAAAACAAACAAACAATCGAATAAAATTAGACGGGATATTTTAAGAAAAAAATTAAACATATGTTTCCAGTAAGAATTACAGCAATACTTGTATTGCTTATTCAATCACTTATTCGTTTCGAGTGTGTTTTGTTTTCTAATAGCAAAGTTAGATCGAGTTATCTACTATGCCCAGGGCAGTCGAACCCTCTGATTATATCTTTGCAAATACGTATACTTAACACGGAACTGACTATTCGTTTAGAACAAATTGATTGAACGAATAAGTCACCAGAAATCGTTGGTAACTGTCGATGTTTTCCAGTGAGCTATTAACATTTTAACATAGTACCTATGTGACGAAAAGTATTTACACACGTTTTGCATTCTTTTCACTTTCAAACTACAGTCTGTTTATTTGGTTATATAGCTAAAAAAAGGGAAGATATTTCTAATTTAAAAGTTGATCTCGTTAGATGTGAGATTCATCTTCAGCCGTAATATGTCACTGGAAAGAAGTGTCTAGGATACGGGTGTGTCTGCGTGTGGGGTTACGTGTAAGAACAGCATAGGGGGCCGATGTCTAATTGCTATGGAAATCACAAGCGAGGTTTGAGTGTTGACTATTCGACCTGTTCCTAAAGTTCAGGTATGTAACTTAGCCACTTTAAAATTCTAATGTTTCTGTTTCTAGCACGTTCACGAGAACATGTCAGTAGTTGTCTTGTTGGTAAATTAAATCCAGGAGTTATAGCGCCCTCTTTTTAACTTTGCATGATCTTTAGAGCGACTTATCCGAAACCTCCTGGAGTGCTTAGACACTTTATGTGCATTCAAGCAAATATGTCATTGCTGGAAATGAGTCTTCATTCCTACTTACCACCCAAAGTTCATGGTTCCTACGACGGGCGTAGAATCCAGGGGTTCTTTAACAACTAATTCACTATTAGAAAAGTTACGGAGACAGTTTAGACTTACATCATTCATTGTTAATTTTGAACATTTACTTTAAAATGGTTATTTCGTATGTTTTACTTATGTACATAAATAAGATAAGCACGGGTTTCTAAATCTGAGAATTGAAATTCCAGCATTTGACGATAGAATTTACTATATAATATGTCCACTTTTACAGCATACTTACTTATAAACTGAATCAGTGCCTGGTCTAACGCCTATTTGTGAAAGTGTAATGGAAAACTTGGATTTTACATTCCAATGTGTGAATACCATATAAATCCTGCGATTAAAAGTGGAATATATTTAGAATTAATGCTATCATCATCATACTTGAATTCATAATACAAATCAGTATTAGAAATAGTAAATACCCTTAAATCTCACTTTAGAGAAATAGTCTCGATCAAATAAACGATAGGAAGTAAGTTTGTTTTTATTTTTTTACAAACTGTTTTCACTGCACGCGGCTGTAGGCCACGTTTATAACTGACGTTATTTACACTACACTGATGTAGAGAATATATTTCTGTGTATCAATCACGCATAAAACAACAATAAAGAAGTGGAAAGCAAGTAAAACAACTGACGGATTCCCTCTACTGACTAGGAACGACTTTAGTATCTTGAAGCGGACTCTTTGATTATACTTCAGTTTTCTTCTTTATAATTTACCTCCGAGTGTTCTAGAAAACCAGACGTCAAATCTTTAAAACTTTCTAGGTCTAATTTAATGTCGTCATTACGACCTGCATCTCCTTGGGGCTAACATCTAAATTACTATGTTAAATACAGCTTACAACAATACTATACGTCACTTACGGTTTGTTTTAAGTTCTGTTGATTCATTGTACAAAAATACTCCCCTATATGTTTATTAACAGATATTTTTATTCGGTGAATGAAAATATTCAACTTTTGTTGTTAGTGCTATACCTAGTTTATTGCTTTAGGGCATCAAACTGCCTTGCAAAATTTGTATACAGTTCACCATTGTGTCTTGTTCGATGACATGTTGGCTAAATGATCACCAGGGGCAAAATCTGTTCATTTGATTTCTTTACAAGGACGAGGAGAAAAGGAATAGTTGGCTTTGTTTTTATTTTGTTGTTGTTTTTTCGTTTGTTGATGCTGTAAAATTTTGAACGCTCGTGACTAGTATAGTAGTTTGTTAGAGAGCAGATCTCTTACAGACTTGCATCGCCTCAAAACATGAAGAAGCATTTTATGTATCACGTGCCTTTTTTTCTTATGTGACGTCTTATTAAACTGCCACATTACCGTATTACGAACCCTGCGATTTTGCCTTTTTCATTCTGTGACTGTGGTACTATTTAAAGTCCTCTTGAAACTAACAACTCGTTTATGCTCGTATTTCTTCTCAGCGATGCAACATCGGATTGGTAACAGTAGAGTGAAGATCGGGATACTCACATAAGGATTATGCACGTGTGTGTAATTTAGTGTAAGGGGTGAATAGAAGTAACCAATTTTTTAAATGAATGTATCGTTTAAAAACCAAAAAAATAATACTCTCCCACACGTATACATACGAGTTAAAATAAAATATCTTAAATAGCTATTAATGATTTTATTATATATATATATTAATATTCTCAGATTATTGTTAACTTTGGTTATCCTCAAAACTGGCTTCTCTTTTACAATATTCTTTTCTAAGTAGTTTGGAAACATTATGTGTATATAGATAGGATATCAAGAACATTTGTACGCATTACAGAAATTGTAAGCTAGATTTTAATTAATTACGGTGTAAATTAAATAAAGTCGAGTTCCACTTACAATTTTTGTAATTTTACCACACATAAAAAGTTTGTATTGTAATATTTCCTGAGATATAATTGACATTTTTAAACATAAAGGTTAAGTTTTGAATACTTGCATTTCTTTTCTTCATCAACGCTCACTGGAAAACAGACTAATTAACATCTCTATGTGATCTTATTTCCAGGTGGCGCAACTGCTAAGTAGCAAATAGATTGAACACCTCGAGTTTAATAAAAGAATTACATCAGCTTAAACATGGTCATGCAAGCCACTCACTTTATGTCTTTATATATCACAGAACGGCTGGTGTGGGCATGTCTTTGTTGGCTTCCGATACACCCTAGAACAGGAAATTGGTGGGTGTCAGATATACCAACTCGTTTCAAAGAAGACCGCAAGCCACTTGGACCACCAAGTTCTTTTAAATCCAATCTTTTTCTGTACAGATTTTCCACGAAACTTAACATTCATTTACTATTATTGCTTCTCAATGACGAGATTACCGGGCAAGTACAAGTTTCGATTTATTTCGGATAACGCGTAAACAACAAAATAAATTTAATCTTTGCTATTGTGTACAGTGGGATATCGATCTTTTGGGGTCTTGTTTCAATTCAAAATCGTTGTGGCGAGAAATCACTTGTATGCTTCCGCATTTCATCCCAGCCGCTTCGATTTCTTCCAGTTGTTTGCTTTCCGCGGTAACTTCCAAATACCTGACCCATAAACCACATTTGCTTGAAACTAGTCTGTAAGGCACATTATCGAAAGTTGTAAACTGGCAAACAACTTTTATTTTTATTGCTTAGTTCTTACTTTGGACAACATAAAGCTACAATAACTTCATTATATCAAGATAGTATAATGGAGCTGGCCGATTATCAAAAATGTTTTTTTTTAATTTAAACATACCTCTTTAGTTACAAAAGCTGGACATGGCCAGGTGGTTTCGGCGCTCGACTGGTAATCTAAAGCTCGCGTGATTGAATCCTCGTCGCACCAAACATGTTCGCCCTTTTAATTTTGGATGCGTTATAATGTTAGGGTCAGTCCCACTATTCGTTGGTAAAAGAGTAGCTCAAAAGTTAGCGGTGGGTGGTGATGATTAGTTGTCTTCCTTCTAGTCTATCACTCCTAATTTAGAGACGTTAACTCAGATAGCCCTCATGTAGCTTTGCGCGAAATTTAAAACAAACAAATTGCTAAAAGCGACCTCACATATTAAGTCACTACATCATTAGTATACGAGTTTTGCTATTATTAATAACGAAAAAGAAAAAAGTAGTCGTTTGTATGGCATTACAAATAAGTGACAATGAAAGCCACCACATAAATATATTGGACGTTTTACTACTTTAAAAGGTTATTTTCGCATCAGAAATGTTTAAGTGTATTACTTGTAGCTTTTTATTGCCATATAAACATCTGTATCGTTTGTTTCCTTTTTTTTAATTTTCTGCAAAGCTACATAAGGGCTATCTGTGCTAGCGTTTTTAATTTACCCACGGCCAACTCTCGAGCTACTCTTTTACCAACGAATAGTGGGATAGTCTGTAACATTATAATGTCCTACAACTGAAAGAGCGAGCATGTTTAGCGTGATGGGAATTCGAACTCGCGACCTTCTGGTTACTAGTCAACCACCTGGCAATGCCGGGCCGTTTTATGCATCAGCGGCCTAACTCATTTCTTTTATTGAGAAAAGGGCTGAGCTCAAAAGGAAACATGTTGTTTTATTTTAAAATGTTGTCATGAAAGAGAATCGTTAATTACTTATGAAAAGAAAGTAGTTAAGGAGGAGTAAGGGAGGAGGAACGTAGTTTATCACAGTAATGGGTCACACACGCAGCTAACAAAGTTTATTACCACCTTCCAAATGGTCAAGCAGCCATAGCATTCTTTGGAAAAAACTATTATAAATGCAAAAACTGAGTACGACAAAGAGGAGATAACATCTAAAAGTCTAATATGTGATATACACGATACCACAAACGTCAAAAGCCACCTTATAAAATAGAAGTGGACTCACGGATTTCAGTCGAGTGCCGTAACCACCTGGCCACGCCGGGCCTTACATTTAATGTAGCTTATACTGTGTAGTGCCTTAATAGATAAGATGGTTTTTACCAGAACTCGTACTGTGTAGTGTTTTAATACATAAGGTAGTTTTTGGCGAAGCTGATTTTTTTGATTTCATACACAGCAATGCAATAAGAAAGAAGTAATGAGCTGGATGCACGTTGATATCTTGACAAATAAATTTATGTTGCGTTTTTATAAACTATCCTTCAGCCAATGGCATGATGTATATTGATACCTTACAAACTTATACAGTGATAATACAACGAAAGGAAAAGAAATAGCCCTGTAAATTTTGTAAAATAAAATAACCCTGAATAATTGAATACTGTGATTGTACGACTTCATCCATTTTGCAGAAGTTTTTAGTAACAAACGTGACCAAAACATTGATTGCTATTAATCTGTTCTCACTCACTTATAGGTATAATAGTACTGTAAGGTTAGGATTCAACCATAACTCTCGAAAAATGCCAGTTGTCGTAAAGAAACACGTTCATTTATTGTTAAGGTTTTGGAAGAATTAGAAAACCTATAGACAGTATGATTTGAAGTATCTTGTGACATTTCTTAATGGGCAAAATCTCCACTTACATAAATTAATGTTACCCTCAGTTTTCTATTCATTCTCTGTCTTAAACACTGTCTGATTTCCACTTACTTTAGAACAAATGATTATAACATTATAGGGACACTTCTTCACATTTAAGCATTAGTAAAGCTCCAAAATACGTAACTTGGTATTTTAAACCATTAGGAACATAAACCAACTGGTAGTACATGAATATTTGCTTTGCAATAAGATTAGTTTAGTTCAAGAATTATGCCAACTTTATATTCTCATCAGCCACTGCAGTGAAATTTGAGATTTGTGACTTTTAACAGATAAGGACCTCATTAAAATTCATACATCACAGAAGGCTGTGTTACCTTGAAATGTTTGACAAGTGCAAAATTACAAAACTTCAGATAATGTAAAAGTACACAGCGATGCATTGCAGAAAGTTCTCCCGCTCAGTTGTTTATAAATACCCAGTGGGCGATACATTACAAAAACTCACACTCTTTAGGTAATATATAATAAGTGACCACTTTGTAGAGTGTCAAAATTTCACATGGATTCAAAATCCCTTTTGAATATCGTCTGTTCTTAGAAATCTGACATGATAATTGTTACTGGGTGTTCCTGAGACTGCAACCGTTTGTATGATATCTTGTGCTTGCGTGCATATCATTCAAGCTTGTGGAATCAGTACTCATCCGATTACATCTTTTATTAATCCAAATCATTTGTTTGCCCACGAACTCCTATAGTTTTGGAAAAAAACATGCCAGAAGAGTCACCCAAGCATGGTGGAGGTTTAGGAGTAAATTCTTTAGGGTAGTTGAAGTTGAATCTGGTATTGTATCTTGTGTTCTTTGTACCCTGATTTCGTACCCCTAATCAAAAGCCACAGGCTTGTATTTGGATACCACAGGCGAGTGTTCTAACGCCTTTTCTTTCGGGTGCGAACCCCATTTGAGTAGTTATAGAAGTAGTTGAGTATTATAAAGGGCTTATATGAACCTTTAGAAAAGCTTTCGGTATCCATAGTGAAACACGTATGTTATAAGCTAGTCAGATTATCTTGGTTTTAGAAACTTAATACTTTGCCAAGGCCTCTTTTTTTACGCATCTTTTAGGAGGACATTAGAAAACTAATCAGATACCACAGAGTATATGAATTATACCATATCCTTGAACCAAACGTTAGACGCCTATATTAGTAAATAACGTATTGTTAAGAAACGAGAAATGACAGAGATAAAGTCTTAATAATGAAATGACATATTAAAATATATATCATAGGTAACATGTGTCTTGTATATATTTTTACCGATACTATATATATATAAATAGTCAAGTGAACTTATCACGTTCGATATTTATGAATATAAAATTGTTATTGTGAAAATAAAAAAAGAAAAACGCGTTATAATATATATTCTCATCTTTCATTCGAATTCAACACTATCTGGTTTCCATAATATTTCATTATTTAGTTACCTAATAGGATAAATTGTTATTATACTTTCATTATAAACCTTCTGGCAATAAATATGACACTTTCAGTTGAAAGTCACGTAGAGTGTTATAGTATTTAACATATAAATGTATACAGATATATCTAGACCAGGTCAACTAAGTGAACATTTACATTATTTGCTAGTGATAACCGTCAAACAGAGGTGATTCTAGGTAATAAGTGGGTAACCCCAGGAGTGTAGGTAAGACTGGGGACTTTTTATAAAAATTGCTGTATAAAACATCTGGTTCATTGTAAAACAATTGTATTTTTATAGTATATTATATTCAAGATGGTTTTCATCATGTTTCAAAGGAAGTTTACTATTAATATTAACAATATGTTTATGCTAACAGCTTGTGTACCCATTATGTTTTCTGTACAACAGATAAAATGTTTCCTTCATAATATTTAAAGTTTTATATAAGAGTTCTCTGTGTTTTTATACTAAGATATAAGGAGAGCAAGTTAAATTTATAATACAAATGTATTTATCTGTATTCGAACTGTCATTTTCGTGTATTTGAAAAGACAAATGAAATGCCAAAAATAACCTGATTATTCTTCATATCAGCCCCGTCTCTGACTATTTGTCTTGGTATTTTTCCTTAATGTTTTGTAGTTTATAGATATCATCTAGTATGGATATATTTTTTTTAAAGTTTTAAATATTAGCTGTGGTAATAAGATTACGCTGAATCAAAATAAGACCTTAAAGTCCAGATAAAAACATCACCTGCGCAATGTTTCAGCTTCTAGCATTACGCAGGAGAAGCAAACCATATATAGGTATACATCCACATATATTAATACGTGTATGCTACAGCACGTTGTAGAGTACACACATGTGTACTTGTGTGCGTGAGCTGTGTGTAAAAACATCATCTCGAGAGTTATGTAAACATTAACATTAAAAGGAAGGGCTAAGTTAAAAACGTCAAGATGAAATCTTTGATGAAGAAAAGAAAAAAAAAGATATTTTAAGTGTCAAAACAAGATTTATAAACTCCAAAAACAAACAATCAACAAAAGAATGCTTACATTTAAAAGACCATTAAGACACAGATATGTGTGATATAAGAGGTACCCTGAATTTTGTAGGTGATTGAGGAAGTAGGACCTACAATATGATGAGGATACACCATCTACCAGATTCTCTAGTCTCACATGTTCAATGTATACATCCACATATATTAATAAGTGTATGCTACAGCACGTTATAGAGTACACACATGTGTACTTGTGTGCGTGTGCACACAAAAAATAGAGGAAAAGAGTTAAGAGAGCAAGATGTGGGTGTTGAATACCACAATGTTCCACATTTATCTCATCTTTTATTGCCTGCAGATAGTTGTAAGAAAATGATTGATCTTCAAAGAATTGAAGAATACAAAAGAAAAAACGAAAATAAAGCTATAATACAGTGGAT
Organism: Carcinoscorpius rotundicauda; assembly: GCA_011833715.1. Lineage (NCBI taxonomy): Eukaryota > Metazoa > Arthropoda > Merostomata > Xiphosura > Limulidae > Carcinoscorpius > Carcinoscorpius rotundicauda. The sequence continues at coordinate 21,916,117 of CM022405.1, read as the reverse complement.
AGAAATCTTATCTTCTAACCTTATTTCCTCCTATTGTAGCAGTAAAAGTTGGAATTAACAAGTTATGTATTAGTGCAGTAGACAAATTATACTAGCATAAAAATATATAAAAAACAGTAACAACAAAGTTATCTACAATAATATAACTCCCAACATTCACCTATTAGATTTACTCGTAGGGTCTACAGTAATAGGAATTTTCAGACTTTATCTACCATTTACGAGGTCTGATCAAAAAGTTCTAAGACTTCTTCTGTTATGGGTGCCAATACAGAGGCAATGAGCTTCACTGAGGTGTATACAAAGTACAAATAGTGATTCACCCCACGAATAAGCTATTTCTCCAGACATTATACCCGCGTTAAGAAAACGTGTTCAAAGACAGACGTATCTCCTACCCCTGTCGAAATACAAATGAACAGAAAAGAAAAGCAACGTGTTTTTGCATCAAGTTTTGTGTGAACAATGGTATAGTAGGAACAGAAATCACGAAAATGTTAAAAACTGTCTTTGGTGATGACTGATTGAGTAAGGCTGTCGTTTATCCCTAGATGAAACGCTTCTAAAATGGCCAGGAATCGATGGAAGATGACCCAGGTTCTGGGCGACCATCGACATCGTCCACTGATGAAAGGGTCACTAAGGTGAACAAAATTCAAAGTGATCGACGATTAACTATCCTCGAAATTGCTGATGAACTGGACATTTACTGTAGATCGTGTCGGGTGATTTTGACTGTAAACCTTTGTATGCGTCTTTCTCATGAAAACGCGCCTTCACACACTGCTGAGTCTGTTCAAAAATTTTTGGTAGAAGAAAATATTCCTGTGATACCACATCCCCCGTATTCTCCAGATCTCGCCTCGTGTGATGTTTTTCTGTTCCTTAAAATCAAAATTAAGTTGAAAGGAAAGAGATTTGATGACATTCCAGCCACCCATACTAATTTGAAAGTAGCACTTAGTCACATAACAGTTGAAGATTTCCAGCATTGCTTCCAGAAATGACAGGAACGTTAGAATAAATCTATATCAGCTGGAGGAGATTACTTTAAAGAGAATAACATATAATACTGATGTATGTACATTATCCTTTGGAATAAAAGTGAAGTCTTAGAACATTTTGACCACACCTCGTATTATCTTTATGTGCGATAACGGTATTAATACACGAATGAATATAATGCCAAAATATTTAAACGACTTTATTAAAAACTAATAAATCGAAAACTTCAAGCAAAAATCCATTACAAAAAGTATTTAATAGCCTTCTGCTTATGGTGGGCCTTAGAACAAACTTGTTTAACTGTCAGGTAAATTTACTCCTAAGTATTGAATGAGTTAAGTTAGAATCCTCGTCCTTTCAGCTGTGAGGGCGTAATAATATTATGGTCAATCTCACTATTCGTTGGTAAAAGAGTAAGCTAAAAGTTGGCTAATAACTAGCATTATTACATTTTAAGATTAGGAAATATTTTATTCATAACAGCTGCAGAAATGACCACTGAATAATTAATTTTAAAAGTGTAAGAGTACGCTCTGACGTTTAGATTTCAAATTTCAATGCTGGTGGGTAAAATACTGAACTCGCAATCTGATTGTTTCGAGTTCAAATTTCCGTCCATCAAATATGCTTGCCCCTTCAGCCGTGAGGAAATTATAATATGATGGTCACTCCCACTTTTCATTGATAAAAGATTAGCCCAACAGTTGGTGGTAGGTGATGGCAAGCTGCATCTCTGTAGTCTTTTACTGTTAAGTTAGGAACGACTCAGGCAGAGCCCAAATGCGAGCCTCCTGCTAGTACAGCGGTATGTCTCCGGATTTACAACACTAAAATCAGGGGTTCGATTCCCATCGGTGGGCTGAGCAGATAGCCCTTTGGTATACGAAAAACAAACAAACACATATGTTTTGTAATTATTTTTTATGGCCTGGCATAGCCAAGCGCGTTAAAGCGTGCGACTCGTAATCCGAGGGTCGCGGGTTCGCTCCCGCATCGCGCTAAACATGCTCGCCCTTCCAGCCGGGGGGGGCGTTATAATGTGACGGTCAATCCCACTATTTGTTGGTAAAAGAGTTGGCGGTGGGTGGTGATGACTAGCTGCCTTTCCTCTAGTCTTATACTGCTAAATTAGGGACGGATAGCACAGATAGCCCTCGAGTAGCTTTGTGCGAAGTTCCAAAACAAACAAACCCAAATGCGACGTAATTATATAATCAAATATCAAAAACCAATTATAAACAAAAGCCACTCCATTCCAAAACTCTACCTGTACCAGTCACAGAACAACATCCATGGGACTCTGAAAAGGATAATATAAAATAAAACCAAACAAAACTACTACAAGCTTCTATTAAAATAACATTTAAGTAAGAAGAAGGAGGTCAAGCTGCACCTGACCCTTTACACGAAACATAAATACTGATGATGATGATAAAGGAAAAGATAGGTAACATGACTGTTATTCACTAAATACAGATTAATTGTCGTGTCATGTATCATTTTTAGATTGGACACTTTGTTAAAAATAAATAAGTAACTTGACTGTATTGTGTAAAAAGAAACAAACATCACTGTAGACTTTATATTTCAACGAAGAAGGACAGGCGACATCATGCAGCAGTCATTTCCTCAGTACAGTTTACCAGAACATTACTGTGTTGTGCCTTTTTCCATACTTAGATTCCTTACTTCATTGAATGAGGCAAGAAAAGCATGGGCGGAGCTATCGTAATCGGTCATCAAACAATACAGTTTAATAGAACCTTGTCGTAACATATAATGCTTCACTCTTAGATTGTCTAGTTGATTACAAACAGGCAGGCAGCATCACTGTAATAGGTCATTTACACAATACAGTTTAACAGAACTTTATTGTAATATGTAATGCTTCACTCTTAGATTCTCTAGTTTATTACAAACAGGCAGGCAGCATCACTGTAATCGGTCATTCTGTAAGTACAATCCAATAGCTTGTTGGATCATTATTTGTCATTTCTCACTTTTATATTTCTTACTTCATTATAAAGAGACAAACAGCGTTATTGTAGTTACAAATTCCTTCAGTATAACATACCAGAACATAACTGTGTTTCATCGCTTCCTGTTGATGCCTTATTATAATGAAGTTAGGATTGACTTGGTTTATTATGTTTCATTAATACTCGTTTAATTTATGCTATTTCAGTCAATAAATATTTATGTTTTATTAAAGAACACAAACCTAGTATTTTTTGTATTTGTTTGTTTTTGAATTTCGCACAAAGCTACTCGAGGGCTATCTGTGCTAGCCGTCCCTAATTTAGCAGTGTAAGACTACAGGGAAGGCAGCTAGTCATCACCACCCACCGCTATTTTTTGTATTTAAGAAAATATAAATGGTTTTTGTTATATGTTATAAATAACATTATTACTTGTCTGGTTTGAATTTCGCGCAAACCTACACGAGGTCTATCTGCGCTAGTCGTCCATAATTTAGCAGTGTGAGACCAAAGGGAAGGCAATTAGTCATCATCACCCACCGCTAACTCTTGGACATTGCCTTTACCAACGAATAGTGGGATTGACCGTCACATTATAACGCTCCTACGACTGAAAGGGCGAGCATGTTTGGTGTGCCAGGAATTCGAACACGTGACTCTCGGATTACGAGTCAAGTGCCTTAACCACCTGGCCATGCCGGACCTTTATTACTTGGAGAACGAAAATTAATATTTTGACACAAATGAAAGTCAATGGAAACTTTTTAATATATTTCATATCAAGCCTTATCAGAATAACAATACTGAATATACTATTTCTGAAGTAAAGAACAAAAAATGAAACGTTAATAATGTTGCATGTATTTTATTTCGCGAGACTTTTAGGCAGAAGTTTTATCACTTTGTGAAACTCTTTTGCAATAAGTTAAAAAATAAAACAAAGACGAAAAACATATTCAGGATATGACATTAAGATGTAAGAGGTACACAAGAGCCATCTACGTTGAGAGCTGTAAACACAGCAAGTGCCGCTTCGCCAAGTGTAACTTCAAGGAACGAGGCACACAAGAACTGTTTTCTTTTTTCAATCTCTCTGTTTGAATTATGTCAAGAGAACAAATACTGAGGTTTGCATCGCAGAGATTTCCTTCAGCTGCTCGAAAGAAATAGAAACTTGACATGGAGGCAGATTTTCACACTACACGCAACCCGTTAGCCTGTGAAGTATTTACAGGTGGTCGAGTGCCATTTTTTTCTCACGCGGCAGAACGTAACTAAAAGTGAAAGAGGCAAATCAGTATTTTGAAGTAATTTGCTTTATTTAGTTTTACCTTGGACCGCCCTCGCCAAATCAATTTATTTCTATTGTGCTTGTCCGTTCTTATTAATTATGGCACGATTTATAATTTAATGACAACTATGTGAACTCCTGGTAAGAGACAATAAAAAAAGTGAGGCTAATTACGTAATTTTGTACTCAATAAGTAGACAAATTATTTTAAAGACTATTGCTACAAAATTAATAATTAATCACTATGAAAATCCAACTTTTGTTTGTTTTCATTTAGCAAAGCCACCTCGGGCTATCTGTTGAGTCTACCGAGGGGAATCGAACCTCTGATTTTAGCGTTGTAAATCCGTAGACTTACCGCTGTGCTAGCGGGGGACAAATCGAACTTTACAAGGTTTATTGCTAATAGTGAGAGCCCAACATAGCCAGGGGGTTAAGGCCCTCGACTCGTAATCTGAGGTTTGCGGGTCGTATTTCCACCAAACATGCTCGCCCCTTCAACCATGGGGGCGTTATAATGTGATGGTCAATCTCTCTGCTCGTTGTTAAAAAAGAGTAGCCCAAGAGTTGATGGTGGGTCGTGATGACTAACTGCCTTCCCGCTGGTTTTACAATGCTAAATTAGGGGCGACTAACGCAAATACCTCTCGGGTATCTTTGCAGAAACAAACTTTTAGTGAACATTCAAAAGAACACAATAAGAATCTAACCAGGAATAATGCAAATACTTATACATTAACATGGTTGTATTTTAATTAGGATACCAATATTATAGGTACTTATTGTGTGACTCAATTAAGCATAAACTGCTATTCAAGTTGTAAAAAGTCAGTACCACATCAAACAAAAGTGTAAAATATTATCTCTTACATCAAATGCTTGAAGCCTGTTACTGTTCTATTATTGATGACACGATAGTAACACCGTGTAGCCAGGTGGTTTAGGTGCTAGACGCGTAATCTGACGGGCACAGGTTCAAATTCCCCTCACGCCAAACATACTTGCCTTTTCATCCGTGGCGACCTTATAATGTGACGATCAATCCCACTATTAGTTGGTAAAAGAGTAGCCCAAGAGCTGGCGGTGGGTGGTGATATGATGACCAGCTGCCTTCCTTCTATTCTTACACCGCTAAATCAGGGACCGCTAGCGTAGATAGCTCTCGTGTAGCTTTGCACGAAATTTAAAAATAAACACGACAGTAAATGTTTTGTCCATGTTGGTCTATATTCATTGTAGACTTTGCCTGGGAATCATTGTAGATGATGTAACGACAGACGTATTTTTGGATGTGTTTCTTCATAATTGTTTTATTTTAATTGTATTAATACAGATTTCACTCATTTTCTCTATTGTAACTGCTGGAATGATAACATTTTAGTCAATGTATCCTTTTTTTCAAATAGCACGTTGAGCAGTTGCACTCTATTAGGCTTAAGTCCACAGCTTCACATTTTCCTACGAGCGTAATAATGTAAAAGTAAACACGTAAGAATGCAAAAATGATAGGTTTTTCTAGGTCTGTAGGTTTATGTTTAATTCATTAAGATGTTGTATAATGTTGATAATTTGTTTTTCAAGTGGTTTTAGTAAATTATTATAGTTTCAATCTTTACCTTTTCTGACTGATTTGTTCCAACACTAGAACATGATATTTGATTGTTATTACTAGTTTACTATTTCAAATTATCATGGAATATTTTGTTTGACCTTTTTGAGTTCAATATTAAGAGGCCAGTGTTTAATTTTGTCTAATGGTCCAAATATAATATTTTCACTAGAAATTAGAGTGTTAGGAACTCGAAAAATATTATCCAGTAGTTTAGGAGTAAAGTACTAGACTCAGAACGCTAAAATTCTAGTTGAGGTTTCCCCTGGGGAACAGAACGGGAATAGTGTATTATGTAGTTTCCCCTCGAATAAAACAAACAAAACAATCTTCTTAAAGAACTTAATAAATACTTATTATTATAACGACGAAAAATATTACCTAGTTAAGTGCAATATTCAACAGGGAAATATTTTGTTGTTTTATTTTTTTGGTTAATATTTCTAATTTATTCGTTCCAACAAACCGTTTAACTAAAATGGCGTTTTGTGGTTTTAATGGATATTTCCCTCAAGCACTAATGACACCTACCAACAGTGGATAACAACCCACTCCATTTGGCAACTTTAAGATGATGATTGCTTACTGCTAGATTTTACAGTCCATTTCTCCGCCCTTACCTACCTTCTTTCCACCTCCTTGACCTATTCCCGCCCTACAGTTAAACAGGCCCTCACCAGATGGCGCTTATCTAGTTGTTTGAAGTCGCATGTTATCTCGGAATCGTGATCTGCGCTGTTTTTTTTTTACTTCTTGTTATTGTTTTCTTGTGTAAACTTTTTGATTATACTTATATTTTAAAGTATTCGTTAAACATCTGGTTCTGCATATAAGAAAAATATACTTATAAATAATCGGCAATTTGGTGTTAAAATAAGTAAGTAATATAACGTGAAAAGTCTTTACCACAATTCTGATATTATGTCTTAAATAATTCATGAAAATTACACTTCACTGAGTAAATCAAGTTAACACCGTGGTAGTGGTTGTTCAAGCAATTTACAAATATAAATAATGTTTCAACAACCATCTATATCTGTCATCTCTAATCCTGTTTCGATACGCCTGGTATTAGGTGAAAGACCTTATCGGCAGTGGGTACAGCAGATGCAGTATGGATGATTAATTTAAGTGTTTGTTAGAAACTAATTTTAGATCTCAAGGAAGAGATAAATTCATTATTAATAATCAGTGTGGGATTAGCTATATTAACCTTTTAAATCCATGTTTTTAAAACTATATAAAACCACACTAGAATCATATGTAACGTATTACACAATATGTAGACTGAAGTTGTAGTTCCTGTGATTAGCATTTTAACTGGTTGTAAATCCGTTGTTTATATTTGGAATTCAAACACTGAAACTGTTTGGCACTTAACTAGCACATTTATTGACAACTTATTCAAACAGAGAGAAAGTTTTAAGGTCGAAATGCCTACTCTTTCACATTTTCAGAAGTCTATCTGTCAGAGTTGTCGGGACAACAAGCCAGAAGTCACATGTACAAGATTTTTAGAAAATCTATTTTATTTCAGAATCTGCAAGACGTTGACAACAGAACAAAGGTTCACATATCTTAGTACTACCAATTGTATTCCATGACTTTCTCTGCTTCATGGTGCATAAAACTACTATTACCACCAGTTGTATTCCATGACTTTATCTACAAGATTGGTACAATAAAGCAATGATTTTACTTTAACTTTTCTACTTTGCAATTCAAAGATCTGGAACTTGACCGTGCCTACTGTATATATGTGAGTGATAGTAAGTTTAGTTTTATATAGATAATAATACACGTTATTAATCTTAACATTGAAATCTGATCTGTAAAAGACTTAATTAAAAATGATGATTACAACTCACTTCTTCAATTTGGTTGACAACAAAGTCGTTGTTGTTTGTAAAAATTGAATATATGTATCCGTTTATGTATATACATATATATTTATTTAATGCCCGTGTATATTGTTTCGAAACCGGCCTGTATTGTACGAAATTGAAAAAAAAATTCAACTCATTTAAATAATATATATAAGAGAAAGAATAGCCAGTAATAACAATGATAAACTTGAAAACCGAAAGACAAAAGTCACGTCCAACAGTTTGACAAACACTATTCTATCATACTGTTAAAAGGTTAATGCTATAGTTTACCTACTCTGTCTAAAAAACAAAATATGACCTTGCCTATTCTGTTTTAGTATATGAAAACTAAATTTCACTTTTCTTACTCTGTTTTATTATTGAAAATCTTAAGCATTGTCTCACCTACCCTATCATTTTTTACAAATAACCAAGAGTTGGCCACCCCTACACTGCTTTACAATATAAAGCAACAAAACTGTAATGCTACTTAATATTTTTTGCTATTAAAAAGCTGATAGTTTACCTTAGTTACTGTATCTTACTATTGCAAAAACTAATAGTTGTCCTTATCTACTCTGTCTCACTATTATCAGATATAACCTTACTTTATCATACCTCAAAGGTCACATCCAAATACTAAGCTTCTGTCTACCCTTAATGTACTTAAAATCATCCTTACTGTTAATTGTTATATTTCAAACAACCTTTTCTTTCTATACCCTTTCTTTAATGTCTTAATTTGCCGCTTGTCTAATTTCTTCGTTGCCCCTAATCTAAATCTTCCATCACACCAGTCAATTTTCATTGTTTATGAAGGAGTGAAGTTAGCCATCGCTACATTAACTTCATTTTTGAAGAGTTTCTCTGTGCTTGTTTATCTTTAACTGGCCAGTAAAAAAGTTTACCCGCGAATTTCATACTTCTAATAAACATTTAAGTAAGAATATAGTGAGTGATTCTATAAATTTGCAAATTCAATTTGGACTATTCTTTTTATAGTTTCATAGTGTAAACTGAGCTTTCCCGTGTTTTTTATATACGTATATGGATCTAAAGTTTTTTTAAAACTCCATTTAAGAAAGCAAACAGAACAGAGACGCGATTTCAAGATACATTTTGTTTCAATGACACTTTCTTAAAATTAAGTGTAATCATCAGTCAACAATGACCGGAATTGTTTATTATTACAGCCTTTTGTAAGTCCTCTGTTTTTTTATTATCTGGTACAACAGTTGGGCAATGTAATAAGTATGTATGTGTATAAAACATATGGAGGCCCTGTAAGTGTCATCATTACTTTAAACAAACACTGAAACATTTTACTCTTCCATGACTTTTTGATAAAATTACTGCGTCGCTAATTTATTTTTACAGAGAAGGACCGGTTTCTTAGGATTGTTTGTTTTTTGGAATTTCGCACAAAGCTACTCGAGGGCTATCTGTGGGAATAGAGAGGCAACACGTGTTTAGCTTATTGTATATTCAGTATTTCTATTCTTAGTTTCCATATGGGAATACTTTGCTCAGGGTCTTCTCACTGAATCCACTGTTATAGGGGTTTGTTTGTTTTGGAATTTTGCACAAAGCTACTCGAGGGCTATCTGTGCTAACCGTCCCTAATTTAGCAGTGTAAGACTACAGGGAAGGCAGCTAGTCATCATCACCCACCGCCAACTCTTGAGCTACTCTTTTACCAACGAATAGTGGGATTGACCGTCACATTATACACCCCCACGGCTGGGAGGGCGAGCATGTTTAGCGCGACGCGGGCGCGTACCCGCGACCCTCGGATTACGAGCACACGCCTTAACGCGCTCGGCCATGCCAGGCCCTGTTATAGGAGTTTCGTGTGTGTGTGTATATATATATATATTAAATCAATCGGACATAATTTTTTGATATTTTATCATGATAACATCAGTAACATGTTAGTTATAATATATCTTGGATGAGTCTCCGATTTATTATGTTACATGCGTTACGTATTACGATTTCAAATAGCCAGAAATTTTAATTTTAATTTAGAAGTTAATTGAATGTCAATATGTATCACATTTGTGATATTGGCTAACAAGATTGATACCCACAATTTTCTTTCTTAACACAAATATGCTTTAATATACAAACAACAATAATATTTATAATAACATTTATTATAAATAATTTATATGCAAAAGTGTTACATACTTATAAACTATACTGAGTTTTATGTCTGGTTTAGAACTGAATGTTTCAATCGACGGTCCACGTACACGATGAGTTAATTAATTCTGAGTTCATATTGTTACACTTTGCTTAAGCTACCTAGCTCTCGGTCTATTATTCTCTGGACTCACATCGCTTACGAGCTAACCTTTAATATCGTCGTATAAATTCTAACGTCCAAAGTTAATTCACTGAAATTAAACGGTTTGTAATTTTCGAAATCTATAAATGTTTCTGGTCAAATACTTCTAGTTTTCCGATTAACAAGCCTTTATCACAGTTATAAATTTCGAGGTTTTTAGTACACTGATCGTAGCTGACCAAATATTATTAAAATGCTTCCCTCTATGTTTCAACTTTATACTCATTAGGTGAGATTCTCGACAATTCAGGTAGCAATGATGCTGGCAATCACTAGTATTTTACATACACACATAGTACATTGTTGATTCTTACTCTCGAAAATCTTCAACAAATTTAGAGAATAAGCGTGACTTTAGCGATACACATTTAACAATATAAGTTACATGCATTTCTAAATATATATTAAACTGAAACAAACACAGATATTAAAATAAATATTGAACAGTAAATCCATTACAAAAGGAGCTCTCTTTGACGTCCTCTCGGTGCAATTAATACTGGTACAATCCGTTGAATTATAATCTAATAGTGATGCATTTTGTCGGTGCAATCCGTGGGATTATCGTGTACTATTGATATATTCTGTCAGTGAAATCTGTTGAATTATTATCTATTACTGATACGTTCTGTCGGTGCAATTCTTGGATTTATCATCTAGTATCAATACATTCTATAGGTGCAATCTGTGGGATTATCATCAGGGATTGATATATTCTGTCGGTGCAATCCGAGGAATTATTGTGTAGTATTGACATATTCTGTCAGCGCAATCCGTTGAATTATCATCAAGTGTTGAGATATTCTGTCGGTGCAGTCCGTGAAATTATCATGTAGTATTAATGTATTTTGTCAGTGCAATCCGTGGAATTATCATGGGATACTGATGTATTCTGTTGTTGCAATTCCTAGGAGTATCATGTAGTATTTAACTGAACTCCATGTTTATTTGTTTTTGAAAATAACTTCAAATAAACAAATCGAAAGGGTTAACAAAAGGAAATTTATTGTAAACCTCCGTTACTAGAAATTTTCTTTCTGCTGTAATTCAGATCAATAGGAAACAGCTCTACAAAGTAATTGTTTCTAAGTTATGGTACGGAGGTGTACAGTACAACAACCATAATGGATTACGCTTGAAGTTAGATACATAATACACGTACTCTATATATATTTCCTTCTGAGTAATGTTACATAGTTCAAAGGATTATCTCAGCGTCTTCTGAGACAGATGTGTATCTAATGTTATTTATATACGTAAAAATAGGAACAAAAGTTCGTGACGGCAAATGTTGTGAACCCTCTTTGAAAGCTACCGATTTCAAATATTCGAGACATTTTTTTTAATTTGTTTAGAAATTCGTATATTTAAAATTATGCTAAAGTTCATATAGAATAAAATATCTTTCAAGTGAGAAAAATTAATTGGTTCTATTATATACTTCGACATTGTAGACTTTTCTATGTATTTAGTGTTCGTGTATTAAAATTTTTGTTTGTTTGTTTAGAATTAAGCACAAAGCTACTCAATGGGCTATCTGTGCTCTGCCCACCACGGGTATCGAAACCCGGTTTTTAGTGTGTAAGTCCGCAGACATACCACTGTGCCACTGGGGGGCTGTGTATTAATATTAAAAAATGTATAAACACACTTTAATTGTATAATAATAATGGCTTGCCAATGTTTTAGCAAATATGAAGAAAAAATCTATAATTTATTATTTCCATAAGTTACTTCTCTGAATCTCTAATTACTGTTTCAATAATTCTTAAAAAGAAAAATATTACGCTTGTAGAACAATACACATTTGCACAAGATGCTAGGATGTTAACACATTGACACAATATTTTTAGAAGTTTCTTACATAATTTACGATATCTTGTTATTCAAAGACAACACGTTTACATAATAGAGGCTCATTCTTGAACCGTAGTAATAATTATTATGACATCCAGTTAACTATACTCAGAATTTACAATCTATTAAAAGGTGAAATTTGAAGAATTGAGGGTTTTTGTTTCTCTTTTTTTTATGGAAAGACATATTGTTTTAAATGCGTCAATCAAATTGTTTAATTTTAAACTGTATTACGTAATAGTGTATCTAGAATACCCTATGCTGTTACTGATTTATGCTTCTAGTCTCTTTAAATATCAGGCTAATAAAATGCTACCGAGTTCCATAAATTTGCTGTAACTATTGTTCTGACAATTAATAGATTTTGTAACGCGATGAAAACATTTGGTTTACAACGAAATTTATACTGTTTTTCGAAAAGTTGTTTTTAAGTGTCGTGTATCCTATTTTCGGTCACTAAAAGTGTTTTTGCGATGCTATCAGTTTTTTTTACTTTACGCTCTGTGTATCTCAAGACTTATGGTATGTGTACTAAAATAAAGTAGAGAACAACATTTCGACCTTCTTAGGCCATCCTCAGGTCATCCGTATTGAAAATTACACCTTCAAGGCTATGGTTTGAGACTTACAGTATATTTTATGCGAATCAAATGTCAGATGCTTTTCCTTGAGAAATTTAAATACGTAGACTTATTAAATGAAATTATTTTAAACACTGAAACACATTATAACCAAATAGAACATTTTTTGTCACGAATTAACTCGTAAGCTTTATCTTCTAAACCTGCAAAAAATTCACGAACACTTACGCTTCGCTATATAAGATTTCACATAATTTGCAGAAAAAGTAAAACGATTTTCACTAAAATGTTTTATTTGTCAAAATGATTGTCACACTTTTCTTTTGAAAACAACAAGTTTATTTCTTTTACTATTTTACTTTTCAAACATTTTTGTGACAGTAAAATCAATAAATAACCCTAAATATAGAGTGGGGGTATAGAAATAGTGACCTCTGGAGACAAGTGTAAACTAAGCTATTACACAGCTGGTGCTCATTAGAACTGACGAAATTTTCTTCATAATGTAAGGTCTTATATGAAATAACTACGTATAGGTATTTCAAGTCGAGGTATTATCAATGAATTTCAGAAAGGTGGGCCTCAACTTTAAGTAGAATGTAGAGAAGTCCATGATAAAACGAATGCAATATTCAAAGCGCACTTATCAAAATATTTGAAGTTATTACACACGCACGTCGTTGAATTATATTAATACCTTTCAAAATTAGTTCTAGGGAAAGGTTTCATAAAAAACTTTTGCATAAACATTGTTTTCTCTGAGAGCAGGAAATGACATTTATTCTCTAGTAATCATGTTTTATGTTTCAATTATTTCTCTTTTCCCTCTCACTGATTTGGTCTACGATCGTTTACACTTGTGTTTTTATTATCATCGTTGTTATATCTGTTGATATCCGGTGAATTTAACTCGCCGAGATTTTGACCAGTTTGAAAATTTCAAGTTTATGGTTCACCTCTATGATGTATAAACCAACGACTATTTTCGTTAGCCTTCGCATGGTCGTTTCACATCAAGAACATTTTTTATCCGAGAATTAATGTTCTCTTAAACAACATATGTCCAACGTTTTAGTCTCTGTTCAACTCTTTGTTTACAGCAAACAATCGCTAATTTTCCAGTAAATTCGTAAATTGTAATGCTTGATGTTTTCCTCGTAAATCATAACAAAGTATCTCTGAAGTGTTGTACATAATCCTACTAAACTATAGTTAGATATGATATGCGTTGTAAGTACACAGACATACCGCTGAGCCGCTGTAGGGCTGTTTTTTAATTAGAATTTTGTTTGTTTGTTTTTAAATTTCGCGGTCTTCATTTTCAGTTGATAAATTTGAAGTATATGAAAATATCATGTTTTCTGTTTGTGTTTCTTGGAACAGTAGTTAAACATAAACTACGTCCGCATTTTTTCAAAATATTAATTAAGCGTCACACTTCTTCAATTTCTTTATTAAAGTACAGATTAGAAAGGCATAAAAGGTAAATTGCAAAGAGAAAAAACAATTAAAGTTGTCAAAATCGGAAATACTATTCGAAAGTTCTATTTAAAGCCTAAGGTCCATTAGAATCAGCTCGAAACATTTATTTATATTGTTGTTTTTCAATTAAGCACAAAGTTACACAATGGGCTATCTGTGCTCTGCCTATTACGAGTATTGAAACCCAAATTTTAACGTTGTAAGTACACAGACATACCGCTGAGCCACTGGGGGGCTGTTTTTTAATTAGAATTTTGTTTGTTTGTTTTTGAATTTCGCGTAAAATTACACGCGGGTTATCTGCGCTACACGTCCCTAATTTAGCAGTGTAAGACTAGAGGGAAGGGGGCTAGTCATCACCACCCACTACCAACTCTTGGGCTACTTTTTTTACCAACGAATAATGGAATTGATCGTAACTTAATAGTGCCTCCACGGTTGAAAGGGCGAGCATGTGTGGTGTTACGGGAATTCGAACACACGAGCCTCGGATTGCCAGTCGAATACCTTAACCGCCTGGCTATGCCGGGCCAATTTTATTAAAAAGTAAGTTCAATCAGTATCTTCTACCCCTTCATATCTTCGCGTAAAATGTACCACATTCACAGGAAACAAGTTATGAACCAATAAATAAAAAGTGGTGTTTTTTCTGAATGTAAATCCTGTTTATTGTTTATTATCATTTGATTTTTTTTTCTCATAACTTTTGAATTCGAAGGCTACGGCACTACTTGGTGCACCTTTACAATGTAATGTTTATAAAAAAAAAATGTTTATCACAAATTAATCTGTATTGTTATTGTTCAATAAATAATTTTAACATAGCGAAAGTACATTCTTTCCTTTTGTTAAGTTTTAATTTGTGATTCTTTGGTAAAATATTCATTCAGTAATTTAAACTCGGAGCAAGAAATTAGTTGACATCAAGATCATAACAAGTTTAGGGTTAAAGGAACAATGCAATGTTAAATGGAAATTCAATTTTATTGTGATTACTTTACATTAATAAAAACAATAATTTTTAACGAGGAATTGCGGTCCACTTAAATTTTTCAAATTCTTTGTAGGACAATTGTTGGTAAAGGCTGGTTCTATGGTACAGATCATGTGATTCTTCAGTTAGCGAGCCAGCTACTAATCCATAAGACACCACAAAATAGTCCCCGAACTCTAAGCTGTGGATGTGTCATTCAATCCCCTAGCTTGTTGATAGGGTACTGCTGACTGGTAGCCTTGCCGTAACTACAAAAATAAGGAACTGATACACTGAAAATAAACCAGCTGATGTTATTTAAACGTAGTTGCATGGACTATGTTGTAGAAAGAACAAATGTTCTAAGATCAAGAAACTATAAAAAAGAAATTAGTTATTTGGTGAGACATTTAGGATTTTTTATAAATGTTACTAAGATGAGAAGTTACTGGTTTCATTATTTTTCAAACAGTGTTCCTCATATAATTGAATTATCTGTTCCCCAATACGTAATTTTCAATTTTGTTCACTGAGGGATTTCCAATTGTTTTGACAATTTAGATTTAAATAACAAAAGAGTGAGATTTATTTTACAACAAGTTTTGTTTTGGTTCTCAATATAATACAGTTCTTAAACGAAAAGCTAGACTGGAATTAGGATAACTAAAATATTAATGACAAGTATGAAAAATGCATATTTGATGAACGTGGTAAGAAGCTTAAGGTATCTTTCTTTAGAAATGTATCAAATCAAATGAAATAGCAATCTGATATGAATATAAAGAAAAGTGACTAAACTGTGTAGTTGTTACGATAGACATTATTTACTATATATAATAATAGCCAACAACATTTTTTCTCCCTATTTCAAAAAATTTTGTTTTCTTTCACATGTCGTGCCAAACCAGTTGTAAAACAAAGCTCACGTGATCGTTGAGATAATTTTTAACATAAATGTACCTTTAACCCCGTAATTCCAGGTGCCTGAACGATTCGTAGATAATATCTGTTTGTTTTATATTCAGCATGTTGTTTCATAAAGACATCTATGTACATTATACAACGTTAAGATTAGACCTTCAATATGTTAAATGCTCTTCGATATAGATCAGTACGTGTTGGATTATGTAAGCGATTTTTCGTATCGCAGTTCCCACATTATCTTGTTTCTAATTCAAAACTAGTCGCAATGCAATTTGTTTATTTTTCTGCTTTTCAATCATTATGTATGCTAGAAGTACATACACTATTTACTTTTACATTTTCATTCAATAGAAAGATGACTTTCATTTATATAATGTATATTGAAACGGCGCCATGGATCGACGAGTTAGTCTTAGCTTTAACATTACACTTTGATTTCTATCTTTGGCTTGAAGAACATGGGAACATGTATTGAGTTATCTTTCGACCTTTTATACATTCTAATTATCTACTGTATAAAGATGATGTTTAGTTAGTGTTTTTCAATGCTTCTGTTTTTTTACAAAAAATAAATCAAAGTGTGCTCAAACAAGGAGTTTGTTGCCGTAGGTTATATGTGGCTCTACCATCGGACGACCGTAAGAAATAATTTCATTACAAATAAAAGGCAACAACGATCCTGCTGCGCGTGGGTACGTTGCAGCTTTCTCTTATGAAGCGGTCGGTACCTTGTACATTTTGTATTTCTTGTTTTGTTTTTGGATTGACTTGGTTTATTATGTTTCATTAATTTATGTTTTAATTAGAACTATAAAACCACAGTATATACTCTTTTAATTTATGCTATTTCAATCAATAAATATTTATGTTTTATTAAAGAGCCCAAAACTATTTTTTTTGCATTTAAGAAAATATAAATGCTTTTTATTATATATTATGAATAACATTATTACTTGTTTGGTTTGAATTTCACGCAAAGTTACACAAGGGCTATCAGCGCTAGCCGTCCCTAATTTAGCGGTATAAGACTTGAGGGTATCACCTAGTCATCACCACCCACCACCAACTCTTGGGCTACTTTTTTAGCAACGAACAGTGGAATTGACGTCACATTATAATATCCCCGCTGCTGGGAAGGCGAGCATGTTTGGTGTGAAAGGGATTCGAACTCGCGACCCTCGAATTACGAGTATTTCTTGGTCTTTCTTTTTTTCGTACGTCCAACAGTTCACGTGAGCGTTAACTTGACTTTTTTATTAAGTTTTTGTTTTGATGTTGTTTCTCTAATTGTGAACACTGGCTCAAGCCGCACAAACTGCTATCAATACATAACCGTTCCTAATATTGAACTGAGAGACAAGGGGAAAATCTACTAATCAACAGCACTCATCATCAACTCTTTGACTGCTCTTGTCTGACCAATTAGTAGAGTTTCACAATCACTCTTAAAGTGTACCCAAAGCTCCAGAATACGGATACGTTTTTACTGCAACCACTTGTTTGTATTTAAGCACAAAATTACATAATAGGCTATACGTAATGTATGGTCAGTATGGGTGGGTGCAGAAATCTGGTTTTCTGGCTTTTGTATTACAAGCCTTCAGACTTACCCCTGAGTCACAATGAGAAGAAAGGTTACTTATTGGACTGCAAACGATGAATTCTTGGATTCACATTGTTTGGTCAGACAAGAATAACAGTAAGCGTTATTACCAACTTACGTTCTCATTTCAAAAATTAGGACAGCAACTAATCCTTGTCTAAACATGTCCGATGTGAATAAATACTTTACGCGACCTGAAGTGTCTATTTTAAAATATTCTTGTTTATTTTGTCATCACCTCTGTAATCCTAACATGATGAATGGAACTTTTTGGAGGTGCAACATACTATTATTGAATATGTTTAAAAACTCTAATCACTAGAATTTGGACCACGAGCGTTCTGTACATAAAGTAATAATATTATTATACAATATTCAGTTATTCGTTCTCTGTTCCTTGTTACTATCTCGTTGACTTTAATCACACGTAGCATCTTTCATCAGTCTTCTTCTGCAGGTTTAGTTTCACACTACAGACGAAAAACAAATTTTAGCTCATCTACTACTCTAAGTTGAAATTCGCGAGAGAAAAAAATTACCATAACTAAAAAAATAACAAAATGTGGCTTTTCCTTCTCTTCAAATGTTTATGTATACACTGAAGTAAGATTAACCACTTTCATATTGTTTTTTTGTTGCTAAAAGTATAGCTACACAAACTGACTATCTGCACCGTAACCACTGCGGAAATCGAAACTTGATTTTTAGTGAATATATATTCTCAAATTACCCATTGATTCAAAGGGAAGTTTTTGTATTAATCCAGTTAGCCTTTTTAATGTACACTAAGGTAATAGAATCTCATTAATTGAGATATTGGAGAAAATCACGGTATTGGTAGTCTGTGCTGGTATGTATATTTAATATTTCAGGTTTGTTGTATTTAGTTCTTCAAAGTTTGTCAAAACCTGACAAATGAGTGTCCAAGTTGTATGGTTGTTCGCTTTTAATCCAATAACACAAACAAAAACGGAGATCAATGTTCAGTGCTTTCTTGCATGTTTTAATCGTGTATTATTTTTTTATTACACAAAATTCAACACTTTCGAATGCAAGTGTTAAAAATGTTCTGAAAGTTTGCCCATCATAATAACGATGTAAAGAAATAGCCATCCTGTGGCTTATTGTTGAAGATAAAGTAAGACTACTTAATATAAAAACCTTCAAGCAGTTTATAGTACAACATCTATAAACATCATATAAAACATTTGTAATAATTACCATGTTCTAAGTAATGACATCCAGTTTCCTCAGTCACAAACGAAATAAAAAGAACAATTCGTGGCGTATATATAATAAATACACTTATTGCATTTTGTAAAAAATTATGCCAGTTTCTTCATTGCTAGCTTGGGTTCATTTATTGTCGAGGTATTTACTCGCATCTGAGAGTTTCCTGTAAACTAACACAATACATGGATTATGTCTTGACAACCATCACGTGTGCGTCAGGAGGCTAGTTTTGTTTTGTTTTGTTTTTCAAATTTCCAGTGTGAATCTTATTATTAGATAATGTCTATTCAAGTGGTCCATGGCTAGGTGGTTAGGGCGCTCGACTCATAATCTGAGGGTCACGACTTCGAATAATTGTCACATCAAACATGCTAGCACTTTCAGCTGTGATATCGTTATAAAGTGACAGTCAATCCAATTATTCGTTGGTAAAAGAGTGTCACAATAGTTAGCAGTGTAGTGATGACTAGCTGCTTTTTCTCTAATCTTACACTGCTAAATTAGGGACAGCTAGCGCAGATAGCCCTCGTATAGCTTTGCGCGAAGTTCAAACAAACAAGTGATCCATGAATTTTACAGTTTTGTCTGCAATGTGCTCTACTTCAAATTAATTTTTTTATTAAGTAATGTTAAGAATGTCTCAGTTAAATTTGGAATAAAGTTTTTAGACGTTAGCTATATGAAAAGATATTCAAGTCTAAAAAAGGTTTATATTTGTTTTTAAACAACACAAGTACCTCGTATTTCAAGAAAACAAAATTACATTCATAATTGGAAAAACAAGAACCATGTTATCACGTTGCTAGAATAGAACAATGTTATGTTATTATAACTATGATGCAAGTAATTCAAGTAAACCAGGGTTAAAATTCTAATGAAACAAACAGTTACAGCTATACATATCACGTGACATAACTGCTGAGCATTTGCACAGAAAGTAATTCCTTGTAACACATGTGTCATTCAGGTGGATACAGTTCTCCTGTTGTGACCGCGGTAAGTATACAAAAGTACAACACTAAAATCGGGGGTTCGATTCCTTGTGCTGTACTCAGGCCCATGTGGCTTTGGTCTAAAATAATGAATCAGAAAGATGAATGCATTCAGAAAATATCAACATTAAATAGATAAGTGGAGTTTCATTTTAAAAATAAAATAGCAATGAAAACGTTATTATAACACTGAAGTTTTATTTTAAGGTAATATATTCTATAAAATACTGTAGTATTCGACATCGTAAAAAAGCTAATGAATGTCCTCAAAATACATAAGTATTTTTTTATTTCACCTAGTTTTAAAATGTTCCTTCTTATCACAAAATCGTATTTTTACGAAATTCATTTTCCTATACAGTCCAGAACTTTTAACTTTTCAAAAATTATAGTTTAATGTATTCACGTAATTTAAAGAGAAAAATGCATGAATAATAGTATCTAGAATTGTAAACAGAATCATATACAAAATAATGAATTTAAACTCGCGAGAAAATGTCCATCTTCTAGTGGCTGTTACGTAAATCATTTCGATAATAGCTCCCACATTCTGTCAGTTAGCACTGAATAAGAATACCGTGTGATTAAGAAAAATGAAATAAATTTTCAAGCATTTTACTTTCTCAAAACCCAACTTGTTGCGCAATACGTGTTAGATTCTAAAAGTACAGACTATGGAGATCAGAACACTGATTTTATGTCGTTATTTCTGTATGTGACCTTCAGTGGATGAGAATGGTTGAAGTGTGATAAATGGCGATACTTACTGGTTGATAACCGCATATGGTTGAGCCACGCAGCTCTCAATGACGATATAGATAGGGAGAAGATAGTTGGTGAACACACCGTGAATGGTCTGGTTTGTTTCGAATTTCGCGCAAAACTACACGAGGGCTATCTGTGCTAGCCGTCCCTAATTTAGTAGTGTAAGACTAGAGGGAAGACAGCTCATCATCACCTACCGCCAACTCCTGGACTATTCTTTTACCAACGAATAGTGGGATTATCCGTAACATATTAACGCCCCCACGGCATGTTTGTTGTGACAAGGGTTCGAACCCGCGACCCTCGAATTACGAGTCGATCGCTGTGTGCAATATAAAAAAACTGAAATAAAATGTGTTTTGTATTTGTTTTCAATATCAATCGACATCTGAAATGAAAAACGCATTTTTATATGTGAAATTGATAATCTCAGCTACTTAAGAATCGTCTGTTACATCTTTCAAAAAATGTTCCTCCATTTACATTTCTGCTAAAACATAATATTTCCATTTGAGCTATTTATTTTTCAGCAAGTAAGAATTTAGGCAAATAAGTTTTATTTATAATGATAAAGACCAAATGAAATAGGCATATGAATACAAACTATCAGTAGAATACTTTTCCGTAAATGAAATTTATTTTAGTTGGAAACATGATATGATATTGAAATAAGTTGACACAAAATGTACTTTTAGTTCTATACTACAACTAAAGTTTGTAATTTATAAACTTTTACAGTATAGTAGTCATGCTAAACGAAACAGCTATAGAACAATTTGTACCGTCTCAAAAACAATAAACCCAAATGAATGATAACAGAATCGGAGAAAACTGAAGACACAAAGGCATAAACTATGACCAAAAGTTGCAATAAAGGAGACAGTAAACAGTGAGGACAATACGAGAGAAAAACTCAATAAATATTTCACAAATGTTAAGTGAAAAAGAAGAGATAAGGATGTGAGGAATGTGGAGCAGTATCTGTCAGTAATGTTTATCATGTGGACTCCATTGTGCTAAACCAATTACAGAAGTAAGGAATGTGGAGCAGAGTCTGTCAGTAATGTTTATCATGTGTACTGCATTGTGCCAAACCAATTACAGAAGTATGACAAAACATTAAGTGAATGTATAGTATGACAACTGGTGATCATAAGAATTAACGGTTGTTGTTTTATAACCTATAAAGAAGAAGGTAATGCCTTCTTACAGAGAGAGCTACAAGAAAGTGTACAAGCCTTAGTAAGACTGACAGATGCTAACAGCTAGGTTATTTGTGGTGAGAAACGCCAGTGGTACTGAATGAACTGGAAAGTTCTTTGAGTAGCACAAAAATATTATGCTCAAGGTCCAGAAGGTGCTAACTTCTCCAAAATTAAAACTCTTTCCACGGGAGTGAAAGGAGAGATGTTTGAAATAATCAGCTAGTCAGTGATGATGGTGGTGAAATATAAAAAATATCTCAAGAATGCTCAGTAATAATGTTAATAATACTCTTTAAAGGCTATTGCACACTGAACAGATATAGATGAATAGCAATTTTAAATACATGAGCAAAATCTTTATAAAAAGTTACCAAGAATTGCATGAGTCTTGAAAGAGATGAAGACCTATCAAACAAGATGGAAGGGGCAAGGCATGAAATATGTCGTGCACAAAATGTTGTTATTATGCAATTGGACTATTTGGCCTTTAAGATGCAAAGTCTTAAAAATTCTCATACGATGGATACTGTATACATTGGACACTAAAAGCTGTTAGAGGAAAGTTGGCAATGCAGACCTGAAATTTCGAATCAGCTCTGTCTTGTTACAATATTCTATGTGAACTCATAGAGTCTTTTCCATATACACGAAGCTAGTTGGATTACTACACTTGAAGACATTAGAATGACATCACATAAATGTATTGATGATGTAAATATTGCAAGAATTTCGCCTGCGCCTACGAGACGATGAGGGATCAGCAGTAAAACAGCAATAGCCTTTACCAGCTGATTATACACATCAAAATGTTCATTCAAGCACATAAAGCCTGGATCTTACATAGACATAATTCTCTCTTCAGGATGTCATATGTAGACAGTAGTGTTCCACATGAGACATCTGTCACTTTTCTGGTGTTGTAATAAATAGAATTATTACAATGTATCTATATATTGTACATTTGAGAAAGAAATCAGTAAAAATTAGTAGCCAAATATTATCAAATATGCTACAGCCCAGAACATGAAGCAAAAAAGCACCACCAATACGATAAAAGCAACAGTCATGATAAGGATATGTAATGGAATTCAATTGTATGCATTATTATCAAAGTCAGAAATGACAAAAGGTGCAAACTGCATTCATGAGAATGGCAGTAGGAGCATCCAAACTAACACTTGGTAATTTTCTACATTGTCTTGGTTTAATCATCGTTATTACAATATAAGAAAGCAAAGTATTTTTCTGGGTAAAGTACTATTCAGAGTAACCACAACCATATTACAACCACTATATCAGCACCTGATAGGGAAAGTAGACAAAGTAAATAATACAGAGCAACCACAACCGTATCACATCCACTTTATTAGCACCTGAGAGAGAAGGCTACAATATATCATATTCGGTATATCTGCACTTGAGAGAGAAGGCCACAACCATATCACATCCACTATATTTGCACTTTAGAGAGGAGGCAGACAAAGTAATACAGAGCAATCACAACTATATCATCTGTATCAGCACTTGAAAAAAGATGCAGAAAGTAAACAATACAGAGAAACCATAAACATATCACACCCATTGTATTAGTACTTGAGAAAGGAGGCTGCAACCATATCACATCCGCTATATCAATACTAGAAAGATGAAGGCAGAAAAATGTTATAAGGAGCTATGTCCACTGAAAAAACATCAAAGTATTGAGTAATTCTTGATACATAGCATTAAGCTAAACATAGGATTTTATTATATTGTATTTCGTCACCCGTTTTAAAATAAATAAATAATCCAACCAACGTTTGACTCTCCACATTTAAAAAGCATTTTTACCGAAAACTATACAAAGCTTCTGACTAAAACTACTCTATAGTATCAAATGGAGATGAAGATCCAGCTATTCAGATTATTAATAGGTGGTGTGACCTTTTTTTGCTGTAGAATTAGGCAATATGTAAATAGCTATTGTCTTTATCTATCTTTTATAAACTAGAATACACTGTACTTACAATGACACTTTTAAAAGGAGAGAAACAATTGAAACATGAAGAGTAGTTTCAGTAAGGATCGTAGGTAAAACTCAGTAAAAAAATTTCTAATTTTGTAAAGGCAACTGTTGTCTATGCTATTTACTGATCTTAAGAAAATGAAGATTGGCAAAATCTACACGGGCGAAGGAGGTCAGGTTTGGTCAACAAAGCCAAAGTCATGAAATGTACGTACAAGCAGAGGCAAAGAATGATTATAGCAATGGTGGTGGTCTTGGATTGGAAAGATATGACTACATTTTCTGTAGTCGTATGTACGTACAAGCAGAGGCAAAGAATGATCATAGCAATGGTGGTGGTCTTGGATAGGAAAGATATGACTACATTTTCTGTGGTCGTATGGCAAGATATACACCTCTTACTTGAATGGTTAGCGGACAAAACTTGACGATCCGGCTCATAAAGGTCAAGACATTTGTATGGTTTACTAGTAATAGTGGGGATCATCACAGAAGCGTATTTCTGATAAACTCCTTAAATTTCATCACACGACTGTAGACATGTTTTTGTTCAAAGAACATGTTAAAACCTGTGAGGGACGTGAACGATGATCTTATAACGACCAATATTACAGCTAAAAGCATCATGTTCAAAGGGAAAGTGGTCCAACAAGTTGTTAAGATGTAGTCTTTGCGCTATCTAGTAAGATCTTCAAATGACTTTGTCAGTATGTCAGTGAAATGCTGTGTATACAATGGGAACGTAGGATAGAACAGAGGTCAGAATGGTAAAATGGAAGATTGGGGGAAAAACGTTGAAGCTGAACGTACGTGAAAGTATGTATAAAAAACATACACTAATTAAATCTAATTAAATTGGACATTATTACGAGGAAAAAGAGTTTTAAGGTGATTACTGCAGGTAGGAGAACCAATGTCAATCTCTTCAAGAATATAACGTAAGTAATAGTGTAAATGTAACGTTATTTATATTTGATACCTATACTTTAAAATAAAAATTGATTAAATAATAACTATGTAGAAATACACGACAATCAATATTGATAAAGTAAACATTATTTCTGCTGACGTTCGGTTGCCTCCCTGTTGTTGATGGTTCAGAAATGGAGATGTCGTTACTTGGACTGCGCACTGACAAACGTGCTGTGACGGAATTCTGCAGATGGAGAGGAGGAGCATTTATTTATGTCGGTGCTTAAATTTATGAACGTGTAAATAAATAAGTAAATGAAAACAGTTACTTTCCCAACAACGATATAATCAGTAAAAGTCAACTACATAGTAAATAACCAAATAAAATATTTTACAACATGAAATAATCTATTTATATAACTTTTGTTATTTTCAAAGAAGAAATATATCACAAACCAAAATAATCATAAACGTTGAATTTTTAAGAATTATATCCTCCACCCTCAAAACATTTGCAGTAATTTCCATGCCATTCATTTAAATTTTCTCATGCTATCATTTTCACATACGGCGTTTTAGCTACGTTTTCTTGTATGTATCATTATGTGTTAGATTAAATATCTTAATTCATTTGAAAACAGACAATCAAACTTAGGAAGACGTAATTTTATTTAATAAATCTACAAGTAAACTAAACGATAAAGTATACTAATAATATTTATAACAGTTTACAGAAAATGAAACAGTTATAAGGGTTTTATAAGTCGAAACAAAGAAAATTCACGGGAGAGAAAAAAGGAGATAAAGGTGTTTATAATAGTATATGAAACGAACTGAAGTTAAATTATTGCAAAGTAAAGTAAATGTAACTGAATATACAAAAACGTCTAAATCACGAATTGATGAGTATATGATTTTGAATGAACTGCGCACGTATGTCTTTGACCTAAGTCCAGAAAGCTCATAGTAATTTTTCATTTTTTAAAGAAATTACAATAGAATTAAGTGTTGTTTGTGTGACGTACTTTGCAAAGAAAAAACTAGAGTTGAAATCGAAGCCAGTCGTCACGTAATGCTAATGATATTGTGCAATTGTGTAGCATATTCCTTGCAATAAAAAGTTTGACTAAACAAAAACTGGGAAGGCTAATTTTGACTGAAAAAGTCAATATGCAACCCGGACTGCTCAGACAAAAAAAAATGCCTTTCTAATGACTTGTGATTTGTAGCGTTGGATCGGACCTAGTATGGCCAGGTAGTTAAAGCACTTTACTCATAATCTGAGGGTCGCGGGTTCCAAATTCCAGTCACATCTAACATGCTTACTCTTTTAGTTGTGGGGGCGTTATAATGTTACGGCCAATCTAACTATTCGTTGGTAAGAGAGTAGCCCAAGAGTCTTACGCTGCTAAATTAGAGACGGCTAACGCAGATAGCCTTCGTGTAGCTTTGTGCGAAAATTCAAACAAAAAACAAGCATTTTATCGAGAGATTTGCGACAAAAGTTCCGTACAGACAAGCGCAAGCGTATTATTTATATAAATGTTTGAAACATTTATTCGTGTGATAAGCATGTAAGGCATAGTAAAAATCAAACTGACAACCAGTAATTTCGAAATAATCAGATCAAACGTCACAGAGCTTTCGAAGAAAATTACATAAAAAGTGTTAATATTTCAAAACAATGTTCAACAAACAAATGAAAAATAAGTAATAAAAATGTTTTGTTCTTTTTGAATAGTTTGGTTTGTTTTCAATTTCGCGCAAAGCTACACAAGGACTATCGCGCTAGCCGTCTTAATCTAGCAGAGTAAGACTAGATGGAAGGCAACTAGTCATCATTATCCACCGCCAACTCTTGGACTACTCTTTTACCAACGAATAGTTAGATTGACCGTAACATTATAACGCCCCTACGGCTGAAATGGCGAGCATGTTAGGTGCGACGGGGATTTGAACCCGAGACCCTCGGATTGCGAGTCGAGTGCCTTAACCACTTGGCCATGCCAAGCCTCTTTTTGAATAAACCCATAAAATGTTTCTTGTTTTTTGAAAAACAAATATAAAAATATAATACAGGGCTCTAATTCTTCAAATAAAGAAGTAATTATAAGGGTCATCGTAAGATTCTAATACTGACTTACCTCTAAGAGAGAATAATTAGGTTCTAATGCTGACACACTTTCATCAAACAAGAGTGTGATTTTTATATTGACATTCTTGCATAAGATAATAGCAAGGTTTTAATACAGACTTAATTTCGTGATAAAGCTGTAAGGTTTTGGTGTTGATATTCATCCAACGTTCATTTTTAAAATTCTGTTAATTATATATTTATGGAAAACGATTTTAGAAACTACTGTGACCAAAATTCTAAAAGATCAGTAGTAAAGATCTAAAGCTGACTTATTTCCAAGAATTTATGGTAAACGTTTACAGTGACCTATTTTAAAGAATTACATTAAAGTTTTGAGGTATTTTGTATAGATAAGGTATGGAGGTTACCTTACCATTCTTGTTTGTTAATCACCTCTAAACTTGGCAGAATGAAATAGCTTGAGTAATCTTTTCGTAATTCATTCTAATTGATAGTTTAACTGCTGAAAAACGGAACGTTACTTGCTTTTGTTTCTAATTTGTTCACGTCTTCTTTTTAGAGGAGTTGTAGAAATGTAAACCTCGTGCAATTATTATATACCTTTAATTAATATCAAAGATATTAACAATAGTTTTATTCTTTATAACTATAAGATAGTAAAAGAAGCTTTAATGTTTATCAACTTTTTATCGCATGATCAACTAGGAAAACAAGCTAATAAAACTATGAAATTGGTCACATTGAATTTGTGATTTATCGTTGTTAAGCGCAAAGGTACACAATTGGAAATATGTGTTGCGTCCATCACGGGTATAGAAAACCCTTTTTTATCATTATAAGCCTTCACAGTTAGTGAGGAGTCATTGGGAAGTGTTATTTTCAAAGCGTTTACCATATAATTTATTTTCAAGTGAGGCGACACTAGGTTTATTGGTATATTGATCTCACACAAGTTAGTGTAGCATTAAACTTAGATGTAGGTGAGTTACTATAGGGCCAACCTTAATGAGTGAAGGCGAGTAGTATGAGGACAGTTTTTCACCTTGAATCGAAAATGAATCAAAAAATGATTTGAGAAATGACTGACTTATCGACTTGTCAATTATCAAAGAAACAGCCGAAGAACTATTAAGGGTGAAAATCAGACTAACATTCAAATACACAAGAGCTGTTTGTTTGTTTTCTTAGTTTGCTCAACTCGCTGATAGAATTCAGCTCCCCGGTGGCACAGTGATATGTCTGCGGGTTTCGATACCCGTGGTGGGCAGAACACAGATATCCCATTGTGTATCTTTGTGCTTAATTCTAAAAAAAAACAAAAACTGATAGAGTTCAGTTCCTAATTCGCTGTATTATTTCTTACTGGTGGAAATAATTCAACTGGCTGTCTCACATCTGCTGATTTGTTTGTAAGTAATGTATATTAATTCAATATTTCTTTCTCACTATCAAACGTCTTTGATGGTGTCGGTAAAAATGATTTAGTAGTCTGTGTTGTGATTAAGGTATTATACTTGTAGTTTTATAATAAAATTACAGTGGACTAAACATTTGTAATTGGGGTAAGAAAGCGATTACATTACCTTAATGTTATAGGACATTTAAATTTTTAAAGTGATGTGTTAATTATTGGCACTGGCGATTAAAATTATAATAATCTCAACAATGGCTTTGATTTTCAAGAATTTTGGTGATTCTGTCTTATTGATAATA
Source organism: Carcinoscorpius rotundicauda (assembly GCA_011833715.1). NCBI lineage: Eukaryota > Metazoa > Arthropoda > Merostomata > Xiphosura > Limulidae > Carcinoscorpius > Carcinoscorpius rotundicauda. Next base: position 21,887,672 of record CM022405.1, on the reverse strand, counting down.
TGAACTGTACCATAAATAACAACAATAAATATCATTAACGTGTATGTAAAACTGATCACTAATAATACCAAATCAGTTCTGTAATAATCATATTTATAAACAGCAAAACTATACCCTACCCTCTACATTGCAAAACACTGACACTGCTCAAATATATTAAAGCAGATATTTTATATGAAGGATTGAATATTTCCATTACACCCCACTGTATATCAGTTGTAGCTTTAAATCAGACTTAGCTAATGTTGTACAAAAATTAACAGTAACAGTGAGACATCAAGTCAACAAAACAGGACAATATTACGTGTTTTACTTCACTCCAAACATATAATTTACCAACAGTTTTTTCATGCCAAAACTGTAGAAAATATATTTTTTAGGCAAAGTCCATCACTTAGATAGTTCATTAAAGGAATTGTAGTGCAAAGTTAATCGAATTTTCAAGAGCTACAAAAACTTAAGCCTAATCTAAATAGTGTATTCCGCTCTTCGTAATTTAATTCTTTAAACCCACAGTGGTTTGCGCATTCTACTGGATTTATTGACATATTTTCCCAATAACTGTCATCATAATTTATAAAATTTCAAATTTCGTAATTTTTTTATCCTTCACATAAAAAGTAAATACATGAATAGTTACTGAGTAGATAGCCTCAAACCTCTTCCTATAGAATGGTATGTAGAAACACCGGTGGGTAACGAAGTGGTCTCGCCTGTAAGGTCGTTTGTCGATGCCTGTTTATGTTGTCATTGCGAGAAACTACAACAGCTCTTAGTGAGTAAAGCAAGTCTAATTCAAAGACCTTGGCCATTTTTGTGGAGGCGTTTTCATTACAACTTGCTCTTTGGCATACTCGCTGATAACTGTGATGAGACTGTTACTTACATCTTTTGTAAGCAGAGCTCTGAAACAGTCAAGGGACACTGAATTATTATTAATGTCAGCGTGTACATTGGGACCATATCTGGTTTTTGGCAAAAAACAAAGTCGTTATTTGTGAATGACCTCTTTCGCGGATTTACCTCAGCCTAACCGTTATATCTGACTCTGGTAGTGAGCAAAGATCTGGAAGGTGGGTCAGGTCTATCTGGGATTCGCTTGTTTGGCCTCTTTGTACCACTAAATCGTGGTTGGAACAATAACCCTCTTAGATCAATCGATTGAGAAGGACTGACATTGAATTTCTATTATTGTTCTGAGTCGCTTACATCACTAGAGTCTCTTTCAAAGTCAGATCCATCATTAGAATCACCATCGCCTACACTCTCTTCATGATCTAATTGATTGAAGGAGCTCATTGCATGTTCATTATTAAAATGTTTCAGTGGCTCTTTTCTACTCGCCATCTTTGTTTTATATCTGAAGTAAACAAACTGTTGAATTTTATAAGAAATCACAGGAAAAGGAGAGAAGATCTCAATCAAAACTCGTTGATCTGAAATTTATTTCAAAACAAACGATAATGTTTCAAGGAACTTCTTGTCTATTTATAATGGGTTTATAATTACACGATTTGGATTGATGGATTTCATTTTAACTCCTTTGTTATCGATAGTAGTGTATGTACATACAGAAACAACACAAACACCAGACACTTGATTTTTTTTTACGTTGTGCTAATAGGTACCAGCTGGAAAGGGTAGTGTAATAATGTGGAGAAGTTTCCTATGACAGCTATGAATTATGTTTTTCTAAACGTTGACGACAGTATGAGGTTCAAGTTGAATTAATCAATATCAGTTATATATTTTTATATCAATAACTCCATAAATGTCATCTTTATAGTCACTTGTGTTTTCGTTTTCTTTCGAATAAAAAGACAATATGCGAAAACAATAACCACTACAAAACTCTTGGGCTACTATAATCAAATAGTGAAATTTCACCACCAATCTTATAACTGCACCAAATTCTCTAATGTAACATTATGATTCTACAATAGCTGGTTGAGATATATGGAATCTTCAAACCACACTTTGCATCATAACAACTATCGTCACGCCCGCCACAATAGACTAATGAGAAGAAAAACTGACGACAGACAACTTGAAGTGTGTAATACTTAAGGTACTGGTTTCAGTATCTCATTATTACTCTTCATGAAACAATCAGATTCTAGAATTACAGATTAATTTTGACACTTGAATTTTAAAATTAGAGATTGGTAGGTTTAATTATAAGAATCTCACAAATGAATTGCCACCAGTATACAAAGGTTTAGTAGCTTTGACAATTAGTTACTTTAGATTCAAGGTTAGTTACAACAGTGTCATTGTCTGTGTATATGATACATTAGCTTTATAAACTATTTGGTTTATTAAACTCAATAATAATGAGTTGTTTTTGTTTCTAACAGATACCTTAGAATGCGTTATCATACCGCTTAGTGTAAGTCCTTCGTCCTAATTGGCCGAGAGCCAATGGTATGGTAAGAAACATTTTAAAATGTTGCCTTGAAAAGCTGGTCAGCAAATCGCATCAATTTTGTTTGGTTGTCAAGGGCTTTGTCACGCATTCATGACGTCGCAACAGAGCCTTGCAGACAACTTTCTCTTTTTTTCTTTTTTTCCGACACAGTAAAAACACGCTAATTCGTTTAGGCTTAAATTACAAAAAATATCGGATATATGGCCAGCATTAATAGACTGATGTTAGACAGGTGTACATGTGTACTTTATTCGTACAGTCATATAACTATGATTATAGACTGTTGTTATATTTTGAAAAATAAACAATTTCAAAATCTTGTTGATTCACAAAATGAGATCAGAAATGGCTTCCCAATTATTCAGTGGTAAGTTTGAGTGCTTATACCGCTAAAAACCTGGTTTCGATAATTGTGATGAGCACAGCACAAATATATTACAGTGTAACTTTGTATTAAATAATAACAACAAAAAAACCATCAATGAAGTGTTAAACTTTTAAGATTTTCATATAGTCCAGGGGATATTGGCTAAATATACTATGGGACAATGATAATCAACAAGGTTTTTGTAAAACTGAGAGCGGAAGAAGGGTGGATAAAATAAAACTTAGTGACTAGTAACGTCAGGTAAGCACATCATTTGTTGTTTTAGTACCCAGTCAAAAATATCACGTAAGTTGCACAATGGTAAATCTGAAGACGTATAACTCTAAAATCCAGGTTTCGGTACCCATGAAGGGGGCAGTACATACAGATAGTCCATTGTTTAGCTACCAAACAAACCAGTCAATAATTGTTCGCTGTTTATCTAGGTCAACCTTGGCTTGATGGTTGGGGCGCTTGACCAGTAATTTCATAGTGGTGAGTTCGAATCCCCGTCACACCAAACATGCTCGCCGTTTCAGCCGTATAATCATTATAATATGACAGTCAAAGTCACTATTCGTTGGTAAAAGAGTAGCCCAAGAGTTGTCGGTAGGTGGTGATGATTAGCTGCCTTCCTTTTAGTCTTACACTGATAAATAAGGGACTGCTAGCGTAGATAGCCCTCGTGTAGCTTTGCGTAACAATAAAAAAAAGTGTTTACCTTACCAGGCATTATAAATATGTTCGTAATAGTATCAGTCTGTCCAATATGACAGTTATGTCTTCAAATGGAAAAAAAGTGGACTTCATGCAGAACGTGTTTAATGATAATCGGTTAGTTCTTTCGCATTGCGTACAACCTATAGTAGTGACATGCATATCACTGGCCTCTATTTTGCAATAAATGTAAGTAAACATGAGATGGAAATTTGTCTTAAAGATTTAGAATTGCGAAACGTTGGCACCACTTCGATTTTAAAACATCTTAAAATTATTTCAAAATGAAAAGTGTCATTCACATAACATAGCTTGAATGTGTTAAACGTTGCATTCAAAACGAAGGTTTCTGTTATTATTACGAATAAATTAAACAGTACATAATTAAATCGGGTTGCCAATTTTTAATCCTTATGTTTTTAATTGTCTACTCTTTTGAAACATGTATGGAAATTATTGTTTGTAAAGATAACCATAAAGTACAGATCGTTGTTTGGTATTTTTAATTCGAGGTCGTATGTCGCTAATAAATTCAAATAGATTCAAAAGCTAATTTTAAACGTTCGTGAAGAAGATTTTCGTGTATAATCGTTTGTTTGTTTTTGGAATTTCGCACAAAGCTACTCGAGAGCTATCTGTGTTAGCCGTCCCTAATTTAGCAGTGTAAGACTAGAGGGAAGGCAGCTAGTCATCACCACCTACCGCCAACTCTTGGACTACTCTTTTACCAACGAATAGTGGGATTGACCCTCATATTATAACGCCCCCACGGCTGGGAGGGCTAGCATGTTTGGCACGACGCGGGCGCGAACCCGCGACCCTCGGATTACGAGTATCACGCCTTACGCGCTTGGCCATGCCAGGCCTATTTTTCGTGTATAAAGAAACTATAACCTAGCTACGATAGTGTTAGCACTTAATAATTTAAGTAAAAACAAATATTGTGCTTTTAATAAATTTGGCAAATAAGTGATGTATATGATGTATATATGCTAATAATCCAAGCAAAAGTTTTACGTAGGCCAGGGTTCCTGAAGTTTCGCCATCAACGACCTAATTTAATTGAATATAGTTTCTTGCGCCCCCTTTTTAAATCAGGGCAATATGTGTTGTAGCAATTTCTTGTTACTTTCATTTAAAAAAGTATATTAAAATGCATAAGTCTACATTATTGCATTACTGAGCTGCACTATTCTTTTCTGCTCCCATAATTATCAAATCCTTCTCCTTGAGTGCGTGCTCCACATTTTTAAACATGCTGAAATTATAAATGTTGAGATAACAGATTGGTTTATGGATGTGCAGCATTCCAGAAAGTTGAGGGCCACGAAAATTTACAGGTTTAATAAACTGAGTCCACTTGTAGCTCAACGGTAATTAGGAGAATTTTTTACGCTAAAAATGAGTTTCGATACCTGTGGTGGGCAAAACACAGAGAGCCCAATGCGGAGCTTTGTGATTAAACTATGATCAAACAAACTCAAAGGAAATTCGAAAGGCTTTTCTAGCAACAAATAAAATTTTGATACTCACGGTGTTCAGAGTACACGTAGTCAATTGCATAGTTCCGTGCTTAATATGTCTGACAAATACATTTCTTCACCAGTAGTTAGTAAACACAATTTTTAAAGTGGCAAATATGTGCATACATATTTCCTTTCAAATGTCACTATTTGTGATAATTCTATTGTTATAAAACCACATCATAAGTTCACAAGTATACTTACGTATTTAGTTAGATGTGAACAAAATTCAAGATAATTTAATTGGGAAAAACCCTGCAATTCTAACATCTGTTGTGAAACATTTAATTAGCGGTAATTACTAATATACCTAGTTTTGCTATTCATAGGCTGATTATTCTAAAGAGTGTTGCGGCAGTCGTCATATAAATAGAACAAATTTGAGATACTAATAAGTGTCAGAATATTCTGAGTACATATGTTACGTTCTTTACGAAATATTTGCTTAAATGTGCATTGTATCTGTGTTTATTATGCACAGAAAGGGAGATCAGCGCTTGAGAGTGAAACACTGTTTTCCGTGCCTAAACCATTAGTGTTTATTTATCAACATTTTACACCTAAAATGCGTTTAGTTACTTCTTATTTCGTTATTATTACCAGTCAAATTGTCTGCTTCAGGTGTTTTTCCACTTCATGATCAGTTTTGCTCATTATTTCCTGAACGTCGCCGTACTAATATTTACCGATAGTTTCCAACGTTTTCTTTGCCATTTCATTCGCATCCTATTACAGAGTTAAGCCTCATCAGTCATTTGAATTGAGTCTAATATAAGTGTTTTATGTAGAGTATTCCGTTCAATTGCTATGCCAGTGATCGAAAGTCTCAGATAAGGTTTATGATGACCAGGATTTTAAAGAGAAACTGTCTTTGTTGAAGACGCTGCTGCTGAAGTACAGTATTATACTTTTTACTAATTGCAGGTCAGTCATGTGTCCTAATGCTTAGCGTGCTTCTCCTCACCTTTCTTCAAAACTCTGGAGTTGTGGGTGCGCTATAAGAGTAGCAGTCGTATGGAATGGAACCCAAGAGTTGGTGTGACGTCTTTTCTTTAATCTGTTAATTTAAAATTAAGGACAGCTATGTACAGTTAGTATACTCGCAGAAACAAAACACATAATAAATTCTATCTTATAGTGAAAAGCAAAAACGGCCTGGCATGGCCGAGTGCGTTAAGACATGCGCTCGTAATCTGAGGGTCGCGGGTTCGCATTCCCATCACGCCAAACATGCTCGCCTTCCCAGCCGTGGGGGCGTTATAATGTGACGGTCAGTCCCACTATTCGTTGGTAAAAGAGTAGTCCAAGAGTTGGCGGTGGGTGGTGATTACTAGCTGCCTTCTCTCTAGTCTTACACTGCTAAATTAGGGACAGCTAGCACAGATAGCCCTCGAGTAGCTTTGTGCGAAATTCAAAAAACAAATAAACAATTAAAATAAAAAACAAACATTCTTCTTCCCTGCGTCACGCTAGAAGTAAAACAACAAAGAGCTGTTGTTGTTTGTTATTAAACACAAAGCTACAGAAATGGTCCAGCTGTGCTCTGCTTACCATGGGTGTCAGAACCTGAGTTCTAGCAGCAAAAGTCCTTAGACATGGTGCTGTGCTACTGGAAAGGGGTGTGGGCATGTAACGTCGCGCTATACGATACAGCAAATAGAAGCACGCATCTGTTTTTTGGGGGGCTTATTACTCCTGTTATTGCCCCCAGCACAGCAGAATGTATCCGAATACATAATGCTAAAAACTTGGTTTCGATACCCGGTGTGGGCAGAGCACAGATAACCCATTGTGCGGCCTCGTTCTTAACTACAAATAAATACTGCAATTAATGAAAGGACTCGAGACCCCAAAATTCTCTGGTTATCAAGTTTGTTTGTTTTTGTGATTTATCTATTTTTTAAACTGCACACGTTTATTTTCTAAGTATCGTATTTACTTAGCTAATAGTTCAAGAAAAACCAGTAGTTAACTAACACTTCTATTTTTAAATAATTACACAGTAGGATTTGATTGTACTTTAAACATAAAACAGACTAGAAGAGCTGTCATCGTGACTCGTATGTATACTCGGATTAGTCAGTGTAATAGGTCCCTGACGAGTTAGCGAAACGCTTACGGACTTATAATCACAAAGTTCGGGGTTGTATTTCCCGCTATGGACAGAGTACAGATGGTCCATTGTGTTTATTAAAAACAAACCACAGGTACTACGGTTAATCGTATTTATCTGAGGAAGATTTACGTGTGCTGTCGCAGTGAAGTGCCGCCGCAGATGTCAGTCGTGGCGCCAAGGGTAACGTGTAATGAACATATATATATACGGTTCAGGGTCAATTTTCGACCATTTAACGACACAATAACGCCAGAACAGCTTATCTGGAGTGATATAGAGATAAGTTCATATGCTGTTTATCTTAACAACTTATTTTACAAATCATTTTCTGGTCATTTCATCATAGAGTTGTCAGTGTTTTGTAACAGCAAAAATATGTTAAACATTAATAATATCTAAGTGTAAGTGAACAATGCTAGTGCATAGTAACATAGTTTTATCCATGGTGTTTTTCTTGCCTGGCATGGTCAGGTAGTTAAGGTACTCGACCTGAGGGTCGTGGGTTCGAATCCCAGTCTCAAATATACTTGCTCTTTCAGCCGTGAGGGCGTTATAATGTAACGATCAATCTCACTATTCATTAGTAAAAAAGTAGCGCAAGAGTTGGCGGTAGGTGGTGATGACTAGCTACCTTCCCTTTAGTCTTACACTGCTAAATTAAGGACGAGTAGCGCAGATAGCTCTCGTGTAGCTTTGCCCGAAATTCAAAACAAACAAACATTTAGATTACAGTGTTTGGAACATTTTACGCCACCACACGTGTGAAAGAAAATTACGATTACTCAGTCTCAATTACTTCTCTACCGACAATAATATTACTCGATCTTAGATATTTTAATTAAACGACAAAAAAAAAGCCTTTCCCTTAAGGCTTAATAACCACATATGTCCCCAGTACCCATAGATAAACATTTCAAACAATAGGAATTACTCCATAAAATGTCACGTTTCGTCTTTAGTAGAGTTTTACGTAACATCAATTTTATGCAATGTTAACCCTAAATATTCATATATAATAAGTTTTGTGCCATCCCGTGAACTTGGAACTATTCCATTTCACCATTACTGGGTTATATCAACTCTATGTTAGGATTGGTTGATTTGGTGTTTTACGGCACAAAGCAGCTAGGCTATCTGTGCCACATTAGGAATGGGAACAAATAAATGAATAAAAACGTTAATAATATCCAAGTGTTCCTATCTGGTATAAAAACTAAGTCACATTTAATACTAATAATGATAATTTCGTAAGTTAGAATCAGTTAACACATTTTAAATCTATAATGTATTATTGTATTAAGAATATAAAACTATTCCGTCCATATGTATCACATAAAAATTTTACTTATTTAACAGTTTTGTCCATATGTTCTGCTCTTTTTATTTCTTATAAAACGCTTTTTTAGTTTTTCAAAACCATCACTTCCACTTTTAGCTGAGATAAAGCAGGAAGTAAAACTTTGTAACACTTCAAAACCTAATGGAGAAAGTTAGTTATTTTTATTTTCAGGAAATTCAACACAAGTACCGACCAACTTAACTCTATCGATTATGTTGATGTATAGTTAATTCAATTAGCTCAGCAATTTGAAAGCAAGAAGATATCGTCCTATAAAACATCCTTCATATGGAAGATTGAGAAACATCCATGTTCAACAGTTTATGATGTAAGTGGTCGATATACAGACGTAAGTGTTAATTATCAGAAATTTCACATTTAAGTTAGAGTTTTAAAAAGTGATCGTGAATCAGCACAGTTCGTGTACCACAGCTGACGGCTCTGCTGTTTCAAAGCTACACGACGAAGCACAGCATATTTTTATTGATGCGTGTTGTAAAACTGGGTATTTAGAAAGTTAGTTATGTAAATAATGTTACTTGTAGGCGGTTTAACACACAACTTGTTACCTTAATTAACGCCCTGAAGGTAAGTGACTGAATGTTGTCGATACATTGTAAATCCCATGCTGTATAAGAATTATGTTGTAATATTATGCCCGTTTAACTCAACAACAAATCACAGTGGAATAAAGTGTTGTACTCAACTGAGATATGTTTGGCTTAAGTGCAGTGTATAAATAAAACTGTGCTAGAACAAAACATACTTAGTGTAAGTGCAGCTTATACAATATAGTTTACCAGAGCTACCTATGTTTAGTATACGTGTAGTTTAAGAAATAAAGTAAGCTAGAACCAGATCGTGCTGTCTAAGTACAGTTTATAAAGTAAAGCATACTATAAACTATAGTTTAGTGGAGCTAGTTATGTTTAATATATAAAATATAGTGCGCTAGGACCAAATTGTTTAGTACAAGTGCGGTGTGTAAAGTCTAACTTTATAGAGGTGAATGTGTTTAGTATTAAGTGCAGTTTTCAAAATATGGTTCGCTGGAGATAAATACATTTAATGTAAGTGTAATTTTCAAAATATGGTTCGCTGGAGATAAATACGTTTAATATAAGTGCAGTTTATTAAGTATAGTTTGCCGGAGCTAGATGTGTTTAATATGGGTTTAGTTTAAGAAGTACAGTACCTAGAACAGATGCGTTTAGTAAAAGTAAGTGTAAAAGTAAAAGTATGGTGCACTGGAACCAGATACATTTAGTGTAAGTATAGTTTATAAAGTATGGTGCACTGGAACTAGATACATTTAGTGTAAGTATAGTTTATAAAGTATGGTGCACTGGAACCAGATACATTTAGTATAAGTACAGTTTATAAAGTATGGTGCATTAGAACCAGATACATTTAATATAAGTACAGTTTATAAAGTATGGTGCATTAGAACCAGATACATTTAGTATCAGTACAGTTTATAAAGTATAGTGCATTGGAACCAGATACATTTAGTATAAGTGCATTTTATAAAGTATGGCGCATTGGAACCAGACTAGTGTTTTGTAAAATGATTGACTGATTGTTTGGAATTAAGCACAAAGCTAGGCAATGAAGTATTGTGCTCTTCCGACCACAGGTATCAAAACCCGGTTTTTTAGCTGTGAGAATCCACAGTTATATCGCTGTGCCACTGGAAGCTTTTGTAAAATGGATTGTAAATCACGCAGAGGTCCACGCATGGTCTCACACAGCTAACAAAAATTCTAAAATATGTTTTAAAGTTTGCAGGAAATGGTAGTACTGAATTACCTAGCAACTTGAAAGATCTCCGGACTTCAATTTCTAAGACTAGGTAACAAGTGAAAAACAGTTAAACCAAACTTTACGGATAAATTCTCACGTGCTTTATTAACACTCTTATAATTCCTGAATTATGGTGTAGTTTTTAATTCATGCTACACCTAAATATTTAAGCACGTGCAGAGTGTGGTTGTGGGAGAGACACAGCTTTAGTTTCGTAGTTGAATTGTTTCCTTTTTATTCGTAGCATTTTATGACATAAACACATACACACATCCTGTGATATGCGTTTATTATACATGAAGAGAAAAATAGGCTAAAACGTATAACTATCTTGATTGTGAACAGATAAGAGAATACATACGATTAAATTTCGTGTGTTTACTCTTTTACCATTAGTGTTTGTTGCCGCAGTTTATTTAAAAATAGGATATTTTGTGTCTTAATGACCTGACGTGTTATCATACAGTTAAAACATAATTCCCCTTAAATCCAAGCATAACTGATGCAACAGTTATTTTGTTGTTGTTGTTTTTTAGAATTTCGCTTAAAGCTACACAAAGTTTTTCTGCGTTTAACTTCTCCGATCTTGAACTGATAGATTAGATGAAAGCCAGAAGAAAAGAACGTCTGTTTCGTGTCCATTACGTTTACAGACGAATTAATGCTTTTGATTTACTGAAACTATTTATCCATTTATCTTCCACCTCGGCTATAACTTGATGTTATAATTTAATAACTAGCTTTATGCTACAGAATAGAAAACGCTAGAAAACTTCCCGACAAAAGTAGAATCAATCCCGTTTCGAATAAAGCAAAATGGCGCAGCTATAGCCTTCTTATCCTTGATTGAGTTGCATTCACTAATAGTGAATGAAAGAGCTATAAGCTTTATTAATTTGAAGCTTATTTGTGTGACACAATCACAATCATACATGTGAACGGTTTTACAGACTAACTATAATTTTATTCCATTCCTCGTTTATATTTTTTTTTGTTCTGACAACGATAAACTTCTGACATTGGTATCCGCCCATCTCCTTCCTTACATTTCATTTGGAATTTTCTCAAGTGTTTTGAACATACATTGCCCCGATTAAGGCAAACTGAGTCTAAGACTCGTTATCTTTAATCCATATTCGAAAAGCAAGCACTTTGAGCATTGGACATTGTTGGACATTACAAACGGATGATGACACGCACGAATGGTCACCCTGACTGACGCAGGCCTTCTAGTAAAACAACAACAACAAAAAATTTAAAAGTCTTTCACAAAAAAACTTGAAACATGCATTGTGATTGTGATATCCAATATTCAACAATAAATGCTGTCAAGAATTTACTTTAAATAATATATTTATGATCCGTGCTGGAACAAACCAGAGGAGGAGTTAGAAAAATAAATTACAAAGAACTTCTTTGTGCTTCAATTTTGTCATCATATTTAAGGCCTCCGATTGTCGTTGAATTATAGATGACATTTTAGTTCTATTAATCATGTTAAAAGTAAGCAAAAAGAATGTTGTTGGCTATGAAACCAAAAGTAACTTGGTATTTGTTTGTGTTTAAGCACAAATTACACAATAGGCTATCTGTACTCTATCTACTAGGAGTATCAAAACCCGGGTTTTAACGTTGTAAGAACACAAACATTTTGCTGTGCCACTGAAGGGACAGTTACTTGTCGGCAAAACATGCTCGGTTAATTTTCAGCTCGGACCTGGCATGGCCCGGTGGGTAGGGCACTCGACTTGCAATCAACGGGTGGCGGGTTCAAATCCCCATCGCACTAAGCATGTTCGATCTTTCAGCGTCGAGGTCGTTATAAGTGATAGTCAATTTCACTGTTCGTTGCTTAAATTGTAACCTAAGAGTTGGCGGTGGATGGTGATGATTACTGCCTTCCTTCTAGTATATTATTACTAAATTTAGAGACGGCTAGCTATGTTTAAAATTCGTAATAAAAGAAACCAATCTCTAGCGTCAGCACAGGTATGAGCAGGGTATTTTATACGCTGGCGTTATTTGTCATTGACCACTGTTAAACTTTAAAGCTATTTGATTGAAGGTCTACGACAAACTCAACTAGGCTATTTTCTTCCAGTGCGTTTGATCTATTCAAAGACTTTCAACAAATATCTCATGTAAACTTAATAAAAAATAAAATCAGCTTTGAAAATACAATTCGAGTGTTTGAAATTAAGTACATAGCTACATAATGGGCTATCTGTTCTCTGCCTACCACAGTCATCGAAACCCGGTTTCTAGCCGTGTGAGTCCGTAAACATACCACTTTGCAGGCATGAAAATACATCTCAACTGTATTTGAGCATATATTTTACGAATCGTATCTAGTAACTGATTTTTAACACTCACGGAGTACTTAACAACGCACGGTAAAGTTACAACTATCCGATATTTGGTTTACTGAAATTTCACTTGTTCACATAGCTACGATGTAGCTATCTAATCGCTGAAATCTATAGAAAAAACCATCCTCAAAGGAATAGTTATGCAAAAATGGTTTTGCTATTGATCCTTTATTTCAAGAAAGGCCGGCATGGCCAGGGTATTAAGGCGCTCGACTCGTATTCCGAGGGTCGCGGGTTCGAATCCCCATCATACCAAACATGCTCGCCCTTTCAGCCCTGGGGGCGTTATAATGTTTCGGTTAATCCCACTGTTTGTTGGTGAAAGAGTAGCCCGGGAGTTAGCGGTGGATGGTGATGACTAGCTGTCTTCCTTCTAGTCTTACACTGCTAAATTAGAGATGACTAACGCAGATAGCCCTCGTGTAGCTTTGCGCAAAATTCAAAACAAGCAAACAAACAAACATCTGAAGAAAACCACAGATTCAAATGCAAACTACCATGAAATAATTTGTTGTACTTAATCTAAATACGTTTTGTAAGTAGAGTGCTTAAAGCATGGTCAGCTGAAACCAGATATTTTAATGTGCTTTGAATAACTAAAAACATATCATTATAAATATATTGTTTATCTTAGAAATAAATTTTCACATTTTATTATTTGCTGATTGGCTTGAATTTAATATTGGTTATATTGTTAAGTGTCCACAGAGGAGAATAAACATCGAATTAAAACATAATTTCAAATCCTTTATTGTTAAGCATAAAATTACACTATAGACCGTCTGTGCTGTGCCTACCACAGGTATCGAACCCCTTGCTATAAACTCTCGATCTCATCGCTAAGCTAATATCTTTTCACATCTATCTTCCTTGCCAACCTTTCATCTGGAAGTTTGTACACCGTTTTGAATGTGCACTGCATCTAAGATTTATGTTCCTAATCCTTTCGCTTGCCCCTCCCCCAGTGGCACAGTGGTATATCTGTGGACTCACACCACTAGAAACCAGGTTTCGACACCCTTGGTGGGCAGAACACAGATAGCCCATTGTGTAACTTTGTGCTTAATGTCAAACAATCAATTAATCAATCATTTCTAATCCTTTGAAACATTCATTGCGACTGTGCTCTCAATAATAAACTGTAAATGCGATCATGGGTTTATGTGAACTAATCTACTTATGATTACCAGAAGATAAAACAACAAAACACATAATGAGACAAGGAAACAAAGGAACAACATCTTTCGGACTCAAGTTGGTCATCATATTTAAATTTTCAGACCCTGATTGAGGTTTGTTATCATACTAAATTCTCAGACCGTGGCTGAATTACAGTTGAGACTATTAAATATATTAATGTTGTGATAGTGGCTGCTAACAATCAGAATATCTCATGACACTAGTATTACCATTAAAAACACTGAAATATTTTCTTTGTTTGTCGTAATGTATTTTTAAAACAAAGACTATATTTTAATTAAATTATGTTTTCGCTTAGTTATATGGATGTTTGGTCGTTTGTTTCATGACAAAGCCACTTTGAGCTATCAGTTGCGTTCACCATAGTGTATTAAACCCTAGGTTTTAGCGTTGTAAGTCCGTTAACGTATCACAGTTCTACGAGGGAGCACGTGATTTTTGTAGATAATTTTCTGATTGCGACATACTCCAAACCCTCAAAAATTACAAAACAGCTGAACAAGTTTAAAACTAGGATTTTTCTTGTTTGTATTTCATTAAAGAAAAAAAATTGTAACTACACTTGACGGAAACTACACTTCATTCATTGCAAACACACTGAAGAAATGCCACAAACTGAACGTGTTTAATAAACGATTGTTGTTGTTTTGAATTAAGCACAATGCTACACAACGGGCTATCTGTACTCTGCCCACCACGGGTATCGAAACCCGGGTTTTAGCGTGTAAGTCCGCAGACATACCGCTGAGTTACTGGGGGGCTTAATAAACGAACTTGACTGAATTTATTAGAACGACAATATGTTGTATTAACAGCAAAGTCACGATAAATTAAAGACAAAATAAAATTAAGAAAAAATTAACTGAAATCAGAGGAAAGCATATCTAGAGAAAACACAATTCTGATTGGTCAGTAAAAAAAATACAAAGATAAAATCTCACATCCTTTTACAAAGCACTTGGATATTAATTCATACTAAGAACTGCCTAGAAACTGCCTCCAAGAAGAGACAATTCTCTGCAGTTACACTCAAGATAAATTCGTGGAAAGAGATAATAGTGCCATATATCTGTAAGACAGCTGCAGAGGAAGCTTCTCTTTTAAGTAAGTGCTGACCACCTCACATGACTGCTGTTAAGTAATGATTAAGATATAATTGACTGACCTCTGCCTTAAAGATTACCTCCCGAAGGTCGTCACACTGTTTTTGAGGAGAAATACATTCCTGACATTTCTGATAAGGTAGCAATAGGGGGCGCTTACAACTTTTAAAGCTTCACAAAACTGACGTTAGCCTCACGGTTTCGTGTACAATTTCCTCATATTATTCGCGTGATATGTTTGAAACTGGTGAATAACTTTAGTTCTTTATTATAACAACTGATATTAACTCGCAATAGGATAGATATATTAATACTACTAACAGAAGCACTCATGAAATAGGCCTCTAGATTTATAGGGAATTATTTTGTTACAGAGATTTTCAGTTTTCCTATCTCGTACATTAACGTATCACTGCTTTTTTCCCCTTCTTTCTCTTAGGCCAGTTTCAAATAGTCTAGTGATTGTACACCTTGTACCTGCTATTCAATAAGGGACAATAATAACGTTAGATAGCTTACAATCTTGTTTTACGTCTTATCATCGCTGTAAACTGGTTTGGAATGTCAAGACGAGCTCCTATGTGCTCATAATACGGGCAGAATAGTAAATAATGGTTGGTGTTGAACAGTTTATTCTATTACTACAACAATGAATTAAAACATGCTTACAATAGCTACAGCATACACTGAAATCTGTGATTCGTACTTACATGCCGAATATGGACTGCTAACGTAAATCAGACTCACAATCCCTTTTAAAACATAAATTGCCGCCATTTGTATCACTTTTCTTGCGTATAAATGTGTGTAAAATTATTATCAAACTAAATATATCACGTCTCACTTTTGTTTTCTGAGGGACGAGGCCAGAGATTAGTTTCAACTTCAGTAATAAATGATTTCTTGAAGCGGCTGTCTATTATTAATGATATAATTAAAAAAGAAAAAACAGATAAAGAAGTAATTAAAAATAATCAAGGATAAGATGTAGTTCAGTTGGCATAATGTTGGCCTCTACTTGTGCAAAGATATCTGCAGATCGCACATTTTTATTTTATTTTTCCTCTGATAATCTCATTCAATACACATTTTTTATTCACATGCATTTATTTTTTATTATCTTCTCTTCAGGTAAGGGTTATCATGTTATAACAAAGCCACATTGGACTCCCATCGCGAGAAACCTGGTTTCGACACCTGTGGTGTACTCAGTACAGATAACACGTCGTGTAACTTTATGCCTAATTTCAAACAAATAGACAAACTGAAGACTGCGAGTTCGAATCACCGTCACCAAACATGCTCACTCTTATAATGTAACGTTCAATCCCACTATTCGTTAGTAAAACGGTAGCCAAAGAGTTGACGAGGGTAGTACTGAGTAGCTGCTTTCCCTCCATTTTATCACTACTAAATTAGGGTTGGTTAGCGCAGATAGCCTTAGTGTGGCTTTGTTAAAAATTCAAACCAAATCCAAACACAGAAATAACTAGTCGATTATTGTTGTAAAAAAAAAAAAAAAAGCAAAGAAAACCAAAACCTTTCCCATCTTAAAAGGAATAAAAACAATAATTGTCTTATAAAACAGCTGAAAGTGCCGTAGAAGTTATGGATTGAATTAAGTAGTTTAGAATATTTGTTTTTTCTTGAGTCTACTCCTTTGTTCACGCGTTTAAACAATCTTTAAGTTCCTTGTAAATTACCTAAGATACAAAGTTAGAAGTTATTAGAAATATTATTCAGCAACAAAGAAAAAAATTGTGACGCAGCATATAAATGTATAAAAATTAAAGATTATATTTACATGTTTACCAAGTGACTTCGCCCAGCTTAAAACTCTTTAGTTCACAATTTTCTCTATAATTATTTCGTTAACATGATGCATCAAATTTTCCCAACATTGATTGAGAGAAGAAAAATGAAAATTAGTTACGGATAGCAGGTAGAATAATTGTAGTCCAGATAGTTAAAGCACTCACTGGACTCGTAATCTGATGTTTGCGGGTTCGAATCCCCGACACACCAAACATGTTCGCCTTTTCAGCCCTGGGGGCGTTATAATGTGACGGGTCAATCTCTCTGTTCGTTGGTGAAAGAGTTAGCGGTAGGTGGTGATGACTAGCTGTCTTCCCTCTAGTCTTACACTGCTAAATTAGGAATGGCCATCGCAGGCAGCCCTCGTGTAGCTTTGCGCGAAATTCAAAAATAAAATAAAAAATAAATAATAAGAATAACAAAAAAAATGGAAATCGTATTGATGTTATGATTGTTCGGGAAGGAGGAAGAGGTCTAATGTACCTGACCCTCCTGAGTATTTAACAACTATACTCAAATACCGACACATCGGAACGGAAGAATAATCGCTGCGTGTTACCAAGAAGAGACTGGGTCACATCCGGAATGTTCGAAGGTAGAAAACTAATCTCGTATATCCTGTAGCATTAGCTTGGCAAGTCATATGACCTGCCTTGCTTCAGTATCACAATAGGTTTGCAAGAATCTAACAATCTTAATAAGTACTTCCCACTTGTTTGAAAGATGACGGAATTCAGTAGTCTTACTTTAATTTACCAAACAAGACTTACAAACTTATTCCATGAATAAACCCGTATTACCGACTCATTCGTAGATAAGGTCGTCACATTCCTGTTTCCCGAAGTCACGGATTAACACCTGATGTTGATTACTGACAAGTTGGATGCACAAAACAAGTGAAACACAAGCCACACAATGGACTATCTGTGCTATGTCCACCACAGGTATCAAAACCCAGTTTTTAGCTTTAGAAGTTCGTAATTATACCGCTGTACCACTGGAGACTTCATCTGTGCTATGTCCACCACAGGTATCAAAACCCAGTTTTTAGCTTTAGAAGTTCGTAATTATACCGCTGTACCACTGGAGACTTCATCTGTGCTATGTCCACCACAGGTATCAAAACCCAGTTTTTAGCTTTAGAAGTTCGTAATTATACCGCTGTACCACTGGAGACTTCATTATCTTTCCGTGAATAGTTTTCTTTATTGTAACTTAGGGGCTAGAAATCTACTTTTCTTTATTGTAACTTAGGGGCTAGAAATCTTCACACACAGAGTAAATATACTGAAATGTTAGGGAAGTACAGATATTTCCCTTTTATTTAGACAAATTTTAAAATATTTTTTGCCTGAAATACATGCATTTTTTTTCAGCAAACAAAATATACCAAGCTGTTTTCCAGATCAAGAATGCATAAAGCTTTGTTAGATAACATTCAATCTAGCTATTCTAGTTTGAGCTAATAAAACTTGAAACTATGTAGTGCTCAGCTGGTCATGGTCGTGTTATGTTATATGGAACAGTGTGATTAATATTTCGAAATACACCTCGCTATTGACAAATAGATCATATTATAAGTATAATAAATTTAATTTTCTTTGAGGTTGGTTTCAAGCTTTTATAGCACTCTAAGAAATAGTCGTTAAGTGTATTAGAATTATTGATACGTACTTGATTCATGTGTTTGTACAAGTAAATATTTGTTATAGAAATAATTGTATTTTCATTCAATGTTTCAAACTTTTCTTCAGACAAGGGTTATCGCGTGTGCGTGTTTCTTAGAGCAAAGCCACATCGGATTATTTGCTGAATTCACTGAGGGGAATCAGGCAAGGGAAGGTTATTAACTGATTTGTTTGTCAGTAAATGGCAGATTATCAATTGATTATGCTCGTAAATAAATGGCATATTATCAACTGATCGTGTTGATAAGTAAGGGCATATTATCAACTTATAATGTTCATATAAAGAATATAAGTTGGCAAGCAATGTCTTTTGGTGTTTGTGGATACTTCAGGCGTTGTGTTCAAGTTGCAGACGTGTTTGCAATAAGTACTGGACTGACTTGTTGTATTGTTATTGTTTCTTACAAGATCATATGGAAAATGAAAACTTGCAGCCGTAGAAATACTAGTTGTCTTGGTAACACCTCCTAAGCCACCGTTTAATACAAAATAAAAGATAAGCTGTTCTTTTTGTTTGTTTTTGAATTTCAGGCAAAACTACGCGAGAGTTATCTGCACTAGCCATTCCTAATTTAACAGTGTAAGACTAAAGGTAAGGCAGCTAGTCATCACCACCAACTCTGGGACTACTCTTTTACCAATGAATATCGGGATTGACCGTTACATTATAACACCCCTACGGGTGAAATGGTGAGAATATTTGATGTGACGGGGTTTTGAACCCGCAATCCTCAAATTACGAGTCAAGCGCTCTAATAATCTGGCCAAGCCAGGGTGTATCTATAAAGTATATAGATTCTTAGCATTACCATACTTTGACCAATGCTCATTCTTATAATCCAACTTTGTGCTAAAATCCGGGGTTTGATTTTTTTGCGGTGAACAGAGCACAAATAATCCTTGTTTAGCTTTGCGCTAAAGCAAAAACATCAGTTTGTGATCAGCTAGCTGGTAACACAAAAAAAATGTGTGATATCCTTCTAAAATAGACTTAGAAATATATTTTTGCTGCATCTTCGAAGATGCATTTACAAATGTCATATTTCTAAGTAATAGATTCAACAGAAAGTGCTTTTTCGTATAACTGTAGAAGGTGAATTACTTGTTAAAGAGTACAAAATAATCAGTGCGACGTGTTTTCGTTGAATATTGAGTTTAAGCCTGTCTGATCGAGTGTTGTAATACAGTAGAAAGCGCTGAATCATTTGACTTATCAATTCTAGTTGCTAATGGGAAATGAATATCTTTAAGTTATTATTTCTGAACTTTCCAAAACAAAGGACAGATGTTATTAAGTGACTAAAAATGGGTCGACAAAATAGCAACATTATTAGGAAATCTGATTACAGGGCTGTAGGTATTATTGAATTTATTACATGTAATGGAAAATATTAAAAAAAACTTTTCTTGTACATCGTAATTTACTCGAAAGTAGTGCTTTAATGTTGCAGGATATGAAAAAAACACGATAAGATATGATTTGAAGTAGTCAGTGATAGGCACGTGGGCACGTTCAGAACATCTCGGCGCTCTGTTTAACTAATAGTATAAACTATAACATCTCCTTTCTGAAAAGTATAATGTAATAGGATATATATATAAAACTTAAGAAATAGTTTCAGTATTGAAATGTATTTGTTGTTGATTGAGTTTTACGAGACAAAATACAATTTTTAAGAAACGTTGGTTTCAAAATTATTCAAAGAGACAAGGCATTTTGTAAAGAAAGAAAGAGGTAACTGACCGATAGCTGTCCACATGTTTGAAGGGGTTGTGTAACTGAGTGTAGGAATGTAGAGGGCGTGCTTAGATGTTTGATTATATTTATTAATATCGGTATAAAGGTGTTCCTTTGTATTGGTTTATATTGGGCTTGAGTTGTTGTATAAGTAAGGCTTCTTTAATTTTATACCTATGTTAATAAGTATAATCAAACATCTAATAACGTCCTCTGCATTCATACACTTAGTTACACAACCCTCTTCAAACATGTGGTAAGGCATTTTGTACTTTTGCAGCGTGTATTGGTGTATCTGAGCAGCAAAGAGATGTAACTGACGCCAGATAATCACAATGTATATATATATATACACGACTAAATGACAGTAATATAAATTCTTTCGAACGCTGGACATGGAGGTAGAGTATGTTTGAAATGAATACATGTAATGTACAAGCATTAACTGATATTTTATCTGTCCATTCTGTAGCATAGATTGCCAAAATAACATGAATTCGCTATCTATCGTTATATGAGTTAAATCTGGTTTGTTATATAATCAATGTATAAAGTACAAAAAATGTGTCTGTCTGTTTGTCCATTATTTAACTAGTCCTAGGTCGCTGAGTCGCTCTGAATGAAACTTGGAACAATGGGCATCTCAATGAGGAATCGTAACCTTCTGCACCCCTAGTGATCACTGTTATTGAGCGTTTATTATCTTTGACGTAAATTAACATAAACTACATTCACAAATGGCGCCACTTTTGTACACCAAACCAAAAACAACAACAAGACTTATATTTTTCACAACACAACATACACACACAGTATCGAGTGCACACAGAAGTTTTATGTATCTCAGACACTGCGCTATCACTCTCTATGGAGGAATGCAATGAAAAACAAAAGGGCACCACTATTACAATAATACATAAACTTAGAGGACCCTTCTATTACAACACCCACCATAACGCTGACTTGAAAAATATTCTTATGAGTTTTACACACTTCCTACTTTGACCGTCAATGCATTAATTACGTGAAATGATGTGAAGGATATTAAGAGATAGATATTGAAATGGGGTAACAAATCACCCTCACTGGCACTACCTCTTCCTACAAAGTCACCCTGACTTGTACAGTGCATACCATGTTTTAAATACATACAGATTTAGTTCTTAAAGTTTATACAAAACCACTGATGATGCAATAATGATTACCGTGATAATATGTAATTGTATAAATAAATTGTGCAAAAGGTAGGATTTCTGTGCTATTTATCACAGCATCTACTCCTACTTGTTTTTGTTTTTTCAAGTTCCCAGTCCGAACAAAGGACTGGTACTTCAGCTTGTAAATAAATAATTATTCTCTGTAACTGTTTCGGAGCATGTGAAACAAACAATACACATTGGATTTTTGTTGGTCTGCACAAGTTTAAGAATGGAAAAGGGATAGAAAACGCATATATATATATGTAAAGATTTTACTTTATTTGTGCTAATTTTCTTCGTGATTTGACATTATCATTTTTAGATTCATTCTTACACAAATCCAACTATAGTTCTTTTTTACCCTTTTTTATTTACTCAGGTTAAACTACACCAATACAGGTTAAAGAGTGGTTAATATGTTGAGAAAGCGATCATTACGATGAAGTCAGAAAAGTTGCGGAAAGTTTACTTATTTGACTTTCAGGATCGGTTGAGAAAGCAGTGATGAAGAGAATATATTTTAAAAAGTTATAGTTTTAAGTGCAATAATACAATAACGTATTTGTCAAATATTTAATTAACTTTATTTGAATAATAACAGTTTGGATTATTTCGCCATAGAAGAGTGCTTATGTAAATCCCTTGACAGTAAAATATGCTTAAATTAGTTTTCTGTACAAGTTAATTTGTTATTTGGTATTTAATATACATATGCATTTTTGTCAAAACTGTTCCTCATCAAATATGTCTATTACATTGCTTTTGTGTGGGCCGGCATGGCCAAGCGAGGGTCGCGGGTTCACATTCTCGTCGCGCTAAAGATTCTCACACTTTCAGCCGTGGGGGCATTATAACGTGACGGTTAATACCACTATTTGTTGGTAAAAAGTTCGCGATGGGTGGTGATGTCTAGCTTCCTTCCTTTAGTCTTACACTGCTAAATTAGGGACGACTAGCGCAGATAACCCTCGAGTAGCTTTGTTCGAAATTCAAAAACAAACATTTATTGATATTTTGAGGTAATTCCTATTTATATTTTATTTAGAAATTCTGGTAACGCTAAGGCTATAGCTTAATAACATTTATAGTAGAAAAACTACATGCTAAAGAAAATGTATTTTATTTTATGAGTTCTGACGTATTAGAGAAAGACAGAGAGGATAATACGGAGAGTGAGTTTATGATAGAACGTGAGTGCTTGACCGGCCTCGTATCACAGTTTCGACTGTAGCTAGATTGCCAAATTAACGCCGTTACATAGAACAGAATGCTTGAATTAGAATACCATGTCACACGGGTATTAGTAGGTGTTCTGTACCCACCTTCACGCAGTTTTCTTCGTTATGGATAATAACTAGAGGCAGGTCGTAAACTGAGTTTGTAACAAAACATTAGTGAAGATTTTTGTGTGTGACAATTTTGAAAGGTATACTGACTAGTAAATGGAAAATACGTAGTTTCATTTTCTGTAATGTTACTTATAATGTACGAGCGAAAAATTGAAACAAATCTGTTTATTTGATACAAAACTGAAATTTTTGGTGGATTATTCTTCTTTGCATAATCATTTGTTCTTTAGGAACAGCTGAGAATGGACTGGGGAGTCGTTAAAACATGCGGAAGAACAAAACCCCCAGAGTAAAAGTAGAAAATAGAGCAAAATTTAACTCTTTTTATTCTTCTTTTATTTTTTTACATTAAAATACTCTAGGTAATCACTGTTTTGTCTACCTGATTAATTCTCCAACAGGTGGCCTGACTGCATCAGGTCATGTTTTTGACCAAGGGAATTTTGTCCAGCACTCGTTAAAATATTTCTTAACTATTCAATCACTTGAGTAAACTTTAAATACAATATTGTTTTTAAAAACTAGAGTATTCAGCTACAAGAGAAGAACATTTTTAAAGTGAAGTTAATGTAACGAAATCTTACACGTGCCCCTTTCAGACGATTTTCCGAGTGTTTCTTAAAATATTTTAAATTCAGTAGAAATCCAATCATGACTAAAGCTAAAAACAAAAACAAAAAATATCAGATTCATGTTCATTAATTATGTTACAACATTACTTTTATTACATAATCCTTAGTCAAATATCAAAGTTTTATTTTGTATGAAGCTATTTGAGACGCTTCCTCAAATCACACGTTCATATCATACATTCGTAACGAAATTTGAATAATTTCATTCTACGTGTATTCACTTAAATAACGTGAAAACTTACATGACCAATCAGAATTACGAGTAATAGAATGAAGTTTTGGTTATAGAACTTCTCTTATTCTTTATCTCTGCTTTTTTTTTTTACTTTAACCAAAATAAAACATTGGTGACATTTTTTAAAAACTAAAAAGCATAATAAAAACCATCATGTTATCCAAATTTTAGGATGCTGCAAAAACTGAGCAAAACATTAATAGAATAGAAAATAATAATAGCAATAGTGCAAAACAGAGTGCATGTAGGATCGATTTATTTCAAATAACAATATTCATTTTATTTCAAACATACGGATTCGTATGACAGGTATTTTTGAAAGGTGGACCTTTCTTCTGCAAGGTGCAAATTACTTTTGATAAAGAATGTTCTATCTTTAGAGAGCGCTTGGATTAAAGGGTTTGGTATCTTTGTGTTAAACTGAGTTTTGGGTTTCGTATCTTTGCGTTAAACTGAGTTTTTGAAACTACGTGATTTTTCTAACGTCGCGAAAACTTATATTTTATTTTCACTTTAATGCTTAGCCTACTTCTAAAATTCTTGTGACACTGTACTACAGTTCAATATGCACAAGTCGAGAGGTAAAGTGTTGTTTCAAAAGACTTTTTCTTCTTTTCCAGGTACAAAACAGAAGCTTTGGGAAGGGGTAAAAACTTGTGGAAGAAGATCGTACATGATGCTTTCTGGACGCGACTGTGGGTCGAGGAATTTTGGACTATCGAATCTATGGCGCTATTCAGAAGAAAGTATCATAAGTAGTTACAGTACAACAGTACTTACAGCAAAAGTGGGCGGATACATAATACATACACCTTTAACATATAAATAATAACCCTTAACATGTATTTGAGAGATATCCTTGAGTGATAAAAAATCTACATACAAAATTATAAGTCATAAAACCAAGTGAGAAAGTCAACAGAGCAGATTAAAAAACTTACAAAACCACAAATTTCTCAATCTAAATGATTGACTGACTGATACTGTCGAAATGTTTTAGTTGTGTAGCAAATAGACTTACCATACAAAGAGACCAACGAACTGGTGATAGAATTTTTCTGTACTAAACATTACCAAAAATACGTGCTATTTAATGTGCATGAGGAGTTGACGACTGGTGTAGCATTGCGCGATATTTAAAAGAAACTGACCCGAAAAAGCATCCAAACTAAAATCCATAGAAAATGATGGGTTTAACCAATCAAATTAACAAGTATTAGAAGTCAAATGAAATAATTAACAGCACAAACCATATCTGAATAATACTTCCTGTGTTTGCAGAAATTAAAATAAAATTGTACGTGCCATATCTTGTGATACTTTTTAAAAAACAGTTAAATTTTCCGCTCGTACTGCAAGTGGCAAGCATATGGCGGGCTACTTAGTATCTTGAAACCATGAATCAGTTTTGTTTTGTTTTTTTAACGTCAGTGCAAGTATAAAGAAAGTAAACGCTTAGACATTTCAGGTGACATTTTTATCAGTGGAATGTTGTTAGATGCTACGAATAAGGACTGTAAATGCGTTTGTGACTTAAAGTTTATTATACTTTTGTTTCATTTGCATATATTTATATTATCATCTCTATAGGATGTAGGCTTCTTAAAACAAAATTATGATAAGTATTAACATAAATAAGTAAAACTAATTTAACTACTGAAGAACATTATTTAAGCGAGTGATGCCAGACCGTAATCGTATTTAGAAATTGTTAACCCTAATTCATGAACAGTTTGAAGTAGGTTTCAGAAATTTCTTCGATAAAAGCCCCAGTTTTTAAATGTAATAGATAATTTAATTAATCAACATAATTTTATATTATATATAGTTTTATGGAGCATGTGCATTATTTTTTCGAAAATATGTGACTGCGAGCAATAATTTGATAAAAGTAAAATTAAAATGTCTTTTATATTGAAGCTGTACGGGAGATTCCTCACCCTTGTTGCTTTACGCCAATAAATCCCAATCGACCAATCAGCTTATAGCCTTAAAACGCTATAAAATGAATTTCAATTATCGTGATTTGTAGAGCACAGACAAGTACATTGTGCAGCTTTGCGCATGACAACACAGACTGTATATGAGACCTTTGTTGAAAAGTTTGAATAATCAGTTTTCCTTGTGCTTTTAATATTATCAACCCTTAGCAAAGCTGAGCTTATTATAAGAGGCCCTAGTAATTCAAGAGAGGTGTTGATATTGATACATCTTATGAACAGTGCGAGCTTAATAAAAGGAACACTGACATAAAAAATAATTTGTTTCTCTTTGTACGTTTGTATTATCATAAACATACACAATGGGCTGCCTGCGTTCTGCCCGCCGATAGGAATGAAACCCTGGATTTTAGCGTTGTAATTTCACGAACTTACTGGAGGATCGTCTACAATAGAGGCTACCGTGATATTCGAGACTGTTTTTTCGAACTTAAGGTCCTTCTACTTGTCCGTAACCAATTTAAAGTCTTAACAATTGCTCACTGTGTTATCTACTTACTGTTAGTTTATGTGTATTGTAACTTTATATTTTGTCATTAATAAAGCAAAATAGAAACTATAACAGAGTTACAGGCTTTCAGACTAAAAATCACATATGAAAAAATTAGTAAAACATATCACAAACTAAGACAAGCTTATCCGATTTTTTAAAAAAAATTATACAGTCTATTAATAAAAGCTCTCAGTTAAGCAAAGAATTTCTGACAATCATATAACATTGCTTAACAGTCAAGAACGCCAATCTTTCAGAAGGTAAGATAAAGTTTCCTGATAATCTTATGACATTATTTAACTATAGACACAAACAACTTCCAGAAGTTAATACAAAATTTCCTGATACTCGTCAAGACCATTATTCAAGAAAAGGATTCATGTGTGTGTGTGTGTGTTTATAATTGTCGAACTGCTGGACCGATTGTTAACAAGCATACAATGGAATCTTGGGGACATCCGGGGTGTGATAAAGAGGAGTTGACGTTCGAATGTGATTCTCCTATATCAACCCCATGTTATTCTCGTTCGTTAAATGCGTAGGGCAACTGGTAAACATTATTTCTAGAATAAATCAGCACGACATTATACAGCTAAGGATATGGTTCCTAGTACTCACATTACTTTAAATTGATCTTCTAGCTTTTTTGTAAGTATCTTTGTGATACTTATAAAAACAATTCTGTAATAAAGTACTATCATTTTATAAACTCTAGCATAGGTTTAATGATAACGATGTAAAATGTTGATATTCACGTGAAATATCTGTAAAGTATGTATGTTTAAATATCTGTAAAGCACACAGTGTTAAAATAACTTTAAATTATACAGTCTTTAAATATCTGTAAAGTACATAGTGTTTAAATGTCTGTAAAATATAGTGTTTAAATATCTGTAAAGTATATAGTGTTAAAATATCTGTAAAGCATGTAGTGTTTAAATATCTGTGAAGCATATAGTGTTTAAATACCTGTAAAGCATAGTGTTTAAATATATTTAAAGCATGCAGTGTTTAGATATATGTAAATTAAACAGTGTTTAAATATCTTTAAAGCATACAGTGTTTAAGATAGCAGGTAAATATTTCGTAGCAGTTATGATCCTGATATTCATATCAATGACTCTTGTAATACTGAGATGATTTCTTCATCATATAGAATGTATCTTTATGAATACAAGAAATGCAATTAAACGTATCTTTTTAGACCCAGGATATTATGTGTAATATATCTTTCTTAACATGGGATATGCTGTGGAATATGCCTTTGTGAATGAGGGAAAATGCTATGTAATATATCTTTGTGAATGCAGGAAATGCTGTTATATGTCTTTGTAAATGCGGGAAATGCTGTGATACATATCTTTGTAAACACGAAATTCCTATGTTGTGGAATATATTCCTGTGAACTCGAGATACCTATGCTATGGAATGTATTTTTGTGAAAACGAGATACGTATGTTAGGAAATATATTCTTGTGAACACGAAATAACTGTGTTGTGTGAATATATTCTTGTGAACACGAGAGCACGCTGATTTACAATGAACTTTCTGCGTAGAACTCTCGAAACACCACTAACCTATGTTCTATCCACACTTCCTTAAATAACATCAGATTAAGGAACTAAGACAACAAGTGTTAACAAATAATAGTAGATATGAAGTGGTTAAAAGTGGTGTTATTCAAATATGAACTATGTTTAGAACCTAGTTACATGGTTGTCTGTCAGATAACATCTTCATATTAAATCTAGATCATTAAATGGTTGTGAAATACTGTAGAACTGTATATATTTGACTTGTGGTTGATAATTAACGAACCTACAGAAGGTAACCAACACTTGTTGAAGCTGATATTAAAATATTATAATAATTAGAAGAAATTCTGTATCACTAATTGAAGATTACATAAGTACTATACGTGGATAATGTTAAGTAAAAATAGCCAATATCTCATCGGATTATTTAAGGTTGTTTATTCATGATAAGTAATATCCTTTAAAAAATAAATTCATACTTTATGATCTACAATTTTATATATTTTATAATTTTAAATCAAAAGTTACATCAGTCTAACATCTAGAATAATATGTACAACACGTCTAATTTTACATTGTTATTACATGTACTTATGTACATAATTCTACAGGTACTTTACAGATGTTTCCACACAACAGCCATTTCTATACCTTTATATAAAGAACAGTTAACGACACTAGTTGGCTCGTGCAGCAAGTTATTTTAAACGTCCGCAGATGTATTTGGTTAAAGAACTTCAAAAACATCTTTTTGCTTTCTTTATCGACTAAGAAAAAAAAGCAGAATTTAATTTTTACCTTGAAGATACTGAGTTTTGCAAAGCACGTGCAGATAAGTAAACAAGATTTCATCCTTATACAGGTACACAGCTGGCTCTTGTTGTTTTCCAGGGGCCTTTCATGATGGAAAGAAAGCACACCTATTATCCCTCTTGTCATCAATAGAGACAGTTGTCATTTAGACAATTTAAGCTGCACCTCTGGGTATTATATCACACTCAAAGAAACACGTGTTCGGGAATTGGTTGTTCTCTATCAGCTGACAGAATACAAGACCTACATCAGAGAAGCAGCCCCACCTAGCTTCAAGCTAGTAAATCCTAATCTCAGATAAAAGATGATAAAATCACAGGTGTACAAGGACAAGAGAAGGTGCCACCAGTGGGTTGAAGTTACACTAAAGGGGTAATTTGTTCCATAAAAGAATTGCACTGACTGTACAAATTACTAATATATTTTAACTGTGGAAGACTTAGTCACGTCGTTAACTATCGCTCCATATTCGTCTGTTCTAGATTCACGTTCGTATGATATCTTGCTTTGCACTGTTGAATTTGATCATATACTATTTGGATTCTGTGTTTAAGTGTTTTTATACTATGTTCTGGCAGGAAAGGTAACCAGTCAGACATACCTGGATCGTAGTTTAAAAACGCTTGTTTCAAAAGTTTATCAATGTTTTTAGTTCTGTGTATTCTCACTATAGATTCTGTAGTTTTTTTACGAAACACACACAAGGAATTTATAAGATATCGATGAAAGTGTTCATATTTGTCCAATAAGCGATAACCATGAAGAAGTCCAGATTCGTTATCAAAGAATATGAGTAATCCAGACTCTTTGTGTTTAGCAAGATTATGGGTTGGTGAGTTCATCATCTCCGAATTCCACTGTTCGTTAAACATGTTGTTTACCATACGATCGAGATTAGCCGTCAAGTAATCAAATATGATCAAGTCTGACCACTGAGCAAGCTCTATTAATTCGTCCATTGTTTTATTGGACAGATCTTCAGCCACGGGATGAAGCCGTCGATCTTTGGTGCGAAAGGCGGGAGGAATATAAGCAGGTACTAAGTTGTCTACAAACTTGGTCAACACAACAGGCCGTTCGACATTCCATTGGGCCAAGTAAAGTTGGGAATGCACCTGTTCCCATTGACGTTCCTGACCTCTGATAACAGCCAGCACGGAGGGAGGCAGGTTTCCGATATTCAGAAGTCCACTTAGATAGAATGAGAATATTTCCCCTTGAATTTGATCGTTGTTCTGCCTGTATCGACAACACGAATTATTTCCATTTTCAAAAGTAATAAGACGGTTTTGCATCCTACCGCATCCTTCTGATATTTTGACTATTTTGGTTTTATTAACAAACTGACGCCAGTTGTCCATGTCTTTCATAAATCCATCAGGGATATTTTTTTCCAGTTCTTCTGCCCAGTATATCCCGTTGACTATGTTAGTTATTACCCTGGAATCTAGACCAGTATAATCCTTCAGAAGATTCTGGTTGTTAAGGGAAGAGGAGGTTTGCTGAATACTTGGTTGTGCTGAGTTTAGATCATCAATATTGTTACGGTTGAGGCTAACTCGAGAAGACAACAGCCTTCCTGTGTATTTCGCTCGCCCCGGCAAGTTTCGCTTCGCCGTAGGGAGCCATCGGAGACTGGGGTCGGGGTAGAAAGTAGTAGTGGCCAACCTCTCTGAAACAAGGCGACTTTCCACGGGGAGTAAACCTGTCATTTCGTTACTCTCAACCCCTACTGCTGTTTCGTTAAAACCTTTATTAACTTTGAAAGTGTTAGCTTTATTGCTTTTCAAATTAAGTTTTGCAGTTAGAAAATAGCTCGATCGGTTCTCATTTTTGTGAGTTATATTTGAAGAGTCAATACGAACTAAATAACGTGATGAAATTACGGAATTCGGAATTACTATTTCCTTACCGTTTTGAGCGACTTGACCTTTTTGCTGAAAACCATTTGTCAATGTCACACGGCTTGTTTTCAGCAGATGAAGCATTTCTTCCTCCAAAGTATGCCCTTCCTTTGCCCTTCCGAGACTATCGTTCGGTTCTTCACTATTATGAAACTGTTGCACGTTCAGAATTCCTTCCTTTTCATCAGGCCTAGGAGCAACAACAATCACTGAAGTTTGAGTTACTGATAAACTTCGTGTTATGGAGTCCACATCATCCAATTCTTTGTTGGTGACGTGTTTGTTATAGTCTCTTCCACGAGATATAGAAACTCCTGTCGTTGAATATGGTCCAGACAGATACACAGGTAACAGAACTCCGCATAACATTCCTACAGTAAAGGCGATACCAGCTGAAGTCAAACACAGTTTATGGGACAGTAAGCTAAAGCTTTCCTTATGTGATCTGGGACACTTATTCATATCTGGATTAGATGGCTGTGCCACAAAAAGCCTACATTTAGCGTTTAAAATAAAATAAACACTTGCAATTTTCACTATATACTCAATTCTGTTGTTAAGTTTCTTAATAGGTACGGTTGGCCTTTACATTGTTAAAACGATAGAAAATAAACGAAACCTTCGAGTATAAAACCTCAACTCTTGACATCTCTCTCGCTTTTCACTGTAGGCGTTAAATAGCAGTCGCTATTTACTTACTGACTGGACTCGTTAACGCTAGAATACACTGTCTCGTATCTACAGGTATTTTATATCCCGTAGAACAATAGCACTGACTGAGAGTGAATTCGCGAGCTTCAGACAAACATGCAGAAATCATTCCTTCTAAGTTGTAAAGCAAGGAGAAACTGTCGCAGTATCACGTAACAAGACCACCAATAAGAAACCGACTGGCTTTACACACCTATATCTCACCAATAACCAGTTAGAACAACCATCAGCTGGGCTGGTGTCAATGTCGGTTTGCGTCCCTCGCCTTAGTCCCACTAGTCCCTCCAAGATTGAACCTTTTTGTGAAGTCGTTAAGCCTGTAGGTTACCCAGGGCTTTGTCTCCTGGCCTTCAATCACTGCCCCTCCCTTCCCTTCCTCCAATGGCAAGCCTGGGCACTGCGGGAACTGAAGATCACCACAGTGCTCACCTGGCGTTTCAAGTCTTGACTCTGATCTTGGGTCTTTCACTTGTCACTGAAAACGAAAGAAAATGGCGGAACCACTAAGGAAACATGCAAGTAAGCAATTTCTTTCTTTAATTCACTGTTAACAGCTGTTAATGTATTAAAAATCCAACTGAATTTAGGTAACCTTTTACTTATACTAGTTCTGTGAAGTCTCAAATACACGTTTAGAAAACAATCGTGAAACTGAATAAACCGGTGTGCAGTACATAACTCTAAAGAGATCAATACACATATCGACTGCTGTGAAACCTACTTTTATGAATGGTTGGATACCAAAGGAAAGGAGGCCAAACTACCTTGAAACGAGGTCATATAGAAAAACGAGCGTTGTGTGACGGAACAATGTTTGAATAAAGAAACGTTTGCTTACCAGTGTATGGACAGAAGTGCCGAAGTTGTAACAATAGTGACCATTACTCTGTTTTGCCACCCACGCAACAGACATACAGGTTTGTCATTGGCGTTCTCGTTAAGGTAAGACCTGCTGTTTTTCAGGCGTGCACGTTTCTCCTCCTTTCGCCGTAGGGACCGACCGATGCTACATACCCCCTACCTCAGTGTCTGAATGGTAGTCTGTCGGTCGGAACTCCCATGGATCTGAGAAACACGCTTGAAAAACGCATAGGTTGTAAATTTGATGAGCTATGTACACACGCGTTGTTAGATACGAAAGAGGAAGTGGAACTTTTACATAATAGCTTACTGATCGATGGACTGATAAGCGTTGATATTGTATGAATATTCGTTTAAACACGTACGACCATTTTCAGTTCAAACGATTAGTTCTTGATTATCGTGAATCATGAAAGTTATCTTTAAATCATGAAGTACAAGGTTGTACGAAATACAGAGAAATTCGAAAAAAAATCATCTAACCCTTGAAGGCTAAAGCTTGTTCTGTGCAAAATTTTGAAATATTACCTAAAATATGATATATGTACTATATTTGTACTGGTAGACAACCTGACGTCAGCTATGCAATATTGACACAGTAAATAAACTTACAAATTCGCCCACTCTCAAAATGAATTTCTTTTTTTCTGCATAACAAGTTTGCCAAAGTCCTCCTCATCTGTACTTAAAAGTTCATTGTCTTAAATTTAATGACCAGAATATTATTTTGTTTTATATTGCACCGTTTAAATAGTAACATAATAGAGCAAAGACTAATTAGCGAACAAAGGTGAAGGGCGAGAAGAAGCTGCATTATTTTATTGTAAAGACACTCGTAATTGTATCAGTTTCAGCCATTGTCTTAACATTTGTATTTTTTACTCAATAAACCTACTTAGCGTTCTAATTACTTCATTATTACTTGAAGCCAGTGTTTTGTGTTTTTTTCGTATAGCAAAGCCACAAAGGGCTATCTGCTCAGCCCACCGAAGGGAATCGAACCCCTGATTTTAGCGTTGTAAGTCCGGAGACATACCGCTGTACTAGCGGGGGTCTTGAAGCCAGTGTACTAAACTATCAACGCAGATACAGAAAATGTTATCTAGAAGGCAACCTCAATCAAGATATGTCGATAATACGTAAAATGTC
Organism: Carcinoscorpius rotundicauda; assembly: GCA_011833715.1. Lineage (NCBI taxonomy): Eukaryota > Metazoa > Arthropoda > Merostomata > Xiphosura > Limulidae > Carcinoscorpius > Carcinoscorpius rotundicauda. The sequence goes on along the minus strand of CM022405.1, from coordinate 21,854,584 downwards.
GTCCGTCAAATGACCTCAACTAAGAAACGTCGATAATACTTGAAATGTCGTCCGTCAAACGACCTCAACCAAGAACGTCGATAATGCTTGAAATGTCGTCCGTCAAACAACCTCAACCAAGAAACGTCGTTAATACTTGAAATGCCGTCCGTCAAACAATATCAACCAAGAAACGTCGATACATACTTAAAATGTCGTCCGTCAAACGACTTCAACCAAGAAACGTCGATACATATTTAAAATGTCGTCCATCAAACGACCTCAACCAAGAACGTCGATACATACTTAAAATGTCGTTCGTCAAACAATATCAAGCAAGAAACGTCGATACATACTTAAAATGTCGTCGGTAAGACACTGCAACCATGAAACGTCGATACATATTTAAAATGTCGTCTGTTAGACACTGCAACCAAGAAACGTTAATACATACTTGAAGGCCACCCAAAGGTCTTCATGAACAAATAGAGTTCATTGTGTGAAGAGATGAAAATCAGTTCTCCCGAACTGTAATAATCATTCAGCTACTGTTTAGTATCAAATGCATATTTTCGAATAAAAAATTGTGTTATGGTATAGTGAATATGCGTATTCGTATATTCGTGACGTCAAACAAAGTGTTGTCTCCAACACGTACTGTCATTTCACTGCCCATTAATCTTACTGAAATAAATTATCATTGTTACACCTGGATCAATTAACCTAAATTAATTATTGTGTTTAACTATGTTACAGCACAACTTTCGCTACACTTCATCAATGATTTGATCCATAGGTCTGATAAGAAGTAAGAATGTGAAAATTTAATCAGTAGTGTGATTAACTTATTCCATCGTTCTAGATGTTCTTGTTACAGCTATTATATTAACCAATTAGACTGTATAGAGCAGTGTAGAAATAAAAATAAAATATTAATTTCTAGTCTTGGTTTAATGCAAAGCGAAACGCCAGCATGTAATAAAATTTTCTATAAGACTAAAATATAACCAATCAATCAAACAAAAGTTTTTAAACCTAACGTTCAAATATAAGTCAAACCTCTTTACACCGTTATTTGTAAAATTATGTTTAGGTGAAGGTTCGGAAACATTTGAGCAGCGATTTCCCTCATTACATTTTAAATTTAAAAAATCGATTTTGTTTAATTCTGTCCCAAATGTATAAAAAATGTAACATTTTATATAGTTATTATGGTTGTAATAACTTATGCCCCCCAGTGGCTCAGCAGTATATCTGCGGACTTACAATACTATAAACCGGGGTTCGATACCCTTGGTGGGCAGAGCAAAGCGCGTTGTGTGGCTTTGTGCTTAATTCAGCAACAGCAATAACTTATGAGTGAAAGTACAGACGAATGTTATGGAACGCCATTTGCGTTGTATTTGTTATATACACTACCAACAAGGCACTTCGTATGTTACCAGTGCTCGTCTTGGAGACGACAAATGTATGTTATTAGAATAATGGTAATGCGACAACTTATTCATCCAGTCTTTCGTACAATCTAAACACGTGAAATTGTAAACCGTATTTATTTTTTTCAAATATATTGATGCTACAGCTAGTAAACGTTAATAATATATAAAATTATAGCTTCCAAATAATTCTCAATAACAAAGAGATTAAATTGAGATCACAAAAGTACTTAAATAAGCTAGAACTTAAACTTGTGTGATTAGAAGTGTCAGCCTTAGGAAAGGGTAGTTTTAAGATGTGGTTTACAGAATAGAGCACTATTTTAGTTGTAAAAAATTATTGTTTTTTATTAAACTAGATAAAATATAACAATGATGAAGACAAATAAATACAAAAAAGTCAATTAATATAAAATTATTACATGCTTAACTGTTTTATGTAATATGGTTTTGTGGAAACGGAGATTTTTATTAGTATACATTCTTAAGCAGCTACAATGTACCATCAAGAATAAAATAATATATTCAAAACCGCACAGCTAAAGTATTATTACGTCATGTTTTACTATGGTTCATATGATGTAAGTACCATCTACATAGATGTAATGTCGGTTACGGGCCCCTTACTAGTCCAGCGGTAAGTTAACGGATTCCCAAGGCTACAAACAGGGGTTCGATTCTCGTTGGTGGGTTTAGCAGAGACCCTTATGTGGTTTTGCTAGAAGAAAAACATATACTAATTATAAATTTTGATAGCTACATCTTACAGTATTTAAATCTCTAATATTGGTTTTTTTCCCGTGATAATTAATCATAGACATTTAATATAGAGTTTACAACTATCTTGGGGAAAATCAGTCGCACCTGTAGTCAGTTTTACCAACTTAATGCTTTCAATAAAGAATGCTTACTGTTAGAGCATTAAGTCGATCACTGATTTGATGTGGGTAGAATGTAGCTTAAGTTTTAGCTGCTTGAAATCGTCGTTAGTAACCATGTATATACACACACACACACACACTTGCTCAAAAATATTCCAAACAGGCTTGTTATAACTAAACAGTTAAAAAAAAGTAATAAACCATACTTTGCACTTCAAGTTATAAAAGTAACCTTGAAGTTACAATTTTTGTTTTACAAATATTTGTTTTGTAGAACACACAGAAAATAACTCAGTTTTAAGGTTTGTTAACTGTAGGCTTACCATTGTTCATCTATAGGATGATGTGTTTACCATTGTCCATCTATAGGATGATGTGTAAACTCCCTCGTCTTACATCAAAACAAACATAATCACGAAACTTAAACTTCCTTTCACCATTGCTTATAAAATCGAAATATCTCCGTCCACAGTAAGTCATAAATTCACTGTTATTGAATTATCAAGGCCTTGACTGGATATTAAACATCTTTATCTGTAAATTAGAGAGAAATTCCTAAGTTTTTTATCATATTTTTCAGATTATTTTTAAACTATTGCAACCACTGTTAATGTGAAGACAACTACATCATAACGTTCTTCGAGCACAAACGCACGTTGGAACTTTGTATATTCTATTGTTATTCAGTATTCTATATGCAAAAACGGCTTCTATTTTACATAGAAGAGCGAACAATGTTTCGACCTTCTTCGGTCATCGTCAGGTTCACGAAGAAAGAGGTAACTGACAAGCCGTTTTTGCATATAAAATTCTCAACAAGTGGGTTTCTCGACATCACTGATTGTTATTCAGTATTCTGTTTTTTACAAATACTTACGAACATTTTAAACTTATTTATGACACAGGTCGTCATTAGACTCTAGAATATCTAATCTATATGATATTTGTAAAGACAAGGAATGAAATCCGTTTAACAATAATTAAAATCAAATTGTACACCCTTCATGAAATACACAATGTTGACAAAGCAAATTAACAAACCGTTGACTTGGATAAACTGTTCACATGTGTATTTTGTTTTCAGCTGTTACATACTTAATGTAATCAGCGAGCAAGAGAAAGTTTCACGTCATCATAGCTTTAAATATAAAGCGGAGGATGTGAGATTGTTAGTGGAAATTTTTCATATTTGATATGTTTGAATTACTACAAACAAGTAGGCAGAAGAACTGCTTGTCTGCAATAAAAAAAATAGAGCTACATAAAGGACTAGTCCGGCACGGCCAAGTAGTTAAGGCACCTAACTCGTAATCTGAGGGTCACGGGTTTGAATCCCCGCCACACCAAACATGCTCGTCCTTTCAGCCGTAGAGACGCTATAAAATGTGACAGTCGATCTTACTATTCGTTGACAAAAGAGTAGCCCAAGAATTGGCGGTGGGTGGTGATGATTAGGTGCCTTCCCTCTAGGCTTACATTGATAAATTAGGGACGGCTAGCGCAGATAATCTTTGAGTAGCTATGTGCGAAATTCAAATCAAAGGACTATCTATGTATTGTTTACTGCGGGTGTTGAAACTCGATTTTTATCCTTATAAGACCACTGACTTAGCATGAGGCCATCGGGAAAATAAGCACAATACTTCTCGGCTATGAATAATCTTGATAAATTCAAAACAGCATTCTTAATAGGTTTATAGTTCTAAGTTATAACGTAAAGTGAAGATCCTTCAGTTATTTCAGTAGAATATAAAAATAACTGAGGAGTTTTTTAATTAAAGTTCATACTTAAAATATAGCTGAAATATTTTTTACCCATCACAATGATATAATATTGTTTAATTGGCTAAATTACTTTTGGAAAACAATTATATAAAGACAAATAAGCCTCAGTGCCCAAAGAAACTACTCCAAACCTCCATATATAAGAATAATGTCAAAAAATTGCATCCAAAGTTTGTGCCATACATTCCATTATACGAGACAGTTATAGATGTCTTCTACATCCAATGTAAAAATAATTAGCCTTATATCCCAGTAATGTGCTAATAGTCCTGTTGTTGATGATACACCAAAAACTTCTGTATCTGGAGAAGTTCTGCAAATCTATGTGTTAAAAGGAGCTAGCATAAACATTTGTTGTCATAAGATGTATAACAAATCTCTATGTTTAGAAAGAGCATCACAGAGAAATCTATCATAAGATATCCAGTTCAGTTAGAAACTGCATCCGACGGATTATACCTAAGACTTCTATTTTTAAAAACAAATACCAAACTTGTGTGTGTGTGTATATATATATATATATATACACAAAGTTGTTATTATATATCCCTCTATTAAAAAATAAACAAAACATAAATTTCTGAAATGACACCATTTTCTCCTCGGTGAATAGCATGAACTCATATTTCCTAGGATATACTACAAATAATTATATTTAATGAGATACCAAATATCTTTGAATATAAGTGATAACCAAATATATGTTTCTCTAAAAAGATATTAAAAAGTTAGAGACAAAAGATCTTCAAACTGCCAAAGAAATATACAAAAGAGACAATAACCAAAGACTATTTAACAAAAACTTACTCGTCAAACTAACCTATCAATAGAGTCGTTAACAAAGTGTTTTATGAGCTATAATTTAAAAAGAAAAATATGGGTAAGTTATCCTGTTAAAACTTCGCAACATATAATTTACTTTCATTATTTTTCCACAATATATAATGTGAGTGTCTCCCGCTCGAAACATTTAAAATAATAATACTATGCTTATGTTGAACGTTTACTGAAACAGCCCGAAGGTATTCAAATAGGTGTCTATACCAAAGAAAATTTTATTCTCGAAATTTAAATAACTTAGAACATTTTTTTAAAAAAAATACGCTTTCTTTTATAATTTCATTCTTATTATTTTGCGCTTATGCCGATTTGGGCGACACCTTGAACACTTCGCTTCTGGCGCAACATTAATTTAAATCGTTGGTTCAAATTCGACAGACCACGAATCTTGGCAGTCTGAAATGAATTATCTAGAGCTGTTATCAGTAGATCAGCTGATTACTGTAATTCGTTTCTAGTCGTTCCATATTCATTGCTTTCTTGTCTCTTACTTGTAATACAAACGGACTAGACATCTGAATAAACGAATCGCCAGTCTGCCAAAAGCAAGTTTACAACTTCAACCGAGATACCAATATTAAGCTAGTCTTAAAGAATGAACAAAAGATGGCAATCACTTTTCTGGCATACTGCCAAGTTGTCTGACAAGTGCTAAGTCTCAAGGAATGACACTTCAGTTTGATTCTGTAAGAGAATTCCAAAGTAAGGTGGGGTAAGTTAGGCTCAAAGAGGACGAGGTGAAGGGTCTTTCGATCAACCCTTAGACTACAGCTTGAGTATTCCAGTCATGTATGAAACAGATTTTCTTGTTATACACATCATAAGAATCTTATTGTAAAACTGTTGCACACCTCAAGAATGTTTGAAAGAACACTGTAAAGCTGGTAGAAGTAAGCGTTTATTTATGATAACTGAGATTTATTTTTGCTTTTTTCAGAATAACATTTTTATTTGTAGGTGTTAATTATTTGAATTAGCGCACCTTTCGTCTTATACTAGACAGTTTTATATTTAACTAAAAACAGTAGTAGTGGAAGTTGAGAGATCAGCGCCTATAGAGTGAGCTGTATACAACACGCGATTCGTTTTTAACTATCAATCTTCGAGAATATTGTTGCATAGTTGGACGGGTTCTTTTGCATTATCTGGTAAAAATAATTGCAAGTACAATCCATTTAACTGCAATATATATATTTATTTATTCGATAAACTTTGCAACAGGCTGCGTTCACTTGGACAGAAGTTGTAGGATTAAGTTCACAAACAACGTTTCAGTATAAACTTCCAGATTAATGGAACGTGTGCCTAACTTACGACATTTACTTGCAAAGCTAATTGCTTTAGAAAAAAAACAATACACGAAAAACAAACGCGAATTCAGACGATACTTACGGTACTATGAATTATTTATCAAACTTAATATTGATAGCTAATTGATTTTCTTAATTCATTCACTTTATATACTTCCAGGGGGCTTAAAAGTACTCTGTACAATTTATACTCCTAAAATTTGAGTTTGGATCACTGCAGTGGAAACACTATGCAGCATTTCGCTTAAAACAAAATAACAACGTGAGTTTATTTAAATGTTTGGTTTTGGCCAGTTTTAAAGAGGTAAGAAAGTGATATTTCTTTTTAATAGAAGTAAATATTTAAACGTGAGGTCACACAATGGTGTAGTGTATGTTTACGTGGTCACAAGAGTAGGACGACGATTTTATCAAATATTATCATTAAGCCAACAGGTTTTATTTAATGTATTTTTTTTAGTCTGGAATGAACGAAAAAAAAACATTTACTTGAAATATATTTATTTATCAAAACCTCTAACTGCAAATCTGATTTCTCACCTTAATTTATTTACATTTTGTTCACTAATTTTAAAACCACTATTTAAAAACTTTTACATTTCACAAAGAAAATTGGATGTTGATTCTTCATCTTTAAAAAATTGACCGGGCTGAGCCTAGTGGTACTCATGCTAAATAGCATTTGGTAGGGTCAATGGTTCAAGTCCTGATATCACCAAAAATGCTTCGTGCTTTCAACTGTGGATGCATTATAAACGTGACTGTCAGTCTCTTTAGTCGGTTCAGTGAGTAAAATAAAATTCTTGTGCCGGTATGTGTCGATGGTTGACTGTCCTTTCTACCTGCGTGTGAGATACAACAGAAGTTGTAAATCCCAATTTCTCCGAAAACGAAATTCAAACTGGACACTAGATAGCAATTTTAAAATGTTTCAGGTCAGCGATAAACGTTAAAGGATTTATAATGCTAAAAATAGGGGATCAATTCCCAACGGTGGAAAACAAAACGAAGATAGTTGATTGTGTAGCTTTGCATAAAAAACAAAAAAAGTCAATTTATGTTGAAAATATTCAATTTTTTAAAAAAATCGTTGTAGACATAACTAATTTAATAATATTCATATGTAAAATACATTTATATCTATTGTTATGTTACTATTTACAAGCTGACAAAAAAAGAACAGCTTATTTTTATGAACTGCATTGCCAGGTGGGTTAAGGCGTTCGACTCGTAATCTAAGGGGTGTGGATTCGAATTCCCGTCGCACCAAACATGTTCACTCTTTCAGCCGTGGGGGCATCATAATGTAACAGTTGATTTCACTATTCTTTGGTAAAAGAGTAGCCCAAGAGTTGGCGGTGGGTGATGACTAGTTGCCTTCCCTGTTGTCTTACAGTGCTTAATTAGGGATGGCTAGCGCAGATAGCACTCATGTAGCTTTGCACGGAATTTCAAAATCAATAAACAATTTTTAATGAACAAATTATAATAATTATGTAAAAGAAAAACGATCAGTTTGTATTTTCAGTGATAATCATCACAATAAACTAAATGTTTGTAATTTAGTCTGTAATTAATTTCTCCATTTTCAGCTGCTTATCATGTTTCTCTACAAAACAATGACAAAGATAGACTGAAATCCACCTTTCTCCACCAAACTTTCGTCATATGCACTGAAATGTATTGACACTGCACAAATTTTATATACTATTCAAAAGCACAGGCATTCTATGTTAAAATTCTGAAACATTTCCATTGAATGAATCAAAAGCGTGTGGGTTTGTTTTCCTTACAGCAGAGCAACAACGGGCTAAATGCTACGTACACCGAGGGGAATCGAATCCTAATTTAAGCTTCGTAAATCCGTACACTTACTGCTTTCCCAGCGGGTGATGAATGAATCAACGTGTGTAGTAACAAAAACTTTCAGACTATCACAACTGCTACATAATGTTGAAGACGACATCCGTCTTTTGATGAGTTCTTGTGAGAAAATAAGTAAACTTTGAATTTTGGAGCTATGATATAATAACATCACACAGAATATTGGTGTGATGTAGAATAAAAAGTCCAATGTTATTGATTTTGCAAAACTTCAGCAAACACAATGAAAGTTCCATATTCTTGGATTTGTACTAATTAATGTTAAAATATTAATGGAATAATTTTTTCTTCCTATAATGCATTTAATGACCTTATATCTGGCCAATAAAATGAATGCTTTTAAAAATATCCATGTAGAAAAGGAAGCGATAATGGGAACATTTTGAGTATTCTGTTTCTACTACGGGGCCCGGCATGGCCTAGCTCGTTAAGGCGTGCGCTTCGTAATCTGAGGGTCGCGGGTTCGCGCCTGAGTCGCACCAAACATGCTCGCTCTCCCAGCCGTGGGTGTTACGTATTTTTGATGTTTTAAGTTCTTCGTAGATTAAACGCAACAGAAAAACACAGATAACAGCTTGTATAATTTATTACACTAAACTATTAATAAATATAACAGATATAACATAAATTATATAATAACAGTGACAGATATTAAGTTATAACATTCGAAATTAATTACAAAACAAAATAATACTAGTTTCAAACTTCAAAATTAATCACAATACAAAACGGTACTGGCCTATATCTAATATAATAATCTAAAATGAAAGTCTCAAATTCCAGTCTAGGGTGTGAATTTGGTCCCACGAAGAAATTCCGAAACAGTTCACAGTTCAATAAATTCGCCGTCTCTCAGCACAAGCAGTAATTCAGATGAATCGTAGAGATTGACGAAATAAAATCACAGCTTCTGTAGATCTAACTTCAATCACAAATCCAAGTTGAATATTCACAGCAAACACTTAATCTTTCTCAAATAACTAACTCTCTTCTTTTGAAATAAAACTGATGTCTGAATCTCACTCTTTTTCTTCGAATAAAACCAATGACTGACTCTCTCTCGTGCCACCGTCTTTTATACCGGTAGGCCTATTTCTCGAACAATCTTGCAATTTCCATACAACTCCAGAGCAATCCGCGCGTGTCCGTTCTTGCACGAGACTACACGTCTAGACACGAAGTCACCAGCACTCATTTACAAACATATGATTGGTCTACTTAATTCAAGAAAGTTCTGAATGTTACCCTAAATAAATAACAACATATTTTAGTTTAAACTTCGAAACAATAATATAAATATGGAAAAATGAATAATAGAAATGAAAATTTAAACACAACACGACATGTTGTCGCTTACAAAATATTTACACGACATTTACATAACAGTGGGGGCGTTATAATGTTACGGTCAATCCCACTTTTCGTTGGTAAAAGAGTAGCCCAAGATTTGGCGGTGGGTGGTGATGACTAGCTGCCTTCCCTCTAGTCTTACACTGCTAAATTAGGGACGGCTTGCACAGATAGCCCTTGAGTAGCTTTGTGCGAAATTCCAAAACAAAAACCAAAACAAACTTTCTACTATATATATATATATAGAAGCATAATATTTTGACTAATCTTCATCCAACTTGGTACGATGGCTCCTACAGTTCTCAGAAACAACATGGATGGGTCAAAATTTTGTCTGTTTATCTGTTACGCCGACAACTTTGAACATATAAAAACTAGATTAAATTTGACGTTTGGTTGATAGAGGTAGTAATGAATATTAAAACTGAATCAGGAATGTATGCGCCCCATGCTTTGTATTGCTTGCACATAAAAACAATAAGTAACTAATATTCCCCATTATATTTGCGTAGTTGTTAAAGAGACAAATTAACGCAAAATCACCAATTTTTATACAGTCGGAACCCTCGGATACAATTCTACAAAACTTGCATGATTTAGTCTCAGTTCATTTCAGTTTTGAAAATGTCCAAGTTGAAGCGCTGTTCTTGAACGTAACAAGCTAACAAAACTAAAATCAGGAAATCAATCTAAAGAGAAAACCCGAAATATATATAAAAGCGAAAGTGTATGTTTGCCCTTCCGCTAACTTCTCTCACACTATTTGACCAATCTAAGTTAAATTTGACATGTTGACTCTTTCGGTTTCGAGAATAAACGTAAGTGGTCAAAATTCCGAACATGTTTTTTACAAAAAAAGGTCCACATTTGATTTTACCAAACAACGTACAACATGTAACCTATATATGTAATATGCTTCTATAATATTGTAACACTTCGTTCCTTTTCACTAAATGTGGAAAATTCTACTTTAAAAGAAATCTTCAAAGCTCATGAAACTTTTTATGACACAATCATTTTACTAGGTTAATTTTACTAATAATCAAATATGTTTGGCCGACATGACCAGGTGGTTAAGGCACTCGATTCGTAATCCGAGTGTCGCAGGTTCGAATCCCCGTCACACCAAACATGCTGGTCTCTTTCGGCAGTGGGGGCGTTATAGTGTGACGGTCAATCCCACTATTCGCTGGTAAAAGAGTAGTCCAAAAATTGACAGAAGGTGGTGATGACTAGCTGCCTTCCCTCTCTTCTTACCCTGCCAAATGAGGGACAGCTAGCGCAGATAGCCCTCATGTAGCTTTGCACGAAATTCAAAACAAAACTAACCAATCAATGTGAGGCTCACTTTATTGTGGTGTTTTTAGGTTTCTGCTTAAAATATAATCATGATCAAGGAGCACATCCATAGAGCTTCCACCCCTAAAGTGTATCATTGTAACACTACAGGTCACTGGTAAGTTTGTTTGTTTTGGAATTTCGCACAAAGCTACTCGAGGGCTATCTGTGCTAGCCGTCCCTAATTTAGCAGTGTAAGACTAGAGGGAAGGCAGCTAGTCATTACCATCCACCGCCAACTCTTGGGCTACTCTTTTACCAACGAATAGTGGGATTGACCGTCACATTATACACCCCCACGGCTGGGAGGGCGAGCATGTTTAGCGCGACGCGGGCGCGAACCCGCGACCCTCAGATTACGAGTCATACGCCTTACGCGCTCGGCCATGCCAGGCCCACTGGTAAGTATACTTTGAAAAATACAAACACAATTCAATGGCTTGTTATGCAGAGTTATCAGCATATATCTCGAGTGACCCTAGCATTTTAAGTTACAAATTAAAGTATATTATTAAAATAAGGAGTTATTTTATGTTTAAACACAGAATGTGTAAGACTAACCGCTCAAACTTCATATGTTATACATGTGTCAATGATCTGGGTTTTAAAAAGACTGCTAGATGGAATTTCACTCCATTTCCCGAGTCTCGTTACCAAGTTGACCAGATGTGTCAATTGATTTCTGCTGAGATGTCTCTCAAGACAACAAGTTCTCTGCTGAATGCACCGGTAATTCTTGTAAAGGTCTATTGCTGTGCTATTTTAAAAAGTGCGATTGTAATGAGCATAGAGTATTCAAAAAAGTATTAATTATTTATTTTACGTAAGATTAGGTGATGCTCTGTACTAAATTGTGCTAATCGCTTCTAGCGACACTCTGTATAGAGAGGTGATGTAAAGAAATAACCACTTTCCTTGGTTTAAAATTCAATGTAAATGATTGTAAGCTCTCATTTGATTATTAACTTTTTATGAGGACAGTAGTGTGTTTGTTTTAACCGTTAAACTGCCACAAACGGCCACATCAGCATACCTCAGAAATACTTCAGAGGCTGCAAGAAAGGCAAATAAAAGGAGGAAAAGATAACGGAGCTAAAAATCTTTATCTAGAAAATTAGATAAGAGGAGAACATTCACAAAGAAACGGAAGATAATTAAAAGGAAGCAAGTGCATTATTAGTGTTACTAATCATTCATTAATTATGTATACTATAATTTATATAATTTACTATATCTTTTTATAATTAGGTTCATTATAAGATTTAGTTTTATTCAAGAAGTATATTAGTGCCAAACGTTTCGAATGTTTCTAGCCTTTGGTTTTCTTTTTTTCACTTTACCCTATTGGGACTTTCAGTTTACCATCCGAAAAACCACATTGAAATATATAGGTGCTGTTACACAACTTATCATAAGTGTAATGGTTCATCTACCAAAAATGATGACACTTTATCAGGTTAGTCGGGATCGTTAAGCCTGAGTGCACATGTCCTTAAAAGCAGTGTCTTGGTGTGAGAAATATTCTGAAATCTTATATTTGGTTGGCCTTACGTAAATGAAGGTTAAGTTTTATAATTTACTCGGTTTTATTTTACTTTATGTAAGAATTGTAGATGGTAGTAGTTTCAATATCAGTGTTGCTGCTTTTTATTGTGATTCACTGTAATTAAGCGTTCAAATCATTAATGATCACATGATCTCGTGTTTCTTTACTCCAGTAAAGCAATGTAGCGACCTCAGACGTTGACATCTCTAGGTCACTTAAATATTTTACTTCATTTAATATAATTGACCTTTTGAGTCAATATCTTGCCTTAAAAAATGCTTATCATATATTAAGTTGAAAATCACATTATACCATACTTTAATGCAACGTAAATTCTACGAAGCTTGTTATAATATTATTATAGGCTGAATAATAAAGTGTAGGTGTCTGAATTTAAAGAAAACGTGTATGAAATGTTTTTATGGGTGGGGTGGAAGGCATTTCTATTGTTTTGTGTAGGAATTTATAAGGTGTCATATAAGCAACCCAATCGTAACATTAAAAACTAAACTTAAAAAACGCCGTTCCTTTCTCCAGAAAGACAAATTGTTAATTAACCTTTTTGTTCTTCAAGCACATTTGCACTGTTTATAAGTACAATGCTATACAATACTTTATTTGTGTTCTGTCCACCACGGGTATCTAAACCCGATTTGTAGTGCTATAAATCTCGAGACCATCTATTTGCTGAGCTAGTGGGGTAGGAATATTTAAATGTTTTTCGTTAAAAACAAATGTCATCTTTGGGTGATATTAAAAAAATAGGCTTAGTAATCACCAATGTAATTTGTGACCCAGTATACCGTCCAACATAAATATTACATTATCACTTCAAAATATTAATCTTACGTGTGATAACTCGGGAATGATCTAATAACTCAATCTTTCATCATAAATATAAATAACCTGAATATAACAATATGTAAGTACAAATTCTAACATGAGAATGAACGGATGATTTGGGAACATCGTTTAAGCTAGTTTGTTTGTTTGTTTTTGAATTTCGCGCAAACCTACTCGAGGGCTCTCTGTGCTAGTCATCCCTAATTTAGCAGTGTAATACTAGAAGGAAGGTAGTTAGTCATCACTACCTACCGCCAACTCTTAGGTTACTCTTTTACCAACGAATAGTGAGATTGACCGTCGCATTATAACGTCTCCACTGATGAAAGGGCGAGTATGTTTGGTGTGACGGAGATTCGAACCTGCAACCCTCAGATTACGAGTCAAACGCCTTAACTACTTGGCCATACCGGGCCCGTTTAAACTAACTTCAATCTGTAAAATACAAGATGTGATTAAAAACTAGTACAGTTTATAACAGTATGTGAAAAGAAAACGTGTCTAAACTATCGTGAAGTTTTTTTTATGTTTATTTTATCAAATATTATTTACTTTGCAAGAAAGCTAGGGCAAGCTCGCACTGTTTACATACTAATAATGAATTATCGTACTCGTGTGCAACAAATTTAGCTCATAATGTATTACAGTGTGTAGCTAAAGAGGATGGACTTATGTGGTAATCCAGGTTTAAGGGAAATCTGATAGCAAACTTTAATCATAGATGGTTTGAAAGATTTGACTGATGGAAATAATATAATTACGTAAGTAAATGGCGTTTATTACACACACACAAAGAAAAAAGTATAAAATCGTTCGTATTTTTCTCACAGCAAAGTCACATAGGGCTACACACTGTGTTCACCAAGGGGAATCGAACCCCTGATTCTAGCGTGTTAAATCCGAAGGTTTACCGTTGTCTCAGCAAGAGACAGTAGAAAATCAAGATGACCCAGCATGGCCAGGTGAGTTAAGGTGTTCGACTTGTAATCTGAAGGTCCCGGGTTCGAATCATACCAAACATGCTTGCCCTTTCAGCCGTGGGAACGTTATAATGTGACGGTCAATCCCACTATTTGTTGGTAAAAGAGTAGCACAAGAGTTGGCGGTGGGTGGTAGTGACTAGCTGCCTTCCCTCAAGTCTTACAATGCTAAATTAGGGACGGCTAGCGTAGATAGCCCTCGTGTGCAAAATTCAAAAATAAACAAACAAATGAAATCAAGAGCTCTTATCGTTTGTGATGTCCTTGAAATCGCCTATCTTTGATTAGCTTTCAAGCTCCAAGCGTCCTAGAATACAGAGTTCGGTGAGTTAGTCAAACACGTTAGTTGAGTCAACCATACACGCCGAATAACACGTTTATCTTCACACTTAAATTTTAAGTTAACACAATAATCTTCAACGCCCAACTAGTGAGGTTTTGAATGAAATGAATTTAAATGAGATTGATTTTCTTCTATTAATGATAAAATTCATCTGAGTTTGAAAATGACACATTCGATCCAGACGACATTTGGACATATAAGTTCCAAATCAAAAAACCATCTTCTATAAGCTGCAACAGGTGATTATACACCACTGAAATATAGGATAAACCCGTTCAACTGAAATTTATTTTCAGTTTGTTTTTTGTTTTTGAATTTCGCGCAAGGCTACTCAAGGGCTATCTGCGCTAGCCATCTCTAATTTAGCAGTCTAAGACCAGAGGGAGGGCAGCTAGTCATCACCACCCACCGCCAACTCTTGGGCTACTCTTTTACCAATGGATAGTGGGCTTGACCGTAACATTATAATGCCCCTACGGCTGAGAGGGCGAGCATATTTGGTTCGCCAGGGTTTCGAACTCGCGAACCTCAAATTAGGAGTCGAATGCTTTAACACGCTTAGCCAAGCCGGGCTCATTTATGTTCAGAAAAAGATATCAGATATTGTTTAATGTAAGGACGTAGGGCTGTAGTTAGAGAATAACCACAATAACGTTTCTTTACAAGCCTGTGTATGTGTGTGTTTTCTTATAGCAAAGCCACCTCGGGCTTATTGCTGAGACCACTGACGGGAATCGAACCGCTTATTTTAATGTTGTAAATCCGTAGACTTACCGCAGTACTATCGGGGGGCTTTTCTTTACAAACACAATATGCATGAATATTGGAAACACAATGACATAGCAAATATTACATATATGCAACTGATTAAAAAAAATATTTATATATGTATACATGTTCTTGTAAAAATATACTCAGTGTTTCCAACATAACTGTTATATTATACAACACCTGAACTAGGTCAGATCTCAGCCATTCGTAGCTGAAGCAAGGAGCGAGCACCCAGCTAGTAGTTCTCATTGCCAAAGCGGCTTCTCTTAAAACAGTAACTGAATTGACTATTTGATTTTCGCGATTATACCGTCATAATGCATGAAAGTGAGAAATATCGAAACTCGAATTCTGGGCCTTCAAATCTGCAGACCAGTATGCTAACCACTAGGCCACGCTGTTCTTGATGTGTGTATCTACTACAGACAAGTGAATGATATTGAAAACGATTTCTGATAATCATCATTTTCATACGACAATTCTTCAGTCAAATTAAAATGAGGTATATGACAAGCATAAAAGGGATTTATTTTACAACAATCTATATTCATACATACGTATATATATATATTTGTCACAAACTTGAGGTAATATGAATTCTCTTTCTATGGAATCTATGATATTTTAAATATTTCTTGATAATATAATATGTATGTATGATTCCAGGTTTATGAATTATGAAATGTGGTAACCACAGTATAAATCGATAGCTTTTATATACTAAAATATACTGTTTATTTAAGATAATCAGCTTTAGTTTTAAATCGCATGTTCAATCCAAAATATTGAATTTTGTATTCAGGACTGTATTGTGGTTTTCAAACCTTATTCATTAACTACCTATTATATACTATAGATTTACACATTCTATTTAATGTCTTGTTTGTAAGCTGCTTAAAGCTGATTTAACCTTCAAGGATTTTTTTTATTACTGAGGTAATTGTGTGCCCTCGTTCTTTTGCCCTTGGGTAGTCTCATCATGGGAGGCTTAGCCTGATTAGGACTGATTTACAGCTGTATCTGATCTTTAGTGCTGAATACTTTTAGGTGGGATCTCCTGCTGTTGGAGGCGTTCAGACGAGTAGGCTTAGCTTATAGCTAGGCCTAACTGAATGCTGCTTTGATATGTTTTGAATTATCTTTTTTACATGTAGATTAAAGTAAGTGAAGAAATACAAAATAAATTCACAACTATATTTTTACCGCAACGTCAGAACTGATTATTGAAGCTTACTTAACATAACGCATAAGAGATAATTGAATTAATAATTAGAAAACACTCACAGATAAGTAATAATTATCATATAAAAGGTAAATTTTGTGCACTGTGTACGTATTACAAGTTAGTAATGCTGTGAATCTTATTTAGTAGTAAGTTTATCATCCATATTTCTAAAAATATTTTTTTCTAAGGTGCTTTGATTTTCGTAACAAAATTCACAAACTTGTCTCTGAGATGTAATCTCGGTCCACATCGAAATTATCTTGGAAATATATGTCTCTATAATACGTTTGTACGTCAAATACACCAAATAAATTAAACAGCTTGCAGTATAAAACGAAGCATCTTTATCATATATTTGTATTAAAAAAGAAAATTGTGGATATCAATCTTGTTGGCAAAAATGATAAATTTGATATATCTCAACATTTAATTAACTTTAAAGTTTAAATTAAAATTTAATTTAGTTTCAGACCATTTGAAATTGTGATATATAACATATATAACAAACATTTTCGTCACTATTGCTTTTCAAATAATCAACTTTTAACACTTTTTATAAAACTAAACAATCATTAAATATTAGATTACTGTAATAACTAATAACTCTTACACTAAACAGTCTTGTATATCTGACAATAAGCTCTTCTTCAATAAAACTATTTACGATATTTTTATGTTATATACAGAAATGGTTATTACTTCGTACACTAAGTCTATTCATATAGCGTGTACAAATATTTTCAGTTCATTTCTCTTCGTATAGGTTCTTCAGTATTACTTCAACTTGACATAAATCCTTGTCTTGATCTTGCGTTGCCTGAAGTCTTCCTTTCTTATTCTGATGATACATAAGATCGTTTTCTCTTCTTACCATTAAGTTCTTCCCTTATGTGGACGTTTTTGTACTTCTCATCCAGTGGTTTTAGGTTTAATGAACCATTACCTTCTATGACAATGTCACTATTTTCTGGTTTTTCATCTTTAATATCCACACCTGCCATGTCTATCTGTCTCCACTAAGTCCTCTTTCTTCTCAAAGTTCCTATTCAATATGTAGTAGTTCTTTGTCTTTCTATCCACTGTCACTTTATATTACATTCTGTTTGTAGCTTCCTGTACTTCAAAATGTCCTTTCCACTAAAAAGTCAGTTTGTTGTTGACTGTGAGTAGAAGAACTAAGACCTTCTGTCCAACTTTGTAATGTTTATCTTTGGTTTTCTTGTCACAGAAGTATTTCTTACTGCCTTTGTGTTTAGCTTCCCCAGTATAATTGTTTTGATAGGTCAAATGCAATATTACTTTTTCGTCCTTAATTTGTCTTTTTCCATTTTGTATTGAGCTTTACATTCTCTTGAGCACTGTCCCAAAGTTTCTTTTGCACTTTCTTCAATTCCCGTAGACTTACATTTAAGATGTCATTATTTGTTGCTTGGAAGGGCTCGAACCTTCACATGCTTTTCTTTCCTTGAGCTCTGTGACTGCAAATGCTTCGTCCATCTCTTCTTCCTGTCTAATTTCTTCAATCTTCTTCTGCTTGGTATCTTTGCAATCATCAAGTCATCAAAGAGAAGAAAAAGTAATTCGTCTTGTCAATTTAGTTCTAAAGTAACTAAACCAAAGTGTTTTCGTACACAGGCTTCAAGGTTTCTCACATAGTATGAAGTTCTCACATTTATTTTTAAGATGAAAAACTTTCTAATTATTTCACCAACAACCACACACACATGTATCTTGCCTGTCATCAGATACCAGAGTGGTTTTCGCTGCTGCACTACTGCACCCAGTGTTCTGCCAAAAGTCAGGTTTTAAGAGGCTGGATTCTTTACAATAGGGTCTGTGATTTGATGGCGATAAATTCGAACAATAAACGGACAGGACACAGTTCACTTGTTTTAAAATAATACATTTTAAACACCTCAAAGCATGTCTATGTAGATTTTGTCGAAAATAAAAGAATTACACTGGTTTACAAAAAAATTGAGGCAAGCACAAAAATAGCTGTTTTAACCTAATTTGGGGGTGCTTAATTCAGATTTTAAATCCGTTTTTACTAATCACCTCTAGTTTTTAGATATGCATACTGTACATAAAGGCGTATATGCATTCAGGGTTAATTTCTAATATTGTGTGACTTATGTCTTCTTTTTTAATTATTATGCAATAAATGTAAGTGATAGCATTACATTATATATATATATATATATCCTTGCTTCATTTTTCGACATGGAAAACAAGTTGTGCTACTGCACAAATGTACCTGGGTTGTTCACTTTCCTTGGTTTGCCACATAATCCTTCAGACTGGCGTCTTTTCATAGACTCTTCCAAGCGAAGTCTCAAGGCTGTGCTTCTGCACAACGGGAATAAATATCCCAACATTCCCACTGCACACTCTGTCCATCTAAAGGAGTCCTATGACAATATGGAGCTTCTTTTAGAAGCTGTTAAGTACAACCAGTACCAGTGGAGTCTGTGTGGGGACCTCAAGGTCATTGGTCTTCTTATGGGTATGCAAGCGGGCTTCACAAAGTACTGTTGCTTTCTCTGTCTCTGGGATATTCGAGCTGTATCCCAGCATTACAAGCAGAAAGACTGGGGGTCTAGAAGCACTTTCGTTCCTGGCGAACACAGCGTCAAGGAGAATCCTCTGGTTGACATGAAGAAGGTGCTTCTTCCTCCTCTTCACATCAAGCTTGGTTTGATGAAGAATTTCGTGAAGGCCATGGACAAAAATGGTACTGCCTTCCAACACTTGTCTACTGTGTTCCCAGGTCTCATTGCTGCTAAGCTCAAAGAGGGAATCTTTGTCGGACCTCAAATCCGAGAAGTGCTGAAGGATACTGATTTTGAGGAGCTTCTTACCTTAAAGGAAGTGAGAGCATGGGAAGCATTTAAGTCAGTCTGTAGTGGCTTCCTTGGTAACACACGAGTACCAAATTACCAAGCCTGTATTGAAAAGTTGCTAAAGACTTATGAGGATATGGGATGCCGAATGTCACTCAAAATTCATTTTCTCCATTCCCACCTCAACTTCTTCCTTCCAAACCTTGGAGCAGTGAGTGATGAGCACGGAGAAAGATTCCACCAAGACATTACGAAGATGGAGAGCAACTACCAAGGCAAGTGGAACCCCAACATGATGGGAGACTTCTGCTGGATGCTCTTGTGTGACATCCCGGAGGCAAAATACACCAGATCATCTAAGAAAACACACTTCTAACTGTCTGTGGTACTATGAATTGTGTACATTGTATCATCCAAGTATATTTATTCCGTCAATGTTCTTTATCTATCCTGTTTTATCTGTAATAAGCTGCTGCAACTGTTGAAGTAAGGACGTATATACTCCATATATACTAAAATGAGACTATGTAAAAGCCAAAAAAGTAGAGGTGATAGAGCAAAACTGTTTATAAATTTGAATTCAGCACACCCAAATTAGTAAAAAACACCTATTCACATTCTTGCTTCAGACAAAAAAATATTTTTTTGTAAACCATTGTTATTTAAAATAACCCAGCTGTTAATTTAGTGAGTTTTTCACAGATTTTGTAGTACGAAACAGAGAGTAGAGAAAAATAATTCGTCTTGTCAATTGGGTTCTAAAGTAACTAAACCAAAATGTGTGGACTTATGACAAGGAAAAGAGAATTTTATTTTAACATTTTAGATACAGCTGTGGAATCATCTACTTTAAAGAATTTTATACAGGGTGGCCCGTAAGTCCCTACTTATCTATATGTTATTGTGTTGTACTCAATTACGCATGTATTTTTTTTTTCAGAGAAATATGGCCGATGTAAGCCCATTTACACTTGAAGAGGGTATTGTGACAAGTACGTGAGTACATGAGAGCAAAAATACTGGTGACACCCTGAATACATAAGATATATGGATGGGTAATGACAAGCGCCACCCCGTAAATACGTTTGAATTGTTATGAATATATTATTTTAAAACAAATGGATTATGTGTTTTCCGTTTACTATTTGAATTCATCACCAACAAATCACAGACGCCTGGTGTGCAGAATCAGGCATGTCGTACACTACAGCACTTCGTGGTAATTTACTACAGCATTATAATAATGCACTACAGAACTATAACGACATTACAGCGAAATAGTCATATTTTATTACATTTATTATACACCGCTATTAATAACAATGTTAAAAATAAACGCCCAGCTGGGGTATCAAAGCTTGTTTCTTTATTTGTTTTTGAATTTCACACAAAACTATTCGAGGGCTATCTGTGCTAGCCGTCCCTAATTTAGCAGTGTAGGATTAGAGGGAAGGCAGCTTGTCATTACTATCCACCGCCAATTCTTGGGCCACTCTTTTACCAACGAATAGTGGAATTGACTGTACAATTTTAACGCCCCCACGGCTGAAAGGGCGAGCATGTTTGGCGCAACGGGGATGCGAAACTGCGACCCTCAAATTACGAGGCAAATTAACGCTTGGCGGTGCCTGGCCCAGGTATCAAAGCTATAAATTCCACGTTATGATATATGGACATCAAATTAATAGTAATACTGAACCTAATGTTAATTTCTTTTGGAATTAACCTGAAAAAGCTGGACAAATGTTCGATGTGTACAGCATCTTCCAACTGTTGAGACATCTCAGTTTTATTTATCATGAAGCATGAAACTCGTAACTGCAAATAAACGATCTTAATACCGTCCTGTGAAGCTTTAATTTGTATATATACCGAATACCAATTGTTTCTGTAGTTTCAATTAATAATTCAACAATAAATCAGATGACTATTTGTTTACACCAAAGTTCCAATAACATTTGTCACTTGACTTTGCACTTTGGAACTGTAGGTCAGAAGAGCGATAATCAATCCTACTATTCTATTGGAACAGTTAATGATTACTGCTGACTGGCTGTCTCCCCTCTTTCCTGTCAGATTTAGCTATGGCAAACATCGAAGGATCTTTGCGTAAATATCCAGTACAAACATGCAAAAACCGTAAATTATAACAAAAAGTAATAACCCTCTATATAATTGGAATTATGTCTTAGTTGAGTTTAAAACCTGTTAAAAACACAATTACATGAATATTCAAGTTCGGCTGAAATAGTGAAGGTTTTTTGTTTTTTTTTCTGTGATTAACGTTATAGCTTAAATGGCCAAAAGAGGCAGCAGTTAGGTTTAAAGTTCGTCAACATTCTTTAACGTGTGATTTATTTTTATTTCGCCAAGAATGATGTTCTGTGTCATTTAAAAAAAAGTTAAATATTTGATTAAAGTGCCTGCGTTATTTTTAACTGTAAGTCATTAGGTAGGAATTTATCTTGTTAGGTTGATGTTAAGCGCAAAACTGTAAAATATGCTATTTGTGATCCGTTCACCATGGGTGTCGAAACTAGATTTTAGCATCTAGTTTTACTTATTGTATTGAATGGTAACGATTTAGCCAAAGTTAAACTGAGTTATGGCAACTCTAATGAAATAAGTCACATCTCTCACAAATTCTCTCTACCAATTTTGTTTTTCAAATATTTGACGCAATATATTTTATGCATTACGTTGGTTTGTTTTGAATCTCGAGCAAAGCCAGACAAGGGCTATCCCTAATTTAGCAGTGTAAGACTAGAGGGAAGGCAGCTAGTAATCATCACCCACCGACAACTCTTGGGCTACGAAAAGTTGGATTAACCGGAACTTTATAACGACCCCACGCCTGAAAGGGCGACAGTGTTAAGTGTGATGAGAATTCGAACCCACGACCCTCGGATTACGAATCGAGTGCCTTGACTACCTTGCGATGCCGTGCCTTTTTATGCATTAGCGGCCTAACTCATTTCTTGAAAAAAAAGGCTAAGCTCAAAAGGAAACATGTAGTTTTATTTTAAAATGTTGTCATGAAAAAGAAATGTTAATTACTTATGAAAGGAGAGTAGTTAAGGAGGTGTAATGGAGGAGAAACGTAGTTTATCAGAGTTATGGGTCACACACGCAGGTAACAAAGTTTATTACAACTTTCCAACTAGTCAAGCAGTAACAGTATTACTTGGAAAGAACTATTATAAATGCAAACACTGAGTTAGACAAAGAGGAAATAACATCTAACAGTATCTAGCACGTGATGTACACGTTACTAAAGACGTCACAAGCCACCTTATAAAACAGAACTGGACTCACCGATTCCGGTTTTCTCCTCAGCCTGCAACTCCACTAGATAAGGCTTATTATAACAACAATAATGTGTGAGGAAAAAGTCAAGGGACCTGTGGTACAGAATAATCATTCATTAATCTCATCTTGTCTGGTCTGATTTTAAGCTGAAGAATATGTATCTAGCCTGTCTTGGAACCTCAATAAAATTATAAGGATCGGCGTAAAACGATAAACGTTCTGTGTCCGACCGCTGCAAAGGAACAATAAGTAAAGCCTGAAGAATACTGAATACTGATTCATGACGAATCAATTTATTTTCTTTCCTAATATCAAGCGCAAACCATCGACTATGGATGTTGACTTTGATTATGCTGTTGACGAGATGTTAGGTATGGTAGCTGTAAAAATATCTCTCCGCCCCTTTGTTTGCGAAGCCTACTTTACACATGTATTATCGTATTACCATTCATTCCTATGTTTTCATAAATCCCTGCGAGGTTCGCAAACAAGATTGACTTACCCACTAGTTTGACAACCCGTGAAATCTCGTTTTTATATGTCTATTTAGAAACAAGTTTTCTTATGTGACAGCTGGAATTTTTATATACTTATAATAATATGTACCAACTCTTTGATCAGAAATAATTTGAGACTGAAGAGTCTTTAGTTTTTTTCACGTCTCAGAGATGTCATACATGACGTCATTAAGAGATTAGAAACGGATTATCAGATGATGAAATCTAAACACACCTAATTTTCGCCGAAAATACACTGCAGTAGGTGAAATTTTGTCTGTTATCTTAATTTTTAGGTACAGCTGAAATAAAGAACTTTGGATACCCGTAACTGTAATTCTGTGTTTGTCCATTTTACACTTGTACAAAATATTAGGGTAATAAATTTAAATTCAGAATATTTCCATTAAAAACTGGTTTATTATTAACACTCTACATTCTGTTTGCACATGTAAGGTTGGTTGGTTCTGTAAAAGTGTATCTGCTCGCCCTTTCAGCCGTGGGGGCGTTATAATATTATGGAAAATCCCAATATTCTTTGGTAAAAGAGTAGTACAAGAGTTGTGGTTGGGTGGTTATGACTAGCTGCTCTAATTTTACACTGCTAAATTAGGGACGGTTAGCGCAGATAGCCTTCTTGTAGCTTTGCGCGAAATTCAAAAAACAAAATAATTTAGACTTCCATTATTTGAATATTGAAGTTAGGCTACAATGTTACTTTTAAAGGGTTTATTTTTGCTTTATTCTGCTATAGCACGGATAGTCTTGATTAATATCACAGTAAATTCTGTGGATATTATACAGGGTGTCCAGAAAGTCCTCTTTTAAAAGTTTATTACAACAAAACCAAAAGAGCTAGAATTATGCAGTTATTAGCATCTTGTTACTTAACTAATGAAGATTTTTCCGATTTACATATTGTTATCAAAATGTCCGGTTGTTAATGATTGAAAATTTGAACGAATATTATGACTACACAGGAGAAAATTCTCGTCTGTGATCTGGTTTGTAGAGTCCAGATCAGTGACAAATGTTTAACCAAATTACCGCCGTCAATATAAAAACGATCCTCCTTCCAAACCTAACTAACATGAAGATGTAGTTTCGCAAGTTTCGAGAGACAGGAAGTGTGATTGAACTCCTTCGAAGGAGATATCCAAGTATCTCTGAAGAAATTATTACTAATGTCCAGGAGACGTTTCAACACAGACCTAGAAAGTGTTTGCACATCACACTTCAAGTACATCTCCAACTACCGAGATCAATAGTACACAAGAGAATGAATCTTTACGCAAATAAATTGCAAATAGTTTAGGCTTTACAACCAAAGGATAAACTCTATTGATGAAGACAACGTACTTAAAAAGGGTATTTGTCTCTGATAAAGTCACCTTTTATGTATCTGGACGAGTTTATCGCCATAGAGTACGAATATGGGGAGAGTGGTGGGTCTAAAAGCCTACATGAGTTTTGTGAATACATTCGCGAGGGCACAAATCCTAACGTTTGGTGAGGATTCATCACAATAGGTGATAGTCCCATTTTTCTTGCCCCCCAGTGGTTCAGCAGTATGTCTGCGAACTTCCACGCTAAAATCCGGGTTTCGATACCCGTGGTGGGCAGAGAACAAATAGCCCATTGTGTAGCTTTGTGCTGAATTCAAAACAACAAAACAACAACCCAATTTTCTTTATTAAACGGAATGCCACAGGAAGTGTGTATTTTGAAATATTGGACAATTACATGATTTCCCAGTTAGAAGGGTTACGACAATTCGTTATTTTTCATCAAGATGGCACGCCACTGCACTGGTGTTTGACTGTACGTAACCTGCTTGTCTAAAATTCTCTGAAAGATGGATTGAACGCGATGGGCCATTTTCTTGGCCCCTATGGTCTCCAGATATTACACACTTATTCCCCTACTTGTGGGGGTATGTGAAGGATTATTTTTTCAAACTCCAGTTGCTGACATTAAAACACATTGTAAAGGATAACTGATGGCATCAGAGGAGCGAAAATAGATATACTGACCAACAAATCGACTGATATGGAGCATGGGTTGGATATGCTACAGGCCACTAGCGGTACACATGCGTACCGAAAAACGTATAAAACCCTAAAAGAATATCTACAAAAACTGCATTGTGGTACATCTTTTTGTTGTTGTTGTTGTTCTAATAAACTTTTAAAACAGGAAAAGGACTTTCTGAACAACTCATATTTCTAGTGTTGATGCATTTGCAAAAAACAACAACATCAGTTCTATTCTTTCTTGACCCCCGCTGGTACAGCGGTATGTCTACGGATTTACACTCCTAAAATTAGGGTTCGATTCCCCTCGGTGGGCTCGGCACATAACCTAATGTGGCTTTGTTATAAAAATACACACATTCTCTTCTTTCTTAAATGTGATGTTTTATATGTCACGTATGACAGTTTCTAATAGCCCAAAGCTGATTTAAATTGTAATTCAGATTTAGATGTTAAATAAATGTTTATATTTATCACAAATTGGATACAAGACTAATACACATAGGCTTTCTTATAATATAAATATATTTTGATATACCAACAATAACACAGTTTACAATAATGATCTATGTACAAAAGTTTTACAAACAATTTTGAGTCTTCCTTCTGATCTGGAATTTCTTTAAAGTCTTATCGAGGATTCACGATGAGTAAATTAATCCTGATTTCATGTATTTGCAATTCACTTCCATCTGTTCTACTTTGCAGAGTATAGTATTAAATAATTCTATCCCACTTCCAACAGTTGTACTGGGGTTAGCTGAAGCTGTATCATTCGTTTGACATCTATTGAATTTTTCACCTCTGAAGTTCAAATATCTTTCTAAAAATACCAACTTCTAGTGTAAATCGACTGAAATTAAATGGTTTGCAATGTCCAAAATTTACAAACGTTCGTGGTGAGACAAATGAGGTTCCAAATTAGTAAGCGTTAATCACAATTATAGTTTCCGAAGAGTATGTATATCCGCTCACGTATCTCAAAAAATAATAAGCCAAGTTATGTAAAACATTTATAGGAAATAGCGTGTTCTCATGGAACTGTCCTTCATACATCTGGTCTCCATCCGGACTATGAATCACTTTCAAGGATTATTTAACATGGGAGGGATAGGATATTTTTTCCACATTTTCCTAAATGAGTCGATTACAAATGATAAGCTTCAGATCAAATTTTACAGGCATTGAGACTCTTCAGGATTCCTCAGAAAATTATCTGGATGAATAGGATTTTGGTCATTTTTAGGACAAAATTTGAAAATTGTTAAAATTCAGTTTCAATGAAATTAAGCTGTAATATTAAACATACATAAACTGTTTATTGATGTTTTATAAGCAGCCGATTTGTTATGTCCTATCTCAAACATGAAAGAGCCATGCGGATCAATATCAGTACTATCCCATTCTCAATAAAATCACATCTGTCGATGACGTAGTGAGATTATCATGAACCTTGATCATGCGGATCCAGATGGGCACCATTACGATGAAATACAAAATAGATAATACTTCCAGAACGAATGATGATAGACGAGTAATTCCAAATCCTCTGGGTAAATTTTATATTACGTAGGTAGAAGGCATGATTAAAATGCACTATGCAATATACGGAACTTTTTTTTTTTTTTTTTTAGTTTTACCAGCAAATTAGGTAATCATGACTAATCAGATCCAAAACTTTATTTTTAGAGTTTAGAAGCTTGGATGAGGACTAACCAATAGATAGCACGTTTATGATAGAATACAAAATGCAGAAGTCATGAATTATACGTAACATTATAAGTCTTCTCGTAGATTTGAAAATTTTCTTGAATTTTAAATGGCCAAAATGTAGTTTTTGAGGCTTCAACCATCCACAGTTAATGGTGAGAGGGATGAGCAGTGTGTTAAACATTAAGGGAATTTTAGTGTTATAAAGAAACCACAGGAAAACCAGTAGCGTGTTACATTCTAAAAATCAATAGCAAACTGGACTGAATTTACTCGTATTATCGTGGCCCAGCATGGCCAGGTGGTTAAGAAGCTCGACTCGTAATCCAATGGTCGCGGGTTGAATCCCCGTCATATCAAACATATACGCCCTTTCAGCCGTGGGGGCGTTATAATATTACGGTTAATCCCATTATCCTGGTAAAAGTGTAGGCCAAGACTTGGCGGTGGGTGGTGATTACTAGCTGCCTTCCCTTTAGTCTTACACTGCTAAATTAGTGACTACTGGCGCAGATAGTCCTCGTGTAGCTTTGCGCGAAATTAAAAAAAAAAACGCTTTACCTTAATGACGTCAAATATAGGCGGCAGAAACATCGTAAATTATTAGCTTTTTGAATATCAGTAGTGGATATACTAAGGCATATTACACATCGTTTTGAATAAAAAATTTGAACAAATTAGTACTTGAAATAAACAAGAATAATTATGTTTGTCACAATCCTACAATAACTTGTAATTTCGCAAAATCACATCAATATCTTCAGACATATGGATAATACGTAGATACAGGCAACTAGAATGGTTAAAACTTGAATTTAAACAAACGACAAATAAAAATAAATGAAACTAAACGCTTTTTGAAAAACAAATAAATCCGAGATTTTCGTTGCAATCCAGAACTCTGAGGTGGGCCGGGGGTATGCAGTCTCTTTGAATACTCTTGCTTTATGGCAATTCTGATAAAATAAGTCATATCTCTACAAAATACTCTCTATCCATTTTGTTTTTCAAATATTTGGCGCAGCAGTTTTTATGAGTTAGAGGCCTAACTCATTTCTTTTACTGAGAAAAGCTAAGCTCAAAAGGAAACATGTTGTTTTATTTTAAAATGTTGTCATGAAAGAGAATCGTTAATTACTTATGAAAAGAAAGTAGTTAAGGAGGAGTAAGGGAGGAGGAACGTAGTTTATCACAGTAATGGGTCACACACGCAGCTAACAAAGTTTATTACCACCTTGTTTGTTTGTTTTGGAATTTCGCACAAAGCTACTCGAGGGCTATCTGTGCTAGCCGTCCCTAATTTAGAAGTGTAAGACTAGAGGGAGGGCAGCTAGTCATCACCACCCACCGCCAACTCTTGGGCTACTCTTTTACCAACGAATAGTGGGATTGACCGTCACATTATACACCCCCACGGCTGGGAGGGCGAGCATGTTTAGCGCGACGCGGGCGCGAACCCGCGACCCTCGGATTACGAGTGCACGCCTTAACGCGCTCGGCCATGCCAGGCCTTTATTACCACCTTCCAAATGGTCAAGCAGTCATAGTATTCTTTGGAAAAAACTATTATAAATGCAAAAAACTCAGTACGACAAAGAGGAGATAACATCTAAAAGTCTAATATGTGATATACACGATACCACAAACGTCACAGAAAACATTATAAAATATAATTGAATTCTCCGACTTCGGTTTCCTTCTTAGGCAGCAATGTATGAAGAGAAGTCAGAGTAATTCAAAGAATTTGTCTTACACGTGCATTGTTATATTACTATACAGTCCTATGGCTTTTCACAAATCCCTGCAAGGCTCACAAACTGAATTACCTCACCCTCTTGTCTGACAACCCGTGAAATCTCATTTTGTACGTCTATTTAGAAATGAGGCTCTGGTGAAGCAGCCGAAATATTTATATACTATAGATAATGTGTAATAAGCATTTAATGAGAAATAATTCTTATCAGACTAAGGAAGGTGTATTTTTCTTTTGTTCTGGAGATAAGGTCATCAAGAGATTAAGTAGGAATTATCAAATTACGTAATCTAATTACAGCTAATTTGCGATGAAAAGGAATTATAGTTGGGGATGTTTCGTCTAATAACATCCTATTTATGAATAGCACTGATACAGGCAACGAACAAGTTTGTCACTTACACTTTTGTTTTTGTAGTTGTTGTTTTTTTTAAATTATGGCAATATAATTCAATAGATGTTTTCGTATAAAAATTGTGTTTTACCAGTAATAACTTACATTTAAAACTGCATATAAGAACCTATATAGACTTGTTGATTCTTTGTTTATTATACCTTCGCTAAGTGTAAGCAACTAGCTACTTTTCTTGTTTATTATAACTTGTCTGAGTAAGTAACCGGACACGAGAAGAATGATGTACGACATAACTGCTGCTACTATTTACAAATAAACTTTTCGTGCATCTATGTGTAGGAAGTACGAAAATCTGACTTGTGAGAACATGTGCAAAGGATCGTCGACAGTGGAATAATAATAAAGGATACTCCTCCCCCGCGTAAAAAGTAATAGTGTTAACTACATTTATTTCCATATAATTGTAGTTACGATTCTACCTGATTGATAACATTAAGGTAACAGAATAGAGTAACCGCCCTGTAGTTAAAACAAATTAAATTGTGCGTTTCTTCCTTTGTCGGCAATTCTTAAGTGTGTCAGGCCCTTAGGACTCTCCCTATTTGGCTCGTCCCCTTCTCGATAAACAAAACTTTTTTTCTTTGGTTTACTTGGCACACAATTTATCTAAAATTCTAGCGTCATCTATTGACTAATAAAAGAAATATTTTCACGTAAAACAACAAAACAGAGTATTTTGTACTTATGGACAGTTACATTAGTAGCATTTACATCAATATTTAGGCCCAGCATGGCCAAATGTGTTAAGGCGTTCGACTCCTAATCCGAGGGTCGCGGGTTCGAATACCAGTCGCACCAACACATGCTCGCCCTTTCAGTCGTGGGGGAGTTATAATGTGACGGTCAATCCCACTGTTCGTTGGTAAAAGAGTAGCCCAAGAGTTAGCGGTGGGTGGTGATGACTCGCTGCCTTCCCTCTAGTCTTACACTGCTATATTAGGGACGGCGAGAGGAGATAGCTCCCATGTAGCTTTGCGCGAAATTCAAAAGAAAAAAACACACCAATATTTCTGCGTAAACAGGGTTATGAATAGCTTTATAGCCAAGAATCAAAACTTAGTTTAACTTATTATAAGTGTTTTTCTTTTAAGGAAGTAAAATAATTTCATCTGAAAACAAGCTTTTAATTTTGTTTTTGAATTAACCACAAAACTACACAATGGGCTATCTGTGCTCTGCCCACCACGGGTATCGAAACCCGTATTTTAGCGTGTAAGTCCGCAGACATACCGCTAAACCAGTGGTGGGCTCACAAGCTTTTAAAAATAAAATAGTTTTGACAATCGTTTATGCACGGAAGATACAGATACCTATATTAAAAATTAGGTCTATTTTATACAGTATTAAATATTTCTAAAAATACCCATCCCTAGTTTAAATAATTGTTTTCTCACGTATACTTACAAAATGTTTGTGAAGACTAGTACAATCTCCAAGAGTGCTTCGCGCTAATAATAATTTTGTTAAGAATTCAATATTTTTGGAATATCGGTTGGAGTTTTTGTTTTTAGCACTGAATTTTTTTAAAAATGATGAAATTACCTAATATAAATGAGTGTACAAAAAGTTGTTTAATATTAAGAAAAATTATTTCTAGCAATCTTCAAGATGAAAATGACATCGAAGCAGGATAGTAACACGTTACGTGACTTCTTTAAAATCCACTAGTAAAAACTCTCGAAGGATTTAGCAAATACCTATAAATCAAATCATAAAGTTTAGTATCTCAACAAAACAGGGCTTTAGTTATTTATTTACTAGGGAATTACCATCTACAACTCTTACCGACATTGCTTACAATTAAAGTGTTGTAAAACGTTCAGTCTCGAATGTGTTTTGTTATTTTTGACTTGTTCCTTTTTTACTTTTACTAGCTGTCACCATAACAGTACGAATATCATTTAATGCTAAATGATACGTTACGTTCATTTCTTACGTTCCACATGTTGAAAAACAATTATCATATTATAATTAGTAATTGATAATAACTAAGAACAAGTTATTATCTCAGCTGTAGATAAGTTATATAATAGTCCTTTTTGACGTAAAATACTCATGTACTTAAGTATTTCTTAGTAAATTATAATAAATACGATTTAAATATAATGTGAAGTTTATATAGATTTAACTATTTATTCCTAATCTCCTTTAAAAATGGTATCTTGTTTTGTCATTATGTCATCTACGTTTCTTCATATTCTGAAGTATTATTTAGAAACTTCAGTCCGGTGATCAAACTGCACTCCTTTCTATTTTCAAAAACATAAAGTGTAAAAGTTATTTGAAACAAATTAATTTTGACTTGAGGGTTAAATAAAAAAAGATAAATTTTTACGTGATGTTATTTTTTATATTTTGTTGATATTTGTATATTAAAAAGAAAAAGGACAGTGAACTATGCTTCACTTAGTAAAAACAAAAAAGTTATTGTAATTTACTTAAGGCACTACGCAGGTTGAATGTTGTATACCAGCATTCATGGCCCAGCACGGCCAGATGGTTAAGGCACTCGATTCGTAATCTGAGGGTTTCGGGTTCGAATCCCTGTCACACCAAACATGCTTGCCCTTTCAGCTATGGGGGCGTTATATTGTAACGGTCAATCCCACTGTTCGTTGGTGAAAGAGTAGCCCAAGAGTTGGCGGTGGGTAGTGATGACTAGCTGTCTCCCTCCTAGTCTTACGCTGCTAAATTAGGGATAGCCCTCGTGTAGCTTTGCGTGAAATTTAAAAACAAACAATTAAAACCAGCATTCACATAAGTCCCATAAGAAGGCGTACAATTGTGCTGGTGGCGATTGAAGGTATACACAGACATGTAATTTTATTTTGGTTATATATATATGTATTAACTTAAATCAAACTACACGTACTTAACATATTAATACATTTACACGATGTCAGTGATGACATACACTCACGCACGGGTTAACAAACACGTAGAAGGGTTTAGAAGGAGATAAGAACAAATATGGTAGTTTTAGAGAGAGAAAGTTAGGTGGATATATATAAATATATGAAAAGGGCGTTTCATAGAAAGACGTAGCCATATTAATATTAGGTAAATATTATAAAAATCACATGAACAGATGATTATATAGAAATGTGGGTAGACTAATAAGTGAACAATGTTTGTACTGCAACCGTCAGAATTCGTTAAAGTGAAAGATGATTTATAGTGTTTGTTTAATGTTCGTGAACTCATCGCTTTATAAAAACATTCCAAGAAGATGGATAACAGTGGACTTGACAGCTCTCCAGTCAAGTTTTTTTATTATTATTATTTATTCTTCTACAGAAACGTAACCAAGACAGAACGGTTCATTTATTCAGAGCTTCCAAAGCTGCAGGGACACGAAAGCTCCTAACCTAACGAGCATTAATCATTTGTAACAGAATGATTGGCACATTTCTGTAGAAGTAAGTTGGTTTAAACACGTTTTATTTAAGTTTTTGTTGCATCTTTTATATCAACTTTTGTCGTTCCTTGCGCTGTTGCTTCATCAGTTTTATTGTTCGTGTCTCCTTTTACTTTCTCGTGTTTGTTGATTTTGATGAATCACCACTGTACAGCCTACCTGATGCACTCTGTCGACAAATGTAAAAGGCCACCATTCATATCAGCTTTAGCCTACTGAATAACAGGTTTTATTTACTTTAGCCAAGTAAATGCGCAGAGGTCTTCCACTAACACTATTACTGTTAAGCCAAACTCTCTAACATAAATATAACCTGCAACAACTTAGTCGTGGGAAAAAGTTCCATAGAAACTATTATGGTGGTCGAAAATCTTATGGACACTTTTCTACCATCCATTTTTCATACGTAAAGAATTATTTTCTGCGGATTTATACCTTTCCAGGAAATGCTCCACATTTTAAATATGTAGGATACAAGTGGGAGCATCTTAAGTTTGATCCATATTTTCAATATCGAATTTCGCAAAAACTCGTTTTTAGTACTAATTTTGAATTATGAGCTCTGAAAGCAATTCAAGAAGGTATAATATATATAGAAGCAAAATTTAAAGTACTGCTAACAAAAACAAACAGTTAGTTATTTCTGTGCCTTAAAGTGATCTCTAATGATTTTACTTTGATTTACAATTAATATCTTTAGTTGTTTACTTTCATTTATGCAAATTATGACCATACATGAAAAAGGCTGCATTAAACCAGATAACGTGATTTCAAACAGATTCGCATTTATCAACAAATTAGCAACTAACTTTCAACAGCTGCAGACAGCGAATGATTATAAACTTCTATCTGTAAATAATTAGTCATCTAGCAACAGAAGTGCATTTAACCTCTGCTTGCGAGTTTCAAACATGACGGATTAAAATTAGTTTCTTCGAAACGGATGAAAATTCTTATACCTGCAAACAAACTTCTACCAGGAATCATTAAACCCTTCTTACTCTGTAGAGAGGGCTGATAAATTTATGTTAAAGGAATTAGGAATATATACATTAGCGTGTCCTGTGACAATCAAAAGCCACTATAGAATGTGGAATAGAATGTATCAGAACTACTTAAGGCTTATAACGCTAAAAACTGAGTTTTGGTACTCGTGATGAGTACACATGGGCCATTGTATGACTCTGTGGTTAACTAGAAACAAATTATATATTATTTAATGTTTCATGATTCGGGTCGACATGGACGAGTGGTTAAGGCTTGCGACTCCTACTCTGATAGTCGCGGGTTCGAATACCAAACATGTTCACTCGCCCTTTCAGCCGTAGGGGTGTTATAATGTTACGGTCAATCCTACTATTCGTTGATGGAAGAGTTGGCAGTGGATAGTGATGACTAATTACCTTTTCCTCTAATCTTACACTGCTAAACTCGGGACGGTTAGCGCAGAATTCCCTCGTGTAGCTTTGCGCGAAATTCAAAAACAAACAATATTTCGTGGCATTCGTAAGGCAGTATATTGCCATCGAAAACTTAGGTAATCATATAGGCTACTAACCATGACAACTAATTACATCCTTTTGTCACAACCTTACCATGAGTACATTTTGATATTTGTTCAACTTCTTCATCCAAATGACATTTATTTTTGTATGAGATCTTTGCATTAGCCTGAGTTCAAATACAATTATTGTAATATTGTAGTCTTTGATAGATTGTTCAGGCAGAGTATTCATGATGAAACTTTGTAGAATGGACGACAACTGCCTGTTGTGGAGGCAAAAGTGTAGAGGACGACGGTTTGAAAGTCTTCCTCCTTTTGTCTTCGTGTGTGTGTGTTTTCAGAACTTGAATATGAAAGGCAGAAGACTTCTGAAACGTCATCCTCTACACTTGTGTCATCACAATAGGCAATTTATATGCAAAAACGGCTCGTTTTGGTTGAGAAAATATTTTACCTAGAAGAGCGAACAACGTTTCGACTTTCTTTGGTCATTATCAGGTTCACGATATGTTTTGCGCGACGGGGATGCGAACCCGCGACCCTTAAATTACAAGTCGAATGACCCTAACCATCTGGCCATGCCGGGCCATAAAATAACTAACAAAAAAATCAAACAATTGGTCAATTATGAAAAAAAGGTAAAATATCAACCAAAAGATACAAACTAAAGAGTCATTACAAACAAGAAATGTACAAACAAAATACTTTAAACATAAGCGCTACGGCATCTGTAATTTGAAAAAGAAAGAATAAAACAATCTGAACAAGCAGAAAACATAACTACTTTTAACAACTAAGCACCAGAATTACTCATAACTAAAAATAGCCAGGCTACTCTGAATAACAAAGCTATGAAACTATTGCTTGCAAAATGACTAAAAGATCACATTAGCAAAGCAAAATTTACAAGATAATGTAAAAATTCTAAAGGAAGAATTTACGAACTATTCTAACGAAGTATTTCAAGAACGAGATGAGATAAAAACAAATATAATAATTTTCACTCGACCTTACCTTCTAGAATCTAGAACACATACCTTTCTGAAAGACACACAAATAATTGATTTTATTCGAATATTGTTAGGATCAGTGCTAAATGCTTTTTATACCTTAATTTCAAACTTTTTTTCTTTATCAATTGAACTAACCAGTTAATTTAAATGTAATTAGTTATAATTTCATACAGCAGATGGAAGCACAATCTAGACTTGAACAGTGAGTCTTAATTTGTAGTTTCTCACCACCAGTTCCCTTTTATTCATTCATGAATAAAAGATTTCATTGTTATGGTTTGGTTTGAATTTCGCGCAAAGCTACACAAGAGCTATCTGTGATAACCATCCCTAATTTGGAGGTGTAAGACCAGAGGGAAGGCAACTGGTCATCACACCCACTGGGCTACTATTTTACTTGTTGCTGAACTTGTTTAATTATATTTGTTGTCATGTTATAAAGAGTGGGAATGGATATTGTTTCTCAATGTAATAAGAGGATGTATAGGAGTAAAGACGGTACGCGATTCCTAGTCGATTTTTAAAAGTTTTCTACTTGATAAGATAAATATCAGACAATATAATACATAACTAACCATGAACATTACATTAAAGTACAAGTGTTTATTAAAGAAGATTCGCTATAATCACGTGCGGAACGGGATGTTATTCGTAAAAATATATTACTCTTTAGTTTTTACCATTGACTAAATCTCGTTTTTAGGGAGCAAGGAAATCCATCGGCTAGATCTTGTATTTAAGTAGCCATGGAATGCCAGAATCGAGGGGTTATAATGTGTGGTCAGTCCTACTGTTCGTTGGTGAAATAGTAGCCCAAAAGTTGGCGATGGCTGGTGAAGACTAGCTGCCTTCCATCTAGTCTTACAGGGGTAAATTAGAGACGGCTAGCGCAAATAACTCTCGTGTAGTTTTGCGCGAAATTCAAAACAAAAAAGACGGACAACCAGTCCTTCATGAGGAGCAAATGGATAAACATTCTTTCTTAGGTGGCAGTTTGTTAGAAGAAGAAAAGATGTTCCATTACAACTTCACCTTCATACCTCTCCTCTTGTACAAATGCCATCTTCATATTCATTAATTTATTATGTAATAGGATTGAAGGGAAGTCTCTGAACGTCCGTCATTACCATTGTTTTTCCAAATTAGCTTTCTGAGGACTTGGTTATGTCTGTCGTATCTCAGCGGAGTATTGGTACTGAGTGAAAAGTTTCTTTTTTACTTTCACTCCTACGTTCTTATGCTTCTTATAGATTTGTCTCAGTGTTTTTGTCACCATATCTCTACCCTGCCTGATTTTCAAGTAAGCCAAACACAATTATTAAAAAATTACAGCAGAAAAATATTAATAAAATATTCGGGTAACAAATTTTTGATTTTTCTCGTTCTAAGCATCATGGCCAGTAATTAATATAACCTCTTTTATTCGTGCTTTGAAAATACTGGCGGTCTCCTCGTGTCGCGTTGGTAAAGAAATTCGAACATGTACTTAACAAACATCATATTCAAATGTGTGTGCGAAGGAAGGGAGATATGAAGCAGTAATGTCCATCATTGTTATTAAAACCTTAATAATTCAGTAAACCTCTGGAACAACAATAAATAGTGTTTTCAGTTGAATATACGTGATAACTTATGATTGGTGAAAGTCAGCATATCGTCAAACACCTTCAACAAAAGGTGTTCATATTTATATTCTGTATTTTTGTTTAAACTACTGTGAGTATTTGCAATCAAACCTAATCTTGAACTCAAACTAAAGCATAGTGTGTAAGAGACATGTCCTTACTTGAAGCAACTAAACGATTTCTCTAATCTTAATATTAAATGATCTATCTTTGTTTTAATATGTACTTTTCACGGAATTGGATTACAGCTACATTGGGAATATTGATTATCTTATATAACGTGTTATACACAAAGAGTTATAAAGGAGAATGCACGGTCGATGAAACTTAACAAACACAGTCAACGAACTTTTTGCCATTTAAAGCTATTAATAAAAAGGTTGAACTACATTAAAAAACATTTTTTTGTTATATTGTTACGTTTTTGACAAATATCTCTGAGAAAATAATATCTTGATTTAATCACGTAATATGTATTGTACAATTGACTGAATATTGAATAATGTCGAAAATGCTTTGAGGATTACATTAAAGAAGAAAATAAAAATTATTATCATACAGAAATGTGTTCAAATGTATTTAACTGTGTTATAGTTTTTCATAAGCCAGTGTTAAATACAAAACGAAACATACGACAATACAGTTAAGTACGGTTGGCATAAAAAAAAAGAGAAAGAAAATATTTCTTTTAAATATTTCTCGTGGTAAGAGCTTGATGTTGATTTCAGAAAATATCATTTAATTGAGGAAATTGTGACAAAACGTCACTCCATTGGAGTTTTTCATTAGGATACTAAAGTTAGAGAAACTGTAAAAAAATATTTTTTCTATTTTAATGGGTAGATTGGTTTGTTAGGCTTGTTTTGAATTTTGCGCAAAGCTACTTGAGGGTTATCTGCGTTAGCCGTCAGTAATTTTGCAGTGTAAGACTAGAGAGAGGGCAGCTAGTCATCACTACCCACCGCCAACTCTTGGGCTACTCTTTTACCAACGAATAATGGGATTGATCGTCGCATTATAACGCTCCCACGGCTGAAAGGGCGAGCATGTTTGGTGCAACCGAAATTTGAACCCACGACCTTCGGATTACAAGTCGAACACACCTTAACACACTTGGCCATGCCGGGCCATTTAAAAATGTATTTTGTAGAAATGCCCCACAGTGTGGCATAATCTCACATGTCTGTAAAACGTGATGGTTACTATTCTGAAACAGTAAAATATAATAAAGAAATATCTTTATTTAAAAAGAAAATAAATAGGAATAAGAAATGGGATATAAATAAATGAATCTTTTTATAAAATAAAAGAAATAAAGTAAAAACTAAATAAAAACGTCTGGACACAATACCTAACGTGAGCAGTACATAAACTGTGCACAATAAGAAATAAACAAATCAATAATAAATCTAGTCTTCATATTTGACCACATAAATGTTAATTTTGGGAAGTTTGTTTTCCAAACTTATAATTATCGTTTACAGTGTTTCATAATATTTCATAATTTATGATATAAGAATAATATTATGTTAGCTATTCTTTGGGGGTTGTTACTAATATTGTCAATGCGTCTGACCTTCGTTGTTTAACAAATAAAAACCATAAAATAACATATTAAGATTTTTTTGTATAACATAAAACTAACTGTTTTGGCGTTCTCTGCGTTTTCGAAGAACAAACTTACATTCTCTATTTCCCTATTTCAATTGTTGATAGATAGCAATATTTTGAGAATTTATAAGAAAAAAAACTTTTATTTTTGAGAATAAACTACGAACCTGCTTTAAATCAGGGCTTCCTTATGAACAATAAATAATTTTGCTTTTTCTGTCAAAAATAAATAGCCTCTTATGGACTTCAAACGCAAACGTAAATATATGTATGTAATATTATACTCACTTTGCTTTAATGTACATTTAATATATCATCAATGAAAGTGGTACCATATTTTGTTTTGGAATTTCGCACAAAGCTACTCGAGGGCTATCTGTGCTAGCCGTCCCTAATTTTGTAGTGTAAGGCTAGAGGGAAGGCAGCTAGTCATCACCACCAACTCTAGGGCTACTCTTTTACCAACGAATAGTGGGATTGACCGTCACATTATAACGACCCCACGGCTGAAAGGGCGACCATGTTTGGTGCAACAGGGATGCAAACTTGCAACCCTCAAATTACGAGTCTTAACACGCTTGGCCATACCCGGCCCATGTATCAAAGCTATAAATTCCACGATATGATATATGGACATCAAATTAATAGTAATACTGAACCTAATGTTAACTTCTTTTGGAATTAACCTGAAAGAGCTGGACAAATGTTCGATGTGTACAGCATCTTCCAACTGTTGAGACATCTCAGTTTTATTTATCATGAAGCATGAAACTCATAACTACAAATGAATGAATTTGTACCATATTTTCATTGTGGCATTGATGTATGAAATGTACTGCAAACGAAATGTAGTATTGTACTCTATAATGCATAAAAAGAACAAAAACCTACTTCCAAGCATCGAACCACCTGGAGGAGGAAAAAAAAAGTACAATAAAATATATTTGCTGACTTCACTTTAATAACATTGTTCAGAATATTATAAGGTAAACCTCATTTTTTTTTCTACGCAGTCTATTTCATGGTTAACAGTATAATTTTATTTTGTAGGCTAGACCTGGTGTTTGCTTTATCAAACACAACATCCTAATTCTGAATACATTTCTTTTGTGTGTGAGGTTAAATATATAATTCATTACTCGATGTACGATCAAAAAATTGCAGCTGAATGGGCCTGCCTATTCTAGTGGTAATAAATAAATAAAAGCCAATTTCCAGGTTCAATTCTTCTACCAGTTGCGCTGTCATGACTTTGATCACATAATAAACAATAAGTGTTAAAGTCACACCATTGTCACGTACTCTTATTTTATAGCAGACGGCATAATTTTATTTTACAGATAGGCCTACTGTTTGCTTTTTCACAAACTCTGTGTGAGATTAAACATATGATATGTTATTAAATGTATAATTAGTGATCTATAACAAAATAGGCCTGTAATGCCATATTCTAAATTAAACGTTAACTCAAACTTACCAACAGATGTCAAGTCTGCGTATAATTTATTCGAGTCGAGTATATTACCTGTGCTTATATCAATAAAAACCTGTGATTTTTTGCACCTTAGCGTGAGTGAAGTGTGACCTGCACAGTGAAAGCGGCGGGCAAACAAGTAGCAAACAAAGATATTTTTAGGTTTTATATTTTCTTATATATACAGATTACACTACAATACAATCCATTTCGTATTCTGTGTTTAACAATTACGTACCATTTCCTGCTAAAAACCTGGTTTTGACACTACAAGTGGGTACAGTTCAGATAATCCATGAGGTAGCTTTGTGTTTAACTACAGACTACTAAATGATTAGAAACTTAAAATTTCGCTCGATAAAATAATAACGGAAAAAATAATTTAACTTGTGTAGCCTAAATTACTATGAAGAGTATAAATCTCTTGATATTTTATTTTAATAATTCTTTATTTTGAAGTAAGAAATGGACTCTTAAGTATAATATCACTTTATTGACGGATCAGTTGTATCAGTCGTTACTCGAATTAAAAGTCATTCTCACTTTCAACCAAGCTAGTTAAACAAGCATGCTTTTCGTCGACTTCCGAGTTGTCATTCGGGCTAGTCATAGGTTGCAGTGTTTCCACGTGAAAGGGATTCTGCTCGACATCACTGTAGAACCTTGCACTGTTTAGAAGAGGGCGCTCTTTAAGCCAGATCATGAATCCAATCAGCCCCATGAAAACGATGATGGCAGCCATATGCCAGGCAAAGATGGCTGTAATTAACATGATCTGTTGGTGGTTGTTAACATCCCACGGCAATACGCCTGGAAAAGGGTTATATAGAATGAATCCAATCTGATAAAACCACGTTCCTTGCAAAAGAGTAAAAAAGGCACGAAGAAAAACGACAAGGACGTTCCCTCTATGATTAATTTCTACAACCAATACCATGGCGCTAGCAATTACTGTGTACAACAATAGCGTATGCAAATGAGCATCCATATCTGAGCGCCCGTGTAGGTGAAAATGAAATAACAGTCCTT
Source organism: Carcinoscorpius rotundicauda (assembly GCA_011833715.1). Lineage (NCBI taxonomy): Eukaryota > Metazoa > Arthropoda > Merostomata > Xiphosura > Limulidae > Carcinoscorpius > Carcinoscorpius rotundicauda. Next base: position 21,813,839 of record CM022405.1, on the reverse strand, counting down.
CAACACTCAATGCCATCACCATAGAAACGTAGTCCGAATCAGGGGGAATTGGTAACTTATAGAAATGAAAGACATCGATCACTCCATTCACTCCAAAGAAGAAGAACATTGTAATATGATGTGCATTCACCATGGCAGTAAATCGACCTTGACTGTCGAAGGCTGTCACAGTTTCTCCTGTAATCCCAATAGCGCAAAACAACACCTTCAAAACTCCTTCAACAGGTACATGCGGTAAACAGCGACATGAAAAAGTTGCGCTAGCACGGAACTGAACCAGAGGACTTCGTCGGCTGAGAGTGCGGAAGTAACGGTTAAAGAGAGATATTGTCCACCAGGTGGCGAACAAGATGAAGAATGATCCAGGTAAGATATGCCCGCCAAATGTTCCCATCTTTTGTTGATATAACTTCCAGCTGTCTTCTACATCAGTTTGATATAGCTGCTTTCTTGAAGCCTACTGATAAATATTCAAGAAAAATGAGTTATCAACTGTGTAATAAGTTTATCATTTTATATTTCACTTACCCTAATACGTTATCCATTTTTTGAAGAGCAACATTTCATTAAACCTGCTTAAGCTATGGAAATTAAACATTAAGATTACAAAATGACTAACAGAGTAAAGAACGACCTATATAAAATAATTATAATTTACACAATAATATTTCTCGTAAAGTTATTGTAATTAACCATTTGTTAAATCATGTTTACATTTTGTAGACCGAATTTGTAATTAATGTGAACTTTATAATGTATATATACAGGAGTAGATTTTGACTCCCCAAAACAACTTCAGTGTCTGATATTGACGTTGTATGATTGGCTGTTTGGATTATTGCGCAAAGCTACACAAGGTCTATCTGCGTTATTCGTCTCTAATTTAGCAGTGAATGTTTGTTTGTTTTGGAATTTCGCACAAAGCAACTCGAGGGCTATCTGTGCTAGCCGTCCCTAATTTGGCAGTGTAAGACTAGAGGGAAGGCAGCTAGTCATCACCACCCACCGCCAACTCTTGGGCTACTCTTTTACCAACGAATGAGGGCGTGAACCCGCGACCCTCGGATTACGAGTCGCACGCCTTAAGCACTTGGCCATGTCGGGTCTTAGCAGTGAAAGGCTGCTAATCCTCACAATCCACCGCTAATTCTTGGGCTACTTTTTTAAAGACGAATAGGGGGATCGATCATTACTATATAGCGCCCTTACGGCTAAAAGAGTGAACATATTTGGTGTAACGAGGATTTGAAACTGCGACCTTCAGATTATGATTCGAGTGCCTTAACCACCTGGCCATGCCGGGCTCGGTATTGAAGCTCTTTTTAAACAGTTCTTAATGAATAGAAATTTTTACATAAATCGAGTAAAGCTCTATCATAGAATTTCCAATGAATTAATCAAATCAGTTGTGGCACATTACAATGAATAATTAATTATGTCACTATGCTTCAGTTGGTATGAATATCAACATTCTAACAAACGATCCACTATTTCACCAAAAGGAGGCGTATACAGTAATCAATAGGATTTGTGTGTATGTGTAAGTTCAATAATTGTGAATTAGGTCAATCTTTATTTATTACTTTCATTTCTAAACAAATCTTCACGGTACTTTTGTTATTGTAATTATTCCAAATAAATATCTGAGTTCCTTGTGATATTTGGAATCAGACCTACCACAACCGTGGCCGAATTTGTTTTTCTTGATGATTTGAGTGATTAAAATAAAGCACTATGCTGCACAATGGGCTATCTGGGCTCTGCCCACCACAGGTATCGAAAGACGGTGTTTAGCGGTGTTAATCCAATGACATACCACTGTGCTACTGGGGGAAAACCGGTTTATAAATGATTAACAGGGAAAATATAGCATATAAGTTCACAGGAGTTAGAAGCTGTTACTTTGGAAATTATGATGCATTTAAATATTCTTTATATTCACTTAGATAATTATCAAAACACCACATCTTTAATTGCAGCAAAGGTAATTTTTTGCTTGTCTTAGCAATGTTTATCTCACTTTATAAGCAAGTAAAGCTCTCTTTTATTTGGAAGCTCTGTTAACGGGTCCTTGCTAAAATTCTAAACCAATAGAAATGAGCGAAAACGTCATTTTCTCTTAGGATAAGAATTAAATCTATACCTGAATATCTTAGACAAATTTCATGGATATTTTAAAGCTAAGGAATTTCTCATAGAAGATTTGGTCATTTATTAGAAAAACGGAAAAATTTGGATACAAGAAGAAGGATAGTACAAATTTATGACACTACATTCCAGGCAAATACGAAGAAAATCTCTCATGTAGAAAGTTAAAGTTATTGTTATGCAAGAAAACTCTGTAACTCCAAAAGTCATTGCAATAAAATTGAGCATGATTTCTGATACCTTTGATAGCAACTAGGAAAACGAAAGAACATTTCAAGACAACAAATCTTTCTTCCAAAAAGCACAACTTTCCAGCAAAACGTCGAAATCAATGGCTTTTACCACGAAAAGTGTGGCAGGGAAAATGAACTTTAAGCAAACCCCTTCAACCGTTTTCTTCATCGTAACTTGATGTAACTCTTGTGCTTTGGCCTGTTTGATAACCGAGTTCCATTTAAAGCAAAAGTCTTTTGAAAATTTGTCATTAGGTGAGGTCTTAGGTTGACCTTGCAGTCATTTGTAGGAGATTGTTGTTGTGGACAGTAATGCGTAATCATGGTCCTCAGACTATCTATCATCGACAGTGGAGGAAGAAGGTGGTTCCAAGAGCAGCATAAGTATAGAAAATGGATCTAATAAAATGGACTAACCTGCAGTAATACATTCTTTTTATGTATTTTAATATTCAAAGTAATAATAAAATAATGCATTATTATAACAATGGTGTGCCCCCACTGTCGCATCCAAAGGATGCCACCTTTCGCTAATCGGGTGCCTCAGAAGAAAGGGTGAAAAACCATCAAAGGTGATGAAGTCATAGTTCCAAAAGTTGTCACCAGGGATGCGATAGTGGAAGGCTAACTACTTATAACGTATCTTATAGTAAAGTTCACACATTGGTGTAAAGGTTATTAAGACTAGTATTTTTCTTCTTTTTTATGTGCATTTAACAAGCTAGTTCTAATGAACTTGTGTTTTATTCTAAAAATACGTTGGATTGGACCTCACATCATTAGTTGTCATTAGAAAATAAACTTATTGTGGAACAAGAAAATGTGCTGCAACGTGAAATCTGAAGTTGGATACAAGAGTTTAAAGTTATCAATGAAGCAATCATACTGAAGTTATGTTTGAATTTATTAGTTACACCATAATTAAGAGGAAAATACACGTGCTTATAACACTGTATGTTAAAATAAAGAAAGCCCGTAGTTATGGCAACGCTTTATGGAAATATATTGTAAAAGTAGAACCCATAATGTGTATCGTTTTATGCGAGTAAAAGGTACACACTGAAACATGCCCAACGGCGTTTCATAAATTAGCTTATATGCTGTTCATTATGCACATATCAACCATATCCATGCATGGATAAACGTATAAAAGCTTATTGTACTAGTAAAAGAGCGTTATTTGTGCAAAACGTGTTTTTTTGTGAGTTCTATATCTCACAGAACTCTCTTGAACAAACAACTACTTAAAAGGAGAAGGAAACATTTTAAAACCTAAACGTATTCTGGTTTAAACCTAGTGTGTGTTAATATCATGATATATGTATGCAAAACACACAAACTTATGATTTATCTAAATCTGAATTAGCATTTTGAGATATGTAGTCATTTTGTTGGAGTTTCATAACTAAATACTGTAAAACGTGACTTTTTAGTTACCGTTTAGTTTTTTTACCACATTACTTCAAATGCTATCAAGCTGACACCGAAAATGCCGTCTGCCAACAATTATATTGTAATTACGTCCGTTATCATTTTATCCGACTTTCCCAAAAAACCTCCATGATATTTGTCATTGTTTGGAAATCACTCACCACAGTCTGACATGATTAACCTCACAGAAAACAATCTGAATATTGACAAGGCTACATTAAAAGCACATTTAAATGAATAGGTCTCAGTAACTGCCTTTTTTAACAAGAACAAATATGCCTAACCGTAAGTAGTTCTAATTTCTTTTTGCCGTTTTTCTCCCGAACCAAATATCCTTCTGCGTTACTGATTGGTGAATTCTACCATATTTTCTATTCTGTTCGAATCCTAGTCAAACCAAACGTGCTCGGGCTTTCAGCCGTGGAAGCGTTATTATGTGGCTGTCAATCACATTATTCGTTGTTAAAAGAATGGGCCAAGAGTTGGCGGTGGGTGGTGATGAATAGCTGCCTTCCCTTTAGTCTGTAACTGCTAAATTAGGGACGACTAGTCCAGAGAGTCCTCATGTAGCTTTGCGCGAAATTCATAGTAAATGAACAATTCTATTCTGAGTGTCTTCTTGCTTAGTTATATTGTGTCCATATGTGTTTCTTAATATCGATTACAAAAAAAAATATCGTGTTAGCTTCCAAAATCTTTAACTAAATAGAAGTAAAAATGTAAGCTGACAGGTTTCAACTCAGAAATGTTACCGTTTGAATTTCATAAGAAAGTAACCAAAGTATTAGCTTAACTTCATTGTAATTGGCAGGTTTTGTTCGTCGAACCAACATGCCGCTGAAGCAGCACATTCTTTTCAATCAATTCACATCTTCAACTGTAAATAAAATAATATAAGAAGCTCAAGGATCTCAAGACACTCTTTGATGGTAGTGTTTGTTTTGTATAAAATGTTTTCGCCACAAAATTGTTTTCCTCGTTTCCATTTTTAACTTTTTTGTGCTAACTACATTGAATAGAATTAATTTCCCAAAATATGTAACTAAAAATAGTAAATGAAAGAAAACAGTATCTATCTTGGCCTGCTCTTGCTGAGCAGAATATTACGAAACACTCACGACCTCCTCATAGTGAATAACGCGTTTTGTGTGTGTGTGTCAGAGGATAATGAATTAAGAAAACATGGATTCACAATATAGGTACCATAAACACTAGAAAACGCATAGTTCAAAAAAATTTCATGAAGTTTCTGTTTCATCCTATTAATGTTTCTACTAAATTGTTGTTTTTGTATTAAGCATAAAGCTACACAATGGGCTATCTGTGCTCTGCCCACCACGGGTATCGAAACCCGAATTTTAGCATGTAAGTCCCCAGACATACCGCTGAGCTACTGGGGGGCTTCTACTAAATACGGTGAACAATTGTAATAATTTTAGAGCTTTAGAAAGCTATCCATATAATAGTATCGTTTGTTGTGTTTCAATATATTTTGTGTTGGTCGTTAAAAAGTGTTTTGATAAATTGGTTTATCTAGTAATGCATAATCTACATACGAGACAGTTCTGCGGAAGATACACGTGTAGTCACAGATAATCATGTCTGTAGCTTACGTTAATACTTAAGTCACTTCATAATGAATACATGATCCCAGGAGGTGGAACCGATAGGTAGCGGTATATTTAGGAATTATAGCGTTAAAATTCGGAGTTCAAGTCTATTCGTGCGAAGCTTGGACTACAGTGAAGAGAGAGGGTTTTTTTCGAAACACTTGTGGATCTTTCCTTCTGCACTAAAAATTTAAGTGACTTACACGAAAGTCAAGCATTCATGTAGAAACAAAGGACAGAAAATAGAGGACATTTTAGGCTTTATAAGATATTGAGGCGCTTATTTGACTCTCCTCGGCCCACTATGGCCAGGTGATCAAGGCATTCTACTCGTAATCTGTGGGTTGTGGTTTCGAATCCTCGTCACACCAAACATGCTCACACCTTCAGCCGCGGGGACGTTATAATATTACAAAAAACTCCACTATTCGTTGGTAAAAGAGTAGCCCAAGACTTGACGGTGGGTGGTGATGACTAGCTGTCTTCCCTCTAGTCCTACACTCTAAATTATGGACGGCTAGCGCAGGTAGCCCTCGTGTAGCTTTGAGCGAAAATCACAACAAACCAAAACAAATCAACACTCCTCAAGATTTTCCTCCCAACTGGCTACACTCCAGACGGTTGATATCGATAACACTATCTAACAAATTTTTTTTTCGTGTTTCTGGGTAGAAAGTGTTACTTCTCAATTGCTTATGCCTAAAGTAAATGGGAAAACCTATTTTTCTCTTCAAACTTTGCTTTTGTGATCTGGGAGAATATAACGAAAACATAATGGAAAACTATATTTGGGGGATGATAAGTGAAAGTGATTTACATTACAGTCGCAAATCTCGAGAAACTACTAACTTCTAAACATTTTTGTATAACTTTAGTGTAAATACATGTAAATCTTGATTCATATGTTGTGTTATTCAGACCTTTTGAAAATGAAAATATGCAAATTTGCCCGTTTTACATAAGAAATAGGGTAATTTTTAAATTTCATTATACAGGCCACAAAAGCAAAGTTTCAATGGAATATTGGCCATTTTTTGTATTTTTACAAGATAAGCAATTAAGAAATAACGCACACTATCCAGTGTTACGTAGAGTAATAGAAAATATATCAGTTATAGCTTTAATACGGTTTCAAATGTTTTAAAACTAAAACTATTACGTTGTTTAGAAACATTAAAATCCGAGTTTTAGCAAAGAATTAATCTCAGCTGTTAGCTATTTTACAGAACAATATATCCCAATTGCAGTAAAAAAAGGGGTACAAAACAGAACTTTAAAATATTGTTTCTTTCACTTGTGCAAAATAGTAAAATAAGATAATACAGTAGATATGTTCCACATATTTAGTTGAATAAGATTTGTAAGATCCTTTGAAAGCTAGTATGTGTAAAAATTAATGTATGAGCAAATTCAAATGTGTCTATTGTTTTTGCCATAATATAGTTAGGAAAAAATCCAACATTACGCAACTTTTACATTCATTAACGATTGTTTTTCATAAATAACTAAAAACAGCTGACGGTTTTAACTCCTTCTCTTGTAAAACCGACTCAATATTCAAATATTTATTAATTTGTGCGTGTTACTTTTATTGAAGCTGATTCTGAAAACAGTTCTAAAGCATGTGGTTATTGAGTCTTACATCAAGTATACAGGAAGCACGCATGGTGTTTCTTAGTTGTGGAGTAGCATAAATAATATCATGATGGTTAATGAATGGGAAAAGTTTAATTTCCCTGTTACACGTTTCAAAAGTGCACGAATGAACTCGAATGAATTGTGGAAATGTCAATACACAGTTACAATTTCAAAAGTCCCACTAAACATGTACAAGAAGGATAGGCTTCAGATCTAAAACGCCGAGAAAGATATATTATTAAAATTATTACATGATAACAGTAAACTTGCGACTTAAAACCAATAAAGTTTTGAAAGTATAGTGATAAAAAAGACGTGTTGAAATACTGCTGAAGATCAAAAAGACATATTCTTGTACTTAAAACATAATATTACGAGGGAACTATTTTTCTAGTAATTTTTACACGTAATTCATTACGATTCTAATTCATGCTCTTTAGGTTTTAGGGCTTTCTCATATTATTATTTGAGCTATGTAAACTTGCCATTTTTGCACCTGATGATTCAGCAAACCCGACAGCAGAGTGATGGTACTTCAATATTTTGTAAAATGCAGCTTTCATTAAAAATACATTTTAAGATCACATGTTATCCCACAAAGATCCCAATTGTTCATAACATGCGTTTTGAGAAATTACTTCTTTCTTATCCTCAACAATTAAAACACTATTTATTGTTTCAGTTTTATATTTCCTTTAAAGAGCTAAAGATCATAAAATTTAAAAAAAATCTAGGTATGTACTCATAGTCACTTCCATATCGTAAAGGTTCATGTAATATTTTACCTGATTCATTTAATATTTGTACAGTTATAAGTCTTTTAATTGTTGTACAAATAAAGCTTTTTTTCAAAGTTTAAAATGTAATACGATGTTACTAACAGCACAGAGACTTTACCTTTACTCCTGTGAGATTACTAACAGTCCATAGCCCTCATCTTTATCCCTGTGTGATTACTAACAGTCCATAGTCCTTACCTTTACTTCTATGTGATTACTAACAGTCCATAGCCCTCACCTTTACTCCTGTGTGATTACTAATAGTCTATAGCCCTCACCTTTACTACTGTGTGATTACTAACAGTCCATAGTCCTCACCTTTATTCCTGTGTGATTACTAACAGTTCGTAGCCCTTACCTTTACTCCTGTGCGATATGTTTTCTTTTGTACTTGTACCTTCCAAAGTGGTGGCGTGATTATTAAGTTCTCATGTGTATATATACTTACGAATATTTATATACATGTGGAAAATAGATCTACGCGAGCGCCAGTCTCGTTTATTAGCAGGGTTTTTCCTTCGGAATGGACGTGTTCTGTCAAAAGGCAACTCTTGCAGCCACTTGAAACGTCACGTCCGTATCATATATAACTTTAAATGTCACGTCAAGCACGAAAGATAGCATGTTCACCAGATTAGTCTGAAACTCCTAAGATTCTACAACTGAGCGGTACTTGGCACAAGGTTTAATTTATTAAAACATCGATTAATGCTATTTCCATATATATATTATAACTCCTACACTAGTGGTGGGTAGGTACACATGAAATTAACATGATGTATAAACTAGTGTAATGTGCAGTTTAGGCCACAACGAACCTACTAATAAAGCTAACGAAAACTACATCTAATACGGCCGTTATTAAACTGTGTATTCATGTGATGACTAGTAATAAAGAAAGTTCTAACAGCTCGTTATCAATATCATTTTATGTGTGACATTAAAACCTTTGGGAGACGGAGTATGAACTGCAGCATAAGCTATTTATTTCTGTATACTAAAGATACACAGCAATTGGGTAATGTTGTTAAAATTTGAAAAATATATATTTATATGTTTTTTTGTTAAGATTTGTATCGCCGGAGATACATCAAATATATGTACATCAAAATGCTTATTTTCAAGAGTGTGTTACAGGAAAATTGTTTATTTGTTTGCAATACCTAAAACATACTGCTTGATATTATCTTCTAAACCTGAAAACAATGTATCCTCTTTAAGATAAATTCATGTGATTCTTATAGAAATTCCTTTGTGAAGTGCTCTTGTCATTCTTAAAGAACTTCTTTTGTGAAGCGCTCTTGTCATTCTTAAAGAACTTTTATGAAGTGCTCTTGTCATTCTTATAGAACTTAACGGGAGTTCACCGTCACTTTTCATAAGAAACCCATATCCACAAAGTATGAAAAGTGATTTTGTGACAACAGAGTGCACACGTGAGCCCTAAGATTCACAGTTTGGAACCTACTATTAGGCCACAACCGTTCCATAGTATGAAAATACAACTTCATAAACAAATGTTCATTTGAAACTACATTCCAACTTTCATAATCATGTTAAAAATCGATAAACGGCAAATATGGAAAGAGAACAGCTTTCAATGTCTCCAAGTAATAAGGAAGGGAGTATCGCACCCAAAGGACGCCGCCTCACGCTGGTTTTGTTACCATCATGACAAGCGACCGTGATGTTGTATTTCAACAAAACGTCACCAGAGGGTGACGCCAATTTAAGGATGACTGAAATTGTAGTTTGATACTAGACAGCCAGCCATGATAGTTGATTACTTAATAGTAACACAAAATAGTGAACGCGCTTTTAGGTCGCCTGTTAAGACGGCTATGACTCATACAGGTCTCAGCAAGAATATAGTTAATTAATTAAATCGTCATAAAAAGTATGCTTGAAATAAGTGCGTTTATAATTAATTCGTCCTAAAAAGAACACTTAACACGACATAATTTATAATTAGTTAGTTAAATCATTTATAATTAATTATCCTGAAAAGGATACTAATAAATTAATTATTCCTAAAAAGGGCAATGAACGCTAATTAATTAGTTAATTAGTAATTAAACCATCCTACCACAAAATATAGAACATGTTTCTAGGTAATTATGACTTATAAAATACGTGTCTCGTTATTTCGATAATGAATTAATTAAATATCATCCTAGAAAGAACCTTTAACATTAATTAATTATATCAATCATATATCAGAATGATATATAATGCCATTTAAAAACACATTATTTATAATTAAATAGGAAAATCGTAATTATTTAATAAGCTGATTGGTTAGTGTTAAGCATCCTTTTCAGGACGATTAAATTAATTAATTATCAACAAGATGAGATATTTATTGTATGTGTCATAACTGCCAGGAAACATATTCTCTACTTTGTGGTAGATGATTTAATTAACTAACTGATTTGTGTCTTTTTTAGGACAACTGATTATAAATCATTTAATTAACTGATTAGAAGTTATTTAGTATTAAGAGATCCTTTTCAGGGCGAACTGATTATAAATGCATTAGTTTAAAGAGATTTTTCATGATGATTTAATTAAATAATTATATTCTTGTTGAGATATGGATTATATGAGTCATGGCCAGCTCTTACGATGGTCTAAAAGCACGTTCTCTATTTTGTGGCACTATTACGTAGTCATCCATCATGGCCGTCTGTATGGTATCAAACTATAATTTGATAAGTTAGCTGCACCCTCTGGTGACGTTTAGTTGGAGTACGACGTAATAAGTGCTTGTCATGAAGACAGTAAATTGCCTTTAATGATACTCCCTCTGTTGATAACTTTTAGAACTATGAACTGGACATCTTTGATTACATCGCCTCTCTCACCATCCCTTGAGACAGTGTGAGTATTTTGGCAGCAATACTCCTTCCATAACTACTTCATTATAATATTATTTTGAGCGAACTATATAGCTGTCAGTTTTTATTCAGAAATGAATTTTGTAAACGTTCCGTAATATAATATGTACTGATTGGTTCACCAAAGCAAAATAAAAACATTAAACATATTTTTATTGCTTTTGCTTTGAATTTCGAACAAATCTATATAAGGGTTATCTACGCTAGCCATTCCTAATTTAGCACTGAAAGATTAAAGGGTAGTCAGCTAGTTATGACCACCCCCTATTACTCTTCCTTGGCTACTCTACATTATAATGCCCTCACAGCTGAAAAGGCGAGTATATTTGATGGCAGAAGAATTCAAATATGCTCCTATCAGATTAAAAGTCAAGAGTCTTAATCATCTGACCATGCCAGGCCTTTTAATACTCCTATCAGCAAAAGATAAAAAAACAAAGAAATGCTTCTCATCGCTTGTAAACCTTGCATTTAAATACATCTTAAGTCAAGAATGCCACCAGAGAAATTCTGATCTACTTATCTCAAAGAAATTAAGTTTTCTCTCTACTCATCTTCATGGCAAAAATATGAAAGACAAAAAAATCGCAAGGTTCACCGCCGTATCTATATAAATAATACGCTGCGTTTGTCTGTCCGAAACTTTTCTCGCAAATCTTTCTATTAAAAGTTACAAATTTCATATTGCTAGAAATGCATTTATCCGAGAAGTCCGGATTGCATATTGACTTTTTCATGAATGAACTAAAATGAATCAACTTATTTGCTTAGTCAAACTTTTTAATCCAACAAGTATACTACACAATGGTACAAGATAGTTGTCATTAAGTAACGACTGGCTTCATATTTAACTTTAATATTTTTATTTGCAAAGTTTTGTTTGTTTGTTTGTTTTGCAATTTCGCATAAAGCTTGTTTGTTTATAGTTAAACACAAAGTTACACAATAGGCTATGTGTTCACTGATTATCGCGAGCATTGAAACCAGATTTCTAGCGTTGTGAGTCTGCAGACATATCGCTAGGAAGTCGAAAGACACATCACTCTCTTATAATTTACTAAAGAAATTAACGTCATTCTAAATAAAATAGCTATGGTCTTTTTCGACTTATTTGGCTCTAAAATCATCATGCACAGTTCGTTAAAAACCATGTGTTTATCACTTTGTGAACACGCATTCAGACGCTTTCGCATAATATATAAGTTTGCCTTCGTGACAACTTCACATATACTTCATTTTGCTATAACTTAGTTTCAGTCAATTCTGTATACAGCCACAAACATCTTTTGGCCATTTTTTCTTTACTGTTGACTTTATTTTTCGTTTTTGTTTGTTTTTGAAATTCACACAAACCTACACGAGGGCTATCTGTGCTAGCCGTCCCTAATTTAGCAGTGTAAGACTAAAGTGAAGGCAACTAGCCATCACCACCCACCGCCAACTCTTGGGCTACTCTTTTACCAACAAATAGTAGGATTGACCGTCACATTATAACGCTCCCACGGCTGGGAGGGCGAGCATGTTTGGCACGACTGGGATGCGAACTCGCGACCCTCAGATTACGAGTCGCAGAAATTAACACGTTTGGCCATGCCGGGCCTTTCGTTTTTGTGAGCTTCGTTGTTTTAACTCACAAAACTGTGTCAGACCCTGAATGCTCATAAGTCTTGATGACTTAACCTGAAGATAACCAAGGAAGGTCGAAACGATGTTTTCTTCATATACAATAACACCATGTACCAAAAATGTTGTTCGTCGATATTATGTGTTATTTCTTAATTGCTAATATTGTAAAAGTACAGAAAATGGCCATTATTCCCTTCAAATTTTGCTTTTGTGACTTGGATAAGGAAATCTGGAAATTAACTTATTTTCTATGTAAAAACGGGCAAATTTTCACATTTTTATTTACATAAGGTCTGAATAAAACAACATATAAATCAAGATTTACATGTATCTATACTAAAGTTACATGAAAATGAACAAAAATATTTAGAAGTGAGTAGTTATTCGAGATTTGATGCTGTAATGCAAATCAATTTCACGTATCAATCCCCAAATGTAGTCTCCCATCATGTTTTCGCTATACGCTCCTTGGTAGCAGCGCTCAAATTCCAGTATATGTTGGTGGAAGCGCTCGCCTTGCTTCTCTGAATATGTTCCCATATTCTACTTGAATTTATCAAGATGAGCGTCAAAGGTATGGACTTTCAGGGATATCCTGGAGCCCATTTTGCCGTAATTCTTCACCAGAGCTTCAACCAGTTCCACATAATTTTGGGCTTTGTGATTGCCCAAGAAGCCCCGAACCACTGCGACAAAGCTGTCCCAAGCTTTGTTGTCTTTCCTAATGAGCTTCTTGGGGAATTCTGTGCACTCCAGAATCTTGGTCCAACAAAGACACCAGCTTTGACCTTTGCCTCAGACAGCTTAGAGAAGAAGTGACAATTGCACTTTTATATGCAATGGTGGAAACAATACCTTCTGGAGATCCACTAGTGGCTCACACTTGACATTGTATCTCCCCATAGAGAACTCGGTTTGTTGTGGCCACTACTTCCTGTTGTAGTGCGCTGCAGTGTCCCTGCTGTCCCAAAGGTAAATATAACAGAGAAACTTGGTAAAATCTCCTTGAAGACTCATCATGAATGGCACCATTTTGAGATCTCCAATAACCTCATCATACTTCAAGGCTTCGAGCAGGGTCTTTCATGTGTACGGAAAAATATTTAAGTTATAAAAGGTCTAAAACTTGTATGATATAAAACCTTACTATTCAAGCAAGCAAGTTTTATTGCAGTGCTCGCAGGTAAAATGAGGTGCTCAGGATTTGTCTTCATCCCTGATAGGCATACCGAAATATGCCTTGTTGGCTTTACATATTTTACCAGAGTACTTTTTTGCTCTTGTCTTGATAAATTGGCCACATATGTAACAGAATGCGTCTGGATAATGCTTGTAGCTTTTTGATGCTATCTCTGATACAATCATATAAGTGTGTGCGTTCACTTTGGCAGTTAGAACTAAACTGAAGTGGTAAGTAGTGAGCCTGTGTATATATATAGTATTATTTAATAAATTACATCTACGTGAATTTAGTTATTAGTCTGCGGAACTTCTTTCAAGTTGACTAGGATTTATTGATCTACCAAATAATTTCTCTAAGAAAATGTAACTTGAAAACGCCATACATGAAAAGGATAGAATGGAGAAAATTTAGTTGAAGGACATGAAAACGACTGTCCCCAAATGTTTTGGGGATTGTGGTTAATATAAATGCATTATCATAGTTTGGTTTGTGTGTCTGTTGTATACGTAATAATATTGATTTACATGTTTGGGGCATCTGTTACACATAAAATATTATTGTTTTATTATACCAGTATTATAAAGATGGCCGTGTGTTGACGTTGTAAGCTAAGTTAGTAATCGATAACAATGTTGTAATGAAACCTTTTCTATCGTGTGTCGTTTAACACTAGAGTGGTAGTTACTACCTCATAAACCATTAGCGATAAGAAGATGTAGGATACTCTGTTGCTAATAGCAAATGGCAGGTAAAAATTTAACTTTTAGTTTGGTTCTTACTTTATATGAAGTATGGACAAGGCAGATGCAAGTACTAAAGTATTGATCAATAGATAGGCCATCATATAAATAGACAATTATTAGAAGTAACTAGCCAAACCAAAAGAAGTCAATCAATACACAAGAAAACAAACTCTGCAATGAGTTAATAAACCCACTATCAAGTACTATATTGTGTTATTGCGTTAATGGTTGTACACTCAAATAACCAAAAACTTCAGTAGCGTATATCTTTTGATTTTTAATATCTGTAAACGAATGTAAATGGTTCCCATTTTTGGTATTTTAGATAAAGTTACGATAATACTGGATTGCATCTGAGTAACCTTGTTTTAGTTGCTGCAATACATTTTATATGGATTGTGATAGTCTAGACTACATCACACAAACTGAGCGAACCCGACCGGAAAGCACGCTCTTTGCAAGACTATTAGATATTGCATAACCTAGTTGAAACGTTATTATAAAAGGAGTAGGCATCAATTTATAATAAAATAGCAGGTGAAAACACTTCGCCATCATGCAAGAGTTGTCATGGGATATCAGCAGTTTTTTTTTATTTGCTGGTATATACCTTACTCTCCTTGGAGGAAACCTTGGGATAGGCAAATATGGGAATGTTCAGTATACCCAAAAAATATGAAGAAAAATCACTTAGAAATCACGGACAACATGTTGGGGTTTTTCAAAAGACAGTGTTAGACAAGATCCACTTCATTTTGTTCTTGATTTTAATGGTCATATCTAGGATCGATCGTTTCTGTGTTTGTTCTTGAATTTTGCGCAAAGTTACATGAGGGCTATCTGTGTTACCCGTTCTTGATTTAGCAATGTAAGACTAGAGGGAAGGCAGCCATCACCACCCACCGCCATTTTTGGAACTACTCCTTTACCAACAAATGGTGGGATTGACCGTCATATTATAAAGCTCCCATAGCTAAAAGGGCAAACATGTTTTGTGTGATTGGGATTTGGTTCTGCGACCTCCAGATTACGAGTCAAGGGCTCTAACCACTTGGTTATTCCCGGCTACACATAAGATCGATCAAACTTGAAGAAATCTTAATAGAATAAATGTCTTTACTACATTCTAAGTATTCTTTTGTTCTAATCTTGAATGTCACGGACATATTTTGCTTTGTTTCATTAATGGGATTCTGTTATTGTGAGGTATATTATTGCAAGTGTGGTATGTAATACTATAATATGTTTTCTGTCTTGTTGTATTAATATAGAATATTTTCTAAATTTGTTATTTGTACAGTTTCCAAATAATATGTTAGTAAAAAATGACACTAAGGTTCTTTTGTTATAGCTACCTACTGTTCTGTGTTATTCATCTAGAGTAGCACTTTTTTGTGATGAAGATAGCTGCAAGATCATCCATAGTTTTGAAAACTAGACATCTCATCAACGTTTAGTCGATTTCCACCTCATTCGTTTTAGTCGATGTCATGGAACGGCTTCTAAATTAACTCTCCATTGTAGGAAGTGAAACTCATCTCAGTAGGTTTATTTGAATTAAGATTATTTACTGTGACTATTCATTTATTTTCAGCTCTTCTTTATTTTTTGCAAACTCACTTACTCAGTTAATTCAAATTTATTCCATGAAATATTTCCTGACCAAATCTCCCGTTATTCTTTTAACCCATATTGCAACTACTAGAAGAATCAGACTTACCAGAAAATAACACATAAGCACGCAAATAGCATGATTTAGAATTCGTTACTCCAATAGAAAGAATACTTTAATTAAACTCCCTTTGGAAGTGCTTCATTAACAATTCTAAGGGTTGAACAATAAATAATACTTCCTCTAGACGGCCTTGCATGGTCTGATGGTTAATACGCTTGATTCACAATGTGCAGGTCGTGGGTTCGAATCATTTTCATCAAATATGATTGCCCTTTTAGCTGTGTAGGTGTTATGATGTAACGGTCAACCGTTTACTATTACAAGAGTAGCCCAAGAACCTGCGTTAGATGGAGTTATCTAGCTGCCTTCATTCTGATCTTACACTGCTAAATTAATGGCGGCTAGCACTAATAGCCCTCGTGTAGCTCTGTGCAAAATTCAAAACAAACCAACCCTTCTAGACTATCGTCACCAAAATAGGGACGGCTAACGAGAAAAGTCTTTGCACGAAATTTAAAACAATCAAATAAAAACGACTACAGCATCATCACACAAATATGCACAGTAAATTAGGAATAAATAGTTTAATCGAGGATTGCTAATCATTCATGAAAAGAAGAAATATGTATTACCTCAGAAATAACACTATGTAACAAACTTTTTACTTATCCTTGCTACTGAGAAGAAAGTGTAATTTCCCAATTGCTTACGCCTAAAGTAAATGGAAAAGACTAATTTTCTCTTCAAACTTTGTTTTTTACATTTACCCACTTTCCAAAACATTTCAGGTAGATTCAGTATTGAGTAGCTGATAGAGAATTTTCTTAAACTTACAAGAATTTTTAAAACTTTCTAGAATGTTGTAGAACTTAGAGGAATTAAGACAGCAGGGCAACTGCAGCGCACTACAACAGGAAGCACTGGCCACGACGGACCGAGTTTTCTGTGAGGAGCCACTAGTGGACCTCCAGAAGGTGTTGTTCCCACCATTGCACATAAATATTGGTCTTATGAAACTATTTGTCACTGCTTTTTGTAAGAAGTCTGCAGTCTTCAAGTACCTTTGAGATTTCTTCTCTAAGCTGTCTGAGGCAAAGGTCAAAGCTGGTGTCTTTGTTGGACCACAAATGAAGAAAACCCTGGAGTGCACCGAATTCCCCAAGAAGCTCAGTTGGAAAGAAAAAAACAACTTGAGGCAGCTTTGTTGTAGTGGTTCGGGGCTTTTTGAACAATTACAAGGCCGGAAATTATGTGAAACTGGTTGAGGTTCTGGTGAAGAACTACGGCAAAATGGACAGTAGGGTGTCCTTGAAAGTCCATATTCTTGACGCTCATCTTGATAAATTCAAGGAGAACATTGGTGCATACTCAGAGGGGCAAGGCGAGCGCTCCCACCAAGATATACTGGACTTTGAACGCCACTACCAAGGAGCGTACGAAAACATGATGGGAGACTATATTTGGGGGCTGATGCGTGAAATTGATTTACATTACAGTCGCAAATCTCGAAAAACTACTCACTTCTAAACATTTTTGTATAAATTTAGAATAAACACATGTAAATCTTGATTCATATGTTGTGTTATTCAGACCTTATGTAAATGAAAACGTGCAACTTTGCTCGTTTTTACATAGAAAATAGGTTAATTTATAACTTTCATTATCCAGGTCACATAAGCAAAGTTTGAAGGAAATATTGGCCATTTTCTGGCTTTTATAACCTAAGAAATTAAGAAATAACACATACTATCCAGGAACAAAATTTGTGTTACATAGCGTAGTAGTACGTTAAGCTATTAATGTTACTTTTATATTCGTATCATTTAATTATGCATATAAGGAATCGTGTGTGTGTGGTTTTCTTACAGCAAAGCCACATCGGATTATCTGCTGTGCCTCGCGTGGGGAATCGAACCCGTGATTTCAGCATTGTAAATCCATAGATTTACCTCTGTACTAGGATAGGGACGTAAAGAATCGTCCCTAAACTGTAAATACGCTGATTTGATGGGATGGAGACTTCACACAGAGCAAATAGGGAAATTACTGGTTGCATTACTTTTTAAAATTTAATCAAAAGCTTAGATAATATACATATTTAATGGCCTACACTCAGATCTAATTTAACATAATTTGATTAAATAATGCAAGAAAATAAATATAAGCTAATGAAGATATCAGATAGATTAAATATCTTACAAGCACGTTATATATTTTTATATGTGCTTTAAATTTTTCATTATTTTCTTCGATTTATCATAAAAAATCACAAACTTATAAGCTACGTTTCTCTTAAGCAATCAGTTGGCTGGTAAACATATGTTTAGGACCAAGTGTCACTTCTGTTTCTTGTAAAATGTGTCAAATATTTAAAGATCACCTAAGAGCTTTTTACCATGTAGATTTACCCGTAGTAGCACAGACACTTCGCTTAAAATGTGTTTTTCTCAAAAACGTCTCGATCTACCTTAAAGATCTTAAGCGTGTGTGTGTTTTCTTATAGCAAAAACACATGAGGCTATCCGCTGACTCCGCCGATGGGAATCGAATCCCTGATCTTACGTTGTAAATACGAAGATATACCGCTGTACTAGCGGGTGGGGGAATCTTATGCAACTAGAAATATACATAATGTCATCTGCACGCAGTAAAAATAAAATCGATTTATCTATCAGATGAATGCAACACTGATAGAATTAGCTTTATCATACTATAAACGTTATTCACTACGTTTGTTTTTAACAATAAAAACTCTATATTTCATATCATGAACCAGTATAATAAACCATCTGTGTATGAAAATGGACAGTGAACAAGACTGAAGATGTGACGTTCGTGAAAGTGGAAGCTTTAAAAATTTGCTGTTTCATATCCACCCTTTCCAATTAATGTTATAACATCAAGAAAAACCACTAAATTTATAAATTATAACTTATTTTCACAATCTACAAATATAACAATAGGATATTTTAAAAGTTAATGTGCTAATTGAATACATATATTGCAGTTATACAGACATTTATGTACTCTTCAAAACAGAAACGCAAAAGAGATATTTTTTATTTTAAAGAGAAATTTATGTAATAACGTTACAAGCTCAGAGTATGTGATGTTACACGTGTTATGGCACTGATTGTCAGACCAAATTGACAATAAAAGTTGTGCACTTTGAAAACGGAGGAAAACATCGGATTTTTCTCCAAAACGTATTCGTATCTATTTGTTTGAGAGATCTGCATGTTCTGCAAGTGCAACATGTGCAAAATCCCTATAAAAGTGACGGATTCTCGGTTTCCACAGTTTCGCATAAAACTGAAATTCTCTTACAGTAAATTATTAACTATCCTCATAGGTTTCGTGAAATAAATCATGTTTCAACGCATTGAAAAAGTAATAAATATGTGTTAATAAACATATCAATATCTATGAGTTATTCTTGTAAAAATTATAAAAAATTAAAATGTTCAAATATTTTTTTACAAAATAGCTTAGTGTTTTTTATTCACCATACGAATGCTTTTCTATAACAAACAGACTTATTTGAAACACGTGATTTTATATAGATTACAATATATATATACAAGTCTTTTTAGTTCATTTAACGTCGGGAACCAAGACTCTCGATACTTCTGATTGTTCGTGTAAAATCGTTTCTTTGTCATTTCACCCGAGTAGTCTATGATGAATGGTAGGCTTAGTCTCCAATGTGATGCCACTGTATTATAACTTTAGTGCTAGTGATGCTGTTGTGTATTAAAAGAGGATAGACCAATCAGATCGCATGTACACGTTCGAACACAAGGATACAATAAAAATCCCATTTTCTACTATGCTTGATATTCACGCAAACTCGCGTGACCACGAGAGCTAGAGATCAATATATGTAACAGTAATTATTTAATGAGTTGCAAATTTTTCTCAGTTCTCAAGATGAGTGTTGTGTCCACAAGCTGAATATTTGGGTTCTGAATATCTGACATGAGTTTTTACATGAGTGTACTTATATACTCTCTAAATTTTCAATACCAATTGTATCATTATTTGAAGGCTATATATTTAGTTTTTTGTTTCAGTTTGTCTTTATAATATTTTCTATTGTTATATCTCACTCGTTCGTTCAAATCGTCTTATTCGTAGCTGCTAAACATGCACACTCTAGCACTTCAGGTAAACATGCACACTCTAGCACTTCGGGTGAACATGCACACTCTAGCACTTCAGGTAAACATGCACACTCTAGCACTTCAGGTAAATATGCACTCTCTAGCACTTCGGGTGAACATGCACACTCTAGCACTTCAGGTAAACATGCACACTCTAGCACTTCAGGTAAACATGCACACTCTAGCACTTCAGGTAAACATGCACACTCTAGCACTTCAGGTAAACATGCACACTCTAGCACTTCAGGTAAACATGCACACTCTAGCACTTCGGGTGAACATGCACACTCTAGCACTTCGGGTGAACATGCACTCTCTAGCACTTCAGGTAAACATGCACACTCTAGCACTTCAGGTAAACATGCACACTCTAGCACTTCAGGTAAACATGCACACTCTAGCACTTCAGGTAAACATGCACACTCTAGCACTTCGGGTGAACATGCACACTCTAGCACTTCAGGTAAACATGCACACTCTAGCACTTCGGGTGAACATGCACACTCTAGCACTTCAGGTAAACATGCACACTCTAGCACTTCAGGTAAACATGCACACTCTAGCACTTCAGGTAAACATGCACACTCTAGCACTTCAGGTAAACATGCACACTCTAGCACTTCAGGTAAACATGCACACTCTAGCGCTTCAGGTTGGATTTTTTCATCCTTCTATTCTTGTGTCATTTTTATTTGAATGTCCACCGTTTTATCATTTCTTTCATTTTCACACAAACAATAATTCTTGTGCCTAGCAATCTTTCTTTCCCTTTCTAGCAATCACTATTCCTATCTCTATGTTCCACAAATATATGTTACATATTATTACACTATTACATATTATTATACTAAGACATATTATACTATGACATTATTACACTCTAACATATTATTATACTATGACATATTATTACACCGTGACATATTGTTACACTATGGCACATTATTACTCTATGAAATATTATTACACCGTGACATTCTTTAAGCTGATTAGTTTTATTCCTGCTCATTTCATTTTGACTTTCTTGTTTTAAAAAAAATTAAACTTTTGTTACAACCAATGTTATCGCCACGCACTGCCAGTCGTTCAAAAAAAATTAAGCTCTACTGTCTAACCATCAGTCACGTGCAGAGTTTTTCAGTTCTGTTTTCATTTGTGAATTGTTCCATTTCTTCAAATTACATGATTTATTAACTGATGTGCGTGACACAGAGTGCACGCAAAATGCATAAGTCTGTCTGGATCTCTACTCACATAAGAATGTTCATAAGAAGTAATGTTTATTTATTTTCGATCTTGTTGGTTTACAACTTGGAATTAATCATTCTAACGTTACAAGAAGATGGCAAGATTCGCAAAAAGGAATGATCGGTTCTGAAATGAAGTATTTCGTGATATTTTGGACTCTATTATTAGTTTCAAAGTATGTGATAATTTAAACCTAAACGTAAAGTGAAATTTCACATCTACAGTTCGAAGTTTTCTTTCTATATCGCACAGTGCTGCAGTTGTGCAACACACAGTCCAAAAACAGAATTACATGCCTCTTATGTTTAGTAAATGTACGATCATTCAACTTATTTTCAGCTCACTATGACTTACCAAAGTTTTTGTGTTTTTTAAAATAAGTAACAACATTTAACTGCTCATTTTATGTCCTAATTTTCTTTAGTATTTGAATATTAAACAAGGTGGTTATTAAAATAAAATATAAAGCAAATTATTTTCGTTGTACGTAACAAAACCTTTATCATATATAGCAGGAGCTATAGCACTCCAGTTTCAAGTTCTGCATTAAGTACAACTGAGTCGTGGATTTCAGCTACCTTTTTAGTCACACAAGTTTTCTTAAGTTTCTGATTCGAACCAAACATGTCTATCTCAACTCTTCTGCACAACTAGTTTTCATTAAGTGTACCAAAAAATAAAAACTTTGAAGGGAAAGAACTAAGGATAGTTCCTTTACATTACGCTAATCGTATCACACGGAAGAACTAGAAACTTCAAAGTGTCACGTGAAAAAAACAAACTTTTCGAACTCTAGAAATAACGTTGCCATGGCAATATGTTATGTTCCTCGTATTAAATCACGAAAAATTAGTGTATTTTTAATTCGCCAGTTGAAGAGCTTAATCTACTAAATATTCATGAAAATCCCAGAAAATAGGAAAACCGGCTTTCTAAAAATCCTAATAAAAGAAGGATTAAACACATAAAAGGATTAAGGATTACGTTCAGTTTTGACAAGAGAAGAGAGCAGATATATTCAGTTCCTATCGGATGCTATATACAGATATATTCAGTTCCTATCGGATGCTATACACATATATATTCAGTTCCTATTCAATGCTATGTGTGTTTGTGTGTTTTTCTTATGGCAAAGCCATATCGAGCTATCTGCTGAGCCCACCGAGGGAAATCGAATCTCTGATTTTAGCGTCGTAAATCCATAGACTTACCGTTGTACTAGCGGGGGGCAATCACATGCTATTCACAGATATATTTAGTTCCTATCGGATGCTGCACACAGATATTGTCAGTACTTATTGAATGCTACACACAGATATATTCATTACCTATCGAATGCTATACAAAAATATATTCAGTATCTATCAGACACTAAACACAAGTATATTCAGTATCTACTGGGTACTATAAACAAATATATTCAGTATCAGTCGTGTGTTACAGCAGATATATTCATTAGATTTCCAACATTCTCAATCAAAGCTCTTATTCTTAGATGTTTAATTTCACTTTAAACTTACAATATAAGCAGCAGTTATTTTGAAAAGATAAATATAGTAAATGAAAAATAATTTCTGTAACTATCAAATTGATAGACTAAAGTAGGGGTCACCAAAATACGGCCCTCGAAGTTATTTTGTCCGGCTCGCCAGCAGCTAGCCGCTTGGAAATAAAAAAGTGGCATTTCATTAAATGTCCGACTGTCATAACAAAATAAATCCCACCGATGGGTTTTTAAGCTGGCAAACACAAGACGTTATGATAAAAAAACAAGGCTGTCACGCGCATTTTTAACCAATAAGAAAATTCTTCTTTCGTCCTTGCTGCCCGTTTATTCATATCGAAATACGCATTTATGGAAGTACTATGATTTCAAAAACAAGTACAAACTTAACCCTTGTCCTATCGATTGGTTTTGTAAATTCAGCGGCCTAGGGTTACCACTTCAGCAAGCTAATTTTCTTAGTAGTACGCCCGGCATGGCCAAGCGTGTTAAGGCGTCCGACTCGTAATCTGAAGGTCGCGGGTTCGCATCCGCGTCGCGCCAAACATGCTCGTCCTCCCAGCCGTGGGGACGTTATAATGTGACGGTCAATCCATTATTCGTTGGTAAAAGAGTAACCCAAGGGTTGGCGGTGGGTGGTGATGATTAGCTGCCTTCCCTCTCGTCTTACACTGCTAAATTAGGGACGGCTAGGACAGATAACCCTCGAGTAGCTCTGTGCGAAATTCCAAAACAAACAATCTGGCCCCCTGTGAAAAAAGTTTAGTGACCCCTAAGCTAAAGCAACTAACATTATCTGAATATCAAAATATGCTTGCAATAACCTGTTACTATTTTTAGTTCATAATTTACGCTGTTTTATTTCTGCTTTGCAGGTGGTCCTAACGTGTGTATATATATATATACATGTAGGTATGCTTCACTAAAATACGTACGTTGCTTTTTATTTACTGTATTTATTAAATTGTTTTATGTAATTAAAACGATCATATAAATCTTCTATTCATTTTTATCATTTTAATTTTCTCAATGGATTGAAATACCTATTATTTTGACGACTTTCCATTGAATAAACTAGATTACCATGAAGTTGTACTTTCATTTTAAGTGGAGCGAAAGGATATTTATTGATCTATATAAATAATTTGGAGAGTTTCGGAAGAGTAACTTATGAAATTTTAGCCGCGGCATGTCGGCTCAGAGGATGGCTCTGAGTTTTTGTTTTTTAAGTACAAACATTTAGCTTATAGCTCCGTCATTTCTTGTACGATTTGAAATATATTTATAGTTTTGAAATCATGAGGTCAGCCTCTTTCAGTTGATGTATTTTGTTACATCCACAAAATCATATATTAATTTACTTAAATTCTGTCTGAAAGAATTTTAGATTGAGTATAGGACGGTAAATATCCTGATGAATAATAAAACTGAATTGTGTATACCCGCGTCTCACACTTGGTATTGCTGGCACACATAAACATAGCTAATAGAAAATAAAAGGCATCATATATTAATTTATTCAAACCCTGCCATAAATATTTTCAAGTTCTGCGGCAAAAAAGTTCCCTTTTGTTAAATATAGGATATAGTAATGAATAAAACCTACACTTTAGACAACAAATAACAAAATGTTTTGCTCTACATTGATGTTCTGTAATCTTACATCTGTCTAAGCCTTGACGTACATGAAATAAATGGCAACAAAGGGTCTAACTTTTAACACTAAGAATTGTCATAATTTTTACATTACTCCTACTTTATTAGCATTCAACGCCCAGCGCTTTTCAAGTATTACTTATGAACTGAAGAAGATTAATCTAATATTATAATACCAAATTGCCAATGCCCTGATAATGTATGTCGCCAAGGGTGAGATGTTTAGTATGCGTATATCACATTCATGGCAAATTATCGACTACTCAATAATATAATGCTGCCAAGATATCGAAATGTGTCACAGACGCCCTATCCTAGATAGAATATTCATAAACGAGCTTTAAACAATGTAGAGCCAAAGAACAGTGTTTATTTTTTAATAAGGTTTCTTCAGTGTCTTCCGTGAAAACAGGAAAAGTTGTGCAGCAGATCGTTTAGAATAGTAACAAGATTTGAAACCACATCCTTTGCAATATGTTTGATCAACGTTCTCATTGTTAGGATAGAGAACCCTTTGATCTAAATTTCATTATGAAAAAGATGTGCACACCTCCTCAATTTATGTACAGATTCCTAGTGAACTAACACTGACAAAAAATAATAAGCTTTCAGCTAAACCTCAAAAAAACATCTGTTTTCCTGAAAAGCTAATGTTAAAAACTGATGTTTTACGTCTCACTATGATAAAGCCAGACTTAGATCACACATCGTAAAACTTTTTTAGATTTTCAACGGCGAAAACATCCGCTTTTTATATTTTAGACTGCGTTTGTCGGATCAAACTAACGAAAGCTCCTGAAAATCTGTAAGATCCATGACGTGAGTCTGGCTTTATCATCCTTCGCATAATCTTGTCACAGTATTAAATGCGATATCCAGAAATAACATGTAATACCGTTAACCTCTGGTTGTTTAGAAACGAACTTGCTTGCAAAGAGCACAAATGTTTAATGACCTTGTTGTGAAACGAGTGTTGCAGTGTTGTACAAATTCATAAAAAAAACTTTCATGTTTTTACCATTGTTTGTTTTTCTAGTCTCCATTTTTCTAAAATCTATGAACAGCGTATTTTATAACCTTACGGAAGCTGGTTATTGCAAACATCAAGTATCTGATAGCGTTTACAAAACATTTCTGTTACGAAACTGAATACATGTGTGTGTGCGTGTGTGTGTTTTCTTATTGCAAAGCCACATCGAGATATTTGCTGAGCCCACTGAGGGGAACTGAACCCCTGATTTTGAGTTGTAAATCCGAAGACATACACCTGTACTAGCGGTAACAAACTAAATACACCACAATTAACCACAATTTGTCTGTTTTTGTCAATTTCTAGCATTAAACAACTCGGACAGTCTGTACCTGTGTAAGAAACGTTACAAATAATATTGTCACACATTTTAACAAAACCAGGAATTTAAACTGAAAAAAAAGTATTTACTATTATAACCAGAACAGCATCTTGCACGCGGTGGGTAAACAGTTAGGTCAGACACCTAAAGGTTCAGAAATTAGCTATTTAGTTTGTTTTGGAATTTCGCACAAAGCTACTCGAGGGCTATCTGTGTTAGCCGTCCCTAATTTAGTAGTGTAAGACAAAGGGGAAGGCAGCTAGTCATCACCACCCACCGCCAACTCTTGGGCTACTCTTTTACCAACAAAAAGTGGGATTGACCGTCACATTATAACGCCCCCACGGCTGGGAGGGTGAGCATGTTTGGCGCGACGCGGGCGCGAACCCGCGACCCTCGGATTACGAGTCGCGCGCCTTACGCGTTTGGTTATGCCAAGCCTAGTTATTTAGAACTTCTAACTCAGTGGTTCCCAAACTTTTCAGCTTGTTACCCAATTTAACATGCCACATTAAGCATGTTACCCCTTTCACAAAATGTTTTCAACATTGATATATATGGCTAAATTAAACTAGAGATATATTGCACTTTATTTATTACACTTTATTTATTTATAATTTATTTACACTGAATTACACTTTTAATTATTGTATTTGATCATTGTGTATTTTTAATGAATATTGTCAAAGATGTCAAGAACATCAGTGGGATGGATGTAGTTGCATACTTGAAGCTAGTTTAGGAATTCTTGACTTTGTGGTTGAAAGTGCCAACCTGGCATCTTTTGCAACATTCAAGCGAGTCCTCTTTTTTGTTTTCATTCCCAGCACGGTTAAGAACCCCTTCTCGCATAGATACGTTGTTTAGAATGATACCAACAACTTCAAGGCTCTCTTGGACAGAGTTGGCGAGTCAGCTAGTTGTGAAATCCAAAAGGAATCTGCATGTTGGTTTTGGAATTTGACTTTCAAGGCTTCATTTACTCGCATTGTGATCCACTCCTCCTTTGCAGGGAAATCATCATCATGAATGGCCTCATCAGATACAGAAAAGGGATGAATGATCCACTGAAGACTGGCTGTTTTTAGGTCACTCTCTGGAAAGTAGTGCTGCATGCTTGTTTCAAGCCCCTTCAAATGGTCGCTCATCTCGTTGTTGATGGTCTGTAAAAGTGATCCAGCATCATAACTATTCTCCTCAACAAACTGGTCTAGGGTGGGAAACTGAGCGATCACTCCTTTCTCCAAGCGTCGAATCCAGAGTCTCAGTTTTCCCAGAAATGCAGTCACAGTGTGATGGGCATCAATGACAGTCATGTTTGGCCCTGGAATTGCAGATTATCACTGTTCAGCTCCGCAAATATGTCAGCCAAGTAACAAAGTCGAGCAAGCCACTCCTTATCAGTGAACTTGGTAGCAAAAGGAGATTCTTCTTGTTTCAGAAATTCCTGAAGAGCCGTTCGGAGCTCAATGACTCGACGTACAATCTTGCCTCGTGACAACCAGCGAACATCGGTGTGGTAGAGCAGAACTTGATACTGCTCTTCCATTTCCTTGCACAGCTCCCTGAATATGGACGAATTCACATCCTTGGACTTGATGAAATTGACGATTTTCAACACATCTTCAAACACAAATTTCAGATTACCAGGCAGGCTTTTTGATCCAAGAGAGTACAGATGAATGATGCAATGATCTACAGAAATTTTTGGATTCACAGCTTGTATGAGGCCCCGTAATCCACGATTACGACTCATCTTCGACGGTGCTCCATCGACGGAGACCTAAATTAAAAAAGAAAAATTATTATAGATTGCGTCAGTTAGTCATTCTTACTTATCTTTTGCGTTATAATTATATGGTTTTAATTTAATTTAATTTATTTTGGTACTTTAGTATTTCAGTACGACAGGCACGATACTTTTTTATGAATTATGTATAAAATATTAGCTACACTACAGCTACTTGTACAATAAATAAAATTATATGACTATATGCCATGTAATTCATTGTATTTATACTAATCTAAACTTTATATAAACATCTCTCCCTACCTGTTGAACACTGTTCCAATCCAATCCATTCGTGGTAAAGAAACTGTTCATGATATTGAAGATATCTTCTCCCTTCGTGGTTGTCAGCAGATCTTCGCTTAATAGGAACTCTTCTTTGATCTTGTCCTGGTGGACGTAACGAACGAACCCAAGGAGAACAGCACAACTGGCTACGTCACACGATTCATCAAATTGCAAGGAGAATTTGCTATATGAGCTTTCCTTGATCTCTGTTGTAACTTGGGACAGAATATCTGATGCCATGTCATCGACTCGTCGGCGGATTGTGTTGTTTGATAGAGATATGACACTCAGTTTCTTCGCTTGATCCTCTCTACATACCTTACTTACCATCTCGTATGTACAAGGCATAATCAGATTCTCTGTAATGGTGTGGCATTTTTGTTGTTCGGCAACTTTATATGCAA
Source organism: Carcinoscorpius rotundicauda (assembly GCA_011833715.1). Taxonomy (NCBI): domain Eukaryota; kingdom Metazoa; phylum Arthropoda; class Merostomata; order Xiphosura; family Limulidae; genus Carcinoscorpius; species Carcinoscorpius rotundicauda. Next base: position 21,785,472 of record CM022405.1, on the reverse strand, counting down.
CAAAGTAAGATGCTTCGACCGCAGCTTGAAGCTTTTGGGCTTGAATTACAGGTGAACCGAACTGGATATTCTTCAGTGCTACAGCCCGGCGCTGAAAATAAGCCTAATCCTCATTTTGAAGATTTAGATGGCACTTCTGGAGGTGAGCTGAGAGGTTTGATGGCTTGAGGATTTCATTTGTCAACACTTTGTGACATACTACACATTGTGGCCGATCCTATCCACCAGAAAGTAAATTCACAAAGCCATAGCGAAGAAAGGCGTCAGAGTAGGTGCGCTTTTTAGACATTTTATTGTTTAATCTGCAGAAAAGAAAAAGAAAAACTGTATAAAAAGTGTGAACAATTTGAACCTATTTATTTTTTCATGTCATTCTATATAGCATTAAAAGAGCTTATTTAGCATAGGAATGATGTAATAGTAGGTAAATACTAACTATACTGCACAGGGCAGTACACATACATACCAGGTTTTGTCTACCTCGGCTGATGCTCACATAGAAACTGACAGTGTGAAATAGAGGCAACCTCAGGCAGTGAGTGACGCGTACTGGACACGTCGATGAATCATAAGGATTACTGAGTGACTTGTGTTCTGAAGCATACTTGTCAAAATACTTTTAGGTTACCACACACTTAGATACATATTTTTCTTTTCTACTACTGTATATTAGTTTTTGATGCTTATTGTTATTTGGTTTAACTTTATTACATACTTAAAATAGGTTTAATTTACAACTTTACATACTAAGACTAAGTTAACATTAATCCTAATACCGGCTACCTCAATGTTTTCTTGATTTTCAGAATTTTAACATTTTTTGTGTCACCCCTCCATTACCCCCGATAAATTGTTAAATTACTCCCAGGGGGTAATTTACTCCCAGTTTGGGAACCACTGTTCTAACTTGAATAAACGCAAGTCAGCGGCACTTGACGTCTAAACTGTAACTCTTACTCGAATGAATTGTCTGTTTCTGTTGTAACGCATCCATGGCTGTAAGAGGGGAGTTGAACTAAATGACTCGATAATAATATTCATGAAAAACGCATAAGTTCAAGAAATCAATGTAACAGAAACATACGATATCCTACATCCTGAAGGCTTCCTTTCTTCTTCAAAGGTAAACATGCCCAGTTTGCCCCTGAAGAAAGAAGGTCAATCTTTCGAAAGCGATCGGATTATAGGATATTGTATCTTTGTGTTAACTTGAAAATAAGTTTGTTTCCTTGTGACAAAGTACAAAGCTAAGCGACAGGATACTTGTGCTCTGCCCATCATGAGTATCGAAACCGCTTTTTAGCATTGTGAATCCGCAGATATACTGCTGTGTCACTGAGGGGCTGAACAATACAATGAAGTATTTATATATAGGCTAATATTAACGTGTAAATACAAATCACACAATCACTCTTACTGTTCTTAACCAAATGGTATTGATTGATTAAAGTGTTCACAAATGAACAATCATTTTTAATGTGTGTAACCAAATTCCATACTTAGTTTTACGTCACGTGATCCTAGATTAAATACATAGCATTAGTCGACCAGCTGAAGTTTACCTGAAACAACGACAATTAGTATGGTTCATCGCTTAGTAACAGAAAATAAACTGGTAAACGTATTAAGAGATGTGAGTCATAAATTATCATTTCAGTTAGAAACAGTTTGTTTACTCAGATACAGAACATCGTCACCTTGAACCCGATGGTTAACTGCGACTGTTGCAGACTCTAGCTTTGACTATTTATTTAGAATTTGACTTGTGTTGTAAAAAATAGCATAACAGTCAGTGCAATTCAAGGCTGAATAACAAGCAATACAAGTCATCACACTAAGAACCATTTCAGGTATATTTTCATCATGAGAAACTTAATAATTAAAATTGTTTCGTTTTTCTTTTTGAAAAAAAATGATGGTGTGTAAACAGAAATTAGGTACAATGTTTGAAAGTCCTCTTTTGTTGAAAATAACGTATGTCAAGAAATTTCATCACACAGAGAGGGTTTCGAAAGATCTTGTTAAGTCGACCAATGTGTATATCTAATTATTTAGAAATTACGTTAATAATCATAAAACATGATGTAGTTGCTTTTAATCTTCTTAAATAATCTGAAAGAAACGTCTACAGAAACGGTGCGAATAGTAATTGAGGTTTCATTTTGCATTAATTTAGCTTACAAATATATAATACAATAAGACGAATTGGAGTGAGTGTTGTTTTTTCTTATAGCAAAGCCACATCTGTAGAGTCCATCGAGGGAAATCGAAACCCTGATTTTAGAGTTGTAAATCCATAGACTTACTGCTGTCCATCCGGGAAACCAAGTTCTGGGAACGTCTGTAAGTATCACAGCAAAACGTTTGAATTTCTTGTTCTTTTATGTTTTGCTTGTTTTTTATAACATGATATGTCACACACCAAAACAACAATGTCAACCAATTTCACTGAAGTGACATAGTTTGAAATGGAGTATCCGTTTTTATAAGTATTACTAATAACTAGTAATATTTAAAATACAACCCAAATTCTACTGTAAATAAAGTTATCATAACTCATTGAAATCATTTGGAATAACAGACTTTGAAGTATTTACATATAAAGTTAAAATAGTCCAATATCAGTATTAGATTTATAAATGTTGATGTTTTATCACATCGTTACAGTCCATGTTACCACATCTGCTCTCATTTTATCTGACGACAGTGCATCTTTACAATAACACTGCAGCGTAATTTCAATCCAAAAAATCCCCGTCGTAAGGTTGTTTAAAGCACAGTATTTATTCTACAGGATTTTAATAATCCATACAGTGTGTGAAAATGACTGTCACTAGTGCTTGTTTTAATAGCTTGATTGCAAAAGAAAAAATAGATTTAGGCTTTGGGTCCAGCGACTTGACCCAGTATTTGGTCAAAATATCCGTCTCATTTTCCAGCTATTTGAGGAATGCTATATTTGAATGTGAAGCATGAATGGAAGTCTTATCTCGGTGAACCCATACCTTATTAACTTAGTTTTCAGACTGAAATCATTCTTGATTATGTTGCTTATTGATTCCTGGGATACGTGGACGGCTTTTGCTACTGACCTTTGTTTTAATGGAATCTCACCTTTTACAAAATGCCACACTTCACTTACCACACCTGCGTACGATTTGTAACTCATTTTCGATGGTCCTGGTGAGCCAACTTGATCCATATTCTTTGTTTTTCATTGCAATTCAGTAAAAGAGATTTCCTCTTGTAAATTTTGATTCCAATCTGAAAACATCTTTATGGTCTAAGTGTATTAATATTTTGTGTCAGAAATGGATGTTAAATGCTTTTCCTAAAAGTGATCAATTTTTCAATGCCATGACACTACCAAAGGTATGCTAAACAATGTTAACGTGTGGTTGTCAAGGGACTTAACAATTTGCATATTTAAAATCGTTTTAGTATAACGTACTCGAGCCTCTGTTTGAGTTCACACATAACTTAGCTGTTTGGTTCATTTGAACCTTAAAATGTTTTTGAAGCCTAACGCAGACCAGTAGTTCATCAAATAGTTCGATTTTCATGGACATGAGTGTCATATGCTTAGCGATTTAACAAGCTTTTAGAAAACCAGGTAGCAGCAAATCTAACTGACTGAATCATGTTTCACCACATGGATCACGTTATGAAGCTAAATACACAATTAGATGTGGTAAAAAAACATCAATAAGAATAAATCAGGAAAATTCACCTGTACTGGATATACATAATATACAAATTCACATTACTGGATACACATAATACACAAATTCACATGCACTGTATTTATATAATACCCAAACTCACATGTACTGGATATACATAATACACAAATTCACATGTACTGGATATACATAATACACAAATTCACATGCACTGTATATACATAATACACAAATTCACATGTACTGGATACACATAATACACAAATTCACATGTACTGTATTTATATAATACCCAAATTCACATGTACTGGATATACATAATACACAAATTCACATTACTGGATACACATAATACACAAATTCACATGCACTGTATATACATAATACACAAATTCACATGTACTGGATATACATAATATACAAATTCACATGTACTGGATATACATAATATACAAATTCACATTACTGGATACACATAATACACAAATTCACATGCACTGTATTTATATAATACCCAAATTCACATGTACTGGATATACATAATACACAAATTCACATTACTGGATACACATAATACACAAATTCACATGCACTGTATATACATAATACACAAATTCACATGTACTGGATAAACATAATACACAAATTCACATGCACTGTATGTATAAAATACACAAATTCACATGTACTGGATATAAATAATACACAAATTCACGTGTACTGGATATACATAATACACAAATTCACATTACTGGATACACATAATATACAAATTCACATGCACTGTATATACATAATACACAAATTCACATGTACTGGATATACATAATACACAAATTCACACGTACTGGATATATATATACATAATACACAAATTCACATGTACTGGATATACATAATACACAAATTCACATGCACTGTATTTATATAATACCCAAATTCACATGTACTGGATATACATAATACACAAATTCACATGCACTGTATTTATATAATACCCAAATTCACATGTACTGGATATACATAATACACAAATTCACATGTACTGGATATAAATAATACACAAATTCACGTGTACTGGATATACATAATACACAAATTCACATTACTGGATACACATAATATACAAATTCACATGTACTGGATATACATAATACACAAATTCACACGTACTGGATATATATATATATAATACACAAATTCACATGAACTGGATATACATAACACACAAATTCACATGTACTGGATATATATAATACACAAATTCACATGAACTGGATATACATAATACACAAATTCACATGTACTGGATATACATAATACACAAATTCACATGTACTGGATATAAATAATACACAAATTCACGTGTACTGGATATACATAATACACAAATTCACATTACTGGATACACATAATATACAAATTCACATGCACTGTATATACATAATACACAAATTCACATGTACTGGATATACATAATACACAAATTCACACGTACTGGATATATATATATATATATATATATATATATATATATATATAATACACAAATTCACATGAACTGGATATACATAACACACAAATTCAAATGCACTGTATATACATAATACACAAATTCACATGTACTGGATATACATAATACACAAATTCACACGTACTGGATATATATATATATAATATACACAAATTCACATGAACTGGATATACATAACACACAAATTGACTTCGTTTCTTTTCTCACAGAGTTTAATCACTGTCAGGATAAGTTTGCTTAAGAGTAAAGTTTACTGACATCACCAACAATGGACTGAGTATTTAACGTGTCCGACTTTGGTTTAGTCACTCACGCCCTGTTAGCACTTCAAAAAGATGATCAACTGCGGATTTACTATAAGAGTGACTGTCATATCCTATTTTAGTTTTTCCCTAAATAAGTGTTGAAGTATTATATATATTGTTATAATTCTAAAATAAAAATGCTTTCATGTTTAAACACTAATTTTAATAAAAATTTACATTTTCAAAAATTCCGCAATAATCTATTTCTATGTACTTTAACCTTTCTCACTTTTGGAACCAAATTTTGAGAAAAATAACCAAATTGCAGTATTTCTCCATTTCATTTACAAAATAAATTTTGTTTGTTGTTAGGGCCTGGCATAGCCTAGCACGTCAAGGCGTGCGCTTTGTGATCTGAGGGTCGCGGGTTCGCGCCAAACATGCTCGCCCTCCAAGCCGTAGGGGCGTATAATGTGATGGTCAATCCCACTTTTCGTTGGTAAAAGAGTAGCCTAAGAGTTGGCGGTGGGTGGTAATGACTAGCTGCTTTCCCTCTAGTCTTACACTGCTAAATTAGGGACGGCTAGCACAGATAGCCCTGGAGTAGCTTTGTGCGAAATTCCAAAACGAACAAATTGTTTGTTGTTAAGCGAAAAGCAACACAATGAGCTATTTGTGCTGTGCCCACCACGATTATTGAAATTCAGTTTTGAGAGTAACAAGTCATCGAATTTACTGTTGAGATACAAAGAACTTTATGATGAATAATATTTTATTTAATACATTTTTGTGTTCTCGTCCAGTGTATGTCTGCAGACTTACAACGCTAGCAACCAGATTTCGATAGATGTGGTGGACATAGAATAGATAGCACATTGTACTTAATTACAAACATACCAAATACTTTTTGTGAAACATATTGTATAGTGAGTTAGTTTACCTTGTAGGAATTTTCCACTTTCGCTAAATTGCCCCCTCTAAGAACAAACTGACTGACTGATTAACTTAAAAATGAATATCCTTAGGGAAAAAACTCGATTTAAGATCCCCAGTCACGGAAAATCGACCCCTCTTGGGGTCGCGCCAAATTTTAAAATATTGCGTCCTAGGAGGGGGTAATTGATAGTTATTAACTATTTGACTCTACTATTTAGAAGTTTTTTTCAGATTTGAAATTCGCGAAGTATGAAAAAATATACAGTTGTATATAGCAGCAATAGTTTTAGAGGCTTTAGCGTTCCCATATTCTCCAAAATCAATATCATATACCTTACTTTCTTCTAATCTAATTCGACTTTTGATCTCTCAGGACATTTGTCCTTCTCATTACTCTTCTTTTGCCATTTTCAGTTTCAGTTCTTCGCTTCCAATTGATGTGATTTGCTTTGTTCGAGCATAAATCCGAAGGCAAGCAGCATCTACAAACGCCATAGGTGAAGCAGTTTACTCTATTTTTATATTTGTTTGTATTCTTGTTAAGACATTTCACAGGTTTTATTCATGAGTATATTTTTTCAATAGGAAGAAGAAACTATTTTAGATTGTATTATTAGATTACCGTTACGTAATTTGATGCTTCCAATCCGTTTTTCGGCTCTGAAGTTTTTTTTCTTAAATTTTTGTTGGTTTTTGCGGCGGGTATCTTCCATTCCTTTAATTTTTTGTGTGTTTTAAATATGAAATCCTACCAATTCTCTTTCCTTTAGAGATTTACTTATGTTTCAAAGTTTCCTCTTGCTGTAACTCTATCGCATATCTATATAATTGAAAATTATAACATTAAATATTATTTACTTTATTTGAACGCACAAAGTTTTGTAAAATTTGCGTGACTTAGATAAAAGGGCCAAAATAATGGTCTGGTGGGTAGGACGATTGACTCGTAATCTACGGATCACGAATTCGAATCCTTTCATCAAACACGCTCACCATTTCAGTCGTGTGAATATTATAATGTGACTGACAATCCCACTCTTCGTTCGTAAAATAGAGTTGGCGATATGTAATGAGTCAATATGCTCCGTCATTTCTGAAAAAAACAATAGACGACTAGCTGTGTATGAAATTCTAAAAAACAAACAAAACTAATACAAGAGAGTATAACGAAACCTGTAAGCCTAATTACTAACAATGATATTTGGGACTACCATCTAGCATGAGCTGTATTACGAATTATCAAAGTCAGGTCTGGTCAGGTGTTTATGGCGCTTAACTCGTAATTTGAGGGTTGCAAGTTCGAATACATTTCACTCCAAACATATTTCCCATTTCAGCCGTGGGGGCGTTATAATGTTATAGTCCATCTCACTATTCGTTGGCAAAAGAGAAGCCTAAAAGTTGACGGTGGGTAGTGATGACTAGCTACCTTCCCTTTAGCCAAATTATGGACAGCTAGTGCAGATAGCCCGAGTGTAGCTTTGCACGAAACAAACAAACGAATATCAAGCCTATTGGTTTCATTGTTTTGCCAATTTTAGGTAACTAACATTGCATCAAGTGTATGTTGTCTACTAAAGAAACGGCCAAGTGAAAGCTTTATAGATTGTATGGTATACAAAGAATATTCAGTGTTTACTGTCTCTTTCAGTTTGGTCATGTAAAGGTTTCACGTTAACCAATAATTCAAATTGTTTTTTACAGATACACGTTTATAGCTATGTGTGTAGTTTGAACAGAATAATTACAGCTAAATTATTTTCGCTGTAATAATCAATTTATCTTATGTATTCCCTTTTAATGTTACAGCACTTTCTCGTGTAATGCACTATGTAAACGTTAACAGCAATTTTGATCACTGGCAAATCATGTGGTTCCTCAAGGTGATAACATCCATGTTTTTCTATCGAGGTAACCAATCGAAAAACGTAGTTGGTTGATGTATTCAAGAAAAAAGCGACTTTGTTATCTATGTAAAGGGGAGTCTTCTGTATCAGTCTTTAAATAATATTTTAGTTTTACTCAGATTTTCTCCTGGTAAGATCTCTCTGTCCAATTGCTAGAAAATAATTGTGCCTAACATCGTTGAGCGCTCGTTTAAGTGAATAAAGATTACTTTCCATCTGTCATTACATTATGTTTAGTTTATTTATTTAACTAAATTAAGTTAGAATTCAGATTTACAATGTAATGCATTTCCTAACGTTTCTATTATTATTGCGGCTCTTGTATTCATAACCGATTGAAATTATGTATAGAAAGTGAAAATTACAGGTAGAAGGTTATGTGATAGAAAATTTAACTTTGCACATCCAGTGTCTTATTTCGCCAAAATTCAATTTTTCTAACTATAAAGATTAAAATACTTATCAGCGTGCAGTTTTTCTGAATATTTTAACATTGTTCCAGAATAAATTGCACTTGAAATGCACGATAGTGGGATGTGTGAATATACATTCAAAGAAAGAAAGTAATATCCATGTGGCAAAGCTTTGAAATCGTCTCGACCTGTATTAGACTTGAACCTGAAAGATGTCTTATGAGAGTAAGATGCTTATGTTTGTGGATTTCCATGATCAAGAGCTAAAGATTGATACGTGCACAGTGGTTATTGTTTTCCAATCATACAATAGTGGAAGAAATGTATACATTTTAATAGTTCGTCTAGTACATGATTTTAACACAGAATAATGGACCATATCATACCACATAACATGTAAAAACATCTCTTAATCACGATAGTAGATAAGAGTTGTGATTTGACCACCAGAGTATTCTGGTTTAACTTCCGACCAATCAAAATTTAACTAACTGCGTATCTTTCAATTCAGATATTTTGTTATAAATGATTATTTTATCATCAACTGGAGGTACCAAAATATCTGGGGATATTTTAATCTTACTACAGTTAAAGATGAATCTAGTGGGATCTCCTGAGATGTTTTCTTTCATCTGATGCTATTGACAGTTTTACCTTGAAGTCTACGAAGAGAGCAGCTGCTACAACCATATCATCAAACCAAAGCAAGCTAGGAAAAATCACCTGTCCCTCATAACCCATTGAAACCAATCCTGTTTACTGCACTTGTCGTGGAATCAACCCATTGTGATTACAATCCAGTAGAAACAAACTATAAAGAGAAATAAGTTAAACGTCTACAACTTTGTTCTTTATCACATTATATGTTATAAATACTTTTTTTATTCCTTGATAAAATATTTTTTATTTGCACGATTTGGTGTGTTTATAAAGGCAATTGACATATTGTATGGATTAATGTTCGTTTACATGTTTATATCAGTGTTTGAAGATTTTTGTTTCAAGATGTAGTGATGTAATTTTTTAGTTATGACCAATGTAATTTCTTATGTTTTTCACATGGCATTTTTCTATATATTTTCATAACCAGCAAATAGAGAGTTGACATTCCATGCTGTATTGTGCATTGTAACTAGTTGTACGACATTACTTTAAAAGTGTTTAATGAAATATCGTATTTTTTATAGTAACGGAGGCAAAGTTTTTTATAATATTTTAATTGTAGTGAGCTTCACTAAAGAAGGATATTTTATCATGAATGTTTGTACATTTTATATTCTATTAGAAGTTTTGCTTTATCGTTGTCCTCTGTAAAGTATAAAATGTATTCATTCACTGGAAACTGAACTATGTTAAAGAATCTGTTTTGAACTATTGTATTCACTCGGTTTTAACTCTTATCAAGCATGTTTTAAGTTTGCACACCAGTGTCATAAAGTATCGTTGTGTATTCCTGCTTCGCGAGTTTCTTCATTAGAATACTAAGTATTTAATTTTGTTGAAGGGTTTAACCAATTTCACGACCAGAACGAGTTTTAGCTTTCTGGTTGACTGAATTTCAAAAGTTAAAGTTCAGGATGGTTGAGGAAACCAGACAATAAAGGTGAGAGAGAAAAAAAATGTAGTATTCAAAGTATATCGGCCATGTTCAATCAAATCTCGGCCCGGCATGGCCAAGAATGTTAAGGCGTGCCACTCGTAATCTAAGGGTCGCGAGTTCGCATCCCTGTCGCGCCAAACATGCTCGCCCTTTCAGCCGAGGGGGCATTATAATGTGACGGTCAATCCCACTATTCGTTGGTAAAAGAGTAGCCCAAGAGTTGGCGGTGGGTGGTGATGACTAACTGCCTTCTCTCTAGTCTTACACTGCTAAATTAGGGACGGATAGCACAGATAGTCCTCGAGTAGCTTTGTGTGAAGTTCAGAAACAAACAAACGTGAGAAAAATGACCCCACGCTAAAGCAGTAATGCTATTTAGTTATATAAATATTTTGTCATCATTCGAGATTATATAGCCCTCGAGTAGTTTTGTGCGAAATTCAAAAAACAAACAAACAATCAATCAATTCTAATTTAATCAAACGAATGTTTCATGTTGACTAATAATTTTCAAAATCTTTCACGCATACAATATTATAAATATTTATGATTTGTTTTTTGTAGCTAATAGCTACACGATGGGCTACTTGCACTACATCTGTAGCAGAGAATCAAATTCTGGATTGTAGAATTAAAAATATTTACGTTTGTTATGTGTTTTAGAGGACAACAATCATGTCTTGCGAACCCGCAACCCTCAGATTACGACTCGCACACCTTAACACGCTTGGCCATGCCGGGCCCCTCTAACAGACTAAAGTTTCCTAATATGTTGCTTTGGTTTGTACATACTTTTCATGTGGAATTTCTGTTGTAAAAACCATGAATGCATTTACCAAACTGCTGTCGGAAACAGTATGGCTATCTTAACTTCTATGAACATTATGCTGGTGTGTACCATCTGATGAGTTGTGTGTAAGCTAGTTATAATGTAAAGTGTAAACCCTTAACTCCTGACCATACTCTGGTGCAATTCATTATCAAACAATGAAGGAGAAATTTCTTTATATTTATATTTCATATAAATTTTACTATTGTTTACATAATTATTTCAAATGCTTTATGACTTACTTTTGCTCTGTCTCTCCAATTGTTGGTCATACTGCCTTTATACAAAATGTTATTTATCGTTATAAGTATTGTTATAACTTGGTTGTGCTTTGTAAAGGTAGACAGTGAAATTTTCTACTGGTAAGCTTGTTGTTTCTTTGAAGAAATAATTTACATATTTTGCTAATGGAATGACCAAGTGTAACCTCTCTGGGAAAGATAACACTATTATGTTCTTAGATTATAGTTAGCTCTCTCAGTCTTCAAAGAACTGTTTTCAGTCCTAGTTATTCCCATGGTAACTTCTCTCTCCAGTAACTAAACAGACGTGTTGCCCGTCTTCTACTTGCATTGAAATTTGCCTATAGTTTACATTTTACTTAATTTCTTTTACACAGATCAATTAATATACTCTTCAAAACAAGAAATGCAAAAGGGATATTTTTTATTTTAAAGAGAAATATATGTAATAGCGTTACAAGCTCAGAGTATGTGGTGTTACACGTGTTAAGGCAGTGATTGTCAGACCAAAATGACAATAAAAAGTTGTGCACCTTGAAAACGGATGAAAACATCAGATTTTTCTCCAAAACGCATTCGTGTCCAATAAATTTGTTTGAGAGATCTGCATGTTCTGCAAGTGAAACATGTGTAAAATCCCTATAAAAGTGACGGGTTCTCGGTTTCCATAGCTCAGTGTTAAGCCACCAACACGCAATACAGTTACGCCAAGACTGACTAAAGCACAATGCAACAACGCCATTGCTTGCTTGGAAGTAGGTGATTCTCGATCAGATGTTGCCAGAGCTGTAAATGTCCACCCAATTACCATCGCAAGGCTATGGAATCGTCACCAACAACATGGATCAACTCGTGACCGTCCACAATGTGGCAGACCTCGTGTGACCACGACCGCACAAGATCGCTACATCCGGTTACGTCACATTCGGGATAGGACCACCAATGCGACGTCTACTGCCTCGACCATACCAGGGCTGCATAGCATTTCCGATCATACCGTACGCAACCGTCGACGAGATGCAGGAATCCAACCTCAACCTTCAATCAGAGGCGTCATCCTCACCCAGCAAATCGTCAAGCACGGCTGCAGTGGACTCGGGCACATCGGGTATGACTTCATCGATGATGGAGGAATGTTTGGTTTAGCGATGAATCACGTTTTATGCTTCGTTTACCGTCGCCGAGGTGAACGTTTTGCAGCAAACTGTGTGTAGGAAGTTGATAGATTTGGTGCTGACAACGTTATGATGTGGGCTGCCATTGCCTACTATGCCAGAACAGACCTTTTGCACATTCTAGGGAATCTTACGGCTCAACGATACGTCAACAAGATTCTTAGGTCCCATGTGCAACCCATCATAATGAACGTCAACGACGTTTTTCAACATGATAACGCCCGTCCTCACACAGCCCAACTCACCACTGTCTTTTTGAGACACCACATCATCAACGTTCTTCCCTGGCCCTCCAGATCACCAGATTTAAATCCCATCGAACATCTTTGGGACGAGTTGGACCGACGTCTGCGACGGCGACAACCTCAACTGCAGACTCTACCTCAGCTTGCAGCAGCTTTGCAGGCTCAGTGGACAGCCTTTCCACAGGGTGTGATTCGTCATCTCATCGCTTCCATGGGGAGGAGATGCCAAGCAGTTATTGATGCTAATGGGGGGCATAAACGTTATTGACGTTGAGTGACGTTAAACGTCAACTAGTAAGCGTGGACTTCGCCTTTGCAGATTTTGGATGTTCAGCAGTGAATGTGCAAAGTTTCACACATGTCATACAGAGAACTACCTGGAATAAACTTGTTAACAATTTGTTTCAAATTTTGCCTTTTGGGTTTTTTTTTCAATAGTTTATATTTACTTAATTATTAAGCGTTTTTGAAGACTAAAATGACCAGACAACTGCAGTTTTAAGTTTATTTCTAAAACTAGTCTGAAATCTGAAAGTCTTCAAGTACTTTCATATTTATAAAACTGACACAAACAGTTTAGTTTAATTTAATATGTGTTTTATATGGCCATTTTACTTGATATTATCAATTATAAACCACATTTTCAGATATAAAATAGAATAAGAAATAAACACATTTTAAATCGACAATTAGCTAAAGATGTAAAGAATTAATCAGGAAATGGTGAAATTTTCCTTTTAGTTTCGTTGTGAAAGATAAATAATTTATGAAGGGTATTATAATTTAAATATTAATATCACTCCAATAATGCAAGTAATTATAACTAAAGTTAATACTCTAGTTACGCATAAAACTGAAATTCTCTTACAGTAAATTATTAACTATCCTCATAGGTTTCGTGAAATAAATCATGTTTCAACGCATTGAAAAAGTAATAAATATGTGTTAATAAACATATCAATATCTATGAGTTATTCTTGTAAAAATTATAAAAAAATTAAAATGTTCAAATATTTTTTTACAAAATAGCTTAGTGTTTTTTATTCACCATACGAATGTTTTTCTATAACAAACAGACTTATTTGAAACACGTTATTTTATACAGATTACAATATATATATACAAGTCTTTTTAGTTCATTTAACGTCGGGAACCAAGACTCTCGATACTTCTGATTGTTCGTGTAAAATCGTTTTTTTGTCATTTCACCCGAGTAGTCTATGATGAATGGTAGGCTTAGTCTCCAATGTGATGCCACTGTATTATAACTTTAGTGCTAGTGATGCTGTTGTGTATTAAAAGAGGATAGACCAATCAGATCGCATGTACACGTTCGAACACAAGGATACAATAAAAATCTCATTTTCTACTATGCTTGATATTCACGCAAACTCGCGTGACCACGAGATCAATATATGTAACAGTAGTTATTTAATGAGTTGCAAATTTTTCTCAGTTCTCAAGATGAGTGTTGTGTCCACAAGCTGAATATTTGGGTTCTGAATATCTGACATGAGTTTTTACATGAGTGTACTTATATACTCTCTAAATTTTCAATACCAATTGTATCATTATTTGAAGGCTATATATTTAGTTTTTTGTTTCAGTTTGTCTTTATAATATTTTCTATTGTTATATCTCACTCGTTCGTTCAAATCGTCATCCTCACCCAGCAACATCGTCAAGCGCGGCTGCAGTGAACTCGGGCACATCGGGTATGGCCCCAACGACGATAGAGGCATGTTTGGTTCAGCGATGAATCACGTTTTACGCTTCGTAGGCAGGATGGAGGACCCGTCTTTACCGTCACCGAGGTGAACGTTTTGTAGCAAACTGTGTGCAGGATGTTGACAGATTTGGTGGTGGCAGCATCATGATGTGGGTTGTCATCGCCTACAATGCCAGAACAGACCTTTTGCACATTCTAGGGAATCTTACGGCTCAACGATACGTCGACGAGATTCTTTAGCCCCATGTGCAACCTATCATGGTGAACGTCAACGCCCGTCCTCACATAGCGCAACTCACCACTGTCTTCTTGAGACACCACAACATCAAAGTTCTTCCCTGGCCCTTCAGATCATCAGATTTAAACCCCATCGAAAATCTTTGGGACGTATTGGACTGACGTCTGCGACGGCGACAACCTCAACCGCAGACTCTACCTCAGCTTGCAGCAGCTTTGCAGGCTCAGTGGACAGCCATTCCACAGGATGTGATTCGTCATCTCATCGCTTCCATGGGGAAAAGATGCCAAGCAGTTATTGATGCTCACGGGGGTCATACTCGTTATCGACGTTGAGTGACGTTAAACTTCAACTAGTGAGCGTGGACTTCGCCTTTGCAGACTTTGGATGTTCAGCAGTGAATGTATAAAGTTTCACACATGTCATGCCCCTCAGTGGCTCAGCCGCATGTCTGCGGATTTACACGCTAAAATCCGGGTTTCGATACCCGTGGTGGGCAGAGCACAGATAGCCCATTGTGTAGCTTTGTGCTTAATTCAAAACAACAACACACATGTCATACAGAACTACCCGGAATAAACTTGTTAACTATTTGTCTCAAATTTTGCCTTTTGCGTTTCTTTTTTTGAAGAATATATATTCGTGTTTACACTGTAATGAATTTCCTCACATTGTTCTGACTTTTAAGGTTACTTTCCCTTACTGATCGGATACTAAAAGCACCACATAAGCATTACTAATGTTTTTTTTTTTCAGTTAGCAATCGTTCTAATGTTTTATTCATTAATTAATAATTCAAAACTACTATTCTTAAGAATAACATGCACGTGTTTTGACAGCATTAGAAATTCTTTATAGCATTTGAATTATATGAAAATAAATATATTAAAAGCCGTTTATTTACACATTGAAACTTAATACAACGAAATATGCTTGTAACTTTAGAAAGACTTGATATTCACAGATTCAGTAGCTCTTTTTTAAAATATGCATGATCTAGTTTAAAGACTATAAAAATCTCAAAACAAATAATTTAATTAATTTGTTTCTACTTTATTACAAAATATAATTTTTTTAATTCACTCACTTCAGCTTTTGAGATTAGTAAACTTTTCAAGTCATTAAAATAAAACACTTTTTGATACCTTGTTCAAATAAAAACAAAAGGTTAAAATAGCGACATATCCGTAATAAGTAACGTTTTTAGTGGAGTGTTTCAGTTATTAAGCTTAAAGAAAAAAATTCGCATGATACGAGGAGAAAAATTACAAATAATAAAGTTTTACATTGCTTCGTATAAATGCAAATTTCCCTTTGCCTTTTTACAGTTTTAACGGATAATATCTTTCTAGTCTTGTTATATTTTCCCTTTTTTTATGTAGTTCCATCGATTATCTTGTATTTTTCACCACAGTTACATTAATATCATTTTTATTCTGTTGACGTCAGTTAATTTTTCTCACATGAAAAATGACGGATAGTTCATGAAAAGTACAGATTTAAATCAATAAAAATATATGACATCTGAAAAACTGCATGGAATGTTTAAATTAAAAAGATGTTTTATCGTCATGTGGAAACCAACGTGTGTTTCTTACTGAAAAATGGAGCCTTAACAAAGAGTGCAAGTTGTGTCTATAATACGTTTTTGAAATTCAATCAACATGTTGTCACAATATGAGCTGTTCATAATGCGCAAACGGGAAGTACGCAAACTTGTAGATTATTCAATGAATGTTGTATCTTTTTTTTAGTATAAAAGTATAACTAAATTTAAATTTAATTAGAATGCGACATACGAAACATGACACAAACGATGATTCATCATATACTGAATAAACAGAGAACAATTCAGCGATGTAGGAGAAGGTGGGGTAAAACGGTCACCTATTTTGAAGGCGAGTTTTACAAATTAAGGTGAATATCACAGAAACATACAATATACTAAACTGAGCTATGGTATATTACGAATTGATTTTAGTTAAAACAAAAATTAGACACAGAATTTTTTTTTTCATTTTGAAAACTGTACATATTGTAATTCAGGATTTAGCTTCCAGGTTTGACAAAAGAAACGTCCCCTCAAGATGGTGTAAAATGGTCCTATTCTTAGTCATACCTACGAGTTAAAACAAATGATGTAACTTAAATCGTCACTGAAATATTTCACCTGTGTGTCTCATTATAGCAAATCCACATCGGTTTATCTGCTGAGTTTGCCGAAGGGAATCGAACCCCTGATCTTAATATTGTAAACCTTCAGGTATGGAGCAAGAAGACCACGTGCCACATACAAGTAGTGTGTTGTTTAAAACAAAAGAGCATGTAAGATAAAATGGCCAAGGTGGAGGATAGAAAGTGTTACTCTGAGCCACTTATCTAAAACAATCGCACGTTGTAAAAAAATCGAATACTGAACTGTGTTTTTACGACATATTCGACTGTCTGCAAATTTTTTATCGTATGAAACCAAATGAAATGTCCACAAATATAAAGTTTGTAACCATTTAAAATTCGTTGTGATAATCTTAGATCAAAGCTGTTCAGAACATAAAATACTGAAGCCACACTTTGATCACTCTCAGTCAAATACGTTCGCCAGTAAGTTTCTCATGCATTGAGTCACATAAACGAAGAGTTACATATTATTCAGCCTAGATGGCAGCACATTTTAACTGACGATGCAGATGGTTAGCCGTTTCACTAAAGAGAATCGTCTTACCTCACTTTTCCATATGCATGATGAACGGAATGAAATTTTAAATGTTTATGATTTATTAGTCAGCTACGCAGTGGTAATGCAACAAGGAGTTAAATTATGACTCTTAAATTCAATACAGTCACTGTGACGGAATAGTTATTCTTCCAGTTGTGTGTTTGGTTTTTAATGCTTGTGTGTCTAAGGAACACTGAATAAATGGAGAGTTAGGAAATACTTATAATGAAAAATGACTTATTTGTTCGGCAGAATAAAGCTAACTGTGCCTCAAGAATTCATCACAACTAAAATTAGGTGAAAATGAAAGATCCCAAATTATTGCTTGTGATCGTGAGGTTATTTAGAGTGTGTTTGTTTGCTTTCTTGTATCAAAATCACAGCCGTTTATCTGCTAAGTCCACTGAATGGACTCGAATCGCTGATTTTACGGTTCTAAATCCGCAGACTTACCGCTGTACCAGCGGGGGTCTGTTTGTAGTAATAAAAAGTGTTGTTACAAATTAAAATTTATCACTTTATTGAACTTTGCAAAACAGACATGAGGACTGGAACTGTGTTTGTAAAAAAATACTACTAATTATAGTCCGGATAGAATAATATATTAAAAATCGAGGTTTCGGTTGAACGCCTCTTTCAAGGGTTACAACATGACATAAGACCACAAACTGAATCTTCTCCGCTCTAATTTCAAGAGAGCGACACAATCATTAGCTCTTCATTTATCAATTCAATAAAGTTCTAAATTTTCTGTAACAGACATGGCACGTAATTTAATCAACCGAGAAACTTAAGAGAGAGTTTGAAATTATTATTTGCTAGATTTGAAGAATTTGTGTAATTGTGTTTGGGTTTTATGTGTGTATCTATGCTTTATTTTGAGCCATCTAGAAAAAAAAACATGCTCTTGACCAGAGTCTTTTTCTATATTTGTTTTAATATCCAGTTTACGACATCACTTCTCAATTTTACTCTGAATCCGCAGGAACAGTTAGTTTCTTTGTTTTTTTTATGAACCGACCATGTGTGTTTGCACAAGCGGGACTGAACAGTATTGAATTAGATAGATGTCGCAGATGAAACCTCAGCCTTTGTTCAAAAAGTATGAGAAAATACTGATGCCAGATTCTCCAAACGCAACTCGGTATGAATGTGGTCCAGTGGCAGTGTGGTCTCATTGTAAATGTGATTACTTTTCTTATAATTCGTGATAGTATCGCGAAAACGTTCTTCGCACATGGAAGTCATAGATGCGCGATAAGATACGTGTTTGAGCAGAAAAGAGTAATCAAAGTGATGGCGCTGGAAGTTGGTGCCTTCCTTTTAGACTTAAACTTTGAAAACACTGCTGCAGATAACCCTCAAGTAGCTTTACACAAAGTTCAACAAATAAACAATTCTGCATGTAAGCACGGGATAAATTTTGAAAGTGTTAATACAGTATCAACTTTTAATCTTATCTAATACAACAATATAATTAGTTCCTTCAATGAATAAGCTAAGCTGTAAGCAGCGGATATTGTCAAACTGCTGGATTCCTTCTAATCTATAAGCTCTAAATGAACTACATTTAAATAGTTCTAGGCCTCAAATAGCTTTGTGTGAAATTTTAAAACGAACAAACAAACCAAACACAGTTCAGTGTGTAACTTTATATGTTTTCTTCGTGTGTCCCACATGTTAACAAACAAACAAAAAATATCTAACACACACAAAAAAAACAAATTGTTGGTCTCTACTACATATTTCAAATTGATTCTTCTAAACATCTGAGATGTGTATTATCTCCTAATCAGGCTCGACATAGCTAGGTGGCTAAAGCGCTTGACTCGTAATCTGAAGGTCGATGGTTCGAACACCCGTCATACCAAACACGCTCATCCTTTCAGCGGTGGGGAAGCAATTATTTGCAATTAGTCCCACTATTCGTTAGTGGATGGTGATGACTAGCTGTCTTTTTTCTACTCTTACACGGCTGAATTAAAGTCGGCTAGCGCAGATAGCCCTCGTGAAGTTTTGCGCGACATTCAAAAATTAGCAAAACATATTTTCTGATTCTGCCCCACAGAATTAGTGTAAAATATTACTCATATTCATTTCTCTGAATATCAGCGATATCTGGGAAACAGATAAAACAAAGACTGTTTTTGCGTCTTACACACACAAGAAGCTAGGAGGGACATTTATTTCTTTTAAAAGATGGTGTTATTGCGTTGGAATAACAAACAGATATACGAGTAGCATAAGGTTCTTCAGATTTCTCATTTTACTTTTTTTTTTTCCTAGAAATTGTCGCTCCCTTACTGTTCAAATATTTGTGTAAGTTCATGCGGTAAAAGCTTTTACTACCAATTGACGTCATTGTCATAAAATAAGGATGGATTTCTCCTACATATATTGCAAATTAATGTCCTGTCTGTCAGCGTATACAAACATATTTAGATAATGTTTAATACAACATAGAAAGAGAAAACAGCATAAATCTATGAACTTATAATTAATGTTTAAACACTAGAGATTATTGCTCAAGCAAAACAAAGTATATAATATACGTCAGAGCACATAGATTCTATAAAAGTCGACGTGGTTTATAAAACACACCCAAAAACTACAACTATTATTATTTAGGTTAGGTCGCGATTTTTTTTATAGCGACATTTATTGTAGAATACTTTTACTTGTTCCTGTTTACCCTACCTTGTAATATATAGTATGTAATACCAAAGTGTCAGTTGATTACTTCTTTAGCACGTTATTTCCACTACAAAATGAGGGATATGTAGGCTTATGATTAACACATCCGATGAATTCAGGATCACTTTCCATAGTCACAAATCATACGCTTCTCATTTTGGAGTCGTGTGCGAGTTATAAGAGTAACAGTCAAATTTCACTATTCAGTCAGAAAAGAGTAGCCCAAGAGTTGACAGTGAATACTATTGACTGTGTACTTTCCCAATATTCTATTAATTTAAAATTAGTGATAGTTATGTGGAAATAGCCCTACAAATAGCTTGTACAATGATTCCTGTTTCCAAAAGTTACATTTTGAATTTCTTCAAGACTAAAAACTGTAAGTTTAATATTATTTTTGATAAATGATGATCAATTTCACAAGAAAGTCTGTTAATTCATGATTATATATTGATATACTGATGTTTACAAAACTACATAAAGAAAGATGTTCAATAAGGTCAAGGAAATTATAATATGAAGCTCAATCCTACTTTTCTTTGGTAAAAAATCGGTTACGAATTGTGAGTGGTGCTGACTAGCCGCCTCCTCTCTAGTCAACAAGTAGATAGTCCTCGAGTATTTTTACGGGAAATTAAAAAAACAAACAAATCAAGGAGGAACTTCATATATTGTGATATTTATATTTTAGATATACAAATTAACTGGATTATTTTAGAGGTATTGCATACCGTTTATACTGGTACTGTGATTTCGCGCTTGTGTATGTGTGTGTCGAAGGTGGTAATTGGTTTAAATGATCCTACATGTACTTGAATAGTGTAGAATAATTTTGTATTTACTTTATTCAACTTGGCATTATAAATTGTATTATTCAAAATAGCATTTCTGGTCAATACTTAAAGATAGAATAAGTATAAGTGACAATCCAAATAGATTGATTTTTTTCCATACTATTGAGAGTAGAAATGAATATCGTAAGACATGAAAAACGAAATAGTTTTTAAAGGCAAAAGTATTATATTTTGCATTCGACAGCATTCAGGGTTGAAAATAGCTAACTTATGATAAACTAGGTATACATTAGTGATTTGACTAATAAATTATTAGTGAACGATTGCACTTGTGGTGCACACAAATATGCACTTAAACGTCAACAACCAAGCAGGTCTTTATAAAGTGCTATCTTGTCATTAGATTATCTACTTAGCCTTAAAGGAACTAGCAATTAGGAAAATGATGTTGGAAAAGTAACCATTTACCATAATTATGACTGCTACTTAAAAAATTACCATTGTTCAGTTTCTGCATCAATGAACTTCCAGTATTGAAAACATCGTTTTTTGGAGGTAAAATATGAGGATAACACTTCCAAGACTGAAATGCAGACTTCATAAAATACTTTAAAGCGAAAAAAATGTTAAATTTATATATTCAAGAAGCTGTTATAACAGCTTTACTAAGACACACATTAAAAATTTATATCTAATAACGAAATACAAACTGTAAGAAGTTTTATACTTGTTTTAAAAAATAACCCCTTTCTTCCTCTTACTTACCTTTCATAACCAAGCTTAATCAAATTAAAAATAAATAATTACTAAAGGGATTAGTTTAAAAAATCTCTTCGAAACACTGAGTAGCCACTAAGCCTACGTTCAAATCTGTAAAAAGACCATAAAATGTCTATAGCTTGATTCATTTATATATCAAGACTTTTTTCTAAAATGTGTAAATGTGAAAAATACAAGTAAAAAAAAACGAACTTTTTTTCAAGTAAATGTAGGATTTGGTTGGTTGGTTGATTTAGTGTTTTATGGCACAAAGCAGCTAGGCTATCTGAGCCAAACGTCCGGTGAAAAAGGTAAAAGGAAATTCAGTAGAATTTATAAAAGGAAATTAAGGTAAAGCAAAAAAAGTTAAAAAATAAGTAAAGAGCATAAAACCAATGTTTATATCGAGTCTTCAACGTCAAGAGAAAGCTACAGTAATTCAAGTTGTAAAGAACTTTCTATAGCGTAACTGTGATAATCATAATTCGCCAGAAAGACCAACATGTAAGTACAAAAACAACTGTCAGGTGAGATGATTTGGTAAGGAATTAAGTTTTGAAGCATATAGTAAACACAGTTACAAACAGAGGAGGTGCAAAGAAGGTTCATGAAGCTCTGAACTGGGGAAGTGCAGAAAGCCCCAGTGCAGAGCCGAAGTTCTTGATGATTAATAGAGTCTAACATTTTTAAGGCCAATGGTCTGGCAGAGCCATAGACCAGTGATCCACAGTCGAGTTCTGATCGAATAAGAGCATGATATATCTTTAGCATAGAACATCAGTCTGCTCCCCAAGTGGTGGTAGAGTGGACAAGGAGGATGTTCAGTGCTCTTGTATATTTGACCTGTAGTTGCTTGATGTGTGCTATAAAGGTTAGCTAACAGTCAAAGATAAGCCCAAAGAACTTTGTCTCAGGGACCACATGCAACACAACTTCACCGATACAGAGTTCAGGATCAAGGTTAATACTCTGTTGGCAGCAAAAGTGCATGCAAATGGTTTTAGAGAGAGAGAAATTGAAGCCGTTTGCTGCTCAATATACATCATGTTCAACGACAGAGATGTGAAAAGAATGGGAGAGTGTGAAATTACACGAACTCAAAATCTCTTGTCCTTCAACAAATTTTTAATAAAAAAAGGGCAAATGGCCTCATAACCCATATATATGGAGGTCTCGCAAAATGCCATACCTCCATCTTGTATCATAAGCCTTCTCAATGTCAAAAACTAGATACAAGATGTTGTTTGAGAAAGGCTTCTCTGATTGACGTTTCAAGTTGAATCAGGTGGTCCATGGTGGAGTGCTGTTGCCAGAACCAACACTAGGTGAGCGAGAGAAAGTTGTTTAATTCAAGAAACCAAACAAGACGAGCATTAACTATCTTCTCTAAGGCCTTACAGAGACAGCTAATCAAAGCAACTGGATGGTAGTTTGGAGGAATCTTGGGATTCTTCCCAGGCTTGGAGAAAGGCAGGACAATAGCCAAGCACCAGGAATCAGGAAAAAAGATTAACCTGCCAAATACGGTTAAAACAACCAGAAAAATAACAAAAGAAGCAGGAGATAGATGGCACAGCATCTCATAGTATATATCATCAGGTCCAACCAATGTACTGCCACACTGATAAAGAGCCAGTTGGAGTTCCAACAGTGTAAATGGACGATTATATTCAGAGACAATCAGCTCAAAAGGAAAGGGGTAATTAATCTGCCCGAGCCTTGATGGCGAAGATGATGGAAGAAGAAGCAGAAGTGCTGGATACCCGGCAAAAGCTTTCACCTAGAGTATTGGTAATGCTCTGGGTATTAGTTAAGTCATGGCCATTAGAAAGCAAGATCAAGAGGGTTACAGAGTGATATTTTCCACTGACCTTTCGAATCTTGTCCCAAATGACTTTGGAACCAATGGTAGAGGATATGTTGGTTGTGAACTTAATCCAAGATTCCTTCTGTGCATGGGCCTGCAGGAAAGCAATGAGGTTCGAGTGTGTTGGATACCTACGGAAAGTATCCCAGGCTCGTTTTTGAGCCTTCCATGCCATGTGGCAGGCATGATTCCACTATGGATGAGGATCTAGTGGAAAACATGTCGAGGTTTTAGGAATACATTGAGCGGCAGCTTGTATAATACAGTCAGTTCCTACTGTCACACAGTCATCTATTGATGGCTTACAGACAATGGTAGGATCAAGTTATAGAAAAACAGTGAAATAGGGCCAGTTTACCTGATCTAGCTTCTACGTAGGTCGGGTGGGATCGACCATGGCCAGTATCTCTCAAGATTATGGAGAACCGATCATTGCCTTATGGGTTATTATCAACCCTCCATGAAAATGAGAAAATTGAGAGGTCAATAGCAATAAAAGGCTGACTAGTTGCATGGAAATAAGTTGAAGAACCAGTACTGAAAAGAGAAAGGATGTGATCAGAGAGCATATGATCTACAGAGCTGATATGATCAATATTAGCACTTTTCAAGAGGGGATGATGCCCTTTAAAGTACCTGAGGATGAAAAAGGGAGATGGCAATTGTTCAATGTGAGCATCAAGGTTTGATTGATCGATGTCTCTCCAGGGTACAGATAGAAAGAACAAACAGTAATGGTGTGACTCAAGGAAACACGGATGACTACGGCCTCCAAGCGTGTGTCGAGTGACAAAAACAGGGTAGGCACATGCTGATCAACCAACAGTACCACCCCTCCATGCACTCGTCCATCACAGAGCCTGTTATTTCTGTCTCAAGAAAATTGCCGAAAGGTGACTGTATCAGCAGGTTTCAGAAACGTTTCCTGTAAGGAGAGAAAAATAGGACGGTAGAAATAAATCAGTTTTGATGTCATTCAGATTAGAACATAAACCTAGACAGTTCCATTGTCTAGGTTGGCCGTTTTTATTTACGTGTAGGCGAATTGGGCAGAGGACCATTCTGTTTACGACCACGTCTTTTTTCCTTGTTTTCTTTATTCGAGGGAAGTCTATTGACCTCCATTAATCCTGTCCTTGGTCGATTTAGACAGGTCTTTGCTGTTGGAAGGGGATTACAGAGACTGAGGACGTGAACTAATTATTGTTTTGCATCTTGAGGTGAGAGAGAAAGATGGATCCGAGGAAATGCATGTACCTGGAACCAAAGGATGTGAATCTTGGGGTTTGGTGGAATGCATATAAGGGACAGAGATAGGTGTCAAAAGACCCATTTGTTTGGAGAACGATTCTTTAAGAGGCACAGAGAGATCTGTCTGCACTCCCACAGTAGCAGTGGAATGAAGTACAGCAGCATACGTCCGAGAAGAGGTTGTGGATAGCAATTTTCGAGCCTCAGGATATGTAATGTTATGAATCGTTTTCAAACACTGCACCTCTTTTTCTTCCAACCATTTAGAAGAACGAAAGTAGGACGGGTGAGAGCCGTTGCAATTCATGCAATGAGGGTCCATTTCACTCATTGGCATTATGGTCCTTACAATTGCAACGAGCACCTGTGAAGGAGCCACAACATTACGTCTTCATGTGACCAAACCATTGACACTGGAAACATTGAAGATGGTTTGGAATGTATGACTATACTCTGCAATTAAGATAGCCTGCCTTGATGGTGGCAGGCAGACGTGGTGACCTAAATGTCAGAAAGGAACATTGGTTGGCACCATAATTCCATCTTTGCGAGTGAAGTTATGCCTCACTGCAGAAAATTCTTGGGTGGAAAAACCAACGAGAATCTCCGACTCTGGGGTATTTTTCACATCCCTTCAAAAATAACTCATCGTGATGAATTCAAAGTAGCATGAGGTGTAACCTCAATAGGTATATCTCCAATTGCCTTCGAATACAACAGGAGTTCACTTTGTTGAGATATGGATGTTTCCACCAATACGTCACCAGAATGAAGCTTTTTTACTGACTTTGGAGAGCCAGCAAGTTCCTCTAGTCCATTTTGAGTGAAAAAGGGAGGCATTTGTCCTAAAGATTTGTCTGAAAGTGAGTGCAATATAATAAAATGAGGTACAATAAGTGGTACAGATGGTGAGAATTGCTGTTTTATCACTATTTCCACCAATACGTCACCAGATCGAAGTGTTTTTAATGACTTTGGAGAGCCAGCAAGTCTCTAGTCCCTTGTGAATGAAAGAGGGAGGCATGTGTCCTAAAGATTTGTCTAAAAGTGAGTGCAATGTAATAAAATGAGATACAATGGGTGGTACAGATGCTTTATCACTATTTATTAAGTTTTATAACTGGACTATCCATAATAAAGAAAGGGAAATTTCGGTGCCCACTGACCCCACCCACCATGGAACCCTAGAGGGGATGCATTACAATGTCAAACAAAAACATTGCAGCAACGCCAGTTTCGTGAGCACAATACCCAAACACCAGCATCAGATGTAATGTCCACAACACCTGTTGAGAACATCCAACACTGGTACTTGGTTGACAAGGTCTACAGGAATTCAAGGCCAAAGTGGTATGTGAGGTTTGGACCCCTCAACCATCAGGATTCTCTCCTCCCCTTCACGGGTTGCCGCGCACGGAGAACACGTGGGTGGATGTTTAGATCCAAGAGGAGGTAAACTGAAGAAATAGAACCTTCCCTCGGAGGTCCCCTCACCACGTACAAGAATCCATACCGAGGAGTAAATGTAAGAAGAGCATTTGCATCATCTCTACATGCAAATGCCATCCCTACATTTACTTCCTTTTTGAAATGTTTTTTCTTTAGATGTTTGCTTGTTCTTGTTTCAATGAACACAGGAAAATTGTACTTATAACCAGGTTTTAAATATCATGAAGCTCCAACTGTAATATTTATTTTTGCGTTTTTGGTTGGTAATTCCCGTTTCTCCCTCTGCTTAAGCTTTTAAAATTAAAAAGCATGTTCACACCGACAGTATGTTTGATACTATTCTCTATAACAGGGGTGGTCAGTGAATAGCACAATTGTGGCAAGCTCGAATTTAAGAATCAACGTTTTCAATCACTTATTTTCATTGCAAAAGTGATAATCAGCCACTGCACTGCATAACGTCATTATGTCGGACACTTCATCACTGCCACAGCCTCCGCCCATTTTGTAACGTCAGCTAAGTTTACCAAGTTTAGATGTTTGTTATTGAGTGTGCCTTGTTTTGCATGCGCTTACAATCACATTTTTACTGTGCAAATTTCAAGTGTTTAAATACATTGTTTTCAATCTCATAATACAAATAAGTGGATAATTAAAAAACAAAAAATTTAGATGATAGCGAACACTCAGAAAATAAAGATAATTTTATTGATTCTGGCATTACTGTTGAAAGGAAAACGATGCGTGACTGAAAATTTGTGAAATGAGGATTTAATGGAAGTTGGGAGTTGAAATTGGCAGTGATTGACGTAAATAATAAGCCAATGTGATTTTATGTAACAAAGTTTTCAGGAATAATAAAGTATACAACCTTAAGCAACACTAACAATTTTCACAACGAATCTGACGTAAAATTTTCAGTTGACAGCAAAAGTCTGAAAGCGTGTGTTTTTGTTTTTCTTATAGCAAAGCCACATCGTACTAGCTGCTCAGCCCACCGAGGAGAATCGAACCCCTGATTTTAGCGTTGTAAATGCGGAGACATACCGCTGTACCAGCTGGGGGCGGTTTGAAAGCACAACTTCATAAACAAAAGGTAGGCCTAAAAAGATTTTTATCATCAATAGGGCTAGTTGCGTTTGCTAGCTATGAATTAACTTGGATTAGCACAAAAAAAGAAATCATTTTCTGATGCTGAACTAGTAAAGGAAATATTGATTGTGGTCATTGAAACTCCATTGAAAAATTATGATTCAAAAATAAAAAAAATGATATACTTCAAAAGGTAAATAATTTGTAATTAAGTCAAAGAACAATTGTCTGCAGAATGCTAGAGTTTGCAAAAAATATAGAGAATTTGTTGCTTGAATAACTAAAAAATTAATTGTTCGTAGTTTTCTTTATCACTAGATGAGTCAACATTTTGGGTTCTATATGTATCTTCAAGTAAGAGAAGAAATGCTTGGCCTTTGTGGATTAAGAGATTGAACATGTGGAAAAAAAAACATCTTTAAAAAATTTGTTAAAATATCAAACAAATTCAATCTGGATTAAAAAAAAACAGTTTCTTTTGCAACAGACGGTGCTCTCCTGCCATGACTGGGGTGAAATTAGGATTTGTTTCTCTTTTGAAGCATTTAATTGAAAATAATGTGAAGTCCACATTGCCATCTTTCCATTACATTCTGCATCAGGAAAATTTATGTGCTCAAATGTCTAAAAGTGATGAACTGAAAAGATTAATGGACACTGTTGTAAAAATTGTGAATTATATTAGAAGTAGAAGCTCTTTCATCCATCAATAGATAGTTGAATCTTTGAAGAAAAGCAGTGACTGTACTTTGGCTGATCTTATTGATATTGCAAATGTAAGATAGTTAAGTAGAGAAAAAGTCTTGGAACGATTTACTTCCTTATTTCCTCAAATAAAAGAGTATCTTTTTGAAAAAGGTAAGATTAAAAATTTCCCTGAAATTGAAACTTTGTCATGGCATTGTGATTTGTACTTTCTGTGTGACATGATGACTCACTTCAATAATTTGAAGATGAAACTTCAGGGAAGAGGTAAAATAATAAGCAAGCAATCACAGTCTATTCATGAATTTCAATTAAAGCTAAACCTTTTTGCAAAACAATGATTTGACAGATTTTGCAAAGTTAAACAGTTTTCTGAAAAATAATGACTGATTTCTCTGATGCTAAAGATAATCTCTATGTAAACTGGATCAAAAATCTAGCTCAAAAATTTGAATCACGTTTTTCTGAAATTGAAATTTTAATTTTTGCATGTTCCATTTCAATTTAACTTAGGGAATTTCAGTAAGGAAATTACATCTTTTTATTTGGATAAGTATGGATTTGAAGACAAGATGCTTACTCCACAAACTGTAGAACACACAAAAGGTAAACAAAAATATTCTATCAGAGAGATGTGGCTCACTATTCTGATAAACGAGTCTTCCAAACTTAAAGATAGCAACTTCAAAATTATTTTCCATGCTTGGATCTATATGGGTGTGTGAATCAACATTTTCTATACTAGATGTTCACAAGTCCAGATACAGATCTCGACTTACTGAGATAAATTTAGAGGCAAAGCTAAGATGCTCATTGAGCATAGATATTAAGCCAAATTTCACATTGAAGGTTAGTTGAAATGTAATTATTTTGATTAAACTAACATTCTTTTTTTTTTTAAGTGTGTTCAACATTGTTTCCATTAGCCAAAGTTGTGGCCACTATGAAAAATAAGTTGTCCACCCCTGCTCTATAATATAGGTCCAGCTTATATCTCTTAATTTGTGTTCAGTTACAAATGAGGAGAGGAATTTTCAGAAACTCGTATAATCCAATAACGCACACTTATTAAAGCAGAGATTGAATCGGACCTCCCTTGAAATTAGGCTTTGAAATCAAATGGTATTTGGAATACTAAATTTACTTATTATAGGCTGTTAAGTAATTATTAACAGAGTTAATGAACACTTATCCTTTTTTTCTGATTATTCCTGATGTGTTTGACAAATACAAGAGTTACAAAAAGCACAGTTATTTCAATTTACATTCCAGATTTTGATATAGAAAGTTATAGTGTGAAAATACATTCACATTTGAACAAATGGTTTTTCACTCTAAACATGCTACAGTAGAAAAAACACAAAAGGTTTGAATATCATATAACAATGTTGAACTTTCTTAGAACTAAAAACTGTTTAAATGTGATACTTGTCTTTGGGTTTATATTGAAATCAATCTATCTTCCACTTCTCGAGTAATAATGCATGCATTATTTGTGAAGAGATTAACAAACTGCAAAAACTATTGTGAAAAGAAACCACCAATCAGTTCCACAGTTACTTTTATTTTTTAAACTAAGAAGAAGTTTTGTTTCCACAAAAAACAACAACTACAGTTACAGGAAAACTATATACACTAAATTATTTCAAATTATTCTTAATATTACTGTTACTCAGCAGGTTCAAATGTATAATGTTTCACTCCTCGAGCAGGATACTGTTTAGGCATCTGGAGAACAACAACAACCATAAAGCAATATTAAAAAATGACAGCTTTCAAAAGATGCACAAAGTATTTGTAAATCAACACAATAGAATTAGCTCTTTTTAAAATTAAACTAGTTTTATCTGGAGAATTTTAACACCAAAATATAACTGTGAACACACATACAAGTCCAGCAAAATACATTTGTTTTTCTACATTTCAAATAATAACATATCAGTTGCACCTTTAACACGATATATTTGAAAAACAATATCTAAGTTAAAAACTTACCACTGGATGGACATAGGTAAAGTTTTGAGCAAGAAGAAATACACTAGCAAGTAGAGTCACGAATCCCAAAAATACCATGAGCTGAGTAGCACTGAATTCAAAGTACAAAATTTGTATCAAAATCATGTTCCAAAAACCATATAGTTATACAGCACATTGTTCCACATACACATTAAATCTAATTGTACAAGATAATATTATATTCCAAGGAACAATTTCATATATCATCAGACAAACATTTGGTAAAAAAACAAAATAATTTTTCAGTTCACGTACACATTAACTGTACCTATTACCATACTAGTTTTCCAAATATTCAAACAGTTTCATATATAATACATTTTCCTTATAAAATTAATTTATTAAAAATATCATTTACTCTGTAGGTTGTGCATAAATTTATTGGATGGACTGATTTCACTCAGTTACATGAGCATTATCTGTGCTAATAAAAGTACCAACCCTAGGGCTACACCATCAGATCAAACACTGTGATTTAACCACTATTATAATTCACTCACATCCCCTGAGTGGTGATGTAATTTGAACCTGTTTAAAATACAAACAGCTTGGTCATGCTCAGCCCTCCCTTTCTAGAAATCAATAACAAAGTATGCAAATTGTTTCTTTTTTCAAACATATCAGAGATGTGAACAGAAGACGTCATTGATTACAAATGCTGAACTGATCAAATCTTCATTTATATAATAGCTTATCCTGTAGAATATGATGTTTAGCAACAACTCAAGCCAACGTCAAATAATTCTAATAGATTTTAAAACTATTAACCAAAATGTATATTTACTTTTAACTTCTTGAAATTTGGAAAATGCCTATTATATGTCTTATATATCTATTAACAATTCAATAACATAAAACTGCAAAAAACCAAGATTGCATGGAACAGAGAATAACACCGTAGATATGTAATGATGTTATAAATCACAAACTAGGATGGAAGTTTTAAGAAAAAAAAACTTTGGGCGTCTTAAGCATCCATAATTCCTAACAATGATGACAAATATTATTCTAGTGGTTTTTTGTCCCTATATTTAAATATTAAATGACAAAAAATATCATACTTTGTACACACTATTCATATCAGATTCTGAAACAAAACTTACGTGGAGAAACGAGGTTTTGCATTAATGTTGTACCGATCTTCACCAAGCATGTCAGATCTTATATGTAGCTGTAAAAAAAAACATTAAGACATTGTTGAAATTACTTGTACCCATACTTACAGGCAATCAAACTGTTCAATCTTAAATAAAAAAGGCTTAACTTGTAAATGGTTTGTCTTAATCACAAATTACTTTTATTTACACTTTAGTTAGTTCAAAGGTTCAACAGTGGAAGACATTTCTTTTTCAAAAAGGACTGTCTAAAAGCTAAGCTAAAGATCACAAGCATAGCCACTGTTAAGATCTACAAGATATTAATAATGAAAACATAATGAACTGTATTATATAATTTCTCTAATCAGTGTTACAACTGCATAACAATAAGCCAGATTTCTAATAATGCACTTATCAACTTCAGAAATGGTTATATGATAAAGTTAGCAAAGTACTAAAATTCAACAATATTAAAAATAAACTAAGTTGAAATAGTGAAGCACAAGTTATTTTTTTCTATTCTTTAGTTCCCTTACTATCTTCTTTGTATATTGTTTTTACTCTTATTATTATATGTGACTATGTTAGTGTTATGTAATAGTTCATTATTAACAAAACTAATTTTAACTTTTCCAGATGATAATGGCCACCATTTGATAATTTTAATAATCCTTCACTACTACTGCTAGCTTTCAGAAAGTTGGGATTCCTTAAGGCCATATTTTAAAACAATTCACTTTACAATAAAAGAAAATAATATTTAAATTTAATGTTTAGATACAACAAGGGAACTGTTAGTTCATCTCGACTGTCCCATCTTCTAAGCCAAACTAAAAACTATTAGAAAAAAAATAAACTATCTCTTATCATTTATATATTTATCAAGTTTTTTAAACTCACTCAAATTTACTGCCTCCAGAACATCTAAAGGTAACCCATTCCATAAGCCAACCACCCTGTTTTAAAAATAAAATTGTCTTAGCTTAAAACACCTTCTACCTTGCCTAAATCTATATTTGTCTCCCACAATTCTATAATTATTGCTGTTAAGTATGCAAAATGTTAATGTATCAACATCATCAATTACTTTACAATTTTAAACAGTTCAATCAAATCCCCTCTAGAACTTCTTTTTCAAGAGAAAACTTTAAGGATCTTAATCTCTCCTCATATGAAAACTCTTTCAATCAAGGTTCTATTTTAGTAACCTTCATCTGAACACTTTCTCACACTTCCATGTCTTTCCTAAAGTAAGGAGCCCAAAACTGAACACAACTATCCAAATGTGGCCTAACCAAATGACTTATACAGTAAAATTATAATCCCTTTAGACTTGTATTCAATATTTCTGTAGATACAACTTAAAACTCTATTTGCCATACCACTAGCAACAGCACACAGCTTGGATGGCTTAAGAGACTGATCAACCACCACAGCAAGATCCTTTCTTTCATGGCGCTCTTTAGGCTATTCCCATCCAAATTACGCTTGCAATTCAAGTCATGATAACCCACATTTAATATCTTACATTTATCATAATTAAAACCATCTGTCATTTATTTGCCTAACACACTAAATGATACTCTTTAGTCAGCAACACCCAAAACCTTGATGTCATCAGCTAACTTAGGTGATTTATTGAACATTCCTTTATCTGTCATTAATGTAAATCAAAAAGAGCAATGGTCCTAATACTGAGTCCTGTGGTACACCACTTTCAACATTAATCCAGTCTGACTGAGCTCCATTTATAACAATCTTCTGCTTTCTTCTATCAAGCCACTCATCTATCAAATCAGTTAACTTATCTTCATAACCACAAAAACAAGTTTCTTTACAAGCCTTTTATGTTGAATCTGGTCAAATGCTTTCTGAAAATCCAAATACACCAAATATACACCCTTACCCTCATCTGTATGTGTAATATTTTCAAAGCATGTCAAAAGATATGTAAGGCAAATTTAGTTTTCCCTTAGGGAAACAATGTTGACAATCAGATAAAATTCTAAACTTTATTAAATGACTTTGTAAAGTATCTTTCATCAGACTTTCCAAAATTTTTCCAACAATTAATGTAAGGCTAAAAGCCTATAATTACTGGGACAACTTCTATTACCTCCCTTGAAAATAGGAGTGATAATAGCTAATTTCCAATCTGTTGGTACCTCACCACTAAATATTTAAGGGCTTGCAAAAAATTGTGGCAAGTAGTTCACATATCCAATCTTTGAACTCCTTAAAAACCCTTAAGAAATATAGCATGACCCAAGATTCTTATCATTCCATAAACTTCCCAATTTTACTTCAAAAATCTCAGAATTTATGCAGGTGTCTTGCTGAAATTTACTTTCATCTATCAATTGTTAAAGATTGGAATACTGCTTAAGTCTTCATCAGTAGAAAGTGAAGAAAAAGCAGAATTTAATAGCTTAGCCATTAAATAACCATCAGATACAAGTCTTACTTTGCCATTCTTCAAAGGTCCTCTCCTCCTCCTAACATTTTGTACAACCATAATGCACTTTAACAAATTCTTTTTGTTAATTTTTAAGTTTTCAGAGAAATTTCTTCATACATCCTTTTAGATGTTCTAATTTCTTGTTCGAATACCATTCATGATCTTCTATAACACTGGTGAATTTAAAATTGCTTAAATTTGTAATGATTGTCTTTAATTTTATCTTTAACACCCTTTGTGAGCTAACCTGGTTTTTTTACCTGCAACTGTCTTTCAATAAGAAATATATTTGTTTTTAATATTGAAAAACATTTCTTTAAAAGTTTTCCAAATTTACTCAGTGTCTCTAAATAACAAAGTTGCCCAATTCACAACAGATAACTCTTATTGCATCCCTTCTAAATGTGGAATTAAAATATCATTATTCTTGATCTCCAGATGCAGTGAAACATCAAATCTACAGAAATACCTAATACAGCAATGATCACTTGTATCTAAGTGTTCCCCCAGTTCCTGCCCTCTTAACCATTTCTAGTAGGTTTCTTAACCCATTGATGAAGAAATCCATTTTGAACAGTTTCAAAAAACCTTTCTTCTTCATGGTTTGACTTTTTCCCAATCAATGTCTGAAATTAAAATCACCCATAAAAACTTCATTAACAGCTGAAATTTTAATCTTAACGTATAGTTTTTCACTAATTTTATCAGTTTCATCAGTATGTCTGTGACCAGTTCGTACTAAGAGCATTTTCTTGTGATATCCACTAACAGAGACCCAAATGAATTTTCTCAATTTAAACAGGATGTAACTCACACTTTACATAGAGAGCCACTCCTCCCCTCTCTTTACCACTTTGTTCCTATTAAACAACTTATAAACATGTATTTCAGAAAAATTTCTGTCATCAAAATCATCTACATTTAACAAGGTTTCAATTATTCCAATTATATCAAAATATTCTGTTCCTACCAATGTCCTAAAGTCATCTATTTTATTTCTTATATTTCTAGCATTACAACAGTAACAATTATATCTATTCTTATAGCTACTCTTTTAC
Organism: Carcinoscorpius rotundicauda; assembly: GCA_011833715.1. NCBI lineage: Eukaryota > Metazoa > Arthropoda > Merostomata > Xiphosura > Limulidae > Carcinoscorpius > Carcinoscorpius rotundicauda. The sequence continues at coordinate 21,750,740 of CM022405.1, read as the reverse complement.
TGATTTCCTATGCTCAATTTTTAGTTAATCTTTGCCTTTGTCACTATCTACTCCCAGTTTAAAACTTCCCTTACAGCTCAGTTAATAGCTCTTGTAAACATGCCAGACCCTTTCCCACTTAAGTGTAAACCATCTATTCCAAAAAGTTCCTTCCTGCCATTGAACTGACCCCACAAGACCAACTAGCTAACCTGCTCATCCTTATATATTAATTTAAGCCTAGCATTTAGTCCTAGAGACCTACTTAAAATTTCACCTTCAGAATTATTTCTTCACAACATTCCTGACACAATTAAATTATGGCCTTTACCTTTAAATGCTTTTATCAACCCATTGTACATATTAATTAGCTCCTCCGACTTACTCTTCCTCATATCATTAGCTCCTACACGCACAACAAAGACTGCATCATTGCCAATCCCCTGAATTATATCTCCCAATTGTCAGTTGTCTTTCATCTGTGTTCCAGGTAAGCATAGTCTAATTCTCTTCTCCCTACTGACCCCACAGACTATTCACATGCTGTGTCAATAAATCACATATGACTATAACCTCTTTAATTTTGTAATCCATGTCCTCTATTCCTTTTGCTTTCCATCTCTCCAATAGTTCCTGCTCTACATGAGCCATGAAACTTTCATTAAAAAAAAATTAAATATGAAACAATATTCCGAAATTAATCTTTGACTACTTAGCAGCATTTTACATATTCTTTACTCAATATCAGAGGGTTCTTGCCTCTAGAAACACAACACAGAATAAAATGAACAAAAATTTTTTTTAAGCACAAATACATAATTTATTACAATATCATCCTCAAAACATTTATACTCAGCCATTAGTAGAGAATTCTATCTGCACTAAAGTAACTGATGCTAATAAAACACTAGATGGAATTTAAGAACAAGATGAGAACACATGAACCAAGGTAATAACAGGGCAGTCAGTATTCATGGTGCTTCTACCAAAAAAGTTTTAATTTCATAAAAAGAAAAAAGTGTAACATTTGAATGTGTTGAAAAGAAGAAGCACAGTACTATTCCCTGGATTCTTCATAAAATGTACAATATTGCAGTGAGAAAAATTCATCAGAGTTTACACATTAAAAAACTAAAACTGTACGTTTTAAAGTGATGCACAGCATGAAACAAATAAGATCTTTTGAAAATTATGATAAAATATTTAAAACAAAATGCTAAAACAAGTTTCATTAAAATATGTTATGAGAAACAGAATTTTGCAAGCATAGTTTTCATTTCTGAAAACTCTGAAAAGGCTAATATTTTTAAATGTATACAAAATGAACATTTCAAGTTTGAATGTTACCTCATGGTTAATACTGCATACACATAATCTATTTCTATTTGATATCAGCATACAGGATCAGAAAAAAATGCAATTGAAAATGCCTTTTATATTACATAGCATACATCACTTATAAAAAGCTCTACACCCTTCCATCTTTCAGATGATGAACTGTACAAGTGTCAGGGATCACAGCTTGACATTCCAACTGTAACTTAGATTTTAGTTAATGTTATAGTTGTGGAGAAACTGTTTTGGAAGGAGGGGGGAAAAGGTATCTCAAAAATAAGTATCTGTTTGTGATTAATTTCCAATTCTGAAAATGCAAACTCTAAATCTGGTGGATGTTTGTTTTCTTTTAAATACCAAAAGCCAGAACACTCAGACTGTAAAAGAGATAGAAATGAACAGGCATGAAAAGAAATACAAATTGCTACAGAACAAGATAATAATCTGAAAAACTGAATTTGAGAGAGAAAGAATGGAGTGGATAAGCCTTAGAGAGAGTCTGACTCTAAAGGATATGGAGTAAGAAGATATTATTCTCAGGATATAACATAATACCCTTTCTATTCAGGCAAAGAGGTCAGGTTATGAGAATGTAAATAATGTGTTGAAACTAAGTAGCTAATGATATGACACAGAGGTAACACAAGTAATCTAAAGGTTTACAGTATCTTTTTTGCAGAAGAAGATTCTATGGAAAGAATCTGAGGGACACATTACAAAAGGACATACTGTTCAAAATGGCTTGGGAGTCATGAAACTAACCAAATTAGTAGGAATTCAGAAAACATAAAAGATAAGACTCAAGGTACACCAAAACATAAGAGACATAAGCCAATGAGAATAAAAAGTTAGAAGATCCCCTTCCTTACAGAAGTAGAGTCACCTAGTGATAAAAAAATTTATTTCTAAAGTATCCAGTGTCATCTGAAGTGCATGAAAAAATGGAAAAAGGAACCTACTCTTTACAAGGCATTATTAGCTACCAAACAGCTTAGTTCACTTCCAAAGGGCAAAAATTATCTCATGGAACACCATGATAAAAAGAAAGGATTAGCTACACAAACCAATTAATTAATGTGCAAAGAACAATACCCATCATAACACATAAATAACAAATCTTAAATCTGTCAAAAATAATCTGTTCTTGCAAGAAAGCAACAAACAGCCCTGAGAAGACAGATAAAATGTTTCATGGGACATAAATCAGCTTCATGTAGTACAGATACACAATACAAAAAAAACAGCTACAAATCTCTCTCACTATTCAAGTCTTAAATGGGAAGACTATTAAAATGCAAGTAAAAAGCCTTCCAGAGAAGATACAAAAGAAGCATGAAAAGCATCATTTGTTAAAATGTCTGATAATCTCCTACAAGAGCTAATAACAAAGGAAAACAAATCTTCACACAATGCCATAGATTCAAAAGAAGAATATATTAATCAAATTTCATCAAAGACAATAACTAGGAACTAGTGAACAATGTAAATCAAATGCTCCCAAAAGAATATACTAAACAAATGAAGGTTAGAGAGGCCTATGACTCCTATGGCAATGAAAAGTAGCAGATGGCAGTGATGATAGCTCTATAGCCTGTAACAGAAGCAGTAGCAGAGGAAGTAATGACAAAGGAACAGTATGCAGTTGAAATAGTTGAGACAACAAGGGTTGTGCCAGCCAGTAAGAAGCATTGATAAGTAACAGGAACTTGCATCTGCAAATCCTTAGCATAAGTGGATGGTAAATGAACTTGGGACAATATTAGATCCAACCCCAACAAGAAAACCACACATGCAGTGAGAGACAGTTAAACCTCATTACCTGAAGCTTGAGAAATTGTTATGTAACCCCTGAGGTGGTAACGTTAACTTTGGTATTCATTATAAAATGAGCTTGCAAAAGTCATTCAAATGAAGAATAACTACAGTAAGCTTGCAAAGAAAACTATAAAACTAAAAAACAATAGGAAATGTAGAAATAATTTTTCCATTCCAAATGACTGAAAAAAAATTGTGAAGAGAGCATGACAAAACATATCCCAATTGCAACACTGCCAAACAAGAATTGGTAGTTTGGCAGAATCAAACAGGAGTTGCATCCATCAAGAGGGTGGGTTGCACTCCTACAGGTGAAGGGTTATCACACAATGATTTACATGGTCAGATATATCAAAAAACCTGATACAAATAGAAAATAGAGAAAAATTGACCAGCCATTGTTGAATATTGATGAGAACAAGGTAAGAATGAATGATGGTAATAGGCCCTGGCAAGGGACTGATCAATGGAGACAGCAACATCATCTATTGAAACACCCAACTCAACCAGTTATGCTTGTATACGAAGACCAAAGGGAAGAATAGCAGACCACCTATTCCAAAAATGCATAGCCCACTGAGAAAAAAAGACACAACCTCAGATGAGATTCTGTGGTAAGAACTAAAATTTAATGGCATACTGCAAAGAAATTCACAAAAAGAGGAGATGAAAAGGGGGTTCACAGGATTTAGAGTACAAACTCTGGACTGGAGAAGTGTAGAAAACCACAGGAAGAATATAATCACTCAGTATACTCTGTTAGCAGCAAAAGTGCATGCAGATTGTTTTGAAGAAAGAAAAGGTAAAACCACTTGATGTAGTCCATTTTAACAAGCAACTGAGGGCAGTCACAAGATGTGGAAGTTATTAACATAGATCCCATTTGTAACAGTTAAAGAAGTTGTGTTATGCAGTGACAGCATTAATCTTGATACTTAAATATGTAACATTCCAAATACAGAGGGGCTCCAAATTCCTGTGGAAAAAAATGAAAAAGTGTCAAACCTACATGGACTTGTAAGGGCCTGTCCAGTAAAAAGTTCTGGACAAAAATGGGTAACATTTTTGATTCTTCAAAATGCTATACCTCCACACAGTGTTTTAATGAATCCAAAGGACAAATAAAAAAGATATTCTCTCTTAAGAAAGACTTCCCTGATTGATATTTCAAGTTGATTCAGGTGGTTCACAGTAGAGTACTGTTCACAGAACTAACAGTGGGTGAGGAACCAAACAAGATGAGAATACACAATCCTGTCTAAGACCTTACAGACAAAAATAGTCAAAACAATTAGATTATAGTTAGAAGGGACCTTGGAATTCTTTCAAGGCTTTGAAAAAATAATTTTTTTTCATTTTGTTCCTTCTTACATGTTTATTAAAATGGATAAATTTGCTTATCAATAGCAAACATTCTCATTTAAAATTTTAGAAATTATCTTACAGGTTCACCATAGTTTTTCTTTATAACTGGAAAGTCCCAAGCATAATAAGGATCTTTTGCTTCACCAGAAACAGGTGGAAGTTTTGGATAGTCCCCATACCCATTTCCATCATCAGGATATGGTTCATAGTCTTCAGGAATCAAGCCATATTTCTTTGCTGCAGCAGCCCGTTCTTCAGGAGTCTTAGGAAAGGGCCCTGGTTTCCAGTCCTTATTCCATGCTGGTAAATATAAATTCTGATTATCAAACTTTGGAAAACTATATTTTATAAAATGAACCACATAAACTAATACTTTGTTGTTAATTATTTGGGTTGATTAAAATGTGGCTTGAATATACTATTTTTCTCATTTCAATCTCAGAATGCAAAATAACAAAACAGTTTAAGAAATAGAAAGAATCTGGAATCAATCCACCCTTGATGATAATAACAAAAAAGAAATCTTAACATTTTTTATTGCACCATATCATTGTAATTTAGCTGAATATTATAAACTCTATGTCAAAATATACCTAAAGAATACCACAAAAATTAAAATATCATACCTTTAAAACTTAAAGAAATGATTCAACACAGTTTATTAAATGAAAAAAATAACATAATATTTACTTGTACAGTACCCAAGTTTAACACCACAATTAGCGATTTCCATATCACTTCTAACAAACTATTCAATATAAAATCAAGTCACTGAAAAGGTTTGTAACTTCTTGTGTACATGAAATTTACATTCAAATAAATTCTCATACACTGACAATCAATTGAACGTGGCCATCTGATGATGATAGCAGAAATGTATAAAATAATTAACAGATCACTTTCATAAAGTATGTCATACATTAAGCAACTTTGTGATAATGATTAAAACTAAACATGAGATACATTATTTGATTTTTAGTCATTTTTTGCAACATTTAACAAGCTCACACTTTCAACCTTTTCATTCCTTCACACAAATTGATCAACTGAAAGAATATTAAAACTTTCAGTTTAAAACATCTGAACGGAGTTTCTTTTATAGCAGAGCCACATCAAGCTATCTGGTGAGCCCACTGAAGGGAATCAAACCCCTGATTTTAGCATTGTAAATCTGGAGACTTACCTCTGTACTAGCAGGGTACAAAAAGTATAAGAAAAAAATGGAACTGAAAAATATGTCAGGCACTGAAGAACACATTAAATAACATCGCTATTGCTTGAAACTTGGCTGTAATCACTCAGACTTATAAATATCCAGACAATTTTAAAGTATTGTATTTTTGAAAATATTTTTGTAATTAATTTTAAGACTTTTTGTTACTGTTTTTTCTTTTAAAATTATCGACTGTTAGCGTTACGAGTAAAAAACATTAACCTAATGGTAGTAATAAATAGTAAATATACTTCTCACTCTCAGATGTTTACTTATATCATTGTTGGCTCATTATTAATTACATCGACACAATATTAATTACAACTAACATGCAATATGAGTTACTGCAATTCTTGGACTACTGGCAATACTACCACTAGACTATAGAAACTAGTAATTTGTATCCCTGTGTAGTTATAGTACATGTAACATACGAAAGCATACAAAAATTGAAATCAGATAACCATTCATTTACATTTTTCATTTCTTACTTACCAGCTACATTACGTGCAGACCCAAAAAACAATGCATTTTTATTGACCTTCGTAACAAGTTTTCTTAAAGCCCCAATCCCAATTAGAGACGCCATATTTATTATCGCTACCTGGCGATTAACAACAAAAGTTATAATTACTCCGTACATTATAATTTATGTTTTCAGTCTCAGAAATATGACTTTGGCTGGGAGTGTATTTCTTAAAAATTTTGTCCTTACTGTCAATGGAACAATACTGAAATCTTTAGAAAGTATTTCACAAGTTAATTATTTTTACAGAAGTTATTTACTGACTTTTAACTTTTTTGACTTTTTATTTCAATAACATATTCTCAGTCTCTTTATTACTGTGGAAGGTAATATTCTTTATTATTCGTATAATATTTTGTCTATTCTTTGTTGTAAAGAGCAAAACTACCCAGAAGTTTATTTACACTTTTCTCACCACGTATATCAGATCCTGACTTAACAAGCCATCAGATTTACGGCTAAAAGTCGGTTATTTGAGACAGAAAATTTAAATACTGCATCTATAAAAAAGTTCAAAGTGTATGAACTAGCTAATAAGAAACAAAAGCAATAAGTTTTTGAATGAAATAATTTGTGCCCCTGTATTAGATTAATGTATTTTTTATATGCAAAAACGGCTGTTCTGGGCCCAGAAAACACTTCAAATAGAAGAGCGAACAACGTTTCGACCTTCTTCGGCCGTTTTTGCATATAAAAGTTCTCAACAAGTGGGTTTCTCGACATCACAGATTAATGTATTAATAATAAAGCTGATACGGTAATAAATAGGCATTGTTATAAAATTATTCTTATTCTAAAGTCAAAATTGAATGAAAAATAATTTGAAGGAAACTGGCTAGTTTTTCATGACTCAGTAAAAAGTCTCATTTTTGAAATGCTAAAAATTGGGTTTCAGTATTCTTTCTGGGAAGAGTTGAAATAGCCAATTGGGTAGTTTCGTGTTTAATAAGGATTTTAAAACATACGCTTAAAACCGTGGATAATTTATTATTCAGACTTATAAGTGTAAACATTTATGTAACTTAATTAATTGAAAGTAAGTAGCTATACTATATTTTTGATTTTATATTTGCTAATAAAATTATTGTGCTATGTTTGTTTTGAATTTCGCGCAAAGCTACTCGAGGGCTATCCACGCTCGCCGTTACAAACTTGGCAGTGTAAGACTAGAGGGAAGGCAACTAGTCATCACCACTCACAGCCAACTCTTGAGCAACTCTTTTACCAACAAATAGTGGGATTGATCGTAACTTTATAACACCCCCACGGCTGAAAGGGCAAGTATATTTGGTGTGACAGAGATTCGAACCCGCGACCCTCAAATTACGAGTCGAGTGCCTTAACCACCTGGCCATGCCGGGTCTAATTGTACTATGAATATTCAGTTTTAATTCTGTAATAATTAATTGTTTGCACTCCTAGTTCTTTGATTGGTAGCTGTGTGTGAAGTTTGTAATCTCTAAAATAAATCAGTTAAATTATGAAACAAAGTTCCAGCCAAAGCATATTACTCGAAATTATATCACATAATATTTAATCAAATAATATACACTATTAATATGTAATACAATTTGATTTTGCGTATATGTGTTTCTTCAGTACATTATAAATTCATACTTCTGTGTAGTATTGTGAGTCTAATGATAAAATTTGGAAATCTTCGTATCTAATATTTTGTCTTGTTTAATATAGCAAGTTGAAGATAAAACACATATATTCTTAAACGTACATGAATTAAATGTTTGTTACTGTCCCACACGTGCCAAATATTTGTTGTTCTTGTTGTCATCGTACTTATTATCGTATTCCTCTTTAAACCTCAGTTTCCATCCAGTGAATATGTTGCTAATTCTGTGGGTCGTTTGTAATGTTCAAAATAATCCATTTTAAAACATTACATTTCCATTATGTTATTTTGTAAACAAGTTTTTAACAAGTATGACAGTTTTCTACTTAAGTGCGACAAGCTAAATGTAGAGTTGGTCAACGTCCCATCTACTAAATTGTTTTAATAAAAACAAACTACAGGCTACAATTGTAGACGGTTTCTGTCAGTTATAATGTAAAAGATTATTGCTATCATGATTTGGTTTATTTTACCTCAGAAAATTGATAAGGTTTTGTTTTTTTGGAATTTCGCACAAAGCTATTCGAGGGCTATCTGTACTAGCCGTCCCTAATTTTGCAGTGTAAGGGAAGGCAGCTAGTCATCACCACCCACCGCCAACTCTTGGGCTACTCTTTTACCAACGAATAGTGGGATTGACCGTCACATTATAACGCCCCCACGGCTGGGAGGGCGAGCATGTTTAGCGCAATGCGGGCGCGAACCCGCGACCCTCGGATTACGAGTGCACGCCTTAACGCGCTCGGCCATGCCAGGCCCATTGATAAGGTAAAGAAATTCTAAACACTTTAAAAACTCTCAAGTTTAACATTCTAACATTTGTTTTCTTTAATAGATAAAGGATGATAGACTCCATGGGAGTTTTTAACATTGGTAAAATAAGACAAAAAAGGTGAATTGGACGTCCCGAAATATCTCCTATGGAAAGGAATGAAAGCCACTGAGTCCAATATACAGCACGTAAAAAAATCACGCGATTAAAATATATATATATATATATACAATGATATACAATACTTTGTTACTGTACTTAGTCTAAAAACCATACATTTTGATTCACGTGTAGAACATGGCTCAGTAACATTTATATGCTACTTTTAAATTACCCCCGCTAGTATAGCGGTAAGTCTACAGATTTACAACGTCAAAATGAGTAATTTGATTCCCGTTAGTGGGGTCAGCAGATAGACCGATGTGGGTTTGCTGTAAGTAAACACACATATACTTTTAAACTAGAAATGCGTCCCATTCTAAATGGCTCCTAAGAAGCTGGCAAGATTTATTTTTAACAAATCAACGTTTATATAAGATATCTCTTACTAATACAGTCTACTTGGGAAATAAGTATATTTTCCAAACTGATATGCTAGGTGATATACTTCATAAATAAATGGTGTAACGAATTTCTTAGAAAATTGTAAGATTTATCAAACATGGTTTTTAGTTACGATGTCAGTTAGAAGGAAGAACTAAATTAATCGCTGGTGAGAAGAAAACCTACTTTGACATGTTGTTTTAAGTTTCTACTCACACATGACCCTGCATGGCCAAGCGTGTTAAGACGTTCGGCTCGTAATATGAGGGTTGCGGGTTCGCATCTCCGTCGCGCCAAACATGCTTGCCCTTTCAACCCTGAAGGTATTTTAATATTATGGTCAATCCTATTATTCATTGGTAAAAGAGTAGCCCAAGAATTGGCGGTGGGTGGTGATGACTAGTTGCTTTCCCTCTAGTCTTAAACTGCTAAATTAGGAACGGCTAGCACAGATAGCCCTCGAGTAGCTTTGTGCGAAATTCAAAACAAACAATTCTACCTACACATATATGAAAAGACAAAAAAAATATTGAATGAATGATAAGGAAATAAATTCAAAAGAAATGTGTTTCAATAATGTCTAAACGAGAATAGGAGATGACCAGAACATGGTATACTATACTTTCTGTTGAGCTATTGGAGATAAGTATTATGAGTTTCTACATAATTTGAAATTGAACTTAAAGTATACAAGAGAAAGGAATTTAAAAAATAAACTACACAGTAAACTAATTAAGGACAATGCATGTGAACCACTGTCAATATTTCCACGAGGAGACCGTCCGCAGTACAGTGGTTTTGATTGTGAATTTAATATTCACCCTCCGTAACCATAAAGAAAAAAAATTGTCCTCCACACTTTAAGGAAGTGGGTTTGTTGTGGTTAAATCTTGCTATTCGATTAGAAGTAGTACACGAGTTTGCTGGTAAATGGTGTTGATTAGATGATTTTCCTCTAGTCTATCACTTCAAAATTAGTGATGTTTAGTACTGATTTTCCATCGAATTGCTAGTGCGGAACTCAAACAATTCCAAGATAATGTGGTATTAGAACCTTTAAAATCAGAGGAAGTTTCTTCTGATGTTCAAAATGTTTATACCAAAGGTACTGTTCTGTTATTCTGTGGTTTTAAGGAAACCATTAACTACATAGAAATAAAAATAAACATATATATATATACGACAGCAAACAACACGATTTAAGGACCTAGCTCAATTATAACATACAGTAGGAAATTCAATAAGTTATGATGTTGTTTTGAGGGTAGACATGTTATACTGTCAAATATACGATTCATAGTAATTTCATGTGTACAAAGTTACCTGGATACATCATACTTAAAAAAGATAATTTATATATCAACGAAAATAATAGATGGTACAGAAAAGTTTCATACTTTAAACTCAGGGAAATCTGCAGATGAGCAGCCTGTGATGACAGTGACACGGGATCGAGCCTGTTCAGTCAAAGTAATTACCGACTTTAAGGAAAGGAAAATTGCACTAATCAGTAAACAAACGCGAAAATAAATATTTCTGGCTGAAGTACAAAAATAAACGTTCACACTAAATGTATTAGCTTACACAATATGTTTTTACAAGACTAGTATCTTACCAGAGACTACAATCATCAGTCTCAAAATGTTCCAGTGTGGAGCAGTTTCAACTAGCAAACTTTACGATGAAAAACATATTGTAGGGAACAGACCAATCAGTAATTTGCTGGTTCCCGACATTGCATATTTGGATAGTGATATAGATTTTTCAAACAGTCATAAGCAGAATGTTCAAAGAATATAGTTAGAACATTTAAGCAGAGGTTTTATTGTAAGGTTACAAAACACATAGCGAATTCTGAATTAAAGTATATTCAGAGCAGTTGATATCAAAATATGATAACACTTCTCAGAGGATTCCATGTCCATTTAAACCTTGAAAAGTGGTCACAAAACACGTGGGGGAATTTGAACTAAGTCTCTTCAGACATATATATATATACGGTGTAAACACTGACTAAACCACCATGAATGGAGAATTGCGAAACATAGCCTTCCAATCACAAAAGGGATTCCCAAACTGTGCGCCGTGTCAAACTTAAAGGGGCGCTGCAGAATATTTCACATTTTCGAGGGAAACACAGCAATATCAACATCTGTCGGACAGCGATCTCACAATAGTTTAGAGTTTTAATATCAGATCGCGCTACATTCCTTTCGATAACGTTGTGATATGTTTTTGTTTACTTGAACTTTGGGCTTCGCCAGTAACTTCTTGAACTTTCTCGTTTCTTAGATTTCGTATATAAATATCTGTCGACTCTCCGGGTCCGTCAGTAATCGAAATAACTGAAGGGTGTTGTCATCAAGTGTCTGCGAGGTCTAGCGAAGTTTAACAAATTATTTTGTTGATTTTCAATTATTGTGCATAAAAATGGAAAGATGTTTGAGCATTAATAACAAGTGTGGGAGTGAAGAAAAGGATGGCGAATCATAGACCAGTGGAAAAGTTGTAAAGAAACGGAAATATCGTAAATATCAACATAGTTATCTATATTTTCGTTTTACTTTGGTTTTGTTTGTTTGTTTTTCGAACTTCGGACAAAGCTACTCGAAAGCTATCTGTGCTAGCCCTTCCTAATTTAACAGTGTAAGACTAGAGGAAAGGGAGCTAGTCATCACCACCCACCGCCAACTCTTGAGCTACTCTTTTACCAATGAATAGTGGGATTGACCGCACATTATAATGCCCCCACGGCTGAAAGGGCGAGCATGTTTGGCGCGACGGGGATGCGTACCCGCGACCCTCGGATTACAAATCGCACGCTTTAACACGCTTGGCCATGACGGGCCATTTACTTTGGTAGATGTCAATCATGACGAATGTCTACAGTAAGGATCATGTCTAAATGTTTTGGCTCCAGAATTCATGCTTCCAAGTAAATTGAAACGCTGCTTAGAGACCAATCATCCTAACATAACTAGTAAATCACGGATTATTTTACCAGAAAGTTAAAAAAATTCAAATTCCAAAAAGGTAAATTTTTGACACAAGCATCAATACCAAGCAATTCTTTGCTGACATCCTGCAAGGTAACATATAGAGTCCCAAAATGTAGAAAGCCTCACACCATTGCAGAAGAATTGATTTTACTGACTGCAGCGGACGTGATGAACACTATGACTTGTGAATCTGCAGGAAGACTGTTTTCAAAGTCTATCAGTCGTAGAATCCAACACATGGCCAAATATCTGAATGACCATCTTATTAGAAAAATGAAAAGGAAGGAGTTCTGGTTACAGATGGATAGTAACAAAGACGCTCATTTGATTTGCTACACACGATTCATGGAGGGGAAAAATTGTGGAAGACCATCTCTTTTGTGAAAGTATCACTGCAGGTACAAAGGCTCAAGACTTGTTTGAGATCTTTCACACTTTTATGTGTGAAAATAACTTAGACTGTACTAAATGCGTTGGCGTCTGTACCGATGGTGATCACTCTATGTCCGGCTATTATGGAGGATTTCAGGTGCTCATATGAAGCAAAGCTCTTAATGCACAGTGAACCCACTGCATAATGCACAGGGAAGCCCTTGCGTCAAAGCACCTAAGTTCTCCACTAAACCTCAGTCTGGAAAGTGTGTTGAAAGTGGGGAACTTTATAAAAACTCGGCCACAGAAGGCGAAGTTTTAAAAAAAATGTATGAGGATATGAGATATGAGCATACATCTTTGTTGTACTACTGTAACTTGCGATGTGAATGTACTGTCTCGTGTGTTTGAATTACGACAGAGACTCTACTCTTATCTCGAAGAAGAAATGTGCTAAAAACTTCTTGGATACTGATTTTTTGTCAAAATTAATACACATGTGCGATCTCTTCGAAAAACTGAATACGTTGATTCTCTGTCTGCAGAGAAGCAACACGAACATTCTGAAATTCGCAGAGATTTCAGCCTTCAGAAAAAGTTACTGCTATGGAGAAGAAAAATGTATGAAGATTTGGGTAAAGACTGTTTCCCTATGTTGCAGCAGTTTGTTACATCCAGTGAATTTGATTTGACTCAGTAACTAAAATCCGTTTTGAAGAGCACCTAACACAGCTCAGTGATTGGTTTGAAAATTACTTTCCAAAAGATATGGAGAAGTTTGCATGGGTGCAACACCTATTCAAGGCTAAGGCCCCATTTTAATTTATCCCCGCAGAAAAAGAAAATCTTATTGAGCTGTCTTGTGACAAGACTTTAAAAACAAAATTTGTCATTATGGAACTAAATGAATTTTGGATATCAGTAAATGATGAATATCCGCTGCTAAGTGATAAAGCTTAGCAAATCCTAATCCCATTTGCGACGTCATATCTCTGCAAAGCTGGGTTTCTGACGGTTGCTGTGATAAAAAACAAGTACCGCGCGAAAATCAGTGTGAAACAGGTAATGAGGGTGAGTGTCAGTGTCCAATCCGATTCCAAGGTTTGAGAAACTATGAAGTACTCATCAGACGCACACATCCCATTAGCAATTGTGATTATTTATAAATGATAAATTAGTGAAGATGATGATAAGCGGAGCAGATGTGAATTTCTTTGCAAGGAGAAGCAAACTGCTAAAACTACAATAAATCATGGAGAATTGTGAAGTCATGTAGAACTGGAAGATGAGTCTTCTATAGTGACTCATCATTTTTCTGTAACATGACACTGTTGGCGTCTCAGCTCGGTGTTTGTGAAAAAATTTGTTGGAGATGTGATAAGCAAAATGATCTAGTATGCAAAGGTACATCTATAGAAGACCTGATATCCACTTTCTTACAGTGTTTTTGATAGCTAACTGTCCAGAATGATTAAAATAATAAACAGATGGTGTAGTGTCTGAGGCTAAGTGTAAACTGTTCAATGCTTGGCTTAATTAAGCTCTTGGATATATAGAAATAGGAATATGCTAGTAGTATATGTCTGGCTGTTTAAGAGGAATCAAATGGCAAAACACTGGTGGAAGAGCAGAATGACAACTCATATATCATATATGATTTTGATTGACTAATCAGTAATAAGGATGGTCAGTTAATGAAAAAACATTTATTGAAAGTATGTGGTGCTTTTTTCTTAGTGCATAAGCTACGTTATTCTGCAGAAGTGATAAAACAAAGTCAAAATTAGTTTTCACGCTGCTTTCAGAGAACAGTTGAAGGTAACTCACAGATAAAACATCGAGATATTATTAATCTTCATATATAGTAAAACAGAAACTCAGTGGAAGTGCTTGAATTCAGCAAATAGTTAATATTTTGTGTGCCTCTCTTTGCTTCAATAGCTGCAAACAACATTTCAGGCATCGCTGCAATATATTTATTCAAAGTTTTCTATGGGATTTTACTCCAAATGTTTCTAACACACTCTCTTAAAGTTTCATTTGATTTGTCAAGTTTTTGATCTGTCAAATCCTAGACCTACTCAATTGGGTTAAGATCGAGGCTCTTTGGAGGTCATTACATCATTAATTACTCCAGCAGCTTCTTTATTAACTAAACATTTTTTTTCAAGATTTTATGACTTTTTGGTGTCATTATCTTCTTGGTAATAGAATCCTTTACCAATATAATATGCAAACCACTGAATATACTATGACAGATCAATATCTGATGGTACTTGCGCTGGTTCGTTAGTCCATCAATTTTACAAATACCTCCTTTTACTTCAGGAAAAACATACCCCCAAATCATTACACTGCCCTCTCCATGTTTCATGGTTGTACTATTGAGAAAAGTATCTTTCTCCTTTCTTCTGCTGGACGTACAACCTACGCTTTGAATCTATTATTTCAAACTTGGACACATCCGACCATAAAATCCTTTTTTCGACCATCATTTGAGTATCCGCGTACATATACATTTTTTTATAAATAATAAAAATACAATACACGACTTAAATATCTTTTAACTCCAATTTACTTCAATAGAAATGCAACATATTGATAGATAGACAAGAGACAGATGCTAAAGATAAAATAAAACAAACAAGATTTTTTAACAAATTATGAATTTTAAATTGAAGTAAAGATCCTGTTACAAAAACTAACGAAACAAGAATTTAAACCTAACTATAGCAGCTTTATAGAATTATCTGCAAGCCAAAGTGTTGTGACTCATAAATCTATGTAAATCAGTTTAAATTTATCAACTAAGTAGCTATTAAAAGTCATTTTAAAATTTATCCATCAATATTACTTTACTTGTTTGTTTACTTATTAATGCAGCAACGATTCCTACTTTTAGGTTTGTTTTTTGTTTTTGGAATTTCGCACAAAGCTACTCGAGGGCTATCTGTGCTAGCCGTCCCTAATTTTGCAGTGTAAGACTAGAGGGAAGGCAGCTAGTCATCACCACCCACCGCCAACTCTTGGGCTACTCTTTTACAAACGAATAGTGGGATTGACCGTCACATTATACACCCCCACGGCTGGGAGGGCGAGCATATTTAGCGCGACGGGGGCGCGAACCCTCGACCCTCGGATTACGAGTGCACGCCTTAACGCGCTCGGCCATGCCAGGCCCCTACTTTTAGGTAAAATTCTAATGTTTTCCTCTTTATTGTTTTATTTCACAAACTAAAATGTTACGTCGTTGTTTCTCAGGGTGTAATATTCATTAGTTAACTTACGTCTTTACCTATACAATTTTCCTAGTGGTATATTATTGAAATAAAATCTCAGTATTTATTCAAGAATTATTTGTAAAATATAAAAAAAGTGTCAGTAACGAAATGGCGGCTTGTTGTCGGTGGTGTGTTACGTCTAGGTGAGTTTTTGTTCAATTATTGCTTGTTAGGTATAATATATGTGTATATGAATATAGATATACATTTGTATTTTTATGTGATTTGTATACATTTATCACTTTTCCTTTTGTTAGTCTGAATAGTTAAACAGCATATTGTTAACAGTTCTGTGCTTTGTAAATTGCGTAATTTAATAATATATTAAACTCGAGTGTTGAAGTCTTTAATTCGTTAGGCCTAATTTTTATATAAAAGTAAACTAGAATTTTGTTTAATTTTTGCGACATTTACCTCATGTATATGAAATTTAACTGCATACATTAAATGATAAGTTTTGTGTTATTGCGAGTGTAGCAAACTTATTTTTAAAAATATAACTATGAAACGCGTGGACAATTCCATTGTAGTATGTACTGCCGTTTTAAATTGTAAGTTTGTTATAAATGGTACGGTGAAGCCAATGAAATAATATTAATAAGTCTGCAGAGGCATTTGAGTATTGAATTGTAATATCACTTGGATATCTTTGCAATACTAATAATAAACAATTTTCCTGGACTCATCTCAACTGTATGTTTAATGGTAAAAAAAAAAAATTGTAAAACAAGAACCATTTTATTCATTATTAATTAAATCAAAATTAATAGTTAAACACTACTTAGAAAAATTTTAGTAATAGGAAAAGAGAGAGAACCTAGTCAGACAAAACCACTTGCTACTCTTGTATATTGGTATGTACATGTGAATTATGTGAGGACAGTACACACACATCTTTCACTTTAGTGAATTGTAAATAATACTGGGATACAAGCAAGTCATATGATTATGTAGGTAGTATGAACTATAGTGTGTACAAATATGTTGGTTTATATGTATGGAAAATAAACTTATAAATTAAATATGTATACAAATTTATTTATTTTGACAAAGAATTAATGGCTGTCAATAAACAATTAAAATTTCTAAGTCTTGTGTTTACAGAGAAAACTAGTGTAAATCCCACTGTTGGCAAAGGTTTTAAAGTTTTACAAGCACTTTACAAGAAAATTACTTGTCAGAGTTGCACAAAATTTTACACAAAAAGAAAAGTAATTGTATTGTTAATCACTGTAAAGTTTAAATGAAATTTAGTATTTATTTCGTTTAAGATAAAACTGGCCCTGTTAGCCAAAAAATTGTTTTTCAAACTGCAAATGCTTTTGCTAGTAGTTAGACATGAAGGAAATAGTGATGTTAATTTCGTCATAAGACAAAGATTGAGATGATGGCTGAGGTTTTAAAATTAAACACGTGCCATAACATCAAACTGGGTAAGTGAAAATGAACAGTATGGTCAGATTCATCTGTGTTATATGCTGTAATGGTTCTCATGTTTTGTTTCATTTTTTTTAAGTGCTAATTACTAATGTCTTGAATATCTGAAGTGTGATTGTTACAATGGGTAAGTTTCAGAGCATCAATTTTCTACACACAGTCATGTCATGTAAAAAGACTTGGTTGTGGCTGTAAGTTTTGGGGTGTGCATGCTTAGTTTTTCTCAGTCACATGACTCGCTACTGTGAGTCTTGATCGAAATATCACTATGATATTAGTTACTGTGCATAAAGCCACATAATGAGCTCCCTGTACTCTACTCAGTTTTAGTTTGTGTTTTCCACATCTTTTAGTCTTAGCCATTTGGGAAGTGGGAAGCTCATGATTCAAGGGTCTTGGGTTTGATTCCCATTGTTGTTACAGCAAAGCTATAAGGATTATTTGCCAGTGTGACCTAGAGGGAAGGCAAATAGTGGGTATTGCCTTTCACTAATATTTTAAATTTTGTTAAATATGTATCATAGTTTGAGGAACACAACTATTTAATCAATTAACAATTATCACTACTTGCTTAGCTCTAATACAAGATAACACATTTTTGGAATCGTTTTCATTTAGTCTATGCCCTTTCATAGGTGAGACCATAATCCTATAGACATTTCAAATGAAGCTTATCTAGTGTTTTGTTAATAGTGAGAATTACCTGTTTTGTCTAAATACACTAAATTCTTTTAACTTTGCCACTAATAACAGATCACTGCTTTTATAACATGAGTGACTTATCTACTGCTATGTCAATATTTTTTTCTGCAGTCACACTATCAGTTGGCTCCCATCTGTGTTAAATGTTTAAATTATGATGATCTACATGTATAGCACTTGTACAAATTTTGATGAAGCAGCAGTGATGAAACGTAGATTGAAATAATGTTTTTAATAATTTGAAGAGTGCACTTAATCTTTTCTAATTTAATGTTGAAAATAGTTAAATTCTTCTATTAAAAACAGCAAATTTTGAAAAATAAAGCATTTTCAATGAGTAGAAAAGGTTATTTTGTCATTCTTGTCTAAAATGAATGAATCAGCAGAAGTTGCTTGGATATGTACCTTTGTTACAGTTGTAACATCATAGCTTGAGAAGGCTTGAGCATGTGTTGAGGGAATAACTTTTGTATTGGATGTCAAATTGCAATAGGTTAGGAGATTGTCTATATGTAAAATCTGTAAGTGTGTGCAAGTGTAAGGGGATTATTACACTAAACTTAAACCCAAACTTTTTGTAAGGGTTATTTTTCTAGACAAAACATTTCTCCATAAGAGTTTGCATGGCCTGTACATTTAGGTTTTTGTTATTTGTTATATATGTTTCACAGACTGTGTTGAAAGAGTTCTTGAATGTAAAGTACCAAAGTAAGAAGTTGTACTTTATGCAGCCAGTTTGCATGTAAAATCCTCTTGGTCTTGACATTAGCACGTCATCTATTGGTGTGTAACACTTGTAGTACAACAGTACTTTCTGATTAGTTGAGTAGTAGATGTTGTCAACTAAGAGCTTTGTAAACTTCAAGAAATTGAGAGTGGTCATCCATTCAAAAATGTATGTTGTTTCAGTTGATCAAGGTGATATGACTATAATAATTATTCCTGTAAATTACACAAAAAATAAACATTGAAAATGTTGTTCATATTACAAAGCAACTAATTGGTATTTCACTGCTGACATTATTGCACCATCTTTGCCCAAAGTTGCAATTATTTCACCTTCTTTCTAGACATATTGATATCCAGATATAAACCCTTCTCTTATATTTATTGTTTCCAGATTCTCAGAGGAAGCTTCACATTAGTAACCTCTGGACACACAAATATTCTGAGGCTGTTACTTTACCATTTGATCTGTTGTAAACAGTTATTCACCAAATTTAACCATTACATAACCTCCATTTCAAGCAAGGCTCATTCACAAGTTTGAACATGATCCTTAACCCAATTTGTCATCCCAAAGTCATCAAAATATAACTCTTTCCAAACGTCCTCTAGACAGTAATGCAGCTGTATGTAGTATTCTAAGCCAATCACTGAGCTGAGAGTTAATGTGAGAACTAGGATGATAACTTACTCACTGTAACATAAGCATTAATTTATGATTACTAGTGTTTGACTTTGTTTTCATTAAAATAACCATATCCTACTCCCCATAAAAACTTGTTCAGAATACCATATTCTGTTATGTTTTGTGAGAAGAATGTCTTTCATCATTTAAAGAAATTTTGTCTTGTATAAAGATGAATCTTATCTGTTAATATTTTTAAAACTAGAATCTCAGGATTTACAACATTATCTATTTGCTGGATTTCTGTTTGTATAATCATACATGTAACATGAGCCTATGAAGTTTGTGCAAAGTTGCAATAATCATTTAGCTCTATAAATCTCAATCTGACCACATTTTTGTTTATCATTGCATTATCACTTTTCTGATAATATTAAAGACCACTTCTTTTGTAGTGCCCACCCAGTGTGGGTTCCAACGACAGCACTCCACCATGGACTGTCTAATTCGACTTGAAACGTCAATCAGAGAAGCCTTTCTCAAAGAACATCTTGTATCAATATTCTTTGACATTGAGAAGGCTTATGACACAACATGGAGGTATGGCATTTTGCGAGACATCCATATATATATATGGATTACATGGCCATTTACCCATGTTTATTAAAAATATTTTAATGGACAGGAGATTCCAACTTCATGTTGGTTCAACACTTTCCCGTTCTTTTCTACAGGAACTTGGGGTCCCTGTGTTTTGAGTGTAACACTTTTCAGTATGAAGATTAATGCCATCACTGAACAACTCTATCTCACTGTTGCAAACAGGCTCTATGTTCACGACTTTCTCATGTCAGTCGTCAAACATGAGATATATTGAGTGGCAACTATAAACTGCCATTGATCATGTACTGGAGTGGACCACAGTGAACAGCTTTAATTTCTCTCTCTATAAAACCATTTGCTGCCAAAGGGGTATTCACACTGATCCGGAACTCTGTATTGATGAAGTTTTGCTGCCTATGGTCCCTGCGATCAAGTTCTTGGGGCTTATCTTTGACTGTAAGCTGACCTTTATACCACACTTAAAGCAGCTATGGGTCAAATGCACAAGAGCACTGAACGTCCTCTACATCCTCTGTCCCACCAGTTGGGGAGCAGATTGATGTTCTGTGTTAAAGATATATCGTGAACTTTTTCGATTGAAACTCGACTAGGGATCAATGGTCTATGGTTCTGCCAGACCCTTGGCCTTAAAGATGCTAGACCTCATTCATCATCAAGGACTTCCACTCTGCGCTGGGGCTTTCTTCACATCCCTATTTTAGAGCTTATATGAAGAATCTCATGAACCTTCTTTGCACCTTCGCTGTTTGCATCTGTCTTTACTATATTCTTCGAAACTTCATTCCTTACCAAAGCATCCCACCTAGGGTTTTGTTTTCTTTCCTTGGTAGGCCATACTTTTTCAGAACAGACAATCTGCCATTGCTCCTTTTGGCCTTCGTGTCCAGACGCAATTGGATAAATCGGGTCTGTCCTTGAATAACATTGCCGTATCCACTGGTCAGCCCATCCCACCGTGGCTTATTACAGTTCCCAAATGTGACCTTTCTTTAAGTCATCTGAAAAAAAGGAGATACACCTGGTTGGAAGTACCATCTTTTATTTACTGAACATGTTTCTAACAATCTTTCCATTCCAAATCAGGTGACTCTGTGGACTTTGCCATAGTTTGTTGTAGTTCGGTGGTTGCACACAGAATCCCTTCTACAGCTTCTGACTAATGCTGCTGAACTGTATGCCATTTCACTTGCCCTGGATCATATTGAAGCCAAGCAGTACTCCAACTGCACTATTCATATTGACTCGCCTAGTTCTCTACTGGCCCTGGAATCTCTTGACATTGGTTCACACCTTGTTCTCACTGATATTCAAAACTGACTGGTCCATTTCTTTAACATCTACTTCTTTTCAGTTTTTCTGGATACTAGGCCGCAATTGTATTTGAAAGAACGAGCTTGCAGACACAACAGCTTAATCTATCTGCTCTGGCACTGTCACCACTTTGCCTGTTCCATGCATGGACTGTAGTCCTGTATTCAAGGCTCGGCTCCATGCCAGCTGGCTTGCTTCCATAAGGATTGGAAGGAGGAAGTTGTTCTGACTAGAGTACACATTAGGCACATTGTTTTAACTCGTTTTCTTTTATCTGGAACTGATGCACCAATGTGTAGTTTGTGTTACTCTCAGATCACTATTAGACACATTTTACTTTCTTGCCATTGTTACGACTCTTAACGACGGCACTATTTTAAACATGTTCTGTTCCAAGGTTTGTCCATAACATTAGGCAGTGTTATTGATGATGGTAACACTGCCCACCTTGATAAAGTTTTTAGTTTTTTAACGGCCATTAACCTTTTTAATGTCATTTAAGTGTTATATTTCTTCATTAAACCTTTTATGGTGGTTCCCTTTTAAGAGTCACAATCTCTAGTTCGACTTGAAATTAGAAAATAGCCATGACATTAAATTTCTCTTGACACCAGGACTGGAAAGGCCAACTTCAGGTGACTAATGCTGCTGTTTGAACTATCCAATTGAACTATATATTAGTCATCCTGGCAAGTTATTATTACAATTTTACTGCTTGTCTTTTTACACTTTTATTACTTTACCCTTTGATAATGGCTGTAATGAAACTCAACCTGGAACCAGGACTAGAAAGGCAAACTTTAGGTGACTGGTGGTGGTTCTTGTACTTACCTGTTAGTTTTCCTGGCACATTATGATAATTACCATTATGCTACAGAGCTACAGAATGTTCTTTATAACTTCTCTTTCTGTAGTTTCTCTCTTGACGTTGTAGACTGGATGTCAACAGTGGTTGCATGCCATTTATGTTTTGTTTTATCTTTTCCTTTTATGGATTTTACTACATTTACTCTTACCTTTTTACCAAACGTCTGGCGCAGATAGCCTAGCTGCTTTATGCCATAAAACACCAAATCAACCAACCAAATCTTTTGTAGTGTAAACTGTAAAATGTTGATGAACAAATGCTTAGTGGTTTATTTTTCCTTGTACTACATTCCCATACACCTATATGAAAAAGAACATTTGAAATTTTACAGTGAAAGAACATTGGTAAGCTGAATTGGAAGTGAATTTAGTAAAAGGAAAATATTGCAAACTTACCTTTTTTTAAAATGCTTTTCTTGAAATATTGCAAATGAAATGGATAGTAATGTAACCAGGACTGACTTTTTTCATAAAAATATGTTGATTAGTTTTTGTATTATACATACTTGGATTCACTAAAGCTTTTAGGTATATTTTTTTTTCTGAACTAATAAACATAGTGAGAAATTTTATAATGAAACTGGTTAGTGTAATGATGAAGTATACTTTTATATTTTGTTCTTTCAGCTCATTTAGAAATTAGAAAATACCCCCATAAGGACCCAAGCTCTGAAACTCGTGACACACACTGTTGACAATCTGAGGCATCTTTTTATTGGCATTTACTTCTCTTTGATTTGGAAAATTGTAATTGAAGTTTTTAATATAAACTTATTCTTTAGTCCTGTATAAAGAAGAAAAATAGAACCTACTGACAACTAGAGCTTAATAAACAACAACAAAAGAACTTCAGAATCGTGTCATCATTTTTGATTTATTAGGGTATTTTCTAACTATATTTTCAAGCAACCATGTCAAGCCCTCAGTGGAAGGTAAGAATTATTAAAATATGTGCTTTGCTGTTAAACTTTTTTATATGTGAAATATACATGCATTTAATTACAAACCACTATTTCTAAGTATGATTGAATTCATCTTTTCATATTTTTACTGCTTTTAGATAACAAATTTTCAACTCTTAACTTAAAATAGATTGTTTTTGACTGATTTCCTGTATTAACCTGTTTGTAGAGGGCCAAAAATTCTGTCTGGACTTAATTTTATGTACAGGTGATAACTGAGAAAAATAAATTCCACTATGCTGTTTAGATAATAACAATAATAATGTTAATGTTTTTTAAATGTTTATTGTACTTACGAGGAACAGTTTCAGGTTTATGGAATGTTATTCTCTTTCATTCTTCCTGTATTTGTAAAAGGATATATTAATGACAGTTTTTAAGGTTATACATGTGTGGGTTTTTAAAGTTTTAATACTTCAAGTAATACTTAAATGAATAGCTTTAGGAATAGGAGATCAGTTGTTTAATTTATAGACATACAGCTATTATTTAAAATTTAATTATGTAATATTTAGTACAGTTTATATCATTTCATTTTAGTACAGTTCATGTGTCAACCTATGACACATGACTCTCTTCCCTCATTACAAGGAATGGTATTGCATAAAGGGTATGTGGAATATTATTGGACAGTCTTGAAATCCATTTTGTCATGGGGAAATTCAAATTTTAAAGTAAGTTATGATAGAGATGAGGAAATGGATAGCTATTGGCTCATATAGGTTACCATATTCAATTTGCTTGAAACAGAAGGACTAAATAATACAAAGTAATTTTTTTTTTACATATAACCTTCTTTTCTGGGGATTATTTTAGTAATTCAGTGAAAAATATCATTTGGATTACAGGAGGGAATACAAATGTGTTGTGTGTTAGTCAGTCAGTAAACACTAAAATGACATTGTATTAAGGATGCTCAACATTGCAATTTGTATTGTTGTGATGTCAGTAAAATGTGTGCATGCCATGAATCACCAGAACACTTATGTATGATATAGGATACAACACATCACGATGTACAAACTTAAAGCAAGAAATAAAAAATTTGTTACTTTTTGTCTGAAAACTTTGTACATTTAACTCTGTGATAAAGGATTGAATAAACCTCATTTGATTCAAAGAGAGCACTAGGTGACAGCAAATTATTTTGATGATTCGAATTCTTACTTATTTAGTTGTAGTCAAATAAGTAAAAAAAGCTTATGTATGGAAAAGGAATTATTTTGGATATAAATTGATCTCAGTAAAAAATATTGTTACCTAAGTGATCTGAGGCCATAACAACAATCCAGACCATGGGTCACTGATAAATCTTTCAGTTTTTGTCAGTCTTTTTATGATTTACAAGAAGAACTGGCAACTTCAGTAACTCTGTAAAATAAGAAATATGTTAATGAGCAGCAGTCAAGTTGAAACTTATGGTATATAGGAAGTGGAACTTTTTGCTTTATGTTAAAATTATTTATATTATACAATGAATGCAAATTTCTAATGCTTATTTAAAATGGCATTTAATAAAAAAAAAATAGAAGTTTCATAATGTTAAAAATGATAGAAAAACTAAAACTAAATATGAGAAATGCATAAGCATTGCTGTTTGAGAAGGTGACTCAGAAATGACAACTATGTCCAAAATACCTTTCCCTTTGCAATGCCTAGGACTGTCTACAACTGTCCCTTCCTTACACATTTGATACAGTGATATTGTCCATACTTTCCTAATTTCAGTTTTGCACAATACACTCTTAATTATATGGATTTCTATTATTTATTAATTTGAAGCATTAAAACCTTATACATTTATGTGTATAGTACAGTTTTCTCCAGTTATAATGCATGTTTCAGGAGAGGGGTCATCAAACCTTCAGCACTATAACTGAGAAAATGATCACACTACTCAATACAGTATGCATGTACAACCTTAGTTCTCTGAAGTTTTTTTTACTTGGTACAAATAACCAAATGCAAAAAAAAGAAAATAATATTAACATCATGACAAAGTCAGTACTTGAAATTTATTTCAAATCATTTGTATGAAAAAGCCAGTAATGTTTTTATGAGAGTTTCAAAGCTGCTTAGTGCTCCTGGAGCAGTAGGCAGCTTGGCAGGCCCTTTATTTTGATCCTCCAGCTCTGGACAAGTCCAGTGTAGGAGTGAAGAGGACCTGCAGTATAATAAGCATTGGCATTATAAACGGGGAACATGGTATGAGTAAACCACAGTATTTAATTTATATGAACAAATTAATTAAGCCACTATTTATTGTTAAAGAATAAAATAACTTATTTTGTTATACAGAATTTCCAGCCGCCATCACAACCCAGCATCACATCTTCCTACCAACGCTCTCATTCTTTAAGTAAGACTACTAACAATCATGTTAACAGCAACTTGTCTAGCTCTACATGTAGCTCATCATCAGGTGGCCTTCGTGAGGCTGGAACTGTGGAAAAACTTTTGGTATGATCTAATTTCAGTATTCTTAATTTTAGAATACGAGATTTCCTTCATGAATGGTATTTTATTCAGATTTTTTGTAACTTAATTATTTTGTTTTAATTTGTAGAACTGATCAAATAAAGTAATAATACATTATCAGTTTTCAATGCATGTATTACCAAAACTTGATGTGTAAGAAATCTATGCATAAGTGAAAATATTAATGTAACTGCAATGTTAATTTTTTGAAGTGTGTTAACCAAAATAACCCTTTTATTTATTAAACCTATTCTAAAATTTGTTTTGTAACAAGTGTATTGAAAATTGATTGGTTTGATAGGCTAGCAAGATCACTTGAGAACTTTGTCATTAATCTTGGTCACTTATGTTAACTAGCATTATAGTTATAACTTAAAATCATTTATACAGAATTTATGTTTAAAAAATCATCTTTTATTCCATTTTCTTTAGCATTCTTATGGATTCATTCAGTGCTCTGAGAGACAAGCAAGACTATTTTTTCATTTCAGTCAATTTTCTGGCAAAATTGAACACCTTAAGATAGGAGGTGATTTTATTATTATTAATTTTTATAGTGTCTTTTGTTGAGAAACTGGGTTTTGGTCAGTACTGTTTCAAAGTGTCAGTACTGATGAAATAACATTAAACAGATATTGAAATAAAACACAAGTTTAAAATTTGGTAATAAAATATATATTGTAAGTTTTTAATTTACAAAAATATAGGAATAAGTAACTATTATAGGGAAATGAAGACAATTGAAAATCTCAAACATTTCTCTTGACTGACCAGCACTTAACCAATAAAGACACCATAAGGTACAATGACATCATCAGATAGCCTTCATGAGGTTGGAATTGTGGAAAATCTTTTTTGATTTAATTTTCTTATTTGTAATATTCAAGACAATCAAATTTATACCCCTGAGATAATGGTTACTTTATGAATGCTATTTCATACACGTAATTTTTATGCTTAAATTTACAGAGCTGACCACTGTGCCTGATAATGCCTTTACTGGTGAAACATAAATCTCTTGTTTTCCTCAGTTCTGGAATTATAAACTTTCACAAATTATTACTTAAATAATTTTCCATAAATCATTTACCATAATACAAAATTATGTTGTCACATTTTACAGCTAAGAAGCTGCCAGAAAAGTAAAAAGACCAAAGATGTGGGAAAACATTTAACCTGTTTAGATTTTAATTATATTTTAAAATACTTTTAGCAACTTTCAAAGTTAAGAACATCATATTCGTATCTCTGTAATTTGGCTAACATATGTTATTGGACTCTGAATTGTACTGCTTTGCATAGCTATAAAACTATTAAAATTTAGTTGGGTACCACACTATATCTCGGGAAGTGCCTTCATAAATTGACAAAGTTGCATTACAATTGAAGTGAAAACTTTATTTCTATTTAAGTGTTACTTAATATTGATTATTACTTCTATTATATTTTTGGGTCAGCAGGGAATTTATGAACTTGTTACCAGACTCTGTGGTTTAATTCCTTGTAATGAACATAGCACGGATGGCCTATCATGTACCTTTGCACAAAAACAAAGTTTTTTGTGAAATGACAT
This sequence comes from Carcinoscorpius rotundicauda, assembly GCA_011833715.1. Classification (NCBI taxonomy): domain Eukaryota; kingdom Metazoa; phylum Arthropoda; class Merostomata; order Xiphosura; family Limulidae; genus Carcinoscorpius; species Carcinoscorpius rotundicauda. The sequence continues at coordinate 21,723,608 of CM022405.1, read as the reverse complement.
AAACTAATATTTACCTGTAAAGTAGGGGTTGAAACATTGGTGGAGTGTAATTTCTTTTTTAAAGATCCATGTGACAAGTGAACGTACACAAGTATTTGTGTTGGATTTCGTGGATTAGTTCTGAAAAAGGGGGGTATAGTTCATGTAAAAAATGTCTTGCTTAATCAATTTTAGAGTTGTTTTGATGCGTACGTGAATTGGTGACTGTTTTTGAAATCTTGTAGTTTAAATTTTCATGCAAATATGCAAGTTGATAAAATTTATTTCTTAAAGAAAACATTCTGTAGTTATTTACATAATTCCTTTTCTGTATGCGAACATTTTTGCTATTGCAACAAAGAAAAGTAAAACAGTTGTTAGATTTTGTATTTTGAAGTTATGAAGTATAAGCTATGAAAAATATTTAATATTTTAAAGTATTGAATCTTTCACTAACTAACAGAAACTTGCATGATACCAAAATTAATGCTTTACAGTATTTTTTAAAAATTCACAGGATTTTTAAATAGCAGCAAATAGTTTTAATTAAAGATGTCCAAATTACTGTATTTTAGTAGTGACATAATGTATAGAAAGAATATGGTTTTATTAAAATAATGGTTGAAGAAAAAGGCCTATTTAAGTGAACATTTTTTGAACAGTTAAGTCTGTGTGTTTGTAATATTTGTGTATGAGGACTTAAATGCATTTATCAGAAACCATTATGTATAAGTAACTTGCAACAAGTAACAGATCCATATTAGTACAAGCTCTGAAAACTATCTGTCATAATTTTATCTGGTTTGTAAGAAATATCAATTGGAAATTTTTTATTTTATTTTTGTTAGATTCTGTTGAGTTTGAAATGACATATGATCGAAGAACTGGTAAACCCATTGCCAGTTCTGTTGCAAAAATCTCACCTGAGGCACTGGGTGATGAAGTTTTAAGTGATTACCAAGTTTCTGGCTTTGTAACAACAGAAGTTACTGATGGTTCTGAGGTACAGGTTTTTGAGTTGTTGAAAGTAGTATAAATATGTAATAATAATAATAATAATGATGATGATTATTATTTACGATAAACTTTATCCACTTTTCTCTCAGTTTTCTCTGTTTTATCCTGGTATCCTTAATCTTGAAGAACCCTAACAACCTTTTAAAAGCATTGTTCATACTTTTTTTATAGGGCCGTGTGGCATATGAGAATCGAGGGGAATGTTTTTTCCTTCCGTACACTAAGGATGATCTTGAGTATTCGAACCAACACCTAAAAGCAAAGGATAAGGTTGCTTTTTTTATAGCAACTGACAAAAAATCTGGAAGTCTTCGTGCAAGAAAAGTTAGATTAGAAAAGGCACAACCAGAAAGATATCAGGGGGTAGTATGTGCTTTGAAAGAAACCTTTGGATTTATAGAAAGAGCTGATGTAGTGAAAGAGGTAAAATATATTGCTATTTAAAGTGACATGAATTGTTTTTAGTAAGGAATGTACATTGATCTGTGTGTGTAATACCTGGGTCTCTTCTTAACTGTGATTACTGGACCCCTCTCTGAACATGTTATTAAAATGAATGTTATTATTCAATGTTTTATGATATTTGGGTTTTAATTCCTTGATTTCAAGAAAACTTAATATTTGGTTTTGTTGTCTAATGATGCATCAGCATTTCCAAGTCTCACTTTTGGTTGTTGTAATTTAAGTTTGGTATATTTGTTTTCAGTGTAACTGCTCTGTTTTTACATGCTTCCTTAAAAAAAAATGCATATTAGAAAAGTCTAATAATTTTGAAGTTGTTATCCAAACTACTTCAGTTCATGAGGTGTAGTGTGGTATGTCCACAAAACCATTCAGCTGAAGATTAACCTAAATGTGCCAATGACAGTGTAACATTTCCTAGGGACACCCTTTAGCATGTGTCATAGTAAATAACACTGTTAAAGGACAGGAAACAAAAGTAAAATGCTAATTATGACAATGAGAAGTTGTGATGTTCTCATTTCATTTCAAAAAGAAAACCAGTGGATAAAATTGTTTAAAACCTGACAAGGAGTTTTGAAAGAATGTAGTTTGAGAAAAATATGGTTTGGATTTTATTTTTTTTTTCTGTTATAATAAAATTTGTTCGCATTCATTATAAATAGTTCACCTTTTAGGTGATTTTTCGTTTTGAAGGAAAAAAAAACTACATTGTAGAACAGTTCATATTTCACGTGTTTAATCTTGGGACCTTTTAACAGTATATGAAAAGTTCTTTAAAGGTAAATGTTTGTATTTTATTTTCCATTTTCTTTAAAATATCATATTTGAAACTATAAGGGTAGAGAAAAAGATTTAATACTTAACATGAAACTCATCTTGCATTTCAACTATTCAGTTTGAGTGCATATAAATAAACAACAAATTTATTGGAAATACTTGTCAAAAATAATCTCATTCTTTCGATATAAAATACTTGTAATCTTCAAAACAACCATACTAATATTTATGAAGATAAGAAAGCTCAGAGTTATCAAGACACATAACAGTGTATCATGTGGCCAAGTAACTAACAAAAATGATAGCTTAGTGATTTCCTCTTCTGTATCTCAGGCTATGGTAATCCAAACTGTCATGTTTTTAATGGATGTGCTCTACTGGACTCTTACTTCACATATCAAATTTCAAGGCAGTCCATTAAGGAACACCCAAGATATCTCAAATTTTGATTGTGTGTATGAGAAGTATGAAAAATGTTTGAGAGAAAAGCATACTTAAATTTTACAGAATTTTTAAAAACTTGATATTCCAATAAATCTCTTCAATCTACAACTAGCAATTAGGAATCTCATTTGGATTAAATGTAAGCCACACGTGCAAAGTTATGCAACAAAAAGTTGCTCACATTTGAATTTTTGTGCATGCCTGTGCAAAAAGTCATGTAAGTTATCAGTATAACATTTTATACTATAGTTGATACAGAACTAAAAGTAAACTGTTTTTACCTTTTGTAATTTGGATTAAAGATGGTTGATTCATAGCAGCAAAACTGTAAGGTGAAAGGATTTGTAGATGCATAAGTATTGGTTAACCAAGCGAATTAGTTTAGCGGTTTCTAGCTCAAGTCTTCAACAGAATCATACAGACATCCTTTCTACATTTGCAATCACTAATCACAGTGGCAAGAAGTACTCTACAGATGTGCATGTGTTTTGTTTGCCAGTTGGTTAACATTTTTCTTTTTATTATAGACTTTTATCTTGACCATGTTTTTTATTTCTTTATTTATAGGTGCCTTTTTCCTAGAGTACTATGGATTTCACTTTGTGGTGAATGGTTTCTGACCTGATTTTTTTTTTAAATCTGTACTGTTCATCATGTGATTATGCTTGATGTTGGTTACTTTGTAGCTTCTTATTTCCTGCACAGTTTCTGATGTTGAAAGGTAATATGTGTCGATGGCTTGTGACCCCTTTCTTTTCACAGACTTTAAAATACAACTCCAGATACCTCCAGGTTTTTATTTAAGTACTTCATCATGTCATGACTGTGTGTATGTAAACATTTTAATGCAGTTTGTCCATCATGCTTAGATGTTTCTTCTACATACCATCTTTCAATTGAGGTTTCAGACTGGTTAGAGATGGTCCAGCTTAATAAATCCTTACTTGTATCCTAACCAGAATCCCTCTTCCTACAGTGGAGTTGAATGTAAAGTGCCCAATGCCATCAGGTTTTGGACTAGAGATGTACCCCTGGTTTGTGTTTCTTATTCCTACTGTCTGCTGGGTGTCAGTTCCCAGTGAATTTGGTGTTACTCATAGCTGGATGCAGCACATGTATTCCCACTTGTGTATGTCCAGGTATCTTCATCCTCCTACAGAATGGAATAACCATACCCAGTGATGACAGGTTTTGGACTGGAGATGTCGTACCAGTAGGGTTTGTCTTGTTCCTACCATCCTCTTGAATTTGTTTGGTAATGGATCTAGTGTTGGTTGGGTTGGAAATAAGCAAGTAGAGCTGGATTTTGGGATGTAAGATCATTTTCTCTACCATATCCTGTTTTGAGATAGAGAGGTTGGTGATCTTACCATGGAAGTAGTGGATAATGTTCAGATACCACCAGATGTTTGAGGTTGAACTACTGCAACAGTCTGTTGTGCCATAGCATCTATTCTAAGAGGTTCCATTAACTCTATCAATATGCGCTCAATTGATTTAACTATGTGGTCTCTCTTTTGGTGCTTCTTAAAGGAGGGGTCTTTTTTTTTTTTTTTTTTCACTGGCCATTCACCCATTCAGTATGGGATTTTAGCCACTTTGTGAGGAGAGGTAAGATACCTAATTGGAAGTTAACATTTACCTCAATATAAAATGTTTTTCCTTCCACATTTTCATACCAGTCTCCCCACTTTTGGCAAAATGTAATGTAGGTTCAATGTTAAAGTGAGTAACAAGTGTAAATGTGGAGAGGGGGTATTAATTATGATAGGGGTTGTGTTATGCTTCCCCTGGTAAGAGCTGCTACATAATCATTTATTTGTGGATATGCATAAGAGGGAGGCAGAAAGCTAGTGGTGAGTGCTGAACATTTGCAATTAAAAAAAGGTGTTTATTGGTAATACATTTTCAGTTTAGGAAAATGGTAACGTTTACCAGGCATGCTCTGGTAACATTTTTCAATTAAGTGTTTTACATTCATGACCAGTCTAGATGGTTAAATTATATATGGTTAGTTTAGTAATCCCACCATCAAAACAAAATACGATATAGCTTAAGAACATGTACATTTACCTGTAGTTTTTGGTTTTTCTTAGTTTTGTAATGATGATGGCAATTTATGTGCCAAACCACAAATGATTACTTGGTAATTGCTAAGGTTGCATTTCTCAAACTGAGGTTTATCAAGGTGGAGGATACAAGTCATGCAAAATTTTCCAAGTGTTTAAAAAATATGGTTTGTCTAATAAATAACAAAAAATTCATAAAATTAAATTTATGTGAATTAAATCATTTAATTTTGGAATGCAGGTGTTTCATGTACATAAAATAATCTTAAAAAAAAAGGCAGATAGGTTTGAATGCCTGCAAAAAAAAATTAAACTGACAGAGGTCCTTCCTTGTATTACTAATATTTTAGAACTACTGCACTAAATATTTGTTCAGCTGCTTGTTTACATTATTAGGAATGAAGCTGCTGTGGTTTGGATACAAAACATCGCTTTTTAACTTTATTAAACACGTTTCATTTGTGTATGGTTCTACTGTTATGTTATATTGATGTTCTTTATCTTAGTTTAAATGCTTGCTGTTTGATATTGCATGTACTTAAATACTATTTAAGTTAATGTTTTTAAATACATTTTTTTGCATTTCAGTGTTCTTAACAAATGTAAAAAGATACGACTCAAAACTACTTTGTTCATTTTTCTGGCATACAAGGTTTTGATTTTATATATACACACATATATATATCACTGGAAGGTGTTCATTCTTGGACATAAAAGAATCACTGAATCATGTACAAGAAAAAGTATTGAAATATTAAATAGAAATAAATTTTTGAATGGACAAGCTTTCATCAGTTACTAGATTTCACTTAAAAATATTAAGAGTCCAGTTTGTTTGGTGTCAGACCAAGCACTGTTAGAGCTTCTTAATTTATATTGTAATTAAATTAAAAACATCTAGAGAATCTTTCACCCATGTCAGTGTTATTTCTACATTTTTATAATTTTTTCTGTTCATCTTAACTTACTGTTACATATTCACTGTTACATAAAATAAGCATGGAAAATATTTTATTATAAAGTATTATAATAAAATTAATTGGCTGTGGGTTTCAGATTATAATTTGTAGTTTTATGGCTGAGAAATAAAGTTTTAAACTTATAACTAATAGTTACATTGTCTTACAGATATTTTTTCACTCGAGTGAATGTAAAGAGTTTCGAAATTTAGATCTTGGAGCAGATGTGGAATTCAGCATACAGACAAGGAATGTGAGTACATTAAAGTTTAGTACAGTACATTCTTTGGCAACAGCTCTTGAATTTTTAGTAGCAACTTACTGAAGTATTATCTTTTATCATTTAAAATTTTGGTAATGGTAGTTCACATCTGTACACTTGTTCTATTATACGTGATTGTTTGTTCATGATTTTGGCCTTCAGTCAGTTTCAAGCTATCAATTTCAAATACTTATAAACATTTCAATGTCTATTATATACTGTGTATGAAAGAACTTTAAATGTTTTCTTTCAGCATATTTAACTTCTAAGTTTATCGTCCCAGTAGTTTAGTAATGTTATTATTTCATATTCATTAACTCGTTACAAGAAAGACATTTATTAACTCTGGACTTGAAGGGTGTTGCATATATCCCTTGAATTTTATTTTTCACAGTGAAAATACTTAACCACATTGCATGAAACTTGGAACAAGCTAGTTACAGTATCTGGTTTCCTTTTAAGAATTTGTTTTACAAAACATTTTTTTGGCCTAAGACATTGTTTTAAAGTAACATTAGGCTTTTAAAAATCTTCAGTGTTAATCAGAATGTTCAGCTTCATTTAACCACTTCCAAATTTTAACTGGTAAAGAAACTTTATAAATGTTAAAAGATTTATCTCTGACCTGTGACTTGAAAATACAACCAGGTCAGGCTAAGCAAAAGTGTTTTTACCAACAGTATTCTTGGTCATGATCAACTATATCTAATAAATATAGTTTTTTTTAATAGTTTAATTTTCTAAGTAAATATCAAATGTTTATTTTCATCCTCCATTAAATCTGTTTTATTTATTTTCTCTACCCTGTCTCTATATGGATTTGCTATAATGGTTATGGCACAAAACTACAAATGTTTATTGTTTAAAGCTTGTACCAGACCCAGCCTATTTATACACAATTTTTGTGTTTTATTGCCCTTTGAACTGTTTCTGACTAATAATCCTGCTTGTAAATCACTCTACAAATGCATAGCTCATGCAGCTGTATTCAGCTTATAAGCATACCATAGGTAAAATAATGAAACACAAAATTTTCACAAGTTATTCTTGTCTAGCATAAGTTTCTACCTTAACTTTGTAAACTCAGTTGATATGGTTGACCTCTTAACAACCATTAAAATACAATTGATGTGTATACCTTATGCTATGACATTCTGAAAATGTAGAAACAGCACCTTGTAATTACAAAACCTCAAGCAGATTAAAAAAAAAAAGATTTAGGTAGTTTATATTATCAAGGGTTGAAAATTTTCTAGAAGATGAAAATCTATTTGTTGGAATAGATATAACAAATTGGTGAACTTGAGAATCCTTGGAGCTATATTTAAATATATGCTTGAACTTTTTATTCACAGATTACAAGATAAAACATCAGTTTTAAAATATTTTTAATTGAAAAGGCTGTATAGTTAAAAAACGATCTGCAGGCCAGGAAAGGTTTAATATTTTAGTAAGCTACTTTGACTACTTATACTAAAATCTGATAAATTAAGAAAATATTTATACTTCATTTAAAATTAACATTTTGTTATCACTTAAGTTCTGTATAATTATGATAAATCAAAACCTTTTTGTAATATATGTTAAGATAGTTTTTGCTTTATCTGAATTATATGTTTATAATATAGCTATATATTATAATAAATAATTATTATAATGTTTATAATAAATCTGAGTATCACTTAGAAAAGTACATCTTAAGAGTATGACACTATTAGATTTCTCTCCTTTTTTTTTTTTTGAAATCATGATGTGAATATTCTTTGAAATTAATTGCATTTGATTTAGTGTTGGAGAAACTTAGGGACCCATGAGAAAGTTTGTTGCTAAATTTTTGTAACTGTTAAGATTGATAAACAGTATGTTGAGCAAATTGTAATTAGTATTCAAACAGGTATATTTATTACAAGATTTTAAAGTTCATTGAACATAAATAGTGGATAAAATAAGATACTAAAGCAATTCTATTCATCTTAAAACAAGCTTATACTTATGTTTTAAACTTTTCACCCCTTTTTCCTTTTTGTATTTTCCTTTCTAGAATAAAGAGGTTGCAGTGAATGTCACTTGTTTACCCTCAGGCACTGTTGTTTTTGAGGACATTGATTCAGAAGAAGTTATTGGCCGGGTAATTGAACCCATTGAACGTTGCCAAAGTCGGCAACAAAATGACCCATTGTCTGGAAAAATTCAGTATCATTTTGGGGAAAGGTGAGATATTACTTTACATATAAATAATATATTTGTTATATATCTGTTTTTCTATTGTGATTAAAAAATTTTTGACGTAGAAGCAATTGAGATTTCTTAAAATGTATTAATAGGGGTTGTTTTTTTATGATAAATAACATTCATGTTTGTCATCTAGAAATAATAAATATGCTGGACTTTTTCAAATATTGCCTTACAAAAAATCTTTTCTGTTTTTGTTGTTTTACATCCATGAAGTTTGAATTCACGTTAATTATTCATTAAACACAAGTTTTTGCTTTTTTGAAAATATTGTTATCCATAAATTAACTACTTCAGTTCCTGTAATTGGATATTTCTGGGTTTTACCTAGCATGTTTGACTGCTTGTAAATTACGTGTTGTAAATTAAAAATTTTTATGGTTGAACAGAAAACAGTAATGACTTAAAGATCTGAAGTTATAACAATTAAATTGACAATAAATCAAAATCTGGTGGTAAATATTTGTTACCACATTTTAAAGAGGGCAAATTTTTAATGTCTTAATTTTTCTATATTTATAGTAATTTCACCTTTAATCTTGCTTTGTTCAGACATGAAATAAGTTCAGATAAAAAATATATAAAGGTTTTTATGTCACTCATTCATTTTTTTATTATTTTGTTTTTCATTAGAAGATTTTTAAACGTAAGCCTGAACTGTTTCCTCTCAGTTATCAGTGACTTTATGTAATAGAGGTCCTGGTATCTGTGAATAACATTGGATAACTTAAATGTTCACGTAACTTAATTACTTTCACTCGAATATATTTTCTCGCATTTAATATTTGCAATAGACTTGCATAATATTAATGAAACATTATAAAACTAAAGTTTAGTGAACAGTAACAATTTAAGATATTCATGGATAGTGAAATAACTTGAAGTATATTAGATTACTTAAGTTATGATAACCATTTGTATAATAAAAATTTCTATACCAGCTGATTAAGTATCGGAGATTTTCAGTAGTACTGCCTGAATGGGTAATGAGCAGGTATTATTAAGTAATTATCAAGTGATAAATAGTATTTATTTACACAACAGCAATATTCAATCCCTGTGGTTGATTGTTGTAGACTCGTAATGATGAATTATAATACAATATTTATTGATACCTCTATAATCGACAGTACTTTAAATTTTTATTCTTTTTTATTAAAGAGTTATTTAGTAACTTATGTTCTTATAGTACTCTTTAAAAAATAAAAAACTTACTGTAGCAAAAATTTCATCCATTTATGTTTCTATCATGACTTATGTAGGCTGACAACTTCTAACTCTGACTTAATTTAAGGATTGCACTGTCTAGGGCTACTCTCAGGAACTAATTATTTTTTAGTCTATTTTGTATGTCCTATTTGACATTTTTTTTGAATAGACATGAATGGGTTTGAACTATTTAACCTGCGTAAAGTAATTTCTTATAAGGGATGGAATTTTTCCCTGAAGGATCTAGTTGCTTTCTCTCAAGAATTTTATAACCAGTAGGCCATTACCTTGGATGGCAAACTTGTTGAATGATACTTTGATGTATGTTTATTTGCATACTTGTTTATGGTATCTATTTAATTAATCTATATATGATTAAATGTTTACATAAATAACAAAGTAGTGTGGTTTTAGGCAAAAGGCAGAACATTATTCAGCCTGCATTTGAACTATAGACGTTTTCATTTATGTCTCAATATAAAAAAAATAAAATAAAATTTTGTCACAGTTCTTGTACTTTTTACTTTTTTACAGTACTTAATCTTCACATTACATTTTGGTTTATTGCTGTTTCCTGATTTTAACATGTCAAACATGCCCCAATTGTTTCTTTGAAGATTACTTCAGCTTTTTTTCTAATAAGTTTTGTTTTATTTAGCCACATTTATTGCAAATTGTTGTAATCAGTTGAAAACATTCCAAGAAAACTTATCAATTTTCCAGACCAGATGAAACAGCTTGAATAGCATTGTAATATGTGGTCTAAATTAATTGTTGGGATTGCATGGTGAATCAGTAAAATATGATTTAATGAATGAAACTAAAACCTAATATTAGATCAACCTTGATTCTACGAACATGCGTCTTTGCAGCAATTTTGTAGTTAAAATGCATTGTTTATTACTCTATACATCCTGGCGAATTTACAACTGTTTTACAAAACATGTTAAGAATTTAACAGTGTTTCTTTTGAATAGTTAGAAAACAATTTAGCTTGTTAAATTATATGCTGACATCACTTAATGTTCCAAAGCACTGTTGGAACATTGCTTATTTTCAGTAATGGCTTTTGTTGAAGAATAATGGCCATTGATATTTTTCCATTTATCTTTCTTTATGACAAAAATAAGAACAAATATTCATTATTTACCAACCCATTTTGTACATTATTTGTCTTAAAAAAAATCTTGTTTCTGTTAGGGATATGGATATTCCTTTCGGTGATAAAGACCCACTAGGGGATTTCACCTTACAAAAAGGCGACTGGGTTCGTTTCAAAATTGCTACTGATCGACGAGATAATCTTCAACGTGCCACCAATATTGAACTTCTTGATGAGAGTTTTTTAGTTTCGGGTGAACAGAGACAACAGGCAAGTTTTTTCTTGGAATATAATACCATCAAGTAAACTTTGTTTTGAAAATCAGAAGAGTAACAAATGTATGAAGAATTCTTGTATATTGTAAATAAATATTTTTGTTTTGATTTATTAAGATTAAATTGATTCGTTTTATCATTCAGGTTCCCTCAGTGATAGTTCTGGTCATAATATGAATATAATCTTGTGAGGTTCAGCCAGCTTAAATGTAGATTAGTTCTAAATACATAATTTTGCTAGTGATACAAAGCTGTCTTTTATAACAAAAGTATAATAATAAACAATAAACCAAAATAAAAATGGTGTTCAACATACAAAGTGTATAACAACAAATACTGTAAATAAAAGAAAAAATAAACTGAATATCTCACTAGGGAAAACTGTCAGTTTTAACAACTATCACAGAAGAACTTTGGTTGGAAAATGTGAACTTAGTATTACATAAATGTCCTTTTGCATATTTTTTCTTGTCTGTTTTTTAATATAATAAATCCTTAAAATCTTCCTTTAACTACGTAACTAGGGATGTCTAGCACAGATAGCCCTTCTGTAGATTTGAGCAAAAATGATTTAAAATGAGCCTAATATATATGAAACTGAAATTTTAAATAATGAAATATCATGTATAATAACTTAGGCTAATGGAGATGGGGGGTAAAATCGATGTATGATAGTGTGACCAAAATTCAGTATCTAAGTTATAACAAGTGAATCTAAGAACTAAAATTTTTGTAAAGCTATTTTTGATTATTGGTAGCTCACCATAAGTAGTATATTGCTGAAAGAGTGTTTGTAATCTTAGGTCTTAGGTTTAATTAAATTGTAGCAAAATTATTACTCTTCTTTTTTTTTCACATTTTGATATTTTAAAATGTATTTGTGCAAAATTCCAACTTTTTAATTGTTTGTAGTTGAACATGTTTCTGTTGATAGCCAGAGAAGAAAGAACTTAAACATTATTCTTCAATGATACAGCTTTTAAGAATTGTAAATGAAAATATTATAATATTTAATTTTAGAAGTTTGTTTTATGCAAAATTCAAACTTTTCCCAATTCCTGTAAGTGAATAGTTTTAATCTCTTCTTTTTTATAGGGAATCATATCAAACCTGAAAGAGTCTTTTGGGTTTATCAAGTGTGCCAACAGAGATTCTTGTGTTTATTTTCGATTTTCTGAACTTCTGAATCCAGATAATCCAGTCCACATTCAAGATGAAGTAGAGTTCACTGTAACCAAGGTAAAACTTATATAGTGACGGTTAATATTATTAGTGTAATTATTACTTAGATTGGCTATTGGTACAGTACTTTAAGAGACTCGTGCACTGTTGAGAGAAACTATGCTATCCACCATATCATTAGGAAATATTAGGTACTTTAAAATGATTGCAGCAAATACTGCTAGAATAACAAATGTGAGAAAATTACCATAAGATTAGGAATTTGGTGATTTTTCATTTTATCCAATTTTGGATTTTCCAATCAACCATAAAAGAGCATGTACTTGATTTCAAGGTACTTTAAATTTCTTAGGTATTATTTTAGGTATTCAATTCAGTGGTTGAGAAATTCTTTTCCAAAAGTGTAAAACCTTCACCTGATATTCCACCAATTGTGCTTTCTAAGCATGCTTTTTTTTCTGTTTAAGGTTTACTAGATTTTATGGTGTAGAATTTGGGCAAAGCTACATAAGCACTACTGAAAAAAGAACACAAGATTCTAAATTTCAGGTTATGATTCATATCCCATTATAGTAGCCACATTGGAAACTTTATGATATATCAGATGCTTTAACACATTTGAGTGAAATTTAAATAATCTGCAGTGGTTAAAATGTATTAGTTTTGTTAATGTATATGCAAATAATAACCAAAGTGTTAAACATTTTGAAAGGTTTTCTTGTACTGCATTTTTTTTATTTATTGCTGTGTTTTGGTTGTGATAGGACCTTGTTTCAGCAGGCCGTTTACATGCCATCAGAATTAAACAGCTTCACCCTGGAACTGTTTGTTTAAACTTGAAGTCTTTGGAGGAAAATTCAGGGACTGGAAAAAACATTGGGATTGTGGAAAAGATGCCTTCCAAACAATGGTCTTCAAAAAGTCCAAATAAAGGGGATTCTGTGTCAAGTTGTACAAATGACGTCATTTCCGTTTACAAAAATAGTGAAAACGAAGTAATTCATTGCCAACTAAAAAATTGTGACAGTCAGAACCAACCTAAATCAGGAGATAAAGTGAGTAAAAGGAGGGTTAAAACATTAAATTATTGTTTAGTGTAACAAACAGATCCAGTTTTGTTTTAATTCATCTGTTATTTCTTAGTTACTTATCAGAAGTTTTTGTTGTATTTGTGTATGTTATCAGTTCTTGTTTTCATAAACATAACTAGAAGTATGTTTGTTTTTCAGCATTTTTTAAAAATTCATTTCAGATTTAGATTTTTCTTCTTCTATAATTATTTTAACTAAATAATTTGAAGAACAAAATGGATAATGAGTTGAAAGTACATATTTTTTATTCTTACCAATATGAGGTAAAACAATATGCAATATTTCCCAGAAATGTTTGGGTCAATTCAATGAGATGGATGTTACAAAATATTATAAAGGTTTTTGTTTTGTTTTTCATGTTTTTCTCCTTTTGCCAATCAGCTTAGTGTAATATACACAAGTTTATCTGCACACTTTTGCACAAAGTATTTGTGTTAACTTAATACACCATGTGTATCTTCACAAAATTTGGTAGACTTTAAGAAAAGGTTACAAGCTTTTTGTACATAAAACATCAGATTTTTTCAACAAAATATTTTTACTTAAGATTTTTTTGTGAAAATAGTCTGTCTTATTACAAGTCTGAGTGCAAAGTGATTTTGTGTTATGACTAAAAATCTATTCTTTATCCTAAAAATCTTGGATGTTATTTGCATAATCTCTAAAATCTACAAAATAACTTAACATTTGTTTTCAGTAAGATTTTATATTTTCTTATTGTCAAAACTTAACTGTGTGGGGATGTCATTTAACCAACTTTGTAATCATCATAAAAAAATTAGAAAATATAGTTTATAATTTTTCATGCTAGAATACATGTATTAACACAAAAATACAAATTTAGAATTGGTAGCTTAAGTCTTATAACACTATATATGATCATTAATATTTATTACTTTTTATAATATTGACCTTCCAGTCATACCTGCTTAACATTTATGTAACTTGTACATGCACTCAGGTCACCTACCCAGTCATATAAAACTGACTGTTAGTCTTCCCTGTCTTGAGTTCCTGATGTATACAAAATTATAGAATTAGTAATTTTGACATTACAAACATCTAATTTTAAACAGTGCTGCATTCAACTTACCATGCAACTCACTAAAATGTATCTATATTTTAGATGCGTTTTAATATTTACTTTTAAATTTAGAAAATAACTCATTTATATTATTAAAGTTTGAATAATCTACAATTTGATTCCAAATGTATGACGTAAATTTATAAAATAATAGTTCAGTAAAATTTTGAATGCATGTCAATAAGTGTGATATGGGCTTTGACCCTTGAGCCATTGTAAAAAAATTAATAAATAAAGATGTCCATCATCTTTAAAGAAATATTCAGTGAAGATTAGATTTTACAATGAGACTCTTAACCATTCATTTTTATTGTTTGTACATATGTTTTTTCAGAGCATGCTTGCCTGTTTTGTAAAAAGAATATTTGATCATCGTTTAAGAGTTATCTACATTTATTCAGGAGTAATCATATAATGATTTAGAAGATGTAAAAGTGAATAAATATTTTCAATATAACCTTGTGTAAAGAAAGTAATGGAATATCTAATGACAAAATTTAGGAAAGATAATTTTCCTATTTTTTTATTCTAAATGAATGGCTGGGTAACTGAGACTGAGTGCTAAAAGTTTTGTATCATGATTTTTTTTGTATGTGAGCCATTTATTCTATACTTTTCTGTTATATTAATTTATTGAATGTGAAATAGTTAAAATTATATTTAATAAACTTAAAATATTTTAAATCTCATTTTACACATCCTTATTAATTATAGCTATAATTGCTTGACTTATAAATATTATATAATCAGTAACTCTGGGCCTTCCCCAAAAAAGAGCAATTTAAATTTTTGTGTGCCAATAACTGATGTATTTATGAAGCAACAGAAATATTAGTGTTTGTAATTTTCATTTAAAGAAAAGTTAAATTTTTTAGATGGAACTTACTATTAACACATCAAAAGTCAACAACCAGAAAATTGCTAATGATGTCAAAGTTGTCAGTCGACAAGTAAAAAATGGTCTTCGGTATGCACATCGTGGATTTATAGCAGCACTGAAAGACAGCTTTGGATTTATAGAAACTGAAGACCATAAAAGTGAAGTTTTCTTTCATTTCAGGTATAACAATAAATTGTTTGTTTCCATTGTATTTTGTTTAAAGCCTCTTTTGGAAAGTAAAGACCAAAACAGTTTATAAAGTAAAACTTGTGCTTCATGTGATGAGATGGTTACATTTTTGTTTATTTTATAATGAAACATTTCAAGCAATAGAAATGCATGGTATTACAGGTGGAGGTATAACTGTTTTCTTTAGATATTTGTATTCAGTGCTCCAGACTAGAAATTTATGTATATTTATATCCTCAGACAGCAGTGAAAGTTTAGTAATCATTTTCTGCCTAATGTGTATTTGCTTTAGTATGTTAATTTGTTTTTAATGCATTCTTTAAACTTTCAGTGTTTTTGATGGTAATCCTTCTCAATTGGAGCTGGGACAAGAGGTTGCCTATGGGGTAACACAAAAAGGTGGTAAACAGAGTGCTGAGTGTGTTCGCAAGCTTGTTCCAGGATCAATTCCAGCTAAAGATATTTATCCAGAAATTTTAAATGGAACTGTTTATCGTACCTTACGTTCTTTTAACCCAGAACAAGAGGAATATTCTGGACTTATTGCTCTGAATAATGCAGGTGAAGGTTAGTATTCCTGTGTTATTACCTTTTTTGTAAATGACACAGCAAACATTTTAAATCGTAGTTCTTGCTTTGAAAGAGCATGTTTTGAATACTATTAAGGTTACCTTTCAATTTACATCTAGAAAATATAAATTTCCCAAAGAATTAGATTTTGCTTACTATTTGTGATTAATTTTTGTATTATTCTTTGATAAAACTCATCCTATATTTACTACCTATAAATTCACAGATGCTTGAAACAAGTTGTCAACTTTCAAATTTATTGTGATTTTGGTGCGTTGTAATGCTCTGAACAATCCGTGTCAATGATAAAATCCACTGGTAGAGAAAATTATGTATTTAGAAACAGCTGGTATGGGTAGAGAAAGCACTAATAGAGAAGTGAACAACGTTTCAACCTTCTTTGGTTATCATCATGTTCACAAAGAAAGAAAGGGTTACTGACTGGTAGCTGACCACATGTTTAAATGTGATTGTGTTATTGAGTGTTGGAATGTAGAGGGCACGCTTAGATGTTGGATATATTTATTTATATAGGTGTAAAGGTGTTCTTTTGTATTTAGCTTATTTTGGGCTTGAGTTGTATAAATGAGGCTTCTTTAATTTTACATTTGTTTATGTTTGTTTCTTTATTTAGTATTTGGGTGTTTTCTATGGTTGTGTTAATTTGATTTGCAGTGTTTGGAAATGTGAAGGTGACTTTTTGTGTTCTTTGAATCTGGTTTCCATTTTTCTATTATCATTGATGTTGATGATGTATTATTTTATATTGTCTAAATCATCGTTAATTTTATCTGGTGAGCATAGTTTCATGGCTGTTTTTATTTGGTACAGATATGTAGACGACATGATTGTGGGATTCACATCTACAGAACACACACTGAATCTTTTCAATCACATTAACCCTATACATCCCAACATTAACTTCACATGTGAACAGGAAGAAAGCAATCAAATATCATTTCTTAACCTCAAAATTACAAAAACCGATACATAATTTAAAACAGAAATTCACTGCAAAATCACCCATACTGGACTATACATTCCCTGGGACTCAGCACATGAAACAAAACGAAAACTCAATATTCTAAGAAACCAAATAAAGACAGCCATGAAACTATGCTCACCAGATAAAATTAATGATGAATTAGACAAAATAAAATAATACTTCATCAACAAGTTTTCTCCACAAACTGTAGAAAACATTATACACAAATCCATACCTAGACAAAAAGCAAAATCAACTACCAAATAAATACAGCTGTGTGCGTTCATGAAGTGTTGCAAGCACGGATAGTCACAGATGCACAACCTCTCTTTGTTATCAAAGCCAAGGTAAATGTTTTTCATTTACCTGAGCACCAACTTAGTTACCCATAAGAGTTTATTGGAGCTTTTTTTTGTGAGATAACTGTCAACAAAACAGAGTTACCATGTTTTAAATATTTATATATTCAGTTTAAATACAGTTTAATGCCTCCTCACAAATATCCCTACTACTGCTCATACACATTAATTTTTATTATTTAATAAATTTAATTATTCAGGGAGAGCAATATTTTCAGTTTTCAATTGCTGACACTCTGTCTGTAAAGTTTTAAGATCAGTCTGTATGGAAACCTCTCTGGCTATGTCTGGAATTTGAGGTCCACCTTTCTGTTCATCAGCAACTTCCACACAATACTCAGGAGCAGAAGCAGACATGAACAGCAGAGACTGGTCAGTTTCACTCTAGGATACCACTGAAACAAAATGAAAACTACTTGTGATTTATTTGTATATATTCATGTTTATTAAATGATTATCAGAAACCTAAACATAAAGTTACAAAGGACGTACTTATGTGAAAAAATACTCAAAAATCAAACACATCATAGGTTACTGAAATAAAAAAATTTTTATGGTTTTAACAGAAGTTTAACAATTAAAAACCAACCACATTTTTGCTTTTTCGAGGCTGATTTTTTGTTGAATGTTTCAAGAGCGACTTTTGACTTTTTCTTCTGTGGGGAAGACGCATATTGGAATTAACGTAGCCTGGGGAAAGGGGGTCATCACTCTTACCTGCAATACAAAAATAAACATAATTTTGTAACAGTTAGTTGTTTTCATGTATATGTTGACAAATACACAAGTACCAGTATCTAATACATGTAAATAACTTGCAGCCTGAATTTTTTTTATTTAAATAGAAGTGAAGTATTAATTGTATTTGATTAAACAAGAAGAATGTAATTAAAGGAGCAAGAGTAAACGAGTTGTTTATGTATTGTTCTTCTAAATGGAAAGTAAATTTCATACAATACACTGTTGTGATGCATGTTATGCTGAAAATAATACAGGGATGGAATTTTATAATCGTTTTTTTTGTGATCTTTCATGAACTATTTTGATTATGACTGTTTATGCAGCCCCCTCTCTTTATAAAAGAATATAATATTACATTTGTTCAGCCTCAACTCAACTATAGAACAATTGTATTTTGTTTCTGGTTTCAGAGCCCTCCTATATTTGTAATCTAAACTATATATTTATTATCTGCTTCAGAAATAGTGGTTACTTGCTCAAAATGAAATAGTGGCTGCAGACACGACTCGCAATGGTGGGCAGCCAACCTTCTCACTTCACTGCAGCGATCCATCGAGATCTACGCTCAGGATCCATTGGAAAACTGTGAAAGCTCTTTCCTGGATCTCGGTCTTGTCTGTTCTGACAACCAACAGCTACGCATGGTCAAAATAATTCAGAACTGTTATGAGAAACAAACTGCTGACCAGCTAACTAAGGTGCACTGATGTGGCATTTAGCTTACCATCATGGCGACATAAGTTTACATCGTGATTACGTGATGTAACTGCAACTTGTCTATTAGTGCTTTCTGTACCCATACCAGCTGTTTTTAAATACATAATTTGCTCTGAACAATATTCTCAGTGCAATCAGAGTTGAATAGTTGATGTACTACAGGTCTTTTGTAATGTTGATTATACTTTAATAAAGTCATGGATATCTCTCGTTTCTTTTGATTGAAAATCTCCAACCATAGTGAGTAAACTCTAGGTCGTTATTAATGTTGGTTTTTATCTTATGAAATTTCTACTTGTTTCTCTGTTTCTTTTTTTTTTTTTATTGCAAGTTGTCAAAGTATTTAAGTTTGTGTGACCAGTATATTATTATTATTATTATTATTATTTGTTTCATGTATCCACCTCAGATGGTGATATTAATGTTGGAGAGCCCCCATTGTATCCTTTTGGAATAACTAGCCTTTATGACAAACATGATATGCTTCAAAAAGGAGATGTGGTACAGTTTCAGATTGGAATTGCAAAGGCTACTGAGCACGAGCAAGCAATGAATATAAAAGCCATTAGAACACGCCACCAGGTATGTTTTGAAAATAACACTGATTTAGGTGAATTACAATTGTTTGTTCAGATACATGTATCTGTGTGGTACTGGTGAACTTTATAACTTGCTTTGCTAAATAAAGCGATGGAAAATGTCAAGTATATCTGCATACTCACATTTTGCCTTCAGTTTGTACTTTAATATTGAAATTTAAATCAACTGAAACATGGTTGCATATTTTGCAAGAAGTCTGTTTTACTCTTGCTGCTGTAAAAAATACAAAATCGCAACATAATTGCACAATACAATCGCAAAATAAAACTATTCTAAAGAGAAATATTTGATGTTACACAATACACTGCAAGAGAATAAAATAACATTATGAAATAAAAACGTGCCTTTCCTAAAAACCAAAATACATTGAAATTAGAATAAAATAAAATAATGTGACACAGATAAATGACCATAATGCGCAATAAATTGTTGTAAATACAAAACAAAATAAAAATGAAAACCAATTAAAAAAAATTAACCTTCACTTTAAAACAAAGTATACTGAAACACAATAGTACAACATACCCATACAAATCAGACGTTATGTAAAAGAAGTCCCTTAATATCACATTCTAAAAAAATCAAATTAATGTAGACATGGTCATATACAAGAATGTATTTACTAATATACAGAGATGCACCTTACTTGTAAATAACAGGATGAATAATGTTATTGTGGCAATCAGTATTTACTAATAGAAGAATATAAAGGGGAAAATTTCACACATATATAATCATGCACAACACTGTAACATGATAACCATCGTGTCATTGCACTTAAGGTAAAACTATGCACACTTCATGCCCTACATTTGTGCATGAAAATGAAGTTGACTTACTGAAGTTAATAGTATAAGAATGGTATTTTTGGACAAATTGTAATAGAACCATGATAACTTCAAGTTTTCATGAAGAGAAAAAGAAAAATATGAAGGGTTAGATTTTGCATGCAAGGATAGACTGTTTGTGTGTGTGTAAATAAAAATTGACAAAATAAAAAGGTGACTGTAGCAGGATGCAGTACTCATCTCCAGTTTGGTAATCACTATGTTCTACTAATAAACTTTTGGAGACTTTACCAGCAGCTGTAGTTTGCCATATTTACTCATTAGGGTTTTAAGAGCCTGAAGCTGCTTGGGTTTCTGTCACTGTACTTCTAATTATAACTGTGATTTATTGCACTTTATCAACAAATTTTATTCGGTGTTGTGTATCACCCAAGGTTCTGTATGCTTTATCTTGACTATGCCACTTTAGGACTGGTAACTACTGAAGCATGAGTTGCTGGATGATCATTATTGAGAATTTCATCTTAGCACCAGTTGGTTGATATTTTGTAGTGTAGATGGGTGGCAGAAGAGCAACTTTAGTTGTGATTCAGTGCTCCTTCATTAATCTTGGCATGTTTGATAACTCAGTTGCCATATTTTGGCAGTTGGACCTGATGAGGTTGAATATTCCCAGGATTGTTGTCTTGTATCCAGACTTAAATTATGTGAAGGTTTTCTTGGATTTAGGACATAGATGTCTAATTGAAGGCTAGTACACATCTAATGATGGTGTTTTTGTGATTGCACATATTTTGATAAGTTATCATTGTCTCGTAATGTTATCTTGGCCTTTCTCTTGGCTATATTTTGACTGGTTTGTGAATAGGCTCTGGAATTGGGACAGCTAATTGACCTGAAGGTAGACTAGTCTCCACTAGCATGCTTGACATAATTGATGTCTTGGCTAGTTTTTCTTTCAACCCTGATGGTAAGAGTGGTTCAGAGATCTGGAAGGTCTTTGCTTAGGAGGCTTCAGATATAGTATGGTCGCAGCTTCAGTCAGATTCTGTACAGTTGTATTATTGGCTAGCAATTCATCTTCATTCATGTATTTCAGTGAGGAAAAGGTGAGACTCTCTTCTGGAATCTTGGGAATACCTAAGTAATTGAAGACATTACTGAAGTTATCCAGGTAGCTTTCATTGAATCTTTATTCCATATTAGTGAAAAATATAAAGACAAGTGGTCAAGCAACGAAACAGTTTGCCAGTTCAATGTATAAGATAGTCATAGGGTTAAGTACGTGATTTTATATTGAAAAAGGCAGTATTAAAATGTAGGCTATTGAATTCTATTTGGCCAGAAGTGTTGATTTAAAATTTTAATGACCTGATTATGACACTTTTTTTACCTGAAGTTACATTTTAGACAGTGTGGAAACTTGTCATATTCAAGTGATATTTCTACAGACTTCTCATATACTCATGTTTATCACCAGAAGGAAATGTATTTCTTTTACCTATGGAAGAACCAGCCCACAGGCTTAATTGGATCTCAGCTATGCTGTCTATTTGTGCTATTATTATAACATTGGCAAAGCTATATTGTAAGCTATCCATATTTGATTCAGTATTGTCTTGTGTGAAGAGGGTCTTGGTCCAGCAAACAGGGGATGGGGTAAAACTGCAAGAACTAGTCACTACAGAACAGCTGATTACAATATTATCCTTTGCATACAAGACTCAAAGCATATAATAGAATATTTGTAGATATCCAATTTCTGCGCTAAGCCAGCATTTGTGATTTATATTTAAAAAAAAGAAAAAAAAAAAAAAAAAGAGCCAGTCCTTGTACTTCGTCCAAACATTAACAAATTATTAGACATGGATAAGAGGCCACAGCAGTCAGTGATTATTTTTTATTTACACAAGACAACCAGATGCTAGAGTTGTTATGTGTGACCATCAGGTTTGTTTTTTTTTATTTTATATAAAGATAATGTATTAAGTGAATAAAAGTTTTTGTTTGCTTTGACTTAAGAAGTATGTTAATTACTGTGGAAATGTAGCACTTATTGTAGAAAGTTTCTTCATGGTGTTAAGAATTTAACAAAGCCTGTATTCTGTGTTTCTACTAACCACATTGGTTAACTTTTTACATAAATTTTCTCTTAACAGTCAATTGTAGAAGCTATTCGAGGAAGTTTTGGGTTTCTAGCCCATGAGATAGATGGAAAGAAGCTCTTTTTCCACATGAGTGAAGTAAGAGATGGAATGACTCTGCAAACAGGTGATAAGGTGGATTTTGTTATAGTCCATAACCAACGCACAGGAAGATCTTCAGCTTGCAATGTAGTGAAAATTGGGTAGGTTGCTAAATTTAAAAAAGCAGTATTTGAAAGAAGTTGTTCCTATAGTGAATTCTGTATGTTCATAATAACAGTGGGAAATGACATTGACAAAAATTTTAGTTAATTAAGAACCAAAGAATTTTGTTTTAAAATAAGTAAATTAACTTAGGTTGTGCTTGAAACTTCAGATAATGTTAGTACTCCTGACCTGTTTCTGTAACTATTAGAATTTCTAATGTTTCAATGATGTAAGGTTCTGTTTATTAACTTTACCACCGACATGCTTGCCATGCATGGTGACACACAAGTAGGAGCAAGGATCCTGGTGATTGAATGGTGTCCAGGCTGCTATGATACACCAATTTGGCCTTGAATTCCTGTAAATGGATACCCCATTCCCAGGGTGAATTGACTGGTCTTGTTGGGCTACAGTCAACTGACTATCATTGTTGGGAGTTTTCAATAGAATTTGTAGACATTGTGTCTGCTGGTGTTTAGGGTATAATGTCCATGAAGCCCTGACATTATTGTAGTGTATTCCCTCATATGACTGTGGTGGGCACTGAACCATTCTCCTTTTATTATTGATCCCCATATCGTTTACAAAATGAAACAGTAAAACTGTAACTCACTGTTAAATGACTGTGTCCTGAAAATTGATATACACCCACACACCAGCCCTTATTGTTCATATATCTATAAAGCCTTTTCTAAAACAGATTGTTTATTTTATTTAACTCTGTTTCCCTCATTGTATATGTTTTGCTGCTAGTATGAAACGTTGATGCATCGACTTTAAGTTCCTTTTACAATCTCAAAAACTTCAATCATATCCTCTTTAACACTTCTTTTTCAAGAGAAAACAGTTTTACATTGTTGTAACCCTGTTCTGACCTCTTTCTAATGATTCATTGTCTTTCCTAAATTAAGGAGCCCAAGATTGAACACAATACTTCTAATAGGGCCTAATCAGTGAATATACAATGGAATTGTAACCTGTTTAGACTTGTATCCAGTATTTCTGTAATTGCAACCTAAACTTGTATTTGCCTTACCACTAGCAACAGCACACTGCTTGAATGGCTTTAGAGATTGATCAACTATGACACCAATACACTCCTCCCTTTTTTATTTTAATGACACTCAAGGATATTTCCATCCAAATTATTATTTAAAATTGTTAACCCTTGTGCAATATTTCACATAGTTAAAACCTATTTATTATTTATTTACCAAACTCTCT
Source organism: Carcinoscorpius rotundicauda (assembly GCA_011833715.1). Taxonomy (NCBI): domain Eukaryota; kingdom Metazoa; phylum Arthropoda; class Merostomata; order Xiphosura; family Limulidae; genus Carcinoscorpius; species Carcinoscorpius rotundicauda. The sequence goes on along the minus strand of CM022405.1, from coordinate 21,700,057 downwards.
AAATGATATAAATCATTTTGAAAAGCAGAAGCATCCTCTTTACAATGAGTGACGCACAAGATCTTTATCCCCTCAGTGCGGATTCCTGTATGTGGTGAGGGCACCTCCCAGGGAAGGTTCTGTTCTGATTGGTTACCTTCTCTGGGATCTAAACATTCACTCACGTGTTTGCCATGCGTGGCAACCCGTGAAGGGGAGGAGAGGATCCCGGTGGTTGAGGGGTCCAACCCTAACACACTACTTTGGCCTCAAATTCCTGTAGACGGGCAGCCTTTGGGTGGCCCCCCTTAGGTCAATCGGCTGGTCCACTTGCGCTAGAGCCAACCAAGTACCAGTTTCGGAAGTTCTCAACGGGTGTTGTGGACATTGTGCCTGATGCTGGTGTTTGGGTATAGTGCTCACGAAACCCTGGCATTGCTGCATTGTCCTTGCATGACTTTGTAGTGCATCCCCTTGTAGGGCTCCATGGTGGGTGGGGTCAGTGGGTACTGAAACTTTTTCTCTTTCCTATGGATCCTCCAAAAAATTTAAATAAAATTGTAAAAAAACAGTCAATGGGTAAGTAACCAAATCTTGAATGCTCAGAACAGCAATCTTCAACATCAGTAACACGCGTACCTCATTTTCTTATATTACATTCTCTTTCAGAAAAACCTTTAAGGCAAATGTCCCCTTTTTTATTCAAAAGGGACTAGAGGGACTCGCTGGCTCTCCAAAGTCAGTAAAGAAGCTTTGATCTGGTGACATGTTGGTTGAAACATCCACATCCCAACACAGTGAACTCCTCTTGAATTCAAAGGCAATTGAGGATATACCTATTGAGGTAACACCTCATGCTACTTTGAATTCTTCATGAGGAGTTATTGTTGAAAGGGATTTGAAGAACGTTCCATAGTCAGAGATTCTCGCTGGTCTCTCCACTCAAGGAGTTTCTGCAGTAAGGCACATCTCCACTCACAAAGATGGAATTACACTGCCAACAAATACCCTAGTTTTAACATTTACTTCACCACGTGCACCTGCCACCATCAAGGCAGGTTATCTCATTTGCAGGGTTCGGCCATACATTCCAAACCCTCTTCGATGTTTCCAATGTCAGATATTCGGCCACTCAAAGACATCTTGTCGTGGTTACCTGACATGTGCTCGTTGTGGAGGCAAGGACCACGATGCCTATGACTGTGACATGAACCCACATTGTGTAAACTGCAATGGTTCTCACCCCTCTTACTTTCCTTCTTGCCCAAAATGGTTGGAGGATAAAGAGGTGCAGCATTTGAAAACGACACATAACATTAGTTATCCTGAGGCTCGGAAATTGCTATCCACAACTCCATCTCGGACATATGCTGCTGCACATTCCACAACTACAGAGGGAGTGCAGACAGATCTCTCTGTGCCTTCAAGAGAATTGTTTTCAAAACAAATGAAAAGCCTTTTGACCTCTGTGGTTAAAAACAGTTGAATCGACTTCCACTCCCATCTCTGTTCCTCTCATACCTTCCAACAAACTTCAAGATCCACGTCCTTCAGTTTCAAATACAGGCATTTCTTCTGATACATCGTTTTCTCCCACCACAAGAGACAAAACAATTATTCGTTCGCATCCTCAGTCACTGGATTTCCTTTCCAGTAAAAAAGACCTACCCACTCGACCCAGAGCAGGATCCATGGAGGTTGATAGACCTCCTCCGATTAAAGACAGTAAAGAAAAAAGACCTGGTCGTAAATAGAAGGGCTCTCCAGCCACTTCACCTACCTGTTCTTAAAAATGGCCACCTTGATACAATGGAACTGTCGAGGTTTACGTTCTAATCTGGATGATTAGATGCTTCCTACCATCCTATTTGGCAGTTTTCTCTGTACAGAAGTGACAGGGTGTGTGATGGTTGAGTACATGGAGGGGTGGCACTATTGGTTGATCAACATGTACCCACACTGTCTTTGAGGCCGTAGCCATCTGTGTGTCCTTAGGTCATACCATCCCTGTTTGTTCTCTGTACCTGTTCCCTGGAGAGACATATGATCAATCAGTCCTTGATGCTCTCATTGAACAGTTGTCATCTCCATTTCTAATCCTGGGAGATTTTAATGGACATCATCCCCTCTGGGGAAGTGCTGTTATTGATGGGAGGGGTTGATCTATAGAGAGTATGCTCTCTGATCACAATCTTTCTCTTTTCAATACTGGTTCTTCCACTCACTTTCATGCACCTAGTCAGTCCTTTACCGCTATGGATGTCTCGGTTTTCTCCCCTTCGTTATTCTCCCATTTTTAATGGAGGGTTGACAGTAATCCACTTGGTAGTGATCATTTTTCTATCCTTTTGAGAGAGACTGGCCGTAGTCGATGCCACCCTACCTGCGTGCCCCGGTGGAAGCTGGATCAGGCAGACTGGTCCACTTTCACTGCTCTCGCAGAACTTGATCCTGCGATCATAAATCATCCATCAATAGACGACTGTGTAGCAGCGGTAACTGACTGTATTATACATGCAGCTGCTCATTGTATTCCTAAAACCTCAACACATTTTCCACGATATCCTCTTCCATGGTGGAATCCTGCTTGCCACTTAGCACGGAAGGCTCAAAAACGGGCCTGGGATACTTTTCGTAGATATCCCACACTTTCAAACCACGTTGCTTTCCAATGGCCCGTGCACATGCTAGGTGGGTAAGACGTCAAAGCCAGAAGGAATCTTGGATTAAGTTCACAACCAGCATACCTTCCACCACCAGTTTCGAGATCATATGGGACAGGATTCAAAAGGTTAATGGGCACTACAATTCTGTCCCCCTCTTGATCTTACTTTCTGATGGTCAGGAGGTGGCTGTTGTCCGGAGCATCGCTGATACTCCAGGTGAAAGCTTTTGCCAGGTATCTAGCACTTCTGCTTGTTCCTCCACCTTCCTGGCCTTCAAGACTCGGGCAGAGTGATCACCTCTTTCCTTTCATACCGACTGTTTCTTTGACTATAATTGTCCCTTTACCCTTGTGGAACTAAAAATGGCCCTTCAGCGGTCTGCCAGTACGTCTGTTGGATCTGATATTCATTATGACATGCTGCACCATCTATCTCCTGCTTCTCTTAATGTCCTTCTATTGTCTGGCAGGAGAATGTTTTTCCTGGTGCCTGGCACCAGGCTATTATTTTACCTTACTCTAAGCCAGGGAAAGATCCAAAGATTCCTTCAAACTATCATCCAATTGCTTTGGTGAACTGTCTCTGTAAGACCTTAGAAAGGATGGTTAATGCTCGTCTTGTTTGGTTCCTTGAATCAAACAATCTTCTCTTGCCCACCCAGTGTGGGTTCCGTCGACAACACTCCACCACAGACCACTTAATTCGCCTTGAAACATCTATCAGAGAAGCCTTTCTCAACCACCAACATCTTGTATCAATATTCTTTGACATAGAGAAGGCTTACGACACAACATGGAGGTATGACGTTTTGCGAGACCTCCATACATATGGTTTAGGTGGCCAATTACCCATGTTAATTAAAAATTTTTTAATAGACAGGAGATTCCAAGTTCGTGTGGGTTCGACACTATCCCATTCTTTTGTACAGGAACTTGGAGTCCCTCAAAGCTGTGTATTGAGTGTCACACTTTTCAGTATAAAGATAAATGCCATCACTGAATAACTCCCTCTCATTGTTGCGAATGGGCTGTATGTTGACGACTTTCACATCTCATGTCAGTCGTCAAACATGAGATATGTTGAGCGGCAACTACAAACTGCCCTCAATCTTGTACGGAAGTGGACTCTGGCGAACGGTTTTCATTTCTCTCTCTCCATAACTGTATGCATGCACTTTTGCCATTGACGAGGTATTCACCCTGATTTTGAACTTCATATCGGTGAAGTTTTGCTGCCAGTGGTCTCAGAGACTAAGTTCTTGGGGCTTATCTTCGATCGTAATCTGACCTTTATACCACACTTGAAGCAGCTTCGGGTCAAATGCACAAGAGCACTGAACATCCTCCATGTCCTCTCTTCTACCAGTTGGGGGGCAGATCGCTGTTCAGTGTTGAAGATATCTTGTGCTTTTATTAGATCGAAACTCGACTATGGATCAATGGTCTGTGGCTCTGCCAGAACCTCAGCCTTAAAGATGCTGGACCCCATTCATCACCAAGGACTTCGACTCTGCAGTTCAAATCATATACATTGAATCTCATGAACCTTCTCTACATCTTTGCTGTTTGCAACTATCTTTACAATATACTTCGAAACTTTGTTCCTTACCTAAGCATCCCACCTGGGAATGTGTTTTCCTTCCTCGGTGGGCAGTACTTTTTCAAAACAAACGATCTGTCATTGCTCCGTTTGGCCTTTGCATTCGGGCGCAATTGGATGAATTGGGTCTGTCCTTGGATAACATTGCAGATTCCACAGGTCGGCCCATCCCACCATGGCTTATTACAGCCCCCAAATGTGACCTTTCTTTCAGTCACCTAAAAAAGGCAGATACTCCAGATTGTAAGTACCGTCTTTTATTCAATGAGTATCTTTCAAACAATCATTCAGTTCCCATTTATACAGATGGTTCCAAATCAGGTGACTCAGTGGGCTCTGCTATGGTTTGCTATGGGTCAGTAGTTGCACATAGAATCCCCTCTACAGCTTCTGTGTTCACTGCTGAACTGTATTCCATATCTGTTGCCCTGGATCATATTGCAGCTGAGCAGTACTCCAACTGCACTATTTATACTGATTCGCTTAGTTTTATACTTGCCTTGGAATTGTTACACGTTAGCTCACATCCTATTCTCGCTGATATTTGAAACTGACTGGCCCATTTCTCATTAGCAGGTACTTCAATCCAGTTTTTCTGGATACCAGGCCATGTTGGTATTCGCGGCAACGAGCTTGCAGACATGGCAGCTAAATATGTCTGCTTCAGCACCATCACCCCTATGCCTATTCCGTACATGGACTATGGTGTTGTCTTCGTCTCCGTGCCAGCTGGCAGTCCACTTGGAGTGAGCAACGCAACAACAAACTTTTTCAAATCAAACCCAAAATTGGAGTTTGGCAATCCAGCTTCTGCAAAGTTCGCAAGGAGGAAGTTGTTTTCACTAGGCTACGCATTGGTCACAGTTTTTTTAACTCATCATTTTCTTTTATCTGGAACTGATGCACCAATGTGTAGTTTGTGTAACACTCAAATCACTATCAGCCACGTTTTACTTTCTTGCCATCGTTACAATTCTCGATGATGGCAATATTTTAAACATATTTTTTCCCAGGGTCAGTCTGTGACATTGGACAGAATTATTGGTGATGGTGACTCTGTCCACCTTGATGACGTTTTTAATTTTTTAATGGCCATTAATCTTTTTCATCTCATTTAAGTGTTGCATATTTATTCATTACACCTTTTTAATTGTGGCTCCTTTTTTACAGTTTTAATCTCTCTCATTTAATTTGATATTGGATAATGGCCAGAACATTAAATAACTCGACACCAGGACTGGAAAGGCCAACTTCAGGTGACTAACGCTACTGTTTAAACTATCCATTTGAACTACTCGTTAGTCGTCCTGGCAAGTTGTTATTATACTTTTGCTGCATATCATTTCACACTTTTACTACTTTACTTTATAGTACTGGCCATATTGACTCATAACCCAGAACCAGGACCGGAAAGACCAACTTCAGGTGACTGGCGGTGGTTTTTATTCTTACCTGTTAGTCTTCCTCTTGGGTTATGATCATTACCATTCTGCTACAGGTAGTCCTTTATATCTTTGTTGACTGGATGTCAACATTGATTTTTGCCCCATTTTCTGTTTTAATTGCCCTTTTGCTTTTATCTTCAATTACTTTTACAAATTTTACTCCATTTACTTGACTTTTATCTTTTTACTGAACATTTAGCTACTCATTATTACGATTTTGCCGAGTGTCTTTTAAAACTTTTATTCTTTTACATTTTGATACTGGTTGCTATGACACATAACCCGGAACCAGGACTGGAAAGACCAACTTCAGGTGACTGACGGTGGGTCTTGAACTTACCTGTTACTCTTCCTGGCGGTTTATGATCATTACCTTTATGCTAGAGTAAATACCTTACAACTTCTTATACTCTGCCTTCTATCTTAACGTTGTAGGCTAGGTGTCAACATTGGTTTTATACGTTTTTGTTTTTCCTTCATTTCCATTTATGTCTTTTACTACATTTATTTTTTTTTACATTTTTACCGGATGTCTGGTGCAGATAGCCTCGCTGCTTTGTGCCATAAAACACTAAATCTATCAATCAATCAGATCTTTATCATCAGTAAATTTAATTTATTGACCATTCTTTCATCTGTGTCATCAGTGTAAATCAAAATGAGCAAAAGTTTCAAGACTGAGTTTTCAAGTACCCCACTTGCAATATTAATCCAGTTTGACTGAACTCCATTGATAACAATCCTCTACTTTTTTCCATCTAGCCATTCTTCTATTCATTTAGTTAACTTATCCCCAGCACCTATAGAGAAGTATGTATGTGTATGTATATGTATATATATATATATGTGTGTGTGTGTGTGTATATATATATATATATTAGCCTTTTATGTTGTATTTTGTCAAATGCTTTTTGAAAATCAGACACATCAAATCTTTACCCTTACCCCCATCTATATATGCAGTATCATCTTAAAGCATGTTAAAAGATTTGTAAGGTAAGACGTTCCTCTAGTTCAACCATGTTGCCTATCTGATAAAATTCTAAAGTTTGTTAAATGACTTTACATAGTATTTTTTATCAGACTTTCCATAATGCTTCTCACAACTGATGCAAGGCTAATAGGACTATTGGGGCAACTTTTATTGCACCTCCCTTGAAGATAAGAATGCCATTAAATAATTTTCAATATATTCAAACTTGTCTATTATTCAAGGACTTGCAAAACATTTGCAGCAAGTTGCTTACATAGCCAATCCTTGAACTCCTTTTAAACCCCTTGGGGCCTTATTCTTTAAACTTTCCAATTTTACTTTGAGAAACCCAAGATGTATGCAGTTTTCTTGTTCAACTTTATTTTCATATATCATTAGCTAACCATTTCATGACCATCCAATACAAGCCTTCCTTTGTCATTCCTCAAAGATTCTATTCCCATCCTCATATTTTGTTTGTTTGATCAACTTCTTCTGTAACTTTGTATAGTACCAGTCAATTTAAATTTATGTATGTAATGCTCTTCTCCAGTGTTATCTCTGATACTCTTTTGTTAGCCAACCTAGTTTTTTAATTGTAGCCATGCTTTTCTTTTTGTAAGGATTATATTTGTTTTCAGTAGTGAAAAACTTTTCTTTAAAAAATTTTCTGCATTTTCTCAGTGTTTCAAATAATGCAGATTTCCAGTTCACAACAGATAATTCCTGTTGCATCTCTTCAGAATTTGCTTTTTTGAAATTTAGAATTAAAATATCGTTCCTGATTTCCATATGTAGCAAAACATTAAACTTAATACAGCAATGATCATTTGTATATAGGTGTTCCCCAATTTCCACACTTTCAACAATTTCTACATCAGAAGTTGCAGGTTACACCCCCTGCAACTTTCAATTCCTTATGAGGATTTGTTATTGAGAGGGATTTGATGAACGTTCCTTAGTCAGAGATCTTTACTGGTTTCTCCTTCGAAGGAGTTTCTGCAGTGCAATATATCTGTACTTGGAAAGTATGCTTCTAAACCTTTTTCCATACCGCAGCATTCCACCTTAGTTTATTTCTTTCTTCTTCAGTGGGGTATGCTCTTTTGGAATAGATGGTCTGTCATTCTTCCTTTTGTCCTTCATATCTAGGCATAGCTGAGTGAGAGTTAGATGTGTTAGTGGATGATGTTGCTCTCTCCATTGATTAGCCCATCCTGCCAGGGATTATTACCATTCCCAGATGTGACTTTTTCTTGTCTTCTGATAAAGGTGAACACTCCTGATTGGAAGTATCATCTTATCTTTGCTGAGTATCATACAAAGTGTTCTTCTATTCCTTTTTGTACAGATGATTTAAAATTGGGTGACTTTTAGATTTGCTGTGGTTTGTGACTTGGTGTTTGCTCACAGGATCCCTTTTGCACTTTGTGTTCACTGCAAAATTTTATGTCACTTCTTTTGCTCTGGATCATGAAGAAACTATCAAGTATACCAATTGTACCATTTATTCTGACTTTTTTACTTTACTACTGGCCCTGGAATTACTTAGTGGTAGTTCTCACCCTATTCTTATTAATACCCACCAACAACTGGCATATTTTTCTTCGTCCTTAATTAACACTTTTGCAGTGGGCTCATAATATGCATAAGTTTGTATACACATCTGCACAAGATAAGTATTTAAACTATAATTTTTGATGCAGCGTGTGCATCTTCACAAAATTCAGTGAACTTTTGGTGTAGATTACAAGTTTTTTTGCACATGAAAATAATATTTTTAATGAAGTGTATTTACTAAAGATTTATTTATTGAAATATTAAATCTGTGTCATTTCTTGTTCAAGTTCAAGTGATTTCATGTCATGATTAAAACCTATTCTTCATCCCAAAAATATTTTAAAACCACATAAATACATTTCAAACGTTTTTCTGTAACACTATATTTTGTCTATTTTACCTACCCTAACTATGTAGGATCTGCCAATTTGACTGACACACAGATGCCAACCATACGATTTAAGCATAATCATTGCAATTTTGGTGTATACATTATGACTATACACTCATACAGACAGATATTGCGACTTGTTGCAACTCCCAAATTATCATAGAGGCCTATACAATAAAGTGATAAATTGTTCCCCCAGGGCTGAAGGGGCGGAAAAGAAAATTTCTAGTGAGATACAAATAAATCTTGATAATAAATAAAAGACATAGTCCAAATGGCTACTTGTGATAATCATGTTTGTGCTTGAAATAATAAAACATATTTGTATCTCTGATGTCAATTAATAGTTTGAGTGCAGTGTTTCTCCATACTGGGTACATAGGGGAATCCATAGTTTCGTCATCAGTGCTTGTCAGCCAGCCAGTGTTTGCGTAAATTGGTATTTCTTGTTTTCTAAGCAGCATAGAAACAACAATGTGATTGTTCAAAGATGGAAAAAAAAGAGGCCTCATTCACCAGAGTGTCTTGTTTCTGGAAAATCTAAAAGGACTAAAACTGTGAATAAAAAAAATTTAGGGAAGAGTATAGTGCAAAATATCTGATCATTGCATCAAAAGTCAGAATATGAAACCATAGTTTTGCAGCTGTTGCATTTATTACAACAAGTGTCATAAACGTGATATAAACTGGTCCTTACACAAAGGCTTTTTCTGCTTACTGTTTGTGCATGTTCAATGTTGTTTTACCAGTATGTTTGTTACTCCGAACTAAATGAAAGACAATTTCAAAAGAAATTTTTTAAATTATTAATTTCACAAAATAGTCATAAATGAGCAATCTGTAGCAAAAATGAATAATAGTTATAATAATAATAAACAGCTTAGACCCATTGGTCAGGCCTAGTATCTGCAAATGATAGAGCTCTGTCTACAATCATTATGCTCAGTTAGTTGAAATAGTTGGCATCTCTGCTGACATAATAATTATTCATAAATAAATGTAAATCACGCATTTTCCATGCTTGAATTACTACACATAACACAAACACAAATGTTTATCTTGGTCTACGTTGCTTGATTTTTGAAAATTTACATATATAAATTTTATTATATTGACCTTCCAGTGGTTTTTAAGTAACATTATGTAACTTGCATTCATGTCGTGCACACACACTTGTGTTACAGAATCCTATAAAATAAAACTGACCTTTAGTCTTCACAAAGTGACCCTATCTTAGCTGTGTTTTAGTGGACTAGTAATATTTTGTAACATTTCGTTTTTTATAAATTATATACATGTGTATGTTATTACTGTTTTTAATAACTTAAAGATTAAATGTGTTGAAAAACCACTCTTGAGACATTTTAAGCTGTTGACTGATTATCCACATGTCATTTATTGAAGCAAGTGTGTATGAGAGACTGTTTCAAAAAAAATTGGAAAGAGTTGAACAGGGCCACTGTTTGATTCAGTACATAAGCCATGTTTTAGCAAATTAAAAAAAAATGAGGTTCTTATTTTATGTTTTAGCTTCTTAATACTGGTAATCTGATTTTCTAATTTGTAGGAAACTGTAGATGTGATGTTTTGACCAGTGCTACTTTTAACATACCATGTCACTTGCAGAAACTGATGTTTAGGTGTTCTTTTAATATTTACTTTTAAATTAAGAAATTAACTTCTATGTTATCGAAGTGTGAGTTAGTCTACAATTTGATACCAAACTTACTGACATAAAAGTTTGAATACGAATCAACATTTGTGTTGACATGGCCTGTGTCTCGTGACCCACCACAAATAGGTTAACATAGTTTTTTCTGCATAACTGGCCACATCAGTATTTCCAGGAACACACTTCCTGACACCACATATAAGCCCGTCTGCTCTGTGTGCTGTCATGAACTATGGTCCTGTATTGTAGGCTCAACTTTACAACATTTTGCAGTTGTCTTAGTGATAGTGAGTGGCAGTATCATTTTAAACACTTTTACATCTTTACCTGTTACGTTTTTTATGTGTGGACTGAACGCAACAGAAAGACACAGATAACAGCTTATATAATTTATTACAATAAACTATTATGTGACAGATATAAAATAAATTATATAACAACAATGACAGATATTCAGTTTAAAATTAATTACAATACAAAATGGTACTGGCCTGTGTCCAATATAATGATCCAGAATGAAAGTCCAAAAGTCCAGATCAGAAATCCAAAAGTCCAGTCTAGGGGGTGAATTTGGTCCCACGAAGAAATTCCGAAGTTTGAATGGAGAAGTCCAGAAACAATTCACAGTTCAATAAATTTGACGAAGCTCTTTTTAAGATGTTTTTGATGAATGTCTCAAATTTGTCGTTTTCCAACTTGTCTTGGTCTCCCCTAAACAGTTCTATACGTGTTGACCTTCAGTATAACCAGTAATTCGAATGAATTGTAAAGATTGACGAAATAAAATCACAGCTTTTGTAGATCTAGCTCCAGTCACAAATTCAAGTTGAATGAACACACAGCAAACGTTGATAATTTCTCAAACGAAGATACATCTATTTAATTGAATAAAAACAAATGACTGACTCATTGACTCTCCTCACATCACCGTCTGTTTATATATTAGTAGGCCTACTGTGTTCTAGAACAATCGCGTAACTTCTACAGAATTCCAGAGTAATCTGCGCGTGTCTGTTTTGCACGAGACTCATCTAGACACCAGGCTGACATGCATTCTATTTATAGACAATATGATTGATCTACCTAATTCTAGAAATTTCTAAATGATTAATTCTAAATGAATTCTAATGAATTCTAAATGTTATTTTAAATGAATAAAAACATATTTTGTTGATTTGAACTTCGAAACAATAATATAAATATGGAAATATAAATAATAGATATGGAAATCCAAACACAACACGACATGGTTGTCATTGACATAACATTTACATGACATTACCCCTGACATTGGATGGTGTCATTGGTGATTGTGACACCATCCAACTTGTATTTTTAAACTTTTATGAACAGGTGATCTTTATAATTGTATATGAATCTTTTATCTGACCTCAGGACATTGTTTAATTTTTAACTTTTGACTTGTTTGTACAGTTTATAGGAAAAAATTTACTTTGACCACATGTTTGATGCTAATAGCCTTGTTACTTTGTGTCACAAACCACCAACTATAATGATTTTTATTTATCATCTTTTCTGTGCAAATTCTATTATATAATATTATTAATTGTACTTGTATGATTGTTTCACAAAATCAAATAAATTTCTGAAAAGTCGAGAATAAAGATATACCTCCTGATTAAATCTTCAGATGGTCAGACTTTAGGTGTTTAACTTCAGCCTGTAGCTCATTAACCCTTTGCTTTACAAGTGTGTATTACTGTGCCTTAACTGATATTTATTTTAAATTTACAGATATCATATTTTTGCTTTTTCTAGTGACAGTTTTTCAAGGCAAAGGCCAGAACGTCTGATTAGTCGGCTGCGAATTACATCTGAAGAAGTCATTGGCCCACGTGTCGTTGTTATCAGACAGCCTAAAGGTCCTGATGGAACAGCTGGATTTAAAGCTTTTCATCAGACAGTACAGGACCAATTAACAGTTGCTACCTCAAAAAGTTTGGAACTCTCTATCAATAAGATTAAAAGTTCCCCCAAAATTATAAATACTATGGTAGAAATCATGCCAAATGTCATAAATGGTTTAAATTGTAATGGTACAACCGAGTTGGGTGATATTGGCATGACTGCTGTCAACATATTAACTTGACAAGTACACCATGAATGAAAGTCACTGCTGTCATAGTGGCTGCAGTTTCCTGGTTCCACTTGTAAAGGCAAGCTATCTATGTCTTAAGAAATTTTGTTAAAAGGATTAATGAATCTGCAATAAATTTAAAGTGGCACTGTGTAACCAGGGTATTCTAACTTCATAAAGTTTATTTTTAACATAACAGAAACTATCATAAAAATAATCATGATATTTTAAAGTTGAAACTTCAGTAAGCTTCTTGTTTTTGTTTTGTATTTTACAACTAGTAGTACAGCGTCATTTCATTTCAGTAATGTTTAAAGACATCTTATTAGCTCGTAGCCTATTTTATTCAAACCTTAAAAATTTGTCATCATTTGAAACTTGTGGTAAAACCTGTTTAAAAAATTTTGTATTAATTTCTGCTGAAGTATACTGGTAAGCTTTCATTTCATTATAGTCATTATTAAACCTGAATTTTATTTTGGTTAATCTAATATGAAACAGATTCATCCTTCAACAAGTATCAGCTTTTCCTGAAGAATTACTAATTTTGCTGTTGCCTATTCAAAGAACTTGAGGTTTTTTTTCAATGTACTGTCTGAATACCTGTGATATTACTTTTGTATGATGTTCTTCCACATAATGCTTTATTAAAAGTAGAGAATTTCATTTATAGAGAGTGAATACAGCCTATTTTATGTAGACAAAAAAATGTATCAAAAGTTTGACTGCCCTTTTGTGTAATGTTATGTATGTATTGAATGTGTAAAAATAAGGTAGGAATATCTACATTGAAATCTCATTTGTACATTGGGCTTAAAACATTCTTCAAAATAATAGTTCTCCATTTTCATAATGATATATGCATTGACAGTTAAATAACAAAAGCAACTATCAATACCCAAAAGTTTGTTGTTGTTGTTGTTTTTTTGCATTTAACTCTGTTCTAAGACAAACGTATAAACCCTATGCACTTTAAAGAAATCAAACAGGTGTTTTTAAAGTTATCAAAGGAGATTCAGTGTTCTTTTGGAAATAAAAACTCCCTATTGTAAAGGCATCTTATACATTTGTTTATAATCAGTTTTAAAGTATTCACGTTATCCACAAGTTTTTTTTAATGTTTGTTTCTATTTTAAGTTCATGGTCAGTATTTTCTTATTCTCTATACTTCCAGGTATGTTGTGGCTGATTTCTTACAAGTATACAAGAAATATTTAGTCCGCATGTGAAACGTTTGGTACTATGATGATCCTTTTTTCTCTTGTAGGATTTCTTGTAAAAGAAGAGCGTGTTAAATGTTTTACTGTTTACTTTTTTGTCATTCTTTGCTTTTTGGCAAAACTGTTATTATCCTACAGCATTCCTAGCCAAACGTAACATGTAAAAACGTTTATTAGCATTTAATTTTTAACGAATGTTGTATAAACTTCATTCCAACCATAGAAATAAAATATGATTATAATTTTGTTAAACACCAGAAGTTGAATGTGAAGTTATTGCTTCTGATAAATTGTAAACATAACACTAAAAGCACTTACAAAATGATGAGTAGGGATTTTGACAATGTTAGTTCATTTCAGTGTTTTAACCCTTAAACAAATTGATACATATTGTTTTACGTAATGTTTTCATTGCTGAGCCGTAATTGGTAATTAGCTATTCAAATGTGACAAATAACGCCAATTTTGTCATGCTTTGAAAAGCGTTACAAGAACAAATGCTTATGTAAGCTTTCTGGCTTGATTTCATTCGCATTGCCATAATAGAGGTTTGTTAATTAGCATTGTTTTGAATAGTAAAATATAATTTTATACTGACCTAGTCATTTCGAATCATTTGTTGTACTTTAAAATTGATTTGACTTGCGAATTTGAAACCAGAGATAATTTTCGTATATTTAATATAAAACATTACAGGTTACATCTTAACGATCTTCTAAGCAACAAAACTTGTGTCGATCTTCCTAATGGTTTTACTGCAAAGAATTATTGCTGTGAAGTTTTATTGAAAGATGTTTTAGTGTTTATGAAATAAAAAGCATTTTTGTAAACTGTCGAAGTGTCATTTTAGCTCATAAAAGTGGATTGATTTTTGGAAATAATGCTCATTTGATGAATGCAAGTAATTTAAAGAGGTAATAAACTTAAACTTGCATTGAAAGACACATGTGTCCGTGTGTATTTTGTAACATGTAACAATATAGTGGTATAGAACATTAATTTTATAAAGTAAATTTAAAGTGCAGACCGAATGTTTAATAAAATTTTATTAATTATAAATAACTGACAGACAGATGTTGAATATGAAGCGTTGTGTTAATTATTTAAAGTCACGTTTCGTCATACTATATTTGACGAGCGAGTGTCTTTATTGTAACAATAATCCTGCAACGTAGTTACGAATACAAAGTTTATCTTCGTGTTATTATCATATTCAAGGTATAATTTTCGTTACTGATTGGTTTACTTAAATCATTTAGTATACAAGAACGATAAGCTTTTCGTTTAAGTAAACTTTGTATAAAAAAAATAAAACGATTGGACTGACTTTCTAATGTATGAAAGTCCGTTTCCTTTTCCAACTGCGTCGCGCTAAACATGCTCGCCCTCCCAGCCGTGGGGGTGTAAATGTGACGGTCAATCCCATTTCGTTGGTAAAAGAGTAGCCCAAGAGTTCGCGGTGGGTGGTGATGACTAGCTGCCTTCCCTCTAGTCTTACACTGCTAAATTAGTGACGGCTAACACAGATAGCCCTTGAGTAGCTTTGTGCGAAATTCCAAAACAAACAAACAAGCTTTGCTACTAAATGGATATGCCATGGAAAAAACTTACGTTATGTTTCCAGAGAAATCCGTTTTTGATTGTTCTGCAAATTACTGGATGGGACACTGAAAGATTAAGCAAGACGATTGGTTGAGTAAAAATAATTTATTCAGGTTTGGTGTCGATTTAGCAAATGTATATTAGACATGTTTAGTGTATTAGGCCTAAGTACTTAAATATTATCAGAGTTTATTGTTAAAAGTTTATGAATTTAAGCTTACAACTTGTGACGAAGTAAACCTGTTATGTAGCGAAGGTTATTTTTTGAAAGAAAAAAAAAATCTCGCTTTTTGGACAATACTTTAGATTATTTCTGTATAAAGTCTAAAATGAGCCGTTTAACAATAAAATAAATACAGTACGATGACAATTAATTTGGTTTACTTGGCATGCAAGTGAATTTCCTCTACTTTGTGTACGGAAAAAAGCATATGGTTGAATTTTGCGCAAAATTAGTTGAAAGCTGTTCTTACTAGCTTGAAATTACTTTAAGTGATAGATCAGAGGTAAAGCAACTATTCAACAACAGCCGTCGACAATTCTTGTACTACTATTTACCAGTTACTTAACAGCAGACTTACAAAGTGAATATAGTCATCCTAAGGTAGGAATTTTGATATCAAAAAAGCTCTGTCATTGCATCAGTTGTAAAAATTACTACAGTATATCATTTTGACTCAATTTTAGAGTCGCTTTCATCCAGATACCACAGATCTGCTAAGAGCAATAATATGGGATATTTACTCTTTAAGTATGCGGTACTACTTTATGAAAAGTTCATCGAAATTGTAGAGCTGAAAATATTAACTTCTAAAATCAAATCTCTTTTTAATCCATGCGATTCTCGTCTCTTAATACTTTAAATATTCGCTAAAAGCTTTTATGCATGCATATAAATTTACTTGCATTATATCAGAAATTCAAAATGTATTTACATTCACTATTCTAATATATGATAGATTATCTACTTCTATATAGCTTTCATAATGGTTTACTGACCAGAAACCGTGATCAGTACAAATCCATCCTTGCATAAGAAACGCTATCTCGCAACCTGATTAATATTTAATTATAAAAAATATTACACAATTGTACCTTAATAACAATGACACTAAGATTTAATGCTGAGAGTATGTACACTTTTCTATTTTTATTTATTCATCATATTAAGAGTTTTTTTTTAATAATTCATTCCAAATTAAATATTTGGATTAATATCAAAGTTAGTTTTTAAATTTTCTTGTTTACTTTATGATGTTTAGTCTTTTTAAGAAGTTCTTGCTTTTTTGTTTATTTTCCATTTAAGTATAATATTTCCGTCTTATAATCAAAAACGGTTTCATCTGTCTTTATGCACCAGAATTGCAAACACTAGCAATATACTTGAAAATCAAGGATTTTATTAGAACCACAATGATGAGACTGACTGTGCAAGTTAAACAAGCAACGCATTATTACAGACGTAAGTAAACTTAGATTTCAAGTGATTCGTAGTTCTTGTAATATCAGGTTCACATCTCACTAAATGGCTATGTTTTATTTTCCCCGCACACAGAGGTCAACGTCGTATCTTAAGTACCTATCTTTTGTTCTAACTGTTGAGGTTAACATGAGATCTCAAGTAAGTGACTTTTATTCTAACAGCTAAAAGTCAACATTATACCTTAAGTGATGGTTGTTTGTAGAAACACGGCCAACAGAGTGAAACGGGAATGAGCTAACAGATTCAACAAAACTTCCTTCTCATGTTCGGTGTTCGTATTTTCTTTTCCAAGTTGGATTGTCAGAAGGTCGATGAAATAAAACTTTCTACACGAACAGAAATTTCTTAACTGAATTAACAATAAATACTTAATATAAACATACAACGTGGATATTTCATGATGTTACAAAACACAATGTATCTGGTAAGATTAACATCACTGCTCGCTTTCGATGTGTATGTGTATTCGGCAACATTAAACAATCTGTATTATGGCATTTGTTTTAGGTCGTAACTAACCTATCATAAATCATTTGGAGCTATAGGTATAAATATATATATATATATATATATACACATCGTACTTCTGAAATATCGCAATGATTCTTTACTACGAAATTATGTATTAAACTACATTACCACAATTTTAGAAGTTTTATTAAAAGAATGTTGATAATAAATGAACAAAATTAACGTACTTTATTAAAAATGATTGGTTTGGTTTTGAATTTCGTGCAAATCTACTCGAGGGCTATTTGCGTTAGCCGACCCTAATTTAGCAGTGTAAGACAAGAGGGAAGGCAGCTAGTCATCACAACCCACCGCCACCTCTTGGACTCCTCTTTTAGCAACGAATAGTGGAATTAACTATCATATTATAATGCCCCCATGGCTAAAATGGCGAGCATGTTTGTGGTGAGGGAGATTCGAACCTGCGATCCTCAGATTACGAGTCGAGTGCTTTAACCACCTGGCCATGTCGGGTGTATTAAAAATGGAAAAAAACAACTTTTTCCCCATTAAGGTTTGATTTGAAATTCGCGCAAAGTTACACGAGGGCTATTTGCACTAGCCATCCATAATTTAGCAATATAAGACTAGAGGGAAAGCAGGTAGTCATCACCACCCACCGTTAACTCTTGGGCTACTCTTCTACCAACAAATAGTGGGATTGACCATCACTTTGTAACGCTCACAGGCTAAAAGGGTGGGTATGTTTAGTGTGACAGTGAGTTGAACTCGCAACTCTTAGATTACGAGTCAAGTGCCTTAACCATCTGGCCATGCTGGATACCCAATTAAGAAAGCAGTTTAAGATAAAATGTTATAAAAAATAATGTCATATTATTTTAAACTTTTTAC
The DNA here is from genome assembly GCA_011833715.1 of Carcinoscorpius rotundicauda. Lineage (NCBI taxonomy): Eukaryota > Metazoa > Arthropoda > Merostomata > Xiphosura > Limulidae > Carcinoscorpius > Carcinoscorpius rotundicauda. The sequence continues at coordinate 21,682,007 of CM022405.1, read as the reverse complement.
AACATTTTCCATTTTGATGCGATATAAAATTGTTATTGATTTATTTATTTGAACGAGTAGACACATTCACTAAATAACTGTATTTATAAATACCTAATTGTTATGAACTTTTCTCAGGAACTACCCGTGATTATGTTCAAAAAATTATGCGAAGTTTTATTCAAATCCGCCTTAAATTTTATTAGAAGTTTTACGAACGGACGCTCATTAACCTTATACATACTAATTATGGCTAAAGATACTAAATTAGAGTATTATACAATTATACGCAATATAATTGCATACAATATGCAAATAATAATAATTTATATATTCAACTACAATGTACCAAGTTACGCTTTGTATAAACAAAAATTAGAGCAAAGCCACTTGAAATCTCTTTGAATTTTCCGATGTAGCGTAAATCCACTAGTCGCTCCTAGAAAGATAGGAGCTATACATGCCGTGCGTTACGTACAGTTCTAATGTTCCTTCTATTAGTCAACAGTAATAGATCAGCCTGATTGTGTTACGCAAATACACATCCTTTGTATTTAATGAGAGATATAGGTGAATATATCTGTTATATATTTGTCTGCGCATGTGTTTTGAAGAAGCTTAGACGCGCGTTGTTGGTAGATATATCAACTCATAATTGGAGTTTGTTGCACAAGGACAGGATGAAGAATTTCCTTGGTTATTTGACTATTTTAATTTTTGGAATCATATTTGAGTTGCACTCGCACATAAAGTAAGAATAAAATTTCATTAACCTTTTTTTTCAGTTGATATAATTATACCAGTAGATGGCCTGTATTTTTTTTACACTAATTTCTACTTTTGCTTGTTTGTTTTGAATTTAAGCACAAAGCTACACAATGGGCTATCTGTGCTCTGCCCACCACGGGTATCGAAACGCGGATTTTAGCGTGCAAGTCCGCAGACATACCGCTGAGCCACTGGGGGACTCTACTTTTGCAACATGAATGTTACATTGAGCTGTTGGTGCCCTAGCACGCACTACGGTTGTTGTTTGTTGTTTTGAATTAAGCACAAAGCTACACAATGGGCTATCTGTGCTCTGCCCACCACGGGTATCGAAATCCGGATTTTAGCGTATAAGTCCGCAGACATACCGCACTACGGAGAATTTAGAGGCTACATTTTTTAATTACCAGTTTTTTGTACATAAAATAATATTTTTTTCTCTGTTTCATATATATAATTGTTTATAAAATATTGTATTACGAAAGGAATGTGCCAAATCTATATCATATATTTTATAATTTAATTTTAATACTTGATTTTTATATTTTAAATAATTAAATGAAGATAAGTCTTGAAAATTAATTTGCCAAACTAGTTTTTGTCTCATTAACTGTCTTTAAATCATATATTAGAAGCAACAGAAGAAAACATTAATCATGTTCAAGGTGTAAATCAAAGATATTATTCTATTAAACCAATCTTTCTATTTTCAACATTTCTTTAAAATTGATTGCTCGTAAACACAATAAATTAGATTAAGTTTTATTAATCCCACATAGTTTAATTTTCAAAGCAATGAAATATGCATTTTTTTTTTTTTTTTTACGTTTTATCAGAATTATCAAACTAACACCCAACTGCATTATTATTAAAGCCTGAGTGTTGTAAAAGCAAAGCGTGGTTGTTGTAAAGGATTCTCCTTAAACAAATTTTTTATGTCAAATGTATCCGGAAGAGTGACACTTGTCGCATATTCTCTTTAAGGTAAATAAAAAAAAATGAGTGTGTGTATGTGTATTTTAAATACATGTTTGTAAGAATGAAAAGAAACTTCTTTGCAAACACTTACAGTCTAATTATTTCTCTCTTTTGAAAATTATAGGGCAGAGAAACAGATTGACACATCCAGTGCATTTCCGGTAAAACTTTTAGTTCCTTTGTCTTGTTTATTATATCAAAATAACATTCTAAGCTTGTTAAATCAATGAAGAGCAAATACATTATGTTGATATCACACGACGTGATACACAATGTCAAAATGTAGTTTTGATACATTTCACTTCATCACGACCTTATTTAGGTCATGTTGTTTGTCGTGTGACTTCGTTGTTTGCATATTTAAAAAGGTTTTTATTAAAATAGCGTATTCATCCCTTTGGATTTGTTGCTGACATCATTATCTCATCTTTGTTTTTTTATCAAAAGCAACAATATTAGTACTTTTTTACGGTATGGTATTTATTTCTATCTGTGTGGATTTGAGTGAAACACTTGCATTTTTAATGAAAGTAACAATGCTTTCTTTTTGCTTACAAATTAAAAGCACACAATATATTATCTCTGATTTCTTTAGGAACTGACATGTTCGAGTAGGCCTTGTCAAAACGGCGGTGTATGTCTTAACGCCATTTGGTGGTCACCAGGAATATCACGAGAATATCTTTGTATGTGTCGGCCAGGATTATGTGGATCACGCTGTGAAACAAGTAAGACAGATAGTTTTATTTCAGGCTTTTAGTTTTATTAAGTCTTTCGTAACTCAAAAATCCTTTCTACATGTTGGCACAAATCGTTTGCTTATTTTAACGTTAAGTCAGTAGCTAGTGTTTGCAAACGCAGTCGAGGACATACTAACTTTATATTTGTCAGTTTTAATTCATATAAGTTATGTGTTTTATTAGTTAATCCAGCTTGTTTATGATGTTACTTAAGTATTTTAGCGTTAAGTAGTTTGTGTTCATGCTCACGTGTTATACTATCTACACTGGTATATATATATAAATATAAAAATATTCATGACAGAACTGGGTATGTTCTATCACAAATATTTTGGATTGGTTAAATCAGCAAGCCAAGTGGTGACAAAAACAACTAATGTAAAGTAGTAGTGGAACAGATTGTATCAGAACTACAATTTAGCATTGTTTGTCATTTCGTAAGTAGTGTGATGCCACCTGTGTGATGATACCCGTGGTGGGCAGAGCGCAGATAATTTTGTAGTTTTGCGTTTAATTCCAAAGAAACTTTCACTCAAGGAGTCTGTCATTTTTAAAACTTAATACTAGAATTGCCGAGAAAGTTTATCTCCATTTTTTTCCTATATTACACCTGCTGTTTTTATTATTTTGTTTTGCTATAACGCACTAGTAACACATAAACAAAAAAACCGCCATTATTGTCGTTTATCCTACTAATATTAATCAGTGTCTTCTTGGTATTTTACGTTAAAAATGAGTAGTTTCATCTAGTTTTCAATCATCATGACTCAACTGTTGATTACCCTGACAGCGAACAGTGTGAAGATAAGTTGATAATTTGACAGGTGTTTTTGTTTCTGTCCTATTGCTATACAAATTGTTCTATCGATGAGCAAGCCAGTTTTTGGTACTTGATAACAACAATGTGAATAATAATGAATTAATTTATATATTCTGTAACGTTTTCTGCAGACTACGCTCAATGGTAGGTGTTACTTAAATACAATGTTTTAACATAAATTTTGAAACTAATGTATACCAACTTACTTTCTAACTTTTCATGCTAATTGTTCGATAACAAACTAACTAACTAACCCGCTATCTGAATTACTAGCTGAATCTTTAACTAACTCTTGCTGCTTAACTAAACTCAGTCTGGCATTTTTATATTTTCTTGTTTTCCACATGTTACAGAAACTGTCAAGAATCCACAAAAACTTAAATTTTCATGAATTTTCTAGATTTTTCTAATCATTACGTCGTAAAAAACGGCTCTCAGGTTAATAAAAATACAGCTCATAACACTGATATTGTATTTGTGGAGTCGTTTATCTTATTTTACTCTATTTGTCTTTCACTCTAAGTGTTACTTTCCGTCGTTAAGTTAATATGTTTAAATTTCTATCGTAGATTCAAGCCTTGTACTTACGTTCGATGTGTTTATGCCAATTTTTCAATTAACACTATTCTGGTTACTTCTTTTTTTGCAGACCAATTTGAACGGTATACAGGCTATCAGCTTGAATGCTTTGAAGAGTTTCAACCTGTAATATCAATTAGAGGTTCTTCAAAGCTTCTGTGGGAAAGCTGTCGGCAGGCATGTGCAGGGTTTCGTAAATGTAAAGTAATAAATTACGTCATAAAAGGTGACGGGCAAAGCTTCTGCTCGTTATACGAGAAGCCACCAAGTTCTTGTGATATATCGTACATTGAAGTGAAAGGAAACGACCTATATAGCCTTGATATGATGAACGATGAATGTTTTGAGTTGTAGTTTTTTTGCTTAAATAAATAAAGCATATCGCTGCCTATTGAATTCGTATTGAAAAATATAAGAAATTCTCGTTTTACTAAAATGCAAGAAAGCGCCCATTACAACATATGAGAAAAACAACGAATTGCATTTTAAAATAATCACAAATACAGAATTTATACCAAACATTCTATGTCCTAAAATAAGAGGTTTGAATCCCCATCACACCAAACATGTTCGCCTTTTCAGCCGTGGGGGTGTTATAAAGTGACGGTCAATTCCACTATTCGCTGGTAAAAGAGTAGCCCAAGAGTTGGTGGTGGGTGGTGATGACTAGCTGCCTTTCCTGTTGTCTTACACTGCTAAATTAGGGATGACTAGCGCAGATAACACTCGTGTAGCTTTGCGCGAAATTCAAAACAAACAAAGGTGATTTACAAAAAGTATGAAATGAAATTGGACTTACTGTTGGCAAACGAATCAGAGAATCCTATGTAAAGAATTTTGTAGATATTCTATGTACAGTTCGTATGTAATTCAAGGTATATTTTATGATTCTCCCAGGGTATGGCAAATCATAATAGTTTCTAAAACAGATAATACTACACCATATACTGTTAAACTGATGTTTGCTATATAATCTGAACGTTAATTTGCAGCTTTCTCATGGATTTTTGAATATTGTTGTTTGTTATTAAGCACAAAGTTACACAATGCTCTGTTCACCACGGATATCGAACCCAGGTTTTTAGCGTTATAAGTCCGCAGACATACCGCTTTGCCACTGGAGAGTAATTTTTGAATATCTTATATCATAAATTGGTTTAATTACAAAATTGTACAAAATAATTGGAGGTCGTTTTGGAAATTTGTTTTCCATGTTATTAAATATGCTTATACTTCTAAGGAGGTTTAATTTTTTTTTCATTTCTCTTAACCACAGAAGTTTTAATTCAAAAACAGAGTAACATAGAATAAGATGAATCGAAAGTAATCTTTGAAGAATTTATTTTTGTAATTAAAATAGTATTTGACTCAGTTTCAAAGTTTAATAGCCAAGATATTTCTGAAGACGTAACTGTTGGGTTTATTTATTTTAATGTATAGAATGGGCCATACTGAACTCCCTGATAAAGGAAAACGAAATCAAATGTTACACAGTGAATTTTTCTTAATAATTAAGCTTTGTTTCCATAATGGCTGAATCAGTTTAACATTATAAATATTCAAAATGTTCCTCGGTTTTTCAATGTCAATGTGACGTAAACATACTCATACAAAAGTTTCATGAAATACATCAGAATTAGTTGCTATATTAGGGAATTCGCCCTGTCTATAATTTCAAGCAATATTTTCTGAAGGTAAATAAAGTTATCAGAAAGTGTGAACTAGAACTTATATTTGGAAGGATAACAGCTTCTAAGAAATACTGACTCTAGATTTCGAGAAAACAATTCTGGATATACGATTCAATAATAACTGTTTGAATAGGAATCATTTAACAGTTACCCATCAAGAAATAAAAAATATCGTCAATTTTGAATTATTTTAGATCAATAATTATTCATTCATATTTCATTTACGAAAGTGACGGTTTATAAATTTCACGTGAAACCTGTTTATAAAAGAGATTATTAAATTATTTTATATAAAAACACGTGAACATCAATCAAACTTGAATACCATCTTTTTATATTTTTGGGAACTGATGTAACTAATACTGCAAAATATCCTGCAATTCACTTAATTATTTTATATTATCAATATATGAGATATAATTCACTTACAAAAAGCACCTGACAGACAGTAGGTTTAAACTATTCTTAGGTTGAACTCTTTAAACACCAAACAACATGAAATACTTGAACAGTTTAGATAATATTTTATTTTCTGATTTCAAATGGCTTAAAGCTTTGGAGATTAGTCTTTTAAAACCTTAAACCATTTAAAATTAATGAAATAAGATGTAGTCTCGGTATCGCCATCTTTACTTTGAAACTACGCATTTATATAGAATACTGGCAATAAATATAACATATTTGACAAAGTTTGTCTCAGACATTTTATACAGCATACGAATATTTGTTTGTTCAGTTTGTACTGTCATATCGTTAAGGAACTAACCAAAATTGTGGTGTAACAATTATTAATACAACATGCAAAAAGTTCGTTAAATGTAATTAATTTGTACGATACCAACAGATGTGAAAAACAGGATGAATCTATTTATGTGTTATTGCTACACACCGCTGTATGAAATACGTTTACAGAATAGTACTATTTAGTTCCGAGGAAACTAACTAGGAAAAGAGTGTATAGTCGATACATACAATCTCTAGATGGATAACAACTGATTGTGGCTTATAGTCAGACAATATTTACAATTTCTAACTGTACAGGTGAAACAACTTCTAACTTATAGATAGTTAATACAGCTTCTAACTGTACATCTGATGCTGGAAATATCTGAGTGGACAACTGGTGTTGCCAACTTCTAGTTGGATAGTTGCAATCATAATCACCACCTGGCTAAATTATTCTAGTAACTTCTACCTTGATTACTTATGAACCAACCTCACTTTGTACTGGCAGCCTCTGGTTGGACTACTGATACTGGCATTTTCTGGTTGGAAAACACATGCTAGTGACTTCTAACTGAATAACTGACGCCGGTAATCTCTAGTAAGACAACTTATTGTTATTATATTTACAACCTTTACTTGGAAAAACTGGTGTTTAGAATTTCTAGAAATATTTCTAAAACTGGACACTTTTAACTCAACAAGTAATGCTGGAAACCTCTATCTGGCCAGTTGATGCCATCAACCTCTGAGGAATTGACACAATTAACGTCTATCTGGACAACTCACTAGCAGCTCTCAGCTGGCAAAATTTAGATCACGTTTGATTTCCTTCAGTAAAGTTAAAACATTGTACACCCTGTTGACAACAACAGTTTGACTTGTAAAAACAACAATAGCCATTAACCCAACCTTGATCCGTCTACAGTTTGTTTTACTGCATAAAAGTGTCGTAAAATACTTAACAGATAATGACTGGCACGCACATGCAATTAAATTATCTTGCTATCACATTAAAAATAAAGATACAAACTTCAGTGCAATCAGCTTTTATGCAATATAAGTACAGCAATATTTTGACTTATAGTGTGTTTTTCAATTTTGGTGCCTGTTTTACTGTTGTTTTTGCATTTGTCGTTGTCCCACAAGAACATCATAATGTTTTGAAATGTTGCGTAAGATCTGATTCTTTATGAAGTTGTGTTATTCTAGGTGTAATACAGGATGCAAATGAGCATTTCTCTTTTTAAGGCTATTGAAGCACTTTTGGCTAAACTAACTAACGACTGATGACGGCAGTGAAAATTAACACTTGACGTGTACGTGTGTCGACAGGTATAAAATATATAATTTAATTTCATATTACACAAGATTGGGAACCGCCGAGTTTCGTAACGTACGATTAGGAGATATCTCCCTGGTACGTTTCTACTTGTCGTGTGTTTGCATACCCAAAGGAAATTAATTATCTCAGGAAACAGATGTCTGAGATATGAGGAACAAGAGAACTCCTTACTCTTATACATGGACTTTGTGAGCTAATGATAACATCAGAGAACATATATAACATAAAGATCAGTTGGTACCAGACACAAGAGCTGTGGCTGTTTATCTGTCTGTCTTCACTCATTAAAATATGAAATCGCTTGTTGTTTTATCTGCGTTATCGATATGGATCGCACTGGCCTCAGGGTAAGTATACTGTCGGTCAAACCTCATTACTTTTACTTTCAATGTGTCCGATTGGACCACTTACTACGCTGTTTAATTTTCAATAACCGCCTGAGAATATGGGAAAAAAATTCGTATATTTAAATACAAATTTTCATATGTTATTTACATATTGCTTTAACAAATGCCTTCATGAACAGATAAACAACCTGAATGTAGTTCACTACTTCAGTCCAGATGATCATTGTCGTTGTTATTCTATCTAGATGTAATTCGCACAGTATGATAAATAAATCTTACTTCTCTACGAATAACAATACAGTTTGAGAATAATTTTGTAAAATAAACTGTGCCAAGTTTAAACATATTTAGAGGGAATTATAAAATGTAAAACATGATGAAACATTTTACAACTTCAAGAATCAACCTTCGCTATTGCACACAAAATATATTGCAAATAAACAAAAACATTAAACAGGTGAAACAGAATAACGAAAGAGATCATATTTTATGTTTTTATTATTTTAACAGTTAAGTCTTTCAATGAGCTTCCCTTAGAAATATTAAATACTCAATTGAAGAAAAGAAACAAAAGAATTGCTGGAATTAAAAATGTTCGTCGAAACTAAATCTGCTGAAAATTACAAGTTTTGTCTGTCTTACAATGGAATATGTTGGATTAAAAAGTGAACAGACACGACCTTTTGATCGACGTATAGGTTCAAGTTGTGGTATACATCTGAACATGTCCCTACACTTTCAGTTATGAGACCATTAAAAATGTAATAATTTGATCTTGACGTTTGATTAATATTTTATGTATATCAGGCACACGTGCTGTGAGCCTCTCTCTTTAGTCAACACTTCGAAATTGGGGATGCTATGTCCGAGTCTCAGAGATGTTTACTTTGGTAACATGTGGCACGAGGTTACACTCAAGCTAAAAATGCCAAAAATCAATAACACTCATGAAATAATCGTTTCTAGTAGTTAGCATCTGCTTTTAATGATTAGATTTCATTATATTATATGTGGACGTACTAATTCAACAAAACCCTGCAAAATTAAAATCGTTAAAAGTGAGACGTACTGGCTCATTCATTTTCCAGACAGGCTACTGTTTCACGTAAACATAATTTTTAGTTTATTGATTAAAGACAATGTTTTTACTTGTTTTTATAAACTTTTCTAAATTTATAACTTATGAATTATGTCGCTGTTGTTGTTTTGAATGAAGAAATAAAATTAATTGAAGTTTGGTTGAAAAGAAGCTTAAGAAGTTATGTTTAGTTTTCGCAGTCTTCCAGTTGTTCGCCTTTTCAAAAAACATTTGTCACATTAGTATGAAAAACCTTCAAGTAGTGAAGACTGAAACCAAGAAAACTCAGTCTTTACTATGACAATGAAAATCTAAATTATGAATGGTATTAAATAGAACACAAGAAAACGATTTCAATTTTTTGAAGAATATGGTTTTCGAGAAAAAGCAATGTCTTATATCTAGATTTGTATTATTTTGCTTTCGTATTCGTACTAATTTTTGAATATAAGAACAAAATTATTCTTTTGATCCTTACAAAAACCTTCATAATTGAAATGAAATTTTCTTCATTTTAGGTTAGTGAAGAATATTCCAGAAAAGACATTCACATCGTACTCGGTAGTATACTTCCGTCGTGAAATTTTCTCTTTGGTTAAAAACACGTTATATCTTTGTGAAATATTATTTAAAATTTTGAATCTCCATAAAATAGAAAAATAAACTCATTCTTTACTGGAGTAAACACGATCTGTTTGATGGACTTGTACCATTTGAAGTTTGCATTATGTTCTGATTTTACTTTTTAGGATAAGCTGACATGCTCTGATCAACCCTGTAAGAATGGTGCTAAATGTCTTAGAGCATACCGACCACCAGAACATTCACAGACGTACTATTGCTTTTGTCCGTCAGGGTTCTGTGGAAAAACTTGTGAAAACGGTAAGATCATTGAAACGAAAGTCTCTAAAAATTGTAAACGTCAAACCCGTAAACTTGTTAGAAATTTTTATTCTAATCCCTCATGACTCATCCATGTACAAGTTTTCCTAATTTTAATGTTTAAATAACAAACTTATTTGAGTAACCACTTATACAAAAACAATTATTAATAAATTTAAGATTATTTTCACTAAAACGTTAAATCTCTTGCATCGATTTTTTTATTTGGTACCATTAACTAGGTCAACCTTATAGGGAAAAAGTAAAACATTAGTATATCTTACTTGTAAAGAATATTATTAATATTATTATTTTAATATATAGAGCAGTTTATTCGATACCGTGGTTACCAGTTGGAGTGCCTGGAAGACTTTCCAGCCTTGATGTCAATATCGGGAACTATAGATGAAATTTATCAATACTGCCATCAAATTTGCTGGCAAACACCTGAATGTGAAAGTATTAACTACATCACAGGACCTACAGGTGTCGGCACTTGTAAACTTTTCAAAAAAGCACCTGATACGTGTGAATTTCAAGAAATTAATGTTACACCATCCAATAGGGTTTCTTATGTTGCTGATTTGAAGAATTTGAAATGTTAAGGAAACAAATCTCTTTGAAAATAAAACCAATTTTTTTTCTGTTATGGAATAAATGGCATTTGCTAGTTTGACCCTTTGTGTATGTTTTTCTTTTATAACTCAGTTCGTCGTAATCTGACATTTCTTGATGTTAGAGTTCATGATTCCCAGTCCAGAAAGTGTTTGTTAATTACTATTTCAAACTTAGGGACGGTTATCTCAGATAGCTCTCGAGTGAGTGTTTTCTCTGCGGAATTACAATGCTAGAAAGTGTGGTTTGTTGACCTTGGTGTTCAGAGCACAGATGGCTCATTATATATTTCTGCTTAAGTTCAAACAAACGAAAAAAACAGTTCTTCATAGGTATTTGATATCATATCGTTTACTTTTGCCTTCTCCTTCTCTCTTTAGTGTTGGCAAAATAAAAACATTTTGTTTATTGTACGTCATAAGAGTGAATTAACAATCAGTGATGTCGAGAAACCCACTTGTTGAGAATTTTATATGCAAAAACGGCTCGTTTGGGCTCAGAAAATATTTTAAATAGAAGAACGAACAACGTTTCGACCTTCTTCGGTCATCGTCAGGTTCACGTGAATAAGAGTGAATTAATAAAGTCTAACTACTGAATTAAAAATGTAATGAATTATCATCACCAAAAGATAAATTAAAGACAGTGAGGAGAAAGTCAAAATTCTCCTGATCAGTATGTAGCGACATCAAACTCTCAGAGTAAAACACTTTTAAACAGGCAGTCAAATGAGATATTATAGAATATATTTAATAAGCAGTGGAGCAGACAATAGCTATTTATAATTTATGATGCATCCATGAAGTATTCAGCTCTTAAAAGCTCCAGGGATTATAATGTATCCTGTTCTGTGATTTGTAATTAACAAAGTAACTTAAATAGTATCCACAACAGTGTTCATCAGCCGGATTTGCTTGTCGATCCTTGTGTCAAGGATCTGATCTTTGCGACCTCCATTACCTCCGTAAGAATGAAAGAAAAAGATCAACCTTTTAATTACTTAAATAAAATGTTGAGTCTTTGAAAACCTGCTCTTCATTCTCAGATGTTCCCAACCCACTGTTTGAAAAACTCAATTCCAGAAAAAAGATCTGATAATGAATATATATTTAAACAGTCACCAATGACACAAACCTGCCAAAAAAGAACGTTTGAAAAACGTACGCACTAGAGATTTAATTAAGCATTTTCGCAAAGAGAATGGAGGAGTTCTATTTCACCTTCGTTATTAATACCAAGGGCAAATAAAGGCAGCTTCTGATTTAAGTTATAGGTTCAAATACCTGTTGACCTGTTAATCATGCACATCTTTAGGAAATGGGGAGTGTAAATTTCTGAGAGCTACAGTGAATTAGTTATTAAGATAATGTTTAATGTAATATGCTATTGCAGCAGATTTGTCACAAAATGCAGCTATATATAAAATTCAAAACACTATTTTGAATGTGCCTTATAATGACATGAAATAGTTAAATATACACTTATATATTTATGAACTTCTTATGAGACTGGCCAACGGAGGTTAACACAAATAGACGGTGTATACCTATCGCAATATTGGTCTTTCTTTTTCACCTCTAAAACTTAAGGTATATTTTACTTCTCACATTATAGTCTGTATCAAGGAGATCCTTTTGATTTGTACAGCGTTTTTTATTTTTGTTGAGACTTTTTAGCTTATTAGATAGCATGTGCGACCACACACACACCGACACACAACCATATATATATATATACACATCAAACATGTATATGTGTGCATATGTACATTATACATACAAAAATATATATATATATAAATTGGAAAATGAGACACAACAGATGGGAAACTTTAATCAGGCTAAGATCCGAATCTAGGAGGCATATGTGTCAATGTTTCCACAATGAATTTATCTCACAGACAGGCAGTTTATTAATTAGCCTTGAAAGTGTACGAGATGATTTTCGAGTCATTTCACGCGCATTTCTCTATTGCAAATGACGTAAAAGTGCAGTTTTCTGAGGCATCACCTCTGGACACCACGCTCACATTGGAACCAACTTTCTGAAACTTTGCCCTTCCTCTCAACATAAACTCCCAATCTGCCACTGATGATAAGGAGTGAATATCTGCTTCTTCTTCGTGGGTATTTAAGTATGTTTAATTTCAAATACCCTGGAGGGTCAGGTGCACAAGACCTCTTCTTCCATCCCTAACTTTAATTCTCAGCTACAACTATGTTGTCATTGTAGTGCTTTTTGAACATGAGTGTCCCACAGCATTCCGGCTCTTTTCAGTGCATTGTTCATATATTGTCTTGATTTGCCCCCTTTTTTCTCTTTATCGATTTAAATATTTTTTCCTCTTTTATTCAATTTTTTTCACTTTTATTCGTTTATGTATAAAAGTTTTTTCGTTTTTTCCATATGTATTTATCGGAAAAATAAATTAATACTAAATAAAAGAAAGGAAAGAGAAATGAAATGAAAAAAAATGTAATATAAAGAAGAAATAATACTACTTTTAAACATCTAGTGCGTGGGGGCCAGCTTGATTTATATTTCTTAAGTATATATTCATTGTAGAGAGGTACTTCGGACTATGTTCATCATATACATAGTATCTGTCGAAATTACATAATAAATTATTCTTATGCCAATTTTATTAAATTATTTAGTGCATTATGCAAGAGTCTTTCAGACATTGTTCCTGTGTTTGTATACTTGTGCATAAATGTGGAGGAAGTGGTACTTGGTACTTTATAAGTTGAAGTTAAGATTGAATTTTGTATTTTTTGTGGTTTGTGTAATTGTTTTTGTGTTATGTTTATCCAAGTTGGAAATGCGTATTCTATTATAGGTATAATGTACAGTCATGTGAAAAAGTTAGGACACCATATGAAAGCCTGTGAATTTTTGTAACATTTTTGGATATATAGATATTTAATCTCGATTTCAACAATACTGAGGGATTATAGGAATATAACTAAATATTTAAAACTGAAGAAAATACTTTTCAAGATCTTCTGTAAATGTAATTCTACTAAAATGCATATTCTAACTGAGGAAAAACTAAGAACACCCTACTCCCTAATAGCTAGTGTTACTGCATTTAGCTGAAATAACTGCAGCGAGACGCTTCTTGTAGCCATTTACCAGTCTCTACCACTCCTCAATTCAGAATTCTTTCAGCTGTGAGATGTTTGAGGTGTTTCTTGCATGTACAGCCTGTTTCAAGTCACTCCACAGCATCTCAATGGGCTTAAGATCTGGGCTTTGACTCAGCTATTCCAGAATTCTCCATTTCTTAATTTTCAGCCAGTCCTTGGTGGATTTACTCGTATGTTTTTGGGTCATTGTCGGTGTTGCAAAGTCCAGTTCCGTTTCAGCTTTAATTTTCGTACAGATGATCTCACATGATCTTCTCCACACCCATCTCTGTTCCTCCCATACCTTCTAACAAACCTCATGATCCACGTCCTTCAGCTTCAAATACAGGCATTTCTTCTGATACTTCTTTTTCTCCCATTCCAAGAGGCAACTCAATTATTCGTTCGCGTCCTCAGTCACTGGACTCCCCTTCCAGAAACAAAGACCTGCCCACTCGACCCAGAGCAGGATCCATGGAGGTTGATAGACCTCCTCCGATTAAAGACAGTAAAGAAAAAAGACCTGGTCGTAAATAGAAGGGCTCTCCAGCCACTTCACCTACCCAAATTTAAAAATGACCACCTTGATACAATGGAACTGTCGAGGTTTACGTTCTAATCTGAATGATATCAAAACACTGATGTCTTTCTTTACAAGAAACATTTCTCAAACCTGCTGATACAGTCTCCATTCGGCAGTTTTCTCTGGACAGAAATGACAGGCTGTGTTATGGTTGAGTACATGATCAGCATATGACCATCCTGTCTTTGTCACTCAACACACCCTTGGAGGCCGTAGCCATCCATGTTTCCTTGGGTCATACCATCACTGTTTGTTGTCTGTATCTGTCCCCTGGAGATACATATGATCAGTCAGACCTTGATGCTCTCGTTGAACAGTTGCCGTCTCCATTTCTAATCTTGGGGGATTTTAATGGACATCATCCCCTCTGAAAAAGTGCTGTTATTGATGGGAGGGGTTGATCTGTAGAGAGTATGCTCTCTGATCACAATCTTTCTCTTTTCAATACTGGTTCTTCCACTTACTTTCATGCACCTAGTCAGTCCTTTACCGCTAATGATCTCTCGGTTTGCTCCCCTTCATTATTCTCCCATTTTTCATGGAGAGTTAACAGTAATCCATTAGACAGTGATCATTTTTATATCCTTTTGAGAGAGACTGGTCGTGGTCGATGCCACCCTACCCGCGTGCCCCGGTGGAAGCTAGATCAGGCAGACTGGTCCATTTTTACTGCTCTCTCAGAACTTGATCCTGCCATGGTAAATCATCCATCAATAGACGAATGTGTAGCAGCGGTAACTGGCTGTATTATACATACAGCTGCTCAGTGTATTCCTTAAACCTCGACACGTTTTCCACGATATCCTCGTCCGTGGTGGAATCCTGCTTGCCACTTAGCACGGAAGGCTCAAAAACGGGCCTGGAATACTTTTTGTAGATATCCCACACTTTCAGACCGTGTTGCTTTCCAACAGGCCCGTGCACATGCTAGGTAGGTAAGATGTCAAAGCCAGAAGGAATCTTGGATTAAGTTTACAACTAGCATATCTTCAACCATCAGTTCCAAGATCAGATGGGACAGGATTCGAAAGGTTAATGGGCACTACAATTCTGTCCCCTCTCGATCTTACTTTCTGGTGGTCAGGAGGTGGCTGTTGTCCGGAGCATCGCTGATACTCCAGGTGAAAGCTTTTGCCGAGTATCTAGCACTTTTGCTTGTTCCTCCACCTTCTTGGCCATCAAGACTCGGGCAGAGCGATCAACCCTTTCCTTTCAAACTGACTTTTTCTTTGACTATACTTGTCCCTTTACCCTGGTGGAACTGAAAATGGCCCTTCATCGGTCTGGCAGTATATCTGTTGGACCTGATGATGTTCATATGACATGCTGCACCATCTCTCTCCTGCTTCTCTTGATGTCCTTGTGATTGTCTTTAACCGGATCTGGCAGGAGAATGTTTTTCCTGATGCATGGCGCCAGGCAAAGATCCGAAGATTCCTTCAAACTACCGTCCAATTGCTTTGACGAGCTGTCTCTGTAAGACCTTAGAAAGGATGGTTAATGCTCGTCTTGTTTGGTTCTTCAAATCAAACAACCTCCTCTCGCCCACCTACGACAGCACTCCACCACAGACCACCTAATTCGCCTTGAAACATCTATCAGAGAAGCCTTTCTCAACCACCAACATCTTGTATGAATATTCTTTGACATAGAGAAGGCTTACGACACAACATGGAGGTATGGCGTTTTGCGAGACCTCCATACATATGGGTTACGTGGCCATTTACACATGTTAATTAAAAAAATTTAATGGACAGGAGATTCCAAGTTCGTGTGGGTTCGACACTATCCCGTTCTTTTGTACAGGAACTTGGAGTCCCTCAAAGCTGTGTATTGAGTGTCACAATCTTCAGTATAAAGATAAATGCCATCACTGAACAACTCCCTCTCACTGTTGCGAATGGGCTGTATGTCGACGACTTTCACATCTCATGTCAGTCGTAAAACATAAGATATGTTGATCGGCAACTAAAAACTGCCCTCAATCGTGTACTGAAGTGGACTCTGGCGAACGGCTTTAATTTCTCTCTCTCCATAACTGTATGCATGCACTTTTGCCGTCAACGGGATATTCACCCTGATCCTGAACTTCGTATCGGTGAAGTTTTGCTGCCAGTGATCCCGGAGACCAAGTTCTTGGGGCTTATCTTTGATCGTAAACTGACCTTTATACCACACTTAAAGCAGCTTCGGGTCAAATGCACAAGAGCACTGAACATTCTCCGTGTCCTCTCTTCTACCAGTTGGGGGGCAGATCGCCGTTCAATGTTAAAGATATATCGTGCACTTATTAGATCGAAACTCAACTATGGATCAATGGTCTATGGCTTTGCCAGACCCTCGGCCTTAAAGATGCTGGACCCCATTCATCACCAAGGACTTCGACTCTGCACTGAGGCTTTCCGTACCTCTCCAGTTCAAAGCTTATACATTGAATCTCATGAACCTTCTCTACACCTTCGCCGTTTGCAACTATCTTTACAATATACTTCGAAACTTTGTTCCTTACCAAAGCATCCCATCTGGGAATGTGTTTTCCTTTTTTCCTTATACACTAAAAACCGGGTTTCGATACCCGTGGTGGGCAGAACACAGACAGCCCATTGAGTAGCTTTATGCTTAATTCTAAACAAACAAACAAACAAAACCGCAACGAAGTTTGGTACTTCAGTTGGTACAATTTGGTCTATGACTGAATGAAATAGTGGCCAATTGGCTTTTTATAATTTAGTTTAATTTTTACTTTCATTTTGTTTAAGTGTGGGGTGAGATTGAAGATACACCAGACTAGAAGCTGGTCACTATCTATATCATGACCAACAGAGAAGTTTATGAATTTATGACTCATATTATACGAATACAGCATAAGTTCATTATATCACTAGTGTCCAATGCGTACCAGATATGTGTCGGTATTGCATTATTTAACAAGATCATATTAGTTTCAGTTAGAAGTTTATAAAGTGTTTTACCATTTGGGTTTGTACATGTGATATGTTTGCTCTTTAAATCTCCTGTAATTACTACTTTGGGATTGTGGTTATATATGGAATGTCACAGATTAGTACCTGGTACTTTGCTAGGTGACCAATAAATGCCGCCACTGTTACTGCAGCATTATTTTGAGTTCTTACGTTTATTACTACTGACTCGTTGGAGGAAGGCGTTCTTAGTTCCTGGACTATAAGTTCAGTTTTATACAGTAATAATGTTCTTCTGTTTGGATCTCTCTTATCCTTCCTATCTTGTCTTATGATTGAGTATTCTTTTATTTTAAATCTGTAGTAGTTATAGAGGGCGGTTTCACTAATTACAAAGACATCTGGTTTCATGGAGCTGGTTATATCTTAAATCTCATGTTTCTTGGAAGATATAGCACCATGGATATTGATTTGTAGTACTACGAATTTATCCATGGTTGACAGAGTTCATGATATATGTTAAGATTTTTGGCAGGTATTTTTGGATGCTCTTCACAATTATTTTAATGATTATGTCTATTAAACTGTTTTCATAATTTGTATATTCGGCCATTATTTCAGAGAAAGTGGAAGTAATGGCATTGGTTAATGTGTTTTCAATATTCATAGGTGTGGTTTTGTGTGTGACTTCAGTTGTTTTCGGTAAATCTTCACTAACTGTCAGTGGTTTTTCCTGACTGTGTGATGTTTTTCTGACTATTTCAGCATATGAGTTTGTGGTGCAGGTTGTGTTTTCTGGTTTCTGAGTGGCAGTTGATTTTGATTGTTCTTGGATTGTGTGTGTCTGTGGCTTGTACGTGTTTGGATTTTTAAGTTCATATATTTGATTTGTGTTTCTGGCAACCTTTATAGTTTGCCATGTGTTCTTTCCCACAATTACAGCATTTAGGTTTGGGGTTTTGTTCAGTACATTGCGATGTGTAGTAATTTTCTCCACAGCTTACACAACGCGCAGTTGCTTGGCATGCTAGTGCTACATATCCATACCTTTGGTATTGGAAACACTGTGTTACTACCACTGTCGGTGTTTTAGTTTGTTCTACAGTGTATCTTTGATACCACAATTTGATACCATTGTTTATTAGTTGTGTTATGTCCTGAGTGTTGTCTGTAACTACTTTAATTAAGTTTGTTGGTTTTTGTCATGTTTGAAGTCAGGCGTTCAACTGAAGTGTATTTTATATTTTGTCCTGTTATTGCTTCTTTAACGTCTTTTATGTCGATGGAGTGGTGCAACCCCCGGATTACGAAAGATCTGATTGTTGACCTTGTTTCCGGACAAGTGTATGGTAATGTTACCTTCAGTGATGTCGAGAAACCCACTTATTGAGAATTTTATATGCAAAAACGGCTCGTTGACCGAAGAAGGTCGAAACGTTGTTCGCTCTTCTATTTAAAATATTTTCTGAACCCAAAACGAGCCGTTTTTGCATATAAAATAGGTAATGTTACCTGTTTCAAAAGCGTCTGAAGGTCATTTTTTAACAATCTGTTTACGTCAGCTTGTTCCTGTCCTTGAACTAGAACCAGACCGCGCGGAAAATGCTTAATGTTAGTAATATTTACACGTGTAAATTTTCCTTGCTTGTTGAGGCTGGTTGTAAGTTCCTGGAATAACTTGTATAATAATGGCGTATTTCAGAGGTTTAGTTTCACTTTTTGAATGTCTTTTCTTTCTGTATTTGTATTTCTTAATGCTAGTTTTTCTTTTTTTTCTGACTTTTAGTCTTCACAAGTGTAAATCCTTCGTCGTCAGAACCAGCTTCCACACATTCCGAGTGCGTGTTTGTGTTTGTTTCAATATCCAGAGTTGATTTGTGATTACTTATGCTACTAATAGTTAGGTTTTCTATTACATTGGCGATCGATGTAGCCTCAGCTTTACTGTCAACAGTGGTTAAATTAACATTCTCTTTGCTTATTTTACATATTTTTCCTGACTTTATTAGATGTATCTTTAACTGGGGTAGGTTTTACTTTTAGATCTTTTTTCGCAAGCTGCATTAAGGTTTTTAGTTGTAAACTCTCATTTAGGATTAGGCCACCTACACTAGACTTACTTATTTCTTGTTTTTCTTCTGTAGCCGACATGACGTCTGCTTCAAGAAGCCTTGCACCTCTCCTTCTTTAGTGTTTATGTCGATAGGGTTTTCTTTATATGTTTTTCTCTCTTCTTCTGTATAGCCCGCAACAGAATTATATTACTTTTCAGTTGTTGTTTTTCTATCGCAGTATTCAATACACTATACCACTGTCTGAGCCTTAACGAGACCGTCTAAAATCGATCACAACACACTATATGCAGGGATGTATTAACGCATAGGCACACGAGGCGCGTACCTGGGGCGGCAGATTTTAGGGGGCGGCAATTTTGACCAAAAAAAAGAAAAGAAAAAGAATGGACACCATTTTAAAATGTAGTCCCTGGTTATTAATTCCCCTTGCCATTTATGCTTTATGCCGCCCCAATAACCTCTTGAATCTGGACCCCCCCCCCCTTTATACACACTCACTATTCCACCACGCCGTCGGGTCGGTCGCTTCAAGTTTAAAAGATTTCTAACCTTCCCTCCCTGAGTCCCACCTAATACGCCTCGCTCCCCCCCCCAATTCAATGCTGCCAGTAAGAAGTTGCAAGGTGCTGACATGGACATTGGACTTGTAGTCGAGCTTTATGCTTCCTTGCTGCAGTTTGTGAAAGATTCAAAAGAACTGTTCGATCATTTTGAAGACAAGGCGATGTTGAAGTTCAGCATGAAGACGTACGAAATTAAGCGAAAAAGGAAGCAAAAATTTTCAGATGGTGACACCCAGGCAGTGGAAGAAGGCAGAGAGGCATTTAGAGTAAATGTTTTCAATGTGATCATTGACAGACTTTGCTCAGAACTACAGCGAAGACAAACCGCTGTAGAAATCCACGCAAGGTTTGGATATTTGTTCAAGATAACAAATCTTGAACCCACTGATGTCATCAGGCAAGCTGGAACACTGTTGAAACTCTACTCCAATGATTTGGAAGTGAGCTTCGTAGATGAATGTCTAGATTTCATCGCACATCTTGTGAGTATGAAAGTGCAAAATGATGACTCTTCTGCGTTAGCAGTATACAGAAATCTGCGAGCTAAAGGACTTCAAACTGTATATCCAAACCTGGATATTGCTATGCGCATGTTTCTGTGCATTCCAGCAACTAATTGCACATCAGAGAGATCTTTCTCGGCTCTCAAACGTGTGAAAAATTACTTGAGATCAAGAACGGCAGAAGATAAACTAGATGCCCTGTCACTCCTCGCCATTGAAAGTGATATTGTTTGTAGAATAAACTATGACGATGCAATAAACATGTTTTCGGAACAGAAAACCAGGAGAAGGCCTGTATATTCAGCCGCAGAATAATATTTAGTGATAATTGATTTTGATGTATCATTTTTTATTGTGTTGGAAAATAAACGTGTTGATTTTGAATGATAACAACTGTGTTTGTCTGCTGTTGTGATGGTGATGCTTGGTGCAAGTTGTGGCACGGAGAGGGGGGCGGAAAAAGTATCAACCTAACCTTGTGCCTAAGGGCGCCGAAATCCTAAATACGTCTCTGACTATATGTTCTTAAGAGTGCACAAAATTACTGCTTATCTCTTCTCTCACCAATAATCCTAAGTGAGCAGACTTATATGTTGTTTGGATTTTATTAATCTGCCGTTGTTTTGGGATCTACAATAATAATAGCTGTTTTCGAAAATTTAGAACGGTTGTTCCAAAAACAGCGATGCGCGAGAGGATGGCAGATGTAAAGGGAAGATTCAAATACAATCAAAGATTTAGAGACATTTTCAAAAAATTCATCTGCAAAAACTGAATTTCAATTTTTTTGCAGATTATGGATAGACAATTTTTCCAAAGTAAGAAAAATAACATTAAGTGAGGATGAGAACGATTTGAGTCCAAGTTGTGATCCAGAATGGTTGTCTTCACAATCGTGCCTGAACAAGGCTCGTAGAATTCGACACCTGTAGCAGGCCCATGCAAACCTCCGAAAAAGAAAGTTTGTCTTCAAGATAGCTATCTGAGTCTCGGTTTCACATGGGCTGGAAATCGTCCCAAGCAAGATGAAAAGACATCTGTCGTAAAAACATGGAAATCGAGCAAACAAGGATGCTCGATATTTTGAAAGACTTTTGGAGCAGCAGAAATGCCAACGATCATATTTTGAAAAACGATTGTTTTACCAAATGTGTCTTACCAAATGGCTGAATTGATTGATCAACAGATGAAACCACATACCATAGTAGAAACATTGATTCTGTCTGGCAGCTGCCTGATTGTGAAAACTTTGTTTGTTGATGATGCTGAGTGAGAAATTATGAAAATTCCTTTGTTTGATAATTCACTTGGTAGAAAGATAGTTGATATGTCAGATAATATTGACAAGCGTGTTTCGGAAAGAGTGAAGAATTCTGAATTTGCCATTCTAGTTGATGATTTGAGCGACATTAGTAGGAAGACATAGTTGCTTGCATATGTCAGATTCAATTTCAATGATGAAACAATCACACAGTCCTTATGTTGCAAAGAACTTGTAAAAATATACAAGAGGACAAGATATTTTCCAAATCTTGAGATCCTTGTGCTGGAACTTTTACGTATGGAGCTCCATCTATGATAGGGAATGTGAGAGGCTTGTTGTCACTTACCAAATAGAAAAATCCAGATGTAATATCTACTCATTGTTTTTATACACAGAGTGGTATCAGTCAGCAAGGTCCTTGTAGTTGATTTGAAGTTGGTTCTAGATCAAGCTGTGCGCATCGCGAACCTCATTAAAGCTAAACCACTAAAAGCGCTGCTATCTGCTCAACTCTGCAATGACATGAAATCAGAACACCAATGCCTAATGCTGCACAACAAGGTTTGCTGGCTGTCTCGCGGAAAAGTTTTAAATCGGTTGTTGGAACTGAAGAACAAACTAAGAACATTTTTGGAACAAAAAGGTAATCCATTGTAACAACATCTAGATGAGAATGACTGGTATACAAAACTGGCATATTTGGTTGATGTATCTTTCAGGTTGAATGCGCTCAACGCAGGTATGCGATGACAATATCCTCACAACTACAGACAAACTAACTGTATTGAAAAAAAGAAAAGCTTCATTTCTGGCTCGGAAGATACAACATAATCTCGAAATGTTCCCACCGGTAAAGTATTTTCAAACGAGCACTGAATTGTACGGCCTCATACAGGAACATCTTACAACACTGATAGAAAAGATTGATCACTACTTCTCATAGTTGTGTATGTACAGAAAAAGTAGGCTGGGTTAGATATTCCTTTGCAAATTCGTCTGTTCAGATCCAGAATTAGATGAGTAAGCTGAAGTAGCGTACAATACTTAATGTTTAAAAATATTGTGTAAGATCTGATTCTTTATGAAGTTGTGTTATTCTAGTTGTAATACAGGATGCAAATGAGCATTTCTCTTTTAATCTATTGAAGCACTTTTGGCTAAACTAACTAACGACTGATGACGGCAGTGAAAATTAACACTTGACGTGTACGTGTGTCAACAGGTATTAAAGCGTTAATTTCATTTCATATCACACAAGATTGGGAACCACCGAGTTTCGTAACGTGCGATAGGAGATATTTTCCAGGTACGTTTCTATTTGTCATGTGTTTGGACACCCAAAGGAAGTAAATTATCTAAGAAAACAGATGTCTGAGACATGTAGAACAAGAGAACTCCTTACACTTACATATGGATTTTATGAGTTAATGATAACATCCGAGAACATATATAACATAAAGATCAGTTGGTACCAGACACAAGAGCTGTGGCTGTTTATCTGTCTGTCTTCACTCATTAAAATATGAAATCGCTTGTTGTTTTATCTGCGTTATCGATATGGATCGCACTGGCCTCAGGGTAAGTATACTGTCGGTCAAACCTCATTACTTTTACTTTCAA
The DNA here is from genome assembly GCA_011833715.1 of Carcinoscorpius rotundicauda. Classification (NCBI taxonomy): domain Eukaryota; kingdom Metazoa; phylum Arthropoda; class Merostomata; order Xiphosura; family Limulidae; genus Carcinoscorpius; species Carcinoscorpius rotundicauda. Next base: position 21,658,805 of record CM022405.1, on the reverse strand, counting down.
TGTGTCCGATTGGACCACTTACTACGCTGTTTAATTTTCAATAACCTCCTGAGAATGTGGGAAAAATATTTCGTATATTTAAATACAAATTTTCATATGTTATTTACATATTGCTTTAACAAATGCCTTCATGAACAGATAAACAACCTGAATGTAGTTCACTACTTCAGTCCAGATGATCATTGTCGTTGTTATTCTGTCAAAGCTATCTAGATGTAATTCGCACAGTATGATAAATAAATATTATTTCTCTACGAATTACACGATGTATCACAATACAGTTTGAGAATAATTTTGTACAATAAACTGTGCCAAGTTTAAACATATTTAGAGGGAATTATAAAATGTAAAACATGATGAAACATTTTACAACTTCAAGAATCAACCCTCGCTGTTGCACACAAAATATATTGCAAATAAACAAAAACATTAAACAGGTGAAACAGAATAACGAAAGAGATCATATTTTATGTTTTTATTATTTTAACAGTTAAGTCTTTCAATGAGCTTCCCTTAGAAATATTAAATACTCAATTGAAGAAAAGAAACAAAAGAATTGCTGGAATTAAAAATATTCGTCGAAACTAAATCTGCTGAAAATTACAAGTTTTGTCTGTCTTACAATGGAATATGTTGGATTAAAAAGTGAACAGACACGACCTTTTGATCGACGTATAGATTCAAGTTGTGGTATACATCTGAACATGTCCCTACACTTTCAGTTATGAGACCATTAAAAATGTAATATTTTGATCTTGACGTTTGATTAATATTTTATGTATATCAGGCACACGTGCTGTGAGCCTCTCTCTTTAGTCAACACTTCGAAATTGGGGATGCTATGTCCGAGTCTCAGAGATGTTTACTTTGGTAACATGTGGCACGAGGTTACACTCAAGCTAAAAATGCCAAAAATCAATAACACTCATGAAATAATCGTTTCTAGTAATTAGCATCTGCTTTTAATGATTAGATTTCATTATATTATATGTGGACGTACTAATTCAACAAAACCCTGCAAAATTAAAATCGTTAAAAGTGAGACGTACTGGCTCATTCATTTTCCAGACAGGCTACTGTTTCACGTAAACATAATTTTTAGTTTATTGATTAAAGACAATGTTTTTACTTGTTTTTATAAACTTTTCTAAATTTATAACTTATGAATTATGTCGCTGTTGTTGTTTTGAATGAAGAAATAAAATTAATTGAAGTTTGGTTGAAAAGAAGCTTAAGAAGTTATGTTTAGTTTTCGCAGTCTTCCAGTTGTTCGCCTTTTCAAAAAACATTTGTCACATTAGTATGAAAAACCTTCAAGTAGTGAAGACTGAAACCAAGAAAACTCAGTCTTTACTATGACAATGAAAATCTAAATTATGAATGGTATTAAATAGAACACAAGAAAACGATTTCAATTTTTTTGAAGAACATAGTTTACGAGAAAAAGTAATGTCTTATATCTAGATTTGTATTATTTTGCTTTTGTATTCGTATTGACTTTTGAATACAAGAGCAAAATTATACTTTATATCCTTACAAAAACATTTATAACTGAAATGAAATTTTCTTCATTTTAGGTTAGTGAAGAATATTCCAGAAAAGACATTCACATCGTACTCGGTAGTATACTTCCGTCGTGAAATTTTCTCTTTGGTTAAAAACACGTTATATCTTTGTGAAATATTATTTAAAATTTTGAACCTCCACAAAATAGAAAAATAAACTCATCCTTTACTGAAGTAAACACGATCTGTTTGATGGACTTGTACCATTTGAAGTTTGCATTATGTTCTGATTTTATTTTTTAGGATAAGCTGACATGCTCTGATCAACCCTGTAAGAATGGTGCTAAATGTCTTAGAGCATACCGACCACCAGAACATTCACAGACGTACTATTGCTTTTGTTCGTCAGGGTTCTGTGGAAAAACTTGTGAAAGCGGTAATATCATTGAAACCAAAGTCTCTAAAAATTGTAAACGTCAAACCCGTAAACTTGTTAGAAATTTTTATTCTAATCCCTCATGACTCATCCATGTACAAGTTTTCCTAATTTTAATGTTTAAATAACAAACTTATTTGAGTAACCACTTATACAAAAACAATTATTAATAAATTTAAGATTATTTTCACTAAAACGTTAAATCTCTTGCATCGATTTTTTTATTTGGTACCATTAACTAGGTCAACCTTATAGGGAAAAAGTAAAACATTAGTATGTCTTACTTGCAAAGAATATTATTAATATTATCATTATTATTTTAATATATAGAGCAGTTTATTCGATACCATGGTTACCAGTTGAAGTGCCTGGAAGACTTTCCAGCCTTGATGTCAATATCGGGAACTATAGATGAAATTTATCAATACTGCCATCAAATTTGCTGGCAAACACCTGAATGTGAAACTATTAACTACATCACAGGACCAACAGGAGTCGGCATTTGTTATCTATACCAAATAGCACCTGATACGTGTAAGATTCAGAAAATTAATATTACACCATCCAATAGGGTTTCTTATGTTGCTGAGTTGAAGAATTTGAAATGTTAAGGAAACAAATCTCTTTGAAAATAAAACCAATTTTTTTCTGTTATGGAATAAATGGCATTTGCTAGTTTGACCCTTTGTGTATGTTTTTCTTTTATAACTCAGTTCGTCGTAATCTGACATTTCTTGATGTTAGAGTTCATGATTCCCAGTCCAGAAAGTGTTTGTTAATTACTATTTCAAACTTAGGGACGGTTATCTCAGATAGCTCTCGAGTGAGTGTTTTCTCTGCGGAATTACAATGCTAGAAAGTGTGGTTTGTTGACCTTGATGTTCAGAGCACAGATGGTTCATTATATATTTCTGCTTAAGTTCAAACAAACGAAAAAAACAGTTCGTCATACGTATTTGATATCATATCGTTTTCTTTTGCCTTCTCCTTCTCTCCTTAGTGTTGGCCAAATAAAAACATTTTGTTTATTGTACGTCATAAGAGTGAATTAATAAAGTCTAACTACTGAATTAAAAATGTAACGAATTATCATCACCAAAAGATAAATTAAAGACAGTGAGGAGAAAGTCAAAATTCTCCTGATCAGCATGTAGCGACATCAAACTCTCAGAGTAAAACACTTTTAAACAGGCAGTCAAATGAGATATTATAGAATATATTTAATAAGCAGAGGAGCAGACAATAGCTATTTATCATACATAGTGCATCCATGAAGTATCTAGCTCTCAAAAGCTCTGGGGATTATAATGTATTCTGTTCTGTGATCTGTAATTAACAAAGTACCTTAAATAGTATCCACAACAGTGTTCATCAGCTGGATTTGTTAGACGACCCCCGTGTCTGGGTTCTGATCTTCGCGACCTCCATTACCTCTACAAGAATGAAAAAAATTACCGAAGTTTTATTTACTTAAATAAAATGTTGAGTCTTTGGAAACCTGCTCTTGTCCCTAAGGGGGTTGCATTTAGACAGTCACCAATAACACAAAACTGCCCAATAAAGCAAGATTACTGAGCAAAAAATTAGTTTATCTTATAATGGAAAAAAGGAACGTTTGAAAAACGTACGCTCAAAAGTTTTAATTAAACCTGTGCGCGAAGAGAATAGGTATTTTTTTTGTAATTTCTCGCAAAGCTACGCGAGGGCTGTCACCGCTGGCCGTTCCTAATTTAACAGTGTAAGACTAGAGGGAAGGCAGCTAGTCATCACCACCCACTGCCAACTCTTGCGCTACTCTCTTATCAAAGAATAGTGGGAATAATCGTAACATTATAACACATCCACGGCTGAAAAGGCAAATATCTTTGATGTGACAGAAATAAAATCCCACGACCCTCATATTACGTGTCGAGCGCCTTAACCACCTAACCATGCTTTGCCAAAATTTAGGTGTAATTTATATCTTAGATAACGAAGAAAATAGTTTCTTCAACATCAGATAAATTAATTTTGTTTTGAATTTCGTGCAAAGCTACACGAGATCCGGATTTATATTTGGAGAAGGTTGTGGCATGTATTTTGAGCATTCGCACCTTGAAAATGAAAGACGGATTATACCAATGGACTCTTGGCCTAGCATGGCCGAGCGCGTTAAGGCGTGCGCTCGTAATCCGAGGGTCGCGCTAAACATGCTCGCCCTCCCAACCGTGGGGATGTATAATGTGACGGTCAATCCCACTATTCGTTGGTAAAAGAGTAGCCCAAGAGTTGGCGGTGGGTGGTGATGACTAGCTGCCTTCCCTCTAGTCTTACACTGCTAAATCAGGGACGGCTAGCACAGATAGCCCTCGAGTAACTTTATGCGAAATTCCAAAACAAACCACTGGACTCTGTTTGGATAAACGACGAGAAACAATATTCACACATTTTTTAAGAGCATTATCCATTCTTCTACAACTCTCTTGGATGTATTGTTGTGAACAGTGATTTTTTAGGTCTGAAAAATATCAAAGACAAGTAAAGATAAAGGCTTATTTGTGTTGATGAGGGTATGAGAGCTTGTTTGTCTCAAATTAGACCTAATATAAATAAGATGACCGCACAAAAACGAGCTCACACTTCTCATTGAATTTGTATACTTTGTGAATGATTTATGTTTTTATGTAGTTGCATTGTTTTGTACTTTCTGGATGTCTCATGATCATATTATAATGTAATTGTGTTCTGTGTTATGAATAAAGCACTGCTAGGGGGTTAATTTTCGTTTTTGAAGGTATTTTATTAGTAAAAAACTTCCATGTGGCGCGAGGTTGGGCAAAACCTTCTGGGTTGGAAATATGGCAGTTGTAATGGTATTAACTGCTCTTGTGATATCAAATGCAAAATTTTCTGATGTATATTTTTAAACGAGCAAAATGGACTTAATAATAACTAAAACTAAGCATTTAAACGAAACTGTTTAATTATTTCTGGTTTTAAGAGATCGTACTTAAGAATAATCACATATATTTTATTGTACTGAAGGGAAATATTAATGATGCAGAATATATTGAAGTAAGTCATGCATTAAAAATATTAGTTATGATAAACAATAGGACAATGTACAAACAATATGACAAGATATACTTTATTTCTTCACATTCATAACATATATTAATATTAGGTAATTATTTTATTTATGAATATCACTCAAACAAGAACACTTTCACACACTAACAGTTCCTATCTATTCTTGTAAATTAACAGTTTTCTGTACGTCTCTCAAACCAGTATTCAGTTCCAACTTCGGACATTGGATCCATTACACATGTTTCATCGTTGAGATCATACTTCAGGATAGAACAATACCCAGAACCGTCTTGATACTGTTTTATGTTTATACCTTTACAATCTGAATATTTATTACACAGATTACGACATCCTGTCACTAAATATGAATCTGCATCCCAGGTATCGATAATGCCTTCATCTGGACTGCACCTAAGTTGAATACTGGCATGAAGCTCAAACGTTCCTTTAAGCGAAAAGAAATAAAAAATATATATTAACTAGGGAAGAACAAATAACAAACACGAAAGTGAACAGAATGCACGAACCACATCTGTTCTTGAGACATAAAGTAGTTTACTTGACACAAAACTCCTTCCTTCAAGGAACATAAACATACAAAAATCAAATATATGCAGTCGCTCACAAAGGATAAACAATATAAATGAAAATATATTTACTACCAACACTACATTCTTACTTTGCTATTTCGAGGAAACCAGTGTTATTATTTTCAATGTTCTGTTCATGATTGTTAAGGAAAATATTTAATAAGTGTGTGAATTTGTTTTTCGTATAGGAAAGCCACATCGGGCTATCTGCTGAGTCGACCTAGTGAAATCGAACTCTTGATTTTAGTGTTGTAAATCTATTTAAAAAGTAATCTATAACTTAACCAGAGCGTATTCGCTAAACTAGTAAATTCGTGCCTTTGTTGTACTCCCTGCAATTTTGTCATAATCATAATACAAGTTATTTAATGACAAATCGAACAGTGAAGAGCAATCATGAAATAGAGAAGCACTTATAAAAGATACAGTGACTTTCTCAGATAAGTAAAAGCGATATTTCTTTATAAAGTGGCTTTGGTCTATAAGGTGTCTTTATATACATTCATTGAAAACACTGTTTTTGTTCGAAAAGGTTTATGTCATTTTTTCCAAAGTCTGGAGGAATGGCGAAATGTCAATTTAGAAGTTAACCTATAAGTGCAAGGTTTCTTAATGTTAGAAGTGTATCAGATGTGGACGTAATTATGACAGAATAACTGCAACCAAAAAGTAAGGCATAAAAATAATAAAGGAAGTTCATCTCTAACAAAGGTGACGATGCAAGTGAAATTCCGATTAAAAGAATAACATCCACTAGCCAACCAAATATTTTCAATTATATCCTTAAAAGTTTTCTAATCGAGAAAAGAGGATCGTGAAGAAGGATGATAGGCAGTAACCATCTGTTGACTTGGACTGACTGGTCATCTTTGTCTACAGCTGCCCTATTTTGGTACTGTACAATTCTTCACCATTACAGCGTTCAATCTTTCCAACTACAACAACACGTTCATCAGATGGTGTCTGCGGCCACTGTACATTATTTATGATTTTATCAATTGGTTGTAACTCTACCGAACCAGCAAACTACTGTAATTTTCTGTGGTCATAAACAGGCATTTCTTAGTGTTGGGTAACTGTTAATTTGTAATTTCGTTAAATGTTACAACATTTAAATTACATGCGAAAGGCATAACTATCTTAAAAGTTGTTGAATTTTACATATGGATTTTGGATAGTTGTTCGAGAAATATCGTTTGTTTAGTTAGAAATAACATTAAACAAAGAAAAGGATGACATTCAAAAATCTGCTACAAACAAATCACAGCAGTCGATTAAGAAGGGTCGATCTCCAAGAACTTTGAAAGCCTATTTCAACTGAACAATTACTATAACATTAATATAAGATAATCATATACAAAACATAGTATTGCTTTTTCAAAAAAGTTGAGAATTGTTGTAATTAAGTAAAGTATAAATTCGTGCACCTGTTATACCATGGTGAGAATAGTAAGTTCTTATCTAATTGCTTCGCAGTTATGGTGTTTTTAGATTACACTTATGGTATTCGTATTGAAGTCTTACTTGGTTGGAAGTGACAAACTTCAGCATTTCTTTTTCTGGTTATTTTATCTATTATTATAACATTTTGTAGTTTTTTGTGGTTTTAGCGCTTTGTCACACAACGGGTTGTCTACGGTTTGTTCACCGTAAGAATCGAACCCTTAGTTATAGCGATACAAGCATGAAACTTAACGCTGACCAGTTGGAAAGCTATACTTATAAGAGATAAATATAAAATTAAATATTTTTTGCTTAAAACATTCCTCAAAAAGTATATGATGATGAGTCTATACTAAAAATAGATTGTTATGTATTAACTTGCGATCGACACTGCAAATAGTCCAAAATCAAGACCAAGATTTAATATTTTTGAATTCAAAGGCATTGTAAGGTTAAAGTTAAAAAATAATTAAAATGATCATTGTAAACATATGTATGTATCTTTTCTAAATAGATAGGACGTATTTGAACGCAGAAAGAAAATAAAAACTAAAGAGACAGAAAGAAGTAACGATAAACTACATACCAATATCACAGTGTAGACCGCACGTGTAACGCTGACACAAACACTCGTAGAACCTTCGTGTTTGTAGCGCGTTCTCTGGTGTATCTCTACAGAATCCTTTATTTTTACAAGGATTGTTTTTGCACGTGACTTGTTCCTAGAGTTAAAAAATAATAATAAAACTGTTCCTTTTATATATACTAATACAACTTTTGTATTAAATCACGTCCATTTATCTTTAAACTTGTTAATAAATCTGTAGAAAAAAATTATAAAGAAATCCAAAATAATAGCAAAATATATTTGTTGTTTGTATGTTGTAAAGCACAAAGTTACTTAATGGACTATCTGTGGTATGCCCACGACAAGTATCGACACACAATTTTTTTAGCATAATGTAAGTTTTATTCATATCTGTCTCCCAGAAAAATAGAGGAGTTTCTCAGAAAGTGCCAAATAGCTGGTAAGTCACTTCATATCGGTTCATATGTTTGGCTCAAATTCATTGGGTTATCTTTTCATTTTATGTTCACTTACACGACGTTTAATAATTACAGAAACACAAAGAATTGCCAAAGTGTTTGGAAGACCTTTGTTTTAAAAAGTTTCGTTAATAGTACATCGGTAATTGTTGTTGTCGTTGTTTTCTCAGGAGCATGTTATTGCAATTTTTCGTCTTTAAAGGAGTAAGAAGGTTGATATTCAAATTTAGAGTGTTTTTAACAAAGTAATACTTTCATAGTTTCATAATTGTAAATAAACTTCTCAGAGGCATAACTATCTTGAAATTTGAGTAAGGACAAAATTTCAGTATTTTCCTTGGCTTTCCATGGTTAAGGCCAAAATACGTTTTCTTTCCTGTGACGTTGAAAAATTCTGAAATTTGAATGTTGAGACAGTAAAAACTCGATTTGTGTGTGAAGTTACTCTCTTTTTGTACTTTTAGAAAATTCCAATCCAGTAAAAGTACGTTTAAATGTTGATGTATTTCAATTCGTAAAATTATTATAGCTGAAAGGAGCATTAATAATTGATTATATTTTGAACAATACTAATCTGTACAGTTTATGTTTTATCTCAAACCATAAAAGTATAGATTATATTATTATCTTTGTTTAGTGTTAAGTGCCAAGTTATACAATAGATTATCTGTACATTTCTTATTGAGAAATTCGATTTTCAGCGTTCCTCAGACTCGACCCTAAACCATCTGAGAAGTTGTGCTTTTTATACAAAATATGTTTTCAGAAAAACAAAAACCTTTCATATACGTTATTAAAAACTTAAAATATTTCCTTGTTACATTTCTACAGCTACATCTTGTCTTCCGTTGAACCAACATGAAGGTTTTTAAAGCTAAACTACAAGGCTAGCCATCCGTAATGGGCAGAGAACAGGTAGCCAACTGCGTAGTTTTGCGCTTAAATGCAAATAATTGTAAAAAAGATTAAGAGTTTTTCGAGAAGTTGGTAAGAATCTGGTCCAAACTAGGTACATATCATTCTGATTTTTTGTTGTCGTATTAATGTTTCTATCCAATGAAAATTATGGAAAAACTAACTTAAGTACCCAGACAAGCCTTGTTCCTATTTGGACATGTTTTCTTTACTTAAAATATTCATGTAAAATGATGTTTGTTTCCTAATTTTGAATTTCGCGCAAAGCTACACAAAGGTTATCTCCACTAGCCGTTCCTAATTTAGTAATGTAAGACTAAGATGAAAGCAGCTAGTTATCACCACCCACCACAAACTCTTGGGCTACTCTTTTGCCAACGAATAGTGGAATAAACCGTCACATTATAACGCCCCCACGGTTGAAAGGGCAAACATGTTTGATGTGACTGTAATTCAAACTCACAATCCTCATATTACGTGTCGAGCGCCTTAACCACCTAGCCATGCAGTGCCGTAAAATAAGGTATGATTTATATCTTAAATAACGAAGAAAATAGTTTCTTCAACATCAGATAAATTGGTTTAGTTTTGAATTTCGCGCAAAACTACTCGAGGGCTATCTGCGCTAGCCATCTCTAATTTAGCAGTGTAAAACTAGATGGAAGGAAGCTAGTCATTGACACTCATCGCCAACTCTCAAGCTATTCTTTTACCAACGAATAGTGGGATTAACCGTAACATTATAACACCCCTACGGCTGAAAGGGCGATCCATAGATTGTGAATCGAGTGCTTTAACCACCTGGCCATGCCGGGCATCATCAGATAAAATTTAAGTTTTGCAACATTTGATCAGTATTTGTCTAGATCAGTTATGTTCTTTGCATCTTTTACTCTTTTCAGTTTTTGTGACAGCTGAAGCTAACTTTTAAATGGACATCTTTTTTATCTAACAATATCTTTCAACATGAAAATTTAATTTTTTCAGCTTACCAAATATGGCGGATTGCCAAGTTTCGTTGAAAGAAAATCCTCGCGAAAGATTTCCTTTAACCTGAAAAGGAAAAAAAAAATATATATATAATTTTTTCTAATAAAAAATATCTGATGGCTCAAAAGTGTTTCTGTTATTTTGTGAATATCTAGTTACATCATTACGCACACTCGAAATATAGAAAAAAGTCGTACGTATAGGCTACTAAATAAATAGTTTAGATATGGTTTCTGGAAATATTTAACTTCGCTTCGTTTATGTAACAATGACATTTTATTCAACGACTGACCTTTACATAATGTGTTTCCACAAACTAAAATAAGTTTCAGATAACACGATACAGCCAAGCTATACATTGTCATTATATATCAGTAGACAGAAGTATATTATATTTAAAAAGTAGTATGTTATATTTCTTATTCTTACTCATTTACACCATCGACTTACAATTCCTTCAAAAATTATCTCTGAGAATTGTTAAGCCTAATTTTATCATGCACATGAAACATAAATATTCTCTTAAATTCTAAATGTTATCAATTTAAATAAAATAGTGTTTTAAATACATACGACATTACTTGCATTACACTTCTAATTCTAAACATAGTTTTTCTAATCACGGGCAACTACTGCTGACATATTTGCATGAAACCCATTGTGGACAGAGCACAGATAGTCCATTGTGTAGCTTTCTGCTCAATTCCAAACAAAAGACATAATTGCAAGCTATTTACTGTTTATGTTCCATTATTCACGTAATAATAAATTTAAACTTCTACCCACACAAGATCGTACAACATTCTATAAAAAATCAAAATTATCATATTTTTTTATTGAGAAGTGTCCACTAAATTTCGGAGACCAAATTTAGTTAAAATAAGGTGCTCAATTTACATTAGACAATTAATTTTTGTTTTTCAGATCATAATTAGATGGCGATTTTAAAACTGAGTTGTGGTGCACTTCGCAATCTTAATAATGCATCAAAACAAAACTTTTGTTTAAAAACGTTTGGTGATACGAGGATTAGAGCTTCAAAACTAGCAATTTTGCTTTATTCCTGCTAAAGAATTGTGGATGGCATTATTTCAAAACAGAGTTAAAAGTTTAAACCTACATTTCATTACTCTAACTAAGGTACGTTAAACAAAATCAGGGTAATTTACCAAACAGCGTGAGTTGTGGAGAGAATGCCAACTGTAACAGCGATCAGGTACATCATTGTGTTATGGAAGAAATAAGTTGAATAATTATTGTGAGAAGATGATGTTGTTTTTATATAGACGTCAAAGTAACAATAACAAAATGCAATAATATACGAAACTCGGTATGTGGAGTTATCTTCTTACAGTTAGACGTTTCATGCAGTCCAACAGGTGTTTTCACTCCGTGGGAATTCAGCATAATTGGTATCGAAACAGTATCAGTTGCAAATAAACGATATTTCACAACGAATTTGAAGAAGCTCATGCAGATTAGAAATTAGAATTCTGCAAACAAGTTTATCTCTTGCTATCAATTATCACTAACTGCAAGCGTATCATAGCATTTTAGGCAACAACACTATTGCTTAACATGTATTGCAAAATGAACTTGGATATTTTGGTTTATTTTCAAGCTCTTCCCAGTGTTTTCGATTCCGTAAAAACATTTTAACTGAACTTTCATTTCTCTGTCCCTCCCTTCACACCAAACATGCTCACCCTTTCAGGCATGGGGACGTTATAATGTGAGATCAATTCTACTATTCTTTGGTAAAAAAGTATTTCAAGAGTTAGCGGTAGGTAGTGGTGACTAGCAGCCTTCCCTCTAGTTTTACACTGCTAAATTAGGGACGGCTAGTGCAGATTGCCCTTGTGTAGTTTTGCGTGAAATTCAAAACTAAATAAACAAAATGAAACTTTTCTTGTGCACCTGACCCTCTGGGTATTTAAAAATTAGACATACACAAATACCCACAAAGAAGAATCAAACTCTCCGTTTCTCTGATGAAATCACGACAAAAAGATGTCACAACTGCAGAAAATAAAGTGATACAACTGAAAAATGCTTCTCTTTTAATTAAAGATAAACCTACTTTCTTTCGTAGTTCATTACGTTAATGTGAAAAATTGTTTTTTATTTCAGTAGGTCAAGAGGTTTTATCCGTAATGACTCATTTCATGCATTTATTAGATGAAAAACGTGTTCATATTTTTGTACTGATTACTGACAGTTCTGTACTTTAGCATAATAATTTCTGGTAATGTTCTTCCAGCAAGTTAAATAATTCTTTACGTATTTCAGATTAATGGAGATCAGCTTTTGTTTTTCTATTCCACTCTAAAAACAAATAATAGAGGGCGTTTTAGTTGTCAGACGCATTCATGCACAAAGTGACTCTGGGTCTTCTTGGACTTAGTTTGCTACTATACAAAGAATGTGAAGTGAATTAAGAATGTTTTTATAAAAAACACAATTTCGTATGCAGCGATTAACCGAAAGATAATTTGACATCGTGAGACTTAAGATGATCACAAATGCATGCAAATTAGTTTCTTAAATATCAAAATCTCTGACAGTTGCTCCATTTGCTGTAGTTTTTCCACTGTCATCTCATCGTCTAATCCATATTCTTCGGAAAAGAACAAACCAAGATATAGACTGATATTACAATTGGTAACGCTCCTAATATTTGTTGGTTTCCGCCATGTTCAACCGCATGGGTCGTTGAAATGAAGTGGATCTCATTGTTTTTGTGATAAAACCTGAGTTTATCTGCTTTACACAAATGATTAAGTATTGGTTAAATCTTGATGCGCCTTCAAGTGCAAATTGACAAGCGACAGGCTTTAAATTTGATTTTACAGAATAACAAAGGAATTGAAAAGGAGACAGTAATGAATCTAAGCCATTCAGCGAGAAAACTGTCAGCTCTCAGAATCTGATTACTTGTGTGGAACCCACTTCTATACAGACAGACATTAAACTAGTCCAAAACGGCTTTTCACCTCGTTTCTGTTCAGGTCATCAGCAGTACTGGTCCTCTGATTGAAAAAGACGGACCGACAACAATCGTTGAACAGTGGAAAACAGATAAGTTACAGCTACACGCAGTAGCTACGTTGTCGCTATTGACCAATAGAAAAAAGTAAATACAATGAAAATATTTAGAAATGCCTAATACCTTTGTCGAAGACTGAATATATACCACAAAGGATATCACACAAAAAGAGTCCCATCTCTTTGTAAATCCCAGTTATAATCATTTTATACAATCAAAAAATAGTAAATTTTCTTCTTTACATGATAATTTTTAATAATCAAAACTTGAAGGTGATGCCAATATTTTTGTCGGGTTTAATAGATTCATCAAGAACATTCTGTTTAAATGATGTGGGTAACTGTGAATGTGTACAAATATGTGTTATTGTTCTGTTTTTTTATTCTTAACACAAATTACTTTTGTGATATCCTGGCCACATGCAATGATCAAAGTAGTTTCACTTTGACTTGTAATTACATAAAGAAAATATAAATTTCCCACAAATGAAACCTACTTGCGCCCGTGAGCATTCAGAAATTATTGTCATATGTTTGTTTGTTTGTTTTGAAATTTTTGCGCAAAGCTACACGAGGGCTATCTGCGCTAGCTGACTCTAATTTAGCAGTGTAAGTCTAGAGGAAAGGGTGGGACGGGATTCGATCCTGCGAACCTCAGATAACGATTTTCATATTAACGCAATGTCCTGAGACTAATAACGCATCGTGAATATTTTCTTCTTATTGATAAAAAGTTAACGTAATTACTGTATTTTTATCTCATTTATTAAGCTTTCGCTTTTTTTAAGCTTAGAGATTAAATAATCACGTTTTCTTCTGAAAATGATTTAGTTTTTCTTTCCAGTTGAAATATTAATATAATTTAGAAACAAGTTTAAAAATGTCTTTAACTAGCATAAAATACCAACGCTTCGACGTGATACTCAAAAACTCACTTATGATTTATAGATTCCCCATTGTACTGATGAAGCTCTTACATTACCTCCAAAATCTTTTATAGCAGCGTTTTCTAAAGTATGGTTTGCGACCTGATACCGGTTCATGAAAAAAAAAAAGCTGGTCCGCCGAAAACTAAAGTAGTTAAACCTTTTCACTACCAACCGCCATTTTGAAACTTTCTTCAAGCCCTTGTTGTATACAAAAGAAAAATGTAATTAAACTAGTTAGTATAAATATATTCAAATAAAATTAATATTTTCACATATATTATAACGGCCCCCCAGTGGCTCAGCGGTATGTTTGCGGACTTACACGCTGAAATCGAGGTTTCTATACCCGTGGTGAGCAGAGCACAGATAGTCCATTGTGTAGCTTTGTACTTAATTCAAAACAACAACAACTACATTTAAATTTTCGTTTCATCGAAATTGGTTTTCTCTGTATTTCAACTAAACTAATATAACAGGAAGGAAAATTTGAAAGCTTGTGCTTGAGGATACGAAATTACGGAGTTTATAATTTTTGATGACGAGAAACCGAGTCAAAACGCTCCCCAGTGGCTCAGCGGTATGTCTGCGGACTTACAAAGCTAAAAACCGGGTTTCGATACCCGTGGTAGGTAGAGCACAGATTGTCTATTGTGTAGCTTTGTACTTAATTCAAAACAAACAAACAAACCCAGTCGAAATAAAAATGTATCTCAGAACGGCGTTAATAACCTTAATATTCTTGTGAAATGCCGCAAATTTAAACCACATGATAGTTTGACACGGCCCCTGCTGATTTTCCTGTCCGCCGGAAAGATCAAATAACATATTTTGTCTCATATAAAAGTACCATTTGTTCATTCAAGTTAATTGGTTTTTCGACCCAGAAGTTTTAGGAATTTTATTTCCAAATGTGTTACATTTGTTTACTCTATTAATGAAAATTGACAGACATGCAAGACCTGAGTCTTATGTCTCGTAGCACCAGATGGCAGCAAACAAGTTGCTAATGCCCGATACTAGAAAAGTCGGTTTGTTCTGAGAAAAGTGAGAATTGTTTGAAACTTAGTTAGCACTAACAATTTTTAAGTTGTTCATTTTAAGAAAACCCTTCTGCAATATGGATAGATGGCTGAAGAAACATGTATCACACATGAAAACCTCAAGTGATTCGCAAATCCAGCCTAGTTCTAGTGAAACTGAAGTTAGTGAAAACAATATGATGAATTATAAACGCCTAAGTGGTATGCAGCTTGGTAGCAAAGAAAAACCTATTGGACTAGACGGTATTGTGATGAATATTTGAAGTATGGTTTTATAAGTGGTGATAACAATAGTGACTTGCTACTATGTATTCTTTGTTGTTCAACATTATCAAACGAGTGTATGAAACCATCGAAACTGAAACGCAACTTGAATACCAGATATCCAGAATAATCGAGTAAACTAGTAGATTGTTTTTCACATATAAGAAAAATGAGATAGCTTTCCAAACAAATTATTTTCCACACCTTTGCTATGAGATCTTCTAATGAAGAGTGAGCTATGGCCTCAAAACTGAAATTTAAAAACTAATTGCTGAGACAGGTTATCTGAATGCTATTGATAAAATGACAATAGTTCCTGTAGTAATAAGTAATTACAGCTCGTGTTTATAAAAAAAAACACAAGAAAATCAGTTGAATTTACTGACCCTATCTAATAATACAGTGAAGGTAGAATTGTGGATATGGTGAAAAATATTGAAGAAACTCTCATACGTCGAGTTTACTGTAGGAAGTTTTCATTACAAGTTGATGAAAGCATAGAGGTAGCAGATAATACCAATTTAATGTGCTTTGTAAGTTATGATTATGAGGACACAATTCATTAAGATTTATTGTTTTATAAACCACTTCCAAGAAGAATAACGGCTACAGGACTTTTTAATTTTATCAATAATTTTATAATTCAGAGTGTTATTCAATGAAAAATATGTGATGGATTAAGCCAATGATGCTCACTCAATGGCAGGTTCTCAAACAGGAGTTTTACAGAAGATCCGAGCAGTGACTGTGAATGTGTGTATTGTAGCATTCATAGAGGGACGTAAGGTATGAATAAAATGCCCTTACGTTTGAATTCAACTCTGTAATAATGCGTTAAATTCACATACTATATAATTCCAAAATCTTTATTGATTTGTGCAAAGAATCAGGAAGTAAACACGAACATTTCCTATTACACTGTAAAGTTTGGTGGTTACCTAAAGAAAATGTCTTAAAAAGACTAATCAAAATGAAGAATGAAGCGAGCTTGTTTTTTTTCAACAACATCACCCATCAGGAAAGGATGCAATATTTAAAGTTAAAGACAAGTTTCATAATTTGCATTGATTAATTAAAGTGGTCTATTTATATGTTGTTGTTTTTTTAATACGTTAAATCTACATTTACAAGGAGCTAACATAAATATTTTTAAATTCCAGAAAAATATATAAGGACCTATAAAGATTAACTTGTGTATATATCGAATTGAAAAAAGAAATTACAAGTCTTCTTCTACTTTAACAGAGATAAAGACAGTAATATTCCAGATGAAATTTCGTAATCAAGCAAAGACCATCTTTTGGGGCTAAAATCATGATTTAAGGAATGTTTTTCTCCAATTGACAGCAGTAAAATGTGGATCCGGAATTCTTTTACTGTTGACACAAAAATGAGGAAGGATTACAACTCAGTGAATCAGAAATTGATTCTATTATTGAAGTGTCCTGTGAAACTGCACTGAAAGACCGTTTTAGTGAAGTCTCCTTAATCAATTTTGGGTGAGTTGTCGTACTTAGTATCTAAATTTATCAGAAAGAGCAATGAGATTAATTATGCTCTTTGTCACGACTTGTAAATGCGAATCAGGCTTTTCAAGGCTAGTTTTCTTTTTAAAAAGTATAGGAACAGATTACATGGTGAGGCAGAGTTGAGGATTAAACTAACTTCTTTTCATCATGATTTAAAGTAACGGTGTGATGAAAAACAGCATCATCCTTCTCTTTAGGTAAGTTATTTCCTACAAGAGAGTTATTAAATACAGAGTAAATGTAAAAATTAAATCACAATGAAGTATAATTACTTTTTACATAATAGTATTATAAAACATGCATATATTTTATATACGATAATGTATTAATAGAACTATTGCTTCTAGCTTGACGTTAAGACTTAGCCATGTCTTAGCAAGTTTTCTAAATATGTATTTGAGGAAGCCAGGCCTCATAAAAAAATTAAAAAATAAAACTCGTTCCTGATTGGAAAACTTTGAGAAATACTATTTTTAAGGAGCGTGTGTACACGAAACAAATTCCTTGGTACCTGAACACGTGTGAGGAGTTTGAATCCATTAACTTATAAGAGAGAATATGATCATAGTTTCAAAAGCAGACATTTTCGGATCCGGGCACCAGAACACAAATTCAATGTTATATCGTAGTTCAGCGACCACGAAACTTAACCTTAGACTCCTATCATGCCTGAATAACCTCCCGAACATGTTTTAGTCCCCCTTGGTCATCCCACTGCATCATATAAATAAAGACACTCTTGAATCACCTCGAGATCACTTGAAGAGCTTGGTCTTGTTAATTCCAAAACTGTGGAAAGAATTTACAGACAATAAATACAAACAATTTCAAGACATTAATTAATATATGATATCTTCGTTTTTGCTCAAAAAGCTTTTCACAGCAATAGCAGTAGTTATTCCTAGTGAGGAACATTTTCTATTGATGATAATTTTGAAGTGATGTCTTGGTTTTCCAACGTAGTTTTTAAATTACCGAAACAGGTTTTTTTATGGTTTTACGGTAAGATCCTTTTTTGTGAGGTCAAATTTATTCCTCTACAAGTAATAATCAAAAACTAACTTACATGTCATATTAATGTCTACTGTTTTCTGTTGTTAAATTTGTTAATCTTTACATATCTACATGCAACCACACTTTACGGGCATTCAGTATTCAAAACACATTTTGAGATAAATTTTGGGTTTTTCCGACATTTACTGTTTTGATTTTTCCGGAAAGATAGATAGGATAATGTATTGCATTAGTGAAACCACAGCTGATCCCACCCTCTCTTGTTAAAGTTTATTGTTGCTGAATAGCAATATACAACCATAGAAGTAAAGCAGTGTATATTGGAGAACACCCAGAATTATCCAGAAAAATAAATACAAAAAATGGAAAAACACTTTATCCTAGTCACTTAGTTAAGAGGTATAGCAAATAATATGGTAAAATAATGTGTCAAAACGGGTCGAATGGTTGATGTTTTGAATTAAGCATAAAGCTACACAATGGGCTATCTGTACTCTGCCCATCACGGATATCGAAACCCGGTTTTTAGGGTTGTATGTCCGGAGGCATACCGCTGAGCAACTTGGGGGCGGTTTAAATAAAATAGAAATATACTTGTTATTATATTTTATTATTTTTTTAACCTTACCATTTCAGCCATCTTGTTGAATTATTATTTCGGTTTTTTCAAATTTTCATAAATAAACATTAATATATATGTGTATCTGTTCGTCATGACTTTATTCTGTACACATAGACAGTTTGTAGTTTATTTTCTTATAGCAAAGCCACATCGGACTTCATGTGGTATTAATGAAACTGTGTCTGCTACATTAATAATAAAGTTCAGAATGGTGCTCCTGTTTCTGATTTATAAAAATGACAACATTAAACAAAAATATAGATTTTTACACGAAAGTCTCCTATTTTAGACAATACCTAAAAACAAACTTAAAAACAGTGTTCGTTTGGACATCAGCAGTGGATGAATTCGGAAGTACCTGAAGTTTTACAACAAATACGTAAGATGAACAACATTCTTTGTTTACTGCGAAGGAGAATTTTACAGATTCCATTTCCAGTGTATTTTAATTTTAATTAGATTATTGTTATTGTAGTCATGTATTTTAATTATTTGTTTAAGGATGTAATTATTTTACACTGCTGTTATTACCGTTTTTTACAAAAAAAAACATTTTTAATGATTAGAGCCTTCCCCAACTCTCAGCTGTTATTACCATATAATACCTGGTTCGTCTTCAAAAAATTACAGAACCAGTAAATATTAAATGACATATCACCCCCCCACACACATATTTATTCGTTTGTTTCTTCTGGAGGGTAAAAATATTCAAGTTTATTTTATTTCAATTTGCGAATATCTTCATGTAACTTATAAGATTTATGAGATGTATATTAGCTGTACATGTAAATGTTGTGTTTGTAAAGATCACGGAATTTGTCAAAGTATATATTATACACAGAAACAAATTTATGCAATTATTACACGATACTGGTAAGTGATCGTTTTCTTTTTTTACGTTCTGGGTGGTGCAGCTCAAAATAAGCAGACAGAGACAGTTGTTCTAAAAACTGGGTTCTGATGTCCGTGGTGTCCACAGATAGTCTATTGTATAGCTTCGTGCTTAACAATAAACAAGCAAACATTTGACATCTGTAACTACTGTAATGAGTATCATCTCTCAGTTGGAAGTTACAGATACTTTTTAGCTGTTATTTCATTGTTTCAGCACGTATAGAATTATATGAAGAACTGTTTGGAATGTAGTAACATTACTAATCAACACAAGTCTATTGTGTTTTAATGTAAGTAACAGTTCTTAGTTGGTGTTCAGAGAGAAGCCCCATCAGAATATTTGCTCTGCCCACCTCGGGGAATAGAATCCTGAATTCTTGTGTTATAAGTCCGTAAACTTACCAGTTTTTAATTTAAATTAATATAAGTGATTTTAGGCTTAATGATGCTTCAAAGAAGGAAGGAAGTAAATACACTTTTGTTGAACTTAATTCTTAGTTATAGAGCTTGAGTATACAAAACATATTATTTCAGTCACGTACAAAACAATGAATCTTTATGCACAATGTTGCGCGATTGTCATTTCCTCTCTCGCGGGTTTGGGTATCTTATATATCCTGGAGGTTCAGGTGCTCTTTGATTTCTTTATCTTTCCTTTACTTATGTAGTTATACAGTATTTGATGGTGTTAGTTACTGCTTTTTGGGTCAGAGTGAGCTGAATTACTCTGATTCTTTTTAGAGCAATGACCATGTACTGGTATATATATATATATATATATATATATTTTTTTTTTTCTTTGCTCTATCAGTAAGATATCCAATTTGTTAGTAGCCCATTTTTATATTTTTATTACTTTTTATTTATATTATTTATTATGATATTTTTTTCTTTTATTTACTTTTATGTTTAAAATATATGTTGATCGGTGAGAGGTGTATAGGACTATCTTCAGCATGTATGAGGTACCTGTCCAGTCCGCATAGTAATTCATTTTTCATCTAATGTTTATCAAAATACGTAATTGTACTATGCAGGAGTCTATCTGCTATGGTTGGTACGTTTGAATATTTATGTATAAATTCAGATGATGTTGCTCCGGGAACTCTATGTGCTATTGTGAGGAGTGTGTTTTGAATTGTTTGTAGTTTGGTTTTAATTGTTTTGTCACTTACAGTTATCCATGCTGGAGCTGCGTAGTCGATCACTGGTCTAATGTATATTTTGTAATTTTTTTGGTATGTTGTCTGTTGATGCTCCACTATTCTTGCCAGTTAGACTCCTAACATAGTTGGTTCTTCGTTAGACTTTACTTTTAATTTCGTTTGCATGATTAATTCATGTTAATTTTGAATCGTAGGTTAGACCAAGAAATTTTGCCGATGTGGCAGTCTGAAGTAGTGTTCCATTCATATATATTCTAGGCTGTAGGTTTTTGCATTTTGTCAATTTTGTAAAGACAAGTTGTGTTTTTGCTGTATTTACTTTTATTCTGTATTTTTGACAGTATTCGCTTATTCTATTTAATTGTGGTTGTACATTTGTGGCTGCTATTGTTGGTTTTGGTGTTGTTTCCAGACTACCACATCATCAGCGAACTGCCAGGAGAATCCATGATTAAGATCCTTCCATAGCAAATTGTTCACATGCTAAAGAGTATAGGGCTACCCCCCCCCTCCCTGATGGACACCAGTTTCTGGAGTAAAGTACTTAGAAAAGGTTCCATCTATATTTACTCTACATTTTCTATTTCCCAAAAAGTTAGAATAATTCTACGCGGCAGTCCCATTTCATTCATACTGAACCGTAGACCATTGTGTCATACAGTGTCGAATGCTTTCTTAATGTCAAGAAAGCAGGTGACAGTGCATTGTTTTTTGTCAAAGCTATCTATTATTTCTTTAGTTAGTCTGACTAATTGGTCAGTTGTTTGTCTAAATTTCCTGAATACATTTTGTTCTTCTGGTAATTTTGATGTTATCTTCAAGAATATGGAGAGTCTATTATTGATTATTCCTTCAAGAATTTTGCCTACTCAGCTGATCAGGTTGATTGGTCGGATGCTATTAGGTTTATGTCCTGGCTTTTCTTCCTTATGGAACATTAATATATTAGCATGCTTCCAAGAAACTGGTATGTATCCTGAGGATAGAGATAAGTTAAAAAGTGCTTTTAGGTGGTCAAACAATTTCGGAGTGCTATTTCTTCAGAAGAATTACTTGTATCTCATCTTCGCTCGGAAATTTGTTTGCGTTTTTTATTGCTTCAAGAAATTCATGTATAGATATTTCTTTCGTTAGAATCGTGACTTCGCTCTTTGTGACGTGTTTTGTTTTTGATTCAAAAAATTGTTGGGAAATTTGGTTCAAATTGTTCTTTATTGTTTAGAAAATAGTTTGTAACTGTTGTAGAAATATATATTCATATCTGGATCAGAATGTGTTTTAAATACATTTTGTAATTGGTCTTTGAAAGCTTTGACTTCTTCTTCATTTGTGTGTGCTATTGTGTTATTGTGTTTAAGTTCTGGATATTTCTTTGCGGCATAATTGTCGTTGGTGAATCGTTCAAGGTGTATCAAAAATATTCTTGGGCCAGTTTTATCGTTTAGTTTTAAGCAGAAATTATCCCATTTATCTTGTTTTTGTAGTTTTATTAGTTATGATTTCCTATTATGATTGTTTGTTTGTTGGTTTTGAATTTCACGCAAAGCTACACGAGAGCTATCTGCGCTAGCTGTCCCTAATTTAGCAGTGTAAGACTAGAGGGAAGGAAGATAGTCATCACCACCCACCGCCAACTCTTGGGCTACTCTTTTACTAACAAATAGAGGAATTAACCGTCACATTATAATATCCCCACGGCCAAAAAAGCGAGCATATTTGGTGTGACAGGGATTCGAACCCTCGATTATTAGTCAAGTTTCTTAACCACCTGGCCATTTTATTATGAATAAAGTTTATATTTGTCTTTTACTTCGTTTGGGCCGGCATGGTCAGGTGGATCAAGGCGTTTGACCCGTAATTCGAGGGTCGTAGGTTCGAATCCCTGTCGCACCAAAAATCTATAATTAATCAAGAAATGGATCTATGCTTGAGTTTAAAGCTCAACTTTAAGTAACTCTGATTGTAAGAAAAATCAAACAAAACTGGCACCAATAACTGTATACCTATGCCTAGAACTGAACACTATGTTACTAAAGCTAGCTCTGTTTTAAACCAAAGTATGGTACTGTACATTAAATCTGAAAAGCTGACCACTCTAAATGTACTAAACTATTTTTATATGGTCTTTAAAACTGCTCAAAAGTAACAGTAAGCATTTCTATTTCTCTTCTTGTACTAGTTCCAAGGACAGCATGCTCTTCTAAAATGCAACTCACTTTCAGTATATATGTGTCTTAGTGTCACTTTGATTATTTGAAGTTAAGCGCAGAGCTACACAACGGGATATTTATGTTCTGCTCACAACGAGTATCGAAACCCACTTTCTTGCGTTGTAAATCCTCAGATATACCGCTGTGTGGGAAGGGGGAGCACTGCTACCAGAAAGTAATAAAACAGTCTGTTATGTATATGTGCTAAGTATTTGTACGTGATATTCTTAAAACAAATTTTGAAATCATATCTTATTTGAACCGGGCAAAGTGGCATGTCTGTGAACTTGTACTGCTTGAAACCTGGTTTCGATATCCATGGTGAACAGAACACAGATAGCTCATTGTGTAGCTTTGTCTTTAATTACAAACAAACAATTTATTACTTTGTATATAAAGGAGGTAACCTTAAAAAAACAAACGAATGATGACGGGTAAACAACCTCTTAGAATGGGAACGTTACTTGTTAACTGTCAGGAAGCCTCTTTGTTAATTCTTATGGTAATTACAAAGTAGCTGCACAAGTTTAAACCTATATTGAATACGAGGTTTTAGCTTGCATCAAACAGTCTAGAGAACTATTTAACCAGATTAAACAAGTATAGGTTTTAAACAAGTTCCAGGTCCTCTACATTTGCAGTAACGTCGGATGCAAATAAGGTATTCAGAAACACGCTTGTTGCTCAGCTAATAATATCAGACAAGTGTTTTAATAACTGACAGACTTTTATTTATTTATCAAAAATCTTTTGCATCCAATAAGTCATTTATTTTGTGTTTTTCTTGTAGTGTCTAGCCTTTATCTTTCAATCTATTCTACGTGTTTTGGGATGTTGAAAACGCAGGTAAGGATGAACAAAATAATACTAAAACAAGCAAACAAGAATTATTTTGTCGACTGGTATGGGCTTCAAAACTAAGATTTTAACATTAGTTTTATATTTTAAAACAGCCGATGAATTTACAAGCGTTACATTTGTGTAATGCGACACAGTATAATACTTCTCAACTTGTGGTTGAAAAAGTTATACCGAGAACAACAAGAGAATTTGTTAAATAAGCTATTCAGTTGTTAACAACTGAATCCTACCATCTAATCCCCACGTTTTGTTATTTCTTCATTTTCTTTTGAAGGAGAATTTTGCCTTGCCTCACACAACGATTAAATTGTTCATTGCCGTGTTACACAGAAAGTCTGCTGCTGGTACAGTAGCATGTCTGTGGATTTACAACGCTAAAATCACGGCTTCGATTCCCTTCAGTAGACTCACCAGATAACTTGATGTGACTTTGCTGTAATAAAACGTACACCCACAAAAATAGTGTGCTGTTTCATTTCAAATGCTATTGAATCTTTTAGATCGTTCTGTACAATCTCCTTAGTCTTATTTAAAATAATGCAATAAATTCCATTTTTCTCACAAACACAAACAAATAAGACAATATTTAGTCTACATAATTGTATCTCTGCTTATTTTTAGAGAAAGTACTTCATGTTGCCTAAAATTCTGCACAACCACTCTATCACAGCCCGTATATCTGTTTAGAAACTAAATTTATAGGAAACATACGTGATAAAAGATAACTTAATGTCTGGAAAACCAAGCTGTGTTTATTATTACGTATAACAGTTTTAAACTAAAGCTTTGGTATACAAAGTTCCACTTGAGAATCTTAAATCAGTATATCTATAAACATCTAAGGCACATTAGTGATGATAAGTGATGCGTAAAGGTATCTTCATTTTTTCTACTTCTGTAATTAAGAGTAAGCATACAAAACATTTTATACTGACTATAGCTACCACAAGCATATGTAAATAATTAACTGTAAAGATTGGTTTGTTTTGAATTTTGCGCAAAACTACACGAGGGCTATCTGCGGTAGTCGTCCCTAATTTAGCAGTGTAAGAGTAGATGGATAGCAGCTAGCCATCACCACCCACTGCCAACTCTCGGTCTGTTCTTTTACCAAGAAATAGTGGGATGGGCCGTCACATCATAATGCTGCCACGAGTGAAAGGACGAGCTTGTTTCATGTGACGGGGATTCGAACCCGTGACCTCGGATTACGAGTCGAGTGCCTTAGCCACCTGGCCATGCCGAGCCAACTGTAAGCACGTAAAACATTTTATATGGACTGCAGCTATCACAAGTATTTGTACAGAGAATTCTTATGTGTTCCATTTGTAATGAAAAAATTATCATATCATTCGAGTCAACAAACTGACAAAATCTTCCCTATACTTTTTTCTGTGGAATATACGTCAGAGTATTAACAAATAATATTTTCTCTTTAAACAATATAAATCTATGTTTTTCAGCTAAGAATGGTATTTCAGTTATCCTGAGGTTTGATCTGTGGTAGGATTTTTTGTTTATTCAATTTCGTATAATTCTATTACAGAGAGATATACGCTGGTTGTCCATAATCTTAACATAATAAACTAAAGGAAAGGTAGCAAGTTAACAGCCTCATGGCAAACTCTTGACATACTCTTGTTACCTCGAACATTGGGATTTGACTGTCATTTTTATAATACATCCGTATAGTAGAGTTCTGATTTTAGATCTGGCTAGTCAAATTCATATCTCTTCTTTTCTATGAAATATTATTCGTGTTTCAAGCCGTGGATGCATTATAAGTGTAACAACTAATTGTTTAGCGTAGATGGTGAGCAGCTGGATAAAGATATGATAAAAGAAAGATATAAGGCCTATAAAATTTTAAAATTATTTTAGGAGGAAATGCTTCCAGCGACAAGCAGAATGTTTGTTTTTAAATTCCATACTTACCATATCGACATATAAATATAGCGTGTATGTGAGGAACGATATATATATGCCTAGAGCCTACGAAACCTTTAATCCGACCCAAGCGACGCCTCTGCCCTTGAGTTGTAGCTTATCCTGAAATTCAACAAGCAAACCAGTTAATCGATATATGTTATTCATTTTAACATTGCTCTTAATAAAATGTGTCATGTTTAAATGTACGAAATAAGAGGATAGTGAATGTTTTATGTGATGCTCAACATTTGTTTTCAGATGCTCTAAAGCTATCTAAGGATTTTCCGTGATAGGCTTCCCTAATTAAAAACTGATTGACTGGAGGGAAGTATAGCTGATCATCAAAGCTCTCCAGAAACTCTTGAGATATTCTAATTAAATAGTGCAATTTAGCAGCCATCTTTATAACGTTTCGCGTCCCTCAAAATGCAGCACATGCTTTTATTTTGTTTTTTTCTCGATAACGGGTCCTTAACGTTCAACTTGCAGATCCAAAATCTAGCATGTCAATAATCATTCTACATTTCACCCAGTGTTTAATATAATCATATATATATATATATATATCAGGTGGCTAGGTTATTTGTATTTGTTTAAAACGATGAAACGGCCAGGTTTATTAGGTCTGTGCATTGTACAGTAGGCCTGATTGGGTATCAAGTACTAAGAAACTGTTTTAAATACTTTAAATTCATTATTTAAAAAGAGTTTGAGGGTGTTTTTTACACAAAGCACGAAGCTATGCGCCTGCTGATATCGAAACCTAATTTTTATCGTTGTAAGCCCGCTTACCACTAAGCCACCAAAGGAGGGCATTTTAGAAAAGAAATTTGAGATTTTTAACAATGGTTTTATTAATTGCATAACACGTGACATGACACGTGAGTTTTTTGGGGTTTTATGTCACTTAGTTGGTAAATAATTTCAGCAAATATTTAATAAAACCTTCTATATAAGGATTAATAATAGAACCGTCTTTTTCACTCTTCTGATATTATTAAGATTCTTAAGAACATATTTTTTATAGTTAAAGGATTTGCGATTTGTTTATAACACATCAACGATCAAAAACTATATTCATTAACGTTTGCGGTGACTTAGAATGATGACTATATATTAACACTGGTATGAAAAAATATTATATTTATTATTTCTACATACAGTTAGATTTTATAATTATACGGATTTTAAAGGGTTTTTTTTATTAAGATTTTTTTCCAAAATAAATTTACTTTGTTAACGTATATTCCACAAAATATTGTATTACCTGTTATTAGTGCACTTGAAATTCTCTTTAAAGGAAATTATAGTTTTATTATGTTTTAAGCAAGTCAAACAACTGTGCATGTTTTCAATGTACAGCATGACATGACACGAAAGTTTCATGTTCAGTACCTTTGTACAGTTCTAGAAAACAACCTTTAGTGATGATTCGCCAGTTTTAGGAGACAAAGAAAAACGTGTTTGGTTGTTTTGGGTACCGGAGTAAATTCACGTATAGAATGAGCACATTGTACAGTGGCATTATTTACAAAATATAATTCCAGAAATTTACTTCCAATGAACCTGAAATAAATCTCTATTCCAAATCATCATTTTATTGTTAAAAGCAACTAAAGTGATTATTTTATATTTAATTCATTCTTTAAATTCAAAATCGTCTGATTAAGTACTTTACATTGTCCCAGTCAATGAAATATGGAAAGGTAATTATTGTCATAAGAAGCTGAATAAGTTTTTTTTCAGTTTCTCAACTGCATTTTAATTTTGTCTTATTCTAAATTGGCATATTTCAGCGTTTCTGCCAAAATTTAAACCACAACTACAGTTCTAATCTAGTTTAAAATTCAAAATCTAGTTCTAATATACTTTAAATCTCAACATCGATTTGAATGTAATTTAAGAATCAAAATTAAGCTCAAATTGTTTATTTTCTCTGATTTAACAACGTTAGCAAAATATGTAAGAGAGCTAAGCACGTTATGTTAACATGAACTTAAATATATTTAGAAGCAAGTCACAGGACAACGACGGAAATATAAATTTGCTGTATAACGTATTGTTGTTGTTTTGATTGGAATTATGCACCCAACTACACCATGAACTGTCTCTCCCGGTTTCTAGCGGTATGAGTCCGCAGACATGCCGCTGTGTCGCTGGTGAACAGATAGAAATGTAAAGTAACTGTATTTTAGTATTATGATAAGCTACCGAATTGTATCGCTGTCCACCTGTTCCAGATAATAGTGAGGAACGTTATCAATAAAGAATCCAGACTGGAAAAGTACTACATGCAATGTGTATTCAAGTTACTTCCATGGCTTATCTGTTCAACCGTCGCAGCTGATGAATGTAAATAGATATGCATGTTATTCCATATACAGACATATCGGTCAAGTCGCAACACAATGTTTACGAATTCCTGTGTGATGAAACTGTTGAAACAGAGGCCGAGAACTTGTCCTCCTTATACACTGAATGGATTATTAAACCAAATGGAGCAGTTGTGTGTTTTAGACATGACAGCCTCGTGACAGACTTTTTTGAAACAAAAGCTATGCTACAGAGATTCATTTATATAAAGGTATCAAAATACCATCTGGTTAGATATTATGATCGAACGTGAAGACAGGTACTGTATCGATGTGATGAGTCTCCAAAATCATTTTAATATAACTTACGTAATTTCTTCCTTTCTTTCTCTCTCTGTATGTTTGTGTGTGTATATATATACTATTTTCATATATTTTCTTCATCTCCGTAGTAACAATTGAACATCACTGAGTAACATGCGGAATTTTATCATGTTGAAGTTCAGGATCAGATATGAATTCAGGATTATCCACCCCTTTGACATCGTTATCCTTCATTTCTGTGATTTCTACTACAAAGAAAAAATAAACCACATTTCTAAGACAAACACAGATACAAAAATAATTTATTGTTGGATAATTAGATAGAAAAATTATACAATTATTTTGAAATATAAACGTACATAGCATTATAGTCATGATAAACACTATTGTGGTTGATGAAAAAAATAGATTAGCCTTCATTGTCATGGTTAGTATCCTATGCAATCATTTACGTCTAATAATGGTCGTCTTCAGGGAAGTATTGCTAAGTGTTAACTAAAATAGCAATAAAAATTATAACTGAATTAGATATTAAACTTTAATGCTTGTATATGCTATAAAAAGTGACAAGATGGTATTAAATCGCCATGATCTTAACGCAAGTGATATATTGGGTTTAATGAGAAAATATCACATTTAACATATTTTCTGTTGCTCCTGTTCGATTTTCCGAAGTTTTTATTTTCACAGACAGGTGTTTTATAGTTCATTTGAACGATGGCAAAAATATAAAGATATTTCGAAATGTTATATAAGTCCCATGTTATGATATGTGAAATAAATTATGACATTTTTAAAGTCAATTTAAACTAAAAAAGTACACTTTAGGAGGTGGTCACAGTTTTCTTTTAACAGACTTTCTTATTACGCTATAATTTTTGTTTCTAGCGTAGGAATGTTAAGAAAAACTGTTTTACAAATGGAATTATTTTTTTATAAATTAATGGCTGATTATACAAATATTTATTTTTCAGAATTTGTTTTGTCTTCATGTTACTACACTTCTTACTTATAAGAACAATAAATTTCTTGCTGGTGCGATGATGCTCACATTACAATTTTTTGTAATATGATCTGTCATTGAACGTCATTTTTTGGATAATTTGGCAAAGGTAATGCAAAGTCCAATCCAGATAACAATAGCGAATAATTTATTTCTTCCATAATGTTTGCTTCAGAAAAGTTTCATTTGTAGACCTAACTTCACAAACCATGTTTCAACACAAATCTCGAGAAAAATGGAAGGTACACTCAGCCAATTAATAAACATACTTGCTTAATATTTTCGCTAATCGTAAAAGTAACTTGTGCTTACAGGTTTAAATGGAATTCCAAGTTCCCTTGTTTGTTAGCATAGTGGATATTATGCGTTTCCTCATTTGTTCTCTGAAACTTCTGATAACTTAATAACACTATTTTATAACAAACTTGTGATTAATGTATGTAATCCTGTCGAAATACGAGTATGAATTGCTTTCCTGGAAAAGTATCTTACAAAACAAAATTTGATAGAGATAATAATACACATAGATTTATTACGTATAATATTTATATAGTCGTGTATTTTGCGGTGTCTTTTATGATTTTTATAGTTTTGTTTAAAATGAAAAGCCTAATATCTACAGAAAACGATATTAAAAAAGGTTTTATTTTGTAATGGAAATACATCTTTCTTCTTCTGGAATTTTTTTTAATACAAGGGTTTGTCATGTATAAATAAAAAGACAAAACAACAGAATACAGTGGCGGATTTAGAGTACATGGCCAGGATGGCAATCCATCTCCTTTATACATTATTTTAAAAATATTATGCCACCATAACCGCCCACCCTAAAACCGCCACTGGAATATATTTAAAAATACAGGTGTGGTGGACAAACATTTATGGTGAAAGCTGCGAAGATAATGAATATCTTTAAATCAATATATCCTACAAAAGTACTTGGTGATAAATTATGATTCTACCATAAACTTACCTGATTGTTGAGATTTATCTATAGTTTCGTTTGTGACAACACTGGACTTCTTTTGAAAGAACCGTTTGTATATGTTAAATAACAAGGCCATGAGAAATCCAACAGACAGCATGCAAAAGCCATATAACGCAGGAAACAGAAGAACTTCTTTTTGAACCTACAGATAAATAAATATTCAAGTTACTTCTCCATGAAGTCGCCTTATTTTTAATATTATTTCTACATAAATCTTTGTTTGTTTATGACAAGACTATTACGCATATGGAAAGAAAAGCAACTGACTGGTAATACCGACCGCCAGTCTTTAGCAACGAATAGCGATATTGACAGTCAGTCATATTTTAATACCCTAACAGCTAAGAAGCCGAGCATGTTTGGTGGCGGTAAGATAAGTTTTGTAGTTGCTGTTTTTCTTTTAAATTACGTGAATTTAATAAAATAAAATTTTGTGACCAGAGTTTTATTTCTGTTAAAAATATGAGAATTTGCACGACTGTGCTTCTAAATAAGTTTTTCTTCCTGTTTCACCTATGTTTCTATAGCTCTGCTTTTTGTATTTATAAATAACACTATTATTATGGTTGTCTTTTAATTCTCTTCATATAATAGTTCCTGATTTCGCCTAGGAGTAAAATTAAGTTTACGATCGACCTTAAGAGCACAACAACGAGCGAGAATTTAGAATAGATAGCAGGTAATAATGTCTTTTATTAAGTTGGAGATATCAGAGATATAAATTCGATCATGTTTATAGGTTTTTAAATTGTGTTTTCGATTATAGTTTTTGGATCTTTGCTGAGGTGAAAAATCTGAGTTTTAGATGACTGATTTTTGAACTCAAAATGCTTTGTTAAATATAACGACTGTAGCATTAGAAATAAATTGTTTTAAAAAGTATATTTTTTTGATAGAGAGTTGAGCTGAATTCCTAGGTATATAGAATACAGTGTGGGTGGCCTTGTGAAAAAATATTCATGAAGTCTTACTGACTTTTTTATAGAGGCGTTCAGAAATAAAATAAATATTAATATTTCTCGTGTTAGTGTTGTTTATTGATACAAATAGTTTTATAATTCAATATTTGATTACTGCAGTGGCACGGAGATATGTGTGTGGTTTGACAACACAAAAACCGGGTTTTGATATCCGTAGAGAGCAGAGCACAGCTGGTCCATTATCTACCGTTGTGCTTAAACGTAAACACAACAATGTGACTACATACACCCTAATTACTATTATAAATTCATAGGTTTATTAATAGCTAACAATGTATATTTAACCCAATACACATACACACACATACACATAGCTTAAACCTGTTACATCAGACTTTAAAATCACGCTCTTAACAGTAATGTAGTAAAACTAAATGTATTTGTTAAGAACAAGACATAGCTCATATCATAACCTTTTACACTAATGATTTCAAATAACAAAAGCATAAGTGCTATCTTCCAGAAAATTGTCATAATTCGAAAGACATTTAATTCTAAACCCGAGCTGCAGTCAGCCCGTAGCATCCACCACCAAAAGGGCTTTGTCTGACTCTTTAACTGACTGAAAAAATGTATTGTTACATTTTAAGGTGGCTACGCTTGAAAATGCGTGTTCAAAGGAATTACGACTCATATTTTATACCATTTGACCCACAATCCGCCAGGTAAACTGCTGTACCATATCCGGCCTATTCAAAATAATATGAATGCCCTATTCATGTTTTATGCTTCCACACTAAGAAGTAATATTTAATTCTATGCAAACACATTATGTGCTTATTTTAAAAGATGCAATTTAATTTTTATTTTGGACATACTTACAAACATAGTTATATTTAGAAAAGTGTGGAAATATTACATTTTTTAAATGTTTTGTTTGCATTCGATAAACATGTTTACTTCTACGTTCTCCTACAACCTATTAAGGAATAAATTTGTTTTAAATATATTTTATAAGCCCAGCATGGGAAGATAGTTAAGGCACTCGTCTCGTAATATGAGGGTCGCGGGTTGGAATTTCGGCCGCACCAAGCATGCTCGCCCTTTCAGCCGTGGGGGCGTTATAATGTGACGGTCAATCCCACTATTCGTTGGTAAAAGAATGGCCCAAGAGTTGGCGATGGGTGGGTGGTGATGCCTAGCTGTCTTCCCTCTAGTCTTACACTGTTAAATTAGGGACGGCTAGCGCAGATAGCCCTTGTGTAGCAACTTATCTTGGAATTATAGCAACTTCGTTTAAGAATAATGTAATTTGATCAAAATCACTTGAGTGCTATTTTGAAAGTATTTGTTTGAGAGAAAATTTGTCAATCAAATAGTTGTAGCACACAAAGATATTACCCAAATAAACTTGTTTTCCATATGGGTTTCAGATAAGTGTGTATAAGTTTTTAAATAAAAATATTTTTTCTTAAATACGGTGTATGTTATAAAAATTCTCAAATATATTCATTTGGATGAAATCATGTCACCCAATAAAAGGTTCGTAATACACCTAAACGCCTAAAGTCAGCCGATTTCTACATCTATTTCACAATAATGGGAAAATCAAAACTATAAGGTAATTCGCTTAAATATCATTTAAAAGTATAAGAAAATATGATCTATAGGAAACGGAATCTCACTTCGAAAGGGAATGATAAAGATATCACAGTTAGGGCTGTTCCGACATTCTGAAATCCAGATTCAATCCCAATGGTTCTAGAAACAGGCCACGTTTGGCGAAATATCCATCCAAAAACGACTCCCAGTGCTATTCCTGCACTTGGCATTATCACTTCAGCTATATAAAGAGCAAAGGGTACGTTTTGAAAAATGTCAGGAAAAATAAAGACTTCCATTATCTGAACGACGAGAATGACAGCAAATCCGCTGTAACTTCCAATCTAGCAGGAAAAAAAACACATGAAGTTTTCAAAATAAAAGCATATACAATATTGTAGTAAATAAGATAGAAGGCCTTTACACTCGAGAAGTTTATAATAACAATTACGAAGTAACTTACAACTATTTTAAAACATCACTGCAAATATTACTAATAATGTAAAGAAAAAGGTTTAGAGAATAGATAAAGGTCGTAAAGAAGATATATTCTTCCACTTGTTGCTTATTATTAAAGAAATATTTTAAATTTATAATATGCTGAACAATAAAGTTAGATGTATGAGATCATTTATCTTGTAAACATTACGCAATAGGTATATCATTATAAAAACATGATCTGAGAACACCTAAAAAGCGATTTATCTTTGATGGTAAAATAACAATGACATGCAGCGTAAAAGTTATGTTCGAGAAATTTCTGCTGTTGAAACAATTTATTATGAGTATATTGAATACAACTACATTTAAAAAGGTTTGATCATTAAATGTGTCAAATGTGTTTTATTTGTATCGCCTCTGGTAGCATGCCGGGCAACAGCCTTACTAACTGCTGTTCTGTTTATGTTTGAGGAAATAAAACGTTTAAATTTGCTCTAAGTTTGCACTGTATTATTGAACCAATAAACTGAACGTTGTTTCAAATATTTTGCTTTATTTTTTTATTTCATCACTGTTGTTATTGTTCAGATGTTTAATTTTCATCTTCATGTTACATTCTTTAAAGCCTTGAGTCGTAGTTTATAAGTATGTCACGTTCAAACTTTTACAAAATTGTTGATTTACCTTATTAATATTATTTGAAACCAATTTTTGAAGAATTTAAAGAAGAGCTTTTGTAATTAAGCTAAAATTATTTAGTAACGTTTATATATATTTTAAAAATATTTAACTTGTTGATAAAACTACCGACAGACATTTACTTTTTGACTCGTCCACATAAATAAATACACAGAAAACTTCTAGGTCTGTATATGGCTACCATACGGGATCATTATACTGGAACTTTTTACCTTCGTGAAGTACGGAGCCACTTTTGGTAACTTCATTTTAACTACCATTCCAATACCAAGAGGCAAGGTAATCATAATCAAAGACAGCGCCAGCTTCCAGTAGGGAACTGTAACTTCTCCTGTATCAATTCCATGTCCATAAACCCATAAGTTAAATGGCATCATCCCAAGGGCAATAATCGTTGACCAACTTGTCATAGCAACACTGAAATAAAATAAAATTAGTATTAATATAAAAGTAATTTTCAATTTAACAACTTTGTTACGTTTTATATGTAACATCAATGTTTGTATTTGTAAAAAAAAGTTTGGTTTGTTTTAAATTTCGCGCACAGTTACACAAGGGCTATCTGTGCTGGTCGCCCCGATTTAAGACTAGAGAGAAGAAAGCTAGAAATCGTCACCCATAACTAACTCTTGGTTACTTTTTTACCAACAACTAGTGGGATTAACCGTCACATTATAGTGCCCCCGAGGCTGAAAGGGAGGATAAGTTTGGTGTGAAAAATATCTGAATTTGCGACCCTCGGATTCCGAGTCGATCACCCTAACCACCTGGCCATGTCGCGCCATAAAGAAACGTTCTACCTTTTCACAGCATAATCTAAATCAAACTCTCTTTCAAATCTAAAAGTATATAAATATTTATAATGTAACATTCAATTAACTGGCTTGATGAGAGTTTATGAAGCTTAAACTCACATTTCTGAAATGTTCAACGTGTTGTACAACAAGAACACGTTACTTATTACATTCTATATGACAACAAGGTAAAATAAACCTCAGTGTCAAATCTAACTAAAAAATCAGAAACATTCAGTCATTTCTTATAACTGAAGAGCATTTTCAAACACTGTAATTTGTGACAAAAGCCGTCTACGTCTCCTGGATAAAAGTATGCTGAATAATCAGGAAGAATATTCATCGAAAAATGTGACACAATTCACGTGCACATAAGTTACATCCCCGACATATACGATCCACCATCGCATAATTTAAGCAACTGAAAAATAAAACGTATTTATGCTATTCCGTACGATTTTGATCAGCCTATTTCAACGAGCTTTGTTTGTTTGTTCTTAGAAGCAAGGCTACAAAAAGGACTATTCGCCATGCATAAGCATCCGCAGAAATGTTTTTAGAGATGGACAAAGTTTTCCTGGAGTTCGGAGAAAAGTAGTGTGAATTGAAAAAAACAAAATCCATGTACATATGACAAACAAACAAAGAAATAATTATGTGTCTCATTTTCCAGGGGAGTGTTCTCATGTACAAGATACATACAGATGCATGTGGCACCATGTCGAAACATTGTTATAGCCCCTCAGTTGTTTTGTTGTTGTTTTGAATTAAGCACAAAGCTACACAATGGGCTATCTGTGCTCTGCCCACCACAGGTATCGAAACCCGGATTTTAGCGTGTAAGTCCGCAGACATACCGCTGAGCCACTGGGGGGCTATAACTCCTCAGACTTACCCCCGAGCTATCAGAGGGCGTTGAAACAAAAGCTAAGGAAACATCGTCTTCATACAGTCTAAATGATTTATGGAAAGGCGGCGTATTCAAAATCATTATTATGATATAATAAGTTATAGCTTCATAACCGCCATCCAGTGATATACTTTCAGAATTACTGACTCCCAGGCTTTCCAGTGGTAATATTTCTAGGTATTTATGATATTTTGGTCCTCCAAAGGTGAGATTTCCGGGATTACTGACTCCCAAGACTTCCATTGTTTAGGTTTATAGAAATAGTGAACTTACAAATGAATTTCTAAAGCACGATATGTGTACATCGTAATCGGATACAGTTTTATATAGCATGACTCATAGTTATTTGCACTCTCATTAGTAGCTTATTAAATTAATCAGATTGTCATAACATTAACGAGCTGTTGCTTTTTCCAGACGCCGTCTTTAATAAATTAATTTTCGTTTTAATTATTACTATAGCCTAAACCTAACAAGTCAATGAATGGTATCAAGCATTCATGTAAGATATAAATCTAACATTGTTGTCATAATTTATGAGATTTTTCACACAAGAAAACAAATAGCATTTACCTAGACTTTTCTGAGATAGATTGTGGAGTAGTGATCTCACAATAGAGGAGTGCCTTACTTAATTATGTTTTTAATGTGTAAAAGCATTTTTAGAACACTTAAGGAGGAACAGGTAATGCAATGCTGGGCGAAGAATAAACAAAAGATAATCTGAGCTAATTTTGGTATGTTCATTTGGGCGCCAACTGATGTAATAGGTATTTCACAAATTTAATAAAATTTGTTTTAAAAGTTCTCTACCGTTTTCTGAAACTAATGTTACGTCTTTCCTTCTATAGAAAGGAAGCACATAGTTTGTGTCCATGGTAGTGATGCCGTAACAACCGTTTGGTTTTTAATTTGTCATGTAAGCTCTCCTTTCCCTCTGTGACTCAGCGTTAACTCTATTGGCTTACCAATGGTAGGTAAAGCACATACAGTTTATTGTGTATCTTTGTGTTGAACAACTAACCATTACCAGGTAACTTCCTTAATCTTTGAGTAGTAGTTTAGAATTGTCACGACACAGTTCATATCTTGTGTCTCATTTCCACAAACACGTATTCTACACTTTGAGGCCATTGTTACGCTATAAATTCAAAATTAAAGACGGCTACGTTGAAAAAGCAAACAAACTATTAATCGAGACTTCTATATCATGTACATAATAAAGAAGTGTTGATTACTTTTGTTAGTTTCATCGAATACCTTAAGAGGGAAAGCATTCTCAAAATTATAATACCTTAACTGTGTTAGACAGATTGAGATCTCCACTCGTTTATTGTAAAAAACAGTGAGTGAAAGATCATTGGACTTACTATATTTATCCTTTCTAGCTATGTAACATATTAAAGCTTTAATTGTATTAAAAACGTTAACGACTGGTATAATAACTTTCTCACGTACTAAATTTGCATAACTAAAAAGAATCGAACGTGAAAACAACAACAGAACGTCTTATCAGAGGTCCTTATTCATGGCATTATTTTGTAACTAGCAGGCATGATTTTCATCTTTCAATATCAACTTTTAACTTAGTCAGAAAAATCACAAACTTAAACAGCTTTCTTATAAAAATTATATGGTGTATAATAACAAATTGTTTTTCCTTCTTACGACACTGAACGGTTTCAAATATTAATTTTAAGGCCATTTTCATGTCTAAATAGGTAATGTTACAATCAACATAGCAAGGAAGATGGCTTATTTCAGATCGTCAAATTCACATCTGAAACACAAGAGTAAGTTGTAAAATAAAGGGAAACCTGACACACACACAGGCTACAGACTCTTTTCTTTTCTTAAGAATAAAACACTGAATAATTAATAAATTTTATCTTAAAACATAATAGACCAGCCTAATAGCTTATTTCCTTTGCCAATGTCTTGTGTGCCTGTATGAAATCAACTTGAAATGTTAACACACTTATCATGTCTTTGCAAAGCCTTACATCGTAAATAAAATCATCATAATTGATGTTATACATACATTTACTTACAGTGAAAAATATCATGTTTTTTTCTATAAACAAGAAGAGGAGGTAGCTTGTAGTTATGTAGCAGAAAAAATTAAATTTGAAAGTTTTAGTTTTTTTTATCCACTGCAGCACTGACATGTGCTTTAAACTGGTATGATACATCAAAATGTTGTATGCTTACCTTAAAGAAACATCTCCATCACAGAAGTAAGTTATCACGTTAGACGTAGATCCTCCAGGACAACAAGACAGAATCATCATTCCCGTGGCATAAAAAGATTGTAAACCACAGATCTTGATCAAAGAAAAGGCGAGAAGAGGAATAAGAAAAAACTGGCTCGCCATACCAATAACTAAACCTATAGGTTTCTTCAGATGACTCCATATCTGTAAAGAAAGAACATTGTTGTATATCAAAAATAGTTTTATTTTTGAAAATCATATATTTAAGAAATTACCAATGTACTTTGTAATATACGTGTATATATATTTGTATATTTAGCTTATGAAAGTTTTTGGTAGAGATATGATAATTAATATCTTGGTTTAAATCGATATTAATGACAATTGAGGACTAATAAACTATAAATAACAGGTTTATTTTTCATGTTTTGATAGCTTTTATAAACTTAAATTCATTTTGAAATATAATTACTTGAAACCAATTGTTAAGAAATTTGGAATTACAACCTTAAAACTAAGTGTATGTGTTTGAAAGCTCCGGTAAAAAAAAATTTAGAAAAACAGCTGACAAAAACCATATTATAATCAGATGCTAATTCACTGTCAGCTTTAGACACCAGGGTCGAAAACGATACCTTGTTACTTGAAGTTTCTTATTCGTTCTTAGTTACTGTGTGTTTGAAAAATCCTCTAGTAGTCATTCGATGAAGAAACTTTAGATGACTTTGCATTTAAATCACTCTCAGGTGTAACTAGCAAGTACCGTCTGTGAGCATTGAATAGATTACTACATCATGAAAAACTCAATTCAATTGGCCAATGAATAACTATTATGTAATGAACACATAATTTTGATTGGATACTAAATTAAAAACTATATTATGACTGTATTGAGTCAAGCATGCTTTATTTAAGTATTAGTAGGTTTCTGTATCTTTTTAGCTACAAGTTTATTAAAATTGCAATAGACTCTGGAAAAAAAAAGAAAATACCATTAATTATAAACTTTGCATTCACTCACTGAAAATGGAATATTTGATTGCATACTGGAGCATATTTATTATATTACATGGTTTTTAGGCATATCTGGTCCAACTTTGATCTCTGCTTTCAGTCAGTCACAAAATATAAATCCAGAGAAAATTGTATTTGTGGAAATCTGTAACTTGCAAAACACGAAAGGCTCAACTGTAGAAATATAAGACACAAGAAGCTAATATTAATTATAGTAACAAGTTTATGGATGAGCTCGGACTATTTTATTCTCTCGTAAATCGAGTGCGTTTATGCTTAAACTAAGATTTAAAAAGTGTTTGGTTTACAGTCGTGCATAAAAACAATTGTGTTTTAGATAAAGTTTATTCACCTGATAAGAGGCTTGGTAAAATCTTTGTTTTAGTTTTGTATAAAAAAATAAAGTATTCACTAGTCCTAAATATTTACTGTTTGACCTTTTCCATTCGAATAATATCATAATATTTTTATTTTAAAAACCAAAAATACTAAAAACGTTATATTTCTAACTGCCTTTAACTGAGGCACATAATACATGTTTGCACTAATATTAACTTGTACAAGAATAAACAAACACTTCTATTTAATCTGTAGAAGTTATCATAACAACAAATCAGGTTGTGTTGTTGTTGTAAACCCTCTGGCCTTTCCTGTTTTACTTTATTAGTCCTTACGTACTCAACTTTCTAGACGTAACCATGTTCAGGATGGATTGTATTTTATTTGTATACCTTTGTAACACGTGTTATAATGAAAAGCCTAAAGGTACGGTAGTACTTTGCCGTTAGCTTGTTTATGAATTGTTTTTTCGATTTTGACCAGACAGCTTATATGCAGGGTTGTTATTAGATAATAACATTTGTACTGTCACGTACTGTATAAGCTATTAAAGAACATTATGCAATATAAATTTCTGCATACTAATGTTCTGATAAACGAATAACACAAAAATTATTCATTTGGTTTGTTCAAAGCTTGTTCAGTAACAGCTAATGAAAACTGAAAATGCGCTGATATTATGTTCACAATCTTAAAAAGAACATTCATGTTTTATCACATTACTGGCATGTCATTCTTGCTATTCATACTTCCATACTATTTGTAAAACTGTGTCTTTACATAATTTCAATTTTGTTCTAACTCATAGAATAGAAGCATATCTTCATAACATTTCAGCAAATCGACAAACTTCGTGGTGAAATGTTTCAATAGGACAAAAAACTGTTTGCAGGTATGTTTATGAATTAACCAGCCTGGTATACTAGCCTGTAATGCTTTGATTATACAGCTACTAGAATGTGATTTAATGAGCTTTCTAATAAATATGGATATCGAAGATCAGTTTCGTTAGTGTAAAGTAATCACGTACGATTCGACTTGTTTATATACTACGTGTTTCTGTTAACCAAACCTACACAAACAAATTTCAAAAATTTGTAAAGATTGTAAATGGGACATGACAACTAGGAAAACATTATAAAGGGTAACACAGCGGTCTTTCAGTAAATATTTATCAGTTCTAGATTATCAGATTATATAAGCCTGTTTAAAGAAATGAATCTCGTTATATATTCATTACAGGAATGGTAATGTTTCAAGTTTTGTACAACAATTCTTAAATCTTGTTCAATTATGTGCTCGAACTTAATATCCTTACTCGAATTACAAGTATTTATTATATCATAATATATCCTTGAATTTAAGTTATACCTATAATTATGGAATTATTAATGCCAAGTTATAACTCGTATGCAGTGTAGCAACTCTTTAAAAGTTTGTGGGGTAAAGACATTTTACGAAAAGTAAATAACTGCCAAGTGAACTTGCGAATTCGTTTTATGGTCTAATTTATTTAGTGATCCACTGTTACGGAAAAAACTTGGTTAATATAACAGAAATATCTAGCTACGTTTTAAGTATCTTGATCAATTACCAAGTACTGTAGCTTTAAAGACCCCTATTGGCGATATACTTACTACTTAATTGAAGGAAAGCTTTCCTAACCAATATTTAGAACATAAATTAATGCAGGAGCCTCTTATATTACCATTAGAAATAATTAACAACAGAAAAGCTCATAATATCAGTTTTTGCCATTAGGTAAACTAGTTTACATGAAGATAAATTATTGTACACTATATAACAAAAAATATATAGCACAATGAATAAGCTTAAAGAAATAAATTAATGTTATTTATAAACGTAAATACCACGTACAAATAGGCGGTTCAGTGCATGTCTTGAGAACAATAATATAATTCATGTATTAAGGAAAGTTGCCTAGCAATAAATTACACCATGTAACAAAATTGTTACTTTTTCTTGTTCCTGGGCAGAAAGTGTTATTTCCCAATTGCTTATGCCAAAAGCAAATGGAAAAAAAAAACGTATTTTTCTCTTCAGACTTTATTTTTGTGACCTGGGAGAGTATAGTGAGAACATGATAGAAGACTATATTTGTGGGCTGATAAGTGAAAGTGATTTACATTACAGTCACAAATCTCGAAAACTACTCACTTCTAAACATTTATGTATAACTTTAGTATAAATAGATATAAATATTGATTTATATGTTGTTTCATTTAGACCCATGTAAATAAAAATGTACAAATTTGCCCGTTTTTACATAGAAAATAGGTTAATTTCTAAATGTCATTTTCCGGGTCACTAAAGCAAAATTTGAAGTGAGTAATGGTCATTTTCTGAACTTTTACAACATAAGCAATTAAAACATAACATATACTATCCAGGAACACAGTTTTGTTACATAGTGTTATACTCAGAGTTATCGTAGGTTTAACTGAAAACACAGAGAAATAAAACAAATTATATTAATATCCTTTTCTTTTATAAGATAACCATAATTAAGTATTCTGTGGATATTCTATGGCACTTAGGGTTGGTTAAAAGGTTGTCCTGTCCATTCAATGTTTATTCATTCCATCCTTAGTGTGGATTCCTTTAGGAATTTTACTTTTTAATTCGTGTAGAATTCATTACAGACTACATATTTTGTTTACTAAAATATACGTTTTTTTAGACTAGTATTAAATTTTAGATTTTTACCAATGTGTTGATGTTTTATATTTATGAACTTGCTTACGTAGCAGCTTATAAATTATTGTATGTGCGTGTTTCTTATAGCAAAACCCAGAGGAGGACATATAAATTATTAGAATATATATATATATATATAAGTAACATGACGTAATTTACAGGAAACCTAGGCCGACGTATTATCGCTTAACGATATTGAACATTATTACAGTAAGTTCATAAATCAGTATACAATAATACAATAACGAAAAAGGAAACCAAAACAATAAAAATCCATGTAACAATACCAACAATAGTGTAATACACGTTAATACAATAAAATCTTAAAATATACTTAATTATATTTTAATAGATATTATTACAATTTGCAGCTTTTACAGTAAGTAAGAATACTTTTTCGAACAGGTACGACGTTTCGTTCAGTATAGAAATTTTTAGAGTAAACACTAATGTACTCGATAATGATTGCACCAGTGATCGAAAAAGTAATTTTACTTAATGTTAAAGCTGCAAATTACAATAAATTATACTTCATCAGAAAGTAAACTCAAAACGAACTTATATGTTAAGCGAATCTAAGATTCTTGACTCCGTTTAACGCAAATTGGAAATTATGACGAGACATTTCTATAAACATAAATAAAATAACGACTTATATCTCTAGAATGTAACTTTATTAGTTCAATATTTCGCTGTTACAGCTAATAAAGTTACATTCTGGAAATACATATGCTTTTTTTATTTACATTTATAAAATACATATCTAAGATTCTCAACCAGTTCGGAACTTAAAAGTTAATAATTTAGAACTTTTATTATTCTGCCTGTGATCTTCGACCCTTGTTTTTATTCATATCTATTATTCTTATACTTGTAAAAATAAAGTTTTTTTTTAATTATGTCATTTGCTTGCTTAACGGCAGGCTTCAGGACCTATGATGTTAGAATTAGGAGACTTGAGTCACGCGACTGATTCAGAGCAGACAACATAGAGTACACTTTACTCTGAAACAAACCCCTGTTAATTATTTAGGTTTACAGGCATTGTATTTGTTTTTAATCTAAACTCGTTTTTATAAATTAAGTTCATTTAGAAAATGTTTTGTCTTTGTACTCTTATCTTCACTGCCCATGTGAGATTCGCATTACACATTGTTCTTTCTCTGTTTTTCAGGTATATCCTGTTTGATATATTTAAAATAAACTTAAATTATTTTCATTTTCTTCTTGGCAGAGATTGTTCAGAGTGATTTTGACACAGAGCGCTCTTCATTAACGTTTGATGTTTATTTCACACAAAAGATGTTATCAAGTGTTTCTGAGAAGACTGTCATTGTTCAATTATTCTTATTACCAACTAAAAATATTCAGAAATGGCTTAAACCGCTTTGATTAAAAATGATTATACTTTCAACGTTTCGGCGAAAGAATGTCAAATTATTTATAGTTTAAAGTTTTTTTATTCTGTAGCGACACCTGTTGGCCCAGCATGGCCAAGCACGTTAAGGCGCGCGACTCGTAATCTGAGGGTCGCGAGTTCGCATCCCCGTCGTGCCAAACATGCTCGCCCTTTCAGCCGTGGGGACGTTATAATGTGACGGTCAATCCCACTATTCGTTGGTAAAAGAGTAGCCCAAGAGTTGGCGGTTGGTGGTAATGATTAGCTACCTTCCCTTTAGTCTTACACTGCTAAATTAGAGACGGCTAGCACAGATAGCCCTCGAGTAGCTTTGTGTGAAATTCAAAAAGAAACGACACCTGTTTGCGCTCTATACCAACAATACCAAACGCGACACGAAATTTCTTATGTACAATAGTTTTGATCCCAACTGTATTTACTTGACTCATCATTTATCTTCTATAATATGAGCTCTTTTTATTTGTTATTTATGTATTAGATGATATTCGAATCTGGTTGAATACCATTCTTATTTAAAACTATTCCGAGTTCCGGCTTGGCTTTCAGATTATAGATCATTATTCGATTTGGACAGTGTATGTTTGTGTTTTCTTACTGCAAAGCCACATTGGGCTATCTGCTGAGCCCACCGAGGGGAATCGAACCTTTGAGTTTAGTGTTACAAATTCTTAAACTTACCACTGTACTAGCGGGGAGCTCGATTTAGATACCTGTAAGATGATTGCAACGTATTTTGTAGTCAAGTTAAAAAAAGAAGAAAACAATGAAACAACTAAACCATACCTCAGATCCATAAGCGTGCAAAAATAAAACATCATTCCTTTGGTCAGCATTCCTGTAGAAATTTATTCTTGAGCAGCAGAGTGTGAAACGTTTTGAGAATATGAAATCTATTGTACTGGCTCGCCAACAAATGTGTTTTAAATGATAACATTAAATTTGGTTCATTCCATACAATAACGTTTTTGCTAGCCTTTTGGCGTTGTATATAAACTCCAGAAAAATATACGAAACAAAATAGTTTTA
Organism: Carcinoscorpius rotundicauda; assembly: GCA_011833715.1. Classification (NCBI taxonomy): domain Eukaryota; kingdom Metazoa; phylum Arthropoda; class Merostomata; order Xiphosura; family Limulidae; genus Carcinoscorpius; species Carcinoscorpius rotundicauda. The sequence goes on along the minus strand of CM022405.1, from coordinate 21,614,584 downwards.
TTGTTGAAAAACGTACAATTATAAAAATCATTAGGGGTGAACAAAATGTTATGATAAGGTTAAATGATGAAGGAAAGTTTGTATGTGATGAGTATGTAATTGTTAAGCTATTAATTTCTGTTTTTTCTTCACTCTTTATTAATAAAAAATTTAATTAGTATTCCTAACATTGAACAGTTGATAAAAATAAATAAATTTCAACAAGGCAATTGTATAAGTTATGAGTTTGTTAAAATAAAATTAGAAATTGTATGGTATGATAATGCTTCTAGGCCAGATAATGTTTCCGAGGGTTTTAAAGGAGGTCAAGGATTAGATAAGTGAACCACTTGCTATAATTGTTTTTTGTAAATCCTCGAATAGTGGACAAGTATCAACATAATAGAAATTACCTAATGTCACTCCTATCTTCAAGAGATACAACAGAAGTTGCCAAGTAATTACACTGTGTAACACAAATTTTGTTCCTGGATAGTATGTGTTATTTCTTAAGTGCTTATGTTATAAATGTACAGAAAATGACCATTATTCTCTTCAAACTTTGCTTTTGTGGCCTGGATAATGAAACTTAAAAATTAACCTATTTTCATCTACATAAGATCTGAATAAAACAACAAATGAATTAATACTTACATGTATTTATACTAAAGTCATACAAAAATAAACAAAATTATTTAGGAGTGAGTCATTTTTCGAGATTTACAACTGTAATGTAAATAACTTTCACATATTAACCCCCAAATATAATATCCCATCATGTTTTTGTTATACGGTCCCAGATCACAAAAGCAAAATTTGAGAGAAAAATAGGCATTATTCTTTTACTTTAGACATAAGCAAATGGGAAATAACACTTTCTGCCCAAGTAAAAATTTTGTTATATTGTATTATAGGCCTATTAGTCTTACATAAGATGTCGGAACAGTTTTGGAAAGTCTGAGAAAAGATAATTTGCAAAGTCTTTTAACAAACTTTATAATTTTATCAGATATTCAACATGGTTTCACTAAGGCAAAATCCTACCTTACAAATCTTTTGAGATGCTGTGGAAATGTTACTGCATATGTAGAGGAAAATATTGGTGTAGATTTGGTGTACCTGAATTTTCAAAAAGCATTTGACAAAGTGCTACATAAAAGACTTGTATAGAAAGTGACTTGATGGAAGAAAGCAATAGGTTGTAATAAAAGAAATTCGGTCAAACTGGATTAATGGGGCTGTACCTTAGGGTTTAGTCTTCATCACAGCCAAGATCTTAAAAGTATCAGTAAATTTAAATAATTTATTGATCATTCTTTCATCTATAATATTTTATGTGAATCAAAATTACCAACTATTCAAATTATATTTATAATTGAAATGGGAATAACTTTAAGAGTGTCATGAAAGAAACGTTTCTTGGTGTAATGGCGAATCAGACTCTTAAGCTATTTAGTATTAGAGCAAACAGGATTTTAGTTTGTATTTACAAAAATAATTGAATACAAGTCTAAATTGGTTATAATTACACTGCAAAAGTCATTAGTTAAGCTACATTTGGAGTACAGTGTTCAGTTTTAAAATCCTTACCTCAAGAAATACTTTAAATTGTTAAATATGGTTCAGAGTAAGATAACTAGAAGGGTACCTGGAGAGGACGTTTTGTCATATGAGGATATATTAAGATCCTTGAAATTGTATTCTCTTGATAAAAGAACACTTAAAGAGGGTCTAATTGAAGTGTTTAAGGTGGTAAAAATGATAATGTTAATGCATGAACAATGTTCATACTTAACAGCAAGAATTCTGAACTAGAGGACACAAATATAGATTTAAGCAGTTTAGAATTTGTCTTTAGCTAAGATAATTTCATTTTTCAAATAGAGTGGCTTGCCTATGGAATATTCAGAATAAACGTATTTAAAATAGTTAAGCACAAGCTTCGTTTTCTATTCTTTGGTTCTTTTACTGCACTGTATTATAGAATTTCTGCAATCTTACAACTGAACAACAATAAGCCAGATTTCTAATAATGCACTTATCAAATTCAGAAATGGTTATATGATAAAGTTAGCAAAGTACTAAAATTCAACAATATTCAAAATAAACTAAGTTGAAATAGTGAAGCACAAGTTGTTTTATTCTATTTTTAGTTCCCTTACTATCTTCTTTGTATGTTGTTTTTACTCTTATGTGACTATATCAGGGTTATGTAATATTTCATTATTAACAAAACTAATTTTAACTTTTCCAGATGATAATGGCCACCAGTTGATAATTTTAATAATCCTTCACTACTACTGCTAGCTTTCAAAAAGTTGGGATTCCTTAAGGCCATATTTTAAAACAATTCACTTTACAATAAAAGAACACAATATTTAATGTTTAGGTACAACAAGGGAACTGTTGGTTCATCTCGACTGTCCCACCTTCTGAGCCAAACTAAAAATATGGAATAAAAAATTAAAGCCAGCCCTTATCATTCATATGTCTATCATGCTTTCTTTAAAGCTCACTCAAATATATTGTCTCCATAACATCTGACAACATCATGTTATATTAAATTCCAAGTTAAAGTAATTGGCTTTTGAGTAGTTAAAATATTTTTTAATTCTCTAGCTGTTTAAGGTTTGCGATGATTGAAGGGGCATGACGAAGAAGTAAGTTATATGTCTGTAACTTGCCGCTTTCCAAACGAAGATTCTTCTTCTTTTATGTTAAGTACTTTGCTTTTGCCACTGACCTTCATTTCCGTTGGTTTTAACCCGTCACAAGACGCCATACCTTGCTTATTACAGCTGGGGTACGACTTGCTGCATGTCTCTTTCTGGAGATGACTCCTAAACCCCATGTTAATCCACATTTCTTTGTTTTCCTATTCCATCGAGTTCAAAGTTATCCTTTCTTTGAAAATTCTAAATCGCCGAAATTAACACATTTTTATGCTTTGAGAGTACGAATATTTTACATCGGAAAATCCTGTTACATGTTCTTCTCAAAAGCGATCGTTTTGGCGATGTTACCTACATAATCCCAAACAACGTCAATATATAATTATGTCACATGTTTTACGTATCGTTACACCGTGACTTTATATCGGATGTAGATGTCACGTAATTTGCTGATTTGAATATTCAAAATCATTTTAATATTAGGTACTCAACTCTTTGTACTTTATCCTATTGGTGTAGAGATACTTTTTCAAAAAATTGTCAATTATTGCATATTGTTCTGAATATTAGAAATGTTATATTTCTAGTAAATTTATTGAACAAAATACAAAATTATACTTATTTTCAATTTTGCGCAAAGCTGTACGAGGGCTATCTGCGCTAGCCGTCTTTAATTCAGCAGTGTAATGGAAGATAGCTAGTCATCACCACCCACCGCCAACTCTTGGGCTACTTTTGACCAACAAATAGTGGGATTGAGCGTTACATTATAACGTCCCTATGGCTGAAAGAGCGAGCATATTTGGTGGGACTGGGGTTCGAACCAGTGACCATCAGATTATAAGTTGAGTGTCTTAACCACCTGGCCATGCCGGGCTTTATAAAATTATCTTAAACCGTTTCTCGTATAGGAAGAAATCTTTATGAAGAATCATACGCTCGAACTATTTCTTGAAATAGTATGTTGTATTTATGGTACTTAGGAAGACTGTAAAACTTAGGTGCACGATTGTGATGGGATCAGTTGTTTCTTACTGTAGACATTGATTTCATGGCTCGCAGTGAACAGCCAGACGAGTTTTCTCAGCCATTTCCCTCCTAATCTAAATGCTGGAAAGAGACTCTACACAAGGTTTTGAATTATCTGCATGGGTGTTCTTTTTTCCAAACAATTAACATTTCAGAAACAAGTCCAGATCATTTTTGCCAAATTTACGAACACTAGAGAAGTGACTTGCTTAGCCTCATTCATGGGGTGGACATAACAAAACAGCCCCCTTTCTAACTCCTCAATCATCGTTTGATCGTTGATTAAGATTCATAATGTTGTCAGTTGTGTATGATAAAAAAAATGTCGATGCCCTTAGATCTGATGCATATTGTCTCGAAATGTACAGAGCAAAGCAACAAGGTGTCAAGTTTGCTTTAGTATTCTAAGCTTCTGTGTCGACTGCACTGAAACTAGTAGTATATCTTCTAGCTGGGAAGACTCATCACTCCTCCATGATTCACTTGGTATCTGCTATTTTATTAGCTGGATGACGGCTCTGAATGAGGGATGTTTTTAGTACTTTTTCGTGGTGTTGGAACCAAAGTTGGGGCTCTAGTGTATCTGATTAATCTGGAAATTCTCCCTAGGCAACTCAAGAGGTTTCTGACTAACCAGATGTCATAACTCTACGGCAAATCCCAGACTGTGTCACACTTCACTCAAAGATCAGCTATTATTGGAAGAACTTTCACAAGAAGTGATCTGGGTGCACCAGATGCGGCAATTTTTCCATCAACCATAATCTGCAATGATACTGCAGTCGTAGACCTTCGAGCAGCATTCTAAAAAAGTAATTCTTTTCAACTTGACTCTCTCTCTCTTGACATTATCTCCTTACTGTTGTAGAAACTTCCTTTACAGACTAATAAGTCGTTCATAAACGTTTGAATAAAAGAGCTCAAGTTAAAGACACTCTAGTAATAAAACAAAAAAATTCAGAATAAACCCATTCCTTATTATTACAGTCCTGAAAGGTTTATGTTTGTTGTCCACTCTGCAATATATTTAGGTGAAATAATTTAACTTGAGAGCTATATTAGATAAGTCAATTAAACAGGAGGTTTGACAAGGCAATGCCTCACACAACAATTCTGAATATATCGTGGTTAACTTTAAGTCTAGGAATAAATGGACTGAACACAGAGCATAACCCATTAAGAATATAAAAACACAGGCAGAAAGAACCCTTATTAAATAGAACAGTGTTTGCGTGTACACCGAGTCAAGATTAGGTAGAATTCAAGTAGTATTTAAATATATATATATGTATGTATATAAAGGGTTTTAGTACCACTTGAAAGTCAGGTTTTTTTGCCTCAGCTTGAAGGCATGGGAATTTTGTACCACATAGATGGTGTGAGGCTTCTACACCAGTTGGATTCAAAATAATTCAAACAGGGAAAATGTTTTAAAAAGATAACTTGTCACTTAAAACATAATCTCCCTGAAATAAGGTCCTTTGTTATTTGCAATATCAACTTCAGACTGAAAAATAATTAAAATTCAAGAATGAAAAATTGACAAAATAGAACCTATCTAAAACACAACTAAAGAAAACCAAAAATGTGTTCAAAAATGCTGATGCAGCTTATTATTACATCTGTAGTTCATTGATGTGAGACTTATTATAATTATCAGAATCTTTCATTCTGTTACAGACAAGAGTAAAATATTTTATTTTATTCATTATCTTAATATTCATCTTACAAAAATTTGTAAGAAATCGATTAGGTAACAATCCTTGAATGCCATACCAGTTACAGTTCATTAGCACACCTAGAAATTGAAACTGAGTTTTAATTATGTGTCTTTGTGTCCTTTTCTTATATCAAAATCACATCGGGCTATTTGCTGAGTCCACCGAGGGAAATTGAACCCTTGATTTTACCATTGTAAATCCGAACACTTACTGCTGTCCCAACGAAAGACGAGTTTTAATTATTTTTAGTTCAAAGACTGAGAATTTATCTCCTGAGTTAAGTTAACTCCCGTTATAAATTTCGATATATTGAAGCGTTCCTACAGCGTTAACGTTTCTGACAGCATCCATTTATACGTGAGAAAAACCGGCATGGCCAAACATGTTAAGACGTGCGACTCGTAATCTGAGAGTCGCTGGTTCGCATCCCCGTCGAGCCAAACACGTTTGTCCTTCCAGCCGTGGGGGCGTTATAACGTTACGGTCAATTCCACTATTTGTTGGTAAAAGAGTAGCCCATGAGTTAGCGGTGGGTGGTGATGACTAGCTGCCTTCCATTTAGTCTTACACTGCTAAATTAGGAACGGCACAGATAGCCCTCGAGTAGCTTTGTGCGAAATTCAAAAACAAACAAACGTAAGATAAACGACCCCACGCTAAAGCAGTAATGCTATTTAGTTATACAAATCTTTTGTCATCATTTGAGATTGATGTTTCTATACTAATTTTAAAATAATACGTTTCATGTTGTTTTACTTCTTTGTGTATATTTTTGGTTTTATATATTTTTTAAATAATTCAGTAGTCATTATTTATCGAATATAAATCTCTTTTGTTTGTTTGTTTGTTTTGGAATTTCGCACAAAGCTACTCGAGGACTATCTGTGCTAGCCGTCCCTAATTTAGCACTAAAAGACTAGAGGGAAGGCAGCTAGTCATCACCACCCACCGCCAACTCTTAGGCTACTCTTTTACCAACGAATAGTGGGATTGACCGTAACATTATACACCGGCTGGGAGGGCAAGCATGTTTAGCGCGACCCTCAGATTACGAGTGCACGCCTTAACGCGCTCTTTTATAAAAATACTTTTTAACAATTTTAAACTTCTAACAAATTTCATTATCTTAATTTTTTAAAACATTCATTTTTAGGCCTAGGTCCTAAAATTCAGTCACTGTTTTTCTCTCTCCCGCTGGTACAGTGTAAAGTCTACGGACGTACAAGGTAAAGTCTGATTTGATTCCCCTCGGTGAACTCCGCAGATAGCTTCATGTGGCTTTGTTTTAAGAAAATACACACAGACTATTTTTTCCATTGTTCTAGACTTTCATTTTATTCAAAACCTTTTTTTTTACCAACGAAACAACGTTCTATATTGGATAATCTGAAGCACCGAACAAATTATTATTTTATTTTATATTCTTACAATGATCGTCTGGTTTTATCTGGTAAATATAAAAATAAATATCGATTTCTCTTTAAAGTTTAGCTTAGCAACTAATTTTTCAACTTTTTTGCATTACAACACAATTTTTTCCTTACAATGATCGTCTGGTTTTATCTGGTAAATATAAAAATAAATATCGATTTCTCTTTAAAGTTTAGTTTAGCAACTAATTTTTCAACTTTTTTGCATTACAACACAATTTTTTCCCCTCTCTTTTAATATTTTCCATGAATTCTTAAATACAAAATACTTTATAGGATAAATATTGACTCATTGTCTATGGATATATTTATCATTATCTATATAAGCTAAGTAAACAGATTCTTTATTATTTTCATAATATTTCATGTTCTAATTATTTGCTTTGCTATATATATTACAACACCGAGATATACCTCTGCGAATACATTTCTCATAATTAAGATTATATCACATTCAGTGAATAATTCTACTCAACATTCGTCATTTTTAGCATTTCGCCCCATGATAAGTGCTGTGTAATACCAACTGGTATCTATCATATATATTTTAAACAAACGTCTCCAAAATCCTCCAAAATATTAGTTAATATCTGTACTTCAGTCTTCACTTAAAGATCAAATTATTCTTCCAGGTTCTGTATCTCAAACTTTTTGAGAATGCTGATAATTATCATCTGATATACCACATTCATACAGTAAACTACAAATTATTTCTTTAAATGGTAATTTTGTTTCATTTGATTTATCAAAAGCGTCAATACAATCATAAGAAAAAACACCCTTATCACAAGAACGAGATTATCTTCTTAAAAATATGACTTTGAAATACCCTATTTGAGGTTATTTAGACGTTTATTTGAGCTATTAACCATCAACTTAAACGAATCTAAGAAGCTAATGTTACTGACTTTATTTACAAAACGAATTATTCCTCTCTTCAGTGTTTGGAGTTAGATTGCTTTCTTTGTTGTCACAACTTAATTCTTTGACAAAGAAATAACCATCGTATCTGCCTGTATTAGTAAATAATGGTATGATTAAAGATTTAGATACAGTAGACTAGGGCTTTCGTGTACAGGGTTTCTATGTTTCCCAGTTAAATAGTCATAGTCATGAACTTTCTTTTCAACACCTGTTGGTTTATTTTCGTATTTATTGTTTGTCTTTCGTAATTAAACACAAAGCTACACAATAAAGTATTTGTATTCTGTTAACCACGCGTATCGAGACTGTGTCATCGATGGGGGCTTTGATATTCATCATATTTATTATATTTCGTTATAATTATTACTTTATCACATATACAACAAATATCATTATTTTTAAATTATCTTTTTCCTTTATTGGTTTAATCATCAATTTTCTTATTAACGCTATATAACTTTCCTATTTCTTCAACATCTCTATACACTACAGAAGTTTAATAATTTTTGTGAACATGATTGATATAATAACAAAAAAACGAATAGGTTCATGTTTTGATAAGCATTAAAAATTAGCATTTATAAGAAACGAACTTTTATTGAATTATTTATATTTTTAAATTTAAGAGCATTCTAGTTCTCACACATTTTTTGTATTACACTTTTCTCCATGTTCTTCAATTTAACTTCTAAATGCAACCATTGCAGATATATATCACATAACATATTTTTAAATTACACTTTATTACTTAACTTTTGATTAATCGAGATAAATTTAATAAGATAATAATGTTCATTAATGTTATCTTTTGTACATAAAATATTAAGATGCTGATTTTGCTATGTGTAGTTGTATTTGAAGAATAAATAATACATTCTTTATCACAACTGTAGCTATTTACTAATATATTCATTTTCAGTTCTCATTCTGAAATATGGCTTGTAGCAACAAAGGAATTAAATCCTTTGAGAACGTGTTTTACTATCGTCCAAATGAATTATTAAAATTAATTACTCATCCTGGATATATGTTCCACCTATTAGGTGAAAATATGCTGATATACCATACATAAAACATTCTTGATAATTGTTTTAAAACTTTTATCCCAGGTTTTCTTTTTCCTTTTGCCTTTTTGGGTAATTCAATAAATGATGAACTTTTCAATGTATTATGTTTATTGATTCGAAGTTTTAAACTGTCTATGTTATCTAAGGCCTATCCTTTTGCTTCAAAGTCAGTCATTTCTGTTGAAAGTTTCCCTCAACATCATCTCTATAACAGTCTTCTAAACAAGACTACCTTAGAATTGTTTTAGCTATTTTAAATGTTTTTTTTTATATTTCTTCTCGCCAGTGATAAATTGAATACAATTTAAAGTTCACCACTAAATTATTTTCACTCCTAAGCTCACTAACTTTAGGAAAAACAATCTTTTCGACATCAAAGAAAAATCTTGAATTTTAATACAATTGTTAATATTATCTGTTAAGTACATCTTCAAATATCCTCCGTATGCTGTGTTTATCTTTTGAAAAAAAAATTCATTTTTTAATGCAATGCTTTCTTACGCTGTTTAACTTTCACATGAGTTTTCTTATGTAAAACTTTTTAGCATTTCACAGATACATCATATATTATTTCTTTCTGTCGAGGTTCCTCAGGTTTAACAATTAGATCTTTTTGAAACTTATCAATTATAGTAAATATTTATTGTTGAATTTTGTCTACAAGAAACTCTATTAAAACATATTTCGTAAGATCAAGATAACAGTTACGCTCCCCTGTATCACAGTGGTATGTCTATAGAGTCGCACCACTAGAAATCAGGTTTCGATATTTATAGTTGGCAAAGCACAAATAGTCAATTGTGTAGATTTATGCTTAATTTTAAATAAATAGCCACTATATCATCTTCGTCTAGCAAACTCTTTTAACTATGTTATAATTCAGATTGAAGTGCTCTCTTCATTTATTATGAATTAAATTTATTAGTAATAAATATATCAATATGAAGATATATTTTTACTGTATTACTTTTGTATCTGCAAATAGACTGTTCTTCGAGATATGGTTCAACAACTTTTAATTCACATTAACGTTCCACCTTTTCATATTTTTCATTTTCTACTTGACATGATGATCAATAACACAGTTATTAAGCAAAATTATAAACACTACCTTTATTTATTTTTCTATAGAATTTATCAAATAACTTGTTTTCTTTACATATACATAGGTCTTTTCATTTTTAGTTTTATAATAATCACTCACACATTTTTTTGCATCAAGGTCTGAGATCATCTTCGGTTTTATTATTTGTACTAAATTCATTGAGATTTGTTAACTTTAGAAATCATACACCTTTGTGCACCTCCATTTGTTAATAATAAAAAAATCTAAATGATAAATAGACATCTAAGTCAATACTTTTAAAGATTATAAAGAGCGTTTCAAAATATGTGAGTGGTAATAATGCATAATGTCAAAGTAAAAATTAGGAATCGAAATATATTACACCGGATGTATGTTGTAAATGTAAAAGTATAGCACTTTCCAATGATATAGGAGGCCAGGTGGTTAAGGCACTTGACTCGTAAGCCCAGCGTTGGGGGTTCGAATCCCTCTCAAACCAAAAATGATCGCTCTTTTACCGTGGGGGTGTTATAATGTGTCAGTCAATACCATTATTCTTTAGTAAAACAGTAGCCTAAGAATTGGAGATGGCCAACTGTTTTTCCTCTAATATTACACTGCCAGATTAGGGACGGCTAGCGCAGATAGCCCCCATGTAGCTTTGCACGAAATTCGAAAACAAACAATAATATATGTCATTATTGTACTAACTTAAACAACGAACGTTATCCTAAAGTACGAACGGCTCGGCACGCTGCTCAACACCTCAACCAACCTAGTCATTCTATTAACTATGTTACTCTCACTGGAACTGAAACCAACTTTAAAACTAAAGCTGATAGGGAGATAAAAGAAGTACATTGAATCTCTGATCTAAACACTGTTCAACCTTTCGGAGTAGAATCCATACCCCTGGAATCAGTGAAATCTGATCATTAGTCTATTCTCTTAGTCCTGGAATCAGTGGTCTCCGATCATTGGTTTGTTTTCTATCAGAAAAAAATATTTTTCTTCATTTATTTTCACGCAGTGCGAACTCTCAATGTTTACACCTGACGTTTTTAATACTTATTTGTGATAACCTTAGATTCCTGGTTTTTAATAAGTCTGATTACCATTTCTCTTTTAGTAAATCTTCATATGTCATCTTTGTTTTACTTTAGTTAACAACACTTAGATATAGTTTCTTCTTGACCATTTCTAAAGCAAAACCTCTAACAGTTTTTCACACATTGCTCTCACTTCCGGCTATGTTGCACCAGAATTGAGACACACTTTCAACAGCACTTTAACAGTAACGTTTCAAGGAAGCCCATGTGACCTACATGACGTCATTCAACTTCCCTTTTAATCACTTATACATTTGTAACACCATTATCTGTTTTCCTCTGAGAAAGAAAGATCCACCTTCCAATGACATTTGAGTTATAGACTTTTTATTGTTTAACGTTAGGAATTCTTGAATTGCAATCATATTTTCTAACAATAATCGATGTGAAACATTTCTGTCAGTCATAGCTTTTGATTTGTTATAAGCAATATCATGGTTAATTGTATTTTATTCGAACATTTGCACACGTTAACAAAATGTCGTGTCCCAACAACTGCCAGTCGAGGAGCCACGTAAATACATGTGTATATATTATATACAACATACATCACCTGAAGAGTAATCGTAAAGGTTTCGGACGTACAACGCCAAAATCCGGTTTTCGATTTCTATTGGCACAAAGTTTGTTTGTTTGTTTGTTTTTTGAATTTCGCACAAAGCTACTTTGTGCTATCTGTGCTAGCCGTCCCTAATTTAGTAGTGTAAGACTACAGGGAAGGCAGCTAGTCATTACCACCTACCGCCATCTCTTGGGCTACTCTTTTACCAACGAATAGTGGGATTGACCGTCACATTATAACGCCTCCACGGCTGAAAGGGCGAGCATGTTTGGCGCGACGGGGATGAGAACCCGCGACCCTCAGATTGTGCGTCGCACGCCTTAACACGCTTGGCCATGCCGGGCCACGGCAGAAAGAGCACAGATAACCTTGCGCGAAAAGTGCAAAAGCGCCATTTTTATACTTTGTAGAGGTTAAACATATGACCATTCGACAATACAGAAAAAGGCCTGTGACAACTTAAGCACATACCTATTCCTAGTGTTTTCCAGCTTATTTCATATCAAAAGATTCGATAACTTCGAATTTGCACTTGCAAATTTTATTTTCTACGATATCTTTAACTAAAGAAAACATAAGTAGATAGATTATGAACAAACACTTTGACTAGTTACAAAAACTTGTCTGAACAAAATGTTTAAGAAAACAGCCTCATTCATCAAGAGAAATCTTTGACTCCCACGGTAACAGGCACACCTAGAAATTCACGGCTTCGTGATAAAGATGGCTGAAGAAACTGGAATCACAACTTTTCTATTTTACTACATACTTGTTATATACCCGGATAAGCTCGTTGTAATGATCTTATATTTTTTGGTCTACTTAAACTTTGCCTTAGGAGCTGACTACCACGTACAGTCAAAGAGGTGATTGTGTATTCTAGGAAGAATCGAAACCTTGTTGTAAAGCCGGAAACTAACCTTAGACTCACTGACAAAACAGTCAAAAAATTGTGGAAAAAGTATGAAACTGTGCAGCACCTTGTTGTTCTTTACATAAACTTGACATGGTACAAACTGTGGTGTCGGATAACAATGAACATTAGACTGAACGCATCGCCCAAAGAAGAAGTAGTTACAAAAACAATACATTATTTTTACATAATATAGATCAGAAAAAGCTATTAATAATATACAACAAACACGTGTTTTGTTTGTTGAATTTCACGCAAAGCAACTTAACGTATAACTGTGCTAGCCGTCTTTAATTTAGAAGAGATAGATTAGAGGGAATGCAGCTAGTCAAAACATAACTTACCGGTCTCTCTTTAATAGCAAAAAGTGGTATTGATCGTAACATTATGACGCCTTCTTGACTGAATAACGACCATATTCAGATTCGGACTCATGAACTGCATATTGTTAGTCGGACATCCTAGCCACGGGGCCATGTCAGGGCAACAAATAAGTATGTTTTATTGAGGATTTATTCGCTTCACAAGTTCAAAGAAAAACCAGTTTTGTTTAGAAAAAATATTAACAGTTCAATAATCATGAAGAAAACGTCCCCAGTGGCTCAGTGGTATGTCTGTGGATTAACAGCGCTAAAAATCGGGCTTCAGTACCCGTGGTGGACAGAACATAGATAGCCTATTGAATAGCTTTGTGCTTAATTCAAAACAACATAAAGAAAACAGAGACAATATCTCAGTTGGTGGCCTGTTGAAAGTACTTTTTTTAAATATATATATATTCCTCGCACCCCAGTGCCTCAGTGGTATGCTGCGGACATACAACGCTAAAAACCGGGTTTCGATACCCGTTGTGGGCAAAGCACAGATAGCCCATTGAGTTGCTTTGGGCTTACTTCAAAACAACAATATGTTTTTGAGCCAAAGTACTTTAGGTATGAATGCTACTAAAATGACATTCTAAAAACATATGCAATTAATTTTTAAACGAGAAGGAGACGTTATCTATAAATATTGCTTTAATTATTTTAATTTATTAGGAAATGTCTGGCATATTATGTCTTTTTTATAAATTGGATTCCCCACGACACCGATTAATTAATTGCTTTTTGTTCAGTAATTTTCTACGGGTGAATATTAATCAGACTGCCCTCTTCCTTAATGTCAAGGGTTTTTTCGCTGAAATTCGGAGTTTGATAACTATTTTGGACATAAGTGCAGATAGCACAATGCAGCTTTACAGTTAAATAGAAACATTTATATAATATTGTTAATATTAAAGTAATGACATAGAATTGTAGTTAATGTTATTACTTTCAATATTAATTGTAGTTAATTTAAGTTTGCATGTATGCGTAATTTGTTTCAAAATATGTTTATTCTTCATGTTCCACCTGAAATATTACTTATAAATAAAATTTGTTGAACACAAATTTTAATTATAACATAAACATTTCTAATCTTGTATGATTACTATGATTTCCAAAATAACTATTAGTGAAAAGAAACATACACAAAATTAATTTAAGCATTATTTATATATACGAATAAGGTAAGACTGTTGAATGCAGTTTACCAACACTAGTTATCACATATCATGTAGCTAAAGTATCTAAACTTATCAAAACAAAATATTAATTAATACTATTTTTCACAACAATCCTTTTTTTCTGGGATATATGAATAAAATAATTTTGAAATTTGCTGTTTGCTTAGTTTAGAACAAAGACATGTTGGGATGTTCGCGCTGTCCATCCTAGGAACTCGAACCACTGATTCTAGAGTTGAAATCTGCTTGTAAAAAATAATGATAATATTTAACTAACAAAAACTTCTTTAAACGTTTTCAGTATTCAAAATACAGCCGAAATGGTTCTTTTAACACAAACATACGCAATAAGTTATCAGCACTTTGACCACAACGGCCAGGCATAGTAAAGGCACTCGACTCGTAATCTGAGGGTCGAGGGTTCGCATCCGAGTCGCGCTAAACATGCTTACCCTCCCAGCCGTGGAGACGTTATAATGTTACGGTCAATCCCACTTTTCGTTGGTAAAAAAGTAGCCCAAGAGTTGACGGTGGGTGGTGATGACTAGCTGCTTTCCCTCTAGTCTTACATTGCTAAATTAGGGACGAGTATCTTTGCGCGAAATTAACAAAACTAAATATATATAATTCTATATTTTCTAAAACTTCTGCACATCTTTATTTTTTTCATTGTAAAATATGAACGGAAATCAGTAGCTTTCTAAAATTAACTAATATCGAATTCAGAAGTTTGAAAACCATAAATATATTTATACCAACGTTTCCAATATGGAAATAATTCAAACTTTTAAACAAAGATATACACGAACTGGAAAATACAATCACAAACATCTGTGTACGTAGACGAAGTAACTAGTTGAAAAAAATAAAATTATGTGTGCGAAATGGCACTTCGGGATCTGGACTTAATTACGACTTTATTAGTAGAAGTGGATGAGGCTTGTAAATTGTCCTGCAGTCGGTTAAAACGGTATTGTGTAAGTTCACTACTGTACATTATGAGTTAGCTTGTAACTCGCAATTATTCATCTAAGTTTCCAAGAAGTAAAGCTACTCAACCAGGCTTCCCCGAAGCAAATAGATAAAAAAATGTAAATTTCAACTCCATATAAACATAAAAAAAACTTTTATTTTTTTCGGAAATGAATGATGAAAAGTTTGAGACTGAATAAGAAAAAAACACTGAAAAACGAATCCCACTTTTTGTAACCAAATTGTTTATTCAGCTACACTCATTACCGGATTGATTTTTAGTTTCCTTCTAATTGGGTAGAATGCTCTGATCAAAAGTTGCAGATTATAATAATTTTGATAAGGAGGATCTACTTACCTTTTTATCTCAGTAGTTAATGGATGGTTACAACGTGATAGCCCATAATCATCGATCAGATATTGTCTTTTCACTGTCAAATTACTTCCATTGTGTTCCACTCAGCGGGAATTTGTTTGTTCAAGAAATCTGTCCAAGGCGTCCCTAACTCCTTTGAACTCATAGACCACAGGGAAGGTAGTTACCCTACGTTCCGCCAGCTTTCGGACTGCTCTTTTAAGATTGAATAGTAGGATCTGACTATCGTTCTTATCAGGCAGAAACAGCCTTAAAGTGCGGAACGCATTTTTGTTTGTTTGTTTCTGGCTGTAAAGAAGCCTGAGCCATAGATCCTCAGTCTTGCGTGCTGACTGTTAGGCTCAGAGAAAATGAAAATAGTCAAAAACACTTTCTTGGGCTATTTTAATAGAACAGAAAATTTGACAGACACTCAGAGTGTTAATAATTTAACACCTCACATGAAACTTTGTAAGAACCTTAACAAACAAACTAACAAACATTCACACATGCGAATCGCATTCTTTGTCTTCCTTTTCTTGCAGCAGTAGAGGACGCGAACCATAAACTCTTGAATCGACAGTTGAGCACACTGAACTCTTGGTCGCGTAAAGCACCCCACCCCCGAGCGCAAACTGAACAGTCACCTAATTTCTTCAAAATATAATTTATAATATATTCATAAATCTAATATACATATACATATATATATATTATAGATTGCTTGAAAGACGAACAAGGAACGACGTTTGCTCTCTGGGACTCATTATTATATTTAAAGGTTGAATATAGTAATTTATATTAATAAACTTTCCAGAATTGTATCCGAATATAAAGGTAAAATGATATCTGAAAGACTCATGAAGAATGTGTTACAAAATACAGGTAAGTTAGTTTGAAGCTTTGGAGTTCTTTGTAGTTTTACATAGCAACAAATAGTGAAGGAAGTGGCAAAACAATGAGTAATGTTTTGACTTGTTAAAATATCTCTTCATTTCTTTAAGTATTAAATAATGAACTAAAGTCTCTCTCAGTTGAATAATTGCATTTATCAATTTTCTATTAAACTTTATTTGTGTCATTTCAGCTGATACAAAAGTTATTAATGTATTTTGTATTTCAGCGAAAATAGGCCGGGCGTAGACTGGTTATTAAGATGCTCGACTCACAATCTGTGAATAATGATTTCGAATTCCCGTCCTCTTATTCGTTAGTGGTGGGTGATATCGACTAGCTACGTTACTCTAGTACTTCTCTATTAAGTTATAAATGGCTAAAACCTTTCCAAGAATAGCTGACAGACACTTACTTTTTAGAATTTTAGGATGTATGTGATGTTTTAAAATTAGAGATAATTCGTTCACAGTTTTTTCTTTTTCCAGATATATATATATATCCAAACAGTTATTTCAGATCTTTAAAAAGTATATATTTTTTGCTTTGCATTATATTTTCTTTTATAAACTCAACCACAAGTAATAATAAAAATGTTTACTTAAATAACTTTCCCTTATTCAAAATATCATTTTATCAAACTACTTGTAATGCATTTTGAACCTTAGCATTAATGATAAATTTAAATTTCCATAAATTGTTTTGATAATTTGTTTATATATATAGATAATGAAACATATAATACAGCTGGTTGAAAAAATGATTAACTTCAGTATTCATATCCATTGCATTAGTAAAATAAAAGATATGAACGAAACTAACCTCTAGCCAAGTGATGTGACAACCCATTCCAAACATAATTGAGACAAGAATAAATACGATAAGTTTCAGAGGAGGACTTTCAGCAGTTTCAGACTCAGTTGCATTTTCTGAACTTATCAATGAAGAGTTCGAAACATTGTAGCCGGTTTCAGACATTACTGTGTTGTGGCTCGGTGTGTCAGGGAAATGAGGCTGCAACTAAACTACAACACGTTTTATTTACTTAATTATACATTGTATCAGGTTTTTACGTTCATAGTGGGTGTGTATATGTACCGAGCGTGCACGTCACGAGAGCTGAACATCTCAAATGCTGTACCTTCGTATTAGTCGATAAGTTGTTAAACTGTTGGAAACACCTTTTGTACTAAGAGTTCAGGAAGTAAAACTCAGAATATCATATATGTTTAAAAATGTATTAACAATATCCATAAAAGTTCGTGCAAACATATCCATTGGATCGAAACGAAAGATTTTTTTCCAAAACATAATTGCTGAGATGGTAAGATGAAACGTCAAGGTAATATTTGTACATCAATATAATTCGCTTTTTTTATTCCTCCTTAAATAATGAAATAACTGACATGACCTATTTTTAATATAATAATTATAATGGCTAAATTCAATATTTTCTAAGATTTTCGGCTGTAATTCATAAGTTGTGTGTGTATATTTGTTGAAGTCCCAGTTACTGTTTCGAAGCTATAAATCTGAATGACTTAAGAAAATTCCATCCTTACAGACGTATATGTGTTTGTGCGTCTCATTCACTACGAATTCCAGTGACGAAAATAACACTCCGGCTATTTAATCAGATAAATAACTTTTATTTGAATATTTAAAGGAATTATTTATGTTGAAAAGTATTAAACTGTAAACTAATTTGTTGAAATTGTACTACAGATATGGAGGCTTAAATCAGCATTGGTGGTGCAAATATTTGTGTGTGAATAGGAAAACTTAAATATAATTTTATTCTGGAACAAGTGGCTCGCCTTCGCATGGCCAGGGGGGTTAAGGCATTCGACTCGTAATCTGAGGATCTCGGGTTCGAATCTCGGTCGCACCAAACATGCTCGCCCTTTCAGCCGTGGGGGCTTTATAATGTGACGGTCAATCCCACTATTCGTTGGTAAAAGAGTAGCACAAGAGTTGGCGGTGAGTGGTAATGACTAGCTGCTTTCCCCTAGTCCTACACTGCTAAATTAGGGACGGCTAGCACAGATATCCCTGGAGTAACTTTGTGCGAAATTCAAAAACAAGCAGAAAACAAACAGGTGGCTCACCACAATTAAACATTTGTGTTTGTAAATGAAAGGAACTCTCAATGGACTTTAGTATTCTTCAGTCCATGTATCGAAAAAAATAAGTATAATTATCGCCTTTGTAACATATTCATTAAGAAGCTTGGATATTTATATTGTAAAAGTATTTAGATATGCCTCGGGATTTGAGCCTATTTGTAAATACAAGGACACAAAAAGTTAGTTTTACACATACTTAGGAAATCCAACAACACTTATAGAGTATTGTATAATACACAGTGTAAAGGTCTTATTGTTTTATATATTGCATTATAGTGACTATACAGTTTTTCATACGTTTCCTTTTCCTGAAATTATGTTGAACTTTCAAGAATGCTGTTTGTCAACGTCTGATTGGTTTTTTTTTCCACGAGACAATCAAATGACCCAATTATGAGGAACTAAGAAATACTAATATTTTGCATTCATAATATAACATGAAAAACAGATATATAAATGTATCTGTGTCGGTTTAAACAAGAATAATACATTTTCTTGGAAATTATTCTAATAATGATCATTGCCAGCTAAAGCTGATTTAACCCTATTTAGGTGAAAAGTGATGTAATATAGTATAGATTACTATTCCTTTAATATGGTTTTATTGTATTACAATAACAATAACAATGAATAGCATGCACAATATCAACACATTTTTATACTCATATCATCTTTTTCTTTACATGTTAATTTCACATTAAAATTAGATTTAATATTTAAAGAGCGAAGACACATAACTGAAGTTAAGTCTAGTATTAAGAAAAGAGTTTGATCAAACATATTAGTTATGACTCTCACAAACGATAATCTAAAAAGATTAACGATCTCTTTCCATGTCCTCAGTGATTCAATTACAAGTTTTGAGACTTATAACACTAAAATTCGAAGGTAAGTTACATAATGGACATTGCACAGAGTAGAATATTGTGTAGCTTTGCGCTAAAATCAAACACAAACTCTATCATTATTATGTGCTAAATATAACACAAAATAATAATAAATGCAGTTTGAAGTTAAGCTGAAACTATGTAACCATCATAATTGTAACACAATAATCTTATTTGTGGTCATTAAATTGTGTCCTTATTTTTCTGTTACAAACAAGACAACATTATAAAGCAGGACTGCTATGAATTGTTCCAGTTTGAAACAATATCAAACAAAACATAAAACAAGACAGAATGAGCCTGTAATACCTTTAACCCTTGCAATAGTCTATCTTTATTCTAATGTATAACGACTATTGTCCTGTTACGTCAATATTATCCAAACAAGCTTAAGTTTTGTGGGTTTTTTTAAAAAACGTAAGAAAACAAACAACAGTATTTATTGTAATTCACAAATGAATATCTTCATGTGTATTTGATGAAATCAAAGATATATATAAAAGAGAGACGATCTGGCAACACGAGAGCAAAAACTTTGAGGTGACTTTTTTGTTCCAGTATGTTTGCCTCTTATATTAATATATCTTATATGTTGCAAAGCATAATTAATTCAAATTAACAACTTGTTTTTCGGGCTCTAGCTGAACGTCCTTGGTTATAGACTAAGCTCATCACTTTGTTGTTCATGTATGCATTTATATGAATACATATATGTACGTGCATATTTAAAATCGTTATCTTTGCAGTTAAGTAAATATTAATATCAAAAGAAGGGACTGCGATAAAAACACGTGATGAAAAATTAATTTCAATTATCAAAATAAACTTCAACAACCACAACATAAATGTTGCAAATATTAGCAAAAAAATCATCAGAGTGTAGGTTATAATGTAAGATATGAATTGTGCCCCGAGTTTTGGAGGAGACTGTACCAAGGTTACACTCTCTACCAGTTTTAATCTCTGTTCGCTAGCCTCACGTGTTGAAGAAAAACTAATAAACATAAAATAAGTGAGAAAAATAAGAATAAGTTGAAAGAGCAAAATATGGGTGTTAAAGGTCACAACGGCCATCGGTTTCATCCTTCACTGCATACAGACAGTTGTGGAAAGGTGACTGCTCTCCAAAGACAGCTTTGGGAGTAGCTATGCGCAACAAACAAACTACAAATTTTGAATATTAATTATAAGCAAAGTCGGATTTGGAAGCCAAGAAACATCAGGACCATCACAGTAGTAACATTTGAAAGATCGTATTCACCTGGTTACAATAAACAAAAATGGAATTTTTGAGAAGTATATTGACGGAACTTTAAAAGTAGGTCAAGATCATTTCTACACTAGAACAACAACACCATTTTAGATATGGTTTTTCCGTTGATTTACCCCTGACGCTAGACAATGTCACTGGCGATGGTGACACTCTCCACCTTGTGTTTTTAAATTTTTAAAAAACCATTGACCTTTTTAACTCTATTTAAGTTTTACCTGCTTTTGGAAGTTTCTTTAGTTTCGTCTTAATGTATTAATTTTTACATTTTATTACGATTTTACTTTCATCTTTTTTTTTTCGGCGCTGCTAGTCCAGTGGATTTGCGCCAATAAACGCTAAACAATTAACCAACCAATCGTTTGTCATGCACAGTCAGGCTGTTCTAATGCCAAACAGTAAAATAAGTGATACTAAACATAATACAATTGATATATCAACACAAGTATATGGTTATTGTTGTTGCTGCTGCTCGTTTATCGATAGGAAGCTGGTACAGTATCGAGTATTGTTGTCATCCTTTAGATGAAGAAAAGTATCATAATATCTCAGTTTCTTGTGACATTTCTATAGAAATTACAAGAATGCTTTTAACTTGTTTTTCTGTCTTCCTTTTATTCTGGAGGGGGGTATTACGTTTACTGTTATTCATATGTTTTGTTTTCTTTGTATACATTTTTATATCAAAATATATAATATTAAAAGTAATCCTGTTGATAGTTGGATGCTTGTGGCATATTTCCTAGAATAATGTAAAATGCAGTCCACTTAGTGTGTTATTTTTTCTGCTTCGGGTTCTACAAGTTACCTTTATCAATGTTCACTAAGAGGCCTAACTTAAAAAATAAATAACGTCCCAACATAGATTTTATTTAATTCCTAAGCTGTCCATTATCTCCAGAACTTCAATAAAACCCAAATCCAAAAGTTTAAACGGTAAAAAACTGACTGACTCAGCAATCATAAGAGACTTGCTGAAACAGTCAAAAACCAACTGATTGCGTATAAAGTTTCCTAAGCTTTCAAGAAAATCCTGATAATCAAACTACATATTCAAGACGTGACGTTAAAACACCGTCTAAAAACAAACTACAGGTGTCCATATCAGAAGAAAAATGTACAGCGCACAACAATTCAAGTTCCACGGATGTTGAAGTCCTTAAACAATCTTATTACACAGGAACAATAACAACAAAACAATGTTACTGGTACGTTGGAATGAAATTTTTATTGTACACAATACAGTAACTCATGATGATTAGCAACATTAATATTCATAAATATAGTATTATAATCATTAAACCATTATTGAAATATCTAAGTCGTAAACAAATAGTACATTTAATGGCAAAACAAAATTGTCTTTCTTTACCCATGTAATTTCCCTAAACTGTCTGATAATTAAAATTTTGTTCACGGTTTATTTTTCGCGACTTATAGAACGATATTGAAATTATATTTTTCTCCTTATTAACACTCGATAACCCGCCATTTGAAAAGTTTTCTTGTTGAGCTGAATGATCGATGAAATCCACTGTTATCTCCGTATTTGTGATACAGTGGAAGTTGTCTCGAAAGGAACATTAAAGTTTTCGCAGAGCAATTATGGTGAAGGTAGTAACGTGGCTTGCGACTGTCATGTGAGAAAAGCCATTTGCAATTAACAAAGATTTGGCCTTGACTACCTGTCTTTGGGAATCTTATAAACTATACAATTGATTGTTCTTACTGCAACGTAGTGCCCTTCTAAACATCCATGTACGTTTGAAAGTACGTCGGCCCGGCATGGCCAAGCGTGTTAAGGCATGCGACTCGTAATCTGAGGGTTGCGAGTTCGCATCCCCGTCGCGCCAAATGTGCTCACCCTTTCAGCCGTGGGGGGTTATGATGTGACGGTCAATACCACTATTCGTTGGTAAAAGAGTAGCCCAAGAGTTGACGATGGGTGGTGATGACTAGCTGCCTTCCCTCTAGTCTTACACCGCTAAATTAGGGACGGCTAGCACAGATAGCCCTCGGGTAGCTTTGTACGAAATTCAAAAACAAAACAAAACAAACTCTCTACGTTTCAAACTACATCACTACGATGAAATCCATTCTTATTACTGTTTGCATCATAGCAACTTTCCATCTCACCTCTAGCTGATTTATCTCATTCTTAAGTAACGTTAATTTCATTAATTTCGTTAATCATTAATTTCATTGTCTATTATTCAGCCTAATACTATGCTCAGTGATTATTTTCAAGGTGAGAGAAAAGAAGGTTCAATCATAATTTAATTTCTCTTCCAGTTTTCAGAAATGATGATGTGCTGCTTGCAGATTCACTTATCGCTGTTCAATAATCCATGAGTAGGAATGGAATATCTTACCTCCATATTTCTATCATTTTACCAGAAGAGGAATGAAGAACTATTGCCCTGGACTTTTTTAATTCCCAAAATTTAACACATCTCAGTAGACAAAACTGATTCAAAGTTCTGTCACAAGTCTCAGTGAGGTTCCATGGGACTACAAGACTTTGAACAAACTTATTGGCAAGTTTCTTTGCTAAATTTTCTGTTTTGTGGTTAAAACTAATGTATGTTTGTATTAATTTGGTGAAACTATCCATCACTACCAACTTTTCTTTATTCCCTTTATTACTCTTTGTGAAGAATATAGCATAACAACAACAATTCACTTTACTTTATACGGCTGCGGACAGATAAAATTATTGTCAATACATTCCATTTTGTCTAGAGTCTAAGATGGATTAGTTATGGCTAACCGATTTGCCGTGACATCGTAAAACCCTTTCAACACGAGATTCTTGAAATAATCATTGAAAGGAAAGGAAAGTTATGTAAAAAAACAAAATTTAATAAGTCTATTTATAAGGAACATCAAAGTTTGGTCAAATATAAACCTAAACTTTGGGATGGGCAGGAAATTCCAAAAAATTGTATATAGAATGTTGTTTACAGGAGATACCCATTAAAGGTGTACAGAAATCAAAACTCAACTTTTAAAAAATTCCATTGCAAATGACGTTAAATTAGTTTTGCAAACGTTGTAAAATATTAATTTCTAGATATTTTTGAGTGAACAAGTCTCTAAAATTAAAATGATTGTTTTTCTTAATATTGTGAAATATAGTACATATATAAGTGATGCAATGTTTGCTAGATATATGAAAAAACTCTTTCAACTGGCTACTCGGTATAGGAAACCCTACTTTGATAAACAGTTCACACTTCTTGGAAATCACTTCAAGGTTTTCTTCATTCAACTAACCATGAACTTTTCCTAGCTGATTAGAAGTATAATGTAAGGCCATTCTACACACAAATACCTAATTTGTTGTTGCTTTATTTTTAAATTTCGAGAACCCTAACAACCTGGCCATGCCAAGCCTGATTGGGCTGGCTAGCTAACTTATAGTGATTGCATCTCAAGTATCAATGTTTTAAGGTTTTTTTATAGTATAAATTATTAGGTTACTAGTAAGTAGGGTTATCCATGGTACTGATTAGTCTTAAGAGCTTCACAGCTCTTGTCATTCAGTTCCTGTAAACAAGATAATAAACTTCTTTTCAATGAAGATTTGACTCAATACTTTCTACACCTTGTTTCTAAGTAATTATTTCTAATACTCTTTTATGTAGAATTAATACTTGTAAAGTTTCTTATCTTGCGATGTTCCACTCGGAAATGACTTGAATTTCACGATTTGTTGGGTTCATTACCCTAACTCAAAGTTTTGTACACATTATTGCTTATAACGCCAAAATTTATAGGTTATGGCAAGGCCGCTAAATCTGTCTGCCATCATCTCTAATTTAGAACTCCTGAACAGAGAAAAGCAGTAATTTGGTGTCATCCTATCAATCACCAGCCACATTAATGGATAGAATGTCATTCTCATAACTCACCCATAGTTCAAAGTGTTGACATTATTTAGTGGCATCACAATAATTATAATTTGATTTACCATCTCCAAAAGTTAGAACTCTACTACGGGATCAATTCAAACCAGTATAAAAGCTATCTTGTTTTTGAAGTCAGTGGAAATCTATTCAATATACAAATGAAACATATATCATTTGTGGAGCAAAGTATGTTTTTGTTATTTTAGCTACGTAACTAGCTCTTTATACTCTGCACACCCAAAGGAATTAAATCCTGGGCTGTAGTTCTCTAAGTCCATAAATTCACTGGTGATTCACCGGAAGAAAAGTGGGAAGTGTGACAACCAAGTATTTTTGTTTGTTTGTTTGTTTGTTTTGGAATTTCGCACAAAGCTACTCGAGGGCTATCTGTGCTAGCCGTCCCTAATTTAGTAGTATAAGACTAGAGGGAAGGCACCCAGTCATCACCCCCCACCGCCAACTCTTGGGCTACTCTTTTACCAACGAATAGTGGGATTGACTGTTTTGACTGTCACATTATAACGCCCCCACGGCTGGGAGGGTGAGCATGTTTGGCGCGACTCGGGCGCGAACCCGCGACCCTCAGATTACGAAGCGCACGCCTTAACGCGCTAGGCCATGCCAGGCCCCAACCAAGTATTAAATAAATCAGCCGAGGATAAACCAATGCAACATACTTTGAGAAGACTCCTATTTTGTTTACACTGTTTTCTCAGGGACTTTAATAAAGTTTTTTCTACACCCAAAATAATAGTATTTTAGGTATTACCTGTAGGAATACAAGAACTGAGACAAGATAGATCGAAATTAGTAAATTTTTGTATTTACATATACATCTTTTATAATTGTGAATTTAAATTTGTGTCTCTTAGATATCGTATTTACGCAAGTATATAATAATTTTATCATTTTTACTGTTTTTGTTTGAAGTGAAACACAAAGCTACGCAATGGGCTATCTGTGCTCCATCAATTACAGGTATCGAAACCCGGTCTCTAGCTATGTACGTCCGCAGACGTACTTTTAACTTTTTGTACTATACTGCCAACAGGATTGTGTCTGAGTGTTAAATTCTCTTAGAAATTAGATAAGTAGTTCAGGGTCTGGTAACATAAAATTTACGGCAAATGGAAGTGACATGATCGAAAGTGGGACAGTGGATGATAATATAGCTAATATAAATCCAGGTTATTCCCCAGTTTAAAGCGGGAAGTCCTGAAACTTATAACTCTAAAACAAATCATGTTTCATTGGCCGTGGCGAAACAAATCACAGACTGGTCTTTATGTGGCCTGGTATTAAAGCGTAACAACAAACATTTCAGGTTTAAATAACTTAACAAAGAAGAAATTAATCTGCATAAAACATAAACAAAAACAAAACAAGTTTGATAAATTTTAGAATTTTCACACAAAGCTAAACAAATGGATGTCTGTGGATAGCCATTCCCAATTTTTAAGTTGATAAACTATAAGAAATGCAGCCAGTCAGCAACAACCACTACCGGCTCATAAGATACTTTTATAAAATGGTGAAATTAAATCAGAACACGCTTTTGAAACGATGTGTCATGAACCATGAACTTTTGTGTAATTTGTCCATGTACTGCCAGTAAGTGTTTCGTCAGAGTATTAAAACAAAGCACTTCATCGATCATTACATTATACTTTCAGTTCTCTGTAACCTTGTCGTTGCAACGATAATGGACTTCCATAACGGACAAATTAAAAGTCTCATAGGTTTTACTCTAGATGCAAGTCATCAATAACGAATACTGAAACAGAAAATAGATGAAGAAATAGAATGTAATGGCGAAAATGACTGTTAATTTCGCAATGTTAACGTGTCATTAAAAATGTTACAGCAATAAATAATAACATTTTCTGCAAGGGAGTAGTTTTACAGTAGTCAAAACACTGGAGGTTTCAAAAAACGAAAAGACTATACAATTCGTGACTGTGAAACGTTCATTACTATAGTAAAGCTTCGTGTGACCTAACTGAATGTCGCGTTTAATTACAAAAACTGCAGTTTTTTTTACCTCGATACATTTTTACACAATAAAGGACTATAATTTAAAAAGACGTTTTCATAATTCTCTGAGTAAAACCATGTCTGAAGATTTACAGTATAAATTTGTCTTTTAAGAACGAGGAGCTGAACAGATAATGAACGATTACCACATTATCTCCTTGACTGCCAGTCGCATTATAGTGACATGAATGGGACATATAGCCTAAACTTGCCAATAATAAAGTTCTCTATCCTACGTGACATAACTAAATACAAGAAACACATGTGAAGTAAAGAACATTAATACACCTCATGAATTTTGGGTGATAACACAGAATAATGGACACATATTTCTCAAATAGCAAAATAATTTACTTCTTGTGCTGAGAAAACATTGCTTCTTGACTAACCAGCTAAATTAGCCGTTTAGCCGTCTCCATATCTATCAATAAACTAATTAATTATTGATTAAACTTCATTTCATATATTTAATTACTTTCAATACTGCTCCATAAAATGTATGTTCGATGTCAAACAATAAATAATTAATCTGATAGTTATCATACAACTAACGAATATAAACTGAAATTTTAAATAACGTTATTCTTATTACTGTTTATCTCTTCTACACTGTCACAATTTTTGTTCACTTTTATCTTCTGAAAAAAAAAAGAATTTTTTGTGTTAAAAGGACATAGGTCACAAAGAACCAAATGTATTGAATAAAATTGTCTGAAACCAAAATCGAAAATGAAACGATATTCAAGACCAAAGAACAGCAATATTAAACATGTTTATATTTCTTCAAGAATGTTTTACTTATTTTTTTGCAACTGATGAAAGTAGCTTGTGGTATGAATGAATGACGTGTATGTTTTAGCATGAAACTCTACCTTTAAATTTAGAAACTTATTCCTTAATTTCACGAAATGCAGCGTTTCCTGCACGATCTAATACAGGAATATCACCTGCAATAGTCAAAATAGTCCTTGTCTTCTTGGGGTGACGTTATTAATATGATGATTAATCCCATAAATTGTTTGTAAAAGAGTAGTTTTCACTGCTAAATTAGGAATTGCTAGAGCAGATAGTCCTCATGTAGCTTTGCCTGAAACTCTAAACAAACTAAATATTTCGGTTGAATTGAGCATAAAGACACAATGCTGGGCAAATTATATAGTAATTTGGAAATCAACCAAAGATGAAAGCATACATATTCTAAAGGTTATGTAATACAGTGTCTTTAGTCATGGCTCAGGTGTTATTTTTAAATTTCATAAATATACACTGAATTTTAATTGGTTTGTTTTGAATTTCACGTAAAGCTACTCGAGGGTTATCTGCGCTAACCGACCCTAATTTAACTACTCTTTTACTAACGAACAGTGGGATTGACTAGCACATTATAACGCCCATATGGTTGAAAGCACTAGCATGTTTGGTGTCAGGGGATTCAAACCCGCGACTCTCAAATTACAAGTAGGGTGCCTTAACCACCTGGCCATCTTGGGCCAATGCAAAGCTAAAAAAGATTTCTCTTGAATAAGAAAAGGTCATCTTTCGAAAGCGCTCGAGCTATAGGATTATTATTCGTTTTTCTACAGCTACACAAGAGTTATCTGCACAAACCGTGTCTAATTTGGAAGCGATAAACAAGAGAAAAGGAAGCTGAATCTATAGTAAGGCAATCTCTTCCAAGTTGCTAGTATGCACGAGAGAATAGCCAATAGTTAGTTGTGTCATCGGCTCCACTAATAAATTCCATATAGTTTTATATAGTTTTTGAATATAGTTTTAATTTTGTATCCAAGCTGCTATCGGCAAGTCAAAGGAGTTTTTGTAGCATTCAACTCAAACATTTGAATGTACAAAGCAAAGAGCGGCTAGATGATAGCAAAATGTTTTTTTTCGGTGTCCATCTTAACTGCATGAAAGTACAAAGTTTAAAAATGTTTATTGCTGATGTAAATTTTGGCGAATGTATATTGTATATTTCTTACTGGTGTAACGAATGTACTTATGTAACTTAAAAACTTCTGATTCATTTCACAGGTTTGTTTGTTTTGGAATTTCGCACAAAGCTACTCGAGAGCTATCTATGCTAGCCGTCCCTAATTTAGCAGTGTAAGACTCGAGGGAAGGCACCTAGTCATCACCACCCACCGCCAACTCTTGAGCTACTCTTTTACCAATGAATAGTGGGATTGACCGTCACATTATAACGCCCCCACGGCTGAAAGGGCGAGCATGTTTGGGGCGACTCGGGCGCGAACCCGCGACCCTCAGATTACGAAGCGCACGCCTTAACGCGCTAGGCCATGCCAGGCCTCACTTGATGGGTCAGCGTGCTTTAATATACTATATGGTCCTGGATGGTATCTGTGGTACAGTTATAAACTTCAAACTTGATACAACATACTAAATAAGTCAGTTAATCCATTAGCATGAATAACGTGTGGTTGGACGCTGCTAACTGGTGACATTCTTCGAGTCAGTAGCTCAAATCTTGGGAAAGCAACAGACAGCCATAGTAACTTTGCAAATTTACTGTTACAGTCAGCAAAATTAAAATTACCATCTTTTGAGTAACTTCAGCTCAACATTGACACTGCAAATTTTATCCAAATACTTATAATGAATTAAGTTTCGTTAAAATTATGAAAAATAGCACATTGTATAAATCTGTTACTGCAGTACGTTAATTACATTTACATTAATTAAAATTAATTAAAATAGTTTAAATGTTATTATTGTCATTTCAGCTTCTTAATACATGTATAGCTTTGTTGACGAGAAGTTGGTAAATATGTAATGTTTATCATTAAAATCATCCCAATCCCAAAACTATCTCTGTCTACTATGGAGACACGAAGTTTATCGATTTTTCTTTGTCGTAGTTAAAACCATAGAATTAACTAAACACATGATTCCGTGAGCGTAGACATATTGGTTTTTTAACGTCTGAAAGCTCAGATTATTTAGAAAAAAAAACATACCGTTCCACCAATGATTTAACATGTGTGACAAAGTACAAGAAACCACAACAAATCGTCTATATATTGGTAGATTGCTGCCATATTGATGGATGACTGCCATGTTGTCGATAAGGAAAAACATTTAGTCATACGTTATTTAAAAGTGTGCTTTATGGATGAGTCATTTTCATCACTTTATATTACAAACAGAATGATGTATGTTTGTAGAAAGCTTGCACTGACGCATACCTTATTGTAGTTTTGTCCAGGCATAAGCTAAAACGTACATGCTATAATAAATTTTCTCACTTTTTCACCTTGGAATTGATGCTAATACATTATTAATGAAGTGGCTGTTGTCTATAATGCGTATGCTAATGGACTATACATCAGACTTAACAACTATAATAATGAATGGTATCTCTGCAGTTACATCCGTGATACACGATGACCGTTGCAACTTTCATTTCTAAACGATACCTGAATATTTCAGCTTTCAGACATTATGTCTTTTACCAAATGTATGTATTCTCCATCAACAGATTATATTGTATCTAGAATAAAAAGGTAAAAAAGGAAACAAGTCGTAAGAAAGTTTTTTCCTTCTGTTGCCTTTTTTTCTGTGATAATGTTTTGTGGTATTCTGTCTACCACCCATTCTAAATATATAAATATAAAACCCGTCACTGAAATGCATCCCACTTCTGTATATTAGTAAAGACAGATGCAGAAATCAATGTGATCTTCTTTACATTTCTCCGGTACATCCAGCTATAGCAAGCTAATAAGAATAGTTATTTTATATTAAAATACTTTTACAGATCAAAGCTGTAAGCTTTTATTATAATATGGGATTATAATAAGTATAAAGCTTCTAGATAGAATTGGATTGAAACGGTGATCTGCTTTACCAATTCTGTGGGCTACTTTATATGTACCTCACCATTCTCTCAATTATCTGTTTTTATAAATAGACTCTCACAAATATAACTCTGTACTTTATCAGTCATTTGGACCAAAAAACTACCACTACTCTTACCATTCGTATGTTAGTTACACATTTAAAGAGATACACACATATTGTGTATTCCATTTTTCAGGATTTTGTAAAAAAAAAAAAGTTAATCTGTGATTAATACAATTTAAATCCACCCTACCCTAATCGTCTGCACATAGTGGAAGCTAAATATGGCGGGAATAGCATCATGCACTCTATATATTCCCGTCTAAAGCAGAACAGAAGAAAAGGACAACATGTATAGGAGATTACATAATTTTGCATTCTGTTATCTTTGTTGAATAATCTAATTTACTCTTTTCCTTTCTGTTATTGATAACAATACGTCTTGGCTTTTGTGCATAATAATATAACAAAATGGCATAATTTGAGTATATACACTAGCTATATATGCAGAAAGAAGATCCCGTGTTAAAAACGAATTTTATTACAACTTCCAAATGGGCATATCCAAGATATTTCTTGATATTCTATGTTTAGGATACGATCACTTTATACACACACACACACACACACATATATATATATATCCAAAACAAAGTAACCTTCTAAGAAGAAATGTTAAAGACTGACCAACACCCGAGGTTGTAGGTCAGGAAGAAATGTAGTATTTAAAGTTAAATACATTAAAAAACTATGTAATGCTACTAACTGATATAGTGTTTTGACTAATACTTGGAGTGATAAAAACAACTAAAACAAAATGGATAAACAACCAGAAAAGCATTAGATTATTCAAGATGGACAAACAATCAAAAAATTATACTTCAGTATTTTTCAGTTTTCTTACAGTATAAGGCAAGTTAATACATATCTTTTATTTTACGTTCTATAAATCTAATGTGTTAACAATTCAAATAAATTGTTACATCTACTATACATTAACTTTGGTAAGAACAGACTTTATAAGTCACTGAAGTTAACAGTCAGCAAAAAAAAATTATCTTTTTATACATTATATATAATATTATAAAAATATCAATCTACATTCATGAAATTCTTAATATTGGAAAATAATGTGCTGCCTTTAAACTGTTACTTTCTTGTTTTGATTTCAAACTCACATATTTGTTGTTTAAATATAACTTTACAGATATAACTCACAAAGATCTATACATAGTCTAACTTTTGAAGGTGTAATCAATTATGCACGTAAATAAATAACAGTATTGTGAATCTTATAATTTAAGTTGAGTTCTGCAGGGTTTTTTGCATGAACATTTCTTCTGACAAATTGACCGCATGATACCATTTGAAACTTACAAATTATCTGTGAATTATCAAGGTTGAATTTACTTTCCTAAAAACATGGTAAAATTATTCTAGTGTACAATTCTAGTTACACTTTCTATTCATTTAAGACTCTTACCAATCTTTAATTCATTAAACTGTTATATTTCATCTGATGTATGACGATACGTAACATTGGCTGTGGCTCTTGTATGATATGACAGAAAATGTTTTAATTATTTTCTTACGCCAAACTATCATTGAAACAGTAAGTATCACTAATATTAAAGTAAACATTTCTCAATATAGTAATACATTTCTGAGTTTTGTACTCTCAAGGTAAGGGATATGGTCTATAAGAATAGACATATCTATCATATACATGAAATCACTTCATAAAGTGTGGTCCCATTAGATTCAAATAAAATACCATTAACCAACATGATTACTTTTATTTCTAAAAACCATCGTTCAAAGACCATCCTTAAGTTAGTATTATTTTTGTTATATAACATAATAATGTAGTTTTTACATCTTAAATTTAAATGAAGTTGTTACAAGATTTACGAAACTTTAGTAAAGTTCACCATGGAAACAGAAATAACTTGAAATCATAACACATTATCAAATAGTTCCAGATACCTAAATTCAGTGATGAACATTATACTCTTTAAAGTTAACCTTGTAGCCATCAGCAACAACTATTATCTTGATATCAAGACTATCAAGGGACAGGCAGGCATGTGAAATTAGCCCAAACTGATAATAGCAGGTCAGATATCAAAGTTGGATAGAATATTAGATTGAACTCACTTCTAGCATTTCTTCTTCCACTAGTTACAAAGTCATTTGATACAATATTCAAAAGGGGAACGGAAAGTACACATCCTATTCCATTTCCATTTTACAACCCAAAGATTAATTAAAAGTTGTAATTTATTACATTCCTAACATCCTTTGAGAGTATTTCTTCCACACTTCCAGCACTTTTCTCTCTTATCCAGCCTGCTTGGCTATGAACGTATGAACTGACAAAACACCACCTTATTTTTTTACTTAATTGTCTATTAGACTGTAATTGACATTAACTTGCCTGTCTGGCAATACATCAGTTGGACCAGCTGACATTTGCGATGCCATACCATCTTTCGCTTATATCTTTTGATTTTTATCTGGTTCATTTTATCCAGATTTTATTGTAAAAAGTTTTATATTTATAGTATTGTGTTACTGTTATTCCGATTTTTTTAATTCGAAGCCCAAAAAGTATCTCAAAATTTCTTCTAATTGTAGGTCTATTGCTTTGACTATCCGTATATGTTAACTTCTGAATACGGTGGTTGATGTTAATTTTGTTCGGTTTCTCAAATCAAGAAACTTTTTTTACACAACTTATGGCTTCTGCAGTCAACACTTCATGATAAAGCACATTATTCAACTAGAAACATTAATCACAGAAGCCTTTCTTTAGCCTTTTTGATTTTGATAAGTCTCGTGTTATCACACGAAGATTTGATATTTTACGTTACTTTAAATCATATGGGTTGCACGACCGTCTACAACCTTAATAGATAATATTGTTTCGTGAAAAGGAGTTTCTAGGTCTTATCTCTCATTTGAACAAAACTGTTCTACAAGTATTTGATCTATGGCTAAACATTTTAAATGTTGAACCTAGCGCATCATTGGTGATTCTGACTCTGTGCTAAAGATTTTTTATCACTTCTCAAATCTACAGTTTGTACACAGAGTATTATGAATCTATATTTCACTTTGTATGTTCTTAGCTTTCTTTGCTGTAGTTTTCAAAACTCTTCCCTGCCACAGCATACCACATGGCAATGTGTCTCATTTCTTAGTGGGCTAAATTTTTAGCAAACATATAGTCTGTTATTTCTATGGTTCACCTTATAATAAGAAAAAAATTTAATATGATGGTCTGAAGTTGAATGATATCACCGAATCCAATGTTTAGTGCATACCACCATGGCTTGTTACCATACTGTACTGAGATCTGTTATCATGTCTCCAAAAGAGTTCTGATAGTCCTAGCTGATTACATCGACTTCTCATTGAGTTCCATGCAATGTAACTTATTTTAGGCCATACAAAAGATTAGCAGAATTCTGATTGTACTACCTGTACTAACTCAGTTAAGTCCTTCAAGCTCTGTGATCACTTAATGTTAGTTTTCACTTTTGAATATCTAGATAAAATTAAATTTTTTCTTTTTTTTCTATTCCCATCTATTGTTTTCTTGGATTCCTGGCTATGTAAGAGTTAGATGGAATTGACTTGTTGACAATGAAACCAAATCGACCTTCATTTGTGACTGAACAGCATTGCCTGTCTCTCTGTTTTATTTTTGGATTTCAAACTTGTTATCAAAGCTTTTAAGTTGTATCATTTGGTAAGGGTCTTGGGGTGAGCAATAACATAATATGCTCTTCCAAATAAAATAGACTAATGCTGATTGGTCATCTAGTTTGGACAAAATAAGAGTGAGAGGAAGTCGTTCTTGCAAAGCCACAGTTTTATGATATGTCATTTTTATTAGCAGTAAACTCCTTCAAATGTATGTACACATTATGTCATCCAAATAAAGAAAACTGCTCACCTTTTATATTTACGCTATTGCCATAACAATCAACAATAGATCAATATTCAAAATACTTTTACTCATAGCGTCCAAATAGTATTGAATAATGTTTTAGGTAATGACGAAATTGCCCAGCTTACTGATGTATCTAATATTTATTGTTTTTAGGCCTTTTTAAAAGTATTCCTAAAAAAGATTCTCCATACATAAGCTATGAAATGTTATTTTACCTAATCTTACTTTTCAAAAAATAAAAACAGTTGTTTGGTGCACAGAGACCTGTTTCTTTTGCACTATTGCATCCTAAACATCAAGAAAAACTATATACAGAATTATTTTTCATAAAAAATAAATGCTTTCTCAAAATGTATTTTATTCTAAATGTTTCTTGACGAAACTTTGTACTAAGCTATTTTATTGTTCTTTGACGTTACTGATGCGCTTACAGTAAGTAAAGTTCACTATTACATAGTTTGCTGGATAAACATATTCAATGAACAGGATAGCCTTCATCAGTTGATGAGATAATCTAACAGTTTCAGTAGTGAGTACTTAGTGAATGATGTTTAAGAAATTAAACTCTTTCAATGTTTTGTTCCAACATCCAAATATCCTATCTAGATTTTAATGTTCATAACCTATTTCACTGATTCATGCTTCGTAAGAACAATGAACTTTCTACTTTACAAATAAAATCACTAGTGTTTGACAAATATTTCAACTTCAAGGAGTTTATTAATTCTTCTATAGTATCTATATTCAGTAGCCATAATCATAGACAAATATACGTTTTATGCCTTCCTGGATAATAATATTTCATTTCAACTATAACTGACATCAGCATCCAGCACAAATGAACAATATTGTCTTTACTATGTTGCTAAAGGAGTATCCAGTAGAACAATTTTTTATTAACCACAATGCACAGTCACAGTCCTCAGTCCACCTAACTTGCATTTTTATTTTATTCAGGTGAGACAATGGCGCAAAAATCTAGGATAAATTGACCTTGAATTATTTGTAATAAAATGTGAAGCCAAGGACACTGTAATTGTCTTGTTTAAACATAAGTTAGTACTAATATGTGTAGGATTCATCAAGACTCAATCTTTTCTCACTTTTTGACTGAAGAACTATATTTGTTTATGCGTAAATAAAATTGTTTGGTTTCATTCTAATTCTTACTTTTACTGTCCACTGAATAACCATACCAAGGTTGTCATCAGTAAAATAAAACACGTAACCAAACAATAAGATGTCAGTGATACAGCTCAGGCATCACTCCACTGAAACTCTTTCAATGCAAGCTCTACCAGTCTTTAAAAAGAAAAAGACAGCAAAATCCAGTCCTGACTCCATGATACAGAACTTGAACACATAATTTATTATGCTTAAAGTAGTTTCAGATCTACTCTCATTATGAAAATTGATTTGTAAGTACATGGATGACAAATCTTAAGTGTTGACCAATGGAAGCCTACAAATCCATTAAAACATTCATAAGTCTTTGGAAAGAGAAAAACCTAAACTCAAGTCACAAATCAGAACTTTGTTAAGTAATGACTAAATACATTTTGAAAACTGTATGATTACATTCGTTCAACATTTACTGTTTGTCAGTATCAAGCTACATGCTCAGAGTTCTAGAAACGTTTGTACAG
Organism: Carcinoscorpius rotundicauda; assembly: GCA_011833715.1. Taxonomy (NCBI): domain Eukaryota; kingdom Metazoa; phylum Arthropoda; class Merostomata; order Xiphosura; family Limulidae; genus Carcinoscorpius; species Carcinoscorpius rotundicauda. The sequence goes on along the minus strand of CM022405.1, from coordinate 21,578,655 downwards.
CAGTTATTTTCTCACATGTGTGTCACCTGTATGTATATAGTAACAATTTATTTTTGTCCAACCCAAATAACAAACTCCCTGCCATATGAAATAAGCAAACAAAATTTTGAATGTAACTCTGTGAAACTTCGTGATATATGCAATTGACCAGTGTAATGTGTAGATGTTTCTAACAACCATGTGACACTGAATAAGTTCATATGGCAATCCAGTCACAAACTTATCCATGAGGATATTCTTTCAGTCTGTTGATACTATTGTACAATATAACTTTCCAAACAGATGACACAATCTAATTATATATGTGGTCAATTTCTATGAACATTCCCTCTTTAACTTTTTAAGTCAATTTCTATGAACATTCCCTCTTTAACTTTTTAAGTCAGCCTTATGGATAGGTCAGTTCTCCTCTGCATTGAAACGTCATCTCAACTCAGTTATAACTATATTATAGGTTCTCCTCATTCAGATGCTTAATAATAAATCATGTAAATAATTGATCTATTAAGAGACTCGATATCAGGTAGGGCACAATCTGTTCTTGATTTTGCCCAGAAGTGGCCTCCATGAAACATTTAAGGAAGGGCCTCAAGTCTTCCTCAGGTTAACCAACATATTTTGTAAGATAAATCTGTTTCCATCACTCACAGATCTTGTGGCTGTGAAGAGATCTCTCGTCGCACCTCAGGCAACAACAGGCTAAGAAAAATGCAATGTCAAGAGTGTAGAGTAGGATTGGTTCGCAAGGGTCCCCAACATTCAGACTAGAATTTTAAAACTTCTAACGCTTAATAAGGGTCTTCTTCTACTACATCTTTGTACTCTCTACATCAACACCATTTCCTTATACACATATCCTTCGTCTGGGACATGCCATTTTCAAGTTTTACTAAAGTATGAAACTTATACTTCACAACAATGCAAAAAGTATTAAAACGTACGCCAATTAATAACACTGCTCAACAATTTTTTTGAAAAGTTTTACTTCCTGAAAAGTTTTTGCTGATTGAGACAGTCGCCTGTGGGTTTGCACAAATATAGTTTTGGTTTTGCTTCATCACGTAGGAAATCTGAGAAATAGACAGTTAACTGTTTACCGGCAATAACGTATTTAATTGCGTTTACGTTTATAATACGCTATTAAGTTCAACATAATTAAAAATTTTTTGCTCCTCATTTTTGTTTGTATTCAATGTCCGGTGAATCACGTTGCAGTGTCCAATAGTAATCAGCAATCACTGACGGATTTCAGTTGCCCTGATGTTGTTTTTTCATTGTAGCAAAACTGAAGATTTCGATTAAATGGTACGTGATGGACAAATTTGAATGTGATTTTCGTAATCAGCAGCTAAAAATCTATAAGGAACATCCAACAGTATTAAAGAAGCAAAAACTTTGTTGTACAGTGTAAAAATATTAACAGTGAAGAATCCAAAAATATTTGGACATGACACATTACTCTACACCAAATCTGTACAGTGTAAAAAGATATAGGGATATAGGAAGAGATAGAAAAAGTAGTTATTGAATAACATTTGCATCTTTCATAATCACACTAAATCTACAGAGTGAAGAAAGATATAGAAATATGGGAAGAGGTAGAGAAAGTAGTTATTGAATAACATTTGCATCTTTCATAATCACATCAAATCTACAGAGTGAAGAAAGATATTGGGATGTAGGAAGTGGTAGAAAAAGTAGCTATTGAACAATATTTGTATCTCTCATAATTACATTGTGTACTCATTGTAGTCATTCTGGTTTCTGCTGGAAAAATGTACAGAAAGACAGTACTTAGATACTTGTTGTTGTTTGTTTTTCAAAAGTTCTCAATGTGTTGAACTGTACTTTTATGTTTCGTTTATATCTTTGTGGCATATATCGAAAGATGACAACATAATGTTGTTAATAACGAAAATAAACTAATGTTTGGCAACGAAAACGTGTAACATTGAAACCATTCTTCTACTGCATTTTAATTTCCAACTGACTAAAACCAATGGGTATGAGCTGTATACATATAAGCTTAAGTATAATTCAAAAACTGCTAAGTTGATCACAGAATCGATGCTCAAGATAATATAATTTAAATGAAATATAAAATAAATAGTCGTAGTTCTGAGAACGAAAAATGACTTCAGAAGTTACAAAATATATCATGCAGAAATAGTCATATTTGACATGTTCGATTTTTAGTTCACATAAACAATTTAAGTCAGTAGTATTTTCAAACTAAGAAAACAAGTATTGTATCTTGTACTCTGTGACGACAAAAAGCATATTATGTTACTTAGTTTAACATATTCTCTTTTACTTATTGCGGCACAGATATGGGTGAGAAACAAACAAAGTCATTTTACTACTGATCAGTGCTACATCCTCTAAAATCAATAGAGAAGTTTGTAAGTTGTGAGGTCACCTACAAAAATTATAGGTGATACTGCAGTTTACATATATAGTACACTTCCTTCAGAAAAGCCTTTGTTGCTGTGATTCAACGATAGTCAGCTAGCTATAATTGTGTTTATCAAATTGATACTTTTGATCCTACTACTGACCAGTTAAGTTTTCTAAATCCATTCAAGGATGAAGATGACCACGATATATCAGAAATCGATAAAAGCTTAAACGTCCAAAGTCACAATGATGAATATTGTATCTTCAGCAGTTTGAATGTCACCTTCTTCACCAGTTACGACAACTGAGAGCACTATGTGGACAGAAAAGTATTTTTAAACTTTAAGAAATACCACTACATGTCCAAAAGAATATGGACACCCTACCATCACATCCATATGTGCTTGTTGAACATCTCATTCCAAAACCAAATGCATTAGTATGGAGTTGGTCTTCCCTTTGCTGCTATAACAGCCTCCATTCTTCTGTAAAGGCTTTTCGCTAGATTTTGGGAGATGACTGCAGGAATTACCTTCTTATCAGCAACAAGAGCGTTAGTGAGGTCGGGCACTGATGTCGAACGAGAAGACCTGGCTCGCAGTCGGTGTACCAATTCATCCCAAAGGTATTCGATAGGGTTGAAGTCAGAGATATCCAAGCCCGTTCCCTTGACTGTGGTTACTGTCAAGTTCTTCCACACCAACCTCAGCAAACCTTGTCTTTACAGACCTCGCTTTGTACATGGGCATTGTCACGCTGAAACAAAAAAGGGCCTTTCCTAAGCTGTTACCACAATGTTGGAAACACACATTTCTCTAAAATGTCATTGTATGCTGTAGCATTAATATTTTTCTTCACCGGAACTAAAGAGCCCAGAGCAAACCACAAACACAGCTCTTACCATAATTCCTCCTCCACAAAACTTTACAGTTGGCATTATGCATTCAGGCAGCGTTCTCCTGGCATTCGCCAAATCCAGATTTGTCTGTCAGAGTGCCAGATGATGAAGCGTGATTCATCACTCCAGAGAACGCGTTTTCACTGCTCCAGAGTCCCATGGCAGCGTGCTTTACACTATTTCAGCCGACACTTGGCATTGTGCTTTGTGATTTTAGGTTTGTGTGCAGCTGCTCGGCCATAGAAGGCCATTTTATGAAGTTCCAGACGAACAGTTCTTGCACTGACACTGCTTCCATAAACAGTTTGGATCTCGGCAGTGTGTGTTGCAACTATGAACAGACGATTTTTACGCGCTTAAGCACTCGGAAATCCCTTTTTGTGAGCTTGTGTGGTTTACCGCTTCGTGGCTGAGCTGTTATTAGTCCTAGACGTTCCCATTTCAAAATAACAGCACTTACAGTTGACCGGGGCAGCTCTAGCAGAGCAGAAATTTGACAAGCTGACTTGCTGGAAGGGTAACATCTTATGGCAGTGTCACGTTGAGAGTCACTGAGATCTTCAGCATGACCCATTCTTCTGCCAGTGATTATCTATGGAGATGGCATGGCTGTATGCTTGATTTTATGCAACTGTTAGCAGTGGGTGTGAATGACATAGCTGAACCCACTAATAAGAACAGCTTTCTAAATACTTTTGGCCATGTAGTGTACTGTACACTTTTCTCCAGATATGACAAAAATAAAGAAATCGAAACCTAAGCTCACAATTAGTAAACCACATCCCTCGAAAATCAATAGAGAAGTTACGTACAAAAATTATAAGTGATACTGCAGTTTACATATATAGTTCACTTCCTTCAGAAAAACCTTTGCTGCTGTGATTCAACTGTAGTCAGCTAACTATAATTGTGTTTATCAAACCGATACATTTATTCCTACTACTGATCAGTTACGTTTTCTGAACCAATTCAAGGATGAAGATGACCACGATGTGTCAGAAATCGATGGAAGCTTGACCGTCCAAAGTCACAATGGTAGATTTTGTACCTTCAGCAGTTTGAATGTCACCTTCTTCACCAATTACAACAACTACGACTACTGTGTGAACATACAAATATTTCAAAACTTGAAGACATACTGTACATTCTTTTTTAAAATATGCCAAAAATTAGGAAATTCAGACCTAAGCTCACAGTTAGTAAACCAAGGTTCAAGAAACAGTTCTATGAGATGATATGTTGAAGAGTAATCTGGAAACTTCCCAAAAGTTCCGTAGAAACACACATCGGACAAAGTGGAAAGAAGTGAACAACCGTTGACCTACTCAAACAGTCTTGTCATTGTCCTTCATAATACTGCAGTCTGTCCTAGCTTAGAATCTCACGACAAACCTTCAACCAGCACCACAATAGGGTATGATTCATGGAGAACGAAATCATTGTAAATCAAAGATAATAAACTGTAACATTAGCTAAGCCTCCTTGCTTTCAGATGAGGCTCGCCACCAGGAACAAGAAACGGAAGTCCGTAGGGATGCTGACAAACTTTGGCGAGTCAAATAAGAACTTACAAGGTAATGGATCTTGTATGTAAACCCTTCTAAGAAGAATATCGCTCCATTATAGCTTTGAGCTATCATTACGTAAATATGCCAGAGCCATGGGTTGTACATATCTATATTCTGTTTATTTACTTTTTTTTTCTTTTCATCTTTTGTTACTGTCATTTATAGTTGTTTTGCGTGACTGGCGTTACCCATTTCTATGATGTTATGTATGTATGCAGACATGAAAAAAAATATATATATCCATTTTATATTTCCATGTTAAGATATGCTTATTGAGTATGTTATTTTGAGTATAATAATTGTGTTTATGTGGTCAATTATATTGTTTTGTTAGGTACTCGAGTGGTTTCAATTTTGCAATGCAATATTTTACCTCTGAATAATTTACTGTTGTTATTTTTTTCCGGTTTTTGATTTGTTTTTGTTTTGTTTTTAACGTTTCTTAAAATTCCACTAACTTTGTTTCAGATTTTGTTGATTTACTGACTGAAATTAGTTTTTTATTGTTTTTTAAAATCAACGATTCTTTTATGTTTCCTCAATGTTGCTTGTGTCCTTCCTATTCACACACCACTCCTAGTACATGTTTCTTGTTATTGTAGTTTTACTTTATTCATATATAAGTGTTTAATAAAGTACTGTATTTTCATTTTATACTTTTATATCAAAGGGATTTTATATAAATTGAAGGAATTTTTATATGTGTGCCCATATTTAGTATAAATCGTTATTTTTATGTACTGTGTACTGTGAGGCTATATTCTACTTTTGATTGTTGTGCCAAAAGTCATCATACATTGCAAGCGGTATTGAATTTACATTAACCTCAGCCGACTTAAAAACAATCCAAAAATAAGAAATCAGGCTGTAATGTACATACACAGTAAATACTATTTCACTAACGTACACATTTCGTGTTATCAAATATTTACATCTTTTTTACTTTTCATTTATAACATACTAAAAGCAATTAAATCATGTACCACTCAGATTAAGGTATTACCTGTTGTAACAGGGATCAATCATAGAACTGTCTAACTGTATCGTGCCCTCTTTTACCATGAATATGTGAAACTAGCCAGTTACAGAATGAACGTGAACTGTGAAGTCAGAGTTTGAGTATTCAAACAAGACTTCTTTGTGAGTTGAAATGTCCCAAAATTTTATTCATTTTAAAATAACACAAGCCTTTGTTCATCGTTTTCCAGATTTCCCAATAATAGAAGTTTAGTTTTCTTGGAAGCCTTTGTTATATTAACATTATTACACGTACATGTATATATTAGTAAGTAGGAATTGTGAAACCGTGAAAACAGTTACTCAGTGACAGAAAAGCAAAGGTAAGTAAGAGCGTGAAAGGCCCTGCATGGCCTGGTGATTAGGGCGCTCGATTTGTAATCTGATGGTAGCGAGTTCGAATACCCATTACACCAAAGGTGTAAAGGCGTTATATTGTTACGGTCAATTTCACTATTTGTTGGTAACAAAGTATCCCAGTAGTTGGCGGTGAGCCCGGCATGGTCAAGCGCGTAAGGCGCGCGACTCGTAATCTCGGGTTCGTGCCCGAGTCGCCCCAAACATGCTCGCCCTCCCAGCCGTGGGGGCGTTATAATGTTACGGTCAATCCCATTATTATTTGGTAAAAGAGTAGCTCAAGAGTTGGTGGTGGGTGGTGATGACTAGCTGCCTTCCCTCTAGTCTTACACTGCTAAATTAGGGACGGCTAGCACAAATAGCCCTCGAGTAGCTTTGTGCGAAATCCCAAAACAAACAAGTTGACGGTGAGTGGGAATTACTAGTTTTCAGAATACTGCTAAATTAGGGACGGTTAGCGCAGATAGTCCTCGTGTAGTTTAACGCGAAATTGAAAACAAACAAACAAACAAAAACATGATATTATATGATAAATAAATTGCATTTCTCTGATAATAATTATAGAAATTATAATAACATTTTAATTTAAAACGGAGATAATATTGATTAATTATATTTATTTTTGGCCCGGCATGGTCAAGCGCGTTGAGGCGTGCGACTAGTAATTCGAGGGTCGCGGGTTCACGCCCGCGTCGCGCCAAACATGCTCGGCCTCCCAGCCGTAGAGGCGTTATAATGTGACGGTCAATCCCACTTTCGTTGGTAAAAGAGTAGCTCAAGAGTTAGCGGTAGGTGGTGATGACTAGCTGCCTTCCATCTAGTCTTACACTACTAAATTAGGGACTGCTCGGTGCAGTGGGCTAACAACCTACTCACTTAAAAACCTGTTGAAGAATCAGCAAGTGATTGCGGCTCCATGTTCCTTGATGGAATCGAGTGGTGAATGAATGAATAAATGAATATTTATTTTTGAGGATTCGTAATGTATTTAATTTATGCATATATATTATGTATCTATACATTTGGAAAGTATATGTAATTAATTTTTGTATTTTTATGTTTAGCTGAAAAGCGGTATTTATGTGGTTTTTGTTATGGATTTTCAGTAAAACAATTTCCAAAAGAGTGACCTTTCAAGTGACGAATCAGGAAGAAGATATAAAAGAAGGAAAAAGTCTGATATTCCAATGCTTTTTTATCATTATCCGTAAGTGTATCTTACCAATGCTTTGGTTTTATGTATATGTCATATTAATATAATGTACAACATTTGATCGTAACTTCTAAAAGGTTACCTTTGTTATATAGGTTGTTTTACGAAATTATTTTTATCAGTATTTGATGGAACAAGTTTAACGCTACTTGAATGTAGTTTTCAGACTATAGGATACGTTTGTAGGATCATAAAAAAAGTAAATTGAAATTAAAAACTTAATAATCGAATGTGACATGCTGAAGAAAACTTAATTTATTCAGACAGAAATCGCTTTGAAGAAATATAAGAAAACAAAATACGATAAAACAAGACATAGATATAGAGTTACAAGATTGTTCAACACCGTAATTACATACCACAAACATATTTACAACCTTTACTGCCTCTGTTTAACATAGCACCTACAGGTTTAAACTTTGTATCACCTGGCTCAAAAATTACTGTTAGCAATAAACACAAATAGTAAAATAACAAGATATTGTTGTACATCTGACACCCTACGTAATGTATAATTAAACGGGTTTGTCATGCAGTTTTTAGTAAGTATAAAGACTAGTAACTGGCATGAGTTCAAAGTTATTAACGGACTGTTGACTTGTCTGAATGTATTCTATACCCTTCAATAAATTCTGTCAGTGCTTCTCACTTAGGGAAAGTTAAATATTCCAAAATTTAAGTTTTGTGCATTACTTTGAACTGTGCAGTCAAAATATTTCTTCCTGCGAGTGAGGAAATAGTAATTCTTAGAAGATTGGAAGTTTATAGGATTGTTTTGTTTTTGGAATTTCGCACAAAGCTACTCGAGGGCTATCTGTGCTAGCCGTCCCTAATTTTGCAGTGTAAGACTAGAGGGAAGGCAGCTAGTCATCACCACCCACCGCCAACTCTTGGGCTACTCTTTTACCAACGAATAGTGGGATTGACCGTCACATTATACACCCCCACGGCTGGGAGGGCGAGCATGTTTAGCGCGACGCGGGCGCGAACCCGCGACCCTCGGATTACGAGTGCACGCCTTAACGCGCTCGGCCATGCCAGGCCCAGTTTATAGGAAATAAAGAATAAACACTGCCTGATATCTTCCTCTGTTTTTAGGCTCGCCATAGCTAGGTGATTAAGGTACTCGACTCGTAATTCGAGGGTCGCGGATTCCAATCCCGGTTGCACCAATCATGTTGGCCCTTTCAGCCGTGGGGGCGCTACAATGTGCGGTGAATCTTACTCTTCGTTGGTAGCAAAGTATCCCAGTAGTTGACAGTGGGTGGTAATTACTAGTTTTCTTCCCTCTAGCCTTAACTGCTAAATTAGGTATGATATACCACTATTCGTTGGTAAAAGAATAGCCCAAGAGTTGGCGGTGGGTGGTGATGACTAACTGCCTTCCCTCTAAGCTTACACTGCTAAATTAGGGACGGCGAGCGCAGGTAATCTTCGTGTAGCTTTGTGCGAAATTCAAAACAAACAAACAAACCTCTGTCTTTTCTTACGTCTGGTGTATACTGTGTTGAGCCTTAATGTTTCTCAGAATTAAAATATTTTTCACTTCTATTTGGTAATACAAATAGATAACACAAACTGCTCAAAATTTTGTTATTTGTGTTATTTCACCATCAACAGCAGCGTTCATTGAATCTTGAAGCTAAATCAACAGGGTATTTCTTTAAGGTGCGCGAGTATGGTAGGACCGAACTGTCACCCCATCCTTCTGTAAAACTAAATAAAATTATAAATAGTTACAGGTAATAAAAAAATCATGGTTGGTTTTTCTTCTTTTTTTTAAGCAGTGTATTTATATGCAACGAAATTTCGTATATGCAGAAACATTACATTTGTGTTCCTCTTTTTCTGAAAATGTCTTTCTAAGAATGGGGAAATATGAGTCTTCAATTAAACAAGTTTCAATTAAACAGTTTCATTCAATTACACCAAAAAAATGCCAAAAAAAGAAGCGATTGAGATACAGACGAATGTTCAATAATTAATGATTTTTGCGATTAAGTTACAAAACTTTGACAGAGAAATTGTCTGAAAAAATATTTTTAATGAAATACGTTTTTGCTTTAATGTCTTGAGATAAAATCTATACTTTTACGAATCTGATAATAAGTGTTACATTTAGCCGGTGTTGAATCTCCAAGTGTACCGGCTCGTCACTAATGGAAACGTGACTTGACATAGTAATATCTCGTGCGACGGAATACCAAGAATTGTAAAAGCTGTAAGCAACTATGGGTGGCCGAAATAATAAGTAAACTATCTGAACATGTACTTATCAGAGGTCATTGAGTTACCAATCGTTGAAGCACATAGTTACAAAATGTTAGGAATTTTTCTAATAGTTTCCACTGAAACAAGTTTCTGTGTTTATTTTGGAATTTCGCGCAAAGCTACTCGAGGGTTATCTGTGCTAGCCGTCCCTAATTTAGCAGTATAAGGCTAGAGGGAAAACAGCTAGTCATCACCACCCACCGCCAATTCTTGGGTTATCCTTTTATCAAAGAACAGTGGCATTGACCAAAATATTATAACGCTCCCACAGTTGAAAGGTCGAACATGTTTGGTGTGACGGGGATTCGAACCCGCGACCCTCGAAGTAGTTTCTGCGAAAGAGGGTAATATCATTCTTAGATTTTACAAACTGACACACTTCCTGCACACCCCTAACTGTAAGTTAACGTTGGCTTGGCAAATACATTTAAAAACAGAATATATATATTAATTTGTGAAATATTTGTGTACGTAATATATATTTACATTACCTGTTTTTAATTGAAGATAAAACTAACAGCTCTTATCACAAACATTTATTGATTTAAATAATTGTATTCATTAGAGTTTGACTGATGAATGTGTGTGTGAAATGCACATAAAATTTATTTTCAACTAGAAACAATTTTACGCTACAATGAAATAAAAACTATTTATAATGTAGAGCCCGAAGTTACGCATTAGTGTTTCAAATCATTACTAACTGTTAGATGAATACAAGCTTGAGAGCTAATAATTATATGTGTGTGTTTTCTTTATAGCAAAGGCCTGGCATGGCCGAGCGCGTTAAGGCGTGCACTCGTAATCCGAGGGTCGCGGGTTCGCGCCCGCGTCGCGCTAAACATGCTCACCCTCTCAGCCGTGGGGGTGTATAATGTGACGGTCAATCCCACTATTCGTTGGTAAAAAGAGTAGCCCAATAGTTGGCGGTGGGTGGTGATGACTAGTTGCCTTCCTTCTAGTCTTACACTGCTAAATTAGGGACGGCTAGCACAGATAGCCCTCGAGTAGCTTTGTGCGAAATTCCAAAACAAACAAACAAACATCTTTATAGCAAAGCCACATCAGGCTATCTGCTGAGGTAATGATTGAAACCCATTAACAGTTATCATGAATAAGTTTGCATTGGTTAAATCTATTTAGCCAGGAATATGTAAAAATTATTTTATATTCCTTAGATATCATATTTAAAACGTAAAGCAACTCGATAACCAGAGTGTTTATTGAATGGAAAGTTAAACTGCTCCAACCCCAACCACATTCCAATAACCTCATGTTTCCGAATTGTCATTTATCTAACTTTGTAATCCTAAATATTATTAAGAACTATTAATGTTAGGTATCCTCTAAAGTCATAGTAACATCTACATGTTTTACTTTCTTGTTTTGCACTTCTATGTATAAAACAGGTTTTTCATAACTTTCCTAAAAAATGCCTAGCGCTTAAAAGGCCATAAAAGTCTGTTGTCATTCTCTGAATGTCTATAAAATTTAAAGAAAGTGCTAAAAATGCCCAACCTCAGAATCAATACAGTAATGCAGATGTTCAACCCAAATCATTCCACATCTTTATCAATGCTCTATACCTTTATAAATACATCTATAATGTTACTTTTCTCACTGGTATAATGGCAACCAAGATTTTTAACATACTTTAGTGAAAACTGCGAAAACATCCAGGGTAGATGTGTCTCTGTCGTAAAACATACATTCGCACTCGAATAAAGACTTAGTTTGTTCAGAGTTAGGCATAAAATTACACAATTGGTTTTCTGTCCTGTGTATATTACCGGAGTCGAAACCCGGATTTTAGTATATGAATAAAAAAACACAGCGCCTATAAACACGACTCTTAGTAGAAAAGTATGGGAACCTTGTAGAGCGTAAAGAAATTCACATTTCCATTTAATAACTACGAATACAGGACACGAATCTAAGACATTATTTCAAGAAAGGGATTATGTTAACAGGAAACTACTTGCATTTTCTCCTACGTTTTCAGATAAACGAACAATACAAAATGGGGAAATCCTGACTCTTAGATATAAGGGTATGTTATTAATTTTAAAAATAATGTACAAAAGAAATGAAACTTTTTGTTCTAAAAGTCATTGCATAGCTTGAACAAGTTAGCAAAATCCAGCCGAAAGTGGCTAGCACAAGTATTAAAAAATAACTTACCTTTCTGAGGGCATCATTATTGCCTAATTTCACATCATGTAATTACATGCTTGGTCGACAAAGTATACAACATACGTTGATTAGCAAACGTACAAATTAACATTATCTATAAAACGGTTTCTTTTTGTAATAACACTTAACAAAACTTATTAGATTTACTCGGCCTTGAGTTAGTATAATAGTCACAAAATTATCTTTCTTATATGTATGCTTAACAATTTCATAGAGTGGAAGCTTTTTTTTCAAATAAAAATAATATAAAAATTCTGTTACTACTTGAGTCAAGTCATAATATTATTGTATTAACGTCGATTTTACTGTAGAAGGTTAACAACATTGTTGCTACAAACAAAATATGTAAAATAACTTACACATAGACCCAGAAGTGTTAGTTTGATTTTTTAACTGTTATCTCAAAAATAGCATGTAAATCTTCGGTTAAAATTATGTTTCATTGTATGACTAGCTCTACATGTTTCTTTTTTCCTGTAGGTCATTTCACCCCACTCCCCGTGTACCAACAATAAGTTTTTGGACATACAATGTTAAATTCTGGAGTAAAAATTCCTTCAGTGTAGAGGCCGCAAATACACTGTTGGCCAATATCTTAAGGCCAAAGAAAATAAAGAAAAAAACATGCATTTTGCGTCGTTAGACTCAACCACTTATTTGAGTAGAGCTTTGAAAGATGAAAATAAGAAAGGGAAAATAAAAATAAAAAACTTTTTAGCATTTAATATGGAAAATGTGAACAGTATGAAATTAGCCTAAATACTAGCTGGTCAAACGTTTAAGACCTTACCAAAAAGAAGACGTAAACAGGGTAGGAAATGTCCAACAATAGGTCTCAGTAGTGTATTGCACGGCCGTCATTGCGAATAACTGCAAACATTCGATTTGGCATTGTTGATATAAGCGTTTGCAGGATGCTGGCTGGAGTGTTAGTCCAAGTGGTAAAGATAGCTTCACAAAGACCATGCACTGATTGGAATTGACGTCATTTCTACAGACTTCCCTTGCCATCTATCCCAAACATTTTCAACAGGGTTTAGTTCGGGCGAATACACTGGATGGTTTAAATGAATCACGTTATTCGCCATGAAAACGTCTTTTGTCATGCGAGCATTGTGGATTGCAGCGTTGTCCTGCTGAAAGATCCAGTCATTTCCACAAAAGCGAGGGCCTTCAGTCAATAAGGATGCTCTCTTCAACATGCCAATGTAGCCAGCTGCTGTTTGACGCCCCTGTATAACTTGAAGCTTCATTGTTCCATGCTGGTGTCTTGCTGGACAACCCGTCGAATCCTCTTGCTTAAAGCCGGCGAAATTTTCTTTGACCAACCACTTGAAATTCTCGTTCCGTATCCCTCATGGTCTTTCAAGAAATTTGAAACACTAGTTTTACTTGGCCCAATCTCACCAGCGATGACACGTTGAGACCGACCTTGCAGCTTGGCAATTCTCCCTCGTTCAAACTCTGTCAACTTTTTAGCCTTTGCCATGTTTTTTACCTAATGTAGCACAAGAGACGTCAGTGGGAAATGTTGTCAACGTTAATTCTTGAACACAAATGAATAAATTTCATTATGTATTTACCGATTAATGCTTCATCCCAGTATGGTCTTAAATTTTTGGCCAGTTAGTATTTAGGCTAATTTCATACTGTTCACATTTTCCCTATTAAATACTAAAAACGTTTTTCATTTTTATTTTCCCTTTTCTTATTTTCATCTTTGAAAGCTCTACTCAAATAAGTGTTTGAGTTTAACAACGCAATATGCATATTTTTTCCTTATGTTCATTAGCCTTAAGATTTTGGCCAGCAGTGTACCCCGCTTGTATAGTTTTACACTACAACTTAAGATTAATACAGTTTATTAGAACAATGTCCCTAATCCTTTGTTGACATAGGAACTGTTTCGACCGCCGTTCATTGTACTTGATTCGCCAGCCGTAATAAAGCAACATTGCTTGAAAAAGTAGTTTCCCTTGTGACAGATTCTGTGATGCGAGAAAAGACTAGCATTACACTACACATCTTGAAAATCTTTCCGCTCGTGTCGACTTTAGGAACACGTTTTAGCAAACTACTGGCACAAAAGTCTAATGAATATGTGAATGTCATCGAATTATCTTACTTTGATTCCAGTTTCTTCTTCATCCACATTACTCATGAAACATTCATTACTTTCGTTTTGTGTCCAGACGTTTGTGAACCTTCATCGATTTTAAATCCTACGTTTCTTACCAGAAGATATGTCCTTCTTCACAAAGATGACTTTGGTTATGAGAGTCTTATTTTGTAAGAGTAAACTTTACTTTGAAAAAGACGGCTTAGATTTTTACTTCCATCTAAGTTGTGTTTTTGTTTCGGATCCATTTGCATTCTAAGAGTTCCGTTTTCGAAGCTTTTCTACTTCAATGGAGAATATGGAAACACTCCCCACGAATCTTAATAAATCGTTTTACTTTCAAATTATTGGGCCTAACAAACTATTGCTTGATTATTATTCAATAATTACAATCGTCTTCTGAAATCCTCAGAAAAGAAAAGAGGTTATTACGAATTTTAAGTATAAGTTATAAATATGTATCTTGTATTCATTTGAAAATAAACACATTTCCGAGTATAATTTGCGTAGTAAATGTTTCCACTGTTTTGTTTGTGTAAAGCTACACTCTGCACTCTGTCCACCATTGTGTAATGAACCACATATTTTAGTGTTGTCGCTGACCCTCTAACAGACAGTGGGAAATTTATAATGATTATCACACAAATATATAAAAAAACAAACGAGAGCTATCAGTGCTAGCCGTCCTTAAGTTAGCAGTGTAAGATTAAAAGGAAGGCAGCTAGTCATCACCACCCACCGCCAACTATTGCGCTACTCATTTACCAACGAATAGTGGGGTTGACCGTCACATTATAACGCCCTCACGATTTAAAGGGCGAGTACGTTTGGTGTTACGGAGATTCGAACCTGTGGCCCTTGTATTAGGAGTAACAATTATAAAATAAAAAATTAGAAAAAATCTATAAACGAAATCTGTCAAACATGTATATTTGTAATAAATATGTTTATAAAAAAGTCAATAATTTACGTGCTTAAAGGTTGTATTTTATAATTAATGACATTATTAGATAAGTGTGTGTGTTTTCTGATAACAAAGCCACAGTGGGCTATCTACGGAGCCCAGCGACTGGAATCGAACCTCTGATTTTAGCGTTGTAAATACGGAGACATACCGCTGTACTAGCGTATAACAGCCTGATAATGATACATTTATTCTTTATTTCGGCTTTCATTACAATGTTAAAAACCGAGTTTCAATACCCGTGGTGGGCAGAGCACAGATAGTCCATTACGAAGCTTTGTGCTTAGCTTCAAACAGCAACAATTCTTTTGACATAACGTAAAATATTTGAAACATGAAAAACGTTTTCATGTAATTACTAATGTGAAATTAACCTTTTTATTTTAATTATTACGAAAGGAAAATAAACTCAAGGAAACTCCTCTTCACGTACTTCCCAATATATTATCTGAAACATACTTTGACCTATTACACAAGGGTCTCGAAGTTAACACATACCAAACGGCTCACTAAAAAGCAACCCTATCTACCTTGAAAAACATGACAGTTGTCTTTGGCCACATTCTTAAAAATAAAGTTATCACTAACATTTTGATGACATAAATTCTTTAAATTTGCCAATAAATTTTGGAACCTTTTTGATATTATTAATGACTTCATACTGTTAACCTACAAAGTTATATAATAGTCTTATTTATATATGTAACTACAAATTTATTGGAACGACAGAAAAATAAAGTTCAAATAACATTTGTAATTGCAAGCTGAACACACATTATTATCTCCGTGGTAACTCTTGCTATTTTATAGGTATAAAAACACAAAATCCAACTTAAAAATGCCAGGCATGTCCAGGAGGTTAAAGCGCTCGACATGCAGTCCGAGGGTCGCGAGTTTGAGTCCCTGAAAGAGATATTTAGCTGAAGAAAGGACCTTTCATGGAGAATGAACCAAGGAGTTTAATGAGTTTCCAATTTGCAAGGGTGGTATTGTAAGTGTGTAAGAAGCATGTGGTGTATATCATGTTGACGATAAAGAAAAACACTGTGAGATTTGATGAAATTGCACAACTTCTAATTTAAACTGAGTTGTTTTATTTTGAAACTGAAATTGATGGCGTGGAATTTCACCTCCTTAGAAATTTCATAAAAAGAGGGATATCTTCAAGATGTGACCATGGATGATGCAAGGAAAATTCGTGGTTATAAGAATAAAGGAGAAGAGTTGGAATTACACCTCAAGTGGTTCCAGTTAGATACCAGTAAAAGGATGAGCCGTTGTATGATTTCTTAGATAATTATTACATGGTAGGTCTTGTATATCATGAACTTATGGAAGACGGCACACGCTAGTTAACTATGGTATACATGTGTCAGGATTTTAACATAGTCCACATTCCTTTTTTGCTTACACCAAACATGATAAATAGCTTTTATCTTATAGAGGATTTGACGTACGCTTGCAGTGTATGCTCTAAACAAGGAAATAATTGATTGCTGTTTGTAGAGCTCTGATGTTCAAGCAAGTAGCCACTATTGTAGCAACATCAGTACACTGATGCTTTGTGATAGACGTTGAGGCTGTAGTATATTGAAAATTTAAAAGCAATGTGGAAGAAAGATAACAGAAATAAATCTTGTGGAACTCTTTAATAAAGGATAAATGCTCTTAATCATTAGTTTTTCAGTTCATCATTATTTATCTAGACATTTAAAGGGGAATCAAAAAGCAAACCATGGTATTAGTATTATTACACATATTATATAACAGATCACATGGGACTTGAAAGTGTTATATATTTAATGATGGCAAAGTGTGAGGAAGAACCACAAGAATCAATGGCATCAGGTGGCACTTTTGTTCTAAGCCATGCGAAATGAGTTCTGACAATAAAAGTGACTGGATGAACGAAAGGAGGATAACAATTGTTTTTATTAGCCGACTTTATTTCTCATTCACCATTGAAGTGGCATAATTTTAGAATGAATATTTATCTATTCACAACTAAAATAAAGAAGGTAGTTGTCTCAGCTAAGTTTATGCAGGTTGAAAGCATTGTTTCCTGTCACTAGTGCTACGATAGTTTATATAATAATCCGGTGACAAGGTTTGGTTTGTTTTAAATTTCTGTGCTAGTTATCCCTAATTTAGCAGTGAAAGGCTAGAGAGAAGGCAGCTAGTCATCACCACCAGCTTTTGGGCTACTGTTTTACAAACGAACAGTGGGATCTATTGTAACATTATAACACCATCATGCATCCAAAAAAGACAAGCTTCCTGATTACCTGGTCATGCCAGGTTTGAGATCAAAAACTCACTAATAAAAAAAAATAAAGTCTGGAGTGATTTTGAATGGATAATGATGAAAAATTATTACATATTTAACAAGTTAATATATTCGACAAGATTTTGTCTTTATCGGGTAAGAAAGGATTCGCGGCCCATGGCGACTGTGAAATTCTTCTACAGATGATCGGATAATATTAATAATGTAATACAATAGGTAAATTCTTCATAACTTATGCTAAATTGTATGTCATTATTAGTGGTATCAAAAGCTAGATTGCCTTTTGAATTTTATAAAACTTTCTTTCCAGTATTGAGGAACTTTATTACCTGGCAGACGACAAAGATTTTTGAGGAAAAAGAATGGCCACTTTCACATTTCTTCCTGAGAAGAATCGTATGAAGAAAAATAAAAATAAAGCAGAGAAAACAAACAAAAGAAATTAGATAAGGGGTTATCATGAAAAGGCCGAGTTGTTTTTAAAAACATTAAAAGGTGGTAAAAATTGTGGGAACAAGTGAAAATAATTATTTGAAAAGAAACACATGTATAAGACATCTGAATAATAGATAATCCCAAAGCAGAGTTAGTTTTAAGTTATTTTAGAATTAAGACGTTCTGAACTAACTGGGCGAAACTGTTTTGTCTGAACTTAATACGTACAATAAATTAGTTGAGGCGGTTTTAAAATGGTCATGAAAATGGCCCACATAGTTTAATATAAAATATGTTATAGTTTGTGCAACTATGAGACATTGTCACTATACATTTAAACATCTCATCAAGGAAGTTCCGATAAAGTAGTGTATCTTCCACTTTTCGTGAATGACCGCTAACATTTTGTCATTACTTATAGCTATAAAAATTCTTTCGCTGCTCAAGTTCCTATTGATGGTGAACTGTAGAGTTTTCTAAATGAGTCAATGTTCTTAAAAATATAAGTAATACAAAACTAAAGGTTGCTGAAATAAGTACAATTAAATCATTGACAAGATGAAATAACAAAGGTCTTGAAGAAAACAACAACCATGTTCACCTGAATTGTAAAAATAATAACAAAAATATAGTATGTAGTTAGGACAACGATCAGAGACAGTAGCCACTTTTCTTTCTACTGGTGATAAAAACGTGAGGTGAAATCAAATGAAATTTAAATTTGATGATATTTCCCTAAAAAGATACATAGAACATATTTAATACAAAAGTTTATTTTATGGATTCCGATAATGAATGTCGAGAGCCATTATGAGCCCCACAATTTATAACACAAAAAGTTATATTTTTGTTTTTGTACTTTTAAACAAATTTCAGTCTCTTAAAGATAAAAGAAAAGTTTTGTAACTACTACATAACCAACTATTCTATTTTCGTCAAGTCTTTTTGATAATGTAGATCTGAACACTTTTCTGTCATTTGGTACATAGTCGTTCATCTCATGCTTGAGATCAGAGACAGTCTTCCTTCTGTCTCGATGCCACATGAACAAGGATACTTTAAGTTAGCGTCATCAAATTTAGGTGTCCTCCCTCTTCTCTGCATATTTTCAAATTTACTTGTTTTTTGTCACACAGTCTACGAGGTACTTGTTGGTTTGTTTGTTGGTCATTTTTAGTCTGCAGCGATTTGTCAGAAGTCCAACCAGCATCACGTAAAGCTTTCATGCGAACTCTCTGCTTTACTGACAATTCTCTGTGTTTATCTGGCCGTGGAATGACGACAATTAATACAGTGTTAAACATTATTTTTATTAAAGTGTATTTGTGGAGTGCTATTAAACTGTTTCTTCTACTATACAACGGTACCATATGCTAGTCCCTTGTAAACTTCCATCTACATAACGGGCCCGGTATGGTCAGGTGGGTTAAGGCGTACGACTCGTAATCTGAGGGTCACGGGTTTGCATCCCCGTCGCACCAAAAATTCTCGCCTTTTCAGCCGTGAGAGCGTTATAATGTTACAGTCAATCTCACTATTCGTTGGTGAAAGAGTAACCCAAGAGTTGGCAGTGGGTGGTGATGACTAGCTACCTTTACTATAGTCTTACGCTGGTAAATTAGAGACGGCTAGTGCAGATAGCCCTCGAGTAACTTTGCACGAAATTCAAAAACAAAAAACAAACCATCTGCATTGTTAAGACACTGCATGAGGTACCATATTTGAGATTCAGATTTGAGAAGTATGTTTATTTAGGTAGAACCCTTATAGCATGCCTTTGGTAAAAGTATATGGTAATTCTAAAGAATGATAAGTATTCTCACCCTGCCTCATTCGATTGTTCAACGACATCAGTGAAGGGTTACCATAATGTTGAAATTTGCATTCTGTAATGCCATGGAAGAATTAGTTCCATAAAATGGAAATAGTGCCAAAATGTTCTCTTATCCTAACACTTTTGCACAATATTGAGTACTGTCTGGAATACCTGTTCATTAGGCAGATGCAATAAAAATTCGTTTGTAACAAAGGATAGAAAACTGTACTTTTACTTTCTTCTTAACATAATAAGCATTGGAAATGCAATACAAACAAATAAAAATGTCAATACTGAAAAGAGGGGCATATACCACTGGTAGATTTATGAAATTAATTAGGTGTCCAACCTCCCATAATCTTTCTCGTTTCATTCTATATCACTACGTTAATTTTGGTGCTGATTAGTCAAAAAATGTGGAAATGTATAAGAAACAAATACACGTACACACACACATACATTGATCTTATTTATGTAGATAAACATTACTTGTAATAAAAGATAGGAATATGTGCTTCTATTTTTTTCTTAACATAATCAATAAGCATGCAAAGTACAATAAAATACATTAAGGTGTCAATATTGAAAAGAAAAAGATGTTCTCAAGAATTCTACCAATGTGAAATTAAATGGACGATCCACTTTCTCCTCTTCATGAACTTTGTCATGTTATCTTGTACCACTGAGTCACGTTTGGTTCGGATTGATCAATAAATGTGGAAACACATAAGAAACAGACATACACGCGCATACTGACGTTTATTTACATTGATAACTGGAGCAACTGTCAGTTAGATGGGTGAAATGAAAACTCGTTTGAAACAAAGGATAGCAAATTACACTTATAGTTTTTTTTCAACATATAAATATTAAAAGTTCAACAAAAATACATAAAAGTACCAATACTAAAAAGAAAACTATGCTGTTTTCAAGAATTTTAACAATATGAAATTAGATGGGGGAGGGGCAGTCCAGCCCCTTATTACCTTTTTCATGTTATCATGTATCACTCTGTAAAGTTTGATGCAAATTGATCAAGAAATCTTAAAACGTATAAGAAGCAGATACATATACACATATTAACTTTTATTTACATAGATTAAATATTCAGATGAACTGAATTATCATAAGAAATGTTGTATAGATTTGTTCAATATATCAATTAAAGTGTTTTACTACGATTTACACTAAACAACATTTCCTTTCTAGATGTACAAAAGTCTGAAAGTGTCATTAATACAGCAATATTTAGAGTAGAAACAGATCAGATGTGTAATATGCGCAATACAAATTAAAATCTCAAACACAATGCAGACAGCACGTAAACAAAGCTTTTTAAGCACTTTATACGCAATGTTGAGTAATAAACAAATAAACTACAGAGTAACAAGATATCAACACATATTTTGCATCACTATTAACAAGTTAAAAATACACCATTAGCAATATCCAATCATTACGAGCATACTCTGTGAGTTGCTACGTAACAACATGTCCTCATATCTTACGTGGGTTCACGATTGCTTATGCATATGAGCTCTTTGATGTTTCTACAGCTATGTCAACAAAATAAACAAATGTGGACTAAGTATATTATCAAGATCTAGGTTATAACTGTGATTTTATGTTTAAAAGTGAAGTTTATATTTCTATATATCTGTTCGAGAGTTTTGTGTTGAACACAGCAATTCAGACGTCAGTATCCTTGGTAACAAAAAAGCTATGAGACAAGTGTAAAAATAATTTAAAATAAAAAAAACTGAAAAGTAGAAATGGTAGCACCAAAATGTAAAATAAAAACAAACAAGATCGGAAAGGATGGAAAAACATTATAACACTTTGTAGTTTAAGACAGGAACAACCTCAAAGTGGGTATGGCATCATTCCACCTACTCCTACTTCGTGTTTTATGTTAACTTTATTCCAATTACAGACTTTAATTGACTTTCAACAGTAACTAATCCTTTCTAAATACTCAAGAAATTTCAAAATTCAGTCATTTTTATTTTATTCTTTTGGCCCATGTCTTACCAGTCAGATAACTAAAATGTCTCTCATAAGCAAAGTATGACTATTGAAACTTTCTTTCTCACTTCCGACATTAAATACCCCCGTCCTTGTGATGTTATGCATTGTTAGGGTCTTTTAATTTGATTATATTCATGTATACTTACTTGGTTGCTGAAACAAAGCTTACAACAGAGAAATTATCTCTTTTGGGCACTTACCAAGTTACAAAAACACATGAATACATGGTGTGTAAACAATATATTACAAATAATTATAATTCACGTTAATAGTTTCAAAACAGTGAAAAGGAATTAAAAGGAACCAGCTCCAGTAAACGTCACTAATATACAGATAATACATTCTGATGAATTATTTTCTCGTCTAAACTGTCATACAGGTTCACTAAGTTATGTTAGTTTGGTTCAAGGTATAAATTACAGAGCAATAATAAAATTATTACTTAACTAAGTCTATGTTAAACAAAATAATGAGGCAAAACACAAATGTATAACAAAAAGTACACTTTATTTATTATGCTAAACATAAACATAATGTGTATACATGAAATTTTCACGTTGAACAATCACTCTTTTTGGCATTTTTCGAACAGCTTTAGTCAAGACAAAATTCTAGACTGTCTTTCTTGAGATCTTGTACCACACTGTCAATATACTTGGTTGATAGTTCCAAGAAATCCAACAGTTATCCAGAAGAGCATGTACTACTATGTGCCTGATCATTATCATTACAACATAAGTAAGAACATAGCCTACAGATATCACCTGAACAATCGCTAGAGGACACTGTGGTCAATATCTTCCCACAACTTTGTGCTAAACATTGCTCTACCCTTGTACTGAGAGACGGTACTTAGAGAACAACAAAGAAAGATAGGATGCTTGAAATAAGATCAACTTGACAATTTTCTCTGCCTCATATATTTGAAATCCTCACATATTCATGATAAAGAACAAACTTATAATAGCTATTATAACATAAGAAAAAGAGGAAAACACACAGTATATTCATACAGCACACAAAATCTAAACGTGAGCTGGAGAACAAATATCACAAACAGTGATAGTAGAAACAAAGAGAACGTTTAGCTAAATATCAGTAAAGAATTGTTTTGCAGGTTATGTTTTTACAGTTTAAACATTTTTATTGTTGTTTGGTCAGAGGGTAACTTCACTTTATATCTAGATTCTAGAATTTTCTTGAAATTTTAGGAAATGATTTGAACGTTATAAGACACGAGTTAGTTGATGTGGATTAATGAGTTTGTTACTGCGGATTATTGCGATAGTCAGTAAACTCAACGCGTGAGTTCAGTTAATGACTTATACTGAGTTAACGAATTTGTTAATTAGTTTTTCTGTTACAGTTATTGTTTAATGCTATTTTAAATTAAGTATATTAAATAATTGACTGTATCTTTTCTTAGAAGTATTGCAGTATTTTCAATAAAACAAATTGTGAACTGTTTTAAGAGTCAAATACGCGAAATTTGTGGACATTTTAGTCGACAAAAGAAAGCTTTCGTTTTCAATAAGACGACTCACATTTGTTTTCTTCTTTTAACCGAAATGAATTATCCCAACAATATAAACTGTTGCAACAATGCTTGAATTTCTTCTTATTTTTATTATATTAAATTGTTCATTGTGTGTACGCCTCTCTCAAGAGGCATCACAGTGTCTGCAATAAACTTTTACAAGTGAAATCTTAGTTTATTTGAAGAGTCAACTGCTTTTAAATGTCATTACAAAACTAACAAATTATAATGTTAATTCAGCAGATGTTTTGCAATACACGAAAACAAAAATTACAGTTTAATTATTTAACAAAATGAATCACGATATTCAAACATACTATTAACTTTTATAACTTACTGGTGGTTTTATCTCACTAATAAAACTTCTATATTACTAGATACTGTACATTTCGATCAAAGTATGTTTATTTTGTCAAATTTAATATTTTTACCAAATCCTCTATATTTTTCGTATTTTTATTTAACGATTTTTTACCTCCATGCGTTAACAAGTTTAACGTTAGAGGACGAGTTATGTTGAACAAACAAAAAATCATTAATCTTTCACGAAAATAAGTATCATCATTTATTAAATAACATTTAAATTGTTTACCGTAAACTTAATGCTTCTACGATAACTGTATTAATTAATAGTTCTTTTCTACGGACTGAAATTGTTTTTCTTAATTATACGTAACAGCTCAATATCTAATGGAGAATGAAGGTAAGTTTCAATGAGTGACTGTAAGTGTAAATGAAACTGGAGAGTTCCAAATGTAGTATTTATAAATAACATTAAATCATTTGTTAAATTACTTTCTACTGATATTGTAGCTCACAGTATATGGGACTAAATGTTCTTATTGTGCAACCTGAAACGTGTGTTGTAGGTCCTACGAGAACTAGAGTAGTACAATAGTATTAATCGAAATGACTTAGGCTTAACATATAATATGAAAATTTCTACTATTATTAACCTGATTGAACTACGCAGTACGTATATTGCTGTTATTGGTATTTATTGAAGTGAAATTGAAAAAGTGTTGTTTATATTATGTTAGTAGTATGTATGCCATACATATTAACAAACTAAAACTTTAACCCAGTCATCAGCCCATCAGAAGTTCTCTATTTCATTTTCAAGAAATTATCCAACTTGTAAAAATATGATACATATACAGGTCTCTGTATCTTGGAATGGCTGGTAAGAGTATCAACACTTTTACTGATAAACAGAGAACAACATTTTGACCTTCCTAGGTCATATACAGGTTAACAAAGGACAGAGGTCTCGGTAAATTAATATTGATTATTATGTATTATAGGGTACTTTGTGTTTGAAAATGGGGCAGTTAGAAATTTTCTCTCCAGTTTTAGTTGCAAGACTTAGTAAAAGGTTTGAAATGAAATTTTGTGAAGGTGCATATGATTTATGAAAAGTTATAATGCGAATACTTGTATGCAAGTATGTAGACAAACTTGTATTATTACACCTAACCCACTGCAAAAAGACTAATATATTGAGCTTCTGGTTCAAAACATTTTCTCCTTTCCTTCTCCAACTGTTTAAGAGGTTCTATCTCTTTTTGCTTTGTGGGCTTCTTTGGATTCACTTAAACACCCATATTTATCTTTTCTTCTCTGCATATAGACATTGCTTGATGGTTGAATTGAGACAGTACCACTATGGGTATTCTTCATCTGGAGACATATCTTTTGGTATATGCTTTTCTTTTTCATTTGTGTGTGTGCCTGGACACAGGAGATTTGGAATGTTGATCTTCAGCAAAGTTATATCTGCACATCAATATCTTAGAACTATTCACTGTACCAGGTGCCTTCAATCTTGTTGTAAATATTGAGGTTCTTCAGCCATTTGATTAGCTGTGCCGTGTTCACAGTGAGATACTCCAGAACTGGATTCTTTTGCTGTTCACCTGAATTTCAAGTTTTGGTCTCTTATTCCTTATCCTTTAGTCATAGCTGTTGATGCTCTCTGTTAGGATTGCATATTATCTAATACATATTCTTCCTATTTTCCTCACTGTCATATAAGCCATTGTTTCAAGTCTTATTGGTAGTTCCACTCAGGCCAGTGCAGTTACAATTTCCAGTGTGTGTCAACTTTTACTGACCCCTCTTTTTCCTATCACTCGTCCTTCTCAAACAACTTCATTCAGGCATGCTACATCCTTCCTTTCTGACACTTTGTCTTCATGTATGGTTTTTGTTCAGTTTTTGTTAGATTGGCCACGCTAACCAATAGGGTTGCTTCTCTAATTTACCTTTCAAAGTAATCCATCTTCATGCCAGTTTACCAATGTAAATGGTATGTTAACTTGCACTAGTTTTTCTTGCCGTAACTTTCCTCTGTCCCATCCTAATCTTTTGCACCTGACATTCTTGCCTTCCTTTTAACAAGTGGTTGTAGGTAGCCACTAGTGATGGTTATTGCCTGACATTTTCACCTATCTTCTGTTTCACAAGATACTGTCATGTCTTCATTTCTCTGGTCTCTAATGTTTTGTTTTGTTCTTTCTGTCTTCGAAATCCTCTGCATCCTACAGTCTTCTGTACCATCTAACTTTCTCTCTTTGACCCAATGTCATTCTATTTCTGATATCATCTCTCCTTAAAAACCTTTTTGCTCCTCCACTTGGTCTGTCGATGTCAGTATGTAGAATTGTTTGCTCTCAAGGACTCTCACACATGATATCACTGGTCCTATGCCATCTTCCAACTGAATTGGTTTTTCCTGCACTTTCCTCCACAAAGATGTTTTTGGTGGATTAACTGATTCTCTGTAGTCATGTGTTTGGTGCTCTGCCAAGATTCTTTCTTGTCTTTCTACCTCTCTCAAGCTTTTTGTTTTTTCCCCATTACAATCTCCTATATTCTACACCTTCTCCTTGTTCCTCTGCTTCACCTGTTCTTCCTCTGTGCAATTATTTCTTGTCAACAGTCTCTTTTATGACAATCCTTTAGGCTTAGGAATGGTGGGAACCTACTTGGTTCAACTTATGAATCTATCATGTCTTATGTGACCAACTGATGAATGCTACAAGTTTTACTGGAAAGACCCTTTGTTTTCCTCTCCTCCCTTGTATCTTGCCAGTCTCTTTGAAAGAGTGTCAGACCTGTTGGCCAAGGATGCTATTAAACAGGCTTCTCATCCTTCTCTAAGATTTTATTTCCATACATTTGTCATTTACAAGATAAATGGAGATTGATATCTTATCTTAAATCTTTCACATCTTAGTCTGTTTCTTGACCTCCCTTATTTACCAAGGAATGTTTCCCTACCCTCCAGTGGCCTTTTGCTCCATGACTCTAGATGACCCAAGTCTTCCTGTAACCCTGCCCCTCAAGTGTACTTCTTGCTGCTTTTTCTACCAATATAGACCTTTCAGAGTTTTTCATGCTAAAATTCTACTAATCATTCATTGTGTTCATAAAGTCAGTAGAAGATACTGTGCAATGTAAATCATGCATCTCCACTATTGTTAGTGATTTTGCCCATCTTCTTCAGGGGACAAGCTGGTTTGACTAGGTAAGTAGGTTTTTCATTTCTTTACTACATGATACTTTTATGTCCGAGCAAGTAGCTTTGGATCATTTCCCACAACATCTT
Source organism: Carcinoscorpius rotundicauda (assembly GCA_011833715.1). Taxonomy (NCBI): domain Eukaryota; kingdom Metazoa; phylum Arthropoda; class Merostomata; order Xiphosura; family Limulidae; genus Carcinoscorpius; species Carcinoscorpius rotundicauda. The sequence continues at coordinate 21,551,945 of CM022405.1, read as the reverse complement.
TAGTTAGTAAGAGCACAGCATAGTATTAAATATTATGTCACAAACTTCTACTTTAGCTCTTTTGGACTTGAGGATAAAGAAAGTCAAAAGTTGCTCTTTAGGGAATAGAAATTGATAAAAATAATTCTAATTTTGAGTAGCTAAATGGAATGTAATAATCAGAAACAAGTAGTCTTATTGATGTGTATATTTTAGTCTTACAAAATATAAAATTCACTACTGTAATTAAGACTTAATTTATCATTTTTTTATTTAGTTATTAGCTTAATATTGATGTAATAGATGAAGCCAGTAGAAATTGGTGGAGACCGTATCAGCATTCAGTTTCTGGTTGATCAGGTTGAGCTAAGATATCTGAAAAGGATTCTTTTCTTAGTATTCAAATGTTGATAATCTTGAAAATAATGATATTTATTAGATTGCAAATATATATTTTAAAATCCATGATATTGTGTAAATGATGGAGTCCTTCTTAAAGGTTCTTTTAATCTTCTTGTATTTTATAGAATCCAGAGACAGTGGACCCATGGAAATTGAAAGTGATGGTGAAGGTCAACAGGTTTGTTAGATTTTCATTTATTTTGATAATTTTTAACAAAGTTTGTTGACTTGTGGACTCATTAATAAATTAGTTTCACATAAGACTTCTCTTCCCATTTTCAGCCTTTTTTTTAAAGACATTTTTAGCAACTCTTTGTTTATAATGATTAACACCATCAATTACATTAAGTTAGGATTAAGTTATTTTTATGTCCTAAACTGTTATACATGTAACAGTACAATACCTGTAACAAGTATAAAATGTGATTAATATTTGTTCATTGGGTTTCTCTGTATAATTGTTCACAAGATAATTCTATTAAAAGTAAAGTAAATAATACTTCACTAAAAGTGATTGTCCTAATATTTTATATAATAAATTAGTAATAATTCTTGCCACAATGTACAATATGTAATATATATTAATTGGTCAAAATAATTATTTTTGATCCCAGAAAAAGAAAAAGACTGTAAAACTTTTACTCTTGTGATACTAAATCTACCTCTTTGCATTAATTAAAATAATTCATAAGGTGAAAATTATATTATGAATAAATTTTTGGCTATAGATTTAGAATTTTTCTTTCATTCTCTTATCAACATGAAGAGTTAGTGAAGAAATTTATACATATGAAAAAATATAAGCTTTCCAGTGTAAAGTTGTTGATACTGACAGAAGTTTAGAACATGTTAAAATGATAAATACATCTGTGTTTTAAGAAACGAGTTGGAAGAAATTGTATAAACACATGAACACACTGAAAAATTAGTGAATAAATCACATAAGACTAATTGTACTAATCAGTGTTCAAGTGTTAGACGAGTCAGACTATTGTTTTCTCTTTTCGGTATACATATTTAATTGGAGTTATACAGTTATACATAATTGTACAGGGGTCCTATTCATGTAAATAGATGAACAAGTAAACAGTATTACTATTTGTTAGTAATTTATGTCTAGTAAATGTTAACTTCATTTAAATAACTGAGCTCAACAATCAGCTCTTTTTTGAGTAACTTACCATAACTTTTTTTAAAGCAGGCCTATCTCAAGTAATGCTCATTGTGTTTGTAACTTGTGAGAAATATGCAATATATTAAACTATTAGTTCAGCCAAAGAAAACACACACACAACTGGCATCAGAGTTGCCAGTTACATATAAGTATTTTAATTACTCTGATAGTTGCAGTGATCAGAATTATACTAATTTTGATTAATTACTTTCAGTGTTTGTGACAATAATTAATTAAGCTGAACAAACTTGGATTAAGCAAAAATCTAATGGCAATAATTTCATTACTCTGACAGTCAAAATAAATGAAAACAGGAATGATCAGTTATTGTAAAATTTGAATAGCTGTTTTCGTCACAGTAATGAATTTAATCATAATATTGATTAACCAATGTGGCATTAATTAGCATAGTTGATTCTTGTAGGTAATTAAGTGATTGATTGTCCAGCTCTGAATTGGAAATTAAAAAGATCTTTCACAACAATTTTAATTTGTTACGCATTAAGCTCATTTTTAACATTATAGAATAAGTGGGAATTGGAAATGCTACCTGAACATTCTTCCCTCTGGCATGCATATAACCTAATAGTTTTGGCTGCTTAAAGCTGCAAGAGTAATAGTGGTAGAAAGCTGAAATTTGCTACACTGACTAAATTCATTTCACAGAATTCAAAAATGGTTTCAAACCAAGTTTACCTCTATTAGGATTTTTATAGTGAGGCTGTCAAATCACCTGAAAACCCAAACTCGTAAAAAAACATTGGTTTATTTAATAAGCCATAGCTCTAAGACATGATACAAAGCTGATTTTTTTTAAATTTCCTATAACATATCAGTTGATAAGTCAGCAATTGTTGTAATTACGTCTATTAGATCTACTGTAAAAAAATTGAGTTGGATGCAACTTTTTATGATTCAACTAAAAATAGCCCTACTTCAGGCCTCAGTTTGACCATGTTGCCAGTTATTCAGCCTTTTCAGATTTTTATCATATATTCTTACATCTCTGAATATGATCTACAAAGAATATCAAGTCGGTGTTCAACCTGCTTTTTGAGTTATAACTTTTTTAAAGTATCCTCTGACCATATGTGTTACTGTGTGCAAATATATCCATACAATTTTGAAAAATACCTGTTAGAATTTTATGAATCTCACTGAAATATTCTAACCAGACTTTCACAATGTTAAATAATGAAGTTGTAAGAAACAAGAAAGAATTAATTTTTTTTCTGAACAATTTTATTGACATAACTAGTTAGATCACATGGCAATGCAAATATATTGTGTATGCATTACAGTTATGCAGATATGGCTGAGTTTAAGATTCATAATATAATGAATACAAAGGTAAATCAGACACAAAGAGCACAGTGCTACAATAGGGGATAACTGAGAGAGATTATAGTAACACAAAACTGAAATAATCGTGACAATGTTTCACAAACTGCTTTGGCAATGAATTAGCCTTAACAACATCAAATAAACATTGCTTTGTTCAGACAGCTTGAATAAATTTCTGAAATTTGAGTTTCATTATGTTGAGATCACTTTGACTTAGAACATAGTGGCGAGCACTACTGCCTTGCATGGTAGGTTCACTTATCAGACAAAGAATATGTTGGAAAGGAATCCAGCTTTCATCTTTATGTGACCTTGCAGGCCATGAGAACAGTTCATTTCTTGATTTTTTCATAAATGACACCAACACATTGGAATGTTCATCTGATACATCTTTTATGTTTTCCACAGACCATTCATAATCATATATGCATGCCACATATTTCCCTGGCTTATAATTGTCATTGCTATCATTGGACCCTATCTGAGCTACTGCAGCATCACTTTCACTGCTATTTTTAAGTCTTAGAGCTATGACTTATTAAATAAACCAATGTTTTTTTGACAATTTTAGGTTTTCAGGTGACTTTACAGCCTCACTATTAAAATACTAAGAGAGATAAACTTGGTTTGGTACCATTTTTGAATTCCATGAGATTAATGCAGTCAGTTTAGCAAATTTCAGCCTTCTACTGCATTACCCTTGCAGCTTTAAGCAGCCAAAACTGCCTAAAAATGAATTTGCCAAAAATAAAACAAAAGTAATTAAATTTTACATGGCTGTAAATCAGAAACTGTTAGAGATATTGATTTAATCTTTGGCAGTTTTTCATTATATGGGTAGATGAGCACCTGTGAATTGTTTCAAGGCATTCTCTAGAGGTCACCTGTAGCCCCCTGGATGATTTGACATGGAATGACCCTTAGAACATTTTTATGGTATGGTTCAACCATGGCACCTTGTTAAGGATCTCACTTTAGTTTTAGCCATTAATTAATATCTTAAAGAAACTGTATTATATTAAATGATTGATGTAAACTGCAATAAAAATGTTGGTTATGAACAATTAATACTCAAAAGGTTTAATACATGAAAAATAACAATTTAAATGGTTATAAAGACTGATGGAAGACATGAGATTTCTTCCCAATGTGTTTGTATGTTTTGTTTTCTTAAACTGTAATCAGTAAAATTTTAAATCACTTTATTAAGAGCTTGTTCATGTGTGTGTAGAAGTTTCTGATAATGGTAAGAAACTAGAAACCTTAAATATTGTTATTTGTTTTATCTAGGCAATCAAAGAAATTGTAATTAAACATCTTTTTTAAAGGAGTTTGTTAGGTCAGAAGCATCACAGTCTGATACTGAAATGGAAGAACAAGAACCTGAAGAAAGAGAAGCTAACAGTGATGGAGGATCAAATGGTCATCTATCTCCTGTAGCAAGTGATGAAGAGTTTCAAAGAAGTGATCCAGAGGAAGGAGAGGTGAGAAGTGAGCAAGATCAGTCAGAAGAAGAGGGGGAGGTAGTGGAGAAAGATTCAGATGATGATGAACAAGAGGAGAGAGAATCAGATGATAAAGATGAAAAAGTAAAGAGTGATTCAGATGGAGAACATGTTGAAAGTGATACTGAAGCACAGGAAAGAGGTATATGGAGATTAGTTTTCTATAATTTGTATAGTTTTTACATGTATAACTTTAAGATTCAGTATTTACCCAAAATCTGTAGAATTTTATTTTAGGAATTATTTAACTGATTTGAAGTCTTTGTCTCCAAGTGATGATGATAATAAATATATAAAAGTCATTGTATTGAAATGAATCAAGTTAAACTACAAAATAAGTATTACAACATATTCATTTGACAGATATTTGCTTACAAGTGAATGACCAAAAAGCTAACTCATTTTAAATTGCAAAAACCTACATGTATGAATAATCAAATGTGACAATTTTTATAGTGTAGATAAAGTTACTTTCAACAGAACAGAAAACTTAAAAATGTAAGGTGTAAGTTGTTTGAAGTGTGTAATTCTTAATAGGTGGGTTAAAATCAACAAAGGGTTTTTGCAATAAAGTTGTAAAAATTGTTACACATATTAGACCTGTAAGTGTAAATAATTTCATCATCCCTGTTACAATAAGTCGTCAACGCATGAATGATAACAAGATGTATGTGGATCATTTGCTATTACAAGCATTGATTTCAAATTTTAGTTTTCAGAAGTTGCAAACCATATATGTAAAATGGTAAACTATGGCAGTATAATTACTTTCACAGATACTTATGTTTGATATAGGCTAGGTGTATTCCATCTAATCTGTAATGAAAGGGTTAAGAGATCTCTCTTTGTGTTTTGTGATGCAATTAGTTTTTCTGAGTCTTGTACAGAATTGTTGCCATTAACAGTTTGACAGACCAGCTTTTGTAAATCATAAAAGGAAGAAAACTATTTTTTGACTCTACAGACAGCTTTAGGTATGCTAGCGTACTTTTGTCATAAAACTTGAAAAAAATATGTTAATTTTTTTTTTATGTAACCTTAATTAAATTTTAAGAAGTGGAATTTCCTAAGCTTCAGTAGTTACAGAACAAGAATATTTAGTGTTTATTGCTAATAATTATGGTTTTATAATATATTTTTGCTTGCCAAACTGTAATAAATAGTCAGTTAGCTTTAATCTCTATTTTTGTATACATCTTCTCTATAAATTATTCAAGAACAGCAGAATAAAATAAGGCATGATTTTATTGTTTATAGAAGTGAGCGTAGAAATGTGATTACTTATAACTAGAGCTGAGTGATATAATTGATTACTTGTGAGCATTGATTACATTAATTAGTATCAGATAAACTAATTCATAATCAAAATTACTGTTTGATTCATTAATGTTACAAAAATAATCAACTAATTGAAATTAACACTTCGAAATAATCTTTCACCCACTGCCACTTACAGCTATTACTTGACTGCCAGGGTTTCTTCTTTGTACATCTAAGCATTAGTCAATTTTTTCTTACTTGCTCCAGTCTTGTGTACCCCATTCAATTGCTTTTGGTGATATGTATATAAGCACCTCATTTAGCTAATTTTATTAGTTTTTCCTAATAAAGAGTTCCCAGCATTACAATTATTTGGAGATACATTGAACATTATCTTGTTATCTAGTTTATTTCATAACAATTATAACAATTCTCTTTCTTCTGATTGCCGCAAATTGATTCTGGTATTAATTCCCAGATTATTATTTCCAGCACAGAGACCAACTGTGTTTCTCCTTTCCCACCTCTAATATCTAGCATTGCCCAAGAACTGGAGGTGGGAGGAGACACTCTTGGTTGAGACTGTCAGTGATCCTATTCGTAGTGAGGAGGAAGAATGTATTAGTTCTACAGTGGTCTTCCAAGGGGCTCTGAGGCTGTATTTTAGAGGTGATCCTTGACATTTTCGAGACAAGTTATTTTTTTTCCTTGTTCCTTCTTTTCAGCTTTCCTATGGACCAGTGGTAAATTTACAGACTCACAGCACCAGGATCCAGGGTTTGATTCCTTAGGGTGGACAGAACAGGCAGCCTGCAGCTACTTTGCTGTAATAAAACAACTTTATTCACCATGGTCTTTATCTCATCTATGGGAAACAAAATGGAGGCCACTTTGGCACAAGCTACCTTTTAGTTGTTGTTTTGTTTGTTTTTTTGCTGTTGGTTGTTCGAGCGTATGTGACGTTTTGGGCTTTTTTCCAGTTACTCTCGAGCCTACAACTTAACTGATAGCTGAAAGATCTGACAGTGAATTTTTTTTCTCCACATACAGAAACTGTGGTTTATACTGGAAGGTTTACTTCTTAATTGTATGAAAGGACAGTTGAGCTTCATTTAACACATTGTTGGAACTTCATGATTTTACCTACTACAACCAAATGGAAGCATTCTTCTGACTCTTGATTAATATCTACTCCTTAAATTTCAGGGTTCTGAGATGGAATTTATAGTTCACTTGTATAGATTTATACTCTATGATGAGACAGTGTAAGTGAACAAAGTTAAAATTCTACTTCAACACTTTGTTAGAAGACTCAGGATCACTTGTTTAATTGAAAATGAACTTAATACATTATTAGTATACTTGTGTGTTCAACTTTTCTGCTTCAACATTCCTTTCAGTTGTTATTGGAGTCTCAAATTCCACCAGCTTTTACAGGGTGTCATAGTTCTAACCCTATTTGAGAGTACCAATCTCCAACATAACTTCTTCTGTACATTGGTACTCAGAATAGATTCTGACTATATCTAAGATTTCCACTGCTTAGTCATATTTTCAGCAGTGTTGTTGATTATAGTAAGTTCAGTAGCCATGAGGGTTTGGTTTCAAGAATATTCGGATGTGTGATAATTTGAAGTGATAGTGTTTTGAAAGCTAACATTTTCCTAAATCGAAAATGTATTTCCAATAATACTTAACTCCAATGATATTCTTCTGCCTTCTTCCCCACCAAGAACCAGTATTGTAGACTAGGATGGTATCAAGTGCTAAAATCATTTGAATGAGATGCTTGTTTACAGTACTATGGTAGAAGATGCACTGATTTAGGTGGAGAGTATTCCAAGACAAATATCACCAAAGGCAATTAAGTGGAATATAAAAGACTAGAGCAAACAAGAAAAAAATCAGACTAATGGTATGATGGGCAAAAAATAACCCTTGTAGTCAAGTAATACCTGTAAGTGTCAGCAAAGTTAAGTGCAATTGGAAAACCATTTTCATTTGAGGAAAATATTAACTTTCAGATTATTACTATTTTTTTTATTCCAGCTATAAACTAAAAGATATATTAATAATCTATTTGTTTGTTAATGAGAAAGCTACTTAATGGACTGTCTGTGCTCTACCCATTAGGGGTATCAAACCCAATTTTAGAGTTATAAATTATATGCAAAAATGGCTCGTTTGGGTTGAGAAAATATTTTACATAGAAGAGCGAACAATGTTTCGACCTTCTTCGGTCATATTTTTTCTTTGTGAACCTGACGATGACCGAAGAAGGTCGAAACATTGTTCGCTCTTCTATGTAAAATATTTTTTCAACCCAAACGAGGCATTTTTATATATATATTTCTCTACAAGTGGGTTTTCTCGACATCACTGAGAGTTATAAATTGTTTGTTTCCTACTTCACATTTGTTCAGTTTTGGTTAAGCATGACTTGGTGATTGGAAAAGATCTCAAACAATGTTTCGATCTTCTTCGGTCATCTTTTTTCTTTGTGAACCTGACGATGACCGAAGAAGGTCGAAACATTGTTCGCTCTTCTATGTAAAATATTTTTTCAACCCAAACGAGGCATTTTTATATATATATTTCTCTACAAGTGGGTTTTCTCGACATCACTGAGAGTTATAAATTGTTTGTTTCCTACTTCACATTTGTTTAGTTTTGGTTAAGCATGACCTGGTGATTGGAAAAGATCTCATTATTTGTGAGTCTCTGTTTCATTTCATTTTGCCACAAAACTTGCTCTTGCCCTGTCTGTTGTGGCAAAGCTATTAAGACTGTGTCACTATCATTAACTTTGAACTGCTGACTACAGGGAATACAGCTTTCTGACAGCATCTGCTGTTAACTGTTTGGCTGTTTACTTATTAGGTAAAGCATAGATTTACCTTTATTTACAATTTGTGTATTTATAATTTAAAATTTCATAACTGTATTCTTTAATGATATATAAACAGGGACAGGTCTAGGATAGAAAGTTTAGGGGTAATAGACTCCTTTTACATTTTTTCCCTCTAAATCATTAACTATATCTTTTAATGATGTTTAACTAGGAGCAGATTTAGAGGTGCAGTACAGAGACCTGCATTCCATTCATCAGTTTTTTCCAGAAATTAATAAATATATTCTTCAATACTATGTAAGCCCTTGACCTATCTCCATTGTTTCTGGAACTAATTTTGAAAAACATTAAACAAAATAGCCTTTTGCTTAAATTAAAAAAACATAAAGAAAAATTAAAATTACATCATGTTGCTTGTATGTAACTGATTTTTAAGCCAACCAGTTAATTGACTAGCAAAAACTGCCAATTGTACAGTTTTACTTATGACTGAATGCAAGTATGCTGTGTTCTAAGCTGCAGTAGTTACAAAAGCAGCCTGTGTTCACCCAATATGCAGTGATGTATATGTGCTGAACAGAAACATTGATCCAGTGGGGTTTTTTAATGTACACTTCTACTAGATGTGATATCATTGGTTTTAATAAATAATGTAAAAAATAAGATTGAGAATTATATATACATGTAGATAGAAATTTTATTTAAAAATGTTTTATAATCAGATATATAGTGGTCATTTTTTGCTATCCATACCATCATAAAATTTATGAATTATTGTAATTTGTGAAATAACTTGTTTTATTTGTGAGCATCATATTGAACATACTAAAATTAGTTTTGTCTTAAAAAATTGCATGTATATTTTGTAAAAATCTTGCATTATATGAAGTTCTGATAATTCTTATGTCATTGAAAAGATATTTTAATTAAATGGTTTTATTGCAACTGTTATTTTTCTCAATGCAGTTTGTGCATTTTTTGTGTGTGGTTAGCTACAGGCTTAGAAATTATATATTTATAAATAGTATTATCTTCATTTGGATTCATAAAACCCATAATTAAATAGAATACACATTTACAGAACTGAGAAATGCATCACTTGGTGACTCATCATTGTTCTACTGTGAGCACTTGTTTTGAGAAATGTTGTTTAATGTTCAAGAAATAAAAAATTAACAGAATTTTATATAAAATATACCACTGTTTTGCAAAGTGTTGTTTCTGTTTTATTTATATTTAGAGGTTATGAAAGGGAATGTAGAAAGTAAAAAAAGAACTATTCTTAAATATGAGCACTTTAAGTTGTATATTTACTCTGAAATATGACAAGGCAGTATTTCAATTTGATGTCTAAAAGTTTTTTCACAAACTACTTTTATAAATCAAAAATGCATAATTACAATAGGAAAATATACATTGTAGACTTTTAAGTACTGTGTGTGTGAAAAAGAGATTGTATCTTCTAAGTCTTTTTCATAATACTTTTAACTTATAAATGATCACAAAAGTTAAAACATAATGTTTCATATATTGTGACTGTTTAATACATTAAAAAATATAATGGTGGGCAGTTGATGGAATTTTCCAATAATTAATTGTCAGTTCTAATAATTGATTTTTCTCATATGAAATGACTAAAGAAAAACATATTTATTGACAAATATGACTAAAAAATGAAACTTTGTCACTCCCAAAATCAGGTTTCAGACCTTGGTGGACAAAGTACAGACTGTATTATGTAGCTTTATGTATTACAGGTAAACATAATAGCAGTATTTTAATTATTTTTATGTGTAGTGACACTAAACAGTTAAATTTAAGAAACTTGAATCAATCAAAATAATAATACCAGTGTTTGACTACTGCATAATTGGAAGAATTTAAAACACCAATTTTTATGTTATACCTGTATAGTTGCAGGTTCAAATCCTTGTCACACAAAACATGTTTGCCTTTTCAGCCTTGGGAACATTATAATGTAACAACTAAGTCAATTATTTATTGATAGAAGATTAGTCCAAGTGTTGGTGTTAGATGGTGATGACTATCAGTCTTCTCTCTAATTTTCACTGCTGAATTCGGAACAAATAGCACTCATGTAGCTTTGCACAAAATTCAAAACAAAACAAAATGCTTTATCTTTAGAAACTGTTGCATGTCTATCCAGTGATATGTAGCACCACCTGTTAGATAGAATTGGTTTGAAAAGATATGCATGATATGTTTACCATTTACAACAAAAAACTTACCAATCACATGAGCTGAATAAATCTTGTAGTAATAGCTCAAGCTCTCTAGGGGCTAGTCTTGCTGACATAACCTGGTAGATAGGTAATAGATGAAAAAGTTGTTTTAGAAAATTTTGTATTGTTATACATTTTTAGCATAATATTAGTATATATATGTGTGTGTGCATAATTTATTGTAACTAATACTTTGAATGTTCTTTTCTTTCTTTGCTTAAGAATTCAAATGGGTAGTTTTTGGTACATGAATTATTTGGAAACTCTTGATTCCTACTATTAGTACTATTGTAGCTAATAATAAACAAAGCTCATAGTTCATTGGGTTAATCTCTCAGCTGTACAAAAATCATACCTGTGCTGTGAAAATATGAAAAAATAACAAAAATAGTTTGACTAGTGTGGAGTTTTGTGTAACCCCTGACATGAAAATTTAAAATTTCATACATGTTTTTATAAATTTAGGTAGTATAGTTAATACTGTTTATATTTGTTATTGTTTATTCTATTAATTAACTACTAATTTTGCATTCAAAACTGATGTATGGCTTAGGATTAACATAGTATGATTTATCAGGCATTGATGAAGAACAAGAGGAAAGAAATCAAAATTATGAAAGTGATGATGAGGTGGAAAGAGAAAATGTGGAAGAATGTAGTGATGATGAAGTAGAAAGAGTGAACTTAGTAGAAGATAGTGATGAAGAAGTAGAGAGAGAAAATGTAGTAGATGGTAGTGATGAGGAAGTTGAAAGAGAAGATGTAGTAGAAGGCAGTGATGAAGAAGTAGAAAGGAATAATATTGCAGAAGGGACTGATGATGAAGAAGACAGAGAAAATGTGGTAGAAGGTAGTGATGAAGAAGTAGAAAGAGAAAATGTGGTAGAAGGTAGTGATGAAGAAGTAGAAAGAGAAAATGTGGTAGAAGGTAGTGATGAAGAAGTGGAAAGAGAAATTGTGGTAGAAGGTAGTGATGAAGAAGTGGAAAGAGAAAATGTGGTAGAAGGTAGTGATGAAGAAGTGGAAAGAGAAAATGTGGTAGAAGGTAGTGATGAAGAAGTGGAAAGAGAAAATGTGGTAGAAGGTAGTGATGAAGAAGTGGAAAGAGAAAATGTGGTAGAAGGTAGTGATGAAGAAGTGGAAAGAGAAAATGTGGTAGAAGGTAGTGATGAGGAAGTGGAAAGAGAAAATGTAGCAGAAGGTAGTGATGAAGAAGTGGAAAGAGAGAATGTAGCAGAAAATAGTGATGAAGAAGTGGAAAGAGAGAATGTAGCAGAAAATAGTGATGAAGAAGTGGAAAGAGAGAATGTAGTAGAAGGTAGTGATGAAGAAGCAGAGAGAGTAGCACAAGGCAGTGATGAAGAAGAAATTGAGAAGGATAATGTAGCAGATGGAAGTGATGTAGAGATAGAGAATGAAGCAGAAAGAAGTGATGCAGAAGAACAACAAGCTGATAGAGATGAATCTGACAAAGAAGAATTTGTTGATGCTGATGTAGAAGGAGAAAAACAAGATAGTGGTGGTGAAGATAGCATTGCTCAAGCTAGTGATGAAGATCAAACCCAAGATGATGAAGTTAACCAAGGAGCAGAAGAAGAAAGTATACATGAAGGAAATGAGGTTAGTGACCATGATGAAGAAAGAAATGTAACAAATGATAGTGATAATGAAAAGAGGACCAAAGAAGTTCACAGACATTCTGCAATTTCTGATTCAGAAACAGAAGAGGTAAATGAGAGAAAAGAACATGAAGAAGAGGATAGAAAATCTGGTGCTTCAAGTCCATCATTATCAACTGCAAGGTGTGTATAAATGCATTTTTGTTAGGTTTAACAGTATTATTTGGTGAAACTGGAAAACTCATCGAAACATGGTGGTCAGTTTGAGATATCTGATGAATATGTTGTGAATTTCAAATACAGATGCAAACATTTTAATTCAGTATTAAACTTAACAGTCAAATTTAACTGCCAGTTTTTACACATAAAGCCTTTTATAGTTGTGAGAAAACTTATTTTTAATAGTCACAAAACATCTGTTTCAAAATATGTTTTTACTTACTTTTCAGAAATAAAGCAGGCTCTGATGATGATGGTGATGAAGGGCCAGAGATTAGTTCTAGTAAGATCATTTCTTTTGGAAACCCTTTACAGTTAAATAATAAAAATATAAAATCTAGAATTAATTCTTGATCTTTATTATGATCATCTAGACTGAAAAAAAATCAAACTAAAGTTATTTATGTATGATAATAATAGTGTACACACACTTTTGTCTTTGTAGTGAAAGTAAAATTCAAATTTTATACACCAGACATGAACTTGTGGTTGGAAATTTTTACTGTGAATTGTTGCATGAGTTTAAAACTATTGTGTATATGATAAATGTATAAAAATAACTACCTCACATTAAGTTGCATGATTTGTGCTCAATTTTTGATGTACCCAAAAATGAGTGAAATGTTTAGATAATCTTAAATTATGTGCCAAAACTTTATTTAATGAAACCAGCTAAACATTCTAGATACAATACATTATTCATTGGGAACTTTTTTTCTGTTTTAGAAAAAAAAGGTAAAAAAAGACAGAGGCTTAAAAGTGACAGTGATAGTGAGAAAAGTGACAATGAGTAAGTAAGCTTTACATCTGCATTTCTATTTCATAATGACTTTGTTTTAGTGATAATTATCGAGTCAATTCTCCTCCTCCTAAGAATGATCCAAATATATTGGTTTGTTTTATTTTGATTTTTCAGCATAAAAATGTCCAAGAGAAACTACTTATTGCTATTATGAGAATGAAATAGAAAATAAATTACATCACTTTCCCAGTCCATATAGTGTTAAATATAAATTTAAATACAGTTTCAATAGTTTTATTATAATAGAGGTATTTGTTTTTTTTTAAATGTCCATATGAATTAGATTTTACTGCTCAATAATTAACATTTTTTTTCACTTACATGTTGTATCCAAATTTGAGTTTTGTGTTAGTTTATCCTTATGTTTACTTCACATAAGTGTTAATATTACTTTTTAAAGGTTGTTTAAAATATGTAACATTATAAAAAAAGGCATTATAGTGATACAATGTTGTTATTAAAACTTACCTGTAACAAAAAAACTGCTTAATTGTATGTCAGATATTTTATTTTTTAATATATTAAATTTAATAATGCATGCTATTGTTTTGAGTGTTTTAATTTTCCTTTCCTTTCATATAAAAATATGGAAAAATACTGACTTAAAATAATAGACATTTTAACAAAATATATTAAGCACTTTTGGATTAATTGTTGTGGTGGTTTCTTAAATGATATCATGGCAAAGTTTCATTTCCATATCATATGTCATGTTAAGGAAATAAATATATTACTCTGGTAAAGAAACAAAAATGTAATTTAAATGTACATTGTTGCATTTTCTATGACTCTTGCTGTTTTAGGGTCATACAGGTAGGTGTTTTAAATTTTTATTCATCAGGTTTTGTTTCTTTTTAAAAAGGATTTTTCACCAAATTTGTAATTTATGTTATGTGGTTAATAAGATAAACGAGAGAAAGCAGTGTTACACTGAAACTGTCACTACTATACTTACTCATTAAGATACACTAACATTAATTTTTATTCCAAAAAATTGAATAGTAGCTAAGGTTTTATTGTGGTGTGTTTCAATGCTTAAAGAACTGAATAGAGAAGTTACTAACACTAACTATAAGCAAAAGCCTGATTGCCATGAACATAAAAATGTGGCTTTTTGCAGGGTGATTTTGTTATTTTTGTGTTATAACATTGAAGAAACATTTTCATCTATCAACAATACAATATCTAATACAACTATTCACTGTTTTTTAATTCAAAATGATATAGATAAAAGCATTAGGCAGAAAGATAATCAAATATAGATAACAGAATTGTCACTTACATGTATTAACTTTTTCAAACTGTTTTTAAAGAGTTTGTCTTAAAACTAGTTTGATTTCTAAACTAAATTACATGTACAGACTGTATGAGCAAAATTCCTATTTATTGCCTCAACAGAATTAATTTTTCAATACTAAAAATCACACAGTTTAGTTGTTGAGAGAATATAAAGTTTATGTAAGCTAAAACTGGGATTTAGGAAAATGTTATGAAGTAGTTATATAGTTTTATAAATTTCTTATTAACATTGGTTGCAGCAAATAACTGCTTGTATGGGGAAACAGTAAATGTGTTTTTAAATCAAAGATAAAGAAATTATGCAAAAAGTCAAGTAACTTAAAAGTAATACAATAAATATACGTGTTCTTTAGTTGTGGATACTTAACAGTTAGTGGGCTTCAAATCTTTTATACTGGGGTTAGCTGGAAGAGAGGTTAACACGAATAATGTGGTTTTTTGCCTCTTTTTTGCCTTTACCTTCATTTAAGATTTAAAGCACACTCCACTTACACAATTCTAATAATTTTTGGAAAAAAACCTCCTTGAAAAAGAAAGAATTTCTGTTTATATGATGTAAATTTCTTTTACTTAAGGTTTAGATAAGCTAGTGAAAATGTTTTTTTCTGTAATTTTGTTGAAGTTTAAGATGTTTTAAAAATTATGTTCCATG
Organism: Carcinoscorpius rotundicauda; assembly: GCA_011833715.1. NCBI lineage: Eukaryota > Metazoa > Arthropoda > Merostomata > Xiphosura > Limulidae > Carcinoscorpius > Carcinoscorpius rotundicauda. The sequence continues at coordinate 21,536,596 of CM022405.1, read as the reverse complement.
CATCAGTGACATCACATAAACATTAAAAATTTTTAATGTTTCTAATTAAATATTATTTCATGCGAAAACTTAAAATATTTCCTTTAAAGTTTTCTGAGATTTGGTTTATTTTTACTTTTGTCTCATGATATTTATTGTCAGAAAAGAAAACTAAAATCCTTAGCACTTATAAACGAAATTTTACTTTCGAAAAATACTTTTATTGGAGGTGTTATGTTACCCACTTTACCTTAAAATTCCCCTTTTTATCAGGGATAGATTTATGAATATCCATTTTGCATATTTAGTCTTTACAAGTGAGATATCTTTCGAGTTGCATCTCAGCAAATTTAACATGTTTTTTGGTGAACTTTTCAATTATCAGGTGGGAGGACTTTTTATGGACTGATATTCAGACTTCTCTCATTGCTTTTCTCTCATATTTTTACATTCTCAAGCAGCTTTCTTCTAGGAGTTTTCCCCTACCCCATGGCTATTTTTACATCTGCTAGAATATAAGGAGGAGAAGTAATTTTGTCATAATCTTGACTCTATATTCTAGGGTCCCTTACATATTGCTTTCAGTGGATCCCACTTTGTTCCAAGTGATGCCCAGACATGTGTACTTCTGCCATTCCAGTTACACACAAGTAAATTATTTGATTATTCTTACTACTAGCTGCAACAGGCTCTTCAGAAATGAGGTGTTTCATAAGACCATTTAGGCACTTACCATGTGATATTACTATCTTATTATGGACCATTCATGCTGATTATTGAATTCAATACATTGGAGTTGGTTTGCTTTAGAAAAGGTATGGAACTTGGTTCATCTATTGAACATTTTTCAGAGGACTGTTCCTCAGGATTCGTCAATGCATATTACCCCCCAGACTCTAGTAGACCTTGGGAGCCCTTACCACCCATAGTTTGCACTTGCTGGAACAGAGGGTTTTCCTCCAGAGTGTTTGAGTGGCACCTCTACTTTTGGAGACCTTCGTATTTGGGTCTCTAGACTTTTTTCCCAAATGTCAGTAGGAGTGACACCAACCTCTGCATGAACTTTTTCATACTTCTGGTTAAGATTTGACACAAAGCTGTATGTTCTCATTGATCAATGTTGGTTTTGTATATTGTTCATGAACAGAGATTCACTATCTCCTCATAATTTCAAATGTGAAGTGGTCTCATCCTAGGTCTTTGGTTGAACACAGGTTCTTCCATACTGGATGAGTTCTGTTCCTTTGGTTGAGCACAGTATACATGATCTTGTCATCCCAGCCTGGGCTGTTGCCTTTTGAACTTCTTCAAGTGGAGGAGAAGTTTTGTCTCCATTGGTTTTGCTTACTTTCTCATCATGATTCTGGTAGTTTGGAATGCATAACACCAGAAATGATACACTTTGTAGGCCATTATAATTACACCGGCAAAGTGGATGGTATTTGTAACCATTTATGTTAAATTTCAGTAAAGATAATTCTAACTGAATGGCAAAAATGTATTTTTAGGTCAAATGTGGGAGAACTGATTGCTGATATTTTTGGTGAAAGTGATGAAGATGAAGAATTTGAAGTAAGTTAACAATGATGATGGTTTATAAATACTAGAAATTTATATTGTTGTAACATTTTAAAAATTTGTGTTGATTTTTTGTGAATGACTTTGCAAATAAAGATATAATATTGACACTAAAACTTCATTAAACCTGCAAAGAAAAATAGTCTAATTTTGGATCTATGAATCTGTGTTCTCAGTTTAAAGAAAGAAGGATTAATCTATAATTACCATGCAAAAACTAATGAACAAACATATCATCTGCTTTGCTATTTTATAACAGGGATTTGGTGAAGAAGATGTCCAAGCAGCAAAGGAAAAGAAAGAAAATAAAAAGAAGAAAGGTATTTATGGAGTATAGTAAACTTCATCCACATGTGATAGTTGGGAGAATATCATTTTAAACTATTTACAAGGTACCTTTTCATTAAGCATGTGTAGTTCAAAACACCATCTTTGAACTACTGTGTGTGAATGAAGTAACAAATACATAAATTTAAACACTGGCCTTGGGAAACAACTTTGTAATTTTTCTAAAATCAAATTCAAGGAATGCCATATTGAAAACATAACTGCCTCTTAAAACATGTTGTGATAATATATATTTTACTCTTATTAAAACAAACTATGCTGTTTTTAAAGGCACTCCACAAGTGTGTTTGGATAACATTCATGGTAACATTGTTCAGTGGTTGCACATCATACACTGAAATTATTAGTTCATGGCATAGCTACCCACCAACCCATGGTACAGTTTTATGTTTGTAGGCTTTAATGCTGAAAATCAGGGTTCAATACCCCTTCCTAGCACTGCACAGATCATGTATCTTAGTGCTTAAACATGAACAAACATTAAGGGAAATACCAAATTTTTTAATTATATTTTTACAATTAATAAATCCAGAGGTTTACCATACAAAATATTATTTAAGTAACTTCCCTTTTGACAGTGTTTAAAGCTACATTTTGTTTTTCTCATTCCAAAAGTGAACAGACTTACTCTTAGACAAGTTGCATTTGCTTGAATGCCATTATAAACGTTTATGTATACATATTTGTAAGCTTAGAATTGTTTTTTAAACAAATTTTTCTAACTTGTAGTTAGAAGTTAGATGTTTTAATTTTATTTCAGGTGATAATATAAGAGCTTCAAGACACTTTCTTCTTAGATAGTTGTTCTTTGTTGAAAATATCCAAACAAGAAAAAAAAAAAACTTGTGTGAAATTTCTAATGTTTTTACATTACCTGTTTCAGTTGTATATAGTATATTTCAAGCTAATTCCCACAAAATGAGCACATATTTACAATACATGAATAGTTTTACATTACTTTATCACCTCACTGCTAGAAGTTCTATTGCAAAATATATTTTATTTATAAATACAGTTACTAAATTATTGAATTAAAATTATACTTTTTTTTGTTTCACTTGTGTTAGTGGTGTATATTTCAAAATGATTACACCTTTGGCTAAAGCCAATGCCCCAGTAAATTGAAAGGAGTGGATTTACTGATAGTTTTTAGACATTATACTGAACAACTATCAAACACAGTTGTGAAGATTTTTAAATTTATCATTATTTATCATAATTCAGTTTGAATTATTTGTGGTTCCTCAGTTGCTTCTGGTAGTGAATCAGAAAGGGAAGAAAAAGATGACCAAAGAGACAAGTCTGAGAAAAATGATGATGAAAAACTAGTCCTTGAAGAAGAACAAAAACAAAAAGAGAAAAGTGTACATGATAGTTCAGACAGTGATGAAGATGATGTAAACAGAAAACACTTGAGGTCTGGATTAGTTGTTTTAGTAATTTAGGGAACAAACAGTTGCAAACATTTCTGAGATGTGTGAGATAAAGATCAAGTTTAGTAGAGCCACTAGTTATTTTTCTGCTTGACCAGTGTCATTGAATAAGTACTGAAAGTTATTATCGGAATGTTTTTGCCAAGAAGTTTATTGGTTATAATATCAAATTTGTGAACAGTATATACTTTTACCTAGGGACAATGTTTTATCTAGATTTTAAAACAAAATTACAGTTAATGGCATCAGAATGTACTATAATTAATTGCTGCTGTTAATCAAAACTGTTGGTTAAGTTACTAACTAAATTTTTTGAATAATTCTTTCTTTTTCTCTTTTGCTTATTCATTAATGATTTGAACATGTCACTTCTTGTCTCCTCAAAATAATTTTCAAATGTATTGGTCATGGAAAGAAGTTGGTACAATAGTATTTGAACTTCTTAACTCACATGTAGTCTGAATCTAAAATTTTATTGTTTTGTTTTATGATGTTGCTCAGGTTTGATAAAACTGGTTTTCTGTGTTGAGACAGGTGGTACTCAGTCTTTCATGAGAAAATTGTCTAAAATTGTAAAATAATTAAAGGTAATGTTTAGAATTCTAATTAAAACTGTAATTGCCAGTATCCTTTTCATAATATTTAATGATTTTCTGGTAGTAAAATACTCAAACAAATATATTTTTTAAGGTAAATATTATGTGCAAATGAGATCCATTTCTATAGTTTATAAAAGTAATAATCTCTTTCTCTGTTCTTAACTGTAAACTTTAAACCAAGTTCTAGAATGATTAACAAACATTAAATGACATCATTTATCTCATCAGAGGTTTTCCTAATTTTGTTTTATAAATTTATAATATTTTAAAGTGAGATTTCATGAACTTGGTTAACGTTTCTACCTCCAACAACTTTCACGGCAGCACATTCCAAAAACCAACAGCCCTGTTTGAAAAGTAATACTGTCTAAACTGCAGTTGACTCCTTCATTGCCAAAATTTGAATTTATGACCCCTAGTTCTATTGTTTTGATGGATCTATATTATCAATGTCTTTGATAATCTTAAACATCTCAATGAAATCCTCTCTGACTCTTCTACTCTACTCTCCAAAGAAAACAAGTTTAGAGATTTTAATTTCTTCTTATTGGTGGTGGATGATGATAACTAGCTGCTTTTGTTATAGTCTTTCATTCTTATATTAGGGATGGCTAGTGCAGAAAGTCTCTGTGTATCTTTGCGTGAAATCAAACCTAACCAAACTCTTCTCATAAGACAATCCCACCATCCCAGGTATCATTCTAGTGCCTCTTCTCTGAACTTTCTCCAACAATTCAGTGTCTTCTGAGGAGGGAAGCTCAAAACTGTGCACAGTACTCAAAATGAGGTCTTATTAGCGAAACAGTAATATCCCTTGTCTTGTATTCAGTATTTCTGTAAATGATACCCAAAACCTATTAGTCCTGTTGCTAGTTACGATACACTGTTTAGGTGATTTAAGTGATTTTTCAATCTCAACACTATGATCTTTTATTTCAACTTAAGTAATTAATATATTCCCATTTGAATTGTGAAAAGCTATATGCATTACCTTACATTTTGGATAGTTAAACATTATCTGCTATGTAATAGCCCAATGCATCAAATGATCTAAAGTGGCTAACTGTATCAAAGATATTACATACTTAGAAAAAGTCTTACTTTCATATGCAAACTAAAATTTTACTAATTATTCTACAGTCAATATCATTAATTTAAATCACAAACAGCATAGGACCCAGCACACAGAGCCATGAGGCACACCACTTGTAACTGTGATCCAATCAGATCTAGTTCCATTTATTTTTCCTCTACTCTTCTGATCTCCAGTCGCCTCCCATCAGTGGCTTAGCGGTATGCCTGCGGACTTACAACGCTAAAATCCAGGTTTCGGTACCCATGGTGGGCAGAGCACAGATAGCCCATTGTGCAGCTTTGTGCTTAACTCAAAACAACAACTGATCTACAGTCAATTTTCTATCCAACTGAATAACATTTTACCCATACCTACAAATTTAATACTTGTAACAAGTCATATGTGAGGCATCTTGTTAGTTACTTTCTGAAAATCAAAGTAAATCAAATCCACAGTATTTCCTTCAATTCTTACAGTAATATCCTCAAAGGATGTCAGATTTATTAAACAAGTATTTCTTTTAATGAAACCATGATGGCTTTTTAATACTGTATCAACACTTTTCAACTACTATTGTAAAACTAAGTGACCTATAATTTTCTGGACAATGTTTATTACCTTCTTTAAATATTGACTACCAGTAGCCAAGTTTCAGTCATATAATACTTCTCCTCTACACAGTGACCTATTAAAAATATTAGCTAGCAGTTCACAATTAAAGTCTTTAAGTTCTTTTAAAATTTTAGGATATAAGTTATCTGGTGCATATAATTTACCAATTTTTAGGTTTTCCAACTTTTCTCTTACAACTTCAGAACTTTTACACCAATATTTTCCTCATACATTAAGCACTCTCGTTGAGGTATAACACTTCCTTCATAAAATCTGAAGAGAGTATATAATTTAATAAACTTACCATCTCATAATCTTCTGAGATTACCTTCTCACTCTCATTTTTAACAGGCTCAATCCCCATCGTAACATTTTGCTTACCGATCACATAACAAAAGAATTCCTTATTGTTTGATTAAATTCTCTCAATCAACTCTCTTTCATACACAGGTTTTTGCCTTTTTAACTAGCTCTTGATTTAATATGGTCTTAGACTTTGATTAATGTCTCACAGAATGTTTTAGACAAGCAGATTTCAAAACAAAATGTGGATTGGCATTTAGGTTTACTTAATGGTAGTATTTTCTCTGATCTTTACTGTTATAAGTATGCAAATTCATACTTGTTTGATAGTGTAGTTTTGTTCATATCTAGGGAAGATTTTGTATCTGACTTCGAATTAATGATGCAGAAGAAGAAAGAGAATCAACGTAGACGAAAGAGGAAGGATACCGACATCATCAATGATAATGATGACCTAATAGCAGAACTTATTAATCACATGAAGACAGCTGCTGAAGTGTGTAGTGAATCTTCTAAATTTTATTGAAGTTAAATGACTTGTTTTTAATAATTCAATCAACATCAACTTTTCATTTATGTGACTAATTTGTTCTAAAGATAGTAATTTTCTAGTATCAGCCAATAAGTAACACAGTTGCAAAATTTTCAGTCTTTCAGAAAATAAACTTTTTAAAAATGAGAAACTTAAGATTAGTATGAGCAGCTCTGTAATTTTTCTTATTTTACTGACATACATTTCTTAGAGCAAAAACTATACATCATTTATAATTGTGTCTGTAGTTTAATGATATATATAAAAAAGCATTGTATATAATATTTGACTTGTTTTTTTTCAAAATGATGTTTGGTGTTTTCTGCTAAATTTGTTTATAAAATTTATGTTACTTTATTTACTGTGTTTTATGGTACATAAAGGTTTCATTTTGAAATTAAGATCTTGCATACACATTATTCTCCTAAAAGTTGACTATTTTGTGAACCTGTTTAACTTAAAAACTTCATCAAATTACTCTGGTTAAGGCAATGATATCTAGACTTCATCCTTAAAAGGGTTTACTTCTGTGGGTTAAATTAAATGTATAATAATTCATATGTAGACATGTATCACAGAAAATATTTTCAATCAAGAGAAACTTTTGAATTTACCCTCGTTTTATTTTTGAAAGTAAGTTTCCTGTTGTGGTTTTATTATACATTTATCCTATGTCCATTACTGATGTTTCAATTGTTCCTTTTCTTTGCAACTTATTCTGAACTCATTGCTATAATATGTATATTCTTTTAACACTATTAAAGGGATAAAAATGATAGTTGTTTTTCTTTGTAACATAAATAAATTGTTTTAAATCTTAAGAAATAGGATGTTTGGAAGAAGACTTTTGTAATTTTTCTTTATTAAGTTTTATTATTAAATTATTTATCAGTTTAATATGAGAAGCACATTAAAAATGGGATATTTTTTGATACATTTAGGAAGACAGGAATCTAAACAAGAATCATATGGCTGCTACTAAAAAGCTGAAGCTTCTTCCAGTAGTGGTTTCCCAGTTGAAGAAACAAGATTTAAAATCCTCTTTCTTAGACCAAGGTGTCCTGAATGCTATGGCTGAGTGGTTAGCACCACTTCCAGATAAGAGTATGCCTCATCTTCAAATTAGGGAAAATTTCCTCAAGCTTCTTTCAGAGGTATGTTTCACTTGAAATCTTTTGCACTTGCTAAATTTGATATGAAGTAGGCGCATATAATACAAACATCACTTAATATCCTTTTGTCTTGAAGACAGTTCTATATGTTTCTGTTTGTATGCTCATATAAATCATTCTTTAGTATTAGGCTAATTTTGAGATTTTGAAGTCACAATTGTTAAATGTTTCACCTTGTTTCAGTAATGTCGTTAAAGCTGGTACCTGGCAATTTGCCACCACTTAGGAAAATTTATGGCTATCAGTGGATTTTTTTTCATCATCATTCACATTATTTTTCAACACCAAGGTTTTAAATAATCCAAGTTAGAACCTTATATAGCAGTCTGGAGTCTTCTTAATTTGTTACATACAATATGTTTGCTATCCAAAATGTATTGTAAATTATATTCAAGTTGTGTTCACCAGTTCATCATGTGTGCAAGCACTATTTTTTACTTCAAGTTCAAACTTGAAAAATAAAGATGAAACATACAAGATCAAGGCTTTGAATTTGTTTGGAAAACAAATCACAATGTAATAGTATTCCTGCTCTATAAAGTAACTATACTCATCTTTTGTATTTTATTAAAGCAAAAGTTTAAACCTGCCAGGGAAGTATACTCCTTACACCCCTTGAAGGTTTGTTTTTCCTGTGAATTTTTTCATTATTTTCAAGTTAAAGTTTCAGTACAAAAAATTGTATGAAATTCCGTATTTGTTTTTACCTATTAGCAGAAATAAATCAATGCATTTTCATTCCTCTTTAACCTGAACACATACATAAAAGGGACTAAACCCATTATTTTATAAACATTAACATTTGTAACTGTCTGAGAATTGCCTGTAACTTTTTTCAGTTTTCTCTGAAATGATATTACTGGAAAGGTTACTGATATCACAAAAACTGTGTGATTTGTAACGTGCTTGTATGTCAGCCAAAAATGTTTCTCTGTTTTAATAAGTAACATGGGAAGGAATTTAATGTAGTCACTCAAGTATCTTGCATTTTGAATTTCTACATCTACTGAGGTAAAACAACTAACTCAATTTTTTTAAAATAACTTGTAAATGGCCTAAGAATAAAATACAGATCAAATATATTAATCATTAATACCTATTTAGGTCATCTAAAGAAGAAAAATTGTATACGATATTTCTTTTGTTAACAAAAGGACATAATCTAGTAGGTTTTTACTCTAGGATATCTTTTCTTGAATATTATGTAATGATAACATATCAGGACACTTGTGAGATCCTTTCTAAAATGTCACCTTGACTTGATATGCAAGGTTAGATGTCTTGAAAGTAAAACTGTTACAGGTTAATCCTTCTTGCCAGTTATGTCTTTTAAACATCTAAGAAGTTGTTATAGATCAACATTAATCAAATTACATATAAAAAAAAAGGTTTTGATCATGAAAAGCATTTTTAATCATTGCATTTAACTAAAATTCGACATTTCACTTACCTCATTTCACAAGGTTAGCCCTTCCAGTTAACTGCTGCCCTTCACATGTGAACTTTTTTGTTATGCCTACCAAAAGTCTTCCACACTTCTCTATTGGAATTATAGGATTCTAGTATATCTCTCATGTAAGTTATCATGTGTCATATCCTAAACAATAGGAGCATACATGCTCATGTTGTGCTTTTGACTCTCTCTATATACTCTTCTACCAAACTATTGCTTTTCATTTGGTAGTATATAAATTTGAATGTGCTCATTTGTGTGCTTAATGCTTTTTATTTGACTTTATTTTCTTGATAAAGTGATTATTTTTGACTGAACTCTTTTACAACAGACTCAGTATAATATACACAAGTTTATCTACACACTTGCACACATTAAGTATTTGTATTATAACTTTTGATACAGCACGTATATCCTTTACAAAATTTGGTTAGCTTTTAATAAAGATTACAAGATTTGTTTGTGAAAATAGTGTTTCTTTACTAATCTGAGCACAAAGTAATTTCATGTTACAATAAAAACTATTCTTTATCTTAAAACTCTCAAATACATTTTAAAATTTTGTTTTCAGTAAGACTTTATATTATGTTATTTTCTGTACTCTACCTTTTAGCCATCATAAAATAATTAGAAAATAAATATAAGTTATGCTTTTTTCATGCTAGGATCACTACGTACTATAACACGAAAATACAAATGTTTAGTCTAATTAGAGTAAGTCTCCTAACACTATATATGAACTTGTATATTTATTATTTTTTATTATATTGACCTTCCAGTCATGCCTACCTAACATAACTTGCGTTGGCATAGATGCACATGCACTCAGGTCAACTATTCAGTAATATAAAACTGATCATTAGTGTTCTCTGTCTTGGCTGTATTTTAGTTGACTAGTGTTTTATAATATACAGTCATATTTCAGTTGTTAAACAGTATGTATATAGATATATAGACTATTACTGCTTAGAAGCAAATTATGAAACTTATATTTTGTAAAATATAGAACAATAAATCAAGAAGTAAAGCAAATAATTATCTCTTCTCGCTATGATCTTTGTACTCAGTTGTTGCTGAACATAGGTTACTAAGCCTTTTAAAATTGTTCATGTGGAGGATATGAAACAAATATTTTTTTTTTAATTTTTTATCTATGTACACAGTTGAATGACCAAAAAATTATAAATAAGTATTCTGATACCATAAATTCCACTTCAATTTATTAAGCTCAGTAACTAAGATTTATTTAGATTTTATAAAATATGAAACATGCAAGTAAGTATGGGGATTAGCATGACATGCTCTCTCCAAAAACTACTGATGACTTTGCTTTTTTCTACCATCATTCAAACTATCTATTTTTATATCAGTAGTTATTAGGTTGCTTGTTAAATATTTGGGGAACAACTTTTAAATTAAGTGTCAGTCTTACCCATGCTAAATATTCTTGCCTACGTTTTATCTTTAACAACCTTTTGCAGTATATTTCTTCCATACACCTCCTATGTGAGGCTCTACACAGAAATCCTGGGGGTTTTTGTGCAGATACTCTTGCTCTTCTCTCTTCCACTTTAGCCTCTATGTCATCTTCGGCTCTTGCATTACATATGTGATTTCTTGGTTGTTAGAACTTACAGGTTATGATGCTATATTGGTTCAAGTCCATTTACTTTTAATATATCTCAGAGATTTACATATGGCTCCATTTCTGAAGCATTATGTTTTTGATATGGTCCTCAAAGCTGTTGAACCTCAGATGACCAATAATCCATCCTTACAATTATTGTAGTCTATTTGTCTAAACCAATGCCTTCAACTCCAATGTCTCATCATTCAGCTTCCTAGCTCTTACCAGTTTCTTCTACTTGGGGTAAGTACAAGTGGGTTTGGGTCTGGTGAGAGTTTCTTCATTGCTGGTATCCATTCCACAACAATCAGCTAGCATCTGTCAGAAGCAGTTTGAGAATTGGTCTTGCACCAGACAATCAAACGTGCTTCCTATCCTTCCAAGGGTTTTTATTCCAGCCTTTTTGTTATTCCAAGAAAACCAGGGATTGGCTCCTGGTAATCAATTTCTTTCCCCTCAAGCACTTCATATTATACTCAAGTTCCCCATGGAGATTTTTTCCACTCTGAGATAGACATTATCTTTAGGGTTGTGGAGGAAAAAAATGAATGTTTCCAATATAGTGATATCACCATCCATATCTTTAGTTTTTCCATCTTGGGGCCATTCACTTCAAGTTTATCTTGGAACCTTATATGTCTTTTAGAATATTCCATGCTTTTGCACATCATCTCCCTGTTCTGGGGTTGCGAGTTCATCATTACCTTGATGACTGGCTTCTTCTTGCTCACTCTGAACAGGAATCAGCAATCATACTTGGCAGCTACTTTATGTAGCAGCTCACATGGGTTGATTGATCAAGTTGGAGAAGTTCTTTGTCAACCCCACTCAATACCTTGTCCATTTTGGGGTTGTGTTATATAGAAATGCAGGTTAGCACTTCCTTTTTCTTTATGACCATTGTTATGTATATTATCTTTCTCGTTGCAAGAAATGGAATAACAGCAGATTTCTCGATCTTGTATTGCCGACAAATTAATTTGTTCAGTGAGTTCCTTCTCATCTAGAGCATTTGGAAGATCTCGTTTATTTCCAAGAACTAGAACAGGGAGTTGCGAATTTTATGTTTGACAAGAGTGTGTTAGGGTTAACCAATGGTATAGTTGTTTGAAGTCAAAAAGAAAGTATGATCGTAACAAAATGCTTGCTTTAATAAATAGAATTTTAGATTGGTTTCGAAGTCTATTTTGGAAGGAGGAAATGGAATTTATTCACTTTTCTCATGTTGAAGCCCACAGTGGGGATCATATCTTCACAAAATTGGCCAGACGCTATTACATTGACGAACGTTGTTTTACCCGAGTACTGCAATCCCACAAGAGTTAATTCCATTTCCTCCTTCCAAAATAGACTTTGAAACCAATCTAAAATTCTATTTATTAAAGCAAGCATTTTGTTACGATCATACTTTCTTTTTGACTTCAAACAACTATACCATTGGTTAACCCTAACACACTCTTGTCAAACATAAAATTTGCAACTCCCTGTTCTAGTTCTTGGAAATAAACGAGATCTTCCAAATGCTCTAGATGAGAAGGAACTCATTGAACAAATGAATTTGTCGGCAATACAAGATCAAGAAATCTGCTGTTATTCCATTTCTTGCAAGGAGAAAGATAATATACATAACACCATGCTCAATGTAGCTCTTAGTTCACCATGCTTTCTTGCCTCAGTCACTTACTGCTGGCAAAGTTCTATCACTTTTGAGATGTCATCTTCCGTAACATCAGTAGTTTCTTTCAGTCGTGTCCATATGAGATCCATACAGTGGACACTTCAAAAATTGTGAAACCTTACTTGGGATCCTCTTTCCATTATACATTTTCATTCTTTCTTCTCTGCAAGATGATCTGTATTAGTGGTTAGGCAAAGCCAATACATCAGCAGACAGGCTGCTTTCTCTATCCCATCTTGCATCTTGATCTCCATATCTTCAAAGATAGGAGACATGAGTTAATCACCAGGAAGCATTAGACTGTTCATCTACAGATAAAAACCTTTTGCATATCAATTTCCTTGAACTTCTAACTGTACATCAAGCATTGCATTACCTCCTCCTTTTCTCCCTACATTGTCTGGTGATAGTTCATTCGCTGTGGGGATGTCATTCCAGAGATGTGTGTTTTCAAATGTTAGATCTATTACACTGGACCAAAGCATATCACATTCAAGTTATTGCATATCATGTTTCAGTTTTATGTTTCATGTTTTGTCTTTCCCTTACAATGTATTTCCTTCTTCTTTGAGTTTGTGAGCAAAGAAGGTTGGATATGTTTGCAATTGATGTTTCACCTACCCTTTATTACCCTAACTATCTTCTCCTTTATCTGGATTGTTTCTTTCTCCTAAAAACCTCAACAGCTCAAAAGGTTGGTTCTTTTTCTCATATTTCTCTTTCTTCTATTTTTTTTCTTTACCCTTGACTGAATAGGCTTCTGTGTCCAATCAAGGCTTTTTATTGTTATATAGCCCTTACTGCTACCTTCCATGGTACATGTTTCTAACTATTTACACCCTAGAAATCCTCCTCCTTTCATGATTTTTCACCTTCTACCCTTAATGATTGAATCTACCTTTTGATTCAGTTGGCTTGTTTCTCCTATACTTTGTTTCATATTTCCTCCCATCAGATCCAACACCTCTCTCCCCTTGGTGTGGATTCCTGTACGTGGTGAGGGGACCTCCCAGGGAAGGTTCTGTTCTGTCTGGTTACCTTCTCTGGGATCTAAACATCCACCCACGTGTTTGCCATGTGTGACGACCCGTGAAGGGGAGGAGAGGATCCTGGTGGTTGAGGGGTCCAACCCTAACACACCACTTTGGCCTTGAATTCCTGTAAACGGGCAGCCCTTGTGTCAATCGGCTGGTCCACTTGGGCTAGAGCCAACTAAGTACCAGTGTTGGAAGTTCTCAACGGGTGTTGTGGTCATTGTGCCTGATGCTGGTGTTTGGGTATAGTGCTCACGAAACCCTGGCTTTGCTGCATTGTCTTTGCATGACTTTGTAGTGCGTCCCCTTGTAGGGCTCCATGGTGGGTGGGGTCAGTGGGTACCGAAACTTTTCCTCTTTCCTATGGATCCTCCAAAAGATTTAAATAAAACTGTAAAAAAACAGTCAATGGGTAAGCGACCACGTCTTGAATACTCAGAACAGCAATTTTCAACATCAGTAACACACATACCTCATTTTCTTATATTGCATTCTCTTTCGGAAAAACCTTTAGGGCAAATGTCCCCTTTTTTATTCCAAAGGGACTAGAGGGACTTGCTGGCTCTCCAAAGTCAGTGAAGAAGCTTTGATCTCGTGACATATTGGTTGAAACATCCACATCCCAACACAGTGAACTCCTCTTGAATTCAAAGGCAATTGGGGATATACCTATTGAGGTTACACCCCATGCTACTTTGAATTCTTCATGAGAAGTTATTGTTGAAAGGGATTTGAAGAACGTTCCCTAGTCAGAGATTCTCGCTGGTCTCTCCACTCAAGGAGTTTCTGCAGTGAGGCGCATCTCCACTCGCAAAGATGGAGTTACACTGCCAACAAATACCCTCGTTTTAACATTTACTTCACCACGTGCACCTGCCACCATCAGGGCAGGTTATCTCATTTGCAGGGTTCAGCCATACATTCCAAACCCTCTTTGATGTTTTCAATGTCAGAGATTTGGCCACTCAAAGACATCTTGTCGTGGTTCCCTGACATGTGCTCGTTGTGGAGGCAAGGACCACGATGCCTATGACTGTGACTTTGACCCGCAATGTGTAAACTGCAATGGTTCTCACCCTTCTTACTTTCATTCTTGCCCAAAATGGTTGGAGGAAAAAGAGGTGCAGCGTTTGAAAATGACACATAACACTAGTTATCCTGAGGCTCGGAAATTGCTGTCCACAACTCCATCTCAGACATATGCTGCTGCACTTCATTCCCTAACTACAGTGGGAGTGCAGACAGATTTCTTTGTGCCTCCAAAAGAATCGTTTTCAAAACAAATGAAAAGCCTTCTGACCTCGTGGTTAAAAAAGTTGATGAATCGACTTCCACTCCTATCTCTGTTCCTCCTATACCTTCCAATAAACCTCAAGATCCACGTCCTTCAGTTTCAAATACAGGCATTTCTTCTGATACATCATTTTCTCCAACCACAAGAGACAAAACCATTATTCGTTCGCGTCCTCAGTCACTGGATTCCTCTTCCAATAACAAAAACCTGCCCACTCGACCCAGAGCAGGATCCATGGAGGTTGATAGACCTCCTCCGATTAAAGACAGTAAAGAAAAAAGACATGGTCGTAAACCAAAGGGTTCTCCAGCCACTTCACCTACCCATTCTTAAAAATGGCCACCTTGATACAATGGAACTGTCGAGGTTTATGTTCTAATCTGGATGATATCAAAACGCTGATTGCTTCCTACCATCCTGTTTGTCTTTCTTTACAAGAAACATTTCTCAAATCTGCTGATACAGTCTCCATTCAGCAGTTTTATCTGTACAGAAATGACAGGTTGTGTGATGGTCGAGTACATGGAGGGGTGGTACTGTTGGTTGATCAACATGTGCCCACCCTGTCTTTGTCACTCAACACACCCTTGGAGGCCGTAGCCATCTATGTTTCCTTGGGTCATATCATCACTATTTGTTCTCTGTACCTGTCCCCTGGAGAGACATACGATCAATCAGAACTTGATGCTCTCGTTGAACAGTTGCCATCTCCATTTCTAATCCTGGGAGATTTTAATGGACACTATCCCCTCTGGGGAAGTGCTGTTATTGATGGGAGGGGTTGATCTGTAGAGCGTATGCTCTCTGATCACAATCTTTCTCTTTTTAATACTGGTTCTTCCACTTACTTTCATGCTCCTAGTCAGTCCTTTACCGCTATTGATCTCTCAGTTTGCTCCCCTTCATTATTCTCCCATTTTTCATGGAGGGTTGACAGTAATCCACTAGGCTGTGATTGTTTTGAGAGAGACTGGCCGTGGTCGATGCCACCCTACCCGCGTGCCCCGGTGGAAGCTGGATCAGGCAGACTGGTCCACTTTTGCTGCTCTTGCAGAACTTGATCCTGCCATCGTAAATCATCCATCAATAGACGACTGTGTAGCAGCGGTAACTGACTGTATTATACATGCAGCTGCTCAGTTTATTCCTAAAACCTCAACACGTTTTCCATGATATCCTCGTCCATGGTGGAATCCTGCTTGCCACTCAGCATGGAAGGCTCAAAAACGGGCCTGGGATACTTTTCGTAGATATCCCACACTTTCAAACCGGGTTGCTTTCCAATGGGCCCGTGCACATGCTAGGTGGGTAAGACGTCAAAGCCAGAAGGAATCTTGGATTAAGTTCACAACCAGCATATCTTCCACCACAAGTTCCAAGATTATATGGGACAGGATTTGAAAGGTTAATGGGCACTACAATTCTGTCCCCCTCTCGATCTTACTCTCTGATGGTCAGGAGGTGACTGATGTCCGGAACATCGCTAACACTCTAGGTGAAAGCTTTTGCCGGGTATCTAGCACTTCTGCTTGTTCCTCCACATTCCTGGCCATCAAGACTTGGGCAGAGCGATCACCTCTTTCCTTTCAAACTGACTATTTCTTTGACTATAATTGTCCCTTTACCCTGGTGGAACTAAAAATGGCCCTTCATCGGTCTGCCAGTACGTCTGTTGGACCTGATGATATTCATAATGGCATGCTGCACCATCTATCTCCTGCTTCTCTTGATGTCCTTCTGATTGTCTTCAACCGGATTTGGCAGGAGAATGCTTTTCCTGATGCCTGGCGCAAGGCTATTATTTTACCTTTCTCTAAACCAGGGAAAGATCCAAAGATTCCTTCAAACTATCGTCCAATTTCTTTGACGAGCTGTCTCTGTAAGACCTTAGAAAGGATGGTTAATGCTCGTCTTGTTTGGTTCCTTGAATCAACCTCCTCTCGCCCACCCAGTGTGGGTTTCGTCGACAGCACTCTACCACAGACCACCTAATTCGTCTTGAAACATCTATCAGAGAAGCCTTTCTCAACTGCCAACATCTTGTATCAGTATTCTTTGACATTGAGAAGGCTTACGACACAACATGGAGGTATGGCATTTTGCGAGACCTCCATACATATGGGTTACATGGCCATCTACCCATGTTTATTAAGAAATTTTTAATGGACAGGAGATTCCAAGTTCGTGTGGGTTCGACACTTTCCCGTTCTTTTGTACAGGAACTTGGAGTCCCTCAAGGCTGTGTATTGAGTGTCACACTCTTCAGTATTAAGATAAATGCCATCACTGAACAACTCCCTCTCACTGTTGCGAATGGGCTGTATGTCGACAACTTTCACGTCTCATGTCAGTCGTCAAACATGAGATATATTGAGCGGCAACTACAAACTGCCCTCAATCGTGTACGGAAGAGGACTCTGGCTAATGGCTTTAATTTCTCTCTCTCCAAAACTGTATGCATGCACTTTTGACGTCGACGAGGTATTCACCCTGATCCTGAACTTCGTATCGGTGAAGTTTTGCTGCCAGTGGTCCCGGAGACAAAGTTCTTGGGGCTTATCTTTGATCGTAAACTGACCTTTATACCACACTTAAAGCAGCTTTAGGTCAAATGCACAAGAGCACTGAACATCCTCCGTGACCTCTCTTCTACCAGTTGGGGGGCAGATCGCTGTTCAATGTTGAAGATATATCGTGCTCTCATTAGATCGAAACTCGACTATGGATCAATGGTCTATGGCTCTGCCAGACCCTTGGCCTTAAAGATGCTGGATCCCATTCATCACCAAGGACTTCGACTCTGCACTGGGGCTTTTCGTACCTCTCCAGTTCAAAGCATATACATTGAATCTCATAAACCTTCTCTACACCTTCGCCGTTTGCAACTATCGTTACAGTATACTTCGAAACTTCGTTCCTTACCAAAGCATCCCACCTGGGAATTTGTTTTACTTCTTCGGTGGGCAGTACTTTTTCAGAATAGACGATCTGTCATTGCTCTGTTTGGCCTTCGCATCCGGACGTAATTGGATGAATTGGGTCTGTCCTTGAATAACATTGCATATTCCACAGGTTGGCCCATCTCACCATGGCTTATTACAGCCCCCAAATGTGACCTTTCTTTCAGTCATTTAAAAAGGCAGATACTCCAGATTGGAAGTACCGTCTTTTATTCAATAAGTATCTTTCAAACAATCATTCAGTTCCCATTTATTCAGATGGTTCCAAATCAGGTGATTCAGTGGGCTCTGCTATGGTTTGCTATGGTTCAGTAGTTGCGCGCAGAAACCCTTCTACAGCTTCTGTGTTCACTGCTGAACTGTATGCCATATCTCTTGCCCTGGATTATGTTGCAGCTGAGCAGTACTCCAATTGCACTATTTATACTGTTTCGCTTAGTTCTATACTTGCCTTGGAATCGCTACACGTTAGCTCACATCCTATTCTCGCTGATATAATCGAAACCGACTGGCCCTTTTCTCATTAGCAGCTACTTCAATCCAGTTTTTCTGGATACCAGGCCATGTTGGTATTTGCGGGAATGAGCTTGCAGACATGGCAGCTAAATATGTCTGCTTCAGCACTGTCACCCCTCTGCCTATTCCATACATGGATTATGGTGTTGTCTTCAAGGCTCGGCTCCATGCCAGCTGGCAATCCACTTGGAGTGAGCAACGCAACAACAAACTTTTTCAAATCAAACCCAAAATTGGAGTTTGGCCATCCAGCTTCTGTAAAGTTCAGAAGGAGGAAGTTGTTCTCACAAGGCTACGCATTGGTCACAGTTTTTTAACTCATCATTTTTTTTTATCTGGAACTGATGCACCAATGTGTAGTTTGTGTAACATTCAAATCACTATCAGCCACATTTTACTTTCTTGCCATCGTTACAATTCTCAACGACGGCAATATTTTAAACATATTTTTTCCCAGGGTCAGTCTGTAACATTGAACAGAGTTATTGGTGATGGTGACTCTGTCCACCTTGATAACGTTTTTAATTTTTTAATGGCCATTAATCTTTTTGATCTCATTTAAGTGTTGCATATTTATTCATTACACCTTTTTAATTGTGGCTCTTTTTTTTACAGTTTTAATCTCTCTCATTCAATTTGACATTGGACAATGGCCAGAACAATAAATAACTCGACACCAGGACTGGAAAGGCCAACTTCAGGTGACTAACGCTACTGTTTGAACTACTCGTTAGTCGTCCTGGCGAGTTGCTATTATACTTTTGCTGCATATCGTTTCACACTTTTACTACTTTTTAGTACTGGCCATATTGACTCATAACCCGGAACCAGCACTGGAAAGACCAACTTCAGGTGACTGACGGTAGTTTTTATTCTTACCTGTTAGTCTTCCTGGTGGGTTATGATCATTACCTTTCTGCTACGGGTAGTTTTTTTACATCTTTGTTGACTGGATGTCAACATTGGTTTTTGCGCCATTTTCTGTTTTAATTGCCGTTTTACTTTTATCTTCAATTACTTTTACAAATTTTACTCCATTTACTTGACTTTTCTCTTTTTACTGAACATTTGGCTACTCATTATTACGATTTTGCCGAGTGTCTTTTAAAACTTTTATTCTTTTACATTTTGATAACAGCTGCTATGACACATATCCCGGAACCAGGACTGGAAAGGCCAACTTCAGGTGATTGACAGAGGTTCTTGAACTTACCTGTTAGTCTTCCTGGTGGGTTATAATCATTACCATTTTGCTAGAGTAAATAGTTTATAACTTTGAAGACTGGATGTCACCATTGGTTTTTACACCATTTTTTGTTTTAATTGCTGTTTTGTTTTTACCTTCATTTACTTTTACAAATTTTACCCCATTTATTTGACTTTTCTCTTTTTACTGGACATTTGGCTACTCATTGTTGCGATTTTGCTATGTGTCTTTTAAAACTTCTATTCTTTTACATTTTGATACTGGTTGCTATGACACATAACCCGGAACCAAGACTGGAAAGACCAACTTCAGGTGACTGACAGTGAGTCTTGAACTTACCTGTTAGTCTTCCTGGCGGGTTATGATCATTACCTTTTTACTAGAGTAAATACCTTACAACTTCATATACTCTGCCTTCTATCTTAACGTTGTAGACTAGGTGTCAACATTGGTTTTCTACTTTTTTGTTTTACCTTCATTTCCATTTATGTCTTTTACTAGATTTATTTTTTTTATTTTACTTTTTTACCGGATGTCTGGCGCAGATAGCCTCGTTGCTTTGTGCCATAAAACACTAAATTAATCAATCAAACCAACACCTCTCTTTTACCCTTACTTCTCATCTTTGTTGTTCAGTGGAGGAGATTCTGCAATCTGGCATGTGAATAACTCCTTGTACATTCATACCCCACTAGACTGTGGTTTCCTCTTTGTTGAGGTTTTGTCTACCACCTATGGCCATTCTTCAGATTTCATTATAACTCTGACTGGTAAGTTTCATTCATAGTTTCTTTTGATCAGGGGCCTTTGTCTGCATTTTATGACACTGATCTCACTATGTGGCACCTTCCATAGTTTTACATGCTCACTGTGAAGATGTTACGTTCCACAATATAGCTTGATGATAAATAACCTTACAGTATTTTGCTTCACAAGCATAATTGTACCACCCATAGTGCCCATCTCTGCCATGGCTATAGTGAATGACTTGGTATGTTCTTCTTTTCAAAATAATGTTTTGTCTGCAATGGTGATGTTCTTCTGGACTCTCCATCACCTTGTCACCCTTTTTTCTTTCAAGTGGAGAATAGGAGCCCTCATCACATTTTCATTTCCAAGCTGCTGGGGTAGTTGACCATGGAAGCACCCTGCTGAGTGTGTTTTACACAATAACCATTAAGTTGCAGAGTATGGTAGTGGTTTTCTGTGGATAAAGATGATGTAATATGCTCTTATTTGCAATAATCAGTACAGTGAGATATCAAAACACAGTTCACCCCTTCAATTGGGAGCCGTTATCCTATCCTCACATGGCTTGGGTCGTCTATCTTCCTCCCTTGATTACCTGTTGTGGGTCATAACAGTGGTATGTGGGAATGTTAAAGTTTTGTCCTTCGCTATCTTTTGTTCTCAAAACAGAAAACTAAAAAACAACCTTACAAAAAGAGACATTAATTCCATTAAAAACCTAAAACAAGACAGAAACATAAAAATTCTAAAAGCAGATAAAGGTAACGCTATAGTAATAATGAACACGAATGAATACATACAAAAAATGAATAACATCCTATCAGACACGAACAAATTTAAACCAATACACACAAATCCAACAAAGACACATGAGACGCAACTAAACAAATTACTACTACAAATGAAAAAAGCCAACACAATTTCACAAACACTTTATTCCTACCTACGTAAAACCGACTCACGCACACCGCAAATATACTGCATCTCCAAACCTCATAAACCAGATTGTCCATTACGACCAATAATGTCAACATATGAATCGTTTAACTACAATCTTGGTAAATACATAGCATGGGCATTCTCCAAATATGCAACATCAGCCAGCTCATTCATCAAAGACTTTTAATTTCAAGTCTAATCTAAATCAACTTAATCATAAAGCCTTAATGGCCAGTTTCGATGTTATATCCCTCTTCACAGAAGTTCCAACAACAGAAGCCTGCAAGATAGCCTTAGAACTCTATATTCGAGACCCTAACCCAATTATAGACATTCCCAGTAACCAGTTAGCAACCCTCATTGAATTCACCACAATAAAGAAAAACTTCATGTTCAACAACCAAAACTATATACAAACAAATGGCCTAAGCATGGGCAACCCAGTATCACCAATTCTAGCCAATATTTTTATGACACAAATTGAAACACAAGCAATTAATACTGCATTACATCCACCACTATACTGGTACAGATATGTAGATGACACGGTTGCATGATTCAAATCTACAGAACACATACTTAATTTTTTCACTCGCATTAACTCTATACATCCCAACATTAACTTCACATGTGAACAGGAAGAAAGCAATCAAATATCATTTCTTAACCTCAAAATTATAAGAACCGACACACAATTCAAAACAGAAATCCACCGAAAAATCACCCATACTGGACTATACATTCCTTGGGACTCAGCACATGAAACAAAACAAAAACTCAACATACTAAGAAACCAGATAAACACAGCCATAAAACTGTGCTCACCAGATAAAATTAATGATGAATTAGACAAAATAAAACAATACTTCATCAACATCAATAAGTTTCCTCCACAAACCGTAGAAAACATTATACGCACACACCTAGACAGAAAGCAAAATCAACCAACAAAAGTGAATATATCTCACGAATCAAAAAATCACGAAACCATATACTGCTGTATACCATATATTCCTGACATCAGCAAACAAATAACCAACATTTGGCAAAAACTAGTAACAAAATATAACATTCCAGTTAACACTAAATTTATTCAAAAACCAGGCACAAAACTAAGGTCTATACTATGTAAGAACTACACTGACAAACACCACACCAACATTATTTATAAAATACAATGTGACAACTGCCACGACTTCTATATAGGAGAAACAAGTAGAAAAATGGAAACCAGATTCAAAGAACATAAAAAGTCACCTTCACACGTTTTCGAACACTGCAAGTCAAATGGACACAACATAACCATAGAAAACACTAAAATACTAAATAAAGAAACAAACGAAAAATTAAAGAAGCCTTACTTATACAACAACTTAAACCCAAAATAAACCAATATAAAGGAACGCCATTATACCTATATTAATATTATAGATTATTATATATTCAAACATCTAACCGCGCCCTCTACATTGCGACACTCAATTATACAACCCCTTCCAAACATGTGGTCAGCTTCCGGTCAGTTACCTCTTTCTTTGTGAACCTGACGATGACCGAAGAAGATCGAAACGTTGTTCGCTCTTCTATTTAAAATATTTTCTGAACCCAAAACGAGCCATTTTTGCATATAAAAGATCCAGGGTTTATTACATGTGATAGGCATCTTTTTCATACTGGTTCAGTTTCCTGAGTCAATAGCTCAGAGCTAATCCTTGTTTTGTACCCATGAATTGGAGTGGTTTATAATCTTGATTCTTGTGTTTGAGGTGAGGCCAAATGATCCTCATACTACCCTCACCTAGATGTCATTATCCTGCAAGAAGGTTTATGATGTAGTTAACTTACCAAACATGGTCTACTGCACCCTAGCCACTCTACACCCAATGATGCATCCTTGTTTACCCACCTTTTTTATTGTGGGATTGATTTACAATATCTTTCTCTTGTTAGGTTTACTTTCTTGCCTCATTCTCTCCCATTCATATGTGCTTCTCTCTTTTTCTGCTTTTATATCTTTTATGTTCCACATATGGGCAGCGAATATACCTGGCTCAGAAGTAGTGCAGTTTCCCTCTTTTGATCTTTGGATCCGAATTTCTCATTTTCAGGGGTATTCTTTCATTGTTTTTTGGGTGTTTTTGTGTGTTTTTTGCTATGGTCTCTCCTTCTCTCCAATATGAGACTCTAGCTAATTTTGAGAAGAAAGGTGTAAGTACCATATCAGAAATTATAATTTTTCTATACTAAAAAATGTGTTTCTGATTTATACTTCCTTCCACTCACACTTTCCACCTTTCTCCAGTGTTAACATCTACCATATTTCAAAGTGATAGTTTGGTAGATGAGTGCAGAGTGGGGGTCTCATGAGTATTTCATGCTTCTCTTGGTTAGGATGTGACATGTGATGATTTGCTTGAGAGACATACTGGAACCTTGCAATTCCAATAGGGTGAGCAGAAGAATTATAGTACATATAAAGAAAAATTTGTACACAGAAGGCAGCACTGAAAGGGGAACAATTAATCTTTGAGAGGAGGTAAGTATCCTGTTGGAATGCTAAATTTTATAATTAAAACCTGCTTCAAAAGAAAAATAAATCTGTCAGACATCTTGTCATGATATGTAATGGCAGTGTTTTGTGGCACCTGCAAGTCCCTCTTTACAGGTCTACATTGATTAATGTTCATCCATAAAAATTTTTTAGATGGTTTAAAAGACATGATTGTCAAAAAGGCTTAATCTGGAATGGTTTTACTCTTGTTTAGTTTCAGGCAACTTGCCTTGAATATCATGTTAGAGTGATGTTTCAGGAAAGAATACACAAATGTCCTGAAATGTTATTGTAAACCAAAAAATTACCCTCAATTTGTCTAGATTCATATAAAATACCGACTTTTATGTTTTTCACTTTCAGCTGTGACTGCATTAGTACTAAATAAGGGTATGGCTATACATAAAGCTGTAGGCTCTCTGACTTGACTATTTAACAGTTATGCACATAAAATTCTCCTTGTATTCACAATTCCCATTTATGCTGACAGTATTGATTTATATAAACTTCAGAAAATGCTTGTTACCATCTTTGCTTTATATGTAGTTGTCAGTGTTCCATGTATTAAAGCTTTTGTAGTGACATAATTGTTTCAACACAATTTCCAGAGTTGAGAGCTGGTCAATGTCATACACGGAAATAATTTCTTTTTCTTACAAATATATTTATAACTAAATCTGTTGCAAAATGAAGGTTTAAAAGGGCAAAATGAAGTGTTATTTACAGTGTGAGATTAATTATAATAAATTTTGTCCCACTGTAGTGGTATTTTTAGTTCATAAAACTAAAGTTTAATACAGAAAATAAAAGAATACTTTATTTTGTAATTGTACTTTTTCTTTTCTTCATTTTCCAGTTTCCACCTATTGATCCATCCTCTTTGAAATTCAGTGGAATAGGTCGGTCTGTCATGTTTGTTTACAAACATCCAAAAGAAACTAAAGAAAACCGAGAAAGAGCAGGTCGTTTGATTAGTGAATGGGCAAGGCCTATCTTCAATGTCAATGCCAATTTTCGTTCTATGTCTAAAGAAGAGAGAGAACAAAGAGATTTTGAACATATGCCAAAGAAAAGGAAAATGAGGTTAATGAGTATTAAGGTTTTATCACATCCTGCTTAACTACTTTTACATTATCCATAGTATAAAATGTTTAGTGAGCTTTAACTTGTATTAACTCAGCAAATAACAGACCTGAGAATGTATATTTCATAAAAGTTGTTTGAGTTTTAGTGATGGATTTTTATTATTCAGCTTGCAGATTTTGAAAATAGTATTTTTTTTTTTCTATTACAAATTTAGAGAGAAGAATTCTTACTTAGATCAAATTTATCACAAATATAACAAAATACACTTGGGTCATTTATGTAACCTCTTGAAAAGAATAAAAAAATATCAAATGCGTGTGCAGACAAATATTATCCGGAAATGGTATATCACATGGCCTGTTAATCATTTGTATACCAACAGTGTATTTCTCATTACAATTGTTCTAAAGAAATCTATAGTCAGTTGTTATCAGTATTTTAGCCTTACAAAATGTGGCCTGATTTTAATTAAAATAATTCACTTATCCAAAAGTACATGACATTTTATGAAAACTGTATACATTATGAACAAAAATAGGTATCATTTTTGGATTCAGTGGACAGGAATTTCTGTAAAATGTAAAAATTTCAAGACAATAAAACCATCACAGGCCTGTATAATCGAAGTTCTTAAATGGAAGTATAGTGTAGTAATATTAAAGCTAATTGAAGTATCTCTCATCTATGTATCAGGATAACTTATCAAGTTTATTTTTTTGGTACATTTCAGGTAAAAGCAATTGGATAAGTCAAATTTATTACAAGAAATGTATATATCACATAATCCTTAGGTCTAGGCAGTGTAGCTGTATTATTTACATTTTTAAGAGTCTTGAAGAAGAATAGAGAAGAAAAATGTTTTTATTTTGAAATTGGAATTAAGAAATTTAAAATATTTTGTTTAATCAAGCTTTCTAGACATTGCGTGAAAATAGTGTCATAAAAACAAACCAGTATCATTCCACAGTAATTAGATTGTACTACTAGGTGAAAAAGATCTGACTGACAGAAGGGTCTCAAACAGATCTTATAATTGAAAGATAGTTGTATAATATTGTGTTGATTACTCATCATAGTTCCTTAAATATTTTAATGGAGTATTCTATAAACTAATTTGCTATTTTCAACTATAATGTATGATTTTCTTTACTTGTTACTATAAAACTTTTTGGCATGAGTCATTATCATAAAAACTTCATAATACATGAAGGATGAAAATCAGAGTTAAAAAAAAATTGATATATTACCTATATTTTCTAGTAAAGTTGTTAATTCAAAGTGTATTTGTGTGTGTGCGTTCATCTGCCTTGCAACTCAGGTTTTACCCATGCCTCTTAGAACAGGTGGTGAAAATTCATAGCTCTTTCACATAATTAGATACTGGTGTGGTTTGAGTTAGTGTCTTCATTAGTTTGGAAAGTATATTGGAAAACAATTATTTTAATAACCTGTGGAAAGTCTGTCTTAAAAGTTGAACACTGTGGTCTGTTTAAAAAAAAAAATCATTTACCAAAATGAGTTAGAATCAAGATTGTGATGCATTTTATTTCTATTAAAAGAACTGTACAATTTTATTTATCTGAAAGTTTGTCAAGTGTTTGTTTTGTTTCTTTATATTCTTATTGATAGATTCTTAGTAATTACTGTCTGTATCAAAATAATTATTCCTTGAAGACCTAAAAAAGTACTATTTAAAAAACACTAAAGAGTTGTTTTTTAAAATGAATTTCTTAATTTTCAACACAGAGTTTTGCAGTTGATATGATTTGAGCAGTTACATAACCATAAACTTGGTATCCTTCATCAGATAAATGTAATTTACTCTTGCAAAAAGTGGCACTTTCATTTTATCATTTTTGTTTCACTAAGAGTTTATTAATCTAGATGTGTTTTATACCACATGAAATTTTATACCATTGCATGTTTTTAAAAACTATTTTTAATGTTTACAAAAGTAAAAACTATTATCTTCCAAACACAACATTTAACTAATAACTGGCAATGGAAAGCTTCGGTATCAAAGTTATGTAATCAAGGTGATTCATACTGTGCATTATTCATTCGTTCATTTTAAGTATTACCTTGAATAATATAATTTATCTTATACCTGATTCCTTCATTTACTTTCACAAATATTGCTTGTTCAAGGCTTGAGACTGGAGATCAGTTACAAGGAAAAGATATTGACAGAGCTCTCAGTGGAGAAGAAAAGTAAGTGTCTCTTGTTTCATGTTAAAGTTGTATGTTCCATTATAGTACGTAGTGTTAGTATCTAGACAGTTTTGTGTTAATAGTGTTATCAGAAATCTGTAAATTCTTGATGTTTTGTAAATTTAGCCCTCCAGGTGAAAATTGTTTTCCATATTTTACATATAACAGTTACTTATTCATATTGTTTGAGTTATGTAAATACACACAGTGAGAAAATAGATTTTTAACTAGAATTTACTGCATTTGTTCATGAAGTCACAAATTATTTTACTTATTTTTAATGTTTTTAAATTCCATAAGCTTTTAGTTTTTTCTTCAGTTAGCTATCTCTTTCAACCCCAAATGAAAATTGTTTTTCTTTTAAAACATAAAAATTCAACTTTCCTTTCGCACCAATTTACTATAAAGCTGATCCATTATGTGTGTTTCAGCATCCATCACCCAGAGCTGGCTAGCTTGATTACCTTGATATTTGGTATGATAACTGGAAACTTTCTGATACTGTATCTGGACATTTTTTTGTGTGTGTGTGCTACTAATAGAAAACAATTATTTCATATTCTATTAATTCTGCTAAGTATGTTGATATAGGACAACTATATTATTAAAGATAATGTTTCAACACAAACGTGCATTAAGTCTCCAGATTTACAATGCTAAAACCAGGGGTTTGATTCCCCTCAGTGGGCTCAGCAAATAGCCCGATGTGGCTTTGCTATTAGAAAAACACACATAAACATGCATATAGTCTGATTTATTTCAAACACCCATTTGACTAGAATTGTCAAGTTTATTCTGTATGATTGTCAATTAATATCTGTTTATTTTCCATTTTGCACCAAAAAGAGATACTTCATGTGGACTAAAACTTCTGAAATAATGTTGAATGTATAAATAACCACCCAGTTACTGTTACTAGGTCCCTACGACCAGGAGAGAAGGGATGGATTTCTAGAGCTAGAGTACCAATGCCCTCTAACAAAGACTATGTAGTGAGACCAAAATGGAATGTTGAAACAGAAATAAGTAGAGTAAGTACAGTTTTGTTTTGTTTTTTTACATAATTAATAACTACCATTGAATGTTGCTTGTTGCTATAAATATTGTATTTATTTCTTTTGGAAAACTACTATTTTTCCAGTATTAATTTTTCCTCCTCTGTCTTGATAAGCTCTGTGTAGTCATTTATCAATGGTATGTTTACATTCTGCCTGTCTCAAGCCATAGCAAATTAAACATTTTATGTAATGAAAGTTTTTCCAGCAGTGAAAATAATGGTTTGACTATTTCACAATGAGTATTTGAGAAGAGGAAGCAAAAACTAAACCTGTCTTGGCACTTGGTGTTAAAATCACTTATATTAAATAGCTTAAATAAAACAGCTCATTATTCTTTATATTGAAATAATATAGTTAGTCAGCTATTTTATTTTATATAATTTTTCAGTGTTAAAACTTCTTAGTGTTTATTATATCTGAAGACAAGGACATTTTAACTATACAGATAAAATTTAGTGTAGATAATTTTAAATACAGTATGATGCAAGAGTTGTGTGCCACCATGATATTTGTAAGTTGTGTTTTTAGTCCTGTCTGAAAAGTGTACGTACACATTAACACAACTAAGCAATATACTGATCATAAAATATTTTCTCACTGACAACTGGAAATATTCATTACTTTCTATTTTAAACTATGAAAATTTTAAAATAAATTCTGAATTTAGCAATTTAGTTTGAAATTGTTTGTAAAATCTTTTTAATAAATACATTCAGATATGAGAAATATAGTGTCATTGGAATACTGTTGTTCTACACTCTTCTAGTTTTTGAAAATCTCTGAAAGATTAAGAATGCAGTATTTAAAGCCATAAAAGCCTGATACTAATGTGTTATAACAAATATAAATGCACATTTTGGTAATTCTAAGTTTTAGTGTCCACACACGTTTACTTCTGTTTGACATTTGTTTCTTTCACTTTTGAAGGAAGAAGCCCTTAAGAAAACATCTCTGTCATTAATAATTATGTACTTTTTTATGTTAACCCATATTTAAATCTGTTTTCTAATGTAAAAACAATGAAAGCATCATTGAGTTTTTATCATTCCACTGTTTGGTACATTTGACAAAGTGGATAATGGAATTTAATGAAGTTTTGAAGTTTTAGATTGTTAACATAATTGGTAAACAGAAGGATTTCAAGTAATAATTCAAATACGTTCCATAATTGTAAGGTAATAATGTTTCTCAAACACAGTGAATAGTGTTAACAAAATGTTTCTTCCACATTTATCACCTAGGAATCTAATCCTGATTTTAAATTTAAATTAGTAATAGCATGAAATTTTAAACAGTTCAAAGCAATGGTATTGTGGCATTATTTTGATTTCTTAAATTTAGCCACTGTTTATTTTTAGACATAGTTCACTATTACCTATATACAACCATAATTTGGAATTACATTGGATCATTTTTCATAATCTGTCTACATTCTTGCATGTTAATTTTTCTCTTGGTTCATTATTAGTGGTAAACTAGATGTGTCACTCTTAATATTTATAGCTATTATTTTAAGCCCTTTTATAACTTAATTTTAAAGTGCTACTAAATTCATCCAGTGATTTGAAAACCTGAATATTATTTCATGTAATTATTTATCAACCAGTAAGCTTGCTTTAATTTTGAAAAGCTCACTGGTATACAAGGGTCTTGAATTCTAGTTTATTGTAGCATTTCTTTAATACCAAAAAAAGTAGGGGAACACCACATCAGTCATAGCTTAGTTCATAAAAATAAATTTTCTATTCATTTCACTGGATCCTTTAAAAGGTTTCAGGAAGTAGTAGTGGAATATTTTTTTTGGAATGCCATGATATTACATAGTCAGTTAAATACTGTATAATTTAACAGTAAAGATTAAGTGTGATAGGGATTATATTTATATCATTTAGTGCAAGAACAGAATATAGTTAACTTTCACATTGTGAAAGATAGACCTAAAGAGATAAAGCTAAAATGTTAAAAAAGTCAAGTCAGAATGGTAACTTATATTTGAATAAAGTTCTCTAACAGTAGCTAATGTAATACATGTATTGGAGAAACAGGTCAGATGAATTTGTATCTCCTCTCAATACATCTATACATTATATAGTTGTAGGATAATTTGATATTATAGTTTTTAATTTAATGTAAATACCAGTTCCCAAAAGCATAATTTTCATTTATTTTACATTTCCAGAACACAAAGAAACCAAGAACGAAGTTAGAGAAACATTTGAGAATGTTTAAAGATAAGAAGAGACTGAGTAAAGTGCAAAGAGCAATTAGCATTAGCATAGAGGGTAGAAAAATGGCTCTTTAATAAAAATCTAATGGACAATTAGTATTTGTAGAAATTGAGGAAGGATGGCAATTTGACAAATTTAATAGACAGTTTGCAATTTTGGAAAATGAGGGGAGAAGACTTCTTGACCAAGTTCTTATTTGTTGAATATTTTTCTTCAGTACAAGAAATAGAAGACAAACCTTACAATGTAGCTCAGTTTCCTTTCATAGCATACTATTGTTTGGCCTTATGTTCTTTTTTGTGTGATTCTTGAGATTTAGCCTAAACAAACTTACAGCCATCATGTTCTTCATTCTTCAAAAAACAAAGATAATTGATATACTTAAAACAATAGACTAATTTATGTTTCAAACAATAGGAACTATCTCCCCAATTTTTTTGTTAGAATATCTCTTGCAGACAGTTGTTAAAGTATACTTGTACAGCTAAAAATTGTGCATGTTAAATGTAAAAAATTATGTGGAAACCAAGAATAAACTATTTTTTACTTGTCAAGACTGAGTTTTTGTTAGCATTCTTCATATATGAACCTGTTATTTTTTCTGAGTAAAGAACTGTTTCAAGAGTACAGTATCGAAATCAAGTGCACATAACACTGCTCTACAATTTTAGTTGTGTACATTATCACTGTAGCATATTTTCATTTTGTAGAATTTTGTATCATTGTTGAGAACAATGTCACACATTGAACATTATTTTAAGAAACGCATTTATGTGTTTAAGATTTGAATATTTTTATCATATTTCAGTAATTGTACATGTCTCTTTACAGAAAATTAAAACTCATTTACAATCAGACCTTTCTCTCCTTTTTTTTCCAAGTTATCTTTAGAAGATGTTTTTACTCCAAGTGGGTTTTTTGTCATCATAACTATCAAAACTATTCCAGCAAAGCATGGTATGTCTACATCGTGTATCACGTATTATTAAAGTATGTAAAAGTATACCTATATCCCAAGATTTTGAAAAAGGCTTAGGTTATCTTTGACCAAACTTGTAAGACACCACTAATATGAGTAATCACTAAGTACTTTTATTACAAAAAATTTCTTTATAAACATCATCGTAATCACCTGCTACTTGACACAAGAACTTGTAGTTGGGTTTATCTATCATGTCCCAGATGGATTTTTTTTCCCTTGAGGTCAAACTTGACTATTGTAGTAAAATACTTATAGAAAATTGATTTGTAGATGTTTTTATATATATAAAAAACTTGAGTTGAAATTTATGCATTAAAGAAACTTGTATTTATTTACTTTTTTCATAAATAGATTTAGGAATTGCAAAATTTAAACTTGTTTTGTCATTTGATAGTTCATTTGAATTATGGTTATGATGTTTTAGTACAAAATAATATAGGCTCGTTTAGATCATTTTTATAGTCAACTGCATCAAGTTTCATATCACTGACAAATCTTGTATCAGGCCTTATCAGCAAAAATATTGGCTTCATTGTGTAAAAATAAAATATATAAATGAATTTAAAATTGGTTCAAACATTATATATATAATGAAATGTCATTTACAATTTTGGTATCAGAAAATATTCATTAACACTGTATTCCAATGATTGCAAATGCAGTGAGAATACATACAGTGCTTTTTGAAATCAAAACAATGATAAAATTTGCAGGTTTATAAAATATGAATTTTGTTAGGATAGTTTTGAGAGAATATTAAAAAAAACAGAAATCAGTAATAAAAATCCTCATTAGAGGTTAATTGTGTATTGACCACAACATACTACAGTTAACTGTTTTTGAAATTTGGAACCTAAAAATTCATACAAATATTGGATATGGAAATAAGATACACTGTTTATAAAATATACATTATCTGCTAAAAAATTAGTTCTTGAGTTTGAAAATATTTTATCTGACATTTTGTTTTTCACAGTGCATTATAACAAGCTGTACATAGGTGTGTGTTAACAATGTGCCTGGGTATCGTAACAGTTTAATAGGTTGTTTCATACATTCATACACCATTTGATCTGAAAACAAGCTATCATGGGTTTTAAAAGTACATGTAACAGACTTTGATTATTATCGGCAACAAAAATCATGTTTATTTGACAAAGACATTAATAAATAAATGTAATCTCAAGATCTATCTACATAAAACTAGGGTAAGTAATGTGCATTTTGATTAATAAAAACTATTGTTGAATGGCACGTCCACACCTTGATTTTTATTTCATTTTCAAGCTGCTAACAATTTCTGTTTGAAGAAGAGAGATTTGCCTCAATCTGTTTCATTAGATATTTGCCTTCATTGTGTGAATTTTCATTAATAAAAGGCATTGTTATTTACATATGGTACCATTAGCTGTAAATTTTTTTTTTTTTTTACTGAAACTGTAATATTCAAATATGAAATTGTAGTGCTGTTTCTGTTTATCTTTCAAGTTGTTCCCCAATGGTGTGTCAGACTCTTAAAAACTGTTTTAATACTTGTGTTTAGCAAAGCACAGATAACCCATGCATGTTTTAGCTACTAGAACATCATTGAAAGAATTAAAAAACAGAATAATTGCATGTTAATATTTAAACAAGATTTTGCTGAAATATTGTAGTTTTAATGTTGAAAAAAATTTCTTGGATGCATGTATAGAGTTCAGGAAATATAAAAACAGAAATCTTATGATGGAAAAATATATTGTTTCCAGAAAACAACATTTCACTGGAAAATTTCTGACACTTTGTAAAAAAATTATACCAGTTCTCAAAGCAAATACTTTTTCTTTTGTATGCCAGTTTTTGTGCAGTTAGGTGAAATAATATTAATTTTATCACTAAAATACCAGCATACATACATTACTTGTGCCAGATCTGAATGAGCTCATGAAAACATGGGAATGAATGTAGTCTTTGAAATAGTAGATTGCTAGTCGACTTGCACATGTGCTCAGGTGAGTTATTGTAAGTTAAGTAATAATATAGATGAAATAGTAACAACATTGAATAGTAGATATAGGTCATTTATTTTATTGGATCCTTAAACTTTGATGCTTTGAAATATCTTTAAATTTAACTGTAACTCTACTACATACAATTGCATATGTAAATATATTTATCATGAAAAACTGTTATAAAATAGTCATCCACTGGTTTTTGTGAAAATACATTCTAATTGAAGTATCACAATTTTCTCATCAAAACATTTTTCTGAAAAAATACTTTTTTTTGGATAAAACTTAAATTTCAGTTTTGAAAAACCCAGGTGTAGAAACTTGGGTTTGTACACATATTTATCAATACAGGGTTTAATTTTTTTCTTACTATTGGGTGTTGATTTGTTGAAAATACAACAGAAAATTTGTCATTAGTTGAAAATTCTCTATTGGAAAACACTGTACAGCCATATACAACATCAGAGTATTTAATAGAAATTGTGATTTAAAACTAATAAAATTTATAGATAATGAATTTCTTCAATTACTTTACAACTTTTTATAAATTTGTCCCAAAACTTATTTGCTATCTTACAATGTTCTGACTCGAATATGCATTGGTCATAGTTTTCTAACTTGGCACTTTCATTTATCTGGGTCTGATGCACTAAAGTGAGGTCTGTGTGCACTCTGGTCACAATAATCCACATTTTACTGTCATGCCATCATTACAACTCTCAACAATGGCACCATTTTAAATATTTTGTGTCCTCAAATTTATCCCTGATGTTGAACATTGGCAGTGGTGACACTGTCCACCTTACAAATGTTTTTAGTTTTTTTAAGTGCCATTGGGCTTTTTAACAGTATTTAAGTTTTTAATTAAAAAATTTAGCTAATGAATAGCTTTTTGAAATTTGAAATTCAAAGAATCAATGAAGTTCCCAACACGTTCTTTAATTTCTGAAATGCCACCTGGTGGGTTTGTTTCTACTTCACGTTGCTGCAAAAGCTCTTCTTGATGAGATCATTGATAGGTGCATAATTTCAGCAAAATATGAAATGAATTTCTTGTAGTATCCCATTATCCTCATGAAGGATCGGACTTCTTGCTTGATTGTTCAGGCTGGTGTATCTTGTATGCAGGTTATCTTTTCCATGGTTAGGGGTATATGTTGGTTTCACACTTCATGTCCAATAAATTCCAGCACAGAATATTCAGTATTGCACTTGAGTGGTCTAATGATGAAGTCTGCTGTCCTCACTTGGTAGAACAGCTCTTTAAATCCTTCACATGGTCTTTCCATCTTGCAATGTGTTAGTAATATCAAAAAGAAAAAAATGCAATATTGGTAATAAAATACAGAATTATTTCTTTAAAATGCAGTTCAGCTTTGATTTTAGTTTCAGATGTTTTTGTAAATTAAAAGTAGACAAAAGTTTGCTTAATATAGTCACTTATGAACATTCAAAATATCCACACATGAATCATTCCTAAATATAGAGAAGGAACCAATAACAGTGTTGGTCAGGCCCATATTCAACTTGACAGCAAATTCATGGAAATTGCAGACTTACAACCCTGGAGCTCGAGTTTCAATACCTGCAGTGAAAAGAGCACAGATAACCTAGTATGTTTCTTTGTGCTTAACTTCAAACAAACCACAAACTAAATGGAAAATACTTCAACACTCGCAGCAAATGTTTGTGATTTGAAACTTCACAAACCTCCATCTTTATGTTAAAGAAATAGTTCAATACTCCTTCCAGTTTTTGTTTTATCTTCTTTGATCATTTTTAAACACTGCCATATTCAGTAAGAAAGAATATTGTGTTTATTGTTATATTTCTAGCAAGCTTCAATAACCATATTTATCAGAATAAATGCACATGATCATATATTTATTTGAACAAGATAGAGTTTTAGCTGTTATATGTGTTAACAGAAAATGTAATCTTTTTTTATTTATATACTCTTAAAAAAAATGGAAAAGGCAAAATATGAGACATATTGTTAAGTTTATTCCGGGTGTTCTGTATGACGTGTGAAACTTTGCACATTCACTGCTGAACATCCAAAGTCTGCAAAGGCGAAGTCCACGCTCACTAGTTGAAGTTTAACGTCATTCAACGTCAATAACGAGTATGCCTCCCGTGAGCATAAATAACTGCTTGGCATCTTCTGCCCATGGAATCGATGAGATGACAAATCACATCCTGTGGTATGGCTGTCCACTCAGCCTGCAAAGCTGCTGCAAGCTGAGGTAGAGTCCGCGATTGAGGTTGTCGCCGTCGCAGACGTCGGTCCAACTCGTCTCAAAGATGTTTGATGGGGTTTAAATCTGGTGATCTGGAGGGCCCGGGAAGAACGTCGATGTTGTGGTGTCTCAAGAAGATAGTGGTGAGTCGGGTTGTGAGAGGACGGGCGTTGTCATGTTGAAAAACATCGTTGACGTTCACCAAGATGGGTTGCACATGGGGCTTAAGAATCTCGTAGACGGTTGCGTACGGTCTGATCGGAAATCCTACGCAGCCCTGGTATGGTTGAGGGAGTAGAAGTCGCAGTGGTGGTCCTATCCCGAATGTGACGTAACCGGATGTATCGATCTTGTGCGGGCGTAGTCACACGAGGTCTGTCAGATCGTGGACGGTCACGAGTCGATCTATGTTGTTGGTGATGATTCCACAGCCTTGTGATGGTGCTTGGGTGGACATTCACAGCTCTGGCGACATCTGATCGAGATTCGCCTGCTTCCAAGCGACCAATGGCGTTGTTGCGTTGTACTTCAGTCAGTCTTGGCGTAACTGTATTGCATGTTGGTGGCTTAACACTGAGCTATGGAAACCGAGAACCCGTCACTTTTATAGGGATTTTAAACATGTTGCACTTGCAGAACATGCAGATTTCTCAAACAAATTTTTGGACACGAATGTGTTTTGGCGAAAAATCCGATGTTTTCTTCCGTTTTCAAAGTGCACAACTTTTATTGTCATTTTGGTCTGACAATCAATGCCTTAACTCGTGTAACATCACATACTCTGAGCTTGTAACGTTATTAGATGTATTTCTCTTTAAAATAAAAAAATATCCCTTTTGCGTTTCTTTTTTTGAAGAGTGTATATTAACTTCCTGAAACAATGGATTTTCTTACAACAAGGTTCTTTAATATCAGAAACCTGAAAACATATACCACACACAAATAAGGATATTATAAACTTGCTCTTAAACTGGCCAGATGGGTTAATGCGTTCCAATCGTAATCTGATGGAGACAGGTGTGGGTAAAATGTTTTGGGCAAGTTTGGCGTGGGCCGAAAATTGTCGAAGGGTCGTTCGGGTCATCAGTCGGGTTATTTTGGGGGCTCGGGCCACGACAGTTTGGTTCGGGAACTGAGTTTATGTTCGACAACCGAGACATTTTTTTTTTCTCAAACAATATGTTCAAGAAGGGAGTCGTTCGAGAATCGAGATACCACTGTATTTGTTTTGTTGTATGATAAAAGATAGCTGAATTGAACATAGGACTATGGTTTATTCTGGGTAGATTAATTTAGTTTTTCTTAAAAATAATGCATCAAAGTAACGTATGTGATTATAAGCGAATAAATGGTAGAGACTAATTTTAGTTGTCATTTCATGTAGGTACACCTTTAAATTTTTGTGATAAGACAACAATTATTAATATTTTTTTTCTAAATAGCTAAATAAGATATAATTTTGTCTGGCCAATGGTAACTAGAAATTACAAACTAATAGTTTTTCGCCTTCATGCGTCGGAATTGAACTTCATTTTAGTATGGACTAGCGTTATAATACTCAACTCGTTATTTGCAGGTCACTTTGTGCGAAATTTCAAACATTGGAGAGTATTCACGAATCTCAAATACCACTACTGTGAAAGCTATATATGCCATCTATTGAAGAAAAAAATTCTCACGAGTTAGGATTGATTTTTATTTTTTATGAATTTCACCAAAATCATCAAAGAGCTAGTAGTTAAGAATTTTGGAATCACAGTTTCGAACGTATTTGTTTCCTGTATGACAGAAACACTCTCTATCTAATGGGACTCAAACAACCGGTTTCATATTTTCATGCTATCGTAATCTCACAAACATCTACTCTCATTTGGGATTCAACGAAAAGCTTGAGGGCTTTATACGCTAAAATTCGAGCATCATTCCAATTGCATAACTTTAACTTTACCCTTAAAAAACAAACACTGCTACCTCAACTATAAAACAAACTGAAAATCTTACAACAAGCTTTTAAAAGCAACAATTTATAGTTAAACTATTATCTGACAAAAATCTCTATGCATGTACTTGGTTATAACTTGCAAGCGCTGGACCGATTGTCATAAAACATGGCATCCATCTCTGGAGATACATCCTCAGCGTTGGGGTCTTCTCAGTGTTTGTTTTGCTTTGTTTCAAATTATAACTGGCGAACATTGGATCAGCTTGGATTGTAACCTTAGCGCTCCAACGGTAGTGACATAGGAGGAAGTCATTACGGATTTCACCACACTATGTCACTCCACATGGCTACTGTGTTTCCCTGAACGGGTGCGTAAGCCATTAGTTAATAAGACAGAGCAGACTTATTTTTGAGTTAAATTTGTTAAAGTTACGGGGTAAAAATATAAAGACATTAAACACTTTGTCAAAAACAAAAAGTATCTCTGAATTTATTGTAAAAGAAAATGTCAAAAAGGTCTTTCCCATATCATTTAAGTTTTACAAAGTATTAAGAATATCTATGAAACTTTGAGGTGATTTTTCTATAAATTATATAAAAGCTAAGTAATGTGATACTGAATTTAATGTATTAACGTTTTTGCCGAAAGTTGTTAACTGTCGAGAAGACCAAGGTGACAACACCTATGTTTGATCTATGATATAGTTAAAGATATGTAACAACAGTGTAATAAATTTTTATGTTTTCAGTCAGTGAAAATAATGAGTTAAATAGATAACGTTACTGATCACAAATTAGGAACAGAGATGTGGAATGTGATGTTCTTGTACATTTTAAGTGTGAAAAGGACAGTTAATCTTATTCAGAATCAGATAAAACATTTTTGGCGGTGGATTATACCCGCTGGTTGATTTTCTTCTGGACAAATAGTTCAAAATTAGGAAAGATTGCACCTAAATATAAATCAAGAGCCCACCCCTTCGCTAGTACAGCGGTATGTCTCCGGATTTAAACGCTGAAATCAGGGGTTCGATTCCCCTCGGTGGGCTCAGCAAATAGCCCGATGTGGCTTTGCTATAAAAAAACACAAACATAGATCAAGAGCCTCTTGAGCTGGCCATTCAGCTCACGTGCGCTTAAGGTAACTTTTTGAATAATATTTCCAAGTGGTCGATTAAGTGAATGTTGAGTTCCTACATATAAGGGGCCGGCATGGCCAGGTGGTTAAGGCGACCGACTCATAATCTCGGGTTCGAATCCCTGCCGCACCAAACATGCTCGCCCTTTCAGCCGTGGGAGCGTTATAATGTTACGGTCAATCCCACACTTTGGTGGTAAAAGAGTAGCCTAAGAGTTGGTGGTGGGTGGTGATGACTAGTGATGCGCTACCTATTAATAATTTTGCAGTATAGAACCAGGTAGTCACCGCTAACTCTTGGGCTACTCTTTTACCAATGAATACTGAAATTGGCTGTCACATCAGATTACGCTCAGTCCACACCCCCGCTAAAATCTGCTGTGGACGTTCTCGTTTTTATTTTATTTTTCTAAATATTCTGATTAAATAAGCCACCATGGGGTCAAGAAAGGATAATGAAAGCAGCAAACCAAAAGAAAAATTGTTAGAGCCATAATAGAGGTGAAAAAAAATCTCATAGCGAAGTATGAGAGTGGTGTTCGCGTGCCTGATCTTGTTACACAGTTTAGTATGGCGAAGTCTGCAGTCTGCTCCATACTGAAAAATTAAGAGATCATCAAAGGAGCTGATGTTGCAAAAGTAGTGACAGTGCTTACGAAACAAAGATCACAAACAATGGAAGAAGTAGAAAAACTGTTGTTGATTTAGGTAAACGAAAAACAGTTAGCTGGTGATAGCATTTCTGAGACCATCATTTGTGAGAAAGCAAAGCAGTTGCATGTTGACCTCCTGAAAAACACCCCTGAAACGAGTGCTGATAGACAAGTTTTTAGTGAGAAATAGACCTAGTGAGTCTCAAGCAGGTCGTAGCGGTGCAAAGAGACAGAAAAGAGAAAGAACCCCAGAAGGAGAGTTACCTGACGTTTTTATGGAAGGTGGCTCCCCTTTCAAACAATAATAACCCTCCTACTCTCCACGTTCCTCAGCACAGGTAAAGTGCAGTTAAATTTTCATTTATTGTTTTTTATTCTGTTTATAGTTTGTATGGTTGACTTTATGAATGTAAGTAATATTATACAGGTATAAACAGGCAATATTTTTACTTAAAATGCTTCATAATGCGTAATTTTTGGAGGTCTGTAACGGATTAATTTAATTTACAGTATTTCTTATGAGAAAAACTGATTCGGGTTTCAAACAGCCTTCTGGAACGGATTAATTTCGAGAACAGAAGTACCACTGTGTAGAATAAAGCATTAGTCATAAGCTGACTTAATCCTATGACAATGTTAATTGTAATGTTTCATTCTAGATGTGCTATGTTTTGTACTATGAAATCGCTGAGTTGAGCAAAGGATTAATTATTTATTCCAGAGGTGCTCTTTTTTGTGATATTAAATAGATGATGTAAGTTCTACGATTAAATGGCTGTTTTGTTGTTTTGTTTTTTATTTTTGCCTTTCAGACAGAATTTTTATATATTACTTTGCGCCAGTAACAGAGATAACTTGAGTGTTGCCTTGTAGTGTGAAGAAACCATACCATTCCATTTTTAGCCACCTTATAATTAGAGGCTAGTTCCTAATATTACATATCTATAATTTATCTTTAAAACCTCTGAAAGCATGTTTCTATTATATTTCATTAAGACGTGAAACTTCATTTTTCTAAATTTATTACATGGTACCTAGGAAAACAATGAGGCAAACAATAGAGAATTATTCTGGAAAAGTCTATTGAAGCTAAATTAACAAGATGATGAAAGAAAAATTATTTTCAACACAGATTAAACAGCTTAAATAGCCTCGAGAAAACAATCATGTTGTGGATTTCTTAATAAACATTAAGAGTACCTTCTCAGTTGTGAAAGAACGTTTATTAGAAACAACCAGTCAATGCTGTATTTAATGTGCGATTGAATTGAACTCATATGAGAATTTGGGCCTGTAATGCTCAAGAAAACCGTCCTGTTTTTATTCAAGCCAATTGTTGTTGTTTTGAATTAAGCACAAAGCTACACAACGGGCTATCTGTGCTCTGCCCACCACGGGTATCGAAACCCGGATTTTAGCGTGTAAGTCCGCAGACATACCGCTGAGCCACTGGGGGCTATTCAAGCCAAACATAAATAAAGTTATTTTCGATATTTCTCTATTTGTTTGAAGTTAAGCTTATCCCACCAAGGGTATCGAAACTTAGTGTCTAGCGTTGTTAAGTCCGCAGACAAAAAACCACTGTGCCACTGGGGAGCAAGCTATTTTCGACACCCAAGCGAAAAAAACTCCATTGTTAAGTTACAGTCATTTCTAATACAGAATGGCCCGGTATGGCCAAGCGCGTAAGGCGCGCGATTCGTAATCCGAGGGTTGCAGATTCGCCCCCGCGTCGCGCTAAACATGCTCGCTCTCCCGGCCGTGGGGGCGTTATAATGTGACGGGCAATCCCACTTTTCGTTCGTAAAAGAGTAGCCCAAGAGTTGGCGGTGGGTGGTGATGACTAGCTGCCTTCTCTCTAGTCTTACACTGCTAAATTAGGGACGGCTAGCACAGATAGCCCTCGAGTAGCTTTGTGCGAAATTCCAAAAAACAAACAATCTAATACAGAAATGCTGACAAAAAGAAAAGCAACTAGTCAGCAAGAAGCGCCGCCTACGAGGCTACTTCTAAATTAATAGTAATTAAGACTAAATATTACTCCTGAACCTTGATCTTCTCGATTCCCGTACCAACACGTTAATCGCTGGGTCGTATATGACCATTTACAGTATTATACTGAACTTTAAATATATTAGCCTACGTATTCCTGCGACTCTATTTGATCTACTTGCGAAGGTCTATTTTATCCTTCCCACAATGCAGTTTCTTCCCAGATTTATTTCGTTGTCTTTTGTATGTTATCTGAAAAATTTGAATAAACATGTTATTGATGTGTGCGTGTATGCTGTCAGCCTGTAATATCAAAGCCATCCTTTAGTAATAATGAAAAGTCACTGTATATCACATATATATATATGTGTGTGTATATTACTTGTTTCTTGGCATTTGGTTAGTTAAAAGTTTTCTTCACACTTTTCCCTAACAAGGAAAGTTTTAACTTTTGGAGAAAAAATAAGAATAAAATATATGTATACAAATGTTTTCCTTGACTGCTAACATCGCATTTAGTAATGCAAAGTTTCCTTGAAACTTGTAAGATTCGCAATGTTAAGAAAAACGTGCAGCACATCATAAGAAAACGCAACAGAAATTTTGTTCATTTCCTCATAGGGCAGATTATTCCTTACTTTAGACAACTTATGGGAAGACATAAATTCAGACACGTTACATTTAAGCATTACCAGCACAATGTAATATTTTATCGGAAAAAGAATATCTGGCAGCGTGATATTTCGATAATTTCTCTTTCTCTCTCTCTCTTTATATATATACATATGTTTAAAGTAATATTAGCAGTGATAGAGTTAAGGAAATTAAAAAAAAAGAATATCGTTAAAAACAGCAAATCCAAACTTCCTTATCCACCTGGCCATGCCGGCCCTATTTAACTGTGTGACCAAAGTAAATAGACTGGTGTGTTTATTTTACCCAGAAGTAGAATAACATAAATATTTTTATAATGTAAGCCGAGTCTGCTTTCAGCATTTATAAAGCCGACTCAGCAGTATCCTAGACAGCTTATAACTCCAGAATCCATAATTCGATTCCTGTGGCGAATACAGCGTATCTAAGTACTGTTTTGCACTAAAAGAAAACAAAACTATTATCATTAATTAAATCTATGCACTTAATTTGTTTTTTACCCTTTGTTGTAATAGGTACGAAATAACATGAAATTGAAGTATAGTGTTTACAAAATACAGTTTTTTTGAAGAGGACGTTGTTGTATGATCACTGAAATGTGATGCTGTTAAATCACTTTTGTTAATATGTTTTAACTGTTGAAACTGTTAGGTAGATTATTTATCAATGAAGATTGTACTTGATTCAAAAGAATATTTCTAATTAACTCTTAATGAAATTTCTCATAAATTATCTGACTTAAGTTAAAACGTTGCTTTGATGGATTGCTCCACCCAATTAAACTTTAACATAATTCACATGTAATATAAGTAAAATATTTTTGCTATATTTGTTTAGTTCACTTATAATAATCTCCATTGTCTGTTTAAACAATTGTTTTATATTCATATCAGTACTTTGCATTCATTGCTTTTCCTTTTCGTCAGACCACACCCAGTGATAAATTCTCCAATCAGAATACTCGTATTATTATCAACAGGCATAAAAACATAAGTGGTTTCTACCACTTTTCGAAATAGGGATGTATATAAATCAAATAAGTCATTAATGTTTAAACTAGGACAACGTCACCTAATGTATGTTATTTGTTATGATACATATCACTAAAGCTTCTATTAATGACCGATTTTTGTTCCATTGCTTTTCTGACTATAACGAAATGATATTTCGAAATGCAGTAAGTAATGGTAGGTCCCTTATGATGATGATGAAAGTATTGTTGCTTGGAAGGAGAAACTGGTTCTTATAAAAAATCCGCAGAGTATATAAGGTGTGATATTGTACTGTATCAGCATATCTGTGTGCTGAATATAAGTTGTGTGAACGATTGTCCAGGCTTTCAAGTCGCGGGTTATTCCTTTACATTAGGTGGAAAATGTTACATAATATAATGAGCGTTAGACCTTCTGTGGCCCCACAACGTAGCGAGTCGAAAAGACAAGATCAGCATAAGAGACGTCAAGCTGGCGATGACGCGTTTACCTGTTCGCAGCAGTCTATTCTCAGCGCAATGAATCGGTTCGTGAATTCTGTTAGCAGGATGGACTCTACGGTTTTAATTCCATCTCGGTTAAGAGACATGGAAACTGAAGGAGAGAACATTAAAAAACAACCCCCACCTTTTGCTTCCAAGAGTGATTTATTTAACTTGTACTCGACGCTACATGACATCAACAACGAACTGTTATGGGGACCCTCCGTTGGTGTTACTATTTCGTCATCTTCAGGATCGGAAGAGGAAACTTTAAAACGTACACTGCCTTCTTCCAAAGGAACTAGCGAGCTTCAGAATGGAAGCTCTATTTCGGACTCTGACAGCCAAGGAGACAGCGACATGGACTGTATCACAAACGATCCTGAATCAACAAAAAGAGACGCACAGACAGCGCATCTTGCAAGTGCCTACCGTTATCATCTACAGGGTCTTCATACAATTTTACATCAGCTCGCCGACTTTGCAGATTATCTGTCTTCAAGATATCAGGAGGAAGTAGATGCACCAGCGCTCTGAAACATTGTGCGTGTTTAATGACATGCTCATTTAAATTTCATGACTGCTGAGAAGTCTGTGCACAAATTTTAAATCAGAAAGTTGACTTTAAAAAAATTTAGAAGCGTCAATTAAAACTCTGTTCCATTTTTTTGTCTTCAGTTAATTAGTTGTTTAAAGTATTTTTAAAACCCATATTTAACTGAATAAGATAGAAGTTTGTCTTTTAATTAACAAAATTGAATAACTGAAAAAGAGAAACTGAAAATTGTATACAATTCAATATGTTTAGATAAGTGTATACAATTCAGTTTGTAATCATATTAATATTTAATTCCAATGATTAAGTCAATAATATTATGCTTTAAATAAATTTAATTCCAAATATTATCTGTGAAATTTCGAAAACATTTTTCTTTTTCGAGTTTAATGACACATTGTTTTATAATAATCTGCTACATTTT
The DNA here is from genome assembly GCA_011833715.1 of Carcinoscorpius rotundicauda. Lineage (NCBI taxonomy): Eukaryota > Metazoa > Arthropoda > Merostomata > Xiphosura > Limulidae > Carcinoscorpius > Carcinoscorpius rotundicauda. The sequence continues at coordinate 21,492,327 of CM022405.1, read as the reverse complement.
ATGGAATTATGTTTGAATAAAGCATAGAAAATTAAAGTCTCAGATGTTAGTAAATATAATTAATTAAAACAATAATGTCAAGATATTTCTAAACGATTTTTAAAAGAAAAATGTTTTTGTTTAAAAGTACGAATTACACAATGTGCTTACAAGATAATTTGTTTGACATCCATGTTTTCTTGAGGGAAGTCATAAAAGATATTTGTGTGTCGAACATGCGGTTATCAACCGTTTCTTTTTTAGCTGCTTTATAATTTTCAAAACAGAAAAAAAAATATATTCCAAAAGACTTTGAACTTTTAGGTAGTCAGCCCAGCCTGACCAGGTGGTTAAGGCATTCAGCGGTGGGGATGTTATGAAGTGTTGGTCAATCCCACTGTTCTTTGAGTTATTGATTTTTAGTGCAAGATATGTCTGAATCCTGAGAAATATTATGCCCATCTGTTTATTCCATGTATTATACAATACACTGTTTATATTGAAAAATGAAATTTCTATCGACTTAAAATCAATAATAAAAGTTGTTTAGGATTTATATTTTTCAGGCTTTTCATCCATTTAGTTCGCCACAGATTGTGATTATAAGCCGTAATTGTAAGTGTGTTTTGTTTGTTTGAGTTAAACACAAAGCAACACAATGGGCTATCTGTTCTCTGCCCACCGCGGTTATCGAAACCCATTTCCCAGATTGTAAATTCAGAAACATATCGCTGTGCCACCGGTAGGGGGTGGGGTATGTTAGTGTATACGTGTTAAATGTGAGCATGTGTGTGTCTCTTTGTTTTATAGCAAACTCACATTGCGCTATTTCCTGTTTCCATCACGGGAGATCGAACCCTGCATTCTAGTGTTGAACGTCCATTTACTTACCGCTCTCACTAAGGTACTTTTGACTGAGAATCGCAAAAAAAAAATTAAAATTATTGTTCAAAAGTTTATACTATTCAAACTCTAAAGCTGAGTTTGGAACATCATAACAATCGTTGAAATATTTTTATATTGCAATCAAATTTTCTCAACAACATAATTTTTATGAATTTTTTTTATAGGGAACTTAAATAATTTCAGAATTATTTTTCAAAACTTTTGTTAATCTAGATATGTGCTGCAGTTTTACACATGTGGTCGAGAAAATCGTTACCTCATTTTAAGTGTCTATTGTTTTCTGTAATTCTCCTCTGCTTCATCTGCTTGTGGGAAACGTGGTGTATGGAAGTTGAAAGACAGCAGTCTCCTCCAATAGTAAGTTAGGAGTTTACAACTTCTATTAGCTTCAATTGGGAATGAGCAGTTATTTGGGTTATTATATAGATTTTATGTGTATATATGGAATGATGATTTTTTTAGATTAAGACTGTTTGATTTGTTTTGTTGAATTTCGCCCAAAGCTACACGTCCCTAATTTAGTAGTGTAAGACTAGAGGAAAGGTAGCTGGTCATCACCACCCACCGCCAACTCTTGGGCTACTCTTTTACCAACGAAGAATGGGATTGACTGGAACATTGTAACGCCCCCACAGCTGAAAGGGCGAGCATGTTTGATGTGACGGGGATTCGAACCTACGACCCTCAGATTATGAGTCGAGTACCTTAACCACCTGACAATGCCGGACCAGGTTGAGACAGAATTGCAGATTTCGGAAAATTCATAAGCTTAGAAGATTTTCAGCTAAAACAGTTCTTCAGTATAGATTAACGTCCTATGCGCTTAAAGCGATACGTACATTGTGTTTTCGTGTTAAATAAATACTTGTTTCTCTCTATGTTTACACTCGTGTCCATTCTCACTCTTTTTGTGTTATTTAAACTCAGTTATTTTCGAAACACTTCAGAATTACTTCTTACGTTTCACTGTTTGAACTAATCTTATGCAATTTTGAGGCAATAAGTTTTACTTGAAAATTTCACAAGGTAAGTAGGAATAAGAAACGTCGCAACCACAGAAAGTTATTATGGAATTTCTATTTTCTACTGACGAATGTTTGCATTTAACTTGAGCACTTGTGTAATTGAGTCTGAAGAAATACGTTTGGCTTAAAGAATGGCATGTTTTGCAAATAGAAATACAATGTGATGTGAATTATATCATCGTTACATCAAATTTTAATCTGATATAACAAAACATGTGTGGTGGTACTAACATTCTCATCATGCGCAGAAACTGATTTTGGCATCCCCCAAAAAATAAAATAATGTAACAAATAAATACTTCTGGCTTAAATAATGAGATTTTCTGCAAGTAGAAATACTCATGACCAGGAGGGAGAAAGTTGGTTCCTGAATAGAAACAGTTTCCTGAGAAAGTTCTTGGGCCTTGGAGGAGTCTTCCTCCTGGACGTGGAACTTATTTTGGTTTTAATTGAACAGGTATTATTCATACTGTTTTTATTGGAAAAGTAAGCATTCACTAAAGATTTTGCTTTACTTCCATATTCCATTTTGGAACAGGTATTTAACTACTCTTTAGCCTAAAATTTAATACATATATAAATAAGACATGATCAGATTTTCAACAAAACAGATAGCCATAAAACAAGATTCTAAAAACGGACATCAAATAATGAGAAAAATAACATGTAAGTAAGCACAGTACTATTAAACACTAAAGTCAAGGAGATAATAATAAGTATTTCAAATATTTAGAATATGAATCCACATATTTCAAACATGTTGTGCTTCGTTATATTAAAAGTAATACAAAGGATTTATTGTACACATTCATAAAAATGATATAAATATACAATTGTGTGCAAGTTCAGCTACTGGCCGTTGAATGTTTATCATCTTTGCATTTAGGTGTTTCGCTAATGACGAATTCCAGAACATTCGAAGGTAAATCTATAGGTTGAAGGATAATAAACCACTCTTTTCACATAAAGATATTTATACAATACTGTTACGACTTAGAACCAAACATTCCAATATGTCATAGAATGGAGCCTTCGGTGTTATCCATCCAATGAGAAAACATGCGTAGTAAAGCGTTTAAAGAAAATGGGAGTTTCAAAACCAACCTGAAACATCCGCAAATAGAAAGTTACGGTTATTTAACGAAACTTTAGTCCTAACAACAAAACATTATTAAGAAACTGTAGTGAACTCGTGATAATATTAATAAAAATATAGGCATTGATTTCAATATCATGACGGCCACAAGCCTGAAGTTTACAAGCTTTCAGATACACCTCGAAATTGACAGTTGTTTTCATAATAAAGATGGCTGATGAAACTGAACTTACAGTTAGCTATACATCTTTTATGTCTCCCATTGATGCTCTCGTGGAGTTTTGTGATTTTGATAAGTTTAAACTTGTCTTTGAAAACCAACTTCCATCCACGTACAGCGGAAGATGTATGGAAAAACTGCCGAGACAAGTAGCCAACGATTACAGAAGCTTATTATACTGAAAGTTAAACTGTTGGACAACTGCGTGAAATCTTTTCGTGTTAACTGCGTGTAAACAACCATAGAAGAAATACATTCAAGGTAATCATAGAATCTGGAACACAATTTTTATTATTTAAAGTGCTATTGGCCTTCAATATTCTTTCAAACACCAATTTCAGTAATGCATGGAACCTATGAACATGTCTAAATAAGAATGTCAGTTACCTGACAGCTAGTTTAGGAAGAGTATTCATATTAAATGACTCTGAAATGGGCAGAACTGTCAATTGGTTTGTTTGTTTGTTTGTTGTTTTTTTAATTTCGTGCAAAGCTACACGAGGGCTCTCTACGCTACCCATCCCTAATTTAGTAGTGTAAGACTAAAGGGAAGGCAGCTGGTCATCACTACCCACCACCAACTCTTGGGCTACTTTTTTACCAACGAATAGTGGGATTGACCGTGACATTATAACGCTCCCATGGCTGAAAAGGCAAGCATATTTGATGTGACGAGGATTCGAACCCGCGATCCTCGGATTACGAGTAGAGCACCTTAACCACCTCATACTGGACCTTTGTCAATTGGCAAAACATTTGTAGAAATATATTAGAGGCTCTATATTTGAGATGCACGAATATATTGTATACTCCGCAATATTTCTCTCCAAATGTTTCTCCAATACGCAGTTGCTGCTTATTTCACAGTTAACTCAAGAACGTGAATTGCATGTTTTTCACATTATGAAAAGATAAACAGCTGATATTTTTGTAAGTTTGTCAAGAATTTTCATGGGCCTTGGGGCTTCAGAAATAAACAGGGGTGATCAAAAACTACAGCTTCTCTTCAGCACCGCACGTGAAAATCAGATTTGGTCGTAGTAAGAGTGAAATGATAAATATTGGCTGCCTGGAAAGAATCATGCATACCGGTTCGCCTTGAGAATATTTTATAGCATTTCTTTGCTAGTTTTCACAGGGTAGATGGAATATTATCTGTCTAACTATCTGAATATTGAGCAGCAAACGAGATAATATTATTTCATTTGTACGTGGTTCTAAAATATCTTTGCTCACTTTAAAATTTAATTTGTGTAATTTATTGTAGATACCAGAGAGATGCATAACTACGCACTTTACGCTAAAAATGTGCACATACATAAAGAAATAGCTTATTTGTTTTGTTTTTATGCACAAAGTGCTATCTGTACTCTCTCCATCACAGGTATCGAGACCCTGTTTCTAGCAGTATAAGTCTGCAGACACACCACTGAACCACTGGGGAGCATTAATGGATGCTACAATATGATGTAGATGTTATTATAGTTACATCAAATTTAGTAAATGTTTTATGAACATCTAATACAACAGAATACTTATCATCTTACTGATATTGTTATTTATGAGTAAATATCGAATCTTTTACACACCCTCAAAAAAATTGACAAAAAATAATTTTTTTTAAAGATAATGCTTATCGTCTTCTCGTAAGGAAACGCAACGATGCAGTAAAAAATTTAACCTATAGTTTGCACCTCTTAAAATAACTCCTGCAAGCAATTGTTATGGCATACTTTTTTAACATAAATGTAAATGAAAGTAACTTCCCTTAGTTCTCATTTCTAAACTGATAAGAGCTCACGTGCAATGTCTAACTTCGCAATTTTTCTAAATCAATTATAACCTTGAACTTGATCGAAAAGTATTGCAGACTACTCCAAGCGCGCGTTTGACCTTGGCAAAGCGAGTCTGTTACGAGATATTTCTACACTATCACTTCCCGTGTAATGCACGTGCCTTCTTAGGGTCTGTAATCTAAATGGCGGAAGTAATTTGGGTAAATCCTTGACACAGTCGAATTTTTCGAAATGATAACTTCTGAAAGTACCTAACTAAGGCAGGTTGTAATTAAACCGTTGAATGGAATATTATTTGAGTTATAAATCCATCCTTATTATATTAAATGATATTTTGTGTTTTTTCATGAAACTTTATCTTTCAACAAGTGTGCACTTCATATCACGTGAAACTTTTTTTATGCGCGTAATAGGTTCATGTTCAATAAATGTCTGATTTATGAACTCTAAGTTCATTACAAAATAATAATAATCGCTATATGAGTAAACCTAAAATTAAATTGTTATATTCTTTTATAAATATAGGAAACTTCCGTTGACACCACTTAAAATATTAAGGCTCACAAACTTTTAGACTAATTCTCTTTATAACTTTGATTAGTACTATTTAAAAAATAAAAACTGTTAACCTTTAACCTCTTTCTTATACGTACAATCTTGCTGCAGAATGTGTAAAATTTGGATTCGGGTTTTACAGAAGGACCCGACTTTTAACTCATCCTTTCTTTGATTTTCATCAGTCGATAGACGAGAATTTAACACACATTTACTTATAACACATCAATACATTATTGTTGTGAATCTAACGTACCACATCATACCATCAAAACCGTATATACATCAGTGGTACTAACATTAACGGCTCAGCATGGCCAGGTGGTTAGGCCGCTCGACCTCCAATCTTAAGGTCGCGGGTTCGAATCTCCATAACAACGAACATACTCGCCTTTTCAGCCGTGGGATCGTTATAACGTGTCAACCAATCCCCTTATTCCTTGGTAAAAGAGTAGCCCAAGAATTGGCGGTTTTCGGTGATGACTAAATTCCTTTCTTCGAGGGTAAATTTAGGACGGCTAGCGCAGATAGCTCTCGTGTAGCTTTGTGTGAATTAAAAAACAAACGTAAAAGATACGCTGCTCGAAAACTTATTTATGAATAAAATACGGATCTATACAAATATTATTCTTGCATTTGTCTGTCCGGGACTTTTCTCTCAAAAAATTTCGATAAAACGTTGGATATCGTTAACAAGGCCTCTGTCCGAGAAGTACGAATTCGTTTCTAAATTTACCTTTTATTTTGCTTAGTCAAACTTTTCAATACACGTATTACACACGTTAGGACAACGTCGTTATCATCACACGAAGATTAGATTCGACTGGCCTAGATTTCACCTTTAGTGTATTTTTTGTTGTTGTTTTTTTGTGAAGCATTTCACACAAATAGCACTTAATTCTCATGTAATTTCTTTAAAAAGAGCATTGACCTAATTACAGTTTCCATGGACTTTCTCGATTAATGTTTATCACTTTATGAACACTCATTCAGATGTCTCTGCAAGCTCGGCTAAACTTGCCTTCATGACAACTTATCATTTACTTTGCTATGCCACAACTTAGCTCCTCTTTATTTCGTAGACTGCTATAAATATCTTTTGTTTACAATTTCGTTTACTACGGGTTGTTTTATTCACTTTTATGAGCTTATTTGTTTCAACTCGTAACACCGTATTACACACTAAACGTTCATAACTGTTTCGTACACAATACGCCAGTGCCGTGGTGTTTTTGAAACATATTCAACTTTCTTGGGATTTTACAAGCAAGTTGAGCAAGTCAGTTAATAAAAACTACCATTGAGACACTCCGAAACCTTCCAAAACATTCGATGGTTTTCATTGAACTCGAGCACTGAGAAGTTCATACTTAAATTTCATTATCGACTGCAATGGTTCGACTGTTAGTTTAATTGTACCGCGACAAGCGCTTCGTACGTCATAAATGATGCATCAAACAATCAAACTGCTTTCTGGAACCCGTTCTCATTCTGCGGTAAGCTACAGCTACTACGATGTAGGTAGGAATTTTATATCAATTGCAGAATTTCGTGCTTATCGTGTATGAATTAGCTTTATCATTTATCCATGGAAAAATATTTAAGCATGTCTGGTGCTGCAAAGGAGAATGTGTTGAATCAAAAGCAAGGAATCAAACGAAAGTACAAAAACGAATACATCGAATACGGTTTTATCGCTTTGGAATCGGAACATTCTCAATTACCATTTTGCTTACTCTGCAATGCAGCTTTATCGAACGAGGCACTTGTTCCTAGCAGCCCCCAGTGGCTCAGCGGTATGTCTGCGGACTTATACGCTAAAATCCGGGTTTCGATACCCTTGGTGGGCAGAGCACAGATAGCCCATTGTGTAGCTTTGTGCTTAATTCAAAACAACAACAAAAAATGTTCCAAGCAAACTGAAAAGACACTTGGAAACAAAACATTCAGCTGTGAAGGATAAACCAAAAGAATACTTCGAGAACCTTGCGGCTCAACAACATGAACAATCAAGGAAGCTTGTAAACTACATGAAGCTGCCCAAAAAAGGATTGATTGCAAGTTATAAGGTTGCTCAATTGTTGGCAAAACGCAAGAAAGCGCATACGGAGGCCGAATCAGTCATTGCGCCAGCGTTAGCAATCATCGTTGAAACTGCGCTTAGAACAGATGCTGCCAAAAAGGTTAAACAAGTTTCACTGTCCAATGGCACAATTTTGCGCAGAATTGTAGACTTGTCGTCGGATTTGAAGGATCAAGTTTGCGAACACTTCGAAGCGCCTGAAGATGAATTGTCTCTGCTTTGGTCTCTTGAAGTTGATGAATCTTCTGGCGTTAGTGGAAAATCCCAAGTACTGACTTTTGTTCGATTCATAAAAGATGGAAAAATCGTAAACGAATACTTATTTTGCAAAGATATAAAAAGTACAGCGAAAAGCCAAGACATTTTCGAGTTGGTGAATGAAAACATTTTGCTCTTCAAATTACTTTGGAATAACTGTGTCAGCGTTTGCACCGATGGCTATCTTTCAATGCAAGGAAAAAAAGAAGGGATTCGTCACTCTGGTGCGCCAACAAAATCCAAACATTAGGATTGTTCACTGTATGATTCAAAGAGAGGCGCTCACCTCCAAATCTTTGCCGAAAGATTTGCAGTCTGTTGTGAATCAGGTTATACAAGTGGTGAATTTCATCAAGTCTCGGCCACTTCAATCTCAACTTTTCTCTCTTCTCTGTGAGGCGATGGATTCAGACTACAAAAAGCTACTGTATCACACTGAAGTTCGATGGCTTTCGAAATGAAAGGTATTAAAGCGTCTTGTCCAGCTAAAAACTAAAGTAATCTCTTTCTTGGAGGTTGAGGAAGCAGGTCTTGAATTTTCTTTTCATGATGAGATCTGGTGGCTGAAGGTTCAATTTCTTTCCGACTTTTTTGACAAATTAAATTCTCTGAACTTAAGTCTCCAAGGCCATATGAAAACATTATTACTGCAACGTCCAAACTGAAGGCCTTCGATAAAAATTTGACGCTGTGGAAGAATAAGATCTCGAAAGGAGTCCTTGATTGTTTTCCTTCTGTTAACGAATATCCGTCAAAAAAGAAAATTGTCCCTCAAATTTTGAACACGTTAAGCGATCTACAGTCCGCACTAAGACATTACTTCTCGTCACTTGCTGTCGACAAATATAATGGGGTGACCTATCCATTTGAAATACACAACAAATTTTACAACTGAGGAGGAAGAACAATTCATTGATTTACGAAACGACAAATTTTATCAATCATTGTTTCCTGAAAAGAGCTTGGATGAGTTTTGGATCAACATTAAAAATTCGTATCCTGCAATCAGTTCAAAAGTAGTTGAAGTTCTGATTTCATTTGCATCTTCGAGATTTTGCGAAATTGGATTTTCAGCATTGACTGAAATTAAAGCCAGAAAGAGAGAGAGGCTTCTTACAGTCGATGATGAAATGAGAGCTTGTTTGTCTACGTTAGAGCCTCGCTTCAGTTTGATTTACTCTTGGAAGCAGGCACAAGCGTCACATTGAAAATATATTTTAAAATAAAAAGTTTTAATTTTTCTGTTATACCACAAAATCGTTAAAAAGCCAAAGCACGCGATAGTATTGTCAATGTGCAGATGACATTAATATCTCTTGCTTTAGCCGTGATTTTCGTTATAAGGCTTGCCGTATAACGTGTACTTAAAAAATCCTTAAGGCTTTCTTGGTGTGCCGAGAAAATTTTCAGATTGTCGTTGTGCGCCGCATGGCAGAAAAAGTTGAGAGCCACTGCTATACACTATAGTAAGTACCATTACTATGCTTTATTGTTTACTTAATGTGTAGTTTTATCAAATAATGTTCCTTCTGTGCGAGTTTTTTTTTCGTCTAGCTGATATTTTTTCCAAATAAATCAAGATTCTTTTTATCTAACACGTAACACCTGCAAGGAATCGCATCTTAATTTGTGTGCGTGAAAATGATAGAAAAAGAATAACTCAATAGGACATAAAACTACCAGGGCGCGAATAGAGTAAAACGATAATAAAAAAAAGCACTAAATCTCAAAGTTTGTCACTTTATTAAAGTATCTCCATATCACTGAATATTGAGTTGGGCAAGTCGATAATTGGTGAAACTCGCTAAAAATATCCTTTAGACAAACATGGCTTACTTTTCTCTTTGTGAATATATCGGCTTAAAAAATGCAGTTATCAATGCCCGTGAAGTCCTACAAGCAACATGCTAGAATCTAGCTCATGATCCTTGAGTCACTGTATGATGTAGTTTCACCAAATAACCTGTCATAGTTTTGAAATTGTTAGTAAAACTCACCATACCCACGCTGCTTTAGTAAATGGTAATCGTTACGAGAAAATATTGGAAGACCACTTTTTTCCACACCTGGGAGATCGGGACATTAAGAAGATTACTTCGAACAAGAGAGGACGATCCCTCATACCCATCATCTGACTAAAAGGTTTCTAACAACATGTAATAAAGAGGCGTATCTCGCTTAGGTGGAAATGATAGATGAGATACCCGAGCTATGCATCAACTCATTTTTAACTGTAGGGTTTCTTCAAAGAGAATGGCGATTGGAATATCCCGTGAATTTTAGAGGACCTGAAAATAACCATAGGTTTTTGTTTTGTTTTATCACCATTTGTATGAAGTGATACTATTAAATGATCTAACACTGAGATACCTAAACTGGGGGCTACAGGTGAATTTCAGTTGGGCCATAATGAATACACAAGATCCACAATGCTGTCACTTTTAAAATTAATTTTCGATTCATCTTAAATATTTCGTTTGCATTGAAAGTAAATTGCCCAATATTTATAGAGTCTTTAGGTGTGTGGGGACTCAGTCAGTTGGCAGTGTTCTAAAGGGAGAGAACTTGTGCTGAAAGTGTTTGGGATCTCCTAGTTTAACAAACTTAGTATTCTCCTTTAAATTGTGTTATGTTTCACTTCAGTGAATTTAGAGTCTTCAATATATCTAAATAGAAATCTTAATAATTTGTACACCTAAACAAATAAATCACTTCTAATTTGGTTGAATAAAGCAGTTCTCTCTTCTCTAAAACATTAGTAAAAACGTAATACCTAAGTTATCAAAGCCTCATACCCTACTTATGAAATTAGACAACATACAAAGTTGATATTGTTATACGCTGTATTTCTAATGTTTTAAGTTATACAGATATTAGATAGAAGGCACATGATATTAAGATTTAGAAAATTCAATAAATATCTGGAAAAAGTGTAGTTTATAAATACGACGTTTCATGAAGCGTCGTTGGTTTAGTTAAAAAGTGTGTAGTTTCAAGAGTATAGTTAGTTGACTGAGTGATTATTCGGATTTAGGTGCAAACCTACTCAAAGGGATATCTGTGCTCTGCCCACCATGAGCATCGAAACCCAGTGTGCGGCGGTGCGAGTCCATCGACATGCTCCTGTGCCACTGGGGTAGTATCATTAGTCACTAAGTGTTGTTATGAAATATTTGAATATGTATTTGTGCTTGTTCCGTATGTTTAATAACTAAATTGAATTGTTTTATATCAGTTAACATCGTTTATAACGTAGGACTGAAACATTTCATGACAATGTTCAAGTGTTTCAGCACGTGGAAACATTCAAGGAGAAAATAAAACATTTTTTTCTCGCCACATGGACCGAAAGCTGAATTATTTTCGATAGGTAACACTGGGGAACACTTTTCCAGTAACTTTGAGTTGCATTGGATATTTTAATTGATTCTGAAGGAGTTTTAGGCGCTGATTTCAAATCTGAAATTAGTTTTTCTCTACAAGCTCTAGTTTGTATGCAATTTGAGGTTAATGAAATTGTACAAATGTGAACTTGCGTAAACCATGTATAAGCATTTTCACGTCCATATATATATAGATAGCTTCTAATATTTTGATCATTTTTCTTTTGTTTCAGATCAAACATGGCTTCCAAACATAGATATCATTGCAGAGACAAGCCTGATGCCTTCTGCTACATATGTGGATGCTACACACTCAATCGTCAGAGACGTAACATATCTTCGTTCGTCAAGCGTGCCTACAAGGCATATTTTGAAGTTCATCTTGGTGATCAAGACAAGCAATGGGCTCCTCATGTTGTGTGCCACAATTGTGAGGAAATGCTTCGAGACTGGACCAAAGGAAAACGCAATGGTCTGCCTTTTGGTGTTCCAATGATTTGGCGCGAACCCACCAACCATGTAACTGACTGTTATTTCTGCATGGTAAACACAACGGGTGTTGGGAAGAAAAACCGACATAAGATTATGTATCCAAACATTCCCTCAGCTATTCGGCCTGCTCCGCACTCTGAAGAAGTTCCTGTTCCAGTTTTCAAAGGCTTGCCTTCATTGGACGATAAAGACATTGGACATGATACAAGTGAACAAGACAGTTGTGACAGTGAATTGTCAGAAAAGTGTACACAATCGGAGAACTGTTCTTCAGACACTGAACCTTTCCCCGTCCCCAAGCATCTTCCCCAGGCTGAACTAAATGATTTAGTGCGGGATTTAGGTCTTTCAAAGAAAGCAGCACAGCTTTAAAAATAAATAAAACTGTCAAATTGCATAAAATCTGTAGCTTGCAGACAAAAACCGACTTCAGATTTGAAATCAACACACTCAAATTGACTAAAGGTCTTTTTTTAAATGCAACAAAATGAGTGTTTTGTTTGTTTGTTTTGGAATTTCGCACATAGCTACTCGAGGGCTATCTGTGCTAGCCGTCCCTAATTTAGCAGTGTAAGACTAGAGGGAAGGCAGCTAGTCATCACCACCCACCGCCAACTCTTGGGCTACTCTTTTACCAACGAATAGTGGGATACACCCCCACGGCTGGGAGGGCGAGCATGTTTAGCGCGATGCGGGCGCGTACCCGCGACCCTCGGATTACGAGTGCACGCCTTAACGCGCTCGGCCATGCCAGGCCCAAATGAGTGTTCCCCAGTGTAATATCAAAGAACTCGCCAATGAAAAACAACGTTATAACAAAAACATTTATGTTTTGTTGTTTTTAATTTCCGAGGATTCCTGAAGACTATCGAACATGTTCTGTTTTGTTTTTTATATTCTTATTTGCAAAATAAGCCTAGAACTTTCCTGGTCCTCTAGAACTTAAAAACGTCTTATAATTAAACAAACTTGGCACACATTGTTCAAGATGAACAGTTGGAAGTATCAAAGCATACTTTCCTCAAACGATTTTAGATTTTTCTCTTACGCACACACATTCTTCTATTTTATGCGAACAATTATCGTCTTTGCTTTAATATGTATTGTAATTGTCTTTGTTAAGAATTATTCGGCCTTGGCTTTTCCTGTTATTATATAGCACATTAATTTTTGAGCAACTTATTATTCTAATACACTCCTATCGTTACTTTGTGAACAGTTTTATTGTTGAAAATGAATATGAAAATGAGCGGAAATCATAATCATTTCCACACTTAGCTGTCAAAGAGCTCGAAAATAGTCGCTCTGACGCAACAATACAGTTAATTATGATTGGTTCTAGAAAGTCACACCACTGAATGTCAAAAAGTGTTGCAGTTACTAATACAGTATACGCTTATACAGCTTAATATGGATCGTCCCATATCCACCTCAGTTACACTCAAATATGTATTATCATTAGCGTAAGCCCGAGAGGATTTTTTTTTTTTTTTTTTTTTCAAATTATGGTGGAGAAAACTTTCCGATTTTCAACCAACAAAAGACTGTTATACAAAATGCGTAATTAACTTCTGTTAATTGGTTGCGTGGTGTTGTCTCAGCGCAAAACTGTAAAGTGTGCTAGTTTCGTTTTTCTCTTTTTACTGACCCACTCTTGGTTGTGCGAGAAATAAACCATTTAGAAAACTAATTTAAGGTAGATGGAAAAAAGTAAATATATAATTTGTAGTAAAGAATACTGATAATATAAAATCAAACATTGTTTTCTTTTGAGTACAATCTTATAATGTACAGAAATACCTATACGTTTTGCGGTTTTTACGAGCGTTTTTGTATTTTCGTGTTTTTAACCACTACATCGTAACCCGTTGATGGATCTTCACCAAATTTATACAAAATATATACAAAGAAACAAGCATAATAATTTATGATTTAGAGTTTCTTTGGGCGTTATTTTACAGTTACATATAAAGGAAGCAACTTTTCATGTCTTAAGATACTTTTTCATTAATCATGAATTTACATAATTTTCGTCCAAAGAACCTATAATAAAACCAGTATTACGGTACGAAAATAATAATCTAACAAAAATGATTTGTATTTAAATTTACTATTGGTCTTTAGTTTCTTGAATGCTCCACAGTCACTTCTCATATTTTTTTCTTTTGGTGAATAAAATATTCTGGTATCTTTATCTTTCGAGACAAATCCTTGTTAGAACTTTATTACTAAGTTACTGCTTGTTGCACTTGAGACATCATTTAAGTTAATCAAATTTCAGTGCAGTAAAATGTCACAAATAGAGTATCGTTTCGCATTGCTTCCTTTGCGTAACCCCGGGATGGCCAGGTGGGTGGAGGCGTTCGACTCGTAATCTGAAGGTCGCGGGTTAGAATACCCGTCGCACCAAACATGCTCGCCCTTTCAGCCGTGAGGGCGTTATAATGTTTGCGATCAGTCCCACTATTCGTTGGTAAAAGAGTAGTCCAAGAGTTGGCGGTGGGTGGTGATAACTAGCTGCCTTCATTCTAGTCTTACACTGCTAAATTAGGGACGGCTAGCGCACATAGCGCCACGGCTCACACCTGTTGCGACACGATCATCTGCTGGCCCTGCGTCAGAAGTCTGGATATCAGAATTGCACTTTGCGTGAATAGTAGGTGGTAAAGGACATTAGCTTCTTTCTCATAAATACAAAATACTGCAGCGAAACACAACTACATTACTGTACACACATATTCAAATAAAGAGAAATTAACCCCCTGTATAGTCATGACTGATGATTGTTAGGACAAAGATACATGTTCAGGAAGTTCGAAAGATTTCTCTGATAGTTCCAAATGAAGAAAGAAAACAGAAAATGTACAAAAGAATAAAAAGCAACCTTTATTAATATTTAGAGTAAAGAAACCTAAAGAAAATTTGTTATAAATAAATAAGAGAGAAAGCTGAACAAAAAATCACTACTAATGAAGAGAACTATAGATGGAGTTAATTTTAAATTTCCGAACATGGTTGAACACAAGATCCCAAGGGGGCTTGGCCCCCTGAAAAATTGATTACATATCATTTTCAGCTTTTATGTATAATAAACTTTTCTTTTTTCATTTAATAAAAAATAATAATACTTCTGTAAACTATTACATTTAATTTGATGTTTTAATGGCCATTTTATTAAAAATTTAAAGGAATTTTAATTTTTTAATTTATTAACCCCTGACAATTTTCTGCCCACCCCATCCTACTAAGTGGAAAATCTGACTACACCACTTTAATTGAACTTACCACGAACTACTCCCAGGCTCTGTCGTCACATCCAGCACCAGAACCAATTTCAAAAATAAAAGTTGAACCAATAATATTCTGTCAAAAAGCATTCAGCAACAGTTTTGACCCCTATGTATCTTTCGGGTCAATTCCCTCACAAGACATTATTTGTTTCAAGTGGACACCACTTTATGTTGCTATAGATGCTATGTTCAGACAGATTAAGTAATTAACATTATTTTCCTATCAGAGTAAATCACCTACTTCGATCGAAGAAAAAGATCATATTAGTAACCAATATAGCTAATTAAGTAAACCTATTTTGTATTATTTCTTATAATGATTAGAAGACATTGTTTCATCATTTGTATATCCTCACTGTTAACATCTTATACACTATCATACACTAAGTATACAATGCGAAAAAAATCGCTTTAAAAAAGTAGAGTAATAAAAAATAATAAATTATATATATATATTAAACAATCCAACCAACACTGTTAATGAACGTAACCTTTAAACCAGTAACATAGAATAAAACCTCTCTTACGGAACACACAAACAAT
Organism: Carcinoscorpius rotundicauda; assembly: GCA_011833715.1. Lineage (NCBI taxonomy): Eukaryota > Metazoa > Arthropoda > Merostomata > Xiphosura > Limulidae > Carcinoscorpius > Carcinoscorpius rotundicauda. The sequence goes on along the minus strand of CM022405.1, from coordinate 21,476,701 downwards.
ATTTGTTAGTTTTAAGTACTATTGTGAATTTTAATTTTATAATGTTACCCTTAGTGAAAACAGTAACTCTACTAGGTGTAATAATGTAATTTAGCCAGCGTTACTTTATCTTATACGTTTAAGAAATAACTATTTGGATACATACAGTAACCTGACTTTTGTTTAACTATGGAAATACTGGTTATCGGCGTTCAATTTATTTATTAAAAATATATATCTCAGTAGCAAAATTTTCATTATAAAAGAATCTGGCCTCACATCTAAGAAGTATCAAGTTTTTCCCAAGTCTTTTGTTTTTGTTCCACGCACTCTTCAAACTGAACTGCCAGGAAATACAAATAAAAAGAAGAAGAAGTGCTCCACCTGGAATTTCTCAACCACCTCCTCAAAAAAGGTATCAAGTTGTCGCAGAATTTCAACTCTAGATATAATCGCAGCGAATTAAAAAAACGAGGATATTTTCAAGGAAAAAAAGAAGGAAACTATTACAGTTCTACTCCGACAACAACTTTTTATTACATTCTGTATTTGAAAGTAGTTAATTGATTATTCATTTCACGTCATATTTATTTAAAAACCTCGTACAGGTGACCTTCAGTATACCAACTGGTTAACCGCTATTGACGTATAATCTACGTAACGTAGGCTGATAAAGTAATAAGACAGTGGATTCTAATAGTTTATTAGACATTCTTCTAATGATGACGTCATTAGAACTGGCATATTATTTTCATTACATTTAAATTATAAATTAATTTTAATAAGAGTAACTAAAAATTAAATTGTCACTTTTTTCAATCAGTAAAGACAAATGTATGTGAATGCGAAAATTTAAGTTTCAAAGTAAGAAAAACAAATTACCAGCGTTCCTTATTAATTAATGTATCGAAATAATAAGCCCAGAATTTTATCGCCACAATTAAATAATTGAGATTGGGTATTATTGTGGGCAGAAAAAAACACGCCTTCCATAACACTTTAACAAGAAGCAAATGGTTTAAAACAGTAAACTTATAACGTGATTTTCTTTTAATATTTAATATAACATGTATTTTTTTCTGTTTGTATTTTACCAACAAATATGTAGAATATTATGTTTTTCTTAACAAATACATTAACATGACTATTGCTAGAACGAAACTTACCCAAGGTGCAAATACCAATAAGTATGCAAGTCAGAATTATATATTGTATACTTTTCCCATGTAAGTGTGAAATTAAAAAAATACGCTACATTTCATTTCCAATTTTAACCGAGATCCGGACCTTGGCGACCTCATAGCTCACTAGGGCCATGTATATTACTTAGGCATTTTGAACGTTAACAAATTTCAGTGTTTTTAGTTAAGTGTGTTATGAAATCAGGTCTTACACACTTGTTCATGGTTATTTGATCTTTATATGTAAAACGCTGACAATTTATTGCAGTACCACTTCCTTGAGCCTAGATTTACCACATAGACTGCAATAAATAGTGCACGTAAAATAAATCTATACATATGTGAGAACAAAATCTTATCACTTTCCGAGAGAATGAATCTCATGGATTTAATCATGATTACTCTTTTCCGAAATGAGAGAAAGACAGTCAATCCTACTATTCGTTGGTAAAAGAGTAGCCCAAGAGTTGGCGGTGGGTGGTGATGACTAGCTGCTTTTCCTCTATTCTTACATTGCTAAATTAGAAACGGCTAACGCAGATAGCCCTCGTGTAGCTTTGCGCGAAATTCAAATCCAACCAAACAAACCAAACTTTTTCGTTCCTTTTTCTCACATACCTTCACAAGTCATGTGGAAGTTGTTGTTTTTAACACCACAAACACACTGTAGAGTCAATACTTCAATACTGTTTATTCTATCAGGTCATCTCTCAAGTAATGTCCGATTTTAGGTTCAAAAAAGAGAAAGGATTTCAAACGCTTTTATTGTTATTTAATCAATAGTGTATGTTTCCTTATTATTAAGCCCCCCAGTGGCTCAGCGGTATGTCTGCGGACTTACACGCTAAAATCCGGGTTTCGATACCCGTGGTGGGCAGAGCACAGATAGCCCATTGTGTAGCTTTGTGCTTAATTCAAAACAACAACAACAACAACTTATTATTAATTACTTCCTGCCAACGATTCACAAGCTTCTGAATGCCATTTTTATAAAATTCTTGGGGTTTGGAGAAAAAGAATGTAGAGAGGGTGGTTTTGACATCTTTGTGTGTTTTAAGCTCTTTTTATGAAGATGGTTCTGCACACTTCGGAACTGATGATAATCAGATGGGGCAAGATCTGGAGAATAAGGAGAATGTGGAAGTTTTTCCCAGTTTAGCTCTTTAATCTTTGCAAATGTGATCCTTGCTGTATGGGGTTGTGCATTATCCTGATGTAACACAACACCTTTACGATTGATCAAAGGAAGCCTCTTTTCTTTCATTGCAACATTCAAGCACTCTAAATGTTGACAATAGAAGTCTGATGTAATCATTATATTGAGTGGCAGCAACTCAAAGTGGATCACACCAACAATATCTCATCAAACGTTTAACAAGACTTTCCTTGGGTGGAGGCCCATTTTTTGGCAGTGCTTTAGTCAGTTTTATCTGCACTGAGTCATTTTCTGCGGCGCTTAACACTTCTCTGAGGTTGGTTTTTGTCAAATCATGGGGGATCCATTTTCCAATTTTTGACACCTTTCCAAGCTGTTGCAGATGACGGTGAATGGGTTGGATTAAGCTTCTGTGCTAGTTCTTCAACTGTTACTGCATTATTGCCTTTTTTATACTTATAAAGCATTATATGCCTAATGTGCTCCTCAGACACATCCTTCTTTATAAGGGTTTATTTGATTAATGATCTGAAAAAGTGGGGTTGGGTTAGTTTCTTTTACTTGTCTGAATATTTTTATACACGCCCTACGATATAGTTTAGTCATTAAAACCTTCTACAAAGACAGAAATGACGATGCAGTTTCTGTATTAAAGTTTCGCAAACTACTTATGGAATGATCTGATACATTAAAAATTAAGTAACCTTAATTCACACGTGGTCTACTTGGGTTTCATTTGTTACAACGGGGGTACATAGTACAGGAGTCTTTGTAAGACAAACACGTGCGTGGATATTTTTAAATCTATATAAAAAGTGTAAAAATTTTCAGAATCGAACATACCAGACAGTTGAGGGGTTTTCACAAGGGAAAATAATAACAACAAACACACGACATAAAACACACACTGATGTATTAACAGGCATATTTTCAATCTTCTTAACATATCGACGCATTTTAAAAATAAATTTCATGAATCTCATAAATTATTAACGAAAACGTTTTCAATAATTTCATTCTATGTATGATACCATCTATCCAAACACTAAGTGACACACTAGCCTAAGACAATTAATGCCGTTAATCTGTCCTAAACAGTCCACAGTTTCGGCGTAATTTCAGTCGAAACCCTCAACTAGAGGTGGTTCGAAGATTAACACGTTCTCACTGTGAATTTGAATGTTCCGTTCGACCCCATTATCGCACCATGAGGTCGTAAAGAATAAACGATGAATTGTGATAATACGAATATAGTGGTTTGTATATTATTAACCCTTTAACTTCATTGCCATATGTGAAATTCTTCCACACATAAAATTTGTCGTTTTAATAACAGTCTATCAATTCCATGTGAAAAATTTACATTTGAAAACACTTTTACTCAGCTCTTTTATATCAAAGATCAAAATAATTTTCAAATACTTGAATTTATTTAACTTTTATTAATAATCAGACGCAGCAAAAGAAACACATCAACGGTAAATTGCTATAAATAATAAACCAAACTCACAAAGGGCGATTTTCTAATTCTTTTCATAAATTACATAATAAACTAATCAACGTGAATCGATCATTCAGTCTAAATGTACAACTGTTTTTAATTATAATTACTCCTCCCAAAAAAAGTTTTAAAACGCTTAGCAAACAGTTTTGATTAGGTCTCTGAACTATTCATAAATATTCGACACGGAATTAATAGATTTCGTAGTCACTGGTGATAACTGTATACCAGTTGATCAGTTCTTATGTGTATATTGTAATTAAACACGTAAGTACATTTAGTTACAAATATAAATTCAAAACTTGTTGAACTACCCTCTGGGTTATATTGGTTCCAGTGTGTCTCCAACGTTCACACGAACAAAGTAGACGTCGTGGTTCACAGTTCTGATTATCATGCTCTACACACTACTGTCTATAAACGTAATAGAATTCGTTTTCATGAGTTTTTAAACAATATAATATATATACGTACACATTGTTTATGTATATGGAAATATTTAAAAAATCGTTATATTGTACAATTCACAGACATCACGTAAATTCTATGTTGACTAAAACATAAGAATATTCCTATTCAATGTAGTTTGTTAATACTGAATTGTACATTTGTGTTGTAGACACCTAATGCGCTATGTTCTAAATCATTAGACAATTATATTCTATTTGTTCGCATTCTTGCGATTTTAAACGTATAAATATTGCAAAATACATATGATACAATCTGTGTTATTAAAGCAAGGATTAGTCAAATCTTAGTATGCGTATTAGCTCAAATTTTTATGTATGTAATTATCACCGCCGATTAGTAGATAAATAATTATATGTACATATATCAGTATTTGCACAAAAATTCCATTTAAGTTGCTTAGTGTTTAGTAAAACTCACAAGAAATTGTATTGAAAAGGTCAATAACAGATATTTTTCAAACACTCACGTTAACGACATATTACAAACAATTTCAGAATAGTTATATATTTGTCATCGTTGTTTTACATATATTTGTATTTTTATATTTATATATATTTGAATTATATGTGCTCTGCCCACTGCAGATAAGAAAACAGCTTTTTTAGCATTATAAGTTCTCGGACCAGCCACCAGGGAGAAAGCGAGATGTGTTAAATCATCAAAAACAACTTTTTCATATACCTTTTAGTAGAATGGCAGGATCTAACAATATTACATTATATGAACTATTGATAACTCTAGGGTTAAGACGAAACGTGGTTTTTTTGTTTTGCCAAAAACATTTATGATGAGGTATCTGACAACATTCGTTTTTTTTATATCAAAGAATAAAACACACAACTCGTTGTTTTGAATTAAACACAAAGTTTCACAATGAAAACAAAACAGTGTGTTTTACTGGCCACAAAGATGTTACAACAGCATATGTGAACTTGTGCACCAAACACGCACACATATATTCTGGTATCGAAGATACTTAACAGTATTTTCGTAATATTTCAATGCTGCAGTCTTGATCATTAGAAATATTTAAACGCTTTCCACGTCCGAGAACTAATTTTCCTCATGTTAGGTTTAAGAAAATTTAATGTTTTTGCCGTTTTCAAAAGAACCGTTTCGGAAAAATGACAAACTAAATTGCTCAGAGCATGAAATAAAAACGAATTAACTATTTCGTTAACTATAGCAAATGGAGCAAAATATTGTAAAAATCAGTGATGTCGAGAAACCCACTTGTTGAGAATTTTATATGCAAAAAACGGCTCTTTTGGGCTCAGAAAACACTTCAAATAGAAGAGCGAACAACGTTTCGACCTTCTTCGGTCATCGTCAGGTTCACAAAGAAAGAGGTAACTGGCCGGAAGCTGACCACATGTTTGGAAGGGGTTGTATAACTGAGTGTCGCAATGTAGAGGGCGCGGTTTGATGTTTGAATATATAATTTTATCTATAATATTAATATAGGTATAATGGCGTTCCTTTATATTGGTTTATTTTGGGTTTAAGTTGTTGTATAAGTAAGGCTTCTTTAATTTTTCGTTTGTTTATGTTTGTTTCTTTATTTAGTATTTTAGTGTTTTCTATGGTTATGTTGTGTCCATTTGACTTGCAGTGTTCGAAAACGTGTGAAGGTGACTTTTTATGTTCTTTGAATCTGGTTTCCATTTTTCTACTTGTTTCTCCTATATAGAAGTCGTGGCAGTTATCACATTGTATTTTATAAATAATGTTGGTGTGGTGTTTGTCAGTGTAGTTCTTACATAGTATAGACCTTAGTTTTGTGCCTGGTTTTTGAATAAATTTAGTGTTAACTGGAATGTTATATTTTGTTACTAGTTTTTGCCAAATGTTGGTTATTTGTTTGCTGATGTCAGGAATATATGGTATACAGCAGTATATGGTTTCGTGATTTTTTGATTCGTGAGATATATTTACTTTTGTTGGTTGATTTTGCTTTCTGTCTAGGTGTGTGCGTATAATGTTTTCTACGGTTTGTGGAGGAAACTTATTGATGTTGATGAAGTATTGTTTTATTTTGTCTAATTTATCATTAATTTTATCTGGTGAGCACAGTTTTATGGCTGTGTTTATCTGGTTTCTTAGTATGTTGAGTTTTTGTTTTGTTTCATGTGCTGAGTCCCAAGGAATGTATAGTCCAGTATGGGTGATTTTTCGGTGGATTTCTGTTTTGAATTGTGTGTCGGTTCTTATAATTTTGAGGTTATGTATCTAAACTATTTTGAGCTAGTTCTAAACATGTTTTGATTTCTATGGTTGGAATGTACCTTGGTGCTATTGCGAAGTTGAGTCCTTTGTTAAGTATATGTATCTCGTCTGTGTTTAATTGTCGGTCAGATCAAACATGTTTAGAAGACCTAGCCAGGAGACTTGTGATACTTTCTACAGAAAACAAAAACAACAAACAGAAAGAAGACAACTTAGATAATTTTATTGGCATCCAACAGCCAAACTTCCCAGGTAAAATTACAAATTTATATTTTCCAGAAACACCTAAAAACATTATCTTAAACGATTTTTTCAAATAATTTTCTTACAAAACTATCAACATAATTTCACAAAACAGAAAACTAAAAAACAACCTTACAAAAAGAGACATTAATTCCATTAGAAACCTAAAACAAGACAGAAACATAAAAATTCTAAAAGCAGATAAAGGTAACGCTATAGTAATAATGAACACGAATGAATACATACAAAAAATGAATAACATCCTATCAGACACGAACAAATTTAAACCAATACACACAAATCCAACAAAGACACATGAGACGCAACTAAACAAATTACTACTACAAATGAAAAAAGCCAACACAATTTCACAAACACTTTATTCCTACCTACGTAAAACCGACTCACGCACACCGCAAATATACGGCATCCCCAAACCTCATAAACCAGATTGTCCATTACGACCAATAATGTCAACATATGAATCGTTTAACTACAATCTTGGTAAATACATAGCATGGGCATTCTCCAAATATGCAACATCAGCCAGCTCATTCATCAAAGACTCTTTTAATTTCAAGTCCAATCTAAATCAACTTAATCATAAAGCCTTAATGGCCAGTTTCGATGTTATATCCCTCTTCACAGAAGTTCCAACAACAGAAGCCTGCAAGATAGCCTTAGAACTCTATATTCGAGACCCTAACCCGATTATAGACATTCCCAGTAACCAGTTAGCAACCCTCATAGAATTCACCACAATAAAGACAAACTTCATGTTCAACAACCAAAACTATATACAAACAAATGGCCTAAGCATGGGCAACCCAGTATCGCCAGTTCTAGCCAATATTTTTATGACACAAATTGAAACACAAGCAATTAATACAGCATTACATCCACCACTATACTGGTACAGATATGTAGATGACACGGTTGCGGGATTCGAATCTACAGAACACATACTTAACTTTTTCACTCACATTAACTCTATACATCCCAACATTAACTTCACATGTGAACAGGAAGAAAGCAATCAAATATCATTTCTTAACCTCAAAATTATAAGAACCGACACACAATTCAAAACAGAAATCCACCGAAAAATCACCCATACTGGACTATACATTCCTTGGGACTCAGCACATGAAACAAAACAAAAACTCAACATACTAAGAAACCAGATAAACACAGCCATAAAACTATGCTCACCAGATAAAATTAACGATGAATTAGACAAAATAAAACAATACTTCATCAACATCAATAAGTTTCCTCCACAAACCGTAGAAAACATTATACGCACACACCTAGACAGAAAGCAAAATCAACCAACAAAAGTAAATATATCTCACGAATCAAAAAATCACGAAACCATATACTGCTGTATACCATATATTCCTGACATCAGCAAACAAATAACCAACATTTGGCAAAAACTAGTAACAAAATATAACATTCCAGTTAACACTAAATTTATTCAAAAACCAGGCACAAAACTAAGGTCTATACTATGTAAGAACTACACTGACAAACACCACACCAACATTATTTATAAAATACAATGTGATAACTGCCACGACTTCTATATAGGAGAAACAAGTAGAAAAATGGAAACCAGATTCAAAGAACATAAAAAGTCACCTTCACACGTTTTCGAACACTGCAAGTCAAATGGACACAACATAACCATAAAAAACACTAAAATACTAAATAAAGAAACAAACATAAACAAACGAAAAATTAAAGAAGCCTTACTTATACAACAACTTAAACCCAAAATAAACCAATATAAAGGAACGCCATTATACCTATATTAATATTATAGATAAAATTATATATTCAAACATCAAACCGCGCCCTCTACATTGCGACACTCAGTTATACAACCCCTTCCAAACATGTGGTCAGCTTCCGGCCAGTTACCTCTTTCTTTGTGAACCTGACGATGACCGAAGAAGGTCGAAACGTTGTTCGCTCTTCTATTTGAAGTGTTTTCTGAGCCCAAAAGAGCCGTTTTTTGCATATAAAAATATTGTAAAGTTAATAGTTTTTTTCTTCTGTCTGGCCTTTGAATATCTGCAATCACAAAATAAGGACGACAGCTTCGTCTGACCTAAAATCAATCTACATCTTCTTGTTAACTTAATGAAAACAATCCCTAATATTTTCAACTGCTGTGTATTCTATCATTAATATCGCAATAGAAATGTTTAAACTTGCTGAAATTATCGTTGCGCTATTACACAGTATATCGAGTCATACTATTAATTTTTATTTAGTAACTCCAGAATAACTTTCTGAGTCTAAAGTCTTCACTTTTTGATGGTATTATTACTTTTCATGAAGTGAACGACGGCGGCCTGTTTTAACCAGGTTTGTAATAGTATGTTGTCTGTCAACTAGTAACACTACACTAAAATAATATAGCACAATGAATGCGGAACATTGTACTGTCGTGACGTCAGTAAAACTTGCACATATCAAGAATCACGAGAACTGTTATGCACTTTTGTGAGGTACAACACATCATATGAACTTCAAAAGCAAAAGTATTTGTTACTATCAGTTTTGGATTTATTTATTCTTGAAAAAGAACACTTTATCGGGGTACGTGCATCTAGCATAATTTTGCCTATACCATGTATCAATACAACGGTTTCGTACCCGTCCTAAGATGTTACGTAGCCCTCTCTTGTGCGAAGTGTATGACGAAGTTTGAAATATCCAGTCAATTATTTTTGAATACAAAACTTGACCATCAGTACATTTCTTGTAATTTTTCAAACCTGAATAATTGTTACAACACAAGCCTACAATGAACAGAAATCATCAATAATTGATTAGGCTATCAGTTATTATCTTCTTCAGCCTTACACATAATTAAGGAATTTCATAACTAAAAAGTATAAAAATTATATGTATATATTAGTAACTGTTAGATATTATTTAAGTAAAAAACGAACTCGATAACGCTTGTTTAAAAGGGAAAATCTCGCATTAAATCCGTTTTCATTTAGCGGTATGCAACTTTTAAACACTTATTTGTTAGAATACGTTTTTATGTTTCCTTGGTGACCGTAAAGTACGACTTTAACAATTTTTATCCAGTGGTTAAAAACTTCACTTGATTTTGTAGTAGACAAATAATTTCAATTCTTGGAAGAATTTCACATTAAAAAACAAGTGGACTTCGGAAGCTCACCGTCACAAGTTTTAGTAAACTTATTATTTCTACAGAAATACAAACAGTGAAGTACCTTTCATGAACATGGTGCAGATACGTTAATTATGTATTAACGTAATTTTAACATTATTTGAACAAAACTATTTCATTAAATACTTGAACTCCATTCATCCCAACATAATTGTAACAACTAAAAGAAAGAAAAAGAAGCAACATTAAACTTCCCAAATTTAAATATCACCTGACCTCAAAACACACGGAATAGAAAACACAAAACGGGCATATATTAGTTGTCAAACAACAAAAGACGTTAATTAGAAAACAAGGACATACAACATCAAAACACAGAAAGAAAACACAAAACGGTTTGTTTTGGAATTTCGCACAAAGCTACTCGAGGGCTATCTGTGCTAGCCGTCCCTAATTTAGCAGTGTAAGACTAGAGGGAAGGCAGCTAGTCATCACCACCCACCGCCAACTCTTGGGCTACTCTTTTACCAACGAATAGTGGGATTGACCGTCACATTATACACCCCCACGGCTGGGAGGGCGAGCATGTTTAGCGCAAACCCGCGACCCTCGGATTACGAGCGCACGCCTTAACGCGCTCGGCCATGCCAGGCCACACAAAACGGACATGCATCAACTGTCAAACAGCAAAAGACGTCAATTAGAAAACAAGGACATGCAACATCAAAACACATAGAGAAAACAGAAAACGGAGATGCATCAGCTATCAAACAGCAAAAAACAAGGGCATTAAAAAGGCAAGTACATCAACTGCTTTCTGCGTGCGTTCACGTACAGAAACAGAAATTAATTATTTTAACTTGTTTTAAAACATGAAGTAGTTTTCTAGATGTCACAAATCACAAAAAAATAGAACCAGAGACATACAAAAAATGAAAATAAAAAAAGAAATAAAACATACGAATTATTCCACACACAGAAGTCTGGAGAAAGCAGTTTATAAGAATGTGTAAGAAACTCATAAAAATATACAATAAAATTTGGAGAAAAACTTGCACTGAATACAAAGGCCCTACTAAACAAATTTTATAATAATAAAGACCAATCGAATGAATTTGTATCTATTAAATGAATTAAAAATTGCAAATCTATCTATATACGTTGGTGAAATTTGTAGTAATTCAAAAAACAGGATTTAATGTTAACACTAAAATATTCAATCGTATAATAAATCACTAAAAATAACAGGTATATAGTAATACCTGCAGAAAGAAATATTGAGGAGGTATTGTTACTAAAAATGAACACACTCAATATACTTATTTATGAAAGATGCTCTAGTTTTATTGAATACCTATTTTTCTCACGACTTTTCTTTACACAATTAAAAAACCTACACACATTCAGCTTTTTTACCAACTTGCTGAAGAAGTGAAAAGTCTTGGTGTTGGACTTAATTTTGGCTACTCTAGAAAATCTGAAGTTTTTATTCCATAGCTTGTTATAAAGTCACTACAACTGCACTTATATATTTATATATACTACTTAACCAGCAGGTTACATCATAAAGAGTGGTGGACTACAGAAGTCGTCTTCCTTTCCACCTTACAAATGAACTAAGAGCTAATTTCTTTATTTAAATACATTATTTTATAAAACACGAGATTGTGTGAACAAGCACTCGAGTTTTTCATCAAACAGAAGGTCTAAGTAGTTCTCAATATATTTTTATAATATAAAAAATGAAGTCTGTATATTATAAAGAAAAACATTGAATTTGTTTAAATTGTATTGCTATCATTAAGAACATTTTGCTTCTAACATAAACATAAGCACCATTTGTAACTGAAAAAACAAACTAAATTTTCATCTTCTATCAACTATTGCAGAATTTACCAGTTTTTAAATTTTTATTCAAAAGTAGCAAATGTTGTGCTTATTGTTTTAAAAAGATATATTCCTGAACATTTTGTTAGGAATGTATGTTCAGAAAAATAAACATGTAATTCCTTATAGTACAGGATAGTAATAACAATATTATAACTTTTATTAAAGACAATTAAAATGAAGGGCAATAAGTAAAAAACAAGTGAGATTTACATTCACTTTTATAAACTGAAACAACTTTTAAACAAACATTACTAGTATTTGAAATTATTATTAATAACATCAGTGAAAAATAAACATTGTAACCTGTGGCACAATTAACTATATACAATTAAAAATAATAATATTGTTCTTTTTTAGACTCTTGCTTCCATGTGGGTCACATGAACAGCTGCTTATCAGAAACTTTAATTATACACCACAGTACTACTTATCAGACACTTTTTGGTGTTCAGAAAGATACAAATTTCATATTTATCCATTTTTGCATTGTTTTTCTTTAGCCATAGATAAATAATTCTTTAAAATTCACATCTACTGATATTTACATAAGTAACAACAATCAATTCTACAATTTAAATACAATGTTGGACTTTAAATACTAAAGCACTATTTATTGTAAAAATGTGTGTACTTGATAATGATTGAACCAGTAAACGAAACATTGTACTTGTTCTACAAACTAACAATATTTACTGTAAAAACTGCAAATTGTAACAAAATATACTTTATTAGTAAGTAAACTCAAAACGAAACTATAAAGTATGTCCAATACTGTTTGCTTCATTTTGTAATATATCTTTAATGACTGACTATATCAGATGTGAGACATTACCTGGTAAATACATTACCCTTTCTTCTCTTAGACATATAATGATGTACCTGAGATAATAATTTATTACAACAAAACTTAGTTTATATTTTGTATACAGTTCAAATTAATATCCAAATAAGAATGCTATTTAGTCAAAAACATTAACAAATTTTATGAATTAAACATATCAAAGTAGTCTGACAATTAAAAATAAGTTTATTGTCTTTATTTTTGAACATTCACTATTCTTTACAGCTCTAATTTTGTAAAACCAAAAATACAAGGTTGCTCAAAATACCAATAGTATACTATTTGCTAACCAATGAAATTGTTCAAATTTACTACAAACAAGAGCTTTTATTTCTTGTTTTAAAATAAACCATATTTCACAAGAACACCTAAAAAAACAATATTTGTGTTTAGTGTCGTTAGACAACATTTCTAAGTTTGTTTTTTTCTTTTAAACTGTTATAATGCTTTGAGACATATTTTCATAAGTACATAAAATGATTGATTAATATTCATTTTTCTTATCTACCCTTCATAATGAATAAGAAACTGACTTATCTTCCTCAAGTATCAATGAATCTCTCAATAAAGAATACTTATGAAGTAAAATGATATTATTACATAGTGGGATACCATCTTAATAATTTTGATCCTTAATTAATTGTCAATTTTGTTATATTTCAAAATAGTGTTTTGAGAGTTTTTATGCTACAATATAGGGATAGTGATATTTACTTCTCTGTAACTTCAGCTTCAAAATACTCTAAGGTTTGAACATAGTATCAAGTTTTTTAAAAATCATATAACATCTTTAGCATTATCTTAAATTATCTGTATCTTAAATTTATACAGTTTCATAGAAATTTCTGACAATTTGAATGATTCTTTTTAATCATCCATGAAGGAAAATCTAAACTTTAATGTTTTATTAGTAAAGTATAATTCAACGAGATACTTGCATCTACTGTAACCTTGGAATATATCTCTTGTTCATGCCATGATTTTGTTCTCTCTACTTCATTTACTGTCTGTTATTTGCAATCTAATTCATGAGAAAATCTCATTCTGTTTGAAAACATTAATGTTTCTGTCTTGCACTGTTTTGATACATTTGTTAAGTAGCTCATGTGAACATTATAGTGGCACACTTCCATTACTGGGCACAAAAGACAATCAAGATAAGACCAATCATTTCTGGTATGCAGTTAACTTCAAAATGTAATCATGGAAATTATACTGGCATTCTGAGGGAACTGAAGGTTTTGGTAAAACAGCTTCAAGCTATATATAAGTATAGTAACTACAGTGAAAATAAAGTGTAGCTGGCATTAAAAGTATAAAGATAAGCAGATGCCAACAAAAGCAAATAGAAACTTTATCACACAACTAAAAGTGCTTTGTGTGAAAATCTGCAAGATCAATGCAACATCGTAACTTTGGGATCTCACTACTTATACATTATCATCACAGTGACTGGAAAAAAAGTCTGGTAGAAAGTATAAAAAAGGCTTAAGATAGTACACTAGCCCTCTTGAGAAGAAATAGACAGATTATAGTTTAATAACAAACAAGAAACAAAACACAAAGAGCCAAAGACAACAAAAAATGTGTCTTACATTGTTTGCACAGCCCAAGATTAAATTTCAACATCAGTGTTAAACAGTCAAGAAATACTGGTGATTTATATAGCAAATAAAGAAAGTCTCACTTCTTGACCAATAGACAAGAATGAAAACAAGCATAAAAATTTAACCAGAAATGTTAGAATGAAACACTGAGGTTTGGAGCTATCAAACGTTTCCAAAGTGGAAAGGAACCTGGAAGGTACAGTTGGAGAAAGTAATTGCAGCATATGAAACCAAACTGTGCCACCAAGAGCACCTGACAATGTGTTTATTAAACCTTGTGTAATGTCTATATCAAAAATTGGGAATTGAGGGACATGCGTATGCGTACCTTTATGATCAATCCTGGAGCAAGACAAGAGATTAGAAAAAAAATAAAACTAAACAGTTGCAAAGACACTAGTCATTAGACAGTCAAATGACTGACACAGATGTTGGAAGGCCATGGGGTGAATAGACATCTCCATAGACAATATTTTTGTCTTTAAATTTATCAACAGTAGATTAATGTGTGTATGGCACCTATATATACATTTCTTTCTATTTTGTCAATATAGGCAACAACCATACTGTTTTCCTAAGTTTCTGGTTACAAAAATAATAGATAGAAAAAAAAAAACGTTCCTGGATATTTATCGTAATGGCAAATTTCTTAAGAGACAATACAGAAAAGGCCATACCAAAAGCTGTGTCTATCAAAGCCCCAAACAAAGGAAGATTCAAATTAATAGACAAAACATTCCACAATCACCAGCAGAAGTGATGGTAGTTATTTCAGAGCAAACTTCAGCCAAAAGCACTTAGATGAATATGACAAGTCAGATAAAAATGCTTTTAAGTGTTTTCACTATACAATTTTAACCCATCATGAAGTTTTGATACAAAACTATGAAGGTAACAGAAAAAATCATCATCCACATGATGTCAAGAAATAAAACTATTCCAAGCTGATTTACGTATACAGTTAAGACAATCCCAGAAAATGTTTTTTGCAAGAACAAAAGGAACTAAAGTGAGATGAAAGAAAAAAGTCTAAAAATAAAAAAAGAAGAAAAAGAAAAAAGGATCCCATGTACAAAACAACAAAAAGCAGATAAAAAATAAAGCATCTACAATGTCCAATTTTACAACGTATTCTTTAGATGAGCACAGTACTAAAGATTCTCAATTTGGAAGATGCAAGTTTAATTACGTATAAGCATCAATTACATCATTTAGTGTCATGTAAAATAATCAATTAATCAAAATTAACAATCTAATTTTTCTCTAGCTATCCAAGTTATCAAAGTATTAGTTACCACTTCTGTTGGCACAGCTGATTGTAATATGCATACTTTATGATTGGGATGGTGTGGTCTAGTGGCTGATGGATACATAACTAAATCACAGTAATTCCTGTTGTTCATGCTTACCTTTAGGTAAGATTGCTTTGATTAAAAAAAAAAGGTTAAGGTAATTCATTACTAATTATTCTTCATTTGCTAAAACAAATGTTAAATATCTCAATTAAATGTTCAAGATGTTTTTCTTAAACTCAAATAACTGATAAAGGTATTTTATAGTTTTCCATAATTATGAAGGAATGAAAAATATTGAGTTACTGAAAGTCTGTTATCAGATATTTCTTAAAATACATTAATTTCCACATTATTAATCACATTAATCTTTGCAAAGAGGTCATCAAAGGTCATATTCCCAAATTTTCTAACAAAATAGAAACTTTTGTACGTCTGTTTTTCTTTGATTAGTGTGAATTTATTTTTACAAAATTACATATTTTCTATTACACATTGTGATATGAAACTTATGGATAAATGTACTTAATAAAGAAACACTTCATTTAGTTTCAGTAGTCTAGTAAAAATTTGTAGGGAGAAACCCATGGAATAACATTATTCATACTTTCAGATAATTACAGGTTTTATTCAGTGTTGTAAATACATTTTTAGTGAAACAGTTTATGACAAAAAAAAGTAATTCAAGTAAGTTTAGTTCCAGAATGTCTTTAACAAAATGAGTTGAAACGGGAATATCAGACTTGCGAGAATAATCGATTAGTTATGTGTAATTGATTAATATGTCTAGCCATTAGTCAATAAGCAAATTGCATAAATTGCCCAGCCTGATAATAAATTTCAGGCAAGAGGAATAAGGAGGAAGATAATTAAACCTCTAAGGCCATTGTCCCATATGAAAAAGGCAAGTCATGGGGTCAAACCTAGCTCACTAAAAACAAAACAAAAGGCAATCAATCCTTACTTACAAATTAATACAGTGGTATTACAGTCTACAATTCATTATATTCTGTAATTAATAAAGCAAACTGACAGAAAATTTTAAGATCAAACATTTGCTGAAAGTTTGAAAGTAAAAGTTCCAAACCTTTTATGGTTATGTTTCAATCTCTAAAAAATAACTGTTTACAGTTCCTCCAGTTATATGACATTATGAATTTATAATAAAACACAAAAAGATGACAAAATAACATTATAATAAAGTTAGACCTCAAAATGAGTTTTGAATCAAACAATCATTAAACAGAAAATGGCAAAAATATTGTGACAACATCAAATATAAGCACTAGAGAAACATAAGTACACAAAGTGGCATTTGCAAAAGTGACCATACAAGAATGTGTAAGGAAAAGCAAATACTAAACAGAGCCAGTATTATATGACAGGCTTAGAGATTCAGAGAAATGTATCAGACACAATTACTCAGTGTTCTCCCACAGAATGAGATTTGTAAAAACTGCAGTTGTAAATGACATATAACAATGGATGAGGTAACACAAACAAAAACCACAAATTAAGGTTAAAGTATTGTATTTTTAGAATTATGACAATGCTGACACAAAAATAACATTTTTGAAGAAATAATTTGAAGATATTTTATTTATTAACTTTTATATCAGTATATGACATTTATAACACACAAAAAATTGTAGTTAAAATAAATATGATATTAAATGCAGCAAATGTCCATGCTAGAACATCTCTGTGCTGTTACTAAGATGGCACTTTTTTCATTAGTTAAAATATTTTGCAGAAAATAAATTTTAAACAAATTGTATTAACAAATATCAAAACTTCCATTCATAAATTGTAATAAATGTAATCCTTTTTCATAACCAAAACAATATCTCACCTAATCTACAAACAATCTTTTATTTACAAAAACTGGCAAATCTCAACTTGTTCACTTAGAAAACAACTGTACAAACAGTGTAATAATAAACTAAATACCAAAACACTAGGCAACCTAAGATTCTATGTGTATTACACATAAGGTATTTTACATTCATGTGGTAAAGCCCCCCTACGGGGATAGAAGGTGTGCTTAAGAGTGTAGTTAAGAAGGTTAGTGACATGAGACATATAAATATCCGAGTAACGAAAAAGTCGACGAGAAAAATAGGTTGGATTGTGATGAGTTCTGAAGATACTTCCAAACTGGGCATTGAAAAGTGATTTAGTTGTGATTCTACATTAAAATAAAAGAAAAAAGATTTCAGTTTAAACAGTTTTATTAGTATTTGACACATGATGGGTCAAGCTAAAATAACTATTACAACCTTGCTAAAAGTTAAAGAGCAACTTATTTAAATAGATCATTTAGATTTACGTGTTTTATGCTGTTTGTAGTTTTATTAATATATAAATTGTTGAAAGATATCAACAGAAACAAATCATTCAACTGAACTTAAGAACACAATATAATAATAATTAAAACCAATTTCAAATATATAATGTTACTTAGTCTTCTCTAAAAAATACAAAGTATTCATTACCGAGATTTGAAATTTATTATTTATTTATATGCATAATACACACACACACAAAGAAAACATTTTAGCTTTTCAAACCTTTTTATTAAATCCTTGAAAAACTCAACAGATCAAGTTCACCTTCAATTTCAAATGCTATGTCATTCACTATTAGTTGAGTCATTGCATTATGAGTAATTTTATGCTGTGAAAGAGTGACAAAAAAAATCAAGGGAAATCATTCGTTTTCTGTGTAAATATTTAACTGTAATACTATACATCTTTATTTATAGTTTTTTGTGGTACTCATAAGTTAGTAGGAACTCTATAACCAACCAACTAACTCAAATTATGGATGCATAAGCAATTCGGTGTAAAATTTAATCAAGGAAAATGTGTTTAAATATCTTATGGGGGTTTGTACAAACATTATTTCACATCCTGATAACCAAGTCATTCCATAAGCTATTTATAAGCATATTTCTATGCTATTTAGCTGATGTATTTGATTAATTGAATGTGAAGTGTTTTAACTTGTGCCAGTTTAAATGACAACAGCTCTAACTTACTGTAGCTGATCTCTTTCTTCTAATAATTCTTCTATGATTTCTTCAGCATCTTCATGGTCCTATTAGGAAATAAGAATAAAAAGTATCTGCTTTATGAAACAAGAGGGAATCCTCGATAGCTACAGCACTCAAAATTATTTTATGCTAGATTACAGTAAATTAATCTGAGAAATTGGACATGATCAAACAGAGTTTTACCTCGTGAGTCCAAAATTGTCAGTAGATCTGAAATCAGTCATTATATGACAGAGTTGAGCTCAAAGATTGTACTTGAAAAACAAAAACAACTCAGTCATGAGTCACTAAGCCATGGCTGAAAAAACATTATTATTTGAAAAACTCAATCTTTAATAAAAACAACAAATACCTGCATTTCTTCTATAAGATGTTGCAATGTCTGTAACCAGCTGACAGCATGACGGAATTCTTCTGAATTAAGGATTTTGATTTCACTCTGAAACAGTGCAAATCACACATTAAAAACTACAGTAATACAGAACAACAATTATCTTTATGTTAGGAAGTGATATAACATAATGGTGGTCATAAATAAGCAGGATATTACCATTCCTAAATGAAACAAAAGCATAACATACATAAAAGTTTATTTAGTTTACTCAACCATACAAGGGTTATTTGTGCAACCACTCCTTGACACTGCACTAATAACTTAGAGAAAGCAATTAGTCAGGATACCCACTGCCAACTCTTGCTCTACTCTTATAACTCATCCATAGTCCCATTGGGTGCAAGATGATTTTCTGCAATGGAATATGAACTATCAGATTTATGGTCCAGCACAATAGCCACTAGAAAACACCTGACTCATCTCAGAAAATCTCAAAAAGCATGAAATTAATTAACAGTGCATATGAAATTAGAAAAAAAACGAGAGAAAGAAACTTAATGACTTATGCACAAACCAAAGTTGTTAATTGCCTAATGCTAAGTCAGAAGTTATAACAAAGCTCATGCTCAGATTTCACTTAACTCTTTAAGCCCACAATTATTTTTGTTCAGCTGTTGATCTGAAATTTGTTCTAAAATAAACTACAGTGCTTCATGGAAGTTAAGTTCTATTTACAAAAAATGAGTAATAACATGGTTTGAATAAGTTTTCAGTCAAAGAGACATAAATGTCATAGGATGCTGTCACTGTTTAATGGATAAATTGCAATTTTTGATTTGATCCTGGCAATTTCCACTCAGGGTTAAGGAGTTAAAAATCTTCTGTATATGGTTTTATTACTCAATAGACACTTTTTATAATTTTGTATAAATTCTTCCTGTGTTTTCAAATCAGAAATCCTTAAAACAAATCAAAGCAAAAGTTTTATTGAAGCTTCAAATAATCCTAAGTGGGTATATGCTTTAAATTTGTGACTTAAAAATGCCATTACTATATAACAAATGTTTATTGATCCTACTAAGATATACAACAATTTTGTAGCTTTCACAACCTAGGCATTTCCATAAAACAGCAACATTTAAAAATTTTGTACATTGTTTTCTTCAAATGAAAACCTACTTAGATTTATTTAAGGAAGAAAAAGGGCCAGTAAATGAACTATTTATAATTTATTTTTATGAATATTTTGAGATTTCAGGGTTTTTGGAAATGCACTCTCAAAGATACAAACCTAAGCTATATAAAGAATTTATATTAGATTTTATATCTTTAAGAGTAAAGTATTCTATGTTAATTATAAGTTACTCAAAACAATTTCAAATGAGAAAAAGAAAAGAAATCAAACAGCATCACATTATTAAACCTGTTCTATACAAGTTAGGAAATATGAAAACACTTCAACAAACATCATCAGGTTTGTGTACTTTAAATTCTGCTTAAGATAAATTTGTATTCTTTCATAAAATTATTTAAACAATACTGTATAATTTTTTCATGTAGAGTATATATCTTCTGTTATGATCACAATTATATCTCATTGATAATTCAGAGCCTCCCTAAGATATTAACAGGTTATGTTTTTTGTACAAAACGTACAAGTCAAACAGGAAATATATCCACTATATTTAGAACATATTCAACTGCAGCTAATCCAGTAATAAATTAATACTAAAGGTTAATGCACATGAAAAAACACACAAAAGTACAATAATATGATTAGTATTAATTCACTGTACATTGTCTTTTTATGCAATGAAACATTAGTTTTGAAGAGAAGTAAATTAGTTTCAGGCCACATTTATATTGATAAGTAATATTACACTTTAATTAAAAGATTATCAAACATTTAAAACATATCAGTTAATCAGTATCTTACCCTTAATTCATCAATAATAGCCCCTGTTTTCCAACCATGATGTAGAGTTAAATCAGCAAGGTCACTATAGATCTGGTCACCAAAATATAACACAGAGCTGCCTCGCCATCCTGTCATTTCCTGAAGTTGTTTCAATGTACCCTATAGGTTAGAAAGCAAAATGCTGATGCTATAACATGTAAATGATAAAACAGTTTTTCAGATAAAGACCAAAACAAACAATGTGTAACAAAGTGTATAAACATTAGATTTCTCACATGAAATTTATATGAAGCACAACTGACAAAATTGATACTTTGCTACAGAATTTAATGTAATATAAACCATATACATAAGGAGTCATAACTTGCAGAAAAAATAAATCAATGCAAGAACATCAGTAATTTATCAAATGTTTTTCTTCATATATATTTAAAACATATTTGACATTCTATATTCATTTTAATATCAATTTCTTTTAGTTAAATATATAGTTAGAAATGCATGTAATTTACATTTTTAAATATGTATTGCAAAATTCCTGCCTCATCCTAAATTTGTAGAAGATTCTTGAGTGTAAGAATCAACAATATGTGTTCTATGAAAGCACTAGCATATAATCAGTATAGTTGCCTTACCTGAAAATTCTAGAAATTGTCCTTTCAACTTCATAAAAGGTAAGCAATGCAACTCAAAAGAACAGCATATATTGTTGGATTGTTACAGTTGGTTTACCATGAACCTCAGAAGATACAACTGATAAATGTGTACTAATTGGGAATCTACAGTTGTTTTACCAGGAACATTTATAGATTTTGAATGTTATAAAACAGTTAACTTCAGCAGATTAATTTTAGATTTAAGTATTTCTGTGAAGACATTATATAACTTAAACTGTGAAAAACTCGTGTGAAGAGCTTGCTAGTGAACTACATTTACATCAACTCGAAATTAATTCACTCATCATGAACCATCAATAAAATACTCAGTTCCATACCAGATAAAAGAATCAATAGTTTGAAGATTTGTGAAACTAAATAACTATTTGTAATACCCATTATAATAAATTGTATTACTATTTGCATATTAAAATAAATTTGTGTTAAGAAAGAAAACCGTGTGTATCAATCTTGTTGGTAAATATCATAAATTTGATACATCAACATTCAATCAATTTCTAAATTAAAATTTTACACTATTACAATTTGAAATAGTGTAAGACTCATCTGGCATAAATTATATGTAACAGAGTGTATGTGTGTGGATATATATATATATAACAAAGCTCTTTTACTGTAAAATATCTGGTTATTTCTAAGAGAAGTGTTTATACTACGATGATCAATCATTTCTATTTGCAATTTTTTTTGGTGTTCAACTTTCTTAGTGAACTTAATGAATCATAAAAGAAGAATTTGTACAACACAAAATAATCTATCAACAATTATTTTAGAAGTTCAATATCATTATTACAGTTAACTAGTAACAGATGTGATATTAAAATCACAATACAATTGCTAACAATTTTAATCACATTCTTTTTACTGATTTAATATGAATATTTATTAAGTACGTGCAATAGCATTTTAACTTCTCTATCTATTGCAATAACATTTTTTAGAGTCAGCAATTACACCCACACTAGCACTACACATCACGTCCTTCAGAACTTGACCAAGGGTTTAAACAAGGGCAAGCTTTAAAAGCTAAACACTTATGACAACATATTACAATAAAGTTAACACATTTTCAAGTTAAAATTTTCTAACACTTAAAAAGGAGGTTAAACGTGATTTTGATACACTAACTTCTTATCAAAGGAAACAATATATCCATATAAAAAAATTAATGCAGCAATTAATAGAATGTACAAGAGAAAACTTGCATTTTGACATGTATAAAATTCAAAAACTATTTAATAGTCAAAGCTTCAAAATAGATTACTGCTTATTATTTACACATGGAACTATTTACATTTGTTTTATTTCCAAAACTAGATAGATATTTTCAATCTAAATATCATAACCTGAAAGAAATGAACATAAAATAAAGGTTGTCATTTTTATTCTCACTTATAGCTACTTACAAACTTTTGAAAACAAAAAGTCCTATTTCCTATAAAACTAGGACTACACTCACATATTAGTCCAATGGTTATAAACAATATAACTTCCTGCTATTGATGCTACATAATGTTTATTACATAACTAATTTTACTGAACCAAAAATGCTTGTTAAATTACTTTCTTGAACTATGTTTTACATTCAGACTTACCTGTGACATGACTTGTCACACAACTGCTGAAACAAACTGAGTTTAAATTAACCACAACATAGCAATATAATTAGTTAAATGTTAGGTAATGAACCACACAATAGAGTTTGTTGATGTGTGTTAGGGTTTTATAGGCAATAAAACTTGTTAATTTTTTTAATGTGTGTGTAATGAAGTTATTGTTTAGTAGGAACTCAATTATAAACACAAGTCAGGGTTTTCATGCACAAGCTTGGATTTTACTGAAATATCTCAAAATAATCTATTGTAATACAAATGCAATTTAAAACATTTTTTCTTTATCAGAGATAGTTTAAAAACAGTTAAACTACTAATACTAAATTATTACTGGCAGATTTATTTTTTAAAGTAATGAATGCACAGTAAGCTTTCTTTACAATAATCACAGTTTAACAATAGACTTACTCAGGGTAAACACTGTTACAATTTTCACTGCATTTCACAGGGAGTATCTTATTGTTTTACCTAATTCTAATCTTTTAGGAAATATTTAGTGAAGGGAGAGAGTATGTCTTAAGACTTTGAAGCATTACGTGTAAACTCATTTGAAGTAATTTTTTGTTAATTGCAAATAGTTAATATTTTAAAAGAGATTTCTAATTGTTATATGTTTGCAAAGCAGAAATATCAAATAAAAACACAAACAAAAGAAAACTGAATTATTTTGCTATTGTGAAGAGCATTATTGTGAGGTCTTAATAAAAACACTTTATAGTAAGCAAGATTTGTTCCAAAATTTTCACACAAAACTACACAAAAACCTATTACTGCATCAATGTCCCTCATTATGAACTGACAGATTAAATGAAAAGAGCTAATTAACAGAATTCATCAGAAACTCTTGAATAACTCTTAATAAAACAATGGACTTTGTCCATCATTATCTTTATATATATAAGGCTAAGGCATGTTTTTGTGACAAAAGTCTACAAACCTTAAGTCATGGTCTGAGCAGGATAACAACTATGCCACACCCACCCAGAATTGTTAAGAACACAAATATTTTCACGACTCAGATACCACTATAATCATGACTAGAATTCTGAGAGATTTTTTTATACCTCAATATAAACCTTTCCTTTTTCCAGAGTTGTCACTCTTTCCCAGAGTTGACTTTTAGTGACAGGATCATAAATTCTGAAAGGCCTAGAGAAAAAACAACAACAACACATATTATGTATAGTTGTATGCCACAACAGTAAAAAGGAATATTGGATAAATTTTAGTTACTATCTTAAATGTCTAAAAGATTAAGTAAAACAATACTGGATTAACAATAACTTTTACTATAATTATTTATATTTAACTAATACACCTATACTGTTATACCAAGTAGGAAAAAAAAAGATACATTAAAAGTAAAAATATGCAAGACTTTAGAATTTCATGGTTATAACATTAACTATCTGAAATAAGAAGTTCAGTTTAAAATAACTACATAGGAAGAGTTATAGTGAGTACAAGAGAAACTTTTACTTTTTGTAAAATCTTAGAATTTCAAACTTTTTTTACATATCAGATCTCACATGTCACATTGTATGTTGTAATCAGCTTTGGTTCAAATTATATGTTTGTGATCACCAAGTACAAAGTCTATAACTTCTTACAAAATAGAAATTAAACTTACTAATACTGACAAGCTAGAAAATATAAAAGGAACCTCCTATCTTTTCTCTTTGGAAATACTTGCTCATGTATTCCTACTTCTATCTATAGCTTGTGAATAAAAAATACAAAGCTCATGATATATCTATGATGGGTTTTCTCTATCTCTAAAAGGTGAGAAGTTCCCAAGACTATTTCTTTGTTGTGTTGCCAAAGAAGCCTTAAGCGAAAATCTCATCAAAAAACCAATATATATATTTTTTTTAACTCAAATACAATTTAGTTAATGAATCTGATAAATTACAGTAGAATTATGCAATATTCATAGGTAATTTATAATATTTGGGTATTTCAAAATGTATATATACAAAACCTAAAAAAATTATCATGTTTTACATTTTCCACATGCAAAATTTTACAAGGCTTAGTAAACTATGGCAAGTGAGCAGATGAGTATAAAGTTTGGAAGCAGAAAAAAATCATTATTTCCTACTGTTCCTTATTTGCTGTTCTATGTTTTAAGAAAAATAACTGAAATGTACAAACGTATTTGTAAATAGTAATAATATATATGCATATGTGATGTAATATGACCAAAATGTGACTAATTTACAAAATATCGATTCACTAGAACAAAAATACAGATCATTTTGTAAAGGTCAGTTTTATATTATTAGACATAGTAACATGAAGTTCAATAAAATAAATAAAAAACTAAATATATATAAATGTATAATGTTATGAGATTTAAGTTATTTAAAATAAATATGTGTGGTTTCTTGTTAAAATTTGTAGTCATTCTAGAATAAAAAATGTAATTTATATTTATTTCCTAATTTTTATGTTGGTTACAAGGCCAATCAAATTGAATCAACCCATAGACAGATACAATAGTAAAAATAACAGATAAAATATGAAGTTTTACCTAAAAAAAAACGTTTGAGAATTAACCAGAGGTTATTAAGAAGTTTTACAATTTTGCATGTGAAAGATGAAGATTTTCTGATATATAAAAATATTTTAAATTGTAAAATTAAAATTACTTTGCATTTTCGTCAATGTTTGAAAATAAAAACATGCACAAGGAAATCATTACTGAAAAATCTAAAAACTTGATTAACAAATTTGATATGTTGTGCCTAAAGCTTTGTTATGTTTAATGATAATCTGTAAAATTTTAAGACAAACATAATTCATTAATAGTGATTTCTTAAAAATACTATGGTTATAAGGTCAATCCATGGGGTATTGTTAGTAGTGAGAGAGTTAACATAATAAGAAAACAACTACAACAATACTGGCATGAACATTATGAATCTAAAACAAAATGAAACTAGTATCTACCAAATTAGTAACTTGTTAAAGTTAGAAATATGATATCACAGAATGTTAAATATCTTACAGTATTACCTCATATGATGCAGGGAATACTTACCTACTTTGGTCAGTAAAGAATTTTGGCTTTCTTGCTTGGACAATTATTACATCAAAGAGTTCTTGCCACTTTGCACCAATCATATATACCATACCATGATGTCTGGTGATAGAATAGCAAAAGCAAAACATAATATTAACATATTACAAGAATTAATAAAAAAAATAACAGAATTATATCTTAGTGTTCTGTTCTATAGGTAATTAAATACATTTCTTACAACACAAGAAACAATAAGGAAAAAACAATGACTTGTGAACCATGTTATACAAGTTTCGAAACCTGGTCAAACAAAACTAGTCACACTGTAGCAAAATAATGAATGAAAACATGTAAAAAGGGCCAAAATCAAACAAACAGTCTAGAACAAAACCTGCCAACTAAACATTTCTTAAATTTAGGAATATGAAACAATCTCAGATCAAAGCTTAAAAAAGTATTACAATGGTAAGTGGTCTGCATTTGAATACAAGAGAGTATACATTTTTATAAAAGATAAAAGACTGGAGCTTTGTAAGACAAAAATATAATTTTTGGTATCTTTAAACTTCTCTATCACAAAATTACTTTAGGCCAATAAATACATTAATGTTATCCTATATCTATAACATAAAGAAATGAAACATTTTTACATAATAAGAAATATCATATCAATTACACACATCAGAAAACATTTTAAAAGTAACAAAATCAGAGCTGTCACATCACACAACAGATGTTGTAGAGGAGAAAACCATTATGAACTTTGCTACACAGCAGTAACTTAAATACCAAAAAACTTTACATTGCTACATTTACAGCAGGGGTTTCCAACATTTTGGCACTTGCGACCCCTTACTTAAAAGTTTGAAACCCATGTTGACCCCCTACTTAGGGCTTACTATCAGCAGCTTAATTTTTCTTTTATTTTCTGTGAAGGAAAGGGAAAGAAACATTTAAAAAAATATTTTAAAATTCTGTAATTATTTATTAGCAAATTAAATCACATTGGTCCAACCTGAATTCACAAAAAGAACATATATTTCTTAAAATAATATTAAAATAGGTTTGAACAGCTATCGAACCCAGCTAGTGAGATGTCTGATGTTGCATTTCAGCAGCAAGCTTTGAAAATCGTGGCCGTGCGTTTGTTAGAACCAGTCTCATGTCATCTCCAACATCCAATCTGTTCCTATTCTTTGTTTTTATATTGACAAGAGTGGAAAATCCTGCCTCACATAAGTAGGTAGAAGCAAATGGAACAAGGACACGTAAAGCTGTCATGCTGACTTTGGAGTATGACTGATACATAGCGCACCAAAACTGAGTCACAGATTTCACCTTGAAGAGATCATGAGCTGAAGAGTTGTTCCTTAGATCCAGAAATTCATTTTGAATATCATCTGGGATGCTGGATACATCAAGTTCAGTACAAAATGGGTTCCTTACCAGGGCCTCCTGTTCCTGTGATAGTTCAGAGAAGTAACGCTCAACTTCCTTTTCTAGAGACTAAAGATGTTCAATAATCTCATTCTTAAGGAACTGATCCAGTTGGATTTGAGACTCATCCATTACTCCACAAAATTTTTCAAACACAGCGATGTTTCCAAGATTGGTTTTCCGACACCAGTTCTGCAGTTTGGAAACAAAGGCCCGAAGACTATCTTGAAAAAGGAGAACATGTGTTCCCCTTCCTTGAAGCTTCAAATTGAGCTTGTTCAGCTGGTCAAAAATGTCGGCTAGGTACGCAACCCTTTTATTCCATGCTTCATCTTCGAAGTGAGCTACAAGATCTTTCCTTTCTTGAGTCTCCAGGAATAGCTTTATTTCATCTTTCATTTCAAAGACACGATTAATAACGTTTCCTTTCGACAACCAACGTATTGCTGTGTAGAAGAGAAGAACTTTGTGGTCAGCATTCATGTCTTTGCATAGTTCTTTGAACAGGCGAGTGTTGAGTGCTTGAGTCTTCACATAATTTACAATTTTGATTACAGATTCAAGCACTTCCTGCAAAGAGGCAGGGAGAGTCTACATAGGTGAATCATGTAATGCATGCCCTTTGCTTGAGGTGCTAGCTTCTTCACTCTCGACCGGAATCCTGATTTCGATCCCAGCATAACAGGTGTCCCATCCATACAAACCCCACGATTTCCCTCTGAAGATCTTTGTCTGGAAAAAAAGTTGAAACTTTTTCCATGACATCATCAGCTTTTGTTGTGGTTTCAAGTGCACTGCAGAATAAGAATTCATCTTTGATGTCACCTCAATTAATGTATCTCACAAAGACAAGCAACTGAGAACATGAACTTACATCTGTTGACTCATCGAGCTGAAAGGAGAACAAAGGGGAACCACCCTTGATTTCAGTCAAAACCTGTTCCTTCACATCCACAGACATTTTAGAAATGTGCCTCTGTAGAGTATTATTTGACAGGGATACTTGCTGCATCTTCTTTGCACTGGCTTCTCCAAGAATAAGATTTACTTCTTTCATCGTGCATGGTTTAAGAAGTGTTTCTCCAATCATGTGAGACTTTTTTTGTTTAGCAATTTCGAATAATTGCATAATATCACCTAATGACAATGAAATAACGAAGCACACGTTTTGCTTTGCACCAAAACAAAAAAAATTGTAAGAGCATGAAAATGTAATTGATGAAATAAAATTAATGTTATCCCAAGGTACTTCTAACAAGGCTAAGTGACTCCCCTGCCAAGGCTTTGCAACCCCACTGCCAAGACCCCCTGGGGGGTCACGACCCACCAGTTGGGAACCCCTGATTTACAGTATTCAATACACACTGTCATCTACATAAATACTTCAATGGTTTCATCCCTTTCAATCTCATATTTTGTTTTCATCAATGTGACATTTGACCAACTGGATTCACTTGGTGTTCCAAATAATAGAACTGTGATATTTGCAAAATACTTTACAAGACAGCTAGCATGCCACATAGTCACATCTTGTCACTGAGTAAGGTTGCTCTGTGCCATATCCATAGCAAATCATTTACAGGATCTAGTATGGCTCTGCTGGCATTGTTGCTGATATAAGTACTTTTGAGAAATCACTCCCTACCCAGCAGTATTAAACTAGATCAAGGTTATGGGAATTCAAACCTGCAACCCTTAGATTATGAGTTGAAAATCAAAACCATCTGTTCATGCTGGGCCCATCTGAAAGGTGATTTCAGGTCTGAACAGAGTTAAAGTGAAGTTAAAATAACTGAATTTGAAACATAATACGATAAGAATTAAGGACACAAAAACCCCCTTTTATTGATAAATACTACAAGTTACTAATTGCTGTTTTTCAATACATTAACAAATGCTACAAGTCATTTAAACTCATAAAAAAGTGGTTACATATTATTATATTAAATAAATGAAAATTATTTATAAAATTTATAAAAATATATTACTGACAATTAACAATTTGTAATTGGTGGGCTATTGGACAATGGGCTATTGTCCACTACAGGTATCAAAACCCCATTTCTAGCATTGTAACATTTAAAAGAAACAAAGAATAAATAATTTAAAAAGTTGTAAGGCTACATCTCTGAACTCACTTACACAAACTTGAAAGGACTGTTGGTTACCAGAAACATTTTTTTTCCTGCATTAACCAGCCGTCGAAGAAAACTTCGTAATTCTTCATTTTTTTCTAAATAATTTCCTGAAATAATATGTTTAAATTATTTATACATGCTATAAAATGTTAACCTTTTAGTATGTGAAATGTAGATATAGGTCTCTCATACACAGTAAAAACATTTGCTGATATAGAATTTAATAAATTAAAACTGATGAATATGAATAATTACAAATGTACATATTTTTGAATCAGTAGGTTTGAGAAAATATATTTTTAAAATGTTGTATAGGAAATTACTTCCACAATTCAAACCTGATATTAAGTGTTCTGGTTATGAAACAGAAAAACACAATTAGCCAGATTTTATGAAAGTCATCATAATATGTAATAATGATGATAAATAGAATACTAAAATATTTCAGAAATTTGAACAAACAACCCACAACTTAAATTTCCTAATATTATCAGTTATAAAATATTTAATAAATGCCTTCACCATACTAGCTTCAAGATGTTGATAAGTAGCAATCTTTCTTTAAATTTTATATCTTTTGATTTAAAATTAATTTCAAACAGGTACATGCTCCTGAAACACCACAAGCTTTTCCCTTTCCTTCATGAATTTACTTACATGCTGTCAAAATCCATGTGACTTAAAAGTTCTAAGGGTCCTTTGATACAATGCAGAGCATGTACGAACTTAAAAATAACTTGCTTGTAGTGCATGCATAAGAAGTATATAGATAAGCTGTGTTATAATTCAAATTTCTTAATTGCATTCGTGGTGCAAAAACCATTATTGGTGGAGGTTAGTGTGAATGTATTTTAGAGGGAAGTAACCTATATGACACACATATTAATTCTGAAAACATAAAATTAAAATCAAAGAAACTTACCTCTGAAATACTGAAAATAAATGAAAGCTGGTGAGTTGAAAGTCGACAAAAACTGTAAGGTCACAAGGCAGGAAGATAATAATTTACACTATATCAAAGTTGTGGACAACCCAAGTCAAATAAGAAGTCAGAACCAGAAGAATTCAAAGAAGCAGATCATAGAAAGAATGAGTGGAACAAAACCAGTCTTAGAAAGACAAATGGATTTAAGAACAATCAGATGGAAAACATTCTCTCGATATGGATGTATTCATGGTTTTAGTCTCCCTCATCCACATAAGAAAAGATCAACGAGTCATAAAACTTGCCCAGTTAGTGGGCATGCAGGGGTTACTGAAAAAAAAAGAATGTCACACACTTTTAAGGATAGGGCTCAAAAATTTAACAAAAGCACAATGGAAGCACCAAATAAAATGGGAACTAAAATAAAAACTGGATTCTTCCTTGTGAGAGTCCTAGCTCTTATAATCTGTATAAACATAGAATCTCCTAAAACAAGTGACGCTTCCTTTTTTATACATATATTTTACACACAAGAAATTTCTAAAAAATATAAAGGCATGGCTAAGTAAAAAGACAACAACAGAATCACCACATATACATAAATATGATTTTGAACTGTTTAGAGAATATAACTGAAATTATCGGCTTCAGCTTCCATATAACTAACAACACGAATTTAATGAAATCCTAAAGTGGAAGAGGTAGCAATATCATATAAACAAAATTTTAGAAATGAAACTGGATTAATCCATTGCATTAAGTTGTCTACAAGGTACAGCAACCAAGAATCCTAATACATTGCCAAGTAATGAATTCAGTTAAACAAAACATGAACATTTTAAAGTATTTGGACACATCACAATACCCATGAAAAATCAACTGTACAAGTGGCTTCTGTGTCATCTAAAGGAGCAAAGAGGGAAGCTTTGAAGCCTACAAAAGAAGTTGATGAGCCATGAAATAAGAACATGAGAGATGAAGAAACCTGTTGAGGATTACTGAGTGACAAGAAATGGAATTCATAATGTACCAACAAAACTAGTAAATTGCCAGAATTGAATGTCATCAAGAATATAACAACATTTGAACTACTCAAGAGGACAATTCAGTTTCTCTAATAAAGGACCACAGAACAACCAGCTACAAAGCTGTAGATAATAAATGTTATTGTGGAAATGTCTTCAAAGAGGTAATGGATCCACTTAGGATAGATGATGCAGAAAAGGAAACCAAGAGCATGATGGCTCAAGATGTAAAATGTTACACACCTGAGAAATAATTCCAGGAGATGCTTCCTTCAGACTGTGGTTGGCTGGAAAATCCTGCTTTTCAGACAAATGTTAATGAAGGCCATGCAAAAGAAAAGGGCTAGCTGCCCATTAATTTGGCATAAAAAAAGATTGTAAACCTTGTTAGGGATATTCACTAATCTTAAAATTAATGGCCTGAATACACTGATCAACAAAGGCCATCAACATAGCCACAAAAGCTTGCAGCACAACAGGGAAGACTGTTAAAATAAAGCTTCAAAAGAAGCAGAACGATTATCATTAACAGAAGTACTAACATAACAATTCATCATGAGACTGAAAGCATTTGATGTTAACAGCAGAACTGTCAATAATCAAATCTAAATTTTGGTAGGAAAGCAGAGACTATTTAAGTTTTTTTTTGATGCATATGCAATAAATTATGTGATAGGTAAGAGCGAATAATTTTGGGGAAGTTGATGTAGGTTTTTCATTGCATCAAAGAACCTCAGAAATTTAAGTCATGACTGTTAACAGAATGAAAGTGCCTCAATAAGGGAAGTTACCAGTATTTTTGTGAATAGTTTTTGTTTTAAAGGACTGTCACAGTCAGTCAGAATAATCTTAAAAAACTTTGAATAACAGTGCAGTATTCCAATAAAACAAAAAATTATAGCAGGTTAGGTTTCAAATTTATTCCAAAGATCTTACAATTTCTGAAGGAAAAATACCAAATAATCTTACACAGATTACCTTGACATCTATATAGAATCAGCATTACTTAACATCAACAGTGGTAAACAGTTGAAAGCTGTTATTCAGATAGGCAGTGATCTATAATGCTGACTTCCTGCACTAAAATACTTCACTCACACACTTTTTATAGAAGTTTGTCGTCTAAATGCTGTGGCCAATTATTTACTTAAATTTAATAAACAAAACAAAAAAAACAACATTAGCACTCTAGGATCACTTCAACAACATGTCTATGTCTGCCACAGTAAATGATAGAAATTTAGCCTCCTCTGGTACATGACAGTTGAAACCACAAAATCAAATTTTTGTTGTTTTTTTTACCGTAAAAAAGCTCTTATATTTCTTGCATATTTATTAAACACTATTATTTCAATGAATAGTACATATTTCTTAAATTTTAATAGAATTTAATTCTTCTACAAGTTGTTTTTTAAATATCAAATACCAGAATTATTAATCAATAAAATGTCGTATGACTAATCTTACCTATACAATTCTCATTAAGCTTATCATGAATTACAGGATGGATGCTTCTTACAGCATTCTGTAAAATGAAATATACTTTCACACTGAATAAAAACAAAAAATACACTTCAAATAGAAAGAACTTTGTTCTGTTACAAAAATACATTTCTATTCTACCAGCTTTTGTGTAACTAATTTACATTAAGTTAAAGGATTAAACTTAAAAATTACTGGCAATCAACTCAGTTTATGAATAAAACAATGTTTGTTCAACAAACATTTCTCTGTAAATTAAAAATTATTTAACAGAAAATGCCTATAACATTAAAATTAATCTACACTATACCTACTAAATTAAACACAAGATTTACAAAATTAAACTAATTTAATTTACTACTACACTGTAAATTAAAGGTTTTTAACTATAAAATAATCTAGATTTATTATAACTAATTTTAGGCATTTAATTTTACTGTTAAGATCTGTAAAGCCCTGTAGTTATACACTTCTAAGAAGATGACTTCGAATGTGTTTGCACACCCAAAATATTACACAAGTTTTTCACACCATACAACTTCACTTACTTTGACAAAGTTCAGAATGAGTAATTAGCTAAAGTTAAAGCTTTATAGTGTTAGATAAATTACCTTATAAGACTAGTATTATCTAGTTAAGTAAAAGTTTGAAAAAAAATGTGAACCTTTTGTTACTTTTCAGATTAATACACACAGAGTGTACATCACACCACACTAGATAAAAATTAAGACTGGTTAAAAGTAGTCATTACCATATACTTATAATATCTACATTTAGTAATTCAAATTACAATTTCACTTTTCTTACTTGAATGTCATTGAAAAGGATTTCAGGATGATAGGCTATGTTATGCTTCTCAAAATACTCAGTAACATTGGACAGTAAACAAATCTCTGGGACTGTGAATAGATCATTCAGCTGTTTCATCTGACTAGGCTTAAAAAACAGGAATCATTGCTTTAAGATAACTGATGCAAAATATATAAAGCAGGTTATCAGGTAACTTAACACCATGCAAATAACTACTGTTCTTAGATTATCTTCAAATTAAACTATAGTTAGGAAAAGCAGTATAGTACGTTAGAAAATGATTACTGTTGAGAAATTCTTGCTAAATCTGTAATAAAATAGGGATGAAATCTGGACAAACCATTTGTTT
Source organism: Carcinoscorpius rotundicauda (assembly GCA_011833715.1). Taxonomy (NCBI): domain Eukaryota; kingdom Metazoa; phylum Arthropoda; class Merostomata; order Xiphosura; family Limulidae; genus Carcinoscorpius; species Carcinoscorpius rotundicauda. The sequence goes on along the minus strand of CM022405.1, from coordinate 21,442,369 downwards.
ACTAATTGTATTATTAAACAGGTCTGATGATATTTTAATATACCACCAGAAAATCTGTGTTTGTATTCTTAACTATACTACCTTGAATTTACCAAAATTCGGGAAGTTATATTAAAAAATCACTTATTTTTCACAAAAGTAATAAACAGAATAAAATTACCCACCTTTTAATAACTAGTGTTATATCCTTAAAAATGAAATACAAATTTTAAAAATCCATTAGTACATCAGAGTTAATAATTGTATCTGTGAAAATATGATTACAGAAGTTACAAATATTACTCTAGAAAAAGATTTATTGTTCAAAGTGCAGTAGTTCAAGGGGCAGAACAAAGGCTGCTGGAATGTATATAAACATTTTTACTACACAAAAAGAATTGGTATAAACTAAAAGTTATTTTTATGGTAATCCTTCCCAAATGGATTTTTCTTTAATCCACCAAAATGTAGGTGCAGAGAAAAAAATAAATATTAATTAAAATATATCATACACAAATAAAGAAACATATTAAAATAATCCACAAAATGTTACATTATCAAAAGAGAGCACTTTGTTTTAACATGGTACTGAACCTGTAAACTAAGAAACAGCAAATCAAAAATTCAATTATACTCATAAGAATTTTAGAGACTTGAACTGCAGTGTAACAAATTTCACTCTCAGACTTAATCTGAATAACAAAATTACAAAAGATTCAAAATAAAAAACAGTGTTGGGAAGCTTAACTATACCAACCACTTGGATTAAAGAAAATTACCGTTTTAGTTTTTTTAGTGATTGTCAAAGGATAATAATAGGATATAATAGAAAAAAAATATTTACCTAAAAATTAAATCTACCATAAAGAATTTATCTATTTTTCTTGCTCTCACCTCTGATTCAGTTCCTCGTATTAAATTTTGTGGAATATAAGTGCCACCATAGATTCTGGTAACTTCTTCATTAGAGAGTGGGGTTAAACCCCTGAATATAGAAGAAAGTGAAATTACAAATCTTGCTGAATATTTTTACTTGAAAATAAAAGGAAAATACAATTTAAACAAGAGAACATGAAATTATTTTAATACATAAGAAATAAGTGGTTTATGTCATTTAATAAAAATTGTTGGTAAACATGTTACTTTGAAATTATCATTGGTCTATTTTTATCACCATTACGGTCCAACAATCTTGAAGGTTTTGCCCCATTAAAGTGCAATAATTAACCCACAATAGTGTGTATAGCACAAACACCTATAACATAATGAGCCTGATATAGCCTTTAATGTACTTTATGTATCCCAAGTCCACACTTACAACTTTTGCACAAATGATTGACGTGTGATGACAATTTATAAAAATAAAAAGAACAGACACAAAAGCAATAAATAATGTTAAATAAAAATTAACTGCTGGCTTAGTATATGAAACAACTAGATATTAAACATTTTTACAAAGCATGCATACAATCATTAGAAGAGAACAAAATTCACTGCATTTATATTAATATAGTCTATCTAAACTCACAGCTGAGAGAGTAACATTAAATAGCTATGTATTTATATGAGGGACTTAACCACAAACTTAACTTTTTATGACACAAACTGTGGATATCAGTTTGAACACACACATTAACTTCTCATCACCTTTTAAAAAACACCATTTGCAATAAGTACAAACAATACCATGAGCAAACTTATAAACAATCCATAACCCTCTTATTATGCAAGTATATACTGGATATTTCTGTCTTTTCTTTAGCACACCTGTACAGTAACAATGTCACCCTCACCAGAAGCTCATCAGGGTTTTTATAAACATTTACATAATAGTAATAAGCATTCTGTGAAGGAATTGTAATGAGAGAGCTAAGTTTTTCTACACTAAATTTTTTTTTTCTTATTAATTGGTTTAGTTTGTTTTAAATTTCGTACAAAGCTTTACACAGGCTATCTGTGCTAGTCATCCATAATTTAGTTGTGTAAGACTAGAGGGAAGGCAGCTAGTCATTACCACCTACTGCCAACTTTTAGTCTACTCTTTTACCAATGAATAGTGGAATTGACCATCACATTACAATGCTTTCACAGCTAAAAGGGCAAGCACGTTTGATGCTCTGGGGATTCGAAACCTGCAACCCTTGGAATACAAGTCGAATGCCTTAACCAACTGGCCATGCCAGGTCTTTCTCATTGAAGTGATTAAATATTGAGTCAACCTTTGTTTCATTCTGATAGGATTCTCAAAATAATCCAGAAACAATAAGATAACACGATAAAGCAAGTAATAAAAGGAAACCTACACTAACAAAGGGGCATGATAATGTGGTGGCAGATAATACATTAGATTATTAAGACATAAAAGTTGGTTATATTTTTTTCTTTCATGAAATTTGCTGAACAGAAATACTGATTAAATGCTTTAAGTTTAAATATCTGATCTAAAAATTATGTTTTTCAATTTTTTTTAATTACAAGGTTTGGAATTAACATTATGTGCTAAACATGACTGTTATAAAGTGATCATAATATCTTATGAAAATATAAATCCTTACTGTAATAATATATATATATATATATAGATTCTTTATATCATTGTAAAAGCATAAGACATGTTTGAAATAACTAATGAGAATGAAAATAATTTCAAAATCTGTGACATTTAATATATTTGTAATATGTTTCTACTTGTAACAAAAAATTCTTATTGAACCAAATTTTAAGACTTTGTAGTACACATGCTCCCATCACCACCATATTTCAATGAATCATTTGTATCACTGCCCAATTTAGGCTTCATCCACATTATTTTGCACACAAAGATAATTTCCAATGGAGAAAAAAAGGCCCTTTCTACACAGTTCAAAGCAAACTGATGAAAGGCACACAGCATCAAGGTAGATGATGAATGTTTTAAATCTTACTTCTAAGCTCTATTATTGGTTGCCACTGCACTTTAAGAACTGTGCATTTCTGAGGTACACTCAGCTTAGAAAAAAATTAAAAAAAGGGTTAGTCGCCTATCATCACTCAGCCAGTTAAAAGAAGCTTCACTTTTCATTTACCTTATCTGCTTTGATGTTTATGTTAAGCCTACTAAACACTATTAGTTTTGACTCTCTTCCTCCTCCTCACCAACATTTTTGTACATTGAGTTTGTTTAGATTGGGCAGATGGCCAATTTGACAAAAGAAAGGACAAAAATACGATAAATATCAGCCAGTTCACATTTCTACATAATGCATGTTTGTCACATGAGTTGTTGTTTCCAAAATATATTAATCTATAGATTAAGTTTTAGTAACAGTATTAATCTGTTGAACAAAATTGGAAAAAACATCTTTGTAGGCCTTTGGAGTGCACCAAAAGCAGCAGTCCTCACATTCTAATGGAAAGTGAAAGCAATATTAATGCATCTTTATAACTCCATAATGGATGATGAGCATGTACAGCACTGAACCATCTGCCTCCAAGTGACTTATACATCTTAAATGGTGACTTTTTAAAAGTTTTCACAAAGCTGTTTTGGAAATTTAGAAGCTAAGAAAGAGTAGGGCCAAAAAAAATTTTGAACGAGGTGCAATATTTCTCAAACTATTAACTTAGTTTCAGAAAGAATGAAAAAGCAAAGGTGTTAAATGGCTCAGGAGAATTATAAAAAGTTTCACTATGTTATGTACTAACCATCTGAAACCCTGGAATAGGAGGTACAGAGGTTCTTCTTAAGCAGAAACAAACAGTCTTGATAGCAACAGCAGATTTTTCATCAAACACAAAGACAAAGATAAAAATGCTAACATTTTACACAGACACACCAACCCACTTCAATTACATCAGATTCATAATGAGATATGAATAGTATTATGGCTGTGATGGAAGCAGGATCATACAGAAAGAGTATGGAAGTGTGAATGAAAAATTAGTGTCCATAGTTTTAATATTCAAAAATGAAGCACCAACAGCTATCTGCCAATTTCACAGGTTCAAAAGGAAGAACTGAAGTACAGAGAATATACTGTTTGAAAGACTATCTGCCAATTTCATAGGATCACACTTTCCTAGCTCTAGTACAACAACAATTGGATTTTTGGAAGTGTAAAATCAAAGGTCACTTACAAATAAACATAGTTAAAATCTAAAGGTTCTCTTAGCCAAATATCAATCGACTAAAATTGAGTAATTAGTGAAAGTTACTAATTAATTATCAAATTTATTAAATGATCATATTCAACTGATAAATTATTGTGATACAAGACAGGAAATGACAATTTTGATTACTTTATTATCTTTACGAGTAGTAGAAATAATCATCTGAACAGATTTTAATTAACTGAAAATAATGATAAATCATAATGTCAATACTTCTATAAGTTGCATTTTTGGAATAATCGAAAACAGTAATATGGGAACATTAATTTTGATTAGCTGATTAAATTCATAACATTAATCAATTTAACAATTTATTCGCACTATCAATTAACAAATTATTTTGATTAATTAGTTTATTTCTACCAAATTTACAAACTGATAGTACCATGTGGATCAAAATATAAGTGATCAAAGGATATAATGAAATAAGAATAGCTTGCATGTTTACAACTACATTTTTCCCTAAAGATCAACAGAGGTAAGAAGAAAAGTAAAATCAAAGTGGCCTCTATGAAAAGGATCCCACAAATTCTCAAAGGTATTAATGAATATCCCAAATATTACAGAAATAGAAACACCTGTCTCAATCAAATGAAAGCATTTTAAGACTAGTAGCAAGAACAGAGAGAGAGGAAAAAAAACACTAGCTAAAACCTAAAGATACCTGGATTATAAACAGGGTTTACACAGTCTGCATTCTGAAAACCAATAAGAAGAAGATTCCACCAGATTTAAGGCAGAATAAAGATCTTAGCAAGGACTAAAGAGTACTTCAGATTAGGACTGCAAAAAGAACTAACATTTTCTTAAGTCAAAAATGCATTGCCAATAACACTTACCTCCACTCATACAATAGCTGTTACTCAACTGCCAGGGTGTCTTCCTTTGTCCATCAAAGCATTAGTTTGATTTTTCCTTGCTTGTTCCAGTCTTTTAAATTCCACTTAATTGCCCTTAGTAATATTTGTTTTGCAACACTCTCCCCACCTACATCAGTGTGCTTTTTATCCTGATATTGTATGTAAGCACCTCATTCAGATAGTGTTATCACTGACTTGACAAAATGTCACTAATGGGTTTCCTAGAGCTACAAGAAAGAGCAGGAGAGTGTGAGAGGAGGTAGGTGTTATTGAAAAAACATTTTTCGATTTGAAATAATGCTAATTTCCAAAACATACTAACCTCTCTCACACAACAGCTAGGAACTAACATTGAGAAAGTGAATGTTACAATTGTCTGCATAGATCTTAAATGAAAAGCAAACCTTTGTGCATGAACCACAGTGTCCATGGATGGAGCAAAAATTAAATATTTACCTGCAGACCTTTTAGCTATCAAGAAAGATGTAAGCTCAAACGCAACTAGGAAAATACCCTAAACTTCACTCTTAATGAAACTGAAGAAAACATATCAAATCAAGCTTATTTCAAAGTGGTTTCCCTTTATTTTTTTTATTTCATTTAAAGACTGGGTTTATTACCGTAGATTGGAATCCCATTTAGTCCAGTAAGTTTATTTTGTCTAAGCAAAGCAACAATAAGATACCTGCTGTATTCAAAACAGGGAGTCAAATTCCTGATTCCAGCATTACAAGTCCATAAAGTTACCACTGTTATACAGGGGGACTAAGTATCCAAGAAACTGAAAAAAGGCACAGGAAAAGGGGAATCTTCATGATCTTCAAAATGTCAAGGATCACCATCAATAATAATCCTGAAGCCACCTGGAGGAACATCAGGAAACCAAATATATGTCTCCAAATCACTATGAATATCACCAATGGTTTCAATCATGTGTGGCCTCCCACTTGTGTGATGCTACACATCCAAGGTGGAATAGGAGAAACCCAACTTACCAAAAATAATAATTTGGGAAATTATACCATAAACTAATCTGAATATTTTTTTGTTAACAAAAATCAATTAGGCAACACGGAAATTGCTCAAAACACCTCTGAACAATTATGGTACTGAGAAACCCATTAGTTATAATTTGTTGAGAATAAGTGATGATATTATCCTAATGAGATGCTTACACACAGTACCAGGATAGAAAGTGCACTAATATGGTTTGAGAGTATCATAAATCAGATATCACCAAGGACAATTATGTGAGGTTTTAAAGACTGAAGCAATCAAGGAAAAAATCAGATTAATGCTTGGATAGGCAAAGAAAGAATCCATAGCAGTCAAGAATAGCTGTAGTTTCAGAGATGGCAAGTTTTTGAAACTATTATTCCAGAGAGTACCAAAACTAAAACCAGACTTAGAGCTCATTCCTACAAGGATCACATTTCTCCCAAAAAACAGAATGTTAAGTGTTGCTGCTAAATTAAATTAAAAATATGAGAGTAATTATTGTTTATGTACACTGAAACTATGAGAATCTTTAAAAATTGTAAAAGAGTAATGACAAAAATTTATGACTTTAACAGGGCTCAAGATACTAATGTGACAAATTATAATCTTACAATCAACTGTAATAATTTTCCAATTTAGAGTTATAAAAACAAAGAGCCTAACATATATCCACTGTATGTAAGGTCTATAAGGAATTAATTGAACTTTAAGAATTTCAAATCAAACTTTACCATGAACAAGTGCAAATTAAAGTTATGATGAATTAAGTTGAGATTTATGAAATATATTTATATTCATTATGTATGCAGTTTTTGCTTTCTCACATAAACAACTGATAGCATGAAAGTGTCTGACTTGTTGGTATTAAATTTCAACAATAAGCAAACAGTACAAAAGCCAGATGTTTAAAAGTGATATATTAAAACGAGACAACCTATATACAAATATACTCTTCAAAGAAACGCAAAAGGGATATTTTTGTTATTTTACAGAGAAATATATGTAATAACGTTACAAGTTCAGAGTATGTGATGTTATACGTGTTAAGGAACTGATTGTCAGACCAAAATTACAATAAAAGTTGTGCACTTTGAAAACAGAGGGAAACATCGAATTTTTCGCCAAAACGCATTCGTGTCAATAAATTTGTTTGAGAGATCTGCATGATCTGCAAATGCAACATGTGCAAAATCGCTATAAAAGTGATGGGTTCTCGGTTTCCATAGCTCAGTGTCAAGCCACCGACACACAATACAGTTACGCCAAGACTGACTGAAGCAACACGCAACAATGCCATTAGTCGCTTGGAAGTAGGCGAATCTCAATCAGATGTTGCCAGAGCTGTGAATGTCCACCCAAGCACCATCACAAGGCTATGGAATCGTCACCAACAACATAGATCGACTTGTGACTGTCCACGATATGGCAGACCTTGTGTGACTATGCCCACACAAGATCGCCGCATCCGGTTATGTCACCTTTCGGGATATAGGGCCACCACTGCGACTTCTACTACCTCAACCATACCAGGGCTGCATAGAATTTCAGATCACACCATACACAACCGTCAACGAGATTCTTAGGCCCCATGTCCAACCCATCATGGTGAATTTCAACAACATTTTTCAACATGACAACGCCCGTCCTCACACAGCCCGACTCACCACTGTCTTCTTGAGACACCACAACATTCTTCCATGAAACGTTCTTCCATGACCCTCCAGATCGCCAGATTTAAACCCCATTGAATATCTTTGGGACAAGTTGGACCAACGTCTGCAACAGAGACAACCTCAACCGCAGAGTCTACCTCAGCTTGCAGCAGCTTTGCAGGCTATGTGGACAGCCCTTCCACAGGATGTGATTCGTCATCTCATCGCTTCCATGGGCAGGAAATGCCAAGCAATTATTGATACTCATGGGGAGCATGCTTATTATTGATGTTGAGGGACATTAAACTTCAACTAGTAAGCGTGGACTTCATCTTTGCAGACTTTGGATGTTCAGTAATGAACGTGCAAAGTTTCACATGTCATACAGAACTACCCGGAATAAACTTAACAATTTGTCTCGTATTTTGCCTTTTGCGTTTCTTTCTTTGAAGAATATATTTTTTTTGTACAGTTGTTACCACACAGTATCCAGAGCTTTAAATAATCATCACTTTTCATCAAAGCCCAGACACACACTAGTTCGGTCACTTCAGGACACCATTGACAAAACAAAATCTTATTTATTTGTAACTGTTGTTATAACCTAATCTGAAATAGTTTTACTTAAAAAAAGGACATCAAACTCTCTTTATCATTAAATCCATAATCACTCAGTCTATATCTCACTATCTACATTTCCTTCTTTGTAACTCTGCCTTACTTACCAAACTACATTTTGTACAGATATTTATAAGTCTGACAGAGGATAATAATGTTATACACACTATAAGATATTATGACACAATAATACTCAATCAAAACAATGAAAAAAGCTTTAAAGGTTCTGGTAAGATGATGCAATAATACAAGTGCTAGTTCACAACAACTGAAGCACAAAACATTTGATTTATATAAAGTTACATAAATAAACTAACAATAAATTTCTGCTTCTAAAAATAAGTAAATTTAACTCTTGCATCAAACACAATTTGAAACACCCATGTATCTAACAGTTTGCTTGTTTTTTTTTGTTTGTTTGTTTTTTGAATTAAGCACAAAGCTACACAATGGGCTATCTGTGCTCTGCCCACCACGGATATCGAAACCCGGATTTTAGCGTGTAAGTCCGCAGACATACCGCTAAGCCACTGAGGGGCCTAACAGTTTGCACTAGCAATTTTATCTGTAGTGTTTTCTCTCATTATTAATATCACATAATATTACTGAGTGAAATACAAAATACATAATTCTAGACAGTGTTTGTGTGTAAGTATTTTATACGGTTTGGATTACATGTAGTTACTGTATTGCATAAGTTTTGTATCTTCTCAAGAAAACAATGATAATGACGTTAGCATTAGTGTAGGGTCTGTGTGTACTTTTTTATATTCACACAACATTTGTCTTTCAATACAAGTATTTTATTGTTTAGAAATTATTCACCTTTACAGTATTAACAGATTAATTAAACTTTATTTACATTGTTAAACAAAAATATAATAGTACTCAATTTGTTACCTATAAAATGTGTTAATTAACTTTCACTAAAGAAATATAAGTACATAGTGCACTTGAAATCAGCTATGGAGACAATATTTAAATACATAAATACAAATTGATAAGAAATATTTCATACATATATATATTTGTATACTGTTGTATTTTACCCTAGCCACAATGCAGAAAACATTTGCAGTAGTTACATGCCTTTCACTTGTGTTTACTTCATTTTACTATTTTTACGTAAACCACTTAAACTGAGCTTTCTTACAGACATTATGTGTTAGGTAAAAAAAATTCTGATTTATCTTAAAACAGTTTATGCAGTTACACATACAAACTCATGTAGATATCACTTTATGTAATAAAACTAGATGTTGAGTGAAGTAATGGTATTTATTATACTGTATAGAGTATGAAACAGTTGTAAGCATTTATTGTATGAAATAGTTTTACAAGTTGAAACAGAGAAACTCAAATATGAATAATAAAACCCATAGTAAAGAACAATAACTTAATGTTATATATAATAATTTATGAAATAAATTGAAGCTAAGTTATTGCAAAGTAAAATAAATATAAAGTTGTAGTGAAGGCAATCTTAGTTGAATATGCTGAAACATCTGAATGCACACAAAGTAAAAAAAACACGTGTTTTGAATGAACATTCCATGTGTATTTTACACCTAAATAATTTGACAATGCCCATAGTAGTTTTTTTGTGTAATGTTAATTGTTTGTGTGAAATACTTTGGAAATAAAAAACTATAGTTGAAATTGGAACCAGTTGTCATATGATGACATTGACCTTGCATTAAAGAGATTGACTAAACAAAAAATAAAACATAAGGTGATTCTGAATGGACAAGCCAATATACAATTCAGACTCCTTGAACAAAGGCATTTCGATCATTATAGATTTCTAATATATAATTGAGAAACTGGCAAAAAATGTTCCAAACAGAAAAAAACAAAAATTTCTATTCAAAAAGATAATGAAAATTATTATTTAACTAGATAATGAGAATATCTAGTAAAACATTATTGAATAAGATAATGTACACAATTAATTAAAATGACTATTCAACAAAGTAATGGAAATACTATTTGACAGTCATCACACAAGAACAATGACATTGTGTTATCACTGCAATAATCTTTTACTGAGCAAAAAACAGGTTGGATAATTCTGAATTGAAAAGCCAATATGCAATCCACACTCACCAGATAAGTTTTTCTAATGGTATCAGAATTGTATTGTTTGATCAAGAAATTTGTGAGAAAAGTTCCTAACAGACAAATAGAAGTATATTATTTATACAGATAAACAGACAACAGGAATTGAGATTAAATTCTAAGATGCATGTAACAACAACAACAAAATGACAGTGAAACTTTTTCTGACGCGTATATGCTGACAATGCTAAATAAAATCAGTCACAAGAGCAAATGTTTTCTTTTATGATTTAAATTAATGCTAGCAAAATAAATTCTAGTGTGTTTGCATGAGCATGCCCCCAGTGAAATTTGCGCACATTTTTAAAAACAAAAAAAGATCACTAGTAAAAAGTTTAGTTAAGGTTGAAGGAAAAAAATAAAGATTATGCAGTTTCAAGAAAGACTTGGGCAGAATGAAAGTTCTAAAAAACAAAAGTCAGAAATTATTGTGAAAAAGACTAATTTTATGAAAAGTCTGTCTAAATGAAATCAAAATCAAATTCTTAACAACTTATTGCACGGAACTGAAAGCCGAGAAGACTGATCCCAAACCTTAAGACTAGCTTCATACAAGGAGGAGGTAAGGTATTACAAGTTCTGTAATGTCTTGTTACTTAGGTTATGCTGTTATTACACACTTGATATGTAAATAAAACATATCCACTACCTCACAATGCATATTTCTTATCAGCAACAGTATTAAAATTAAATAGTCTTTATTCTTGAAATAACAGTATCCACAGTGATATTTGCATTTCAAAAAAGTATTTTAACATAAAATATTAAATAGTGTATTTTATCTTCTCTAACAGAAACTTTGAAGATGAAAAATAAAAAACCTCACAAAAGTAAACATGAAACTTGGTTGAATTAAAGCAACCTATGTCAGGAGTTGCAAAAGAATAATATGAATTGCAAGATGACTAAAACATACCTGTATACAGAACCAAACTGTATTTGGTGGAAACTATCAATTTTCATCAACAGCCCCTGAAAACAACATACTTCATGAAAGCTGGCTAATTCTGGCTTTGTCAGTAGTCTCGAACCTTTTAACAAATAATGAACAAACAAATGGATAATAAAGCATGCAGAAAACACTGATTAGCACACATACAACTAAAGTAAGGTCTGAGAATTATTCCTGCGTGCTATGTGAGTAATATATTTTCTCTTTTCTTCTTCTTTTTTCCCTAATGATATAAAAATTACAAATCTGAGTCAACTTCTATATGTGAATAATGAACAATACAACAAAAATATCTATTATTTCAGTTTATTTTATAAATGCAAATGCAGCACATTTTAGTTTAAATTGATGTACTGGCAAAACACATTGAGAAAATGCTTTATATGACTTGATAAACAAAATAACTGCAACTTTCACTTTACAGATCAAGACTTGCCCTTGTAGTAAAACTATAATGAACCAGTCTGTACAAGGTAGCCTTTGCATTCTTGATACATATCTGTAATTGAAATCTGTTGTCTTAATTTTTTTATTACAATGTAAATTTGTACAACCACAAAGGCTATTCCTCTTCAATCTTATCAATGTTTGACATTTGAGATACATAAGATATTGAAATATTTGTCTTTATGTTTCTTATATCTAAAAAATAACCCAGTCACTGAGAAAGTTATCAATATCTTCAGCAGAGAAAAAAATGTTCAAATTAAAAATTATACAATTTTTTTTATATTCTCAGTTATTTACATCATGAACTGAAAACAACAAAATGTCAAAATATGATGACTAAACCTGTTTTTTCTATTGACAACTTTTTCTTCTTTTCAAATTGTTTTGATTTAAGTGTACAAACTATTCATGCTGAACACAAAATATTTGTTATTTAGATCTGGGATAAAACATAAAACAAAGTTAGTGAATATGTTTCAGTTAAGGGATGTTATCATAATTATCTTTTAAATATCTGGAAGACTGGGGTTAAGAAAAAGTTTCTACTATAGTTGTATGATGAATTAAAATAATCTTATAATATATTTACACATGCATATATATACACACACACAGACAAAACACACACTATTCTTCAGAAATAAAGGGAACACTGTTAGAAATGTTTTATTTATTAATTTACATAGTAACTTATTTAGCACCTGTTGATCCTTAGGTTTTCCCTCACTTCAACTATTGAGTCCAATCACAGTAGTTTTGTCAAGGTTCAGTACAAATAGTATGGTGTCATGCCTAATTCCAGCCTTTAAACCTCAGGTAGATAACTACCCAGCAACATTCATTTTTAATTCTACTTCATCATTAATAATTAGTGTATGCATTCTTTTTCTACATTTATTCATAAAATATATCCATATCAGCACATTGCACTAACTAAGCATTAGCAAACACTTTCACAGGTACAGTTTGTATGCATTTTCTTATTAACCATTTAAAAACTCATTGCCAAACCCTTTTAAAATAACTTTTATGATAATATGCAGATAAACAACAAATAAATAAAGAATATTTCTATACCAGATAATAAACAGTAAAGTTGAGATTAAGCACAATATTCATATTGTAGAATACAATTATAAAATACTCGTAGTAAATTCTCTTTTGCACAACAGGAGTAAATTATGAGATAAGAGGTCTGTTCCTTGTGAATATTCCAATGCATTTTGATGGATCACATCTCAAGATGTTTTTGCTTAAAAGAAAACCTTTTACAGTATAAAAAGTTTGTTTACAACTGTCAAAATGAAATTATATGTATTAAATCTATGAACAAAAGCCTTACCAAGCACAACTTTCCAAAAACAACAGATCTCACAAAGGCTTTCGTTTCTGGTTCTTTGTTCTGAATTTAGCATAAAGCTACACAAGTGCTATCTGCTCCAGCCATCCCTAATTTAGTAGTACAAGACTAGAGGGAAGGCAGCTAGTCATCACATTATGATGCTTCCATGGCTGAAAGGGTGAGCATGTTTGGTGTGACAGGTATTCAAACCTGCACCCCTGAGATTATGAGTCAAGCATCCTAACTACCTGGCCATGCCAAGTCAAGGCTTTACCTTCAATCACCTCAATTTTATGTAAGAAACAGTTTTTGCACGATGGCTAAATAGAGCACAAACATCTTATTAGCAAAACTTATTTCCACTGTTAAAACTCATGATCTTTTATATTAATTTGAGTTTTGACTTATCCATACTATCCAACTTCCACAAAACATTTAAGCACTTTGTTTGGTAAAGCCAAATAAATTAGTAATAATGACCTCTTGAGAATTATTAAGGTTACTTTACATGCCAAGTTGTTTAAATATTACAATATAAATGTATTATTTGCAGCTTATGATCACAGCTGTACAAACAAATACAAGAAACTGTGTATAAGTAAAAAATTATAAAACTGTTGAAGTACTTTAATAATTCTAAAAATAAAAAAAGATGTTAGATGATATTTAGTAGCATAAAAAACTTTGAAGCATCAAGGTTATTAAAAGTTTGCAATGAAAGATGTGTGTATTAGAGAGTAGCTGCTGATACCTACAATACATAATTTTATGTAGTACTTACAATTATACAAGTTTTATATGGAAGTGATTAACATTGTAAAGAACATACAAAACCCTTTTCATATTCACAGAACTTACCTTCTGAATGTCATAATGAAGTCCTCGAATTGCAAAGCCAGGTCTATAGTCAAGCTGTTCTATCTCCCTGGGATACTTCATAGAAAAAAAAATGTTTAGTTGACTATGACATAGCATTAAAGGATAACAAGGAACCTATTCATTCACCTAGGCTGTCCTATACACTAAACACTAAAGACTGACTAGTCTTTATTGTTCAAATATTTACCAAGTTAGCTGTATTTAATTCATATGAAAACAACCCATTCCAAATGCCAACAACCCTGTCAGAAAAGAGTAAGGCTGTTTATGTTGAAGATAACAACATAAGAACATGTATCATTTCCTTTTAAAAAAAGAGTAAAATTAGCCAACTTCCAATCCTCTGGTACCTGCCCACTTTTCAAGAATACTAAAAAAAATTTGATAGCAATTGCCTCACATATCCAATCCTTAATCTTTTCAAAATGCTTGGAGAAATATTACCTACACCAGGAGTCTTACAATTTTTCAAAACCACTTTTTATATTAACAACTTCAAGATTAATGTGTTCATCTCATTCAGTCTTGTTTCATTCTGACAACTGTTCAGAATGAGGACTATTGTTTAAATTGTCATCAGAAAAATGTAAGAAAAAGAATAAATTTAGCTGCCATTCTCTAATTATCAGATATTAATCTTCCTGTATCATCCTTAAAAGGCCTTACTTTCATCCTGACATTTTCTTAATGGATTTAAAAAATCCCTACTATTAAATTTTACATTTCCAGACAAATTTTTCTTGAAAGTTTTTATTTCCTATTCTCCCATTTAAGCAGTTTTTGATCTTCTGTAATCCTTCATATCTCCCATCATTGTAATCAAACTGAAACTCCAAAAATGCTTTTTTTAAACTTTTCTACAGTTTGTGAGCCAACCTGGTTTTTACTCACAGCCACTCTTTCTTTCTTTGATAAGTAACATGTCCAACTTAAGTATTAAAGAATTTATTTACTAAATTTTTCCACATTTGATCAGTAGCTTCAACTAACACCTTGCCCAATTCACAGCAGACAATGTCTTGTATCACCCCTTCAAAAAATGTTTTTTTTTAAATAAAAAGTGAATATTCACTATTCCTTATTTCCATATGTAGCAAAACATCAAATCTAATTTAGCAATGATCATTTGCACCAAAATATTTCTCAATCTCTACCATATTACTATTTCTTTGATAGAAGTGAACAAATAATCTAAAATTCCATTGTTCCTAGTAAGGTTCCCTAATCAACAACTGAAGAAAACAATCCTGAACAGTTTCTGCCTTTCTCATGATTCAACTAATACTTCCAAACCTATGTGTCTAAAATTAATATATTCCATAACTACATTAACAGTTTAATTACTTATATCATTGTATAGTTTATAGTTAATTTTATAAGTTTCATCTGATAATATGTAAAAAATTCTAACAAAATATCTTCTCCCCTCAAAAACAACAGATAACAAAATAGGTTCAACTTCATTGCTATTAGCTTTGATACCTCAACTTGTAACTCACATTTTACAGAAAATTCTGTTTCTCTCCTCTTCTTAATATTTTATCCCAATTAACAATTAATAACCCTGTAATTAAAAAAAAATTCCTATCCTCAAAATTGCCTAGATTTACTCAGGTTTCAATTATTCCTATTATATCAAAATCCTCCATTCCAACCAGTGCTATGAAGTCCCCTATTTTTTTATTCTTCTATGATTATAACAACTTTAGCCTACTATTAAAACTACTTCTGTACTTTGTTCCCATACGGTAACATTTTCAACATCTTTTTTAAAATTATTCTGGCCTTCTTCAATATCTAGTCCTAGTTTAAGATTGCCGCTGCAGTTGAGTTAATAGCCCTTGCAAAGAAGGCGGTCAATACACTATTTATACGTAAACCATTTATTCCAAAACCTCCCTACTCCCACTTAACTAAACCCAGAATTCAAACCATTTAATTCATTCATATTTATATAATAATCTAAGCTCAATATCCAGTCTTAGTAACATACTTATAAGTTCATCCCCAAAATTAATTCTCACTAGTATTCTTGACAGAATTAAGTTATTATGGCCCCTTTTTAAGTGCCTTTAGTAGCACCTTGTACTGAATAATAAGATGTGACTACTCTTCCCTACATCATTAGCCTCCATGCACACTACAAAGATTGCAACAGTGCTAGCACCCTTTACTATATCATTTGCTCTCTTAATAATACACTCCATCTCTGCCCCTGGATAGAATAATCAAATTCTTTTCTTCTTACTGACCCCACTGATATCATATCAGTACCAGTTACAATAATATCATTAAGTTTTTCATTCCCATCCCAATTTCAGCATCTGTTAATTATGTTATCCTCTTCTTCTCTAGTTCATCATCTGCACAAACTAAAGGTAGTAATATAGTATTTAATATAACCTGCTCAATATAACCTGTTTAATATAAATTTAAACCTAGTACTAATAGTTTTATTTAAATTAACATCCTGATAATTATTATCAGTCACTATATCCTTTACATGCAAAAAAACTTAAGTTCTTTTTTAAACCTTGCTGCCACTTCCTGCAGTTTATCCATCTCTCTGTTCATAGCCTCTATTCTATTTAGGAAAGCCTCCAATTTCTCTTACAACCTGTGAACTCTACACACAAACTACAAATTCACTACTAGCTTCTTTAAATGTGTATGTTAGTCCCAAATTCCCATATAAAACCCACTTTTCACACCCTAAAAAAGCATAAGTACTTAACACACCATTCTTATTCTTAATCAGTGCAGCCTGGGAATAAACAAAAAACACTAGATACAAATAACTCATTGAAAACATTAAGCCTATAATTATATTATACTATTTTATTATTATCTTAAAATACTAAATACAAATAGTGAAACGACTCACTGAAAATAATGTTAAGTCTGAAATTATATTACACTATTTTATCATTACCTTATCTTCTTACTGAAGTAATTAAGTTTACCTTTGAAATAAGAAGTGATAAATAACCAATTTTTATAATGCAATTCATTTGGCCTTTTTAATAGCTTACCAATAACTGAACAAACAGAAATTATATTTGCATTATACTTGCTTAATACATGTTAAAAATTGCTAAGCTTTATATAAATGTGACACCAAGCTTTTATGAACCAATTGTTATGCCTTTAGCTTTTAACATCAGTAGCACAGCTATAAGGTACAAGTTTAGTTGCACACACTAAATGTTAATTTGAACAGTATTAACATATGAACTCTCAATATTTATCAAACAGTAACAGAAACAACAATTTTAATTTTTAAGTTACACAAAAAAAATCTCCCAGTTAGTGCAATTGTGCAAAAACACTGAAACACTAAACTTTAATGCATGAGAAAAATGTCATATAATTTCAAATGCAAGTAAACACATAAGAGAAGCAACTTTTCCTCTTTTACAATTAAGTTTACATACTTCATTTCAGATTGAAAAGATGTACAACTGGTTTACTATTTAATTGCTTAAACACTAAACTTAAATTTTTACACAACCATATAATTTTCACATTATATGTATTTATAAAGAAAAAAGTTCAAAATGATCAAATACACATCTTCAGTAGCATTTACTGGCAAAACTATGACAAAGATATTCCTACAAAGTTAGTGAAATTACTACAAAATGAATAAAAACACAATTATTTAAAATTCACTGAAAATAAACATTAGGTTAATTCACCTTAAACTTATTGAGTAACCAATCTCGCCCAAGATCATAAATTAAATAATGAAGAGATTCCTTGTACACGGCTAAAGTGTAATCATAGTCAAACCCGTAAACTTCAATGTCACCAAGATCAAGTTCATTATTTGCAAACACTCCATGGGGGTCAACATCAAGAGGAGGCATTCCAACTAAAAAAAGAGAGAGAGAGAGAGGAAGAATAAAAAGAATACAGCATAATAAATCATTAATGTAGAAGAATACTAATTAACTTAGCACAAAAACTCTACAAGTAAAACAACATAATGTTCAATAATTTTCTGTAAAACACTTTTGATCTTCTCTTAAACTGACTGAAAGAGTTACAGGGTTGTGTAATTTCTGTGAAAGTATAACTCTAGATACTTATTACAAAATATCTGTAATAATGATACATTACCCTATAATGAAAGAGTAACACTATTTTTCAATGTGTTTTATTTTGTCTACACAAAGAAATAAAATATACAATTGATATAATACATATCAAGGCTTCCTTCTCCTCTCATACATCATAAACAAATCTGAGACCTTACAGATGTCATCATGAATTTTCTGGATAATTTTAAATCATATTATGTATCACTCTTTTTTTTCCTCAAGTGAAAAGAAATTATACATATTTCTATAATTGGTCTATCATCATATGACAATCCCATCCATCATCAGAAAACATCCTAGTTGAACAACTGGAAAAGTCAGAAGTAACTTTTAAAGTGTCTTCAGACGAACACAACATTTTTATTGTGTACCTACTGACTCTTCTCATAATGGCACAAGTATTTTCTGCCAGTGTTTGTTGAAAACTGTTTCCTTGGTCAAGTTCTAGTTCTCTGAAGAGTTAGAGGAAGTTTGAGGTTGCTTTTAGAATGTCTTCACACAAATTAAATGCATTTTTAAAATACCTCTGACTACCTACAACAGATTTGGAAGCCCAATCTCAAACCAGTGGCCAGTTTGCAACAAAACTGTGCTTTTACTACTTATGCTACCACCTGGATAATCTGTAGGTACATGAAAGAGGCATTCTGTGATAAAACCTATCGCTTACTTTCTCCAACTTTTACCCACACCCTTCTAGTTGCTTTCTTCTGAATCCTCTCTACATGAATATTGAGATATATATATCAAGTATCACCAACTAAATCTTTAACTTGAAAATTATTAGGTAAATAACAATTAAGTTTGTTTCTTTGTTTTTGGAATTTTGCACAAAGCTACTTGAGGGCTATCTGTGCTAGCCATCCCTAATTTAGCAGTGTAAGACTAGAGGGAAGGCAGCTAGTCATCACCACTCACTGCCAACTCTTGGGCACTCTTTTACCAAAGAATTGTGGAATTGACCGTAACATTATAACGCCCCCACGGCTGGGAGGGCGAGCATGTTTAGTGCTACCCTCGGATTACGAGTCGCACGTCTTACGCGCTCGGCCATGCCAAGCCAAATAACAATTAAGAGTAAGATTTGGATGCTCGGAAAAGAACCAGATTTGTTATGCAGGATATAAAGAAAAACTTCTCCACTGTAGTATATCTATTTTTTTAATGATACTTTTATTAAAACATTAATAAAACAAGCCATCTAATTCTTACAGCTTATTAAATTTCAATTTAAAAAATACAATCTTAATGTTACTCTCAGCAACTTCTTAGCCTTACCTTCACTTTCTTCTTTAGCTGCAAAATATTTTTCTAGCAATTTATTTTTATGTTTATGCCCATCTAATGTGGAATAATATCTACGATTTAAATAAAAACTTGAAATATTTCTTTTAATCCTCTGTGCGTTTTTAATTAGTAAATATTCGACATTTAAGACTCTTCGTTGAAAAATAATTCCAGAGATACAAGGTGACACAAAACGAAAAACATTAACCGCCATGCTAACTACAATTGCCTTCTAATGCCACCTTACAATTTAGCAAAAGTTATGTGTGCGTGTTAAAATTTATTTCCTTTTTCACAAAAGCTGAATATTGTTCTCCCTTGAAAAAAAAAAAATTAAAGAGGATCCGATTGAAGTGTTTAAGATTATAAAATGAATTGATAATGTTAATGCAGTAACATTTTTCATACTTAACAGTAAGAATTATTGAACTAGGGGACATGAAACAGATTCAAACAAAGTGGAAGCCGTCTTTATTTTTCAAATCGGATGATTGGCCAAAGAAAAGGGTTGTTTTCAAATGTTGTGGAGGCAGTAAATTTGAATCAATTTACAAGAAGCTTGATAGGTATGTAAAGATAATGACTGGGTTTAATGTCTTTCATTTAATAGTTTTAGTTTTGCTTAGAGGATGGGACAGCAAAGGAGGACCAACAGGTCCATTATTGTTCCTAAACATTATGTTAAGACAGGAACCAGGCCAGTTCCTAAAATATTTCAGACAAGTCCACTTGAACTGGGTGAACTCAGGAAAAGATGTGCAGTACTTAGATAGTCTCTCTGTCTGTGCTATCTAACATCTGGAGGAAGACTGGGAAATATTTCATATGAGATGTCGATTCATTCCAGTGTAAAATGAAACGATTTGTCGGACGAGCTCAAGGTTTAGAAGAGAACTGGCCGTAAGAGACTATCTTGTGCCAGGTTGCATTTTATGTCTTTCAGACATGTACCAATGATTTCTGCATATTGGGAAGCAGTTCTAGAGGATAAAAGAAAATTTCCATCTAAACTTTGCAGAGGTTATAATTTCTTTTTATTAAACTCCATCAAAAATACACACAATCGGAGATTTCATATTTAATTTTCCACTAAAACGTACATTTTTTTTGCGTGTTTACAAAGAAAAAGTTTTTCTTTTCATCTACACTGCCAAAATGTAATCGTTAGTATTTTTAAAAGACTTGATGCAACTTCGAAGCTCTGGCTAAATTAGAGTTTATTTTACTTTTAAAAAAAAAGATAAATGTGGGAAAAGTTTAAAAAATAAGTTTTCTAATAACCTTCATAGGTATGGTCAGATAGTTACTTGCTTCATAATATGAGGGCCGTGGATTCGAATTCTAGTTTCCCAGAACATGCGCGCCCTTTCAGCCGTAAAGTGGATATAATGTTAAAAATCAATTCCACTATTCGTTGGTAAAAGAGTAGCCCAAGAGTTGGCTTCGGGTGATAATAACTCACTGCTATTCCTCTAGCCTTTCACCACTAAGTGAGAAACAGCTAGCGGACAGATAGCCTTCGTGTAGAATTTTTGCCCGATAGTCAAAACAAGCCCAAACTAATATCGTGCACAATCGTAGATGTTAAATTTAATTTGTAATTAAAATAGTAATTTTTTATTTCAAAATATTTTTCTCAAAATCACAATAATTAAACATTGGTATTTTTCCAAGATTTTAATTCTCTTTTCTTGTTTTGTTTTTGCTGCTTCCCGGTAATTCTGTAGTATATCTGCAGACTTATAATGCTACTAACCGGGTTTCGATATCCATGGTGAGTGTGTTGTGTGCATTTTCTTACAGCAAAGCCACAAAGGGCTATTTGCTGTTTTCATTGAAGGAAATCGAACCCCTGGTTTTAGTGTTGTAATTTCGAAGCTGTTCCTGCACAGCTTAGTGCTTAACTACAAAAAAACAAACCTCCTTTTCTGCGTTATTCTGATAGAAAGATGTACATTTTCAAAACTTAATTATTTCATCATAACTCTGCAGTGTCATGCAGTGCTTGACCCTCCATGGAAATTCTGGCTAAGCTCGCTTTTAACTTACTTTTGATAACAAGACAAATTAAAGAAGTTTTTTGAAAAATAGAAATTTTAAACAGAAACTACCAATTCTAGAACTTCATTACGGTTTCTTAATGAAGCCCGTCAATCTTTAACTTTGTTTTTATTTTGGGTAAGAGAACACTTATTTAAGCTGTTCAAACGATATTCTACTTGTTTGTTTGTTTGTTATTAAGCACAAAGCTATAAAATGGGCTATCTATGCTCTGCTCACCGGAATTCAAAAGACATGAAAATTTCCATTCAACTTCAAGTGTTTTAGAATTGGCGTTTTTATATTAATACGCACAATGTGAAATTTAATATTCAGTTACATTTATTTCGGGATTAAAACACTTCTTTATTAATCTTACCCTTGTTACCCTTACTTTGTTGTTATTCTCTTAGAAATTTGTTCTGAATATAAACTTTTCGAAAATTAATCCTTTTCCATCAAAATTCCTTAGGCATAAGTCTTTATATGCCTTGTAAATTCTGGTTAGGTTTGATTTTATTTTCCTTTCGAAAAATATAAACCAGTAGAGAGTCTCAACAAAGTATTCCCATATCTGAAGTATCATTATAGCTTTTTTCAAAATTAACCTTTCATTAAGTTTGTATAGAAAACACTTCTATTTAAGTTTCATTACCTTTAAATTAATGGGAAACAATGGAATAGAAAGTTTGTCCAAATGGATTAATGTGTCAACACTGTGTGCCTCGCAAGGACTATCTTAGTCATTCTGGAGACCAGGGCAGAATTCAGTAAAATGGGTTTCATAATGAAAAGGAAACTGCGAAGTAAATTAAAAAGTACAGCATCTGTAAGAATTCAGGCAATAGCACACTTTGCCCATTAGGAAAAACCGCCTACGGTATTTCAAAAAGAAGGTATCGGTGGGAAAGCATCGTCATCAGTGTCCACTTTGGATATGGTACCTGCTAGAGCAGTGGTTTCCTACCTTTTTATGCCCCGCACCCTTAAAAAAAATTAATATGTTCTCGCACCCCTCACAGTAATTATTTATTTAATAATAAAGGTGAAGGTGGCCGAAAAAAATGTTATCTCGCACCCATGGTTGGGAATCATTGTACTAGAGAGAAGAAAATAATCAAACTACTAATGGTTCTGGCTTGCAGTTTGTTTTCTTACAAAATAAATTCAAACGAATACTTTATATATAACTTTAACTTATTTTTGTGTGTTTGACAAAAGTTTTTTTAGCACAATGAACTTGACTGAAGCATTTGTAGAAATATGCATTGACATAAGATAATTAAAAATTATTATTTTTCATTAAAAATCTCAAGTCTCAAGTTTCGATATGTATTAGAGAGTGCGGCTAACTTCAAATTTACTTTGCTTTTAATGATAAGGCTTCAGAAAGTAAGAATTTTTAGTGAAAATGACCAATGTTCGAAATTCATTACTTCTCTCAAGAATCCAGCATGGTCAGGTGGTTAAGGTACTTGACTCGTAATCTGAGAGGCGCGGGTTTGGATCCCGATCGTAAGAAACATGCTCACCCTTTCAGCCGTGGTTACGTTTTATGTGATGGTCAATCCTAACATTCGTTAGTAAAAGAGTAACCACAGAGTTGGCAGTGGGTGGTGATAACTAGCTGCCTTCTCTTTTTTTCTTACACCGCAAATTAGGGACGGCTAACGCAGATCGTCCTTGGGTAGCTTTGCACAAAAATTCAAACCAAACCAAACTTCTCTCAAGTTTGGTTAACTTTTAAATCGTTTTCTGCTAGAAAGATTCAATTTTATGTTTCCCTCAGTGGACTTAGCAGATAGTCTGATGTGGTTTTGCTATAAGAAACATACACACACACACACACACAGTTTTATGTAAGCTTTCCAAACAGCTCTTATTTAAGTTTTGCTAAAAATTGTTTTTTCATTAAACTCCCAATGTATTATGCTTGGTTTTCAAACAAATTTAAATAAATCCTTTTTTGCCTGTTACAAAAATGTTCTTTTTCATTACTACTGACAATTTGCAAAACAAAGTTATTCAAAAAGTTATTTGATATTATTCTGTTGGAAAGATATGCTTCATGTGTCATTTAAAAATATATATATATTTAACTTAAAACTCCCTAGACATAAGGCTCTATGTGTCTTAAAATTATGACTAACTTCAATCATATTTTACTTTTGAAAAAAAGACAAAGTCATTTAAGACTTCTAAAAACAGATATTTGCAATCAAATTCCCAACTTTAGAATTTCACTATGGCTTCTTTTCAAATTTAGTCTATCTTAAATTTTTTTTATAATTGTGGATTAGAGAGAACTTCGTTTTGTGATTTACAAAAAACATTATATTTTTTATTAAATTCCAAATGTTTCTCATTTGCTGTTTTATCATTTTATATTATATAAAATCGCATGTTATCTTTTTAATTTTACATAAAACATACGTATTTAAATAAAGTTTTTAAAATAAAATTATCGTTATACGTTTATATTTTTCTGAACATTTTTTATCAAACCACATTGTTAATATCATACTGATACAAAGACGTACTTGAGATATAATTTTCAAAAAGTAGCTTTTTGTTATAAAAACTCAGTGAACCTTCAATGTGTCTTAGAAGTTCTGACTAACTTCGATTTTAATTCAGTATGAAGAAAAGATTAATCGCAAAACGGTTTAAACAAATTGTATTTAATCAAAATATTCAAATCTATAGTTTTATTATAATTTGTTTCTTAATTTAGATTACATTTAACGCGGTTTGTATTTCGCATAAAATAAAACTCATCTTTAACAACATTTCATTTCCAAGGTTGAAATAATGGAGATTATACTTTCTCCATCTTCAGCGAAATCGGTGTGTGTATATTTTTTATAGGAAAGCCACATAAGGCTATCTGCTGAGCCTACCGAGGGGACAGCGAAATCTAAAAATAGGGTTACAAGTAAATTTATTACCGAAAACTGTAGTGTGGTTAATCACTAGTTTACTTAGTTATTGAAGAAAGTGATAAGGGGAAAGGCCTGGCATGGCCGAGCGCGTTAAGGCGTGCGCTCGTAATCCGAGGGTCGCGGGTTCGCGCCCGAGTCGCGCTAAAACATGCTCGCCCTCCCAGCCGTGGGGGCGTATAATGTTACGGTCAATCCCACTATTCGTTGGTAAAAGAGTAGCCCAAGAGTTGGCGGTGGGTGGTGATGACTAGCTGCCTTCCCTCTAGTCTTACACTGCTAAATTAGGGACGGCTAGCACAGATAGCCCTCGAGTAGCTTTGTGCGAAATTCCAAAACAAACAAACAAACCAGATAAGGGGAAAGATAAAAATAAAAGAAAGAAAAAAAATTACAGAATATGTTACGAAAGATTTGTTTTACTTGTTATTGTGTGAATGTATTACAATTTTACATCTTAAGAGTAGGGCGGTCTTTGGCTGTGGTTAAACTTTCTTTAATGTAAAGTTCAAGGTCTGAAGACGGTATAATAATGACAGCGAAATCATTATATTAAATATTGTGACCCGTGGTTCTTAACATGTGAATGAATGGATGAGTGTTAAGTTTAAGCAATAGAGGGTCGCTTCTTGTTTAACAGTTTGGTGCTTTTAAATACTCACAGACTAGTTTTCAAGTGGCATTTTGTTTTATCGATGTGTGTGACCTTACAATCACTATACATATACAAACACACGAGCCATGAACGTGGAGGCTTAGTTTAGTCAGTTGATTTCTATATTGAAATAAGTGTTCAATGAGAAGATTATGTCTGTTTGTTAGTTTTTGGCTTGTTGTTGTTGTTGTTAAAGAAGATATATGATTTTTTTAATTTTGTAAAGATTTTGAGTTCATAAAAGGCAGAGATATAACGGGGGAAAATTTGAGGGCGATCTGGACAGTTAAAATTTCGTTTAACTGTGATATGATTAGATTATATTTGAATAAGCTGGGGACAAAACTATTGCAAAGAAAAGTAGCTATTTGATAAACAAAT
Organism: Carcinoscorpius rotundicauda; assembly: GCA_011833715.1. Classification (NCBI taxonomy): domain Eukaryota; kingdom Metazoa; phylum Arthropoda; class Merostomata; order Xiphosura; family Limulidae; genus Carcinoscorpius; species Carcinoscorpius rotundicauda. The sequence goes on along the minus strand of CM022405.1, from coordinate 21,416,966 downwards.
AAAAATAAGAGACCTTTGCTCTCAGCTTTAGACTCTTGCAATCATAACTTCTCTACTGTACATGGGGGCATTATAATGTTGCGGTCACTCCCACCATTCGTTGGTAAAAAAAAAGAGTCGTCTAAGAGTTGGCGGTGGAGGGTGATGACTAACTGCATTCCCTCTAGTCGTCCTACACTGCTAAATTAGACAGAAACAAAAACACACTTAGGGGAGAAACGTTTAAAATTTACCGTTTCAAAGGAAACTCGGGTTTACCTTTTATTGTTTGGGGCCTGGCATGGCCTAGCGCGTTAAGGCGTGCGCTTTGTAATCTGAGGGTCGCGGGTTCGCGCCAAACATAGTCGCCTTCCCAGCCGTGAGGGCGTTATAATGTGACGGTCAATCCCACTATTCGTTGGTAAAAGAGTAGCCCAAGAGTTGGCGGTGGGTGGTGATGACTAGCTGCCTTCCCTCTAGTCTTATACTGCTAAATTAGGGACGGCTAGCACAGATAGCCCTCGAGTAGCTTTGTGCGAAATTCCAAAAAACAAACAAAACAATTTTATTGTTTTTTAACCTCTAGTGTAATGTTTATAATATTTATGCTTAAATTTGTAAATACATCCTTTTCAACAAATATAAACCTTATTTCTCAGTACTAATATAAAAAAAAATGTTTTTTACCAATGAAAGGTAAGAAAACTTAAAATTGCATTGTTTTAAAACTCTGCTTATCTACAGATTTACAACAAAATACATATTTTTCAACGTCGATGATTATAAATAATATGATTTTCTGAAAGATAGATAACTTCAGGCAGCTAAAAGTATCATAATTTATAAACGATACTGGGCTTCAAATTAGAGTTACTGATGAGATATTAGATCAGTGAAGGATACTGTGAATAAAATGTCTGTATTTCTTGTTATTGTACGTATTGTGCCAAGCCTAGTACATAATTGCTATTTAAGGTATTGTACCAAGCCTAAAACACAATTGTTACTCTAGGTATTGTACCAAGCCTAAAACATAATTGTTATTCTAGGTATTGTACCACACCTAAAACATAATTGTTACTCTAGGTATTGTAGTAAGCCTAGAACATAATTGATAAAACGTCAAAACTACATATGCTTACTGTATGTAGAACCGAAATTAGCAATAATGTAGCACAAAAAATATTTGCCGTTGAATCATTAATAAGAGAACTTAATTTAAAAAAACGTAGACCACCGTATATAAATCTTGATAATATATTCTGCACCAAAGTTTTGTATTCTGTTGATTTTATAAGCTGAATTATTTCATGAACTCATTTGTAATTGAAACATAACTTTTCTACTTTGTCTAATATAAAGCTATTACTACTGACCATTTCTATCTTACTGTATTGTAAGTTTTCAAGCTGAGCTACTGACTATATATGCCCACTAAAAGTTTTTTTTTTCACTACGTCGGTAATCTTACTTTATCCCACATGAGAGAAAAATAATATTTCTGTTAGACGGGACCATTGTTAAGTTACAATATTCTTTAGTTAAGAATCGAATGTAATCAACTTATTTGATCCGCTTCGTCAGAACATTTAATCCGTGTGGCTAAAAAAGCTAAAGACAAGAGATGTACATTGAGATGTGAAAAATGTTTTTGTAGTTTTTCCTGTGAATTAAAGGTTCAGAAAAGAGGCTTATGCTCTATATTCTTGTTTGGTTTTCCCTCGATGGTAATTTATTGTAATAAAGTAATGATAACAAGCCTCATTCTTTTTCTTATGCTAACTTTATAAGTCTATACAAATATAATAGTATTTTTTTTGTATGTCTGTGTAACTATTTCAAATTGTGTAGATGGATCTTCAAGAAAAATTTATATAGAATGTTCATTAGATTTATGTGAAGTAACACACTAATTTTCAGTTTTATGTTTTACGTTTTGCGGTTTTGACGAGCGTTTTTGTATTTTCGTGTTTTTAACCACTACATCGTAACCCGTTGATGGATCTTCACCAAATTTATACAAAATATATACAAAGAAACAAGCATAATAATTTATGATTTAGAGTTTCTTTGGGCGTTATTTTACAGTTACATATAAAGGAAGCAACTTTTCATGTCTTAAGATACTTTTTCATTAATCATGAATTTACATAATTTTCGTCCAAAGAACCTATAATAAAACCAGTATTACGGTACGAAAATAATAATCTAACAAAAATGATTTGTATTTAAATTTACTATTGGTCTTTAGTTTCTTGAATGCTCCACAGTCACTTCTCATATTTTTTTCTTTTGGTGAATAAAATATTCTGGTATCTTTATCTTTCGAGACAAATCCTTGTTAGAACTTTATTACTAAGTTACTGCTTGTTGCACTTGAGACATCATTTAAGTTAATCAAATTTCAGTGCAGTAAAATGTCACAAATAGAGTATCGTTTCGCATTGCTTCCTTTGCGTAACTCCGGGATGGCCAGGTGGGTGGAGGCGTTCGACTCGTAATCTGAAGGTCGCGGGTTAGAATACCCGTCGCACCAAACATGCTCGCCTTTCAACCGTGAGGGCGTTATAATGTTTGCGATCAGTCCCACTATTCGTTAGTAAAAGAGTAGCCCAAGAGTTGGCGGTGGGTGGTGATGATTAGCTACCTTCCCTCTAGTCTTACACTGCTAAATTAGGGACGGCTAGCGTAGATAGTCCTCGAGTAGTTTTGCGTGAAATTCAAAACAAAATAAAATAAAATCCTTTTCGTACAATAGACTTTATATAACATCTATCGATGATTCAGCGATTTCACAAAGCTTGTAAAATTGTGACTCTGATCTGAGTTAAACCTTTGTGCCGACACAAGGTAGATAGTTCAATGGCAGCTTCGCACTAAAATTATATCGCTAGTCGGATGTGAACAAGTGTTTAACGTGCCAGGCCGCGTATCAAAAGGTACAAGGTTTCTGCTGCAGTAATCGATGAACACTCTCTGTACTTTTAGCTGTGAACGCACAATAAAAGTTATAATAACTCCCATTACTTGATGGAAAACCAGATGAAACATTTAAGATGGCATGTAATGCTTACTAACTTCCTTCCTTTCGTTGGTAATTCAAAATAAGGGACAACCAGGTCTTGAAGTAGGAAGGTTATCACCAGCACCACTCTTCTCCAATGCACCTCTTGTTGACCAAATAGTTAGACTATGTGTCGTAGTTACAACGTCCCGTAACTGAAAGTGTTTATCTATTGATGTATCGTGACTAGAATCTTGGATCTTATGACCCGCTAACGCCTGAACCCCATGTGTTCGTATTGTTGTAGTTAAGAGTTGAATCATCATATGTTTCATTTTTAGCTTCTATAAAAAATGACAAACGTACTTAATGTGTAAAGACTTTGGACAAAACTGCAAGAAAAACATTAATACATAATGTCAACCTAATCTAATTTCAGAAGAAAACGCTTCCAGAACAAACTAGGGAATTATATGCAATTCAAAATGGTTCCACTGTTAGATATACGTGTAAACAGTTATAAAGCAAATAACATAATATACACAACTTTGTGTCCATTTCCTTTCAACATGATTTCAAAGTTTGCTTTTATTTAACCATTAAATGATTATTATATAATGTACAGATCATAAACAAAGTAGTTCGGTATCTGAAATCAAAGCGCCATCTAGCATGATATACATTTTTTTAAACAAATATTACCAGGCTCAGTGTTTGTATAATGTATTATAGGCTATACAATAAAAGTAAGTAATAAAATATCTGACAAACGAAAATTTTTAATTAAGAGCATAAGAGCATTTTATTTACAGAATGTTAAGATGTTCGATACACTGTATACTTTAAACGTTACTGAAATACAGTAACGGACGGAATGATTAATTATCCCACGTTTATAAAATGTTAATTAAAACGTTTGATTGTTAAGTAATTACGACGCTACAAGCTATTTTTGAAACACTGTTGTTCAAATGTTGCTTGTTAGTTAAATGAAAGAAAATTAACATAAATCACGCTAACTTGTCACATGGTCATCGAAAGAACCAACTTTCCAAGAACCAGTTGTTTTCATTCCCATTACACATGTATCTTTGATGTTTAAGAGATATCACCGGTGAACAACAGCTATTAGAGAGATTAGTCTGACAAAACAACAGCGTGTCGTTTTACAGATGCGAGCTTTCCCATTGCCTCTAATCCATACCTTAAAATTTTATGAGTTCTTCCTAAGTTGAGGTTAATTTACTTCGAAGTATTAGTGTGACCAAGAACTCACGGAATGTTTATTTGGATATTCTACCAGAAACAGTAAACGATGGTTTATTTCTGCAGCTTTAAATTGTTTCAAATTAAATTAATATTATTAATCAACAAAATACTTTAATAGGAATTTCTTTTGTTGTGTAATGTTCCTAAATTTAAAATGGCTTTGAATAAACTGCTTAAAAATCTCCATATTAAAATAGCGATTTAAATAATTATATTTGTCACAGTTACAATAGTATTAGGCTTATTAAACACTTCATTATTTATACGGCCCATTTTTTTTTCAGGAAGAAGAGTGTATAATAGTATTCTAGCCACACTATCTCCACCGCATCCATTGCTGAAACATCCTATTATGTAGGCTTGGATAGAAAAAAACATATTATTGTTTCGGAATGCTATTTATTAGAATTGTTTGTTTATTTTTGAATTTCGCGCAAAGCAACACAAAGGTTATTTGCGCTAACAAACCCTAATTTAGCAGTGTGAAACAAGAGGGAAAGCAACTAATTATCACCACCCTTTGCCAACTCTTGGGCTGCTCTTTTATCAACGAACAGTGAGGTTGCCCGTGAAATTATAAAGCTCCCACAGATGAAAAGGCGATCATGTTCAGTGTGACGGGGATTTGAACCTGTGCATTGCAAGTCGAGCACCCTAACTACCAAGCCATGCCATTATGTTTAGTACAAAATTCAGTGGTATTATGTTGTAACTTGACAAAGAAACATTTATTTTCCTTTTAATTAAACTAAATACAAATGAAAATTGTAAATAGGATTACAATTTAGACGATTGTCAGCATTAAAAAACGTTATTCACAAAGCAGGAAAATTGAAGCAAAAACAAATAAAAATAAATACCTTGACGCTTATTTGTTTAGCGGTTACATATGTAATATATTCAAATCCATTGTTGTTAAGTTGCTTTAAAATTATTTGAAACTAGTTGGAGTACTTGTTTGTTTGTTTGTTTTTTGGAATTTCGCACAAAGCTACTCGAGGGCTATCTGTGCTAGCCGTCCCTAATTTAGCAGAATAAGACTTGAGGGAAGGCAGCTAGTCATCACCACCCACTGTCAACTCTTGGGCTACTCTTTTACCAACGAATAGTGGAACTGACTGTCACACTATAAAGCCTTCACGGCTGAAAGGGCTAACATGTTTGGCGCGACCCTCAGATTACAAGTCGCACGCCTTAACACGCTTGGTCGTGGCTGGCCTTAGTTGGAGTACTTGTCCTTTGGACGGAAATTATGTAAATTTATGATTAATGAAAAGTTATATTAGGACATGAAATAATGTTTCCCTTAAAAGTAATTGTAAAAAAAAATCCACAAGAACTGCAAAACACAAAACGTGAACCCTCAAGTTTGCATGTCATGACTGAACCTCCATATAAGAGGGGACAAAGTAATGGATATAAACACCCATAAAAACTGAAAATTAGAAGGTAAAAAAACCTTCATTCCTGTTGTGGTGAAGATTAGTATACAACCTTTTAAGTAGTTATATGGGCATACAACAAACAGCACTATTATATTTATACAGGTTTATAAACGTCATTACCTATGTTTTCGGGTTATCCGTCTAAAATTTTAATATTATTTGTCTATCTCTTCATTCATTTACGAAACAGCTTCGTGACCTGTAGTTTTATTATCTTTTTATTTATTTGTTTTATCTAACAATTTGTATGTTTTTCTGTGTTTCTGGCTTTATATCCACTTCTAGTTGTCAGTTTAAATGTTATTGCTTTGAATTTGTTTGTTTGTTTGTTTTTGAATTTCGCACAAAGCTACTCGAGGGCTATCTGTGCTAGCCGTCCCTAATTTAGCAGTGTAAGACTAGAGGGAAGGCAGCTAGTCATCACCACCCACCGCCAACTCTTGGGCTACTCTTTTACCAACGAATAGTGGGATTGACCTTCACATTATACACCCTCACGGCTGGGAGGGCGATCATGTTTAGCGTGAAGCGAGCGCGAACCCGCGACCCTCGGATTACGAGTCGCACGCCTTACGCGCTCGGCCATGCCAGGCCGTTATTGCTTTGAAAGGCAGAATGTTTCATCATTGCAGTATCATGTTTGAGCAAATGTGCTTGTAATGTTAGAGAAGTTTCTGACTCGTTAAAAGGATAAATAGGCGTGTTTGTTGATGTTGGTTTAAAAACAATATAAGGCTGTCTTTATCCCCAGAAATATTTGGAATACCTTAGAAAGAAAATAACAGAAATAATTGTCACTACATAAAAATAAAATAGCAGAAATCGCTGTTATCATATATAATTCAGGTTAAACATTATAAGGTTGGTAACGCTTTACAGATAATGAGTAATTATGCTTTCATTTTGAAATCGACTGGAGTTAATGATCAGTTTAAATTCCAAACCACTGTGAGACCTTATCCTTTATTGCTATGTAACAATTATTATGATGAGTTGGAACTCATCGCTAAATACAACTTTGCTAAAAACAAATTGTGAATAAATAAAATAGACATGCAAGTTAGTCTTAGTTACAGAATAATATAGCAAAGGTATGTTCGAAATGTTGAATAATTTATTAAATAATGTTAAAATTATTTGAGGATATTGTACAATTAGATTCGAGGTATTGAATAATACACCAAATTAGTCGATGCCAGTTGAAACACTTTAACTGTATTTTTTTCTTAAAATATCGATGAATAAATATAAAATGTGGACTCGACCCAATCCCTTGGATCAAAGCATATATCCAATATAATTGTCTTGTGGACCTTTTACAACCCGCACTTTATAATTCCATGTGTTACTTCAATTAAAAAAAAATTAATTGGGTCTTTTAGCAAAGAAGACTGACCATAATAGATCGTTGGCAAAAATATTTGGGTTTCAATGCAATAGGTGCACAACAGTGTGCAATAAAGGACCGTTACAATAACAATAAATTCATACACAAACATGTTCCTCTCTTTAAGTGTTTTTCCCTTCACGCTACTGCCTTTGAATTATTGCTGTTAATCAGTCCAGTGAGGAAGTTCCTTTTTTTAACGAATTTTTCATACCATATTTGTACTTAATAAGTTTTTTCTCAGATTGACTGTTCAGCACATATTAATACTGAGATCGATGTTGATATTTGTGTGAAAGTTTAGGAATTGGAAAAACAACAACAAAGAATAATCTTCCTGAAGTCATGAAAATAAGCATTTTTATTTACGATTAATGTTCAGAAGGTAGAGAGCTTTACAGACAGATAGACATTTAGCTGTTATATACATGTATGCAGATAGTATTCAAAATATTGGATAACACAACATTTATAATGTTCAATGTGTTGGATAATATAATGGAATAATGTTCAAAATATTGAAAGATAGAGATAAGGATGTTCAAGACATTCTAATCTAAATTGAAAGAGTTGTAATGAGTGAAAGTAAAAACTACTACATGTATATCTATATGAAGATTTCAAGTTAACAAAGTATAACAACTCTTGGACTCGGCATGGCCGGGTGGGTTAAGGTGTTCGACTCGTAATCTGAGGGTCGCGGGTTCGAATCCCCGTCACACCAAACATACTCACCCTTTCAGCCGTGGAGGCGTTATAATGTGATGGTTAATCGCACTATTCGTTGGTAAAAGAGTAGCCCAAGAGTTGACGGTGGGTGATGATGACTAGCTGCCTTCCCTCTAGTCTTACACTGCTAAATTACAGACGGTTAGCACAGATAGCCCTCGAGTAGCTTTGTGCGAAATTTAAAACAAGCAAACTCATAGCGTCAGGAAGTGATATCGAAGAAGAGTGCTGAAACTTCTTAGAATCAGTTTATAGTGATGAGGGGTTAGTAAAAGATGTAATGAATGTTAATCGCTGATGTAATGCATCTGTTTATCAAGTGATTTTTTATTTCTTTAACTCATGCATTTCTGTGGTTAATGTTGCATTTATTTACGTGAATTTTAACTTAAAATAGGTAGAAATTAACGCAATATTTTAAAGACTTATATACGCACCATTTAAAGAGCTATCTTTCTTGAAAACTCTAAATTTACAATCGAACAAAGAAGATGACAGCATCTGTGAGGAAGGTATCACATCTATCTTTAAAAAATGTAAAGAGCTTTTATATGCTTACACTTATATATAAGAGATATAAAAATGCATACATATAAATTTGTAGAAATTAAATAACAATATACTGGATTAGTTATTACATTTTGGAGGATTTGATGACATAATGCTCCCTTTGCTGAATCCGTCTAGTTTGTATAGTGACCATAGTTGTGGTGAAATAAGAAAATAGATCAATTTGATCTTATTTTAGGTTTCATCATAGCAACGGATATTATATTGCTGTATATTATAAAATATGTTAATGGTTGTATGTATAATATCTAGTTCATTGATATGATGTTTAGATGGAGGACTTAATTTTTAAACGTGGTAACTTTAACACTGAGTATCGTGTTCATGATTAGAAAGAAAATAAAGATATATATTTTTATATTTATAAAATATTTGTGATTATTATTGCCTTACGTGTAATTTTCTAATCAAAATAGAAAGGCACTAAGGACGCCGTTTAAAATAATACCAAACACCCACCCACCTAGAAAATGATATTTGGACGTTGACGAAGTAAATTTCAAAACGAAGCCTAGTAAAGCTGTATACAGCTTTTTTTTTTGTCTCAAACAAAAGATAAATAGTGTCTTTAAGCTTCAGTAAAAATTATGTGAATAATTAACACTGAAGCGAATATAAAATGTAGATGTGACACGTCAGCTTTGATTAATCAATATATCTTTACTGTGTACTTTGGTGTACGTGAAGCTGAAAAACTACATTGTATAGAAACAAACAGCATGACACGTGTTTCAAAACAGATAATTGATTAATGTTCTTTCCCCGTTTCTACCTCTTGTCTCATCATAATTACAGACACTGACATTAATATACTTAAAATAAAGTTCTTGTTGTTTTATTTAAAGATTAGTACAGATTTCTACAAGCTGTATGAGGAACGAAATTGTTGGAAAAGGTTTGTTTGTTTTGAATTTCGCACATAGCTACATGAGGGCTTGGTAAAAGAGTAGCCCAAGAGTTGGCGGTGGGTGGTGATGACTAGCTGCCTTCCCTCTAGTCTTACACTGCTAAATTAGGGACGGCTAGCACAGATAGCCCTCGAGTAGCTTTGTGCGAAATTCCAAAACAAACAAACAAACAAACAAACAAAACAAAGTATTAAGCTATTCTTACGACTATCTGTAGAAATGATTCAATCAGGCTTACAGTAACTTTCACTTCATTCTTCCTTGCTCCCCGCTAGTACAGCGGCAAGTCTCCAGACTTACAACGCTAAAACCAGCGGTTTGATTCCCCTTGGTGGGCTCAGCAGATAGCCCTGTGTGGCTTTGCTATAAGAAAACACACATAAACACATTCATTCTTCCTTAGCTTTGATTTTCTCACAAAATAAGAAATTTATGACAATTGATAAATTGTTCTTAGTAATTCATTACGAAAGAGTACATTTAAATAAAATCAATGTAACTGTAGTTGTTTCAGGTTTATTATCAAAACAGAGTAGTATTGTGAGACGGGTAGGGAATTATGTATATCAAATGTTTATGTTTTCTTCATATAGCAAAGCTTCATCGGGTTATTTCCCGTCTACTACACCTTTTATTATCTACGTTACCCGTCTACTACACCTTTTATTATTAACGTTACCCGTCTAGTGCACCTTTATTATCAGCGTTACCCGTCTACTACACCTTTTATTATCAACATTACCCGTCTACTACACCTTTTATTATCAACGTTACCCGTCGAGTGCACCTTTTATTATCAGCGTTACACATCTAGTGCACCTTTTATTATCAGCGTTACACGTCTAGTGCACCTTTTATTATCAGCGTTACACATCTAGTGCACCTTTTATTATCAGCGTTACCCGTCTAGTGCACCTTTTATTATCAGCGTTATACGTCTAGTACACCATTTTTATGTATTATATACAATTGTCAGTGTTAGTCATCTACTACACCGTTTATAATCAGAGTTATCCGCCTAGTTCACCTCTTATTATTAGTATGGTCAGAGTATTCTTCAGTTGTCTGTGTTTGAGACAGAATATTTATTTACAGTCCAGTCGTTGTACAACGTTAAGTTCTTAACGATGAGTGACAAGTAACAGAAGAAACCTATATATACTACATTATTTTCCTCAAGAAGGTTCACACTAATTATATCAAAGAAAGAAGTGAACTTACTAGAGAATCATGCCACATAATGCCAGAGTAATATATAATTTATTTATATGAGCTAGAATGACATAGTGTTTTTCGGAATACATATATAAATCTTTCCTCTTTTATTTTATGTGCTGTATGTTTTCACTGGTAAATAACAGGAATGAGTCAGATCCGGTCTGACCTGCTGTTAGTGTGATCTTGAACAACATGCTCACGTATGTAAATGTTACTTTCTAAATCCACATATATTTTGGAGGAATGCATATTAATATTTACACTCTCGGTGAAGTGCAGATAAAAGGAATAATTAATGGATAATGTTATGGCATAATCTAAATGTCACGAGCAGCTACCTTTACCTTGCTTATGATAACAGTTGAATATGGGAACGTGGTTGTTGTCTCTTGGGAATGCTTGGGTTTCTGAGGCGAATTTTACGTTCTGTTTTATCCGTTCTTAATTCAGCAGACTAGAGGAAAAGTTAGTATCACCATCCACCGCCAACTCTTGGGCTATTCTTTTACCGACGAATAGTGGAATTGATCGTCTTTATAACGCTCCCACAGCTGAAAGGGCGAGCATATTTGGCGCGACGGGGATGCGAACCCTCAGATAACGAGTCCAGTGCCTTAACCACCTGGCCATGCCGGGCCAGTTGCAATGGAAAAGAGCGCTTTGGATGCTCCGATTGATCGTTAAAACATCGATACTTTACCAGTCACTTTGTTGTTGATCAAAAATCTTTGTATGAAATTCATGTAAACAGATTATCGTAAAAAACAAGTATTTTAAACACTTATTTAAATTTGTCGTATTCCAGATAAGCTTAATTTTGACATTTTAAAGTCACACGACTTTTCAATTTAGAATTGAATGTCATTGTTGTTTTATTTTAACAACATTATCTCATTATTCTTTACACTTTAAAAGATATTCAAAACATGTCTACAAAATACAAATTTTCAGCAAATGCTTAACATCTGTCACAATGTCCGCGTTAGTGTTGTAGATATTTTGTTTTCAAGACAGAAAAGCTTGACAACTTAACTGCTGTGGCTCGGCCTGGCCAGATGGTTTAGGCGCTCGATTCGCAATCTGCGGGTCGTGAGTTCGAGTCTCCATCCCTCCAAACATGCTCGTTCTTTCAGCTGTGGAGGCATTATTACGTTATGGCCAATCCAACTATTTGTTGGTAAAAGAGTAGCTTAAAAGATGTCAGTGGATGGTGATGACTAACTTTCCCTCTAGCCTGCTGAATTAGGGACGGATAAAGCACTTCTGAGCAAAAATCAACACAACTCAATTTTGTTTTCTGCTTGGCACAGCTAATGAGATTGATGCTTTTTATAAGATTCTGGCTCAGCTTGCTGTGGTAGTAATGTATTGAGTTGTCTTCATTGTATACTGTTGTCATGTCTGGAGTTTCGTTTTTATCGAGTATTTTTACACGTGGAGATATCAAACACTTTCACAAATTCTGTTTACTTTTGTTTAATGTTATGTGGAACAATAATCTAATAGTCAACTTATTGACCAGAAATTCATTTAATATTTGTGTTGTAATGCAACGATACTATTATTTTATTAAAAGTTCATGATACGGCAATTCTACTCACATTTATGTGACAAATGAATAGAGTCAAGCAGTTTGTGGCATCTTAACTACTGTTAATATTTGTGTTGATAAGTAACGGTGCTCAACAGCTTATTAATCTCCAACTTATCTTTACATTTATGAAACACCAAGCAGCTCAGCTTGCAGTACTCTAACTCCTGTTGATACTTGTGGTGACATTTAACATGGTACCATGTGTTCGATATCAAAGTTACTAACTATTAATGTTTCCCCATTCTGCTGTTTTACTTATTGTTAGTGGTAGTGGAAAGTAAATGCCAGATGCAGTGTAAAAGGATTCTGAAGAAATGAATTTATAAGTTACGGAAGCTATAAAGGTTATTCAACTACAATATACATATTTTATGGTAGATAAAGATATTCTTATTCTTCATATGAATATTCCATACACTTTACTTGTCAGACTAGCTATGATATTTCATTGGAACTTCTTTTGTAATACGTCTGATACTTTGTGTACGGTAGGCTTGTACGTTTCATAAGCTTGCTATATTTCGTTTGTTTGTTTGGAATTTCGCACAAAGCTACTCAAGGGCTATCTGTGCTAGTCGCCCCTAATTTAGCAGTGTAAGACAAGAGGGAAGGCAGCTAGCCATCACCACCTACCGCCAACTCTTGAGCTACTCTTTTACCAACGAATAATGGGATTAACCGTCACATTATAACGCCCCCACGGCTGAAAGAGCGAGCTTGTTAGGCGCGACGGGGATGCGAACTCGCAACCCTCAGATTATGAGTCGCATGCCATGCCGGGCCACTATATATCGTATAAATACAAATGGTAAATTTAGAACCATATTCAATATTCCTGTTCCAAACCGAAGTTGGTCTAATTACACGACACGTAATCTAAGTGATGATTCTAGAGATCTCTTAGGATCAAGCATTATCATCCCTGATTTAAAACTGCTGATGATAAAGATGGAAGCCAGACATCAGTACCCCCTGTGTGTTGTGCGACTGATTAGTGAATCACTATAAAACACCTGAAAGTACAGAGTGTACTCAAAAGCATGTCTTGATTCGAATCTTGGACATTTTCATGAGCAGCCGAGAATGGTAACCATTCAACAGAATAACTTAACCAAACAGTTTGTAATCCATTTTAATTAGACAGCAGAGGTGTCGCAGCACTTTATATTATTTTACATCGCTGGAATTTAACAACGCCGCCACAGTAAAAGAAATGAATCTCGTTTAAAAATTAATTCTTACTATAGTAATGGCACTGAACAATGTGTTTCAATTCTCAATGACGAAAAACTCGCTTGAAATAAAAATGTATCTCAGAACGGCTGAAATGGGAATTACCACTTTTATTGGTGAGCAGAAAACAACGTTTTGACCTTTCTACGTCATCTCAAACTTTCAATGGGTGCTCATTCTACTGTCTTTAAAGTTTTATTGGGCATTCATATCAACCTCATACTTTTAACGGACACCCACACTACTGACTTTATATTTTGGTTGCTTGTATTACATTCAAGCTTTCAACAGACACAACGCATTGTATTTTCACGCTTTCATTGAATGTTTATTCTATCCTTATGTTTACACTGGAAACATATTTTACCCTTGAACCTCGACTGGGCGAATATTCTGTCATTAAAGTTTTGTTGGACTGTATTTCTTCTTTTTAACTTAACTAATTTCATCCTTACATTTTGACTGGGTATTTATTGTACCTTTACCCTTTGCTTGAATGCTTTGACTTGATGCTGATTTCAAGTTACAAAACAATCTTTCATAAGCTGTCTTACAGTCTTTGGTGGTCATCCAAAACACATAAGATTCAGTATGTGTTTACTTTTGGTCACAGATTATACACTCTTGTACTAAACTCAGTGACGTGTGAAAGGAGACAATGGACTCGAAACGTTGTTTAAAACCCTATTTTATAACTCTATTCTTTGAGTATAGCCCCCTAGTAGATAATTACTAGGCTTGAAGGATTATAATACTAAAATCCGTGTTTTGATGGCCGTTGTGAGAAAAGCACAGATAGACCACTGTGTAGCTTTGTACTTAACAGCAATCAAAACTGTGAGAGTAACAATAACAGGTTTACTTATTGCCATAATTACATATGATTAACTTTATGGTAGAATATCTTTAATTAATACACATTCTCCTAGCTCTCAAGAAATGTTTGTTTTATTTAGTAACAAATTAACTAAGTGAATTAATCAACAGCACTCATTGACAACTATGAGGATATTCTTGTTTAATTTCGATATTTTATCATTGCTATTATAGTAAATCTTTCAAGGAAATCGGATTTTGCCGTGAGTATTATAACAAATCCAATGCTCCAAGTTGAGCAGTGAGATTTTGCTTAAAGGGGATGCGAACCATGAACCCTTGGATTCACAGTTTTCACTAGGCCACATCGTGTCTCTACTTGCAGGAGAGTAAATGTATTGTAGAAATACTTAGGAGTACTCTATTTTATAGCAATTATACCTTCATTTGTGATATATATATATATAAATAAAACAAAAAGTTATATGTTCATCACCTTGTGTAGTTTGTAGTAATATTTATATTACAGAAAGAAGCAGGAAATCGAATATTTAGAGTTAATACTTTATAAAAGCAACACACTACAAAAGTAGCTGTACAGTCACTCTCGTAACTTTTGCGTAGACTGATTTGTCTGTGACATAAAAGCACATAATTGATCTATTCCTGAAAATCCGGATTATTTTATTGTTGTTACAGCTTAACGTTAAGGTTAAGTGAGCCTGTAGCTAACTCTAACAGCATTACGAGCAATGTTTTTTGTTTTGTTTTTCATATAAGTTACTACTAATGATGTCAACAATTATAACAAATGTATGTGGACAAAAGTATTTTATAATGAAAAGATGAGATTAAAATAGATTTTTGCTCAAGAACTGATTGCTTCAATTTTTTTAAATGGAAATTTAACTACTAAACTTAACCAATAATTGATTGTTTGATATTTCGATTAACATATATCAAAACATTTTTATTTAAGAGAATGATATTACAATATTAACAAAAGCAGTTCAGCTTCTAGAACACAAAGTGAATTAAATTTATTTGTTTTGTTAAGCTTCGTAAACTGTATGACTCAGATCTCAGGAGAACAACAGCTCGTAAGGGACGACGTTAGGAGCGTTGCCGTGAGTTAACACCTGCAGCAACAAAGCATAACGAGGTACATATTAAACATTGATAACAAAGCTGAAAGTAGCTCGAGAAATCTTGGTAAGTATGAGAAGCAGTGATATGTAAATCTACTCTTCAAAAAAAAAACAAACCGCAAAAGGGATATTTTTTTATTTTAAAGAGAAATATATGTCATAACGTTACAAGCTCAGAGCATGTGATGTTACGCGTGTTAAGGCACTGATTGTCAGACCAAAATGACAATAAAAGTTGTGTACTCTGAAAACGGAGGAAAACTTCGCCAAAACGCATTCGTGTCCAATAAATTTGTTTGAGAGATCTGCATGTTCTGCAAGTGCAACATGCGCAAAATCCCTATAAAAGTGACAGGTTCTCGGTTTCCATAGCTCAGTGTTAAGCCACCGACACGCAATACAGTTACGCCAAGACTGACTGAAACACAACGCAACAACGCCATTGGTCGCTTGGAAGCAGGCCAATCTCGATCAGATCTTGCCAGAGCTATGAATGTCCACCCAAGCACCATCACAAGGCTATGGAATCGTCACAAACAACATGGATGGACTCGTGACCGTCCATGATCTGACAGACCTCGTGTGACTACGCCCGCACAAGATCGATACATCCGGTTACGTCACATTCGGGATATGACCACCACTGCGACGTCTACTGCCTCAACCATACCAGGTCTGCGTAGGATTTCCGATCAGACCGTACGCAACCGTCTACGAAATTCTTAAGCCCCATGTGCAACCCATCTTGGTGAACGTCAACGATGTTTTTCAACATGACAACGCCCGTCCTCTCACAGCCCGACTCACCACTATCTTCTTGAGACACCACAACATCAACGTTCTTCCCTGGCCTTCCAGATCACCAAATTAAAACCCCATCGAACATTTTTGGGACGAGTTGAACCGAAGTCTGCGACGGCGACAACCTCAACCGCGGACTCTACCTCAACTTGCAGCAGCTTTGCAGGCTGAGTGGACAGCCATTCCACAGGATGTGATTTGTCATCTCATCGCTTCCATGGGCAGGAAATGCCAAGCAGTTATTGATGCTCACGGGGGGCATACTCGTTATTGACGTTGAGTGACGTTAAACTTCAACTAGTGAGCGTGGACTTCGCCTTTGCAGACTTTGGATGTTCAGCAGTGAATGAGCAAAGTTTCACACATGTCATAAATAACTACCCGGCATAAACTTGTTAACAATTTGTCTTAAATTTTGCCTTTTGCGTTTCTTTTTTTGAAGAGTATATATGCAAACACAATGAAGTCAATATGCAGAAAAAAATCTTTGTTTAAAATTTTAAGAAAAACATGGAATTTACCAGCAAATTCAGTACAGAGGAATTATGGATAATTTGTGCGTATTTGTGAAAATGAAATGAATAACTCTAGATGTCCAGTGTAAGCGTCTAAAATATTAGCAGCTGTAAGTAGCCGGTTTAAGGATCTTCAATCTTTAGGAAAACGGTAAAAGTCTGAGGTAGCTGGTTTAAGTTTTTAAATCATCAGTAGTTTTAAAAGACTAGTTTATTTTTTCCAAGTATGACTGAATAGAAGTTGAGATAACTCTTGTACGTTTTAGAAAAACAGTTGTTTAGAAAAGTGGTGAAAGACTTCGAAACTATATATTGTTAAATATCAGGTTACGATGCTTCAATTAGAAATCTGCTTAAGCTAATGTTTGTTAGTTTATTAAAAGTGACCTCACATAAATACCAGCTTAGTTCCCAGTGCAACCCGCTGTCCTCACAAACATTTACTGCCATCCTTAGCTTAAGTTTCATTTCGAAAATAAGTACTATTATTAACAAGATTCTAAACAGACTTGTTTTTAGAGTTTTTTAAGAGTGGTTTTGACTGTTTTTTGTTTGATTTGGTTTGTTATTACTTTGTTACATAAAAATGTGCTTGAGTATTTGTTAATAATGTGATTATCTTGTTTTATCAATAAAGCTTCTCTGACTTTTACTCTATTAATGTCAGGCTCATGTTTTAGTACTGTGACATTCTGCTTAGAAAAACTGTGAGTTCGCAGGGGGGCTGACACAAAAGAAACATGTTCTTCCGCCGGAGGACTTTAGGAAATATGTCAATTTTGACTGAAATCGGTTAAAAAATTGACGTGAAAGGGGAAATACAAACAGAAAGCATTCCGCGTGTGTGTGATATGAAATTAGTGCCGTCCACAGAAATGTTTGGGCTCTTGATAAGTGTTTTGTTTGGTTCACCCCTCTTGGCTGTTTTGTTTTTTAAATGTGAACATAAGATAACTTAGCGTAGGCCAACAGCTTCCCTTTTCCTCTTCACATATGCTGTGGGCAGAAATGCACGGAGTGTTCAGATTTTAACGCCAACCCCTCTATGTAAGATCTCTGGGTGCCCCAACTGTGCTTTCAAAGTTTTGTAGAAACCAACAAAATAAGACAAGAATACATTGGATGGCATTGAGTGTAAAAATCGGAACACTGTCCCCCACCTATGCTAAGGACATTAACATTACCTGCTAAGTTTGGTTGAAATCTATCGAAAACTGCAGTTGTGAAAAATAGATGTACAAACGGACAGTACCCCCTTCTCTGGCGAAAAGTGTGAGTGGGAGTCAGATTTGAACACCGATGCTCTAAAAATCTCATTTAGTGTATGTTGTTACTACAGAATTAAAAAACAACAGCATGAACCTATGGTCAACATAAATACAAAAGCGATGTCTTGTCTTTAAATATATACTTTCTTTCTTTATATATGAGTGTGAATATGTATAGATTTGCAAAAGAGAAACTGGAAACTACAAATCTTTTGCAAACAAATGGCTTTCAATTAGTAATATTTTTCATTGAACTGCATCGAGTTCGGTAAAGTTTCATCATTGCTCACAAGAGGGCGGTAGCTGCTAGTTTCCTCTCCTCATTCTCTTTAGACCACCTGTTCTCCGTCGAATAAGATTTACTCTTCTTAAAGTGTTGCTGTCATCATTTGGGTACCCGCTGTTAACATGTTTTCTCTACAAACGAAATGATTTCGCACTTCTTTGTTTGCTACAAAAGCATAACAATATTTTAAGAGCTGATAAAAGTTTATAGCTTTGCACATTTCGTAAGACGGACAAATACAAAATGTATTCTCCAGCTGCTAAGTTGTGTTAGTAACGACAGTGTACTGAGATATGTTCGCGAGTGTTTTCTTTTTGTAAAGCCACATCAAGAATCGAACTCCTGATTTTAGTATTGTAAATCAGTAGACTTATCGCTGTACTAGCGGGGGGAAGATATGTGTATTGAATCAACAGACTTTTACAGAAAGTACGAAAAGTAACACATGAAGGTTCTTAGCCTAGATATTCTTGTGATCCTTTCGCTTCGGATTTTCTATTTTAGTTTACTAAAACTATCCATTGCCGGTAAGTACAAGGCAGTAATTCTCCAGTATGATAGAGAATGTTCTGAAAACTTCTCCATCTTGGATCAAGTGATGTCTCGTGCCATGAATCAACCTGAACTGAAATGGTGCGCCAGAGTGACTAATGTCAAGTTAGAAAGTGTCCAACCACTACCACAGTGTCGCAGTGGATATCTTTATCCTTTTGTCAAGGCCTTGAAGGAAAAGAATATTCAAGCTGTGGTAGGAGCTGTAGCTGACCATGTCTGTGAGGCTGCAGCCTCGCTGGCCAGTGTCCATGGGAAGGTGTATGTTTCATGGAGTTGTGTAGCTTCTTCGTTGTCTGACAAGGAACTTTATCCAACCTTTGCCCGCACTGTACCCTCAGCTGCTGTAACTGCTCGAGCTGTGGCGACATTAGCTGCAGAATTGCGCTGGAAGTATTCTGTGTTGCTAGTGCCTAATGATCAGACTTGGCGCCGGCTAGCCGAACAACTGGACTCCGCCATTAGAAACCAAGGATTCGTCGTCCGTGATTTTATCCTCTTAGATATTAGATCGTCAGTAGAAGAGATCAAGAATGTAATGTCGACCATAAGAGCACCTGTTAAAGGTACAGAAATGAAACATATCTTTACACTAGGATTTGAAATGGTTAAATACTGGTCCTCTTGAGTAACATAATAAGTTGTAGTTGAATTAAATATATATATTAAATATATCAAGTTTACTTAATCAGTTATAGTTGAATTAAATATATATATTAAATATATCAAGTTTACTTAATCAGTGGTAGCTGAATTATATACATATATTAAATATAGTGAATTAATTTTAACCAAAATCAATTATAACAGAGAATACGATTTCACAATTGAAATGAGCTAAAGTTTTAAAATTAATTAAAGTAGTGAAAAAATGTATTTAGCATATCAATGATACACAAACAAAAATAAAAATCTAAAGGCAATTCCAAATAAAAGAGGGCAGAGAATTCTGTTAGATTTACAAATATATTGTCTGTATATAGTGTAGCTGGCCTAGACTAGAATTGAATTTCTCTACGATAAGTTGTGACGTAGTGACCCTGAATGACAACGCTAAAACTCGGGTTTCAATATCAGTGATGAGCAGAGCAGAGATAGCCATTTTTTTTTTAAACTTGGTAGTCGTTTAGGTTTCAAAGACCTTTGAGGGGCAAACCCCAAAGGTAAAGCTAGGGCGCTCAGGAAATTATGTTTCTCTTCAGCTACCCAGGGCACGTTCAAGATAGATTATTCGGCGCTCTGAACGAAAAAGTGGGTTTTCGCGGGGAAGGCAGAAACCAAACATCAAAAAATGAAGGGGACTAGGCACAATTAATCATAACTGGATAAAGGCTGAACTAATGGGTATCCGAAGGCCTAAATATTGTCAGTGCAGTAAATTTTCTCTGGATATCTCGTTTAACTTTCTCAGGGATTTTCGGAAATAAGTTTTCCGGCGCAGGGCTAAATTCGTAATCCTGGTCCTGTGCATAGGCCTGTTATAATCCTGGATTTAGGAATATGAACCTACGACGTGAAGGGGAAATAAGATAGGCGGTTGGTTATCAGGTACTGAGTTGACTGGTAGTTCCTCTATTGTTTGGGAAGAACAGATAGCCAATTGCATAACTTTGCGCTTAAAAACAACATCAGCTTAAACCTTCATAGGTCACATCTGCCAGATGAGATCCCTTGTCCATGGCTACTTAGCAAAAGGCATTACGTTTTATAAAACAAAAGCTCAGGGTCCGTTTTTCGCAGGCCCGGCATGGCCAGGTGGGTTAAGGCGTGCGACTCGTACTCCGAGGGTCACGGGTTTGCGCCTGCGTCGCGCTAAACATGCTCACACTCTCAGCTGTGAGGGCGTTATAATATTACGATCAATCCCACTATTATTTGTGTTACGTATTTTTTGATGTTTTAAGTTTTTCGTAGATTAAACGCAACAGAAAAACACAGATAACAGCTTGTATAATTTATTACACTAAACTATTAACAAATATAACAGATATGACATAAATTATATAATAACAGTGACAGATATTAAGTTACAACATTCGAAATTAATTACAAAACAAAATAACATTAGTTTCAAACTTCAGAATAAATCACAATACAAAACGGTACTGGCCTGTATCTAATGTAATGATCTAAAATTAAAGTCTCAAATTCCAGTCTAGGGTGTAAATTTGGTCCCACGAAGTAATTCCGAAACAGTTCACAGTTCAATAAATTCGCCGTCTCTCATCACAAGCGGTAATTCGGATGTATCGTAGAGATTGACGAAATAAAATCACAACTTCCGTAGATCTAACTTCAATCACAAATCCAAGTTGAATATTCACAGCAAACACTTAATCTTTCTCAAATAACTAACTCTCTTCTTTTGAAATAAAACTGATGTCTGAATCTCACTCTTTTTCTTCTAATAAAACTAATGACTGAATCTCTCTCCCTCGAATAAAAACTGATGACTGAATCTCTCTCTTGTCACCGTCTTTTATACCGATAGGCCTATTTCTCGAACAATCTTGCAATTTCCATACAACTCCAGAGCTATCCACGCATATCCGTTCTTGCACGAGACTACACTCTAGACAGGAAGTCACCAGCACTCATTTACAAACATGTGATTGGTCTACTTAATTCGAGAAAGCTCTAAAATGTTACCCTAAATAAATAACATATTTTAGTTTAAACTTCGAAACAATAATATCAATATGGAAAAATGAATAATACAAATGAAAATTCAAACACAACACGACATGTTGTCGTTTACAAAATATTTACACATATACATAACATTTGGTAAAAGAGTAGTCCAAGAGTTGGTGGTGGGTGATGATGACTAGCTGCCTTCCCTCTAGTCTTACACTGCTAAAGTAGGGACAGCTAGCGTAGATAGCTCTCGAGTTGCTTTGCGCGAAATTAAAAAACAAACAAACAAATCCTCTTGTAGTTTTGCACGAAATTCGAACGTCTGATAAACGTCGTTTTACGCCATGTAGGTAGTTATTGTGTAGCTTTGCACCAAAATAGATAAATGCATATAGATTAAAACATCTTTTAACAAGCTAACAAGACAAATATAGAAACGGAAATGAGAGATATTCCCATAGGAATCTTTTAAATAATTAGATCTACAGAAGAATCTGTGTTTTCTCTTAATTAACATTCAGTTCATTCGAAATGTTGAATTTAGTAAGTTAATTTTGTCGTATCTTCGGGTATCACTGACTTCACAAATTAGTCAGAGTCACATAATACAGATTTGTACAAAACATTTTGTTTCAAACCTTGTGTATGCTCCCTGATCATTTTTAGTTGTAGGTTAGGTGGTATATAATTCTATGTTTCTTTAGCCTATAATAGATCTTAAGAAGATTCAACGACTTGGTTGTGTTGATGAATCATATGCTCAACTTTATAGAAATATTTCTCACGAGAAGACTTACGCGATACCATCGATAAATGAGTAAGAAATGCAGGTGATAACTTGGTCAGCTCTTTCATTAACGTTTCATAATTGAAATTTTAAACACTTGTATTCAAGAAGATCTTGATTTTTTTGTTTACCCAACTTGTAATGTGTGAAAAAATATCGATAGCCAAAACATTTTATTCCATGTTTTGCCAAAATTTCAAGTTTTAAAATAAAGAAGAATTTAATTTATTTATTTATAAATACTGGAAGGTATTAAGGTAGATTAACACAACAACAGTTTTCATGAAATTAGCAACAACACTACACACACATAATTAAATATGTATATATTTAAGGGTTGTTTTTGAATTTCGCGCAAAGCTACACGAGGGCTATCTGCGCTAGCCGTCCTAATTTAGTAGTGTAAGACTAGAGGGAAAGCAACTAGTCATCATCACCCACCGCTAACAATTGGGCTACTTTTTTACTGACGAATGGTGGGATTGGCAGTACCATTGTAGCTCCCCATCGACTGAAAGGGCGAGCATGTTTTAATGTGACGGAGGTTTGAATCCTCGACTCTCAGATTACGAGCAGGGCCCTGTATATGTAAAGAAAAAACATATAGTTATTTTTATCACGCAAGTATAAGAAATGAAGACTTACAAATGAAAATAATAACACATGTTTATGTATACAAAACTGAAAACAATGAAGTTATGTTATACAACATATCGTTTTCAATCAAGTTCACACTGATGTTCTTACATGCATGTGTAATTTTAGAATGGAGATGTTTTGTTACGTTTCGAAAAGTCAGAATTAACAAAAGTCTTTGTTGTCTGTTCTCTTATTGGTTGAACGTGCCACAGATTATTTTGAATATGAAGAAAAGGCGAATAGAGTGAAACTCGTTTGAAATCTACCAAAGTCAGTAAAATTGATTAGATATAATATTAGAACGGATGTTATAATAAATTGTCACTGTGTTGTGTGTGTATGTTTTATGATAGCAAAGCCACATCGGACTATCTGCTGTGTCCACCGAAGAAAATCGAGCCCCTGATTTTAGCGTTGTAAATCCATAAGTTTATTGCTTCCCCCGAGAGTATTTGTATTTGTTTATAATTAAGAAAGAAGCTACGCAAAATGCTATCTGTGCTTTGCTCACCAACACTGTTTCTGGTGTTGTGAATCTTCAGACATATTACTCTGGGGGCACTCACTGAGAGACGAGTACAACATGGAAATAAATATAAGTGCATATATAATATAATGTCATAAGTTAAAAACAAAATATAGTGTTAAAACTATAAAAATGAGAACATGTATATTTATATGAATCGTGAGATTAAAAAGTTAAGGGAATTGTTTTTTTTTTTAAAAGAACGTTTTTCAAACTTTGGAACAGGTTCGTAACTTTTAAATGTTTTATCAGGCTGAAAGTTGATTAAATAAAAATATTGAAGCAATTTTTTTATGTTAAATAGTTGTGTTGTTTCCACTTCTTTCGAAAACAGTGTGAAAGTGCCCTCGAAAGAAACATTAGTAATATTATCGTTATGGCCGAAACACTCTGTCAGACTCACTGTCAATGATAACTCTTCTGTAGGATTTGTTTTAATATTCGTGGAAAGTTAATGTGACAGACCTCGAATCTTAATGTCCGTGATCTAACTAGGCTATTATCCATAATCCCTTCACTATTTTTTGTAAGCAGGGAAAAGTGCACAAACAAGATGATGAATGGTACTCGGGGTTGCCATATTTAATAAGTGACAAGACTTTGGCATGTCACGTGACACCGACCGCCTGTGTTGCGCGGGTTAAATTATTTTTTTCTCCTTGCTGCGGTAGATAGTAGAAACACATTCATAAAGTGATGGATTACGTTGCTTACAACATAGCTACGGAAGCAAAAGTAATTGTTAACAGTTGAACTTAATGATTATTGTTGATAGTAGTCGGAGTAGCTTATGATTTTACAGATGAGAAAAAAATAAAATTACTTGTTAATAGTCGGAAAGATATTGTTTGCAGTGATTGGAAAACTCGAAGCACTTTTTAAAAGCTTATAGATTTTAAATACTGGTAATAATCACCCAGTTGGAGGGGTTTGGAAACAAACAGTTTTTGTTTATCCTAAAATCACTGTAACAGAGATTACATTATATTGGTAGCGTTAAACAAACCACTAATTCAAAGACACTGTTGTTGTGAACGTGCTTTGTTAGTCACTATGATTTTATCTCGCTTTGGTTAACTCGTACTCGGGGTTTCTGATGAGGAATGGAATCCTCCCAAATTAGTATAACCCAGTAACACGTGTTGATCAGAGTGTAAATTGAGCTGGACTACTCATGAACTTAGAGTTCGAGATTAAACAATTTTCAGAATACTAAGTTTATTAAATAAACCAATTATTGTTAACAGCTTCATTAAATTAACGTGAATTAGTGGAAATGTGTTCATTTTTTGTTGCTGCGTCAAAAGGACCTGATTTTAAGCTATAAATCTATAATATCATTCAGATTACAAGGAATGCTAATAGTTTTTTTTATCAAAACCAACAAAATATCTTTGCAAACGAAAGAGAACAAAACAAATTTTGGAAACTCTATAAAAAGTTTTGCTAAAGATATATAAGGAATAGAAAATTCTCCACTGTGAATCATTCTTAAATAGTTAACGTCCCCCAGTAACACAGTGGTATATCTGCGGACTTACAACGCCAGAATCTGGGTTTTGATACCCGTGGTGGGCAAAGCAAAGATAGCTCATTGTGTGGCTTAATTACGAACAAACAGACAAATAGCTAGCATATAATATGTATGCTTTTCTTTTCATATTTAAGATGTGTTCTTGGATAACATCAAAAAGCCCGCTGTTAAACTTAAGCAAAAGCGCATAAGCTTGAACAAATTTTGGAATAATGAATTGTAATGAACTTATCAAGCAAGCATAAGACACTAACGTGGCTTTATACGAATGCATTATATTTCATTAATATATCAGAAAAAAGAAACTTGAAGCTAAATTGGATGATTTATTTCAGGTATCAGTTTTTTTAAAGGCAGTAATTTTTGATGTTTTTATTATTGTTTGTCTGTGTTTTTCTTATAACAAAGCCATACGTGGCTATCTGCTGTGTCCACCGAGGGGAATCGAACCCCTAATTTTAGGGTTGTAATTCTGGAGGCTTACCACTGTTCTAGCTGGAGACGTTTTCATTATTGCATTTGTGTATTTCTTGTAACTCTATGGTACTCTCGGTTGTAAGCAAGCAGTACTATTACAATCAATAATCATGAACATTGTAAACTATTTCATCCTGACTTTGTAAAAGCTTGGGTAGAAATCAAGTCGGGCAAACGTTTATTAGCCTATGGAGTTAAAGTTGAACCTCCCCACTTTCCAGGCTACGAGATTGCAGACAACATTTACGATGTATCCAGCACCGCTGTTTTGTTATTCTTTTTCAGATATGGTACAGTGAGCTATATAACCACCTTTCTCAATATTTGTCACCACCCTGAAAGTGTCTTCCACGTGGGATTTCCTTTTTCAACCGTTTTGTCTCATTTTTCACATATTTCGGCTTTTGTAAGTTTATTATTTTCAGTTGTATGAAGCCCAGCATGACCATATAATCAAGGCGCTCAGCTCGTAATCTGAGGGTTGCTGATACGAATCCCAGTAATACCAAATATGCTCGCCCTTTTAACCGTGGGGCGTAATAATTTGACGATCAATCCTATTATTCGTTGGTAAAAGAGTAGCCCAAGCTTACATTGCTAAACTGGGGATGCGAGTGCAGATAGCCTTCGTCTGGCTTTGCACGAAATTCAAAAACAAACAAACCAGTTATATTACGTTTGTCCTTAATTGCTTGTGATATGCTAATTTTAGGTTCTTGGCGTTTTCAGAAAAAGAGTTTTCCACAAACCATAAAAAAAACAAAGAAAAACTAAACATGAATCTGGTTTACGTTCGCTTGGCTGTTCTCTTACGACATAAAATGTTTTGCTAAGACTGACACATAAGCAGTGAACTTACCCATAAATATTTGTGAGAGCATAGGTTTGTTGTTGTTGTTAAGCTGTGCCCATTGCGGGTATCGAATTTCAATTTTTAATGTAATAAGTCCTCAAACTTACTGCTGAGCTACTGGAGGGCTGAATTCATGGGATTGAGGGTACTGCGCATACTGGCGTTTACCTTCTTTTGTTCTTTTCAACGTTCCTGGAGTTTCTTGATGTTAATAATGTTTATGGTAATTTTACAGATCGGTCACTTTTGTACTTCAATTATAGAAGTTGCTAACAGTCTATTCTGTTAAAAATACCTTGACATAAATAACATTCGATGTTTCAGTATACTCGATCTTTAGTCTTTAATTCAAATGGTATTTAGTTAATTATTAAATGCTGATTGTCATTAGCGGAATTAGGAAATAATTAAATATTCTGAGTTGATCGTATTTGCTGCAAATATAAACTACTCCTTTTGGTCCTAAAACCAAAGTTTGGAATTGTAATACTTTGTACCTGCTTGTTGCTAATTTTTTTTCTAAAAAAAGACACGCTGATGTTGTAGAGGATCTTAAGTTGGGTTTTAAGATTAACGACCACAAATTTTGCATCAGATGTTTTTATTTCTTGTTCATCTAGAGGACCTAGAGGTGCAATTTTTGAAATGTATTAATAAGCTTGTTTTTTTTTTTAATTTTGCGCAAAGCTACACGAGGGCTATCTGTGCTAGCCGTTCATAATTTAGCAGTGTAAGACTAGAGGGAAGGCAGCTAGTCATCACCACCTATAGCCAACTCTCGGGCTACTCTTTCACTAACGAATAGTGGAATTCACAGTCATAGTATAACGACCCCACGGCTGCAAGGGCGAGTATGTTTGGTGCGACGGGGATTCGAATCCGCGACCCTCAGATTACGAGTCGAACGTCTTAACCCACGTGGCCATGCCGGGCCCTATATTCATAAGCCAGTTGGATCAAACTTATCACACTGCTGACCTAAGGATGACTAGCGCAGATGCCCGTCATGTAGGTTTGCACGTAATAAAAAAGACAAAAACGCACAAAAAAGATCGTATGAAACGACTTCTAAAATATAATGAAAGAATTCTCAACAAAAAAGTGAATTGTAGAAATTAATTCCTAATAACTATTCCATTCTCCGTTGATAGTTAGAAAGTTTTGATTTGTTCGAAATTAAGCATAAACAACGAGTCATCTGTGCTCTGGCCACCACTGGTATTGAAACCCGATTTCTATTGTTTTAAGTCCACGAATATATTGCTATGTCATTGGAGGGCATTAAAGAAAAAACAAAGAACTAAAAATTGAGAAATGCTAATAGAATTATTCTAAAACTTCATATTTTTAGTGTTTTTATGTTTATTTATATAATTTAAGGAAAACAGAGATGTTAAACAAACTATTCCTGAACTGTTATATAAATAAAAGAATGGTATTCGTTCTAATTTGTTCAGTAATGAATAATTAGTTATTGTGTTTAGTAAAACAGAAACTTGGTGTCTTTTTATTTTCTTTCTTTGTAGAACAAAACAAAAATCAAGTATACTTCTTGCCTATTTTTGGTAATAGAGCCTGACGTGATTCCGGCCTGGCTTATTGATAGATCAAATGCTAAAGTTAATTGATAAATGCCATTTTACCTGGGATGATTCCTGGCTGGCTTACTGATAGATCAAATAATAAAAATAATTTATAAATAATGTTTCTCCTGATGATATTCCTGCCTGTTTTATTGATAGATAAAGTGCTAATATTTGCTGGTAAATAGCGTTTCGTCTAGCGTAATTCCTGCTTGGCTTATTGATAGACCAAAGAGTAAAATTAATTGGTTAATGACGTTTTACCTGGCATGACAGGCTTATTGATAGATCAAATGCTAAAAGTAATTGATAATGAAAAAAAAAGCATAAATAGGATAATTTTAAAACTAGAAATTAAATGAGAGAGAGAGCAAGGGGCTATTTTTTTATTAATCACAAAGCTGATGTACACAATATTGTGTAAAAGTGTTAGAACAAGAGAATATTTTGTCATTCTTTGTATTTTATGGTGCTAATTCTTCCATACCATTACAGAATGTAAATTACAATTCTATAGTAATGTTTCACTGATTCATGTTGACAATTAAATGAGCCATAGTAAAAATACGCATCATTTTTTAGAATTATCATGACTTGTACCAAAGGAACAGAAGTATTTTGCTTGAATGAACATACGAATCAAATTAGGATCTGAAATAAGTGCCATGATACCCCAGTGTATTAACTATATAGAAAGAAACTACTGGTTTATGTTAGAAGTAATCAAATTCATAGCACTCAACAAATAAGCCTTGATAAAAAAATATTTAACACCGTATATTATTTTCTATTGTTATGTCACGGCTCAAAAAGCGAAGAAAACTGTCAACAGAGCAAAGATTCCGCATAAAAGCTTCACGTTATGTTGGTTGGACCCTCCGATAAACTGCTGCAGATTTGAAATACTCCCCAAACACTGTCAAGTACACCTTAGATTATATAACCGGACAATAAATTTGAAAATAGCAAAGGAAGAAGTAGAACACCTAAACTCAATGACACTGATGTTAAGTATCTTTGTTTATGCAGCCTTCGGGACAGAAGGAAGACTGCCATTGACTACAAGCATGAGATAAGCAACCATGTACTAAATGATAAAAAAGTGTCTAGATCTACGGTATCAAAAAGATTAAACGATAATGGAACTTTTGGTTGTGTAATAGTTAAAGCCGATCTCAAAGTTTGAAATATTTGGTTCAAAGTGCAGGTTGTATATTCAATGCATATTATTTGCCATGAAGAATAAGGGAGGCAATGTGATGCTCTAGGGATATTTTGTTTTACTGAGACGACAGGAGATATTAGTAAAATAGGTGAAATAATAGACCAGTACGAGTACTAGCAGATACACAGTATATCCAGTGGTTTGAGCATTATTGCTGAAAGAGTTTGCTGCCAAGGAGATAATGACCCTAAACTGTCCACCAACCTATGAAAGAAACTGATGTAGTCATTTAAATGGCACAATGACCCCTACATAGCCCCGATCTCAACTCAGTCGAGAATAACTGGTATTTGATGAATAAAATACTTGACAAATCAAAGGTTACTTAAAAAAACTTTATAGGAGTATATTAGAGGTATTTGGAGTAAAATACCAAAAGACACTTTTATTAAATGCTACTACAATAACTTAGACTCTCTGCAGTTATTAAAAAGTGAGGACGCACAAAATATCAGCTGCTTGCTAAACTTAAGCATTTTCACTGAGTTCCTTTTGTACTAAATATAAAGATTAATAGAATGTTGATGTTTCACCAGTGATTTACCTTCTGTTGTTCTTTGAAAGTAGCCTGAAATCGAATGTTTGACTTTGTTTTAACACTTTTGCACAGCACTGTATATATATATATATATATATATAAAGAGAATTAAAATATGATTTTTTTAGCGTCAGAATCCTTCAAACTCACCACTGGGAAGCATACACAACTATACAATAAGAAACAGTAATGCTATATTAATGTGTAATAAAGGTATGGTAAAAGGAACCTGTTGATATGTTGTGGAAATATAATCATACATTTAGAAAGTTAGTTTAACAGTTAAAAATAGCAAGTTTTACTTTTGTTAATTTGTGGAACAATCTTGAACCACCTTTCAAATCAGTGTTCAAAATGGATATATAAAAATATTAGTTGAATAATATTTAAGGTATAATTGAGCACTTTAGATTCGTTGTCCTGTAGTAAAATTAGAGACTACTTAACTTTTTTCAGTGGTGTATTAACATTTAAATAACAATTTACCATTTCTTGGCTCATACTATTTGACAAAGTATAAACAGCACTTCTGCTTTATTGCTTTTATCACATTGATAAAGTAGTTTATATGCAAAAGTGAAAGGGGCGAAAAAACTGTATATACAGCTAACCTAATATACAGTAAGTTCTTTGGAATGTATGACGTCCTTTAAATAAACTATTTGATATGAATACCACAACCATAAATTTTAGTAATCTTGTGAAAGGCAAGAGTTCTTTATTCTAAGTTTTCATTCTAGCTAGTAATGGGCAAAGTATAACTGTCACAGGTAATAACATTTTATAGATTACTCTAACTGTGTTTCCGTATGAACTTAAATCCTTGCTTAATATTTTTGGGCAGCACCAACTTAAAATGCATTACTTTTACCGATTAGGAACGTTTGAAAACAGATAACTGATATATTCTTTTTAATGTCTACATTTATATATATTACGTTCACTTTTAAAATATTTTTATTTATCTTAAATATAAATTATTTACTGGATTGGGAATTTCAGTGTTTCGAATTTAAATATTCATTATTTTAGAAGTTTTCCTGACGTGTTATTCTGCAACGTTTTCAAACATAAAGAGAAGTTATCACTAATACATACGTATTCTGGTTCAAGTTCATAATACCATAACACTCAATCCTATTTTTTGTTGTCTTTCAAAATTACAAACCTACAGTTCTGGAACCGGCTAAAATAATTCTTGTGAAAGATCCAGTTAGAGGAAATTAACACCTATGAACACGTCATTAACGTAAACTATCAACATTTCTAGCACTTAAAAGCAAACTCTTGGTGACACAACTTGGAAAAGACACAGAAATGTTGAAAAAAACAGCCACAATAAAAAAATAATATATAAACTTCAACCTAATACTCTGTCACTTTTGGCGAAAGGTCCAAACTTTACTTTAAGTAGAAAACTTACAAAACACCCGCATATAAATTTTATCGTCATTATAAAAGATATATATGTATATATAGTGTCTGCTGAAAAGAACATCATGAAAGTAAAGAAAATAAACACGTTAAAAAAGTCGAAACAAAAACATAAAAAACGCAAGTGCAATATCCGATGATACAATAGACAACGTTTGTCTATCCGATGAAACCACAGACAACGTTTGTCTATCTTCCACAAATCAACATTCAATAGAACATACAAATCATTAATAAATAATCAGAATTACATATCAACTAACAATCACCCATTTAACTCACAGAAGTCGCCAGAAACACCAACAGTCACAGAACAAAAAATAACCTTCCTACAGCACTAGATAAAATATATTCTAACTACACATGAAAATCATCAAGAAAAAAGGTAACATCTCACCAGCAGAAAAAGGAGCTTCGAATGAAAGACCATCTAATTATTAAGGAATCAGACAAAGTGAAAGGTTTTGTAGTTTTTAACCAAAAACAGTTATGAAGGTAAAATAGAAGACACCTCAAGACACATCTATCTATGATACATTAAACAAAAATCCAACAAAAACAGTTGAAGAAGAAGCAAAAAAAGACACTTATATATCTAAGAGAAGAAAGCGTTTTGCCTCAATAATTACTGAAAGAATTAAAACTTTTCCATAACCTGAAATATATGGAGCCCCTGAAGAACATAACCAAAATTAACCTTTAAGACCCGTAGAATGACTTTGTAACAGAAGCCATATTCTGGTAAGTTGATCAACCATTTACACTTTGTCTAAAATATGCTCCATCATACTTTGCCAATACTAAAAACCTATTTGTATGCCACTGACGAAGAAAGGTCCACCTTTCGAATACCCTCGGGTTATAGGGTTTCTTTTTAAACCTCTTAGAAAAGATACACTTTTTTGTACAAATAATATGCACTGACTCCATTTTACTTCCCTTAGAGGTAAGCAATTTGTACCCATCCATACCCACAGAAGTTATAGACAGTATCATAAATTCACATCTTCACTTGACCAATAAATACATCATTCCAGCGAATATCGCATTAGACACCATCAGTGCAATACTTAGTTTTGTCCTATACAACACTTATTTTGAGCTTATAACACATTGTACAATTAAAAAAAAGGAATAGAAGCGAGTAACAAACCAGCAGTCACATTTGTTATAATATTCATGAGTTCAGATACATCGATGACATATTTGGTATTTAGAATCACTGAAAATAAACGCTACAGTAGTTTTACTATTTCCTGAACAACGTCCATCTAACAGTCAAGTTTACACTAGAACTACCATGCGCAGGATATTTATCATTCTTAGACTTAACCCCAAAAATTCAAAACAGAGAAATACAGAAATTCATACATTACAAAGAGTGCAAAAAACCCGATATTTCTCGGTCACAAATCACATCACCCAAAGCCAGTCAAAAGGAGAGCCATAGTAAGAGAACTAATAGAATAAACAGAAACTGCTCCTTGCAGAATGCTATACACACAGTACAAAATTACTTTAAAACACTATCATTACAGCGAATACCCCGATTATTATACTGACAATGTTTTCAAATAAAAAAAAACACAAAACATTATAACAACAGACCCTAAAAGTACAACAACAAAAAGCATACAAGAAAACGTCTACAATGACCATTCCTTTCACAAACAACGCAATCACAAGCAATATTCGTAAAACTATTAAAAAAATCCCAACTAACAATCAGCATAACGTAAACACTGATATATCTATTAGTTTACTTTTTATTCTCACAAACAAAAGATGTGCCAAAAACCTATGCTACGTCAGAGAAAACGTGTCATATCAAAAATGTGGTCTACCAAATCATTTGTAATTCATATCGAGATGCATATTTGGAGAAACTGGAATACCTTTTCACAAACGCTCCTCAGAACACATCAGGGCATTAAATACGAATGACCAAAACAAAACTATTTTAAAAAACATTTCCTGTACAAACATGGGACCACAAATACAGAAACTCAAACCCGTTTAAATTTTTTATCTTACAAAAAACCCCAAAACTTTAAAAAGAGAAAATATACGGAAGCTGCACGCAGTTAATGAAAAAATCCAAAAGTTAACAGCGACAGTGGGTGGAGCATGTAACTGAACCATCATTCATAAAACAGCACATTGTACCAACACACTTAACACTATTTATATCAGTCTATCACTTGCATTCTATGGAGTATTAAACAGTCTTACAGTTTGTTTTAAGCATAGCCAGAAAGCTTTGTGTACTTTCCACTTATTATCATTCCTTAGCAACTTCTATTTTTCTGTTTGTGTTTTTTCAGTTAATTACAAAACTATTACGGTTCTCTGTATTTTATTTTATATACTTCATTTAAGTAATGTATGTCACATGTTTGTACAGTTGTATAGTTAATATTATAAATACACTATAATATTAAAGAAATAATCAAACAACAATAAATTTTATATGTCGTTAGACGCACGTAAGACAGACTAAAGAAATAGAGTATTACGAGCAGTTTTATAACTAAACGAATATTCTGATATCAAAAAGTTAAATATATACTCTTAAAAAAAAGAAACCCAAAAGGCAAAATATGAAACAAATTGTTGACAAGTTTATTTCGGGTAGTTCTGTATGACATGTGTGAAACTTTGCACATTCACTGCTGTACATCCAACGTCTGCAAAGGCGAAGTCTACGCTCTAGTTGAAATTTAACGTCACTCAACGTCAATAACGAGTATGCCCCCCGTGAGCATCAATAACTGCTTGGCATCTCCTGCCCATGGAAGCGATGAGATGACAAATCACATCTTGTAAAGCTGCTGCAAGCTGAGGTAGAGTCCGCGGTTGAGGTTGTCGCCATTGCAGACGTCGGTCCAACTCGTCCCAAAAATGTTCGATGTGGTTTAAATCTGGTGATCTGGAGAGTTAGGGAAGAACATTGATGTTGTAGTGTCTCAAGAAGATAGTGGTGAGTCGGGCTGTGAGAGGACAGGCGTTGTCATGTTGAAAAACATCGTTGACATTCACCATGATGGGTTGCACATGGGGCTTAAGAATCTCGTAGACGGTTGCGTACGGTCTGATCGGAAATCCTACGCAGCCCTGGTATGGTTGAGGCAGTAGACGTCGCAGTGGTGGTCATATCCCGAATGTATCGATCTTGTGCGGGCGTGGTCACACGAGGTCTGTCAGATCGTGGACGGTCACGAGTCGATCCATGTTGTTGGTGACGATTCCATAGCCTTGTGATGGTGCTTGGGTGGACATTTACAGCTCTGGCGACATCTGATCGAGATTCGCCTGCTTCCAAGCGACCAATGGCGTTGTTGCGTTGTGCTTCAGTCAGTCTTGGCGTAACTGTATTGCGTGTCGGTGGCTTAACACTGAGCTATGGAAACCGAGAACCTGTCACTTTTATAGGGATTTTGCACATGTTGCACTTGCAGAACATGCAGCTCTCTCAAACAAAGCTATTGGACACGAATGCGTTTTGGCGAAAAATCCGATGTTTTCCTCCGTTTTCAAAATTCATAACTTTTACTGTCATTTTGGTCTGACAATCAGTGCCTTAACACGTGTAACATCACATGCTCTGAGCTTGTAACGTTATTACATATATTTCTCTTTAAAATAAAAAAATATCCCTTTTGTGTTTTTTTTAAGAGTATATTAACCGTGAATGAGCTGCAAAGGCGAAACGTTGGTTTAAATAAAAATATTTTATTTAATATTTATTTGGAGTGCAAAGGTTGTCTTTTTCAGCTCAAACATATTGTTTTAGTAAAAATTGACGATGCACTTTATTAGTCATTCTTGTAGTTTTTTTTTCAAATAGTGGTGCAATAGTTGTATACTTGAAAAAATGTGTTGATTAATTTTATTTATTTAGGTTCAAAATTAGGCTTCTAAAATACTGAAATAATATCATAGAATGATAAATATAGTTACCAAAAACTTGTTACGAAAACATTAGATGATAATGGGAAAATGTTATATCCCAAACAGATAAATTAACCTTTTTGTTTTTCATAATATAGATAACGGGATTAACTACAACATTCTCATAATAGACTCGGTGGCATAACTTCTTTAGCCCTTCACTGCTCGAATATATGACCACTAAGTCATAGGAGACTCAGATTTGAACGGAAATATATGTTTTTTAGAAATGATAGGTGTTTAGATACATACATAAATCTATATACATATGATCTCTGTCGTGTAAAAGTGTTACCTAAGGATGAACATAGATATTGTACTGGGATTCTGAGGGTCTTAGGTTCGAAATGTTGTGATACCACATACGTTTCGCACTTTCAGCTGTTAATGTCTATAAGAGTGACAGATAACCGTGTTGTTCGGTTTAGAGTAAGTTCTGAGAGGACTTGTGATTGCCTAGTGATTTCCTTCTCTGTCTCTGATCTCCATATCAAAACTGGTGATAACTATGCCTGAAAAACAAACGCTTCTAATGTGACTGTTGTTTACTCTATTATGTACACATGAATAAATAAACAAATAAAATTTGAGTTAAATATAAATAAATAAATATACCTACAATAACGAAAAATGTAATTCTAGCTACAGTAGTGAATGCCAAAAGGACCAGTTTATGAAATTCTATAAAGAGGTTGGTGTACGAACTATTTCACATGTTAATATAATGTTTATATTTCTTTTCAAATTAAAAAGTCAAATAAAGCTCAGTAAATAATCGAGTTTTGTAAACAACTCGTTAGGAATTTGAATGTTTTGATGACCGTTCAAAAATTAAGTTATTAAATATATATTTTATAATACCATACTGAAAATTAGAAGGAAAGTTATTGTTGTTTAGAATTAAGCACAAAGCTACACAATGAGCTATCTGTGCTCTGCCCACCACGGGTATCGAAACCCGGATTTTAGCGTGTAAGTCCGAAGGTATACCGCTGAGCCACTGGGGGGCTAGAAGGAAAGAACTACCTGCATCTCTAAGTAATGTTATCTGTAATATGTTTGGAAACAGTGTGATAGATGGCTTGAATAATAAGAAATATATTATTAGAAATTCTATGTTCAAGTGTAATTTACAACACATATATGTATATAAAACCATACATCAATGTGATATATTTGTTCCTTAGTATAAATTATAGCTTTAAGCACATATACTTTTTCAAATCTCAAATGGCTCTTTTGTTTTTCTAAGTTACAAAATTTCTATCAATGTGTGTAAACTTGGGTTATCATGGCTACATTGAATAATAAATGATGAATGTAATCATTACTTTTAATAAATCACAAGTCTGAAAAAAACATATGTATTTATGTGCACATAAGCTTCACACATACAAACACTACTGGTTTTACATAGAGGCGATGATAAAATTGTGCTTTAAAG
This sequence comes from Carcinoscorpius rotundicauda, assembly GCA_011833715.1. Taxonomy (NCBI): domain Eukaryota; kingdom Metazoa; phylum Arthropoda; class Merostomata; order Xiphosura; family Limulidae; genus Carcinoscorpius; species Carcinoscorpius rotundicauda. Next base: position 21,380,616 of record CM022405.1, on the reverse strand, counting down.
CCTTCTAAACATTAAAATAGTTTCTGAATATCTTTGTAACTTCGAGACTCTACCGGAATCAGTAGATAAAAACTATCTTTGCACGATATAATGTTTTCAGTGGGTGGGCTGTGATATTTCTTTCGTTTCTTTGAAGTTCTTGTCAGCTCTAGACATTTAAAAAAACATGAACTGATGGAAAACAGATATGTCCTGGAAACAAGTAATCAGTTTTCCAGGAGAGAGTCGCTATTAATCCAGTTTGTCCTTATCCTCCTTCATTACTTATCAACTAAAACTCTGCCGTTTGTGTCTTTTTTATGAGCCTTATTACATTTTTCCACTTCTCATTCTTCTACAGGTTTATTATTTTTTAGCATTATTAATTCGGAAAAGAGTTAAGCCTATCGCAGAACCAGTGCTATGAAACTCATTTTGTAGTAGTACATAGTAAAGCCAATTTTCCCTTTTTACTTCAAGTTGTTAACGTTGATTCCAAAAAGGAATATTTACATATCTTTGTAAAATAAATCACTCTTAAAGTATTGATTACAAATTTTATCTAGTTTTAAAAATCTTACTTATTCTAAAACATCAGAACTAGTCTTAGAGTTGAAATTTTGGACTGTTAACATTATTCATGTTAAGTTAAGCATTTTTTTTGTTCACTGTTAGTCCTAGAAATATTGTTTTAAGGTATCACTCGAAGACTTTGGTATAATCTAAAACAAAATCCGTACTCCTGGATATGAATATCACAAGTATATGAAATTGTAGTTTATTTGTTCTTAACATAATAAATATTAAAATTGCAATACAAATATGTAAGGGTACCAGTATTGAAAAGTAAGACATACTGTTCTTAATAATTCTATTAATGTGACATTGGATGGGTGTTCAACCTCTTAATGATTTTCTTCACGTTATCCTGTATCACTGTGTCGAATATGGTGCTGATTCATTCAGAAATGTGGAGACGTATAAAGAGCTGATACATAAAATATTAACATATATTTATACAGATAAAACTTTCTGTTACGCATCTGAGGATGGAATTGCCTCATGATAACATCTTTTTGACAAGAATAATGTTTGTGATAAAATATACCAAGTCTTACTCGTAAGACTATATTCATACTATTGTTACATATTAACTTATCTAGGACGATTCTCCGATTTATTATGTTACGTACGTTATGTATTACAATTTCAAACAAAATTTTAATTTAGCAGTTATTTGAATTTCGATATCTCCCAAATTCATGATATTTGTCAATAAGAATGATATACACTATTTTCTTTATTAACACAAATACATTTTTAATCTACAAACAACAATACGATTTATAATAACGACTATTACAAATAATGAATTTTCACTACAGTTTTACAAACTTAAAAACAATGCTGAGTTTTATATCCGGTATAGAAATGGAAATTTTATCAACGATCCAAGTCTACGATGAGCGGATTAATTCTTAGTTAATGTCGTTACACTTCGCTTAAGCTAACTAGCTGACTTTTCTTGGTTTTCCTCGCACAGCTTACAAGCTGACTTTTACCGACGAATATATTATATATCGGACGGTCGATTCAACTAGTACTGAATAACACCACTACCAATTCAATAAGGCCCGGCATGGCCAGGTGGGTTAAGGGATTCGACTCGTAATTCGAGGGTCGCGGGTTCAAATTCCTGCCGCACCAAATATGCTCTCCCTTTCAGCCGTGGAAGCGTTATAATGTTACGCTCAATCTCACTATTCGTTGGCAAAATGAGTAGCCCAAGACCTGGCGGTGGGTGGTGATGACTAACTGCCTTCCCTCTCGTCTTACACTGCAAAATCAGTGACGGCTAGCACAGATAACCCTCGTGTTGCTTTGCGTGAAGTTCAAATAAGCAAATCCAATAATCTGTAGTTTCATAAGTTATATGACAACAATACTTTTGTTATATCTAAGAAATGAGTACATCATACCATCAACATCAGTAACAACTCAGTATTGTTTTATACCTTAGTATTATCCTTTATATTATAATGCTAAGGTATTATAGAGTAAATATCAATCATGTATATTTCAGTACAAGCAACAGTCCTCTTATTAAGAGTTTGGTATTTTATGGCATCAACAAGGATCCAATAAATATGAGTTTAAATATATTATAGCACTTACAACAATCCTATAGTAAAGACTTTAGCACATTGTATAGTAACCTATGGCATTAAAGTGCTTTTTAAATGAAGAGTTTAGTGTCTCATAGTACTGAAGTCGGTCCTTTAGGTTCAGTTTTAGTATTGCTTAGCAGTAAAACCGCTTATTCCTCATAAGTCAAATATAGGAACATCAATTCCAGAACTAAAGTTTAAATTTACTTTGTCGTCGAATATTTTTGTGTTCCAGCAAAGGTTCTTTTTAATGAAAAGAAATATTGTTGATATACGAAACGTATAACCACGTACCGACACCCATGGCAACCAATGGAGTGATTAAATTGTTTGTTTGTTTTTGAATTTCGCACAAAGCTACTCGAGGGCTATCTGTGTTAGCCGTCCCTAATTTTGCAGTGTAAGACTAGAGGGAAGGCAGCTAGTCATCACCACCCACCGCCAACTCTTGGGCTGCTCTTTTACCAACGAATAGTGGAATTGACCGTAACATTATACGCCCCCACGGCTGGGAGGGCGAGCATGTTTAGCGCGACGCGGGCGCGAACCCGCGACCCTCGGATTACGACTCGCACGCCTTACGCGCTTTGCCATGCCGGGCCAGAATGATTAAATAGACAAAGCAATAGGGTTAACCCCCCTGGATCAGTTAGATCACAATTTTGGCATGTTTTCATGTAAGAACAAGCAGTATGGAATAGAAATGTCTTAATGACTATGATTAAACGACATTTGCATCAGTAGGTTTCTTATCACTGTCCAATACGTTTTGACAACCCAATAAATTATCTTTTGACCTTTTATATCATTCAAGTGATTGAAAAGTATTTTATTCCAGGAACAGCGGTTGTACTCTAAAATGATTTCTTGCTTTGTTAAACATATTTTCATGTTTGGCTGCTTTCGTGATCTTTCAAAAGTGAAATAGACACTAACTTTAAAGAAAAAAAATTATCGGTTTACGTAAAACCACAAGGGAATTTATTTATAACGAGATGTAGACGAATGAAAATAACTTCTATATGCAATAGACCGGAGCAACTGTATGCATGTATTGTGAAGCTATTTAAGACCGTAAAAGCAAAAGTGCATCGAGTGTAGTATATATAAGCGTTTTATTGTTCTTTCACATTCAATTCTTTTTCGCGGACAAACATTACTGCTACACAGGTGAGAATAGAGAACAGATGCAAACATTCACCGTATGTCTCTGGACCTTTTAAGTTGTTTGAGACAAAGAAAATCATTCGCCCGATCTGTTCTGAAGTGAAGAACTTTAATGAGGAACCTATTAATAAGAATAGTAACGTAACTATTTATCTATCTACCTGATTACTCTGTCAGGCTATTATTTAGGTATGTGTCCAATTAGAACATAACTCTATCAATAGTTTAGCGATCGATCAACGTTGTCTCTTACACCGTGTAATCTCCAAAAAAAAAGCTATCTACCTGAGTATGTTTATGTTGTACAGTACAGTTAGCGTCGCTGAAAACTTAAGCCTATAGGTTGAAACATTGTTCAAGCTTGTAATAACATTTAAAGAGGAAATAAACTAATTTTTGACTGTTATTTGTTTCCCACGAAGTGTGAAATTGTAGCCAGTTCACTGTAGTTAAACGGTTAGTAGTAAGATTTACCCAAAAATACATGTTCCATAACTGTATACATTTTAACTTTTACATACTTTATACACGTATTAATATCTAAATCTGTGTTTCGCACACTTAGACATTAACTGGTAAACTTGTGACAGAACAAAACACAGTAAATAAATTGAAATATTACTAACTTATCATAACGTCATCTTCATAAACTATCCATTGAATGTAAGAATCCATCACGGAATTGACTGATGCTTATTATATATATATTACATACACAGCGAAATTTTGTTAAATGCTAGATTCATGCGACTTGGTGAAATAAAGTACGGTACGTCGCTGATGTTTTGTAACTTAATGAATAGCGCATGTTTTTAATTCAAACAACACTTCAACAATTTTGTTGTTTACCTACAAAGGATTTATCGCTAAACGACGAGATTCTTCGTGGATACCGTAAAAATTTAATCAGCAGAGTGAAGAGATATAATCTCATACTGTTAACTATTTAAACGGACGCATATGAGGAAATATGGAACTAACATCTTCTACCATTAGTTATCAATTATTAAACTACAAACCAAAAGACCATAGTAACTGATGTTTGAGAGCAAACGTAAAGTTCCATTAAATATTCCGTACTCGCACCTGAAGAATGATAACTCAGTAAACTTATAAAAATGCGAAGAGGGATTAAGAACACTTTTGAGGTCATAAGTGACTTTACTTGAGAAAGAGTTAAATAACATAATTATAAAATCATAAGTCATTGTGATGCTGATGTTAGTAAGATTAGGTTCTGTCGAGATAATGTGGTTCGATTGTATCATCACTGTCACAAGAAAAGACAAACACCCAAGATAAATAGGTGTTGATAATGATATATTTTATTCTGAAAAGAAACAATGATGTGGTTTAAATAATTTAGAAACAGGCGATCTACACTGCTGCATCTTCTTGCTGGGAATTTTTATGACTGGCTTAAAAGTTTGAGCTGATATTTTGTATGTGTTGGACTGTAGGTTTATAGTTAAAGCTTGATGAGAAACAGATCTACAAAGTTTCATCTCGTATTTGTTATTAATATAATCTTTAAAAGACTTGCTTGCATTTTCTCACTTAGACTTAAGTTTTGCGCCAACAGACTTCAAAAAATCTTGTATTTTTTTAAATCAAAGTTCATATAAAAACTGTGCTATTTGGTGTTTTCAATCGGATTGGTACTTTATGTGACACACGACCTAAACAACAAGGTAAAAAATCTCTAATCTTCATGGTCTTGACTCTTACAATCATATTGTCTCCACTATTAAAGCTGCTAAATATTCCATTGAACCTACAGCAACACTCTAGCCAGTAACCAACATAATAGCACTATGAAACTTTACATAAAAGTCATAGTATGAAACAATATGGTTATAAATTAATTTCATAATAATAACCGTCAATCAGAATAAAGGTCTGTCATGGCCTAGTGGTTTGCACATTCTGCCAAGGAATCACCAATGATGCATTAACACCTAATGTGTGTCAACAGTTGTAGTTGACCTTGCGGCTCAAAAAATAAAATAAAAGATAAGCTGTACTTTTAGAGCGAAACTGAATATCAATACAGCCATCAGTACAGAAAATTAAATATACTTTATTTACGTTCCTACTTATAATGCTTTGTTGAGCATTCTGTAACCAAACAATCTGTTCGAATTTTATTTCTTTAAACCGATACAATGAAGTTAAAATATATAGGCTACCAACATGAGATCAGTGTATATACATTTAATAAAGTTTACTATGGTGAACTTCAAAGTTTAATGTATATTAAACTCTCTATACATAATGCCCAGTATTTAGGAAATTTGAAACCGTTCGGAATGAACGCACAATGAGGACACTACTCGACATTATCAGTCATGAAATAAAGTTTCTTTTATGCTTTCTAATTTGTGTTACATTTTCGTGATCTATCTACACTTATAAAGTCTTTCCATACACATCTCAATTTTCATGAAAGTTACATTATTCTTCTCATACCATATTAGCATTATACTCTACTGAAAATAGTATAGTTACTTCCAAGAACGTAAAGTGTGCATTTTATGTTATGTACAAAATATCGAACATGTAAATAAATTATGTTTGTTTGTTTGTTTTGAATTTCGCACAAAGCTACTCGAGGGCTATCTGCGTTAGCCGTCCCTAATTTAGCAGTGTAAGACTAGAGAGAAAGCAGCTAGTCATCAACACCCACTGTCAACTCTTGGGCTACTCTTTTACCAGAGAATAGTGGAATTGACCGTTACATTATAACGTCCCCACAGCTGAAAGGGCAAACATGTTTGATGCGATCGGGATTCGAAACCGCGACCCTCGGATTACGAATCGAACGCCTTAACACGCTTGGCATTGCTGGGCCGGTAATAAATTATGACTAGGTAATTCTGTTTCTCAACAGTTTTGCAACAGCTGTAACAAAAGAAGTGTTGACAAGTTCTCTTGTAAAAAAAAAAAAAAGGAAAGAGGGTGTGTTTCCTTGTAGCAAAGCCACACCGGGCTAGCTGCTAAGTCCATTGAGAGGAACCGAACCCCAAACTTTAGCTTTATAAATCCATAGACATACCGCAGTGGTAGCGGGGGGCGGAAAGTGAGAGAATTTAAGCTTTCATGTGCCAATCGTACACAATACAAACGTGTGTAAAAAAATAGGTTCTAAAAGTCATACTTAGTGATTGTTGTTGATGTGTCAAGTGAAACGTTGATATAAAAAATCATTCTTGTTTAGTGTTGTTGATGTGTTTAGCGAAACACTGTTACTAAAAATCATAACTTCCTCTGTAATAACAACGAGAAACTTAAATTAGCGGTTTATTGTCATCATCCGCTCGATCAAGTCGTATCATACATCTTTATTCACGCTAATTGCTTAGGCTAATATCACGTGACACTAAACGATATTAAATTAGGAGAATTTAATAAATTTTAGCAAATTTATGCTTAAAAATTGACAATGAATAACAATCGTCTACCTTTTATTGATTCTTTTGAAGACTTGAACTAGAAACTGCTAATATAGTTTGCTTCACCTAACTAATATTTATGTATCTACAGGTCCTTTCACCGTATTGTTTTGCAGCTCTAATTCAGCCGATTTTAATCCTAATTGCAAAAAAAACTAAAAACGGTCCAATTTTATTCTTAGAAAAAGTTGTGGTAAAATTTCAGACCAATAACTTACGTGATTTTCTATGTAGAAGTTAACAAAATTTTCGTCAAATTTGAACGAATTTTGTTGTGTTTTGATATATATAAATATATCTGAATAAATGCAACACGGTAAAAAGCTCAAATCTCAACGGTGGGTGTTAAACTGCATAACTTGTATAACACCAGTCTTTCTGAAGTGTAATGCAGCAGAGTCATTAGTTTATTAAATGTGAAAAGATATACAATGGACTCTCTGCAATGCGGGTGTTGAACTCCAAGTTTAACATTTTAAATCATGGATCGTATCAACGGACCATTAAAGATACATGTAATAGTTTTTACTCGACCAAGGTAATCCTTTTTTAAAAAACGAACCATAGTATTTCTACGTTACTTTTCAGAAAATATTTGCTCGACCAATGAAAACCTTGATTAGGAAAAAGCGGGCGGTAAGTATTATGTGGTAGACGCGTTACTCTGACCAGACTGTGTTTACTCAAAGAAGGTAAACCTTAATTAAATAAAAAATGAGTGGAATGTCTTATATATATTAAATAAGTCACCTTAACCAGACAGTGTTTATTTGACAGAAGAATTACTGAAAAAGAAAGGAAACAGTGCTTGTGTATTATTGTATTATATTCATTATCTGAGCAGACAGTGTTTATCCGACCAATAAAAACCTTCATTGGTGCATTAGGTGTGTTACTATGACTAGGAAGTGTTTTAATAAACGACCAAGGAAAAATTTACTTAGAAAGTAACAGATGGTATGTCTTCTTCTCAAGAAGTCACTTGGAACGTTCACCTGTAATTTATAATGTTTGTTTGGTAAGTAAGTTTAAAAGTTTATGTACTTTATGTCAATATCATATAAGATGGTGTGCTTCCTTCTCAAAGAACAGTTAAATAACTTCTCATCCTCCGATGCTAAAAATAAAAAGTTTTGTCTTCGTTGGATTAGCTACGAACGATTCCGTTTGTTTTCAAAGATGGAGGAATGAGGTGAATTTCATTAACAGATAACAAATAGTTGAATATTTAATTTATACTAATAGTGTAACTCATTAATTTCTCTTGCATTCCATTATAAAAAAAAGAAATAGACACTATAAGGTCTTGTGTCAAAGGTTACAGCTGTTCGTCATTATTTTCCAGCTATCATCCTTAGCATGGACTTCACGATGTCCTTGTTAGTGAACGTCCTAACTGCTGCTACCGAACTTGGCTGGGCAGACGGAAGATTCGCATTATTTGTCTTACACGTAATGACTACATTACATCCAACCTCAATGCCTACGTTACTTACATCATCCTTCGACATTTTTCGGGCACTGTTTATAGTGACCGTTGTGGCTACGAACGTAACTTACGAAGAAGTCTGGAAAATCCAAGATAACGAGGCCGTTTTTCAGGAAATATTCAATAGAACTTCGACTGTGTAAACGGTGATAAATATTCTTTCATTGTTTTTTGACTAACAGAATTGTGATATATTTACTGCTCACAGGGAGAAAATAAATGGATTTGTTTACAAAATTATAATATTTTATGTTTCTGTCAAGTAACTGTTAATTATAAACACTTTTTCGTTAAAAAACTTTCTCAGTAAAACTTTAAAAATGTGTCTAATTTAGTGAAGTCTTGTTTTTTCTAAGCTCAGTATTCGTTTGTTTATTTATTATCTTTTTACATTACGTTGTTTTTAAAGAAACATTTCCTTATCTCGCTATATCGAATACGTTGACACATAGATATGCAAAGCAAAATTTTAAACTGCATATTTCTGGTAATTTTTACATAAAAAATACCACGTGAAATACACTTACAGCTACCGGTTTTTAAGACAATGACGATAAGTTAACAAGATAGTCATATAATTCAACTATTTCTTCTATTTCTGTTCAGCATTCTTTTGTTTTATTGACTATTAAATGTTACATCCAAAGTGGCCTAAAATAATTATTCTAATGTTTATTCTGTATTTGTTTAACTCAGAGATGAAACTAACTTGTCCCACTAACATTTACCATATCAATAATTATAATGAACGGTCTTAGTACCTTTGATAGAATTAAAAGTAATTACTATTACAGCGGTTGTCGTGTGCTGATTCTTGGGAGGAATGCGGCCACAAAAGGCTAACTGTATTGTTACTAAAACTAGTGATAATGCAATATGTTAAAACTTATAATGATATAGAAACAGTGCATTCAACCAATCTTTGTCCGGTTTGTTGAAACTCAGAGTAATTTAGACTGATCTTCTGTGCACTTAGTTACTCTGTTTCAGTTTGAGCAATAGTTAAATTATTCATAGGGTTCAATGCTGGAATAAGCACTCATAAGGTTAAACGTAACATGTTAACTAAGTTATCTAGTAAATATATATATACAGAATATTGATTTACGTCGTGTTGAGCACAGTCAAAGATAAAAAAGATCTAATTATAAAAGCCATGATAATGTATATTTAATTTTAAAGTTATTTTTACCGAGTAAGAAATCATATGTTATACATATGTATAATGTATATAATGTGTTGTAAAAAAAAACTAATTTATTTGTATCTCTGCGAAGATAGTGTTGTTTCTATTCTGCTTTTAATCTATTTTTCTTTTTCTTTTTAGAATGAGGCTTATAATTTTTACCGCCAGTATTCCTCACTATCATTATTTCTTACTGCTTTACGGAGATCCCACCAAGAGGCAGGTGGAGCAAATTTATCACTTTATACAAGAAATGCTGTTTTCCCTACTTTATTGGGGCACGGTGAAACTGATGAAGTCGGTGACCTCGTGGTAAAGTTTGTTTTGCTCGACTTCTGGCCAAGCTCTCATGTTTTTAGAACAATAGCAGAACTGATTGATAACCAGAAAGATGACCTGCATATTACAGATAACCACTGGATAAACAGTATTGACTGGCCTACTGGCCAACCGTTAATTGCGGACCCAGACTGCGTTATTCAGAACTTAGATTGTTCGAAATTTGTAGATGGTAAATACCAACTTCAGAAAATGTACTAAATATATATAGTTATTAAACATAGTTATACGCATGACCAATAGGCCTAGTTACATAAATATTATAAACGCAAACTATGTAATAATTGTAAGTATTATCAAAATGTCTTTAGAGAAACTGAGTTTGAAGCGGGGACAATGTGCACTTCCGTTTATTGTGAAAAAGGGTAAACCACAGGATAACGTAAAAGGATATTATTTCACTAACGTTGGTTTTTTCTTTTTTGTTTGTTTGTTTTTTGAATTAAGCACAAAGCTACGCAATGGGCTATCTGTGCTCTGCCCACGACGGGTATCGAAACCCGGATTTTTGCGTGTAAATCCGCAGACATACCGCTGAGCCACTGGGGGACCACTGACGTTGGAACATAAATCGAAGTAGAATCAAATAGAAAAAGAAAATGTGTCTAAAATGTTAAAAAGTGCCTTTGTCAAGTCCTAGAATTTATATATATGATTTTTTTTGCCACAAATTAATTTTGTACTTAAAATTATAATCGTAAACTAATTCTTTAGTACAATTTGAAGAGGACTGAGAAGCAGGCCACCTGGCAGAAGCTTAGACCAGTCATTTACATTGCATTATGGTATACAGATCGCCACACCACTTTTGTGTTATAATGATATACTTTTTTAAATAAGTTAAAAGATATAGGTAAGTCAGATATATTTGGTGTAAAACCAACACTTAAAATAGGAAACTCGAACAGTTACACAATTAACTACGTGGTTGTGATCTGTCTATTGTTTGTTTTCTTTTGTATTTAAGCACAAAGCTACAAAAATGATTATCTATGCTCTGTTTACCACGGGTATCGAAACCCGGTTTATAACAGTGTAAGTTCGCAGACATAACGTGATTATGATAGTTTCTTCATACTTTCAAAGAAGCTTTGCAAAAGCGTAAAAGCTATCTTCACGTTTACATGATGAAGCCAGATGAACTACTGAGGTCACGTAATTGCTAAGCGTGACAAAATGAGGCCGATTGAATTACTGAGATTGCATAACTGCTACGCTTAACAAGATTTATGCTTGACGAAGAATAGCTATCTGTTGTTGTGTGCTCTTTCTGGAGCGGACTATTAATCCAACGTTCGGTTGTTTGTGCCCCATTACCAAAAAAAAAAAAAAAAAGAATCACACGAGAGTGACAGTCATATTCCATTCTTCCGTTAGAGTAGCCGACGATTTGGTAGTGAATGGTGTTGACTTGCTGTCATTTCTTTAGATTATCACTTCAAAATTAGAGACAACTATCACATTCATCCCTGGAGTAGATAAGCGAGAAATTTACGAAACACCCCTTCCATCGACTGGTTGGAAAGCAACTCCAATAAATTTAAACACTAGAGAAACTTGTTTGATCATTTTATAGGCTAATTGTAATAAGAAGATGTAAGAAACTACAACAGGTGAACAATATGTTTTATGAGAATATGTAATTAAAATCATGAAAAGTTTATGTATTTCCTAAAGTCAGTGTTAAAATTAGGATTTGAGATCATGCTTGAATCGACCTCATCAAGTGCTTTCTAAAAATATGTTGTTTTGGTCTGTTTTTTTGGAATTTCGCGCAAAGCTAAACGAGGGCTATCTGCACTAATTTAGCAGTGTAAGTGAAGGCAGTTAGTCATCACCACTCACCGCCAACTCTTGGGCTACACTTTTACCAACAAATAGTGGGCTTGACCGTCACATTATGACGCCCCCACGGTTAAAATAGCAAGCATGTTTAATGTGAAGGGGATTCGAACCCGCGACCCTCAGAACGCCTTAACCAACCTGTCCATGTTGGGCCATTAAAAACATATAGTTTTACATATCTTTCTGCTAGCTAATGAAAAATATAACAAATTAACAACTTTTTCAAGGGGAGCCACCCCCTGTACGTAAGGTCAGATTTATTCTTATGTAATTTATATTCTTATACGAATATACACATATTTATGTATATTTATACATATATATTTATATTTGTGTACTTATATATAAACAGATTTTTCAGTATTTATACGTATCGTAGTAAAATACTTGAATTCAAAAGTATTTAATGAACATTTTTGCTATCTTAAGAAAAACTTGACTGTTTTAACTTTATTTAGGCTAGTGTTAAGTAGAAATAAAACACTTGCGCTAATAGATGAAAAATAAAAAGCTCGTAAAGTTGAACGAATGTTTTATTGTAATAGTTGTTGTTATTGTTGTTTTGAATTAAACACAAAGCTACACAATGGGCTATCTGTGCTCTGCCCACCACGGGTATCGAGACCCGGATTTTAGCGTGTAAGTCCGCAGACATACCGCTGAGCCACTCGGGGGCTATTGTAATAGTTATTCAATCCCTGAAGAATTATTTGCGATGTTACCGATTTGACGAAAAGCTTTGAATTCGTTTTGAAATCACATAATCGATTCTCCAGATTAGAAGAAAAACATCGTAAATGTTTTCTGAGAGAAACTACCTTTAGCTTTAAACATTTAATGACAAGTGACTTTGAAAAAAAAATAGTTAAGACAATATGCTCACTATAGATTATTCACTAAAGTTCAACATGATTACAGAATATATACAACATAATGCTTGTTATTTTTGCGAATTTTATGCACAGATCCTGACTAGTTCAGTATGTGGATTCCTTATCATTCTAATAATTATTTCTTAAGTTATTCGAAGAAGATAGCAGACGTGATTAACCGACTAATGCAAAAAAATTCTTTTTTTTTTTTTTTGTTTTCAGATACATCTTTGAATACTGAAGAGATTGTCGGTGTAATTGTAGCTTTGTTAATCTTTGTCACTGGAGCTTTCGGGATTACTGCTTTCGTCAGGTGGGGGCAGCACAATCCATTCTATCGTCCGTTTGACTTTTTTTTTCCTTTTCCTTATTAATTACCTTGTTATCTGTTTGATATATATATGTTTAACTCATATATGTTTTTGATATACCCTATTTCCTTGTTGAACATAAAAATTAATACACGTTTTAAAATAAAATGACATATATGAAAATGTATTCTATGTAAATGAAGTTTTAAGACACTTGCTATTACATCTATTGGATAAAATCACATCAAGCCAATTAACATTCTGCCATTAAGACGTTTCAATAGGTAGTGCAAGTTAAAACAAATAAGTGTAAAATGGAATTAACTCTTATAATAAATACCCTCACAACTGTACGTGCAGAATGTATTCAACATAATATTGCAGTATCTTGGACCGCAGAATGGAAGACGTATTCACTAGGGACGAACTTTTGTTTCACACTGCTCACATGTCAGACTATACATTTACTAATTATAAAATTTGAAAAAAAACGTAGTTGTAGTTTTCGAACATATAAAGTAGCAAACGCGTGTTCAAGCACACAACAACATTAAATCTTCTTTGACTGAATAATACTTAACTAACTGAAAACTGTGAAATGTCTTTTAAATTCCATAATTATCAAACTACGTGTCATAGTAACAGGTTTTCGATAATACATTTGAAGTATTAAACACTATCGAGACATTTTACACTTATGTACAGAGTTCTGTTGATCTTATAATCAAAAACTATTTATAGAATGATGAAGTGTATTTAATAAACTTATAATAATAATTGCAAAAACATTTATGACGAGGTTTAAAGCATCGTGAATAATTAACTCCAGGCTGTTTTTGCTCACAAACTTCGCTGTAGTAAGTTGAAAGCTTGGACACAGATTTTCCTAAACATGTTACAATTTATTATTTTAGAAGACGATTATTAAACTTCCTATACACAATAAAACATATGTAAAAATTGGTGTAGCAGTGAAACCTTAAAACAATAACTGGTTTATACTTTAACATTGAAATCCGATTCAATTAAACAAAAGGCTAAAACGAACTGCTTTCCACACGTTTTATGAAAAACATTTAATGTCTGGTACATTGATTCCACAACAAAACAGAAACAAAGAACACTACTGTTATATGCAAATAACAGTTTTTACTACACTATTAATAACTAGAAAACAAAGCTATTACCAATAAAAATAAACTGAAATGTAGTATAAAAATATAGCTTCTTAACAACCAACTATCCATGTACAAGGTATTTTGATCAATAAATTGGCTGTATTGTAACTCGACAATAACATTAGGTATATCAAGAAAACTTTTTCAAAAAAAAAAGAAACATCAGCTGTTTCGAATGGTTTCTAAACTAGGACATACCTAAAATAGGGTGAAACGTAATATTCAAGAATGAGTTAAGTACGTTTAATTGCAAAAATTAACTAAAACTTTGCTTCGAAACGTTCAGAGTTAAACTTTTAATAACTAATATCACTATACTGGAAGATAAAATTACCCATGAAGGATTCATGTCTTTGTCTTTAGTTATCTAACAGGGCTCGAACCGGCTATGTTGCTGTGAGAGATTCAATACAATAAATCATTTTTACATCATCGTGAAGCCGTTTGTTTGTTTGTTTTTAATTTTGCGCAAAACTTCACGAGGGCTATCTGCGCCACCTGTCCCTAATTCAGCAATGTAAGACTAGAGGGAAGGCAGCTAGTCATCACCACCAACCGCTGACTCTTGGGCTACTTTTTTACCAACGAAAAGTGGGTTGACCGTTACATGATAATGCCCCCACGGCTGAAAGGGTGAGCATGTTTGGTATACGGGGATTCAAACCCACGACCCTCAGATTACGAGTCGAACGTCTTAATCCACCTGGTCATGCTGAGCCTTGATGAGACTGAAAAGGTAAGACTTCTGTCGAGGTATTGCAGTAATGACATTTAATAACATAATTTATAAACTGACAATTTTTTATGAGTTGTTGCGAGACGACGAGGACTTGCAACAATAATACCTAAAGGTTTAGCAAGCATACTTGTATTGTGAAATTTCGTTTGGTCTTAGTTCCACTTCTTTAGAACGAAATAGCAATGTGATACAGAAATTCTATCAACAACACACAGCCTATCGGCATGTTATTAGCCACCTCTAGTCTCTGCTTGAAACACACTGAATTAATGTAATTATCTCAAAGAGTCTTTGAAAAACAAAACACAAAATAATTATTAGTTCTCATTATAACAATAACACACAAGATTAATAACCACCAAGTTAGGGTCATATAACTTGTTTGGTACTTGTAGTGATTTAAAGTAAGGTATACACTTTGAATAGGTGTCTAATTTAGCTACTCAGGTTTGTAAATTGTTTGGAGTTCTTCTAAAGTGTAATAAACCCACATAACCCTTCATAGGCTCAAACTGTTTATCAATATTTATAAAACGTTTGAGATATTATATAGAAGATAAGACTGAGTGAAACTATCAGTGAAAAGTAAAGCCAAATTTGAAAATGATAAACATTCATAAAATATACGTTATTTTGTTCACATCTAAATCCAAGAATGAAATTCATTTACAGGAAACAACTTGTCTTCAAGGAAATGAGGAGAAAAGGTTTACTAACAGTGGATGATATTGTCTTGACTCAACCAAGTAAAAAAGTAAGTAATCACTATTGGTGTTTTCGTACTAGTTTTATTATATATATAAATATATATTTTATTTAAACGGTTATTAAGGCATTACGTCGCCACGTGTGTGACGTATCTAGAAGTGCAGAACTTTATTTTCTTACTTTTGATTACGTTCTGTAATGACAACATTTGTTTGTTTGTTTTTTGAATTTCGAACAAAGCTATACGAGGGCTATCTACGTTAGCTGTCCCTAATTTAGCAGTGTAAGACTAGAGGGAAGGCAGCTAGTCATCACCATCCACCGCCAACTCTTAGGAGTATCTTTTACTAACGAATAGTGGGATTGTTCGTAGCGTTATAACACCCTCACGGCTAATAGGGCCAGCATATTTGGTGCGACCGGGATTCGAACCCACGATCCTCGGATTAGAAGTCGAGTGCCTTAACCACCTGGCCTAATTAAAGTAAATGAATTTAAGTATTATAAAATATTTGCATTGAACTATTGAAGGTTCATATAGACGTGTTTTTATCAAAATCACTGTTATAAATAACACAGTAACTTAACAGTGATGTTAGTTGTATGCGACCTATAGTATTATTTTTGTTATCAAGTAATTAATAGTATGCGGTATATATTTAAATATATACTATTTGTTTCTACGTTTCACGATAGGTATTCCACAATGGATCCACCTTTGATAAGCCAGACATCCTTAAAGCCTCCCATCATTCCATACGATCTCATAGTCATCTGACCACAGGAAAAAGTGGTCGACTTACCGGAACTGGACAACTGACTAATGCTTGCCTGAATGTAAGGAAATTATTTATTTGTTTCATTTATTTATTTATTTTTGTAAATTATAATATAAAATATTTCACAAACGAAAATCAGTTTATTCTCTAAAGAGCTATCACTTTACCGTCAGTAATGCTCAACATATGTTTGGTTTGGTCATTGGGATGAAAACAATGTGACTCACTAGCACCACTACCACTTGTAGTTAGCACTACAAATATATATACATATTGCAATGCGTCATGTTCTAGTGGATGGTGTAAAATGCAGCAGATCTGAAGGTTCTAGCTTCGAGATCACGATACGCAGCACTTTTAGCTGTAGACGCATTGAAAGTAGCAGTCAGTTCCGTTATTTAGTTGTGAGTAACTATACAGTCAGCGGGAATAGCTAACTGATTATCTCCCTTTAACTAGCAATTCACAACTTGGGACAGCTATGCCTAAACCCTGAGGTCCCTAACTAAGTCGTTTAGACTTTTAAAGAAAACAAGAAATAGACACGGTTAATTTAAGCTTCAAAATAATAGGCATTGATTTATTTTGATAACTTTGGCATACTGTTTATAACTAAAATAATCACTTATCTTACGAAGCGTGATTTAACAATTATTTCTTAGCTCATAATTATATGACTTAGTTTCAGTTGTCGTGATGAAGTGAACCACGGGGTTAAAAGAACTACGAATATTGTTCGTGCAACATGGTTAATGGATGAACAACATAAAAAACACCATTCGTTTTACCACTGTGTTGTTCTTCAGTCTGTTATAATATCTATTCTCTCAAAAAACTTAACGAACATGACAGTAGTAAATTACTGTCATATACTAAAGATGTCATGGATGCAACTATTTTAGAGAAATGGTGGAAGATACCTCTAGACCGTATCAACATTCATATTGTTTTTAAAAGCATGAAACATTGATTCTAGGTTTTCCTTAGTGTTAGTGGTGACCATAGGCCACATTAAAAGGAAATGTTAAAAACTCTAAGAATCTAAATCACAATTTACCAAATATCAAATTGTAAACAACGAACAACCAATCATTTATATTTCATATCACGTAACAACTCGTCAGGGAACGTGATTTGCAGAAAAGCGATTGACAATATTTTAGAAAAACATTTTTCCCTTGTCACGTTCGCATGGATATACTATTGCAAGATCCAGTATCTCTTATTCGTTTTGAGCGGTGAATGACATAAACAATTAATCTAATATAAAATTATAATTATTCATCGCAAATTCGTGAATTACGTTTTCAAGAAAAAACAGTCATGAACAAAACGAAAGAATCATTTGTTCTTAAAACGCTCAGTAGATTGTTCTTATCATTCTCAACAATATTATGCTTAAAATACCATAATGCTTGCAGTGATAGAAAGAACAGTAAACCAGCAACACATATGAAATATAAGCCATTGGTCGTTCGAACTTGTCTCAGTTGCTATGTTCAAATGAAGATGTGACCATAAATGCTCGCTTCGAATTTGAGGCAGTGGGCCCGATACAATAATTGGTGATCATATCCTATTACTTTATCAAATAAAATTAATCCAAAGGTTTACAGTTGGTTACTTTGGCTAGCTGACTTCTGTTTACTTTATCAGTTTGAAATCAAGGACAGCTATGCTCAAATAGCCCTTGCATATCTTTATGTGAGATTCTGTAACAAATTTACAAATAAAACGTGTTGAAAGAATAATTTTCAGACTTAAATTATATCTTTATATATGACGTTAATTTAATAACACAGTTAATAATTGATTCATTGTGGAAGTAGGCCATCATTATTTAAACAGAAGAGCTCATTGTGTTTGTTAGGTCCGTCATGGGCATGTGGTTAAGACGCTGGATTCGTAATCTGATGGTCCCGGGTTAGAATCCCCGTCACCCCAAACATGCTCGCCCTTTCAGCTGTGGGTGCATTATAATGTGACGGTCAATCCCACTATTCATTGGTAAAAGAGTAGCCCAAGAGTCGGTGGTGAATGGCGATGACAAGCTACCTTTCTTCTAATATTACACTGAAAAATTAAGGACAGCCAGCGCAAATAGCCTTCGTGTAGTTTTGCGCGAATTTCCAAAGAAATCGTTCTATTTATTTTATTATTATTAGTTACGTCTGTTAGGTTACGTTGAAGATATTGATTTTAACAGATAAAAAACTTAAAAAATTTGGAATTAGGACCAAAATATCACGGGTGGAGCAAAAAATATCTGAATCAATTAATGTGAATATTTAACACTCCTTCAGATAATCCTAAGATTCTTTTATATTCCAACAATGTTAGTTGTGGAGGTGGTGTAATGGTATGGTGAAAGTCGTCGCAATCGCAGTTAAGAAATTGGTTTCTTTACGAGGGTGAATAGAATTCAGGGTGAACTTCAACGTGTTATATCAATTGATATTTACGAATTAAATTATCTTTGTTTTTTGTGCACAAATTGAATACATGTATCTTAACAATTGTGATTTAGAAAAAAAATGGCTAATGATTTAGAAGCTATAATATCTAGGGTTATTCACACTTTTCGTAAATAATTTGATACTTGAAGTGTATCTAAACCTATGCGTTGACTAGTAAAAGTAATATTAATCGAAATTAAATCAGTAAACCATTTATTTAGAACAAAAATGTATAGGAAGACTAGTAGGTAATATTTTATTTATAGGCCTCGGCATGGTCAGGTGGTTAAGGCATTCAACTCATAATCTGAGGGTTGCGGGTTCGCGCTCGAGTCGCGCCAAACATGCTCGCCCTTTCAGCCGTGGGGGCGTTATAATGTGACAGTCAATCACACTGTTTGTTGGTAAAATAGTAGCATAAGAGTTGGCGGTGGGTGGTGATGACTAGCTGCCTTCTCTCTAGTTTTACACTGCTAAATTGATGACAGCTAGCGCAGATAGCACTTGTGTTACTTTGCGCGAAATTAAAAACAAACTAATATTTTACTTAATTATTTGTGTAGTAAGAAAGACCTTTTTTTAAAAAAAGTTACTTCATAATTTACTGACAAATTATTCGAATTATTTTATTTAATATTTTGTTGTTTAGTGCCAAATCACTTATATTATATTTTAGGATATGAGATATCTCCACTCTTCTCCACTGAAACATCATGGAAATCTTACGTCAAGAAATTGCGTCATTGATAGTAGATGGGTATTAAAGATTACTGACTACGGCTTTCCGTTGTTTTTTGAAACACAAAATTTACCTTCACCTCTTCTTACAGCCAAAGGTATGACAAGAGATATTCATTCATTTTTAATGTAGATATTTTAGAGCAGCCACCAGCTTCATCTTATACTTAAAGATACTCAACCAATCGCTCTCTAAAGTTGCTACCAGTAGTATTAATAATTCCTACCCTAGTATCAAACACACTTTTTCTTTACTTCATCTAAGTGTCTAACATCTATACGGATGATTATACCATGTTTAACTAGCTCACTACAGCTAACTTGTAATTTTTTTTTCTCTTTTTCTTTCAGCAAAGCCACAAAGGACTATCTGCTCAGCCCACCGAGGGGAATCGAACCCCTGATTTTACCGTTGTAAATCCGGAGACTAACTTGTAATACGTGTCTCACTTGTGTGTCAAGCGATCCGTAACTAAAAGTCAGTTGTGAATCACCGGTCGAACACGTATTACAAGTGGCTTCAGTAAACATGGTAAAGGTACACATATAAATATTACAGATAATCAACCAGTCACTTTCTTCAACTTACACTTAAAATGATTAACCAGTCGTTCTCTAAAACTACACTTAAAGATGATCGACAAGTCATTTTCTGCAACTTACACTTATATATTGCAAGTCAGTCATTGATTTACGTTTTGAAAGT
The DNA here is from genome assembly GCA_011833715.1 of Carcinoscorpius rotundicauda. Lineage (NCBI taxonomy): Eukaryota > Metazoa > Arthropoda > Merostomata > Xiphosura > Limulidae > Carcinoscorpius > Carcinoscorpius rotundicauda. Next base: position 21,360,504 of record CM022405.1, on the reverse strand, counting down.
ATTCCTAAGTACAGTTTTGAGAAATGACTTAATTTTGTATCAAAACACCTTGTTTTATGTTTTAAGACATATGGATACGACAAACTGGTTACAACAATGTTCGATGAATTTCTGACATACCCTAAGCAACACTATCTGTTTAACTGAAGCGAAACATACAGAGCTCGCTTGATTAACTACAGAAGATTTGATTCCTGTTAGTAAACCTGAATTTAATAAAGATTGTTTTGTACTCTGCGTACCACGTGATGATGCATGCTATAAAATATGAAAATAAAAATGAAAATACCGTGTAGCATCAAGATAGTTCTCATAAAAAACAGATAATATTTGAGTTTGCAATCATAACACAGAAAGTGAATTTAATTGAAGCATTTGTATTTAAGATCACTTTAAGCGTATTTCATCCACCAGTTAACTGAGAAAGAAAAATGATGGACTTTCTCTTATCTTACTTTAGTTTATTGGACTGAACAGTTGCTTCTTTTGTTGTTTTTAACTATAATACATAATTATTTGAGCAAAAGTACAAGCCGAAATCTCTCTTTAATCATCATTTTAAACGAAAACAAACGATTTTTTTTTCCAATTTAGGTATTAGTAACGGAATTAATTGAACGCTATTGCATCAGGGTGTTTTATAATTATTGAAGTAAAGTTATACGAAAACTATTTTCAAAGTTGAAATAAATATCTATACACATTTTTCACTTGATACTGTGAATGCATAACTCCCAAGTTAAACGTGCGTTAGAAACTTCTGTTGATCTGGGTTTGAACATCTGGAAATCAGATGTTACATTTATTTTTGCTGTTGTTGTTTGACATCACGTGGAACTATAGGTTTGAGCTAAGTGGGCAGAATAGTATGGTTTACAGAAACTTGCAAGAAAGGGAAAAAGTGGTGATAACACTTTGAGTTATAAAAAATAAAATGTAAAATTTCTTTGTTTTAAGTAAAAAGCAACAAAATGGTCTATCTGCGCTTTACTTCGTGGGTATCAAACCCCTATTTGTAGTATCACGAGCTATCAAGCTTATCGCTGACCACCACTAATGGAAAGGAGTTATAATGTAGATAATAGTTTAACTTATGATGAACGAAAATAGCAAGTGAACATATTATTCAACTTTCGGTAAATACACAAAATACAAACATACAAAATAAACTGGCCAGGTGGGTTAAGGCATTCCACTCGTAATCTGAGAGTCGCGGGTTCGAATACCCGTCGCATCAAACACGCTCGCCCTTTTAGTCGTGGGAGCGTTATAATGTGACGATCAATCCCACTGTTCGTTGGCAAAAGAGTAGCCCAAGAGTTAACGGTGGGTGGTGATGACTAGTTGCTTTTCCTCTGGTCTTACACTGCTACATTAGGGACGCTACGAATAGTGGTATTAAACGTTATATTATAATGCCTTCACATCTAAAAGGGCGAGCATGTTTGGTGCGTCAGGAATTCGAACCCGTGATTCTCAGATAAAAGTCGAACGCCTTAACCCATCTTGTCATGTCGGTCCGTGTGGTATGATGGAAACTCCATAAATTGATGGAGGAGAGTTCGTGCTTTGATTAAATCCTATAAGTTATTCGAATACAATTATCTCCCATTTCATAAAATATCTGTTGACTTATCTATCTGAGGGACACTCTAGTTGCTAATAAGATTTTTTTCTCATAGATAAAAGATATTGCCAATATAATAATTATTCACATTGTGTTGACATTGAGTAAACATCTGTACGTAAAACATTTGTTTTTCTAAAATAAAGTAATGTATTTATTTCTGTATCTCTGTAACTGTCAAAATTACAAGATTTTTATAAAGGAATTCAAACTACCCGTAGATTGCATTTGTTTTTACAACAGTTTTCTTAACAAATATTTATGCATCAAATTTCTTGAGGATATATTGATTACCGGGTCTCTAGAAAGGTAGGAGTTACACACGATAATATAAATTAAAATGTGATTAATATTAAAGTTATTCACATTAATTATTGCTTTATATCTTGCGTATTTTACATAGTAAACGAGCAACTGTTATATTTTTTTCAATTCTTTCCACTCAGTTTTGTAACAACGAAAACCAGAAAATTGATGACTATAATGCAACATGTGGGCCTCACATAAAATACGTCAGTAATCCAAATGTTTAGGGAGTTAAAATACTGTTTACAGCATTGGATCTATTGACATTATTTTCTTAACATGTTTATATATACTAATAGAAAAACAGTTAAAGGCAAAATGTTTCAAAAAAGAAAGTAAATTCAGGGATGAGGAATATCAATTTTAAAAACAGAATACAACACAGTATTGATCTGAAAATATTTAAGGCACTGGTCAGGCTGAAATTATTTGCTTTTAGAATTAAGCTGGCACTTGTTTTAAACTCTTGAAATTAAAATCCTACAAAATCAATTACGAAAATCTTTATTACATAAATTTGGAGACTTATGCTAATTCTCAAGTACAGAGAAAAACAGTAAAGATATATATTGTTGTGTCATAATTGATCACTTTTCTATAAATACTACAATATTGAATTCACTTATCAATTTTTTACATATTTTTAATATTTATATTGTCTGCCATCTCAATAGACAAACTTTTGACTGCACCAGAACTCCTGCGAAATAAAACATTGTTCAAAAGGGGGACCCAAGCTAGTGATGTTTACAGTTTTTCGATAATAATGCAAGAAGTAGTCGTTAGAGGGCAACCCTATTCCGTGCTACAATTGTCAGCTGGAGGTGAAGTCTTCTTTGTGATACGTATGGTGTTAACATAGTCAGAACAATATCTGAAAATTATAATTTATATATTTAAGTATTTGTCTGAGATTTAGATCAAATCAATTAAATAATACTTTACTTTGAAACTTGTATTGAACAATAAAGACTGACACATTTCACAAATGTACAACGTTCACAAGAAATATTTCTACAAGTGAGTATTAATACCTTATTAAGTGTATTTAAGAAACTGTGTGTGAACTATCTAAAGTGGTGAGTTGTGCGTGGGTTATTCACACGTGGTAAAGGTAAAAAGAGCTAATAAGAAACAATGTGCATCGATTGTGCTAACATTTACTTTTTAAGTTTGAAAAATAATTCAGAATAGATTCGATTTAACTTAAATCGTAATGAGTAGATTACAAAACCAAAATTTCAAGAGAACAACTTTGTCCTAATATCTAGACCATGCCTACCACGTATGAATGAATTCGCCTACAAAACAAAACGAGAAGTTTAAAATTCCCAAGAATTAAAACAAAGTTATCATATTCACATCTGTAAAATTTTCCTTCTTTCTCACCGCTGCCGAATTGAGAAAATAATTATAAGCTTCAAGACATGAATATAAAACATTCTCCTCACATGCGATATTAAAACAGATACAACATTGCAAATAACTCTCAGAACCAGAGCGCTAGGCTTTCCCGTTGAATTTCAATATCAGTGTTGTTCAATGAAGATTAGTATGATTTTATTCCTGACACCTTAGAGATATAGATACTACAGTTGTTATAGTATTATCTTAATTACCTTATCTTCTTGGCCTTCAAATCCAGTTAGTTTAAAAAACGCAGTCGATTTCAACTTTTCCAATGAAATCAATAACATACTGTTCGTAATCTTGAACATACGCGGTCATTTAAAAAAATATATAAAACTTTTTGAATAAAGTGAAAAATACCAACAAATGTATGAAGAGACCTACTCTCTCATTCTGTTTTTTAATTGTATAAATATGATGTTTAAATGAATGTGCTATAATTTTAAAATTTAGACTATTCCTATATTGTTTTGAACAATGTATGAGTTCAAACCAAGCGTCGTGTAAGTATCTTGTAAATTATTCTCGTCACGTAAAAATACTAAATGACATATCGTGTTTCCTTCTGTTTGTTTATGTTTATTTGTAAATTAATATTCAAAAACTAATGTACTCTGTTACTACACGTAATGCTAAAAGGGTGGTTGTCCAGTTGAAATTATTGCATAGAGTTCCCAAGTTTCTGCTTACCAGATACTTACTTATCTGCCTGTTCTATCTACTACTGATTCAGAAACAATCAATATATATATATATAGTTTTAACAAAATTAGTTCTTTTTCATGTGGGAAACAATCCTTAGGTGTGGAAAACTCTAGGTTCAATGAGCATGAAGTTTAGTACTAAGCTTATTTCCTTTTCTTTTCTTTTTTCTTATTAGAATTGATTGAGAAACTAAAGTATCCTCCACCGCTCATAAGACCTTCAGTGTCCAAGCAAGCAGCGCCACCTGAAACTATCAACATTATGAAGCAGTGCTGGGCAGAATACCCAGATATGAGGCCCGACTTTGGCCAAATTAATGAACAATTTAAAAGGTTGAACCGAGGAAAGTACGTACCTATACGAGCTGTAAAATGTCTATTAACAGATGGTTGTAAATAAGCTGCTGTGATTGCTTGTTTGTTTGTAGTTAAGCATAAAGTTTCACAATGGGCTGGAGATCTGTGCTCTGCTAGCGTTACTACTTTCTAGCGTTACAAGTCTGAAGATATACTGCTATGTCACTAGGGGGCAGCAACTGTGAACATCTTCAAAAGTGTAGCCAAGACTACGGAAAATTTTTTGTTTCTACTTTTTTCTTTAATTTCGCTCAAAGCTACACAAGGGCTACCTGCGCTAGCTGTCCCTAATTTAGCAGTGTAAGACTAGAGGAAAGGCAACTAGTTACCACCACCAATTCTTGTGTGACATTTTACCAACGAATAGTGGGATTGACCGTCACATTACAAACACCTCTACGGCTGAAAGGGCTAGCATGTTTGGTGTGACGTGGATTCGAATCCACGACCCTCTGATTACACTGGTTTACAAAGAAATTGAGGCAAGCACAAAAATAGCTGTTTTAACCTAATTTGGGGGTGCTGAATTCATATTTGAAATCCATTTCTACTCATCACCTCTAGTTTTTAGATATGCATACTGTACATTTTGTACACATACTGTACATAAGGGCGTATATGCATTCAGGGTTAATTTCTAATATTGTGTGACTTATGTCTTCTTTTTTAGTTATTATGCAATAAATGCAAATAAATCAGATGAAGAAATGCCTCCAAGGGAAGATTCTGCCAAGTCAATCTCTTCCGAAGATATTGACTCTTCTTATTCAGGAACAAGTGGCAACGAGCCACACTGGATCACGCAAGAAGGTCTGAATGATTTTGCTTGTGATTTGTATCTGTCAAAACAGCAGTCAGAGCTCTTGGCTTCTCGGCTTAAACAGTGGAATTTAGTCCAGGAAGATGTAAGGATCACCAGTTTCAGGAATTGGAACAAAGACCTTGCTTCATTTTTCGACATGGAAACAAAGTTGTGCTACTGCACAAATGTACCTGGCTTGTTCACTTTCCTTGGTTTGCCACATAATCCTTCAGACTGGCGTCTTTTCATAGACTCTTTCAAGCGAAGTCTCAAGGCTGTGCTTCTGCACAACGGGAATAAATATCCCAGCATTCCCACTGCACACTCTGTCCATCTAAAGGAGTCCTATGACAATATGGAGCTTCTTTTAGAAGCTGTTAAGTACAACCAGTACCAGTGGAGTCTGTGTGGGCACCTCAAGGTCATTGATTTTCTTATGGGTATGCAAGCGGGCTTCACAAAGTACTGTTGCTTTTTCTGTCTCTGGGATAGTCGAACTGTATCCCAGCATTACAAGCAGAAAGACTGGGGGTCTAGAAGCACTTTCGTTCCTGGCGAACACAGCGTCAAGGAGAATCCTCTGGTTGACATGAAGAAGGTGCTTCTTCCTCCTCTTCACATCAAGCTTGGTTTGATGAAGAATTTCTTGAAGGCAATGGACAAAAATGGTGCTGACTTCCAACACTTGTCTACTGTGTTCCCAGGTCTCAGTGCTGCTAAGCTCAAAGAGGGCATCTTTGTCGGACCTCAAATCCGAAAAGTGATGAAGGATACTGATTTTGAGGAGCTTCTTACCTTAAAGGAACTGAGAGCATGGGAAACATTTAAGTCAGTCTGTAGTGGCTTCCTTGGTAACACACGCGTACCAAATTACCAAGCCTGTATTGGAAGTTGCTAAAGACTTATGAGGATATGGGATGCCGAATGTCACTCAAAATTCATTTTCTCCATTCCCACCTCTACTTCTTCCCTTCAAACCTTGGAGCAGTGAGTGATGAGCACGGAGAAAGATTCCACCAAGACATTACGAAGATGGAGAGCAACTACCAAGGCAAGTGGAACCCCAGCATGATGGGAGACTTCTGCTGGATGCTCTTGCGTGACATCCCGGAGGCAAAATACACCAGATCATATAAGAAAACACACTTCTAACTGTCTGCGGTACTATGAATTGTGTACACTGTGTCATCCAAGAATATTTATTCCGTCAATGTTCTTTATCTATCCTGTTTTATCTGTAATAAGCTGCTGCAACTGTTGAAATAAGCACGTATATACTCTGTATATACTAAAATGAGACTATTTAAAAGCCAGAAAACTAGAGGTGATAGAGCAAAACTGTTTATAAATTTGAATTCAGCACACCCAAATTAGGAAAAAACACCTATTCACATTCTTGCCTCAGACAAAAAGTATTTTTTGTAAACCAGTGTTATGAGTCGAACGCCCTAACCCACCTGACCATGCCGGGCCATCTACGGAAAATATGTAACCATGAAGATTTTGCAGTTATGTATGTTGTTTATCAGAAGACACAATGTATTGTATTATTTGATAAAAAGTCGATGTTTATTTACTTAGAAATTAATGATTGCTTATAGCTCGAGGGCCTTTTTCCTCTATCATAGATCCTTTTGTCTCTTTTATATTCAATTATTCAATGCTTTACTCCATAATGTATTCTTATTTTACATTTGTACTTAATGAAGATATTTATATTTTTAAAACTGAACTTGTTTGATGTGTAATATAAAAACTGAAAAAGTCTATCATCGCAGTCACTAACGCGTTATTCAGTTACTACTTTTAAGTGTTTTAAACTATCATTTAAAAGTTAAAATATGCGTTCTTAATCATTTATATTATGTTGTAACTTTGTGATAAAGTTTGATTTTCAAAAAGATGACTCAAGATTATTTCAAAAATGTTCTGTAGTTGAATTTTGTTTATTTTAGTGATCAGTTGCTCTAATTGTTTCAGAAAAGTCAACATCGTTGACACTATGTTTGAAATGTTAGAGAAGTATTCGAATAACTTAGAGGATTTAATCAAAGAACGAACGATGCAGTTAGACGAAGAAAAAAAGAAGACAGACCAGCTATTGAATCGGATGTTACCCAGGTGCACAGAAATTGCCTTTTCTAAAAATAATTAAATGGTTAACACGACGTAGAATAGAATGGACGTTAACTTGATATACTTAAAACAAGAGTAAAATACAGGTTGAGAAATACTGCCAGGTTAAAATATATAGTAGTTCTAAATAAAGACGTGGAATCAATTTAGTAAACTGTAGAGACTTAAGAACATACATTTTAAAAGATCATAAATAAGCAGAAAAAGAAACGCTACTTAAACATTCTAAATATGAAAATGAAAACTTTCGAGTTGGAGAAAAATACAATCAAATTGGACACAAGCCATAAATTGCACTCACCACTTAGGGCAATATATTCGTGTTCGAAAATGACTCTATTTAAGATTTACAACCAATTTTACATCAGCGAAACTATGATTTGAAGTGATTTTGAAAGACTGATTACTGACAAAAATTAATGATCCTGACATTGACTCTGTGTATTGTGTTACACTACAATTGTCTATTTTAAATATTTGTTCTTGTTGCTTTGCTAGGCTAATAAGTGGCTCTTTATTAATTATTCAGTACCGTCGATGATAACTTAAAGGCAGGATTACCAGTTGAACCAGAGAAGTTTGAAGAAGTTACTATTTACTTCAGTGACATTGTAGGATTTACAACCATTTCTGCCTATAGTGAACCCATGGAAATTGTCGATCTGCTGAACGATCTCTACACTGCATTTGACAATACCATTGATAACTATAACGTATATAAAGTAAGATATGATTAATGGGAAAAAATGTGAGTGTGACATAAAAAGTGAAATGTTTATTATAGAAGTACTAATAAAGTACAGTAGCTTTTAGTTTGATGCCTTGCTAGGATTATAATCTGAACGAACGGTAAAAAGCGAAAGTTAAAATTGAGTATCAAGGCTACAGTGATAGAGTTCTCAGCTGACTATGTAAAATGAAACCATCAATAACGAGCTAACGATTAAATATTTAATTATCGTTTATTTGATATTTGAATGCAAGTTTTATCCTTCGCTTGAATTGCAGCAGTTGTTGCTCTACGCAAATAACTTGTGTTATCATGTAGATTAGAGTAAATGTTACGATAAATTGATGTTATACTTCTGATACAGCTGATATTATACAGTAAGTTCAATACAGTTGGTGTAATTAGTATTATACGGGTACTATACAGTTAGAAACAACGTCTTTATAATTTATTTCAGTGTAAGAAGTTAGAAGTTAAATTACGACTCACAGACACAGCTGCTTGACGTCCCTTTCAGAATGATCTGTAAGAGACGTAAGCCAGTTAATGTAGCATCGTTAGGTATGTTCAAAATTTTGATATGTCATGAGTTACACAAATTTGTAAGACAGGAAACTATTAAATTGATGGTAAGTAATCACAATGCCAGGCCACGTATAATCAACTGTGCATGCAACCATTACAAGGCATTTTGTAAAAACTGTTCAGGCCATTTGAAAGTGGTGTCGATTTATGACAAATATTCACCTAAAAGATTCTAACTGTGGTAAGAGGAACATACCAGAAGTTTGTTCTTTTAACTTATAAAGCTCAGCGTTTTTTTCTTAAACTGACATTCTTACAGTAATAATTATTAGTGATTTATAATGTATTAGCTACTATTAACTTTACTTGTATTGGCCCTATTGTTGTGCTAGTTACGTACTGTCAAGAGCCATTTTCTTTTGTTTTCTATGGACTTTTCCACAGAAGATTGTCGCTGGAGAAACCTTTAGTCTTATACTAATGGGTTTTTTGGTCATATTAGTCATGTAAATGTACAGACATATCTAATCACTGTGCTTTTTGTTAATAAGGGTGACAAGGGGACATGACTAACAAATCCACGTTGGCAGGTTTTACTCTATTTAAATAAGTAAAGAGTAGTTGACTCTGACATTCCTGCCGAGATTTCTATTTAGATCATATCTGATCTGATTTTTCACTAGCATAGATATTTTTCCAGATTTAGGCCAAAAGTATCCTGTCTGTTTGTATGTTAGACAATGATTGAGTTTTCTTTGTTCGTATTCAATCATATTAAATCTTACAGAGAAATTTATGCTCAGTTTCTTTCCACAGTTTAAACAGTTTTAGAATTCACTTTAATTCTGTAGTACACTTTATGTCATTATAATATACTTAAGTGTAAAAAATCGGTCTACTCGAGAACCTCGCATGAAGAAATGTTGTAAGAAATCCTAAGTGATTTCTCTACATTCAATATGTTCGCTCGCTAGGTGTTGTGAGATGCGTTCTACACATTAGTAGTCGTAACTTCTGTCAAGTTTCTTCCTGTTTAAACGTCTTTATTTCTAAAGGGCTTTTACCTGGCGTAGCCAGGTGGTTAAAACTCACCTCATAATCTGAGGCTCGAGGGTTCGAATCTCCGTCTTACCAAACATGCTCGTTCTTTCAGCCGTGGGGGTGTTACAATGTAACGGTCATTCCCACTATTCCTTAGTAAAAGAGTAACTCAAGATTTGGCAGTGGGTGGTGATGACTAGTTGCCTTCCCTCTATATTTACACTGGTAAATTAGCCCTCTAGTAGCTTTGAGCGAAATTTAAAACAAACAAAATTAAAGGGTTTTAATTTAATACAATGAATCGACTATGACAAAAATGTACCTTTAGATAGGGACAAATGATATTCTATGATAAACCTAAACTATCTGACTGCATTGAATAATAAAAAGGCCCCCCAGTGGCTCAGCGGTATGTCTGCGGACTTACACGCTAAAATCCGGGTTTCGATACCCGCGGTGGGCAGAGCACAGATAGCCCATTGTGTAGCTTTGTGCTTAATTCACAACAAAACAACGACAAAAATGTATAGAGTTTAGGCCACTATGTTTATCCATGGGATATCAACTGCTGTCATAAATCACAAGCCAATTTTACTATGTATTAAATCGACGATATTAACAGCTTAGATGAGCTTCAAATCTTAAATCCATAGAACGTCCAGATTGTTAATCCAAAGGTGAGACTACAGTCTTCTACTTGTCATCGACTGATCAATCATTTTAAATAACAATGAAATCAACTCAACCAGACATTTAACTGATAACATCACAGAACAGCAGCAATATTAGAGTCAATAGAACACTTATCAAAATTACTTACGTAGATACTTTTCGGCAGAACACTATATATATATATATCTGTAGATAGCGAGATTTTCATCACGAGCCTACGTTTTTAATTTACTTAGTAAAACAAATAGGAATGTATAACGATACTAATATTTCTAGACATTTTTTTATTTTCATTCCTAACTTAATTTTTATGTGTGTATCTACATATAAGTCTCGAATTAACATAAAAAGACAAACGTAAAAAATATTGAAACATAAACTTGAAGATATTCCATAATAACTATGTGATGTACAAGTTAGACTTGTGTATGTTCAGGTTGAATTTTAACATGTTTTATCAATTATACAGTAAACGTTACTAAACTTGCAGTGTTTTAACACAATTAGTGAGCAATTCATTCAACTATCGAAGTAGTTTCAAATTAAACTAAGAGCTATGTTCATAACATATATGTTTTGTTAATATACTGTCTTATCTGGATGTCACGTAAATAAAATGTATACTATAAATGAACCTATCAGTTTAAAAATTCTTAAAGTACAGGCATTAAAATAGTATTTATTACTGATACCAGGTAGAGACAATTGGCGACGCCTACATGGTGGTAGGAGGACTCCCAGAAATAATACCAACTCATGCAGAAGAAATTGCTACTTTGGCCTTAGACTTGCTTCATGTCTGTGGTAAATTCAAAATTAGACACATGTCTACAGTTCCTTTAATGTTGCGTATTGGGCTTCATACTAGTAAGGATATCTTTATATCTAATTCCCACTGTTACGTATTATAATTTATCTCGGACAAAGTTTCGATTTATTATGTTACGTATGCAAACATGTTACAATTTTAAATAGCCGGAAAATTTTTAATTGAATTTAGAAGTTAATTGATACCGATACGAATGAAATTTATGATATTTTTCAATAAGATTGATATACACAATTTTCTTTTTTAACATAAACATATTATAATATACAAACAACAATACTGTTCATAACAACAGTTATTATAAATAATAATTTATGTACAAAAGTTTCACAAACTTACGAACAATGCTGAGCTTTCCATTTGGTCTGGGACTGAATATTTTATCGACGACTCACGAGGAACGAATTAATTCTATGTTAATACACAGGTACAATCCCCTAAACGGGAAAGCTAGCTAACTTCTTCATTGAGCATGTGTAAGTTTTTATTGACAAAAATATTTAATGTCCCCTTAGAAATATTAATATACGAAGCCAATATTCTGAAGTTAAAGGGCTTGTAATGTTCGAAATCTATAAACGTTCTTTGTTCAGATATCTGTAGTTTTCCGATTAATAAGCATTTATAACAACTATAGCTTCCGAATTTTATAGTATACTAACTGTGGCAAACCAGCAATATTAAACTTTCCTTGCGTATTGCGATTTATGAGATTTAAGACGAAGTTCCAGAAAGTTCAACTAGCTCAATATTAGTAGTATTTACGTAGACATATACATTGTTGAATCTTACGCTTGAGAATTTTCTAAAAATTAAGAGAGCAGGCAATATTTCCGCAATACACATACGGATTTCTAAATATATATTAAACTGAAACAAACATCGATATTAAAATAAACGTATAAAAGTAAATCCGTTACACCTCCCTTTTTAGAGAATTAAAAATTGTTTAACGCCAGTTTTAACACATATAGTTTGTTTTGAAATTAAACACAAAGCTACACAATGGACAAGCTGTGGTCTGTCTACGACGGGTATCAAAATCAGGTTTCTAGTGTTTAAGTCTGGAAACAAACCGCTGGAAACTGGAGGCTATTTAACTAGGATATTATATACATACAGGCAGTGAAGGGTGGTATGGATGTTGGACGTTGTGAACTTGATCACCCATAACTCGCTCTCCTAATTTCTAATTTTCTTATGTGAGACAAGGTTAAGACTGATAGGTGGTGTATTTCCACCGCAATGTGGGTCCTACGACCGCAGTTACCTTCAATACCTAGGATACATTTTGTAAACCCACGTTGTAAATTGTACCCTAGGATCCTTTTTAAGAATATGCAGAGTATTTTGTTTCATGTCATGTGTTTTGTTTACAGCTTAAAATTTACAGCCACAAACTTTAATAACAATATATTAAATACAATACACTGCCAAAGAATTAGTAAATTAATTATCCTTAAACTTACTAGTTAAGGCCTTACTTGAGAAGGAAAGTGAAATGGATATAAAAATATCCAGATGCTAACAAACTAAAACTTTTCATTTATGATAGGAAAATTGTTTTTTTTGTTTTGGAAATTCGCACAAAGCTACTCGAGGGCTATCTGTGCTAGCCGTCCCTAATTTTGCAGTGTAAGACTAGAGGGAAGGCAGCTAGTCATCACCACCCACCGCCAACTCTTGGGCTACTCTTTTACCAACGAATAGTGGGATTGACCGTCACATTATACACCCCCACGGCTGGGAGGGCGAGCATGTTTAGCGCGAAGCGGGCGCAACCCGCGACCCTCGGATTACGAGTGCACGCCTTAACCCGCTCGGCCATGCCAGGCCTTTAGGAAAATTGAAGAACGTTTTAATTATTTTAATTTTAGGTTTTTATGTGTTACAAAGAATAAAGAGAAAATATTGATAACTAATAAAGACAGAGAAGAGTTGAGGAAAAATTATTATAAGTTAACGAAATTGATAATTTGTTTGCTTGCTTTAGGGCCCGGCATGGCCAGGTGGATTAAGGTGTTCGACTCGTAATCTGAGGATTGCGGGTTCGAATTCCAATCGTACCAAACATGCTCGCCCTTTCAGCCGTGGGGGCGTTATAATATTACAGTGAATCCCATTATTCATTGGTAAAAGAGTAGCCCAAGAGTTGGAGGTGGGTGGTGGTGATTAGCTGCTCTTCCTCTAGTCTTACACTTATAATTCGTGACGGCTAGCGCAGATAGACCTCGAGTAGCTTTGCGCGAAATTCAAACACAACAAAAACAATTGTTTGCTTTTTAATATTAAGTTGCTTAGAATATATTTGTTATTTTTATTGTTCGTTTAAATATAACAATTTTATTACATGTCGTATTCTGGCCGAAATTTATCTGCTACTGCACTGCTATTGTTATATCTTCTAGTTTATCTTAAATCAAAGCGAACCAAAGTAAAAAGGCTAAGCTAGGAAGTGTGGCTTATGGTGACGAGAGATGGTGGCTGTAGTATATATGGCAACCACTGAAGAACATTTTTAAGAAAATAATCTGCTCGAGCGCAACTTGTTATTGATCTCTAATCATTACTGGTTGTTTTTTTCCACTGTTTATATTGTTAGATATACACGACTGCTCATTCTATGTTCAATACGTGTGTTTTATTTAGTTTATATGGCGTCAACGTTAAAGTAAGTTATTTTGAGAAGCGATAGTTAGGAAAGTTTGCTTACATAAACGTTTACAAATCAACTGTTGTGTAGTTTAATTGTTGTGAATTGATGTCACGCTACCTGAATCTTTAGAATTTTTAAGTGAGTAATGAGCAGAAGATTCTTAAGTCCCTCATTGGCATTTCAGTCTGTAGACTCCCACATCTAGAAACCAGATTTCATTATCCATCGTGTGTAGTTTGTAACTGGAAACAAACAAACAAGATTCTAGGTTTCGGTTGGTTTATTTATAAATACACAAACAAAATGTGAGAGGAAATCAAGGAAAAGAAAAACAGACAGAGATATGCTGGGTGAGTTTGAGTTTAGCCATAATAAACTGTATAGTGGCAACTTTTAAAGTGTAATATTCGCATAATGTAGTGAAACAACAACGTGAAAAGAATAATTCGGTTTGTAATTCGATCTAAAGACTGAAACAATTTGTATGGACTTATTATTTAGAGAGAATTATTTAAAGCTCTAGATACAGTTATGGTAACCCACGATGTAACGTAGATAAATTTACCACTAACTGTACTAGGATAACAGAGTAGACTTTTCTTGAAGATAAAGAATTATTTACAGCTGTTGATTTAACTATGGTAATTAACTGTGTTACGCACATTTGTATATATATTTGATTAGTTTTCATATATTATTTTAAAATAAGTGGACTGTACGTTGTTTATCTATTGTTTAAATAAATTGCTAACAATTCATATTGTAAAAAAATACTGCCCGTACATAAAGTACAAAATGAACAAAATATACATGTTTTATCCATAGATTTTTTACCATTACTCCATTTGTCACACTGATTGATAGCTATTTCCTATAAATTTCAAGTCATTCTTTTCAATATTAGTTGTTATTTTGGTTATACGACGGTATTCTCTGTGTATTCCAGGTCCAGTGGTAGCAGGTGTTGTAGGGCTAACTATGCCTAGATATTGCTTATTCGGAGACACTGTTAACATCGCTTCCCGAATGGAGTCCTCTGGTTTAGGTATGTGTATTACTTAAAAACTTTATTCTTTCTCTTAGAATTTTATTTCGCTTGTTTCTTTATGAAAATATATAAAATTATGAAATTCATATGACACATTATATACTTATATTGAATGTGAAAAACTTATTACATTTCTTACTATAAAAATAGCGCTAACAATTGCAAGTGCATTTTATTGGATATCTCTCGTGCCTATTGTATCATTCTTTGCAGTAACGTTCCTACAGTACACGCACAGCATACTTAAAAGGCTAAAAATAAATTGGCTTTCAAATGTTTGATGAAATATATTCTGTATTTATTACCTCCGTCACCAAAGATGAAGGAGGCTATGTTTCCAACCCGATGTGTGTGTTTTTATGTTTCTGAGTAGGATTTCTCAAATACGGCTGAACGAATTTTGACGAAAGTTTATGTACATGTCGGATATGTTCCAACTTAGAAGTGACTAGTTTTTGGAGAATCAAGTTCACCGCAAGATTACAAAATCCAAAACATCATTATTAACATGGGGACCGACCGATTTTTCACGATATTTTAGCTTTATAACTCAATAAAAAATAATAAGATTTTAATGAAACTTGGTAGACGTGTGTATAATACTGTTCATCATTGTAATAATAAAAATGGCTCGTGTTCTTTAAGAACGACAGACATACGGACGCATTTTTGTATTTTTTTAGGACAATATATTCAACCCATGTGCGGAGGTATCGATTCTAGTGATTGTCTCTAGTTGTAAGAACAGGATTGTGTTGTGTTTTCTTCATACTGTAATGCATATTGCTGTGTAAAATATTCTTTTTAATGTTCCAATAATTGCACCTTTTTTGGAATGTTTCCAATTATTGGAGTTGAAGCTGAGAAAGATAGTTTTTATTCGGTCGTGAAACAAGCTGAGAAAGATAGTTTTTATTCGGTCGTGAAACAAGATAAATTGTATATTGTTGTCATTATTTATCATTAAGGTGACATCAAGAAAATTAATTCTAAAGTCAGAACAAAACTCGTATTAAACAACAAATATTTACCTTTTTACACTGACTACATTTTCGAGGACTATAATACACAAAAATTAGCATTGCATCTCCAACATGACGAAACAGAAATAAACCAATGAGATAAAAGACAATTTTCCAAAAATAATATTATAAAAATTTTACTTTCATGGTACTTCTGTTTGACGAAACTATCTGGAAAAATAAATAAATACTGTGATTAGGAAATCTCATCTGCCAATTAAGGTTATAGAACAGCCAGGTCCAATACTAAAAAGCCAACTTGCAAAATTTCATAACACTGCACTAAAATGTAATAAAGCCATCTATCTTACAGAAATATGTTTGCCGTTTAAAGATGGATGTCATCTCCAATGTTCTTCAAAATCATACAAGCACTGGAGAAACCGGAAGTTTCTTGTCCAATGAATGATATACGAAAAAAAAATCAGGAATCAAAGGGAGATTTTAGTCTTCGTCAACTAAATAAATACCAAAATGACAATCTCTACAAAGCTCGACGAACGCGTTAAGTTCACAAAGAATAAACATGAAAATATCATTAGACGTTACGAAAACTACAAAATAAACAATTTTTCCATTCTTATCGACTCAGGTGATAATTTCACGAACAAAAACATCACTGTTTTATTTAAAATAATTACTACGTTAAATATAATATAAAAGTAATTAACGGCTCGTGTATTTTGGAAACCTCTAAGAAATTCAAGAAAACTCGATTAACGAATTAAAATAATATATCAATGATTGATCGGGTGGAAAACGAAGTTTTATCAATGGCACTGCTGAGAGAAACTATTATTGAGAAAAATTAAATATAAGTATCTTTAAAATAATAATATATCTCAATTAAAATCACAGAGAATTTGGAATTAATTACATTAATGAGAAGTTATCCCCGTCGTATCAAACATTCTCGCCCTTTAAGCCGTGGGAATGTTATAATGTGAAGGTCAATCCCACTATTTGTTGGTAAAAGAGTAGGTCAAGAGTTGGCGGTGGGTGGTGATAATTAGCTTTCTTTCCTCTAGACCTACATTACTAAATTAGGGACGGCTAGCGCAGATAGCCTTAGTATAGCTTTGCGCGAAATTCAAAAACAAAAATAAAAATTAGTAGTTAAAGTCTTAACATACTTGATTCCGGAACTACAGAATAAAAATTATTTGTTAAAGGAAGTCTCTTCATTTTCAATGATCACCCAAAACTAAATAATAACATCAACTCCTACCTATAGTCATTGATGAATGTCCTTTACTGTAAACACTGACATACTTGTTAACGTTCGTATCAGTGGTTGAAACGTTTTACTATTCTAAAAATTAATTGTAATTACTATAGAAGTTCTGAATTGTAATCGAATATATTTTATCAGCAAGTAAACTGAAAACGAAAAAAATGATATTTATTAAGCATGTCCATACTACACGTTTTATTGTACATTCCATTGTATTTTTACCGTTTACACCTGTCGCTTCTGTACTTCCAATTAAACATAAAAACTCGCACAATGGTAGTGTTGTTTTTTGTGGTTCGAATGTGATAAACTCACTTGTTTTAGATGTTAACGCTGATGATGAAATATAAGGAAACTCTGAAACGTCCATATTAAAGATGTTTTTTGGTATTACCCTGTTTTTAGTAGTTAATACACTTAGTGGTCGAATTCAAAAATTATAACAACCGGTTCTATCTCGCTTTTCATACCCTCTCATTTTTTGCAATGAAAGATAATAACAAAAATATCATACTAAAATAATTTATTGAACATGCTTTAAATATTTACAAATCGTTACGTGATTATTATCAAAATATTTATTCCTTCCACGTTTGACCCTGTTGTCATCAGCTGGGTGTTTTTTCTTAGTCATGTTTGAACTGATGAAGTGGAATCCCATGAATCCAATGGAAGGCCAATCAAATTAATTGTCATCATGTTTTATCTGAATATATGATATTCATTATTGAAGACCCTCTCTCTGTCTCTGCAGAACAACGAGCAACAGTATTGATTATATTTATAGTCTTTTGTACAGTTTTGGAATCTCATGATTATGGTGATTTCGTAGGACATTTTCCACATAGTCAATGAAATCACTAATGTTGATTTCATGATGAAAGAGTTTACTGAATTCATACGAGTTTTCTTTAGTGGCTTTCCAAGTGACAACAACTTCATCAATATTTCAAGAATCTGGATCAAGTTTACCAGTTCATGAATTTTATTGCTCATTTTTTTTATTTTAAGTGATTACAATCCATCAATTTGGTTTTCATATTTTTTATTACTGCTTCCAGCAGTTTCTGACGAGAAAGGTCTATATATCTTTGATTTTCATCAACTTAATATTTTTAAAGGTGTCAGAAGCAATGGTTTCGTCAATTTTCTTTTAAAAGATTCCTTGAGCATTTCAAATGCCTTAATGGCCCTTTTATTAGTATTTCAGCTTTTACTAAATTTAAATTTCTGGCTTGAAGGCCATTAGAGAGTAAAGAAATTTCTTGTAGTACATCTATCATTATTGTTAAATCTTCCGGGAAGAATTTGTTGTAAAGATGGCTAGACATTCCTGAATATTTTTTCTCAATAGAAAAAAAATTGTATAATGCTAGATTAGCACGTCATACAGCAAGTGTGGATCTTAGGCTGCAAGCAGCCCATTTTGGACCCCAAACTCTAACAATCTTGAAAATTTCTAGTCTAATTTATTCCAAAATATTGAAAAGTTTTATTTGGCTTTTGTTTGATTGGTGAAAGATGGGGTAGATTTTATCTATGAACACATGAAGTAATTTATTTGTTTTATATTAGTGATATAATTATCTAAAACCAGTTGCAAACGGTGATTTAAGCAGTGCCAATTTATGATGCCAGGAAAATCATTTTTAAGCTCAGTGCTCACTCCTGACTTGCGGTCAAGTATTACACTTGCGCCGTCTAAGCAGAATGCGACTAAATTATTTTACAAATATCCATTATCAAATCCTGCATCATGGAAAGTTTTTAATAGAGACGTTTATATAGTTTCAGCATTATATCCTTTCAACTCAGCCAAATCAAGAAATATTATTGGCGACAGATCACAACCTTCAACTCTTACAAAAATTATGATCACTGGTTTACTAGATTTGGTTGAATCTTCATCAGTGATGAAACAGAGTTTTAAATTTTGTTCCCTTGTTTTAGTAAGTATGTCATTTTCAATTTCTTTTGCAATGTGATAAACTATTTTAACAGCAGTTTTCCGAGAATGGAGTCCTACTCCCATGTCCAACCCATTTTTTATTTGTTGTTCAATCTCATATTCAATGTCAGAAAATAGCCTGCTTCGTTTTACTACACTGTAGGTTGTATTAAAACTTTACATGTAGAGCTGATATAGTTTTGGTTTACTTTATTTAGGTATTTGTTAATTGCATCATCTTTATGGTCTTTCAATTGCTGTTTTGTTGTTGTTTTTAATTAAGCTACACATTGGGCTATCTGTGCTCTGCCCACCACGGGTATCGAAACCCGCATTTTAGCGTTGTAAGTCCGCAGACTTACCGCTGAACCACTGGGGGGGGGCATTTCAGTTGCATTGCGCATATATTATGTGCCTTTTATGAACAATGTTCAGTTTTATTTTTGAGAGATGCTTGCTGGACAGTTTTATTCCTTCCTGATGCTTCAACACTGTAGCTTCTATATTACATCGATAAGTTAATTTTTTTTTATGTTTATGGAGTCAAATTTGGCACAGTGATAACAACCAAGTTTCTTGCTGCGAACAACCAAACCATCATATTCTTTCTTGAACTCCTTGACCTGCTTCTTACTCTAGTAATCCTGAAAAAGAGTTGCTGGATCTTCATCATTTCTTGTTTGCGCAGCATTAGAAGCAAAAGTTTTATCGCTTCTTGGTATTGCTGGTGTTAGATGTTCATTTGGATCTTGCTTTGAAGTTTCAGTTCTTGAGGGTTTTCTTACAATTTCCAGTATATCATGTTGCCACTTCACCACAAGAGTTAAAATATAGGATTATTTTATAATTATTTTCATAATATTTTGTAGAAAACTATTTTATAGATGACTGATACCAAATGTTCACACATGAAAATGTAGGCCTACATTAGTATACAACAATGCTCTTCTTCCTTCATTAAAGTTGTCACTTGCAGTGGCCTGTACGAATTCGGCCTCAAACGTGACCGTGCTAATTTACAATTGTATTATTACGCGTGACTTTACGAAGTAAGAATCCTCATAATGACAGTTGATTATAACATGAATTCACATATTGATAGTCGATACGTTGTACATTTGGCCATTTAGCATCAGAGGGCTAAAAGCCAGTAATAACCAGTTCGGCAAACTCGTGAAATTTTAAGAACAGGTTCTTATGAACTGATGTAAACCGGCTGAGTCCCAACACTGAAAATGTTAATACAAATGAAAATTTGACAATAGCTCTGTACAAATGTATTTTGCCTGAATAACTCGTTACATTCATTTTATATAATGATTAAGGATTAATTCATTCGTTTTAAGCAAATTGAATCACATTTCTTACATCAGGAATTTATGGTAATAAAGGTCTAATCAAAATTATTCTTTGAGATTAGTTTTAAACACAAGTTATAACTTCCCACTAGGCCTTCTTTGTGCTTAAACATATTATAAATAAATAAGCAGCTTGATATGGTTTAAACCCTATTTTTCGTCAGTTTTAATCTTGATGTTACATATTTCATATATTTCCTGTTTCATTCCAATTCAAATGTTTTTTATATTTGGGTCATAAAGCAAGAGATCAACAGTATAAAATAGTTTGTGATTACGGTATCTTCGTTTATCGTTATTTGTTTTTGTCTAGCCTACAGAATACACATCAGTCAGGCTACGGAGCAAAAGCTACGAAGTGCTCGAGGCTATACCATACAACACAGAGGAGAAATAAGTTTAAAGGTATAACAATATTCATCCTTATATAAATATTACTTCTCTATTTTGAATATTTTATAGCTCTGAGATATTTGTGTTTGAGAATTTCCTTTCAGTTTTACAAAGAAAACACAATTAAAATGTTAAGTCAGCAAATGTTACCCTTTCATGTGTGCTAATGCATTGGAAAATTAAAATACATAATAAAAATTATTTGATATTTGATTTTAAAAAAAAGAAATGATTGTCTACTTCAGAAAATGTAATACTTTAATATCCCCCTATCTCAACTTACGTATTCGGCAGAATACAATGTGAAACAGAAACTGAACACGTACATGATGTCAAAATTATGATTATTTATACATAAGTAGTTTTCCAAGTATCGATCAGAGTGATTCCTCAACATGCCTCAAGTATGGGACAACAATGAAACTTTTCTTACTGTTTTTCATACCAGGTCCCATTGTGCTAAAGGTAAGTATATATCAGTAATGTGTATGAAATAACTTACACATAAAAACAATATGTATATATATATATGTATCATAAAGAGCAAACACTGGAATACAACATAATGTTATTGCATGAAAATAAATTTGATTTTTCATTAATAACATAACTAACATGAAACAAATATGCAGACATATTTTTTTAAATAAATAAATTGTAAAATAATCAAATATTACATTACGTATGCAGTTACGTACTAGTGTTTTGAAACAAAGTTAATCTTGTCAATAACAATACTTTAGAGTGGTCAGTTTTTATTTTCTTTATTGTTGGTATTAAAGACTTAATATAACACGTTTGATTAGAATTTCCTGTCAAGATTAGGTTTTGCAATTGCGAGAATTTTGATTTATGAAATGGGATTATTTATATTGTTGACGTTGAAGTTTTGTATATTCATTAATCGCATATCGTTTATATTTACCAACTTTCGTTTTCATATAACATAATTATATATACTTTAAACTGTCTGTTTTTATCATTTACTCAGCAGAACCTAATAAAAAAAAGGACTTGGCATGGCCAGATGTTTAGGGTAGTCGGCTCGTAATCTGAGAACCAAACAGGCTCGCCCTTTCAGCAGTGAGGGTCATTATAAGTTGTCTGCCAATCTCGCTCTTTGTTGGTAAAAGAGTACCCCAAGAGTTGGCAATGGGTGGTGATGACAAGCATCTAGTCTTACACTTCTAAATTAGGAACGAATTTTGCACGAAATTTAAAACAAAAATATTGCTAAAAGTTTTAATCTAACGCTTTTTAATTGTTGCACTAAACGTGATGTTAGAAGGGCATTCGTTAAAACTGTTTCGAATAAAACTGATAAATAAGTCAGTGATGTCAGTATACCCTAAAAAGGGTCCCGAATCGTAACTAAAATCATAGGAAAATACATGTAGAGGCCCAATTATATTTTATGCGGGAAGGCCATCTTATGTAGTTACGCCCCTGCAATAAGCGTAATTTTATATTACTTGTACTCATTTTCGGTTTTAAATTGTAACTTGATATGCATGTAAGTTATAAAAGCAATGATACTCTTTTCTAAAGTTGTAAGCCGTTTCTTATTTTATCAAGTATGTCAAATAATATACTTCAAGTAGCATTTCGCAATTAAAAATCATTTTTATGCGTGGACAAGCTCGAAATCTATATATGTACAGCAATGGAAATAATTCAGCCAAGTTGCTCTATTGAGAT
This sequence comes from Carcinoscorpius rotundicauda, assembly GCA_011833715.1. Taxonomy (NCBI): domain Eukaryota; kingdom Metazoa; phylum Arthropoda; class Merostomata; order Xiphosura; family Limulidae; genus Carcinoscorpius; species Carcinoscorpius rotundicauda. Next base: position 21,338,008 of record CM022405.1, on the reverse strand, counting down.
TTGGCAACCGAATCTAATGTAAATTTGGAGTTCTATAACAAAACATGAATGATAAAATCTAACTTTGTTCTTTTCTCGATTCATCCATGATAAACAGCTTCCGTTGTGAAACAAACTTTGAGAGCTAAGCCTATTTTCAATAACTTTTCATTATGCCCTCTTTGCTCTTGGTAACCTAACAATTGATCGAGAATTTAAATTAAAAATAGTTAACTTTGTTTACTAAAAAGTCATGTTTCGATATGTCAGCATTAATCCATCGCTTCAGTTCCGTGGGATCTCTAGTTAAAGATTAGGAACAGTTAGAGCAAACACCTCAGCTTTGTGCACAATTAGACAAAAACAAACTTTAATGCATTGTACTGAAATATACTGCGCTTTTTTATCTGTTGTCTGTAGGGCGCTAGACCCGTAATCTGAGTGTCGTGGGCTTATTCCCCCCCTATTAAACATGCTTGCTCTATCAGCCGTGAAAGCGTTATAATGTGACGTTCAATCTCATTATTCGTTGGTAAAAAGAGTAGCCCAAGAGTTGGCAGTGGGTGGTAATAACAACATGCCTTCCCTCTAGCCTTATAATACTAAATTAGGGACGGCAAGCGCAGGTAGCCTTCGTGTAGCTTTGCGCAAAATCAAAAGAAACAAACAAACTATTCTTTCCCGAGAAACTCATGTATAAATTTATTTACTTGACGTTTCATAAGTACTAAATTTTATTCATTTTTTATCCCCTCAGTGGCACAGCGATACATATGTGGACTTACAACGCTAGAAACCGAGTTTCGATACCTGTAATGGGCAGAACATAGGTAGCCAATTGTATATCTTTGTGCTTAACTATAAGGAAAGAAATTTATTTTTTTCACAGGTTTATATTCGTGTTGTGCTATCAGAGAATCTGTACGTTTGTGTGATATGTTTTGAACGGCGTTAAAGATTCAGTTGTAATGAAAGTAACCTTGTTATTTATTATGCATTGCGGGCATGTCCTTTCATTAAAATTAGTCGCATCTGTATGTTTGATTACATAAGTTTATACTTAATTCAATTTGTTTGTTTAGTGCTAAGCACAAACCCACACGATAAACTATCTATAGTATGCTCCCATAGGGATCGAACCTTTATTTTAGCGTTAATAATCAGCAAGTTTACCCAAAGCCAATGGAAGGAATCCAGTTTAATGATTTGTATGTGTGTGTGTTTTTTATATCAAATACACATCTGGCTATCTGCAGAGGCCACCGAGGGGAATCGAACCCCTGATTTTAGCGTTGTAAATTTGTATCAGCGGGGAACTTAATGGTTTGTATTGCTACTAACATTCCTAAAACAGCAAGAGAGATTATAACTTTATGGAAATGAAATGCATTTGAGGAGTAATTTTATAAAACGTATTATTTTCATTTATTTATTACAACTCCAGGGAAGAGGAAAACAACCCACGTTCTGGCTCTGTGGAAAGACCGGCTTCGAAAAAGAAGTACCCTTGCCTCCAGAGGAAGATGGGTAAGTTACGTTATCAAAACATATTTTAAGTATTATAATATATAAGATGTTTCAAAAAAAAAGAAAGTAAACTAGGCTTGAGTTGTGTTCAGTAATACTTTATATTTTATTTTCTGCACTTTAACTATATGGGGTCTGTTACTTAACCTACCTCACTGACATCAAAACAAGAAAATAAATATAAATTTTGCTTTTTTCATGTTAGAATGACCACATACCATAAACATACAAATGTTTAGTCTAGGTAGCTCATAACACTATATATTAATTTACTTTTTTATTATACTGACTTTCTAGTCATGCCTAGCTAATATTACACAAATTGCATTGATGATGTGCACGTGCATCCAGGTCATATAAACAGTAATATAAAATTGACCTTTAGTCTTCTCTGTCTTGGTCGTGTTTTAGGGAACCAGTATTTCGTAATATCACAAACTCAACTTGAAGCTATATCATGATTCAACATATGTAAAATATGTATATGCTTATAGAATGAATCTTTAGAAATTAAACTTTAATTGCAAAACAATATAAAATAAAATAACTTCATGTTTCATTGTAAATAAAGTTCATAATCACTAAAAACATACATATTGCATCACAGTCACTTCTGATATGTGTTACTTGTGTAAAACCGTATCCTATTTTCACTCACAATAAACATATGAACATGTCAAGTTTAAGCCTTTTGATATGAAACGAATATTTTACTCTAACACTAAGGGGCCCGGTATGGCCTGGTGGTTAAGGTACTCGACTCGTAATCTGAGGGTGGTATCCCTATCACACCAAATATGCTCGCCCTTTCAGTCGTGGGAACATTACAATGTGACGATCAATCTTACTATTCATTGGTAAAAGAGTGGCCCAAGAGTTGGCGGTGAATGGTGATGACTAGCTGCCTTCCCTCTCGTCTTACACTGCTAAATTAGGGACGACTAGCACAGATAGCCCTCGTGTGGCTTTGCGCGAAATTTAAAAAATAAACTAACATTAAATGGAATTGCTTGATACGTTGAAATTACAGATGCAATGAAGGTGGGAAGTCAAATATTTAAGTTTAATCGCTGTTTTGAAATTCGATATTTTTCTATGAAATAAACTTACCAGAAAAATGGTTGAATAGAGATACTTATAAAACAGATTATAATTAAGGTATTACTACTGTTAAGTTATATAAAAGAATGACAAAATCCATATGTTTTCAGTTTAGTATTTGATAATTTAATATGCTTTATTTAAAAAAAAAGGTTGTACAAGTGTGTGCACTAACTGTGTGGAATACGACTAATTTATATATGTATAAATATTCAAAGATTGATAATTTATGATCCTCTTCTGTTGAGACAAAAAGTAATAATTGTACCGTGATTTTGTGTGTTCTAAATTTACAGGCAAAAAAATAAAAAATAAACAGAAAATAGAACCCAGGTTTTTTATGTTACAGAAATTTTGTAATGGAAGAAGAAATAGGAAGAATTTGAATAAAATAATATGCATGGTTTTTTACTATTTTTCGTTCTCAGTTTGGGATGTCACTTGATATTCTTAGTGTTATATAAGTCTGTAATAAGAACCTTACTGTTCTATAATGTTGGTTTGTAAAATGATACAGTTGTTATTAAATGCTTTAATTCAGCATAAATTAAATTATTCTGCAACTGTTTGTTTGTCTTAAATTTCACACAAAGCTACACGAGGGCTATCTGTGCTAGTCGTCCCTAATTTAGCAGTGTAAGACTAGAGGGAAGGCAGCTAGTCATCACCACCCATCGCCAACTCTTGGGCTACTCTTTTACCAACGAATAGTGCGATTGGTCGTCACATTACAACGTCCCCACGGCTGAAAAGGCAAACATGTTTCGTGAGACAGGATTCAAACCCACGACTCTTGGATTACGAGTCGAACGCCTTAACACGCTTGGCCATGCTGGGCCGAGTTTTGCAACTGAAACATGTACGTCCCCATATAATGTTCTCTCACTCTTAATTTATCAAAATTTGTTTTTCTATGCAAGGATAAAGTCCTTGTCTGAGAATGTTTTTAAAAAGTGTAATAAAAACAAAGCGACTGATGTAATAGTTAAGAACACGAACTAAGAGATGCTAAAATAAATAGGAAACTTGATGCTCTAAAAGAGTTTCGTAATACTTTTCATACCAAGGACCGACGACAGCTGCTTTCTTAAAATTTCACGGACCGCCGTAATAGGAACAAAACATAGAACCATTGAGATTTATATAAGAATATTATGATTATGGTAATTTTTGAAATCTTACAAACCGGCAAACTGGTTGAGAAACACTGTTCTTGAAGTTGTTCAGTATACGATATAAAGAAAAAGAAAAAAATCTATTTCTGATGAGTTTGAGTTCAATTTTGATTGGTATTTTGTAATTAACAGATTTCTTTTACTCTACCATCTTATTTGCTGTTGGAACTTCATAAAAATGTCAGTTCATTTTTATTAACAATTTTTAGAATTCCTCAAATGTATACAGATATTTTAATGAATGAGATAATGGAGCGTTAACGAACAAGTTGTTAGAATAAAAAATCTTTTGGCAACGCAAATACAGATTGATTGTAATGAAAGCTCAATATCTAAGTTATATCTCAAAAAGTACTTGTTTTGGTAGATTTAACTTTCACGAGAAACACAAGGAACATTAGTTTTTGTAGCGAAAGTTCAGCTGTAATATAAGGTGTCCATTTGTTCCCTAATTGAGAACAATATTATGTTGTGATGAGAGGGAAAGAAGGTGTGTGTGTGTTTTTTTTATAGCAAAGGCACGGTGGGCTATCTATGGAGTCCACCAGCGGGAATCGAATCCCTGATTTTAGAGTTGTAAATCCGTAGACATACCGCTGTACTAGCGAGGAGCAGGAGAATGTGTGTTTTTCTTATAGCAAAGCCACATCGGGCTATCTGCTGAGCCCACCGAGGGGACTCGAACCCCTGATTTTAGCGTTGTAAATCCGGAGACTTACCGCTGTAATAGCAGGGGGCAGGAGAAGGAAGGAAAGCAGCAGCATTTCTAGTTTGAGAGAAAAACCGTTTTAGTCATGAAGTATAATGTGGTTTTGAATCTCATTGTACGACTTCAAAACATTCTTCAATTAAACTAATGACTTTCAGTGTCTCTCTGGAGGAATTTTATTTCATATGGTCCAATAGTTTCTAAAATATAATAATTTTAAATACGAAGCTTTCTTTCTAATCATTTTGTATAAACACACATGACTCAGCTAACGAGAACCACAAACTGATGTTTGTTCTACAACAAGAGAACCCGGTCATTGATAGACATAACCAGAAAGTTATGATCACTTTGTCACAAAGCGATATCTACTCAGTGATATAACTTCCTAGCCTATTAGCCAACATTAATATGTAAGAGTAAGATATACAACTGAAGTTATGAGCTAAACAAATGGTTCATGGTGTTGCTTTTTCTCAGCCACTGTAATTAAAATAAACTAAGATATTGAAATTGTCTTTCTAGCTAAGCTAACGTTTTTATAAAACAAATGAAGACATTCTGGAACTCTTAAAATGTTTGCTGTTGTTGTTTTGAATTAAGCACAAAGCTACACAATGGGCTATCTGTGCTCTGCCCACCACGGGTATCAAAACCCGGATTTTAGTGCAGACATACCGCTGAGCCACTGGGGGGCTAAAATGTTTGCATTAACCTGGAATTGATAATTTCATTGCTACAGTTGAAAGGAAATAATTTTCCATACTATCCTGGTGTTAGACTGATATTCGAAGTTTTAAAAGAAAAATTGACCTTGAGTTAAGGTTATCTATATCCATAGATAATGCCCATCTTGTATGTAATGCTTAAACGTGACACAATTTATTATTGTTGGTTTATTATCAAGAAATTACAAAATCTGTGAAAATTTCACTTATTTCCTACGGCTTTAATCTTAAGCAACAATTTCTGTTGAAACAGTGAATATATTTTGTTTGTGTGTATATTTTGCAATTTCGCACAAAGCTACTCGAGGGCTATCTGTGCTAGCCGTCCCTAATTTGGCAGTGTAAGACTAGAGGGAAGGCAGCTAGTCATCACCACCTACCGTCAACTCTTGGCCTTCTCTTTTACCAACCACTAGTGTGATTGACCGTAACATTATAACGCCCCCACGGCTGGAAGGGCGAGTATGTTTGGCGCGACGCGGATGCGAACCCGCGACCATCAGATTACGAGTCGAACACCTTAACGCGCTTGGCCATGCCGGGCCTCCAGTAAATGTAATTTACCAGTTGCTGTTAATATTGTGTGAAGGAGAGAAAACTGGTAATTTCTGTTTATCGTGTTTGAAATATTTTTATAAGATTAATTTCATTCTTTTATTGATAAATTGTGTTTATCTTTTTAATTATTGCTACAGTGAGGAGAACCACGGGTAAGTTTTTGAAATCTAAAACCCATAACATTTTATTCCTTGGAGTTTGGTTTTTGACCTGCTTAATACTGAATCGTTTAGGCTTAGCATTTTATATTGAATTAGTAACTTTAGTTTCACAAAAGTTCACTTTCGTACAGTTTAGTATACTTTTATGTAAATTTAACATAGTTTCAGAAATCCTTTCACTTGTTTACGTCTCTCTAGAAATACTATATTTTAAAAATCTCAATTGTTTGAAGCAACTAATACACTTATTATTACTCGAATTTAAGCCAAAGATAATTTTTTGTCAAATTTAGTATTTTACAAAACCTTTTAATACCTTTTTACCTCGTATTTAACTTCCAAAGCCTTTTTTTCTTCCTTAAACCATTGTCTAAATATGTTTTATTTATCTAACAACCGATTCTTTTACTTTCATTCTAACAAAACATTGTTTTTAGTTTCGTCCTATCAGGCATTGTATTTTATGATGCAAATTACATGTTTGTCGACGTTTGTTTGCAAACCAACTGGACGCATTGTTTTTATGTGTGTTTGGAATGTAACCTGTTAATGTATTTCCTTAAATTTGTAATTTTTTGTTCCAGTCTCTCTTATTTATTTCGCGGCTTGTAAATATTTATTAAGGTGGCTTTATGGTTTGTAATTGATACAGAACTACCCCCCCAAAAAAAAAGACTTGTCTCTTAAAATAATTGATAAATTTCTTTTTACAGTGCAAATAACTTTTTTAACTCTGACAGATTTAAAAACGAGGATGTTTTTAAAGCAATGGGCAGGAAGAAAGTGGACGGATCAGAAAGAAATGCTTCGGAAACTCAGGATGATGAAACTCCCAGAGTTCATAGTCCTACACCTCAAGACTTTAAAGTAGGTAAACTGGCATCCGATTTGTTGAAACTAGCCCCAGTTTTGGCCAATATTGAGAGAAACATACAATCTCCTTTAGATTATGGTAATACATTTTTTCCTCCGTCGATTACCTCTACCTATGAAAACAAACGTTTCAATAAACAAGATGACAGGATTTTTCCATTTATTCACCAACCCATGAAAAACACGAGTCAGCACATACAAGGAATAAGGGAACACGAGTGGAACGTGCCCAGCATTACCACGTGCAACAGAAGGTCCGGTTCAGTTAGTCCCATGACTCAGATAGAGACATGCCCTCCGTAGCGTCAAGTTGCCTAAACTCCTTAACTCGGAAGTTTAGAGTTTTGATTAAAAAAAACAAAACAACCAGACTTATTTCCAATACCGGAATTGCCGCTCACTGCAGTATTATTTTTACAATGTTAACGACTCTAACACGCAATTGAATCTGTTTTGAGCTTTACTTCTATATTGTCAGAATCATGACTTGCAAGAATAAAACAGGGTAAACAAACAATCAACCAAAGTTTATAAAAATTGATACATCATAAAATTTATTCTGCTCATAAGAAAACATCAGGCACCACTCTTTAATTCGCATAAAATACAAATATAGCATGAAACGTTATTTACAACATATATGTATATCTACTATCAAATCATCGTCGTGTAACTTACATTCAGTATATCTGTAACCCATGCTAAGTACTCTATTACTAATGTTTAACCTATGTCAAGTACACATACAGCTAATGTGTAATCTAATACATCCACATGTACAACCAGTATGTAACACACACAAAGAACAATGCCAGCAGTATGTAACCCACATCAAGTACTTATGCATGTAACGTGTGACCAATCCACACCAACACACATCTAGTCAACATCTGACCACCAACAACTACATCAACGACTAACGTGTAATTACCACTATATTGATTAATAACCAACGAATACAATTAATATCAACTACATAAAGACTGTCAAAGAAGCCTGGAACCAGCGATTGTTTGTTTGTTTTTGAATTGAGGGAAGACATTCGTGATAACGTGAAAATCACTTCAAGTAAAAGTGTATTTTCAAGATGGTTGGTATGGGTATTAGCACCATAATTAAAGTGAAATACAGAACAACGTTTCGTGGCTTGTTATGACCAGGTAGTTAAGGTGATCGACTCGTAATCTAACGGTTACGTGTTCGAATCCCCGTTGCACCAAACATGCTCGTCCTTTCAGCCGTGTGGTCGTGATAATGTTACGATCAATCCCACTATTCGTTGGTAAAAAAGTAGCACAAAAGTTGGCTGTGAGTGGTGATGACTAGCTGTCTTTCCTCTGGTCTTATACTGCTAAATTAGGGATGAATAGCGCAGATAGCCCTCGTGTGGCTTTGCGCGAAATTAAAAACAAACAAGCAACGTTTCGTTGTTGTTGTTGTTTTGAATTAAGCACAAAGCTACACAATGGGCTATCTGTGCTCTGCCCACCACGGGTATCGAAACCCGGATTTTAGCGTGTAAGTCCGCAGACAGCAACGTTTCGACTGTATTTTATTTTATCTAAAGTTTTTATACCCATACCAGCCGTCTTGAGACTACAGAGAAAAGACAGTCATCACCACCCACCGCCAATTCTTTGGCTACTTTTTTAGCAACGAATAGTGGAAGTGAGAAGTGACCGTCATATTGTAATGCCACCACGGCCGAAAGAGCAATGGGGGCTCGAACCCGCGACCCTCAGATTACTAGTCAAGCGCTCTAACCATTTGGCCATGTCGAGTGTGGAACCAACGAATTTTACAGAAAGTTTTCCACTGGCTGTCCTTATATACTGAAATAAGTTTAGAATAACTAAACCTTCTCATGCATTTGCAATGTAATTTTCAGCCATGTATTTGAAGTTAAGAAAAGCTTCGGATTACCTATGGTTCCAGATTTTTCGAACACCCTGTTGTGCTAACAATGCGTATTCTGTATACACAACTCATACAACCAATGAGTAAGTTACACCAAATACAGCATTAATAAAAGTGAATTTCGCACCGCGAACCCATAAGAGAAATGAGTAATTTATGGAAAGTATATGTAGCTAATGCGTTTAAGATTTAACGTTTGATTCAACATATTCTTAGTACATAAGCTGTGCAATCATTGTTTTTTTTAAATAAAAAGTTGCATGGTGGGCTATCTACACTGCGTCCACTCTGAATTATAACGTTTACAATTTCTCGTAATTAAAGTTTTGTAAGCGTGGACAAAACATATAATATGGAAAAGAAAATCGCTTTCTTCATATATTTTAGACGTATTACACAGAAAATATGTTATACAGGAAGAAACTAGTTTTCAAACTAGCCTAGTAAATATCTATAAATGTGTGTGTATGTACGTTCAGAAATTTAAAATAAACCTATCTAATATGTGGTTCAGAGGCTTCATATTTTCGTTGTTTTGTAAGATCAGACATATGAATTATATAATAACCAACTTTACTCATGAGTATACGGGTTTTATTGGCAAACAAAACCTTCAACAAAAATGATTTTGACTAATGACATATCCAAGTTAGTTTAAATGCAGCATTTTCTAACTGGCGCGTGTTTTTAACCCAAAGACATACTTGGGTAGAGAGCATTATCAAAATAAAGGATGAAACTCAATAAAGAAGTTTACTGAACTTGTTTCATTTGTTCGCTAGGAGCTACAAACCCACGCTGCTCATGCATTATTCTCGAACGAGAAGAAAGTCTTTAACACTTAATTTATTTACAGAGTTCTTCCCATTTTATATCCAGGGAATATTTTATTATCTTTACTTACGCTTGAACAGAATTGATGTATTAACAAGGCGAATCACCTAGCTGTGTCTTAGATATCCATGTCAGTCCTACTTGTTGGTGGGTGAAACAAAGCGAACATTTTTGTTATTCCTTTGTCAGGGTATTTGCGATCCATACACCAAAAACTTCATGGCGAGTTCTCGGATTACTTCGGGAAGAAGAGCAAAATTTTTAAAAAGCAATCATTTAAAAAGTTGAAATGAATCTAAATTTTTAATATAAGGGTAATTAAAACAAACCAAATCGAGTGCAATAGTATTTGTAGAAGCAATATTTTTTATTAAATGATACAAAAAACGAGTTTATTATGTATAAAAGCTGGAAAATAATATGTGGTCAATATACCTAGTTTTACAGGGAGGGTCGAGTCCCCTGGGCTAAACTTCTGTACTTCTAGCTTATAATCCTGAACCTATTCAGTTTCTGCTTGTATGATGAAACTTAACACGTGTGATATGTAATCTATAGAATACCCACTTTCTGTATTTAATAAAATTAACAAATGTATCATATAATTTATGAAGAGTTGTTGTTGTTTTGAATTAAGCACAAAGCTACACAATAGGATATCTGTGCTCTGCCCACCACGGGTATCGAAACCTGGATTTTAGCGTGTAAGTCCGCAGACATACCGCTGAGCCACTGGGGGGTGTTTATGAAGAGACAATACAATTTCGAAATATAATAAAACCAAATATATCCAACATGTTATCCACAGGTATGTGATGAAACTAAACACATGTAGCATGTAATCTGTAAAGAAATTACAAAATTCCAATGTATAATAAAGCCAAATATATCCAACATGTTATCCACAGGTTACTCTGTTTAGGTATGTGATGAAATTAAACACATGTAGCATGTAATCTAAAAAGAAATTACACCATTTCAATACATAATAAAGCCAAATATATCTAACATGTAATCCACAGACTGCCGAATTTTAGACACTTCCAACGTCATTTGTGTACTGTTAACTGTACTTTATGGATTATGTAGTTATAAACTGAGATACATTGTCATGGCAACATGATAATATACAGACCAATATTTATCTTTGATAAGTCTTACCGATTTTATTGTATACTTTCTATATAAGATACTAGGGTTAACATTATATATATATATATAACCTATATACATTAAAATAAACGGTATTATATTAGTTTCAATGCTAACGAAATTTTACCAGTATAAAAAGACACATTAAGTTTTTTGCTATTTTTCGTCATTTCATATCCTTACTCAAATTGTGCTATGTTAATTAAGAAAAAAATACATGTATGTTGGCCCGATATTGATATGTCAGTGTGATATATTACAGTGTACACCCATTGAAATAAAGCTATATAGCAGTGTGTGTGGCTTCACAAACTGTTTATTTCGTTTACAAACAACATGTCCATTCTTAGAGGGATATCCTTTACTTATTGCATAATCAATTAATTATTTTGAAAGTAAAGCCTGTTTGATTATAATCATGAAGACAAACTTACACTATCACATGATTCGTCATGTAACGGTAAGTAATTGTATGTTAATTACGTTTCGTTAAACTAACGTTTGCTTCATAGTTACTCTACTAACAAACCCTTGGGCCAATGATCCACATCTGCAGTGCTGTTGTAATGCCAATTTAATAATTGAAATACTATTTTGTCCTTTCTCAGTTTATGATCGTTGTCGCTGTAATTAAAATTTAATTTATTTAACTAAGTTATGAGCAGTAATCAAAATGCCTACTTAGTTACGTGTTTTGATGTAACGAATGCCACATCTGGATCCGTTTACCGTGAATGTATTTTCGTGAACTATCCGGATTCCTTAAGGGAAGCCCCCCAGTGGTATGTCTGCGGACTTACAACGCTAAAAACCTGGTTTAGATACTCGTGGTGGGCAGAGCACAGATAGCCCATTGATTAGTTTTGGGCTTGATTAAAAAATAACAACAACCTTAAGGGATTGGTTGAAAAGTTTTACCTTTGTGCGAATTTTGGGGCCAAGATGATTGGACTTCTTAGAAGTTGATAAGCCCAGCAGTTTAGGAGAAGTGATTTTGAGATATTTCCTGGTTTCCAAAGGTGGTTGTTGAAAAGATTTACCTTTTTGTAAGCACTGGGACCAAGACGATTGATTTGGTATGTTACGTATTTTTTATGTTTTATGTTTTTTGTAAACTAAACGCAGCAGAAAAACACAGATAACACCTTGTATAATTTATTACACTAAACTATTAACAGATATAACATGAATTATGTAATAACAATGACAGATATTAAGTTTAAACCTTCATAGTTAATTACAAAACAAAATGGTATTAGTTTCAACCTTCAAAATTAATCACAATACAAAATGGTACTGGCCTGTATCTAATATAATGATCTAAAATGAAAGTCTCAAATTCTAGTCTAGGATGTGAATTTGGTCCCACGAAGAAATTCTAAAGTTTAAATGAAGAAGTTCAGAAACAGTTCACAGTTCAATAAATTCGGCGAAGTTCTTTTCACGTTGCCTCCGATGAACGTCACAAAATTGTCGCCTTTAATTTTTCTGATTTCCCGTAAATTGTTCCACACGTGTTGACTTTCAGTATAACCACTAATTCGGATGAATCGTAGAGATTGACGAAGTAAAATCACAGCTTCCGTAGATCTAACTTCAGTCACAAATCCAAGTTGAATAATCACAGCAAACACTTAATCTTTCTCAAACGAATGACTGACTCTTCTTTTCTAATGACTCTTCTCTTGAATAAAACTAATGTCTGACTCTCCTTTCTTCCTCGCATCTTCGTCTGTTTATATATTGTAGGCCTAGACTCCTCGAACCACCGCGAAACTTCTACAGGTCTCCAGAGCAATCCGCGCATGTCCGTTCTTGCACGAGACTACACGTCTAGACACGTAGTCACCAGCACTTCATTTACATACATTTGATTGGTCTACTTAGTTCTAGAAAATTCTAAATGTTACCCTAAATGAATAACAACATATTTTATTAGTTTAAACTTTGAAACAATAATATAAATATGGAAATATAAATAATAGAAATTAAAATTTAAACACAACACGACATGTTGTCGCTTACAAAAGATTTACACGACATTTACATAACATGGTACCACTCAAAAGTCGGTGCGACCAGCGGTTTAACAGTTACATAAGAAACAGACAGGAAATCTTATTATATAGCTGTAATTATGTTCATTTTTCGTGTTTATATACAAACTGATTGGCCATTGGCCTTCTCAGTGGCTCAGAGATAAGTCTGAAAGCTTCTAACTCTAAATCCGTGTTGAGCACAGATAGTCTATTGAGTAGCTTCGTGTTTAAAGCTATCATCACCAACATGAAACTGACGGTTGGGCAAAAAAGTCATACTATTCATATCTGCAACAAATACTGGGAGAATATCTGAAGATATAAAGGACAATAGTTATCAGCGCCGGACTTTACATGCCCGAGACCACGAGGAGCACGATGACCCTGTCATTGGTTTAGCGATAAATTTTCAGGCTTACAACGATAAATAACAGAGTTCCATACCCGTCATGGGTACAGAGGAAATATTCAATTACATGTCTTTGCGCTTTTAATACAACAATAACATATACATTGTACTCATAGGTTGTATTTTAGCGTGAGGTTTAGAAAGACTTTCCCCTGTCTCCCTGGTCTATGTTCTTAATTAGGTTTAGAATATAGAAACAATCTTAGCTTTGTATATCAAGAAACTTACCCGTTTTTTTCTTTATTAATCCACCATCACAAAGGGGGTATAAACAAAAATACACCAGTTTTTTCTCATGATATTGACCGTACTTATCTGGATAGTAAAGAAATATTAATTAAAGATAATTACTTAACATAGAAAAACAGAAAACTAGTACTCACAGAACAAAAAGGTAAAATTATTACCAAACAAATAAATTATAAGATGAACTACAATAAATTGAAAATCATTAAAAAGCAGACATTTATCATTCCAAATTGTTGCATAGTATATAACTCTGTGCAACCTCACTTAATAAACGGTTAGAATCGCGATAAATACTATAGATATCTGATACTTTGTTTCAGAGTGATCTATACGTTTAGCAACTTAATAATTCTTTAAACCGGCAACCATATCTTCCACGATAGGACATCAAATATCGAGCAGTACATGTAGCAGTTTATCTGTATCGATACTTGAGAGGTCAAAATACAATTTTAATCGTCTACTTTTTCCTTTATTTTTAATTTTAAACAGACAAATGCAAGTCGAATGGATTTCGAAAACAGGACTTAATACGTTAGTTATAAACATTATCCCTTCTCCTCCCTCTTTAAGGCTTCATTGCTTGTGAAAAACATGTCGCACGCTGTTCACTGGTTTGGTTTCGGTTTGTTTTGAATTTCGCGCAAAGCTACGTCAGGGCTATCTGCGCCAGTCGTTCCTAATTTAGCAGTGTAAGATTAGAGTGAAAGCAGCTAGTCATCACCACTTACCGTCAACTCTTGGGCTATTCTCTTGCCAACGAATAGCTGGATTGACCGTCACATTATAATGTCCCATGGCTGAAAGGGTAAGCATGTTTGGTGTGAATGGCATTCGAACCCGCGATCCTCAGAGTACGAGTCGAAGGCCTTGACCAAAAGGCCAGCACATTGACAAATCATCTCTTTTCGCTAGATTAATTTATCAAACGCGCATATCACATAAAATATCCTATAAATAGGCATTTGGTACTTAATTTGGGTGAAGTGGGGATTCTGGTAATGAGTGACTATTTACATTTCATGAGTAAAAAAATCATAAATGTTTGAGCTATATGTGAGATTGTTTGACTTAAATGTTTCTTGGTTATATCATAAAGTACGGTTATGTTGTCTGTATGCTGCTTATCATTGAATATAAATATTTCGGTTTTCACTTTAACTTCCATAAGCGACTATAAGTATAGAGATATTGTAGAGCTGTTGAGGCTGAGCAACCTGTACTTCTGTAATCACTCTGCTGGTAAAGTAGTTATTCCAACTCGCCACCGAAACAAGGAATATTTGTTACTGCCTGTTTTAATTCCTTTAAATAACTTTGTTTGTTTGTGGAATTTCTCGCAAAGCTACACGAGTTCTATCTGTGGTAGCCGTCCCTAATTTAGCAGTGTAAGACTAGAGAGAAGGCAGCTAGTCATCACGACCCACCCTCAACTCTTGGGCTACACTTTTACCAACGAATAGGGGGATTGACCGTCACATTATAACGCCTACACGGCTGAAAGGGCGAGCATATTTGGTGGAACAGGAATTCGAACCAGCGACCCTCAGATTACGAGTTTAGCGTCTTAACCAACTGACAATGCAGGGCCTAAAGTAACAGCCATAAGTAGTTTTTAGACCCGAAGTAAGGTACGTCGTCATTCTCTCTCAGCCTCTCTGTCTCACTAAATCTCAAAAGTCGAAATAAATATGCGGTCTTTAATATTTGCACCAAACTACAAAGAGTCATTTGCGTTAGTTTAAATTAAACTTGAATTATTAAGTATTTGAATGGGAAATATTTGCACAGAGACTACAATCATCAACGTCCGTAAGTAAAATGGAAAATACGTTTACATAAAATTATACAGTCTAAATTTTGCTTTACCTCATATTAATTAGTTTGACCTTTTAAATATTTGTGAAAAAACAACGTTCAAGAAAAATACAATTTACATAGTATTCCAATAAACATGTTTATCTATTTAAATGTATTTAATTAATGTACTTTAATAACAAGATGCATTTAGTAAACAAATGAGCTAATAAAAAGAGAGTTATAAAATTTAGGTCCTGATTACTTTCTGAACAATAAGAAATTTGCGGGTTTTTAATGTGTTGCGATAACACTAACTGTACAACAAATGTATCCATAACTTACACAGAATGTATAAATAAGCACATGAAATATACAAAACTTGTGTTAAACTAGTCTCCCGGAAATAGTTAAGCTTTCCTAGCACTATTCCTGTCACACCAAACATGCCGTGGGGACGTTATAATGTTTCGGCCAATTCCGCTATTCGTTGGTAAAAGAGTAGCCAAAGAGTTGGCGGCAGCTGGTGATGATTAGCTGTCTTACACTGCAAAATTAGAGACTGCTAGCACAGATAGCCCTCGAGTAGCTTTGTGCGAAATTCCAAAACAAACAATAAACACGTTAAATATATTTCCATTTTCACTTTAATGTGATCCACGTAACATATGCACAAAAAACTATTGTTGATTCATAAAGAAGATAGTTTGCCTTTTTTACTGCGTATATGTTCCTGACAGGAACATATACGTATTAGAACTCCTATCTGGAAAAAATTTCACCTGCACCAAGAATGCCCTGGTAGTTCAGGAAAACAACAGATCAATACCATACTACTAGTACAAAAGAATATTAACGTAAATTATGCAACGACGACGACCCCAGCTCCTCATCCTCTTAAACTAGTACAGCATTTTCCGCCTCTAACCATAAACAACGTTTCACACCAGCCAGAACCAGACTCCAGTCGATCACCCCCAAATACAAACCTTCAGTTGCCAAACATCGTCTTTCACCAAGGAATCAGTCATATCTAGCAGGCTATAGTCTCATTAGCCATTCATCAACCATCACTGGTGAAGAAATTTTAATGTTGTTATGTTCACCACAGGTTACCACCGCCTGGTTTCTGCTCTGAACTTCGCTAACGTCTACACATGCGCTGGAGAGGAATTTGTAATAAGTGTTTTTTTTCCACAAGAAAACTTCAAGTGCCCACAACAAGACCCTTTCTACCGGAAGGTCATCTGATACTACATATGATTTGCAAGGTGTTTCCTGATACCATCCTCAAGATCCATCAAGTTTTTGAGCCATTTGCATTCACGAACTAAAACATACAATCTTCTTTGTTGCTCACGTCTCCATCTATGAATACCTGTTATCATGAAGTTCAAGGCAGTCTTCTTGAAACAGCCTAGTGTATTACTTTGACCTGCTGACTCCAAACTAACTTTTCGTCGCTAATTACATCATGCCAAGGTACAACTTAAGCAAATTTTACAACAAATAAGCACGTCGTTTTATATGTTAACAATTAGGACAGGTTAGGCTTCACGAAATCTGAACTCACAGAACTTCACCAACAAACTAGTGAAAGTATATTAACTATAACCGAAATCACACTAATCTCTTCCAATCTCTCTCTCCCCAACTATAACATTCTGTTGAAACATGACTCTCCATAAAATCGACATACTGCTGACTTATACAGAAAAAATATCAAAATCCTCCCTCTAGACGTTTATTGGTGCAAAAGGACTAGTCTATCTGCATCTCCCTCTAGACAACTCAGGTTCTAGTTACAAAAGTTTATTTGTTACAAGTGTTATGTTTCAGACTTCCCGGTTATTATATTATTTTAACGTTTTATATTTCCTTTTAACTAAACCATAAACAGCCACATAAACGGTTTATGAGATATCTTATGCTTGGTTAGAGTAAATTATGCTCGCACATCAAATCTAATGTATTATTAGATATATTGGGGTAACCATAATTTTATTTACAGATATCTGAAAAGGCGAGCATGTTTGTGTGATGGGGATTCAACCTGCGACACTTAGATTGCGAGTCAAGCGCTCTAACCACCTTTCTTCAAGTGAATATTCTATGGAAAATGTAGAAATAAACAGCAAGTCATTCCTTTATTATAAGTGAATATATTTATATTTATTTTAAATAAGTATTCTTTTCAGGATATTAAAGTATGTAAATTAAATTATTAGTTATAACAACTACTTCATTCAAATAATGGATACTATACGTTGTCTCGTTAACCTGTGAGAGTGAAATGGTAGGTGTTCTAAAGTAACAATATCAGCTTATAGAAATAATGTAAAAATATGTAAGTACAATGATATATTGTGCCAATAATATAGTTATATGGATAAATACAGTAAAAGTAAATATTTTTAGGACTATAATCGTAAAAATGCGTTTAAATGTAAAATTAAAACTACAGAATCAAAACCTGGATTCTAGCATTGTAAGTCCACAAACATATTGGTGTGTCACTGGAAGCAACAACAATCATTATGATTAAAATGGGTACTAAATCATAAAAAAAACAATCAGCTGTTTTGTTTTGTCTTTATAAAAACATTAAGTAACATCACACTATGCAATAATTTTTCCTTTTTCTTGTTTCTGGGCATAAAGTGTTATTTCCTGATTTCTTATGCCTAAAATAAATGAAAAAAGATCAATTTTTCTCTTCAAACTTTGTTTTTGTAAACTGAGTAATGAAAATTTCAAATTTACCCATTTTCCAAAATATTTCAGGTAGATTCAGTACTGAGTAGCTGATAGAGAGTTTTCTCGAACTCACAAGAATTTTCAAGAACTTTCTAGAATATTGTAAAACTTACAGGAATTTTCAAGAACTTTTCATACTAATATATATACAGGGGCTCACCACTCACCACATCAGTTTAATTCTAGCTGCCTCAGTGAACTCATAAACCTACCTAATTTTGTCAGAAATGGCATAAAGAAGTTGCAACCTTTCTCCAAACGAATTTTGTTATGTGTGTGGCTAATTTATCAAGACAAGAGCGAAAATGCACTCTGTGACAACATTTACTAAAATGAGGGAAGCCTACAAGGCATATTTCGGCATGCCTGTCGGAAATAATGGGAAACCCTGGGCATCTCATTTTACCTGCGAGCACTGCAAAAAAAATTCTAGAACGTAAGACGGACACTTTTTGCTTGCTTGAATAATAAAATTTTATATTATACGAAGTTTAGACCTTTTAAAATTTAAATATCTTTCGGTGCACCTCAAAAAGGAACACAACAGCGTCAAGACCTTGCTTGAAGCCTTGAAGTATGATGAGTATAACTGGCAGGTTATCGGACACTTCAAAATGGTGGCATTCCTGATGGGTCTTCAAGGAGACTTTTCCAAATTTCCCTGTTATCTTTGCCTTTGGGACAGCAGGGACACCGCAGTGCACCACAACAGGAAGCACTGACTGCAACAAACCGAGTTCTCTGAAGGGAGGCACAATGTCAAGTGTGAGCCACTAGTAGACCTCCAAACGATGTTGTTCCCACCTAAAATTGTTGTTGCACATAAAATTGGGTCTTATGAAACAATTTGTTACAGCTCTTGAAAAGGAGTCTGTAGCCTTCAAGTAGTTTCGAGGCTTCTTCCCTTAACTGTCTGAGGCAAAGGTCAAAGCTGGTGTCTTCGTTGGACCACAAATAAAGAAGATTTTGGAGTGCACAAAATTCTTTACGAAGCTCAGTAGGAAGGGAAAAAATTGGGGTAACTTTGTCTCAGTGTTTCAAGGCTTCTTTGGCAATCACAAGGCTGAAAGTTATGTGGAATTGGTTGAGGCTGTGGTGAAGAATTACGGCAAAATGGGCTGCATGATGTCCCTAAAATTCCATATCCTTGACACTCATCTTGATAAATTCAAGGAGGCCATGAGAGCATACTTAGAGGAGCAAGGTGATCGCTTCCACCAAGATATACTGGACTTTGAACGCCGCTACCAAGGAGTGTATATTAGAAACATGATGGAGGACTATATTTGGGGACTGGTACGTGAAAGTGATTTACATTACAGTTCCAAATCTCAAGAAATTACTCACTTCCAAACATTTGTGTATAACTTTAGTATAAATACATGTAAATCTTGATTCATATGTTGTTTTATTCGGACCTTATGCAAATGAAAATGTATAAATTTGCTCGTTTTTACATAGAAAATATATTAATTTCTGAATTTCATTATCCAAGTCACAAAAGTAAAGTTTGAAGGGAATAATGACCATTTTCTGTACTTTTATAACATAAGCAATTAAGAAAGAACACATGCTGTCCAGGAACAAAATATGTGTTACATAGTGTAGAATAGTTACATAGTATAGAATCATAAGCATGTAAACATAAATATGAGACATGTTGAAACCTTCATGTTGTTCAATGGAAGTACAGAAATATCTTTAGAACGTAGGCAATTAAATGTAAGTTGAGCTTTGTATGCAAGCCTTAGTAACATTGCTCGCCATTGTGTAGTACAAATAAGTATAAAAATGAAAACAAAAACACAAGTTAAGACCTGCATGCATTTCTACTGAGCTGCCAGACTTTATGCGTGATATTTAATAATTTGCTTATAAGGTGAAACAATACACACATAGTTATGATACTAGATTAGATTATTAGTTTTAAAGTTTTGCTACTATAATGCTATTTTGATTTATATTATACTAATTCCACTTCATGGCATGCTTTCTGGATAACTTCCAATTCTTACGGCAGCCTAATAACATGCTCTCTGGATAACTTCCAATTCTTACGGCAGCCTAATAACATGCTCTCTGGATAACTTTTGTTGTTATGCTAGTCTGCCATCTGGTTATACTTCGTAGAACTATGGCGTCACGTCTAGTAATGATCTTTTTGTCTTTCGCCTGTTATAGCAATGCGTCCTCTTTTATATGCAAAAACGGCTCTTCTGGGCCCAGAAAACACTTCAAATAGAAGAGCGAACAACGTTTCGACCTTCTTCGGTTATCGTCAGGTTCACAAAGAAAGGGTTACTGGTCGGAAGCTGACCACATGTTTGGGAGGGGTTGTATAATTGAGTGTTGCAATGTAGAGGGCGCGGTTTGAATATATAATTTTGTCTATAATATTAATATAGGTATAATGGTGTTCCTTTATATTGGTTTATTTTGGGTTTAAGTTGTTGTATAAGTAAGGCTTCTTTAATTTTTCGTTTGTTTATGTTTGTTTCTTTATTTAGTATTTTAGTGTTTTCTATGGTTATGTTGTGTCCATTTGACTTGCAGTGTTCGAAAACGTGTGAAGGTGACTTTTTATGTTCTTTGAATCTGGTTTCCATTTTTCTACTTGTTTCTCCTATATAGAAGTCGTGGCAGTTATCACATTGTATTTTATAAATAATGTTGGTGTGGTGTTTGTCAGTGTAGTTCTTACATAGTATAGACCTTAGTTTTGTGCCTGGTTTTTGAATAAATTTAGTGTTAACTGGAATGTTATATTTTGTTACTAGTTTTTGCCAAATGTTGGTTATTTGTTTGCTGATGTCAGGAATATATGGTATACAGCAGTATATGGTTTCGTGATTTTTTGATTCGTGAGATATATTTACTTTTGTTGGTTGATTTTGCTTTCTGTCTAGGTGTGTGCGTATAATGTTTTCTACGGTTTGTGGAGGAAACTTATTAATGTTGATGAAGTGTTGTTTTATTTTATCTAATTCATCGTTAATTTTATCTGGTGAGCATAGTTTTATGGCTGTGTTTATCTGGTTTCTTAGTATGTTGAGTTTTTGTTTTGTTTCATGTGCTGAGTCCCAAGGAATGTATAGTCCAGTATGGGTGATTTTTCGGTGGATTTCTGTTTTGAATTGTGTGTCGGTTCTTATAATTTTGAGGTTAAGAAATGATATTTGATTGCTTTCTTCCTGTTCACATGTGAAGTTAATGTTGGGATGTATAGAGTTAATGTGAGTGAAAAAGTTAAGTATGTGTTCTGTAGATTCGAATCCCGCAATCGTGTCATCTACATATCTGTACCAGTATAGTGGTGGATGTAATGCTGTATTAATTGCTTGTGTTTCAAATTGTGTCATAAAAATATAACATTCCAGTTAACACTAAATTTATTCAAAAACCAGGCACAAAACTAAGGTCTATACTATGTAAGAACTACACTGACAAACACCACACCAACATTATTTATAAAATACAATGTGATAACTGCCACGACTTCTATATAGGAGAAACAAGTAGAAAAATGGAAACCAGATTCAAAAAACATAAAAAGTCACCTTCACACGTTTTCGAACACTGCATGTTAAATGGACACAACATAACCATAGAAAACACTAAAATACTAAATAAAGAAACAAACATAAACAAACGAAAAATTAAAGAAGCCTTACTTATACAACAACTTAAACCCAAAATAAACCAATATAAAGGAACACCATTATACCTATATTAATATTATAGACAAAATTATATATTCAAACCGCGCCCTCTACATTGCAACACTCAATTATACAACCCCTCCCAAACATGTGGTCAGCTTCCGACCAGTAACCCTTTCTTTGTGAACCTGACGATGACCGAAGAAGGTCGAAACGTTGTTCGCTCTTCTATTTGAAGTGTTTTCTGGGCCCAGAAGAGCCGTTTTTGCATATAAAAGTTCTCAACAAGTGGGTTTCTCGACATCACTGATCGTCCTCTTGAGACGCTTCGTGAAACTATGACGTTATCGTCCATAATGACATCATCGTCTCTACCCTTTTGTTTTGCCATTGCTTGAGGTCAACACAAGGAATACAAAACAATCCCGACAATTACTCGGAGGATTATAACAACAAAATTAAAGAAGTAAAAATAGGACAACAATATAGTGAAAGAGGAAGTACAAAATAATATGTTTCATGTGGAATGATGTTTCCTAGATCGGGACTTGATAATTACATTTAGAATAGGTGTACATTTTCAGAGCAAGAATAAGTGAAGTAAAATTGCAGATATACAATTAAAATCACATCTAAAAATGGTGAGATTTTCAAATGAAATAGGGTGAAAACATTAACTCACATCAAGTCTAAAAGTCAAAAGATTAAAAAAACAAATATTGGAAGACGTAAACCATAGGCTAGAAGGCGTTCAAACTTCAACCAAAAAAGCCCATTGCAGAAAATAAAAACAAGAGTCTAATTAAAATAGAAATTACTTCCAAAGTATGATAAGGAAATGAATTTTTTGTTTTCAATTTTGCGCAAAGGTACACGAATGTTATCTGTGCAAGCCGTCCCAAATTTAGCAGTGAAAGACTAGAAGGAAGACAACTAGTCATCACCATCTACCGCCAACTCTTGAACAACTATTTCACCAACAAATAATGTGATTAACCATCAGTTTATAATATCTACACGGCTGAAAGAGCGAGCATGCTTAGTGGAACGGGAATTCACATCTGCGACTCTCAGATTACGAGTAAAGCACTACCTGGCCATGGAAGAGGGAGTTACTATAAGTGTGTAAAAAAACGGACATTAAATATGAGAGTGTGAGAAAACAACTATTAATGATTAGCAAAGAAGTCCATATCTAGAGAATGACAATAATTCATTTGTCCCAGGATAAGTACACGAGTCAACTAATCTACTGATGACAAGCTTGGTGCCATGTTGAATGATACTAATTCTATGACTATGGTTATTCAATATATCTGGTAATGAAATCTGGAAAATTGACTCGAGAACAGCAAACAGTCAATACGCTACAGCCACTCTTACTTTGGGAAACTTCTACCTGCTGTATGATGTATGGGCACTTGGCACAGAAAAAAAAATGTAAAATCCAGTTCACTTAATGATAACGAAATATTTTTAATTCTGTGTCTATAAACTCTACAAACACCATGCAATAGTCTAATTTTCGCAAAAAAATAGCTTTAATTCTCCAAATAGTGCTAAAAGTCGCTTACTTGATAATTTCCTCGTATCTAGAATATTTTTTGTATCAATATATCTTTATAGAAACACAAGCTCATTCACAAAACTGAATTAACTGTCTGCCATTAACAAACGAACTAGCTAGTAAACCCACTAGTTCTATCAAATAAATTCGGCTCATTCGCGTTGTATATTGTTCAAATTCCACGTGTTAATCCCTCTTATCATGCTACATTAAACTTTCATCCAACTTATCAGTAATACAGTTCTCTAGAAACGTTTAGATGAAAACCTTACGTAATTATGACTTCTAACTCGTTTTTTACACCTGATGATACGATTGAGAGGACAGATCAAAGAGCTACAACCCATTATATTCATCATTTGAGTCGGATGGTGACGAGACCATAGTTTTAAAAAATGTCATTTAGGGTGGATGATCTCCAAGTTTGCCACTATATGGCAGCTAGTTCTAGAGATTACCACTAGAGGTGATGGGATAACCTGCGTGGAGGGTTAAAATTGTGGAGTATCATTAGTGAAGCAGTAAACTGCATAAGCAGATGTTCTTTTATGTGGTTCCTGAGCAAACTACTTTAGGATGTTGTTGATCTTATCAGAGCATGATTGTTAAGTTGTATCATGCTAGATACACTATTTCACTTTCTATCAGAGCACGATTGTCAAGTTGTATCATGCTAGATACACTATTTCACTCTCTATAATTCTTAACTATTTGTTCTGTATTATCATAATGGTCAGTATTTACATTATATTTTTACTAATGTATCCATTTGTGTAATAATAAACAAGAAACTGAAAAGTTAACATTAATATTTTATGTTTTATTTACTACAGTATGAATATTTATAATTCCCTAGCAATATAGCAGTGTGTCTGTGTATTTACAACGTTAACATCGAGTTTCGATATCCATGTTTGGCAGAGCACAGATAGCCCATTGTATATTTTTGTGCTTATATTATAAACAAAATAAATACTTATAATAGCATATTTCACGGTTCTCTCGTCATGTTATTATCCATACACTGCTTTAATTTAATTTAGATGACTATTATTCATGTTTACTCAAACATTCAAACTCAAGATATATATATCATATAAACACTTTTTCCCATGTTAACTTTAAATCCTTAAATTATAGTTACATATCCTATAAAGATGGATAGTATAATTCTGTTTTTAATTTGCCTTCATTTTTATAAATCAACAAAGTGGTTTTTGAATAGATGAAACTGATATTTGTTTCTTCGAGTGTGTTACTCATTGATTAGACGTGTAGCATAATTCATGATTTACTCATATTTTAATGCGAAAATATTAGTTAAATATACACTCAGAATGTTTGTTTATCATATAATTTATACATAAAATATCCAAACATTTCATATTTATCCTATGTATCATACTCATATGATCATATGTAGACTTATTTAACATACAATCTGTGGTCTTCATAAATGGTTTCATGTTTATTTGTAGATAAAATGTACAAACTCTTTATATTTTCGCCTGAATTACATAAACTAGAAGTAACACAGTATGTCCAGACGAATAACAGGTAATAAGATGTTAACGTGTCGATAATTGCCTTTTTTTAATTCTTAAGTCATATTATTGCCTGATTTAACTCAAACGTTAATAAACTTTGAATGATGAATTTGCTCTAAGTAACATAGTGAGTCAACGTATAGGAATGTTATGTTTTGTGAAATATGTTACTAAATGAATGACTTGAACTAGTACAAATCCAAACACACAATTAAACTTTTCAAACCCGCGTTTTTCTATTATGTCAACAAAATTGATTAAGAGAAATAAACAGCAGCAATCTGAAGATAAGATATTTGATTCACTTCCAAATACAAATACGAAACACTTAACTTTTATTAGATTTGAGACATATGGCATTTATAACTTTTTGTGTTAATGCATGAAGTCATGCGACACGTTAAATATTGTCAACACACTGCGAGATTACAAAGAACCTTTTTGATGTAAACTATTTAATCTGTTGAAAAGCTTCCTAACAAATATAAATACAACTGATTCATTTCACACGCACTGATACAAATTATGTAAAGGGTTTGGCTTGTCACAGAGCTTAAGTTCGTAGCATATTCCAGGAACATGTGGACAAGTAGCTTCAAGTTTTCTGTGTTTGCAGCGGACATTTTGTGTGTAAACATTTTTAGCTATGACATAAGAGCCTTAAAATATTTTATTAAGCTTTTCGATCTGAACACCAGGAAATCAAATTGAAGACGAAATAATTTAAAACTTCGTATTTGTATTTGTTATGAAACATATAAAACGTCAGATAGATTTATTGACAATTTGTAAGAGTGTGTGTGTGTTTTTTATAGCAAAGTCACATCGGGCTATCTGCTCAACCCATCGAGGGGAATCGATTTGTTTGTTTTGGAATTTCGCACAAAGCTACTCGAGGGCTATCTGTGCTAGTCGTCCCTAATTTTGCAGTGTAAGACTAGAGGGAAGGCAGTTAGTCATCACCACCCACCGCCAACTCTTGGGCTACTCTTTTACCAACGAATAGTGGGATTGACCGTCACATTATACACCCCCACAGCTGGGAGGGCGAGCATGTTTAGCGCGACGCGGGCGCGAACCCGCGACCATCGGATTACGAGTGCACGCCTTAACGCGCTCGGCCATGCCAGGCCAATGAGGGGAATCGAACCCCTGATTTTAGTGTTGTAAATCCGGAACATTTTGTAAGAGAGAGAATGTGACAAATGAACGTGGTAAATATCTCTGACTTTCTAGTTTATGTCTGTGTAAAAATCGAAGATTGAAGGCTATAAAAAATTAAACTTCGCATTGGTAATATCTATATTATAATAAATAATATACATTAAATTCCGTGATTCAGAGGTAAATAAATTATAGAAAAGGGTTTTGGCTTCTGAATTTCGCGCAAAGCTACACAAGAGCAATTTGTGCTAGCCGTCCCTAATTTAGCAGTGTAAGACGAGAGTTAACATATTCTAAAACTGTTGAGCTGCTCTTTTTCCAACGAATAATGAGATTGAGTGTTACATTATAACGCCCCCACGACTGAAAAGGCGAGCATATTTGTTATAAAGGGGATTCGAACCCATGATCTTCAGTTTACTAGTCAAACACTCTAACCACCTAACCATGTCTGGGCAATAGAAAAAAAAGGAAAGACCAAGAGAACAAATGTCAACATTTTCATATCAGGAAAGTTCGATTTTTTTTAGTATTTACACATAAACTTAAGAACTTAAGTCTAGGCCTGGCATGGCCAGGTGGGTTAAGGCGCTCGTCTCGTAATCCGAGGGTCGCGAGTTTGAATTCCGCTCGCACCAAAAATGTTCGCCCTTTCAGCCGTGGGGGCGTTATAATGTGACGGTAAATCCCACTATTCGTTAGTAAAAGAGTAGCTCAAGAGTTAGCGGTGGGTGGTGATGACTAGCTGCCTTCGCTCTAGTCCTACACTGCTAAATTAGAGACGGCTAGCGCAGATAGCCTTTGAGTATCTTTGCGTAAAATTAAAAAAAAATAAATATGTATCTCTATATCACATTTTATGTACCATGTTTATCAACAGAAAACATGCCTTATGTCAAAAATGTTTTATGTTCTCCAGATATTAAGAATTAAGTTTAGTCTCAATCGTGACGAATATATTTCACATACCACAGAGTTTGGAACTTTTCGCTCAGAAAAACAAGTATACCGACTTTTATTTCATACAATGCTATAAATTTACTTTTCAAGACATAAGTGTCAAGATAAAAATTTAATAGCTGCTAAAATTTCTTTACATAACAATAGAAATTAAATTTTTACAACTTAAATATCAATAAAATTATACCAAGATTTACGAAAATTAGTAGAAAGAGAAATGCGATAAAGTCACAGCATGCGTTATCATTTTTCCCTCTCTCCTCATGCTTTAGATCAACACATAGATTGTAAATTCAAGTTGATCATCAAGTGTTTAAAATAATAACATTCATTATAACACCAGTCAGATTGCCAGTCTGTTTTCCCGTGAGTATAGCTTCATCATGATTCAGTTTAATTCTCTTTTTTCAGTCGAAACTTGTTACTTTTAATATTTATCCTGCCTGATTCCAGTATCATCATACATAAATCCCAAGTAATAGTGCGTAATATTCAAGTTATTTAAACGTTTAAGTTGAACCTTTTGTTTAATTCCTTTCGTCATACCGCAAACCGCTTAAGTAAATATCACCCTAGTTAAATGTTATAAGTACATGTAAGTACTATTGCAGAATAAATAAGATTGTATCACATGATAAAAAGGTATTGAAAGAGCAAAACTACAAATCTTAGATTGTAAGTTATGTTACTAGATCAATTGCCTTAATTTACCTTTTTTTACAAACAGCCTAAAAACTGAGAAAATTTTAAGGCATCTACATTAACTAGATTATCATGCCTTTAGAATGAAAACAGAACTAAATCGGTCATGATATCAAGATATAGACTGAATCTATGTTAACGGAAGTTCTTTCTCCGTCTATAAATATTATATCACTGTTAGTGTATATAGTGAAGTACGTGGAGTCTGAACGCATAAATGAACACGAAAAAGTCGTTCTGAGGCCTCCATAGACTAAGTCAATTTATCATATTTATTATCATAGCATGTATGTAATAAATAAATCTGGAGCTTGAATGCTTTTATACATAAACTTTTATGGGAAATAGTCCTTTTTGGAACTATGTAAGCCATAAGTTAAAATATTTCTATAAAAACACGAGTTAATTATGATGAATGATATAGAAATAGTCGAACCAATTAACTCTATGACACAAAATTATAATTTTACTTATTTTAACACTTTGTTTGTTATTGTTAATTTTCGTATGAATACAACTTTAAGTTAATGTTTTTAAATGATATATATGTATATTCATTTGAACGATTTAAGTTAACACAAAAACACTCGTTTACGCATAATGTATGGTATTCATGTAATAAATTGTGCTATTTTGAAAAGTTGCAATATATTAAATATGAAATATTAATTCAGTGTGTTGAAAGGTTTTCATTGTTATTTAATAAATGAATATTGATGTCAAACTACAATATAAAAAAATTACCATACCCATAAGCCAAACCTAAAATTATATTAAGAACTTTAGACAATGACAATTTTTTGAACAACATGACAAAACTTGAGAATCATGTTCAGACAGGATCAACACCTCCTCCTAGTGGTTCACTCATGAACCAAATAATTAAAAAAACTCATCGATGGCAATAATTCTCATTTTTACCTCCAGAAATAGTTAATCACATCATCCCTAGTGGAATTCTGTGACACTGTTTTACTATGTATCACATGTCAGAACTATTCAACCTGTGGTGCCACTTTGAAGAACTATAACATTACAGGCTACGTGAATTCATGGTCTTAAAGTATATTCTTCCCCTACCAGCTAGCAACTGTTGATCTCCTTTATATTCTCAGACTTCATCCGTCGAATACAGCTTGGAAGACTCAACCACTACCCTTTAGTAAAATATAGTTACGAGATAATAATAATAATAAAAAAGATCAGGTGGCGTCTGAAACATGAATTTTTTTTCCCAGGGAAAATAAGCACATTTTCAACCATGTTTCAACAGATGTATTTTTGTTTGCTGTATAAAGCCTAAATAAATTTGAAATCTTTCTGCTCAGTTACTGTGACCTAGACTAACGCAAGCACATACTATTTACTATATTTTACTTCTTGTTACAATGGTAATATGCACTACAGCTGATATCTCCAATTTCATGTAATTAACCACTCTATCAGTGAGCACGATTAGTTTCTCCTGCAAGTTGAATGAAAAAAATGATGTAAAAGTAACCATGCTTAGGATGTTCTTTATTTTTGTACCGCTGTTTAAAGGGTATGCATTACATTGTTTAGTGACCATTAATAATTACAACGGTTTCACAAGTGTGTAATATAATTCATAGCCGATAGTTCCTCGGCTTTTTCGCGAAAAATCTCTGTAGCATATATATATATATATATAATTTTTATAATGTACTTTGCGCCATAAATGTTTATCACAGGTACTTGTATGTTGTGTTATCGCTCAGGTTAACAGCGTTAGAATGTTCGAATATGAATATAATCTGATACTATTTGAATATTATTCTCCTATTTTTAACACATTGGCTGTGTGTAGGGCTTAATATGAATGTGTTACTTTTTTCATTGTTAAAATTCAAGATGATTGGTGCATGTCAGAGAAAGCATCCAAGTTTTTTTTCGATAATATTGCTGTGTCCTGAACTTTGACTTTGTGATAGTTTCTACCGAAACAAATATTTCAGTGTGAGGATTTCCCATTTTTACCATATTTCTTTATTTCTACACAAATGCAGCAGATTAAGATAATATGTATTTGTCTACTATTACACTTGAATGTTAATGTAGCTGTGCATCATTCATAAATCTATAAACTATAATATTTTGTGTTGCATCATTAGACACCTACCGTTTTGTTTATACAGATACACGTACAGATAACGAGGAAATGGAATCTGCGTGTAGATTTATCAAGAAACTACGGGTGGATTTAGGTTAAACTTTATGTATGCAGGTTGAAAGGTCACGGGCAGCACCCGCAACAACCATAGGATACTCCATGGATATGATAAGCTGTCATTATGACTTAGAGTAAAGATGAAAGCTTATCGTACCCAAGCATGCATCTTCCACTTTCAACAAGTTTCAAATCTCCATTTCAAAACTTACAATTTAATATTGAAAACCTGCCCTCTATTTAAGTGATGTCGAGAAACCCACTTGTTGAGAATTTTATATGCAAAAACGGCTCGTTTGGGTTGAGAAAATATTTTACATAGAAGAGCGAACAACGTTTCGACCTTTTTCGGTCATCGTCAGGTTCGTATATGAACTGTGAATTTGTGAATGGGAAACTTCTGTGAGAAACACACACCAACAAAATTAAAGTTTAGTTGTTGTTTTTATTGTAATTAATTAATCATTGCAACACGGATTTGAGGCTACAGACTATAGGTGTTAAGTAATTAATGAAACTTCATAGATGTTTAAGGCGAAATTCAGACTAGCGGAATGCAATGAAAATATCTAATACTTTAAGCGTAAGATTTTGCAAATGATCACCAGTATCAAATCATAATCTTTATTTTCATCTTCTAAGATTTTATTATTTGACAAGGAAATAATAAATAAGCTACTACTTTTTGAATGGGATGCTCTGGCCGACACAGTGTGACCTGTGCTCAACCTTTTGGAGTCGCAGTCCATTTTCAAGCCTGGGAATCTTACCGTCACACCTTTTCTTGCATCGTTCTGCAAGCTTTTTAAACCGTTTAATAAACCTTTCGACCAATTCTGTAAATAACAAAAAGAAAATTATTCAGAGTTGAAAGAGCACAGAAACATAAGTGCATTTTATGAGAACGGTTTACAAGTACTAATACAATATCGCAAATCCGAGTCGTGATGCTACGTACGGTTTACGGTGAATTCCTACTTATTTGACAGAGTAATGTAGTCCAGAAGAGATTTATGACCAAAGTGCGTGTGTTACTATTCTTTACGATGAAGAATATTCGCATGGCAAAATATTTAAACTAGAGACAGTTATTATGACAAAAGGGAATCCTCTGACCCATAAGGCCATTGTGGTCCAAACTGTCATATTTCGTAACATCTTTAGCAAGACAATAAGAAGAATTTCAAATTAACGAACGTTCACGATCTGTTAGCGAAACCTCGAAGTCGTTAACTGTTCTCAGGAAAAAAAAAATTGCCAAATAAAGTCAAATCAAGTAATTCCATCAGACCACATAACCGTCAAGTACACCAACAAAGTTCCAGAATAAATGTGGAACTTAGAAACTGATATTTACACCTTATATTGACCCCACATTCTTCTTCAGAAGCTTGTTACCATAGAAACTGTCGTTTTTTTAGAGACAGGGCCTCAACTTAGTTAAAGACGAATGAAATAGTTCCAAGAACTACACGGAATCAAAAGCATTGATCTTGTTAAATGTAATTAATTTTAAGTAAAATGCGAAATAAAACGAATCTTTGACGAAACTTTTATACCTCTCAATCAAAATAAGCAAAATCTCATTTTCATTCCGGCCATTAAAACGCAGACCATTACAAATAACGGATATAAAATGATACGTCATTCAAGTCACACGTAATTAATTCAAACGTTTTTAGTCATTTTTAACTCTCAGTTCCCTTTAAATAGGGTGCACTAGCAAGTATGAGAATCAATTTGTTGAAGATTTGGTTATATAATTTGCTACTTCGAGGACAGCAAAAGCACAAACAATAAAATATCAACATATAGAGTAATTAAAATACTTTTTACATATTTAACAACACTGATTCCAGAGTTATTACTAATTAATAAATCCTTCAAACATATAACAATATAAAATTGTTGGTTTTGTTTTAAATCGCAAACTGAACAATGAGATATATTTATTGTGCTCACAGCAGGGATCAAACTACTTATTTAACCTGTATAAACCCTCGCGCTTACAGCCATAGAATTATTGTGTTAAAAATAATAGTGGAATTTCATTCTTTTACATACAAAATACAACGTTGAAATTGATTTTTGTTGACTGTTTTGATACACATTCTTTAGGTTCACAAATTCACAGATAATCGGTGTCCATTAATTGATTATTCAACATATAGCAGATCGATGATAAAAAGTTCATAATAAGTATAAAATACACCGATACAATAAATTAATTTAAAGCAACATCGAATTTCTGTATTATTACAAATAATATTTCTTCAAGTGCATTTTTAGTTACAAGTACCAAAATATAATTTATCCAAATAGAGATTTTTCCTTTAAGGCTTGTTCTACGAAAAAGTTTAACATGCTGATTTCAAGATCATCAAAATGACCTAAATGTGTTACGAAACCATGTAGTTTAAATTAATTTCAACGGATGGTTTTGTAGAGTCCAGATTTGCATCACATAAACGTACACATACTTGATTTAGTAGATCCAAGTAGTTTGAACTTGAATGTTTTCTGAACTTCGGAAAACTCAGATTGCGTCAAATGCTGTTCTGAAAAATCTCCCATTTCATCTAAGTAAAATATTATAACACAATTATATCAAAATATTTATAATTACAAAACACATTAATAAATAGTTTAAACACTTTACTAAAAATTGTACATCACCTCTAACTCTAAAGAATTAATTGCTAAATAGAATGTTATTATGGATTACAAAATACATTGTTTCAAAATATTGTTTAATTTACCTTCCTCCAGAGCTGATAAATATGGAATGGAAAACAAAATGTTATTATGCAGCTAGTTTTTATTAAGAGAATTATTCTTTTCAGATGATATTGGATATTACTGAGACGTTGGTAGTTTTGATATATATATTCCTATATGTATACAAATAAATTTGAAATCAAAAGTGAAATTACAGTAATTTGAGCATTGTAATATTTAATATTTTGTAAACAGCACTTATGTATATATATATATTTACGTTTCTGAAAGAAAAGCAAATACAACAAAGAATTTTTTTAGTTAAAATATCAGAAATTAAAATATGTTGATGCTAATTATCAGTCGTACCGAGAGAAGTTAACAAACAAAAAAATGTAAACAATGTATAATCAGAAATCCTCAGATAACCGTTTCACGTTATTTACATCTATCATTTCCTCGAAAATTCTTCGTTGACTCTAACGTATTCTCAAGTTTTAGAACATGTTCAAGTAGAAAACGAACAAGTTTGTTTTTTTTCTGGCCTGTACAATGGGCAAGTAATTATGGGGAAATTGTACAAGTTTTTGTGTGATAATTTCTAGATTGACAAAGGAAGCTGTACTATTGCAAATACAACAGCCTGTGAAATGAAAATTCAACTTTATTATTCAGTTTATTAACAATTCTGAGCAATCACCATCAGATCCAACAAACGTGGTAGAAAACTGAACAAGTAAATCGGTGAGCAAGGGAAATTTGGGACATTTAAAAGCCATGTCATAGCATAGCTCCAGATATTTATGGTAGCTTAAAAATTAACAAAGAAACATTTCTGTTTAATTGATTGTGCATTGATTCACCTACATATCATCTAGTAAATTCATCACAATTTATGGAAACCATCATCCTTCATCTAGGTCATTTCTTCTTCGAGCAGATGCTAGAATGAATCCCAATAGGTAAGACAGGTTTATTAGGAAGTTTATATATGACATCACTTAAAAAGAATTAGAACTTCAAATTCAGGGGCACTTAATTTTGTCCTGAGGAAAGTGAGGAATCACGAAACCCTGAGGCAGCACACACACATGTATCTGTACCTACGATCACCTAGGTTATGACTTATACTATATTTGAACGCAAATTACTAGTCGTGGATTTAAAGTAGTTCAGAATGATCGATGAAACACCAGCAGTTACCATTTCTATGGAACTTCAGTAAGTCGTGATGAAGAGACTTGATAATCAACTTGAGAACCTGAAATTATGTTTCCTTTTGTGGACGAAATTTTTAGAATGGCCAAATTCAACAAATTAGAATGGTTTCATAACCATCCCCTAGTCATGATCAGTTTACCAATTACAAGTGAGAATAATTTTAGTACTGATTCACAAGAAGAAAGCTCTTCAAAACCAAGTACGCTATCACCTAAGTACCACAAAAACAGGCACAGCTGGAATCCTAACGAACGTAATACTGTAATTAATATCACAATAACTACAACAAAAATGTTGCATAATGTCACGGTGATTTCTGAAATCAATGGTTTGCTTGAAGTCTTTATTCAACAAGTTATTTAATCCAGTAAGTGTCAACAAAAATTTGTTATAAATAAATCAGACGACCAATTTTGCTTTTTAACTTAGTCTTAAATTCTTAGAATAGTAAAAAGTTGAAGGAGATTCTGACTGAATATGTCTACAAAGTAAGTTTTAGGCTTAAAATAAAGCTACTCAACTCAGTAGGGAAAGTAAAAACTCGTGTGAAACACGAAAATGGAGAGAAACTAGCATACTGTTTCATTCGCAGCTGCAGCAAGAGATACGTTGGTGGAACAGGACAAGAAAGGAAATTAAGAATACTGTCATGATGTAAGATACCTTAGGCAACCAGTTTCTGATAGTACAGTGAGTACGTGCTACAAAATAAAAATATTGTAATTAATCATTCCAAGAGACGACATAAGAAAGCCATAACGATAAAGAAAGATTAAACCGAGCCTTTCAAAAGTTTGAATAGGACTAGTGTAATAAGCTTGAAGGGAAAGATTTGTTAGAAACAGAGTAAATGTACATAATTTTAGGAATCTCTTTGCGCATTTGTTGTTGATTGTTCATTTATAATCCCCTAACATGTTATTTTATGTGAACTGGTGTAGACTGCATTCAAGGTACTGTGTACTTCTATCGTTATACAATGTACAACAAAGTATTTATATCACTTATTTTGGTATTGCTTGTACGTTACATTTAAAATGTTGTCAGTGTGTCTTCAGCTTTTATTTATTGCTCTTAGTTACAAGTAAAATCTACAAGTTAACTTTGTCTACCAGAATGCAAATCTTAATATTCTAATTTAGTGTCAACAGATATAAACAGATGAGAATTCCTCTGCTTAGTTGAAAAGCAAAGCAACCAATATTTAAAAGATCTGATATTAACACATAATCACATCAAATTAACTTAAACACAAACGTTCCTGAAAATAAAGTGAGAGAGTATCCTCAACGGTTTAATTTCTAGGGTCTCTTGTTCAAGCGATTTCTTAAGGTTGTTATCAACCATAGAACACGTGTTAGAGTAAGTATATATGTGTGAACTAATGATTCGTTTCAGGATTGCTTTGAATCCTTAGATATGATTACCAATACTGTCTTACCTTCTTTTGTTGCCAAAGATAAAAGTCTAATGTTTCCTCTGTCTTTTAACTTCTGAAAAGCAAACTGATAATAACCACTTTTAACAATGAAAGCACGGTTTTTGAAGACTATGTAGTTTCGTCGTTTAGACACGCACAGTTTCTTATTTTGTGACATCTCGACCACAGAAAAACCGGACTGAACAGAACCGACTACTGGGGAAACTTGGTCGTCTATGAAAGTTGGAAACTTATCAGTTACTTAGTTGGAAAAACAAATTAATTCTTACATACACAATCAAATTTTCAATATTTCTATATGTAAATACCAATTATTTTCTATCTTCCAAATAAAAAGAAGGCTTTTCTTATAAAACAGTTTTGTCTCATTTAAGAATTATCATAGTAAATGAATATACCTCCATAAATGCGTAATAAATTAGTTTTATTAACCAATGTATAAATTAAACTTTAACACTGAATTAGAAATGAGATTACTTTATAGTAACTTTATGTCTCTCTTAAGTATTCCCATTTGAAAAATACTTCTCACAAAAAGTTGCAACAAGAGATAACTCCTCGTTATAGTTTTTATATGGACAACGGAAACAGGTCAAACCAAATTTCAAAACTAGTTTTTAGGTGTTTAGTGTTACGTTGTTTGCATTGCATTAAACTCAATTCACTTAACACTCACTTTTGCCTCAGGTGATATAATGACTTGGACGGGTAAAAGTATTACTCATCACTTAACAAGGTTTTGTAGAAACAATAACAGTTTTCACCAACATTTTTAAATTTCATACATCTTGCGCTAACAGAATAGCCTTTTCTGACTCAAAGTTGGAAGAGAATAGTGGGGAAAGTTCAATTTGATGTAAAGCGTCATCTTTATTACTGTGTTGACCTCCATGTTTCAAGTATAATTGCAGAACTTTGATAGTCAGGTTTTAAGATATAGAGTGTTCACTTTATCTCTATTAAGGTCTTTTTGAACCCATCGTATGAAATTTCACTATTCATCACTTTAATCTTTCCTCTATGAGCCATCTCAGTGGTCATGCTTTAAGACTATACAAATGTTATAAAACTTAAAGTTGTGTTAAGTTTCGTTTCAGGTTACTTTCAAACAATTTCTTTGATACTTCTTCATTCGAGACTTGATCAGCAGAAGTGGTTGTTTTAATAGTTTAAAAACATGCGTTTTGGATTTAGGCCTAATTTACAAAGAGTGATTTCTGCTCATGTGAGTGCAATCAGACTTCCTTCTGCAATATTTTAAGACATTACTTGAAATATTAGAATTTCTTGTTTTAATCACATTTTTTTTTTAACATTACATTCTCTGTTATCCACAATTTTCAAATAACTTATTTTCAATGAAAACCTCCACGTATTAGATAGTTTGAAATAATTTACAGAACTCCACCATTACAAGAAATGTTTTCTCTCTTACAGGATTAACCTTATATTTTACTAGTGCTACTGACCTTTGCCTACACATAACGGACAACAATGACCTATGACCTTCTGAGGTTTATCACACGTGAGCGTTTCTGAGGAACAGGTTAGACGACTACATTCAATTTTCCCCATCTATAAGAAGAAAAGATTTAACGAAAAATGGGCGTATGTTCACGATAATGCGCTTTCCTCCCTGCCTACCCCCCAAAAAAAAATCTGATAGCCGTAAATAACACAACATTTAGTCCAATAATATTTCAAATTGAAATATGTTTTTTTCAAATATTTTATTAATAGAAAGTTCATGGCACAATTATTATTCCATCAAATAAATGGTCGAATAAGGGATATATTTCACTTATAGGCTGAAATTTTGATTGAAATTTTTAACTCGTAATTAGTACGGTAAGGTTTACGCAACATTGGGAGATTTAATTCGTTCATACCAACTTTGGTTTTTGTTTTGTTTTGAATTTCGCGCAAAGCTACTCGAAGGCTATCTGCATTAGCCGTCCCTAATTTAGCGGTGCAAAACTAGAAGGAAGGCAGTTAGTCATTACCACCCACCGCCAACTCTTGAGTTACTCTTTTAACAACGAACAGTGGGACTGATCGGTACATTATAACGCACTCACGGCTGAAAAGGCGAGCGTGGTTTGTGTGGCAAGGATTCGAACCCGCGACACTCAGGTTACCAGTCGAGAGCTTTAACCACCTGCCCATGTCAGGCGTGCCAACTTTGGTTTGTTTGTTTGTTTTTGTTTTTTTGAATTAAGCACAAAGCTACACAATGGGCTATCTGTGCTCTGCCCACCACGGGTATCGAAACCCGGATTTTAGCGTGTAAGTCCGCAGACTTACCGCTGAGCCACTGGGGGGCCTTTGGTTTGTTTGTTTGTTTTGAATTTCGCGCAAAGCTACTCGAGGGCTATCTGCGTTAGCCGTCCCTAATTTAGCGGTGTAAAACTAGAGGGAGGGCAGCTAGTCATCACCACCCACCGCCAAATCTTGGGTTACTCTTTTACCAACGAACTGTGGGATTGGCCGTAACATTATAACGCCCTCACGGCTGAAAGGGGAGCATGTTTGATGCGACCGGGATTCGAACCCGCCAAATTTGATAGTTTTTAATAATATTGAGGTTTCGTTATATTCTTACAAGTTACTGGAAGTTTTTATGTACAATAATGCACGTGTTAAGATAAATAATACTAAGCAGACATTTTTGAGGTGATATGACTCCAACTGGTCTTAGTTAAGGGTTAAAATAACTTACTGGACATATGATAATGAACAGTTAAAAGGAATTATGCAATATACTCGTAATTAATGCTGTATTTACAAAAAAAAAGGTTTGCTTTGTTTGTATTTTCGCACAAAACTACACAAGGGTTACATGCATTCACCGTCCATAATTTAGCAGCGCAAAAATGGAGTCACAATCACTCACCGCCAACTCTTGGGCTACTCTTTTATCAACAACGAATAATAAGCATGACCGTCACATTACAATGCCCCCAAGGCTGAAAGGGCGAGAATGTTTGGTGTGACGGGGATTCGAACCCGCGACCCTCAGATTGCGAGTCGAGCGCCCTAACCACCTGGCCATGCCAGGCCAAAAGAAAATTTATACGAAACTGCCTCTGCAATATATATACTACAAAAGTTTTTCCATGCTATGAAGTACACAAATAGTCACTTTGAAATAATACAAACATTATAAAAACTGGTAACCACTGAAATTTAAAAAGAAGAAACAACGTATTTATTTGAACATTTGAGATAATTCGGTTATTTCTCGTGGATAGATTTTAAGAAGCTTAAGAACTTATCAGTTTGTTAAGAGAGTTGGCATGTAATTAAATTACGCCTATTTGAGGAATAAATAGATGGTAATGTGAATACATTAAATGTATTTCATGAAAGAAGGACTGTCTGTGCAGTTAAATTATATAAATCAAATATGTTTTAGAAAGTAGAGGTGGCAGTGTGATTATTCCACAAAAGAATTATTTGGTTTAGCCAACTCTATTTCAGGGAGGAAAAATAAAGATAGCCAAGTGGTTAAATTTACCATATTTTCGTAATAAATGTACAGTCATGTGGCTAAAGATAAACTATTTTAGGAATCAAAATAATATCAGATAAACCGAGATGCGTGAAATAAAAAATGCAGTCAAGTAACTATATAGATATGTAAGACATTAATCCTAAGAACCTATCAACGAAGCCAAGGAAAAAAAATGTTATCATATGTCAATCACGCTACATATTTTATGTACAGTGCTAATGAGACCTTTCATTCAATACTAGAGCTTAACAGGGTTGCTGATGTATAGAGCAATGTGATATAGGCTATAAATATAATTAATTTCCGTAACCGACTGCTGGAGTGTAAATCAAATTAAGCATTGTACTTGTTATCAATTCTATTGAAGTTATTTATAAATTAGATATTTAACCAAGAACTAATAACATAGTATTATTTATTTTACTTTAATACTGTTTATTTATTCCAGTTATTTTTATCACTATAATTTTACTTTATAATAGAAATAGGTTTTCAAAAAGAATACCAAGGATTCTGATGTTGATTTATTGCACTCAGAAATATGACAATGACAGAAATGTGAATCATTTCCACTAACTTGTGAAAAACATCAACATACATGCATTTATTACATTCACTTAGCACACAAACTCATTACAGCGTTACGACCACCATACATATTTGTTTGTTTTTAGACTTTCGAGTAAAGCTACACGACGGCTATCTGCGCTACCATCCCTGATTTAGTTAGTCATCACCACCCATCGCTAACTCTTGGGCTACTCTTTTACCAACGAATAGTGGGATTGATCGTGACATTATAACGCCCCCACGGCTGAAAGAGCGAACATGTTTGGTGTGACGGGGATTCAAACCTGCGACCCTCGGATTACGAGTCGAGTGCCTTAACCACCAGTCCATGCCGGGCCACCATACACATATTAATAGTCTAAAAACACATGCATTCGAGAATATACAAGTTGTGTTTTATTCGCATTAGTTATTTTGAAAGTTGTGTTAGCACAGAAAGAACTTATTTATGCCACGAAAAAACTAAGATTGTACGTTTATGATATAGAGATGGACAAATAAATATTTTCTTATCTCATTACTTTGCAAGTGCAACATTTATTGTTCTCGTGTTGTCAATTTTGTTGAATTATTCAACATTATTATGTTTTTATTCAAGATTTAATGAATAATTTTAACCTAATTATTAACCAAACAATTATTGATAATTCGCTTTAATCTAAGATTCCTCTCGTATTGTTTTAATCAAATATATATGTGGTTGTAAAATCCGTCCAAATAACATTATAACTGTCAGAAAAGAAAAGGATTATATTAGTTATACTTCTTGTTTGTTTGTTTAAAAAAAGGTACATGAGATATCTTACTTTTCCATCATTACTTACATTCAATTATTGAAAAAATAATATACGGTATTCATATATCGTACCTGGCATTTGCAAATTACACAATCCATCTG
Organism: Carcinoscorpius rotundicauda; assembly: GCA_011833715.1. Taxonomy (NCBI): domain Eukaryota; kingdom Metazoa; phylum Arthropoda; class Merostomata; order Xiphosura; family Limulidae; genus Carcinoscorpius; species Carcinoscorpius rotundicauda. The sequence continues at coordinate 21,297,894 of CM022405.1, read as the reverse complement.
TCCAAATGGACCAATAACAGGATGCCAAGTAGAGCCATGAGGATAACTGAGTCTACCAGAACTACAAGCTAAGATAAAAGGAGTAAAATTGGAATTAAAAAATTATAAACTTATAATAACAGTAATAACATAATACTTTAATAACAGTAAGAAAGAATACTTTCCTTACGTTACACTGTTGAAAAGGTAACGCTGGTGATAAGGATGCGATTAATAATATCCTTTAAGTTCATAATCAAATAGATAAAACATATGATGATTAGTATTTATACAACTTGTCCTATATCTATGTGTGTGCAGTAGGATTAGAATTCTGTCTTAAATCAACACTTTGAGGAACATCTCACTTTTGAGTGTTCCAAATTATTCATTACTAGATCTTCAGAGAAGAAATATGAATCTTCACTCAAGTGGAAAGTCGTCGGACAAATGAAAGACAGACAATTCTAAACTAATACCATTCATCCCCAAAAAAGAAAACCCCGGAAAGATGAACTCCATAAAAAATACACTTTAATTAGTGGCGACTTGCTTAGAATTTTAGTCCATTCTTAAGTTTGTTTTTATTCTGGATAAGAGAACATTATCTTTAAGCTTTGGAAATGGTATACTAGAAAGATGTAATTGATGTATGTTTTCCAAAATAGAGCTCTTTTCCTTAAAACCATCAAAACAGGATGGAGTAAAAGTTACTATACAGTTTGTACTATAAGACTAGTACAGTCAGAATAGCTGGTATTGATGGTTGAGAATAAATAAAATTTGACAAAAATAATTTGAAACCATTCCAAATATGGTTTGTAAGACTTAATTATGTTCTGAACGAAATAAGTATACAGTTACTTTAATATCATTCTGCAGATGCTTAAACACCTGGAAAAAGCTGATTTCCAACTAAAACAAAATGTAGCTATCTGTCACTTGTGTTCCAAGCGTTAAGCAGATGTTTGTAGTTGCACCTGTATCACTACACAGACAGTATAAACAAACTTCTCAAGACTGGTCTGTGTGCATCACATTCAGGGTAAAACGTAAAGCAGCTCCTTTGTAATAGTGCCAACAACTACAACATGATCATTAGAGCAGCAGCCATATATATATATGTATAATAATAGTTCTGTTATAGATGAATTACTCTTCATCTTGCAATTAGATAATACTCGTTACTTGGTTGGAAAGAACTTTGTAACCGATACAACCCCATTTAGATAACACGTACCCACCTCCACCATGCTAAGCTCGTTGGCGTATTTCTCAAAAATACAGTGGTTGAACAAATAAAGTGGACTGCGCACCAATCAAACCTCAATCCCTTCAAGCACATTTGTGTGGTATCCACATACCTCATACTTCATTCTCCTGTTATATCTCTAAATGTTTTTGCATATTAATTTAGACCAACCTCAATCCAGTCGAGTAAATTAAGCTCTAGTTGCCATAATTTATGTACTGTTTCACAGTATAATGTAACTTAATTTACTTTGAAGAAAACTTTTCTGTGACTATTATATGGAGCAGAGATGTTCCTTGATTCTTGTGATTTAGTTCTCTGGTTTGTCAGAAACAGAAAGAGATGAATTATGGCGTTTTAAAGAGAGATTTGTTTGTTGTTGTTACGATTTGGAGCTTATACGATTATATAATTAGTGTCTAGTTATCAAATTAGTAACTAAATAATAATTAGATTTAAGCGATCTTATATGATATGGTTCTGACACGAAAAAGCAAAGTATTGCATAACCAATATTGCTGCTCGAAATCACAGATGAAGAAATTAAAAAAATGTGGGAAAACATCAGTAGTTAACGTGTTTTTAATAACGACCTTATGAGCTACTGATCATAGCATCGACTGATATGCTTGGTCGTCACACCTTTACCTTAAGTACTTAGAGTTTTCGCGATTCCGAAGTCCTCTCTTCGATGATTTATTTCTTCTGACGTTACTGATCACGTACGCTTGAAATTTATTTTTAATAACTGTTATTTTCATCTATCTTTATCAAATATCACTATTGCATTATCGCTGTTCACTTCATTCAAATTAATTAATTAATGTCTTCCTTTATTTTTACGTTTCAGTTTTTAATCATAAATCAAAAGTACCGACATTTAACCAGAAATTTTCTTTAGTTTTTTTTGCACCAATAAAGTAACGTGTTTAAATTGCAACTTGACATTGTCTCCTTCGATCGTTCCCAAACAAATGAAACTTTGTGTTTGGTTTATCCAGGAAGTTCTACAGATAAAATTCTTTTGGCATACATGTTACGACGCTTCAAGTGACTCTAAATGTCAAATTTGGCTTAAAAACAGCTATTTCAGAGATTTGAATTTTATCAAAACTTTGATTCTAAGGAAACACAATCGATGCTAAGTCGTGCTCTTACTGTCTCTGTTGTTACAATACTCCGTTATGAACTAACTATACATTGATCAAACCATCTCTACTAACTATTCTTTTTACATAATAGATCACAGAACACATAATCAGGTTCCTGATTTAAGTGAGAAAGAAAGCTGAACGAATATTTGACTTTTACACGTTTGTGTTTTAGTAACATTTTATAATTTTCAATCATTTTTTAATAATTTCGTTTTCAGTTTATTTACTGATTAAAGTATATTTTTTATAATTAACACCTTTTATAGTAAGACTAGTTTTTAGAACAGGTACGACGTTTCGATCACTAGTGCGAGCATTATCAAGTACACAAGTTTTTACAGTAAAGATTGTTTTAGTATTTAAATCAATATTTCGAATCCAACAATATATTTAAATTTTAGAATTAATTGTTGTTACGCATTCGTGTAAATATTAATCCGTGCGAGTTTTACAGAATTGTGCATGTATGGTTAAACAAAAATAACCCAGAAATAAATAAATAAAAACTTAGAGACTAGTACTTGATTGTTTTTGAATTTCGTGCAAAGCTACTCGAGGGCTATCTGCGCTAGCCGTCCCTAATTTTTCAGTGCAAGACTAGAGGGAAGGCAGCTAGTCATCATCGCCCCCCGCCAACTCTTGGGCTACATTTTTACAAACGAATAATGGGATTGATTGTAACTTTATAACGCCTTTACGGCTGAAAGGGCGAGTATATTTGGAGTAACGGGGATTGTAACTCGTGATACTCAGATTACAAATCGAGCGTCCAGCCACCTGGCCATGCCGGCCCCATAGTGTAGAAATGTATGTAAAAATAACGATAAAATATATATATACTTGTGCTTGCAAATTTGTTAATTATTAGATTGTTTGTTTTCATTAATAAAATTTTTCTGACTTTTATTCTGTTAATGTCAGGCTCATGGTTTAGTAATGTGATGTTCTGTTTTAAAAAATTGTGATTTTACTTATATACCCAAATTTCCAGGCACATCTCTATATATCTTTGTTCATTAATTCCCCCACACATTCATGATCTTGTGCAAACAAGTTCTATAATTTATTCCATAGTTTTTTAAATATGTATTCATTTTTAGATTGTTTTTCTTTAGCCATACATAAATAATTCTGTAAAATTCACGCGGATTTATATTTACATAAATAAGTAACAACAATCAATTCTACAATTTAAATACAAAATTGGATTTTAAATGATGATTTAAATGCCAAAATATTATTAAATATAAAAACTTGTGTACTTCATAATGATTGCACCAGTGTTCGAAACGTCGTTCCTGTTCTAAAAACTAATATTATATACTGTAAAAACTGTACATTGCAAATTTTTGCTCAACTCTACAAGTTACATTCTACAGTGTCACAATTTTCTTTACAATAAATATCAAGTTGCTAGAGTATTTCTCAATTTATAATTAGTTTACACTATAAACATACGGATTATCACTAATTTTCCATATTACCCACTTCAAAATGATATCGCTTTTCGACATTATTCTTTTAGAACGATATATTAAGTAATTATATTTTGTTTCGGATTAATGTGGTTTTACAATAATAATATTTTAAGTTTAAACATATATACAAAGAAGTTTTGTGTGCGATTATGATTACACAAAACTATTACCTTGTTTTAACCTCAAAGTAACCACAATGACCTCTAGATTATTATTTAACATACTTAGAAAGCCTATAAAGTACAAAAAACAGACAGAGCGAGTCATGGCATCTTCAATGGTGTTTTATCTTCCAAATTAACATAACTACTACAGTATTCTTTAATTTTTGGATGTCAAAGTGTTCAATTTTAAGACTTCATTGTAAGCATTTTAATTATAAAAGGTGTTATAAGAATGCAGTTTTAATAAGTAGTATTAATTATTAGCAACAAACAAACTACAAAAAACTCCTGTGATCACTGTCTTGGGTGGTCACCAATTGAGTACTCTTGCTCTTTGCTGCAAATATGAATTCTGTGTAAGTTTGTAGGCCATATAGTGTTATCCAGTTAATCACTTACTTGAGCCACCTCCTGAAGTCTGGAAAGTTACCAACAGATGATCCTCAGATAAACCTTGTTGATCTGGGCTGACGACTGCAATAATTAATAGCAATACTTCTATCAAAACAAATTCGTGTTGGTTTAAGAAATATAGATATGATACTTAATGAGAAATTAAAATATTTAATATTTACTGCAACACCTATGAACAATCTAAAAAAGAAAATTTTGAAATGGTAGCTATTAAATTACATAACATATACACAATGTCAGTGAGAAAAAAAACACAAAGAAAAAAGTAGCACACGAAGATGTCTAGCATCTCAATCTTCAGAACAGAATTTTCAAAAAATTCCGTTAACTGATATTTCAGAGTACAGTTATTTTCTTCACTGTTGTGTATCTAACTATTAGAACTCCAATATCAGTAAGTTACATATTTCAAAATCAATTTTTTACAGTATTGCGTAGTCCTCAGAAAATGTTTCTCGTATTGTTGCATGCATACAAATAACCACTCATTCTTCTAGTGTCGGATGCGTGGAGATAACCACTCATTCTTCTAGTGTTAGATGCGTAAAGATAACCACTCATTCTTCTAGTGTTGGATGCGTAGAGATCACCACTCATTCTTCTTGTGTTCGATGCGTATAGATAACCACCCGTTCTTCCAGTGTTGGAGGCAGAATTGACCATTCATTCTTCATGTGTTGGACGCAGAATTTACAATTCATTCTTCTTGTGTTGGACGCAGAATTAACCACTCATTCTTCTTGTATTAGATGCGTAGAGATAACCATTCATTCTTCTACTGTTGGATGCAAACAGATAACCATTCATTCTTCTAGTGTTGGATACATACAAATAACTATTAACTTGTTTTAAATAAAATGGAAAAAAATGTCAATATTGCTGCAGACAAAATTTGAATTTTAAAATTCGGCTGTTAAGAGTAACAGTTTAGAAACAGCAACAACTGCAAATTTGCAGAAAAGAACAACTACAGAACCTTGAGAACAGTCTTTTCGAAAGCTCTCGAATCTCGGTTTTTATAATTTTTCCTCAAGATGTTTTGCATTCACGTGTTTTTTTGAGACCATGAACCTTGAGAAAATAAAACTTAAATGTTTTAGTTACTTTTAGAAATAGTCTCGCTCGGGACATCATCCATACATCTCAAAGTCTCATAATAAATATATAAATATATATATATTCAAAGAGGGTAGAATGGAACTATCTTCATACGTCTGTGGTAGATTTGGAATATTCGCATGGGTTTGGTAGGAACAACATAATCTAATAGGAAAAAGTTCCAAATAGTTTTTCGTTTAAATTAATCAAGAATGATAACGTATTTCATGTTTCAAATGTTTAATCAAGAATGATAACGTATTTCATGTTTCAAATGTTTAATCAAGAATGATAACGTATTTCATGTTTCAAATGTTTAATCAAGAATGATAACGTATTTCATGTTTCAAATGTTTAACCAAGAATGATAACGTATTTCATGTTTCAAATGTTTAATCAAGAAAGATAACGTATATCATGTTTCAAATGTTTAATCAAGAATGATAACGTATTTCATGTTTCAAATGTTTAATCAAGAATGATAGCGTATTTCATGTTTCAAATGTTTAATCAAGAATGTTAACGTATTTCTTGTTTAAAATGTTTAATCAAGAATGATAACGTATTTCATGTTTCAAATGTTTAATCAAGAATGATAACGTATTTCATGTTTCAAATGTTTAATCAAGAATGATAACATGTTTCATGTTTTTCACGTTTTGTTGTTGAAAAAAAAACACGATACAGCAACAAAGTAATTTTGGAACGAAAAGTTAAAGTTCTGATTTAAGAAATTTGAGGTAAAATTAGTTAAAAGTAAATAAAATTCAAATTAAATACATGCAATAGCAAAATAATGCATATTCAACTATATTTACAGATTTAAGGTTGTTTGTTTGTTTTAGCCCAAACGTGTATAATGGATTATCTGTCGACTGTCCATGGTGCGCGAGTCGTAATCCGAGGGTCGCGGGTTCGCGCCCGCGTCGCGCTAAACGTGCTCGCCATCCCAGCCGTGGGGGCGTTATAATGTAACGGTCAATCCCACTATTCGTTGGTAAAAGAGTAGCCCAAGAGTTGGCGATGGGTGGTGATGACTAGTCTTACACTGCTAAATTAGGGACGGCTAACACAGATATCCCTCGAGTAGCTTTGTGCGAAATTCCAAAACAAACAAACTGTCGATGGCGAAGAATCAAACTCTGCATTTTAGTGTTCAAGTCAATAAATTTGCCCCTAATCCACTACAGGACTACAGATTTCAAAGCGTAGTACTTTATTTTGAAGAATATCAATAGGATTAATTTCAATAACACTTTATTCGAAATAAATGTTCATGGTTATATGATATAAAACTCGTAAATTTTACGGAATGCGCACATTAGAACAATCAATAGGCCACATTGTTTTAAAATTGAGTGACATCACATACTGACAAAAAAAGAATACAGTCAACAGAATGCGAAACTTTTTTAACCTTTAGAGACAAATAATACGAAATGGCTAAACAAACAAACTCAACTGATATTTCCCTACCACGTTTATAAATAAACAACTCTTCCACTTCAAAATTTAGTTTCAGATACGCAGAAAAACACAGAGGGCGTTGTGAAATTAATTACGTCTCCCTTATTATTCGTCATATCAACACGAATATTTATCAAAATAAATGCTTAAACTATTTTACAGATGTTTGTTTCCCAGTCTTTGAGAAGTAATAAAGAACAGTTTAACAGCATTTTCAATTTTGTTGATGTTGCTACACACTAATTAATATTTCGTTGAAAAAAAATGTAGTTTTATATTCATTTATAAAGGCTTTAGCTATATGTGACACACTCTTTTTACACGTCCATATGTCCTCAATATGGAAAATATAGCTTTTCCACAAGGTCAAAACTCGTGACGTCATAAGAGTAAGCTACTTCAATGCAACATAACGAGTTCATTACGTGGTATGATTATTTTTATTATTATTTTTGTTGTTGCTAAATATTTTGTTTGTTGAATTGTGCGCAGAGTTAATCAGAGAAAATTGTGCTCGTTGTTCTTAATTTTGAAGGTATAAGCTATAGGTAATACAGTTAGACAATAACAGCTAACTCTTGGCATAATTTTTACCAATGAATAGTGGGATTAACCGCGATATTATAATGCTCCAACGGCTGAAAGGACTAGCAGTTTTGGTAATGAAATTCGATCTCACGATATGGAGATCCGAGTCGAGAGCTTCAACCATCTGGACATGCCCGTCTTTATTTTCAATGTGTTTGTTGATTTTTTTACCTATCAAAATTGTCTCTTTATATTACGAAAATTGTTTATTCATAAATTTGGTTGTAATAATAGAAGAAGCAAACCTCCAGCTTTATTTCTTTTTTTATCGTTTTGGCCACAAGAAAACTTGGTTTTATAACACGAAGAGAGCAAACTTTACGCTAACAAGTATAATCAAACATAGTCGACCCAGCTCTGCATTTTATAAGAAAACTAGTTTTAATTTTCATCTCATTAAAATAACAGAAATGTGAAACGCGAATACAATAGTGTTAGAATTAAAGTAAAATCAAACACTGTGCCAACGATAATTCCTGGGATGAATGAAGGGCTGTTAAGAAATGTCTGATAGTTTTTTGTTTTTGTTTTTTTAAACGGATGGTGCATCAAGATACGAAATTTTACTTATCTATAATAAATGAAATATAACTTTAAAATATTTATTAATGCAAAATATAAAACTATTTAGTAGCCGTTTCTTTAAGAGTTGGACATGTATGTAATTTTCCTAAGCACATCTGCCATCATTTTAGTTAGATCCTCTGAATAGCTAAGACTGATATGGTTGAGTGTTACCCGGCTTGAAAAAGATATGCTTTTGCAATCAAATTTGTTCAAAAGATATTTAAAATATAATCTTATTCCGAGACGGTTTGGTTTGTTGGTAAGCGCAAAATTACAAAGTGAGTTACCTGGTTTCGAAGCCCGATTTGTAGTGTCATAAGCACTAAGATTGCCATTTAGGGGCTGGAAGAAGGAGAGAGGGTTCCAAAATGGTTTCGCATTGCGGTAGGTAATCGGGTCCACGTTAATTGGTGTTTTATGTCATGCATAATATTAGGTCATCTTTGACGTCATCAGATAACGCGAGTAAAAGCTAATTAAAATTTGAGACACTCCATAATTTCTGATCATGAATGTAAATAATTAGCATATTTTGTCTTTGTATTAACGATAATAAAACTTTTATTTTGACTGTATATAAACCTGTTTAATGACATTTACTTAATATCAGTTTTCAAGGGTCCTTCTAATTACCATAAACTGACCGACCACAAAGTATCACAAACAAAACAATAAACTGGATAAATAACACACAAAACATATACTCTGAAGAAATACATTTTAATGCCCAACAATGAAGTACTTTATAGTAAGAAAAACTGAGAAGAAGCAATTTCACTAATGTTTACACATACGTATAACACAGGTTATAAAAACGAATATAACAATAAGTTTATTTGATAACAAAATATTAGCAAGATACTTAATAAAAGATTTTGTAATGAATAGATAAACTGCTTAACCTTCATTGTAACGGCCCATTTTGATGATTTCTGCAAATGAAATTAAAATATAGTTGTCGTCGAGAATATTTTACCTTTTTGAAGGTATATTTGCGGTAATTAGAGGGAACAGTTTCTTAAAGGCTATTCTGCGGTTTTAGCTTACAGATTTACAACGATAAAATTTGGGTTCAAGTCCCCGCGAGTAGATACAGCAGACAGCTAAATGTGGCTTTGCTTTAAGATAAACGAAAAATCGGACAGAGCTTGAAGACTAAAATAAAGGTTATAATAGCACATGCTTTATACCTCCTTGTGGCATTGCTCCAGACTATAAGGTAACATATGTGGTCTTAAAATCATTAAATATATAAATGAAAACTGAAATGTGATTTACTAATTTTTGTTACATCTGAAACGATGTATCATATTTTTGCACATGTAATGAAAAGACTGGATTCTTTACAGTAGGTGTCTGACTTGTTGACGTTAACTTTTTAACAATAAACAAACAGTACACAATATACGTGCTTTAATACTATATTAAAATAACTTAAACCTATGTTCAAATGTTAGTTACTCAGTTGTATTTAAAGCCTTAAATAATCGTCTACTTTCGCCAATACAGGCTGGCTCAGTTGCTCCAAAATAAAATTGACAAGATAAATTATTCTTCTCTGCTCCGTTATTACAATACAGTCTGTCATATTTTCATTTTAAAACTAAAAGCGCCTTCATACGATAGACTCACAAATATCCAGCCGAGTCCTATAAACGTATTTAGCTATCTATTTATCTATCTACATCTTACTTAACTCTATCTACATTTTGTGCGTATATTTATAAACTGATGGAAGCCTAGAATGTTCTACACGCCACGAAATATGATACTAAAACGAAACGATGAGAAAACATAGAAGTTTTTAGTGGTATGAAACAATAATACAACACGTTCCAGTTCATTAAAATCGAACTACAAAATGTATAATTCGTATACAGCTACATAAACAAACCTGCAATAAACTATCGTTTGTAAAAATCAATAAATTTAACACTCGCGCTGTACTAAAACTATCTAAATCATAATACTCGCATTAAAGTTAAGCAGTCGTGTTTATCTAACAACAACGAGTAAAAATAATCAATCTATAAAATAAATCATCATTATATTCTACTCTAAGCTACTATTGTAGTTTTGTAAAAGTTTATTTTTAGTTTGTTAAACGATATGTACAATAATAAATAGACATTTTACGTAAACAAAAAGCAAAAGCAGGGTTTGGTTGGTAATAAAGAAGATCTATGCCTTAATAAGGAGTGACTCAAAATTAAAATAACCATGAATTTTCTAACACCCGCTCGTAAAGATACTCAAAATTTTCAATGTCACAATGTCACAACAAGATTATTTTCCCGTGTTCTTGCAAGGTTAATGGCAATCTAATTAATTAATGTAACAAAAATATTGTAAATCATCAGTTGAATAGAATTTCTCCAAAAGACCCTTAACAACACGACATACATAAACATGCAACTACACTAATACTTCACAATTTGAAACGTACAGCTACAAGAAAATGTTACCTGGACACATTGGGCAGCAGTCTTTGCGTTTATACAGTGGATTTTGGCAAGAATGGCCAGGACAGGTTTTCAATCTGCACAGTATCCTGCCATTCTGTTAATAATATAGAGTTAAACACTACATTACATATAAAGCCTTTCAAATATAAATTGGTCCGTTAGTATGAAGAATTAAACATAGTATTACATACATACCGATTTAAATAACGTTCTGTTAGTATGAAAAGCTAAACACTGTTCTATGTAAAGTACACTTCAAATAATCATGGCTACGATTTATAAAAATAATTTGATATATAAGCATGAATGTTACTATTTAGTATGGGCAGTTTTGAATTGAAAAAAATCTTTAAAAAATTAATCACTTTATTTATGCTTGTTCGTGTTTTGTTTCCACTGAACAAAATCCTTGAATGTTTGACAAAATCGTAACTGACATTATATTTACTTGTTTCCTTAGTGAGTTGCTGGCTATCTTTTGTAATTTAACATTTTGCTTGTTTCTTCAATGAGTTGCTGTTAATTTTTATACTGTAACAACTTACTTGTTTTTGCTTTGGATTCCCGTTTTTTTTATACACTATAATAATTCATATGTATTTCCAATTAGTTGCTGTTTACTTTGGTACTTAGGATCTTAAAATGAAAATATACGTAAATTTTCTGTAAACGCCATCTATAACTTAGCGATTAAAGCATGAAAAACAAGATTAAACATGTAAAAAATAGCTGAACAAACGTTTGAAACAAATCTGAGATTCAATTTCATTTTAAATGTTATTTCCCTCCATAACAGTGAACGTACTGCTCTTATATCAACTAATGTCAGGAGTGCGTGAGTACTAAAAATCAGGAATAACTTCCGTATTAAATGTAAACAACGAAAAAAACCTAAGAATTAAGTGAAAAAATAATAATCTATATGCATTCAAAACGCTGTAGAACAAACATTTCTGTGGTTGTATCAAATACGGACTCGACGGAATCCGCAGATAGATCGATGTGACTTTGATATAAACCACATTCACTCATACACTCACACAAATATGAACATACAGCTTTTTGTTTTTGCACCCGAAACCATTAAAACGTACAAATTAATAAAGGCCTTTCTGAATAATAAATAAGGCTTAGCTGTACTTTAATGAGATTTTAAAATTAATGCTACCAAGCATATATTTTCAGTTTAAGTTGTTTTTTATTTAAAATATTTCAGCTTGTTTGTGTGTGTGTGTTTTAGCATTGCACATGTTTCAATTACATTTCCTTGAGGGAGTTGTGCTTAAGATCAGAAGTAATACTTCCTTAAAAAGATAAAATACCTGAGAGTAGATAATTAATTATAGCTAACATTCATTTGTTAATAAAACGTGAAGTTAATTTTAGTTCAATGTATATGAGGCTAATGTCCCTCTGTCCGAAAAACTCCTTCCAGAGTTCAAGTCGGATTTGAATGAAACTTTGCAAGCTTTTTCAATATCATGAGGTAAAGTCTCCTAGAAACGATTCATTGAAACTGGGTATTTCATAAAAATGTTTATTTAGTGAATGTGTCCAGTATTTAAAAAATAACTCGATAACTCAAATGAATAAATTTATAAAATAGACCATCAATAAAATTTAAATAAAATAACTTTATTTTATAACATTTTCTTAAGTTGCTTCTTTAATGTGGAAATGGTACTTCTTTCCTTTTTAATAATGTATGTTAATTTTGTACGCTTACTGTTATCATCAAAAACAATTTTTAATAAAACTTCCAAAATTGGGGTTATATAGTGTAACACATAATTTCAAAGTGAGTCTTCTTAGTGAAGAATCATTGTGATACTGAAGAAGGAAAATACCTTTTGATGGTGAAGCCAGACGTACGATATGAACTGAACTGTTCTGTAACGGAAGAAATAGAAAGTCTCACATGGATTTCGATGCGTATAAATTTACAAGAGTTTTGTTTTTAATTTCACGCAAAGCTACACAAGGGCTATCTGCGCTAGCCTCATTTTGCAGTTTAAGACAAGAGGGAAGGCATCTAGTCATCACCACTCACTCTTTAGCTACTCTTTCACCAACGAATAATAGGATTGACCATCACATTATAACGGCACCACGGCTGAAAGGGCGAGCATGTTTGGTGTGACAGGAATATTAACCTGCTATCCTCGGATTGCGAATCGAGTGCCTTAACCATCTGGCCATGTCAGGCCGACAGGAGTTTTGTAGTAACTCGTTGAATCAAACGTACACACAAAACTACTCGAGAAACTTTGTTTTTGTTTTCTGTTAAAATAGCTTGGTTTATCACAACCAACAGAATTGTGTAACAATACAGTGGTTGCGATTATCTTTTTTTTTCGGTTTAGTTGGTTGTTAGTTGTTTTAAAATTAAGCACAAAGCTACACAGTGGGCTATCTGTGCTCTGCCCCCCACGGGTATCGAAACCCGGATTTTAGCGTGTAAGTCCGCAGACATACCGCTGAGCCACTAGGGGGCTTTTCGGTTTAACAGAAATAAGACGTCACTTAATACAGCACACTTATCAGACTACAATTAAGGTTGGCATAAACCTCTAAGAAAGAAGAAATGTACATTCCATAGAAAGCTTACAATTAAATCCAGAAATGTAGTGGTTAGAACAGTTTTTACACTTAAAAGGTCGTCTCACAAAGGAACACTGTTATACCAGTACCATTGGCCACCAAGATTATTTAAGCCACCATGATCTTTAAATTATTTTACCTGAAAAAATAAAGATATACCGGTGAGCAGATTGGTTATATTTATGCCACCATAATATATAAACCAACTGAGGATCTTCTCACGTCGAGTGTATTACCTGACAAACACATTGTACACACTGATTAGGCTTTTGTGGTTGGAAACTGGTCGAGTTTGAAGCAAACGTTTCACCATCTACATAAACTTGCCCTTTGTCATAACACGCCACCTGAACATGTGTTGTTGGCTTGATATCCGATGACATTGTTGACTCTGTATTGAAAGAAACTGATTTAAGTCCTTAAGAATGTTTAAGCATTTACTAAATCACTTTAAAGCTTTACCTTTTAAACTTTATTAGTTTTCAATCTTAAAAGTAAAAAACTCCACACTATCACCAATATTCTTATTATAAAACACCGTACAAACATATTTCATCTGTACTAGGGCTTGTAATTTTGCAAAATCTCCTAAAATTAACAAATTATTCAATCACATATTCATAGAATATACCATTTTATAAATATTATACTAACACATATTTACATCCAGTTTTATTTAAATTAAACGACAAGTAAACTGTTTATAAACAAATAACCAAAAATAGGAGGAGCAGAAAGTGTTCGTACATTTCAGAACGTGTGAAAAAATTGATATTCTCGTAAAAAATTTTAGTTTGACGAATAAACTACATTATACCATTCCAAAATTAGACACTAGGCCCATAATTACTGGAATTTAGCCAGTATAAAATTTACTTCCGGCAATTTAGCGCCGTCTTCGTCATGATCTGCTTGGTCGTCATGGCAAGCAAGAAACAACTATCCAGTGATTTAAAAAACAAATTATTGTACAATACTGGTCTTGTGTGTCTCTTTCCGGTATTGCTACACAACTTAATGTGCCAAAATCTACTGTTCAAAGCATAATTGCAAAGTTTAAGCTCACAGGATCAACTACTAACCTCCCTCGTTCCGGATGCCACACCAAAATTCCAGAGAAAACCAAGAGAAAGGTTCTCAGAGAAGTTATTAAAAACCCTCGTGTTATGTAAATATCATGTAAATGTTGTCGAGAGTGTTATGTAAATGTTATGTAAACGACAACCATGTCGAGTGTTAGGTAAATGTCATGTAAATATCATATAACGTCGTATTTGAATTCCCATATTTATTATTTATAATTCTATATTTATATTTATATTATTGTTTTGAGGTTTAAATCGATGAAATTTAAAATAACATTTTAGAATTAATTAAAATTCATTTAGAAATTTTTAAAACTAAATAGATTGATCACTTGTATTGGCCTGGTGTTTGTACTGTGGAATTCTGGGAAGTTACGCGATATAGTATATAAACAGATGGCGATGCGAGAGAAGAAATCAGCCACTATTACTCGGGTCAAGAAGTTTGTCTCGTTTAAGAAAGTTTAAACTGAATTTGTGAATAGAGCTAGATCAACTAAAGCGGTGAAAAATTTTATTCCGTCAACCTTTACAATTCAGTCGGATTACGGATTATATCGAAAGTCAATAGGAATTGGACTGTGAACTTTTGTTTGAAATTACCCATTCGAACTTCGAAAATTTCTCCGTGGGACTGAATTCAGCGCCTAGATTAGAACTTTGGATTTCGGATTTGGACATTTTTTCTGGATCATATTATTAAGCACAGGCCAGTATTTTTTGGATTGTAAGTTGTTTTGATGGTTGAAATTGGATATCTGTTATTGCCATTAGATAATATATTTTGTGTCTATCACATAAGTAGATAATTATAATAAATTAAACAAGCTGCTACCTGTGTCTTTTTTCTGTTGCGTTCAGTTCACATAAAAAACGTAACACATCGTTTAACACGTAATGATATATAGAAACTAGTAAGGAAAACTGGGGTTGAAGTAATTACCTCTACAGTTACGAACATGTTACGCTCTTCTGGGTTCAAAGCATGCCGTCCTCGTAGAACTCCATATTTAAAGCCTCTTCATTTAGAAGCACGATTGAGGTATGCAAGAAAGCATGTAGATAAACCTATTGGAAGAGTATTCTTTGGTCAGACGAGACTAAAATCGAACTTTTCGGCCACAATGATGTTAGCAATATTTTCCGTAAGAAGGGGGGACAAAATCTTCCAAAGAATACCGTCCCTACAGCTAAACACGGAGGTGGCTCGATCATGCTATGGGGTGTCTTAAGCTCTTCTGGTGTAGACAGCCTTCGGCGCGCCAACAGAATCATGAAAAAAGAAAGTACGTTGATATATTAGGCACTTATATCAAGAATAATGCTCGGAACTTGCGGCTTAGGTGTCCTTGGATCTTCAAGCACGACAATGACTCTAAGCACACATCAAAATATGCGCAATCCTGGTTGCATATAAGCGTTCTGGGGTGGCCATCGCAATCACCCGATCTCAACTCAATTAAACTTTTGGCACGAGTTGGAGACTGGGGTTAATCAGCGTCATCCAAAAAACTTACAAGAGTTGGAGGCCTTTTGTAAAGAAGAACGGAAGAAAATACCAGTCGAGTATTGTAAAACGATCATGGAGAGCTATAAGAAGAGATTGCGCCAAGAAATTCATCTGAAATACTACACAACTGACCAATAAAGTAGACGCACGAACACTTTCTGCCCCTCCTATGTTTGGTTATTTGTTTATACACAGTTTATTTGTCGTTTAATGTGCATAAAAATTTATGTAGATGTGTGTTAGTATAATATTTATCATATATCTCACTTCTATTAGCCTAATCATGATACCTCTTAAGTTATGAGCAAAAAAAACCACTCGGGACGCAGAGGTACGAACACTTTCTGTCGTAACTGTATATCTAACCTTTAGTTCTCTGCTTGTTGTAACTCTTTGCAAGGAAAATGAGTTGCATTATTCTATAATGAAACTAGAAAGGTGTACAACATGAAAACAAAAAAGAACGCCAGAAAGTAAAAAAAAGTCGAACACTGTTGCAAGATGAAATAATAAAGAAGCACTACATAATAAAACGAGAGAGAATCGCTACAAAATGGCCGGGCATGGCCAAATATGCTCGCCCTGTCAGCCGTGGGAGCGTTATAATGTTACGGTCAATCCCACTATTCGTTGGTAAAAGAGTAGCTCAAAAGTTGGCAGTGGGTGGTGATGACTAGCTGCCCTCCTTCTAGTTTTGCACCGCTAAATTAGGGACGGCTAGCACAGATAGCCCTCAAGCAGCTTTGTACGAAATTCTAAAAACAAAAACAAACAAATGCTACAAGATTAAATGATAATCGAGGTGTAACGATAGAGTATTATTACAAGTTGAAATAATTCAGGAGCAAACAAAGTCCTACCACGCCCTCAAAATTTAATTTTTTTTATAAACATTTGACTCACCCTCCAAAATACAAAAATGTCTATCGATTAAATATGCTACTATATGTATGGTTCTAGAATAGGCAGAATAACAAGTTGTTGAAGTACTGCGCCTGTCAAAAATGTTTTTCTGCATAAACATTTGGTCATACAAAGTAAACGATGAATAGAAATTGACCTTTAACGGACTGGCTTTTGCTTGATGTTCAAGATAACACAACAGAATAGTGGAAGTAATCGAGAAAATATTGGAAAAACAAACAAAATTTAATATATCATCAATATTCGATGTGCATTTTGGTTTTCCATCTGTCATGATATATAAACCAAATATTTCTGGCTGTTATTACAGTTAAAAAGTTAGTTTTATCATATTTTTGAGAGCTAAATGAACTTATGGCGTGACATATATCATTAATGGTGCATTTTACAGGTCATTAAGGACCCCTTGTCAATATGTGTGTGTTCTATCACGTCCTTAGTTTCTTAACGTTTACGAAAAGCAATTTTTAGCATTATGACAATGTCGAAAACACATCATAATGATGTCCGACACGAAATCTCTTAATTATGACTAATCTGGTTTTTAGAACAACGGAAACTTGAATATTACAGTACAGAAATATTGCTTCTTGGTCTCTAACACCAGTTTTAAGATTAAACATTTAAACTGACATTAATGTGAGTGAAATATGTTTTCTTAGCTCCAGTGTACTTACTGAATACTAAATATTAAGTCTCGCTGATTAATTACTCATTAGGTTTTCCTTAAAAATCAAGCCTCCCTGATGTGGAATAATATTTCGTTTCTCCCACTTATTTCCTTCACCACTATTTTTCTAGTATTTTGTCGGTTTGTCCCTTTTATTCTTTCCTCTTAAAATATTGTTTCCTTTTGTTTTCATTTTCTCATGCCTTTTCACTTACTTTTTTTTTAGTAATTTTCTCTATTATGCAACCTATTTTTAAAAAGCTTGCCATCTTTTATGGCTTGGTTTGGTTTTTGAATTTCACGCAAAGTTACACGAGGTTTATCTGCTCTAGCCGTCCCTAATTTAGCAATGTAAGACTAGAGGGAAGGCAGCGAGTCATCACCACCCACCGCCAACTCTTGAACTACTCTTTTATCAAAGAATAGTAGGATTGACCGTCACATTATAGTACTCCGAAGGCTGAAAGAGCGAGCATGTTTAGTGTGACGGGGATTAGAACCTGCAACCCTCGAATTAGGAGTCGAGTGCCTTAACTACCTGGCCATGCCAGGCTCCTATCTTTCTTGTCAAACATGGTTACTGCACGCTTTTACTCTGTATAAATTATTAACTATGTCCTTTTTTACAATATTTTATTTTACGTTATGTTTTAATTTTTGCATCACAAGATACACATTTATTATAAAGCCTAACCTCAATTTAGTTTATTTATTTTTGTTTATTGTTGTATAAACAATTTGTTTCGGTTATTTGCGCAAAGTTATAAAAGTTCGTAGCTTCACCAATATTCCCAGGCTTTCAAAAGACACAATGAAGGCAGGTAGTCAACAACATCTACCACCAACTAGTTGGTTGCTTTAATCAAATAATGTAATTTAACCGTGACTCATATATTGGCAGCTCGTACAGATAATCCTAAACCAGGGAACGTCGGCTTCACAGTCCGGCTTCACTTATCTCTGGGACGCACTCGGCCCAACGTCAAATAGAAAGTCTCATTCTTCATGCTGTACTGTTTCTGCGGGTCGCAGATACAAATCCACTCTCACTAAACATCCTCGCCCTTTCAGCCGTGGGGGCGTTATAATGTAACAGTTAACCCACATTAGTAAAGAGAGTAGCCTAAAAGTGTTGGCAGTGGGTGGTGATGAATGGCTACCTTCCCTATTGTCTTTTAATGCCAAATTAGGTAAGTCTAACACAGATAATCCTCGTGTATATATGACACAAACATTGCAAAAAGAATATTCGAGAAACGAAATTGTTAAATGATGTGGACCAATAGGACAGAATATTTATAATAAGGGGTCTTTAATGTTTTGAAGAAGCAAAAAATCTTGTAAATACTTTAACCACAAAGTTTTTTAAGACTATCGTTATAAAAAAAACACCCTCTGATGAAAAAAAAGCATTAGGATGAACTAGAGTAATCTCACGGTACCGTTAATAAAAAAGGAATTGATGTCGAAAGGTGAATGGTTGTTAAGCATATCTTGAAAATAATTGTTTTCATTAGAAAAATGGCCGAAGAAACTGGATTCACAGCAAAACTTATTCGACAATAACATTAAAGGACAACAATGGGCCTTTTTTCACCATCTATGCCATCCTATCCAGAAATTAAAACATTCATTAAAATATTTATCAAGCTTTCTCTTAAACTCTCTTAAATTAACTGTATCTTCTACATCCAAAGGAAACCTTTCTAAAGACTGACCAACCTTCTCAGAAAGTGAAACTAACGTCTTAACTGAAGATGACTCTAACACTGCCAAAGTTTATATTTGTGTTCTATAGTCTTACACTCTCACCATTAAGTAAGAAACAAAGATCATACATGAACATTATCAAGCCTCTTAACAATCTGAAACACTTAACCAGATTCCATCTAATTCTTTTTCAATATCTTAACGTATGGCAACCTTGACATCATAAGTATCACCGTAATACCCCTTTTATAAACCCCTTTCAACAATTCAGTATCCTCTGTAAGGTAAAGTGTCTAGAACTAAGCACAGTATTTCTAGTGCGGCCCAACCAATGACATTACAAACTCTTCACAATTGTATTCAAAATTTCTGTAAAATAAAGCCTAAAATCATGTTTGCTCTTTCACTATCAATAGCAATTTTTTGGATGGCTTTCATAACACTATTGAAGTTATTCCCATCAAAATTGTACTCAATTCAAACTGTGATGCCCCACAAACGTTACTCTGCATGTATGACAATTAAAAGTAACCTGTTCGTTCAGCTCACCAAGTAATAAAACTAATTTTGTAAAGCAGCAGCTTGTTTTATTTTCCACCAGGGAACTTGTACAATCTCTTTACCACTCCTTCACTTATATCATTGATGTAAATACAAAAATGACGAAGTTCCTTTGGAGAACATCTCCTGATGCAGCTCCAGAACATCTTTGTACTTATAATCTGCTTAAAAGTGGTCTTAAAATTTAACGTCCACAGAGTCTGAGAAAGAGTTGTCAGTCTCAAAAACGTATAATAATGAAAATTGCGGCTCCTGGCATATCGCGCACTCAGAATAGGCGACAAAGGAAAAAGTAGTTTCAAAGGGACAAGTGAACCTGGAAAATCAAACCTGTAAAATGTGGTTAATATTCAAATATTTCTAAAACTAAAATTTTATAATGATGGGAAAACGGTTTACAAATGTATTTATATATATGGCTTAACAAAACATTCGAAACGCGATTCTAGTAATCACTTATCGTCATACCTGAACCATTTAATATTTAAAATCTTTATTCACTGAACGAAACTTCGTATTATTTAATATATTTAAAGGAAACTAAATCCACAGAGCCTTTAGAAGCGAAGAAATCTCATTTATTTTTCTCTTGCGGTAGAAATGGTTACTCAGCTAAAATTAAAGTTACAGAATTAAAAGTGTTTTTTTTTTGTTTAGAATTAAGCACAAAGCTACTCAATAGGCTATCTGTGCTCTGCCCACCACGGGTATCAAAACCCGGTTTGTAGTGTGCAAGTCCGCAGACATACCACTGTGCCACTGGGGAACAATTAAAAGTGAAACTCATTTACTCCAGAAATTTGGCGCTAATTTTGCAACAAGTCAACCTTTGAACAACGTAATAACAACCAGACCAGGCAAATTAATTTCTTTTTTTCATAAGTAAACTACTTAATTTATCATTTAAAGGGGAGTAAAACACATTCTGCATCCCAGAAAGTGAGTAGCAATTCTCGAGCAAATGATCGCTTAATCTGTATCCCAAGAAAAAGAAACAAAATAGAAAAGTTTTGTTTGTGACATTAAGGATGTTTATCTAACCCTCTTTGAATAATTACACTTATGTGAAACCCTTAGTTTAAAATATTTATGTATTTTAAGAACTGTAGTTTATTTATGATACAAAGTTTTTATAGATGTTTCTTCTTTAAGAAGTAATTTTATCAAAACTTTATGTTTAGTCATTCATTAGATAATTAATGTTACAGTGCATAAATGTACACGGAGTCTGTTAAATAATATAAAAAAACTCTTGTGACAGTCAATATCGAAAACCCAAGAAGCAAAGAAGAAAAAAACGAAAGAAAAAAAAACCCCGAGTGGATAGCTATCAGTTTAACTTTACAAACACTACAGCCTTATGGATTAGCCTTGGCAGACGCCACAGTTTCGAGACCGTTGGCGCCACATAAAATAAAAATAATCGATTCTTAACTGTCTGGGTGCTATTCATTCCCATCCTGTTTTGTGGTGTTGAATATTGTCTACATATTTAATACTAGAATAAACACAAGAGATTTTATTGTTTTGGTTTTTTTAATACAGAAAAGGAAAAAAAAAATTGTCACAAAATTTTGAAATATCAAAAATTCAATTAAACCTTTAATCGAGATTGAGTTTATTACTTGATAGAATCAAGAGGTTGAGCTGTTTCACGATTTGTTACCAAGTTTACAACAGTTGAATAGGCTCAACTTGTATTTACTGACGTCGAGTCTAATAATGTTCGAGATACAGCTTTTCAAAGTTTCTAAGAAAGATGACTAAAATTGTAACTACATCAGCATTTAATTTAGTATGCATAAATTCAACACGCTTTTCTTTATCAATTTAAAATAACTTAAAAATCATCACCTTTCTAACGAATCTCGATCCAGCAGTTTTATGAAATCCACTCAAACTTTCTGAAGTTCAGTTTGTTAATTCTGTCCAACATATTAGCATTTGATAACTTTGAACTGGCTTTCTCTTCTAAACATATTGTTTAGTGAACTTCGATTTATTAAATTTATTGAAGTTGCTGTATTTAGGAAGGTTCAACCAAATATTAGTGTATTTGTTTGTTTAGAATTAAACACAAAGCTACACAATGGGCTGTCTGTGTTCTGCTCCACACGGGTATCGAAACCTGGTTTTTAGATGTGCGGGTCCAGAGATATACCATTGTGCCACTGGGGGACGATATTACAGTGTATGTATATCACTTCTCTAAGCCCACTAGTATTCAATAAAACCTCAAACGTTTTAACATCACTTAGCACATTAATAGCGCACTAATACTTAACACCGAAATAATTAGTACAAACCAACACTATAAAATCTAACAAACGTAATTTGAGAGGTGATTTTAAATTAACATCATACAAATTTCAACTGATGTTTTCCATACATCTCATTATAATTTAGTGAAGCTAAGCCAGGAACATCCACTCAATTTGCTTACAATTGGTAAACCTAAACCCATTAGTTTTTCTGCTGAAATAGACATATTGATCCTATATCTATTGATTAACATCGTCTTGCAAGTGTTTAATGAGCCCTTAGTTTATTTTAGTTTACTGTTTGTTTGTTTGTTTTTAGAATTTCGCACAAAGCTACTCGAGAGCTATCTGTGCTAGCCGTCCCTAATTTAGCAGTGTAAGACTAGAGGGAAGGCAGCTAGTCATCACCACCCACCGCCAACTCTTGGGCTACTCTTTTACCAACGAATAGTGGGATTGACCGTAACATTATACACCCCCACGGCTGGGAGGGCGAGCATGTTTAGCGCGACGCGGGCGCGAACCCGCGACCCTCGGATTACGAGCGCACGCCTTAACGCGCTCGGCCATGCCAGGCCTTTTAGTTTACGCTCTAGTGTTAAATGAACAACTCGTTAGTTTCACTTAACTCACTGTGTTGTGTTTGAAAAACGTCAACTCATCAGTTCCACAGCACTTTTGATTTGAATACTGCTTACTGGATTTGCATTCTACGTTAGTATGTATTCATTTCAGAATTATTTTCCTCTTGTCTTTCCCTGCTGCATAATATAAGTGATAATTGTATAAAGTACGCAAACAATAAGTTCTGTGAAACTTATTTTCAGCCCACCGCTACTTCAGCGGTATGTCTCCGGATTTACAACGCTAAAATTAGGGGTTCTATTCCCCTCGGTAGGCTGAGTAGATAGCCCTATGTGGTTTTGCTATAAGAAAAACAGAAACACTTATCTTCATTAGGTTTAAAACATAAATTACATTCAACTTCGATTAAGTACCATTCATCATTACACATTCTTTATCATACGGACTTTCTTCTGGTTGGAAGAGGCTTATGCTGCACTCTCTGTCAGAACAGTTAATTTAATCATCCTACGTGTTCACAAAAGAAAAAGCATTTTAAAAGGTTGTTCAAAATGCGAAGTCTTTATGAAAAAAAAAATTCACACGAGTTTCTTCGTAAGCAATACAACTTGCCAACGGGTGCTGATTTTACCTAAGAGCTATCGATTTCACTTAGGTGAGAAAAAGAAAAGAAATGCTTTACTCAAAATCGATACTGTTTGAATAGTAATTCTCACTAGCTATTTTTACTATATATTTAATTATTATTTCCACCAGATGTTTCTTTCATCTTACTGTGAAATATTTTTTACTATTTACATTACCCTGTAAAATAATTTTTGCTGTTTTCTTTATTTTGTTGGGTAGTAATCTTCAATATTTTCATTACTTTGCTGAGAAGTCATTTTCATTAATTGTGTTCATTACATTATTCAATAATAATGTTTTACTGGACATTTACATTACGTAGTTAAGTAGTATTTATCATTAACCATCAACATTACATTATTTACTAGTACGTTTTCACTCGCTATTTTTATTATCTTGTGGAAAAGAACGTAATGCTGTTTGCTTGTTCGGAAAAAAATTCGCAAATCTCTCAGTCCAACGTTACAAATCTGATATCGCTAAAGAAAAGCATTTGTTCAAGGTTTGTTTGTTTGTTTGTTTTGGAATTTCGCACAAAGCTACTCGAGGGCTATCTGTGCTAGCCGTCCCTAATTTAGCAGTGTAAGACTAGAGGGAAGGCAGCTAGTCATCACCACCCACCGCCAACTCTTGGGCTACTCTTTTACCAACGAATAGTGGGATTGACCGTAAAATTATACACCCCCACGGCTGGGAGGGCGAGCATGTTTAGCGCGACGCGGGCGCGAACCCGCGACCCTCGGATTACGAGTGCACGCCTTAACGCGCTCGGCCATGCCAGGCCAAAGAGTTTAAATTGTATGTTAACTTTTCCATTCATAATCACTTTACATGTTTTGTGCTCAGTCAAATTCTTTAATGCAACAAGTATGCTACACGATGGCATAATGTAGTTATCATCATGTGATTAATTTCCCTTTCAACTTTAGTTTTTTTTTTATTTGCAAAGTATTTCACACAAACATCAAAAACGTATGTAACTTTCAAAAAGGGAAAATATTATTACACTAAATAAAATTCCTGCAAACGTTTTTGACTTATTTATGTCTAAAATACGCAAGAGCAGTTCATTCAAAACCACAGGCTTGTTTTATGAATATAAATTCCGAATTCAGACGTTTCTGCATAATCAGCTAAGTTAGTTTTCATTGCAACTTTACTTTGCAAACTTTAGCTCCGTCTCCTTTCGCAGACTGCAACATACATCTTTGAGCTATTTTTGTTTCTTTGTTACTGGATTTATTCTTCGTTTTTCGAGTTTTTTCTTTCATTTCATAAGCCTGTGTTATACACACTTATAACCATTTCAAATTTTGTAGAGTATTAGAAGTATATTGGTTTACTATATTGCTTATTTTACAAGTAGTTTTATTAAACAAAGAAACTTTTACGTGACTTTGTTGAATCGATTGCGTACAATATTTTTCAAACAATCCAGGATTTATCGGCCTCACATATAATGCCTGCAAGAACGCGTAACTTAAATAGTGTATGAAAATGATAGAATAACGAAAATTACAGCGAAGGGCATAAGAACTACAGCTTTTGTTTTGCGGATCGAGACTAGTTGTGTAAAAGTAATTTTACAGCTGTTTTTATGTTTTATTAATTCTTAATTTAATGAGTAGATTCTAATCCTATATTTTTTTAGAAACAATTTCAATAAGATAAAGTGGTTTTGCAAACATATACTAACACTATATACGTAAAAACGGTTGGTTTTGGTTCAGAAAATTTTTATATAGAGGAGCGAACAACATTTCGACATTCGGTAATTGTCAGGTTCTTTGTGAAATCCTGTTGGTGTTTTTGTTTTGTTTTTTCAATTTCACGCAAAGCTACACGAGGGCTATCTGCGCTAGCTATCTCTAACTTAGCAGTTTAAGACTAGAGGAAATGCAGCTAGTCATCACCACCCACCGCCAACTATTGTGCTACTCTTTTACCAACGAATAGTTGGATTGAATGTCACATTATAATACCCCACGGCTGAAAAGGCGAGCATGTTTGGTGTCAGGGGATTCGAAACCGCGACCATCGAATTACGAGTCGAATGCCTTAACCAGCTGGCCATTCCAGGTCTTCAACGATTTAAAAAGTAGAAATATCTTCTGACTGAGAATGACTGAAACCAAAAGATCGATATTCTTCAGCGCCTTCTCACTGTTTAGGCTTAACGCATAACCTTTATATAACAAATCACCTTTAAATTAAAAAAAATCTAAATTCATTTACATTCTGTTTCATTGTCTCGTTTCGTTTTAAAAGTTGGGTAAGTGTCTGTCCGTATTATCCTCGTATATTTTAATATCTGGTAACAAAAACCAGTATGCTTTTGATTCCAAGGACAACCAACAAGTATCAACCGAGTACAACTCTTATAATCAATCGTAAAAGATATAGCATTGCATTTGTTGTTTGTATTTTGTGGTAAAACTACAACTACTACAGCTATTTCACACCGTTCCTAACACTGAAGTACTAACCAAAGGACAGGTAGCTAATCAGCAGTACCACACCACCCACACTAATGAATTAATTATCATTCTTATAACTGACTCAAATGTAAAATACAGAGAATATTTTATAGTGTAGCGCAGATTCCAAACCGACTCTTCAGCTCTAACAGGAAAGCCAATCCGCGGAATTTATATTTTTGTGCTGTGCTTATCAGTCATAGCAATAAACTGATAACACGAAATATAAATTAAAATTGGTTGTTTCGTTGGTTTGGCGTTTCATGGCGCAGAGCAGCTAGACTATTTGCGCTAAACACCCGTTAAAAGTTAAGATTAAAGTAAAATTATTAAAATTCGTAAAAAGAAATTAAGGTGAAACAAAACAAAGTTTAATTGTTGAGTTAAAAACATAAATAACATTAAATCCAATTTTTATATCTACTTTACAATAGTAATAGAAAAACTACAGTAATACAAGTTGTAAAGGACTTTCTGTAGCATAATTATAATTATCATAATTACATAATTAGCCAGGATGACCAAGGGGTAAGTTCAAACATCAGCGTTAGGCACCTGAAGCTGTCCTTTCCAGTCCTGATTTCGAGTTATTTGACGTTACGGCCATTTTCTAATTTCAAATCAAACTAGTTGTACTTTTAATTCTTAAAAGGGAACACATTAAAATGTCTAATTTATAAATTAAAAACTTAAATAGCATGAAATAGATTAATGGCCTTTACAAAACTAGAAACATTTGTAACGTGGACAGTGTCACCATCACCAATGACACTGTCTAACGTTACGGATAAACCTTGGGACAAAACATGTTTAAAATGGCGCCGTCGTTAAGAGTCGTAAAAACGGCAAAACAGTAAAATGTGGTTTATTGTGACCAGAGTGTTACACAGACAACACACTGGTGCATCAGTTCCAAATAAAAGAAAACGATGAGTTTAAAAACTGTGACCAATGCGTAGTCTAGTTAGGACAACTTTCCGATCCTTACGGAAGACAGACAAAGTACAATAGAGGGTTTTATTTCGAAAAGCTTGTTTTCACGTTGCTCACTCCAAGTCAACTGCCAACTGACACAGAGCCGATCCTGGAATACAGGACCATAAGCACATGTATTGAATAGGTACATCAATGATAGTGCCTGAGCAGACAGATTTAGCTGCAGTGTCGGCGAGCTCATTCCCGAGAATACCAAGTGGCTTGGTGTTATGTAAATATCATGTAAATGTTATGTAAACAACCATGTCGAGAGTGTTATGTAAACGACAATCATGTCATGTCGTGTTTGAATTTCCTTATTTATATTTATATTTTCGAGGTTTAAACCAGTGAAATTTAAAATAATATTTAGAATTATTTATGTAAAAATTTCTAGAACTAGATAGATTAATCATTTGTATTGGCCTGGTGTCTGTACTCTGGAATTCTGGGAAGTTACGCGACTATTATATAAACAGACGGCGATGCGAGGGAAGGAAGTCATTCATTTTTACTCGGGTCAAGAAGTAAATCATCCATTTTTACTCGGATCAAGAAGTTTGTCTCGTTTGAGAAAGTTTAAACTGAATTTGTGAATAGAGCTAAATCGACTAAAGCGGTGAAATTTTTATTCCGTCAATCTTTACAATTCAGTCGGATTACAGATTATACCGAAAGTCAATACGAATTGGACTGTGAATTTTTGTTTGAAATTACCCATTCAAACTTCGAAAATTTATTCGTGGGACTAAATTCACCGCCTAGATTGGAACTTTGGATTTCGGATTTGGACACTTATTCTGGATCATATTATTAAGCACAGGCCAGTACCTTTTTGTATTGCAAGTTGTTTTGATGGTTGAAACTGGATATCTGTTATTGATATTGGATAATTTATTTTGTGTCTATCACATAAGTAGATCATTATAATAAATTAAACAATGTTGTTGTTGTTGTTTTGAATTAAGCACAAAGCTACACAATGGGCTATCTGTGCTCTGCCCACCACGGGTATCGAAACCCGGATTTTAGCGTGTAAGTCCGCAGACATACCGCTGAGCCACTGGGGGGCTAAATTAAACAAGCTGCTATCTGTGTCTTTCTGTTGCGTTCAGTCCACATAAAAAACGTAACACTTGGTATCCAGAAAAACTGGATAGAAGTAGATATTAAAGAGAAATGGGCCAGTCGATTTTGAATATCGGCCAGAACAGGGTGTGAACTTGCGTGAAACGATTCCAATGTCAGTAAAGAACTCAGCGAGTCAGAATAAATAGTGTAATTTGAGTTCTACTCAGCTTCTGTGTGATCTATGACAAGAGAAATTACGTACAGTTCAGCAGTGAACACAGAATTTATAGATAGGATTCTGCGCGTAACCATAGAACCATAACAAACCATGTCAGAGCCCACACAGTCATCTGATTTTGAACCATCTGTATAAATAGGAATGGAAGGATGGTTCGAAAGATGTTCAGCAAATAGCAGACAGTATTTCTAATAAGAAGTGTCTACTTTTCTCAGATGACTTAAAGATAGGTCACATTTCGGGACTGTAAAAAGCCATTGTGGGATGGGTTGACCAGTGGATACAGACCCAACACATCAAACTGTGCCTGGATACGAAGACCAAAAGGAGCAATGGCAGACCATCTGTTCTGAAAAAGCATGGCTCACCGAGGAAGTAAAACACAACCTCAGCTGGGATTATTTGGTGAGGAACAAAGTTTTGAAACATATAGTAAAGACAGTTGCAAACAGCAGAGGTAAAGAGGAAATTCGTGAGACTTTGTGTATAAGCTCTAAATTGGTGAAGTGCAGAAAGCTCCAGTGCAAAGCCGAAGACCCTGATGATAAATGGGGTCCAGCATCCTTTAGGCCGAGGTACTGGCAGAGCCATAAACGAGAGACCCATAGTTTAGTTTCAATCAAATAAGAGCAAGATAAATCTGTAACATAAAACATCGAACTGCTCCCCAAGTGGTAGAAGAGAGGACACAGAGGATGTTCAGTGCCCTTGTACATTTGACTCATAGCTGCTTGATATGTGGTATAAAGGTTGGCTTAGTCAAAGATAAGCCCCAAGAAATTTGCCACGGGTAGCACAAATTCACCGATACGAAGTTCAAGATCTGGATGGTTTCAGAGACAGAATTTTAAACTGTTTGCTGTGGTCCACTTTAGTAAACAATTGTGGGCCGTTTATAGCTACCGCTCAATATACCTCATGTTCGACAACTAACACGAGATGTGAAAGTCGTCGACATTGAGCCCGTTTGCAACCATACGAGGGAGTTATTCAGTGATGGCATTAATCTTTATTCTGAAAAGTGCGGCACTCAAAACACAGCCTTGAGGGGCTCTAAGTTCTTGTAGAAAATAGGAAAAGTGTCGAACCCACATGTACCTCGAATTGCATACCCATTACGTTTTTTTTAATAAAAATGGGCAAATGGCCCTGCAACCCATACAAGTGGAGGTCTCGCAAAATGCCATTCCTCCATGTAGTATCATAAGCCTTCTCCAGGTCAAAGGATACTAACACAAAATGTTGACATTTGAAAAAGACTTCTCTGATCGACGTTTGAAGTCGAATAAGATGGTCCACGATGGAACGTTTTTGTAGGAACCTACACTTGGTGGGTGAGAGGAGGTTGTTTGATTTGAGGAACCAAATAAGACGAGCATTAACCATCCTCTCTAAGATCTTATAAAGACAGCTTGTCAAAGCAATTGGACGGTAATTTGAAGGAATATTCGGATCCTTTCCAAGCTTAGAGAAAGGTTAGAAAATAGTCTGGCGCCAGGTACCAGGAAAAACATTCTCCTGCCAGATCCAGTTAAAAACAATCCGAAGAATAGCAAGAGAAGCAGGAGATATTTGGCGCAGTATCTCGTAGGGTACATCATCAGATCTGACCAATGTACTGCCAGACCGATTAAAGTCCAGTTTGGGTTTTACCAATGTAAAGGGGAGATTACTGTCAAAGAGACAACCAGCTCAAAAGGAAAGAGGTGATTACTCTGCCCGAGTCTTGACAGCTAAAAAAGTGGAAGAAGAGGCAGAAGTGCTAGATACCTAGGAAAAGCTTTCACCTAGAGTATTGGCGATGCACCGGGTATCAGCTACTTCCTAGCCATCAGAGAGCAAAACTAAGATGAGGACAGAATTATATTGCCACTGATTTTTCGAATCTTGTCCAACATGAATTTGTAACTGGTGGAGGAACAAGCAGAAGTGCTAGATACCCGGCAAAAGCTTTCACCTAGAGTGTTAGCGATGTTTCGGACATCAGTCACCTCCTGACCATCAGAGAGTAAGATCGAGAGGGGAAAAGAATTGTAGTGCCCATTAACCTTTCGAATCTTGTCCCATATGATCTTGGAACTGGTGGTGGAAGATATGCTTGTTGTGAACTTAATCCAAGATTCTTCTAGCTTTGACGTCTTACCTATCGTGCATGTGCATGAGCCTGATGGAAAGTGATGCGGTTCGAGAGTGAGGGATACCTACGAAAAGTATCCCAGTCCCGTTTTTGAGCCTTCCATGCCATGCAGCACGCAAGATTCCACCACGGACGAGGATATCGTGGAAAACATGTCGAGGTTTCAGAAATAAATTTAGCAGCTGCCTGCATAATGCAGTTACTCACTGCTGCCACGCATTCGTCTATTGATGACTTACAGACAATGGTAGGATCAAGGTCTGCAACAGCAGTGAGAGAGGACAAGATGACTTGATCCAGCTTCCATCGGAGCACGCTTGATCGGGTGACATCGACCACGGCTAGTCTCTTTCAAAATTATATGAAAATGATCATTGCCTCATGGATTATTGTCAACCTTCAAAGAAAAGTGGGAGAATAATGAAGGAGAGCAAACTGAGAGATTAATAGCAGTAAAAGACTGACTAGGTGCATAAAATAAGTACAAGAACCAGTGTTGAAAAGAGAAAGGTTGTGTTCTGAGGGCATAATCTCTTTGGAGCGACCCCTCCTCTAAATATCAGCACCTCCACATAGGGATTATGTTCATTAAAATCTCCCGGGATTAAAGGGAGATGGTAACTGTTCAACGGGAGCATCAAGGTCTGATTGATCATAGGTCTCTTCAGGAAACAGGCGGAGAGAACAAACAGTGATGGTACGAATAAAGAAAACACGAACGGCTATGGCCTCCAAGTGTATGTCGAGTTGCAAAGACATGGAGGACACATGCTGATCAACCATCAGTGCAACCTTTCCATGCACTTGTCCATCACACAGCTTATCATTTCTGTACAATAAAAACTGCCGAAAGGTGACTGTATCGGCAGGTTTCAAAATTGTTTCAACCAAGGAAAGACATACTGGATGGTAGGAAGCAATCAGAGCTTTGATGTAATCCAGATTAGAACAATACATTAGAACTGTCAATGTTTACAAGGTGGTCATTTCTATTTGCGAAGGAGAATTAGGTGGAAAGCCCTTCTGTTTTCGACCACGTCTTTTTTCTTTGTTTTCTTAATTTGAGAGAGGTCTGTCGACACAAGGCAGGATCCGACTCGGGGATGTTCTTCAAATTCTTCTTAACAATAACTCCTCGTAATGAATTCAAAGTTGTATGGGGCGTAACTTTGATGGATATATCCAACTAAATAGAACAGCAAGGAAAAAATCCAAGTCTTTAATATCTCCCACAACCTTAATAATTTTTACCAATCTATAGAATGGTTTACTTACTTGGAGCTTAAAAATTTACAGTATTCTACTTTCTCAAATATCTCTCGCAACATGCGGGGTAGTTTACTTGCTTGAAGATTTTTTAGAACAAATAAAGTGGTTTACTTGCTTAAAGATTTGTAATAACCTGCAGTGTAATTCACTTGTTTAAAAATATCTCACGACCTACAGGGTAGTTTACTTGTTTAAAAATATCTCGCGACCTACAACGTATTTTACTTGCTTAAAAAATTCTCACAACCTATAGACTAGTTTACTTGCTTGAACAACCTGCGTAGTAATTTACTTGTTAAAATACTTATCATAACAAATAGTGATTTACTTGCTTAGACATTTATAATAACCTAAACTGAAGCTTACTCTTAAAATTTTCTCACAACCTACAAAGTGATTTACTTGCTTAAAGATTTGTAATAACCTACAGGGTAATATACTCCTCTCATATCTCACAACCTAAAGAGTAGTTTACTTGTTTAAAAAAAGTTCTCACGATCTACGGGGTAGTTTAATTGCTTGAAGGTTTCTAACAATATGTTGAGTAGCATACTTATTTGAAGATTTCTCACAGCCAATAAAGTAGTATATTGTTAAATTAAATGCATACTGAAAAAGCTTCTCCAAGACACACACATACACACAAAAGTTTTCGGATAATAGTTTACTATGCATTTCATTTCAGTACTTCACCAAAAGCTGGTTATTTGCGTCCTACTGTGGCAACACAGACAGGTGATGTTATTTTTTTACGTCAGAATACATCTTGCGTTTGGTTTTTAGGCTTTGAAGACATTGTATGATACCGATAGGACGTCGACCTGAAAACGGTTAATGTTTATTTTCGGTATCGTCGAGCGTTAAGATACTTTTATTAGACATAAAGCCCCCATCGGCATGCAAAGAAAGGTCTCTGACATTATTAGTCTTTAGAGCTTTTAGTTTATGGTAAGAATAAGACATCACCGCCATATGTCCTTGCCGTGATGCAACGTTCGTTCATCTGTCGTACTTACTCAAGCCTAAAAGTGACTGAATAGGAGAAAAGAGAAATAACTTAGTGTGAAAATATTAGCTAATTATGATTTTAAGGATATTTACGTTGCATTTTACAGAGCATAAAGGTATTTCTGTTGTCGCCTTGTTTGTTTGTTTTACAGGTGAAAACTCCGCATGTATTCAGAGTTCACGAGTAATGTCGGTAATTTTCTGATACTTTGTAATAGACTTCGTTTAAGAAAACATAAGTGTTCTTTAGGTTTAAGGTGGTAGTCAAGCGCCATTAGAATTAACGTGAAACTTTAATAAAGTTGTAAACTAACCATTTATAGGAAAATATTTCTTCCAGGATTAGTGCACATTACAATGTTAATAATTACATGATTAAATAGTAATGACCTATCTTACACATTTACATCCAGCATCAAGTCTTATTTTTAAGAATTGTGTTTGATATTTGAATTTCTACCTTGCTCTCCATGGTTGAGAATTAAAAGTTTTCGTCAACCTTCTAAATATACTGTTAGAGATCCGTTCAAAACTATTACATACAGTCTCTCAGAACTAGAATGCACGTTAGGTTTTTAATATATAAATATATATAAGCTGATACTTTATGTTTCCCAAGACTCATCGTTTAATTAGTCATGCCTATTTCGGCCTTCCATTATATGAGGGTACGGATATGAAAGATGCATTACGACAGTACAGATGGTGTATAGTTTCTTTGCAAAATAGACTTGCGAGTTGTTTGTTTATAGTGTATAGAAGCGTACATCTGTTGGCGAGTATTTTAAGTCTTATAATAATCCAGCTTTTTCCTGCTGTTAAGTGTCGTTAAACGAACAGATTATCTTGTTTCTACAAACTTTCACATGAAATCAATGTCGTCGTCCTTAGCGTGTTGGCATTCCATCAGTTATAATCTTGTTGAAAGTTAAAAAGTATTTAAGGTACATTTATCATTCTTAGTAGCTGTAAAGCAATATTTATTTACACACCCATCTCTCTAACCATCTACTCGTTTTTAGTACTATTTGCCTATCTTCCTCAGTTTATCTATATTACCGAGTCCTCTTTCATTTGCATTTGAATCCTGCTTTGCTTATGGAATAGACTGGTTACAAGTAAAAATAAAATATACATAAAAATATTTTGTTTGTTTGTGTACTTTTGTGATATTGTAATTAAAAAGTAGTTGTAATTTAACCTGAGGAAAAAAAAGTGTGTTATTAGTAAAGTTTGTAATGACGACAAAAATACTGAATCAGTTTATCGGTGTCTGCATGCTTCTTTGTTTTTTGTGGCTATTTATTGTATCCATATATTTTAGTTGAGGGTACCCTTTAAGACGAAAACACTGCATAAAGAATATTTACATAATGTTCTCTTCTGTTTTTTTTCTGTAATTAAATTTCTAATGATCTCACTAGGCGCTAATTGTATAGTCTGTTTGTGACGCCCCAGTAGTTCAGCGGTATGTCTGCGCACTTACAACGTTAAAAACCGGGTTTCGATACCCGTGGTGGGCAAAGCACAGATAGCCCATTATATAGCTTTGTGCTTAATTCAAAACAACAGCAACTGTTTGTGATAAATAACAACTGGCTTATTTAACTAATGAAGTACTTATGGCTATAAATTAAAAACAAAAAGTATATAAATAAATTGAAATGTTCCTTGCTTCAGGCAACACCCCTAAACCAAAACAGTAAGTCCATGTACACCGTCAGACAACATATAAAAAATACGGTTATTACAACTAGGTGATTGATGCTAACACTTTTACGCACAATGGATATTTATCTTTATTGTAACATGCCTACTATCTTTCTATACGAGTTATTTTTTCTACACTACGTATGTTCAATCGCTTGAGTATTTATCTGTTTATATTGTATGTGTGGTTATAGTTATCTGTGTTTAGTTCATGGTATCGATACCTCATTCGCATAATTGTTCTAAATACATTTAAGTGCTTCTTTATTTATATGTCAATATTTATCTGTGTAGATTTGTTCCAGCGTATGAATTCGCTTTAGATATATCCTTATAAATAGAGGGCTAATCTCGCTTCCTACAGAACTGTCTGCACATGCAATGGAGTGTAATCCCAGATGAAAACAGCGGCGTCACATGCAACGTGCTTAAACACCGGCATTTGATAGAGAAATACAACTAGAGAGATACTTGTGACCGTATAACTATATCATAGCGATTTCGTAAAATATTCACCCCAGCAAGATTTTTAAAAAATATAAAACAAAAGAACAATGTTTCCAATAAAACTTTTGCTGCTCTTTGTGGAAACAGTAATATAAACAAAAAACAACTCGTAGGTACGACAGACCGTTTAAACTAGCATCGCAATCCTAAAACACCTCGAGTAGATCCCAGTAACGCCCTGATCCTCAAGGTGAAGACTATTTACGAAGGAGAACTTATTGACCCCCCTCCCCCAAGAAAAAAGTTATTGTAATTAAAAAAGGTGCTTCACATTGTATCGTTAACTATATTATAAACAATAAAGTTAAAGGAAGCTCAAATCAAAAGTTCACAGGCTTCAAACCGAACCTCGAAATCAAGGACTTTTTCTTAATGAGAAGGTGACTGAAGAAACTACAATCACTGCAATCCGATCCAAGCACTTACATATAAAACTTGTCGACTCACTTCCAATGAACTTTGTGTTATTAATCCTACAATTATTGGTAAAAGAATGCTATAACAGAAGTTGTTGTATCAGGACGTGGTGCCTAATCATTGCCATCAGCTTAAACACGGAACCTAGAATATTGTAACTAAACATTGTGATTTTCAATGTCATCTTTAAAACTAGTTATGTTTCCTTCTGTTTACTTATTCAGCCACCTAATTCCCCACTAATTAATCTCTACCCATTCGTTATTGTTCATTCTCGATTATTGCCAACAGCTGTGACAAAAAACTAATTTATACCACATAATCTATTGCAAAGATGAATTATAGTTTCAATGATTATATAGCGATCTAATAAAAAGTGTATTTTCAGATTGGCTTCAAACTTTTGTAAATTGGTATAATTCTAAAAAACTGACTTTGACGTCATAACGGACACGTTTTCTGCAATTCCTGTTATTCAGCGTGACTTAATATTACACATTTCTGAGAAAACAGTAGAAAGGACATATTTTTCCATATTATAAACAATTAAAACATGTACTTCTCATTTCAACAAGTTACAACAATATTTTTCTTTGCTTTTATCAATAACCATAAATCAATTTACCTGCTGATACAAAGGTACATAACAGAACCTGTATAATCAGCACAGCTCCTGGCCATTGGTGCGAGGACATCTGAAGCCAAATTGGTCTTGTGTTCGTTCCTTACCACCAGATGTGTCTATGCAGTTGTGCTCCTTGCCTTGGAAAAAAAAGAGTTAAAACGTTAGTTCACTGAATATTACTCGATGTTTATTTGTAACACTTATCTGTAACATGTAAAGTATCTACTTATCAGTAATTTTTACTGCAGATATCGAATACCAGATTTCAGTCCTCTTCTTTATTACACGTACAGATTCTTTCCTTCACTACGCTTCTCTATGTCAGAAATTTAGACACATTATTTCAATTCGTTTTTCTGGCTGTCAGAATACAAATGCTTTCCTTCATTAGGTTTGATATTTTTCATTAGGATTTATACCTTTTTAATACTGTTAGGATGTAAACCTCATATGCAACATCACCAGTTACAGAGGAGCAATTTTGATAATTTTTGGTTTAAAACGTTTCAGTTGTTATTGTTTACACCCTTCTATTAATATTGTGAATGCATGATCATACAAAGCAAATGCTAAATAATATAACCTTGTAAATGCCCTTGAATGATTCCAATTATATTGTCACGAGGTAGAACTATAATAACAGCTCACTCCATATTAGTAACAATTGCTTCCCTGAAGTATCCATTCCTGATTTTTCTCTGAAAACAATTTTCTGTATTATAGTAAGTATTCACCCACAGTTCTTTTCTTTGTTTGTGCGAGAATCATTTGAAAATTTTTTACAATAATTTTTAATTTAAAAAACACAGGTAAATGTCTCTATAAAATATTTTTATTATCTTTAAGGCGCTCATAAAAGGTAAGCGAAAATGAAGTAAGATGGGCAATGTAACTGTAATGTGGTTTTTAAAAGGTTTTAACATGAGCCCTGTTTTATAATAAATGTTATTTCTAGTTAAAACAAAATTCGATTGAAACCTAGTAAGAGACCGTCTTATTCTCAGCGACTCATCTGGAAACAATTGCACGTTATTAAAAATCATGGAATTTGAATTGTATTACTTTAATAGCATACTTGGCTGTCAATATTTTTTAATGTTTGTAATAAACAAAGTGAGATTATCTGAAATATTTACAATGGTTTAAGGACACCACATTAAAATGGGTAATATACAGGGGTGTCGTTTTACTGGAAAGGACGTCTAACCTCACATTCCCCTATGTTAATATTCACCATTATGCTTCTCTTACAGTGAGAATTGTTAAAATGCCTAGGTCTATTACATGTATGTTTCATAAGGGAGTTAATCTTCAACGTTGTTTTAGCAAGAACAATTTCAACACAAATACTTGCAACACTGTTGTCTGGAGGACTAATCTAACCACAGCTTACAATATGTAAAGCACATCACAAATAAGTTTCACAACTAATGATAAGAATCTACCCACACTAACACCTCATCATAATCCTTCACAGTCTGTAAGAAGTGTTCAATGTACTATGTCTAAAAAAATATTTATACCCTTCTGGCTCAAAAAATGATCTAATCGAAACTCCATTCTACCAGTTGTACGTGAACGTCCATTGCAATTTATTGTTGCTACTAGTAAAGCAAATATGTTGTGTCTACAGAAATATTGAATACTAGTCTGATTAGGCCATATTTGGAATATTGTATTCAGTTTTGGATTATTTACTTTAGGAATGATACTGAATTGTTGGAAAAAGGTTCAGAAAAAAGATATTAGAATGTTGCCTGTGATTAAGGGTTGTCATACGAAGAGAGATTGTGATCTCTGAAATTGTTTTCTCTTTAAAAAAAAAAAAAAGAGTAAGGAAGGATGTAATAGGATGTTTAAGATTGTAAAGGGAAGTGAAAATGTTTTTATATCATCTTTTCTTTATACTTGATAAAATGATAGAACTAGGAGACACAAATATAAGGCAGGATAAGACTCATCTTCAGTAAAGAAAGTTTCATTTTTCTAAAGGGTAGTTGAGCTTTGTAAGGAGTTGCTTTCGGACATTGTGAGTTTATATAGAAGCTTAATAACTAGGTGAATGATAAGAACTGGCTTTGTGTATGTTTCCTTAAGGGTTTAAATTTAGTTGAGAGGAGTGAACAGCCTAGATGAACCAATAGGTCCCTTACTGCCCTTAAACATTATGTTATAGTAATGTTGCTACTTCAAAATACTTTCTTCTTACCGTTAACAGCAGGCCAGGTTATTAAAATGAAAACAAATAAGACAAAATGCCAAATATATTTATTTAAAAATATTTCATACTTAAATAAATATTAAATATACTTTTCAGAACCTTAATTTAGTTTGTTTGTTGAATTTTAGGTAAAACTACTCGAGAGCTACCTTTGCTAGCCATCGCTAAAAGGTGATAGACTAGAGGGAAGGCAGCTAGTCAATACCGCCTACTCATGGGCTACTCTTTACCAACGAGTAGTGGGTTTACAGTTACATTATAACACCACCATGGCTTAATGGGTGAGTATGTTCGAAAAAAGGAGAATGCAGAATGCGAGTCGAGTCTTCGAACCGCTAAGCCATATTAGATAAATAAACCGTAGAACTATTACTTTTGTATAATAAAATCTCTGAAAACTTTGAGAGGACAATGAACTTATCAACATGCCAATTCTGTATGCAGAAAGTATGTAAAAGGTTGCTCGTACCAGAGTTCTCTGTATAAAGAAAAGAAATGGAATTATCTGATACACTTATTGAATTCATAAGACTTTTATAAATACGTGTCTTAGGACGGCTCGTATACGTATTAACACTTTTACCCAAATAAAACAGAGAAGAAAGTTTCGACCTTCTAAGGTCATCTTCAGGTTAACATTCGTCATTATGAATATCTAGATACATTCTTCAATATCGTTTTGTAGCTCTATAATTTAAGATGGCTAGTAATAAATACTACAATATCGAAAATGTTAATTGTAAAATAATATAGTGAGCAGTCGGAATGTTACTGGATATTAATTTAAAGTAGTAAAACAGCATCAGCAGGTTTATGCTAAAAAATAAACGCTTATGGAAAAGTCGACTTACTCTGAAAATACCAGTTATGACCAGGTCATAATCAGCAATCGTTATTAAACTGGTGCCATGTGATTAGGCAGTTATGAAATACATTCTCGCTTATTCGCAAGAAAACAACTGACAGTGACGTCATCCATACATTGTTGTCTATCCTACTTTCATGTAATTGTAATTGAAATCGAGAATGTATAAATTTTCTAGTCAAATAGGTAGTCAGTTTGAAACCAAACTTTAGAGTTAATGTAAGAAGAAACTGCAGGTGAGAAAGGTTTCGAACTATAATCACATTCATTAAAAATGGTCTTTGCCCTACAAATAGTACTTTGTTTTAACTTAAATTTTAGAATACGTCTTGTTTTGGCCAGAAATAAATCAACAGTAGAAATATCAAACATTTTCCTTTAGACAAGGTTAGAGGGAAAAATATTAATAAGTGATTATAATACATCACAAAAATGGATGCGGTAAATAAAAGCTTTTTTGTAAAAATTAGTGCAACGGAACTTATAAAATAACAACACTATGCAACGCTTCCACATTTTATACAGCAAACTAGCAAGACGTTAAACTATTCTTGTCAACGTTTTCAATATTCACACTAGTATAAGAAAGAAATAGTTCAAAACGTAATAAAACAAACAGTAACAGCTGTTACTGTCACAACATATCAATTTAGGACAAGATAAATAGCTTTTAATTATAACGTGTGAAGGCGTTAAGTTTGGTTTGGTTTGTTTTGAACTACGCGCAAAGCTATTCGAGGGCTATCTACTACAGCCGTCCCTAATTTAGTTGTGTAAGACTAGAGGGAAGACAGCTAGTCATTACCATCCACCGCCAACTCTTGGGCTACTCTTACAAACGAATAGTGGGATTGACTGTCACACTGTAACGCCCCCACGACTGAAAGAGCGAGTATGTTTGGTGCGACGGGGATCCGAACCCGCGACCCTCAAATTACGAGTCGAATGCCTCAACCCACCTGGCCATGCCAGGCCAAAGAAGTCGTTAAATAACGAATGTATGTTGTAGAAAGAAGAAAATTGGATTTGAGGTAAATCCTAACAAAAAAAAGTTATTTCACACTCAGTTTCTTATTATTATTATCATTATTTTTCATAAGCGATTTTATACCTTACAGCTATTGTTGTTAAATAGTAACATTATTAAGTTTACTTTAACCCTCACAATGAGATAAGGGTGGTCATATAACTTGTGCCCTATTCTTGACTTTCACGAGAATAACTTACTCAAAAAACTAATTCAAGTAGCAGAAACACATTCATTTTATTTTTATAGCATAAAAAGAGACCAAACTGGACGGTTTTCTAGAGAATTCTTTTTTAATTTTAATTCAGGGTAGTTTTAATTTGTTAACATTATTAAATGCTCACTAAAACCGCAAGAAACCCACTCAGTTTTCAAATTTTCCGAAGTGTGACGTGCTTAATTATTGTCATAAAACTTGCGACGATTTTCATAAAATTAAGTTTTTATCATCTGATTATCGAGATTTGAAAATATGACAACACGAAAGCGAATCTTTTCCATATTGTGTAGCGATATCTTTCGATTTATTATTTGCAT
The DNA here is from genome assembly GCA_011833715.1 of Carcinoscorpius rotundicauda. Classification (NCBI taxonomy): domain Eukaryota; kingdom Metazoa; phylum Arthropoda; class Merostomata; order Xiphosura; family Limulidae; genus Carcinoscorpius; species Carcinoscorpius rotundicauda. The sequence goes on along the minus strand of CM022405.1, from coordinate 21,257,650 downwards.
TTGAATATCTCATGAGTTAGCTCTAATAAATAAACACGGCAAAGCTCAAAATCAAAACCCTGCTTTGTGCGCACCAAGACTGCTTTAACACCACATAATTTAGTTTTAAAAACACACTCGTTATTGAGAAATAGATTAGAACTTGAGAAAGAAGGATGAGACAGTAAAAAAAGATCCAAGAGTAGAACTACTCACCCGAATGTTCAGCAGAGCTGTGAAGCTCTCAACATTCTCTTTGAACCCCTTGAGCACTCGCAGGTTCAGTACGCAAATATGCTCAACTCGACAGAAGTCTAACTCGGTGGATTTGTCAAAGACAAAAGTCGCAACTGACAGCTTCTTACGATCGTGCGTGAAGCAGCTCACGCATCTAAGCGTGCTGCTTCTGTGAGCCGGGTCGACACCGCCTGATAATCTCGCGCCTGAAGCTAGTACATGGATTTTAAAAAATCTGATTACTATGATAGAAGATAAATTATTTATTTTATTATTCTAAGATTAAAATGCTTAATTCGTTAAATTCGGTTGTCGTTATTGCTGCTTTCTTAATGCAAAGATATACAATAGGTTATCTGCACTCTATTAACCTCGGATAATGGAAACTCTTATTCTGTTAAATCTTGAAAGAAATAAGTTCGCATGTATAATTAAAGCAATTGAGATTACTTTGCGTAAGATTACTTAATCTCTCATATTCAAACGTGTATATATATAACCCTGAACAATATCTTATGTGAAATAAATCTAACACTGCACTTTGGTAAATACGGCGAACAAATATTTATGAAATATATTTCTCTAATAAACGAATAGAAAATCCCTTAGACAAAGACAAGCATTTCCATTAACCACGTGCAGTTTTAATCAATTAACTAATAGAAAGAACAAAATATTACGAGCTTTTAAAGTTGTAGTCATAAAGAAAAGATTTAGTGCAACTTAACCGTTACCAAAGAGCATCAAAATCAGTGAAAATACACATACGTGTATATATATATATATATATATATATATGTGCAAGGAGCTATCCTTGACATCAGTCTCACATGATAAGCAGTTCTTCTCCTTTCGAGGAACTTTAATATCAACAGAGGAGCTCCTTGTCCAATATTGTAGAGCAACGTTCCCTTACACTTCAAGTATATCGTTCTTTATGATTCATTAGAACATCTTCCCTACTGTTAAAACAGTAACAAGCTTTTAAAGAAAAAATGGAATCTCTGAAGTAAAGAAAAACCAACACAAATCTAGCATACAGAGGTAAAGGGTAAATCATTCATTACAAATTAAAATGTAATAAATATAGTATCTAATTATATATGCAAACAAAAATAATGTTTCGGTATTCTGGAGTTTTAGATAAAATTCCTGTTAATGTTGAGTGTTTACGTTAAACATGGAACAAAATAGATGTTTCTATTCTGAAATCGGTTTATAATACACGCGTGGAGGAATTAGCTTAATTAGAAAAACACCTATTTCCACAAATAACACTGTATATATATAAATAGTTAAACTAGAAACAGTTATGAGGTCAGAACTTAAGGAAAACAACTTCAATAAAGATTACATCACCACAAGCTTCTAAAAAAGTAGTCTAGTGACAAATAGTTAGCAACCCATTTAGATTACCAAAGAGTTGAACAAATACGTGTCTCTATTTTGAAAAATTAAGGTCATTCACATTTATATTCATACAGTAAAACTTTACATGCTATTTTAACACATAACCTACTTTAGAAAAAAGTATGAAAAGCTATTAAAAATGTCGATTATTACGCTTTCATTTGGTCCGGCATGGTGGTTAGAGAGCTCTAATCGCAATCTGAGGGTTGCAGATTCGAATTCCCGTCTTACTAAACATTTTTGCCCTTTCAGCCATGGGGACATTATAAAGTTACAGTCAATCCCACTATTCGTTGGTAAAAGAGTAGCCTAAGAGTTGGCAGTGGGTGGTGATGACTAGCTGCCTTCTCTCTAGTTCTACAATACTAAATTAAGGACGGCTAGCGCAGATAGTCCTCGAGTAGCTTTGCTAGAAATTCAAAACAAAACAAACAAACCCTCGTGTAGCTTTGTGCGAAATTACAAAACAAACAATCGCACTTTTTGTATGAAAAATTGAGATTATAAATTAGCTGTATAAAAACTTCATTAACAATCTTAAATCTCTGTATATATTTGGTTGTTAAGGAACATTTATCATTTTATTCAATGAATCTCCATTGAAATGGTGTGACTTGAACTTTTAACTTAACCATCGATTCGAATTTTAGTTGTTTTTAGTTCGAGTTATTTTATTTTATTCATCTATACGTCTCTGTCGAATAATTTTTTACCTCATACATTTCATTAAAATGCGATATATATTCAATGTTACTGAATTTCGAAACAGCTGAACTGGAAGCAGATGGTTCTCATTTCATAGTGTTTTAACAGTGTTCTTGACCATAAAAATACCCGATTAATACATCTTGGGTTATCCCCTGTAGAACAATGGTTAGTTTACGAATTCACATCACTAAGATTCCTGTCTCTAATCTCCGCGAGGGACACAGCAAATAGCCCAACGTCATTTTGTTCTGAAAGAGCCAAACATCTTGTGCTTAAATTGCTTATATAATTTGTTGTATATTTGTTACATAATTATTTACATTTATACGTACATCAACCTATTTAGATATTGCCTTGAAAGCCTACCTATTTGTTAGTGAATATTCTGTTCATGTTATTTTGTGCTCTACTTGAGCTTGAAATCATTTAATTATATTATGATCACGTTTCTTTTTGCTCTACTCTAAATTAAAATAATTTAATTATATTATATTAAGCATGCTTAAGGATTTGGTACAGAACATTTGTTTGTTTCGGTGCAGGACTACATAATAGACTATCTGCGTTCTATCCATCATGGGGTATTAATCCCCAGATTTCAGTGTTGTTAGTCCATAAACCTACCATTGACCTTTGTTTTTGAATTTTGCGTAAACCTACTCGAGGGCTATCTGCGCTAGCCGTACCCAATTTAGCAGTGTAATACTAGAGGAAAGGCAGCTAGTCATAACCACCCGCCGCCAATTCTTGAGCTACTCTTTTACCAACGAATAGTGGGATTAACCGTAACCTTATAACGCCTTCACGGCTTAAAGGGTGAGCATGTTTGGTGTGACGTGGATGCGAACTCGCGACCCTCAGATTACGAATCGAGTGCCTTAACCAACTGGCCATACCGAGCCTCGTTGACCTACTGAAGGATAGATACAAAATGAAAAAGATTACCATAAAGAGTCCTTCAATTTCCTGTGACAAGTCGTTATAAGATGTGGCCATTGTTTAACGACTGCAAGAAACAATTCTTAAGATGGTTTTCTTAAACTTACTGTCAAACCATTAAAAGCTAAAAACGATTTTTAATTTAGAATTCTCCCTAAGTTTATGTTTATCAATGATTTAGATGCAAAGTTTCACCTGATTCTGGAATGACGTGGTAAAAGTATAACTGCCTTACATTTGAAAAAAATTCACATAAAGTTGTGATGTAATGGCAATATCAGAACTATACTGTGACGTCACTTGGCTTTCTGTTGATTCTGAGATACCAACGAAGAACGATAAGTTTTGGTAAGGATATGTAACAGTCCTTTCCAACTCAAAATATTCTTACACCCAAATAAAAATAGACCTATTCTCATTAGGAACTTTGAATCTCTAAGAAAAGAATATCCAGTGTACTCAGTGTCATCGAAAATAAATAAATGTCAACCAACTTAGAAAATCAGGGCTATTCAGAAGCTCCAACAAGTCGTACTTCAGACAGAGTAAACAAAGTTTGGTGTCTTGTAACGTGTGAGAATACACGAGCACAAAAGTCTGTGGCAATAGCTGTTCCCGGTCCGCAGGCAACATAATCAAGAAAGACCTCTTTCCAGAAAAGCGGCACAAGTTATCTTTCACTACAAGTTTTCAACCGTCGAATTCCTCAAACACCTGAAAATAGCACGGGTATTCAGTGCTATTCCATTCGAAGACATGCTAGTTAAGGTGCTTGGGATTTTTATGCAATCTTACTATTGAAACGAGCGCCAAGAAGCAGTCATCCTCGAGCACTGATGTCTTATCAAAAGCAAGCAAGGGAAAAGACATGTTCTTTAAATACGACAGCCCTTCGAAGAACCCTTTTCCAATGGAAACTGCGCTGCAGGGCTTTTGTTAAAATATACGGTCATCAAATGAAGTGTGAACGAACGTGGTGAGGTGCCACAATCATTTTAACATAGCCTACTCAATCTCTGTATTTTTGTGGTTCTTCCCAAACATACCTCACACAGATTCCCGATACTACAAATATCTTTATAAACATTACTATTTCCTGAATTAGCTTTGAACTAATACATGAGCGAAAATTTGGAAGCGTAAATGGTGTCATACTGTCTGTTTCATGGTAATGTAAGTTTTATGACAATTCTGTAAGGTGGTTCTATTTAAGTAAGGCTAAAAACACTAATAATAATATCATACATTTTTAGAAGAAATTCTGAATATTAAGAGTTGTAATTTTACCAGATTTGTAATTAGTATTCTATACACTAGTAAATTTACATTTCATGTAATAAAATCGTTTATCGTTAGTTAAAAACTTAATCGTTAAATATATTTACCGTTGTATCACTAGTGTCTACCCTAATCATAAAATACGTTTATCTTTATATCGTTAGTGTCTACCTTAATCATAAAATACGTTTACCTTTGGACAGGATTGTTTCAAGTTATGTTAAATAAAATGCCTGAGTTGATTTTAAAAATAACAAGACTGCTTAACGTTAACTGAGATATATATACTCACATTCTTACACTCACTACCGAGGCTCGAAATGCGCGTTACTTCTTACGTTCACTCAATTGATTATACTTGCATAAGAAAAATCGAAAGCCATTAGACTTAAAGAGGATATACGAACTCTGTATTAGCTGACCAATAGCATTTATCGAAATAACAATCTACATCCTCGTGGAAAAAAAAGGTGTGCGTTGCAATAATTAGGTATCGTCATCGCTTGGGGTTATTTAAAATTAATCCTTAATATATGTATCTTAATGGTCCTGCCTCACATAATCACATAGTCGCAATATGAATTTATCAAAAGAAGTAATATATCATACAGATCAAAGTTGGGAACACACACAAAATTCACACACAGAGAACATAAACTATAACGGTAATACGTGCAGGAGATGGGTTAGTCTTTAGCAAACCTTGTTTTTCAACTTAGATGCTAAAATGTGTTATTAACGAAATACTGTTTTATAGTTAGCTTCTGATATCAGCAACAATAGTTTATTACGATCAGCAGTGCCATGTCTATACAAAAAAAAAAGAAAAGATAAAGAATAAGTGGAAGGCTAAGTAAGTGTAATCAAATGTTTAATCAAGATAGACTTTTGAGATAATTTATATATTGGTATTACAGGCCGATGTCTAGGTTACGATTACTTTCAGGCTTAGATAAAACACAAGTACAGATGATAGTTTGAGTTGATGAATTATTTAACTATGTTTCTTTTATTATTATTGTTAAAAGTCAGTTTCTGTTGTTCATTTTGTATATCTATGTATATGTAAATTACTGAAATATTTGCATATCCTTGATAGAAAACAGTCTGGGGCCTGGCATGACCTAGCGCGTTAAGGCGTGCGCTTCGTAATCTAAGGGTCGCGGATTCGCGCCAAACATGCTCGCCCTCCCAGCCGTGGGGGCGTTTTTTGTGACGGTCAATCCAACTATTCGTTGGTAAAAGAGTAACCCAAAAGTTGGCGGTGGGTGGTGATGACTAGCTGCCTTCCCTCTAGTCTTACACTGCTAAATTAGGGACGGCTTGCACAGATAGCCCTCGTGTAGATTTGTGCGAAATTCCAAAAAAAGAAAACATTCTTTTTTTTTCTGTCGCCGAAATATTCATACTTAAATATTCTAAGGATGGTCGTATCGAAGTTACGTTTTATACTTTTCTCTGCAGTAGTTACAACACTAACGGGATAATATGCCTATTTCTTCGTTTGCAAATTGCTAACAGACTACAAGAAACATGGTGAGAATAGTGTAACTATCTTTATAAAGTTTACATTAGAATTTTGCATAATAAGTGTCACTTTGTTAACCCACGCGCTTGCATACGCAGACAGAAACACTGAACACCAGTTATATTAGAACATTGACAGCCATAGTGTTTATAAAACGTGTAAAAACACGTCTCGACGGTTATGCCTACAAGACAATTGGCTGTTGCTTCATTTTCTCAGAAACAATATTAATATCGTCATTATACGTTTAATGGCTTCTCGTAATCAAAACAAAACACGCGTGAGAGCACGATTCAATTATATAATTATCAAATTTTTAACTGAATCTGTATTACTCAATGGCTTAACTTTTTTTTTTTCACAGAAATACAGTTGCAGTGTGGCTTAAAGCCAAACCAGAATTAGATTAGGTATATACATTCTACTGAGACTTGATATAACACAGTGAGGTTAATTTATGTTTCAAGTTTTATATACACTTTGTGAACGTCCTATATCTGAGTATACATACACTAACTAGACTATCTGTAATTAAACATTATTCTACATTATTCTACTGTGTGCTATAACATCATGACAACGAGTCCTTGGACTCACGTGACTTGCCCCCAGTTGCTCAGCGGTTTGTCTGTGGACTTACAACGCTAAAAACTGAGTTTCGATACCCGTGGTGGGAGAGCACAGATAGCCCATTGTGTTGCTTTGTGCTTAATTCAAAACAACAACAACTTACGTGACTCGAGACTCAAACTAGTAAATTATTTCGTTCTCTCAACGTGTTATTTTATTTGGAGATTATTACTTTAATGAATTTTGTTTTTTGTGCAGTAAGAAAGCTTCTAAATCTTGAATAGATATATAGGACTACCTTGAATTTGATATTAAATATTTTAAGAAAATCAATGGCCATTTTTTCTATAGCAATTCAGTTATTCAAGTAATACTCATTTATTAACTCTCATATTTGTTAATTTAATAAATTTAATATTGCATAATATTAATTTCATAAACTTCCAACGTTTATTACGTCAATCGCCATGTATCACAAAAAACAACAACATAAGGTACCCCATATCAATAGCTCTCCAGTGGATCAGCGGCACTGTAATTTCTCCCGTGAAATGATTTTCCCGCAAGACAGTTAGTCTTTTAACTGGAGGTTTATACCAATGAGAATAACTCCAATCTCCTGATCAAATGGTTGAAGGAATCAAAGTCTAAAGAAACTTAAGAACAAGCATGTTTACTCACAAAAATGAAACAATAAAACAAGTCAATTCAGAAAAAAAACAATAAGGGTCAGTCTGTTTGTGGTGGGTGGGTATCAAACCACACAACTAGACTTTTGATAAACCTTTATTTAAATCTCTTATCAGCCCAGTTTGTCCTACTGTAAGTTAAGCCATCACAAGAACTAAAAAAAACTAAACCCCAAAATTAATCTCAAAAATTAAAGTCCAAATTATGCTCAATGAAGATAAATATAACTATTCCAAATCATAAGCTCAGTACTATTAGAAATCATCAGCCTTAGAAACAACATATTAACTATTTATTCACATTTTAGTGATATATATCTTCCACACAAAATCAAGTGATATAACAACTGCTCATAGCTTTACTTTTTCATCGAAAACTACAGGCTGTGACAAAATGCAATTGAAGTGATGTAGATTTGTATCATTACACTCTGAAGCGTACCAATTCAAGTACGATAATTGGTTAGTGCTAACATCTACAAGGCACGCCAATCCAAATTAGGCATTTTTTTATATCTTCGATTATTAATTATACTTACGGTTGTAAAACGAACAGTCGAGCAATTACAGTATCATTGGTTTATAAATGTTGTCTACATTCACTGTAATATATCTGTAATATTTGGCAACATTACCCCAGTTATATGTATGTAGCAAATGTAATTGTTCAAAACACCATTATATGCGAATACGTCCACTAATTTAAGTGATTATTTCACATGGTTATCGTTAGTTAAATAAGTGACACATCCTGAATGGTAATTTTTTTGGTCAAAGGTTACTAGTTTATTACAAGCAGGAAGCGCTAAGTGGGGTTTGTGCTTGTTTCGTATAGTAAAGCCACATCGGGCTATCTGCTGTGTCCACCGAGGGGAATCGAACCCCTTATTTTAACGTTGTAAACCCGAAGACTTACCGCCATCCCAGCAGGGGACTGCTCAGTATATTAGAATACAGCCAGTATTTCTAATTACCAAATAATTGCAATTCCATGTACAGTAATAAGCAAAATTAGGTAGCGCTACTGTACACACTGTGAACGAAAAAATTTCAGTCCAAAAGTATTATTCTTTGGCACACGTAAAATGCTATGTGGAGCAAAGAACTTAAGTGTTACCATTTTACCAACTACGTGAAACGCCAAACATATTGTAAAAACTGAACACAAAAGGTACTAATATATCAACCTGTGACGTCAGATATTCCCAGCACAAAGCCCTCAGAACATTCCGCAGCTTGACAGAGGATCCCCACTCAATAAATCTGTGGATGTTGAATATAACATGTTCGTGGCCACCAATAGGGGAAACTCTGGCTGAAGAGGTAAACCTGACACGCTGAAAAAGTTATTTCGTTATGTTTTTCACTCACTTTATTTACTATCATGTCTTCAGCTGAGCATTAAGTTTCTAATCTGGCGCATATGCGATGTAGTTCAGTTATTTAACATTTTTTTAAAATTTTAATTTTGTCATTTAAAAACTTACAAGGCAATATTGTTTAATAAATGTAATATCCACGGAATAAGAAAAAATCCCAATATGTCTTAATAAAATAAGGACAATATATTATCTAACAGTAGGTACTTAACTTCTTGAGTGTCGCGGGCCTGGCATGGCCGAGCGCGTTAAGGCGTGCACTCGTAATCCGAGGGTCGCGGGTTCGCGCCCGAGTCGTGCTAAACATGCTCGCCCTCCCAGCCGTGGGGGTGTATAATGTGACGGTCAATCCCACTATTCGTTGGTAAAAGAGTAGCCCAAGAGTTGGCGGTGGGTGGTGATGACTAGCTGCCTTCCCTCTAGTCTTACACTGCAAAATTAGGGACGGCTAGCACAGATAGCCCTCGAGTAGCTTTGTGCGAAAACAAACAAACAAACAAACTTCTTGAGTGTCGCAGTCACTCGTGTATTTTACATAGTAGACATGTATTTAAATCCTTAAGAAAAAAAAGAGAAAATACAAGCGTTTACTTAGTAATACGGTTAAATACAATAATTGTGAATTTAGTTGTCGTGGATAAATTCATTAAAAACAAACATAAATTAACAATGGGTAAACGGCCTTTTGATAATTCTATGCTGGTTCTTTTTGTTGCAACTGAAATGTTTTTCTTGGTGGATGACGTCAATAAGACTTCTGCTTACGTCAAAGCTCCATAACGTAGTCAATTGAAGTTAATTATAGGGTGTGGTATGGTTGCATGACTATTAAATTGATCGAGTTTCTTCTTTCTTTTTTTGTTTACAGTAACACGCTGTGGTTCACGTATAAGTTAGAGGCAAACTGGATTGATGTATACAGTGCAAAGTTTTGATGAACGTAATAAAATTATGAACGAAAAATGTCAGATTTTTTTCCTTTGCTTATTTTTTGAACTGCTATAATCCTCTTAATTTTTTTTAATAAGTATGATGTGGTACTGATTAAAAATTAAAAAAAAGTGAGCAAAACGTGTTTGTAGATCATTTTTTTTTCTCAATGAATAAGTTCAAATGGTACTCTAAGCTCACACCAGAATTCATCGGGAGCAGAATCATCAAATTGAATTGTGGGATATTGAACGATTATGTATTTGAGACTTCAGGTTTTAGAACGGTCGTGACCGAAAATGCTATACGTGTAAGAACGAAAACGAATTTATTAAGATTATGAATAACTACAATACGGAAGAAAAACAGTCATAATATGAGGTCAAGTAATATATAAAAAAAAGGAAATACCACATTAAATCCTTCAAGCTGTATTGCCAGTGATTACTTCTTTCATCAACACTAAATATTTCGAGAAAGCATGCTCTTAGAACATTCTAAAATTCAAGTTTCATAAACATTGTTGTGATCAAAAATACGTAGATTATTGTACCACAAAGCTCCCTTTTAATGTGATGCTGAATTGTATCCAAGTAAAAACCTGAAAGTCATCTGTAGCAAATGCAATACCTGCTTCACCAATGTTCCATTTTAGACTACCTGTACAAGATTTTCTATGAATAGTTTTGAATCAGCTATTTGTGAGGTAATATATGTATTTACGTAAAGAAATTGATCCATTATACCACAAATAGCTGTCCCAAAACTTCAAATTTTTCGTAATTTAAGTAGATACCTCTTGAAAAGCAAATAAAAGGTGTAAAAAACTTTTTTGGAAAACACCAAATAACAAATTACGACTGTGAACCAGTAATTGAAAAAATATAGCTGTGAAATATCTCTCTAAAATACTCATTAACAGATTATGGTTGAGATCTACAAAAGTAACAAAGGATGGAACAAAATATGTTTGTGGACTACGAAGTATGGTTTTGAGCTATTAAGTAAGTAATGAGGTATAATTGTAAACTACTGGGTAACACAATGTTCCCTAAATTACTAAGTAATAAAGTATGGATGTAGTATACTAAATAAAGTATGACTGATCTACTAAAGAACAAAGTATGACTAACAGGAAACAGATCAACAAGGCAAGCTGGCACAAGAGAGATCAACAAGATAGGCTCAAAGGAAACATATCAACAAATCAGGCTGGTAAAAATGGATCAACAAACCAAGTTGACAGGAAAAAGTTCAAAGAGCCAAGCTACAAGCCAAATTGACAGGAAAGTGAATAAATTTCCTAATTTCACAAATATTTAGGAGTTAAAATAATAGACATTATTTGAGTTTTAGGAGACAGTTCAAAAGCAAAACAAGTTTTATTTTGTGGATAACTAGTACATAAGTATTTATTATTAAGCCTTTTTTGATAATTTTGTCCCTTAATTTCCAGTCCAAATTTTATTATATAATTCATTATATTGTTAATAATTACATCTTGTGCCTTCTAAGCATTTGCTCTATCAAACGTTTCAATTAATGGTTAATTTTGTTTTTGATACTTAGAATATTTAGAACTACCTAGTTTTTAATGCTTATGATGGATTTTGAAACAATTCTGAAACAACTGTAGTGAAGGTATTTTTTGTATCAAGGTGTTTCTCACATTTATTATAAAACTTTCTTTTTATCTGATGAATCTGACAAGGTTCCCAAACTGTGGTTCAAGATCATCCTTTAGGTCCATAATAATACTAAGAAGGTTTGCAGAAATACTTCAAATGTATGAAATAACCATTTATTGAAAGAATAACAAATAAAATGCTGAGACATTATAAAACTAATATATTAAAATATATAAATCCCACATAAATAATTGTAATTAATGTAAGTTATGTAAATTTGCTGTGTGTCTGACACTATTGCCTGTCAATTGCAAAAAACAAGACAGATGATCCTCTGATGCACATAAAATCAAAGTTTAGACATAAAACAAATGTTAAGCTGGAATTTTGTTTCTAACTGTCAGACATTGAACCAGAAATCTGCAGTGTCATCCTTCACATTAAAATAAATTATAAGATTTTGTTTTTAACTTTTCCACATTTAAATATCTTTTGATTGTTCTTTTCTTTAAACCAGAATCAATCTGTAAAAGTAGTAAAATACATGTTGTACATCAGTTACTGTTTTCAACAACAGGTGGTCCACCAGTTGGCGAAGTTTGAGAAACCCTCATATAAAGCAATTAGTAAACAACAATATATCATAGTGATATCATTTGTAAATAATCAGTTAGTTTGGTTATATTGACACTCATAATATACAAAAACCATTTATCTGACTCATTCATTGCAAAGTATGAGTAGCTTTTATAATTTACCATTCCAAGGGAACATTGGCTTCACAAGTGAAATAAAAAACTATAAAACTCAGAAAGTAATATAAAAGTTACTTAAATGACAAACAAATGAAGTAGCACGCTACAAACCACTACCTTTAAGATTTTGAGAATGTATTACGTAACTCAGCTATCAAGGTATGAGGGTTTAATGTATTGTCTTTCCACATATTTTATTAAAAGACATTTTTCTCATAGTCAGTGTCTATAAACTTAACAATCTTTACTAAAAATTATCACCTCTTGTTTCTGAATATTGATACAAAAAATACATTTTTACAGGTTATCCAGATAATTCATACAATTAACAATATTTATGATCAACTCTATTTATTTTCTCTATTACAAATAAACAATCATCATTTTTATCATTCTATATTTTCTATAAAATTTAAACCTTGAAAATAAATCATCTTTTCCCTTTTAAATCAGTGACATGGTTAACAGTCTTTATCATGATAAACTATGTGCTCTGTTTCAGCTCCAGATTTTTATTCATTAACATCAAGTTATACTTTTTTCTATGGATATAAGGAATATATTTGGAATAAATATTTGGTTACAAATTTCAAAAAAGCAAATTCTGAATGAATGCAATAAGAATTATATGTTGTGAATAGACAATTAAGTTGTATAAAGATACTGATTAGAACTTGAAAAAAAAATTAAAGATAACTTTTTAAATGTTCAAGGTAAATATATTCCTTATAGAAATAAAAGGGTATCTGCAAATCAAAAACATTTTGGTTTAAAAATAAAAATAAAAAACAAATTTAAGAAAATTAAATTGACTGGTATGACAGAACACTCAAAAGACTATAGAAGATCAAGAAAGTTGGTAAAACAGAAAATTAGGACATTAAAAAGGTTGCAAGAGAAAAAGGAAAGTTAAATGAGTAAAAGTGAACAGTAAGGATTTTTTAAAAATACATTGAGCATGAACAAAATGTTAGAATGCAGGTAGGACCATTGAGAGATGATAAAGGAGAGCTGGTATCTGATAATTATGAGATGAATGGGCTATCAAATATTTTTCTTTGGTTTTTACTTAACAAAGATTTAAACAGTGTTCCACATCTTGATCAGTCAATAAATGGAAATAAGATCAGTGCATTAATTATGAACTGGTTAAAAAAAAATCAAGAAGTATGAAGAACTATAAGATTCCTGGGCAAGATAATGTTTTCCCAATGATTTTGAAGGAAGATAAATATTGGATATGCAAGATACTTGCTTCTATTTTTTATCACTCCTTGATAAGGATTGGAAGTTAAATAATATAACTTCTTTTCAAGGGAGATAAATTCTGTTCCAGTAATTTATTATTATTACAGACCCATTAGTCTTACATCTGTTGTGAGACAAGTTTTGAAAAGTAAGTTAAAATATATTTTGAAAAATCATCTAACATAGTTTAGAATTTTACTGGATAGTCAACATGGTTTCACTAAAGGAAAATCTGGCTTTACAAATCTTCTGTTATTCTTCAAAAAGGTTACCACTTATGTAAATGAGAATAAAATGTGTAAATCTGGTGTATCTGGACTTCAAAAAAGTACTTGAAAAAGTGCCACATAAAAAGGCTTTTAAAATATCTTTCTTGGTATGGGGGGGTGAGTTAGCAAATTAGATAGAAAAGTGGCTTGAATGGAAGAAAGCAGAGGATTGTTACAAACGGAGTTCAGTCAAAATGGATTAATGTCATCAGTGAGGTACCTCAGGTCTCAGTGTTAGGACCTTTACTCTTTTTGATTTACATCAGTAAATTATTTAATTTGATAGATGATATTTGTGTGTCAAGTGTTGCTGACTGTTGCTTTACAAAAGACTTTAAATCATTTAGTGAGTTGGGAAAATAAATGGCAGATGGGTTTTAGTTTTTAAATAATACAAGATAATACATGTGGGTTATCCTAATATGAATTACATGTATAATTTGGATGGGAATGACCTTAGCTTTGCTACTTATTCTCTTCCATGTTGAAACTGTGACAACTTGCTATAAAAATTAGCTACTGAATTAAAAACTGAACATAATGACTTCACTGAGGATGAAACTGAACAGAAAGGGAAGATATGGTGAATATGACTTTTAAACAGAAATGTTGATAAAACAAAAAGTAATCATTTAGCAATTGAGATACAACTGTAAAAACTTATCACCTGATGATACTTATCAAACAGCAATGTGCTTGTTTATCAAAAATAATGTGGAACAACAAGCCACTCAAACTATAATCTTGTCATGAAGCACATAGGTGAAGATGTTACAAATTCAGAATAAAACGATAATTCTTGGCTACAACCTTCAACAGAAAGCTAAATTAGCAATTGTAAATGTGATAATCTGAAAACCAAAAAGAATTACTGACTGCTGCAGTGTTTGTATGTGGATTGGTGAAACAGTTCAAACAAACAGATTAGATACAGACACTCATTTGATTCAAAACTAGACAATGACTCTTATATGCAAAGGAACATAAATATGCCATGTTTTCCTGAGTAGGAGGATAATGTACCACCAGTATTGATGTTACTGAAGTTCATCATAATGTATAAGATATTTAATATGTTAACATGAATAGCTGACACACTGACACATGAAAAAATAATACAATAATGTAAACCATGCTACAGTAGCAAAACAGGATTTCATAAAAATATTATTATAATTGGCCTTTGAGAAATGGATCTGAGAATCAACCAAGTATATGTACTGGATTTTCTATACTGAGATTCAAAGAGGAGCTGAAGTTTCATATTCAGATTTCAGTTTCTCCTCTAAGTCTTGACCTTGCAAAAATCTTCAAAAATAAAATCATCTTCTTGAGAAATTGAACTGTTGACTCCTTCTCTGCAAAATTGTTTATCAGCATTTAAGAAACCATTGTCCAAACATGAAAATATTATCCTCTAAAACATTTCATTATATATATATATATAGAGAGAGAGAGAGATAGAGTTAATTGTTTTGCAGAAAAAATGTATCTCAAAATGGCTGGTTTGAGTATTAAAACTTTTGTTTAAACAAAGTAGAGACATTTTGACCTTCTTAGGTCATCTTCATGTTAACAGAGAAATGTTGTCAGTATTTATGAGAGTATTATAATGGTCTTTCTGAAACTACAATTTGTCAAATGTTTCTGAAGAAAAAAAAACAAACTTTTTTAACTTTGGACAGTGACACATAATTTAAAAAAACACTAAGCTGAAAATAAAAAAAAATATTACTTTTCATTCAACATGATATGTCTCATTTTAACTTATTAACCCTAAGAATATGGGCCAGGTAGAATTCAACCATTATACTATAATTTTTTATAATATACATGTATCTCTACAAAATTTTGCAAATTATTTGTAAACATTTCAAGGCTTTTATACGTAAAATACCAGGTTTCTAAATTAAGTATTGTGATTTTCTTATTAAAGATTTGTTTCCAAATTGTTTTCTTTTAAAATGCTGACTATCCAATGTTAAAAGTAATTTTGATTTAAAAAAAAGAAATACTTTCCTTTATCTAAAACTTTTCAGTGTGAGTAATCTCTACATCCTTCTTGTTAATCAAACACTTTTTTAATAAAACTTTATCCTTAATTGTTCATTTTATCAATGTTATCTCCATATGGTGTTCATCAACTTGACAAATCACACAACCACGATAAAAATTAAAATCTAAATCTATAAATTACTTGGTTTTTGTTTTATAATTGCAAATTGTAACAGAAAAACCACAAGTTTTAAATAGCCTAAATCTTGTAGCAGTATACATCTATTTATATTTAGGAACTTTTGTTTTATTGACCCCTGAACCATGTCTAGAGCTGAAAATCATGCAGCACATATGCAACTCACATAACCCTAATCAACAGTATAACACACAAACTATTGGCAAGTATACCACAAGATGATTTTCATTATGTTACTTAACAAGTTTCTATTTTTACATTTTAGTTACCTTTATAATAGAACATAGTAAAAACGAATGAAAAACAACAACACATAATTAAATATCAAACTTTTGTTTTCAGTAAGCTTTATATTTTATCTGTTATTTACTTTATTGTAACATTATAATTGATTCTCTAAGGTTATAGAAACTAATTAAAGTATAACACAAATAAAAACTACAAATACAAAATGAAACGTATATTACTGTTAGTACTGATCACATAATTTCAAGGTACTTAAGTTTTCACTTCTTTCCACTATTTTCTATAGTTATTTTATTGCTGATTTATGGCTTAGAAACTAAAGCAAAATGAATAGTACTATCTGTCTTTTTCAGTATGGACAACAAAGTTCCAAAGTAAATCTGAGGGTTTACTCTTATCTTTTCACACTTATTTCCGATGTTTATTTTACTGTTAGCAACTGAAGTAGAAACCTACAGAATAAAGAGCAAAGAATCATAATTTATTTAAGAGTTACAGAACTTTGGCACCTTTAACATCAAATAAACTTTTACAGTGCAATTCTTATAACTTTCCCTGCTTCAATAAACACAGTGGGATAAAATTTATCAATTTGTTGACAGTATAATGATTGCAATGAGAATTGTTTAAATTATTATAAGGTGCTTATGTTATGGCTTTGTAGAAAATCCAGCCAATCAAAAATATTATGTGTTTGAAAGATGGTCAATCAGCAGACATTTCCTACAGAGTCTATTCAAATCTCAGCTCTAAAAACAAAGTGGAATAGGAGTTATCAGCTTGTTTACTCGGTACAGTAGTTACAACAAGAATTGTCTAATGTACTAAAGAAAGGTGAGAGAAAATATTTGATATGGCTCTATACAAAGTTGTATCTAATCCAATAAATTTGAATAGTTGTGATCTAATGGTGGTACAAGAATGAAAGTGCTTATGAACAGCCTGTTTCCAACTTTACCAAACTTACAAAGTAACCAACAAATGCTTGATTTCCAATATTTTGTGAAGTACAGTGAGGTTCTGGTCACCATGTATAACACATTTTTATATATTATTACTATTTAGAAATACATATTTGATTTTTTCTTAAAATACAGAACAGTAAATATAAAATATTTGTAAAGCAATGATATCCAACACTTTTATGAGGTTTTGAAGTTACTTTTTTTGCAGTCATTATAAGCCTCATCCAAGTTTGCATGTGGATGTAGGAAAAAAAAAATTGTTGGTGTTATATATACATTTCTGAATATCAAAATATTATAAATAACTATACCATAAAAATCTATTGCAATTTACTAGACTTCCTAAGTGAGCTCTATTTGGGTCTAAACAAATTAATTTGTTCAGAAAATAACACTGATCATAATATTTCAAACTCTCCAATGATAAAAAAGCTTTTCTATCATAACTTAGAAAGACTAACATTATTACAGAGAGAGAATGTAGAGCTTTTGACTGGTTGAAAAACTCAGCTTTAAAAAAGCAAGCATAGCTAAAGATGTTTTCTCAAATGAAGAAAAGGTGGGCAGAGTCCACATAGTGGATTTGATAACTATTATGATATCTCAGCAAATAGAAAAGATATGAGGTTCTTATTTTATATTGTAGGTTCACAGAAATTTGAGTTAATAATTTGTATGCAACTATATACATGTAGAAAATAGTGCACCAGTATGACATACAAAAATCAATGTTTAACTATTTTCTTTTATATTTAATTTCAAATCAAGAAATTAACTAATACATAATACTAAAACATGAATTATAATCTACAGTTTGATATCATGTTTATTGACATTCATTTATAAAAGAGTTATTTAATGAATAAAATTCTGATTGCAAGTATACAAATGTGATAACACACCCTCTGACTCCTCCCCTACCCATCTGTCATGGTATAAAGGACTGTTTAGTATAGATATTATGAATTAGTTTATTATGTGGATGAATATTCTTTGATTTTTTAGTGTTTTTTTATTGGAAGTTGTGTTTGTAGCTCCTTGATGTCAAGAATATAGTGAGCAGATGATTTAGTAACAAACATATAAATAGTATGAGATGAGTAGAAAACAGTAGACAAAGACAATAGCAAAAATGAGTAAAGTCACAGTGAAGGAAAAGTTTGGTATGCAGTTAAGTGTGGTAGAAGTGATAAGCATAACAATTAACATGACCCTAACATTTGATATGTAAAACTAACATCATTAAAGGAAAAAAAGAAAAATAATTTATTCCATAAAAGAATGGTTCTAACTGAATCAGCCTGAGTGCACTTTGACAAAAGGAATAAATGATAGTTTGAAAAAAGAAGAGTAAACAATTACTGTAAGAGCAGTATAGGACTGGGATAATTTGTGCCACAAATGTAAGTGAATTATACAGAGAATACTAGCATGATAGAAATAGGGAAAGTTAGTTCATCTTGTCAACTAAAATTCTAAAGTAATTGAATAACCCTAAGAGGACTTTTGACAACAAGAAGAGAACCATCTAGTGTTTATGATAGCTCTATGATCTCTATGGTATAAAGCATTTATTGTACATACATTTAATTTGTTCCATATGTATATATGTGTGTGTGATTTTGTAAACAAGTGAAGTACATGCTCTTCATTTATTGCTGAATTCATCACCAACAAGTCACAGACACCTACTGTTGGAAAATCTTAAGTCCAATAACAAGACAGTATATATTTGTACTAAAAACAAGTATAAATAAAAGGTTTTAACTGATAATTGGCAAACATAACATATAACAGCATCTTGAAATGGTTATCCTCATGTTTATACAACAACCTTTTACAGAGTGCCATTTAATATGGTATTATACATTTGATGTTAAACTTATCAACTATTCATTTCAACTAATAATGCTGATCAAGCAAATTTTTTTGGCAGAGGAGAATAAATACCAGATACAATACACAGAAATACTGAAAAATACTACAGATATGTATTTTATAGGTCCTAGAGGTTCTTTAGCTATATTTGTGACCTAATAGTTTCTGTATATTGATATTATTTCTAGTTTCTATATATATTGTTGTTTCTAGTTATTTAAAAACACATACTTTTAACTCTTTTCTTTTTAATTGTTGTTGCTGTTTAGTAATACAAACCTCATGGATATTTTAGTCAAATTTGTCTTATTACTGTGTCCTTAAACTCACTGCTAACTCACCACAGGATGTTAAAAAAATTAAAATGTTTTGTTTTACTTAATTAAAATAGAAAATAAATTTATTCTTGAATCTTCATGCCATCACCTACTAGATATCAGTCTATCAACCCATCATGTGTTCTTTTAGTTAACACACTTAAAACACATTAATGATACTATATACAAGTAAAAAAAAAGCTCTTCAAAAACAAACATAAATGTAGAGATACCTGATATCAAATATTCAAACATGAATGCACAAAGAACAGTAGGGATGGCATTTGCTTCATTTCCACATAATAGCACAAGCAAACAGTGCAGTAAAATGTTCAGAGATGAAAACAGGATAAGAAACTCAACTGTGATTTAATATTTATTATATATATTGACATATATTCTTGCCTGTGCTATAATATAAGAATAATGCAAAACCTTGTTTGCATTGTTTTTGAAAGATTGATATTAGCCATCTCTACATTTACTTCCTTCCATGAAAAGTTTTTTCTTTACATGTTTGCTTGCTGTTGTTTTTCAGTGCAGTTTCAATACATATATGAAGGTTGTGTTAATGACTAAGTTTTAAATACAGTGAGGTTTCAACTGTAATATTTATTGTTATCTATTATTGGTTAGTAATTCCTGTTTCACTCTATACTTAAGCAATTTAAAGAAACACTATATTTCTCTAAGAAAGCTAACTTTAAGGGTAATGATAACATTGTTTACACCAGAATTATGATTATTTAAAATTACTTCCAATTATTAATAATACTTATAAAAAATATACTGTGTTTAAAACTGTGTCACCTCAATAACATTAGTTGACACCATTGTTTGAATTTTTGAGTTATTATAATAAATGAGAAGCAGAAAAAAGAAGAATAGAAATTGAAACTTGTTACTGTGATACTTACAGACATTCTCAAAACTTGTGACTATAATTATATGAATATTATTATAAAAAGAAACACTGTTTAGTGTTGCAAAGTTCTGATGAGCTATTAAGGAAATATTTATAATACCATTTCATTGAACAATAAGAGCCATCCTTACATAAGCAGTGCAACTGCATGTCCGATATTATATAGAGAGAATAATTTGTATTAGAAACTAGTACCAATAAAAATTACAAATTATATTTTTTGGATAATTCAGTCTTAGTGAATTATATCTATTTTCTTATTCATATCAACATCATTTGGAAATAGTAGTACCAATTAACTTGAATTTTCCATAATCTTCCAGTATTACATTTTTAAAATGAGATTTTAAATTGTAATGAAATCTCTCTACTTAAAAATAGCATCTCCTAGCATGTTAGCAGTAAGTTAATGAACCTACAATGCTAAATTCCATGATTCAATTCTCTCATGGTGGACAAAATGAACATAGCCCTGCTGTGCAACTTTACATTAAAACAAGCAAACAAAAAAGTCCTTGTATGAAACTAAGTAAATTAAAAATGAGAGATATGTATAAATTAATGAGAAAACTTTAATTAAAAGAGTTTGCCATACTTTTGTTGAGCCTAACATGAGTCATTTGGCACACTAAAATACTTATTTTTCTTACTTCATACAGTAAAACTTGTGACTAAGATAAAATGGGAAAATTGCTAGTCTTAACATGGATTATTGACAAACGATGACAACTTGATTGTTAGATAATGTGAAACTCTTGGTACAATGTTTGATAAGTTTCTTATTTGGTTTACTGATATTTGGGACTTAATTAATGTAGGTAGCTAGGATTATTGCTCAACCTTTTTAAAACATAATAAAAGTCACCAGTAGACCATGACAATTTTTATTTATCTATAGCAAGTGCACAACATTTTATATTAAAAATATCACTAAAATAAAAAAGCTAGGTATTTATGAAAGCTAGTGTTAAAAATTAGGATCTGAAACCATATTATATTGAACAAATTTCATTGAGTGCATTCTTAAAACATATAGTTTCAAACATTATTCTGTTATCCAATAAAAATATATTTCAATTTAATATTTTCAAGGGAGAGGCACTTTTTCTCCACCCTTTGTAGGTAGCTTGGATCATTGTTCAACTTTTTTTGTACCTAATACTGGTAAACCATGATAATTTAGATTTAACTACATTGATCATTAATAATTGAATAGTGTGATTAAGATGACACCATTTGTAACACAAACTTTAGCACTTACGAATCAAGCTGGATCAAATTGTTATCAGTAGGAATGTTATTCCCCTCTGAAATTGACTGATGATCTGATGGTGTGACTGCTAACTCTTCAGGTTTCGGATGCATCAAAATAAAAGGAAGTTCTGCGACTACATTACTGTAATCAAACAATAATTCAAGGGTAATAATAACCATGTTTAATATAATGAATTACATGGGTTTTGCATTAACTTTGACTTACTATTATAATAAGAAATATGTACCACTGAAAGAATAAAATATTTACATATTTTATATCTCATTAGGTAAATCATTTAATGAATACTTCTATGTGGTGTGAAAACACAACTATCTGAATTTTTATAGAACATTTTTTCCCTGCAGAATGGTAGAAGCATTGCACATTTTCTTTAGTTGTGATGCCTCAATTATGTAGAATAATGAGTTGAACTGTTGCCTTCACAGAATTATTACTCATTCTCTTATGTATATATGAATTATTATATGTTTTAAAGTCATTTTACATTCTTCAGTTACAGTCACATGTACACAGAATTAATAGCAATGTTTCTCTTAATACAAAACACATTTTATTCAAATTACCATCTCAAGAGTATAGAATAGTAAGTTATAGTATGTTACAATGAGCAGAGTAAACCTCATAAAATAATTATACCTTCTTAAGTTACAGTCTTATATTTTTATTAATAATTCCATTGGCATTATCATATGGATTAAAATCAATTTTACCTGAATATTGTAAGCCAGTAAATTTATTAGAGCTCAAACAAAGATATTAAAATTATCTGTAGTTATAATCTGTTGAAAGTCATCAGTTAGATGGGTAATTTAAAGTAAAATTTGCAATTTTTGGTTTGATTTAATCACAAGATTAAAAGAAACTAATAAGTTTTTTTTTATACATGGTATAATTTTCTTTTTTCCTCAACAAGCTAGTGCACAGAATCTACAAAACTTAAATGTCTAAAATCATCCTAAATGGCTTTTGTAACTTTTTAAATTCAGATATTGTTTTTAAAGTTTTAAAATTTTCAACTAACCCACCAAATGGTCCTAAACATAACTTTACTTTCACTGTGTACTTCACAACAATCCCTAACCTTTCTTTCTGAGATAGATCTGCAATACTAAAGAAAAACGAGAAATTGTTACTTTTACTTACACTCACACACATTACAGATCATGACAGTGTATGTGTAATAAAACAAACAATACTCATTTACATAGACATTCACATGAAAACCTCTGGGCCAGGGTTTTTTATTTTTATGAAAATTTTCCAGTGAAACTAGGAGTCAGAGAAGAAAAAAATAATATAAATAATATTGTACCATCAGTTACTAGCATGCATAACATTCTCATCTTTATGTGGCATTCAGCCTCTCAAGTCACCAATGGTTTCATCTAAATCATTTTCTATTTTGAATGTCTCACAATATCTAAAGGTTTTCATTATAATTACAGAGATTCATGCAACCTGTATTACTGTTTCATCCACTCCATGCAGTGGAAACTATCATAACTATTAGTTTTTTTAATTGTAAAATACCATTATAAAAATATGCAACCAGGATTGTGGCGTATGTTTAAAGGTTAAAAACAGCACAAAGTTCTTAGAGTATTATGGTATATATATGTTGCCACAATGCTTGATCATTTTACCATTCTCCTTTCAATTTTCTTTTACAAGAAAATGTCACCTTGGAAATTTAAAAAAGAAAATGAAAATAAGCTTATTTTTTCTAAGAAACATGAAATCCTGCATGAGAAACAGTGAAGATTGTAAAATGAAAAATAAGATAACCATGGCCCTATAAATAGCTCAGCCTTAAAGCTAACAGGCAAGTGTTATGTGTTTGTTTTGGTGCAAAGCCATATTCGGGTGTGTTCTATCCTATACAGGGAACTGAACCCTGGATTTTAGCAATGCAAGTGTGTAAACTTACAACTGATACAAAAGGAGATCTTAAAACTGGCACAAATTAAAAATAAACATATCGAAAAATATAAATTAAAACATTATTCATTACTTCATCTAAAAATTTGTAAACAATGTCCTCATTAAATTACCAGGTAATTCCGATAGTATTTTATCAATTGTCTTTTATATTAGAGAAAATAGAACAATAAAAACCCTATAACTCAAATGCTATTGGAAGATGGGTCTTTCTTCTTCAGGGGGTAAATTAGGAATGGTGGTGTAGCTGAATGAGTGATATATAAAAGGAGTTGAGTGATGTCATAAAGGTCACATGGGCTTCCAGGAAGAGTTTTTGTATTTCTTGATGCACTAAGAAAAATTATACTGTTTACCCATTAATTTTGTCAATGTGAAATTAAAAAAAGACTGAAGCTGCTATTTAATGACAAGTCTCTAGCTATAAATATTATAAATGTTCTTATATAATATTAGTACTTTTATAATTGACAAGTAATTATATTATTCTAGTGATTAAAAGACATGTGTCTGCATGTAACTTGTACATTATCAAGTGATAAGTACTAATTATAGCTACAAGACTTACATTTTTTCTATGGTAGTTTTCAACTTTGACCACTTTTTATCAGCTGATACCAGTTGCATTTCAAATACTCAGATGAATTGCTTAATATCTTGGTAAATAATTTCAATGTGAGACTGACTTTTATAAGCGTTCACAGAGGCACACAGTACTAACTCACATAGTAGAAGATGCTAAGTTTGTATCTGCAGGCTTCAACTGTCCATCCAATGCTAGGCCACGCTTGTCTTTATTATTAGATAGCAGGGGCTTCAGAAAATAAACCTTGGATAATGTAAACCCAGGATAAACAGGACAACCAACCCTATAAAGAAGTAAAGTATTCATTGTTTCAATATTTTTTACACTAAATGGTTAATTCTAGAAGGATTTACTGACACAGAGATAAGTAAGTAAACAAATAAATACAAACTGATAAATTAATGAAGGAACATTGATTGGCTGCCAAAATCAAATTAACCAAAAATAAATATTGTTAAAAAACAACAAAATATACAAGTACATAGATACAGGTAAGTTGAATGAAAGCAATGATATGAACTGATAGACAGTATATTATTGGATATGAACATTTGAATATTTGTGGATCATAATTAAATATAAAAATCTATTGGAGTGTCAAGAAATAAAGAATAAAAATATGGCACAAAGTACACTAAACACATTACAGATTCTTTACTCACAGAAAAAAACTTCTTTTTCAGTTTTGAGCTAGAGTTGCAACCTCACAAGACATTTAAAAATGCTTATTTTAACTCTTTCTGTTTATCAGATGGAACACAAACATAAAGATCTTTTTCAAATTAAACTAGGTATTGAAGCACTCGCTTTCTAAGGAAGCTACTGCACATTTGTACTGTGTTACTGTAAACAAGTAGATGTCAGCAAACTGTTGAACTGAAACAAACAAATTTACATCTGTAAATTCAATAATTGAGTAAGATTTAAATAGTATATAAATAAATATCTTAATAAACACCTAATTTAATCTAATCATTTTTTTCAGGATAAGAAAAAAAAGAATATGAAACGTTTTAACAACCTGATAACAGATTTAAGAAATTACACTTTAATTTGTCAAAACGGCTTTAGAAAAACAAAATTGTTGTTAATGAATAACCAGTTAATGACTTCAGTATATGTATTGCAGTGTGGTTAGAAAATTATACATACCAGCTACTTTAACTTTTTTTACTGTCCTTTTTGAGTTATTTGCTATGTGAACATTGACAGTAATGTCTTCTCCATGATGGTAGAGCTAGAAAATGTTGAAATAAACTAATTTTACATATTTATGTAATGAAGCTGTAGCATGTCCAATTAGAAAAGGTTTATACCCGTAGTGAACTGAAAATGTTATATTGATAAATTAGAGTACATTCCAGTAATGTTTCTTTTTTTTTTTTTCGAATTACTGTGTTTAAATAATTTAGTACTTGTAAACCTTCTTACAGAATCCAGTATTTATTTGGTCAAATAACTTTTTAATTTTATTATTAGTAACTGCATTGCTTAATCCATCTCTGGTTTAAGTTTGAATTTATTATGACATAGATTACATCCTGCAATGAATTTTTTATGGTGAAAGGTTAAAATAATTTCTATATGAATATTAACAAGAGTATCTGACTGCTATTTTATAATACATATATTAGAAGTTTTGGATATCTGTAATTAATGTAATTGGTACATCTTAAGATAGAAGGACATACTGAGTGTCAGTGAAGGTCTTAAGAAATAAAAATATATTGTGAAACTATTCTTTATCAAATGTGTGTTTCTGCTAAAACAGATTTTTATTTCAGTTAAACTAAAAATGGTTTTTGGTTTCTAATTTCTAAAACACATCACTTTCATAATGCCTTTTAAATATTTTAAGTGTCAATCAAAAGCTGTTATTTTTAAAATTAAATTACATAAACATTCACAACAAACACTCAATGTTATGATTATTACTTTATATTTTCTACTACCTACATAAGCACTGTTATTACCACATCCACTGCTCTTAAAGCCTTCTCTTTTCTAAAGGGTTTTATACAATGGGCAAATATTGGTATAAAACTGACACTTAAAGGCTAACCTAGATGTAAGTAGATCTAGATTTAGATCTAAGTAGTCATAAACATAAATACAGAATTGAAGCAACATACGAACAGCTTATTTATATTAAATCTAGACCTAAGTCTAGTTTTTGGATAGCACAAATCCATAGAACTGTATTGTAATAAAAAGCTGTACTTCCACTGTAGCAATGATATTGATAATAAAGTGTTATATAGCTTAGTTTTATTTTCTTCTTTCTTATTAAGCATAAGGTTACACAATGGGTTATCAGTGCTGTGTCTGTCTAGAGAATTGAAACCCAGTTTTTAGTTACTGCAGAGTTTATAGCTTAGATCCCTAGCTTCAAGTCCTAATATCAATATGCTAGCACTCATACCTAGGTCTTACAAATAAGTTGTCCTTTTGCAACTAATACAGGAGTTCAAGTCAAGTAATAATAACAACATTATTAATAAAATACAGATGCACCTATAGATTTAGCCAAGTTATGAACCATTCTTATATGAAATTCAAGTGCTTCATATGACTACCTACATGTAATATGAAAAAAAAAGTTTACATATTAGTGAATGTACAAGTGAAGTTACATGATGATGTTTGACCAAGAAAATAAACGTATACACCTTTATAAACAAAGATATATTACAGGTAGTACTGCAAACCAATATATCTGCATAAATAGATGCAACCATAGCAGAGAGACAGATGTGACAAAGTTTATGTTAACTTTAATAAAGCCAGAAAAAAAGATATATATAGAGAGAGACTTAAAAAGAAATCAAAAACCATTCATGGAATTTTTATTTGAAAGAAAATGAGGAGAAACATATGCAAACAGGCCACCAATTTACTGTCTTCAATCACAATTAATTATTACTCTAGTTCCAAATAATGAGTAAACAAAATTCATCCTTTGAAGTGACAGACCTACTTGCAAGTTGGATGCATACACTAACTGGAGAGTCATAAGACTGACAAAAAGATCTGTATAAAACACCTTGTTTTGAGGCTAAAAGTCAGTTCTTCAACTGCTGTCAATAGGTTGTAGTTCCTGAAATCAAATTATTTCAGATGCAATGGTGTCTCCAGTGTTGTTACTCATGAAGGTATCTGTACTTAAAGACACTGAAAATTTCCAACACAGAAAATCTCTGCTACCTCTCTGAGTTGAATAACATAGTTAAGAATTGATATAAAATGAATAATAATAATAATAATACTGTTTTAATATACAGTTTATTAATTGTATTAAATTATTTGAGGAATGTTACTGATGGTTTGTTTAATGAATAAGTGTCTACTCAGGCAAAAAAAATTATAATTATGATAATGAATCTTTTTAAGATACCTTCTGTACGTAATCTTGATGTACCCAAGTAATCTAAGTATAGTGAATTCAAGTGTTGTTTGTGTTTCGTGAATTCAAGTTTCTGAGTCAATTCTTTATTTTAATTGTAATCTTCCTGAATTTGGAGACTCACGTACCACACTTGTGGCTGTATACCTGGATTTAAAGTTGCATTCCAAACAATCAGTCATCACAACCTCCCATTACAGTTAAAAAGCCATATACATAAAAAATTTCTGATTTCTTATACTAATAAGCAAGATATAAATGCCATTTCAACTTCCATAGGCCACCACATATCAATAATTATCATTGCCCAAGGTAGGCTATTTAACATGATACAAATCAGCCAAATGATCTACAAATTAATCAGACAACATAACAAAAGATATCCTCCATTTCAAATAGTTTCAGTTTGCAAAATCATAAACTCATGACATAAAAATTCAAAATATTGATCTATGTTCAAAATGCATCATTGTTGCTTTACATAGCATGTTTGAGACAATCACCTAAATATTTTTGGAGCCAATCAGACATATCCTTATAATATTGTACATACCTGATATTATTTTTATTTTAGAATAATTTCATTCTGGGCACATATTAATTTCATACCCTTTCAATAGAAACCAACAAGGATTTAATGCTTAGAAAATTGCAGAAACTAAAACAAACCTCTTTGTCAAGAGAAACTTCTAAATGTAACTTATTGGGTGGGTGACATCATAAATTCTTTACTAATTTCAACACTTGGCTGTCCTCCTTGCTTAGTTGGTGCATACATCACCTTTCATATGGCTAACCTTACAGAACTCCTGAAAAGAGCATACACAAATCTTCTTTTACATTTTACTTTGAACAAATTACTAAAAACATGTATTTGTTTTAATTTGAATTACTGGTATTTTTAAATGACTAATTAAAAATATAACTTCATATTTGAAAGAATAAAGCAGAATAGAAACTAAATAGTTTAAACAAATATGCATGTGTAATTTAAAAAATCTGTACAAGATTGTTCAATAAATTTTCTTAACGTGATAATTGAGTGGATATGATCAAAGCATTTAATATATTAAATCAATTTTTATATTTACAGTCTTTGATTTTCACATATTAAATATCTATGTTGAAAAAAAAAATCGCTTCTCTCTGTTATTTGTCACAATTACAATAAATTCACTCTCTATTGCTTCGATAAAAATAATTTCCATTGTTGATAATTGATGTGAAATCTAAACAAGTCATGTATTTTTGTTTAACAAGAACTAAACTTCTGGTGGCATAATTCTAAATGAGTTTCTAGAAGTAGTTGTTGTTGTTTTGAATTAAGCACAAAGCTACACAATGGGCTATCTGTGCTCTGCTCACCACAGTATAGAAACCCGTATTTTAGTGTGTAAGTCCACAGACATACCGCTGAGCCACTGGGAGGCTTCTAGAAGTAAGTGAGGTAAATTGAATAATGAAAACAAAGCTTAATGGGGCTGGGAGTGACAAGATTTTAAAAATTTGATGGCAAAGTAGTAGAGTCATATAGTTGTAACCTCTTCCTTGAATATCCATAAATGATTTTAACATTGATTAAGAGATAAATATTAACAGATAACAACTGAAGGAAACTGACAAATAGTAGTTAAAACCTGAATAAATCCCTGTGATAATAACAATGTAATTAGTTTTAATTGACCTGGAGACAGTTTATTTAAGAGTGCAATATATTTCTGCATTTTTATACATTATATCCTTACTCCAAATTCCAGTGTTTTACAACAGCCAGGCTTCTTCAACTTTCAGTTCTGCTGTGTTTTCAGATGAATAGCTGTATGAAATAGTTCAACAGTTTATGTGTGCAGTAGGTCAAAAACTACTTTATATATGTAAATATGTATGCGTGTTGCACTAAGGATTCTTCCAGTAGGTGTCTGTGATCTGATGATGATAAATTCAACAATAAATGAACAGTACACACCCCAGTTGTTTATTAAATAATATACATATTTATATATATTTAAAACAAGATAAAAGTGTGTATAAGAAATCTTTACACCATGGAGTTCACAGCTGTATCTTAAACACTATATAATTCTCTTCTTCTTTTCAAAACCTCACTTAGGCTACATCAATTGTTTTAGAATTCAGTTCATGAGCCAGATGATTTTTCTTTATTTTTATCTGGACAACAGATAGTATGTAAGATCTTCACATAAGTGCATTTACATGTGAGACAATCATTTCGAGATCAATAAGTAAGATCCACCTAGACAAAAACACCAGAGGGAAGCACTTTGTGCTTTATTGAATATGTCAAGTGCAGTCCATATGGGCAGAAAACATCAAATAGAAGCTCCTTGCATAACAGTTGTATTTCATGATTAACAAGTGTAGCCAATTGGTATGGCAAACATCCAGGAGAAGCACTTTGAACTGAACATAGTTTGATATTATACAGTATAAAATATACTCTTCAAAACAAGAAACGCAAAAGGGATATTTTTTTATTTTAAAGAGAAATATATGTAATAACGTTACAAGCTCAGAGTATGTGATGTTACACATGTTTAGGCACTGATTGTCAGACCAAAATGACAATAAAAGTTGTGTACTCTGAAAACAGAGGAAAACTTCGCCAAAACGCATTCGTGTCCGATAAATTTGTTTGAGAGATCTGCATGTTCTGCAACTGCAACAAGTGCAAAATCCCCATAAAAGTGACGGGTTCTCGGTTTCCATAGCTCAATGTTAAGCCACTGACACGCAATACAGTTATGCCAAGACTTACTGAAGCACAACACAACAACGCCATTGGTCACTTGGAAGCAGGCAAATCTCGATCAGATGTTGCCAGAGCTGTGAATGTCCACCCATGCACCATCACAGGGCTATGAATCGTCACCAACAACATGGATCAACTTGTGACCGTCCATGATCTGGCAGACCTCGTGTGACCGACCATGCCCTCACAACATCTGATTACGTCACCTTTGAGATAGGACCACCACTGCGACGTTTACTGCCTCAACCATACCAGGGCTGCATAGGATTTCCGATCAGACCATATGAAACCGTCTAGGAGATGCAGGAATCCGACCTTGACGTCCAGTCAGAGGCGTCATCCTCACCCAGCAACATCGTCAAATATGGCTGCAGTGGACTCAGGCACATTGGGTATGGCCTCATCGACAATGGAGGCATGTTTGGTTTAGCGATGAATCATGTTTTATGCTTCGTAGGCAGGATGGAAGGACCCATTTTTACCAACGCCGAGGTGAATGTTTTGCAGCAAACTGTGTGCAGGATGTTGATAGATTTGGTGGTGGCAGCATCACGATGTGGGCTGCCATTGCCTACAATGCCAGACCAGACCTTTTGCACATTCGAGGGACTCTTACGGCTCAACAATACGTCAACAAGATTCTTAGGCCCCATGTGCAACCCATCACGGTGAACGTCAACGATGTTTTTTAACATGACAACGCCCGTCCTCACACAGCCCGACTCACCATTGTCTTCTTGAGACACCACAACATCAACGTTCCTCCCTGGCCCTCCAGGTCACCAGATTTAAACCCCATCGAACATCTTTGGGACTGAGTTGGACTGATGTCTGCGACGGCGACAACCTCAACCGCAGACTTTACTTCAGCTTGCAGCAGCTTTGCAGGCTGAGTGGACAGCCATTCCACAGGATGTGATTCGTCATCTTATTGCTTTCATGGGCAGGAGATGCCAAGCAGTTATTGATACTCACAGGGAAAATACTCATTATTGATGTTGAGTGACATTAAACTTCACCTGGTGAGCGTGGACTTCGCCTTTGCAGACTTTGGATGTTCAGCAGTGAATGTGCAAAGTTTCACACATGTCATACAGAACTACCCGAAATAAACTTGTCAACAATTTGTTTCATATTTTGCCTTTTGGGTTTCTTTTTTTCTTCTTCTCATAGGGTAGGTACATAGGGTAGATTATAAAGTTTGTTTTATCATACAAATCAGACAAGTGTAGAATTGTCACAGAATGAAGATGATAGCTACTCAAGGAAGACAGATAACGCCTATGTTGTGTGGCAGCTAAATAAAAAGAAAAGTATTTGAAGTAATGAAAAATCACTAAAACTACGATTTTCAAAAACTTTCAAAAACTTGACTGAAAAACAAGTGAAATATCAGATATTTCTTTAACAAATATTAAAACAACGAATATAACAGTGGCAGTTGGTCACTGAAAGGAATCAATTAATAAAGAACAATGATGAGATGAAAGTACATTAGAGTCTTACATGACAAAAAAAAAGTTTATTTTTGACAAAAATTTATCAAAATACCTGGCAGTGGAAAGTCAATAATATAAACAGAGTGGATTGTTATCTTCACAGGCAAAAGGAAAGTGGCATAATTTTATTGAGGCAAATTTATGCTACTTTCTAGGATATTTGTGAAGAAAGTACTTGCAATATATGATATGTTTATTTAGTCACAATAAAATGCTTATAAATTATTACTAGAGACATTAAATTGTATAATAATGTATACACAAGTCTACATTCACTTCTTGTTTGCAAACTTCTGCTCTAATAGACTCTTTCATTTTTTTTTCTCAGAACTAAAAACAAATTTTTTGAAACCCAGAAAAGTGTAAATTTCAAAATTAATTGCAATTAATGTAGCATCAAAATGACAGGTGTCAAACTTAAGAGGTGTTGGGCTCTAAAAATGTTATACACAAATCAATAATTACTTTTTTTTCATATACAGGGTGTCCCAAAATAACGTCTTCACTCGTTGACTGTGTATAGCTAATATACCGTTTCTTTTGTTTCACATTTGACTTGTGTTCAAGGATGGAGGATAATCAGCTTACCATCTAGCACAAAATATTCATTCTCAAAACTTTTTGGAAAATCGAAAGCAAAGCTGAAGTACAAAGATGTTTTACTAGAAAGTTCCATATGGATGCTCTATCTCACCCCAGCATTTCACACATCATCGCCACGTTTGATGAACACGGAACTCTCCACCATATGAGAAAGGGTCACTCTGGTCAAAAAAGATCATCAACAAGCCCAACAAGAAAACCAGATAGTGTTCTGAATTCTCCAAGAAAATCAGTGTGCCAACTGTCTCATGAAACAGGTATCCCTAAATCTAGCGTTCATCGCATTTTGAAGCGTTTTCAATTCAAAAGTTTCATCCCATTGCTTGTTCACACTCTGAATGAAGATGAAGGGTTGAGTTCTGTGAATGGTGTCTTGCTAGATGTGCAGGCGATGATAAATTTCCACTCAAAATTGTTTGGAGTGTCGAAGCAACGTTTAAGCTGAATGGCTCAATAAATCGACACAACTGCACCTATTGGGCAACAGAAAATCCACATGTTACAGAGAAACATCACTTGAATTTGCCTAGAGTGACTGTGTGGTGTGGTCTGTCTGCTAGGGGACTCGTTGGACCATTCTTTTTCCAAGACACCGTAACAGGAATGAATTATCTCAACATGGTACAAGACTTTGCCATGCCACGCATCCAAAAACAATTTGGAGAAGAAGAGTTTTCTTCCAGCAGGATAGTGCTCCTCCCCACTTCCATCATGACGTGAGAGCTTATCTGGATGCATCTATGCCAGACAGATGGATTGGATGAAAAGGAAGTGCAGAATTTCCTGCCAGATCACCAGATTTGACACCCATGGATTTCTTTTTGTGGGGGTTTCTGAACGACAAAGTTTACAGCATAAAAAGGACAACAACTGATAAATTGAGAGTTGGAATTGAAGAACAGTGTGCTTTTATACTAGATGAGATGGTGTTTGATGTGTGCACTTCCATTTCTTCCCATTATGAAATGTGTCTGGAGCAGAACGTATTTCAGTTAGAACACCTAAAGTGAAGCAAGCAAATTGTGACATTTTACAATTTCAACCAAGGATAGTTTTCCTTGGGAAGAATTTCATTTGTTACTTTGTTCTTGATTTCAGTATTAAATCTTTAAATAAATCCTTTGGCTATCATATGTATCTTGTTTCATTATTGAAATCAATAAACAAGGCAAGTTATAATGATCCAAAGTGTGTGAATGTTATTTTGGGACACCCTGTATATAACACACTTGGCATAGAAATTGAAAAAACCATCATGGTTACCTCTTTCATTGAAGACAAAAACTACATTTTAAATTTAATATTTTTCATCATTCACATAAATATTAGCAAAGATAAGTTGCCTTTAAAGAGTATAAATTATTTGGCTGCTGGGTTATAATAACAGTTTATCTGCTATAATTAATGAATGAGACATCCAATAGGAGAAAAGTGTGTTTCAATATGTCATATTGAACCGATTACAAGAAAGAGACACTACCATTACCTTTTATGTGGTTTCTCTTCCATTGTGTCTGCTATGTAAACTTTCAGTTCATAGTCAACACTACATAGTTTTTCTGTATCATCAGAAGCAGTCTGTAATATAACAGAGGCTGGACAATAAGGAGGAAGCTGATGAAAAAGGAGAGATGAGAGAGATTATGAAATACACATTATTATTTGAAGTGCACAGAGCACTTTTTACGGTGATTGCTTTTGTACTACTACAGAAGAAGTAAAAAATGACATACAGAAATGATTTAGAAATAAAAGCAGTTTTTATAAACAGTTATTAAACTATCTTAATCTTTCAAAAAGAACTGCAAAAATGTCATTCACACATGCACAGCTTATGAGAACTTTGTTGATCAACAAGGATTTTATAGAGAAAAAAAATGTTTTACAAAATAAAAAAGAAAAACACCAAGCAAATTATAATAAGTTAGACTTTACTAAAGAGTGTTATTTGTTTCTTTGTTACAAGTTCGGCAAAAATAGCTACATAATGGGCTATCTGTGTTCTGCCCATGACAGGTAGCAAAACACCGTTTCTATAGTTGTAAGTCTGGAAGACAAATAACATTATCCACTAAAAGTTATAATGATTATATCCAAGGTTATATAAAATATAACCTTGAAAAAAAATGAAAAAACAATATTTTCAAAGTTTTATCTTATATTTCCCCAATATCTGTTGTATAATGATGAGATGTAAGACAAGATGGAAATTTATCTTAATCTATTTTAGTTTAATATGTTTAAAAAGTAAACAAATTTTGTAAAATAAGTACAACATATCTATCATGCAATGATGTTCTCTTTGTTGGTGTTAATGATGTTTTCCAGATTCAACTTTAAACAAGTAAAGTGTCAACACCTGTATGATAGTTTGGTACTTTACAAGTAACTGTTTTATTTATTATTGTGTGTGTGGATTCTTGATTCCAATTTTCAAATACTAACTTAAAATAAAGCTTATTTTATTTAATCTAGACTAAGTCTCCAGTACCTAGTAATTAGCTATGAGTAGTAGGTTGGGGAGGTTAGTACTTCAAAATGAAAAGATATATACATAAAATTAACAAACTTAATATTAAAATTCTAGAAAATGTTTCATGGCCAATGCAAGAAATGTTTAAAACAAATTACAAACTTACTATATAATAAACTAAATAAAAACACTAAGAATTAAGATGTTCTATGTTATAAACTAAACTCGGTTAAAAGTTAACTTAATTTTTTTTTTCAGTAGCATGAATAGTTGGCACTATTTCAGTTAATCATTTGTCTATAAACACTAAAAGCACACCTCAAAGTAAAATGGGTAAGCATTTGGTCCAAGTTTTTTGAGAAGTCGTTCCTGAAGTTGAGTTAGTGGGCGTTTCTTGTTGGGGTCATCTGATGGAGGACACAGCTGATCTGATGCAAGGTAAAGGTTCTTCCGGAAATTCAAACCAAGGACATCTAAATCTTCTCGACCATATTGAAATGCAGCCAGAACATGACCAAAGACACGATGATCTTTGCCATACTCTGAATCCACCAGAACTACTCCATCTATCTTACCCAGATGTGAAAAATGAATTAAGAAAAAATGCACAGAATATTCACTTAGGAATTTATGTTCTCAATCAATAGTAAAAATAAAAAATATTCAAATGAAACTTATATGTAGTATTTACAGATTTGGTACTTAGCATTCTTATGACATTCAGATACTTTGATGTCCAACAGACAAATATAAAATACATATAGCAAACACATAGAAGTTAAATATAAATGCAACAACCCTCACAGCAAATAACTGCTGAGATCTTTACCAGTGTGTGTGCATTTTTCTTATAGCAAAGCCACATCGGGCTATCTCCTAAGCCTACTGAGGGGAATCAAACCCCTGATTTTAGTGTTGTATATTCCTAAACTTACCGGTGTACTAGTGTGGGTCATCTTTACCAGACTAGTTAATTTTTAAATTACTGATCAATCCCTACTTCTAGATAAACTGTTCTTCCCATAACAAAGGGAAGACTCCCACTGATCATATATTACACTGTTAAGTCAGTAACAAATATTTCTAAGTATTGTACTATATAATATTCAAATTACCTGTATTATAAATGTTTCCGTTATATGTGTTCAAGGAAAGTACATTCCAAGCTCAGATTACCTTGTACACGTCCTTGTACATCCAGTAAAAATGAGTATGACCTCACTTAAGAAAGTTTAGTGTGAAAATAAAAGTTCAAGTTTACAAAGCAGTTGTTGTGGTATGAAATACTGAAATGCCATTTTAGCTGTTAATCTACCAATCAATCAGATGTTACAAATAGTATAATCTAGTAGCTACCATATATATAAACCAAAACAGATATCCAAGTCTCAAGCAAGTGCTAAATTTGTAATAGCCAAATGATTTGGCATTTAACATATGACCATTTCAATAATTTGCTGATGTGCATGAAATATTGAAGAAGGCAACCAGTCCACACATTCCTGTGGACACTGCAATACAATTACAATTAGAGAAATCCACTAAAAACTGTATTTTTTATTGAAACATCAGTAGATTCAAAACTAATGAAATATTGGTCAGCATGCAGTCATAACAAATAGATGCCTATCATAATCAGATTGGTAAAGGTTCCTAAGCATGCACTTCACACTCTGTGCTCCCAGTTTAGCCAAACATTGGAAAAACACTCAACAACTTTGCAAACAAGTAGCAATTGAAAGTGGCTCCTTAATCCATGTAACTCTTTCTCCCTAGGTCTTTTGAATAATGCAACACAACTGCAAGCTATATATAAAAGAATTAACTTTAGTTCACTTTGGTGAAGTAATTGATAATGAACAATATAAATCAATCAAGTTTTCAATTTTGAACAAAACATCAAGAAGAAATAATTCACAACTCTAACAGACTTTTTGCAAAAAAATACTTTTTCAGCATTCACAATGCTGATGGTTCTTGCAAGTGCCCATTGCTCATTATATTATACAAATCCAAGTATTCCCTGCTATAAAGCTCTAGTAAGTCATTGGTTTTATCACAGGTTGGTTATCATATTTTTACATCACTTTGTAACAATGGTAGAACATGCCATCCTGCACTTACAACTGGCTATACCAGTGTTAGATGTTATGTAGATCAGAATGAAATTTGCCTATTTATGATAGTTATTCAAACTTCCTGGCTGGTCATTTGTGGTATTACTTCATCAGTAATATTATCACTACTGCTCCTACAATGATTTTGACAATTTCATTATATCTAGTATCTGAACATTTAACAAATATAATACTTTCTTTAACAGCAGAAATTATCCATTAAGATTTCTGTGCTACTGGTATAAATGACATTGCACAAGGAATCATACTCTGTAAGTGTCATTATCCTGAATGGTCAGCTTAAACAATGATATCCTCAACACACAATTTCAACAAACACTAGAATTAGAAACAATGCTCTCTACATCTCACACTATTGGCATATGAAAACAGTTAGCATCCAAGCTCACATATATAATTCCTCATGCCATACAAGCCCATACATGCAAAAATAAAAAAACAATTCCACTATCAGTGGCATAAGTATTGAAAACAAATACACAGTCCTAACAATGAAAATCCAGCAAGATGCTTTAATCAAAACATGCTTCAAGAACTAGGAAGCATGTTCACATTTCTGTATCTATACTAAATGATCACTTAAGTAAACTTTCCATTTACCTTGAAGAAACTGGTCATAAGTTTTTGATAATATGGCAAGAAACCTAGGAATCTGCAGACTTCCTGTTTATTCTTGAACAGAGGACAGTTCTTGGCCACTGAAAAGTTCCCAAGATCACTAACAAATCTACCCTGTCAACTATTATACCTAAATAGTAAACATCAGTTTGCATAAACACTAACTTTTCCAATTTATAATTTAAACCTATAAATTTCAAGTTCCCACCTATAGTCTAAAATGTGAAAGTAAAATTAATGTCATTCACATAGGCAAGACTTCTATTTCATTACAGTACTATACATTAATGTATGCTTTACCAGCCTTTTAAAGTAATATAATGATAATGATAATAATATAATATAATGATAGAGTACACAATTTATATAGTCCTTCCCAAATGCTAAATAAAACCAGTCTTAGATCAGCTGTAACTGCTCAGTTCAACCTGTCTAAAATTGAATGCCAAACCTCATACATCAGTCAATAAACACCCCACCACTGCATCCAGAAATTCAAATGCATGTTGCAAAGACCATACAGAACTTCAATATTCTTTCTTTCTTTCACATAATCAACAATGTAGGTGATTAAGCACTCTCTTAAGGTTATTTTGCTCCATCCTAGAGCATTTACTCAATTTAAGCAAGGGTAACATTTCTGATGCTCCAAAAAGCTTTGTAAAAGATGGTCTATCATAAATATGTTACCTGAATCTATGTGACATTGTGTGATTGTTGCCTGACCCAAATGACAGCCAACTGGCTCAATACATGTATAACTACTTTGACATCCAGTCTTTGTAATCAAATGTTAACAAACCATTCAAATCCCTTGTATCAAGTATCACATTACTGTGATTTTGTCTACCACAGGGAATCAAACCCCTGCTCTTAGCATTGTAAATTTATAGACTTACCACTATCCCAGCATGGTGCATAATCATAAAAATTTTAATATAAAATACTGACCCAAATACAATTTGAACTCAAGCAAGACTTCCATGTGATAGTAAAGTGTTACAACCATTATGATATCCAATCTTTACAATCTAATGTTAACAAAACATTCAAATCCCTAATGTCAAGTATCACATTATTTTGACTTTTTTTAATGTTGGGATATCTTTTTCTAAATATAAGAAATCAATAATTCAGAAAAGTTAAACATTTCTACTTAACTGGAATTTCAAATTGAGACTTCTTTTTGAGATAAACTACTGAACCAATTTGAATATTACTAACAAACAGTCAAGAATTACTGATAAAGGGAGGATTCCAAAAAGAGAGTGGCTTTTAATGTACATATTGTTAACACTATTCAACATACAAGATACACTTACCAATTGGTTCAACACTCGTTATATGATCAACAAAATCTCTTTTCCCCAGATAAACTGTTATCTAAATGAAAAGAAAAAATATTCATTACAGAATATTACATGACTTGTCAGAATATTACTGACAACAATACAAAATCTGTAACTCTCTACTATGATTTCAAATTCATTTTAAAACAGCTCTTCTTTCTTTCAGAACCTTTTCAAAACAACAATATACCCACAGGTATGTAAAAAGCAGTAATTAATTTTGTACAGAACACGTTGCAAGGATCTGTATCATTACATTACACATAAAATCTATTTTTTGTCTTTATAAGTAGACCAACTTTTGTACACAGCTGAATACATACAACAGTTGTTTGCAGCAGCATCCATTAAAAACTAGCCTTATAAGTTACAATGACTAAGTCAACAACAGAAAAAAGCCCCATACCAACTTGTATACAACACATTACACTGGCATTAGCCACTGCAAAGTTAATGTCTCTTACAGACTGTAGCAGAAAGAACAGAAACTGACCATTAGAAAAAATATAAAATATGGTAAAATATATATCAAATACTGACTTAAAATAACAAAAATTTATACTTTTCCTTAAGTTTAAAACCTCAAACAATAGGTGTAAAGCTGTTAAAAAATACTGTGCATTTCACACACAATGGGAGCTATTTTGCATCCTTCAAGCATCCTTTTG
The DNA here is from genome assembly GCA_011833715.1 of Carcinoscorpius rotundicauda. NCBI lineage: Eukaryota > Metazoa > Arthropoda > Merostomata > Xiphosura > Limulidae > Carcinoscorpius > Carcinoscorpius rotundicauda. The sequence continues at coordinate 21,218,254 of CM022405.1, read as the reverse complement.
GGTCAGTGTCTATTCGACAGGCAAGCATCAGAACTGAAACGTGGAGACATTGATCAAGTATTTTCAGTTATGTAAAGGTGTCCATACCATTATAAATAAAAGTTCTGCAATGCAATATATAGATGTATTTATAGCTACCCAAATCTATCAAAAATCACCTTGTAAGAAATACACAATGCCCATACTGTATTTTGCAAAGTAAAAGTAGTTTTTTCATAAAGACTAAATTTTTCTGTTTCCTTCTAAAGAAAGCAATAACTTATAAAGTGAAGGAAGATATATAATAGTTGATATCTGAATAGCTATAAATTACTTAATGTCTACTTGTGGATTCCCATAATTATTTTAACAAAACAAATATTACTGTAATACTATAGCTTAAAAACAACCAAACAAATTCAAATACTGTATTTCATTCGTTTTATCATAAAGTCAAATTCCTCAAAAACCCTTCATGTACATATACGGAAAACATGTTCAAGTCAGCATGTGTAAAATCTTATTAAGACTGACTGACTTGAATATGTTTTCAGTATATGTATATGAAGGGTATATGAGTAATTTGACTTTATGATAAAACTAAAGAAATACAGTATTTGAATTTGTTTGGTTTTATCATGAAGTCAAATTCTTCATATACTCATCATATACACATACTGAAAACATATTCATGTCAGTCTTACTTAATAAGATTTTACACGAGCTGGTGTAAAACAAAATCAATGAAATATCAGCAGCTAAAAGTGATGTCTGATAAAATTAATATTTGACAGCATCCAATTTTACTTCACTACCCTGAACAACTGCAAAGTAAGATAGTTCAGAAATTTAACATACATGTCTAAAATGACTACTGTTGTAATAACCACATATTTCAACTGTACGTGTTGTAACAGTGTGTGCAAAACACAATGTGACTACTACATGTGTGGCTTTCTCGATATTTTAAGTAGCCCATGGGAGTTTTTGTATCAAATTCAAGACAGACATAAATACTGAAGACTTATTGCATTCACAGTTTGGACTTTTTTATTTAAACTATTTACTATCTAATAAACACATATGAAATTTGGAAAGCTTGTCAAAACATTCAGCCCCCCTCTGATACAGATACATATATACACTTTTCATTTGGTGAGCTTTTCTTAAAAACACTAAAATAAACAGAATGAATATTGGTTAGAACTGAAATAAAATATATCAAACTGAAATATAATACATAATAACTATTCAGTAAACATATGGTCAGAATGCAAATAAAACTGTGAAAAATATATTTTAGTTAAAGTGTTTATAAATTGTATGCAAGTTTATTTAAAGAGACCCAAGTTTATCAAATTATGAAAAATTACCTTAAAATTTGCATTTTATGACATGTTAAAAAAGCACTATATCATTTTCTGACACAGAAATGAACGTTTTTATTAGCACTTCTTTAGATGTTTGCAAATAATTTATTCACCATGTAGGACTAGAGAAACATACATATATTAACTTTCAAGTTCTTCTCCTAGGTGCATTCAAACTGGAATATTAAACTCTAACCTGTGATAATATATAAGCTTTAATATTTTTAATTTATATGTTTAAATACAAAGTACAGAACCATGATGTTTACAAAAGATACAAGATATGTATAGTAGAAAAATGATAAGTATGTTATTTATAGTACTTCAAAACTTGTTTAGGTTTAGTTAAATAACATAATAACAGCCATCCTGAAATCACTTTAATTTACCATCTACTGCAGGACACAATGATTACTTTTATTTCCCATGTCTATTCAATAATTTTCCAGTTAACTGAAGCTAAAATTACATCACCATACATGAAAGAAGTGAGGGTTAATAAACTGGTAGAAAAATTAAAATACTCTATGTTAAATCAATCTTGGGTCACATGAAAGGACATTAACCATATATGTACATGCATATGCATGGCTACTATACACATAGCAAATTATCCAATTTGGATAATTTAATCCATAATCCAGAGTTAGAGTGGTGGTTATTTAATATGGTGTTTTGAAAATTGTTTAACAGCACATAATCTGGAAGAATCTGAATATATTCAACTAATGAGCTAATTTGAATCTGAAAAATCTGTATATTGGCACAGGCTGAAAATCAAGAGTAGATATTTAATTTACATTACTTATTACTATTATTTTTAGTTAATCCTTAAGGTTTCCTTAAACAGAATACACACCCATAGGTGTAAATAGTATGTATGTCGACAATAAATTTCTGTGATAGAATAGTAATGGCCTTTTTTTTTATATGCAAAAACGGCTCGTTTTGGGTTCAGAAAATATTTTAAATAGAAGCCTTATATTATTTTTGCTGAAAGCAAATACATCTCATTTGCATAAACTACAATCTGAAAATAAGTCTTCAATTCCTCACTTCAGTAATGCTTCTTTCTACTGTTAGTTTATAAAAAATAAAATCATGTTCACTAAACAATCTGCTTTGTAATCCAATAAGTTAGCTGATAAGTAACATATTTTAATATATGAAAAAAAAAATTCAAAGTATTGTTTATTTACTTTGAATTTCACACAAAGCTACACAAGGGCTATCTGCTCTAACCATTTCTAATTTAACAGAAATAGACCAAAAGGAAAATAGCTTATTAACACCATTCAATATCAAATCTGATGTTACTCTTTTACCAATGAATAGTGGGATTGACCATTACGTTATAATGCTCCATAACTGAAAGGGCAAACAAATTCACTGTGAATAAGATTCAAATCTGTGACCTTCATACTGCAAGTTGAGCATACTAAACGAATGGAGTTTCAACATAAAAATGTATAGTACATATACACAAGCATACAGTTACAACAGAAAGTGTTCGTATGTTTTTTCCTCATAACTTAAAAAATATCATGATTAGAATAATCAAAGTATAGTATATTATAAATGTTATACTAACACACATCTACATAAAGTTTTATGTGAAGTGAACTGAACAACAAATAAACTGTTTCCAAACAAATAACCAAACATAGGAGGGGCACAAAGTGTTTGTGTGTCTACTTTAATGGTCAGGTGAATTATTTGGTGCAATCTCTCCTCATAGCCCTCCATGATTGATTGACATTACTCAACTGATATTTTCTTCCATTCTTCTTTACAGAAGGCCTCCAACTCTTGCAAGTTTTTCGGATGATGCTAATGAACCCTGGTCTTCAACTCATGCCAAACGTTTTCTACTGGGTTGAGATTGGGTGACTGCAATGGCCACTTCAGAACGCTTATATGGTCCCTCTGCAACAAGGATTGCACATATTTCGATGTGTGCTTAGGGTCATTCTCGTGCTGGAAGTTCCAACGACGCCCAAGCCGCAAGTTTCGAGCATCATTCTTGATACAAGTGCCTAATATATCAACGTACTCTTCTTTTTTCATAATTCCGTTGACCCAATGAAGGCTGCCTACACCAGAATAGCTGAAGGAAGCCAATAGCATAAAAGACGCAACGTCCATGATTAACTGTGGAACGGTCTCCTTTGTTAGATTTCGTTCCCCCTTCTTACGGAAAATATAGAGATCATCATTGTGGCAGAAAAGCTCGATTTTAGTCTCACCTGACCAAAGTATACTCTTCCAATAGATAAAGAGTTTATCTACATGCTTTCTTGCATACCTCAATCGTGCTTCTAAATGAACAGGCTTTAAATATGGAGTTCTACGAGAACGGCATGCTTTGAACCCAGAAGAGCGTGACATGTTCGTAACTGTAGAAGTGCTCACTTCAACACATTTCCCTAAACAGCTTCTCTGTCATTACGTGTTAAACGAGGGTTCCTACTAACTTCTCTGAGAACCTTCGTCTTGGTTCTCTCTGTAATTTTGGTGAAGCATCCTGAACGAGGGAGGTTAGCAGTTGATCCTGTAAACTTGGCAATTATGCTTTGAACAGTAGATTTCGGCACATTACGTTGTGTAGCAATACCGGAAAGAGACACACAAGACTTGTACTTTACAATAATTCGTTGTTTTTTTTAAATCACTGGACAGTTGTTTCCTGTTCGCCATGATGACCATGCAGATAATGACGGTGACGGTGCTAAATTGCCGGAAGTACCTATTTTGCTGGCTAAATTCAAATAATTATGAACCCAATGTCTAGTTCTAGAATGATAAAATGTAGTTTACTCGCCAAACTAAAATAATTTACGGGAATATCAGTTTTTTCGCACGTTCTGAACTGTAGGAACATTTTCTGCTCCTCCTATTTTTGGTTATTTGTTTATAAACAGTTTATTGGTCGTTTAATTTACATAAAAAATTACGTAAGTGTGTTTTGGTATAATAATCATAATATATTATACTTCTATTAGCCGAATCGTGATACTTTTTAAGGTATAAGGAAAAAAACATTCGGGATGCAGGGGTACGAACACTTTCTGTCGTAACTGTACATTTGTGACTATGACTGTAAAACACAGTTAATTTACAAGTGCACTCTATTACTTTGTTTATTTTAAAATGTTCATTTACATAATTATATATATACATACATAGATATAAGGGCCGAAAACACTGATAAATAAACACCATAAAACTCAAACGAAGGGTGGTCATAAAAACTTCTTGCAGTTTGCCTGGCACTCGTAATTAAGACTAATTACTATTCTTGCAGTTTTTATCAAATATTTTTCGCAAATCTTCTGCTAGAAGTTTTACGTAATTATATATATAATTAATTATTAATAAATTTTAATTCATAATAGTATAACACACATATTTGAAAACGAGGAAGTTCGTGTAAACTATAACAAAATTTATCTGAAAACATACTTTAGCAACATATACAAAAGCAGACAAGCAAATAATAATAATAAAAAGTATAAATTAATACCGCTGTTAACATACAACTGGTTGTACAGTTTCATATTACTTAAGGAACTTCAAAAACAATTAGTTTTATAACTGATATGAAAACTCAGTTTTCGCCTCTGCTGAAACCAACAGATCTAACAATTTGCCATATTTAAAATGTAGGCTTTGATCTATATGCCTAGTAATTAACTGTAATACTTTTTCAAGAAAAAGCAAGAAACGTGTTTAATACCAGAAAACTTACGGAAAACACAATTTGTTTTTGGTTTCTGGGAATGGTTGCTTAGAGACAGGCTCACGCATTGTTTATGAAGGAATAAAGTACGGCCACAAAGAACCTCTTCCAATACAACTTCACACAGAACCAAAACACACATACAGAACTGCTGGAAAATAAAACGAGCCGTTATTTATTCTAGTTAACACAACTATAAACTTTGAACTTGATGTTGCTCGTAAGCGAAACGATGCATATGTCCGCACTGTATACAGAACTCTAATACCCTACTCTTCCGTTACCAAGGTTGCTATAACCAGGTGACTGTCCCGTCATATGCATTGTTTGTTTTGGAATTTCGCACAAAGCTACTCGAGGGCTATCTGTGCTAGCCGTCCCTAATTTTGCAGTGTAAGACTAGAGGGAAGGCAGCTAGTCATCACCACCCACCGCCAACTCTTGGGCTACTCTTTTACCAACGAATAGTGGGGATTGACCGTAACTTATACACCCCCACGGCTGGGAGGGCGAGCATGTTTAGAGCGACGCGGGCGCGAACCCGCGACCCTCGGATTACGAGTGCACGCCTTAACGCGCTCGTCCATGCCAGGCCCCCGTCATATGCAGCTGTTTGTTGAAGGTATTCCACCCTTTTAACCTCCCTACCACCTCATTAGTGGGACGATTCCAACTTGTAAGCTGTGGGCCTGAACATGTTTAACCAGCACAATGAGTGAGTTTGTAAGTTGTTTAGGAATCATGGATAATACATAAATACGAGCTAGTGACTTCTGTAATTTGTAACTGAAGAACAGAGGTGTGCAACTGTTCACGAACACCGATTTTAACCTTGTGGTCACATCACCTACAAAAAGACGAAAAGTGAGTTCAAGAAATGCGGATGTTGTTACCCTGGTTTAGTTCTCCAAATTCAACGTTGTAAATAGTGGCTGTCCTTCGGAATCACAAAAATAATAATAAATATCAGAGCCGAGAGTTGTGTTTTTCTGCACACTTTTGAAACGAGGCCGATACGATAAAAAATACAATGAAAATATTAAAACAAGATGCATTGTACGAAATTACATATCTTTAACCTATAATTGTATTGATATGAACGTTTCTAGTCATATATCTTTCAAAATTACTACAAAACTTTAATTGCAAGCAAAGAAAAAACGAACGTACTACCAGTATTCAAAAGTTATTTGCAAATTAGCGACATGAATGATTATAGACGTCACCAACTTGAATGTTCGAACGGTTGGTTGTTGTTTTCAAATGTTCGTGAACTTTTATTCGCAAAACCCTAATATTTGTATTTTAACCAGCATGTGTACATATAACAGAGAAATAAATGACTTTCTAGTTTTCTGGCTGTATTTTCCCTCAGAGTTTCTCAGTCTTATAAACTGTTACCTAGTATCTCATATTTCAGCTTCCATTTTTAAGAAAAAATATCTCGGATAATATCCTTAATGACGAGAAACCCACTTGAAATAAAAATGTATCTCAGAACGGCTAGTATGGGTATCAATACTCTTATTGGATAAGGAAATAACAATTTTTCGATCTTGTCAATAAAAGTGTTCATATCCATGCCAGCCGTTAAGATACACTCATATTATATCATTACTTAATATTAATTCCTTTACCTGCCGTTGGAAAGAGAAGCTAAACATTTTCATCATAGCATATCGCAGTTAAGATTTACGTTGATTTCAATTTTTATCCAGTGATGTGATATTTCACGGTTTCAAAGAGTAGAAATGGACTTTTGAGACATGGTTAGGTTTAGCAGTGATAATCAAGATTAGCAGCTAGTCAATACCACCAATCGTCAACTCTTGAGTTGCTCTTTCACCAAAGAATAGTGAAATGAACTGTCACTGGGAGAGCAATCGTCGGCACTGGATATAGTAAATACGTTGCGGGTTAACCTATTATTATACACTTTATTTTCATTCAAAAGTTCTTATTAATAATTGTATGAGATCAAAGGACAGTTGAAAACGAGATTATAAATATTTAGGTATTAATAGTTACTTCTAAATTAATACGGACTTAACATGGTTTTCCAGTCAAATAATATTTAAAAAACGTACACACAAAAGTTCTTCCAGTCAAGTATCTTTAACATCAAATTTATTTTTTGTTAATTATGCTGTTGTTTTAGTTGTTGTTTTTGAAATTTCGCACAAAGCTACTCGAGGGCTATCTGTGCTAGCCGTCCCTTATTTAGCAGTGTAAGACTAGAAGGATTTTGTTGTTGTTGTTGTTTTGAATTAAGCACAAAGCAACACAATGGGCTATCTGTGCTCTGCCCACCACAGGTATCGAAACCCGGATTTTAGCGTGTAAGTCCGCAGACATACCGCTGGGCCACTGGGGGGCGACTAGAAGGAAGGCAGCTAGTCATCACCACCCACCGCCAACTCTTGGGTTACGCTTTACCAACAAATAGTGGGATTGACCGTTATACTATAACGCCCCCACGGATGGGAGGGCGAGCGTGTTTGGCGCGACGGGGATGCGAACCCGAGACCCTTAGATTACGAGTCTCACGCCTTAACACACTTGGTCATTTGTTAATTATGAGCGGTCGCTCTTCAGTGAGCTTAACTTCTGTTTGTTTAAGTATGTGTCCAAGAAATTATTTCTATGCGTTTCTGTTTTTATTTGCAATGTTATACACCCAATAAGAACCTCAAGAAAACCAAAAGATATGGAATTCTATAAATAGGAATTGCTGTCAAATATATCTACACTTCTATTCGTATAAAGTTGTACATTAGAGGTAGTATTTCTGCCAAGAAACAAGCCTTTACAATGGTGAAAAACTCTTTAGGTAAGTGATAATAGACCTCTACTAGTGACGTATGCTCTAGTGGAATTTCTGTCAATATATTTACACTTTTTATTCACGTGAAGTTGTTTGTCAAAGGTAGTGTTTCTGACAAAGAACGATACTATTCAGTGTTCAAAAGCTCTGTTACACAGTGGGTGATAACAAACAGACTATACACCAAGAACGTGTACCATGGAGGAAAAGCGGTAGTTTTACGAACTTACAACACTGAAATCTGAGGTTCGATTCCTCGCGGTGGACAGAGCTGAATGATCCCTACTTACGCAGAACAATTAAATGAAAAGTACTATAACGGTCTTCCCGGTGATTAAATTAGCTTACAATTAATAGTTTTAAAAAGATTATATTTTTATAATAATGGTTACATTCAGTAAAATATTAGATATATGATTCTTACACAGTGTAGGCGAGTAAAATGTAAATGTTAGTATTTTTATAACATTTAGCCTATATGTACTAAAATATAGATGCATATTAATAACAGGTTAAGGAAAGAACAAGAATCGTGCTCTTGCATGTGGCTGTTATCACTATGATCGCCAAACAATTCTCACGTGTCTCTCACGTGAACCACAATGTTACCGTGCTTATCGACAAGCTGGCCCAGCATAGCTAACACGGCGTCAGTTTCATTAGGCGTTCTTCCATTTGACACAGCCTGTTTTGGAAACCAAAAAACTTTTTTTTTCTTTTTTCTTTCCCAGAGGCAAGTTTGAAGTTTAACTTTCAATACAAATAGCTGAAAACAGTAAAAATTATATTTACACTTCTGTAGTTTAAGCTGAATAGTATATTTAAAGGTGCGATATGACAGAGATAAATACTTTTATTTTTCTAAGAGAATTGTTTGTTTTGAATTTCGCGCAAAGCTACACGAGGGCTATCTGCGCTAGCCGTCCCTAATTCAGCAGTGTAAGACTAGAGGGAAGGGAGCTAGTCATCAATACCGACCGCCAACCCTTGAGCTAATCTTTTACCAACGAATAGTGGGATTGATTGTAACTTATAACGCCCCCACGGCTGAAAGGACGAGCATGTTTGACGTGATGGGGATTCGAACCCGCGACCCTCAGATTACGAGTCGCGAACCTCAACCACCTGGCCATGCTCGGCTATTTCTAAGAGAAAGCGCGTGAAAATATAGTTCAAACAACCGTCGAAACAAAACACAGCCAATTACAACTAGTACTCGTTATAGATTAACTGTTATACATTTGTTTTAATATCTACCTTTGTTTCCGTGGGATGCGTGCGGCGTAAATTGTTGGATGTGTATTGGGCAAGTCCAGCCTGTTCTCTGAATTGTAGATTTTCGAGTGTTAAAATCAACAAAATAAAGAAATTGTACATACTTAAACTTCCACTTAACGTTTATATAGAATACAGCCCTCGGCCGTTATTCTGAAAAGCATGTTTTATTGTTTGTTGTTTTGACATTTGCGCAAAGCTACTCGAGGGCTATTTGCACTAGCCGTCCCTAATTTAGCAGTGTAAGACCAGAGGGAAGGCAGCTACCCGTCATTACCAACCACCGCCAACGCCTAGTAACAAATAATCCAAAAAATGGAAAATATTCTTGTAAATACATTCATTTATCCATTTAAACTATTTATATAGGTATATTTTTAACTTTCCAATATTTTTACAGGTACACAATTTATGATCAATTGCACATTAAGTAAATCCCTTCACATGAAGCTTTAAGGAAATTTGACGTGATATTTAATGCCAGTTGTGTTTGTGTGTTTAGTGTTACGCATATTTTATCTATTCTCGTATATAACCAAATGATCGTATGATTTTAAAGAGTTGTTGTTGTTTTGAATCAAGCACAAAGCTACACAATGGGCTATCTGTGCTCTGCCCACCACGGGTATCGAAACCCTTATTTTAGCGTGTAAGTCCGAAGACATACCGCTGAGCCACTGGGGGGCGATTTCAAAGAGAAATTTGATGTTTTTGCAATTGTTGTTGGAAACTATCATACGCACATTTGGATATATACGAGAGGTTATCTCAAGCATTGTAACCGAGCTATTAATAGGGAATATTAGGTGTACAACATATCTTCTCTGGCACAAGTATCAATAACGTGTCATGTTGTATGTTTTATTTTACGCCACTATAATATTAACATAATGTAGACAAAGAAATTTGTGTTTCTCTTTTTACATATGATTCAAATACATGTAACACATTGTTCAGGAATGTTTTGAAGACAGTGCACCACTAAATGTGTAGACAAACGTACAAAACAGATAACTCCAGATGAACCACAGAGACGGAAGACATACGCTGAATGTGCCAGTAAGACAGATACGAAAACAAAAGTAATGATCAATAGTATAATAGTATTAGGTAAAATAGAGAGGAAGAAAGCATAATAAAGATGTGTTTGTGTGTGTTTCTCTTATAGCAAAGCCACATCGAGCTCTGATTTTAGCGTTATAAATCCACAGACATACCGCTGTACTAATGGGGGGCATGTATTAGAGACAGGATAGACATACAAGTTGGCAGACGGACAAACAGAAAGACTAACAAAGTAGGTGAGAAAAACACTGCAAACAGTTAACTGATAAAATACAAACGTTAAAAATTACTAAATAAATGATTTGATAATACAGTAAATCCTGTCTAAGCTGGAAATTGCTTAGGGTGGAAACCTGTACAAGCCGGAAATATCAAAAGTTTGCAGCTTTGTCGTAAGATCTCTTATAAAAAGCCCTCTTATGACAGAACATGCATAACGCGGATGGAAAACTATCTTTCATTTACTTCTTCTATCAAGTAGGATTAGAACTTGAGTAAGGCAGAAAAAATGTTTTTGATTAAATATTAATTTATTATTCAATTAATATTTTATTTAAATATTAATAAATTCTTTTTTAACTAATAATTTGTTCAAATAATAATAAATTCTCGGAATTTTTTTTGCAGTAAGTATTGGTTAAATATATTCTGTTCTTTTTTCTACCGTCATTATTCCGTGGGTCGCTATTCAAAAGAACGATACACTGTACTTTTGGTCACATTGCTAATAGAAAACTAGAGAAACCGTGGGTAACAAGTAAAAGTGAAAATTCGCGCTGTTTCAAAAGTTTAAGAAAGAATCAACTTCCTGTGGAATGGAAAGCGAATAATAAAGTGTTGATGACAATTCAAGGAATTTGTGAATATATTAAATAAAAAAAATGGAACAAGAAAATAGGAACATTCTACTTTTCCTAGATAATGCCACTTGTCATAAAAAAGTTCAACTTTTAAATGTTCGCTTAGTCTTTCTACCTCCATGTACATCATCACTTCTACTGCCACTAAATAACAGAATTATGCAATGTATAAAATCGAAATAACGAAAATTAATCCTTCAGCATATTACTGCAAACATGGACGACTGTAAGAGAGCATCTTAAATGACCATGAAATTTGACGTTTAGGATGTAACTGCATTTTTAAGTCGTTCAATCAAATGCTTAAAGGATTAATGCGTAATAAAGTGCTTTCGAAACTGTGGATTTATTCTTGCTAATGGCAGATACTGTGGAGAAGTTGTTACAAATGGATACAATGTGAGATGTTCAGAAGATGACCAAAATGGAAAAGATAATGAGGAAATAGAAATTCTTACTTTACCTCAAGTGTTAAGTTATATTAAAACTATCAGATTGTATGCAGAAATGAAGAGGCCATATAATTGGCGTTCTCTATTAACCGCATATTAAAAAAAAATGAAACGGTTGAAATTGGACACTTTCTTCAAATGAATTCAATTAAGATTTTGTGTACTTATGTATATTTTTGTTCTTATTCTAATAAATACAGCAGGTACAACAACTTTATTCACAAACGTCTTACTTCCCTTGAGTCAAGAAAGTATGACGTTTCGCTCAAAAATTACATATAATTAACGAAATGCATGTTAACAGTCTGAGCCAAAAAACCTGCTCAAGCAGAAAATTCACTCGGCCATGTGAGATTCCGCCTTAGACAGGTTTCACTGTACTACGACGAACTGATAAACAGACTTGGAAACAGGGAACAATGAGGATTGTTTGTTTGTTTGTTTTTGAATTTCGCACAAAGCTACTCGAGGGCTATCTGTGCTAGCTGTCCCTAATTTAACAGTGTAAGACTAGAGGAAACCAGCTTGTCATCACCACCTACCGCCACCTCTTGGGCTACTCTTTTACCAAAGAACAGTGGGATTGACCGTAACATTATAAGGTTACGAGTCGCACTCCTCAACAATGAGAAACTCGAAAATAGGCTTACTAATGATGAATGAGCGAATGGGTCTGATATAGTTGAGGCATGTATGTAGATTAGTTTGCTGAACGAACAGATCTGGTAAAGTTGAGACATCTGGATTACTTTATAACGGGTCTGATAAAGTTGGGATATGCAGATTAGTTTACTGATAAACACGAATCATCACGAAACAACAGGCTAGCTGACTGAAAACAACAACGAACGATTAAAAGTGTAGGTGAAAGTTTTCCAACATATACACACACACCAGATGTACTTCCATAGGGTCCCTGAAAGTGTTTCGTTTCAAGAATAAATAAAATATAAGTTAAGAACAATAAATTTTTTTCAATTATTGTTTTTCAAGTTCATATTTCACGTTGTGTTGTTCACTTCAGAATGCATAATCCTTCTCGTGATTCAGGTCATGTGCACGTTTTACTAACGTCACGACTGTACAAAATTGCAACATTAAGCATTCCTTATGCAACTTGATTTTAGTGTCTACTGACAGGCAATAATATACTGTATAGGAACAAGAGTAGCTAAAATAGATGACACCACCAAGTGGCCATACAGAAAGTAGAATACAAATATCTCGGTAATTCACAAACTTGTATATATATATATAGAGTGTGTATGACTGTTTTCAAGATAAAGAGAAAAATAACAGAACTACGATTTACATGTGTTGATATTTGAAAGTCACTGACGCTGACTGACATGTTAGTCGTTAAACTCCACTGCAAGATGTTATACGTAACAATGACTAGTTTAAACACTCAAGCCTGATGAGGGAAAATCTTCTGTATTTTGCTTTTGGAATATCGCACAAAGCTACTCGAGGGCTATCTGTGCTAGCCGTCCCTAATTTAGCAGTGTAAGACTAGAGGGAAGGCAGCTAGTCATCACCACCCACCGCCAACTCTTGGGCTACTCTTTTACCAACGAATAGTTGAATTGACCGTAACATTATAACGCCCCCACGGCTGAGAGAGCGAGCATGTTTAGCGCGAAACCGCGACCCTCAGATTACGAAGCGCTCGGCCATGACGGGCACCTCGAGAGAAAAACACGTTGATTAAGTAATTTAATTTTCAGACGTGATCATTTCATTTTCACAAAGTGGGCTTTTTATCAGTTGTACCACCCAGAGTTAGTTATTGAGATTGTGAAATAAAAATTGCCATCTTTTACAAATTTTTATACTACTGAGAAGATGCAGATTGCTAAAAGATGCAAGTTATCCCCAACAGTATAAGTACACTACCGCTTTCTGTCGACTCTGGTTCTCTTATAGCTTAAAGTATCAGTTCCTTGATAAAACCACATGTTCGCAGCTCCTCATGGACACTGTCAATGTACTTCAAGGTAATTCTGTGTGCCACACGCAAATTAGGTATATCCCGTTCATAGCAAAACCAAGTGACATAGTAAGTAACTCTGGACTGTAAAGATGACCTGAGAAAAGCTCTTTCAAACAACTTGTTAAAGATACACTAGGAATGTATTATCACTACTAAGTTACGTATACAACGTTAGTTCCATGTTCCTCTTACTATTCTTTATGGTTATATTGTACATTGAAGTGAAATGCCGTGAGATTCTTAGGTATATATCTATCAAGAGCTCATTAAACAGTGTAAGTTGAACAATCAATCATTTGTATATTCCATAAAAGTTTACTCTTCTTCTCTCGTCTGTCTTTTCAATACCTAAGGGTTTAGTTGTTGAAAGATTGGGAGAACTTTTGAATGTAGAAACTGTGGAAATACCAGCTATGGTAGTTGTGTCTGTCAGTTGGTACATTTCCATAATGGATTCTACTTTCCTCACTACATCTTTGTCTTATGGATGTAAATAATGACTTGGATATCTTGTTTGAGCATCTTTCAGTTGAGTATTAGACCAAACTAGTTCATTGCCATCATTTGTGGGTTTTCTGTCTTTAGTTTCAAGTTTGGTTATATTTTACTATTTTGTGCTTCCATTTTTGTGTTGTATTTATTCTTTTTTAACACATATACTTTGGAATAATGCATCAGTAGTTCTACAATGTTGTCTTTAATTGCTTGGTATAATAATGCAGAAAAAAATTAGCAATACTTCCTTTGCTTTGTTAAATTGTGTTCAGAATCAACAGTTCAACGAAACTTGTTTTATTATTTAAATAATTTGTTCAAAGAATAAGCTGTCTCAAAAAATTATTTTACAAAATGAAGACAATAGGAGCACAGTCCAAGAAATCATCTTACTTCATGCAAGTGTTTTAGTGTTAGTAAATTCTGGATAGATTCAGTCACAGATAAATCTGTAGAAGGCGCATCTCTGCGGACTATGTATCAGTTGGTGAATCAATAAACACTTTTTGGAATTTAGCTTAGAGCTCTATTTTTTCAAACATTCAAAAAATTTCCTTGGTCCATCATAAACATTATCAAAAATCTTTCCATGTGTAATTATGTCACTAAAGTAGTTTAGTACGGCATTTAAACGAAGTTAATGTGAGTATACCTCATCAACTTTTGTAAATTGGCAGGTGCATTACGTAACCCAAATTGTAACGCAACGAACTGCTACAATGAAGGCTTTTTTCTCTCCATTTACTTTATCTAATTTGCTGGTATTCAATCTTTCGATGTAATATTAAAAAAACATTTGACATAAAAGTTTTTTTGTGGGGCACCACAAACATTTCGTTAATCCAACAAAATCTAGTGGATCTGTCCTTCTTCTTCAAAAACACAATAACTGATCGCTTATGATTAGCGCTCAGTTTTTATCACTTTCTGTTTTGTAATTGCATCTGTATGCTTAAAAGCGTATTTTTCAAGTTGTATTCATCTGATATATTTGGGATGTATCTCCAGTATTAATATTATGAGTATTTTTATTTGTTCAATCTAAATCAAGACATCTGTAACAGAAGTTGTCTTAACATTCGATGAGAAAAATCATGTAATTAATGACATTGACCAGCTGTGAGATTTCTACCGCTCTAGTTATAAAAGAGCTATTGTAAGTTATCTGGTTAGCTTTCTTTATGTGAGGATTTCACATTAGACTTCCTATGTCTTGCATCAAAGATGATTACCATTAATATTCTATGTGGAAGTATCAGTTGTACAGCATCACATATTGTAATGCCACGGTCCAAAGCAGACTTGACATATATTTCATGGTTGTTGTGTTTATGGCCCGAGTGATGACATCTTTTTTATTCGTCTACTATATGGATAAGATCAGTTCTACTATTGAATAACCTCTCGAAATTTATAGGTATTATTGCTGTACCTCATCAATTGTAGTAATACATTTTTCGTACAACAAAAAGAAAAGAATTATCAAGTAATATTCAAGTAGTAATACGAAGAATGGGAGCTATACTAATAGTTAGCGTTAGGTTTAGTATAGTAATACGTTATCATATTGATACTTTATCTCCAAAGATCATATTGATGGAATGATATCTTCAAGTATAGTTGTTTACTGTTTACCCGCTTTCCTCTTGTCCTCTTGTGAGGAACCACCTTCCTACTCATGACTGCAGACAGCAAAAGGTGACAAAGATATGGGATGTTGCTGGCTTCAGTATCCATAATTCCAAATTTTTTTCTTCTAAATATGTGATACCAGCGAAATTGATGTTAAAACGAATAGATAGCAAAAAATATGTAGGTGCACGTTCCCATGTATTTTGGTAAGGTTTAACTGGATATTAGCTGTAAAATATACGTATTACTCAAATAATATGAGACTGGAAAGAGTAACCTAAGACGTTGTGTTAGTTTTGTCGGTGATGTAGATAAAAACAAATAATACGATAGAAAAAACAACTTGCCGGAAATGGTAGTGGAATGGTACGTATTTTTAAAAAAACAAGTAAAACGTTTGTTTATTCCGGGTAACTAAGTAACATACAAAACAAACATGGGAACCTATGTACTCAATATTTCTACATACTCTTAATCCACTTAAAATATATTGTAAACATTCAGAAACGTGACTGATCAAACATTATTGATAAACGAGCAAATAAAACTTCACCAATACGTGCCTCGTGCCATCCATCAATATTCCAGTAATAACTAATATCTCTGAAATATCCAGCTTAAACTAATTAGAGTACTTACATAAACATTATTCAAAGTAACATTTTAATTTGAATTGTTGTTTGTTTGTTTGGAGTTAAGCATAATGATAACCAAGAAGCTGTAAATGCTCTGATCACTACAGGTATCGAAACACGGTTTCTAGTGTTGTGAGACTACGTTGGTAAAGTAGAGTTATAGTGCTTACCATTAATGAAGAAAAAATAAAATCCAGTAATAGAAGAAAAGAAAATGTAGTTTGGAGTATTTCTTATTTCTCTGATCTGTATAACGTCAGATTTCTTTAAAGAATTATCAGAAACATTGATAATGATAGCGACTTACTAATAGATGAATAAAACTACTTTTGTCAGTTTTGGGATGATTTTTGTTAAAAGCAAAGCTTTACTGTAGGCTATTTGTGCTCTTCCCAATGCGTTATCAAAACCCAATTTTCAGTCATAGCCATGAGCATATGAGTGAGGCACTGACGAAGACGGTTCAGTAGAAACATTAAATCATGTCATATAATTATTCTCCACACTACGCCATTAAGGTTTCTTGAACGAAATTATAGTCGTGAGCACCACTTATTAAGCAGATCAAAAGTATATATACATTAACAACACGTTTCATTTTTCCAACACTATCGGTACATTACATTAAAACGTATGTAAAGAACATATTTTAAAGTAAAGACACTTTGTGATAAAAATATTATGGTGATAACGGTATTTACAATATATTTTGAATTGTCTTTTTTTTCTCTTACAGATTAACACATCACCTTCTTACTACTGTTATGGTTTTTATTACCTTTCTCAAAAACTCCTTTCATATTCTTGGTCACGAAATGGTCACTTCATTGAGCACTTTTACTAAGGTAATGGTTTTCTGTTGCTATTTGTTTCTGTTCTTACTCACATGGCCCGGCATGGCCAGGAGGTTAAAGAACTCGACTCGTCATTCGCGGGTTCAAATCTCTGTCATACCAAACATGCTCGCTTTTTTACCTGTGGGGGCGTTATAATGTACGATCAATCCCACTATATGTTGGTAAAAGAAAACACGAAGAGTTGGCGGTGGGTGATGATGAATAACTGCCTTTCCTCTAGTCGTTACACTGCTAAATTAGGGACGGCCCAGATAGCCCACGAGTAGCTTTGTGCGAAATTAAAAGAAAAACAACAACAAACGAACTAAGGTAATGGTGTTTTATTGTTATTTGTTTCTGTTCTTACATGGCCCGGCATGGCCAGGTGGTTATAGAACTCGACTCGCCTTTTGCGGGTTCAAATCCCCGTCATACCAAACGTGCTCGCCCTTTCAGCCGTGGGTGCGTAATAAAGTTACGGTCAATCTCACTATTCGTTGGTAAAAGAGTAGCCCAAGAGTTAGCAGTGGGTGGTGATGACAAATTGCCTTCCCTCTAGTCTTAGACTACTAAATTACGAACGGCCAGTGCAGATAACTCTCAGTCGCGTGTTTGAAACCTGTGGTAGTGTAAACATTTGAAATGATTTTGGTTGGAGAGTTTATCTGATCTTTTAAAGAGAGAAGAGAAAAAACTAGGCACAGAATAAAAAACAAAAGTTCTTAGAGTTCCACTTGTATGAAATTTATATTAAATTCAGTTATACAGTCGTGAATGAAGTAAGAAAGGCATTAACTGACGTGTGATAGTAGTTCATTCAAAAAACGTTTCCATGGAGGTATTAATAAGACATAACATTTTAGTAAAGTTGTAGATCAAGTATAGCAGAAAAACTGATAAAACATATAGAAATTTCTAATGGTAACATATTTGACAGGTTTTGGGCAGAGTTTAATTTTATGATATGCATGTTAGAGAGACTTAAGTGTTTGGTTGTTCAACTGTTATTTTACAACAGTATTTTAAATTAATACATTTATAACCTGGGTTTAGTTTTCTTCTTAGTTTCAGATAATCGGGTAAAGTTGCCCAAGAACATTTTAAGTTTAATTTATAGACAAGAAGGAAATCAGCTAGTTAATGGTATTTACTGCCAAATTTTGAATATAATCGATAAATGGAATTCCAACGCCAATTTCATAATGTAACAACAGCTGCAAAGTGTAAAGAGAAATTATGTAGCAAAAATACACGAAAGAAACATGCAATATCAGTGTTATAGCCCAATCAGTGGCCCCAAAATGTAAAACGGTTTTTGTTTTGTTTCTATTTTACTGTAAATTAATGCTATTTGCTCATTTATTTTTTTATATTTGTTGTTTTCAAATGCAAAGTCACACAATGATCTATGTGTGCTGTACCCTCTAGAAATAGGATCTCGAATATTAGAATTATAAACCTGGATGCTGGATTTTCAGTACATTATGCTAACAAGTAAATCATCCCTGGCCAACCGAATTAGCTAGATAAGCTTGTTTGTCAGTATTTTCTACTTTAGACTAACTTATAAACAACTTGAATATCGGAAATGAAATGTTTAACCTCTGCCATTCAGAGTACGAATATATTCCTTCCTATTGTTCTACAATACTTATAATGATGAATTTTTTCTTGATTTATGATAATTGCATAAACTTTTTATGAACCAGAGAAAAAACTTTATTCAACATCAAAATCTCTATGTATACAGTATGATATACATAACATAATGAAACAACACCCACATAAAACTGTTATAATAAAATATTCGTGAAATATACCATTTCAGTAGATACTTATCATCATTTTGTTATGAATACAAATGTCGAAACATTCAGGAAACCACAAGGAAAGATGAAATATTATATATTTACATCATGATACCACGCAAACTACACCATCTGTCTGAACAATCTTCCGTCAGCCAAGATAATTAAAGAGCTTATATATCACTCATTTATTAAGTATATTTTGTATGTAGTTTCGTTCTCTAAACCGACAAATACACATTTTTACCAGCTGTTTAAACACCAAAGTAATTATGCAGACATCAGTCGTCCAATAAGGGAACCAAGTGTAGGGAATGCAGACCAAACTGGTTCAAAAATTTTTCTACATATATACAACCCTCACAGTCTGGTGTAATATCAAATAGAAGTGTTCGTCTCTTAACAATGAAGATTATATTTATTGTCCTGGTCTTGACTTTCGCTGTTATTGCTAGCGGTCAGAAAGGTGGAATTCAAAGACGACTACGTTTTAATCAAAATGGTCCAGCACGAAGAGGCAGAGGCAGAAGTGCGGAAATGATGATCCTGCGTTCTATCCGAAATGCCATCTGTGGTGAGTCTGTGTCTTCTTTAAGAATCTTAATATAATCTCTTGGACATCACGGTAGGAGATTGGTTTTTGTTAAATTAACTAAAATATGTTAATATCAAACACATGTCTATTTTCTCATAAAGCTTTCTTTATGTCACATTGTTTAAAACTACCCCACGCTGTTCCTATGTATGAATTACGTGCTGTGTTTTCCAACTTCCTGTTAGTGTTCTTTTTTGACATTGTTTGTATTTTCAAAATGGTTCATTTATCACCCCTGTTAGGACTGAGTGTGATTCAACGTGTGTAGTACCGGAGTATGGATATGGAAATACAACGTTCGCTTCTTTCTATTGCAACATCATGGAAAATAATAGAATTACACTTCATAATTTTAAGAATATGTCAGAAGAGTGAAAATGAATTTAAACTATTGATTTTTAGTAGTTCGTGAAAATATCTGAAAAATATTCATTATGTAGTTACTAGGAGTAATAATGCACATTTGAGAACTGGAAATGAAATAATTTCTGATTTAACTTTCACCAATAACATTTAATTTCCCCGGAGAAATCACCTAGTTTAAAAATATTGGGTTGTTTTATTGAAAATCTATTTAAGGCCTACCGTGGATTTAGGCTGAGTCAATGAACGTACTGCAAATCCACTTCAAGCCACTTTGACAATGTTAATTTTTAAGCCTAAATATGCTACTGTTCAATTATGTACGAAACGTGAACATGTAACATCGATATCGGATGTCTGAGAAGTATTAAAAGGTCTAGATATATCGCTCATGGAACAAAATGGCAGTCTTCTGAGATATTAATATGATAATATAGCAGAATATGAAAGCGGATAACATACCATTATAACTAGACATAGTCCAATGATTGTTTTAATAAAATACAAAAATAACTGATTCAAGTAAACCTGTTTTTGCAGCCGATCCAAACTGTGTCGATGACGACCTGAAACAACAGATCACAGGTTGCCTGCCTGAAGAAGTAAGTTTCGCAACATCTTCGCGAAATTTATACGGTGGTATAGGTTCCTAATATACGAGAAGTATTTTTGAGAGTATTGGTTAAATGACAATAATACACAGCACAAAAAATAATTTGTATTATTTTTGAGAAGAAAATAATTGAAGACTTTTGTTGTTATCGTAGTTGTTCACACAGTTTGTTTTCCATATTACTTAATTATAAAGTTAAATTTAATTTGATGCGGATTTGTAATTTACGAAAACTTTCTTCTCTGTTAAAAACAAAAACAGACGAAACTTTGTGTTGTAAGGTTTACGAATGAAGCAGGATTCTTGAGGTTTAGCGCTGAAGGAAGAGATGCTAGAAATAGAGTTGGAGCTCGTAACTTCTAGAAAATACGACGTTTAGGAAAATGGTCACATTTACTTACACAACAAGCAGTATATAGAAATGGAGTTTCAAAATAGAGTAGAAGTGTGGCATACAGATGTGGTTTGATTGTTGGAAATATATCAGGGTCAAAGAGGTTTAGGATTTGGGGTATTTGGTGATTTTAAGTTGGAATATCTATTTCCAGTTTGTAGACAAAGAAGAACATAGTTAGTAGTTATAAGTTTAAATTGCAGGATAAAAAAATGATTTCATTGGATGAAAGGTGGAAGCCGTCCTTTGCTGAGTCATGGGTCTGGCATGGCCGAGCGCGTTAAGGCGTGCGCTCGTAATCCGAGGGTTGCGGGTTCGCACCCGCGTAGCGCTTAACATGCTCGCCCTCTCAGCCGTGGGGGTGTATAATGTGACGGTCAATCCGATTATTTGTTGGTAAAAGAGTAGCCCAAGAGTTGGCGGTGGGTGGTGATGACTAGCTGCCTTCCCTCTAGTCTTATACTGCTTAATTAGGGACGGCTAGCACAGATAGCCCTGGAGTATCTTTGTGCGAAATTCCAAAAAACAAACAAACAATGCTGAGTCATATGTCATGGTTTAAAGTTAAATTTGTCAATCGTGTAGCTGCCATTTAAATACATATCAAACCCAAGCAGTATAGTTACAGTGTCTAAAATATCTTACTTGTGGTCGCCACTAATGGATTTAATAAGAATATATTGAACGTTAATGTAATAAATGTATTAATCGATTTTTTAATGACAAGAAGTAATAAATTTCTTCAGTAAACTGTGGATCCATGGTCCACAGTTTAAACACTAAAAAATCTCATTTTATTGAAAGACGAATCGGACGTGAAGACCAAACTTATTCGCACGCTTGTCGCTACTAACACTTTATGCAGAAAATGGAAAATTATAAAAATTATAAATAAAATATTTTCACTTGCTTTCTGTGTTGTCAATCTATTTATAAAATTAATTATAGTATAGCATTTATGCCTTAATTAAAACCTATAAGTTACGTGTTCTAGCAGAATACAGAGGCGATGATCACTTTTCTGCGAATTCCGGACCACGTAGACCACTATTTTCCCTCGAATCATTACGAATATTTAAAATAAATGCTTGTTTGTTTTGGATTTCGCGCAAAGCTACACGTGGGCAATGTGCGCCGGTTGTCTCCAATTCAGCAAAGTGTAAGACTACAGGGAAGGCACCTAGTTATCATCATCCATGTTCATCTCTTGGGCTATTCTTTTACCAACGAATACTGAGACTAACCGTCACATTATAACGCCGTACGGGTAAAAGGGCGTTAAAATAAATGCATAAAACATGTTATTTTTAGGTTTCAGTTTAGGTTATAACAATGTGTGATCACAGAGACGTATGTGTCAAAGAGGACGACCTAAACTAACAAATTTTAGAACATCAGAAATCACATTTTCCAATCAATTGTTTGCCAGAGATCATTAAACTGTTGATCAGATACACATATATACAGATTTGTACTATGTAGTACCTAGTAAAGCATCTGATGAGAAACTCAAAAATTACCATAAAATATATGTTAACTAAATTTATAAATTTAAAATAAAAGAATTAGTGAAATAATAGCTTGACGACTCCATTGTTAATTTATTGTAGTGCTATTTCTCTTAGTTTTCTGAGTATGTATATATATATATGTACACATATATATAAAAATGCAAAAATATATTTTGTTTTTGGTGCATAGTGTAACGTATTAAATTACTTTTGTTACATTTCATACAGATTAATTGGTCACAACCATATGATAAGAATAATTTTATTTGAAATTTATCTAAATAAGTTAAATGTACATATATTTATTAAAATGTATATATGAAGGCCTTGGCAACCTCCAAGTGTAGTAGGAAATTTTGTGTTTGTTTGTTTTGGAATTTCGCACAAAGCTACTCGAGGGCTATCTGTGCTAGCCGTCCCTAATTTAGCAGTGTAAGACTAGAGGGAAGGCAGCTAGTCATCACCACCCACCGCCAACTCTTGGGCTGCTCTTTTACCAACGAATAGTAGGATTGACCGTCACATTATAACGCCCCCACGGCTGTGAGTGCGAGCATGTTTGGCACGACTCGGGTGCGAACCCGCGACCCTCAGATTACGAAGCACACGCCTTAACGCGCTTGGCCATGCCGGGCCAAAAGGGCTATCTGCTCAGCCCACCGAGAGGAATCGAACCCCTGATTTTAGCGTTGTAAGTCCGGAGACATACCGCTGTACTAGCGGGGGGCAAAATTTTGTGAAACAAATTTTACCTTTGCGTACTCTGAAAATTTACAACAAATTTTAATTTAATACGAAGTGTTGTATATTCACAACAAACCAGTATCTATGGAGTAATTTTTACATTTGTTTTAAGTTTATGTACATTTTGATGCTAGAATTATATCTTAATTCAGTCTTTTGACTTATCAAATTACATAAATTTGTAAATTAATATATAAATTGAAATATAGATTCGAACTCTCTATGTATAAATCCTATCATTTTTAACACTTTGGATTAACATTATATTTACTGCCGTTTAACTGTTTAAATGTGTTTGATTGGTTAGGTTTCTTTCGTATTTCGCACAAAACCACACGAGGGCCTACTCATTTCAGCAGTGTTAGAGTAGAGGAAAGGCAGCTAGTCTTCACCATCCACAGACAACTTTTGTGCTAATTTTACCAACTAATAGTAGGATTGACCGTCACATTATAACATCTCCGGCGCTGAAATAACGAGCATGTTTGGTGCAACGTGGATTCGAACTTGATACTCTCTGATTAGGAGTCGAGCGCCCTAAACTGAAAAATTGTGTTCAATTTTATGGTTCTAGCTTATTTTCTAGAAACTGCAATTGATACTAAAATAATAATTGTTTGAAAATACTTTTAAATAAGGTTACATGTTTTTCCCCTTTATTAGGAAACCTAAATCGAATTAAAGAATAATTACTCAAGCCGATTACGAGTCATTGGCCTTAACTCAACCAGGCCATGCCGAGCAGATGTGTTTTAACTACCTAACATGTGATTTTTTGTATTTAGGTCAAACCAATCCTCAACTAATCAAAAAAAATATTTATATGCTCAAGATTTCCTCGATGCCACTGATATTTGAGTGTTATAATGCTTGTAACCCTTTAAAAATATAAAAGTGAAATAAATTTTGTTGAATGTCACCAATATTTATACGTTTTTAAGTTTTCACGTAGGAAGATCATATGTGAATGAATGTTTAAGACTTCAAGAAAGAAAATTATTATTCTCCTCTGTTTCTGTACGCAAATTTTTTATGCTATGAAGTACAGTGTATTCGACCGCTGTAATTCGGCTATATCTCACTAAAAATCCTGAGAATGTCTACAGTTATGCCTCCTTTAATTTCACTTCAAGGATTTGTGATGCAGCCACTTTAAAGGCTTTAACCATTAAAAGTGAACTAGTTGGAATGGTATACAGTGAATACAAACACGTTTAAAATATTTTAATTATGACAAGATATAAAAAGTTTTTTAAGCTAGTGTAAGTCAATCCCTCTTATTTGAGTTTCATGAAAATTAAGAATCACTTATTCTGCGATTTTTAAAACAAATGATTGGTCATTGAACTTACATTATTTAATGAGTTCTTACTAGATGTATGTAAAAACATCTCATGACATTTCACTTCAATGTAGAATATAATCACAATGAATAGCAAAAGCAACATTGAACAAATACCGTATGTTTAACTTGATAGTAGTAATACATTCCTGTTGTATCTTAACCAATTCCCTGAAAGAGTGTTTTTCAGGTCATCTTTAAAATCCAAAATTACTTTTCATGTCACGTGGTTTTGCTCTGAATGGGATATATCTCATTTGCGTGTGGCATAGAATATACCTTGAAGTTTGTTCATAGCCACCTGTATATGCTATAAGAGAACCAGAGTCGACAGATAGCTGTAGTGTGTTTATATTGTTGGGGATAATTTGCATCATCTAGTTGTCTAAGTGTATTACAAAACTCAGTAGTTCAAAAAATTAGTAAAAGATGGCAATTTTGATTTTACAACCTCAATTACAAACTCTGGGTTGTACAACAGATAAAAGGCCGAGTTTGTGAAAATAAACTGATCGCGTATGAAAATTAACTACGTAATCAACATTTTTATTTATTAAACACACTTTATTATCGTCTTACTTTACAATAAAGAGTTGCAATGTTTATGAGTTTTAAAGTAGCATTATTTTTAATATAAAATCTCGCAAACATTCATTAACTGGTTTCAGGGAAAACGGAAGACAAAAATTTTAATACAGCATTGAAAAAAGTCTTTATGTACTGTTATTTTTCTTGAACGTAGACAGAGAAAGGTGAAGTAGTGTCGATGTTCTAAATTTCAACCATTTATTTACGAATTTCCGAATTTGGTGGCAAGAAAACTACGAGAAAATATTTGATTAAAAACAGATCTTTGTATTAAATATAACCTGGTGGGGCTAAACAGTTAATAAACCAAATATTTTATATGTGCTGGAAACTGATTGTTTGTTTGTTTGAAGCTGAGCCTAAAGTTACACAATAGGATATTTGACCTCTCACCACCACGGGAACTTAAATATGGCTTTCAGTGTTATCAGTCCGTGGGCATACCTCGTGCCACTGAGAAGCAGAAAAGTGGTTATCAGAGCATCTTCTGATAAGTTACCAACAAGAAAATTTATATTATTTATCAAAATGTAATGTCTGATTAATATTTTGGAAGTTATGATTATCACTCTTATCACTATGAAAAGTTCGACATGGCCAGGTGTGTTCAGGCGTTTGACTTGTAGCGTTGTAAATTCCTGCACATACTGCTGTTCCAGCGGGGAACCTTTCAATAGAAACTATCACTTTAATAGGTAGTGCAACAGCTCACTTAAAAACTAGAAAGTTTTACACTTTTTGTTGTCATAGTTCTTAATTAATCGAAGATGTGTTTGTAGAAAATTATGTTTCAGGTGAAAAAATATAAAAAAATATTGTTATGAAAAACAATAAATGTGTTTCTGTTTCAACATCAACTAAACATGATGTTCAGAACGATTGTAGCCTTTGATTTGATTTCTAAGCAACATTTGCAAATTTTCCTTCGTGTTCGTTTTCTGATAAAAGTGATATAATAAACATAATTTATTGTAAAATATTTGTTAAGGTGTCTTCTGATAAATCAGTGGTAATTTTACAGATTTGCAACGATAAAAATATGGTGGTCAAATCTCAAGAGTTTGTAATAGATAAATCCGCTTTAAAATTAGACATGTTTAGTGTGTCATTGTGATAGTTACAGCTCGGTACATTATCCGTTTAGATTATCAATACAGTAATATAATGTGTCCAACCTTGACTATAGCGAAGGGACACTTCAATGTGAATGTGATATCCTTTCAAAACATCCGGTTAAACAATGACACTCCTTTTCGTTCAGACAATGTAACACTCCTTTCAACACATCCGTTGAGTTCCATAAATATCATAACATTTTAAACAGATTCGTTCAGTTCTGGAAATACGAAACTCGTTTTAATATCCTTTCGGACAATGTAACATTCCTTTCAATACGTATGCTTAATTCAGACAGCATGAATCTATTTTCAGTATTAATTTCGTTCATCTAATATGACAATAGTTTCAACACATCCTGTCAACATTTTCGTCTACGTGAGTGTGAAAGTTGATTCGTTCGTCTTTAATAAAAAAAATAAAGAAATAAATTCTGGAATTTTAAATCTGAATTTATACTCTCCAAAAATAGGATAAATATTAACTCCTAGAAATAACAACGTCTAAATCTTAAATACCTTTTCCCATGTTGTTTTATCAAGAGGCAATACTGTAAATTAATTACAAGTAGTTAATAAGAGAATATTGTTTTGTTTTATTGTGCAATGTTGCCGTTCAAGGCCTCCACAGAGTTTCCCTTGAAGTGGGTTAACAGATTTACATTTATATACGATTGGGAAAGCATTATCTGGCACAAATATGGATAATAATGTAGAATTTCACTCAAAGTTTTTTTCTATTTCGTGTGTTTACGTCTGTCTGTTTGTTTTGGAATTTTTCGCAAAGCTACACGAGAGCTATCTGCCCTAGCCATTCTTAAGTTAGCAGTGCAAGACTAGAGGGAAGGCAGCTAGTCATCACCACTCACCGCCAAATTTTGGCCTACTCTTTTACCAACAAAGAGTACCAAAAACTGAATAACAAAGTAATCTCATTTAATAAAGTGATATTATAATTTATTCAATTTTGACTACAACGTAACCTCATCCAGTGTATTTTAACGCCTTTACAGCTGAAAGGGCGAGCATATTTGGTTGGAGCGGAAGTCCAAAGCGCGACTCTTGGATTACGATTTGAACACCTCAACCCATCTCGTCACGCCGGGCCTCAACAGGTGTCACGTAAGTTACGTTTGTTATATTTTGTACTATTTTATGTATGTATAAATATATATGTATTGTGTGGTTTAATTTTACTTTATCATGTCTATGGTATTTTTGTGTTTACATATAAATATATAATAATAATAACAATAAGGTCATTCCAATGAAGAGTGACATTAAAACATTATATCCAAGATTTAAATAAACTAAGTATGAAGTGTTATAATTAAGTCATATGTAACAATCAAAACAATTATAAAATAAAAGCTGCATCTAATAATAGGTTAAATTATAACATTGTGTTTTGTAACCAGGTTAAATTCACGTCCTCTGCACAGAGAGTCCATTGTGTAGCTTTGTCTTTAATTCCAGATAGGTGAATTTACTAGCGAAAAAAATAATGCGATGTTAAAATCAGTCAGTGAATCTGATATAACACAAATATCAGTCGAATGAGTCTTGGTTTATTTCATTTTTATTGGATGAAAGATTATTACGAGAAAATTTGATTCTTGTTTTATTTGTTATTCCTCTTTCGAGGTTTAAATTATACATATATAAAATGGCTGTGTATCACACCATTTTACTGAAGTTATCGTGCAAAAAAAAGACAACACAAATTAGGAAAACTAATCCGAAAAGAACTGAAAACTGAAATATAATTTCAGTTTAAGCAAGTGGCAGAACGTATTACCATGGTAGATTTTATAGCAATTAAAGAATATATTGCGATAAATAACTAATGTAGGCAAGGGATGCTTTCTCTCTTTTGTAACAAGTTAGCTGTTTATTTGTTTCTTTGCTTTTGAATTTCGCGCAAAGCCACACAAAGGCTATTTGCGCTAACCGCTGTTAATTTAGCAATGTAATACTAGTGGGAGGGCAACTAGTTACTACCACCCACAGCCTACTCTTTTATCAATGAATAGTGGGATTCATCTTCACTTTACAACCTGTGATGACGATAAAATCCACTTGTATAGAAAAATATATGTGTAAAAACAAGTGGTGTGGGGGTGAGAAACTTGTTTATGTGGAGAAGCGAATAACGTTTCGACCTTCTTCGGTCATCGTTAGGTTCTTTTGTTTTTCATCAATTTTCTTTTATGAATTTTACTAAATTAACTTTTACATTTTAACCAGATGTTTGGCGCAGATAGCCGAGCTGCTTTGTGCCAAAAAACACTAAATCAAGCAAACAACCGAAGAAGGTCGAACGTTGTTCGCTCATTTTTTAAAAAATGTTCTCAACCCAAACCAGCCGTTTTTACATATATATTTCACTTTATAACGTCTCTACGGCTGAAAGAGCGAGCGCATTTAGCGTGACAGGGATTCAAACCCGCGACCGTCAGATAACGAGTCGATTACACTTTAACCCCCTGGCCGAGCTGAGACGAAAGTTAGCTGAGAAATGATCGTCGTCTCTATATCTGGCTATAACAAGAAACTTATAGGTTTATATTAATGGAAACATGCTTTAACACAATCGATCATATAAATTATTGTTAAACCATGGGTGATTTATATCAAAATGATAAACAGCAATATTTTAAAATCGTACTCGTTACCGTCAACGACAAATAATCAGTGTTGTTCAATAAAGTAAAGGTCAACTCTGGATGACCTATTTCAGGACTAAGGGTACAACATGATTTGATAATTAGTTCTGATGCTGGTAAGATGTGTAGCTATCGATATAAATCACGATGTTACGACGCTTACATAAGGTCTGAGTATTCTTCCTCTGATGGATAGCACCTTCTCACGAAGCCTCCGTAATAATCCATCATTATCATCGTCGTGGATATTATTTGAAATTGGTGACACAGTTATTAAGTATAACTTAACACTTTTAGTCCCTTTGGTATATTAATCACAAGAATAATTATCAGTTTTCACTTTTAATTAAGTATCATTACTTATTGAGAAACAAAGCGCTGCACTGAAATAAAGCTGAAAGTAATAATACTTATGGCTGGCTACATTGTTTTTATTACATGTGACTAGTGGACACGTTGGTAACTTAAGTTTGAACATTCCTGCTCTCAGACATATCTTCGTCAACATTTTTACTAAACATAATTTTTAGGGTAACTTAAATAACGTTCTTTTATTTCAAACAAATTAACAGGATCTGTACACGCTTCTTTCTTAAACTTTACAATTAGTAAATACAAATAATTTCATTTGAACATCAATATTTACGAAAGTTCTTTTCTCAAGAACTAATTTTATTTGGGTGACCTATTTATGTGATAATAAATTAGTTTTCTACCAAAAAGAAATCATATTAAATACAAAGTGGTTGTTAGAAAATAAAATGGTACATTGGTGTTTAAGACGAGTAAAACAGACTTCTGTCGTTACTTGACCATTCGCTAGGATTTTCGTTTCCTGAGGTCCATTACTAATTCAGAGTATTCATCCTTTAGTTTAATTTTCGTACTCAGAACAACGTTGAATGATTTTAACTTTCTGAATTATGATGAAGAGTAGCCTGGGTTCAAAACTTTTTAAATTCTTAGCATCACTTCACTAAGTCTTGTAAATTGTGTCGTAGTTTTTATTCAATGTAGTTAAATGTTTGGCCATTCATGTTAATACAGATGTCTAAATTTTAGGTAATTTTGGAATACAGGACAATAACATGTTTTTAAGAATTATAAACAGCAATTATTTTCTCAGAATATCTAGAAGTACAATGTACTAAAAGTACATTTTAGTTTACAGTGACTTAACCACAATTTCTGACACGTATTCCTTGTATTGCAGGAAACTTTATCTTAGTGATAAGGAAATATTGGTTGTTGGTTCCTCGAACTCTTTACAATTATTTGCAAAGATACCTTCGATTATTTTTCTTTAGACATTTCAAAACCGCAACAGACCAACCAGATCCTAGAAATCTTAATCATTCATGTCTAAGACCTTACAACATTTAAGACCGACTATCCAGTTCCTGGATATTTTAACATGCCGTTGATCGTCCAGCTTCTATACACTATAACTTCTATCACTAATGGTTTTGATCCTTCACATTTCAGCACTTACCACTTACAGTCGAGAGAAACTTCAACGCACAACATTAATTATCTGAATCGTATACATGTCAGTATTTTCAACTTACAATCAAGGTCCTAGACATTTCAACACACGATTGATCGTCCTGGTCGGAAAAGTTTCAACATCTACCACCGACCATCCGAGTCCTAAAAGTTTCAACATATATTGCTGACCCTGTACATTTATATGTGATAATTGATATACAGGTGTCGAAAATTTTAGCTCCCATTATTGACCAAAAAGGTCATAAACGTTTCAACACACACCATTTATTATCAAAGCGTAGGCATTGCAATACCTACTACTGATCATCCCCGTTCCAGATATTTCAATTCCTTATATCGTCTGAAGATCAAACTATATGTGTTTTATGCTTCATTATTTC
The DNA here is from genome assembly GCA_011833715.1 of Carcinoscorpius rotundicauda. Lineage (NCBI taxonomy): Eukaryota > Metazoa > Arthropoda > Merostomata > Xiphosura > Limulidae > Carcinoscorpius > Carcinoscorpius rotundicauda. The sequence goes on along the minus strand of CM022405.1, from coordinate 21,187,471 downwards.
TTTACGAATTTTGAAGTAGGTTAAAATTTATAGTGGTTGAGTGAAGAAAAATACAATATATACGGTTTTATTGTGAAATTACAGTCCTGCTCTTCAATATTTTCACTTTTTTCTGACAAAACACAAAACCGATATAAAAGTTTTAGACATTTATTCATTAATTTTTTGAAATTCTAATAACATTAAGTTTTAATACGCTGTTAGCTTATGCTTTTATTATCACCTTTGTTTTGTTGTATAATACTGTACACATAACGGCCCGGCATGGCCTAGCGCGTTAAGGCGTGCGCTTCGCAATATTAGGGTTGCGAGTTCGCACCCGAGTCGTGCCAAACATATTCGCCCTTCCCTCTAAACTTACCCTACTAAATTAGGGACGGCTAGCACAGATAGCCCTCGAGTAGCTTTGTGCGAAATTCAAAAACAAAAAAACGACACTGCACACTAAGAGATTACGTGATATTTGACACAAAATCGAAATTCAACAACATTAATCTAAGATTTTTTTAAAACGTTCGTAATAAAATTTATCATTATTCATTTATACATTGAATTTATTTATATAGGTGAATTTTTAACTGCTTCAGTATTTTTATAGGTACACAATTTAGGATTAATTGCACACTAAGAAAATCCCTTCATATAAAGCTTTAAGGAAATTTGACGTGATATTTAATGTCAGTCGTATTGAGTGTGTCGCGTGTTTCCTCTATTCTCGTACATAACCAAATGAGCGTATGATTATTTAAAGGTGAAATTTGGTGGTTTAGCAGTATTTTTAATGGAAACTATCATACGCACATTTGGATATCTTCGAGAGGTTATCTTAAGCATTATAACTCTGCTATCAACAGGAAATATTAGGTGTACAACATATCTTCTCTGGCACAAGTATCAGTAACGTGTCATTTTGTATATTTTATTTTAAGCCACTATAATATTAATATGATGCAGACAAAGACATTTGTGTTTCTTTTTTATATGTGATTCAAATACATGTAACAAATTGTTCAGGGGTGTGTTGAAGACAGGGTACCATTAAATGTGTAGTCAAACGTTCAAAACAGATAACTCCAGATGAATTACAGAGACAGAAGCCACACACTGATTATGCCAGTAAGACAGATACGATAAATAAAAGCAATGATCAATAGTATAATAGTATTAGGAAAAATAGAGAGGAAGAGGGCGTAATAAAGATAGGATAGACATACAATTTGGCAGACGGACACACAGAAAGACTAACAAAGTAGGTAAGAATCTGGCGGAATCAGTAAAAAGCGAACAGAAAATTATCTTTCATCTATCAACAAGTAGTATTTGAACCTGAATAGGGCGGAAAAAATGTTTTTCATTAAATATCAATTTCTTATCTAATTAATAATTTGTTTAAATATTAATAAATTCTCCGAAATTTTGTTGCCGTAAGTATTGGTTAATTATATTCTGTTCTTTTTTCTGGCGTTACTACTCCCCAGTGGCTCAGCGGTATGTCTGCGGACTTACACGCTAAAATCCGGGTTTCGATACCCGTGGTGGGCAGAGCACAGATAGCCCATTGTGTAGCTTTGTGCTTAATTCAAAACAACAAAAACAACAACAACAACAACTGGCGTCATTATTCGGAGGGTCGCTATTCGAAAGAACGATTCACTGTACCTTTGGTCACATTGCTAATAGAGAAACCGTGGGTAATAAGCAAAAATAAAAATTTGCCCTGTCTCAAAAATTTAAAAAAACAATCAACTTCCTGTGGAATGGAAAGCGAATAATGAAGTGTTGATGACAAGTGCCATGTTCCAAGTATTTTTAAACGTATTAAATCAAAAAATGGAACAAGAAAATGGGAGCATTCAACTTTTCCTAGATAATGCAACTTGTCACCGAAAAGTTCAACTTTCAAATGTTCGTTTAGTCTTTCTACCTCCATGTCCAACATCAGTTCTACAATCACTAGATAATGGAATTATACAGTGTATAGAATTGAAATACAGAAAGCTGATGCTTTAGCATAGTGTTGCAAACATGAACGACTGTAAGAGAACATCTGAAATTACCATAAAAATTGACGTATTAGATGCAATTGCATTTTTAAGTCATTCAGTTCAATGCGTAAAAGACGAATACGAAATAAAGTGCTTTGAAACTGCGAATTTATTCTTGATTATGGCGAAGAATTTGGAGATGTTTGTCATGAGGATTGTCGCGAAATCTAAACTGTTACTGAGAAGATTAATGTGGACAATTCTGTGAACGTTGACAAGAATGCTTTAATAGAAACAAATGTAATTTATTTAAAATCTATTATAAAATCACAAGATGGTAACACTGTGAGAGATTCAATAGATGAAAAGATAGTAGGGAAAGAGCAATTCCTACTTTACCAGAAGTGTTAAGTTACATTAACGCTATCAGATTGTATGTAAAAATAAATGAGGAAAATTAACTTTATTAATAGGCCGTAAAACGGGCGTTCTCTCTTTTCCGCATGATAAAGCCCATAAAACCTTTGAAATTGGACCCTATATTCAAATAAATTTGATTTAGATTGTGTTTACTTATGTATATTTTGAATGCATATTTTTGTTGTTTTTCTAATAAGTATTGCATAAACAGTACAACACTTTTATTGAAAACGTCTTATTTCCCTTCAGTCAAGAAAGTATAACGTTCCGATCCCAAATTACATGTAATTAACGAAATGCAGGTTAACTGTCCAAGCCAGAAAACAACAGGATAGCTGACTGAAAACAACAACGAAAGATAAAGAGAGGAAATGAAAGTTTTTAAACATGTACACAACCCCTATCAGATGTACTTCCATAGGGTCCCTGAAAGTGTTTCGTTTCAAGAATAAATAAAATCTAAATTAAGAATTATAAATATTTTTAATTATTGTTTTTCAATTTCATATTTCAAGTTGTGTTGTAGTCTTCAGAGTGCATAATCCTTCTCGTGATTCACGCCATGCGCACGTTTTACTAACGTCACGACTGTACAAAATTACAATATTAAGCACCGCCCTTACTACTTCGTTTTAGTGTCTACTGACAGGCAGTAATACACTGTATAGGAACGAGAGTAGCTAAAATAGATGACCCCACTAGGTGGCCATGCAAAAAGCAGAATACAAATATATCGGTAATTTACGAATTTGCATGCATATAGGTGTGTGGGTGTGCATGACTGTTTTCAAGATAAAGAGAAAAAATAACAAAATTAACCATTTCGATTTACTTTTGTTGATATTTGAATGCCACTGACGCTGACTGACATGTCAATCGTTAAACTCCACTGCAAGATGTTATACGTAACAATGACTACTTTAAACTCTAACTTGATGAGAGCAAATTTCCTGTACCTCAAATCCTGACACTGAAAACGTTAAGTATATTTTAAGATGCTTAAATACCTCATTTTTATCCGTAAATCCTACGTATTATTCAAGCACAAAGATTAAAAATACGAAATGGCTTATCCTTTCTCTGGTCTCAAGGTTTTTCTGTTTATAAGAACTTTATATAAAAGCCAACAGTAATATGCATGTTCGAATTTGTTATACGAATTGATGGACAATATCAATAGTATGAATTCTTGAGAAATTATAAACGTAAACATTAGATCAAAATTCCGCTCAATTTGGTGCAGATAGTCCTCGTGTAGCTTTGCGTGAAAATCAACCCAAACTGCTCAGTTGGAAAAAAAATTTAACGAATAAAAACTTTGTAAACACTGTCTAACATCGCTTAGTGTAAACCTACAGAACGGTTAAAGGTCAAGACCATGTGTTTAGAAAAACAATTAGTAACGCTCACAAACCATATCTCATAAATTCACCACATGCAACAGTGAAGACAACGACTAAAACAGGCACACGAAATTAGGCATTTCTCGAAAGTTTCTTACCCTCTCTCAAGACCTACGTGACATTTATGGTTTTTACAACAGTTTAAACCTTTGCTTTCTTACAGTGATGAAAAATCACAAGAAAAATAAAGTTACTTGTTCATACTTATCGATTTATTGCACTCTAGTTGTATAACAACAGATTAAAACGGTAGTTACTGAAGTGTTTGTTTTTGTATGCATTTCTGAGAAGGCAATAAAATCGCTTTTAAAAACTCTGATTTTTTTCAATACTTTTTTTGTGTGAAGATGTTAATATTTTAAATAATTTTCAGCAGTTCTGAAACTTCTCTAGATTTTTGAAATATCAAATTATTTTGCACAGTCTGTATCCCAATATTAAAACAATATTTTTAAGATGTACAAAAATGTTCATTAAAAACACTTCCACATCTGAAGTGATGTGAAACTAATCTTCGTGAATGAAGTTTATTGCATGTATATATATATATATAAACATGTTCACAAAATGTATCTGTGCAGACTTTCTTTGTAATACAACCACATTAATTTATTTATAAATATCTTTTAGAACACTAAGCCCATCTACTGAAAAAGTTCGTCTTCAAGTATAGATCATCATATACTCAGTTAATTGGGGCTAATGATGTCATTAAAATTCAGTAATATGCAATACTCTTTTTACTCTTAGCAACAGCTTCTTAAAATTGACAGAACTAATTTGAATGTAGATGAAAAATATTATTAGCCATTTAACTACAGAGAATTAACTCCAGATGTTATGCAGTCAAATCAAGCAGTGATAAATAAACTTAAATTAAAACTTATAAAACAATATAGTGTGAAGGTACAACAATAAAATAAATTTGGTAAACCATATTTGTGTTGATAGATCAGATATTGTTAGTTTGGACCCAAAATTAGTAGCTTAAGGGTTTTCCAATGGAAGTTTCCTAATCTTTAACCCCTGTGTGCATGTAAAACATTGCATAGTTTTATGTTACAGCACAACTTCTGTATACTCTATTTAACTGTTGCTTTCATCACAAATATAACTGACACTCATTGTACATTAAAAATCAGTCTGGTTGTGGTTAACCACAAAGCTACCACAGTGGGCTATTTTTGCTCTGCCCACCAAGGTCAAGTAAATAAAAATGAGATATAGGTGTAGAAGCTAGATAAACTGATAAAAGTCTAGCATTGTGATTTTTATCCATTAATTCACGAATCACAATAAAAATCGCTGAACAAATATGCCTTTGATATCTGTTAAAGCAAATCTTATGAAAACAAATCTGAGAAACACTACAGTTACAAAAATGACACTCATTGTAGTTTCAGAATACACAATCAGAAAATAGAAATATCCTTCAGATCTTGAATAGCTACAAAATTAACATCCATGTACAATTAAATAAAAGACAACAATTATACAGAAATGTTTCTTAATTGTTTCAATACCCTATAGATTTAAGCATGCTTATGAACAAATTAAAACATTAAAGAAACAAATTACTATGAAGTAAAACAATGATAACACAAGTTATACATACTGAAGAAACATTCAAGATTTTCAAATATCTTTACTCATGACTATAAAGATAACCGTTTTTGTACTACACACCACCAATATCAATATTAGATCTTCAGTAATTCAGAACAATGAAAAATAATATCAAGTGACAATTTCTATAAATCAGGCATAAAAAAGATTTAAAACACTTATTGATGTAATATATTTTATTGTAACCTGTGAACACAAAATACTTTAATTCAATAATTGGAAAAGTTTATGTGTATAAAATTTGTATTATTTCAAAACAAAAAAAAATTCAATCTTTGAGGAAAATAATCTAGCAGATGGCTTGAAAACGAAACTCATATTTATAAAATATGTACGTGTTTAAACATCTGAACAAAAAATAATACAGTAAAAATAATAATTTATTAATGAGACATACTGTGTTTTACACTTTGTAAGATTCAGGATTATCCTGTAGTAAAGAGGATCATATAATACTACTTGTTGTTCATTTTATATGTAAATATCTTTTGAATCCTTATTTGGTTATGCCTATTTTCATTATTTCTGACAACTGTGTGTGTCAGTGTACATAAAGTAATAACATAAAGGTTGCATTTGTTCCGTGAGATTAAGTTATTTTATCAAGTAGCCTCTCTTGGTTCGTTATGGTTAAAAAGTATTCAAATAAAATTCATTTTGATTGTTTGCTGCTCAATTTCATGTTTACAAAAGTCACAGTATCTTTTTCATATGTATTTTACTTTTTTTGAAACTGAAAGAAAGGGTTTCCTGGAAATATTATCAGATAAATTACTGTGTTTGATACACAATATATATATACACTCCTTTTATAGCATATATTTATTTATTTCATTGTGTTCAGGCCTATGTATCACAACTTTAGCATATAGCTACAATATATGTAACACATGAAAACAATTCCAGTATTACTTAGTGTCAGCATGAACAATATTAACAATATAGTGTGATATAGGACTGTGTTACAATGTGGCAACTCCTCTTGTATAATTTAATATATTAGTTTGTTTACTGTTAAACACAAGGTTATACAGTGGAATATTTGTGCTGTGGCTGCCATGAGTATTAAAACCCAAATTTGATTGCCATTAATTCCAGAGACTTACCACTGAGCTAGCCACAAGGCAATTTTACTCAGACTGCAATGGACAAAGGTTTCATGTACAAGTAGTGGTTACAGGCGAACTTGGCTTTCATACCATTAATATATTTAATATTTAAAACCAAGTTCTCCATTGTATTCTAAAATTGAGATTTGCAAATTTTAAAGACTTAACTTAGATTTTGCAAAAGGTTTAAAGTTTCATTAATAATGTAATGTGAGAAAAATAGTTCATGAGAAATATAAAGTCTCTTCATACAAGAAAAAACAGCAAAATCTAAATTTATCGTTTGTTTATATCATACATTTCATTATCAATAGAATTATCAGTGATACAGTATGATATGATTTCATAAGATATAACTTTCAGTATGCAATTTTTGTAACATTTATTATGATTTTGTTAAAAACTGGTTAATTAGACTGCAGAGTGACTGAGTTAGAGAAATCAAGTGAGATTAGACTTTTCTACCTAACAGTGAACGAAATAAGGCTGTTTTTTTCTTATTTACATTAATGATCTTTAATTGGGACATAATTAGTAATTTAGCTGATGACAATCTATTAATTATTTTTAGCTGTACAGAACAAGATAAGAGACTGTAGAATGATTTGCATCTGTTGGTAAATTGGTGAAAAGTTGGCAATTAACTTTTAATTATAGTAGTTGCAAGGTTAAGATTTTATCTTCACTTGGATAACTGTATAATATAGTTAGAAACACACTCAAAAATATGATATAATATAATGATAAATAAATCACTCAAGCCATAAGGGTGACACTACTTTTATTATTGTTTTGTTTTTTGAATTTCATGCAGAGCTATACCAGGGCTATCTGCACTAGTCATCCCTAAATTAGCAGTGTAAGAAAAACTAGAGGAAAGGCAGCTAGTCACCACCACCACCCACCAACTCTTGGGCTACTCTTTTACCAACAAATAGTAGGATTGACAGTCATTTTATAACACCCTCATGGCTGAAAGAGAGAGCATGTTCAGTGTGATGGGGATTCAAACTCACAACCCTCAGATTACGAGCTGAGTGCCTTCACCACCTGGCCATTCCAGGCCCTGTTTTTATTATTAAAGATAATAAAATATTCCTGTATATTTATAGACATATTGAGAACACATTGAGACCAATTTATGAAACTTATTGATGTAAAGAATGTTATCAGTTATAATTATGTTCTGTTAAAAGTATAACTAGTATAAAACAAGTACTTACATACTGGAGAACAGGTGGTGTTGTGACAAACGGTATGAAAACTCGAATTTTAATGTTGTAAGTCCGCAGACATTCCGCTGTGTCACTGACAGAAGGGCATTTCTGACTTTATAGAATCCTATTTCAATGCACTGTCATCAAAATGATGTTAAATGTGATTTGCTTTGATATGTTTATTTTTCAGTGAGGATATCAACTCCAAGCATTTATATTTGTTGTGTAAAAATATAAGGTATTTATCAATATGCGTAACTAAAGTTATATTTTAGTTATTATTTTTGATCAAGATTTCCAGAATAAGTTAAGAATGTAATGTGCAGGAAAAACTCAAAACAAATTTTATTTGTATAATTTTTCAACCATAACGAATCAAGAAAGGCTACTTGATAAAATAAGTTAATCTGGTGGAGCAAATGCAACTTTTATGTTATTACTTTTTGTACACTGCGACACATAATTGTCAGAAATTATGAAAATAGACATAACGAAATAAGGATTGAAAAGATATTTACACATAAAATGAACAACTAGATTACACTTTCAGTTTAAAATATTGCTTTTTCATATTAAATTCATTTTCATTTCTCATACGTTTTGTATTCAGAAGACATGATAAATATTTTAATGGTGCACACAATTATTTATAATGCATGTTATCAATCAGTGTTGCCTTACTGTCATTGTACATGAAGAATTTATATGTAAATATTTTCTGGAAAAGTGTGGTAATTTGTGTTTTATTAGTGTTTGTAAACTATAAGTGGCATATGTATATTGAAATATTTGGAAATTCGGATCCCCGTTGCGCATAACATGCTCGCCCTTTCAGCCGTGGGGGCGTTACAATACACGGTCAATCTCACTATTCGTTGGTAAAAGAGTAGCCCAACAGTTGGCGGTAGGTGGTGATGATTAGCTACCTTTTCTCTAGTTTTACACTGCTAAATTAGGGACGGCTAACACAGATAGCCTTCGAGTAGCTTTGCGCAAAATTCCAAAACAAACCAAAATAGTTTTTTTTCATACTTTTATTAGTTACAGGTAAAAGTCCATGAAAAATCAGTTTTTAGAATAATAAAAAGAATCCAGAATTATTTTCCTTAACTTGTATATATATATATATATTGACGATATAATTAACATTAATATTCTTGTAATAAGTAATTATATTCGTAACATTTATCCTGCAGTTCTACAGATTGAGAATATATCCAAATCACATATTGAAGCACGCTGTTAACGTAATTAATAATAATAATAATTGTGATAGAGGAAACTTTTTGAACAAATGGACTTATTTCTCGAAATAATAATGCACCAACATATGTCGTACAGAGCATTACATACATGTAGCTTCTTAGATATTTTGTTGCAATATACAATTTTTAATATCAAATATAAATACATTCGTTCATTAACTGACTTTTAACAGTTTTGGTGAAAATATTTAATGAAACATTTCAAATTATTTTATAATAAATATAAATGTTTTTATTTAAATTTAGAAATAATGACACAAATTTATGATATATAGTAAAATAATGTCTAAAAATTAAATTTTAAAGGAAATAAACTTCACCATTTGGACAATTTTCTGCATTATATAGATGGACCAATGTATTTGTATAACATTTCACACAGAAGAGGTACTTCTGGTTTCTTTTTCAAAACATTGAAGATCCAAGTAGTAGTACGAAGGATGGGAGCTATACTAATAGTTAGGGTTAGGTTTAGTGTAGTAGTACGTTATCATATTGATACTTTATCTCCAAAGATCATATTGATGGAATGATATCTTCAAGTGTAGTTGTTTACTGTTTATCACCTTTCCTCTTGTCCTCTTGTGAGGAACCACCTTCCTACTCATGACTGCAGACAGCAAAAGGTGACAAAGATATGGGATGTTGCTGGCTTCAGTATCCATAATTTCTCAATTTTATCTTCTAAATATGTGATACCAGCGAAATTGATGTTAAAACGAATAGATAGCAAAAAATATGTAGGTGCACGTTCCCATGTATTTTGGTAAGGTTTAACTGGATATTAGCTGTAAAATATACGTATTACTCAAATAATATGAGACTGGAAAGAGTAACCTAAGACTTTGTGGAAGTTTTGTAAGTGACGTAGATGAAAACAAACAATTCTTAAAGAAACAAGTAAAACGTTAGTTTATTCTGGGTAACTAAGTAAAATACAAACAAACAAAGAAAGCTATATACTCAACATTACTACATACTCTTAATCCACTTAAACTATATTGTAAACATTCAGAAACGTTGCTGATCAAACATTATTGATAAACGACCAAATAAAACTTCACCAATATGTGCTTCGAGCCATCCATCAATATTCCAGTAATAACTAATATCTCTGAAATATCTATCTAGCTTAAACTAGTTAGAGGACTTACATAAACATTATTCAAAGCAACATTTTGAGAAAAGTAATTAGAATTGTTTGTTTGTTTGCAGTTAAGCATAATGATAATCAAGTAGCTATGAATGCTCTGATCACCACAGGTATCGAAACACGGCTTCTAGTTGGTAAAGTAGAGTTATTGTGCTTACCATTAATGAAGAAAAAATAAAATCCAGTAATAGAAGAGAAGAAAGTGTAGTTTGGAGTATTTCTTATTTCTCTGATCTGTATAACGTCAAATTTCTTTGAAGAATTATCAGAAACATTGATGATGATAGCGACTTACTAATAGCTGAATAAAACTACTTTTTTCAGTTTTGGGATAATTTTTGTTAAAAGCAAAGCTTTACTGTAAGCTATTTGTGCTCTTCCCAATGTGTTATCAAAACCCAATTTTCAGTCATAGCCATGAGCATATGAGTGAGGCACTAACGAAGACGGTTCAGTAGAAACATTAAATCATGTCATATAATTATTCTTCACACTACGCCATCAAGGTTTCGTGAACGAAATTATAGTTGTGTGCACCACTTAATAAGCACATCAAAAGTATATATACATTAACAAAACGTTTCATTTTTCCAACACTATTGGAACATTACATTAAAACCTATCTAAAAAACACATTTTAAAGTAAAGACACTTTGTGAATAAAATTTTGTGGTGATAACGGTATTTACAATAATCTTCACAATATATTTTGAATTGTCTTTTTTTTTCTCTTGCAGATTAACACATCACCTTCTTACTTACTGTTATGGTTTTTATTACCTCTCTCAAAAGCTCCTTTCATATTCTTGGTCATGAAATGGTCACTGGGGGGCTACGCGAAAGAAACATGCAATATCAGTGTTATAGCCCAATCAGTGGCCCCAAAATATAAAACGGTTTTTGTTTTGTTTTTATTTTACTGTAAATTAATGCGATTTGCTCATTTGTATTTTATATTTGTTGTTTTTAAATGCAAAGCCATACAATGAGCTATCTGTACTGCACCCTCTAGAAATAGGATCTCGAATATTAGAATTATAAACCTGGATGCGGGATTTTCCGTACATTATGTTAACAAGTAAGTCACCCTTGGCAAACCGAATTAGCTAGATAAGCTTGTTTGTCAGTATTTTCTACTTTAGACTAACTTATAAACAACTTCAATATCGAAAATGAAATGTTTAACCTCTGCCATTCAGAGTACGAATATATTCCTTCCTATTGTTCTACAATACTTATACTTATGTAGTTTTTCTTGATTCATGATAATTGCATAAACTTTTTATGAACCAGAGAGAAAACGTTATTCAATATCAAAATCTCTATGTTTACAGTATGAGAAACAAAACAAAATGAAACAACACCCACATAAAACTGTTATACTAAAATATTCGTAAAATATACCATTTCAGTAGCTACTTATCATCATTTTGTTATGAATACAAATGTCGAAACATTGAGAAAACCACAAAGAAAGATGAAATATTATATATTTACAAGTTGATACCACGCCTACAACACAATCTCTCCAAACAATCTTCTGTCAGCCAAGATAATTAAACAGCTTATATATTACTAATTTATTAAGTACATTTTGCATGCAATTTCGTTCTCTAAACCGAGAAACACCCATTGTTATCAGCTGTTTAAACACCAAAGTAATTATGCAGACATCAGTCTTCAAATAACGGAAGTTTAGGGAATGTAGACCAAACTGGTTCAAAGATTTTCCTGCATATATATATATAACCCTCACAGTCTGGTGTAATATCAAACAGAAGTGTTCATCTCTTAACAGTGAAGATTATATTTATTGTCCTTGTTTTGATTTTTGTTGTTATTGCTGGTGGTCAGAATGATACAATTAAAAGACCACGTTCTAATCAAAATGGTCCAGCACGAAGAGACAAAAGTACAGAAATGATGATTCTGCATTCTATCCAAAATTTCATCATTGGTTAGTCTGTGTTTTTTTTTATAAGAATCTAAATATAATTTCTTGAAGAAGATTAATTTTTGTTTAAATTGAATCGAACATGTTAAAATCAAACATATGTCTTTCTGCACATAAAGCTTTCTACATGACATATAGTTTCGAATTACCCCACGCTGTTCCTCCGAAGGAATTACGTGCTGTGTTTTCGAACTTCCTTTTTTGACGTTGTTTATATTTTTAAAAATGGTTCATTTTTTACCCCTCATAGGACTGAGTGTGATTCAACGTGGGTAGTACCGGAATATGGATATGGAAATACAATGTTCGCTTCTTTCTATTGCAACATTGTAAAAAATAATAGAATTACAATTCATAACCTTAGGTTAAGAATATGTCAGAAGAGTGAAAATGAATTTAATCTATTCACTTTTAGTAGTTCGTGAAAATATCCGAAAAATATTCATTATGTAGTTACAAGGAATAATAATGCGCGTTTGATAACTGGAAATAAAATAATATTTTTATATGTTGATAGAACGACAGCACTGATTTAACTTTCATCAATAACATTTAATTTCCCCGGAGAAATCACCTAGTTTGACAATATCGGTTTGTTTTTATGAAAATCTATGTAAGGCCTGCCGTGGAGTCAATGAACTTACTGCAAATCCACTGCAAGTAACTTTGACAATGTTACGCTTTTTATGTATGTGGACTGAGCGCAATAGAAAGACACAGATAACAGCTTATATAATTTATTAAAATAAACTATTAAATATGTAACAGATATAACATAAATTATATAATAACAATGACAGATATTCAGTTTAAAATTAATTACAATACAAAATGGTACTGGCCTGTGTCCAATATAATGATTCAGAATGAAAGTCCAAAAGTCTAGATCAGAAATCCAAAATTCCAGTCTAGGGTGTGAATTTGGTCCCAGGAAGATATTCCGAAGTTTGAATGGAGAAGTCCAGAAACAATTCACAGTTCAATAAATTTGACGAAGTTCTTTTTACGATGTTTTCGATGAATGTCTCAAATTTGTCGTTCTCCAAATTTTCCTGTTCTCCCTTAAACAGTCCTGTAGGTGTTGACCTTCAGTATAACTAGTAATTCGAATGAATCGTAAAGATTGACGAAATAAAATCACAGCTTTTGTAGATCTAACTCCAGTCACAAATCCAAGTTGAATAAACACACAGCAAGCGTTGAAAATTTCTGAAACGAAAAACAACATCTCTTGAATCGAATGAATACGAATGACTGACTGACTCTCTCTTTTTCTATCGCTGTCTGTTTATATATTAGTAGGCCTACTCTTCTCGAACAATCGCGTAACTTCCCAGCATTTCAGAGTAATCTAGATTCGTCTCGTACAGACACCAGGCCATTACAAATGATCGATCTACCTCGTTCTAGAAATTTCTACATGAATAATAACGTATATACATAACGCTTTATACATAACACAGAGTAATCTCGATTAGTCTCGTACAGACACCAGGCCAATACAAATGATCAATCTAGCTAGTTCTAAAAATTTCTACATGAATAACAACGTATATACATAACAGACAATGATACATTTTAAGCCTAAACATGCTACTGTTCAATTATGTACGAAACGTGAACATGTAACATCGATATTGGATGTCTGAGAAGTATTAAACGGTTTAGATATATCGCTCATGGATCAAAATGGCAGTGTTTTGAGATATTAATATGATAATAAAGCAGAATATGAAAGCGGATAACATACCATTACAACTAGACATAGTCCAATGATTGTTTTAATGAAATACAAACATAACTGATTCAAGTAAACCCTTTTTTGCAGCCGGTTCAGACTGTGTCGATGACGACCTGAAACACCAGATCATAGGTTGCCTGCCTGAAGAAGTAAGTTTTGCAGCATCTTCACTAACTTTATACGCCGGTGTAGGTTCCTAATATACGAGTAATAATTTTGAGAGTAGTGGTTAAATGACAATGGTACACAGCACATGCGGATTTGTGATTTACGAAAACTTTCTCCTCTGTTAAAAACAAAAACAGAAGAAACTTTGTGTTGAAAGGTTTCGGAATAAAGCAGGATTTTTGACGTTTAGTGTTGAAGGAAGAGATGCTAGAAATAGAAGTGGAACTCGTAACTTCTACAAAATACGGCGTATTTAAATGGTCACATTTACTTACACAACAAGCAGTATATAGAGTTTTAAAATAGAGTAGAAGTGTGGCATACAGATGTGGTTTGATTGTTGGAAATATATCAGGGTCAAAGAGGTTTAGGATTTAGGGTGTTTGGTGATTTTAAGCTGGAATATTTATTTCCGAAAAAGTGTAATTACAGTGTCTAAAATATCTTACTAGTGGTCGCCACTAATGGATTTAATTACAATATATTGAACGTTCACTTTTTTTCACAAAAATCTCAATTCTTGTCAATCATGTGGTATGTAGCCATTAAATATGTGCTTAAAGATAAATAAATGAATACAAATGTGCAAATTTACTTGAGAAATAATACAATGTGTACTTGATTTCTTATAATAAGTGTTTCACAAAATTGACAGCAAACAGTATTTAGATTGTTTTGTGTTAGGAAATATGTCGTCCTTGGAGTGGCTTATTGAAGCTTTTGTAAAAGTGTTATATACAAATGCAATGTAAGAAGTAAGTTTGGTGATAAAAAGACATTGTTGTGAGTACATAAGTTATAGTTACGCTGATTTATTTTACGTTTTTTTACCACATAGCTCGCAAATCTAGGAGATCAGTCCACTTGCGGTCAGAGGCCTGAAAACAGTAAGTATAATACCTTTTAAACTTTACTATTACACAGTGTAATTAACCTTTTCTTTCGTTTTCACTGTGTTTTCAACCTCTCCTTTCTCCTATTTTGTACAATTCTGTTTGCCTACTTATGTCGTTCGCACTATTGTTCTATCCACAACCATATAATCTGGGCCACCATCTATCAGGATGTTTACTAAAGTAGACGTCTCTGATTTGTTGGCAGTAAATATGATAAAATAAAAACAGCACTTAATTCACTTACTTAAAAAATAATGTTAATATTACGAAGTAGTTAAACGTGTGTAGAAAAAATTCTTTACACTATAGATAATCAGAGACATATCATAGACACTGTACAGTTCTCTACTTCTTCTCAAAATTACACTTAGACCTATTTACTTGCTTTAGAATTTCAGTTCACAAGTGGTGCTATATTTCTCTCTTCCTGTCGCCAAACGGAGGACAGTTCACTTATGTTTCGTCGAGTTACCACGATTATTCTTTACTTTCAAAATTGTCTGCTCCTTCTTTCGTAATTTCGTAGAATTCCAATGATTGTCAATGTTTTGTCCACAGGCAGGTTAAATTACTTTAGAACTCTGTTTGACAAAATGCACAATTCGTTTTACCTCTTTCAACATTGTTAATATCGCTCTGATATATATCAACAGTCAGGTCTTGTATGTCCGAATGCAACTTCTACATAGTAGATAATCAATACATAATATGAGGGTCACAGGTTCTGATCCTTTCATACGAAAAAGCTCGCCATAGGGGTGTTATAATGTGTCAGTGAATACCATTATTGGTCGGTAAAATAGTAGCTCAAGAATTAGATATGATGACTGTCTTCCTTCTTGGCCTACTCATGCACATTAGGGACGGAGAGCGCAGATAGCCCTGGTGTAGGTTGGCGTGAAATTCGAAACAAATAAACCAAACGTAGCTTTTCGATAAAGTGGTTATGGCTGTTGATCTTTGTTTTGATTGTGCGACGAAACATAGATTTATATATACATGTTTTGAAAAAGTTATTCCTTAATATTATTGACCTATTTCACTTATGCTCTTTGAGTACTTTTGTAATTTGTAGAAGACATTAAACACATACTAAAATCAAATTCTCGAAAGAAGAATTTCTTAGGATATCTATCTGAAAAATTTGTTTACAGGAAAGCTACGAATAAAAAGCTACACTATAAATAAAATAAGTTTTATTCTATCAAGAACAGACTGGTTTTTGTTTTGTTGTTTCTCCTTTATTACAGACCAGAGATCGTATGGAAGCTATAATACAAGCTGTGGTAAGTATATATTTTTCTTAATTTACTTATGATATTTCTCATATATAATACTCTATTATATTTATCAGTTTATTAGGATAAATAAATATTCACAAGGTTGTAAGATGAAGAATAAATTTATCCTACACAATCACAAACATTGATATTGGAAGAACGTCAAAAAGTTAAAACCCTTGCAAAAATACTTTATAAAATAATGGTTGAAAATATTTGCCTCCGAACTTTGCCTTCTCATACATGGCATATTCAAAGTCTACTACTACTAGATCGCATTTCTGAATGTCAATGTGCTGTAACCCATATTAAATACAGCTATTTGTTAAATTATTTTCTGTTAGTTGATTGGTATATTATTTTATATACAAATTTCTAACTTTAATGCTAACATGTGATTTTTGGCTTTTTTTTTTTACAAATTCTTCAAAATTTGCTTTTAAAGTATATTTTTTTTAAAAAATAGAATGTCTTAATTTTAAAAATCGAAAATTGATACACGTCTCGGTGTTACAATATTATAATATTTTTTCTTCCTTCTAAACAATATTCTGACATTTATAAAAAAAAAGAGTAGACTTTGAATACCATGAAAGTAAATATTATTTTATCGTGGATTTCTTTTAAACTGTTTATAAAACAAATTTGGTTACTTATTAGAAACTTGGAGAACTTAATTTAATGTCTTTAAGACCATGAGAAACAAATATATATTTGAATAGCTTAAATCAGACACTTTTTTGCATAAATGTTGATTTGTAGTTTATATTAACTTTAATAATAACTAGTATTTACAATAATCCCGTGTATTTTTGTTTGAAATATATTCCTTATTTATGTATTCCTAAATAGTTTGTATGCAACAACAAACTCGCTCATAAATGTCTCGTTATTAATGTTCTGTTTCTCCTTCTAAAATGAATCGTGCATTGGAACGCTTATCAATTTGAAAATGATCCTATGTTCCCAACCGGTAACTTCAATCTAATTCTGTTGAAAGCATTAGATGAAACTGTGTAAAAGGTTTAATTTATAATTTTTGAGGATTTAAGTTATCATGTACTTTTGACTTGTAAATTTCATTATTAGATAAAGTTACTCATATAATTAGTAGATATTTTCATAAAACCTAAATAAATTGGATATGATTACTTAAATGTTTTAAAGTTTTGATTGATTGATTGATTTAGTGTTTTATGGCACAAAGCAACGAGGCTATCTGCGCCAAACAACCGGTAAAAATGTAGCAAAAGACATAAATGGAAATAAAGGTAAAACAAAAAAGTATAAAACCAATGTTGACACCTAGTCTACAAAGTTAAGATAGAAGGCAGAGTGTAAAAAGTTGTAAGGTATTTACTCTATCAAAAAGGTATAATCATAACCCGCCAGGAAGACTAACAGGCAGGTACAAGACCCACCGTCAGTCACCTGAAGTTGGTCTTTCCAGTCCTGGTTCAGGGTTATGTGTCACAGCAACCAGTATCAAAATGTAAAAGAATAGAAGTATTATAAGACACACAGTAAAATCACAACAATGAGTAGCCAAATGCTCAGTAAAAAGAGAAAAGTCACGTAAATGGAGTAAAATATGTAAAAGTAAATGAAGGTTATAACAAAACAGCAATTAAAACAGAAAATGGTGTAAAAACCAATGGTGACATTCAGTCTTCAAAGTTATAAACTATTTATTCTAGCATAATAATAATGATCATAACCCGCCAGGAAGACTGACGAATAAGTTCAAGAACCACCGTCAGTCACCTGAAGTTGGTCTTTCCAGTCCTGGTTCCGGGTTATGTGTCATAGTAGCTATTATCAAAATGTAATGGAATAAAAGTTTTAAAAGACACTCAGCAAAATCGTAATAAAGAGTAGCCAAATGTCCAGTAAAAAGATAAAAGTCAAGTAAATGGAGTGAAATGTGTGAAGGTAATTGAAGATAAAAGCAAAATGACAATTAAAACAGGAAATGGTGCAAAAACCAATGACGACATCCAGTCAACAAAGTTGTAAAGGACAACCTGTAGCAGAATGGGAATGATCATAACCCGCCAGGAAGACTAACAGGTAGTATATAAACCACCGTCAGCCACCTGAAGTTGGTCTTTCCGTCCTGGTTCCGGGTTATGAGTCAATATGGCCAGTACAAAAAGGTTGTAAAAGTGTGAAATGATATGCAGCGAAAGTATAATAGTAACTCGCCAGGAAGACTAACGAGTAGTTCAAACAGACAGTTCAAACAGAAGCATTAGTCACCTGAAGTTGGCCTTTCCAGTCCTGGTGTCGAGTTATTTAATGTTTTGGCCATTGTTTAATGTCACATTGAATGAAAGAGAATAAAACTGTAAAAAAGGAGCCACAATTAAAAAGGTGTAATAAATAAATATACCACACTTAAATGAAATTAAAAAGACTAACGGCCATTAAAAAATTAAAAACGTTATTAAGGTGGACAGAGTCACCATCACCAATAACTCTGTTCAATGTTACAGACTGACCCTGGGAAAAAAATATGTTTAAAGTATTGCCGTCGTTGAGAATTGTAACGATGGCAAGAAAGTAAAACGTGGCTGATAGTGATTTGAGTGTTACACAAACTACACATTGGTGCATCAGTTCCAGATAAAAGAAAATGATGAGTTAAAAAACTGTGACCAATGCGTAGCCTAGTGAGAACAACTTCTTCCCTCCGAACTTTACGGAAGCTAGATGGCCAAACTCCAATTTTAGGTTTGATTTGAAAAGGTTTGTTGTTGCGTTGCTCACTCCAAGTGGACTGCCAGCTGGCACGAGCCGAGCCTTGAAGACAACACCATAGTCCATGTACGGAATAGGCATAGGGGTGATGGTGCTGAGGCAGACATATTTAGCTGCCATGTCTGCAAGCTCGTTCCCATGAATACCAACATGGCCTGGTATACAGAAAAACTGGATTGAAGTAGCTGCTAATGAGAAATGGGCCAGTCGGTTTCGAATATCTGCGAGAATAGAATGTGAGCTAATGTGAAGCGATTCCAAGGCAAGTATAGAACTAAGCGAGTCAGTATAAATAGTGCAGTTGGAGTACGGCTAAGCTGCAATATAATCCAGGGCAAGAGATATGGCATACAGTTCAGCAGTGAACACAGAAGCTGTAGAGGGGATTCTGCGTGCAACTACTGACCCAGAGCAAACCATAGCAGAGCCCACTGAATTACCTGATTTGGAACCATCTGTATAAATGGGAACTGAATGATTGTTTGAAAGATATTCATTGAATAAAAGACGGTACTTCTAGTCTGGAGTATCCGCCTTTTTTAGGTGATTGAAAGAAAGGTCACACTTATGGGCTGTAATAAGCCATGGTGGGATGCGTCGACCTGTGGAATCTGCAATGTTATCCAAGAACAGACCCAATTCATCCAATTGTGCCCGGATGCGAAGGCCAAACGGAGCAATGACAGATCGTCTGTTCTGAAAAAGTACTGCCCACCGAGGAAGAAAAACACATTCTCAGGTGGGATGCTTTGGTAAGGAACGAAGTTTCGAAGTATATTGTAAAGACAGTTGCAAACGGCGAAGGTGTAGAGGAGGTTCATGAGATTCAATGTATATGCTTTGAACTGGAGAGGTACGGAAAGCTCCGGTGCAGAGTCGAAGTCCTTGGTGATGAATGGGGTCCAGTATCTTTAAGGCCGAGGGTCTGGCAGAGCCATAGACCATTGATCCATAGTCAAGTTTCGATCTAATAAGAGCACGATATATCTTTAACATTGAACGGCGATCTGCCCCCCAACTGGTAGAAGAGAGGACACGGAGGATGTTCAGTGCTCTTGTGCATTTGATCCGAAGCTGCTTTAAGTGTGGTATAAAGGTCAGTTTACGATCAAAGATAAGCCCCAAGAACTTTGTCTCCGGGACCACTGGCAGCAAAACTTCACCGATATGAAGTTCAGGATTAGGGTGAATACCTCGTCGACGGCAAAAGTGCATGCATACAGTTTTGGAAAGAGAGAAATTAAAGCCATTCGCAAGAGTCCACTTCCGTACACGATTGAGGGCAGTTTGTAGTTGCCGCTCAATATATCTCATGTTTGACGACTGACATGAGATGTGAAAGTCGTCAACATATAGCCCATTCGTAACGGTGAGAGGGAGTTGTTCAGTGAAGGCATTTATCTTTATACTGAAGAGTGTGACACTCAATATACAGCCTTGAGGGACTCCAAGTTCCTGTACAAAAGAACGTGAAAGTGCCGAACCTACACGAACTTGGAATCTCCTGTCCATTAAAAATTTTTTAATAAACATGGGTAGATGGCCACGTAACCCATATGTATGGAGGTCTCGCAAAACGCCATACCTCCATGTTGTGTCGTAAGCCTTCTCTATGTCAAAGAATATCGATACAAGGTGTTAGCGTTTGAGAAAGGCCTCTCTGATAGATGTTTCAAGACGAATTAGGTGGTCTATGGTGGAGTGCTGTCGACGGAACCCACACTGGGTGGGCGAGAGGAGGTTGTTTGATTCAAGGAACCAAACAAGACGAGCATTAACCATCCTTTCTAAGGTCTTACAGAGACAGCTCGTCAGAGCAATTGGACGTTAGTTTGAAGGAGTCTTTGGATCTTTCCCTGGCTTAGAGAAAGCCTGGCGCCAGGCATCAGGATAAACATTCTCCTGCCAAATCCGGTTGAAGATAATCAGAAGTACAACAAGAGAATCAGGAGATAGATGGTGTAGCATGTCATAATGAATATCATCAGGTCCAACAGATGTACTGGCAGACCGATAAAGGGCCATTTTTAGTTCCACCAGGGTAAAGGGACTATTATAGTCAAAGAAACAGCCAGTTTGAAAGGAAAGAGGTGATCGCTCTGCCCGAGTCTTTATGGCCAGGAAGGTGGAGGAACAAGCAGAAGTGCTAGATACCCGGCAAAAGCTTTCACCTAGAGTGTTAGCGATGTTTCGGACATCAGTCACCTCCTGACCATCAGAGAGTAAGATCGAGAGGGGAACAGAATTGTAGTGCCCATTAACCTTTCGAATCTTGTCCCATATGATCTTGGAACTGGTGGTAGAAGATATGCTGGTTGCGAACTTAATCCAAGATTCCTTCTGGCTTTGACGTCTTACCCACCTAGCATGTGCTCGGGCCCATTGGAAAGCAACCCGATTTGAAAGTGTGGGATATCTACGAAAAGTATCCCAGGCCCGTTTTTGAGCCTTCCGTGCTAAGTTGCAAGCAGAATTCCACTATGGACGAGGATATCGTGGGAAACGTGTCGAGGTTTTAGGAATACACTGAGCAGCTGCATGTATAATACAATCAGTTACCGCTGCAACACTGTCGTCTATTGATGGCTGATCTACGATGGCAGGATCACTTACAAACATTTTACAAACTTTGTCACATCTCACTGTGTTACACACAACATGTAAAAAACCTTATTAAAAATCGCCAACAATTTCCAGTATATACTTTTAATAATAAATTTTGTCTCGATATTTCGTTTAGAAACAGTACGTATTTCGTAAAGATTGAGTGTGAATATATACCTGCCGCTTCCTTCAATAGAATGTCTGTTTTTTATGTAGCACAGCTGCATCGAGCTATCTGCTGAGTCCACCGAGGGGAATTGAAACATTTATTTTAGCGTTGTAAATCCTTACACTTACTGCTGTAACAGCAGGGAACCTTTCAGTAGAAGCTATCACTTTAATAGGTAGTGCAACAGCTCACTTAAAAACCAGAAAATATTGCACTACTTGTTATCATAGTTTTTAATTAAACGAAGATGTGTTTGTAGAAAATTATGTTTCAGGTGAAAAAAATATCTAAAAATATTGTAATGAAAAACAATAAATATGTTACTGTTTCAACATCAACTAAACATAATGTTCAGAACGATTGTGGCCTTTGATTTGATTTCTAAGCAACATTTGCAAATTTTCCTTCGTGTTCGTTTACTGATGAAAGTGATATAATAAACATAATTTATTGTAAAATATCTGTTAAGGTGTCTTCCGATAAATCAGTGGTAATTTTACAGATTTGCAACGATAAAAATATGGTGGTCAAATCTCAAGAGTTTGTAATAGATAAATCCGCTTTAAATTTAGACATGTTTAGTGTGTTATTGTGATAGTTATTAATGTATAAAATTGTCTAAATGATGAAGTTTGTATCCTTTCGAATAATTTTTAAGACATTATTTCACTATATATTATAAATTTGTATAATTATTTCTTTATTTAAAAAATATTTATATTATTATAAAATAATTTGAAATGTTTGATTACCGATTTTCATCAAATCCATTAAAAATCAATTGATGAACGAATGTATTTATATTTGATAATGAAAACTTTATATTGCTATAAACAACCAAAGAAGCTCTAAGTACGTAATTCTCTGTACGACATACGTTGATACATTATTATTTGGAGAAATACGTTTAAAATAATATTTTCTGTCATAAATATCATTATAATTTCCAATTGCCTTAATAGCGTGCTTCGTGTGATTTGAAAATATTATCAATCTATAGAATTGCAGAATAAATGTTACTGATATAATTAGTTATTACGAGATTACTAATGGTAATTACATTGTCAATAGATATACAAGTTAATAAAAATAATTCCGGATTAGTTTTTATTATTATAAAATATGATTTTGCATGAAGGACTTTTATCTGCAACTCATAAAATTCTGAAAAACGATTTTGGTTTAAATACATCACAATTTTATACTTGTCTTGAATTATTTTATTACAAATATAGATGTTTTTATTTGAATTTAGAAATAATGACACAAATTTATAATTTATAGTAAAATTGTATCTTAAAAATTATTGGTAAGGATATAAACTTCATTATTTGGACAATTTTATACATAATATAGGTAAACCAATGTATTTATATCACGTTTCTCACATGAGAACCTCCTCTGGTTTCTTTTTTTCAAAGCAATGAAGATCCAAGTAGAAGGACGGAGGGTGGAAGCTATACTAATAGTAAGGGTTAGGTTTAGTATAGTAGTACGTTATCATCGTAATATTTTATTTTCAAACATCATATTGATGGAATACTAACTTCAAGGATAGTTACACTGTTTACCTCCCACTATTTCTTATGTTGTGAGCAACTACCTTCCCACTTGTAACTGCACATAGCGAAAGGTGACAAAAGATGTGGGATGTTGCTGGTATCAGTATCCATATGCCCTTAATTTTATCTTCTAAACATTACATAATTACGTTAAAAAATGATGTATTTGACTAATTAACAAAAGAATATTTAGGTAAACGCTCCCTTGTATTTTAGTAAGGTTTTATTGGCATTTGGCTTTAAAATATACGTATTAATCAAGTAATATGAGACTAGGAAGAATAACATAAGACGTTGTGTTAGTTTTTTAAAGTTTATTTTGTCGGTGATGCAGACACAAACAAACAATATGACCCAAATAGGACTTGCCGAAAATGACAGTGGAAGAACGAGTATACATATTCTTGAAACAAGTAAAACGACAGTTTATTCCGGGTAAATAAATAACATACAAGACAAACTCGGAAAGCTATAAGCTCAATATTGCTACACACTATTATTCGAGTTAAAACATATTATAAACATAAAGAAACGTGTTCAAGTAGCTGATCAAACATTACTGATAAAAGAGCATATAAAAGTTCACCAATACGTGCCTCTTGCCATCCATCCATTTTCTAGTAATAACTAATATATCTGAAATATCCAGCTTAAACTAGTTTGAAGGCTTACATAAACATTATTCAAAGCAACATTTTAAGAAAAAGTAATTAGAAGTGTTGTTTGTTTGCTTGCAGTTAATTAAAGGTATCGAATAACGATTTCTAGAGTTGTAAGACCACGTTGGTAAAATAGAATTACAGTGCTTACCATTAATGAAGAAAAAATAAAAAATCAATAATAAAAGAGAAAAAATTATAGTTTGGTGTATAAAGTATTTTTCCGATCTGAATAACGTCAGATTTCTTTAAAGAATTATCAGATACATTGATAATGACAGCGACTTACTAACAGATGAATAAAACTAATTTCGTTCGATTTGGGATGATTTTTGTTAAAACCAAAGCTTCACTGTAGGCTATCTGTGCTCTACCCAACGCGTTATCGAAACCCAATTTTAAGTTCAGTCATTGACGGTCAGGCACTGAGGAAGAGATTTCAGAAGAAACATTAAATCATATCATATAATTATTCATAATCATGGTTCATATGTTTTAAATAACAATGTTCAACATTTAATGGTGCACAATTTGAATCCTTAAAACTTTCTGTATTTTGTCATAGCATACTTTGCCATTAAGGTTTCTTGCACGGAATTATAGTTGTGAGAACCACTTAACAAGCACATTAAAAGTATATGAATATATATTAACAAAACTTTTCCTGGGAGATAAACATAGTTTTCTATATCTAATATTTAAATTCATTTTTCCAAAACTATCGGTATATTGTAATAAAACCTATCTAAAGAACACATTATAAAGTAAAGAAACTTTGTGATTATAAATATTATGGTGATAACGGTATTTACAATAACCTTCACCATATATTTTGAATTACGTCTTTATTTTTCTCTTAATACTCCTTCATACTTACTGTTATGGTTTTTCACTACCTTTCTCAAATCTCCTTTCATATTCTTGGTTACTTCTTTGTGCACGTTTACTAATTTAATGGTTTTCTATTGTTATTTGCTTCTGTTCTCACACGGATCGGCTGGCCAGATTGTAACTTGACTGGTAACTCGCGGGATTGAATCCCCGTCATATCAAAAATGCTTTCCCTTTCAGCTGTGGATGCGTAATAAATTGACGGTCAGTCTCGCTATTCTTTGGAAAAAAGTAGCCCAAGAGTTAGCAGTGGGTAGTGATGACTAGCTGCCTTCCATCGAGTCTTACACTACTAAATTAGAAACGGCTATCGCTGTTAGCCCTTGTGTAGCCATTTGTAACTATTAATCGTGTGTTTGAAACCTGTGATAATATCAGGACTTATAATTATTTCGTTTTAATGGGTTATCTGATCTTTTAAACAGAGAAGAGAAAGAAAACTAGGCACGAAAAAAATGTCGTTAGAGTTCGACTTGTATGAAATTTATATTAAATTCAGGTATACAGTCGTGAATGAGGTAAGGATGTCATTAACATGTAGAAATTTCTAATGGTAAAATATTTGACGGTGTATTGGGCATTGCATATCATTGCATGGTATAGAAACTTTAGTGTTTGGTTGCTCAACTGTTGTTGTAACAACAGTATTTTAAATTAATATATTTATAACCTGTTTTTAGTTTTCTTCTAAGTGTCAGATAATCGGGTAAAGCTGCAGAAGGACATTTTAATTTATAGACTAGAAGAAAATCAGCTACTTCATGGTATTTACTGCCAAATTTTGAATATAATCGATAAGTGGAATTCTAACTTATGTATACAGCATGAGAAATATAATGAAACAGCATCCACATAAAACTGAAATAATAAAATGCAGGAAATATTCGTAAAACATACCATTTCAATAGCTACTTATTGTCAATTTGTTATGGATACAGATGTCGAAACATTCAGAAAACCACAAGAGAAGATGAAATATTATATATATATCTGTTTAAACAATCTTCTGTCAGCCAAGATAATTAAAAAGCTTAGATATTACTCATTTATTAAACACATTTTATACACAGTTTCGAAGTTCAGTCCTATCAACAAACAAATACATATTTTGATGAGTTGCTTAAACACTGGAGAAATTATGAACAATAATAAACTATTTGGGCAATTAAACATACAACACGTCAGGCATCAGTCATCCAATAAGAGTGCCGAGTGTACGAAATGCAGACCAAACTGGTTCAAAGGTTTTTCAACATATACACATCCTTCACTGTCTGACATAACATCAAACAGAGTAGTTCATCTCTTAACAATAAAGATCACACTTGTTGTCCTGATCTTGATATTCGCTCTTATTACTAGCGGTAAAAAAGATATAGAGCCACGTTCTATTCAAAATTATTTAGCACGAAGAGGCAGAAGTGGGGTAATGATGATTATTCGTTCTATTCGAAATGCCATCTGTGGTGAGTCTGTTTCTTTTATACGAATCTCAATATAATCTTTTGAACATCACGGTAGGAGTTTCGTTTATGTTTAAATTAAATCGAATATAATAACATTAAACACATAAAAAAAAGCTTTCTATTTGTCATACAGTTTTCAATTACCTCACACTGTTCCTCTGTAGGAATTATGTTCCTACATTAATAGGAACTTCCTATTAGTGTTCTTTTTTACGTTGTTTATATTTTAAAAAATGGTTCATTATTAACCCCTGTTAGAACAAAGTGTGATTCAACATG
This sequence comes from Carcinoscorpius rotundicauda, assembly GCA_011833715.1. Classification (NCBI taxonomy): domain Eukaryota; kingdom Metazoa; phylum Arthropoda; class Merostomata; order Xiphosura; family Limulidae; genus Carcinoscorpius; species Carcinoscorpius rotundicauda. The sequence continues at coordinate 21,160,864 of CM022405.1, read as the reverse complement.
TGTAGTACCGGAGTATGGATATGCAAGTACAACGTTCGCATCTTTCTATTCCAACATTTTAAAAAATAATAGAATTACACTTCATAATTTTAGGTTAAGAATATGTCAGAAGAGTAACAGTAAATTTAAACTATTCACTTTTAGTAGTTCGTGAAAATATCCAAAAAATAAAAGTCAAGCTCTTTCCATTATATACTTTGTAGTAGTGATAATGCTCGTTTGAGACCTAGGAATGAAATAATATTTTTCTATGTTGATAGAACAACAGCACTGATTTAACTTTCACAAACAACATTTAATTTCCCCAGAAAATTACTTAGTTTGACTATATTGGTTTGTTTTAATGAAAATATATGTAATAGCCTACCGGTGTCCTGTTCATCGCAGTGGATCAAGCCTGAGTCAATGAACTTACTGCCAATCCACTGCTGTTCACTTTGTCAATGTTAAATTTTAAGCCTAAATATACCACTGTTCAATTATGTACGAAAGGTGAACATCTAACATTGATATTGGATGTCTCAAAAGTATTAAACGGTCTACATACATCGCTAATGGATCAAAATGGTAGTCTTCTGAGATATTAATATAATAATATAGCAGAATATGAAAGCGGATAACATACCTTTATAAACAGACATAGTCCAATTATTGTTTTCATAAAATACAAAGATAACTGATTCAAGTAAACCTGTTTTTGCAGCCGATCCAAACTGTGTCGATGACGACCTGAAACAACAGATCACAGGTTGCCTGCCTGAAGAAGTAAGTTTTGCAACATCGCGAAATTTATACGGTGGTATAGGTTCCTAATACACGAGTAGTAATTTTGAGAGTATTGGTTAAATGACAATGGTACACAGCACAAAAAATAATTTGTATTATTTTTGAGAAGAAAATAATTGAAGACTTTTGTTGTTATCGTAGTTGTTCACACAGTTTGTTTTCCATATTACTTAATTATGAATTATTGATATGATGCGGATTTGTGATTTACGAAAACTTTCTTCTCTGTTAAAAACAAAAACAAAAGAAACTTTGTGTTGAAAGGTTTAGGAATGAAGCAGCAATCTTGAGGTTTAGCGCTGAAGGAAGAGATGCTAGAAATAGAGTTGGAGCTCGTAACTTCTACAAAATACGGCGTTTAGGAAAAACGTCACATTTACTTACGTAACAAGCAGTATATAGAAATGCCGTTTCAAAATACAGTAGATGTGTGGCATACAGATGTGAAATTTACGTTGGAAATACATTAAGGTAAAAGAGGTTTACGATTACTTCTGTTTGGTGATTTTTAGCTGGAGTATTTATTAATACTTTGAAGACAAAGGTTAATATAGTTAGTAATTACAAGTTTAAAACAACAAAATAAAAACAGTCTGTTCTTGATACAATAAAACTTATTTTATTTATAGTGTAACTTTTTATTCATAGCTTTCCTCTGAACGAATTCTTTAGATAAATATCATAAGGAATTCATCTTTCGAGAATTTAATTTTAGTATCTGTTTAACGTTTTCTGCAAGGGAAATAGGGCAATGATATGAAGGAATAACTTTTTCAAAAAAATGTATATCTAAATGAATGTTTCGTCATATTCTGAGAATGAAGATCCACAGCCATAACCACTTTGTATGCTTTTTAGGTGTACCGTTCTCTAGGTTATCGGTTGGCAATAAAATAAAATAAAAACAACCTATAATGAATTAATAATTTAACAAATATTCAAATAATTATATCATTCTACGTTATTAGAATGAAACAATCTGTGCAGTTTCATTTTTATTTATCTAGATGTGATGGCCACTTGCTTATGATCTCTTGACGAATAGATACGCCCCCCAGTGGCTCAGCGGTATGTCTTCGGACTTACACGCTAAAAACCGGGTTTCAATACCCGTGGTGGGCAGAGCACAGATAGCCCATTGTGTAGCTTTGTGCTTAATTCAAAAAACAACAACAAAAAACAACGAATAGATACCCCAGTTATCTGTCATTTATTATCACAAACATAATACATATTTACAAAATGTATCTCTATTTAAAGTATACATAATTGTATTTCTATGAATGTAATATACTCTATAAATGAGCTACAATCTCTTAAAAGTAAATTTATTTTGAAAAAAGAACAAAGCGTTTTTCCTGTCTCATATGAGGGTCAACGTTTGCTAACAATTCATCAAATATAAATAATAAATTAACAGTATCTGAAAAACTGTGGAATATATATTTATTTTAACACACCTTCATTCATTGTTTTAAAACTAAAATATTTATTTACGATATTGACGATGTTGAAAGAGATAAAACGAATAGTGCATTTTGTCAAAGAGAGTTCTAAAGTAATTTAACCTGAATGTAGATAAAAGGAAGATGATTGTTAGAAGTCGACGATATTACGAGAAAATGTATCAAATTTTCCGCTAACGAGTCAGAGACGTTTACTTAGAAAAATCCTTATGCCAACAATGAGACACAGAATATATTTTAACTGACTGTAGATACAGATATAATATACAAAAAGTAAATTTCCTTACATATGACGGTCCAGCCTGCAGTATATAGTAGTAAACAGCGATAGAAGATCATGCGAAGAACATAAGTAGGCACAAACAATTGTAGTAGGAACGTAAATAGTGCAGAGAATACAGATTCTTTGTTACACCATATCAACATACTTTGATAAAAAGAACAAAACGATGAAATAGGAGAAAGGAGAGAATGAAAATACAGTGAAAACGAAGAAAAAGTTAAATACACTGTGTAACAGTAAAGTTGAAAAGGAATTATACTTACTATTTCAGGCCTTTGACCGCAAGAGGACAGATCTCCTAGATGTGCCAGCTATATGGTAAAAAAAAGTAATATAAATCAGAGTAACTCTGACTTGTGTATTCATAATAATGTACTTTTATCACCAAATTTACTTCTTACATTGCATTTGTATATAACACTTTTAGAGATATTTGATAAGCCACTCTAGGGACAAACCGTATCTCCTCAATGTTATCTTATTAAACATATGATACCAGCGAAATTGATGTTAAAACGGATAGACAGTGTATCTCAAAGGCAATTTAGGCCTTACTTCCTCAGGACCTCAAAAAACCAAGGCACGTTACATAATTACATAGTTACATTAAAAAGTGATTTGTTTGATTAATTAACAAAATAATATGTTGGTACTTATGTTTGTAGAGTATGTTAAATTTATAGATTAATTTATCACATCAGGATAAATATACAAATGAAACTGTGCAGATTGTTTCATTCTAATAATGTAGAATGATGTAAGAAATAATCTTTATTCTATCAAAAACATAATGTTTTTTTTTCCTTTTTTACAGGTCAGCGATAGTGTAGATGCGAAACAAGCTGTGGTAGATAGATATTTTTCTTCATTTACTTATGATATTTTTCATAGATAATATTCTATTATATTTATAATTTTATTAGGATGAATAAATATTTTTTTTTTACTTTCAGGCATTAATGCTATAATTTGTTTTTGGCTTTTTTATAAATTCTTTGCTTTTAAAAGTATATATTTTTAAAATATAATGTCTTAATATTGCCTGGCATGGCCGAGCGCGTTAAGGCGTGCACTCATAATCCGAGGGTCGCGGGTTCGGGCCTGCGTCGCGCTAAACATGCTCGCCCTCTCAGCCGTGGGGGTGGATAATGTGACGGTCAATCCCACTATTCGTTGGTAAAAAAGTAGCCCAAGAGTTGGCGGTGGGTGGTGATGACTAACTGCCTTCCCTTACACTGCAAAATTAGGGACGGCTAGCACAGATAGCCCCCGAGTAGCTTTATGCGAAATTCCGAAAACAAACAAAGTCTTAATATTAAAGATAGAAAATGGTTACACATTTTGATGTTATAATGTTTTGTCTTCCTTTTAAGCAGTATTCTGACATTTGTAAAAAAAACAGTTGACTTTGAAAGGCATGAAAATAAATATAATTTTAGCATGGATTCCGTTTAAACTATTTATAAAACATATTTGATTGCTTAATAGATACTGAGAGAACTTCATTAAATATCTTTAAGACCATGAGAAACAAATATATATTTGAATAGCCTAAATCAGACACTTTTTTGCATAAATGTTCATTTGTAGTTTATATTAACTTTAATAATAACTAGTATTTACAATAATCCCGTGTATTTTTGTTTGAAATATATTCCTTATTTATGAAATCCTAAATAGTTTGTATGCAATAAAAAACTCGTTCATGAATGTCTCGTTATTAATGTTCTGTTTCTCCTTCTAGAATGAATCGTGCATTGGAACGCTTATCAATTTGAAAATGATGCTGTGTTCACAACCGGTAAGTTCAATCTTATTCTATTGAAGGAATTAGCATAAGATGAAATTGTGTATAATATTTAATTTAATGTTTTAAAATATAATAATCTTATTACGCATTAACCGCGAGTATAATAAATGCTTATAATTGAACAAGTTATAATGAGTCCTACATTAAGTTTACTAACTTACAGCGCTAAATACTGGGGCTCGATTCACAACAGTGGATACAACAGATATTCCAATGTAGCATTTCTCTGGAAACGAACAGAGTTATAATAAAATTATTGAAACAGAAAAGTAAAAAACTGTCACTGGCATATTTAACATATTCTTAATTTAGAATACATTCTGTTTCTTAAGAATTATCAAAGATGTTTAACACTGAAAATAACCTTTCAGTTAAAAAGTAGAAAATTTTTGTTTTGAGTATACAGCTAAATACTTTATTTTGCTCGTTAAAACGTGTTTCAAGTTGATTCGTGAGAAATTATTTAAAGAACTCAAACCAATGTTTAATATTTTTATTGAAACTATGTTGTATAAATAAATTGTTAATCGTATTTATTTTTTAATAATAAGGTCGAGGAATTTCTTTGTTTTATATTTTTAATCTCTCAATAACTGACTGATGCTTCTTACGAAATAAAATATTCTATTTCGGTGTTTTACTTGTCAAAGTTTATCGTTGTGTTTGACAAATGCTATTTATGATTACATTGTTATGTTTGATTATCATTTTTTTAAGTCAGAAATTTCATTTATTTCAGAATCACAGTCAACAGGAAAAAATCTCATTTTATTGAAAGACGAATCGGACGTGAAGACCAAACTTGTTCGCACGCTTGTCTTATATTAATTACTAACCTTTTATGCAGAATATGGAAAAGTATATCAAATTATAAATAAAATATTTTTCGCTTGCTTTCTGTGTTGTCAGTTTATTTATAAAATTAATTACATTATAACATTTCTGCCTTAATTTAAACCTATAAGTTACTTGTTGTAGCAAGATACAGACACGAAGATCACTTCTCAGCGAACTCCCATACCATGTTGGCTACTTTTTTCCCCGAATCATTAAGAATATTTAAAAAAATGCTTTTTTGTTTTGTATTTCTGCGTTAGCAGTCTCCTATTCAGCAAAGTGTGAGACTACAGGGAAGGCAGGTAGTTATCATCATCCATCGCCAACTGTCAGCTATTCTTTTATCAACGAATAGTGAAACTAACCGTCACATTATAACGCTTCCATGAATGAAGGTACGAACTTGTTTGGTGCGACGGAGACCCAGATTACGAGTCGAACGCGTTACCCCACAATGCCGGGCAAATGTGTCTGAACTGAGTAACATGTGAATTTTTTTGTACATAGGTCAAACCAATCCACATCTATTCAAAGAAGAATTTTTATGTGCTAAAGATTTCTTTCGATGCAACAGAAGATTGCATTATATTTTAGCGTTATAATGCTTGTAGCCGTTGAAAAACGGCTACAACTTCGAAACAATAATATCAATATGGTAAAACGAATAATACAAATGAAAATTCAAACACAATACGACATGTTGTCGTTTACAAAATATTTACACATATACATAACACTCTCCCCCTTAAAAGTAAAAAAAAGTTTGAACTTGTGAAAACTTTTTTTTTTTTTGCTTATTTGTCTTTTTAAACCAACTTAAAAGGGTTAAATCCAGTAGATTCTGAAATAACCTCGCGAACTTCAAACAGTAACAAGGGAACACCCTCAACCCAATTCTTTGAGTGTTTGTGGCAGTAATTTGGTGGAAACGATCAAGAACACCTTGTGACTCAGGATGGTAGGCACTGGATGAAATTTGATGGACCCTTAATTCATGTATGGCTTGTTCAAATAGCTTGGACATAAAATTTGTGTCCTGATCTGATTGCACAACTTTTGGAATTCCGAACATGGTAAAGGATTTGACAAGAGCCTTGACGATGTTGGGAGAAGTGATTTTTTATCAAAGGGATTGCCTCAAGGAAACGTGTAGAAGCAAACATGAATGTCAAGAGGTATTCATTTCCTGCTTTGCTTTTTGGTATTGGGCCAACATAGTCGATAATGACTCTTGAGAATGGTTCTTCAAAGGCAGGAATAGGGTGCAGTGGTGCTTTTGGAATCCCCTGATTTGGTTTTCCTGTCATTTGGCAAGAATGACATGCCTTACAAAAGCAAACAACATCTTGGCGCATCTTTGGCCAATAGAAATGTCGTCGGATACGATCTAGGGTCTTTCTTACACCTAAGTGTCCCGACAATACATGGTCATGAGCAATACTAAGAATATCATTCCGATAGCATTTTGGAATGACGATTTGGTGAATAACATTCCACTCTTCATCAGCAGCAACGTCAGGAGGTCTGTATTTTCTCATTAGCACACCTGACTTCTGGTAGTAACAAATAGGGACAGTTCCTATTTCATTTTCATTAACAGCCAGTTGTAGAAGAGAACGAGTTTCAGGATCATTGTCCTGTTCCTCAATAAGTTTGTTTCGATGAAGAGAGTCGAAAAATGTCTTAGAGTCATCAGTAGAACTTAAAGTTGAGTCAGAAATCTCATCGATGTGAGACATGAACGTATCAGACAAAGAGAAATCCTCTTTGGACTCCTGAGAACGAGTAACAGCACAGGCGGGAAAAACATCAGGAAACTCTTCAACGAGTTGCTCTGTACTGGGACTAACAACAGGTGCTTCAACAACACGAACCTCTGGTACCACCTTACTACCAGCCAAATCATTCCCCAAAAGCATAGACACACCTTCAACAGGCAATGAAGCTTTAATACCCACAGTCACTGGGCCTGAAACTAAGTCCGAATGTAAATCTAATCTATGAAGAGGAATAGAAACGACGCCACCTTCTACACCAGAAATGAGCACATTGGCCCCAACGGATGACTTTTCAGAAAACGGAAGTACACTTTCCAAAATCAAACTCTGAAAAGCTCCAGTATCCCGCAGGATTTTAATTGGTTGTAGACGTGAATCGCCAACAAAAGAAACAAAACCTTCAGTCATGAAAGGCTTAAATTTGTCCTCAACAATATCTCCAGGTACATCAATAATATTGGACTTAGAATCCACAGTGGACTGAACAGGGTCAAAATCATTGGGAACCAATGATATATCAAACAAGGGCGAAATGAAACTATTGGGTGATGGCTTGTTTTTGAGCTTATAGCACTCAGAAATCAGATGGCCAGGTTTCTTACAATTAGCACATGTTTTGGATGAGAATGACACGTTTTTAGTAGATGATGAGCTTATAGAATATGATGGAGTCTTCGTTTGAGAGTTAGAAGTTTGCTCTTTTTTGTCTCTGTCGACATTTGCATAATATTTGAACGAGTCATTGGGTTTCTTTGTTGTGTGAGATGTTTTGCTTTTGTATGAGAAATCTTTGTGGGTTAAAGCATACTCGTCTGCCAAGACAGCAGCATCATGAATTTTGGAAGCTTTTTGTTCATCAATATAAGTTTTTAGCTCTACGGGAATACATCTTTTAAACTCTTCAACTAACATGAGTTCTCTGAGTTTCGCATAATCATCTTTAATTTCTCTGGAATCACACCACCTGTCGAACAGAGTTTCTTTTTCACGAGCAAATTCGACATAAGTTTGGCTGTCAAACTTTTTGTAACCACGAAATTTTTGTCTGTATTCCTCTGGCACCAATTCATATGCATTCAAAATGCATTTTTTGACGTGCTCGTAATCATAACTTTGCTCGGCCGTCAGCTTGGAAAATACTTCCTGAGCTTTACCCTTGAGAACACTCTGAAGTAATACTGTCCAATATTCGGTAGGCCATTTTAGCCTAAGGGTCAATTTTTCAAATTGCTGAAAATATGTATCTACAGCTTTTTCATTGAATGGAGGTACTAAACGAATCTGTTTGGAAGCATCAAAATTATCCAACTGCATTTGGACAACCTTTTCTTCTGTCTGTGCCTTTCTCATATTGATTTCTTTATCAGCTTTAATGCGTTCCATTTGTATTTCGGCATCAAGGCGTTTGTTTTCTTGTTCTGCCTCAAGAACAAGGCGTCTGTTTTCCTGTTCTGCCTCAAGAACAAGGCGTCTGTTTTCCTGTTCTGCCTCAATACGTTTTTGTTCTGCCTCAAGTCGTTTGGTTTCTTTTTCTGCCTCAAGTCGTTTAGTTTCTTGTTCTGCCTCAATACGTTTATTTTCAATTTCTAAACGAAATTTCATTTCCATTTTTTTTAATTCGAAATCTGGGTCAAAATGAGCGACAGGCAATTGTTGTGCAACTGTTTGAGGTAATCCCTTTTGGCTGACCAAATGTTCAACAATAATTTGTTTAATATCTGCTTTCTTCATTGATTGCTTCACTTCTAAATTAAAATGTTCACCAACATCAAGTAATTCAGATTTTTTTAATTCACTGATTAATTCGAAAGAGGGATTCCGATTAAATTCGATAATAAAATCTTCAAGTTCGAATGCCATTTTAAATATACAAGCTGTCTATCTGTATAGAATATAAATTTTATTTTATAATAAAATTAAATTGTTTGTTCGATATCCCGGACGAGCCCCCAATTTTCTGTTACGTATTTTTTAATGTTTTATGTTCTTCGTAGACTAAACGCAACAGAAAAAACGCAGATAACAGCTTGTATAATTTATTACACTAAACTATTAACAAATATAACAGATATAACTTAAATTATATGATAACAGTGACAGATATTAAGTTACAACACTCGAAATTAATTACAAAACAAAATAATATTAGTTTCAAACTTCAAAATAAATCACAATACAAAACGGTACTGGCCTGTATCTAATGTAATGATCTAAAATTAAAGTCTCAAATTCCAGTCTAGGGTGTGAATTTGGTCCCACGAAGTAATTCCGAAACAGTTCACAGTTCAATGAAATCGCCGTCTCTCAGCTCAAGCAGTAATTCAGATGTATCGTAGAGATTGACGAAATAAAATCACAACTTCCGTAGATCTAACTTCAATCACAAATCCAAGTTGAATATTCACAGCAAACACTTAATATTTCTCAAATAACTAACTCTCTTCTTTTGAAATAAAACTGGTGTCTGAATCTCACTCTTTGTCTTCGAATAAAACTAATGACTGAATCTCTCTCCCTCGAATAAAACTGATGACTGAAGATTCTATATCTCTCACGTCACCGTCTTTTTTATACCGATAGGCCTATTTCTCGAACAATCTCGCAATTTCCATACAACTCCAGAGCTATCCACGCATATCCGTTCTTGCACGAGACTACACATCTAGACAGGAAGTCACCAGCACTCATTTACAAACATGTGATTGGTCTACTTAATTCGAAAAAGTTCTAAAATGTTACCCTAAATAAATAACATATTTTAGTTTAAACTTCGAAACAATAATATCAATATGAAAAAAAATGAATAATACAAATGAAAATTCAAACACAATACGACATGTTGTCGTTTACAAAATATTTACACATATACATAACAATGGCTTGAGTGATTTATTTATCATTATGCTATATCATATTTTTGAGTGTATTTCTAACTGTATTATATAGTTATGCAAGTAAGATAAAATCTTAACCTTGCAACTACTATAATTAAAAGTCAATTGCCAACTTTTCACCAACTTACCAACAGATGCAAATCATTCTACAGTTTTTTATCTTATTCTGTACAACTAAAAATAATTAATAGTTTGTCATCAGTAAAATTACTAATTATGTCCCAATTAAAGATCATTAATGCAAATAAGAAAAAAACAGCCTTATTTCGTTCACTGTTAGGTAGAAAGGTCTAATCTCACTTGATTTCTCTAACTCAGTCACTCTGCAGTCTAATTAACTAGTTTTTAACAAAATCATAATAAATGTTACAAAAACTGCATACTTAAAGATATATCTCATGAAATAATATCATACTTTATCATTGATAATTCCATTGATAATGAAATGTATGATATAAAAAAACGATAAATTTAGATTTTGCTGTTTTTTTCTTGTATGAAGAGACTTTATATTTCTCATGAACTACTTTTTTTCTCACATTACTAATGGAACTTTAAACCTTTTGCAATGGAAAGCCTGATTTTAAATATTAAACATATTAATGGTATGAAAGCCAAGTTATCCTGTAACCACTACTTGTACATGTGACCTTTGTCCACTGCAGTCTGAGTAAAATTGCCTAGCAGCTGGCTTAGTGGTAAGTCTCTGGATTTAATGACACTCAAATTTGGGTTTTAATACTCATGGCAGCCACAGCACAAATATTCCACTGTATAACCTTGTGTTTAACAGTAAACAAACTAATATATTAAATTATACAAGAGGAGTTGCCACATTGTAACACAGTCCTGTATCACACTATATTCTTAATATTGTTCATGCTGACACTAAGTAATACTGGAATTGTTTTCATGTGTTACGTATATTGTAGCTATATGCTAAAGTTGTGATACATAGGCCTGAACACAATGAAATAAATAAATATATGCTATAAAACGAGTGTATATATATATTGTGTATCAAACACAGTAATTTATCTAATAATATTTCCAGGAAACCCTTTCTTTCAGTTTCAAAAACAGTAAAATACATATGAAAAAGATACTGTGACTTTTGTAAACATGAAATTGAGCAGCAAACAATCAAAATGAATTTTATTTGAATACTTTTTTAACCATAACGAACCAAGAGAGGCTACTTGATAAAATAACTTAATCTGACGGAACAAATGCAACCTTTATGTTATTACTTTGTTTACACTGCTGCACACAGTTTTCAGAAATAATAAAAATAGGCATTACCAAATAAGGATTCAAAAGATATTTACATACAAAATGAACAACAAGTTGTATTATATGATCCTCTTTACTACAGGATAATCCTGAATCTTACAAAGTGTAAAATACAGTATGTTTCATTAATAAATTATTATTTTTACTATATTATTTTTTGTTCAGATGTTTAAACAAGTACATATGTTATTAATATTTGTGTTTAGTTTTCAAGCCATTTGTTAAATTATTTTCCTCTAAGATTGAAATTTTTTGTTTTAAAATATTACATATTTTATACAGATAAGTTTTCCAATTATAAAATTAAAGTATTTTGTGTTCACAGGTAACAATAAAATATATTACATCAATAAGTGTTTTAAATCTTTTTTGATGCCTGATTTATAGAAATTGTCACTTAATGGTATTTTTCATTGTTCTGAATTACTGAAGATCTAAAGATATCTGAAAATCTTGAATGTTTCTTCAGTATGTATAACTTATGTTACCATTGTTTTACTTCATAGTAGTTTGTTTCTTTAATGTTTTAATTTGTTCATTAGCATGCTTAAATCTATAGGGTATTGAAATAATTGGGCAACATTTCTGTACAGTTGTTGTCTTTTATTTAATAGTAGATGGATGTTAATTTTGTAGCTATTCAAGATCTGAAGGATATTTCTATATTCTGATTGTGTATTCTGAAACTACAATGAGTGTCATTTTTGTAACTGTAGTGTTTTTCAGATTTGTTTTCGTGTGGTTTGCTTTAACAGATATCACAAGCATATTTGTTCAGCGATTTTTATTGTGATTCCTTAATTAATGGATAAAAATCACAATGTTAGATTTTGTCAGTTTTTCTAGCTTCTACACCTATATCTCATTTTTATTTACTTGAGCTTGGTGGGCAGAGCAAAAATAGCCCACTGTGGTAGCTTTGTGGTTAACCACAACCAGACTGATTTTTAATGTACAATGAGTATCAGTTATATTTGTAATGAAAGCAAGAGTTAAATATTAGAGTGTACAGTAGTTGTGTTGTAACATAAAACAATGCAATGTTTTACATGTACACAGGGGTTAAAGATTAGGATACTTCCATTGGAAAACCCTTAAGGTACTAATTTTGGGTCCAAACTAACATTATGTCATCTCTTAACACAAATATGGTTTACCAAATTTATTTTATAGTTGTACCTTCAAACTATATTGTTTGAAAAGTTTTAATTTAAGTTTATTTATCACTGCTTGCTTTGACTGCATAACATCTGAAGTTAATTCTCTGTAGTTAAATGGCTTATAATATTCTTAATCTATATTCAAATCAGTTTTGTCCATTTTAAGAAGTTGTTACTAAGAGTAAAAAGTGTATTGCATATTACAGAATTTTAGTGACATCATTAGCCCCAAATAACTGAGTATATGATGATCTATACTTAAAGACATGAACTTTTTCAGTTAATGGACTTAATATTCTTAAAGATATTTATAAATAAATTAATGTTATTGTATTACACAGAAAGTCTGCACAGATACATTGTGTGAACATGTTTATATATATACAATAAACTTCAATAAAGAAGCTTAGTTTCACATCACTTCAGATGTGGAAGTGTTTTAATGAACATTTTTGTACATCTACAACATATTGTTTTAATATTAGGACTCAGACTGTGCAATTTGATATTTAAAAAATCCAGAGAAGTTTCAGGACAGCCGAAAATTATTCAAAATGTTAACATCTTCACACAAAGAAAGTATTGTAAGAGCCAGAGTTTTTAAAAGTGATTTTATTGCCTTCTCAAAAATGCATACAAAAACAAACACTTCAGTAACTACTGTTTTAATCTGTTGTTATACAACTAGAGTGAAATAAATCAGGTATAAACAAGTAACTTTATTTTTCTTGTGATTTTTCATCACTGTAAGAAAACAAATGTTTAAACTGTTGTAAAAACCATAAATGTCATGTAGGTCTTGAGAGAGGGTAAGATACTTTCTAGAAATGCCTAATTTCGCGTGCCTGTTTTAGTCCTTGTCTTCACTGTTGCATTTGCTTAATTTATGAGATATGGTCTGTGAACGTTACATTATGTAAATCACTACTTGTTTTTTAAAACACATGGTCTTGACCTCCAACCATTCTGTAGGTTTACACAAAGCGATGTTAGACAGTTTTTACAAAGTGAAATTTATGGATAAAAATGAGGTATTTAAGCATTTTAAAAGTTACAGGAGATTTGCCCTCATCAAGTTAGTGTTTAAAGTAGTCATTGTTACGTATAACATCTTGCAGTGGAGTTTAACGACAGACATGTCAGTCAGCGTCAGTGACATTCAAATATCAACAGAAGTAAATCGAAATGGGTAATTTTGTTATTTTTCTCTTTATCTTGAAAACAGTCATACACACATCTATATATATATGCAAATTCGTAAATTACCGATATACGAGAAGGATTATGCACTCTAAAGACTACAACATAGCCTGAAATATGAAATTGAAAAACAATAATTAAAAACATTTATTATTCTTAATTTAGATTTTATTCATTCTTGAAACGAAACTCTTTCAGGGACCCTATGGAAGTACATCTGATAGGGGTGTGTACATGTTTGAAAAATTTCATCTGCTCTCTTAATCGTTCGTTGTTGTCTTCAGTCAGCTAGCCTGTTGTTTTCTGGCTTAGACACTTAACATGCATTTCGTTAATTATATGTAATTTTGGAGCGGAACGTTATACTTTCTTGACTCAAGGGAAATAAGACGTTTTGAATAAAGTTGTTGTACTGTTTCTGCTATACTTATTAGAATAACAACAAAAACATGCATTCAAAATATACATAAGTACACACAATCTAAATCAAATTTATTTGAATAAAGCGTCCAATTTCAACTGTTTCGTTTCTTTAATGGGCTTTATCATGCGGTTAAAAGAGAACGCCAGTTTTTAAATAAATTACATCAGTTTCCATTAAAGTATTCTTGTCAACGTTCACAGAATTGTTCACATTAACCTTCTCAGTAACAGATTGGATTTCACTACAATGGTCGTGACAAACAACTTCTCCACAATCTTCGCCATTATCAAGAATAAATTCGAAGTTTCAAAAGCACTTTATTACGCATTTAATTGAATGACTTAAAAATACAATTGCATCTAATGCGTCAATTTTTATGGTAATTTCAGATGTTATCTTACAGTCGTTTATGTTTGCAAAACTATGCTTTTGTTTTCTGTATTTCAGTTTCTTGGAGGAGGAAAAACAAAACGAACACTTGAAAGCTGAACATTTCGGTGACAAGTTGCATTATCTAGGAAAAGTAGAATGCTCCTATGTTCTTGTTCCATTTTTGGATTTAATACGCTCAAAAATACTTCGAATATAGCACTTGTCATCAACACTTCATTATTCGCTTTCCATTCCACAGGAAGTTGATTGTTTTTTAAATTTTTGAGACAGGGCAAATTTTCACTTTTGCTTATTACCCACGGTTTCTCCATTAGCAATGTGACCAAAAGTACAGTGAATCGTTCTTTCGAATAGCGACCCTCGGAATAATGACGCCAGAAAAAAGAACAGAATATATTTAACCAATACTTACTGCAACAAAATTTCGGAGAATTTATTAATATTTAAACAAATTATTAATTAGATGAGAAATTGATATTTAATGAAAAACATTTTTCCGCCCTATTCAGGTTCAAATACTACTTGTTGATAGATGAAAGATTTTCCGTTCGCTTTATGCTGATTCCGCCATATAGAGGACCTTTTATAGGAATTTCCGCCTCAGACAGGATTTACCAAATTATCAAATAATTTATTTAGTAATTTTTAACGTTTGTATTTTATCAGTTAACTGTTTGAAGTGTTTTTCTCACCTTTTTTGTTAGTCTTTCTGTGTGTCCGTATGCCAAATTGTATGTCTATCCTATCTTTATTACGCCCTCTTCCTCTCCATTTTTCCGAATATTATTATATTATTAATCATTGCTTTTGTTTATCCTATCTGTCTTACTGGCATAATCAGTGTGTGGCTTCTGTCTCTGTAATTCATCTGGAGTTATCTATTTTGAACGTTTGACCACACATTTAAAGGTATCCTGTCTTCAAAACACCCCTGAACAATTTGTTACATGCACTTGAATCACATATAAAAAAGAAACACAAATGTCTTTGTCTACATCATATCAATATTATAGTGGCTTAAAATAAAATATACAAAATGACACGTTATTGATACTTGTGCCAGAGAAGATCTGTTGTACACCTAATATTTCCTATTAATAGCAGAGTTATAATGCTTAAGATAACCTCTCGAAGATATCCAAATGTGCGTATGATAGTTTCCATTAAAAATACTGCTAAACCACCAAATTTCACCTTTAAATAATCATACGCTCATTTAGTTATGTACGAGAATAGAGGAAACACGCGTAACACTAAACACGACTGACATTAAATATCACGTCAAATTTCCTTAAAGCTTCATATGAAGGGATTTTCTTAGTGTGCAATTGATCATAAATTGTGTACCTATAAAAATACTGGAGCAGTTAAAATTTCACCTGTATAAATAAGTTCAATGGATAAATGGATAATGATAAATTTTATCAAGAACGTTTTGAAAAAAAATTGAGATTAATTGTTTTTTCGATTTTGTATCAAATATCACTTGATCTCATAGTGTGCAGTATTGTTAGTTTGTTTTTGAATTTCGCACAAAGCTGCTCGATGACTATCTGTGCTAGCCGTCCCTAATTTAGGAGTGTAAGACTGGAGGGAAGGCAGCTAGTCATCACCACCCACCATCAACTCTTGGGCTACTATTTTACCAACAAAAATTGGAATTGACCTTAATATTATAACGCCCCCACAGCTGAAAGGGCGAGCATGTTTGGCGCGACTCGGGCGCGAACTTTTGATCCTCAGATAACGAAGCGCCAGCCTTAACGCGCTCGGCCATGTCGGGCCGTCATATCTATACTATTATACAACAAAACTTTTTGATGAATAGAATGTACTGTAATTATACTTTGGGGCGACACATTAAGGGAGATAAAACACTTACTCGCTACTATTCACACAGTTTGAAATATCAACAAATAAGAGTGTTAACAACTAAATCATCTTCTTACTTAAGTAATTTAAACATTTCTGTAGGTTGTTATACAAACATAATAATTCAGTTTTTTAGTCTAGCATAAATGTGAATCTGAACTTCAATTATCATGCATATTGAAAGTCGTCGTAAAAGAGTTTTTGAACATTTGGAATTACAACAATAATCTCTAAAATGAAATTGTAAAAAGAAACATTCATATCAGTGATTAAAACAGAAATAGAGAAACTAAATATGATTCATTATAAAAATAGAAGATGAATAAAGAGATACAGAGACGACGATCATTTCTCAGCTAAATTTCGTCGCAGCTCGGCCAGGTGGTTAAAGTGTAATCGATTTGTTATCTGACGGTCGTGGGTTTGAATCCCTGTCACATTAAATGCGCTCGCTCTTTCAGCCGTAGAGACGTTATAAGTGAAGTATATATGTAAAAACGGCTGGTTTGGGTTGAGAACATTTTTTTAAAAAATGAGCGAACAACGTTTCGACCTACTTCGGTTGGTTGGTTGGTTGATTTAATGTTTTATAGCCCAAAGCAGCTCGGCTATCTGCGCGAAACGTCTGGTAAAAAGGTAAAAGTTAATTTAGTAAAATTTATAAAAGAAAATTGATGTAAAACAAAACAAAGGTTTTTCTTTGCGAACCTAACGATGACCGAAGAAGGTCGAAACGTTATTCGCTCCTCCACATAAAAAAGTTTCTCACCCCCACACCACTTGTTTTTACACATATATTTTTCTATACAAGTGGATTTTATCGTCATCACAGGTTGTAAAGTGAAGATGAATCCCACTATTCATTGGTAAAAGAGTAGTCCAAGTGTAGGCGGTGGGTAGTGGTAACTAGTTGCCCTCTCTCTAGTATTACATTGCTAAATTAACAGCGGTTAGCGCAAATAGCTTTTGTGTAGGTTTGAGCGAAATTCAAAAGCAAAGAAACAAATAAACAGCTAATTTGTCACAAAAGAGAGAAAAATCCCTTGCCTACATTAGTTATTTATCGCAACATATTCTTTTATTGCTATAAAAACTACCTTGGTAATACGTTCTGCCACTTGCTTAAACTGAACTTATATTTCAGTTTTCAGTTCTTTTCGGATTAGTTTTCCTAATTTGTGTTGTCTTTTTTACACGAAAACTTCAGTAAAATGGTGTGATACACAGCCATTTTATACATGTATAATTTAAATTTCGAAAGAGGAGTAACAAATAAAACAAGAATCAAATTGTTTCGAAAATAATCTTTCATCCAATAAAAATGAAATAAACCAAGACTTATTCGACTGATATTTGTGCTACATCAGATTCACTGACTGATTTTAATTTGGCATTTTTTTCGCTAATAAATTCACCTGTCTAGAATTAAAGACAAAATGAGCTAATTGAGCAGAGGACGTGAATTTAACCTGGTTACAAAACACAATATTATAATTTGACCTATTATTAGATTCGGTTTTATTTTATATTTGTTGTGATTGTTACATATGACGTAATTATAACACTTCATACTTAGTTTAATTAAAACTTGGAATAATGTTTTAATGCCACTCTTCATTGGAATGACCTTGATGTTATTATTATTATATATTTATATATAAACACAAAAATACCATAGACTTGATAAAGTAAAATTAAACTACACAATACATACATATTTATACATATATGAAATATCAGAAAATATAACATATGTAACTTATGTGACAGCCGTTGAGGCCCGGCATTGAGATGGGTTAAGGCGTTCGAATCGTAATCCGAGAGTCGCGCTTTGGAATTCCGCTCTAACCAAACATCCTCACCCTTTCATCTGTAAAGGCGTTAAAATGCACTAGATGAGCTTACGTTATAGTCAAAATTGAATACATTATAATATTACTGGATTAAATGAGATTATCTTATAATTCAAGTTTTGGTACTATTCGTTGATAAAAGAGTAGGCCAAAAGTTGGCGGTGGGTGGTGATGACTAGCTGTCTTCCCTCTAATCTTGCACTGCTAACTTAGGAATGGCTAGGGCAGATTGCCCTCGAGTAGCTTTGTGCGAAATTCCAAAAAACAAACAACATACGAAGTAAGGTAACGGTTTTCTATTGTTATTTGTTTCTGTTCTTACATGGCCAAGCATGGCCAAATGGATATAGAACTCAAATCGCCTTTTGTGGGTTCAAATGTATTTTAAATTAATACATTTATAACCTGTGTTTAGTTTTCTTTTTAGTTTGAGATAATCGGGTGCAGTTACCCAAGAACATTTTAAGTTTAATTTATAGAATAAAAGGAAATCAGCTAGTTAATGGTATATACTGACAAATTTTGAATATAATCGATAAATGGAATTCCAACGCCAATTTCATAATGTATCAACAGCTGCAAAGTGTAAAGAGAAATTATGTAGCAAAAATACACGAAAGAAACATGCAATATCAGTGTTATAGCCCAATCAGTGGCCCCAAAATGTAAAACGGTTTTTGTTTTGTTTCTATTTTACTGTAAATTAATGATATTTGCTCATTTATTTTTTTATATTTGTTGTTTTCAAATGCAAAGTCACACAATGATCTATGTGTGCTGTACCCTCTAGAAATAGGATCTCGAATATTAGAATTATAAACCTGGATGCTGGATTTTCAGTACATTATGCTAACAAGTAAATCATCCCTGGCCAACCGAATTAGTTAGATAGGCTTGTTTGTCAGTAATTTCTACTTTAGACTAACGTATAAACAACTTGAATATCGGAAATGAAATGTTTAACCTCTGCCATTCAGAGTACGAATACATTCTTTCCTACTCTTCTACAATACTTGTACTGACGTATTTTTTTTTACTTATGATAATTGCAAAAACTTGTAATGAACCAGAGAAAAACTTTATTCAACATCAAAATATCTATGTATACAGCATGAGAGACATAATGAAACAGCTTCCACATAAAACTGTTGTAATAAAATACAGGAAATATTCGTGAAATAAAATATTTCAGCAGCTACTTATTATCGTTTTGTTATGGATACAGATGTCGAAACATTCAGAAAACCACAAGGAAAGATGAAATATTATATATTTGCATCTTGATACCACGCCTACTACACCATCTGTCTTAACAATCTTCCGTCAGCCAAGATAATTAAAGAGCTTATATATCACTCATTTATTAAGTATATTTTGTTTGCAATTTCGTTCTCTAATCCGACAAATACACATTTTTACCAGTTGTTTAAACACCAAAGTAACTGTGCAGACATCAAATGTCCAATATGGGAACCAAGTGTAGGGAATGCAGACCAAACTGGTTCAAAGATTTTCCTATATATATGCAACCCTCACAGTCTGGTGTAATATCAAACAGAAGTGTTCATCTCTTAACAATGAAGATTATATTTATTGTCCTGGTCTTGACTTTCGCTGTTATTGCTAGCGGTCAGGACGGTCGAATTAAAGGACTACCACGTTTTAATCAAAATGGTCCAGCACGAAGAAGCAGAGGCAGAAGTGCGGAAATGATGATTCTGCGTTCTATCCGAAATGCCATCTGTGGTGAGTCTGTGTCTTCTTTAAGAATCTTAATATAATCTCCTGGACATCACTGTAGGAGATTGGTTTTTCTTAAATTAACTAAAAGATGTTAATATCAAACACATATCTATTTTCTCATAAAGCTTTCTTTATGTCACATTGTTTAAAACTACCCCACGCTGTTCCTATGTATGAATTACGTGCTGTGCTTTCCAACTTCCTGTTAGTGTTCTTTTTTGAAATTGTTTATATTTTCAAAATGGTTCATGTATTACCCCTGTTAGGACTGAGTGCGATTTAACGTGTGTAGTGCCGAAGTATGGATATGAAAATATAACGTTCGCTTCTTTCTATTGCAACATCATGGAAAATAATAGAATTACACTTCATAATTTTAAGAATATGTCAGAAGAGTGAAAATGAATTTAAACTATTTACTTTTAGTAGTTCGTGAAAATATCCGAAAAATATTCATTATGTAGTTACTAGGAGTAATAATGCGCGTTTGAGAACTGGAAATGAAATAATATTTTTCTATGTTGATAGAACGACAGCACTGATTTAACTTTCATCAATAACATTTAATTTCCCCGGAGAAATCACCAAGTTTGACAATATTGGTTTGTTTTATTGAATATCTATGTGAGGCTTACCGTGGATCTAGGCTGAGTCAATGAACGTACTTTAAATCCACTGCAAGCCACTTTGACAATGTTAAATTTTAAGCCTAAATATGCTACTGTTCAATTATGTACGAAACGTGAACATGTAACATCGATATCGGATGTCTGAGAAGTATTAAAAGGTCTAGATATATCGTTCATGGAACAAAATGGCAGTCTTCTGAGATATTAATATGATAATATAGCAGAATATGAAAGCGGATAACATACCTTAATAAACAGACATAGTCCAATTTTGTTTTCATAAAATACAAAGATAACTGATTCAAGTAAACCTGTTTTTGCAGCCGATCCAGACTGTGTCGATGACGACCTGAAACAACAGATCATAGGTTGCCTGCCTGAAGAAGTAAGTTTTGCAACATCTTCACGAACTTTATACGGTGCATAGTTCTTTATATACGAGTAGTAATTTTGAGAGTATTGATTAAATAACAATGGTACACAGCACAAAAAAAATTTGTATTATTTTTCAGAAGTAAATAATTGAAGACTTTTGAAGTTATCGTAGTTATTCACACAGTTTTTATTTCCAAATTGCTTAATTACAAAGTTAAATTTGATTTGATG
Source organism: Carcinoscorpius rotundicauda (assembly GCA_011833715.1). Lineage (NCBI taxonomy): Eukaryota > Metazoa > Arthropoda > Merostomata > Xiphosura > Limulidae > Carcinoscorpius > Carcinoscorpius rotundicauda. Next base: position 21,139,837 of record CM022405.1, on the reverse strand, counting down.
CGGATTTGTGATTTACGAAAACTTTCTTCTCTGTTAAAAACAAAAACAGAAGAAACTTTGTGTTGAAAGGTTTAGGAATGAAGCAGGATTCTTGAGGTTTAGCGCTGAAGGAAGAGATGCTAGAAATAGAAGTGGATCTCGTAACTTCTATAAAATACGGCGTTTAGGAAAATGGTCACATTTACTTACACAACAACTAGTATATAGAAATGGAATTTCAAAATACAGTACAAGTGTGGCAATCAGATGTGGTTTTGATTGTTGGAAATATATCAGGGTCAAAGAGGTTTAGGATTTGGGGTGTTTGGTGATTTTAAGTTGGAATATTTATTTCCAGTGTGTAGACAAAGAAGAACATAGTTAGTAGTTTTAAGTTTAAATGGCAGGATAAGGAAATGATTTTATTGGATGAAAGGTGGAAGGCGTCTTTTGCTGAGTCATATGTCATGGTTTAAAGTTAAATTTGTCAATCGTGTAGCTGCCATTGAAATACATATCAAACCCAAGCAGTATAGTTACAGTGTCTAAAATATCTTACTATTGGCGCTACTAATGGAGTTAATAAGAATATATTGAACCTTAATGTAATAAATGTATTAATCGATTTTTTTAATGACAAGAAGTAATAAATTTCTTCAGTAAACTGTGGATCCATGATCCATGATAAAAGAGTTAGCACACAAAATGTGCAATGAATTTCAAATAAGATATTCGAAACTCTATCGCTTTTAAATAGTTTCAAAAAATATTCAATATTTTACTTACTAATAAGCGATTTGTTGAATCACAATGATTACTTGCACCATCTGTTAAACTCAAAGTAAGGTAACTGCACGCAAGACAAAGATAAATATAATTGTGAATGTTTTTTATTGGATAGGTGGACGATTAATGCTATTATTATCTTAAATTTGTTCTTTGTGTCGAATGCACTCGATTACTATAATACCTTTTTAAATACAATTTTTTTTATTGTTTGAATTAAAATGTGAATTTTTTTTCACAAAAATCTCATTTATTGTCAGTCTTGTAGTATGTAACCATTAAATACGTGCTTAAAGATAAATAAATTTATACAAATATGCAATTTACTTGAGGAATCATGCAATGTGTTCTTGATTTCTTATAATAATTGTTTCGCAAAATTAACAGCAAACAGTATTTAGGTTATTTTGTTTTAGGAAATATGTCGTCCCTAGAGTGGCTTATCAAAGCTTTTGTAAAAGTGTTATAATAAAATGCAATGTAAGATTATTTTTATTAAAAAGGACATTGTTATAAATACATAAGTCATAGTTATGTTGATTTATCTTACATTTCTTTTCACCATATAGCTGGCACATCTAGGAGATCGGTCCACGTGCGGTCAGAGACCTGAACTTGTAAGTACAATTCCTTTTCAACTTTACAATAACACAGTGTATTTAACTTTTTCTTCCGTTTTCACTGTGTTTTCATCCTCTACTTTCTCCTATTCTGTACAATTCTGTGTGCGTGCTTATGTCGTTCGTACTCACGTTCTATCAACGTTCACAAACATATAATCCAACCTGGGCCGCCATATATTAGGATATTTACTAAAGTAGACGTGTTTGACTTGGCGGTAAATTTGATAAAATGAAAACAGCATTTAATTCACTTATTTAAAAAATAGTGTATATATTAGGAAGTAGTTAAACGTGTGTAGAACAAATTCTTGTCACTATAGTTGATGAGAGGCATATTATAAACATTGTTCAGTTCTCTACTTCTCAAAATTACACTTAGACCTATTTATTTGCTTTAGAATTTCAGTTCACAAGTCGTCTATTTTTCTCTTCCTGTCACCAAACTGAGCACAGTGCACTTACGTTTCATTGAGTTACCACGATTATTTTTTACTTCCAAAATTGTCTGCACATTTTTTCGTAATGTTGTAGTCTTGCAGTGATTGTCTAATTTCTGTTCACAGGCAGATTAAATCACTTTAGAAATCTCTTTGGCAAAATGATTGATTATCTATACGTTTTGAAAAAGTTATTTCTAAATATTATTGACCTATTTCACTAATGCTCTTTGAGCACTTTTGTAATTTGTAGAAGACATTAAACAGATAGTAAAACCAAATTCTCGAAAGAAGAATTTCTCATGATATCTATCTGAAGAATTTGTTTACTGGAAAGCTGCGAATAAAAAGCTATACTTTACACAAAATAAGTTTTATTGTATTAAGAACAGATTGTGTTTTAATTTGTTGTTTCTCCTTTATCACAGACCAGAGATAGTATGGAAGCTGTGATACAAGCTGTGGTAAGTAGCTATTTTTTCTTGATTTATTTATGATATTTCTTATAGATAATGTCCTATTGTATTTGTAATTTTATCAGGATAAATAAATATTCCCAAGCTCGTAAGATGAAGGATAAATTTATCCTACCAATTCGCGTACATTGATATTGGAAGGACGTTATAAAAGTTAAAACCCTTGTAAAAACACTTTATTAAATAATGGTTGAAAAAACTTTGCCTCCTAACTTTATTTTTGTCATACATGGCATTTTCAAAGTCTATTACTACCAGAATGAATGTCAATGTGCTGTAACCCATTTTAAATAAAACTATTTGTTAATTTTTTTATTGTTAATTGACAGGTGTATTATTTTATGACATCTGTGTACAAGTTGAGAGAAATCATTTTTTTCACTTTCTGACCTTAATGCTAACATGTGATTTTTTGCTTTTTTTTATAAATTCTTCAGAATTTGCTTTTAAAAGTATAATTTTCTTCAAATAGAATGTCTTAATATAAGAGATCGAAAATTGATACATGTCTCGATGTTACAATGTTATTATGTTTTTTCTTCCTTCTAAACAGTATTCTGACAATTATAAAAAAAACAGTAGACTTTGAATACCATAAAAATAAATATCATTTTATCATGGATGTTGTTTAAACTATTTAGAAAACATTACTAATATGATACTTGGAGAACTTTATTTAACGTCTTTAACACAACGAGAAACAAATATATATTTGAATCGCCTAAATCAGACAGTTATTTACATAAAAGTTCATTTGTAGTTAAAATTGACTTTAAAAAACTAGTATTTACAATCATTCCGTGTTGTTTTGTTTGAAATATCTTCGTTATGTAGATGTTTATGAAAACCTAAATAGTTTTTATGCAATAAAAATCTCGCTCATGATTGTTTCGTTATTAATGTTGTATTTCTCCTTTTAGAATGAATCGTGCCTTGGAACGCTTATCAATTTGAAAATGATCTTGTGTTTCCAACCAGTAGGTTCAATCTAATTCTGTTGAAAGCATTTAATGAAACTGTGTAAAAGGTTTAATTTATAATTTTTGAGGAGTTAAGTTATAACTTACTTTTTACTTTTAAATTTCATAATAAGATTAAGTTACTCATATAATTAGTAGATATTTTGATAACACCAAAATAAATTGGATTTGATTATTTTTTGTGATTAACATTTTTTTAAGTAGGAATTTCATTTACTTCAGAATTGCAGTCGAGAGTAGAAAGACCTCATTTTATTGAAAGACAAATCGGACGTGAACACCAAACTCATTCGCACCTTGTCTTATTTGAATTGCTAACACTTTATGCAGAATATGGAAAAGTATAAAAATTATGAATAAAATATTTTTCGCTTGCTTTCTGTTTGTTCAGTCAGTTTATAAATTTAATTATATTATGGCATTTCTGCCTTAAGTTAAACCTATATGTTACTTTTTGTAGCAAGATACAGTGTCCATGATCACTTCTCAGCTAACTTCCGGACAATGCAGACCACCTTTTTTTTTCCCTGAAATCATTATGAAATTTTAAATAAATGCTTGTTTGTTTTGGATTTCGCACAAAGCTAAACGAGGGCTATCTGCTTCAGCCGTCTACATTTCAGCAAAGTGTAAGACTACGGTGTTATGTAAATGTCGTGTAAATATTTTGTAAGCGACAACATGTCGTGTTGTGTTTAAATTTTCATTTCTATTATTCATTTTTCCATATTGATATTATTGTTTCGAAGTTTAAACTAATATTTTGTTATTCATTTAGGGTAACATTTAGAATTTTTTTGAATTAAGTAGACCAATCATATGTTTGTAAATGAGGTGCTGGTGACTTCGTGTATAGACGTGTAGTCTCGTGCAAGAACGGACATGCGCGGATTGCTCTGGAGACCATTAGAATTTTCGCGGTCTTTCGAGGTGTTTAGGCCTACAATATATAAACAGACGAAGATGAGAGAGAAAAAAATAGAGAGATTCAGACATCAGTTATTATTCGAAGAGAAAGAAGAGAGTCAGTTATTTGTGAAAGATTAAGTGTTTGCTGTGATTATTCAACTTGGATTTGTGACTAAAGTTAGATCTACGGAAGCTGTGATTTTATTTCGTTAATCTCTACGATTCATCTGAATTACTGCTTGTGCTGAGAGTCGGCGAATTTATTGAACTGTGAACTCTGTTTCTGAACTTCTTCGTTTAAGCTTCGGAATTTCTTCGTGGGACCAAATTGACACCCTAGACTGGAATTTGATACTTTCATTTTAGATCATTATATTAGGTACAGGCCAGTACCATTTTGTATTGTGATAAATTTTGAAGTTTGAAACTAGTATTATTTTGTTTTCTAATTAATTTCGAATGTTGTAATTTAATATCTGTCACTGTTATTATATAATTTATATTATATTTGTTAATAGTTTAGTGTAATAAATTATACAAGCTGTTATCTGTGTTTTTCTGTTGCGTTTAATCTACGAAGAACTTAAAACATTAAAAAATACGTAACATACGGGGAAGGCAGCTACTTATCATCATCCATCGCCAACTGTTGGGCTATTTTTTTACCAATGAATAGTGAGACTAACTGCCACCGTATAACGTCCCCACGGGTGAAAGAGCGAGCTTGTTTGGCGTGATGTGTATTCAAACTAGCGAGCCTCAGATTAAGAGTCGAGTGCCTTAATCACCTGGCCTTAAAATAATTCCATAAAATATGGTACATTTTACAGCCATCCGTTAGTGCAACGGTATGTCTTCGGATTTACAACCAAAAAATTCAGCGGTTCGAGTCTCCTTGGTGGGCTGAGGAGATAGACCTCTGTGGCTTTGCAATACGAAAAACAAACAAGGTATGTTTAGGCTTTAGTTTAGGTTATAAAAATGTGTGACTACGTAGACGTATATTTCAAAGAAAGACGACCTAAACTAATAAATTTTAGAGCTTCAGAAACCAAATTTTCCATGTAAGTGTTTGTCAGAAATAAAGAGGTAATTTATTGTTGATCAAAAATACATGTATAACATTTTAGCCATGTAGTACATAGAAAAACATCTGATGAGAAAATCAAAAATTACCATAAAATATATGTCAACTAAATTTATAAATTTAAAATAAAAGAATTAGTGAAATAATAGCCTGACGACTCTATAGATCATTCATTATAGTGCTATCTCTCTTTGTTTACTGAATAAATATTGTTACGTATTTTTCAATGTTTTAAGTTCTTCGTAGATTAAACGCAACAGAAAAACACAGATAACAGCTTGTATAATTTATTACACTAAACTATTAACAAATATAACAGATATAACATAAATTATATAATAATAGTGACAGATATTAAGTTATAACATTCGAAATTAATTACAAAACAAAATAATACTAGTTTCAAACTTCAAAATTAATCACAATACAAAATGGTACTGGCCTGTATCTAATATAATGATCTAAAATGAAAGTCTCAAATTCCAGTCTAGGGAAGAAATTCCGAAGCTTAAATGAAGAAGTTCAGGAACAGTTCACAGTTCAATAAATTCGCCGACTCTCAGCACAAGCAGTAATTCAGATGAATCGTAGAGATTGACGAAATAAAATCACAGCTTCCGTAGATCTAACTTTAGTCACAAATCCAAGTTGAATAATCACAGCAAACACTTAATCTTCTTTTGAAATAAAACTAATGTCTGACTCCTTTCTTTCTTCGAATAAAAACTGATGACTGAATCTCTCTCTTTTTCTTCGAATAAAAACTGATGACTGAATCTATCTTCTTTTTTCGAATAAAAACTGATGACTGAATCTATCTCGCGTCACCGTCTTTTATACCGGTAGGCCTACTTCTCGAACAATCTTGCAATTTCCATACAACTCCAGAGCAATCCGCACGTGTCCGTTCTTGTACGAGACTACACGTCTAGACACGAAGTCACCAGCACTCATTTACAAACATATGATTGGTCTACTTAATTCAAGAAAATTCTAAATGTTACCCTAAATGAATAACAAAATATTAGTTTAAACTTCGAAACAATAATATCAATATGGAAAAATGAATAATAGAAATGAAAATTTAAACCAACACGACATGTTGTCGTTTACAAAATATTTACACATTTACATAACAATATTAAGGTAATAAAATACAAAAATATATTTTCTTTTTGGTGCATAGTGTTAGGTATCACATTATTTTTGTTATATTTGATGCATTTTAATTTGTAACAACCATAGTGATAAGAATAATGTTGTATTTGAAATTTATCCTCATAAGTTTAAATGTACACACATTAATTAAAATGTATGTGGGAAGGCTTTGGCAACCTTCAAATGAAGAATAAAATTTTGTAAACAAATTTTACCTTTGGGTCCTCTGAGAATTTACAAGAAACAATTTTGCCAAAAAATTTAATTTAATGAGTAGCGATGAGTATTCATAACAAACCAATATCTGTGGAGTAATCTTTACATTTGTTTGAAGTATATGTACATTGTCTTGCTGAAATCATATATTTTTTGTTCAAATTATATAAAGTTGTAAATTGATATATAAATTCAAATATAGATTCAAACTCTCTGTGTATACATTTTGTCATTTTCAGCAGTTTTGATTAACATTATATTTACTGCCGTTTAACTATTTAAATGTGTTTGCTTGGTTTGGTTTGTTTTGTATTTCGCGCAAAACCACACGAGGGCTATCTGCGCTAGCCGTCTCTAATGTAGCAGTTTGAAAGTAGAGGGAACGTAGCTATTCTTCACCATTTGTTGAGCTACTCTTTTACCAATGAATAGTGGGAATGACTGTCACATTTATAATATCCTCACGGAGTCGAGCGACCTAAACTGAAACATTGTGTTCAATTTTATGGTTCCAGTTTATTTCCTATAAACTGCAATTGATACTAAATCAATAATTGTTTGAAAATACTTTTAAAATGAAGTTGCATGTATATTCCCCTTATTAGCATACTTTAATCGAATTATAAAAATAATTACTCAATCTGATTACAAGTCGAACGCTTTAACTCACCAGGCCATGCCGAGCAGATGTGTTTTTAATACCTAACATGTGATTTTTTTTTGCATTTAGGTCAAACCAATCCTCAGCTAATCAAAGAAATATATTTATGTGCTTGAGATTTCTTTCGATACAACTGAAGATCGAATAATATTTGACTGTTATAATGCTTGTAACCCTTTAAAAATATAATAGTGAATTATATTTTGTTGAAATTCCCCAATATTTATAAGTTTTAAGTTTTCACGTGTCTGGATCTTTCAGTTATTTTCGTAGGAAGATAACACATGAATGAAGAAAGGGTTGAGGCATTTAGAAAGAAAATTACTATTTCCCACTAATTGTACACGCAAATTCTTTATGCTATCGAATACAGAGTATTCGTCAGCTGTAATTCGGCGATATCTCACTGAACATCCTGAGAATGATTACAGTTATGCTTACTTTAATTCCATTTTAAGGATTTATTATGCAGCCAGTTTAATAGGCGTAGACCATTAAAAGTGACCTAGTTGACATGGTATACAATGAATAGTGACACATTATAAATATTTTAATTATTACAATACATAAAACAGTTTTATAAAATAGTGTAAATCATTCCTTTTTATTTGGGTTTTATGAAAATGAGGAATTACTTGTTCTGTCATTTTCAATGCAAATGATTGGTCATTCATCTTACATTGTTTAATGAATTCTTACTAGATGTATATCAAAACATCTTATAACACTTCACTTCAATGTAGAATATAATCACAATGAATAGCAAGAGCAGCACGGGAGAAATATTGTATGTTTAACTTAGTAGTAGTAATACATTCCTGGTGTATCTTTAACCAGTTCCCTGAAAGGGTTTTTCAGGTCATCTTTATAGCCTAAAGTTAAATTTTATGTCACTTGGTTTTGCTATGAATAGGATATATCTCATTTGTGTGTGGCATAGAGTATTATCTTGAAGTTTATTCTTAGCCATTTGTATATTGATAGTGTCTAGAAGCAGCTGCGAACATGTGATTCAGTCATGTAGAAGAATCAGAGTCGATGGATAGCGCAGTGTGCTCACATTGTTGGGGATGTCTTGCATCATCTAGTTGTCTCAGTGTATAACACAACTCAGTGGTTCAAAAATTTAGAAAACGATGGGAATGTTGATTTTACAATCTCAATTATTAAACCTGGGTGGTACAACAGATGAAAGGACAAGTTTGTGAAAATAAACTGATCGTGTTTGAAAATTAAATTACTTAATCAACGTGTTTTGTCTCTATTGAACACACTTTATTATCGTCTTACTTTACAATCAATAGTTACCATGTATATGAGTTTTAAAGATTGTTTATTTGTTTGAAGCTGAGCCTAAAGTTACACAACAGGATATTTGCGCTCTCCCCAACACGGGATCTTAAATACGGCTTTCAGCGTAAACAGTCCTTAAGCATACCTCGTGCCACTTCGGGGATTAAAAATGCACATCATAGCATCTTGTAATAAGTTACCAATAAGATAATTTGTGTTATATATAAATATATAATTTCTGATAAATATTTTGGAAGTTATCATGATTATTCCTACAATTATAAGAGGCCGGGCACGGTAGGGTAAGGTTTGTTTTGTTTCTTTTGGAATTTCGCACAAAACTACTCGAGAGTTATCTGTGCTAGCCGTCCCTAATTTAGCAGTGTAAGATTAAAGGGAAGGCAGGTATTCATCACCACCCACCGCCAAATCTTGGGCTACTCTTTTACCAAGGAAAAGTGGGATTGACCGTCACATTATACGCCCCCACGGTTGGGAGGGCGAGCATGTTTGGAGCGATTCGGGCGCGAACCCACGACCCTCAGATTACAAAGCGCACGCCTTAACGGCTAGGCCATGCCAGGCCGGTAGGATAAGGCGTTGGACTCATAATCTGCGGGTCGTGGGTTCGAATCCCCGTCCTACCAAACATATTTGCCCTTTAAGCCGTGGGGTCATTATATTGTACGGTCAACCCCACTATTCGTTGTGAAAAAAGTAGCCCAAGAGTTGGCGTTGGGTTGTGATGACTAACTGCTTTCTCCCTAGTCTTACGCTGCTAAATTAGAAACGGCTAGCGCAGATAGCCCTTAATTAGCTTTGCGCGAAATTCAAAACAAACAAACAGGCCTAGCATGACCAGATGGATTAAGGCGTTCGACTCGTAATCTGAGAGCCACGGGTTCGAATTCCTATCGCACTTAGCCGTAGGGGCGATACAATGTAACTGTCAATCCCACCATTCGTTGGTAAAAGAGTAGCCCAAGAATTGGCGGTTGGTGGTAGTGACTATCCAAATTCTCTCTTGTTTTACACTGTAAAATTAAAGACGGCCAGCGCAGATAGCCTTCGTGTAGTTTTGCGCGAAATTCCAAGAAGAAACAAACAAAATATTGTACAATTATCATTATCATCACTATTATATATTATCATCATACTGTAGTGGTAATTATTAATTATCATAATTATTATATATTTATATATTTAAGCATGTTCGCCCGCCGGCGGCTCAGCGGTATGTCTGCGGACTTACACGCTAAAATCCGGGTTTCGATACCCGTAGTGGTCGGAGCACAGATAGCCCGTTGTGTAGCTTTGTGCTTAATTCAAAACAACAAAACAACAACATAAGCATGTTATTTCAATTCATTCTCTGTTCATATAACATTATTAACTTATTCTGTACATCTTAATCAGAAGTAATAATTAAAACATAACATTACTTATACATATTCGCAAACAGCTTATATTTCTTTTATAATAAGTACACACGTTTGAAGTGTGGAGTTAATATCCTCACTGTTGTTGTTGTTTTTGAATTGAGCACAAAGATACAATATGGCCTATCTGTACACAGCCCATTACGGGTATTGAAACCGGTTTTTAGCGTTGTATGTCCGCAGATATCCTCACTGAAAATCAGCTCTGTTAAACCAAATCACATTTAACATCACTCAATTAATTTTGTTGCTTAGTAAAGCAGAAACACCATCCCCGAAGTGACACAGCGGAATATTTGTGGACTTACAACACTAAAAACCGGGGTTCCGTAACCATGAAGGGCAAAGCACAGTTAGCTCTTTATGTAGCTTTATGCTTGACTTCATATAAATTAACGTTAAACTCATATTTTAATTCTTCCTTCACATTTAAACTTCACACTAAAACCTTCATTATTTTTTTTACTGTTCAACACGGCTTTGTATGACTAAGTAGTCAGTAGACCAAGTATTTTGTAAGATAAATATTTAATTATAGAAGGAAATGTTTAAGAAAGAATGCACAAAATAAATTCTTATTACTTTTTTAGAAACACTACTGAACAAATTTGTAATTAACATTTAAAATTTTACGTATGTCAGTCGTTACGTGGAGCTGTAACGTAAGATATTGTTGGATTACAGCATGCTGGGATAAGATTTTAGTGTGCTATTTATATTCGTTTATTTTTGATATAATATATATCTATGTTTTTAATAACAAATTTTGTGAAAGTATTGTTAATATTGTAGTCGATCAATATTGAATTAGTAGACTGAAGAGTGTTTATATTTAAGTGTTTGAAAGTGTCTGGGATTTCTTGATTAAATGGAGCAAGGGACCAGTGACTTGATACTTATTACAGCGTAGTGACGATTTTTCAACATGCTACATAAAATGTAACAACAAGTTGTTTTTTTTTTATTTGATGCTGACGCTTCTATTATAATGGAATATTCAATCATTATGGAGCTCCAAGTAGTGCACAATAAATTCAATGTGAATTTTAGGTTCTATCAGTATAATGTATTGGGAACTTGTGCGAGATATAATTGTTACCATTTATAACCAGAACGATAAGAAAGTGTGATTGGAGTTGATGTTTTTCTTTTTTATCAACGTTATAGTTTACCAACTTCCCTATATTTGGTGTGCATGAATGTACTGTGTTTAATTCATTTTTTTCGAGAATTGAAAAAAAGGCATGTAAAATGTACGTTTATAAGTTAATATCTTAAAGTTGAAAAGCACCATATGTTAGGCCCAAAGTGAATGTCGTGTTTAACCATTAGTTTGATTTGGTTAGTTTTAAATTTAAAAACCAGAAAATATAATTCTACTTGCTGTCATAGATTTTAATTAAACGAAGATGTTGTTTATAAAAAATATTATGTTTCGCGTGAAAAATATAAAAATATTGTTGGTAAAAACAGTAAAAGTGTTTCTGTTTCAACATAAACTAAACATAATGTTCAGAACGATGGTGGCCTTTGACTTGATTTCTGAGAAACATTTACAACATTTTCCTTCGTGTTTGTTTACTGATGAAAGTAATATAATAAACATAATTTATTGCAAATAACCTGTTAAGATGTCTTCCGATAATTGAGTGGTAATTTTACAGATTTGCAACGATAAAAATATGGTGTTCGAATCCCAAGAGTTTGTAACAGATAAATCCCCTTTAAATTTTACTGTTGAAAATTAAACACGTTCAGTGAGTCATTGTGATATTTAAAGCTCAGTACTTCACATTATCCATTCAGAATTGAACGTTAGGTATTTCATTAAATATGAACTCGCGAGTACAAATAAAGTAACAGCTCGGTTAATAATTGAAAGTATTAGGGGATAATTATTTATGTTCTATGAGCCGATTCTTTTTTTAAGCAAACAGTATAATTTATATGTCGTGTGGTTGATTACGTCACCTGTATTTGGTTTTCGTTTATCTTCTTGAGTATCTCTTAATATCTAAGTAAAACGAGTCTTTAAAGAACAACCTCAAAATACATACAGTTTCGAAACTTGAATTACAAGGTAATCTCATTTAATACAGTAATATAATGTATGCAATCTTGATTATAGCGTAAGGTTATCAGTGCAACCTACATTGTTGTCAATGAAACACTTCTTTCAAAACATCCTTTTAAACAATGACACTCCCTTTCGTTCAGACAATGCAACACTCCTTCTGACACATTGGTTCAGTTCCATTAACATCATACATTTTTCAACAAATTTGTTCAGATCTGGCAATACGAGGCTTGTTTTAATATCCTTTCGGACAATGTAAAATTCCTTTCAATACATTTGCTCAATTCAGACAGTATGAATCTATTTTTAGTATTAATTTAATTTCGCTAATATGACAATAGTTTCAACACATCCTATCGACATTGACGTCTCCGTGAGTGTGAAAGTTGATTCGTTCTTCTTTCATAAATGTGGCCTGGCATGGCCAAGCGCGTAAGGCGTGCGACTTGTAATCCGAGGGTCGCGGGTTCGCGCCCACGTGGCGCTAAACATGCTCGCACTCCCAGCCGTGGGGGTGTATAATGTGACAGTCAATCCCACTATTCGTTGGTAAAAGAGTTGGCTGTGGGTGGTGATGACTAGCTGCCTTCCCTCTAGTCTTACACCAATAAATTAGGGACGGCTAGCACAGATAACCCTCGAGTAGCTTCGTGCGAAATTCCAAAACAAACAAACAAACTTTCATAAACAAAAGAAAGAAAACTGAAGAATTTTGAATCTGAATTCATATTCTTCACCAATGGGATAAATATTAACTCCTAGATATAACAACGTATAAATCTTAAATACCTTTTCCCATGTTGTTTTATCAAAAGGCAACACTATAACTTAATTACAAAGTGGTTAATAACAGAATAGTTTTGTGCTTCATTACACTATGTTGCCGTTCGTAACCACCACAGTGTTTTCTTTCAAGTGAATTAATAGATTTACAGTCTAAACATTTATATACGATTAGGAAACGTTACCTTGCACAAATATTGATAACAATATAGAATTTCACTTGAAGTTTTATTTTCTAATTCGTGTGCACACAACGTCTGTTTGTTTTGGAATTTTTCGCAAAGCTACACGAGGGCTATCTGCGCTAGCCGTCCCTAATTTAGCAGTGTAAGACTAGAGGAAAGACACCCACCGTTAACACTTGTGCTGCTCTTTTATCAAAGAATAGTGTGATTGACCGTAAGTTTATAACGTCCCTACAGCTGAAAGGGTCAGCATGTTTGGGTTGACCGGAATTCGAACCCGCGACCCGCTACTGAAATGGTTTATTTTACGAATATTTCCTGTATTTTATTATAACAGTTTTATGTGGGTGCTGTTTCATTATGTTTCTCATGCTGTATACATAGAAATTTTGATGCTGAATAAAGTGTTCTCTCTGGTTCATAATAAGTTGATGCAATTATCATTAATCAAGAAAAAATTCATCATTATAAGTATTGTAGAACAATAACAAAGAATATATTTGTACGCTGAATGGCAGAGGTCAAACATTTCATTTCCGATATTCAAGTTGTTATAAGTCAGTCTAAAGTGGAAATTATTTACTGATAAACAAGCTTTCCAATCTGATTCGGTTAGAAGCTAACACTCATCACGGCCAGGGATGACTTACTAGTTAACATAAAGTACTGAAAATCCCGGATCCATGTGTTGCTTCCCTTGTCTTCACCTGGTTCAGCCGGAAGCTTGAAGGCTTATACTTCTAAAATTCGAGTTTTTATTTTCAGAGACAGACAAGAACTGACAGCTCATTGTGTAAGTTTGCATTAAAAACAACAAAAATAAAACAAAATAACCTACCAAATCGCACCAACCTACAGTAAAATATAAGAAAATACAATTAGATGTAAGCAGTCATTGTTATTTCTCTCAGTCGATTGAAGCAGCACAGAAACTGATGTAAAAGGTGTACATAACATTAAGGAAACTTCATTAACTAGGGTATATCCGAGCATATTCCTGATAACATGTTAATTTAATCTCTTGATTATAATAAATAATTTGATGAAAATTGAAGAATAACTGATTAACGAATTGGCTGAATATTTGATGTGAAAGTATTATCTTGTTGTGAAGATATTATATTAAAAATCTGTTGTATTTTTAAATTATAGAAATAGAAAACCATTACATTAGTAAAAGTGCACAAAGAAGTAACCATTTCGTGACCAAAAACATGAAAGGAAGTTTTGAGAAAGGTAATGGAAAACCATAACAGAAAGTATGAAGGTGATGTGGTAATCATCAAAGAAAAAACAAAAAGTACAGTCAACTTTTGAGAAAAACACTTTAAGATGTAACTTTATAAAATAATAAATGTTATTCAAATATTTATACAACTGTTTAACTTCTATTGGGAATCCAAAAATGTTTTCAATGTTCTGAAAATAATGTTTACACGCCCAGTTACTCTACTTCACAGTGTTGAATGTCCTTCATGAAGTAAATGAATGACGGACACCTATTTCGTCTCCAACTGTTCCAATAACAATGGATCTCCCAAAAAAAGACTTAACATCTATTATGAGATGACAAAAATGCCATTTTCATATCCATAAATATGTGTGTGTCTATATGAGATACATCTGATTCATTTCTTTTTAAAACTTCAATCAAGAAAACATTCCCTCATCCACATGTTCAAATTGACATTTCCTTAGTTTTCCAAATTGTCATAAAAAATTAGAAATACTCATGAAAATAAATTAATTTTTTCCTACCTTTTTATCCTCGTAAGTAATTTATTTTTTATCATTTTATATAAATCTCTGATTTTACTTATTCCTTTCTGTATATGAATCAATTTTCTTCATAGACTGCACTGTAATTGTTGAAAATAGTATTTATCGCTTCATAATTAAATATCTGATATATGTGAAAGTCCAATCACACTAGTCTTTCAATGTTCATGCTTTAAATGAAAGTCAAGAAATAACTTCACACAGAGTCACAAGTAATACGTAGCACTTAATATTTAATTGCAAGTTACAAATAAACGATCAAACCATATAGCTTGTAGTGTGAAGCTATTTAAGTAACTTTTAAGCATCAGAACTTACTCATACTGACAAAATATTTCACAAATGATGTTTTAGTCTACCCAAAAACATACAGGTCATCACTGAAATATGAAAAATGAAGCAAATGCCTGGAACTGATTATATTTCAAATAGAATTTGGAAGAAAATAATGTACAACAAATAATTTAGCATAATATCACTACCACCATTAAAAACAATGTTTATTTTTCTGCTGTTTCAGGCATGATTTATCTTTTCTGTTTGCAGGCATACAAACACAGAACGATCATTGTGATTAACATGGCTTTTAGGATCAAATTATGGTCATTATGTCTAAAATGTTGTATTAATAAATCATTCTGGGTACCACATGTTTTGCACACATAATCAGAGACATCTTTTCTGAAACATTACAAAAACAATTATTGTTTTCAAACAATCATGATATTATAATGTATCATTCATCCTTTACCATAAACATTATGGTTAATATTTCACAATGTATTGTACTTGTCAACTATAATAATACAACCTAAACAAAACAATCACTCATGAGAACCTACACAGAATATGTTTTATTCGGTGGTACCATTACAAATCGCAGTCAATAAAAATATTTCTCATGATTATAACAATTCTTAAAGGAAATTATTTTTAAAAAATATTGGCACAATTTTTTGTATATCATTAACAGAAAAAAATATGAAACAAAATTATGATAAACACGAGACAAAACATAAAAAATACACTTATGTTAATGACATGTATTTTGCGAATGCTACAAACACCTTATCTGAGCTGAGACAACACATTCAAACTAGATTACAAAAAAAGCTGCTCACATTTTAGCAAAAAACTACTAAAAAAATATTTAGCAAAGCAAAACAAAAATTCAAATGAAATCTCATTTGAACTTGTTTTATTTAGCTTAAACACCATTTTAATTCTAAGTTGTTTTGTTTTACAGAAAACAAAGTGGAACACACACAAAACTTTAAAGATCACCATTTCTTCTCAAAGCCACAAAAAGTCCATTTTCTTTCTAGACTAGCTCCAACTCCTGAGAGTTCTTGCTTAAACACAAAAGGGAACTTCGTCAGAAGCATCTCAACATCTCTGGGCTGCAACAATACCTCCAGCTGTTTCAGATATGACCAGATGTCGTCAACACTTGCTCCAAATGGATGCACATGAAGGAAGGTGCTAATAAGCCCTGCAACATAAATAATTTAACAGAAGTTTTGTACATAATTTCATAATTATCAATAAAAAAGCTCAACAAAATTCGAGGCAGATATATTAGAAATTCATTTCTTACTTTTTAAGATTCAAAATAAAGGTTAAACATGACTATTCTTGCATTCCAAAACACAAGTTAGAATCATTTACAAAATTAAACTGGATAATGGAATACTAATGTATTTAAATACACAAACTATAAACATATAAATTCAACAAAAAGTTCTCAAGGAATGAACTTTTATCAGTATAATACTCAAATATAGATCATATAGTGCACCTGTATTAACAATAGTTTGAAAAAAATGTGCAAACATGACTGTACTCAGTAAAATAAAACTTAACTATACTTACGAATGTCTAAGTGTGATATTTCTGTTAAATTCTTAAGACACCACAAATTTACTGAATTATTTAGACATATCTCACTTGAAACGTTTGAAACTGCATATTTTATTAATATAAGTAACTCATCTACAATGACACAGTCCTGTTAATTTAGTAAAATTCACAAAAGTTGTTTTGGTTTTAATAATGGAACTTTTATAATTAAGCTATGCAGACTTGGAAAATAATATTCATTTTTTCTATCACATAACAATTTTTTTTACAAATTAGGAAGAAAATAAAAACTCTTACTTAAATCAAATTATTAATTCATTTACCATAATGAATATTTTTAATTATTATGTTTGGGTTCAAGAATCATTGATGAGACTCTCATGTTGCAAATGGTCTACAGAAATGTATAGTCAGTGTTTGTCAACATTTTAAGCATAACATAATGTAACATGATTTCAATTAAAATTATTCATTGATGTAAAAACACATGTGATGTTTTATAAGAAGTCTGTATGTAATGAATATAAACAGATATTTTTTAGATTCACCATACAGAAATTACTCTAAAATTGATCGAACTAAAATGTTAAAACACTTAATACCTTATATTGCAGGCCCGGCATGGCCAAGTGTGTTAAGGCGTTCGACTTGTAATCTGAGAGTCACAGGTTTGAATCCCAGTCGCACCAAACATGCTCGGCCTTTCAGCCGTGCGGGCGTTATAAATGACAGTCAATCCCACTATTTGTTCGTAAAAGAGTGGCCCAAATGTTGCTGGTTGGTGGTGGTGACTAGCTGCCTTTCCTCTAATCTTGCACTGCTAAATTAGAGACGGATAGTAAAGATAGCCCTCGAGTAGCTTTGTTCGAAATTAAAAACAAAACAAAAAAGCTTAGATTGTCCTTTAATAAAAGTCTCAAATTGTGGATGATTTAGTGTGCTCTTCTATTAAATATCATATTTTTGTGACCATTTCAGCATTTAACTGGAATTCATAATTTTTCTAAACATTATATTCTGAAAATTTATGGTTAATGTTTTTCTGGTTATTTCAGACCTCAAACAATAAATATTAACACTCCTACGAAAAAAATATTTATATCCACTAATGTGATTTTGGGGCCTATCAGGCCCCATATATTTTTCCAATAGAAACACAGTGATTTAGCAACATTCATTACAAACAACTTTAGAATGGCTCTGACAAACATTTTTTTTTACAATTTGAGCAAACAATTTTCGACTGTCTATCTTTTGATCTGCCGCACAAATGGCATCGTCCTCTTTTTGCCCTCTTTGCAGGCGGTTCACATGAAGTTGTTTTGTCATTATCTTTGCAGTAAATTTCTTTGATTTCAAGCACCAATTGCCGTATAAATTCTCTTCTGGCTCTCGATTTATATTGACGAAGAAATTCTGGATGTTTTGTCGAGTATAGAACGAAAGCATTGTACACAGCAAGATCTAGAATGTTATAGAATATGCAGACTGAGAAGCGCTTTGATCGCCTGTTTGTTGCATAATATCTCACCATTTGATTGAGAGTGTCGACACCTGCCTTCGTTGCATTGTAAAGATTGACGATTTCTGGCTTTCCATTCTCTTCTACTTCACCAGACTGATGCTGAGAACTCATTAGTAGCACGTATTTTCCTGGTTTGTCTGAGTGCCGGAGAAGAGTGATGTCGTCATGGTAGAAAAACTTTGTGATAACTCTCTAGATTTTGCATATATTTCAGGAGGCAGGAAGGTTTTTGATTTCCGTATGGTTTCAACAAGTCTTGTTCTTTTTGTTCGTAGGTTTTTAGCAAGTGTCATTGTTGTGAAGAAATTATCTGTCGTTATTGTCCTTCCTTTTCCAAGAAATGGCTGACTCAGTTCTCTTTCTCCTTGATTTGTTTCTGTCGTATTTTCAACCTTTCCAGTATAAATTTGAGCGTTGAGGAGGTAACTTGTCTTTGCATCTGTTAGGCACCAAATCTTTATTCCGTATTTGCCTGGCTTTGTCGGAATGTATGTTCTGAAGCCAACTCCTCCTTTGAAGTTACATAGTTGTTCATCCACTGTCAGGAATTCGCTTGGGTTGTAACTGTTTTTGCAATTTTCAATGAAAAAATTCCAGACTCCAGAGATAGCGGCATCTTTGATTTCTCTATTTCTTTGAGAGTGGATGTCAAATCTGATTTTTGAGAACATTTTTTTGAATTTGTCTTGTATAATCAGTTTTCGCAAAAATGGCAAATCGAATTCGGTTGAAAACATTTCGTCTATCGATGCATTTTTGAATTTGCTTATTCCAAGGAAAAGATTAGCTGCAATCCATTTCCAGAGGTCTTCGTCAAAAATTGGTTCTTTCATGACGGTGTTTGTTGAGTGAATGATCTGTTCCATCAGAAATGAAAATTTTGAATGTTTCGAATGGTGTAGAGACTCTTGGAGCAGCTTGCCTTGTAATGCCTGGGTTCCCATTGAATATATTGAGAGCTGCGGCTCTCCTGTTGATCCTTGAAGGTGTTGTTGAATAACTAAAATTCTTATCTTTGGACAAAAGTTCGTTCACTGGCATCATAGTAAGATCTTCTTGATTACTTTCTTCACTTTCAGAAGGGTACGGCACGATTTGTTCATAATTTTCGGGTTCAGAAGGATCATCATCAGAACTTTCAGAGTAGTCTTCGACATTATCAAGTTCACTTTCATCGTCGGATGGTTTTGCAAGTAAATGTATAGCTTCATCAAGAGATATCATTTTTGACACGGTTTGAAGATTTCAGCTCCTATATATATAGGATTTGTGGATTCTTCTAGAATATTCTAGATCTGTAAAGTTTCTAGAATGTTCTAGAACAAGCGTGGGCAAAGTAGGCAATAATCAGGACCGTCTAAAATTATTGTTGGAGTAGAGTTATTATCCTAAATATCCATCTTTTGAAAAGAAGTTGTAAAATTAATATATTTTTACTATAATTTGTTTTTTTTCGGTTGCCCAGGCCTGTTCTAGAATTATTCAGGAAATAAATAAAGTCATTTTTATGTTTTTAATCTGGGGCCTAATAGGCCCCAAAATACCCTTAGATGATGTTTAAATATTTTTTTTAAATATTATTTCACAAATGTCTGAAAAGTCAAAATATTATTGCTCCTTGAAATATAAAGATATAGGTTCAGTTAATGGCAATTTCATTTAAATACAAAATTATTAGCCTAATATTAATAACCTTTCAAGTTGCTCTGGGGCCTAATAGGCCCCAATTTTCGTAGGAGTGTTAACTGGACTTTATGCTCATGATTTTTGTGTCATCACAAAAGCTACGTTAAATCAAACTGACTGATTTAGATCCTGATGAGAAAGGACTGAAATAATACAACTAGAAACTGAGACGTTATAGGCCTTATTCACAATTTGGCAACAAGCTTGTTATATCCACAATTGTACATCTATAAAATCTTATAAGCCAATGTACCAAACCACTAGTTCTTACATTTAGAACAATTTTTTTCAACATCTTAAAATGTATGGCTAAAGATTCTGACTACACCACCAGCTTTGGTGTTGTTATTCTCTCTACAAGTTTTTCCTGACAGAAACAATATTCACTATATCAAACAACAACTCCAATACAACATCTTCAGCCTCCTTAAATATTACCTAAATTACAGTTGTATTTTAATTGAAAAAATAACAGCAACCATGGGGGTTCCTTCTCCCTCCACTAGAGACAGTTATTCATGCAGTAATTAAAAGTAAACTTATTATGTATATATAATGTTGACCAAATCTATAGATGATACTATTATAACATGAATAAATTGCCAAATGAAAGACGAAATTTTTTCAACCTCTTAAAAAGATGAAATCCAGGAATCATTTTCAGACAAAGTATGACCATGCCATCCCTTTGTTGATATGGTAACATAGCAAAATACCAATTCAATTTATTGATATCTACTTATCAAAACACAGTCTACAAGGATAATAAATCTAAGCTACAAATCTAATCACATTCAGTCAGATCATATCTTCTCTAATTAGTTATTCCCTGATAAAATAACTTTCTTAACAATATTGATTTAAGTGTCTACTATACCAAATGAATTTATGTAAAAAGAAAACTTTGTTGTTTGAAAACAATTTTACTTATTTAATGATACTCAAATTTCTGTTAGAAGAAAAACAACCTTATTTTATATTAACATTTTATTTATAACCTTTTACCATATACAAGGTTGGTTACAAAGGCTAAACAAAAATGACAGTTAAGTAATGATTTGTTTGTTTTTGAATTTCATGCAAAGCTACACAAGAGCTATCTGTGGTAGCTACCCCTAAGTTAGAAATGTAAAACTAGAGGGAAGGCAGCCAGTCATCACCACCTTTTGGGCTACTCTTTCACCAACAAATAGTGGGATTGACTGTCAATATATTACTCCCACGGATGAAAAGGAGAGTATGTTTGGTGTGACAGGGATTAAGAGTCAAACGCCCTAACCATCTGTCCATGCCGGGCCAATAAGTAATGAAAATAAACTCTATGTAGCAAATAACTTATTAGTAAAACACAATGTATATGAATGTCTAGAAACAGAAATATCAAAATAACATGTTCAACAAAGCCTGGGCTAAATTAATCATATACACACATATTACTAAATTTATATACTTATCTCACAGCTGTCCTTACTATTTGTTCTACTACTTGGTTCTTTTTATTTATTAAATTATTTTTTAAAATAAATAACACGATGCATAATACCCTAAAAGAGATGATGAGCTTCTAATGAAACTATTTTTAAAGTTGAAGAATTTTGAAAAGTTTTTGTAATCTAAAACTAGTGATTATTTTTACTTTATTACAACAATGTTATTTGTGTTTGAAAAACCTGACAGTTAACATTTTATCGAATTAAAGGATATTATAGTTCAACAAAACATAATCCACTTAACATCTGCTTAATCAGAAAGCTAAACAGAGTATATAATACATGTAAAGGTTTCACGCATCGTATTATCTTCTTTCATACAAAAATATCTCACCAATCAGGCGAGCATCTTTCTCTGTGATCTCCATAGATAGAGCAGAAGAAGAGATCTCTTCCAGCAAGGATTCTTCATTCTCTGATTCCCCATCAGTTTTTTCATGATCAGTATGCGTGATGTTAGCTTTTTCTTCCTGTCCTAGATCACTTTCTTGCTTTTCAGTATCATCTGATTTTTTAACTTTTACTTTTTTGATCAGTTTCTGATGCTATAAATCAAAAACAATGGATTAGAAATGTGTTTATAAACTACAATAATCCAAAATAATAACAAAACAATTCAAAACTATCACAGTACTTGTGCCATATTAGTTTCCATGAAATGATAAATAGGTTTAACACTAACAAGTTTCAGTATCTTAAGCTGATTAAAAACCTGCATTTTTTTAGTTTTCAACAAAGTTATTCACTTATTCAATATAAAGTATATGTGTGTATCTAGTAACAAAAATCTCCAATTTCCAGTTATGTGTACATCCAGTCTTTACAAAAATTCTGAAATCATCAACTGCTTCCCACGAATCCCTTCTAGAGTGGCAATCCACTTGGCTTCTTTTATTTCTCTGACAGTTTTAATTTTGAAATTGGTTTCACTGCTAATAAGAATCACAACATTAAAAGAATGACTAGAATGGTTAAAGTGTTGGGCAATGGGAAGGTTGATTTCAGTGTTAATATAAGATTTATGGGTATGGAAACTTTCCACAAGAGTCATCTGACGTCTGTCCTATACACTGGTTATTGCATTTTTTTTATTCTGCACGAGAGACTGGTTCTGTGCTAGAAATTTTCAAGTGTTTTTTGTCATTTATATCAGAAAAAAAGTAGTTTTATAAATTGTATGTCAAACAATAGGCTTTATTACATGAATGACAACTACTCTTTACTGAGGTGTAATACATTTCTGTGAACGTGGATATCTTTAAGACTTTCACTCATTTGGATGCAGTCAATGGGAAATTCAGGAACATGGTAATTCTTTGTTTAGTGTGTGGTGGCAGCTTTTATAGGAGAGATATCATGGTCTGTTAGCAAATTTTCTGTACAAGTCAATGTGTAAAATTTCATCATTTAAAAAGACAGTGACATTGAGAAAGTAAACTTGGATAAGGGAGTAATCAATGGTGAACTTGATTGTTTCGTGAGAGGTGTTATTGCCATAAGAAATACTCATCAACTCTTTCAACACGGGCTCGATCAATTACACAAAAATATGAATATTTTTAGTAAAGTGCTAATAACAAACTAAAAAAACATTGTTCGTAAAGTATTTTTTTACTAACCTATGTGGAAAGTGATATGTATGTGAAGATTAAAAATATTTTTCTTCATCTTAAAAACCTCTAAATTTTATTTGTGTAATTACTAATACTTCCTAAATGTGTTTCAAATATATGTTTTCAGTCAAACTTCATATTTTATCTGCTATTTTCTTAACCATAACTCTATACAAGAACGGTCAATGTGACTGAACTCATAACCACCAAAATAAAAAGTCAAACCTAAATTACCTGTTTTCTTTTTGGAATAACTTCAAGCTGCACCACAAAAAATACTCATTTATCCTGAGTAGCTTTAAACTCACAACAGTATTCATCTATTTATACTTAAATGTTATTGTTTTATTGCCCTTAACTGTGTTTAGTTACTATTCATGTCATTATAAGCAGTAACTCATTTCAAGAATATGAAGCTCATGTAATGGTTTCAAAGTACTTTATTCATGCATGTGTCTCATTAGTATGTTTTCATTATATTGTTATTTAACTAATCTAACTTTAACTATCTAAAAAGATCCTATTTTTGCATAATAATTACTTTTATAATAATAAATAAAGAATAAACACAAAAAACAAGAAATAAAGTACTCACTCAGGTCTTTTCTTTTTGGTCTTAATTATCATTGATAGTTAACTTTTTATATAAATGGCAGTAATGCACTAAATACTTTTTACTCAGTTAAATAATGCACCAAATAATGATAGAATAATAATGTGCAGAATGTTTGACTGATTGATTGATTTAGTGTTTTATGGCACAAAGCAGCGAGGCTATCTGCGCCAGACAACCGGTAAAAATGTAAAAAAAAAATAAATGTAGTAAAAGACATAAATGGAAATGAAGGTAAAACAAAAATGTATAAAACCAATGTTGACACCTAGTCTACAACGTTAAGATAGAAGTAGAGTATAAGAAGTTGTAAGGTATTTACTCTAGCAAAAAGGTAATGATCATGACCCGCTAGGAAGATTAACAGGTAAGTTCAAGACCCACCGGCAGTCACCTGAAGTTGGTCTTTCCAGTCCTGGTTCCGGGTTATGTCTCATAGCAACCAGTATCAAAATGTAAAAATATAGAAGTTTTAAAAGACATAGCAAAATTGCAACGAGTAGCCAAATGTCCAGTAAAAAGATAAATGTCAAGTAAATGGAGTAAAATTTCTAAAAGTAAATGAAAGTAAAAATAAAACAGCAATTAAAACAGAAAATGGTGTAAAAACCAATGGTGACATCCAGTCATCAAAGTTATAAAGTATTTACTCTAGCAAAATGGTAATGATCAGGAAGATTAACAGGTAAGTTCAAGAACCTCCGTCAATCACCTGAAGTTGGCCTTTCCAATCCTGGTTCTGGGTTATGTGTCATAGCAGCTATTATCAAAATGTAAAAGAATAAAAGTTTTAAAATACACTCAGCAAAATCGTAATAATGAATAGCCAAATGTCCAGTAAAAAGATAAAAGTCAAGTAAATGGAGTGAAATTTGTAAAAGTAATTGAAGATAAAAGCAAAACGGCAATTAAAACAGAAAATAGCGCAAAAACCAATGTTGACAATCCACAGAGTTGTAAAGGACTACCTGTAGCAGAATGGTAAAGATCATAACCCGCCAGAAAGACTAACAGGTAAGTATAAAAACCACCATCAGTCACCTGAAGTTGGTCTTTCCAGTCCTGGTTCCGGGTTATGAGTTAATACGGCCAGTACTAAAAAGTAAAGTGGTAAAAGTGTGAAATGATATGCAGCAAAACTATAATAACAACTCGCCAGGACGACTAACGAGTCGTTGAGACGGATAGTTCAAACAGTAGCGTTAGTCACCTGAAGTTGACCTTTCCAGTCTTGGTGTCGAGTTATTTAATGTTCTGGCCATTGTCCAATGTTAAATTGAATGAGAGAGAATAAAACTGTAAAAAAGGAACCACAATTAAAAAGGTGTTATGAATAATTATGCAACACTTAAATGAGATTAAAAAGATGAATGGCCATTAAAAAATGTGTTGTTATCAAGGTGGACAGACTCACCATCCCCAATAACTCTGTCCAATGTTACAGACTGACCCTGGGAAAAAAATATGTTTAAAATAGTGCCGTCGTTGAGAATTGTAACGATGGCAAACAAGTAATACGTGGCTGATAGTGATTTGAGTGTTACACAAACTACACATTGGTGCATCAGTTCCAGATAAAAGAAAATAATGAGTTAAAAAACTGTGACCAATGTGTAGCCTAGTGAGAACAACTTCCTCCTTCCAAACTTTACGGAAGCTAGATGGCCAAACTCCAATTTGGGGTTTGATTTGAAAAAGTTTGTTGTCGTGATGCTCACTCCAAGTGGACTGCCAGCTGGCACGAGCCGAGCCTTGAAGACAACACCATAGTCCATGTACGGAATAGGCATAGGGGTGATGGTGCTGAAACAGACATATTTAGCTGCCATGTCTGCAAGCTCGTTCCCGCGAATACCAACATGGCCTGGTATCCAGAAAAACTGGATTGAAGTAGCTGCTAATGAGAAATCGGCCAGTCGGTTTCAAATATCAGCGAGAACAGGATGTGAGCTAACGTGTAGTGATTCCAAGGCAAGTATAGAACTAAGCGAATCAGTATAAATAGTCCAGTTGGAGTACTGCTCAGCTGCAATATGATCCAGGGCAAGAGATATGGCATACAGTTCACCAGTGAACACAGAAGCTGTAGAGGGGATTCTGCGCGCAACTACTGACCCATAGCAAACCATAGCAGACCCCACTGAATTACCTGATTTGGAACCATCTGTATGAATGGGAACTGAATGATTGTTTGAAAGATATTCATTGAAAAAAAGACGGAACTTCTAATTTGGAGTATCTGCCTTTTTTAGGTGACTGAAAGAAAGGTCACATTTGGGGGCTTAATAAGCCATGGTGGGATGGACCGACCTGTGGAATCTGCAATATTATCAAACGACAGACCCAATTCATCCAATTGCGCCCGGATGCGAAGGCCAAACGGAGCAATGACAGATCGTCTGTTCTGAAAAAGTACTGCCCACCGAGGAAGGAAAACACATTCCCAGGTGGGATGCTTTGGTAAGGAACGAAGTTTCGAAGTATATTGTGAAGATAGTTGCAAACGGCGAAGGTGTAGAGGAGGTTCATGAGATTCAATGTATATGCTTTGAACTGGAGAGGTACGGAAAGCGCCAGTGCAGAGTCGAAGTCCTTGGTGATGAATGGGGTCCAGCATCTTTAAGGCCGAGGGTCTGGCAGAGCCATAGACCATTGATCCAAAGCCGAGTTTCGATCTAATAAGACCACGATATACCTTCAACACTGAACAGCGATCTGCCCCTCAACTGGTAGAAGAGAGGACATGGAGGATGTTCAGTGCTCTTGTGCATTTGACCCGAAGCTGCTTTAAGTGTGGTATAAAGGTCAGTTTACGATCAAAGATAAGCCCCAAGAATTTGGTCTCCAGGACCACTGGCAGCAAAACTTCACCGATATGAAGTTCGGGATCAGGGTGAGTACCCCGTCGACGGCAAAAGTGCATGCATACAGTTTTGGAGAGAGAAAAATTAAAGCCGTTTGCCAGAGTCCATTTCAGTACACGATTGAGGGCAGTTTGTAGTTGTCGCTCAATATATCTCATGTTTGACGACTGACATGAGATGTGAAAGTCGTCGACAAACAGTCCATTCGCAGCAGTGAGAGGGAGTTGTTCAGTGATGGCATTTATCTTTATACTGAAGAGTGTTACACTCAATACACAGCCTTGAGGGACTCCAAGTTCCTATACAAAAGAACGGGAAAGTGTCGAACCCATGCGAACTTGGAATCTCCTGTCCATTAAAAATTTTGAATAAACATGGGTAGATGACCACGTAACCCATATGTATGGAGGTCTCGCAAAACGCCATACTTCCATGTTCTGTCGTAAGCCTTCTCTATGTCAAAGAATATTGATACGAGATGTTGGCGGTTGAGAAAGGCTCCTCTGATACATGTTTCAAGACGAATTAGGTGGTCTGTGGTGGAGTGCTGTCGACGGAACCCATACTGGGTGGGCGAGAGGAGATTGTTTGATCCAAAGAACCAAACAAGATGAGCATTAACCATCCTTTCCAAGGTCTTACAAAGACAGCTCGTCAAAGCAATTGGACGACAGTTTGAAGGAATCTTCGGATCTTTCCCTGGCTTAGAGAAAGGTAAAATAACAGCCTTGCGCCAGGCATCAGGAAAAACATTCTCCTGCCAGATCCGATTAAAGACAATCAGAAGGACATCAAGAGAAGCAGGAGATAGACGGTGCAACATATCATAATGAATATCATCAGGTCCAAGAGACGTACTGGCAGACCGATGAAGAGCCAATTTTAGTTCCACCAGGGTAAAGGGACAATTATAGTCAAAGAAACAGTCAGTTTGAAAGGAAAGAGGTGATCGCTCTGCCCGAGTCTTCATGGCCAGGAAGGTGGACGAACAAGCAGAAGTGCTAGATACCCGGAAAAAGCTTTCACCTAGAGTGTTAGCGATGTTCCGGACATCAGTCACCTCCTGACCATCAGAGAGTAAGATCCGGAGAAGGACAGAATATTAGTGCCCATTGACCTTTCGAATCCTGTTCCATATGATCTTGGAACTGGTGGTAGAAGATATGCTGGTTGTGAACTTAATCCAAGATTCCTTCTGGCTTTGACGTCTTACCCACCTAGCATGTGCACGAGTCCATTGGAAAGCAAGCCGGTTTGAAAGTGTGGGATATCTACGAAAAAGGTCCCAGGCCCGTTTTTGAGCCTTCCGTGCTAAGTGGCAAGCAAGATTCCACCACGGACGAGGATATCGTGGAAAACAAGTCGATGTTTTAGGAATACACTGAGCAGCTGCATGTATAATACAGTCAGTTACCGCTGCTACACAGTCATCTATTGATGGCTGATTTACGATGGCAGGATCAAGATCTGCGAGAGCAGTGAAAGTGGACCAGTCTGCCTGATCCAGCTTTCACCGGGGTACGCGGGTAGGGTGGCATCAACCACGGCCAGTCTCTCTCAAAAGAATCGGAAAATGATCCCTGCCCAGTGGATTACTGTCAACCCTACATGAAAAATGGGAGAATAATGAAGGGGAGCAATCTGAGAGATCAATAGCAGGAAAGGACTGACTTGGTGCATGAAAGTAACTGGAAGAACCAGTATTGAAAAGAGAAAGATTGTGATCAGAAAGCATCCGCTCTACAGATCGACCCCTCCCATCAATAATTGCACTTCCCCAGAGGGGATGATGTCCATTAAAATCCCCCAGGATTAGAAATGGAAATGACAACTGTTCAACAAGAGCATCAAGGTCTGATTGATCACATGTTTCTCCAGGGGACAGGTACAGAGAACAAACAGTGATGGTATGATCCAAGGAAACACGAATGGCTACAGCCTCCAAGGGTGTGTTGAGTGACAAAGACAGAGTGGGCACATGTTGATCAGCCAACAGTGCCACCCCTCCATGTACTCTACCATCACACAACCTGTCATTTCTGTACAGAGAAAACTGCCGAATGGAGACTGTATCAGCAGATTTGAGAAATGTTTCTTGTAAAGAAAGACAAACAGGATGGCAGGAAGCAATCAGTGTTTTGATATCATCCAGATTAGAACGTAAACCTCGACAGTTCCATTGTATCAAGGTGGCCATTTTTAAGAACTGGTAGGTGAAGTGGCTGGAGAACCCTTCGGTTTACGACCACGTCTTTTTTCTTTACTGTCTTTAATCGGAGGAGGTCTATCAACCTCCATGGATCCTGCTCTGGATCGAGTGGGCAGGTTTTTGCTATTGGAAGAGGAATCCAGTGACTAAGGACGCGAACGAATAATTGTTTTGTCTTTTGTGGTGGGAGAAAACGATGTGTCAGAAGAAATGCCTGTATTGAACTGAAGGACGTGAATTTTGAGGTTTGTTGGAAGGTATGGGAGGAACAAAGATGGGTGTGGAAGTCGATTCATCAACCTTTTTAACCACGGAGGTCAGAAGGCTTTTCATTTGTTTTGAAAACGATTCTCTTGGAGGCACAGAGAGATCTGTCTGCACTCCCACTGTAGTTGTGGAATGAAGTGCAGCAGCATATGTCTGAGTTGGAGTTGTGGACAGAAATTTCCGAGCCTCAGGATAACTAATGTTATGTGTCGTTTTCAAACGCTGCACCTCTTTTTCCTCCAACCATTTTGGGCAAGAATGAAAGTAAGAGGGGTGAGAACCATTGCAGTTTACGCAATGCGGGTTCATGTCACAGTCATAGGCATCGTGGACCTTGCCTCCACAACGAGCACATGTCATGGAACCACGACAAGATGTCTTTGAGTGGCCGAATCTCTGACATTGGAAACATCGAAGAGGGTTTGGAATGTATGGCCGAACCCTGCAAATAAGATAACCTGCCTTGATGGTGGCAGGTGCACGTGGTGAAGTAAATGTTAAAACGAGGGTATTTGTTGGCAGTGTAACTCCATCTTTGCGAGTGGAGATGCGCCTCACTGCAGAAACTCCTTGAGTGGAGAGACCAGCGAGAATCTCTGACTCGGGAACGTTTTTCAAATCCCTTTCAACAATAATTCCTCGTGAAGTATTCAAAGTAGCATGGGGTGTACCCTCAATAGGTATATCGCCAATTACCTTTGATTTCAAGAGGAGTTCACTGTGTTGGGATGTGGATGTTTCAACCAATATGTCACCAGATCGAAGCTTCTTTACTGACTTTGGAGAGCCAGCAAGTCCTTCTAGTCCGTTTTGAATAAAAAAAGGGGACATTTGCCCTAAAGAATTTTCCGAAAGAGAATGTAATATAAGAAAATGAGGTACCTGTGTTACTGATGTTGAAGATTGCTGTTCTGAGTATTCAAGACGTGGTCGCTTACCCATTGACTGTTTTTTTACAATTTTATTTAAATTTTTGGAGGATTCATAGGAAAGAGGAAAAGTTTCGGTACCCACTGACCCCACCCAACATGGAGCTCTACAAGGGGACGCACTACAAAATCATGCAAGGGCAGTGCAGCAACGCCAGGGTTTCGTGAGCACTATACCCAAACACCAGCATCAGGCACAATGTCCACAACACCCGTTGAGAACTTCCAACACTGGTACCTGGTTGACTCTAGCCCAAGTGGACGAGCCGATTGGCTCAATGGAGCCACCCAAAATTATAAGAACCGACACACAATTCAAAACAGAAATCCACCGAAAAATCACCCATACTGGACTGTACATTCCTTGGGACTCAGCACATGAAACAAAACAAAAACTCTACATACTAAAAAACCAGATAAACACAGCCATAAAACTATGATCACCAGATAAAATTAACGATGAATTAGACAAAATAAAACAATACTTCATCAACATCAATAAGTTTCCTCCACAAACCGTAGAAAACATTATACGCACACACCTAGACAGAAAGCAAAATCAACCAACAAAAGTAAATATATCTCACGAATCAAAAATCACGAAACCATATACTGCTGTATACAATATATTCCTGACATCAGCAAACAAATAACCAACATTTGACAAAAACCAGTAACAAAATATAACATTGCAGTTAATACTAAATTTATTCAAAAATCAGGCACAAAACTAAGGTCTATACTATGTAAGAACTACACTGACAAACACCACACCAACATTATTTATAAAATACAATGTGATAACTGCCACGACTTCTATATTGGAGAAACAAGAAGAAAAATGGAAACCAGATTTAAAGAACATGAAAAGTCACCTTACTTATACAACAACTTAAACCCAAAATAAATCAATATAAAGGAATGCCATTATACCTATATTAATATTATAGATAAAATTATATATTCAAACATCTAACCCCGCCCTCTACATTGCGACACTCGGTAACACAACCCCTTCCAAATATGTGATCAGCTTCCCGTCAGTTACATCTTTCTTTGTGAACCTGACGATGACCGAAGAAGGTCAAAACGTTGTTCGCTCTTCTATTTAAAATATTTTCTCAACCCAAACGAGCCGTTTTTGCATATAATATTCATACCTTTCCACAATATAACAATGTTATGTGTACAACATTACTTAACTACACTTTTTACTTTCTAATTCTACTGCTCTAGGAAGCATAAATCATCAAGTTCTTCTTGGAAAGGTGCTCCATAACTAATTTTACTCATGTTGTAAAATATGGTATAGAATATTTTCCTGCATAATTTTTTCAACAAAGGCTACAGCAACAATATAACACCTATTTTGCTTCTGCATACCTTTTTTCTCTGCAGTATGATTAAACCATCAGTCTCTTTTCAATAAGAATCCACTTAACATTATTTGATTACCTAAATTATTTTAATTAGTACTAAACAAAAAATCTTTCCCTGAAAACCTAAAAAATTTGAAATCTCAAACCAGTAGTTGCTGCCACAACTGTATGTATCCATCATAATGTAACCAAACTGACCACGAAACAGCAATAAAGGTTAAAGTATACTTTATGTCCTACTGCAGTTTTAGTACATATTTTTCATTATTACCACAAAAGTACAGTACAAAAACTTGGTATATCTATTTTGAATACAGCATACTTGTATTATAAATATGCTTCGTTATGAAGGTTTTTTAATCTACTAAAGTATTTTGCTGCAAATTAATAAATGAGGATTTAGTAAGAACAGTATTCACTACCACGTATTATTCTTCTAACACAAATCAACAGAGCATTAAGCACATTTCACTTTATTTGGGAAACATGCACAACCCTTCAGTAAACCTTTCAGTTCAACACTTAATATCATAAGCCTTGAGAATGTAATCAAAGTATGATATGTATTTAAAAACATGTGTAAAACCCTTTAATTATGTATTTTAAAATACAACTAATTCATAATTAACTAAAATATAATAGTAAGACTAAAATGCAATTTATACTCTACCTCTAAATATACCATATTTATGAAAAACAACAATAAGCTGAGATGCCAACTATTTCAAATGACTGAGTGTAATGATTGCAGATAGAACCCGTACAGGTATCGTACAACCACTGGGTACAGTTTTGAGTCATTCATGTCTGTGGATCCATTTGTGATTAAACTGTAAACACTGTTAGTAAGTACGCTTGAAATCATTTTGTCATCTTTACAACCCAGCATTTGTACAATGGCTGTAGTTTTGATTCTATCACAGCCAAACTATTTTGCCAAATCAGTCTGGTAACATTTTTCTGAACAGACGTCCTGCATGATCGGCAACAGCTATGGGTAAATTATGAGCAATGACAAATTGCATGAAAATCACTTCTGCATTTATGGTTTCATATTCTAAATTCTTACTCATAAATGTCGTTATCTGGATCATCTTTGTCTTCGCTTAAGCCTTTTGCATGTCTGAAACAATCGTTTACCCTGCCATGCACCACAGAAAAATCGATGTGACAATCTGTACAAAACGTATGAATGTCACTGACTTTTGATACAATGACTGGATATTATGCACTATACTCTTTCCTAAATTTTTGATCTACAGTTTTAGTCCTTTTAAATTTGCCAGAAACAAGACAATTTAGTGAACGATGCCACTTTTTTCCAACTTGTGAACGATCGCATTGGTGTTTCTATACTGCTTAGAAAACAAGAAATACCCATCAAAACGAACGCTAATTGGCTGACAAGCACTGATGACGTGACGATGGATTCCCCTATATACCCAGTATGGAGAAGCACTACACTCAATTTATTGGTAGACGTCGGAGACAAAAATTTTTTTTTTTATTATTTCAAGCACAAACATGATTATTGCAAGAAGCCACTTGGACTTTGTCTTTTATTTATTATCAAAATTTATTTGTATCTCACTAGAAATTTTCTCTTCACCCCTTTCAAGCCCTGAAGGAACAATTTATCACTTTACTGTATAGGCCAATATAATATATAATAATTTGGAAGTTGCAACAACTCTTAATATTTGTCTGTATGAGAGTATAGTACAATAGTACATTTACACAGCAAAATCGTAATGGTTGACATATATGCATCAGGGTTAAAGTCAAGCAAGCAGCTAACAATACGACAGGCAATATAATATCATTCATGACGACAACTGTGTGCCAATTTCAAAGTAACCATTGTTTGATAAGTGTGTAAAGTGATCTCTTTCCAATGATTATACATATGAATATATAACCTCTAAATGTAGGCTCTATAGCTTAAATAAGTCTGTGTAATGTATGGCAGCAGCCAAGGGTTAAAAAAAATATTACTTGTTTCAATTGTGTTCATTCAGAGAACTTTGAAGTAAATGAGTCAAAAGGTTTTATAAGCATCTTATTGTCTAGTCATTCCTCTACTTGACTACCATTATGTTACTGAAGATATAGAGATCCAAAGTCGAACATTTTCATATTTCATTGATCATGTGACAGTACATTTGAAGTTTAAGTAGTTTTTTAAAGATTTCTTTTGAAATAAAGGACAAAAACTTGGATTAGACATAAAATCCCAATCATAACATATATTAACTTGTTAATATCCGTCAAACACATTGATATACAAGATGCCAAATTTTAAATGGAACACTGACTTCCACAGAAAAGGATTTAAAGGGGTACCTTTCATGAAAAGGTACATATTACATAGTTAAAAAGACAGAAACTACATTAATTACACCAAAAGTGCAATACTTTTTTGAAAAGAAAGGTACATATATCTTTTCCATTTATTTGTATCATTAATTTAAACTTTCCAAAAAATCATTGCCAATACGTCTTAAAAGTAATTACTACCATTATAGCTAACCAAATGACACAGAAATATGAGATTTACTTCTTATAATTACAATTGATTCGCAACTCTGAAACCTTCCTTGCAAAAACCAGAAGTTTTATCTTATTCATTTTTATGCAAACACATGTAAGCTTTGACATTCAGGAGTCTCTCCTCACAACATACACTTATTCTCCTGAAATTATTATGGGAAATGCATTACATGCTTCTTTCCAGTGGCTGAAATGAAACATTCACCACCTCTTCAAGTGTTTGAAAACCTTTACAATTTAAGTACATGTTAGCCTCAAACTAGATCTGTACATATTAACCTTAAAAACCCTAAAACTAGATTCTCAGAAATTAAGTAAAACTGCACAGGTGAAAATTCTTTCATTCAATGTTACAATCCTTTGATTTTTAAATTATTTATACCTTGAATGTCATTTGTAACATAGCTTTTACAAAGCAACATATACTTTCTGATCCAAAACAATGAAACAAGCTTACAGTGACATATTGAAATATCTTCAAAAAACAGCTTGTTTTTGCAACTGAACATTCCTCATATTTTTTATCATATCTGTTTCTCTCTCACTACCTATGCAGTAGACTTTTCATTAGTGATTCATAAAAACACAATACTAATTTAGGTAACACACACACACACACACAAGTTGTGAAGAAAAAAATATTTGTATTTAAAATGTACTTAATTTTACCTAAACATACACTATAACATGAACTAAGTTTCAGAAAGACTTTTATGTGAATGTATCTTGAAAATGCTATACTATACCATGAAACAAAGAAAGCACAATTCATGTTAACTGTAATATGCATTTATATCATTTTTTGTCAAATCAGATCATTTAAGGGATGCTTAAGTCATGCTACAAGTTTCTTTTTAAATACATACTTGAAAAATGGTAAAATGACAGCGTATTTTTTTTCCACAAATACAAATAAAAAAGAGGCAATTTTGGGTTGTAAAAACCTTGATTTGTATGAACCAGTGTGCAAAACCAAACGTTTGTAGCTTTCAATGCCATTCTTCTAAATACGTTCACCAAAATGTAAAATAATTGAGTGAATGAGGAATTGTCCATATTTTGAAATCCACCATTTTTTCAAGTAGAGTCTAAATTGAATTCATTAATCATTTACACTATGCAGCAATTTGTGACTTATTAATGTGACAGCCTTCAAAAATCTATACATCTTTTTATTGAATTATTGCTTTACTGAGTTTAGTAAAACAGTCAAAGTCATTGAGGCTACATACAGATTTTATTCACTTTTTAATCTTTGTGTTTAAAATTTAATCTGCAATGCAATCAACTTGTCTACGAAGAAATTAAACACTAAATAAGGTGTCAGTATCTTACACAACAGGCTAGATGAATTAAAAGTCCTTTAACAAGTTTAAAAATTTATATATTTGTTAATTAAAAAACTAAGGAATATTTCGTTACATCGTTACAAAAACCATCTCAAGTGTTGATTTTTTGACCAATCAAAACATTACTACTCTTGTAACAACTACAGTGAAGAGCTGGTTAACCTATTAAGTACCCTAATAAGTCACTGATGACTACAACAAAGTTAAATTAAAATAAAATTAGAATATACACAGTTAAGATGATTGTGTGTGAAAATAAAAATAATACTTCTCTTCTATTTAGCTTCTATATTTCTAATCTACTGTATTAATTACAAACATCAGGCTTTACAACAAAGCCAGAATTCCTGAATCCAAACAGTGCTACTTAAAATAGTATTTATTTTAGTCTAGAATACAAGTCTTAAAATAATATTTAATGACCATAAGCTACAATAAATCACTGACAATAATGAATCACTCATTTTTTTTCTTGTGCTATTAGAACACAAACACCTGCTTTGATTTCCAGTAGAAACTCATTTATTACATAATGTCTCACTTTCCCTTCTGTGTCAGAGCATATACTTACCTCGAAAAGGTGCATTGAACTAAATGTTAACAGTACTATCTGATTTCCAAATAAACTGTTTGATGTCATCATTAGTTTGGCTTGAGTGTGATTTCACTGTACCAATGGAGAACCCAGTAGGTACAGTTTAAACTGCTGATGTCTCCCAGAAATCTAGGTTTTATATAGTTATATTTAGCTACAATTTAAATTGCCATGACAATATTAGTATGTTCATTGTTCTTTTCTTAAGTGAATAATAAGGATTTTAGCTTTAGGTGATAGATATA
The DNA here is from genome assembly GCA_011833715.1 of Carcinoscorpius rotundicauda. Taxonomy (NCBI): domain Eukaryota; kingdom Metazoa; phylum Arthropoda; class Merostomata; order Xiphosura; family Limulidae; genus Carcinoscorpius; species Carcinoscorpius rotundicauda. The sequence goes on along the minus strand of CM022405.1, from coordinate 21,103,795 downwards.
CAAAGGTGTGTATGTATAACATCTGAGTATACTAAGTTGCAAAGTTAAAACTGGAAAGAAAAAGAAATTTGCTAACCTGATCCTCTGTAGGTTAAAAAAAATCGATATATAATAATAAGTTATAAAAATCTAAATATTACATTCTCAAAGTACTTATTTTTTAACATATAGAAAGTTTATTTTTGTTATTCCTGGAGATTTTTTCATAATAAAATTAATAAACATATTTCTTTCTGGGAAACATCAGATGCTGGATGGTCATTCAAAAAAAAAGACTTGAAAAATTGAGATGAACCAAGGCATAGAGTGGCAACAGTTTAATTAGTTAAAACAAAGACCTCATTCACCTTAGATGTTGTTTTAGACAGTTTAATAGATATATTTCTAAACAAACTAACAGATACACAGACACACAAGATACTGGGACCTTACTCTATGCCTTATACATATTCCAACAAAGACAGAACAAACTGGAGTTGAGAATACACTTTAAGTAAGAATGCTGAAGTACAATGTTTGTTATTTCACTTACTGCTTATGCATTTGTTAATGTTTTATGAAACATTCTGAGTAATAAACTTCCACCAATCCCTTATTTGTTTGTTAGTCGTATATTACTTTAGCAGGTTCATTTCAAAAAATATTGTAAACAATCAATAAGCTTTGAACATTAATGTCACTTATGTTACTTTATGTTCATTTTGCTATTAATCAGCAAATGGTTCATTTATTCAAAGCAAATTATCTCCAAATTTTATTTCCTTGTTAAGTTAAAAAAGCAACTTTGTTTTTGCACAACCTGAGGCTTCACTGTTTTTCTTATCAAAATGGCCTGAGAAAAGAGGACAGTGTTTCCGTTAAAAATGTGATAAATTAATCATTAACTAACAGTTCTTGATCATTCAACTAAATCTCAATGATTTTCAAAATTAGTTTTAAAATATATTATGTTTCTTATTTTTATTAATCTATTGATGCATATTTATCTGAACAAGTACATTATTTGCTTCTTTCTAATTGAAAAAATTGTTAATATGTTATTGGATAATACTTTGTTATAGAAACTATATATTCAAAATGTAAGTTTTTGCATGATATATGTTTTGGCTCTTAAGGAGAAATGAAAATTTAGCCTTGAGAGAAATATATATAAGACTGATATCAATGGAAAGAACAAATGTTTTTACTCTCAACACCAGCCATTCTGTATCTCTATCAACCAGGCAACTTACCTCAGCTTCTTTATGCCACAGGTTAATATTCTTCCTCTGTGCCTTGGTGAAATGGCCCCAGACTTTTTGGTGATTGACTGTCGTGAATACCTTCTCTATCTGATTGACTTTAAAGACAGAGTGATAATTAAAGGATGAAACTCAAACTTCACAGGAAAAAGCTATGCATCATAGCTTGACTTGACAATCACTCTCATTCAGTTTGTTAATTATACCACAGAGTACTTAAGAAAGTTACTTCTTACCATTACTTGTTGAAGAGATTATTAAGTCAGAAACCCAATCGAAGAACATTACTGGACGATACTGTTTCAATCAGGACACTTTTCCTGTATCATGATGATATATTCCTTACCTGGAAGAACTTCATTGACTCTAATAACATATTCAGTGCTAAGTATTCTCCTGTTTTATTCACCTTGACAAAATAAACCTACCTTCAAACACCTGTACCTCATGTAATGTGTGTTTAACACACTTGTTCACGACAAACATAACCTCCATTGTAACTCAAAATATAAAAAAAAATTAATATCAAAACATCTTTTGTATATCCTGATGATACAATAACCATTACATATTACAATTCAGCAGACATACTTCTGGTATTGACATGATATTTCTAACTGATATTGATGAGTTATTCTAATAAACATGTTATGCAATCATATCAACATTACTTTTTACTGGACTTACATTCCTTTCTGACAAACTATTTTATGGTCAAATTCCTCTCTAACTATTTTTGTAAAAATACCATAACTTGAAATTTTCACCAGCCACTCTGATGACAAACTTCAGGATTTAGAATTTCCTGACCAAATACATCTTTTAAAATATATCCTTCATTTATTTGGGTAAAAGCAGAAATTCATGAGTATTATGATGGTATACTTTCTGACCACATACACTTTTCAATCAGGATACACTTTGATTTTCACTGAAACAATGATTTTCACAACTTGTTCTGATAACATACACCCCTCAAAAACTTTCCTGACCACATACATTTGTGAGATTTTTCTGCTTCTACTTTGATCAAAATATATTGAAATTATAATAATTAACAGTCGTAATGATGATGAAACTAAAGATTTATAATTTATCTTTATGAAAGGATGTCAAACTCAGCCTCTGTATATTGTCCAATTGTAAATATGAGAGACCTAATGTGATATTAGCAGCATATCTTTCAAAGGGTGATAAACTGTAATGTATATCAGTAAATAGTGTTTGTACCTTAGAGATTGCTGGTAAATGAGCTGAAAAAATTCTAATTTGTATTAAAGGTTTTAGGAAGCAATTCCATAATTAAGTATTAAGAAGGGATGCATGAACAAAAAACTTTAAAGCAAAAATATGGATATTTAGTTATATTGTTTCTGCAAAAAAGATAGTTATCACAAGTTTTTGAAACAGTAATAGAGCATTAACTGTTTTCTCTAAATAGTGAAATACAGAGATATGAAAAAGGATCTCATGTGTGACTTCTATTTAAGTTAATTTCGCATCTCCTGTGGATCTACTAAACTGATAGAAACTATATCATTGAAAACCCACATAGTAGAAGAAATGTACGGCTATCTTAAACCTATGAGGCACAGTTTAAATTATAACATAAAATTATTAACCTATAAAACTTAAATACTCTCAAATGTATATAGGTGGGAAATGCATATGAAAATAATGCCAGCATTGATGCAATTTAACAGGCTTTATTTTACGATAAAAAATATTATAGTTGTGATTTATTCACAAATTCTGTATCTGAAGACAGCGATGAAGCTAGACTCCCAGAGCAGTGAGAAGTCACTTCTCCCTCCAAGTGCCAAAAGCAAGAAGCTTTTAAAAATAAGGAAACTTCACATCTGTATCAAATGCATTCACAATGTGAAAACACCATTTAATGAAAAAAAAAGATTGTCTGTTTAGAGGTTACTTACTCCCATTATATGCATATACATACAATATAAAGCATTTCAATTATTGTATTTTTTTAAATTTAAGAACCAATTTTAAAATAATAACTAAAAACTGAGAAAACAACTTTCTTTTTCTTTTACTACTTAAATTAATAATCTGTCTTAATTCAAAATAATATAAAGATATTGTCTGAATTTCTTATATTTTAATTTCTGTTTGTTCAATTTACATTTTGTACATAATGATTCATATTGTGTTAGAAAAATGTAGTACTCAAATACAGATGCCTTACTTTTTCCAGTGTCTTCACAACTTGAACAATGGCAAAATCTCTTGGTGTCATATATATACCAAGTGAACTCATTCTGAATCAAACCCTGTGAAATGTTTTGTTGATTTTTCTTTCATGTTCTAATATTTTATTGAATTAGGTTTCTGACCAAATTTTACACAGAACTTTTTGAAGGTTTTACACCTGACCAATTTGCTAGACATTTTAAGCAAATGAAGAACATCATTATAAGCAGCAATATAGTTTTCATTTAATTGCAGACTATCCAGACTATCAACTTGGTATTGACTAAACAAAATAATTTGTTACAATTTCATCATAAAAAAATCTCTATTACATAGACATTGTTCATGATGTAAACAAATCTTAAAACAGTCAGTTTTGACCAATATCTATCTTTCTTGGAAAAAGTGAAAACATCCAGTTCAATTCCATTATGAAAACAAATTATCTAGTTACTAGTGACACTTCATTTTTATGTATTGACAGAATAGGTGCACAGAAACAAGCTGTAGAAATTATTTTGAAATCAACTTTTATGAAATATATAAATTATTTTCAACATGTGTAGAAGAAAAACAACTTAAAGGAATTATTTCATTTTGAGATTTACCAAGAATTTAAAATTTGAAACAAAAATGTTACACTCAGTGTTCTTGAAATTTGCATTAAGTTGCAAACAGGGACTGAGTTATTTAAAGTATAAAAAAGTATAATTTCAACCAAATAAATAATCTCAGCTGTGAGATAATCTAGGTAAAGGTACATACATTCAAGTGAATCTAAACTACTAATATATTTGTTCAGAAAACAGTGCTAAAAATCCAAAGAAAAATCTAGTTGTAAACTTACACTGAGTAAGGATGTTCTGAATGCCCTGGTTTAACAACTGTTTGGCTTTTGTCAACTCTTCTTTAAACTGTATTTTCTCATTCATAAGTCAGCAAACATGACCATTGGTGCACTGGATCATGGAGTAAAATTGACCACAGTTACGTTTATTTCACTCTCCTCTCTCCAGCCATGTAATCAGCACTTGCACTGCCTTCTGGAAAGTTTCATCACCTGAACCAAAATTAAACTTGACACAATTAAATTTGCATTCCAACTAATCCTAAGTTAACCATATGTATAGTAAACTTATCAAACAAAGAAATTAAAAGAATTCAAACTATTACATGCATTTGCTCTGTAATCAGATCATATTTTTTACAAACATTTTTATGAGAGAACAAATTTAGATTTCAATTATTCATTAGAATTTCTGAAACTTTCAAGCATATCAATATTGGTATACACATATATATGTAAAATACATATAATAATATTCTCCTAAGCATAATTTTCATGGTTTAATGAAACAAAATGCCAAAATGACAGTATCATTAACTGTGCACGTCACAAGAATTTAGTGACTTCAATTCAAAATGTTATTAAACTATTTTGTTTATGTTATACCAATTAGTATAGAACAAAAGCACAGCTAACAATCCACATTCAAGTAATATCTAAGCTTAAAGTTTTTCATTTCTTTGAGATGATATTCTGAAAAATCCTGAATTCCCATAATCTGAGAAACGTTAAGAATTTTCTCCAGGCATTAAACACTTTTTTATTTTATTCACTACCCCTCCTACAAGTACGAAATTTAACAAATTACTCATATAAAATCATCATTGCTTTGACAAACCATAATAATTATAGCCTTCAGTTTTTTGTTACAGAGCAATCAAAAAGAAAATCAGATCCCTCTTGCCACAACCACATGTCAGATCATCTCTTTCAGAATTTCTTAAAAGATCACTCTTATGTTTTATACTATATTACGTATTAACAAGTAAAAGTCAAGGTTTTCATCTATCAAATGGCATATTATATTGTTTCTGAACAAGGAACTGAAATTTCTCTGTCAGGGCAAACTTTGTTCCCATGGGAAAGACAACTACTAATTTGGATGAATTTGTTACAGCTGTTGTTGTATAGTTTGAAAACCAGGAAAAATTTGAAATAAAAGTTACCTATTTTTAACAATATTTTTCTTCTTTGGTGCATTATTTAATTAAATAAAACTTAGTTCATCACTACTATTAATATAAAAGAAAATAAGATCAAGTGTCAATAGTGACTGACAGAAATAAAAAGACCTGGGTGAGGACTTCATTTCTTGTTTTTCACGTTTATTCTTTATTTATTATTATAAAAGTAAATAAAATGTGCAAATATGGATCTCTTTAGGTTAGTTAAGACGTTAAGAATAGATTAGGCAAATAAATAATCATATCATAAAAATATTTCACAAGTCACACATACAGCAGCTCATATGTGTTGTAATTCAATAGTGTAACATGAGCTCCACATTCCTGAAGTGGTTTATGAAATATGGTGTGAATAGTAGCTAGACACCGTTAAAAGACCAATAAAACAAGTAAATTTAAGTATAAATAGATGAATAATGTTACTAGTTTAAAGATACTTAGGATAAAGTAATAATGTTTAATTTGAAGAAAGAAAATAGGGTAATTGAGATTTATTATGCTTTTTTGGTCATTAAAAGATCTGTCAAACTGACCAACCTTGAATATAGGTTAGGTAAAGTAAATAACAAATAAAATATGAACTTTAGTAAAAATAAACTTTGAATTGTATTTAGAAATTATCCAAATAAAATTTCATACTTCTGAAATGAAGAAAAGTATTTTTAATTTTACCTGAAAATCTCTTTGCACTTAAGCTCGTAAAGAAATATTTGAAATATTCACATAGAAATCTTTTTAAATTTATCAAAAAATATTTCAGTAAAAAATATTTTTTGTTTGTGAAAGATTTAATGTTTACTAGAATGTGCCAAATATTGTAAAAATATACATAAGTTAGTAGTGTCAAAACTATAGATTTTAAAGGAGTACAAAAGAGGTCATGTGGCCAGTCAAACTGACTGACTTTACATTTAAGGAGTTAATTAAATGGCACGAATATTAATATTTTTACGTACAGTTTGCTTATAGTAACTTAGAAATGGTGAAATTACAATTAACAATCCAGAAAACCTTTACCACGCAGTTGCTCATGAAGAAGGGAAGCCTCATGATCTGAATAATGCACAACAGGAGGTGGATTTATGGATGAAACATTTCCTGCTCTACACGTTCCCTATGACGATATTCTCGATTAATTGCATGTTGACGACATTCCCATTCATATTAGTCATCTCCAGCCTGTACAAATTCTGCATGAATTCTTCCAGTTTGTGGAGCATCATCTTTGTCTTCTAGTTTCATTCAATAGCCTATTTGAAAAAATGTATACTGAATGCACATCACAATTTTTTTAGGAATTTCTTGTACACCATATGAGTTTCATTAAAAACTCTCATTATCATCCAGCTCATTATTAAATATTCAGTTAGTTGTCGTTTTGAGAACAAGAAATCCTAAGAATACAATGTGTAGTTTCACATACTCATCCATCATTAAATAAAATACATGTGCATACCAATTTAACTTAGTATCTTTGTAACCCTAAAGGTAAACATCAAAGTTAACTATTTAGGCACAACAAATATATAAAATATAATTTCAACCACACTAAAACTACTGATCTTTCCCATACAAATATGACAGGTCATTCTTAACAGTTATACAATGCTTACAACTTTAAATCAACCATTTTGTTAGCTACACTATCTAAGAAATGCATAAATATGTCACTCTGTAAGAAACTTGTACTATGTTGACAATAACAATTAAATTATGCAATCACATTAAGTTAACATGAGAGTATCGGTCCAAAGCCAGATACATGTTAACATTTCACTACTATGAAGATATTTTGAATATTTACAACTACACTTAATTGCACAATTTTTACATATATTTAGCAAACCAACTGTACACTAGTTGTGCTGTAAAGGCTTCATACACAAACAAAATACACAAAAGACATTAAAATCGTTTATCACACTAAAAATTAAAATTTTTTAACAGTCATTCTTATCAACTATTTACAATCACAAAAAATCATTATCCTCCATTGAACATTTCTGTACTCAGGTTTGTTGGTGTAATAATTCTGTTACGTAACTGAGTTAGTATTCTGGTGATACAAAATTAATATTTTTTACTACAGGGTGTTCAGAAAGTCACTGTGCACTTATATATTTATTAACAGACATGTTTCAGTATAAAATACAAAAGATAAATATGAATGACAATTATAAACAATGTTGAATGTGACCCTCGTTAGCATCAATACAGGCCTGAATCCTTCATATTTTGTTTCTAAACAATAATTTATGAAACTATTGCTACTCACCTGACTAAATCCACTCATTTCAATCATGTTCAGCATGTTAGGATCTGGAATCAAACCCATCATAATAAATGCATTCATCACATTCCACTGAGAAAGATTTGAATGTGGCATTATTACAGCAACACTGTTGCTCCCTATAGCAGTGTAGTCCACTGAGTTGAATGGTTGATAACATTGTTCTGTTATGTTCCTTCATTGCTTAGAACCATGTAATCATCTGATATAAACATACAAATCGACTTAGAAATGAACTAGATCTTAAGTATCGTTAAGAAAACATCTAAAACAATATGAAATACGTAGACAACGTAACACAATTACCAACAGTTGTTTCATGAAAAACTATATGTGAGAACACTGTTTACACTAAGTTTCTTTGGTGATTTTTAACTCAAATCTACTTTTTAAAATAATTAAGAAGTATTACTGTAAATTCTTTGCTTATTATTAAAGAAATTATTTTAAATGAAATTTTAAAAGCATTTAGTTTATGATACAAGTCTTTTGTAAAAAAAACATTTTAATCAATTTTTATCAGGTATTTTTTCCAAAGATTTGTCCATGAATATAGGGAATCAAAGTATTGACAGCTTCAAGTTGAGATTAAAAATAATTCTATTCATCTGCAAGTTCTCAAATTTCATTTGCAAAGCCTGTAAGACTCCAAAAATAGTTATCAAATATTTTATAGCATAATTTCAGATTTTATCTGTTGTTTTTTTTACCCTAACTCCATATAAGCTTGGCTAATTTGATTAACCTTGTAACCAACATAAAAAAATACAATATTTAAACCACCCTTTTTTCTTTTTACAACAATCACAAATTGTAACAGGATACTGCAGTTGTTTATCCTAAATAGTTTAAAGTTTTCATAACATTATACATCTGTTTACATTTCATTTTATTGCTCTTTGAACTATGTTTAACTAATAACCCCATCACACAAGTTGTAAATCACTCAGCAAACGAGAAGCTCATATTACTACTGCAGAATTTTTTTTTTCATAATCTTCTTTACACAATCTTATCAAACCCAATAAGTGTTTAGTTTTTAAAATTTAATTACTTCCATAATATTAAATAAATAATGCAGATGTAATAACAACCTCTAACTTTTTGTTCATTTACTGTTGGCTGTCAATGAAATTTAGGCTTACTTTTAATAATGATACTAACACGCTATTTTTATTTACTTAAATAATGTACTTTAAGACACAGAATAACAATACACACAAAGCAAAAAACGTTCTATAACTACCATATTTTAACTAGCTTCCTAACTGTGATATTAAGAGACTTAAAATAATTCCCAAAACTTCTTGATCTGAACCCCATAAGATAAACTTTCAAAATGAAAAGGAAATATTGAAAACAATAACATAAATCACTGATAGATTAAAACTTTGTCAATTGGTTATAAATAAAAAAGTGTTAAATGTCAGTGCAAACTATTGATATTGACAATTTTTGAAAAAAAAGATGTAACAGGTGGGAGTCATAAGTGTCTAACTTTATAATTTATGACTCCTTAAACAAATAAGATTGAAAGCTGTAAAACTTAGACTATGGCTTATCTGTATCTATATTGTAAAGAGTAATCTGCATTAAATTCTATACTTTTGAGAGTAGTAATAATAAATAATAAATTAGATGAGGAAGAAGATCAGAGAACAAATGTTATGATTCTCATACCCAATAAGATTGAGATCTTGTTAAATATTTCCTTATAAAACTAAGAACTTATAATTTACGTAATATTAAAAGCTGATTTAATAACTACACTCTGATGCCAAGTTTATTTAAATACAATGATAATAAAATACCTCACTAAATATTGAAATATAACTTTGACCTACCTGTAGCAAGAGGTTTAACATATATGACAGCTAAATGAATCAATATTAATGATACTAAGTTTAGAAGTTCTTTCTATTAATTCAATAAACAAATATTCTGAAGTTGTTACAAGATAATATCAAAACTTTTACTTAATAATTTCATAAAGTATTTTGTGCATGTCATCATTTTGTAGTTATTTAGAAACGGAATAATGCCAAATTACGTTCATGAAAATGTGCTTTTTGTGTATCACTACATTGACTTGTGATTTTGACTTCAATAAATCTTAGAAAAATAATTACTTTTCAATGTAACTTTACATTTCTGTGTGAAAACAAAAATACCTCATTCTCCTTGACATTAATAATAATAAAATTTATTGATGAATCATCATATTGGAAATAATTATGTAAAGAGTAAGGAAAAAAATATGTTACAAATATAACAAGATGCCATGTACCCTTTTAACAAGTAATAATGAACTACAACAGAGCAGTCACATTGTTTATAGTTCATAGGATAATTAATGTAAAACATTGGGGTAAGCCTCATTGTTTCTGAAGATGTATAAAAATATTTATGAAAAAGGCACACAAAAGTAAACCTATTAATAACAGAAGTGATCAGTTAGAAGTGAAAAAGAATCACTAAAAATGACAAAGTATCTCAATGTATATTATTTGCAAGATAAACAATACTTGAGTATAGATCTTGCTAATGACAACGACCTTGCTTTAAATACTGGTGTGGATGCATTCCAGAAAGCAGTAACATAAATATTAACACTGAGTTGCCTCAATTAATACCTAGCTATTTGAAAACCACTGCTGAAGAGAGTTAACAAAAAAAAAACTTAAAAACTATTTAGACCACAAACAGTTGACTGGACAAAGCTAGAGATGTGCGTTCTTCAAAGAATCCAAATTTAAATTGTTAAGCAATAATCAATAATAGTTTGTTTGAAAGGTAAATGGTATCATATGAGACTACATTTCAGCCAATGATGCTGATTTACGTAAAACTGATGGCACCTCACTGTACAGATATAGTCTGATCCATGAAGCTATTCATATGTCAATAAGATAATGATCCCAATTATATAGTAAATGTGGTAAAAATATCTTGAATAGTGAAGAAAGCAATGGAACACTCATAACAATGGCTCAGCCTGCATAAATGCAAGCATGAACATTTTTGAGGCTGCATATATTTGATCAAAATTTGGTTGAATTAATGGGGAGTAATATACAATATTCGGAACATTTCACAACATACACTGATAGACAGTATGGCAACATGAAAACAAGGTGTAATACCCCATGTAAGGAAAAAGGTTCACATAAATTTCAAACAGATTCTTGCCTCTGATATACCAAAACCCTTTCTTGATGAGTTTGATCTCGTGCTGTCAACTGTTGTGTGACTATGTTCTTAATGCCCTTGACATATTATAGAGAATTATAATTATAATTACAAAAGAATCATAACTCATCCAAAGTTATGCATTTTCTTACATTCCACATAAGATATTGCATGAGAATGTATGAGCTCTGCTTTCTTGTCATAATTCAGATGTATAAATCACACCTCTTAGGGATATCTTAGATTTTAGAACTGCAGATGTTAGTATGTCTGACTTCGCTTCTACAGTTTTGAAATTAAAATGAATTCCACACAGGCACATTATCACCCTTTCTTGTCCAGAAGATGTATATTTAAAAGCTAAGCCCTAAGTGAAATAGTGGTATTCCTCATGACTCCTTCCAATTAACTTCTCCATAAAAAATACAACTAGTTACTTGAAGTTCAGCTCTTAAGTATAATGGTAACACTCAATACCATGACAAATGAAAGATGTAATCAAGCAGAGTTAAAGTAAAATTCAGAATCAGAGTAAAAATCAAGGGAATGGATTCACAGAATAATTAAGCACAGCACATCAATCCCATATAAGGCTGAACCAACTGAGAATTATTAGAAAGAAAACTATTATTCTCAGTATGGTCCTTCCTCACCATCAACACCCTTTATGTAATGGAGCCAAGCACTCTTTCAGAAGTGGTAACAAGTAATAGCACAAGAGGTATTGAAGATGAGATAAACAACTCAACAACAGAACAATGGAAAATTAAAGAAGATTAAGATAAAACACAAGACTGTAAGGTGTTCTACCAATGGAATGAGGCTATGAGACATCTCATCTGTGGTGTTTCAAACGTTATGCAAGGCTATGCATATTTTGTATGTTAAAGTTTGAAAGGTTGATTGATTGATTGATTTAGTGTTTTATGGCACAAAGCAACGAGGCTATCTGCGCCAAACAACCGGTAAAAATGTAGTAAAAGACATAAATGGAAATGAACGTAAAACAAAACAAAAAATATAAAACCAGTGTTGACACCTAGTCTACAAGGTTAAGATAGAAGGCAAAGTGTAAAAAGTTGTAAAGTAGGTATTCTATCAAAAAGGTATAATCATAACCCGCCAGGAAGACTAACAGGCAGGTACAAGACCCACCGTCAGTCACCTGAAGTTGGTCTTTCCAGTCCTGGTTCTGGGTTATGTGTCATAGCAACTAGTATCAAAATGTAAAAGAATAGAAGTATTAAAAAACACACAGCAAAAACGCAACAATGAGTAACCAAATGTTCAGTAAAAAGAGAAAAGTCACGTAAATGGAGTAAAATTTGTAAAGGAAAATGAAGGTAAAAACAAAACAGCAATTAAAACAGAAAATGGTGTAAAAACCAATGGTGACACCCAGTCTTCAAAGTTATAAACTATTTACTCTAGCATAATAATAATGATCATAACCCGCCAGGAAGACTAACGAACAAGTTCAAAAACCACCGTCAGTCACCTGAAGTTGGCCTTTCCAGTCCTGGTTCTGGGTTATGTGTCATAGTAGCTAATATCAAAATGTAATGGAATAAAAGTTTAAAAAGACACTCAGCAAAATCATAATAAAGAGTAGCCAAATGTCCAGTAAAAAGATAAAAGTCAAGTAAATGGAGTAAAATGTGTAAAGGTAATTGAAGATAAAAACAAAATGGCAATTAAAACAGGAAATGGTGCAAAAACCAATGACGACATCCCGTCAACAAAGTAGTAAAGGCCAACCTGTAGCAGAATGGGAATGATCATAACCCGCCAGGAAGACTAACAGGTAGTATATAAACCACTGTCAGCCACCTGAAGTTGGTCTTTCCGTCCTGGTTCCGGGTTATGAGTCAATATGGCCAGTACAAAAAGGTTGTAAAAGCACGAAATGATATGCAGCGAAAGTATAACAGTAACTCGCCAGGAAGACTAACGAGTAGTTCAAACAGACAGTTCAAACAGAAGCATTAGTCACCTGAAGTTGGCCTTTCCAGTCCTGGTGTCGAGTTATTTAACGTTCTGGCTATTGTTTAATGTCGCATTGAATGAGAGAGAATAACACTTTAAAAAGGAGCCACAATTAAAAAGGTGTAATGAATAAATATACCACACTTAAAGAAGATTAAAAAGATTAATGGCCATTAAAAAATTAAAAACGTTATTAAGGTGGACATAGTCACCATCACCAATAACTCTGTCCAATGTTACAGATTGACGCTGGGAAAAAATATGTTTAAAGTATTGCCGTCGTTGAGGATTGTAACGATGGCAAGAAAGTAAAACATGGCTGATAGTGATTTGAGTGTTACACAAACTACACATTGGTGCATCAGTTTCAGATAAAAGAAAATGATGAGTTAAAAAACTGTGACCAATGCGTAGCCTAGTGAGAACAACTTCTTCCCTCCGAACTTTACGGAAGCTAGATGGCCAAACTCCAATTTTGGGTTTAATTTGAAAAAGTTTATTGTCGCGTTGTTCACTCCAAGTGGACTGCCAACTGGCACGGAGCCGAGCTTTGAAGACAACACCATAGTCCATGTACGGAATAGGCATAGGGGTGATGGAGCTGAGGCATACATATTTAGCTGCCATGTCTGCAAGCTCGTTCCCATGAATACCAACATGGCCTGGTATCCAGAAAAACTGAATTGAAGTAGCTGCTAATGAGAAATGGGCCAGTCGGTTTCGAATATCTGCTAGAATAGGATGTGAGCTAATGTGAAGTGATTCCAAGGCAAGAATAGAACTAAGCGAGTCAGTATAAATAGTGCAGTTGGAGTACTACTCAGCTGCAATATGATCAAGGGCAAGAGATATTGCATACAGTTCAGCAGTGAACACAGAAGCTGTAGAGGGGATTCTGTGTGCAACTACTGACCCACAGCAAACCATAGCAGAGCCCACTGAATTTCCTGATTTGGAACCATCTGTATAAATGGGAACTGAATGATTGTTTGAAAGATATTCATTGAATAAAAGACGGTACTTCCAGTCTGGAGTATCCGCCTTTTTTAGGTGATTAAAAGAAAGGTCACACTTGGGGGCTGTAATAAGCCATGGTGGGATGCATCGATATGTGGAATCTGCAATGTCATCCAAGGACAGACCCAATTCATCCAATTGCGCCCGGATGCGAAGGCCAAACGGAGCAATGACAGATCGTCTGTTCTGAAAAAGTACTGCCCACCGAGGAAGGAAAACACATTCCCAGGTGGGATGCTTTGGTAAGGAACAAAGTTTCGAAGTATATTGTAAAGACAGTTGCAAACGACAAAGGTGTAGAGGAGGTTCATGAGATTCAATGTATATGCTTTGAACTGGAGAGGTACGGAAAGCTCCGGTGCAGAGTCGAAGACCTTGGTGATGAATGGGGTCCAGTATCTTTAAGGCCGAGGGTCTGGCAGAGCCATAGACCATTGATCCATAGTCAAGTTTCGATCTAATAAGAGCACGATATATCTTTAACACTGAACGGCGATCTTCCCCCCAACTGGTAGAAGAGAGGACACGAAGGATGTTCAGTGTTCTGGTGCATTTGACCCGAAGCTGCTTTAAGTGTGGTATAAAGGTCAATTTACGATCAAAGAGAAGCCCCAAGAACTTTGTCTCTGGGACCACTAGCAGCAAAACTTCACCGATATGAAGTTCAGGATCAGGGTGAATACCTCGTCGGCGGCAAAAGTGCATGCATACAGTTTTGGAAAGAGAGAAATTAAAGCCATTCGCAAGAGTCCACTTCTGTACACGATTGAGGGCAGTTTGTAGTTGCCGCTCAATATATCTCATGTTTGATGACTGACATGAAATGTGAAAGTCGTCAACATATAGCCCATTCATAACGGTGAGAGGGAGTTGTTCAGTGATGGCATTTATCTTTATACTGAAAAGTGTGACACTCAATATACAGCCTTGAGGGACTCCAAGTTCCTGTACAAAAGAACGTGAAAGTGCCGAACCTACACGAACTTGGAATCTCCTGTCCATTAAAAATTTTTTAATAAACATGGGTAGATGGCCACGTAACCCATATGTATGGAGGTCTCGCAAAACGCCATACCTCCATGTTGTGTCGTAAGCCTTCTCTATGTCAAAGAATATCGATACAAGGTGTTGGCAGTTGAGAAAGGCCTCTCTGATAGATGTTTCAAGACGAATTAGGTGGTCTATGGTGGAGTGCTGTCGACGGAACCCGCACTGGGTGGGTGAGAGGAGGTTGTTTGATTCAAGGAACCAAACAAGACGAGCATTAACCATCCTTTCTAAGGTCTTACAGAGACAGCTCGTCAGAGCAATTGGACGATAGTTTGAAGGAGTCTTTGGATCTTTCCCTGGCTTAGAGAAAGGTAAAATAATAGCCTGGCGCCAGGCATCAGGAAAAACATTCTCCTGCCAAATCCGGTTGAATATAGTCAGTAGGACATCAAGAGAATCAGGAGAGAGATGGTGTAGCATGTCATAATGAATATCATCAGGTCCAACAGATGTACTGGCAGACCGATGAAGGGACATTTTTAGTTCCACCAGGGTAAAGGGACTATTATAGTCAAAGAAACAGTCAGTTTGAAAGGAAAGAGGTGATCGTTCTGCCCGAGTCTTGATGGCCAGGAAGGTGGAGGAACAAGCAGAAGTGCTAGATACCCGGCAAAAGGTTTCACCTAGAGTGTTAGCGATGTTTCGGACATCAGTCACCTCCTGACCATCAGAGAGTAAGATCGAGAGGGGAACAGAAGTGTAGTGCCCATTAACCTTTCGAATCTTGTCCCATACGATCTTGGAACTGGTGGTAGAAGATATGCTGGTTGTGAACTTAATCCAAGATTCCTTCTGGCTTTGACGTCTTACCCACCTAGCATGTGCTCGGGCCCGCTGGAAAGCAACCCGATTTGAAAGTGTGGGATATCTGCGAAAAGTGTCCCAGGCCCGTTTTTGAGCCTTCCGTGCTAAGTTGCAAGCAGAATTCCACCATGGACGAGGATATCGTGGGAAACGTGTCGAGGTTTTAGGAATACACTGAGCAGCTGCATGTATAATACAATCAGTTACCGCTGCAACACAGTTGTCTATTGATGGCTGATTTACGATGACAGGATCAAGTTCTGCGAGAGCAGTGAAAGTGGACCAGTCTGCCTGATCCAGCTTCCACCGGGGCACGCGGGTAGGGTGGCATCGACCACGGCCAGTCTCTCTCAAAATGATCGGAAAATGATCACTGCCTAGTGGATTACTGTCAACCCTCCATGAAAAATGGGAAAATAATGAAGGGGAGCAAACTGAGAGATCAATGGCAGTGAATGACTGACTTGGTGCATGAAAGTAAGTGGAAGAACCAGTATTGAAAAGAGAAAGATCGTGATCAGAGAGCATCTGCTCTACAGATCGACCCCTCCCATCAATAACAGCACTTCCCCAGAGGGGATGGTGTCCATTAAAATCCCCCAGGATTAGAAATGGAGATGGTAACTGTGCAACGAGAGCATCCAGGTCTGATTGATCTTATGTCTCTCCAGGGGACAGGTACAGAGAACAAACAGTGATGGTATGATCCAAGGACACACGGATGGCTACGGCCTCCAAGGGTGTGTTGAGTAACAGAGACAGGGTGGGCATATGTTGATCAACCAACAGTGCCACCCCCCCATGTACTCGACCATCACACAACCTGTCATTTCTGTACAGAGAAAACTGCCGATTGGATACTGTATCAGCATATTTGAGAAATATTTCTTGTAAAGACAAACAGGATGGTAGGAAGCAATTAGCGTTTTGATATCATCCAGATTAGAACGTAAATCTCGACAGTTCCATTGTATCAAGGTGGCCATTTTTAAGAACTGGTAGGTGAAGTGGCTGGAGAACCTGTCTGTTTACGACCACATCTTTTTTCTTTTCTGTCCTTAGTCGGAGGAGGTCTATCAACCTCCATGGATCCTGCCCTGGGTCGAGTGGGCAGGTTTTTGTTATTGGAAGGGGAGTCCATTAACTGAGGACGCAAACAAACAATTGTTTTGCCTCTTGGGGTGGAAGAAAAAGATGTATCAGAAGAAATGCCTGTATTTGAAACTGAAGGACGTGGATCTTGAGGTTTGTTGGAAGGTATGGGAGGAACAGAGATGGGAGTGGATGTCGATTCATCAACCTTTTTAACCACGGAAATCAAAAGGCTTTTCATTTGTTTAGAAATTGATTCTCTTGGAGACACAGAGAAATCTGTCTGCACTCCCACTGTAGTTGTGGAATGATGTGCAGCAGAATAGGTCCGAGATGGAGTGGTGGGAAGCAATATCTGAGCCTCTGGATAACTAATGTTATGTATCGTTTTCAAACGTTGCACCTCTTTTTCCTCCAACCATTTTGGGCAAGAATGAAAGTAAGAGGGGTGAAAACCATTGCAGTTGATGCAGTGTGGGTCCATGTCACATTCATAGGCATCGTGGTCCTTGTCTCCACAAAGAGCACATGTCAGGGAACCATGACATGATGTCTTTGAGTGGCCAAATCTCCAACATTGGAAACATCGAAGAGGGTTTGGAATGTATGGCCGAACCCTGCAAATGAGATAACCTGCCTTGATGGTGGCTAGTGCACGTGATGAAGTAAATGTCCAATGAGGGTATTTGTTGGCAGTGTAACTCCATCTTTGCAAGTGAAGATGCACCTCATCGCAAAAACTCCTTGAGTGGGGAAAACAGCGAGAATCTCTGACTCAGGGATGTTCTTCAAATTCCACTCAACAATAACTCCTCGTGAAGAATTCAAAGTAGCATGAGGTGTAACCTCAATAGGTATATCCCCAATTGCCTTTGAATTCAAGAGGATTTCACTGTGTTGGGATGTGAATGTTTCAACCAATATGTCTCCAGATCGAAGTTCCTTTACTGACTTTGGAGAGCCAGCAATTCCCTCTAGTCCCTTCTGAATAAAAAAAGGGGACATTTGCCATGAAGGTTTTTCCGAAAGAGAATGTAATTAAGAAAATTAGATACGTGTGTTACTGATGTTGAAGATTGTTGTTCAGAGTCTTCAAGACATGGTCGCTTACCCATTGACTGTGTTTTCACAATTTTATTTAAATGTTTTGGAGGATCCATAGGAAAAAGGAAAAATTTCAGTACCCACTGACCCCACCCACCATGGAGCCCTACCAGGGGACACACTACAAAATCATGCAAGGACAATGCAGCAACACCAGGGTTTCGTAAGCACTATAACCAAACACCAGCATCAGGCACAATGTCCACAACACCCATTGAGAACTTCCAACACTGGTACTTGATTGACTCTAGCCCAAGTGGACCAGCTGATTGACCCAAAGGGGGCCACCCAAAGGCTGCCCGTCTACAGAGATTCGAAGCCAAAGTGGTGTGTTAGGGTTGGACCCCTCAACCACCAGGATCCCTCCTCCCCTGCACAGGTCACCATGCACAGGAAACATGTGGGTGGATGTTTAGATTCCAAAGAAGGTAACCAGACAGAAAAGAACCTTCCCTGGGAGGTCCCCTCACCACGTACAGGAATCCACACCAAGGGGGCTATGGTTTGACAGACTCATTTGATGAGTGATAGTGTTGGATGGCCACTATATAAGCAGTCCGACTATCCATTGTTACTTGCGTCACAAGAAGCTTGATTCATGTAGACATGTCAGGAACCCACACCTCACTACAGCACATTATCAAAACAGACAGTAAGAGAGAAAATATAAAAGATATGAGATTCTTATCTTAGATTCCTATTTGTCAGTTTTGGTAACTTAAAAATCTGATTTGTAAGAAACTATAGATATAATATAAACATTTAACCTAAACCAATGATGCATTCAACACACCAAGTGGCACACAGAAATCATCACTTGGGTTTTTAAAATGTAATTTTAAATTAAGAAATAAATTCATACATTATACTAAAATTTTAAATATAATCTATAAGTTGAAATCAAACTTATTGATATACATTCATAAAATACTTGTTCAATAAAACTTTGAATGTGGGTCTACAAATACAACGAAATGACATTTGACCCATGTTTGTCAGTATCAGTAATTTGAAAATCTAGCTTGTAAGAAACTATAGACATAATATAAACATCGAAATTTGAACCAATGATATATTCAACATACCAAGTTACACAAAGAGAGAGAGTGTGTGTGTGTGTGTGTTACACAAAGAAATCATCACTTAGATTTTTAATGTGTAATTTTAAATTAAGAAATTAATTCCTGTATAATAGTAAAATTTTAATTATAATCTATAATTTGAAACCAAACTTATTGATATACATTTATAAAATAGTAGTTCAATAAAATTTTGAATGCGAGTCTCTACAAACAACAAAATGACATCCGACCCATGTTGGAAGGATTAATTATTATCTAATGTTCCTAATTTTTATGAAAATGGTATATGTTTCTTTAAACAATATTCACATGCATATGAAACATATTAAAGACTTCTTTTAAACATAATTAAATTAGAATGGAAGAGATACTCAAAGTAACTGATAGCTTTTATGGACTGCCATTATGGCTCACTTTTATTATATACTTTCCAGTTAAAACTCTGAAAAAGAATATAATCTGAGAAATTTAAATTTTGCTATCACTGCTACTTCAATATTAATGTACAATTATATTGAATTAGTTTTTCTAATTATGACTGATACAAATTATTTCATTGGCATAAGGTTGCTGTTGTCTGTGTGATTTAATAATACTTAGAAATTTGTTACACCTTGTACTTTTTGCATTTATAATTTTAAAATATCCCTAACCTGCTACCTATTATTTAATTTTATGTATTGTTGTTCAAGAGTGTGATTGTTTCAATTTATTGCTTCAATTTAAATTGCTTTTATGCTCATTTACCATTTGCAAGTATAATTTGTTACTTGTTCAAAAACTAAGAAATTTATTTAATTTTTAAGAAATGTGACAGTCTTGAGATCACTGCTTATCAATTTCTAACATCATCACTTATTAAAACATAAAAAGTAGAATTAAGCAAAAGAATATAATTAAAAATACAACATTAAAAATTTATTATGAGATATGTCTTGTTCTGGTGCTAAAAATGTTTCATGTTTTTTTAACTTGCATAAAGAAATCACATATATTTGCAACAAAATAAAAACTGACATAACTATAACATTTCAAAACTTCACAAAACATTTTGAAGCATAATTCTTGCCCACTGGAAAGTGATTATTTAAATTTGTATATAACCATGAGAATGTGCACCTTTTCTTTCTTTTGCCAACCCCCGGTCTCTATCACGAAATTTTCCTCGTCCTCCTCTTCTGCCCCATCCTCTATTTTTGCCCCGTCCATAGTCTTTTCTCACTTCATTTTCTTGCATCTGGTCTCCTACACCATTACCAGCATTTAAACATGTTCCTTCACTATTTTTTGATGCTGAAAAGTTATAATACATAAAAGGTAGAGAATTTTACTAAAATTCTATTTTATATACAGTTTTTGCTGCTTTTCATATTGTCATGTACAAAGTAAACATTTTAATCATTTGTAGTGTTTTGTGCTATGTTTGGTTTTATTACATATTTTTTCCTTTAACTGTCAAACTGAAAACCAAGAAACAAAACAAGCAACCAAATGAACTTTCAGAAGTATAGGTAGCAAATACCTTCAATTAATTTATTTTGGTAATTAATTGTTTTTAATACATAACAAGTACCATTTAACATGTTTCTTACAGTAAAGCTATGATGATTTTAGTTTTTAATTGTGGGTAAGGTTATAATTATATTATAATTATTAAGTAACAGTACATCAGGTTATTATTAATTTGTACAAAATATTTTGTTCTTGTTTTGAATTAAGCACAAAGCTACACAATGGGCTATCTGTGCTCTGCCCACCACGGGTATCGAAACCCGGATTTTAGCGTGGAAGTCCGCAGACATCCCGCTGAGCCACTGGGGGGCGCAAAATATCTAATAGCTGGTTTATTTAATTCCTTATATCCAATAATACACTATCTCAATTATGCATTGATGGCTACATGTTAAAAGTCAAAATGGCACCATCATGACAGAAGTGGGAAAGTTTAAAATGGTATTTCTGAGAGCAATATAGAAAATGTCAAACACAATTTGCATAATAAGAAAACTAACTAAGAATAATGCCAAAACTAAAGAAGAATATAACAAAATATGAAAAAAACCACTGGAGTTTTTTGTTGTTGTTGATCAGAAGAAAATTTAAAGGAGAAAATGTGAAAGACCAGAAAGTATGAGGAATTATCAATCAACTGAAGAGAAACAAGACTCGTAGAAATAAACAAAGGTTGAGAATCTAAAGGAAGAAAGTAATACTGATCAAGAAAAATATCATTCTAACAGGACCAAACCTAAATATTTACACAAATGTTCTTATAGAAAATGATCAGAAGGAAGTGAAGGAGGCAGCAGATATAAAAGGAATCAGAAATAATGAAAAACTCTATTTATAAAATATAAAATAAGAAATACATTCATACTGTAATATACATATATGTACAGACAAATCGTAATGTTAACATGTTATATTATACTTAAGTGACAAATAAAAAACTTAGGAAACAAGACTGCTTTATAATGAAAAACTAGTAGTATTTTGAAAATTTGCATAATCCAATATTATGAATCAAATCAGTCTCGCATTATACAAATTTCCCGAACTAAAAATCTTTGAAACTGCATCTTAATGCAATGTAAACTCAATATTATGATTCATCACCAAGTCATGTCGCCATGAACTGGATTTCAATTTTAGATGACTGACAATATGAAAAGGCTAAAATGTTTAATATTTTGGGGATGATTTCACTCTGTTTGATATAATCTAAAATAAGATATGTATGTGTTCACATACATTTATTTGTACAATATTGATTATACAAAGTATCATGTATTTTTGTTTGAATACTTTATGAAAAAGATATTTTACTGGGATTAAGATTCTAATAAAGTGGTCCTATAGAATAGTATAATAATATTAAGAATTAGCTAAGTATTACTTAAAGATATTTACAGCATTAACTCAACAATAATGTGTTTAAAAACAATTATTTAGTACCCAACTCAGTTTAAATTGTCAAGACTACATGATTTACTTGAAGTTATAAAATTATTAATTTACTAAAAGCATGCCGAAAAAATAGTTAAGTTAACTCTCAATAGTCAAATTCATTTTTATAGCATTCAATAACATGAAATACATACATATAAAGGAGTCTAATCCACAGCTTTGTGTTGCAGTTCTGTGATTCAATTCCATTAAAAATATCTTGGTTTAACTCCTTTTTATCTCTTCCACATGCATATGGTTGGTTCAACACCATTTGTTTGGAATATACAATAATTTCATATAAAATTATCAAGAGGCTTACTGTGTCTTCTTCATTACCAAAGTTTAGAACAACTCGACCACATTTTTTTCTTCAACATGAAGTTGAGGTTGTGAGCTAAGAACAATAACACCACTAAAAGTTATTATCTCAGTGGTGTTCTAAAACTATTGGTTCTGCTATTATCCTTTACTTTCAGTCTATACATTGCACAATCAGCCAACACTATCTTACACATCAGTAAATTACACACCTGAAACATTTCATCTTTGTCCGTAATTTAGCTCTTCAAGATATTTTAATCATAATAAATTTTATATGTAGTACACAGTTATAAGAGACATGGTTCTAGTGATCACAGTAGTTCTTATGTCAATCTCATGAGGATGAGCATACCAAGAACCAGACAGGTTTATTAGAATTTGTAACTGTTTCTTCAGTAGATTAGCTAACTATCTGGATTTCTGTTTCACTTTCTGTACAAGTGCAATCTTTTGTACTGTGAAATATAGTACCTTGCACTTATAACATCTTTTACCAAACCACGTGACTCATAAATTGGGAAATTAAAATTGACTGACAAATCAGAGAAATGAAAAGTGAAACAAAAATCAATTATAATACACATGGTGAAGAAATATCTTCCATTTTGCAAGGTAATAGTTTTACTGTTTCTTGTCTTTCATTGATTATTTTTAACCATTAAATTGACATCTAAATTTTGAACTGCAGTTACGACAGAAAGTGTTTGTACCCCTGCATCCCGACTGGTGTTTTGCTTATAACTCAAAAAAGTATCACGATTAGGTTAATAGATGTTATAATTAAGTTATAATAGATACATTATATATATTATACTGACACACATCTACATACATTTTTCTGTAAATTAAATGACAAATAAACTGTTTATAAACAAATAACTGAAAATAGAAGGCGCAGAAAGTGTTCGTGCATTTCAGAAAATGTGAAAAACCGATATTTCTGAAAAAGTTTTGTTTAGTTTGGCAAATCAAACACATTATACCATTACAGAACTAGACACTGGGTTCATAATTACTGGAATTTTAGCCAGTACAAAATATACTTCCGGCAATTTAGCACGGTCTTCGTCATTATCAGCTTGGCTATCATGGCGAACAGGAAACAACTGTCCAGTGATTTAAAAATACTGAACTATTGTAAAATGCAAGTCTTGTGTGTCTCATTTCGGTATTGTTACACAACTCAATGTGCTAAAACCTAATTGCCAAAAGCATTATTAACAAATTTAAGCTTACAGAATCACTTGCTAATCTCCCTCGTTCATGACGGTTCAACAAAATTCCAGAGAGAACCAAGAGGAAGGTTCTCAGAGAAGCTAGTAGGAACCTTCGTTTGGCATGTGATGACATACAGAAACTGGTAAGGGAAACTGGAGTTGAAGTAAGCACCTCAATAGTAACGATCGTGTTACGTTCTTCTCGGCTCAAAGCATGCCATCCTCGTAGAACTCCATATTTAAAGCCTGTTAATTTGGAAGCACGATTGAGATATGCAAGAAAGCATGTAAATAAATTCTTTACCTACTGGAAGAGTATTCTTTGGTCAGATGAGACTAAAATCGAGCTTTTCGGCCACAATGATGTTCACCACATTTTCCGTAAGAAGGGGAAACGAAATCTTTCAAATAACAACGTCCATACAGTTTAATACGAAGGTGGCTTGATCATGCTCTGCGGCTCCTTCAGCTCTTCTGGTGTAGGCAGCCTTCACCGCGTCAACGGAATCATGAAAAAAGAAGAGTACGTTCATATATTAGGCACTTGTATCAAAAATGATGCTCGGAACTTGCGGCTTGAGCATCCTTGGATCTTCCAGCACGACAATGACCCTAAGCACACATTGAAATATGTGCAATCCTGATTATATAAGCGTTCTGGAGTGGCCATCGGAGTCACCTGATCTCAACCCAATTAAAAGCGTTTGGCATCAGTTGAAGACCAGGGTTCATCTGTGTCTTCTGAAAAACGTGCAAGAATTGAAGGCCTTCTATGAAGACTAATGGAAGAAAATACCAATCGAGCATTTTCAAACGATCATAGAGGGCTATGAAGAGAGATTGTGTTTTCTTCCTCTTTATTTCCAGCCTTTTCATTCTCTTATTTCATTGTTTTCTCCTTTTTATCAAAATCTGTTGGCATGATGTTATAGAGTAGCTGTATTCTCTGCACTATTTTCGTTCACACTACAATTCTGTGTGCCTACTTACGTCGTTTGCATTCCCATTTATCGCAGTTTTCTACTACACAATCTAGGTTAGACTGCCATGCCTCAGGAAGTTCACTTTATGCATACTATAAATATATTCTGTGTGTTATTGTTGGGATAAGGATACTTCTAAAGTTAATGTCTTTGACTTATTGACTGTAAATATGGTAAAATAAAAACAGCACTCAATTCACTTGTTTTAAAAAGAATATATATATATTAGCAAGAAGATAACCTTATGTAGAATAAATTCTTTACATTATAGATGATCAGAGGCATATCATAGACACTGTACAGTTTTCTATTTCTTTTCAAGATCCGCCATGGCCAGATAGTTAATGTCCTCGCCTCGTAATTTGAGAATCGTGGTTTCGAATCCCACTCACACCAAACATATTCGCCCTTTTAGCCGTGGGGGGGTTATGATGTTACGGTAAATCTCATTATTCGTTGTTAAAAGAGTAGTCCACGAGTTGGCGGTGGGTGGTGTTGATTAGATGTTTTCCACCCAGTCTTACACTGCTAAATTAGGTACGGCTAGCGCAGATAACCCTCGAGTAGCATTTCGCGAAATTAAAAGAACAAGCCAAATGGATTCTTTTTTCAAAAGTACACTTAGACCAATATACTTTTTTTAAATTTTAGTTCACAAGTGAGCTATTTTTCTCAGGTGATTATGGTACTCAACATGTAATCCAAAGATCGCGTGTTCCAATTCCCATCCCACCACATATGCTCACCATTTCAACCAAAGGGCACGTTATAATGTGCCAGTCAATTCCACTATTCGTTGGTAAAATAGTAGCCTAAGAATTGGTGATGACCAGCTGTCTCCTCTCTAGTCTTACACTGCTAAATTAGGAACGGCTAGCGGAAATAGCACTCGTGTAGCTTTGCGAGAAATTCGAAATAAACAAACCAAACGTACCTTCTCGACTTCTCTGTCTTTGTCTGCTTTGTACTCGTTTGATACTATTTATATATTTATAACGAAGTCGTCAGCTCGTCTTCGGAGATACAACGCCAAAATCAGTGGTTAAGTTCACCTTGGGGATACATCAGGTAGCCCAATCTAGCATTGCTATAGGAAAACTTTTACATTTACATTCAAGCATTTTATCTTTAAATCAAGTAGAATGAAGGTGTGTAAAAATAAAAATATATTCTACAGGTTTTTAGATACTGTTAAATTATTATACATAATGTTATTTATTTTATATGCATTGTTAGCAAAAGTAGACCCACACATTAGTGAGGAAATACGGTTTTATTCTTTTTTTAAGAATAAGACTTTACTTTCAATTGATTGTAGCTCATTTGTAGAACATATTAAATTTATAGAAGGACAATTATGTATGCTTTGAATAGAGATACGTTTTGTAATTATAAATATGTATTATGTTTGTGATAAATTGAAAATAAATGACACATGATTAGGGTATTATGCGGTTAGAGATCATAAGCAAGTAGTTATCACATCCAGATAAATATACAAATGAAACTGCTAGGATCGTTTCATTCTAATAGCTACAATGTCTCACGACTCAGAGTAAAAGAAAGGATAGCAATATCTAGTAACGTAGCATGATGTAACAATTTGAATATTTATAAATTTCTTAATTTATTTTAGGTTGTATTTATTTTATTTTATTGACAAGCAACAACTAAGAGTACGGGACACAAAACGATGTTTGTTTGTTTGTTTGTTTGTTTTTGGAATTTCGCACAAAGCTACTCGAGGGCTATCTGTGCTAGCCGTCCCTAATTTTGCAGTGTAAGACTAGAGGGAAGGCAGCTAGTCATCACCACCCACCGCCAACTCTTGGGCTACTCTTTTACAAACGAATAGTGGGATTGACCGTCACATTATACACCCCCACGGCTGGGAGGGCGAGCATATTTAGCGCGAAGGGGGCGCGAACCCGCGACCCTCGGATTACGAGTGCACGCCTTAACGCGCTCGGCCATGCCAGGCCGACACAAAACGAACGATTAAAGTAGTAACGGCAGTTTGGCCTTTATTTTGAGAATGTGATTAGACATTGCTTTGCAAATACGTTTTGATAAAATTATTCCTCCCCATTATTGATCTATTTCACATATGCTCTTTGAGAATTTTTTTAATTTGTAGAACAAATTAAATAGATAATAAAATCAAATTCTCGAAAGCAAGAATTCCTTACCATATCTATTTACACAATTTGTTTAAGAGGAAAGCTACGAATGAAAAGCTACATATTACACAAAATAAGCTTTATTCTATCAAAAAGAGACTGTTTTCTTGTTCTGCTTTTTCTCCTTTTTTACAGGTCAGCGATAGTGAAGAAGATGTGAAACAAGCTGTGATAAATAGATATTTTTGCTTCATTTACTTATGATATTTGTAATGATATTATATTTATAATTTTATTATGATTAATAAATATTTTTTTTAATTTCAGCCATTTATGCTAACATCTGATTTTTGGCTTTTTATAAATACTTTAAAATTTGCTTTAAAAGTATAAATTTTTAAAATATAATGTCTTAATATTAAAGATCGATATTGTGACATGTTTCTATGTTACAATAATGTAATGCTTTGTCCTCCTAAGTAGTATTCTGACATTTCTAAAAAAAACAGTTGACTTTGAAAGACATGAAAAATAAATACCATTTCATCTTGGATTCTGTTTAAATTATTTATAAAACATATTTGATTACTTATTAGATACTAGGAGAACTTCATTTAATGTCTTTAAAACCATGAGAAACAAATATATATTTAAATAACCTAAATCAGACAGTTATTTTCATAAAAGTTCATTTGTAGTTTATATTAACTTTGATAACTAGTAGTTACAATCATCCCGTGTTGTTTTGTTTGAAATATATTCCTCATGTAGATTTTTATGAAAACCTAAATTATTTGTATGCAATGAAAAACTCGCTCATGATTGTCTCGTTTTTAATGTTCTGTTTCTCCTTCTAGAATGAATTGTGCATTCGAACGCTTGTCAATTTGAAAATGATCCTGTGTTTCCCACCGGTAAGTTCAATCTAATTCTGTTGAAGGCTTTAGCATAAGATAAAATTGTGTATAATGTTTAATTTATAATTTTTGAGGACTTAAGTTATCATGTACTTTTTACTTATAAGTTTCATCATTTGATGAAGTTACTCATTTAATTTATAGATATTTTGACAAAACGAAAATACATTGGATTTGAGTACTTAAATGTTTTAAAGTGTAGTAATGTAATTACGCATTAACCACGAGTGTAACAGATGTACAATGCTTGTAATTGAACAAGTTAAAATAAATCCTCTGGTGAGACAACTTACAGCATTATATAATGGCGTTCGATTCACCGGTATAGATACATTTTGTCCAATGAAACATTTCTCCAGAAACAAAGTTATAATGAAATAACAGAAAATTGTGTGTTTCATTGTGCAGCTAAATACTTTATTTTGCTTGTTAAAATGTGTTTTAAGTTGACTGGTGAAAAATTATCTATAGAGCTGTAACCAAATTTTAATATTTTTATTGAAACTATTTTGTATAAAATTAATTGTTTATCGTATTTATTTTTGAATAACAAGGTCGAGGACTATTTTATATTTTTAACCTCTCACCTACTGACTGATTCTTCTTTCGAGATAAAAAATTCTATTTCGTTGTTTTACTTTTTCAAAGTTTATCGTGGTGTTTGACAAATGTTATTTATGATTACATTATTGTTTTTAATTAACACTTTTTAAGTCAGGAATTTCATTTATTTCAGAATCGCAGTCAATTTAAAAAATTTCAATTTCTTGAAAGACGAATCGGACGTGAGGACCAAACTCATTCGCACGCTTGTCTTATATTAATTATTAACACTTGATGCACAATATGGAAATGTATAAACATTATGAATGAAATATTTTTTGCTTGCTTTCTGTGTTGTCAGTCAGTTTATAAAACTGATTATATTATAGCATTTCTGCTTTAAAGTTTTTTGTTGTTGCAAGTGCAAGATAAAGAGACCATGATCAGTTCTCAGCAAACTTCCGGACAATGTAAACCACTTTTATTTTCCCGAATCATGACGAATATTTAAAATAAATGCTTGTTTGTTTTGGATTTCGCGCAAAGGTACACGAGAGATATCTACTTCAGTCGTCTCCAATTCAGCAAAGTGTAAGACAACAGGGAAGGCAGCTACTTATCATCATCCATCGCCAACTCTTGGGCTATTCTTTTACCACGAATAGTGAGACAAACCGTCACATTAAAACGCCCCCCTACGGGTAAAAATGCTTTGAAATAAATGCATAAAATATGTTATTTTTGGGTTTCACATCAGGTTATAACAATGTGTGATCACAGAGACGTATGTGTTAAAGAAAGACGACCAAAACTAACAAAGCTTAGAGCTTCAGAAACCACATTTTCCAATGAATTGTTTCTCAGAGATTAAGAGATCATTAAATTGTTGATCAGATATACATATATAAACATTTGTGAGATGTAGTACCCAGTAAAGCATCTGATGAGAAACTCAAAAATTACCATAAGATATATTAACTAAATTTATAAATTAAAAATAGAAGAATTAGTGAAATAATAGCTTGACGACTCCATGGAACCTTCATCTCTCTTAGTTTTATGAGTAAATATATTTATAATAAAATACAAAAATATGTCTTGATTTTGGTGTATAGTGTTACGTATCAAGTTATTTTTGATATATTTCATGCAGTTTAATTGGTGACAACAAAAGTGCGCCCGACATGGCCAAGCGTGTTAAGGGGTGCAACTCGTAATCCAAAGGTTTGCGGGTTCGCATCCCTGTCACGCCATACCAGCTCGCACTTTCAGCCGGGAGGCGTTATAATGTAACGGTCAATCCCACTATGTGTTGTTAAAAAAGTAACCTAAGAGTTGCCAGTGGGTGGTGATGACTAGCTGCCTTTCCTCTAGTCTTACACTGCTAAATTAGGGACGGCTAGAACAGATAGCCCTCGAGTAGCTTGGTGCAAAATTAAAAAAACAAACAAACTCTCTTCCTGTCACCAAACGGATGACAGTTCCATAACGTTTTGTCGAGTTTCCACGGATATTCTTTACTTTCAATACAGTCTGCTCATTTTCTCGTAATTTCCTAGACTTCCAATAATTTTTTACTTTTTGTCCACATTCATGATAATTTATTTTAGAACTCTCTTTGACAAAATGCACTATTCGTTTTATCTCTTTCAACATCGTCAACATCGTTAATAAGTATTTTATTTTTAAAACAATGAATGAAGGTGTGTTAAAATAAATACATATTCCCCAGTTTCTCAGATACTGTTAATTTATTATTTTTATTTGATGCATTGTTAGCAAACGTAGACCCTTATATAAGTGAGTAAATACCCTTTGTTGTTTTTTCGAGAATAAGAGTTTACTTCGAACCCAAAACACTCATATTACGACTGGAATGCTTTTACCAACTAACTGTGCCGGTCCTAACCATTAGTTTAACTGCTAGAATCAGTACAATCATATTTTGAAGAAAAGGAAGTGAAATATAATTCTGATCTATGAGGTCAAAACATTTAAAAGATTCTGAATACGAACAGCAATGAATCTCTTCACATGATAGAATAAACAATTATATTAATTTTGACAAAATGAGTAGTTTTATACCATCTCAGTATATGAAGTTAGAATAATTATATATGGTAATGATGAGAGAAAATGATATTTTAAGAAATAATTTCCTGTATTCTGTGCTATCCTTGAAACAGTTTCGTCGATGGCGTTGAATCTGAAGAAAATACAGTATTCTGTTTTCGTTACAAGAATATCTACAATTTATATAATCGAAAAATAAATTATTTCATTGTCTGTTATTTTTGTACTAAATAAACAAAACGTTCGTGTTACTGGTGAGTGATAAATCTGTTTATGATAAACGAGGGGTATCTAATTTAGCAGTGTAAGACTTGAGGTAAGGCAGTAGTTATCACAAATAGTAGGATTGACTTTCACTTATAACGCCCTATGGCTGAAAGGGCGAGCATGTTTGGTTGGACCGAGATTCAAATCCGTGACCCTCGGATTACGAGTCCAACGCCTTAACTCACCAGGCCATGCCGGGCTTCAACTTTTGTCACGTAAGATACATATGTCATATTTTGTAATATTTCATGCATGTATAAATATATAGGTATTGTGTGGTTTAATTTTACTTTTTAGTGTTTATATATATAAATATATAATAATAATAACAACTTTAAGTTCATTCCAGTGAAGAGTAACCGAGAAACAATATATCCAAGTTTTAATTAAACGAAGTATGAAGTATTTTCATTAAGTTATATGTAATAATCAAAACAAATATAAAGTAAAACCTGCATCTAATAATATGTAATAATTATAACATTGTGTTTTGTAATCAGCTTAAATTCACATCTTCTGCACAGGTAGCCCATTGTGTAGCTTTGTCTTTAATTCCAGACTCTTGAATTTATTATCGAAAGAATTTTGCCAAATTATAAACAGTCAGTGAATCTGATGTAGCACAAATATCAGTCGAATGAGTCGTGGTTTATATCATTTTTATTACATGAAAAATTATTACGACATAATTTGATTCTTGTTTTATTTGTTATTCCTATTTCGAAGTTTAAATTATTAATATTTCAGAGGGCTGTATATCACACCATTTTACGAAAATTTTTGTGTAAAAAAATTACACAAGCTAGATAAAAAATTCAAAAGAAACTGAAAACTGAGAGATCAGTTCAGTTGCAATTAAAGATTATCTATCGATAAATAAATAGTCTGAGCAAGTGATTTTTGTCTCTTTTGCAAGAAGTTAGCTGTTTATTTGTTTTTGAATTTCGCGCAAACCTATGAATAATGAGATTGACCTTCATAAAATAACGTCCCTGCGGCTGAAAGGGCGAGGGTTTTAGTGATACATGGATTCAATCTAGCGATCGTCAGTTAACGAGTCGATTACACTTTAACCACTTGACCATGCTGGGATAAAAATTAGCTGAGAAATGATGTTCGATTCTGTCTTTTGCTACAATAAGTAACTTATAGGTTTAAATTAATGTAACTTTAACAGAATCTATTTAATAAATTAATGTTAAGCCATAGGTAATTTATATAAAAATAATAAACAAGAGAATATTAAGTCACGATGTTACGACGCTTACACAAGGTCCAGGTATTCTTCGTGTGATGGATTGAGCACTTTTACGACGCCACCGTAATTATCCATTATCATAATCGTCCTGGATATAATGTTGTTTAAGTAAAACAGATTTCTCTCGTAGCTTGACAATTCGTTAAGGATCTTCCTTTTCAGAGGTCCATTACGAACTCAAAGTATTCCTCCAAACAACGTTGGATTATTTCAACTTGAATTATGATGATGATTAACTTGGGTTCAAAACACTTTAAATTTCTTAGCATCACTCACTAAGTCTTGTAAATTGTGTGGTAGTTTTTATTCAATGTAGTTAAATGTTTGGCCATTCTTACGTATTTTTTATGTTTTATGTTTTTCGTTGACTAAACGCAACAGAAAAACACAGATAACAGCTTGTATAATTTATTACACTAAACTAAATATATATATGTAACAGATATAACATGAATTATATAATAATAATGACAGATATTAAGTTTAAACCTTCAAAATTAATTACAAAACAAAATGATACTAGTTTCAACCTTCAAAATTAATCACAATACAAAATGGTACTGGCCTGTATCTAATATAATGATCTAAAATGAAAGTCTCAAATTCCAGTCTAGGGTGTGAATTTGGTCCCGCGAAGAAATTCCGAAGTTTAAATGAAGAAGTCCAGAAACAATTCACAGTTCAATAAATTCGATGAAGGTCTTTTTTACGGTGCTTCTTGATGAACGTCTAAAACTTGTCGCCTTCAATTTTTCCGATTTCCCGTAAATAGTTCCACACGTGTTGACTTTCAGTATAACCACTAATTCGAATGAATCGTAGAGATTGACGAAGTAAAATCACAGCTTCCGTAGATCTAACTTCAGTCACAAATCACAGCAAACACTTAAACTTTCTCGAATGACTGACTTTCTTCTTTTGAATAAAACTAATGTCTGACTCCTCCTTCTTCTCGCGTCACCGTCTTCTTATACCAGTAGGCCTATTTCTCGAACAATCGCGCAACCTCCACAGAACTCCAGAGCAATCCGCGCGTGTCCGTTCTTGCACGAGACTCAACGTCTAGACACGAGGCCGCCAACATTTCATTTACATACATATGATTGGTCTACTTAATTCTAGAAAATTCTAAATGTTATTTTAAATGAATAACAACATATTTTATTAGTTTAAACTTCGAAACAATAATATAAATATGGAAATATAAATAATAGAAATGAAAATTTAAACACAACACGACATGTTGTCGCTTAAAAAATCTTTACACGACATTTACATAGCGGCCATACATTTAAATTCAAGTGTGTAAATTTTTGATAATTTTGAAATAGAGAACGATAACATGTCTTTGTGAATTATAAACAGCAATTATTGTCACAAAACATGTGGAACTACAATGTCTTAACCAAATGTACTTTTCACACTTTAGTTCATAGTGACTTAACCACAATTTCTCATACGTATTTCTTGTATTGCAACAAACTTTATTTACGTGATAAGGAAATATTGGTAGTTGGTTCAACGAACACTTTACAATTATTTTTAAAGATACCTTTGATTATCCATGTCTTAGGTATTTAAAAACCGCAACTGACCAACCAGATTATAGAAATCTTAACCATTCATGTCTAAGACCGCCCATTCAGTTCCTAGATATTTTAACCTGCCGCTGATCGTCCAACTTATGTACACTATAACTTCTACCACTAATCGTCTCGATTCTTTACATTTCAACCCTTACCACTTACAATCGAGGTCCAAAACACTTCAACGCACACCATTAATTATTTGAATCGTGTACATTTCAACATCTGCTACTCACAATTAAGGTCCTAGACATTTTAACGCACAATTGAACGTACTGGAGAGAAATATTTGAACATTTACCACTGACCATCCTAGTCCTAGAAGTTTTAACATATACTGCGGGTCGTACACACTTAAATGTAACATAGATATACAAGTCTTGAAAATTTTAACTCCCATTATTGACGAGAAAGGTCATAGACAATTCAACACACAACATTATAATCAAAACTCTTCGCATTACAATAACTACTACTGATCATCACTGTTCTAAAGAATATTTCAATTCCTAATATCGTTAGAAGATCACACATTTTATGTTTCTTTACTTCATCATTTCCTTACCAATTTTGAAGAATGTTAAAATTTAAAATGATTGAGTGAAGAGAAATGCAATATGTGAAGTTTTATTGTGAAATTTCACTCTTATTGTATAATATTTTCACTTTTATCTGACAAAACACACAACATAAAGTTAAGTTAAAGTTTAAGTTAACGTAAATTTTATTACGCTGTTAGCTTATGCTTTTATTATCACCTTTGATTTTTTTCGGAAATTTTGATTATGTGAGTAATGTCCAACTCTCATGTTAGTTCTTTTTCCCACACAAAATTAGCGATATGCATTTAGCTGATCATTGCTCTTTGAAGGCTAAGCCTAACAAAAGATATATATATATATGTGTGTGTGTGTGTGTGTGTGAAAATAAGAAATATATTCATGAAATTGTAAAGACGAGTGTCTGGAAAATCTGTTTGCCATTCCTGTTTGTTATAAAATTAGGCTTGCTTAGATAGAACAGCGTTTCAATCCTCTGTTTTCTTTTTATTTTCTCATTATTTATTTTAAGCGGAATGAACTGTATTTATGCTAAGCGCTGAAGTACAACTCGGAGTATTTAATGAAAATTCCATTTTGAAATTTTCTGGGTAATAAATGTTAGTAACATTAACCATAAAGTATATATATCATGCACTTTGACGGGTCAAAAAATATGGCACATTTGGATCTTTTGATTCAATAACTCTTAATAATTTTAATTAATCATTAAATATTTAATACTTTTTCATCAAAAGGGATGATTGTTTTACAGTTTCAATTCTGTTTTTATTTTGTTATTGGTTCCACACCTGACTTGTTCATGTTTAGTAGAAATCTTCAAACACCAGAAGACAGTTTAAGTTTTGAACATTGTACGTACAGCATTCAGAGCCTCTGAAGGTATCGGTTTTGAGAGTTCGGAGACTTATTTGATGAAACTGTATGATTTATTCATCTTCTATTTTTTTTTTTTTAAATGAATCAGATTTGGTTTCTATATTTCTATTTTAATCACTAATATCAATCTTTTGTTTTTACAATTTCAAATCAGAGATAATCGCATGATAATTAAAGTTCAGGTTCATATTTATGTTAAACTAAAAAACTGAATTATTATGTTGGCATAACTACCAACAGAAATATTTAAATTACTGAAGTAAGAAGTTCATTTTGTTGTTAACACTGTTATTTGTTGATATTTCAAACTGTGTAAATAGTAGCGAGTAAGTGTTTTTTTCTGCTTTGTCGCTTCCAAAGAAATGATAGCAGTACATTATATTCATCAAAATTTTTGTTGTATAATGCTGCTCACAATGAGATTACGTGATATTTGATACAAAATCGAAATCCAACAAAAAACAATTAACCTAAGATTTTATTTTTTCAAAACGTGGTGTTTTCTTTCGTTATATTGCATTTAAAATGAGCTTACCTCAAGTTCTTAATAAAATTTATCATTATTCATTTATCCATTGAACTTATTTATATAGGTGGATTTTTAACTGCACAAATATTTTTATAGTTACACAATTTATGATCAATTGCACACTAAGACATTCATTTCATATAAAACTTTAAGGAAATTTGACGTGACATTTAATGCCAGTTGTGTTTGTGTGTTTAGTGTTACGTGTGTTTCCTATATTCTCGTATATAACCAAATGAGCGTATGGTTATTTTAAAGAGAAATTTGATGTTTTAGCAATTGTTATTGAAAACTATAATGGGCACATTTGGATATCTTCAAAAGGTTATCTTAAGCATTATAACCCTGATATTAATAAGAAATATCAGGTGTACAACATATCTTCTCTTGCACAAGTATCAATAACGTGTCATTTTGTATGTTTTATTTTACACCACTATAATATAAACGTGACGTAGAGAAAGAAATTTGTGTTTCTTTTTTATGTGTGATTCAAGTACATGAAACATATTTTGAATACAGCGTACCACTAAATGTGTAAACAAACGTAGAAAGCAGATAACTCCAAATGAACTATAGAAATGAAATACATACACCGAAAGTGCCAGTAAGACAGATACGATAAACAAAAGCAATGATCAATAGTATTAGGAAAAATGAAGATGAAGAGGGCGTAATAAAGGTAGGATAAAAATACAAGCTGGCAGACGGACAAACAAAGTAGGTGAGAAAAACACTGCAAACAGTTAACTGATAAAATACAAACGTTAAAAATTACTAATTAAATCATTTGACAATACAGTAAAGTCTGTCTAAGCCGGAAATTGCTACAAAGGCCCTCTATATGGCGGAACCTACATAAAGCGAACAGAAAATTATCTTTCCTCTGTCTCATGTATCAACAAATTGTATTAGAACCCGAATAGGGCGGAAAAATGTTTTTCATTAAATATCAATTTCTATCTAATTAATAGTTTGTTTAAATATTAATAGATTCTCGGAAATTTTGTGAGAGTAAGTAGTGGTTAAATATATTCTGTTCTTATTTCTCCCGTAATTATTCCGTGGGTCGCTATTCTAAAGAACGATTTACTGCACTTTTGGTCGCATTGCTAACAGAAAAACTAGAGAAACCGTAGGTAATAAACAAAAGTGAAAATTTGCGCTGTCTCAAAAATTTAACAAAGAATCAACTTTCTATGGAATGGAAAGCGAGTAATAAAGTGTAGATGACAAGTGTTATATTCGAAGAATTTTTGAACACATTAAATCCAAAAATGGAACAAGAAAATAGGAGCTTTCTTCTTTTTTTAGATAATGCAACTTGACCCAGTAAAGTTCAATTTTCAAATGTTTGTTTAGTCTTTCTACCTCCATGTAAAACATCAGTTTTACAGTCACTAAATAATGGATTTATACAGTGTATAAAATTGAAATACAGAAAATTGAGGCTTTAGCATAATATTGCAAACATGGTCGACTGTAAGAGAACATCTGAAATTACCGTGGAAATTAACGTGTTAGATGCAATTGACATTTTAAGTCATTCAATCTGATGCGTAAAAGATGAATGCGTAATCAAGTGCTTTCGAAACTTAAAATTTATTCTTGACAATGGCGGAGATTGTGGAGAAGTTGTATGTCATGACGATTGCTGTGAAATCCAAACTGTTACTGAGAAAATTAATGTTGATAATTCTGTGAACGTGGAAAGTTGTGTGAACGTTGACAAGAATGCTTTAAAAGAAATTGATAAAATTTATTTGAAATATATGATAAAATAGCAAGATGGTAACAATGCGAGAGATTCAGAAGATGAAAAGATAGTGAGGAAATAGAAATTCCTTCTTCACTACAAGTTTTAAGTTACATTAACGCTATCAAATTATATGCAAATATAAACGAAGAGAATTAACTTCATGAATAGGCCGTAAAACTGGCGTTCTCGTTTAACCGCATGAGAAAGCCCATTAAAAAAAACTAAATAGTTAAAATTGGACGCTTTATTCAAATAAATTTGATTAATATTGTGTGTACTTATGTACATATTAAATGTATATTTTTGTTCTTATTCTAATAGGTACAGCATAAACAGTACAACAACTTTATTCAAAACGTCTTCTTTCTCTTGAGTCAAGAAATTATAACGTTCCGCTCAAAAATTACATGTAATTAACGAAATGCATATTAAGTAACTAATCCAGAAAACAAGGCTAGCTGACTGAAAACAAGAACGAATGATTAAAAGTGTTTCGTTTCAAGAAAAAATAAAATCTAAATTAAGAATAATGAATATTTTTAATTATTGTTTTTTAAGTTCATATTTCAGACTGTGTTCAGAGTGCATAATCCTTTTCGTGATTCACGCCATGCGCACGTGTTACTAACGTGACGACTGTACAAAATTACAACATTAAGCACCGCCCTTGCAACTTCATTTTAGTGTCTACAGACAGGCAGTAACACTCTGTAAAGGAACGAGAGTGGCTAAAATAGATGACCCTACTAGGTGGTCATGCAAAAAACAGTGTTACGTATTTTTTATGTTTTAAGTTCTTCGTAGATTAAACGCAACAGAAAAACACAGATAACAGCTTGTATAATTTATTACACTAAACTATTAACAAATATAAAAGATATGACATAAAT
Organism: Carcinoscorpius rotundicauda; assembly: GCA_011833715.1. Lineage (NCBI taxonomy): Eukaryota > Metazoa > Arthropoda > Merostomata > Xiphosura > Limulidae > Carcinoscorpius > Carcinoscorpius rotundicauda. Next base: position 21,065,847 of record CM022405.1, on the reverse strand, counting down.
TATATAATAACAGTGACAGATATTAAGTTACAACATTCGAAATTAATTACAAAACAAAATAATATTAGTTTCAAACTTCAAAATAAATCACAATACAAAACGGTACTGGCCTGTATCTAATGTAATGATCTAAAATTAAAGTCTCAAATTCCAGTCTAGGGTGTGAATTTGGTCCCACGAGGAAATTCCGAAACAGTTCACAGTTCAATAAATTCGCCGTCTCTCAGCACAAGCAGTAATTCAGATGTATCGTAGAGATTGACGAAATAAAATCACAGCTTCCGTAGATCTAACTACAGTCACAAATCCAAGTTGAATAATCACAGCAAACACTTAATCTTTCTCAAATAACTAACTCTCTTCTTTGAAATAAAACTGATGTCTGAATCTCACTCTTTTTCTTCGAATAAAACTAATGACTGAATCTATCTTCCTTTTTCGAATAAAAACTGATGACTGAATCTCTTGCATCTTCGTCTGTTTATATATTGTAGGCCTAAACTCCTCGAAAGACCGCGAAAGTTCTACAGGTCTCCAGAGCAAATCACGCATATCCGTTCTTGCACGAGACTACACGTCTAGACACGAAGTCACCAGCACTCATTTACAAACATATGATTGGTCTACTTAATTCAAGAAAATTCTAAAATGTTACCCTAAATGAATAACAAAATATTAGTTTAAACTTCGAAACAATAATATCAATATGGAAAAATGAATAATACAAATGAAAATTTAAACACAACACGACATGTTGTCGTTTACAAAATATTTACACATATACATAACACAGAATACAAATATATCGGTAATTTACGAATTTGCATATATATATATGTGTGTGTGTGTGTGTGTGTGTATAACTGTTTTCAAGATAAAGAAAAAAATAACAAAACAATCTATTTCAATTTACTTGTGTTGAGATTTGAAAGTCACTGACGCTAACTGACATGTATGTCTTTAAACTCCACTGCAAGATTATACGTAACAATGACTACTTTAAACACTAACTTGATGAGGGCAAATCTCCTGTACCTCAAATGCTGACATCGAAAATGTTAAATATATTTTAAAATGTATTTATTATTTCTTAAATACCTTATTTTTATCCATAAATCCTACGAATAGTATTAGTCAAGTCCAAAGATTAAAAGTACGAAATAGCTTGTCCTCTACCTGGTCTCAAGGTTTGTCTGTTTATAAGAACTTTATATAAAAGCCCACAGCAATATGCATGTACGAATATGTTATACGAACTGATGGGCAATAACGAAAGTATGAATTCTTGTGAAAATATAAACGCGAAACATTGGATCGAAATTCCGCTCAATTGAGCGCATATAGTCCTCGTGTAGCTTTGCGCGAAATTAAAACCAAACCGCTCAGTTGGAAAAAATAAAGTATTTAACGTGTAGAAACTTGAAAGAAAGAAGTGTTTTTTTTTAAAAAAGTAGTGATCTGTACAATATAACACTCACAAACCATATCTCATGAATTAACTACCTGCAACAGTGAAGACAACGACTAAAACATAAACAAGAAGTCAGGCATGCCTCGAAAGTATTTTGTCCTCTCTAAAGATCTACATGACATTTTTGGTTTTTACAACAGTTTAAACATTTGTTTTCTTACAGTCATGAAAACAACACAAGAAACAAAGTTACTTGTTTATACTTGTCGGTCTATTGCACTCCAGTTGTATAACAGATTAAAACATTAATTACTGCACCCCAGTGGCTCAGCGGTATGTCTGCGGACTTACACGCTAAAATCCGGGTTTCGATACCCGTGGTGGGTAGAGCACAGATAGCCTATTGTGTAGTTTTGTGCTTAATTCAAAATAACAAAAATAACAAATAACAGTAGTTACTGATGTTTGTGTATGCATTTCTAAGAAGCAATAAATATCACTTAAAAAACTGGCTGTTATAATACTTTCTATGTTTGAACATGTTAATTTTTTGAATAATTTTCGGCTGTCCTGAAATTTCTCTGGATTTTTTAAATATAAAATTGTTTTGCATAGTCTGAGTCCTAATATTAAAACAATATGTTGTAGATGTACAAAAATGTTCATTAAAAACACTTCCACATCTGAAGCGATGTGAAACTAAGCTTCTTTTTTGAAGTTTATTGCATATATATATAAACATGTTCACACAATGTATCTGTGCATACTTTCTTTGTTATACAATCACATTAATTTATTTATAAATATCTTTAAGAAATTCAGCCCATCTACTGAAAAAGTTCATGTTTTTAAGTATAGATCATCATATACTCAGTTAATTGGGGCTAATGATGTCACTAAAATACTGTTATTTGCAATACATTTCTGACTCTTAACAACAGCTTCTTACAATTGATAGAACTAATTTGAATATAGATTTAGAATATTATAAGCCATTTAGCTCTAGAGAATTAACTTTGGATGTTAAGCATTGAAAGCAAGCAGTGATAAATAAACTTAAATTAAAACTTAACAAAATAATATAGGATGCAGGAACAACTATAAAATAAATTTGGTAGACCATATTTGTGTCAAGAAATCACATAATGTTAGTTTGGACCCAAAATTAGTACCTAAAGGGTTTTCTAATGTAAGTTTCCTAATCTTTCACCTCTGTATACATGTAAAACATTGCATAGTTTTATTTTACAACTGAACTACTGTATATTCTAATATTTAACTGTCTTTTTCAATATAAATGTAACTGACACTCATTGTACATTAAAAATCAGTCTGGTTGTGGTTAACCCCAAAGTTACACAGTGGGCTATTTTGTGCTCTGCCCACAAAGGTCATGTTAATAAAAATGAGATATAGATGTAGAAGTTGATAAACTAATAAACAGTAACATTGTGATTTTTATTCATTATTTTCTGAATCACAACAAAAATTGCTGCACAAATATGCTTTTCATCTCTGTTAAAGCAAAGCTTATGAAAACAAATCTGAGAAATACCACAGTTACAAAAATGACACTTATTATAGTTTTAGAATAAACTATCAGAATATAGAAATATCTTTCAAATTTTGAATAGCTACTAAATTAACATTCGAGTACTCTTAAATCAAGATGCTAAAAGACTACAATTGTAGCGAAATTTTGCTCAATTAATTCAACACCCTATAGATTTAAGCATGGTTATGAACTAATTAAAACTTTAAAGAAACAAATTAATGTGAAGGAAAATAATGATAACATAAGTTATACATACTGAAAAAAACATTGAAGATTTTCAAATATCTTTACTCATGACAATAAAGATGTACATTTTTGTATCATATACCACCAATATCAATATTAGATATTCAGTAATTCAGAACAATGAAATATACTACCAAGTGACAACTTCTATAAATCAGCCAAAAAAAGCCTCAAGATGTAAAACAGTTATTGATCTAACATATTGTATTGTTCCTGTTAATACAAAATATTTTAACTTTATAACTGGAAAAGTTTATCTGTATAAAATACGTATTATTTAAAAAAAATTCAAATTTAAAGGAAAATAATCTAACATATGGCTTGAAAACTAAACACAAATATTAATAACATATGTACTTGTTTAAACATCTGAACAAATAATAATATAGTCAAAATAATAATTTATTAATGAGACTACTGTATTTTACACTTTGAAAGATGCAGGATTATCCTGTAGTAAAGAGGATCGTAAAATAGATTTTTTTTCATTTTATAGGGAAATATCTTTTCAATCCTTATTTGGTTATGCCTATTTACATCATTTCTGACAACTGTGTGTAGCAATGTACATAAAGTAATAACATAAAGGTTGTATTTGTTCTGTCAGATTAACTTATTTTATCAAATAGCCTCTCTTGATTCAATTTGGTTAAAAATATTCAAATAAATTTCATTTGGATTTTTTGCTACACAATTTCATGTTTACAGAAATCATGGTATCTACTTTATATGTATTTTACTGTTTTTGTAGCTGAAAGAAAGGGTTTCCTGGAAATGTTATTAGATAAACTACCATGTTTGATACCAAATATATATACATCCCTTTCATAACATATTTTTATCTATTTCATTGTATTCAGGCATACGGAACACAACTTTATAATATAACTAAAATATTCTTAACACATGAAAACAATTTCAGTATTACTTACTGTCAGCACGAATAATATAATAATATAAATTTCTGATTAATTAGTTTATTTATTTGTTGACAAGTTTGTGTGTTTTCTTGTAGCAAAGCCACATCGGGATTTTAGCGTTGTAAATCCGAAGACTAACAGCTGTACAAGCGAGAGATTGTAAATAAGCACAAAGCTACATGGAGAGTTATCTTTGCTTTACCCATCACGGGTATGGAAATTCGGATTTTAATGTTGTAAGTTCGCAGACATTTCGTTGCTTTGTATTTCTAGTTTTGTACACTCCAAATTCAGTGGACTGTTATCAAAATGATGTTAAATGTGATTTGCTTTGATATGGATATTTTTCACTGAGGATATTAACTCTAAACATATAAATTTGTTTTCTAAAAATATAAGTTATCTGTGAATATGTATGTCTGAAGTTATATTTTAGTGTTTACTTTTGATTAATGTTTACACAATAGCTAATAATGTAAATTGAAAAGCAAACGAATTAAAAGGACAAGCTCAACAATTATTATGATAATTAACAATTACTACTACAGTAAGGATGATAAACAATAATGATAATAGTGATAATAATGGAGAGAGTAATAATGATAATTTCCAAAATATTTATCAAAAATGATATATTTGTGAGTAAATTAAATTATCTTATTACAAACTTATCACAAGATGCTCTAATCTGCAGTTTCTGGCCCCTCAGTGGCAAAACTGAATGCCTACGAACTTATAAAGCCAGAAACCGTTTATAAATTTCCGTGGTGGAGTTAGCACAGATATCCTATTGTGTAACTTTAGGCTTAGCTTCAAAGAAACAAACAATCTGTTTCCTGCAATACAAAATATTTGGTCTATTACTTGTTAGCCCCACCAGTCGGTATTTCACAAGAAGATTTCTTTTCAATCAAATTTTATGTTGTTGTTATTTGTATCAAATTCTGAGACTCGCAAATAAATGGTACAAATTTAGAATGTTGACACTTCTTTACCTTTTTCTGTCTACGTTTAAAACAAATGAAAGTATACAATGATTACTTTTGTGTTATGTTAACATTTTTGTAATTCTTGTTTCGCTGAATCAAGTGAATAAATATTTACTAGATTTTATATTGAGGATTATGCTACTTTACTACTCATAAACATATTTACTCTTCATTAGTAAGACGATAACAGTGTTCGACAAAAAACACGGTGATTACACAGTTTAATTTTCAGACGTGATCAGTTTATTTTCACAAATTCGATCTTTCATCTCTTGTACTATCCAGAGTACTAAATGAGGTTGTAAAATCAAAATTGTCATCTTTTTCTAATTTTTTGAACAACTGAGTTGTGTAATACACTTAGAAATCGTGATGATACAAGTTATCCCCAACAATGTAAGTACACTACCGCGATCTGTCGTCTATGATTCTTTTATATCATAGAGTATCTGTTCCGCTGACTGAATCATATGTTCGAAGCTCCTAATGGACATTCTCAATGTACAGACGGCTAGAAACAAACGTTAATGTAATCCTGTATGCCACACGCAAATGACATATATCCCATTCATAGCAAAACCAAGTGACATGGAATGTTATTCTAGAGACTAAAGATGACTTAAAAAAAACTCTTTCAGAGGAATGTATCACCACAACTGAGTTACGTATACAACGTTTGTTCTATGCTGATCTTGCTATTCTTTATGATTATATTTTACATTGAAGTAAAATGCCGTGAGATTATTAGGTATGTATCTAACAAGATCTCAGGAAACAGTGTAAGTTGAACGAGTAATCATTTGCATTTAAAATGGCAGAATAAGTAATTACTGATTTTCGAAATACTCAAATAAGAAGAAACGACTTACACTATTTCCGAAAACTCAATATTTAGAATGCGTTTGTATGCACTGTATACCATGCCAAATTAGTCATTTTTCGTGGTGCAAGCCATTCAGGCTGGCTACATCACAAATCCTTAAAGTGGAATTAAAGGAAGCATAACTGTGGACATTCTTAGGATGTTCAGTTAAACATCACTGAATTACTGCAGTCGAATACTCAGTAATCGATTGGATAAACAAATCGTGTAGAGAATTAGAGGAGAAAATAAATTTTCTTTCTACAAGCCTAAAATCTTACTTCCTTCATATATGATCTTCCTTAAAGATCCAGACACGTTAGAGCTTAAAAACGATTACAGGATATAATTTCAATACGTACAAGCAATGGGGACATTGAACTTAATTTAATTCACTTTTGTATTTTTAAAGGGTTAGAAACATGAAAAGAATATTTATTATGAAATTTTCTGTTGCATCGAAAGAAAACTTAAGCACATGAACATTCTTCTTTCAATAACTGAGGATTGGTTTGACCAAAATCCACAAAAATACACATGTTATCCTGTTCAAACACATTTAAACAGTTACATTGCGGTAAGTATAATGTTAATCCAAAGTGTTGAAAATGACAAGATTTCTAAACAGACATTTTGAACCTACATTTGAATTTATATATTAATTTATAACTTTATATAATTTGATAAGTCAAAGAACTGATAAAAAATAAGATTCTAGCATCAAAACGTACATAAACTTCAAACAAATATAAATATTACTCCATTGTCATTGGTTTGTCATGTTTAGACATTACTTCATTCTGACCTAAAATTTGTGGCAAAAATATTTTTGTATACTTTCCGAGGATCCAAAGGTGGAATTTATTTCACAAAATATTATTCTACACTTGAAGGTTGTCAAAGCCTTCATAAATACTTTTAAAAAATATGTGTACATTGACACTAATTAGTATGAAGTTGAAATACTAAATTGAAACAAAGGAATATGTACGAAAAACAAAATATATTTTCGTATTTCATTATATATATATTTACTTAAAAAACGGAGAAACAGCACTACAATGAAAGGTCCTCAGAGTCGTCAAGCTATTATTTTACTAATTCTTTCATTTTAAATTTATAAATTTAGCTAATATATATTTTTTGATAATTATTGAGTTTCTCAACAAATGATTTTCTTGGTACTTTAGAACCTAAACTAATACCTAAAAAGTAATATATTTTATGCATTAATTTTAAAAATTCGTAATAACTGATAAAAAACATAATCTACTCTTGAATAATGGCACATAAAATTTCTTTCTTTCTTTCTGAATTTTGCGCAAAGCTACAGAAGGGCTACCTACTCTAGCAGTGTAAGATTTGAGGGAAGAAAGCTAGTTATCACCATCCACTCTTGTATTATTTTTTATCAACGAATAGTGGAATTGACCATCACATTATAACGTTTCCATGGCTGATAGAGCAAGACATTCTAGACATTATTTTACTACATATTATAAATTTGTGTCATTATTTCTAAATTTAAATAAAACATTTATAGTTATTATAAAATAGTTTTAAAATGTTTGATTAACAATTTTCATCAAAACCATTAAAAATCAGTCTATGTATGAATGTATTTATACTTGATATTAAAATATCTATATTGCTATAAACTATCTAAGAAGCTGTAGATATGTAATACTCTGTACGACATATGCTGGAACATTATTACTTGGAGAAATAAGTCCTTTTGTTCAAAATAGTTTCCTCTGTCATAAATATCATTATAATTATTAATTACGTTAATAGCAGGCTTCAATATATGATTTAGATATATTCTCAATTTATAGAACTGCAGGCTAAATGTTTCTAATATAATTACTTATTGCAAGATTACTAATGGTAATTAAATCGTCAACATATGTACAAGTTAAAGAAAATAATTCTGGATTTGTTTTTATTATTATAAAAAATCGATTTTGCATAAACGACTTTTACCTATAACTCAGGAAATTTTAAAACACGATTTTGGTTTGTATACATCACAGTTATATGCTTGCCTTCAATAATATACTCAGAAAAAAATTGTCAATTAACTTTACTTAATAAAAAGTAATTAAATAATAATTCTAAATATTTAGTGATAATTTTTACACTGAAAGATGTAACAATCAAAAGTAATAAACGTTACTGAAACATTCATATAACTGTTTGACTTTCATTGGATATCCAGCAGTATCTTTAATGTTCTGAAAATAATGCTAAAATGTCCAGTTACTCAACAGTTGAATCTTCTTTATGAAGTAAATCTATGACAAGACACCTTTTTTGTCTACAACTGTTCCAATAACAATGGGCCTCCCAAAGAAAAAGTTACACAGCTGTTATCAGGTGACAAAAATTCCATTCTCATATCCCTAAATATATTTAATACATTTCTTTTTTAAACTTTTATGAAAAATAATTTGGAGTGATTAAAAGGGATTTAATTTCCAAACATTTCAATATACATATGAAAGTTTATATAGTTTACAAACACTAGTAAAACACAAATGACCACACTTTTCAAGAAAACAGTTACATGTAAGTTATGCATGTACAATGATAGTAAGACAATACTGATTGATAACATACATTATAAATAAATTTGTGCACCATTAAAATATTTATCCTGTCTTCTGAATACAAAAAGTATGAGAAATGAAAATGAAGTTAATATGAAAAGCAATATTTTAAATGAAAGTGCAATCTAGTTGTAAATTTTACATGTAAATATCTTTTGAGTCCTTATTTGGTTATGCCAATTTTCATAATTTCTTATTGTGTGTAGCAGTGTACATAAAGTAATAACATAAATGTTGCATTTATTCCATCAGATTAACTTATCTTATCAAAAGGCTTCTCTTCATTTGTTATTGCTAAAAATCATTCAAATAAAATTTGTCTAGATCCTTTCCTGCTCAATGTCATGTTTACAGAAGTCACTGTATCTACTTCATATGTATTTTACTTTTCTTGAACCTGAGAGAAAAAGTTTTATAGAAATATTATTTGATAGACTACGATGTTTGATAAACAAAATATGTACATCCCTTTCATAACATATTTTTTATTTATTTCATTGTATTCAGACCTATGTAGTACAACTTTAACATAAATCTACAATGTACTTCACACCTGGAAACTAATCTTTGTTAACCTAAAGATGACCTAAGAAGGTTGAAATGATATTCTACACATTATTTTAATTAAAGTTTTTTATGTACATAACACACGTGTTGAGAATACATTAAACACTTTGAGCAAATCTTTCTGTACGATACAGAATTGTAACCGGATTACCTGAATTTTTCAGTCTGTAAATTTCTATTTTGAATGTCCAATCAAACAACTTCGTACTCTTATTTTTATTTATTTTAAAAATAAATGTGTTAATTACATAATGCTTTAGATTCAAGTATCCCTAATTTTAAATTTTCAAATTAGCTTATACTTTTACAATAATTCGTTTGTTTAAAATTAGGTTTTATCGCTTCTTTTCTTTATTTCTTGTGCTGGCTTTTGTACCAAAAAATACGAATTTTGAGTATATGAAAGAAAGCTGAAATGAAAGAAACCTATTTCAAATCGTAACCAAGAAGATAAGAAAAATGTATTTGAGCAATTGATGAATTATAGTAAAAATATCTATAAATTTGCAAAAATTATTCAATGGTAGAACTGATCTCATCCATATAGCAGATGAATAATAAAGATGTCATCACTAGGGCCTCAAACACAACAACCGAGAAATATATGTAAAGTCTGCTCTGGATGGAGACATTACAAGATGTGTTACTGTACAAATGATACTTCCACATGGAATATTAGTGGTAATCATCTTTAATGCAAGACATAGGAAGTCTGGTATGAAATCCTCACATAAAATAAGGTTATCAGATAACTTACAATAGCTCTTTTATAACTAGGGCTTTAGAAATCTCACAGCTGAACAATGCTATTAATTATATGATTTCTCTTATCGAATGTCAAGACAACTTCTCTAATAGATGTCTTGACTTTGATTAAACAAATAAAAATACTCATAATATTGATACTGGAGATACATCCCAAATATATCAGATGAATCCAACTTGAAAAATAAGCTCTTAAGGATACAGATACAATTACAAAACCGAAAGTGATAAAAACTGAGCACTAATCATGAGCCATCAGTTATTGTGTTTTTGAAAAAGAAGGACAGATCCACTATATTTCGTTCGATTAACGAAATGGTGCCCCAATAATGAACTTTTATATCAAAATGTTTTTTAATATTACATCGAAAGATTGAATACTAGCAAATGCAATTAGGTAAAGTAAATAGAAAGAAAACAGCCTTCATTATAGCAGTTCGTTGCGTTACAATTTGGGTTACGTAATGCACCTACTAATTTATAAAAGTTAATCAAATATGCTCACATAAACTCTGTTGGAATGCCGTACTAAACTACTTTACTGACATAATTACATATGGAAAGGTTTTTGATATTTTTTGTGATGGACCAAGAAATTTTTGGACTGTTTGAAGAAATATAGCTCTGAGCTAAATTCCAAAAAGTGTGCATTGATTCATCAACTGATCAGTTTTCTGAAATACATAGTAAGCAAAGATGCGCCTTCTACAAATTTATCTGTGACTTAATCTATTCCTAATTTAGTATCCAGAATTAGCCATTGAGTTAAGTAGCATATTTATTATCGATTGATTAGTGAAAAATTTCAACGAGAATAAGTTGAGTTACTTAGTTCTGATTACAATACAACGTTAAACTATTATACGTTGCTTTTTGTTATTAATCACAAACCTACACAAAGGGCTATCTATGCTCTACCCAACACGTATATCGGAGTTTCTAGAAGCGTAATTCCACAGACATGCCGCTGTGCTACTGAGGAGAAACTATTGTATGTATGAAATTACTCACGACAACCATAGTTTGTTTATTAGACTTGCTTCTCACCTTTTGCATGCACAAGGTATTCATGCAAGAAATTAATTAAAAAATATATCAGTATGTATTATATGTACACACTTTAAATATTCAGGTTGTTTCAAGGAAATGATAAGTGTAAAGTTAAACTGGCAATAACCTATACAATTAGTTTTCAGTTAAAATATACAATTATTATTAAATTTATGGGAAATAATATTAAGCTTTGGGAGTTCATTGATCTTCAACAGTATTATGATAACCACGCTAATTCTGAACTGTCATTAACTAGTTTTTAACTGTATAGACCAAACACAGACGATAATTCTGGACTTCAAGTGATTTTGCGTCATGGAAACATTTTGGTTAAATCTAGGATGGATAACACTTTAATTTCAACCAAAGTTTAGAAATGAAAAAGAAAAATATATAAAGGACAGATTAGCTTGGCCTCTGATATAGTATTGTATTCTTCACCTCTTCCATAAATTGAAAACGGTTATGGATATTTTCTCAGCAAAGTCATCTTGAATTATTTTCTATGTCTTCCGTAAGGAATCGAACAGCAAGTTTTAGCGCTCTAACTCCGTCACTGCTACTCTATTTGAGGACATAGGCATTATGAAAAACATCTGATGATTTGTCGTAGTGTATTCAACATCTTTACTTGTACTAAAAAGATTTTTTTGTTTCAAAAGATAAGATAAACATTGGACTAATTGTGAGTACCGTAGGTATCAATCCAAAATTTTTTAGCACATTGAGCCCTCACCTTAACAGTAAGCTACTGAATTGCTGGACCAATATGTATTTGTATTGTTTCCATGGTAATATTTATTTTACTGAAATATAACGAATTAATATTTGTACTGTTCTTGGTTGATTCTGTTTTATTTAGATGCATTTAAATTCACTTGTTGTTATTGATGTTTTTACAAATATCTCAGTACGCGTTTTCTTCTTACCATAGATTTTCTGCCGATTGCTTTTCCATATATTTCTTTCACAGCGTCATCTCTCGGATTCGCAAGAATAACGTAGTTATGTCTATGTTGTTTATCGTTAAGGAGATAATGTAGAATAATGCTAATAACTATATGTAAAATAATTATATAAATTAACTTATGATACACAATCGTCACAAGGCAAAGTAATCTGCAAGAGTATGATTAAAATAATATTGATTGGAATCAATCTCAAAGCTATACAATCGGCTATCTGTTCTATGCCCATCGAGATCAGATATTTAAAAAGCGGTGAGTCTGCAGACATACCCCTGTGCCAATGGAAGGTATGTTATATAATGTCACACTTATCATACAGTAAATGAATTCCAGAAAAGAATCGGCTTGGGTAATTATTCTTATAATTCGATTCAAGTAAGCTGATAAACATGATATACGTGCAACCTTAGTTTAAAAGTATTTTCACACAATTATTAATTTAGTATCAATAGCAGTTTCTAGAAAATAAGCTAGAACCATAATCCTAAACACAATTTTTCAGTTATAGATCACATCAAATCAAACAGAGCCGCCTCTGGTTCCTTTTTCCAAAACACTGAAGATACAAATACTCGGACAAAGGATGGGGGATACATTAATAGTAAGGGTTAGGTTTAGTACACTAGTACGTTATTATATTGATAATTTATTTCTAAACATCATATTGATGGAATAATAACTTCAAGGATAGTTGTTTACTGTTTACCCCCACACTTCTTGTGAACAACCACCTTACAACTTGTAACTGCAGAAAGCAAAAGGTGACAGAGATGTGGGACGTTGCGGGTTTCAGTTATCCATATCTCCTCAATTTTATCTTCTAAACATGTGACACAAGCGAAATTTATGTTGAAACGGATAGACAGTGCAACTCAAAGGCAATTTAGTTCTTACTTCCTCAGGATCTCAAAAAACAAAGGCACGTTACATAATTACGAAGGCCTGGCATGGCCTAGCGCTTTGTGATCTGAGGGTCGCGGGTTCGCGCATGAGTCGCGCCAAACATGCTCGCCCTCCCAACCGTGGGGGTGTATAATGTGACGGTAAATCCTACTTTTCGTTTGTAAAAGCGTAGCCCAAGAGTTGGCGGTGGGTGGTGATGACTAGCTGCCTTCCCTCTTGTCTTACACTGCTAAATTAGGGACGGCTATCACAGATAGCCCTCGAGTAGCTTTGTGCGAAATTCCAAAACAAACAAACATAATTACGTTAAAAAGTTATTTGTTTGAGTAATTAACAAAAAATGTAGATACACGTATTTTATTAAAGTTTTATTGGCAATTAGCTGTAAAATATACGTATTAATCAAATAATATGAGATATGGAAGAGTAACATAAGACGTTGTGTTGGTTTTGTCGGTGATGTGGATACAAACAAACAATACGATACAAAAATCAGCTTCCCGGAAATGATAGTGTAATGATACGTATTCTTGAAATAAGTAAAACGTTAGTTTATTCCGGGTAAATAAATAACATACAAAACAAATGTTCTTGCTCACGAAATGGTTACTCCTTTGTGCACTTTTACTAAGGTAATGGTATTGTATCGTTATTTGCTTTTCTTCTTACATGACCCGGCTTGGCCAGGTGGTTAAAGAACTCGACTCGTAATTCACGGGTTCGAATCTCCGTCATACCAAACATGCTCGGCCTTTCAGCCGTGGGTGCGTGATAAAGTGACGGCCAATCTCACTCTTCGTTGGTAAAAGAGTAGCCCAAGAGTTAGCAGTGGGTGGTGATAACTAGCTGCCTTCCCTCTAGTCTTACACTACTAAATTACCAACGGCTAGCGCATATAGCCCTCGTGTAGGCATTTGTAACTCTCAGTCGCGTGTTTGAAACCTGTGATAGTATGAAGAGTTGTAATGATTTTGTCTTGATAGGTTATCTGATATTTTAAATAGAGAAGAGAAAGAAAACTAGGCACGGAATATAAAACAAATATTCTTAGAGTTCGACTTGTTTGAAATTTATATTAAATTTAGGTGTACAGTCGTGAATGTAGTTAGAAAGGCATTAACTGACGTGTGGTGGTAGTTTATACAGAAAAACGTTTCCATGGAGGTATTCATAAGACATAACATTTTAGTAAAGTTATAGATCAAGTATAGCAGAAAAACTGATAAAACATATAGAAATTTCTAATGGTAACATATTTGACGTTGTTTTGGGCAGAGTTTAATTTTATGAATTGGATGTTAGAGAGACTATAGTGTTTGGTTACTCAAGTGTAGTTATAACAACAGTATTTTAAATTAACGCATTTATAACCTGTGTTTAGTTTTCTTTTTGGTTTCAGATTATAGGGTAAAGCTGCACAAGAACATGTAATTTATTCACCAGAAGGAAATCAGCTCCTTAATGTTATTTACTGCCAAATTTTGAATCTAATCGATCAATGGAATACCAACGCTCATTTCATAATGTATTAACAGCTTCGGAGTATAAAGAGAAATTCTGTGGCAAGAAGACAGGAATGAAACATGCAATATCAGTGTCACAAACCAATACGTAAATATCTAAACCAAACTCGGATCTACTCTGGTGCACTTATGTTTAGAAACATCAAAGAACTGTGAAAATAACTTATTTTTCTGTCAGTTTAGGATTTCGCACATAGCTATTGAAAGGTCTATCTTGCTAACAGTCGCTATAATTCAGTCGACATGAAGAAAAGGTAATTAGTCAACTGTATCAATCTTCAAGCATTATACTTCTCTAATCTAGTTGTAGAGTTTAACTATGACCTTTTTACTGGGAGGTGGCTCCAAAAATGTATAAAAGTTTTTATTTTGTTTCTATTTTACTGTAAATTAATGCGATTTGCTTATTTATTTTGTTTTATATTTGTTGTTTTTAAATGCAAAGTCACTCAATGAGCTATCTTTGCTGGCCCTCTTAAACTAGAAACTCGAATATTAGAATTATAAACCTGTATGCTGGACTTACAGGACATTATGCTAACAAGTGAGTCATCACTGTCCGAGTTAGGTGTTAATTTCCAACCGAATTAGCTGGATAGGTTTGTTTGTCAGTAATTTCGACTTTAGACCAACTTAAATACAACTTGAATATCGGAAATGAAATGTTTGACCTCTGCCATTCAGCGTACGAATACATTCTTTCCTGTTGTTCTACAATTCATATACTGACGAATTTTTTCTTGATTTATGACAATTGCATAAACAATTACGAACCAGAGAGAACACTTTATTCCACATCAAAATCTCTATGTATACAGCATGAGAAACATAATGAAACAGCATCCACATAAAACTGTTATGATAAAATACAGGGAATATTCGTAAAACATACCATTTTAGTAGCCTTTTATTATCATTTTGGTATGGATACAAAGTATAAAACGGTTTAGATATATCGCTCATGGATCCAAATGGAAGTTTTATGAGATATTAATATGATAATTTTGCATAATATGAAAACGGATAACATACCATTATAACTAGACACAGTCCAATCACTGTTTTAATAAAATACAAACATAATTGTTTCAAGTAAACCTGTTTTTGCAGCCGGTTCAGACTGTGTCGATGACGACCTAAAACACCAGATCATAGGTTGCCTGTCTGAAGAAGTAAGTTTTGCAGCATCTTCACTAACTTCATACGCTGTTGTAGATTACTCATATACCAGTACTAATTTTGAGGGCAGTGGTTGTTACACAGCATAAAAATAATTGAAGACTTTTGATGTTATCGTAGTTGTTCATACAATTTTTTTCCATATTGCTTAATTACAAAGTTAAAACTGATTTGATGTGGGTTTGTGATTTACGAATACTTTCTTTTCTGTTAAAAAACAAAAACAGAAGAAACTTTGTGTTGAAAGGTTTACAAATGAAGCAGGATTCTTGAGGTTTAGCGCTGAAGGAAGAGATGCTAGAAATAAAAGTGGATCTCGTAACTTCTACAAAATACGGTATTTAGGAAAAACGTCACATCTACCTACACAACAAGCAGAAAAAAATGTCGTTTCAAAATACACTAGAAGTGTGGCATACAGATGTGGAATGATTGTTGGAAATATATTAAGGTGAAAGACGTTTAGGATTAGGTGTGTCTGTGGATTTTAAGTTAGAGTATTTATTACTAGTTTGTAGACAAAGGAGAATATAGTTATTAGTTATAAGTTCAAATAGCAGGATAAGGAAATGATTCCATTGAATGAAAGGTGGGAACCGTCCTTTGCTGAGACATGTGTTATGGTTTAAAGTTAAATTTGTCAATCGTGTAGCTGCCATTGAAATACATATCAAACCCAAGCAGTATAGTTACAGTTTCTAAAATATCTTACTAGAGCTCGCCGCTAATAGATGTAATTAGAATATAATGAACGTTAATGTAATAAATGTATAAATGGATATATTTAATAACAAGAAGTAATAAATTTCATCAGTAAACTGTAGATCCATGGTTCATGATATAAGAGTTAGCACACAAAAGGTGCAATGGATTTCAAAGAAGATACTCGAAACTCAATCGCTTTTTAATAGTTTCAAAAGAATATTCAATATTTAACATACTAAGCTATTTGTTTAATCACTGGGATCACTTACACCTTCTGTGAAACTCAAAGTAAGGTAAGTGCACACAACTTTTTTTTAATTTTACAAAACAAAGATAAATATAATTGTGAATATTTTTTTATTGGATAGGTAGACGATTAATGCAATTATTTTCATAAATTTGTTTTTGTGTCGAAAACACTGGATTACTATAATGGCTTTTTTAATACATTTTTTATCGTTCGAATTAAAATGTGAGATTTTTTCACAAAAATCTCAGTTATTGTCAGTAATGTAGTATATATCCATTAAATATGTACTTTAAGAAAAAAATATGCAAATATACTAGATGAATAAGCAATTTTACACTTTTACACTTTTGAAGGGTTACAAACATAATAACAACCAAATATTATGTGATCTACAGTTGCATCGAAAGAAAACTTAAGCACATAAAAATTCTTTATTCAATAGCCGATATTATGTTTAGACATCACTTCATACTGAACTAAAATTTGTGACAAAAATATTTATTGTAAATTTTCATAAAATTTTATTCTACACTTGGAGGTTGCCAAGTTGGAGGTTCATATATACATTTTAATAAATCTGTGTACATTAAAACTTATGGGGATAAATTTCAAACACAACATTAATCTTATCACTGTGGTTGTCACCAATGAAACTGCACCAAATATAACAAAACGAACTTGATACCTAACACTACATTCCAAAAACAAAATATATATTTTTTTAATTTCATTATATGTATATTTACTCAGAAAAAAAGAGAAATAGCATTACATTAAATGGTCCATGGAGTCGTCAAGCTATTATTTCAGTAATTTTTTTATTTTAAATATATAAATTTAGTTAACATATATTTTATAATAATTATTGAGTTTCCCATCAAATGTTTTTCTTGGTACTTTATTGTTATGAACTAAACTAAACTCTAAAAAGTAATATATTTTATGCATTCATTTTAAATATTCGTAATAATTCATAAAAAAACGTAATCTACCCTTGAATAAAGGCAGACACACTTTCTTTCTTTCTTTCTGAATTTTACGCAAAGCGACACGAAAGGTATCTGCTCTGGCCGTCCCCAAATTAGAAGTGTAATACTAGAGGGAAGACAGCTAGTCATCACGATCCATCGCCAACTCATGTGCTCCTCTTTTATCAACGAATAGTGGGATTGGCCATTACACTATAATGTCCCCATGGCTGATAGAGCAAGCATATTTGGTGCGACGGAGATTCAAACTCAATACTATCAAATTATGATTCGAGCGCCCTAAACATCCGGATTTACTGGGCCATAACTATGTTTGATTTCATGTGATCAATAACTGAAAATTTGTGGTCAATTTTATGGTTTTAGCTTATTTTGTAGAAACTGCTAGTAACACTAAATGAATAATTGTTTGAAAATACTTTTAAAGTAAGGTTGCACGAATATCATGTTTGTCAGCCTATTTAAATCGAATTATAAAAATAATTACCGAAGCCGATTCCTTTCTGGAATTTATTTACTGTATGATAAGAATGACATTTATATAACATACCTTCCAGTGGCACAGGGGGATGTCTGCTGACTCACCGCTTTTTAATTTTCTGATTTCAATGGGCAGAGAACAGAGAGCCTATTGTACAGCTTTGTGCTTGAATCCAGTCAGTATCATTTTAATCTTACTGTGGCAGAATACTTTGTCTACTGAAGATTATGTATCATAAGTTAATTTACATAATTATTTTAGTTAAAGTCATTAGCACTATCTTACATTATCTCTTTGACGATAAACAACATAGATAAAACTTCGTTATTTTTTCGAACTCGAGTGATGACGCTGTGAAAGTAATAAAAGGAAAAGTAATGTGCAGAAAATTTATGGCATGAAGAAGATGTGTACTGTGGTATTTATAAAAACAACATTAAGTACGAGTGAATTTAAATGTATGTAAATAAAACAAGATCAACAAAGAACAGAACTAATAATAACTCGTTATATTTCAGTGAGGTAAATATTACTATGAAAACAGTACAAGTACATACTGGCCCAGCTCTTCAGTAGCTTACTGTTAAGAAGAGAGCTCAATGTGCTAAAAATTTAGGATTCATACCTCGGCTAGGCACAATTAGTCCAATGTGTATTTTTTCTGTTAAAACAAACAATATTTTTAATACGAATAAAGATGTTGTATACACTAGTCCAAATCATCAGATGATTCTCATTATGCCTATGTTGCCAGATAGGATAGCTGTAAGTTGGTGCACTTAAAACTGTAGAACATGCTGTTCGATTCCTTACGGAAGACACAGAAATTAATTCAAGATGAATGTGCTGACAAAATATCCATAACTGTTTTCAATTTATGTCAGAATTGTAGAATACGACACTACACCAGTGACCAAGCTCATCTGCCCTTCACATTTTTTTCTTTTTCATTCCTTAACTTTAGTTAACATTAAAGTATTATCTAGCCTAGATTTAACCGAAATGTTTCCATGACGGAAAATCACATTAAGTCTAGTAGAATATCGTCTGAGTGAGGTCTGTACAGTTGAAAACTACTTGATGACAATTTAGAATCAGTGTGAATTAAATAATGCTGTTGTAGGAGAGTGAACTCACAAAGCTCAATATTATTTCCCACTAATTTAATAATAATTGCATATTTTAACTGAAAACTATTGCTGAGGGTTAATGAAAGTTCAACTTTAAACTTATTACTTCCTAGAAACAATCTGAATATTTATCGTGTGTACACATAACACATACTGATATATTTTAAACTAATTTCTTGTGTACCTTGATGCATGAGTACCTTGTGCATGCACAAGGTGAGAAGGAAGAACTAATAAGCAAACAATGCTCGTCGTGAGTAATTTCATACATAGAGCAGTTTCTCCTCAGCTTTGTTTGTTTGTTTGTTTTGAATTAAGCACAAAGCTACACAATGGGCTATCTGTGCTCTGCCCACCACGGGTATCGAAACCCGGATTTTAGCGTGCAAGTCCGCAGACATACCGCTGAGCCACTGGGGGCTTCTCCTCAGCAACACAGCGGCATGTGTGTGGAATTACACTACAAGAAACTGAGTTCCGAAAAGCAGAGCATAATCGTCCTTCATGTTTCTTTGCGATTAATAGCAAAAAGCAACGTATAATCGTATAACGTTGTATCGTTATTGGAACTAAGTAACTCAACTTATTCTCTTTAACTAATTAACATTAATTATTTTTTATGTGTCTTTAGAATTTTTGAAGTCCAAAAAGTATCATGTACTTTATTTTGGGGACCAATCTAGTTTTCTATGTTAAATTTTGTCTGCCTGCTTTGTTTTATTATTATTGTAACGCATATCGTTGGACGAGTTCTTTTTGATCATTTGAAAATTAGTGTATACCTAACTCTACACAGTGTTAAAATTTCTCATTAATGAATCGATAATAAATCTTCCACTTAACTCTCTGGCGAATAAAATTTTACCACGACTCTTGATACAAATTCGTTGACGAGCTTTCTTGCTACATAATTAAGATTAGTAAATACTTCTTACCATCTGGTAAAGTCGCAACCATAGTTTATTTAATTTCACTGTCACTCTGCGACAGAGGACCAAACATTAAGTTTATTGAGTGATGCTTCAATTTAATGCTTCTGTGGCTACATGGCATCCGACTCCGTAAATGTTTGTTCTTATTCTCTCCGCTGTCTTTTCAATACTTATAGAGTTAGGTTGTTTAAAGTTTTTGAAGATAATGGAGCACTTTGGAATGTAGAAACTGTGGAAATACCAGCTATAGTAGTTGTGTCTGTTAGTTGGTATATTTCCATAATGGATCCAACTTTCCTCACTACATCTTTGTTTTACTGATGTATAAAATGACTATTTGATACAGGTTGGGTTTTTTCTCACTATTCATGATCCACTAAATAATTACCTTAAAACTTGGATATTATGTTTGAGCCTCTTTCAGTTGAGTGTTAGACCAAACTAGTTCATTGCGATCATTTGTGGATTATCTGTCTTTAGTTTTAAGTTTGGTTATATTTTACTATTTTGTGCTTCTATTTTTGTGTTGAATTTATTCTTTTTCTAACACATAGACTTTGGAAAAATGGATTAAAAGTTCTACAATGTTGTCTTCAATTGCTTGGTATACTAATGCAGGAGTAGTTAGAAATATTTCCTTTGCTTTGTTAAATTGTGTTCACAATCACAGGCCAAAGAAACTTGTTTTATTATTCAAATAATTTGTACAGAGAATAAGCTGTCTCAAAAAACTATTTTACAAAATAAAGACAGTAGAAGCACAGTCAAAGAAATCATCTTACTTCATGCAAGTGTTTTAGTGTCAGTAAATTATGAATAGAATCCGTCTTAGCATCTTTGCTGTCTATGTGTCGTAGAAAACTGATCAGTTGGTGAATCAATGCACATTTTTTTGGAATTTAGCTAAGAGATATATTTCTTCAAACAATTCAAAATTTTTCTTGGTCCATCATAAACATTATCAAAGATCTTTCCATGTGTAATTATGTCACTAAAGTTGTTTAGTATGGTATTCCAACAGAGTTTATGTGAGCATATTTGATTAACTTTTCTAAATTACTAGGTGCATTACGTAACCCAAATTGTAACACAACAAACTGCTACAGTAAGGGCTGTTTTCTCTCTTTTTACTTCATCTAATTGCATTTTCTAGTATTCAATCTTTCGATCTAATATTAAATTCGTATTTTTTGGTACAAAAACCAGCACAAGAAGTAACGAAAAGAAGAGAAATATGAAAGGATAATAATTAATTTTAAACAAACAAATTATTGTGAAAGTATAAGTTTTAAAATTAAAAATAGTTGAAACTAAAGCATTATGCAATAATTACATTTACTTTGAAAATAAATAAATGTAAGAGTTCGAAGTTATTTGATTGGACATTCAAAATAGAAATTTACAGACTCAAAATTTCAGGTAATCCGGTTACAATTCTGTATTATACAGAAAGATTTGCTCATCGTATTCAATGTATTTTCAACACGTCTGGTATGTATATAAAAACTTTAATTAAAATAAAGTCTAGAATAACATTTCAAACTTCTTAGGTCACCTTCATGTTAACAAAGATCAGTTTTCAGGTGTGAAGTACATTGGGGTTATACACTAAAATTGTACTACATAGATCTGAACACAATGAAATAAATAAAAATATGTTATAAAACGGATGTCCATATATTGTATATCAAAAATAGTAGTCTATCAAATAATATTTCCAGAAAACCTTTTCTTTCAGGTTCAAGAAAAGTAAAATACATATGAAGTAGATACAGTGACTTCTGTAAACATGAAATTGAGCAGGAAAGGATCTAAACAAATTTTATTTGAATAATTTTTAGCAATAACAAATCAAGAGAGGCTACTTGATAAAATAAGTTAATCTGATGGAATAAATGCAACCTTTTTGTTATTACTTTATGTACACTGCTACCCACAATAAGAAATTATGAAAATAGGCATAACCAAATAAGGACTCAAAAGATATTTACATGTAAAATTTACAACTAGATTGCACTTTTATTTTAAAATATTGCTTTTTCATATTAACTTCATTTTCATTTCTCATACTTTTTGTATTCAGAAGACAGGATAAATATTTTAATGGTGCACACATTTATTTATAATGTATGTTATCAATCAGTATTGTCTTACTGTCATTGTACATGCAGAACTTACATGTAAATATTTTCTGGAAAGTGTGGAAATTTCTGTTTTACTAGTGTGTGTAAACTATAAGTAGCATATGTATCATGAAATGTCTGGAATTTAAATATCTTCTGATTATTCAAGATTAGTTTTCATAAAAGTTTAAAAATGAAATGTATAAGATATATCTGATGTAGATACATTCACACATATTTAGGAATATGAGAATGGCATTTTTGTCATCTAATAATAGCTGTATAACTCTTTCTTTGGAACGTCCATTGTTGTTGGACGAAATAGGTATCTTGTCATATATTTACTTCATAAAGGAGATTCAACACTATAAAGTTGAGTAACTGGACATGTAAACATTATTTTCAGAACGATAAAGATACTGTTGGATTTCCAATTTAAGTTAAACAGTTATATGAATATTTTAGCAATATTTATTATTTTTAATGTTCTCTAGATTAAGAATATATCCAAATCATATACTTAAGCACGCTGTTAACGTAATTAATAATTATAATGATGTTTATGGCAGAGGAAACTATTTTCAACAAATGGATTTATTTCTGTAAATAATAATGTACCAACATATGTTACACAGAGCATTACATACTTACAGCTTCTTAGATGGTTTGTTGCAATATAAAATGTTTGATATCAAATGTAAATACACTCGTTCATAAACCGATTTTTAATAGTTTTGGTGAAAATCCTTAATCAAACATTTCAAATTATTTTATAATAAATATAAATGTTTTTAATTGAATTTAGAAATAATGATACAAATTTATAATATATAGTAAAATAATGTCTTGAAATTATTGTAAAGGAAATGAACTTCATTATTTAGACAATTTTCTACATTATATAGGTGGACCAATGTATTTGTATCACATTTCTCACAGAAGAGCCGCCTCTTGTTTCTTTTTCCAAAACATTGAAGATCCAAGTAGCAAGACGAAGGATTGCAGCCACACTAATCGTAAGGGTTAGGTTTGGTATAGTAGTACGTTATCATATTGATAATTTATTTCCTAACATCATATTGATAGAATAATAGTTTCAAGGATAGTTTTTTACCGTTTAGCCCCTCTCTTCTTGTGAGCAACCACCTTCCTACTTGTAACTGCAGACAGCAAAAGGTGACAGAGATGATGGACGTTGTAGGTTTCAGTTTCCATATCTTCTCAATTTTATCTTCTAAACATATGATATCAGCAAAATTAATGTTAAAACGGAAAGACAGTGCACCTCAAAGACAATATAGGTCTTACTTCCTCAGGATCTCAAAAAACCAAGGCACGTTATATAATTACGTTAAAAAGTGATTTGTTTGAGCAGTTAAGAAAAGAGTAGGTAAGTACTCGTTTGCTTCTATTCTAGGAAGGGTTTATTGGATATTAGCTGTAAAATATACGTATTAATCAAATAATATGAGACTGGCAAGGGCAACATAAGAGGTTGTGTTGGTTTTGTAGAAAAAAACAAACAATACGATTGAAAAACACAGCTTACCGGAAATCATAGTTGAAAGATACGTATTCTTGAAACAAGTGAAACGTTAGTTTATTCCGGGTAAATAAATAACATACAAAACAAACATGTAAAGCTATGTACTCAGTATTTCTACATACTCTTAACCTATTTAAAATATGTTGTAAACATTCAGAAACGCGGTTGATTAAACATTATTGATGAACGAGCAAATAAAACTTCACCAATACGTGCCTCGTGCCACCCATCCATATTCCTGTAATAACTAATATCTCTGAAATATCCAGCTTAAACTGGTTAGAGAGTTTACATTTACATTATTCAAAGCAACATTTTAATTAGAATTGTTGTTTGTTTGTTTGCAGTTAAGCATAATGATAAAAAAGTGGCTATGAATGATCTGCTCACCACAGGTATCGAATAACGATTTCTAGAGTTGTAAGACCACGTTGGTAAAGTAGAATTACAGTGCTTACCATTAATGAAGAAAAAATAAAACAATCAATAACAAAAGAGAAAAAATATAGTTTGGTGTATTAAGTATTTTTCTGATCTGAATAACGTCAGATTTCTTTAAAGAATTATCAGATACATTGATAATGACAGCAACTTACGAATAGATGAATAAAAGCAAAGCTTCACAGTAGGCTATTTGTGCTTTTCACCATGCGTTATCGAAACCCAATTTTGAGTCTCAGCCGTAAGCATAACGGTGAGGCACTGACAAAGATGGTTCAGAAAAAACATTATTGTTTGTTTGTTTTGGAATTTCGCACAAAGCTACTCGAGGGCTATCTGTGCTAGCCGTCCCTAATTTACCAGTGTAAGACTTGAGGGAAGGCAGCTAGTCATCACCACCCACCGCCAACTCTTGGGCTACTCTTTTACAAACGAAAAGTAGGATTTACCGTCACATTATACACCCCCACGGTTGGGAGGGCGAGCATGTTTGGCGCAACGTGGGCGCGAACCAGCGACCCTCGGATTACGAGTCGCACGCCTTACGCGCTTGGCCATGCCAAAAAAAACATTAAATCATATCGTATAATTATTCTCTATGGTTCTTACGTTTTAAATAACAATGTTCAACATTTAATGGTGCACACTCTGTATCTTTAAAACTTTCTATCTTTTGTCATAGCACACAAATTGCTTAATTAGAAAGTTAAATTTAATTTGATGTGGATTTGTGATTCACGAACACCTTCTTCTCTGTTAGAAACAAAAACAGACGAAACTTTGTGTTGAAAAGTTTACGAATGAAGCAGGATTCTTAAGCTTTAGCGATGAAGGAAGAGATGCTAGAAATACAAGTGGAACTCATAAATTCTACAAAATACCGCGTTTAAGAAAATGGTCACATTTACGTACATAACAAGCAGTACATAGAAATCACGTTTCTAAACACCGAATAAGTGTTGCAAAGAGAAGTGGAATGATTGTTGGAAATATATTAGAGTCAAAGAGGTTTAGGATTAGGGGTGTTGGGTGATTTTAAGCTGGAGTATTATTACCAGTTTGTTGACAAAGGTGAATATAGTTTGTAATTATAAGTTCAAACAGCAGGATAAGGAAATGATTTTATTGAATGAAAGGTGGAAGCCGTCCGTTGCTGAGAAATATGTCATGGTTTAGAGTTAAATTTCTCACTCGTGTAGTTGCGCATGAAATTCATATCAAACAGAACAATATATTTACAGTGTCTAAAAAATCTTGCCAGGTGTCTGTATTAATGGATTTATTTAGAATATATTGAACGTTAATGTAATGAAGTATTAATGGATATATTTAAAAACAAGAAGAAATAATATACTTCATCAGTAAACTGTGGATCCATGGTCCACGATAAAAGTGTTAAACCACAAAATGTGCAATGAATTTCAAATAAGATTCTCGAAACTCAATCGCTTTTGAATAGTTTCAAAAGAATTTTCAATATTTAACATACTGCGGTATTTGTTTAATCACCAGGATTACTTTCACCTACTCTAAAACTCAAAGTAAGGTAACTGCAAACAACGTTTTTTTTAACAAAGCTAAATACAACTGTAATTGTTTTTTTAGTGGTTTGGTGTACGATTAATGCAATTTTTATCCTAAATTTGTTTTTGTGTTGAATTCACTTGATTACTCAAATGAATTTATAAATACCAAATTAACAGTGCACAGTATTTGTTTTAAGAAACATGTCGTCCATAAAGTGGCTTATCAAAACTTTTGTAAAAGTGTTGTATACAAATGCAATGTAAGAAGTAAGTTTGGTAATAAAAGGACATTGTTGTGAATACATAAGTTATAGTTACGCTGATTTATCTTATGCTTTTTTTTTTACTATATAGCTGGAACATATAGGAGATCAGTCCACCTGCGGTCAGAGACCTGATAGAGTAAGTACAATTCCTTTTACTATTACACAGTGCAATAGTATTTTTTTCTTCCGTTTTCACTGAGTTTTCATCCTCTTTATTTCCAGCCTCTTCTTTCTCTTATTTGATTGTTTTCTTCTTTTTATCTCTTGACGTGGTTTTATAGATTAGCTGTATTTTCTGCACTATTTTCGTTACTACTACAATTCTGTGGACCTACTTATGTCGTTTGCATCCTTTTCTATTGCCGTTTACTACTATATAAACAATAATACTACTATATATTATTGTTGGAATAAGGATTCTTCTAAATTAGATTTCTCTGACTTGTTGGTGGTAAATTTGATAAAATAAAGAGCACTAAATTCACTTGTTTAAAAAATAACCTATACATATTAGAAAGTAATTAAACGTTTTACACTATAGATAATCAGAGGCATATCATAGACACTGTACAGTTCTTTACTTCTTCTAAAAATTACAGTTAGACCTATTTACCTGCTTTAGAATTTCAGTTTAGAGTTCAAGCTATTTTTCTCTCTTCCTTTTGGCAAACGGAGCACGGTTCACTTGCGTTTCGTCGAGTTACCACAGTTATTCTTTACTTTCAAAATTGTTTGCTCCTTCTTTCGTAATTTCGAAGAATTCCAATGATAGTATATATTTTATCCGCAGATGTGTTAAATTACTTTAGAACTCTCTTTGACAAAATGTATTATTCGTTTTACCTCTTTCAACATCGTTAATATCGCTCTGATATATATCAACAGTCAGTCCTGTTCTGGTCCTCGTCACACCAAACATGCTCGCCCTTTTAGCGGTAGGGGCGTTGTAATGTGTTAGTCAATACCACTATTCGTTTGTAAAATAGTAGCCCAAGAATTGATGATGACTTCGTGTCTTTCCTCTAGTCTTACTCTGCTAAATTAGGAACAGAGAGCGCAGATACCACTCGTGTAGCTTTGGGCGAAATTCGAAACAAAGAAACCAAACGTAGCTTTTCGAGTTCTCTGTCTTATCCGTCTGCAGTTTACTCGTCTAACATTATTAATATATTTATAATTCAATTGTCAGCTGCGACATATTCTCGACATTTCACGTGACGTAACATAAACTCCACAACGTACGACTCTTACCGAGCAACGTAACTAAACTTGTCATGTCATTTTCTATTAATTAAATAGTTCAACTGTCTTCTTATGAGCAAACTAAACAATCACAAAATAAATAAGTTGATGACATCTACATCAAACAGAATTTTATATCATAACATACCGTGTCAAAAATAACCATTCAATTGTTCATCTTAACAGAAGCATACAAGAACTACATTTTTTTAATAATTAGATCCGAAATGGAAAGTGAGGAGATATGTGGTTCATTTTAAATACATAAAACCCTAAATAATGGTTTTAATGTCAAATGTTCCCTTGTGACACCGCTATAAGTACAATGACAAAATTAGTGGTTATGTTTCATTTGCAGCCACAGCAGATAGCCCCATCTAGCTTTGTTATAAGAAAACTCAAACATTTGCACTGAAACATTTCATGTCCAAAACAAGTAGAGTTAGGGTGTGTCAAAATAAAATTATATTCCACAGTTTTTAGATATTATTAATTTATTATTTATATTTGATGCATTATTAGCAAACGTAGACACTTACATGAGTGAGGAAATACACTTTGTTCTTTTTTGAAGAATAAGAATTTATTTTTAATAGATTGTAGCTCATGTATAGAGTACATTAAATTCAAAAAAGGACAAATACCTATGCTTTGAATAGAGATAAATTTTGTAAATATGAATATGTATTATGTTTCTGATAAATTGAGAATAAATGACAGATGATTAGGGTATCTATTCGTTAAGACATTATAAGGAACTAGCCATAACATCGAGATAAAAATGAAACTGCACAGATTGTTTCATCCTAATAACGTAGAATGATGTTAGAATTTGAATATTTATGAATTTATTAATTCACTGTAAGCTGTATTTATTTTCTTTTATTCACAACCAACATCCGAAAAAGCAGATAAAATGGTAATGGCTGTTAGTCTTTATTTTAAGAATGTGACAAAACATTGATTTACATGTACATGTTTTGAATAGTTATTCCTCCATAATATTCACATATTTCATTTATGCTCTTTGAGCATTTTTGTAATTTATAGAAGATTATAAACAGATACTAAATTCAAATTTTCGAAGGCAAGAATTCTTTATGATATCTATCTGAAGTATTTGTTTAGAGGAAAGCTATGAATGAAAAGCTACACAATAAACAAAATAAGTTTTATTGTATCAAGAACAGACTGTTTTTTGTTTTTTTCATTTTCACAGACGAGAGATAGTATGGAAGCTGCAATACAAGCTGTGGTAAGTAGATATTTTCTTGATTTACTCATGATATTTCTAATAGATAATATTTTATTATATTTGTATAGGAATAAATAAATATTCCCAAGCTCATAAGATGCAGAATAAATTTATCCTACCGAAACACGAACACTGATATTGGTAAACGCCAAAAAAGTTAAAACTCTTGCAAAAATATTTTATAAAATAATAGTTGAAGAAATTTGCCTTCTAACTTTATTTTTTGTCATACATGGCATTTTTAAAGTCTTATATTACCAGATCGCATTTCTGAATGTCAATGTGCCGAAACCCATTTTAAATAAAGCTATTTGTTAAATTATTTATTTTTAATTGATAGGTATATTATTTTATGATATCTGTGTACAAGTTGAAAGAAATCATTTTTTTCTACTTTCTGACATTAATGCTTACATGTGATTTTCGCCGTTTTTTTGATAAATTCTTCAAAATTGGTATTTAAAAGTATAATTTTTTAAAAATAGAATGTCTCAATACCAATGTCTCGAGGTTACAATGTTATAATGTTTTGCCTTCCTTCCAAGCAGTATTCTGACATTTGTAAAAAAAATAGTTCGACTTTGATATCCAGAAGCTTCGCCAGACAAACGCCGCCCATTCTACACAAAACACACCTTGAATCTCGCGTCGACGACTGGCGACGAGATGCCGCTCACCGTTTTGAGGGAAGGTACAGTCAGGCTCGTACAGGGCCTCCAGTAACATCTGTTGGGTGACGTGTCCATTACGACGAGCTGTCTGAAACGCCATCGACGGAACGTGCAGATTCGACAGAGGGTACCTTCCCTTACCCGACCTTCTGACCGCACTG
This sequence comes from Carcinoscorpius rotundicauda, assembly GCA_011833715.1. Classification (NCBI taxonomy): domain Eukaryota; kingdom Metazoa; phylum Arthropoda; class Merostomata; order Xiphosura; family Limulidae; genus Carcinoscorpius; species Carcinoscorpius rotundicauda. The sequence goes on along the minus strand of CM022405.1, from coordinate 21,036,579 downwards.
TTCAGACTCGCCTAACGGGTGGCGGCGTCCTACGAACAGGGGAAAGTACGCTATCGAAAGAGACATTCAGAAGCAGCTCCGTCCTGTTCGAGTCCGGAAATTCTACGAATTCTTCACTCTACCGGTTGAATCCCCCTGCCATCGGCTATCGAGGGCCCACCGTTTACCTCTAAGCGGCTTCACGTACTCTTGAACTCTCTCTTCAAAGTTCTTTACAACTTTCCCTCACCTTATTTGTTTACTATCGGTCTCGTGGACGTATTTATCCTTAGGTAGAGTTTACCACCCATTTAGGGCTGCATTCTCAAGCAACCCGACTCCAGAGAGGCGACCTCTGTCGACGGCAACGGCATCTTTGAGCTTTGTTCCAGCTTCGGGGAATAGCTCCAGTCAGGAAAACTTACATCGGAAATCGCCGACAGAAGAGTACCTCCCAAACGCCACATTTCCCATAGCCCGATAGAACGCGGAATTCGGCAGTGGGTTCTTCCCCTTTCCTTCGAGGTTACTAAGGGAATCCCTTTCGGGTTTTTTTCTCCTCCCCTTATTTATATGCTTAAATTCAGCGGGTACTTTCGTCTGATCTGAGGTCGACAATATAATCCCCCTGCAACACCTTCTTGTTTCCACACAGCATGGACAACCGCGTTCAACGTGTACACTACGCCTCCACCTGAAAGAGAAGGAGAGAATCAGACAAGCCTGCTAATTCTCCCCGGCTCACGAGAAGCTGCTGTTCTATTCAAGCACTTTTGACACTTACTTTCGGTCTCCAGAAGTTCGTGAATCGCCCCTCCGACGATACAATGTAGCCAATTCGGTTAAGAGAGACTGCCTGCTCTCACCAACCATGTCTATGAGACTGTATTCCGAGGCTCAGACAGGCAAGGCTCAAGGTGCGACACGGTGCAGCAATGTGCGTTTGAAAAATGAGTGCTCAATTCACACCACGTCTCACTGCTGGCTGCGTTTCTCATCGACCCACGAGCCGATTGATCCATCGCTGAGAGTCGTGAATCTTTCCGTCAATAAGGACAACATTCTCGAACTGGAGGAAACAAAAAAATCGAGAGACGTACAGCCTTTCCAACTTGATACAAGGTTTCCCGCTCGAAGGCTCTTTAACATTTCCTCACCACCCGTCGATGCCCGCCGAGAGTGGATTTTGATTTTTTTCAGTTTCGAGAGACCTCACATAAAACAAGCGTAACCCCCTTTGATATAATTTTATCATGCATTCCGTGTAAACTATCTATAAAACATATTTGATTACTTATTAGATATTTGGAGAACTTCATTTAACGTCTTTAAGACCTGGAGAAACAAATATATATTTGAATAGCCTAAATCTGACAGTTATTTGTGTAAAAGTTCATTTGTAGTTTATAATAACTTCATAATAACTAATACTTACAATTATCCCGTGCTGTTTTGTTTGAAATACATTCCTTATATAGATTTTTATGAAAATCTAAATAGTTTGCAATAAAAACTCGCTCATGAATGTCTTGTTATTAATGTTCTGTTTCTTCTTCTAGAATGAATCGTGCATTGGAACGCTTATCAATTTGAAAATGATCCTGTGTTCACAACCGGTAAATTCAATCTAATTCTGTTGAAGGCATAAGATGAAATTGTGTAAAATGTTTAATTTATAATTTTTGAAGACTTACGTTATCATGTACTTTTTACTTATCAATTTCATCATTAGATGAAGATACTCATATAATTAGTAGTTATTTTGACAGAACGAAAATATATCGATTACTTAAATATTTCAAATTGTTACAATCTAATTACGCATTAAACGCAAGTATAACAGATGTACAATGCTTATAATTGAACAAGTCATAATAAGTCCTCTGGTGAGACTACATTCATTAAGTTTACTAACTTACAGCGCAAAATACTGAGGTTCGTTTCCCCCCAGTGGATACAACAGATAGTCCAATGTAGCATTTCTCTGGAAACAAACAGAGTTGTAATAAAATTATCTAAACAGAAAAATAAAAACTATCAGTTCTGGTATTTAACATGTTCTTAATTTAAATTAACATCTGTTTTCTTAAGGATTATCATTTTATTTTACTCGTTGAAAGGTGTTTTAAGTTGACTCGTGAAAAATTATTTATCGAATTCTAACCAATGTTTAATATTTTTACTAAAACTATGTTTTATAAAATAAATTGTTTATCGTATTTTTTTAAAAAAACAAGGTGGAGGACTGTGTTTTACATTTTTATCCTCTCAACTTCTGATTGATTCTTCTTACGAAATAAAAGATTTTAATTTGGTGTTTTTATTTTATGAAAGTTGATTGTAGTGTTTGACAAATGCTATTGATGATAATACTATTTATTTCAGAATCGAAGGCAACAGTAAAAAATCTCATTTTATTGAACGACGAATCGGACCTGCAGACCAAACTAATTCGCTCGTTTATCGTATATTAATTACTGACACTCTTTGCACAATATGGAAAAGTATAAAAAATTAAGAATAAAATATTTTTCGCTTGCTTACTGTGTTGTCAGTCACTTTATAAAATTGATTATCAGAGCATTTTTACAAACAAAAGAAGTTACAACAAGTAACTTTTTGGTTTAAAGTCAGTCAGAAGTGCTTGTTTGTTTGTTTGTTTTTGTTTGTTTGTTTGTTTGTTTTTTTGGAATTTCGCACAAAGCTACTCGAGGGCTATCTGTGCTAGCCGTCCCTAATTTAGCAGTGTAAGACTAGAGGGAAGGCAGCTAGTCATCACCACCCACCGCCAACTCTTGGGCTACTCTTTTACCAACGAATAGTGGGATTGACCGTCACATTATACACCCCCACGGCTGGGAGGGCGAGCATGTCTAGCGCGATGCGGGCGCGAACCCGCGACCCTCGGATTACGAGTGCACGCCTTAACCCGCTCGGCCATGCCAGGCCTTGTTTGTTTTTGAATTTTGCACAAAGTTACTCGACGGCTGTCTATGCTAGCCATCCCTAATTTAGCAGTGTAAGACTAGAGGGAAGGCAGCTACTCACCACACACACCGCCAACTTTTGAGCTTCTCTTTACCAACTGGTAGTAGGATTGACCGTCACATTAAAACGACACCACTGTAGAAAGGGCGCGACGGGATCGAACCCGCGACCCTCAAATTAGGAGTCGCACGCCTTAGCACACTCGGCCATGCCGGGCCGCTTGTTGTAGCAAGATACAGAGATGATGATCACTTCTCAGCGAACTTCATTACGAATTTGCCCCCCAGTGGCTCAGTGGTATGTCTGCGGACTTATACCGCTAAAAATCGAATTTCAATACCCGTAATAGGCAGAGCACAGATAGCGCATTTTGTAGCTTTGTGCTTTATTCAAAACAAAAACAACATTACGAATTTTTAAATTAAATGCTTCTTTGTTTTGGATTTTGCGCAAAGCTACACGTGGGCTATCTGCGTCAGCCGTCCCCAATTCAGCAAAGTGTAAGACCACAGGGAAGGCAGCTAGTTATTATCATTCATCGGCAACTGTCGGGCTATTCTTTTACTAACGAATAGTGAGACTAACCGCAACATTATTACGCCCCCAAGGGTGAAAGGGCAAGCTTGTTTGGTCGAGTCGAGTGCTTTAATCAATGTATACACATTTTAGCTATGTAGTACATAGAAAAACATCTGATGAGACAATCAAAAATTACCATAAAATATATGCTAACTAAATTTATAAATTTAAAATAAAAGAATGAGTGAAATAATAGCCTGACGACTCCATAGATCATTCATTATAGTGCTATCTCTCTTTGTTTACTGAATAAATATTTATGTAATAAAATACACAAATATATTTTGTTTTTGGTGCATAGTGTTACGTGTCAAGTTATTTTTGTTATATTTGATGCAATTTAATTTGTAACAACCATAGTGATAAGAATAATGTTGTATTTGAGATTGATCGTCATAAGTTTAAATGTACACACATTTATTAAAATGTATGTAGGAAGGCTTTGGCAACCTCCAAGTGAAGAATAAAATTTTGTAAACAGATTTTACCTTTGGGTCCTCTGAGAATTTACAAGAAACAATTTTGCCAAAAATTTTAATTTAATGAGTAGTGATGAGTATTCATAACAAACCAATATCTGTGGAGTAATCTTTACATTTGTTTGAAGTATATGTACATTGTCTTGCTGCTTTCTGACTTATCAAATTACATAAAGTTATGAATTAATATATAAATTCAAATATAGATCTCATTTCGTTGTGTATAAATCTTGTCATTTTCAGCACTTTGGATTAACATAATATTTACTACCGTTTAACTATTTAAATGTGTTTGATTGGTTTCGTTTGTTTTGTGTTGTTGTTTTTTTTGTTTTGTTTTTTGTGTAGCAAAGCCACAGAGGGCTATCTGCTCAGCCCACCGAGGGAAATCGAACCCCTGATTTTAGCGTTGTAAATCCGGAGACATATCGCTGCACTAGCGGGGGGCAAAATAAACAAATAAGAAAGTAATTTTTCTCGGAAACATACAGGAACTATCGTGCTGATTGAGTGTGTGTTTTTCTTTTAGCAAAGTTACAACGGGCTATCTGCTCAGCCCACCGAGGGAATCGAACCCCTGATTTTAGCGTTGTAAATCCGTAGACTTACCGCTGTACCAGCAGGGGCGTGTTTGTTTTGGCCTTTCAGTGGCTCAGCGGTATGTCTGCGGACTTACACGCTAAAATCCGGGTTTCGATACCCGTAGTGGGCAGAGCACAGATAGCCCATTGTGTAGCTTTGTGCTTAATTCAAAAACAACAACAACAACAACAACGTGTTTGTTTTGTATTTCGAGCAAAACCACACCAGGGCTATCTGCGCAAGACGTCCCCAATTTAGCAGTGTAAGAGTAGAGGGAAGGTACCCAGTCTTCAACATTTCTTGGGCTACTCTTTTACCAACGAATACAGTGATTGATCGTCACGTTATAACATCCCAACTGCTGAAAGGGCGAGCATGAATGGTGCGACGGGGATTCGAACTCGAACTCTCATACAACAAGTCGTGGGATTCTGAACGCCCGGCGGTGGTGTAACATAACTTTCTTCGATTTGATGTGATGTATAACTGAAAAATTGTGGTCAATATTATGGTTCTAGCTTATTTCCGAGAAACTGCTATTGATACTAAATGGATAACTGTTTGAAAATAATTTTAAAATAAGGTTGCAGGTATATCCCCTTCAATAGCCTACTTAAATCGAATTATCACAATAATTACCCAAGCCGATAACGAGTCGAACGCTTAAACCACCTGATCATTCCAAGAAAATGTGTTTGAACTGCCTACCATGCGATTTTCTTTTGTATTTAGGTCAAACTAATCCTCAGCTAATTAAAGAATATTTATGTGCTCAAGATTTCTTTTGATGCAACTGAAGATTGCATAATATTTGACTGATATAATGCTTGTAACCCTTTAAAGATATAAAAGAGAATTAAATTTTGTTAAATGTCCCCAATATTTATAAATTTTAAGTTTTAACGCGTCTGAATCTTTCAGTTATTTTTGTTGTGAGATCACATATGAATGAAGTGAGATTTCTGGCTTTTAGAAAGAAAATTACTATTCCCCGCTGTTTGTACATGCGAATTTTTACGCGATCAAATACAGAGTATACGGCACCTGTAATTCGGCGATGTCTCACTGAACATCCTGAGAAGGTCTATTGTTATTCGTACTTTAATTCCAATTTAAGGATTTGTGATGCAACTAGTTTAATGGGCTTTAACCATTAAAAGTGATCTAGTTGGCATGGTATACAGTGACAAGAGACACATTATAAATATTTTAATTATGACAAGACATAAAACAGTTTTATAAAAAACGTAAGTCATTCCCCTTTTATTTGAGTTTCATGAAAATCAAGAATCACTTATTCTGCCATTTTTAATACAAATGATTGGTCATTCAACTTACCGTATTTTCCGGTTAATAAGCCGAATCGCCGAATAAGCCGAGGCCAATTTTCAGCTATGAAAATGAGGGTTTTTGCTTATTACCGCCCAATAAGCCACTCACTGTAATTAGGTAACCAATGAAATTCCAGAATTTTTACTCAGTAATTAAAATTACTAACCCAGGGTATAAATACCAGGGGTATGTAGTGGGAGTTTATTATTGTACCGTCAAAAGCCAAAGATGTCTACACCTGCAAAAAAGAAAAGTGTACAATACAAGTGTATTGTAATTAATTTTGAATGTTGAAACTGAATATCTGTCATTGTTATTATATAATTTATGTTATATCTGTTACATATATAATAGTTTATTGTAATAAATTATATAAGCTGTTATCTGTGTCTTTCTGTTGCGTTCAGTCTACATACATAAAAAAAAACGTAACAGAAAATTGGGGGCTCGTACGGAATAGATCAAACAATTTAATTCTATTCCAAAATTACATTTATATTCTATCGACAGCTTGTATATTCAAAATGGCATTCCAACTCGAAGACTTTATTGACAAATTTAATCAGAATCCCTCTTTCGAATTGATCAATGAATTAAAAAAATCTGAATTGCTTGATGTTGGAAAACATTTCAATTTGGAAGTGAAGCAAGGAATGAAGAAAGCAGATATCAAACGAATTGTTGTTGAACATTTGGTCAGCCAAAAAGTTTTGCCTCAAAAAGTTGTACAAAAATTGCCTGCCGCTCATTTTGACCCAGATTTTGAATTAAAAAGAATGGAAATGGAAATGAAATTTCGTTTAGAAATTGAAAGCAAACGTCTTGAGGCAGAACACGAAAACAAACGCCTTGATGCCGAAAAAAAGAACGCATTAAAGCTGATAAGGAAATCAGTATGAGAAAGGCACAGACAGAAGAAAGGGTTGTCCAAATGCAGTTGGATAATTTTGATGCTTCCAAACAAATTCGTTTAGTGCCGCCATATATTTATTGTAGATAAATATTTTCAGCAATTTGAAAAATTGGCCCTTCGGCTAAAATGGCCTACCGAATATTGGACAATATTACTTCAGAGAGTTCTCAAAGGTAAAGCTCAGGAAGTATTTTCCAAACTCACGGCCGAGCAGAGTTATGATTACGGGCACATCAAAAAATGCATTTTGAATGCTTATGAATTGGTGCCAGAGGCATGCAGACAAAAATTTCGTGGTTACAAAAAGTTTGTTTTACACTATAAAATTAAAGACGGCTAGCGCAGATAGCTCTCGTGTAGCTTTGCGCGAAATTAAAAAAAACAAACAAACAAAATATTATAACAATTGTTATTATCATCACTATTATTTAACATCATCATTACTGTAGTGGTAATTATTAATTATGATAATTATTATTAAACATGTAATTTTAATTCAGTCACTGTTCAAGTTACATTAATAACTTATTCTGTACTACATCTTAATCAAAAGCAATAATTCAAACTTTACTTTAGTTATACATATTTGCAAGTGGCTGATATTTTTTTATAAAAAGTACACACGCTCGTAGTTTGGAATTAATATCCTCACTGTTGTTGTTGTTTTTGCATTGAGCACAAAGATACACAGTTGGCTATCTGTTTTCTTCCCACCACGAGTATCGAAAACAGGTTTTGAGCATTATATTCACGCAGATATTCTCAGTGAAATACATCTTTGTTAAACCAAATCACATTTAACGTAACTGTGATGACATTCAATTGTTGCTTAATAAAGCAGAAACACCATCCTTCGAAGTGGCACGTCGGAATGTTTGTATGAATGTATTTCGTAAGATAAATATTTAAGTATTCGATGAAATATTTAACAAAGAGTGCATAAAATATTTTTATTTTTTTTTTATAAAACACCACTGAACAAATTTGAAATTAATATTGAAAACCTGACGTGCCATCAGTCGTTACGAGAAGCTCTAACACCACACCTGCCACTCCAGTAAGATATTGCTGGATCACAGCATACTGGGATAAGCTTTTAATATGTTAATTATATTCTTTTATTAATTATATAATATATAAATATCTTTTTACTAATATATTTTGTGAAAGTATTGTTAATATTGTAGTTGATCAAAATTAAAACTTATAGACTGTAGGGTGTTTACAATTAAGTGTTTGAAAGATCTACTTAGAAAGCACGAGTAGAATTCAAACACACGATTTCCTTTTTACAAAGGCAGACAATTTAACTTACTAAGCCACACACAGCACCTTACTTCTGCAAGCTCGGTCGTCAGAGGTGGATGTTTAATTTACATCCTGGTTTTACCACTTCACTTGCTTTGTCAGTTATTTCGCCAACTTCTGCTTCGTGATACTGACAGCATAATTTAATTCTTTTCAGCATGTTCACCACACAGACTATCGTATTTACAGTAATTACATACCATGCTAAATAATCACCTATGATATTAACGTACTTATCTTTCAGAAACATTTTGAATCCCATTTTTATCTTTCAATTTAATTATCTTTCCTACCATAGTTTCTCATCTGCACAAAGATACAGTCTGACATACGTTACTTTTGGAACCAGCTCATCACAACAAAATCCATGTTGATATTGTTTTCTTAGTTTGAGAAAGTCTTCATTAGTTACGATGTTTTGTATATAAAGCTTAAAAGCCTCTTTAATTATTTGGTGTTATGTGTATTTAATATGGATTACATTTCTCCTCATTTTCTTTTTCGAATGTAATTATTATCCAAAAAGTAATACTTCTATGCTTTTGTAAAGATCAGCAAATAAAAGGTTATTTTTAGAGGTATGTCATAATATAAAAGTCTGTTTAATGTAGATATTATAAAGTTATTTATTTTCTGATTGAATATTTAATGATTCTCTAGTTTTGTTGATAACAAGACAGTTAAATGTATTTAATTTATAGAAAATGGTATGACAAGTTTAGTTGCGTAACTCGGTAAGAGTCGCACGTTGTGGAGATTATATTACATCACGTGAAATGTATAGATGTTGAGAATATGTCACAGCTAACGATTTAGTTATCAATATATAAATAGTTTTAGACGACTAAACAGCAGATAAATAAAGACAGAAGTCGAGAAGCTGCGTTTGGTTTGTTTGTTTCGAATTTCGAACAAAGCTACGCGAGGGCTATCTGCGCTACCCGTCACTAATTTAGCAGTGTGAGACAAGAGGGAAGACAGCAAATCATCATCAATTCTTGATAAACTACTTTACCCAAAAATAGTGGTAATGACTGACACATTACAACGCCCCTTCGGTTAAAAAACGATCATGTTCGGTGTGACGAAAATCCGAACCTGCGACCCTCGGATCACGTGTCGTGTGCCCTAACCACCTGACCATTTCCGGCCATAAGCTAAGTTAAATGATGTAAAAGAGTCATTCGGACAGACAAGGCCTGACTGTTGATTTATATTAGAGCGATAAAAACGATGTTGAAAGAGATAAAGAGAACAGTGCATTTTCTCAAATAGAGTTCCAGAGTAATTTGACTCTCCTGTGGTCAAAAATCAGACAATTATCGAAAATTATTACATAAAAGGAGAAGATAATTTTAAAAATAAAGAATAACCGTGGTAACTCGACGAAACGTAACTGAACTGTGCTCAGTTTAGCGACAGGAAGAGAGAAAAATAGCTCGACTTGTAAACTGGAATTCTGAAGCAAGAAAATAGGTCTAAGTGTAATTTTGTGAAGTAGTAGAGAACTGAAGAGTGTGTGTGACATGCCTTTAATTTTCTATAGTGTAAAGAATTTTTTTCTACACACCTTTAACTGCTTCCTAATGTATATATGTTATTTTTTAAACAAGTGATTTGAGTGCTGTTTCTACTTTATCATATTTACCGCCAACAAGTCAGAGACATCTACTTCAGAAGAATCTTTATTCTAACAATAATACACAGAATATATTTTAACTGAATTTATATAAGAGGTCTTTTCAAAAAATGCGCAGACTGTTTGAATTGCGCGGCTCCAGTTGGTTCCAGGAAATCCGCTTGGTGTCGCTACGTTTGCACAGATCAGCTGATTACAACGCCATTTCCCGATTGCAGATATCTTTATTTGTGTATTAGCTACGCGGTTTTAAGTGAAGTGCGATTTTTTCGTTTGGCGGATTTCAGAATGAATGACCTGAAGGAGCTGTGAAATTTTGTGTTAAATTTGGAAACTCTGTGACTAAAATTTTGCTATGCTTAACACGGCTTACGGTGATGTTGCTATGAAGCGTACGGCATGTTTCAAGTGGCATGAACGTTTCAAGGATGGTCGAGAGTCCATAGAAGATTATGAGCGTCCTGGACGTCCTTCCATGTCAACTGACGACCCACATGTTGACAAAATCAACATCCTGGTGCGGGATAATCAACGTCTGACTGTCAGGGAGCTTGCTGAAGAGTGTGGGATATCAGTTGGATCTTGTTACGAGATTTTGACCGAAAAATTGAAGATGCACCGCGTTGCTGCGAAATTTATGCCTCAGAACTCGTGAGTTTTTGGCCAAACACTCATCACTGTTCTTCCCTACCTCCTACTCAACTGACCTTGCTCCTTGCGACTTTTTCTTGTTCCCCAAACTCAAAAGACCCTTGAAAGGAAAAAGATTTAAGACGATTCTCGAGATTAAAGCAAATGCGACGAAGGAGCTGGAGGACATTGCAAAAGAAGCGTATCAGGACTGTTTTAACAAGTTCGTTTGGGAGGAGAGTACTTTGAAGAGGTCCCAGACCAATAATTTCTAAATAAAGTACATTTTGTTTTATGACATCAGTCCACGTAATTTTGAACAGCCCTCGTATATAATATACAAAAACTAAACTTCCTAATATATGGCAGCCCAGCGTGGATCATGTAGTTGTAAACGACGATTGAAGAGAGTGCAACAGACATAAGTAGGCACACACAACTGTAGTAGTAACGAAAATAATGCAGAGAATACAGCTACACAATATAACAACATGTCAACAGATTTCGATAAAAAGATCAAAACAATGAACAAGGAGAAATGAGAGGCTGGATATGAAGAGGATAAAAACACAGTGAAAACGAAGAAAAAATTACTATTACACTGTGTAATAATAAAGTTGAAAATGAAATTATACTTAATATATTAGTCCCCTGAACGTAGCGTAGTTATGACGTATGTATTCATTACAATGTCCTTGTATCACCAAACGTACTTCCTACAGTGTATTTGTTTCTCTCACTTTTACAAAAGCTTTGATAAGCCACTGAAGGGACGACATATCTCGTAAAACAAAACTTTCTAAATACTGTGTACTGTTAATTTTGTGAAACACTTATTATTACAAATCAAGTACACATGGCATTAATCCTCAAGTATATCTGCATATTTTTATAGAATCATTTATCTTTAAGCACATATTTAATGGCAACATTCTTCCTTACTGACAAAAAGTAAAAAAAAAACATTATAATAATAAAGTGAATTTGACACTAGAACCAATTTATGATAACAATTGCATTAATCGTACACCTAACCAATAAAAAACATTTAAAATTATATTTAGCTTTGTTAAAAAAAACATTGTGTGCAATTACCTTACTTTGAGTTTTACAATAGGTGGAAGTAACCCTAGTGATAAAACAAATAGCCCAGTATGTTAAATTTGAAAATTCTTTTGAAACTATTCACAACTGATAAAGTTTCGAGTGTCTTATTCGAAATTCATTGCACCTTTTGTTTGCTAACTTTTTATCATTTTACTTATTTCAAGAATACGTATCATTCAACTATTATATCCGATAAGCAGTTTTTTCTATCGTATTGTTTGTATCTACATTAACAAAACCAACATTACAAAACTAACACAACGTCCTATGTTGCTCTTACCAGTCTCATATTATTTGATTAATACTTATATTTTACAGCTAATAGCCAATAAAACCTCAAGAAAATACAAGGAAACGTGTACCTACATATTCTTTTTCCTGAGAAAGTAAGACCAAAATTACCTTTGAGGTACACTGTCTTTCCGTTTTAATATCAATTTCGCTGGTATCACATGTTTAGAAGATAAAATTTAAAAGATACGGGTACTGAAACCAACAACGTCCCATATCTTTGTCACCTTTTGCTGCCTGTAGTCACAAGTAGGAAGGTGGTTCCTCACAAGAAAAGTGTGGGTAAACAGTAAAAGACTATCCTTTAAGTTAATATAATGTTTGGGAATAAGTTATCATGATGATAACGTACTACTGTACCAAATTATTATGTAATAAATATAAATGCTTTTTATTTAAATTTATAAATAATGACACAAATTTATAGTATATAGTAAAATAATATCTAAATCTTATTGGAAAGGAAATACACTTCATTATTTGGACAATTTGATACATCATAGAGGTAAACCAATGCATTTTTATCACGTTCCTCACATGAGAACCTCATCTGGTTTCTTTTTTCAAAACACTGAAAATCCAAGTGGTAGGACGGAGGATGAGTTTGTTTTTTGAATTTTGCACAAAGCTACTCGAGGGCTATCTGTGCTAGCCGTCTGTAATTTTGCAGTGTAAGACCAGAGGGAAGGCAGCTAGTCATCACCACCCCCTGCCAACTCTTGGGCTACTCTTTTACCAACGAATAGTGGGATTGACCTTACATTATAACGCCCCCACGGCTGGGAGGGCAAGCATGTTTGGCGCGACGCGGGCTCAAACCCGCAACCCTCAGATTACGAGTCGCACGCCTTACGCGCTTGGCCATGCCGGGCCCTGGAGGATGGGAGCTATACGAATAGTAAGGGTTAGGCTCAGTATAACAGTGCCTTATCAATGTAATAATTTATTTCCAAACACCATATTGATGGAATACTAACTTCAATGATAGTTTTACTGTTTACCTCCCACTTTTCTTTTCTTGTGAACAGCCACCTTCCTACTTGTTACTGCAGACAGCAAGAGGTGATAAAAGATGTGGGACGATGCTGGTATCAGTATCCATATCTCCTTAATTTTGTTTTCTGAACAGTACATAATTACGTTAACAAATGGTTTGTTTGACCAATTAACAAATTAATTTTCAGGTACACGTTCCCTTGTATTCTAATTAAGTTTAATTGGCTATTGGCTGTAAAATATACACATTAATCAAATAACGTGAGTCTGGGAAGAGTAACATAAGACGTTGTACTGATTTTTTAGTTTTAGTTTTTTCGGTGATGTTGGCACAAACAAACAGTACGATGCAAAAAACAGCTTGCGGGAAATGATAGTGGAATGATACGTATTCTTGAAACAAGTAAAACGTTAGTTAATTCCGAGTAAATAAACAACATACAAGACAAACACAGAAAACTTTATACTTAACATTACTACATACTCTTAATCTACTTAAAATATATTGTAAACATTCAGAAACGTTGCTGATCATACATTACCGATAAACAAGCAAATAAAACTTCACCATTACGTGCCTTGTGCCATCCATCCATCTTCCAGTAATAATTAATACCTCTGAGACATTCAGCTTAAACTAGTTAGAGGGTTCACATAAACATTATTCAAAGTACCATTTTGAGAAAAAAATCTCTAGAATTGTTGTGTGTTTGCTAGCAGTTAAGCGAACGAAAAACAATTGGCTATGAACGCACTGATCACCACATCTCTTGAAACACGGTTTCTAGCGATGTAACACCACGTCGGGAAAATAGAATAAAAGTACTTACCACTAAAGAATAAAAAATAAAAAATCCAGTGATAGAAGAGAATAAAATGTAGTTTGGGATATCTAATATTTCTCTGATTTCTTTAAACAGTTATGACAAACATTGATAATGAAAGCGACTGAGAAATCGATGAATAAAACTAACTTAGTTCGTTTTTACAGCAACACTGTAAGCTACCTGTGCTCTACCCAACGCGTTATCGAAACCCAATTTTAAGTCTTAGCTATTAGCATAACGGTTAGGCACAGAGGAAGAGGGTTCAGAAGAAACATTAAATCATATCATATAATTGTTTTTGTGGTTCTTGTGTTTTAAATAATAAAGCTCAACATTTAGTGTTGTACAATTTGAATCCTTAAAACTTTCTATTTTCTGGCGTAGTACACTATGCCATTAAGGTTTCTTGAACAGAATTGTAGTTGTGAGCACCACTAAACAAGCACATTAAAAGTATATATATATATATATATTAGCAAAACGTTTCTTAATATCTAATATTTAAATTCATTTTTCCAAAACTGTTGGTACATTATATTAAAACATATCTAAAGAACACATTTTAAAGTAAAGAAACTTTGTGATTTTAAATATTATGGTGATAACGGAATTTTTCGTAATGTCACATACTTCCAATAATTGTCTAATTTTTGACCACAGGAAGGTTAAATTACTCTAGAACTCTCTTTGAAAAAATGCTCTAGTTTTTATCTCTTTCAACATCGTTAATATCGCTCTGATATATATCAACAGTTGGCCTTGTCTGTTCGAATCCCTCTTCTACATCATTTTTCTTAGCTTATGGCCGGACATGGTCAGATTGATAAGGTACTCGACACGTAATCCGAGGGTCGTGGGTTCGAATCTTCGTCACAACAAACAGGCTCGCTCTTTTAGCCGTAAGGGCGTTGTAATGTGTCAGTCAATACCATTATTCTTTGGTTAAATAGTAGCCCAAGAATTGGTGATGATTGGCTGTCTTCCCTCTGGACTTACTCTTCTAAATGAGGGACAGATAGCGCACACAGCCCTTATGTAGATATTAAAACAAACAAACCAAATGTAGCTTCTCGAGTTCTCTGTCTTTATTTATCTGCTATTTACTCGTCTAACATTATTATATATTTATAACTGAATCATCAGCTTGCGACATATCCTCGACACTATAAATTTCACGTGACGTAACATAATCTGCACAACCAACGACTCCTACCGAGTTACGTAACTGAACTTGTCATATCATTTTCTAAAATTAAATACACTTGACTGTCTTGTTATGAACAAACTAAACGATCGTAAAATATTTAGTCACAAAATAAATAACTTGATAATATCTACATCAAACAGACTTTAATATTATAATATACCTTATAAAAAATAACTTTTCAACTGCTCATCTTTAAAACAGCATACAAGTATTACTTTTTTGATAATAATTACGTCCAAAAAAGAAAGTGAGGAGATATATAGTTCATATTAAATACATATTACACTAAATAATGGTTTTAATGTTAAATGTTCCCTGGTGATACCGCGGTAAGTCTTCGGAGGTACAATGCCAAAATTGGTGGTTATGTTTCCCTTGGAGCAACAGCAGATAGCCCCATCTTGCTTTGCTATAAGAAACCTAATACATTTGCATTCAAACTTTTATCTTAAAAGGAATGAATGAAGGTGTGTCAAAATAAATATATATTCAACAGTTTTTTTAGATAGTGTTAATTTATTATTTATATTTGATGCATTGTTAGCAAACGGGGACCCTTACATTAGTGTTCTTCTTCAAGAATAAGAGTTTACTTTTAAATGATTGTAGCTCATGTGTAGAGTATATGACATTCATGGAAGGACAGTTATGTATGCTTTGAATAGAGATACATTTTGTAAAATGAATATGTATTATGTTTGTGATAAATTGAAAATAAATGACAGATGATTTGGGTATCTATTCGTTAAGAGATCATAAACAAATAACCATCACATCAAGATAAATAAAAATGAAACTGCACAAATTGTTTCGTTCTAATAACGTAGAATGATATAAGGAGTTGAATATTTATAAATTTATTAATTCACTGTTGGTTGTATTTATTTTATTTTATTTACAACCAACAACCTAAAGGACGGTACACCTAAAAAACAGATAAAGTGGTAATAGCTGTTGGTCTTTATTTTGAGAATATGACGAAACATTGATTTTCATAAACATGTTTTGGAAAAGTTATTCCTCTATATTATTGACCTGTTTCCCTTTTGTTCTTCGAGAACTTATGTAATTTGTAGAAGACATTCAACAGATACTAAAATCAATTTCTTGAAAGAAGAATTCCTTATGATATCTGTCTAAAAATTTGTTTAGAGGAAAACTATGAATGAAAATCTATATTTTACACGAAATAACTTTTATTCTATCAAGAATATACTGTTTTTTGTTTCATTTTTTCTCCTTTTTCAAAGACCAGGTATAGTGTAGCAGCTATGGAAAGTAGATATTTTTCTTTATTTACTTATATTTTTCATAGATAACATTCTTGTATATTTGTAATTTTATTAGGATTAATAAATATTCCCAAGCTCGAAAGAAGAAGAATAAATTTATCACACCGAATTACGTGCACTGATATTAGAAGAACTTTTAAAAAGTTAAAACTCTTGCAAAATACTTTATCAAATAATGATTGATAAATTTGCCTCTTAACTTTATTTTTGTCTACTACTTTATCAACGTCTACTACTGCGATATCGTATTTCTCAATTTCAAGGTGCTGAAACTCATTTAAAAAAAATTATTTGTTAAATTATTAATTGTTAATTGATAGGTATATTACTTTATGACATCTGTGTAGAAGTTGAAAGAAATCATTTTCTTACTTTCTGACATTAATGATAACATGTCATTTTTTGATAAATTCTTCAATATTTGTTTTTAAAAGTTTAATATTTTTTAAATAAAATGTCTTAATATTAAAGATCGAAAATTGATACACGTCTCGATGTTACAATGTTTTGTATTCCTTCCAAGCAGTATTCTGACATTTATAAAAAATAGTAGGCTTTGAATGGAATGAAAATAATTATCATTTTATCATGGATTCCGTTTAAACTATTTATAAAACATATTTGATTACTTTTTTGATACTGGGAGAACTTCGTTTAAGACCTTAAGAATATATTTGAATAACCTAAATCAGACACTTATTTGCATAAAAGTTCATTTGTAGTTTATATTAACTTTAATAATAACTAGTATTTACAATAATCCCGTGTATTTTTGTTTGAAATATATTCTTTATATTGATTTTTATGAAAACCTAAATAGTTTTATGCAATAAAAAACTCGCTTTTTATGTCTCGTTATTAATGTTTTGTTTCTCTTTCTAGAATGAACATCCATCGGAACGGTTTTCAATTTGAATATGATCCTGTGCTCCCAACGGATTAGTTCAATCTAATTCTGGTAAAGGCTTTAGCATAAGATGTAATTGTGTATAATTTTTACTTTATAATTTGTAAGGAGTAAAATTATCATGTACTTTTTTCTTATAAATTTCATCATCAGATTAAGTTACTCATATAATTAGTAGATATTTTGATAAAACGAAAATATATTGGATTTGATTACTTAAATGTTTTAAAGTGTAATAATCAAATTATGCATTAACCGCGAGTATAACAGATGTACAATGCTTTTTATTGAACAAGTTATAATGAGTTTTCTGGTGATAATACATTATGTTTACTAACTTAGAGCGCTAAATACTGAGGTCCGATTCCCTGCAGACAGTCCATTGTAGCATTTCTCTTGAAACAAACGAAGTTAAGAATAAAATTATCTGACGAGAAAAGTAAAAACTATCAGTTGCGATATTTAACATGTTCTTAATTTACAATAGCTTCTGTTTTCTAAGGATTATCATAGATGTTTAACACTGGAAATAACCTATCAGTTAATAGTAGAATACTGTGTTTCGATTATACAACTAAATATTTTATTTTGCTCGTTGAAACATGTTTTAAGTTCACTCCTGAAAAATTATTTGTCAAACTCAAACAAATGTTTAACATAC
The DNA here is from genome assembly GCA_011833715.1 of Carcinoscorpius rotundicauda. NCBI lineage: Eukaryota > Metazoa > Arthropoda > Merostomata > Xiphosura > Limulidae > Carcinoscorpius > Carcinoscorpius rotundicauda. The sequence goes on along the minus strand of CM022405.1, from coordinate 21,018,862 downwards.
TTACTGAAACGAAATTGTGTAAAATTAATTGTTTGTCGCATTTATTTTTGAAAAACAAAGTTGACGACTTTCTTTGTTTTATATTTTTCATCTCTCAGCTACTGATTGATTCTTCTCACGAAATAAAATATTCTGTTTTTCTGTTTCAAAAGTTTATCGTGGTGTGTGACAAATGTTATTTGTGATGACATTATTGTTTTTGATTATCACTATTTCTTAAGTTAGGAATTTCATTTATTTCAAAATTGTAGTCAACAGTAAAAAATCTTATAAAAATTGACGAATCGGATTGGAGTTCAAAATTATTCGCACGTTTTTCTTGTATTAATTACTAACAATCTGTACATAAAACGGAAAAGTATGTAAATCATGAATACAATACATTTCGCTTTCTTTCTGTGTTGTCAGTTAGTTTATAAAACTGATTTTATTATAGCATTTCTGCTTTATAAGCAAACTTCCAATCATGTAGACTACTTTTTTTACCCCGAATCATTACGTTTTAAATTAAATGTTTGTTTGTTTTGGATTTCGTGCAAGGTTAAACGAGAGCTATCTGCGTCAGTCGTCTCCAATTTAGCAAATTGTAAGACTACAGGGAAGGCACCTAGTTATCATCATCCATCGCCAACTGGCGGTCTATTCATTTATCAATGAATAGTGAGACCATCCATGACATTATAACGCCCCCACGTGTGAAAGGGCGAACTTGTTTGGTGTGATGACGATTCGAACTTGCGAACCTCAGATTACGAGTCGAGTACATTAATCATCTGTCCTTAAAATAATTGCATAAATATGTTATTTTGAGGTTTCAGTTCAGGTTATAACAATGTGTGACTCCACAAACGTATGTTTCAAAGAAATACGACCTAAACTGACAAATTTTAGAGCTTCAGAGTCCACATTTTTCATGTAATTGTTTGTCACAGTTGCTGAAAAAGCCGCGAAATATCTTCTTCAAGGGATGTTTTACGAACTGATTGATACGAGATTCTCGATGTTTCTCACCTGGAGATCTGCCAACATGCAGATTTCTTTGACTCTATACGAAGAAATGAGTCTCGTCACTAAAGAACATCTTCCTCCATTGTTCTTACATCCAGTTCCTGTATTTAAGACAACATTGATACTGTTTTTTCTTCGTTGAGGTGGTAAGAAGTTGTTTTTTGACTGGTCTCCTTGCTCTTCTAACGCAATTTCAAATGACGTAATATTCCTCAAAATTCCCTCATATATATCAAAAATAGTTCGACCGTACTGCTAAACACAGCTAATGACGCCATCTGTGTGAAAAAAAATCTCTATTAAAGGAAATTAGTGGGTCTAGAGAGGCAACACCGGCCGCCATGCTGAAAATATTGTAAAATGACCAGTTGTTTCAATTAATCTGCACAAGGGTTATGTTTGAGTTTTAAAGTAGCATTATTTTTAATATAAAAACTAGCAAACATTCATTCGCTGGTTGCAGCAAAAAAGAATGACAAAAATTTTAATATAGCACTAACAAAAAAAAAAAAGAGTCCTTACTTACTTTCATTTGTTTTAAACGCAAACAGAAAAGTGAAGTGATGTCGATATTCTAAATTTCTACCATTTATTTACGAATTACAAAATTTGATAAAAAATCACAACTACAAAATATTTTATTAGAAACAGATCTTCCTATTGAATACAACCTATTGGGCTTAAATATTTAACAGATCAAATATTTTATATGTGCTGGAAACTGATTGTTTGTTTGTTTGAAGCTGAGGCTGAAGTTATACAGTTATTTGCGCTCTCCCCACCATGGGTACTTAAATATGGCTTTCAGCGTTATCAGTCCGTGAGCATACCTCATGCCACTGAGGGGCAGAAAAATGCTTATCAGAGCGTCTTGTGATAAGTTACCAGTAAGATAATTTATGTTATTGATAAATATATCCCTTTCAGCCGTGAAGGCGTTATAATGTGACGGTGAGAATTACTATTCGTTGGTAAAAGAATAGCCAAAGAGTTGTCGATGGGTGGTGATGACTAGCTGCCTTCCCTCTAGTTTTAAACAGCTAAATTAGAGACGATTAGCGCAGATACCACTTTGAGTAGTTTTGTGCGAAATTCAAATCAAATTCAAAACTTTATTAAATATGTAATTTTTGATTAATATTTTGGAAGTTATCATTATCACTCTTATTGTTATAACAGGCCCGGCAAAGCCATGTGGGTTAAGGAGTTCAACTCATAATCTGAGGATCGCGGGTTCGAAATCCTGTCGCACCAAACATGTTTGCCCTTTAAGCCGTTATAAATGTGACGGTAAATCCCACCATTCGTTGATAAAAGAATAGCCCAAACGTTGAAGGTGGGTGATGGTGACTATCTAAATTCCTTCTAGTCTTACACTGTAAAATTAGAGACGGCTAGCGCAGATAACCCTAGTGTAACTTTGCGCGAAATTCAAACAAACAAACAAAATATTATACACTTAATAATAATAATAATAATATCATCATCATTACTGTAGTAGTAATTATTAATTATCATAATTATTGCTAAACATATTATTTTAATTCATTCACTCTTCAAGTTACATTATTAACTTATTCTGAATATTTCAAACTAAAAGTAAAAATTAAAGCATAAAACTTTTCTTATTCATATTCACAAGCAGCTGATATTTGTTTTATAAAAAGTACATATGTTTGAAGTTTGGAGTTAATATCCCCACTGTTGTTATTGTTTCTGAATTGAGCACAAAGCTACACAATGGTCAATTTGTGTTCTGCCCACCACGGGTATTGAAACCGAGTTTTTAGCGTATATGTCAGCAGATATCCTTATGGAAAAACAGCTCTGTTAAACCAAATCACATATAACGTAACTACGATGACACTCAATTAATTTTGTTTCTTAGTAGAGCAGAAACACCATCCCCGAAAGTGGCACGGCGGAATATTTGTGGGCTTAAAACACAAGAAACCGGCGATCCATAACCATGAGGAGCAGAGCACAGTTGGCTCTTTCTCTAGCTTTGTGCTTAACTGCAAAAGAATTAACGTGAAATTCATATTTTATTTATTCCTTCACATTTAAAATTCACACTAAAATCTTCATTAAATTTGTTTTTTTACTGTTGAGCACGGCTTTGTATGGCTAAGCAGTCAGTAGACTAAGTATTTCGTAAGATAAATATTTAATTATAGAGGGAAATATTTAACAAAGAATGCACAAAATGAATTTTTATTACTTTTTTAAAACACACTACTGAACAAATTTGTAATTAATATTCAAAATCTTAAGCACATTAGTACCTGCCCCTCCCGTAAGATATTGTTGGATTACAGCATACTGGGATAAGCTTTTAGTATGCTATTTATATTCTTTTTATTATTTATATAACACATACATGTTATATTATGGTTGATCAATTTTAAAATTAATAGACTGTAGGGTGTTCATAATTAAGTGTTTGAAAGATCTACTTAAAAAATCATGAGTAAGATTCAAACCCACGATTTCCTCTTAACTGGAACATGAAATTTAACTGTCTAAGCCACAGCACCTTATCTCTGCAAACTCGTTCGTCATTGACGAGTGTTTAATTTTCATGCTGGTTTAACTCTATTTAGGGTAGCTACCAGTTTCACCTACATGATATATACAAAATGAACAATTCCACCACTAACTTCCATAAACGTGTATGCTAGTCCCGATATTTTTAAATAAAACTTTTATAAAAATACTCCTAGCAACTGTTGTGCATTGCAAATTGTGAGCACTAAATACTCAAACTACTCTTTAGCACTGTAGCTTGTCAAAGTAAGGATTACTACTTCCTTTCACTCATTAACCTTCTAATCAATGATTGTCCTATTTACTGATCTTGTAATTAATTTCACTACTAGTTCTCTAGAGAGAATCATCGACATTTCATGATAGAGAATTAAGCCATTTATGTCGCTAAAATCCCGACCGATCGTCTATAGTGTGACATTTTCGCTGGTAACTGCACTCAAAATAAGAACTAGTCAAGGCGAATACTTTTGAATAGTACATCAGATGGTCAACTGGTACCAAAAATACTCTCCAAGTAGTCGCTGAAAGCGATGACTGCCTAATATGACCATTAAATATGAGTCAATTGTACTATTGTGAAGTCGCAAAATAGTGTATGCTAGTCCCGATATTTTTAAATAAAACTTTTATAAAAATACTCCTAGCAACTGTTGTGCATTGCAAATTGTGAGCACTAAATACTCAAACTACTCTTTAGCACTGTAGCTTGTCAAAGTAAGGATTACTACTTCCTTTCACTCATTAACCTTCTAATCAATGATTGTCCTATTTACTGATCTTGTAATTAATTTCACTACTAGTTCTCTAGAGAGAATCATCGACATTTCGTGATAGAGAATTAAGCCATTTATGTCGCCAAAATCCCGACCGATCGTCTATTGTGTGGCGTTTTTGCTGGTAACTACACTCAAAATAAGAACTAGTCAAGGCGAGTACTTTTGAATAGTACATCAGACAGTCAACTGGTACCAAAAATACTCTCCAAGTAGTCGCTGAAAGCGATGACTGCCTAATATGACCATTAAATATGAGTCAATTGTACTATTGTGAAGTCGCAAAATAGTCACGTGATGGTGGCAGGGATACCTGGCAGGTAGTAAATTTGACTGCTCTAAGATAAGCGTTATGAATTTTGTTAGGTAGTCATTCTGACCAATGCTGACCACCTGACAACAGTCTCATTGCCTACCTGCAAACCACTGCAGAGTAGTCATGACATAGTCAGTGGGATCCTATTCGTGTAAGGAGTGGTTGTCGTAATAACCATCCATTAACAATGGATTGTTGTCATTATGACTATCCAACGACCATGGAAGATAAGTCATGTTGACCCGGTCAGGACCACCTCTGCAATGTCACTGTTAGGCAAAGAGATCATCTTCAGTCATTTGTGGTCAGTAGAATCATCACTGAGCAGTCAACCCCGCTGCCATCTGATGATTCAGCCTAAGTCCCAGTAACCTGCCATCATCCTGAAAAATATAAGCCCCATTTTTATTCCAAACTGAACATCAATATACATGTACCAAAATAAAATTCAAAATACAGCAACAATTTAAACATAAACAACTGAACTTAACACTTGGTTTTCGAAAATTCACCCTGGATCAAATACACATAATAAATTACTATTACCGGATCTAATATAACCTTATGGCTTTGAACACTTTCCTCTTCCTTTACCTTTGGACGTTTTGACAGATTTCCCCCTGCTATGTTTTTTGACATTCAAGAGATCCAGCAACTGAAGAACACATCTGTCTGCATCTTCTTCAGATTTGGTAATTTTCCTGGACTCGTCATATCATTGAGCTTTAAAACAACTTTTTCAACAAAGTTGAACGTTTTCTTGACTTTTGTTGGAAATGCAAAGTTGAACATATTAAAACTCCCGACATACATAGTGAATGCTTCCACGAAATCTTCATTGGCACAAATATCAACGCCATCAACATATAGTTTGAAATCCTGATTACAAAACTGAGGAACTAAAATACATTGAATGTATATACCATTCTCAGCAGGTCCCATAACTTCAGTACCCACCATGATACTTTCACTTTCTTTTAGAAGAAAAGGGATACCAAGAATGGCAATACTAGATGTAACATCAGGCATTTGTGAGGACTGTTTCATAAGAAATGCTAGCAATGGATTATTTTCTGGTGATATGTTTCTGTCCTGGAGGTGAGAATTTACAGAGTCCTTATATTGAGAGAAAAATTTGGACACTCCTTTTTCTGCATCAATTCCTCGCCGCTTAAATTCATTCAATAGATGTGCTGGTGATGCCACAAGGAAAGGATAATGCTCTACAAGTTCATTGACAGGAATGTTGTCAATGACCAGTTTCCTACGATCATGCAGAGTTTTGTCCATAAGCAAGTCCACTTTACAAAGATCACCCTTTTTTCTGCAATGCAGACGAGTTTTCATCCATTTCTTGTGTTTTTCGATGGAAGTTTTGTCCCTCCCACTTTTCACACAAGTGTTGCTTTAATTTATATAACTTCTGTTCTGAGATGTGGCTTGAAAATGGGGTTTCATCTGTTTCAGTTTTCGTTTTTTTTCTTTTTTGGATTGTAGCCATTGATGAATCCTTCCGCCTTCGATTATTCTGGAATTTTTGACGAAGCCTCATGCTTCACAGCTCCAGCAATTAGGATTGACAGAATTAGTTCTATCGAGAATGAATAACAAAACTGCCCTGATATAACTATAATTATTTTAAACAGTATTTCTTTCAAACCACTTTTGGCATTTTTTCAGCTTTAATCTGAGAAACTGAAAGTCATACACATACTGGTTAATCAGCTGTACAAGTTCATCTTGACAATGTAGTCTCTTTAGCATCAAATTAGTCGAGTTTCATTAGTTAAGTCATGTTACATCGTATACAAACAAAACAAATATATCAAAGTATCCAAATAGTATTTTCCACAGCCCCTCTTTGGTAGATATATGTACTTGTGTGTATTTTAAACAATAACTTTCCACAAAATTTTCACTTGTTTCTTCACTAATATTATGCAACACAAAAAACGCTATTTAATTTATTTTGTAAGTAATGAACAGATTTATTGCATAATACATTTAGACCCTTACAAATGGTGATATGGTCATTTCTGTTATGCACTTTAGGACGAATTTTATTGGGCTCATAGTCAAATGTATAGATAAAATATATTTGTGATGAAAATATATTTCACAACAAACATAACAAAATCCACATGTTGATAGTACACGAACACCTTGGGGTGTTAGATTTGGCAGCCATAATAGAACAGGACAAATTTTAAAACATTACTTGCAGTTTTGCAAGTATTTTTTTCATTTTCACTCAGTTGCAGAATTATTTTAGCGAAGGTTCTTCGTTTGTCTGAAACAACCATCTCCTTATTACCATCAACTGCCTCATCACTGTCAGAGTTTTTATACCTCTGTTCCATAAAGTATTCGGCACATTTACCACCATCTTCATTATTATGCGTACTGGTAGTAGCAAACCATTCATGCTTGTTATTTATATATCTTTTCAAACATCTGATGCTTTTGAATGGTCTTTCCCATCCATTAACCCCACATGAGACAACAAATCTAAGCTCATGCTCATGAACCAGAGAAAAATGTGAAATAAGCTTGGTAAAATGCCTAACCTTATACTTATATTTAATGCAAGGGAAAATATTGAAATCTTGTGACTGTTCTGCCATGTTTAACTCCAGCGTTTATCAAATGTCACAATGTCTATTAATAAATATAATGCAAGACATGCATCCAAATGTCACGGGTTTTCATTCTGGAACGTAATATGTATCATTTATTTTACTATATTTAATGATAAATTTCAACAATAACAACTAGAAAATGTCGGTCTCCCGCAACCCGACGGTGTGTCCTCGGACTTGCCCTAAATCTAGCGAATAAAAACGTACTTCAAAATGCAAATTCTTGCCACATCCCTCAACTCCGCGGTGGCCAAAAACGTCTATTGGCCAGACCTCAACCTAACTAACATTCACAAAACTGGACAGAAATCCGAAAGGAAATGTGGACTGTAGAGTGAATACAAAAAACTCTCTGCAGACGCGTATGCATGCTGATGCGTGATCCATGGTATCCCCCGATTTTCGTAAGGATATACAAGTTTTATTATTTTAACTACACAACTTGGCTGCTCATGACTCGATGCAATATCCCCAGATTCTACATTTCTCTCACCGGTATGGGTTATGGGAGGGACCCAAAGTCTGATGAAGTTCCCTTAAAGCAAAGAAGCGAGAGGGGTTAGGAGAATATTTTGCAAGATTACAGGCCTTCTATTCATTGTGTACGGCCTGGCGCTGTCTCCTATCTCGCACCATTTGATTTCAAAGTATAGAGTTTAAAATTTAAATACATTTTGTACCTAAAGAGGTTTTTAGATAGTTTGGAATATTAAATTAAAAGAAACACACATTGAACACAATATATGTTTCACTTTTTTCATATGATTTATCTTGCCGCTCCCATTTGTACCTCCATTGTTGGTTGTGTCAGTGGATGCCGCCACAATACATACGTCGCATGAAGTGTGTACGCTTTAGCATTTGTAGTTCTGCTGATTTATTAAAAATAAAAATTTATTATTTACCTGTTATCGTATGCCATCTTTCATTATCAAAGATCTATAAAATAAAATTGAGGTCCCTTTCAATGAGTATACAACTTTCATCTGTAGAGCGGTGGCCGTAGCAAATTCTTTTAGCAGAGGTGTAGTTGGCGCTAAATTTAACAGAGCAGCAACATGGATCATTGCGGGCTTTTGATTCAACCACAAGATATGCATTCAAGACACCAAATATGTGCATTTGTGATGTTAAGGCTGGGGAATGTTTTCGATTTCATACTTGTTTCAAAGCACTATCTAAATATAAATATTCCTACTCTACTACTTCTAGACTAAGGTAGTACAGACCTACACAATGTAACGTGCAACCATCCTTGTTTACACGTAGTGAGTTGTACAAAAACATACGATGGATTCACTTCAGCTAATCTAGAAAGTTAAACATCCGTATTCTTATATTGTGTTATTGAAACACATTATAGGAAAATAAGACATAAACGATTAATATTTACCTGGATTACTTCTTTCCGTCATCTGTGCGGTTGCATGGCAATTTTGCAATGTCAGTACAGGTTTTGGTCATTATAAATTCTATAAACGTCATATCTAATTCTCCAATGTGGAATAAAATATTGCTGTGTGTGATTTCTCTCCTCCCCGTCACCCCCTTTGGGTTTATCGTGTCATTCCTACCTTTGGCTGCCGCCAAGGAGTGGACCCTGTCGTCTTCACTCACCCCTGTGTATGTATTATTGTATGGGAGCCCCTAAATCCCTCCTTTGCCTCCTTAAGGAATGATCAGACTCTCTCCACAAATAACACCTACAGCCCTCCTTGCACAATGAACTCCCGCCTTCATATAAACTCCACCTGGTACACCCCTCTGGAAAAGAGATAGTCTCGTTCGCGCCTAATGTAGCAGCATTCAATTTGTATACGATTTGCACTCGAACCACTAGACCAGTGGTTCCCAAACTTTTTCAGCTTGTTACCCAATTTAACATGCCACATTAAGCATGTTACCCCTTTCACAAGATGTTTTTAACATTGATATATGTGGCTAAATTAAACTAAAGATATATTGCACTTTATTTATTTACAATTTATTTATATAATTTATTTACACTGAATTACACTTTTAATTATTGTATTTGATCATTGTGCATTTCTAATGAATATTGCCAAAGATGTCAAGAACATCAGTGGGATGGATGGAGTTGCATACTTGAAGCTAGTTTAGGAATTCTTGGCTTTGTGGTTGAAAGTGCCAGCCTGGCATCGTTTGCAACACGGTTGAGAACCCCTTCTCGCACAGATACGTTGTTGAGAATGATACCAACAACTTCAAGGCTCTCTCGGAGAGAGTTGGCGAGTCAGCTAGTTGTGAAATCCAAAAGGAATCTGCATTTTGGTTTTGGAATTTGACTTTCAAGGCTTCATTTGCTCGCATTGTGATCCACTCCTCCTTTGCAGGGAAATTATCATCATGAATGGCCTCATCAGGTACAGAAAAGGGATGAATGATCCACTGAAGACTGGCTGTTTTTAGGTCACTCTCTGAAAAGTAGTGCTGCATGCTTGTTTCAAGCCCCTTCAAATGGTCGCTCATCTCTTTGTTGATGGTCTGTAAAAGTGATCCAGTATCATAACTATTCTTCTCAACAAACTGATCTAGGGTGGGAAACTGAGCGATCACTCCTTTCTCCAAGCGTCGAATCCAGAGTCTCAGTTTTCCCAGAAATGCAGTCACAGTGTGATGGGCATCAATGACAGTCGTGTTTTGGCCCTGGAATTGCAGATTATCACTGTTCAGCTCCGCAAATATGTCAGCCAAGTAACAAAGTCGAACAAGCCACTCCTTATCAGTGAACTTGGTAGCAAAAGGAGATTCTTCTTGTTTCAGAAATTCCTGAAGAGCCGTTCGGAGCTCAATGACTCGACGTACAACCTTGCCTCGTGACAACCAGCGAACATCGGTGTGATAGAGCAGAACTTGATACTGCTCTCCCATTTCCTTGCACAGCTCCCTGAATATGCGCGAACTCACATCCCTGAACTTGATTAAATTGACGATTTTCAACACATCTTCAAACACTAATTTCAGATTACCAGGCAGGCTTTTTGATCCAAGAGAGTACCGATGAATGATGCAATGATCTACAGAAATTTCTGGATTCACAGCTTGTATGAGGCCCCGTAATCCACGATTACGACCCATCATCGACAGTGCTCCATCGACGGAGACCTAGATTAAAAAAGAAAAACTATTATAGATTGCGTCAGTTAGTCATGCTTATTTATCTTTTGCGTTATGATTATATGGTTTTAATTTAATTTAATTTATTTTGGTACTTTAGTATTTCAGTACGACAGACACGATACTTTTTTGTGAATTATGTATAAAATATTAGCTACACTACAGCTACTTGTACAATAAATAAAACTATATGACTATGTGCCATGTAATTCATTGTATTTGTACTACTCTAGACTTTATATAAACATCTCTCCCTACCTGTTGAACGCTGTTCCAATCCAATTCATTCGTGGTAAAGAAACTGTTGATGATATTGAAGATATCTTCTCCCTTCGTGGTTGTCAAAAGATCTTCGCATAATAGGGAATTTTCTTTGATCTTGTCATGGTGGACGTAACGAACGAACCCAAGGAAAACAGCACAACTGGCTACGTCATACGATTCATCAAATTGCAAGGAGAATATGAGCTTTCCTTGATCTCTGTTGTAACTTGGGACAGAATATCTGATGCCATGTCATCGACTCGTCGGCGGATTGTGTTATTTGATAGAGATATGACACTCAGTTTCTTCGCTTGATCCTCCCCACATACCTTGCTTACCATCTCGTATGCACAAGGCATAATCAGATTCTCTGCAATGGTGTGGCATTTTTGTTGTTCGACAACTTTATATGCAACAAAGTAAGATGCTTCGACCGCAGCTTGAAGCTTTTGGGCTTGAATTCCAGGTGAACCGAACTGGATATTCTTCAGTGCTACAGCCCGGCGCTGAAAATAAGCCTGATCCTCATTTTGAAGATTTGGATGGCACTTCTGGAGGTGAGCTGAGAGTTTTGATGGCTTGAGGCTTTAATTTGTCAACACTTTGTGACATACTACACATTGTGGCCAATCCTCTCACAAAGCCATAGCGAAGAAAGGCGTCAGAGTAGGTGCGCTTTTTAGACATTTTATTGTTTAATCTGCAGAAAAAGAAAAACTGCATAAAAAAGTGTGAACAATTTGAACTTATTATTTATTTTTTTCATGGCATTCTAGATAGCATTAAAAGAGCTTATTCAGCATATGAATGATGTAATAGTAGGTAAATACTAACTATACTGCACAGGACAGTACACATACATACCAGGTTTTGTCTACCTCGGCTGATGCTCACACAGAAACTGACAGTGTGGAATAGAGGCAACCTCAGGCAGTGAGTGACGCGTACTGGACACGTCGATGAGTCATCAGGGTTACTGAGTGACTTGTGTTCTGAAGCATACTTGTCAAAATACTTTTAGATAACCACACACTTAGATACATATTTTTTCTTTTCTATTAGTTTTTGATATTTATTGTTATTTGGTTTAACTTTATTACATACTTAAAATAGGTTTAATTTACAACTTTACATACTAAGACTAAGTTAACATTAATACTAATACCAGCTACCTCAATGTTTTCTTGATTTTCAGAATTTTAACTTTTTTTCTGTCACCCCTCCATTACCCCCGATAAATTGTTAAATTACCCCCAGTTTGGGAACCACTGCACTAGACGAATCGGATGCATTTCTCGGACGTGTAGTGTCAGCGCGGTGTTAACAAGGTTGGAAAACTAATTTCAGTCATAACTTAGATCGTTGTGGATTGTAATAGTTAATGTATTGATTATTGGATTTCATATTCGAATATTCCGAAACATGCACACAACAAAATAAAAACACAATTGTCAAATGAAACAGTGAAGAAATAGTAGTGATCGACAAATAAGATTTATTAAGGAAGGATTTATTTTGTGTGAGAGAAATTTATTCCCCTCCACAATAAAAGTAAATAAATAAATTCTTGCAAAGTTCAACTCTGGTCACGTTTCAATTGTTGCATTTATGGAACAAAATGCATGTATACAGTCATTTGTTTGAACTGCGCCTTAATGCTATAAGAAACATCAATGGTGTCAATTCACGAGTTAGTGCTTATGATGGTGTTGGTCTTCCTGACCAAAAAGTAGTCCTTAGGACTAGCATAGTAGTGCTGCTATAAAGTAGACAAGGTGACTGGGAAGTAGTCAAACTGACTAGCTGCTTAAATTGACTCAGAGTCAGTCAAACTGATAAGTAATAGATCATCGTTACTACATAATAGTCAATTTCATATCCACGAATACATAATGATAATCATCCTGATTATTGATACATTTTAGATCGTCAATTTGACAGCGATTACAATATCTCTAAAGCAGAAAATAGACGTGACTATGCTCTGGTAGTCGTAATGAACAACTTTTATTTAGAGTGTGATATAAGAGAAACTGACTAATGTTCTGTGCTACAAATACTCTCAGAAACACACACACTGGAAGTCTAAAAATTACTTGTTAGAAAACGGAGTATGTGTCTACATATCACTTAAAAAAAGGACAACACATCATCGCTCAAACAAATTATTCATTTCCCATAAGATAAGCGATAAATACGTTTCTCTTGTAAAGGCTTTCAAACCACGAACGTAAATTTTTTTCTACTGATACGCTTTTTACTTAAAGAATAAAAGAAACCTACAAATGTAACGAAATTACGTTATCTATAGAGATTAATATTGGTTGTAAAATTAAAAGTGTCTGGGATTACTTGATTAAATGGAACAAGGGACCAGTGACTTGCTGCTTATCACAGTATAGTAATGATTTTTCAACATGCTACATAAAATGTAATAACAAGTTTTTTATTTGATGCTGACACTTCTCTTAAAATGGGATATTCAATCATTATGGAGCTCCAGGAAGTGCACAATAAATCCAATGTAAAATTTAGATACTATCAGAGTGTTTTGGTAACTTATGCGAGATATAATTGTCACCATTTTTAACCAGAATGATGAGAAAGTGTGATTAGAGTTTATGTTTCTCTTTTTATCAGCATTATAATTTACCAACTTCCCTGTATTTGGTGTGCTTGAATATACTCTGTTTAATTCGTTTATCTGGAGAATTGAAAAAAAGGCATGTAAAATGTGCTTTTACAAGTTAATAACTTAAAGTTGAACAGTACCACTTTTTAAGTCCAAGGTGAATGTCGTGTTCAACTATTAGTTTGGTTTGGTTAGTTTTAAATTTCGCGCTATCTGCCCCTAATTTGGCAGTGTGAGACGAGAGGAAAGGCAGCTAGTTATCACCACCCACCGCCAAATGTTACCAGCGAATAGTGGGATTCACCGTTACATTATAATGCCCTTACGACTGAAAAGGCAAACATGTTTGGTACAACGAAGATTCGAAGCCGCGCTCCTCACACTATGACTCGAATACCTTAACCTCCAAGCCATGACGGTCCTAACCATTAGTTCAACTGCTGGAAACAACACAATCATAAAGGAAGTGAAATATATTTCTGATGTATGAATTCAAACAATGTAAGATATTCTGTATACAAATTAACAGCAATGAATCTCTTTACACGATAAAAACAATTATATTAACTTTGATAAAATTGGTAGTTTGATAGCATCTCAGTACATAATACGGCACGACTTCATGAAGTTAGAATAAATACATAGAGTAATAATAGGAGAAAATGGTATTTTGTGTGAATGATTTCCTGTATTTTAGTTACTTACAAACACAATACACCATCCAAACAGATTTTTGCTATATCTCACTCTATTACACACAACACGTGAAAAACCCTCATACAAAATCGCCAACAATTCCCAGTATCTGCTTTTAACAATAAATGTTGTAAATTGTCACGATATTTCGTTTAGAAACAGTACGTATTTCGTAAAGATTGAGTTTGAATATATACCTGTCGCTTCTTTCAATGGAATGTATGTTTCTCATACAGCACAGCTACATCGAGCTATTTGCTAAGTCCACCGAATGGAATCGAACTACTGATTTTAGCGTTGTTAATTCGAAAACTTACTGCTGGACCAGCGGAGAACCTTTCAACAGAAGCTACCACTATAATAGGTAGTGCAACAGCTCACATAAAAACTATAAAATATCACACTAGTTGCTATCATAAATTTAATTAAATGGAAAGGTTGTTTGTTGTTTGTAAAAAAATTGTTTCAGGTGAAAAAATAAAAAATATTGTAAATAAAAACAATAAAAGTGTTTGTTTCAACATAAACTAAACAATGTTTTGAACAATGGTGATCTTTGACTTGATTCCTAAGCAACATTTATAACATTTTCCTTCGTGTTCGTTTACTTATGAAAGTGATATAATAAACATAATTTATTGTAAATAATCTGTTAAGGTGTCTTCCAATTCATCAGTGGTAATTTTTCAAATTTGCCAGTAGTTAGAGCATTACTAGCCCAGGTGAAGCCGAGTGCTGAACAAACAGTTGACCAGAAATTTCAGGCTGGATGTCAAAGTAACTCAGTGGTAACCACAACGAAATTTTTTTTCTGTCACTTCGTAAGACCAGCAAATTAATAAGGACATATTTTACGCTTTTCTCCTTTGATGTGAACGACAAACTTAAAGAAATGTACTACTATGATAAACAAATATTGAAAAGATGGAAAAATGTAATCTATTTTATTGGTTAATGAGAAACAAAGTTTCAACTTTTCGTTTAGGTATGTAAATGATAAATATCTCTTATACTTAGATTTTTTTTAGATAAGGTACTAAAACTTTGATGTTGTCATTTACAGTTAAGAATCTATAGAAAATCAATTTATTACTTATATCTTGGGCCAAAAATATAGCAATCCCTTTTTGCACTTTTACTCTTCAATATTATACACGTTTACTGTGTCGTTGGGATATATGAAGCTCAGTACTTCACATTATCCAATTAAAATGTAACGTAAGGCACTTCATTAAATATGAGCCCTCGAGAACAAATAAAGTAATGGCTCATTTAATAATTAGAAGTATTAGTTGATAATTATTTATTTTCCATGAGGTAATTCTTTTTCAAGCAAAGAATATTATTTATATGTTGTATGATTGATTACGTCGCTTATATTTGCTTTTCTTTTATCTTCTTAAAATTTCTCAACTTCTTGGTAAAACGAGTCTTTAAAGAACAACGTAAAAATACACGTTGTATCAAAACTTGAATCACTAAGTTATCTCACTTAACACACTAATATGTATTCAATTTTGACGAAACTGAAAGCTTATCAGTGCAACTTACATTGTTGACAATAAAATGCAGTATTGCTTTGGTTTTAACAAAAATCATCCCAAATCGAACAAAATTAGTTGTATTCATCTATTAGTAAGTTGCTGTCATTATCTATGTTTCTCACAACTGTTTAAAGAAATCTGACGTTACACAAATCAGAGAAATGTTAAATAAAAAATTACATTTTTTTCTTTTCTATTATTGGATTTTTATTTTTCCTTCATTAATGTTAAGCACTGTAATTCTAACGTACCAACGTGGTCTAACAACGCTACAAACCGTGTTTCCATACCTGTGGTGAGCAGAGCGTTCATAGCCAGTTGTTTATCACTGTGCTTAATTGCAAGCAAACAACAATTCTAGTTATTTTTTTCTTAAAACGTTGCTTTGAATAATATTTATGTAAATCCTCTAAATAATTTAAGCTGGACATTTCAGAGATACTAGTTATTATTGGAAGATGGATGGATAGCACGAGGAACGTATTGGTGAAGTTTTATTTGTTCCTTTATCAGTATTGTTTCATCAGCCACTTGAACTTGTTTCTGAATGTTTACAATATATTTTAAGTAGATTAATACCATGTAATAATATTGAGCATATAGCTTTCTCTGTTTGTCTCATATGTAATTTATTTACCCGGAATAAACTAACGTTTTACTTATTTCAAGAATATGTATCATTCCACAATCAGTTCCGGCAAGCTGTTTTTTGTATCGTATTGTTTGTTTGTATCTACATCACCAACAAAACCAACATTACAAAACTAACACAACGTCTTACGTTAATCTTCCCAATCTCATATTATTTGATTACTACGTATATTTTACCGATAAGAGTCAATAAAACCATACTAAAATACAAGAAAACGTGCACCAACATATTCTTTTGTTAATTGGTCAAACAAATCACTTTTTAACGTTATTAGGTATCGTGATTTGATTTTTCCAGACCTTTAGGAAGTAAGACCTAAATTACCTTTGAGGTACACTGTCTATCCGTTTTAACATCAATTTCGCTGGTATCACATGTTTAGAAGATAAAATTGAGGAGATATGGATATTGAAACCAGCAACATCCCACATATTTGTCACCTTTCGCTGTCCGCAGTCACAAGTAGGAAGGTGGTTGTTCACATGGAGAGTGGGGGTAAGCAGTAAAACTATCCTTGTAGTTAGTATTCTATCAATATGATAACGTACCACTATACTAAACCTAACCCCTACTATTAGTATAGCTCCCATCCTACGTCCCACTACTTGGTTGTTGTTGTTCAATGATATGAAAAAAGAAATCAGAGATGGCTCTTCTGTGAGGAATGTGATACAAATACATTAGTCCACCCATATAATGTAAAAAATTGTCCAAATAATGAAGTTTATTTCCTTTCTAATATTTTTAAGATACTAATTTAGTATATATTATAAATGTGTTATTATTTCTAAATTTAAGGAAGAACATTTATATTTATAATAAAATAATTTAAAATGTTTGATTAACGATTTTTCATCAAAACCAATAAAAATCAATTTATGAACGAATGTATTTGTATTTGACATTAAAAATTGTACATTGCTACAAACTATCTAAGAAGCTGTACGTAATACTCTGTACGACATACGTTGGTACATTATTATTTTGAGAAATAAGTCCAAATGTTTCTTCTGTTGGGCCTGGCATGGCCTAGCGCGTTAAGGAGTGCGCTTTGTAATCTGAGGGTCGCGCCAAACATGCTCGCCCTCCCAGCCGTGGGGGCGTAAAATGTTACGGTCAATCCCACTTTTCGTTGGTAAGAGAGTAGCCCAAGAGTTGGCGGTGGGTAGTGCCTTCCACTAGTCTTACACTGCTAAATTAGGGACGGCTAGCACAGATAGCCCTTGAGTATCTTTGTGCGAAATTCCAAAACAAGCAAAAACCAAAACAAGTTTCTTCTGTCATAAATATTATTATCATTATTAATTACCTTAATAGTGTACTTCAGTATATTATTTGGATAAATTATCAATCTGTAGAACTGCAAGATAAATGCTACTAATAATTACTTATTACCAGATTAGTAATGGTAATTAAATCGTAAATATATATACAAGTTAAACAAAATAATAGTGAATTTATTTTTATTATTATTAAAACTGAATTTGCACGAAGAACTTTTACCTGTAACTTATAAAATTATAAAAAACGATTTTGGTTTAAATACACCACAGTCATATCCTTACCTTGAATAAAATACTCAGTAAACAGTTACGAGTTAACTAAATTAATAAAAACGTAATTAAAACAAAAACGTCTAAAAATTTAGTGGTTATTCTGTTTCAAAAGTTCAGTCATCATGTGAGAAAAACACTGCAAGATGTAACTTTGAAAATTAATAAATGGTACTAAAATATTTATACAACTGTTTAACTTCCATTTAAAATCCAGCAATATTTTTAATTTACTGAAAATAATGTTTACATGCCCAGTTACTCAACTTTACAGTGTTGAATCTCCTTCATGAAGTAAATGAATGATATGATACCTATTTCGTCTTTTCATATCCCGAAATCTCTCTCTCTCTCTCTCTCTGTGTGCGTGCGCGTGTGTGTTCATATGAGACAATTATTTTTTAAACTTCAATCAAGAAAATTTTCCCACATCCACAAGTTCACATTTCCTTAGTCTTCCAAATTGTCATAAAATAATTTACAGCTCCTCCTGAAAAGAAATTAATATTTTTTGCTACCTTTTCTAGAAAATAATTTAGTTTTTATCAGTTTATATAAGTCTCTGATTTCACTTATTCCTTAATATACACGAGTCAACTTTCTTCATATACTGCACTGTAATTGTCGAACATAGTTCTGCATCACTTCATAACTAAATATCTGACATCTGTGAAAGTCCTATCACACTGGTCTTTCAATGTTCATGCTTAAAACGAAAGTTGAGAAACAGCTTCACACAGAGTCACAAGTAATAAGTAAGACTTATTTAATATTTAATTACAAGTTAAAAATAAACGATCAAACCATATAGCTTGTAGTGTGAAGCTATTTAAGTAACTTTTATGCATCAGAACTTACTCATCATCATCTGCCACTCACTTCCTTTAAGGTACATAGGGCCGCAATCAGTTGCGGTTTCTTGAACAGGTATTTAAGTGAGTAGGTTGTTAGTTCACTGCACCTAGCCATCCCTAATTTAGTAGTGTAAAACTAGAGGGAAGGCAGCTAGTCATCACCACCCAGTGCCAACTCTTGGGCTACTCTTTTACCAACGAATAGTGAGATGAGCTTACTCATACTAACAAAATATTTCACAGATGATGATTTAGTCCACCCAGAAACATGCAGATCATCACTGAAATATAAAAAATAATGTAAATGCCTGGAACTGATTATATTTCAAATAGAATTTAACAAATAATTTAGCATAATATTACTACCACTATTTAAAAACAATGTTTATTTTTCTGCTGTTTCAGGCATGTTTTCTGTTTGCAGGCTCACAAACACAAAACGATCATTGTGATTAACATGGCTTTTAAGATCAAATTATGGTCATTATGTCTGAAATGTTGTATCAATAAATCATTCTGGGTACCACGTTTTGCACACATAATCAGAGACATCTTTTCTAAAACATTACAAAAAGAATTATCGTTTTCAAACAGTTGTGATATTATAATGTATCATTCATCCTTTACCATAAATGTTATGGTTAATATTTTACAATGTATTGTACTTGTCAACTATAATAATACAACCTAAACAAAACCATCACTCATGAGAACCTACACAGAATATGTTTTATTCGGTGGTACCATTACAAATCGCAGTCAATAAAAATATTTCTCCTGATTATAACAATTCTGATGGAAAATTATTTTTAAAAAATATTGGCATAATTTCTTTTGTATATCATTAACAGAAAAAAAACGAAACAATATTATGATAAACACGAGACACAACATCAAAAAATACACTTCTGTTAATGACATGTATTTTGCAAATACTACAAACACCTTATCTGAGCTGAGACAACACATTCAAACTAGATTACAAAAAAAGCTGCTCACATTTTAGCAAAAACTACTGAAAAAAATGTTTTGCAAAGCAAAACAAAAATTCAAATGAAATCTCATTTGAACTTATTTTGTTCAGCTTAAACACCATTTTAATTCTAAGTTGTTTTGTTTTTCAGAAAACAAAGTGGAACACACACAAAACTTTAAAGATCACTATTTCTCCTCAAAGCCACAAAAAGTCCATTTTCTTTCAAGACTAGCTCCAACTCCTGAGAGTTCTTGCTTAAACACAAGAGGAAACTTCGTCAGTAGCATCTCAACATCTCTTGGCTGCAACAATACCTCCAGCTGTTTCAAATATGACCAGATGTAGTCAACACTTGCTCCAAATGGATGCACATGAAGGAAGGTGCTAATAAGCCCTGCAACATAAATAATTTAACAGAAGTTTTGTACATAATTTCATAATTATCAATAAAAAAGCTCAATAAAATTTGAGGCAGATATATTAGAAATTCATTTCTTACTTTTTAGGATTCAAAATAAAGGTTAAACATGACTATTCTTGCATTCCTATACACAAGTTAGAATCATTTACAAAATTAAACTGGATTATGGAATACTAATGCATTTAATTACACAAACTATAAACACATAAATTCAACAAAAAGTTCTCAAGGAATGAACTTTTATCAGTATAATACTCAAATATAGATCATATAGTGCACCTATATTAACCATAGCTTGAAAAAAATGTGCAAACGTGACTGTACTCAGTAAAATAAAACTTAACTATACTTACGAATGTCTTTAAGTGTGATATTTCTATTAAATTCTTAAGACACCACAAATTTACTGAATTATTCAGACATATCTCACTTAAAACGTTTGAAACTGGATATTTTATGAATATAAGTAACTCATCTACAATGACACAGACCTGCTAATTTAGTAAAATTCACAAAAGTTGTTTTGGTTTTAATAATGGATCTTTCATAATTAAGCTATGCAGACTTGGAAAATAACATTAATTTTTTTCCATCATATAACGATTTTTTTACAAATTAGGAAGAAAATAAAAACTCTTACTTAAATCAAATTATTAATTCATTTACCACAATGAATATTTTTAATTATTATGTTTAGGTTCTAGAATCATTGATAAGTCTCTTACATTGCAAATGGTCAACAGAAATGTATAGCCAGTGTTTGTCAACATTTTAAGCATAACATAATGTAACATGATTTCAATGAAAATTATTCATTGATGTAAAATTACATGTGATGTTTTGTGAGTCTGTATGTGATGAAGAAAAACAGATATTTTTAGATTCAGCATACAGGAATTACTCTAAAACATAAAAATTCAATGACACAGTCCTGTGTAATTTATCTAACTAAAAGGTTAAAACACTTAATACTTTTACTGCAGGCCCGGCATGGCCAAGCGTGTTAAGGAGTTCGACTCGTTATCCAATGGTCACAGGTTCATATCCCGGTCGCACCAAACATGCTCGTACTTTCAGCCGTGCGGGCATTATAAGTGACAGTCAATCCCACTATTTGTCAGTGAAAGAGTGGCCCAAGAGGTATTGGTGGGTGGTGATGACTAGCTGCCTTCACTCTAGTCTTACACTGCTAAATTAGGGACTACTAGCGCAGATAGCCATTGAGTAACATTGCACGAAATTCAAAACAAAACAGAAAAAGCTTAGATTGTCATTCAAGAGTCTCAAATTGTAGAATATTTAGTGTGCAATTCTATTAAATATCATATTTTTGTGACCATTTCAGCATTTAACTGGAATTTATATTCTTTCTAAAAATTATATTCTAAAAAAAACGAATATAATTTATGGTTAATATTTTTCCGGTTATTTCAGACCTCAAATAATAAATATTAACTGGACTTTATGCTCATGATGTTTGTGTCATCACAAAAGCTACGTTAAATCAAACTGACTGATCCAGATCATGATGAGAAAAGACTGAAATAATACAACTAGAAACTGAGACGTTATAGGCCTTATTCACAATTCGGCAACAAGCTGGTTATATCCACTCCCTATTTTGTCAATCCACAATTGTACATCTATAAAATCTTATAAGCCAATGTACCCAACCACTAGTTCTTACATTTAAAACAATTTTTTCAACATCTTAAAATGTATGGCTAAAGATTCTGACTACACCACCAACTTTGGTGTTGTTATTCTCTCCACAAGTTTTTCCTGACAGAAACAATATTCACGATATCAAACAAGAACAACAATACAACATCTTCAGCCTCCTTAAATATTACCTTAATTACAGTTGTATTTTAATTGAAAAAATAACAACAACCATGGGGGTTCCATCTCCCTCCACGAGAGACAGTTATTCATGCAGTAATTGAAAGTAAACTTACTATGTATATATAATGTTGACCAAATCTATAGATGATACCATCATAACATGAATAAATTGCCATATGAAAGTTGAAATTTTTCAACCTCTTAAAAAGATGAAATCCAGCAATCATTTTCAAAGACAAAGCAAGACCATGCCATCCCTTTGTTGATATGGTAACAGCAAAATACCAATTCAATTTATTGATATTTACTTATCAAAACACAGTCTACAAGGATAATAAATCTAAGCTACAAATATAGTCACATTCAGTCAGATCATATCTTCTCTAATTAGTTGTTCCCTGATAAAATAACCTTCTTTACAATATTGATTTAAGTGTCTAGTATACCAAATGAATTTATGTAAAAAGAAAACTTTGTTGTTTGAAAACAATTTTACTTATTTAATTATACTCAAATTTCTGTCAGAAGAAAAACCCAATTTTATATTAAAATTTATGTGTTACCTTTTACCATATACAAAGTTGGTTGCAAGGGCTAAACAAAAATGACAGTTAAGTAATGATTTATTTCTTTTTGAATTTCATGCAAAGCTACACAAGAGCTATCTGTGGTAGCTACCCCTAAGTTAGAAATGTAAAACTAGAGGGAAGGCAGCCAGTCATCACCACCTTTTGGGCTACTCTTTCACCAACAAATAGTGGGATTGACTGTCAATATATTACTCTCACGTATGAAAAGGAGAGTATGTTTGGTGTGACAGGGATTAAGAGTCAAACGCCCTAACCATCTGTCCATGCCGGGCCAATAAGTAATGAAAATAAACTCTATGTAGCAAATAACTTATTAGTAAAACACAATGTATATGAATGTCTAGAAACAGAAATATCAAAATAACATGTTCAACAAAGCCTGGGCTAAATTAATCATATACACACATATTACCAAATTTATATACTTATCTCACAACTGTCCTTACTATTTGTTCTACTACTTGGTTCTTTTTACTCGTAAAATTATTTTTTAAAATAAATAACACGATGCATGATACCCTTAAAGAGAAGATGAGCTTCTAATAAAACTATTTTTAAAGTTAAAGAATTTTGAAAAGTTTTTGTAATCTAAAACTCGTGATTATTTTTACTTTATTACAACAATGTTATTTGTGTTTGAAAAACCTGACAGTTAACATTTTATCAAATTAAAGGTTATTACAGTTCAATAAAAAAAAATCCACTTAACACCTTCTTACTCAGAAAGCTAAACAGAGTATACAATACATGTAAAGGTTTCACGCATTTTATTATCTTGTTTCATACAAAAATATCTCACCAATCAGGCGAGCATCTTTCTCTGTGATCTCCAATGATAGAGCAGAAGAGATCTCTTCCAGCAAGGATTCTTCATTCTCTGATTCCCCATCAGATTCTTCATGATCAGTATGAGTGATGTTAACTTCTTCTTCCTGTCCTAGATCACTTTCTTGCTTTTCAGTATCATCTGATTTTTTAACTTTTACTTTTTTGATCAGTTTCTGAAGCTATAAGTAAAAGACAATGAATTAGAAATGTGTTTATAAACTACAATAATTCAAAATAATAACAAAACAATTCAGAACTATCACAGTACTTGTGCCATATTAGTTTCCATGAAATGATAAATAGGTTTAACACTAACAAGTTTCAGTATCTTAAGCTGATTAAAAACCTGCATTTTTTTTAGTTTTCAACAAAGTTATTCACTTATTTAATGTAAAGTTTCAAATATATGTTCTCAGTAAAACTTCATATTTTATCTGTTATTTTCTCAACCCTAACTCTACATAAAAATGGTCAATGTGACTGAACTCATAACTACCAAAATAAAAAGTCAAACCTAAATTATCTGTTTTCTTTTTAGAATAACTTCAAGCTGCACCATAAAAATACACTCATTTATCCTGAGTAGCTTTAAACTCACAACAGTATTCATCTATTTATACTTAAATGTTATTGTTTTATTGTCCTTAACTGTGTTTAGTTACTATTCATGTCATTATAAGCTGTAACTCATTTCAAGAATATGTAGCTCATGTTATGCTTTCAAAGTACTTTATCCATGCATGTGTCTCATTAGTATGTTTTCATTATATTATTATTTAACTAATCTAACTTTAACGAGCCTAAAGAGATCCTATTTTTACATAATAATTACTTTTATAATAATAAATAAAGAATAAACACAAAAAATAAGAAATAAAGTACTCACTCAGGTCTTTTCTTTTTGGTCTTAATTATCATTGATAGTTAACTTTTTATATAAATGGTGGTAACGCACTAAATACTTTTTATTTAATTAAATAACGCACCAAATAATGATAGAATAATAATGTGCAGAAAGTTGGCAATATACTTTAACGATGACAATTTCTCTGGCTTTGAGAAATTCCGATGAAACACATGGGTGTGGCAAGATATATATCATTTTCTATTTAATTGCTCTGTAACCATACATAATTGAAAACTATAAAAGTTATGGTTAGTCTGAGCAATGACTATTGTATAACAACTAATTTATGTTAAATTTTACAGTTATTGGAGAAGCAATAAATAAAATAAAGAGGAGGGGATATCAAAAGAAAATATGTCATAATTCTCACACTCAGGAAAAATTAGGATCTTTTAAAATATTACCTCATAAAATTAAAAACTTTAAACATAAATATTATTAAAATATGGATTATTGACTGCTATTTTATGTTATAATAATTGTTATAACTAAAAACAATAATTGTTTAAGTTTTGAATGCAAGTCACTGAAACTTCATGACGTGCAGTTAAAAATGCCAATGGTGATAGGGTAGCAATTCAGAACCAGCTATCTGAATGAAAAATATGTCAAAGATGTAACATTTCCATTTATCAGGTTTTACAGGGCTTTTTTATGGCCTATACATATACTGGCATAGTTGAAGCCATTTTGGCAACTGTTTTAATTTCAGTTTTATGGAAGTGTTAAATTTAGTTGCATTTAGAAATGATAGTTTATCTTCGGTTTGTTTACATAATTGTGTGTGAATCTTAAGCTATGTAATTCAACATTAGTGAACTGGCTCTTGTTGCATTACTGGATGAAGTTACTGGAACCTTTAAAAAAGTTGTATTCATTGTTTTGATTGAGAATGATCACATCTTGTAGTGTACAAAACATTCTAGGATTTGGTGAGGCTGTAAATACACATTTAAACTATAGTTTGAGTTAGTTAGATAGACAGCTAGGTCTAAATTGCATGATTGTGAACTTAGCCATAAAATATGTATTGCTGAAACTTTTAAAGTAAAATTGTCACACACTGTATTTTGGTAATTTTTGGTGATTAACTGCATCATGAAGATTTGTACATGTGCTTGACTTATTTGATTACATAATTTTGAAATAAATGGATTGCATGCTGTTTCTTTATTTGAAGTTTATCTTCAACAAGTCACAGACATCTACTGTAAAGAATCCAGGCCACCAACACTGGTGAGCCAACCAGGATTATCATGTGATAAACAGTGGAAAATACAGCATGAATGATAGCGAAAGGTGGAATACGTACACGACTGTAGTGGCAACAAAAATATGGCAGATAATTCAAAAACAAACGAAATAATTATTTACAGCTCTGCAAGCAACAACTGTAACAACCAACAATGAAATGAACTTTTGTAAACATGTTAAACTTGTTTTAATATATTATTTTAAAACAAGTGAACTGTGAGCTGTTTGTTCATTACTGAAATTTATTGCCAACAAGTCACAGACACATACTATACAGAATCAAGTTCATCCATCTATACGGAAACCGATATCATTTTAGTACTGCAAAACTTGCAGGTGGAGTTTATTATCAAATGAAAAGCTGTCTACAGATATGACATAGGTGACAAGGTCAGTTACTTTCTCAGATTCTGATGGTTCAGAAAGGTTGAGAATAGATTTCAGTATGTATTCTCTGCTGACCAAAATTTTAAGGCCAATGAACATTAAAAAAAACAAAAACAACATGCATTTTGCATTGTTAGACTCAACCACTTTTTTGAGTAGAACTTTGAAAAATGAATATGAGAAAAGGGAAAATAAAAACTTTTTTAGCATTTTATAGGAAAAATGTGAACACTATTAAATTAGCCTGAATACCAGCTGGTCAAATGTTTAAGACCATACTGAAACAAAGCATTAATTGGTAAACATGTAATGAAATTTAGTCATTTGTATTCAAGTATTAGCATTGTCAACATCTCCCACTGACATCTCCTGTGTTATGTTAGGTAAAAACACAACAAAGCCTAAAAAGTTAACAGAGTTTGAACATGGTAGAATTGTTGAGCTGCAAAAGCAAGGTCTCTCTCAACGTGCCATCACTGGTGAGAGTAGGCATAGTAAAACTGCTGTTGCAAATTTCTTAAAAGACCCCGAGGGATACTGAATGAGAATTTCATGTGGTCGGTCCAAGACAATTTCGCTGGAGTTGAGCAAGAGGATCCAACAGGTTGTTTGGTAAGACACCAGCTGATCGTCAAACCAGATTAAGGCTTATACAGACACAGAATGCAGCTCAAGAACAATAAGATGGCATCTATAAGACAACGGGTTTAAAAACCATAAACATCTTCAAAGGCCATGCCTCCTTGCACATCATGAAACAGCTCAGTTGAACTTTGCTGAGAAGCATCAAACATGGGATGTAGAAAAGTGGAAGAAGGTTTTCTTCTCTGATGAGAAAAATTTAACCTGTATGGTCCAAATGGCTTCCAACGTTACTGGCATGATAAGGATATTCCACCAAAGACATTTTATATATGACACATCATGATCTGGGGTGCTTTCTCCTTCCATAGAACAATGGAGCTTCAGGTTATACAAGGGCATCAAACAGCATCTGGCTACAATGGCATCTTGGAGAGAGCATCTTTATTCAGTAAAGGCTCTTGCTTGTGTAGAAATGATTGGATCTTTCAGCGGGATAATGCTCCAAACCACAATGCCTGCAAAACAAAGGACTTTTTCATGACAAATTATGTGATTCTTCTGGACCATCCACGTTACCCCGAACTGAACCCCACTGAAAATGTTTGGGGGTGCATGGCAAGGGAAGTCTACGGAAATGGATGCCAATTCCAAACAGTGCACGATCGTTATGAAGCTCTCTTCACCACTTGGAATAACAATCCTGCTAGCAATCTAAAAACGCTGATATAGACCATGTTACGTATATTTTTTATATTTTATGTTTTTCGTAGACTAAACGCAACAGAAAAACACAGATAACAGCTTGTATAATTTATTACACTAAACTAAATATATATATGTAACAGATATAACATAAATTACATAACAACAGTGACAGATATTAAGTTACTACATTCAAAATTAATTACAATACAAAATGTTACTGGCCTGTGTCAAATATAATGATCTAGAATGAAAGTCCAAAAGTTCAGATCATAAATCCGAAATTCTAGTCTAGGAGGTGAATTTGGTCCCACGAAGAAATTTCAAAGTTTGAATGGAGAATGACGAAGTTTTTTTTTACGGTGCTTCTTGATGAACGTCTCAAACTTGCCGACTCTCAGCACAACCAGTAATTCAGATGAATCGTAGACATTGACGAAATAAAATCACAGCTTCTGTAGATCTAACTTCAGTCACAAATCACAGCAAACACGCAAATGAATGACTGACTCTCTTCTTTTGAATAAAACTAATGTCTGACTCTTTTCTCCTTTCTTCCTCACATCTTCGTCTGTTTATACCAGTAGGCCTACTTCTCGAACATTCGCGTTACTTCCCAACATTCCAGAGAAATCCGCGCATGTCCGCTCTTGCACAAGACTTCTCGTCTAGACACTAGGCCACCAGCATTTCATTTAAATACATATGATTGGTCTACCTAATTCTAGAAAATTCTAAATGTTACCCTGAATGAATAACAACATATTTTATTAGTTTAAACTTTGAAACAATAATATAAATATGGAAATATAAATAATAGAAATGAAAATTTAAACACAACACAACATGTTGTCGCTTACAAAACATTTACACGACATTTACATAACAACCATGCAACTCACTACTGAGACCTCTTGTTGAGCGTCTCCTACCCTGTTCAGGACTTATTTTTGGTATGGTCTTAAACTTTTAACCAGTTAGTATTTAGACTAATTTCATCATGTTCACATTTTCCCTATTAAATGCTAAAAAGGTTTATTTTTATCTTCCCTTTTGTTATTTTCATCTGTCAAAGCTCCACTCAAATAAGTGGTTGAGTCTAACAACAAAAAATACATATTTTTTCTTTATGTCCATTGGCCTGAAGATTTAGGTCAGCAGTGTATTTTTGTGAAGGGAAGGAATATCCATTGTTCACAGAAAGCTATTCATGCAGTAAATGTCAACTGGTACAAGTTTCCTCTGTGATATTAAGCAAATGAGCCATGTTCTTTATGAACAAAGAGAGAATATAGAGAATACCTTTTATGTAGCAATCCACAAAAGAAAGAAGTTTCCCAGTACCCATGTTTGTAATAAACACTGTGGGTTAGCCACGATCACAGAGATAAAATCTACCTAAATAAGCTTGTCTGTGTATCAAGTACTGGAAAGAGTCTTTGTTAATTTTCTAATTTTGGAAGAGTTCTTTAAGTTTCTTAATGAATATTTAAGCAAACAGAGTTGCAGTTTCTCCACAAACCTTCAAAATCTCTTCATCATCTCTTTTCTTCTGTTGTGCAGCTGCTAAAAGTTTTTGCTGCATCCCTTGCATAGCCTGCTGGATCATCTTTAGTTGCTTCTCCCTGGAGTCCTGATTTTGTTGTCCATCTGCTTTTAAAACTTCAACTTCATTCTTATATGCATCTAGCTGACAGCGAAGAGAATCATTTTCTTCTTTTAAGTTGTTTACCAACTGGTTAGTTACGTCTGTAAAGAAAATGGATTTTATAAGTGTATAGCCAACAACAAAAATTCTTCTTTATTAGTGAATACCATGTTGCTTTGAACAATATATATCACACCTGAAAATATATTTACAGCACTTAAAATAAATATTTAAAAATGACCTTGTTTCCTCACAGTTACTGCTATCAAGATGTAACATGCTACTTGCATCAGTTTGAATAAAACTCTTTAGTTAAAAGCAGGCCAAGTTTCAACGATCTCTACTTTAGCCATATTGTAACAGATCATGGGTCAAAAGCTATGTCCTCATGTTTGTTGCCTTTCATTCAAAAGTTTATTTAACTAATATTTAATGAATATATAATCATTAGGTTTGGTATCAAACTGTAAACTATAATACAAGTTTTCATATTACACATTAGTTAATTTTTCAACTTAAAAGTAATATTTACAAAAATTAACTCAAACATCAATTTTTGTGTGTCAGGTGGTATACTGAATGCAGCAATGGTTGAAATTAGATGTTTCTGTTGTCAGAATACAAAGTCTGTAGTTTTGTATGAATTAAGAATGCAAAATATTAATATTTAAAAGAAAGAATACGAAGTATTATATCTTTATAATACTTATCTTTTCCGTAGGATGAGATATCACTATTGTACTGAATCCAACACAGTGACCCTCCCTTGCTCATCTCCTTTCATTTTTGGAAATAGTCCTTTATATACACTTAATGCAAAATATGACATGTAAATTATCAACCAAATGCTCAGAATGTTCCTAGAGTGGTTTTCCCAGCTATTTACAAATATAACAGCAGTTTGTTTCTTCCAACACAAACCTTCAGTTGTGTCTTTTAGCAAGTTTAATTTTTGTTTAATCCATATACAGCTCCATTACTAAACTAGATAAATTATGATTGACTCTTGTGGTATCAATGTAGTAATTTATTATTTTTTGGTTATTCAAATGTAAATATAAAGATTAAAAAAATTATTGCATTTCACATCCTCCACATATGAAATTTGTTAAGGCTTAGCAACCTAATATAAAGGTCATAACTAGAAGAGATAATTGTTTGCTTTACTTGTTTATTGACTGTTCTACGTTTTAAAAAAATAAGTTTAAAATCTTATTTATAAATATTTATAATGTATACAGATACATAACATAACTGAAATGTGACTGTATTTTACAAAATACTAGTCCACAAAAATACAGCAAAACCAGGTTACTTTTATAGGTCAATTTTATATTGTTGGATACAATAACATGATGAGCATGTACACTGCATCATTGAAAGTTTTATCAGGTTAGCCAGAAGTTGCTGCAAGGTCAATATAATAAAAATAATAAATATATTATGTCATCACATATAAGATATTTGGATTAAACACTTGTGTTTAAGTTATAATTTATAATCATTCCAGACAGATAAAAACATAATTTTTGTTCAATTCCTAATTTTTTCATTATAATTACAAGATTGGTCAAATCTATCAAACATGTACAGAGATTCCAATTTGATAGTGAACATAAGTGATAAAATAGAAAGTTTCTTCTTGAAAAACATTTGATAATTATCTGGATGTTATAAATATTTTGCATGTAAAATTTGAACATTTTCTCAAACATAAAAGTATTTTTAATCTTAAAATGAAAACTATCCTGCATGTTGCCTATTCAACATTCTGAATAACAAAAATCTTTAATTATTTTACAACTTGAATGAAAAACCTGATATTTTGTACATGAAAGCCTTAAAACCAGCAAGGTTCAAAAATCATATCTCATGGATACCTTTGTGGTTTCAAGCTAGGTGGATTCCACCCTCCCCATAATAAAATGGTTAATATACACACAGTGAACATCAAGATGTCTTCAGTGTAAATTAAATCAAATTACTTTGTTTGATGTTCTGATGTCTTGAATGATTTAGGAAACTTGGTGAACAAGCTATGGGTTCATTATTTGCATGTTGGTAACTAAAATGCAATAACGTGAATTGTTATTCAATCCAAATAAAAAAGCTTTAGATAAGTTATTTACATACATACAATGCAACTTTAATGAATCTTAAACCGTGGTTCACAGCTCATATCATTTACTATTCAATTTCAGTTTATATCATTTGTTTCTCACCCTATTTATATACTAGTTAAGATTTTTAACTGACTAAATATTTTACAAGTGTTAAAATGTGGGCTTACCATAAGATATATGGAAACTTTCTCCTTGTTGAACTCGAGTCTTTTTAACAGCTGGCTGATCACCAGCTTCTTCATCACTCACATCCATTTCGTCCTCTTTCCGTTCATTCAGGACTTCTTCAAGCTGAGCATTTTTAATTTCCTGTATTAAAAATAAAACTCACCATATTACAAAGTCATTTAGGTAATATATAACTTGTTCTTTTATCATGCAACATATGTAAAAGCAAAACAACTTGCTTTTTTTTTCTTCCAAAATGCTACGTGTAAAAAAACATTTTTATTAGTTTCACCAACAATCTCGGAAGCAATCAATCTATATTCATACCTTTCCACAATATAACAATGTTATGTATACAACATTACTTATCTACACTTTTCAATTTCTAATTCTACTGCTCTAGGAAGCATAAATCATCAAGTTCTTCTTGAAATGGTGCTGCATGACTAATTTTACTATTGTTACAAAGATGGTATAGAATATTTTCCTGCATAATTTTTTCAACAAAGGCTGCAGTACCAATATAACACCTATTTTGCTTCTGCATACCTTTCTTCCTCTGCAGTATGATTAAACCATCAGTTTCTTTTCAATAAGAATCCACTTAACATTATTTGATTACCTAAATTATTTTAATTAGTACTAAACAAAAAATCTTTCCCTGAAAACCTAAAAAATTTGAAATCTCAAACCAGTAGTTGCTGCCACAACCATATGTATCCATCATAATGTAACCAAACTGACCACGAAACAGCAATAAAGGTTAAAGTATACTTTATGTCCTACTGCAGTTTTAGTACATATTTTTCATTATTACCACAAAAGTACAGTACAAAAACTTGGTATATCTATTTTAAATACAGCATACTTGTATTAAAAATATGCTTCATTATGAAGGTTGTTTAATCTACTAAAGTATTTTGCTGCAAATTAATACATTAGGATTAATTAAGAACAGTATTCACTACCACTTATTATTCTTCTAACACAAATCAACAGATCATTAAGCACATTTCACTTTATTTGGGAAAGATGCACAACCCTTTAGTAAACCTTTCTGTTCAACACTTAATATCATAAGCCTTGAGAATGTAATCAAAGTATGATATATATTTAAAAATGTGTTTAAAACCCTTTAATTATGTATTTTAAAACACAACTAACACATAATTACCTAAAATATAATAGTAAGACTAAAATACAATTTAAACTGTACCTATAACTATACCATATATGTGTAAAAAACAACCATAAGCTGAGATGCCAACTATTTCAAATGACTGAGTGTAATGATTGTAGACAGAGACCGTACAGATATCGTACAACCACTGAGTACAGTCCTGAGTCATTCATGTCTGTGGATCCATTCGTGACTAAACTGTAAACACTGTTAGCAAGTATGTTTGAAATCATTTTGTCATCTTCACAACCCAACATTTGTACAATGACTGTAGTTTTGATTCCAGCACAACCAAATTTTTTTGCCAATTCAGTCTGGGAACATTTTTCTGAATAGATGTCCTGCATGATCAACTACAGCCATGAGTAAATTATGAGCAATGACAAATTGCATAAACATCACTTCTGCATTTATGGTTTCATATTCTGAATTCTTACTCATAAATGTCGTTATCTGCATCATTTTTGTCTTCGCTTAAGCCTTTTGAATGTCAAGAACAATCGTTTATCCTGCCATGCACCACCACAGAAAAATCAATGTGACAAACTGTACAAAACGTATGAGTGTCACGGACTTTTAATACGACAACTGGATATTTTGCACAATACTCTTTCCTAAATTTTTGATTCACAGTTTTAGTCCTTTTAGATTTGCCAGAATGAAGACAATCTGAGGCCACTTTTTTTCCATCTTGTGAACAATGACATTGGTGTTCCTGTGCTGCTCAGAAAACAAGAAATACCCATCTACACGAGTGCTGACTGATTAACAAGCACTGATGACGTGACTATGGATTCCCCCATATACTCAGTATGGAGAAGCACTGCACTCAAATTATTGGTAGACGTTGGAGATACAAATATTTTTTTATCATTTCAAGCACAAACATGATTATTGCAAGTAGCCATTTGGACTTTATCTTTTAATTATTATCAAAATTTATTTGTATCTCGGTAGAAATTTTCTTTTTGCCACTTTCAAGCCCTGGAGAAACAATTTATCACTTTATTGTATCAGCCTATATAATTTATAATAATTTGGGAGTTGCACCAGGTCATAATATTTGTCTGTATGAGGGTACTGTCGTAATGTATACACCAAAATCGTAATGATTGGCATATATGCATGAGGGTTATAGTCAAGCAAGCAGCTAATAATACTACAGCCAATATAATGTCATTAAATGACAACAATTGTGTGCCAATTTCAAGGTAACCATTGCTTGATAAGTGTGTAAAATGATCTCTTTCCAATGACTATGCACATGGATATATAACATCTAAATGTAGGCTATAAAGCTTAAATAAGTCTGTTCAATGTATGGCAGCTGCCAAGGGTTAAAAAAATTTATTACTTGTTTCAATTCTATTCATTCAGAGAACTTTGAAGTAAATGAGTCAAAAGGTTTTATGAACATCTTATTGTCTAGGCATTCCTCTTCTTGACTACCATTGTATCATTGAAGATATAGAGAGCCAAAGTAGAACATTTTCATATTTCATTGAAATATCATGAGGCTTAAGTTAGCCTCAGTACAACTGATGTTTATGTAGTTTTTAAAGTTTTCTTTGGAAATAAAGGACAAAACTTAGATTTGACATAAAATCCCAATAATAACATATATTAACTTGTTAATTTCACTTAAAGAAATTGACATACAAAATTACAAATTTTAAATGCAACACTGACTTCCAAATAAAAGGATTTAATGGGGTACCATTCATGAAAAGTTTAATATTACATAGTTAAAAAGACAGAAACTACATTAATTATACCAGAAGTACAATACTTTTTTGAAAAAAAAATTAAACACATTTTTTCCATTTATGTGTATCATTAATTTTAAATTACCAATAAATTATTAGCAAAATGTCTTAAAAGTAATTACTACCATTATAGCTAACCAAATGACACAGAAATATGAGATTTACTTCTTATAATTACAATTGATTCTCAACTCTAAAACCTTCCTTACAAAACTCTGAAGTTTTATCTTATTCATTTTTATGCAAACACATGTAGGCTTTGACGTTCACAAGTCTCTCCTCACAACGTACACTTATTGTCCTGAAATTACTATGGGAAATGCATTACATGCTTCTTTCTAGTGGCTGAAATGAAACATTCACTACCTCTTCAAGTGTTTGAAAACCTTTACAATTTAAGTACAAGTTAGCCTCAAACTAGATCTGTACATATTAACCTTAAAAACCCTACAACTAGATTCTCAGAAATTAAGTAAAACTATTCAGATGAAAATTCTTTCATACAATGTTACAATTCTTTGATTTTTAAATTATTTATACCTTGAATTTCATTTGTAACATAGCTTTTACAAAGCAACATATACTTTCTGATCCAAAACAATGAAAAGCTTACAGTGACATATTGAAATATCTTCAAAAAACAGCTTGTTTTTGCAACTGAACATTCCTCATATTTTTTTCTCAAACTTGTTTTCATTAGTGATTCATGAAAACACAATACTACTTTGGGAAACACACACACACAAGTTGTGAAGAAAAAATATTTGTATTTAATATGTACTTAATTTTATCTAAACATACACTATAACATGAACTAAGTTACGGAAAGACTTTTATGTGAATGTATCTTGAAAATGCTACACTACACCATGAAACAAAAAAAAGCATAATTCATGTTAACTGTAATGTGTATTTATTAAATTTTTTGTCAAATCAGATCACTTCAGGGATGCTTAAGTTATGCAACAAGTTTCTTTTTAAATATGCACTTGAAAAATGGTAAAATGACAGCATATTTTTTTTCCCACAAAAACAAGTTAAAAAAAAAAAAAGAGAGGCAATTTTGGGTTGTAAAAATCTAGATTTGAATGAACCAGTGTGCAAAAACAAACATTTCTAACTTTCAATGCCATTTTTCTAAATACGTTCACCAAAATGTAAAATAATTGAGTGAATGAGGAATTGTCCATATTTTGAAATCCACCATTTTTTCAAGTTGAGTCTAAGTTGAATTCAATAATCATTTATACTCTGCAGTAATTTGTGACTAATTAATGTGACAGTCTTTAAAAATCTATACATCTTTTTATCAAATTATTGCTTCACTTTAGTGAAAAAGTCAGTCATTAAGACTACATACAGATTTTATTCACTTTTTAATCTTTCTGTTTAAAATTTAATCTGCAATGCAATCAACTTGTCTACAAAGAATTTAAAAACTAAATAAGGTGACAGTATCTTATACAACAGGCTAGATTTAACAAATTTAAAAATTTCTATATTTTTTAATTAAAAAGCTAAGGAATATTTTGTTACATTATTATAAAA
Organism: Carcinoscorpius rotundicauda; assembly: GCA_011833715.1. NCBI lineage: Eukaryota > Metazoa > Arthropoda > Merostomata > Xiphosura > Limulidae > Carcinoscorpius > Carcinoscorpius rotundicauda. Next base: position 20,983,315 of record CM022405.1, on the reverse strand, counting down.
ACCATCTCAAGTGTTGATTTTTTGACCAATCAAAATATTACTGCTCTTGTAACAGTTACAGTGAAGAACTGGTTAATCTATTAAGTATCCTAATATGAGAAGCTGTTAGAAGGTGCCATTACATTCACTGATGACTACAACAAAGTTAAATTAAAATAAAATTAGAATTTTCACAGTTAAGATGATTGCGTGTGAAAATAAAAATACTGCTACTCTTCTATTTTGCTTCTATATTTCTAATCTACTGTATTACAAACATCAGGCTTTATAACAAAGCCAGAATTACTGAATCCAAACAGTGTTACTTAAAATAGTATTTATTTTACTCTAGAATACAAGTCTTAAAATAATATTCAATGACCATAAGTTACAATAAATCACTGACAGTAATGAATCACTCATTTTTTTCTTCTGTCATCAAAACACAAATCCTTGCTTTGATTTCCAGTAGAAACTCATTTATTACATAATGTCTTACTTTCCCTTCTGTGTCAGAGCATATACTTACCTCGTAAAAGTTCATTGAACTAAATGTTAATAGTACTACCTGATTTCCAAAGAAAATGTTTGATGTCATCATTAGTTTGGCTTGAGTGTGATTTCACTGTACCAATGGAGAACCCTGTAGGTACAGTTTAAACTGCTGATGTCTCCCAGAAATCTAGGCTTTATATACTTATATTTAGCAACAATTTAAATTGCCTTGACAATATTAGTATGTTCATTGTTCTTTTCTTAAGTGAATAATAAGGACTTTCACTTTAGATGATAGATATACAAAGGTGTGTATGTATAACATCTGAGTATATTAATTTGCAAAGTTAAAACTGGAAAGAAAAAGAAATTTGCTAACCTGATCCTCTGTAGGTTAAAAAAAAATCGATATATAATAAAAAGCTATGAAAATCTAAATATTACATTCTCAAAGTACTTATTTTTTTACATATATAATTGTTTATTATTGTTATTCCTGGAGATTTTCCATAAAAAATTAATAAACGTATTTCTTTCTGGGAAACATCAGATGCTGGATGGTCATTCAAAAGAAAAGACTTGAAGAAATTGAGATGAACCAAGGCATAGAGTGGCAACAGTTTAATTAGTTAAAACAAAGACCTCATTCACCTTAAATGTTGTTTTAGACAGTTTAATAGATATATTTCTAAACAAACTAACAGATACACAGACACACAAGATACTGGGACCTTACTCTATGCCTTATACATATTCCAACAAAGACAGAACAAACTGGAGTTGAGAATACACTTTAAGTAAGAATGCTGAAGTACAATGTTTGTTATTTCACTTACTGCTTATGCATTTTTTAATGTTTTATGAAACATTCTGAGTAATAAACTTCCACCAATCCCTTATTTGTATGTTAGTCGTAAATTGCTTTAGCAGGTTCATTTCAAAAAATATTGTAAACAATCAATAAGCTTGTAAAATTAATGTCACTTATGTTATTTAATGTTCATTTTGCTATTAATCAGCAAATGGTTCATTTATTCAAAGCAAATTATCTCCAAACTTTATTTCCTTGTTAAGTTAAAAAAGCAACTTTGTTTTTGCACAACCTGCAGCTTCACTGTTTTTCTTATCAAAATGGCCTGAGAAAAGAGGACAGTGTTTCCGTTAAAAATGTGATAAATTAATCATTAACTAACAGTTCTTGATCATTCAACTAAATCTCAATAATTTTCAAAATTAGTTTTAAAATATATTATGTTTCTTATTTTTATTAATCTATTGATGCATATTTATCTGAACAAGTACATTATTTGCTTCTTTCTAATTGAAAAAAATTGTTGATATGTTTTTGGATAATACTTTATTATAGAAACTATATATTCAAAATGTAAGTTTCTGCATGATATATGTTTTGGCTCTGAAGGAGAAATGAAAATTTAGCCTTGAGAGAAATCTATATAAGACTGATATCAATGGAAAGAACAAATGTTTTTACTCTCAACACCAGCCATTCTGTATCTCTATCAACCAGGCAACTTACCTTAGCTTGTTTATGCCACAGGTTAATATTCTTCCTCTGTGCCTTGGTGAAATGGTCCCAGACTTTTTGGTGATTGGCTGTCGTGAATACCTTCTCTATCTGATTGACTTTGAAGACAGGGAGATAATTAAAGGATGACTGGTAAACTCAAACTTCACAGGAAAAAGCTATGCATCATAGCTTGACTTGACAATCACTCTCATTCAGTTTGTTAATTATACCACAGAGTATTTAAGAAAGTTACTTCTTACCGTTACTTGTTGAAGAGATGATTAAGTCAGAAACCCAATCGAAGAACAATACTGGACGATACTGTTTCAATCAGGACAGTTTTCCTGTATCATGATGATATATTCCTAACCTGGAAGCAACTTTATTGACTCTAATAACATATTCATTGCTAAGTATTCTCCTGTTTTATCTAATTTGATAAAACAAACCTACCTCCAAATATCTGTACCTCATGTAATGTGTGTTTAACACACATGTTCATGACAAACACAACCTCCATTGTAATGCAAAATATAAAAAAATTAATATCAAAACATTTTTTGTATATCCTGATGATATAATAACCATTACATATTACATTCCAGCAAACATACTTCTGGTATTGACATGATATTTCTAACTAATATAGACGAGTTATTCTAATGAACATGTTCTGCAATTATATTAACAATATTTCCTACTGGACTCGCATACCTTTCTGACAAACCTTTTATGGTCAGATTCCTATCCAACTATTTTTTTGGTGTATTTTTTTGTAAAAATACAAAGAACTTGGAATTTTCACCAGCCACTCTAATAACACACTTCAGGATTTAGAGTTTCCTGACCAAATACATCTTTTAAACATATATCCTTCATTTATTTGGGTAAAAGCAGAAATTCATGAGTATTATGATGGTATACTTTCTGACCACATACACTTTTCAATCAGGATACACTTTGATTTTCACTGAAACACACACAACGAATGATTTTCACAACTTGTTCTGATAACATACACCCCTCAACAACTTTCCTGACCACATACATTTGTAAGATTTTTCTGCTTCTACTTCGATCCAAATATATTGAAATTATAATAATTAACAGTTCTAATGATGATGAAACTAAAGATTTATAATTTATCTTTTTAAAAGAATGTCAAACTCAGCCTCTGAATACCGTCCTATTGTAAATATGAGAGACCTAATGTGATATTAGCAGCATATCTTTCAAATGGTGATAAACTGTAATGTATTTCAGTAAATAGTGTTTGTACCTTAGTGACTGCTAGTAAATGAGCTGAAAAAATTCTAATTTGTATTAAAGGTTTTAGGAAGCAATTCCATAATTAGGTGTTAAGGAGGGATGCATGAACAAAAAACTTTAAAGCAAAAATATGGATATTTAGTTATATTGTTTCTGCAAAAAGATAGTTATCACAAGTTTTTGCAACAGTAATAGAGCATTAACTGTTTCCTCTAAATGGTGAAATACAGAGATATGAAACAGGATCTCATGTGTGACTTCTATTTAAGTCAATTTCGCATCTCCTGTGGATCTACTAAACTGATAGAAACTATATCATTGAAAACCCACATAGTAGAAGAAATGTACGGCTATCTTAAACCTATGAGGCACAGTTTAAATTATAACATAAAATTATTAACCTATAATACTTAAATACTCTCAAATGTACATGGGTGGGAAATGCATATGAAAATAATGCCAGCATTGATGCAATTTAACAGGCTTTATTTTACAATAAAAAATATTATAGTTGTGATTTATTCACAAATTCTGTATCTGAAGACAGGGGTGAAACTAGACTCCCAGAGCAGGGAGAAGTCACTTCTCCCTTCAAGTGCCAAAAGCAAGCTTTTGAAAATAAGGAAACTTCACATCTGTATCCAATACATTCACAATGTGAAAACACCATTTTACGAAAAAAAAAAGATTGTCTGTTTAGAGGTTACTTATTCCCATTATATGCGTATACATACAATATAAAGCATTTCAATTATTGTATTTTTTTAAATTTAAGAACCAATTTTAAAATAATAACTAAAAACTGAGAAAACAACTTTCTTTTTCTTTCACTACTTAAATTAATAATCTGTCTTAATTCAAAATAATACAAAGTTATTTCCTGAATTTCTTGTATTTTAATTTCTGTTTGTTCAATTTACATTTTGTACATAATGATTCATATTGTGTTAGAAAAATGTTGTGCTCAAATACAGATGCCTTACTTTTTCCAGTGTCTTCACAACTTGAACAATGGCAAAATCTCTTGGTGTCATATATATACCAAGTGAACTCATTCTGACTCAAACCCTGTGAAATGTTTTGTGGTTTTTCTTTCATGTTCTAATATTTCATTGAATTTGGTTTCTGACCAAATTTTACACAGAACTTTCTGAAGGTTTTACACCTGACCAATTTGCTAGACATTTTAAGCAAATGAAGAACACCATTATAAGCAGCAATATAGTTTTCATTTAATTGCATGTTTAAAATACAGTTATATCTGTAAGTTTATGAATAAAGTTAACTTAAAGTGATACTACCTAGTGGTACATAATTTGCATAATCAATAATTATCTTTTGTGACAAACAGTTCAATCAGAAATACAGTAACCCACATTCCAGAAAGGTCACAACACTATTCCCAATCATCATTAGCACTCTTCCATAATCCACTGATTGTGATAATAATTAAGCCAGTTATACATGTATATATCACATAATATGCAATCCACTTTTCCTGTGTTTTAACACAAACTTTCAGTAACAAATAACATGTTTAATTAGTATTGATGTAGATTCTCAATGAAAAGATCAGAACAACCATATTAACTGCCATATGCCTATATTATGTATGTCAAGTTGGAAGTATGTAGATAAGCTTGCAGTGCCTCAGTAACTTGTCTTATGTTGACAGTTAAGTGTGATGATACTGTTTATCCAAGAGACTGACCCTGCTTACATTGGGTTAGATAAACATTTTCATACAACGTGAACCATTTAAAAGTCAGAAGAAAACCTACATAAATTATGCACAGCAATATCACTTTAAAATACTTTAACACAGATTTCAAAAACTGAATTTGATTCCATGTCAACTTTGCAGAAAAGTAAATTCAAGAATTTTTCAACATATCAATGTGCAATTGTTTTATCCAGATTTTAATTTCACAGCATGTTTTCCATTTTAGTAAGTTAAATATTCAGAATATTAGATCATGTAGTAATGCATCCATGTGAAAGAGTAGGAATAGACAAGGAACCAGACTATCAACCTAGTATTGACCAAACAAGATACTTTGTTACAAGTTCATCATAAAAAAAAAATAAATACAAAAACTCTATTACACAGACATTATTTATAATGTAAACAAAACTTAAAACAGTCAGTTTTGACCAATATCTATCTTTCTTGGAAAAAGTGAAAACATTCAATTCAATTCCATTATGAAAAAAATTATTTGGTTACTAGCAACACTTCATTTTCATGTATTGACAGAATAGGTGCACAGAAACAATCTGTAAAAATTATTTTTGGAATCAACTCTAATGAAATATATAAATTATTTTCAACATATGTAATAGCATAACAACTTAAAGGAATTATTTCATTTTGAGATTTTCCAAGAAATTTAAGTATTCAGGGATACCAAGAAACAAATGCATATTGTACAGTAAGTATGTTGAATCTTTTATTAATAGCTTGTCTAAAATTTGAAACAAAAATGTTACACTCAGTGTTCTTGAAATTTGCATTAAGTTGCAAACAGGGACCGAGTTATTTAAAGCATAAAAAAGTATAATTTCAACCAAATAAATAATCATAGCTGTGAGATTATCTCGGTACAGGTACTTACAATCAAGTGAATATAAACTACTAATATATTTGTTAAGAAAACAGTGTTAAAAATCCAAAGTTAAATTTAGTTGTAAACTTACACTGAGTAAGGATGTTTTGAATACCCTGGTTCAACAACTGCTTGGCTTTTGCCAACTCTTCTTCAAACTGCATTTTCTCATTCATAAGTCGACGAACATGACTATTGGTGCACTGGATCATGGAGTAAAATTGACCACAGTTACGTTTATTACACTCTCCTCTCTCCAGCCATGTAATCAGCACTTGCACTGCCTTCTGGAATGTTTCATCACCTGAACCAAAATTAAACTTGACACAATTAAGTTTGTATTCCAGCTAATCCTAAGTTCACCATATGCATGTTAAACTTATCAAACAGAGAAATTAAAAGAATTCAAACTATTACATGCATTTGCTCTGTAATCAGAACATATTTTTTACAAACATATTTTTATGAGAGAACATACTTAGATTCCAATTATGCATTGACTAAAATGCTGATTCAAACTAAACCTCAAGGTAAAAGACACCTCACACCTTTCTGAAACTTTCAAGCATATCAATATTGGTATACAAATATATTTGTAAAATACATATAATAATATCTTCCTAAACATAATTTTCATGGTTCAATGAAACAGAATGTTAAAATGACAGTATCATTAACTGTGCACGTCACAAGAATTTAGTGACTTCAATTCAAAATGTTATTAAACTATTTTGTGTATGTTATCCCAATTAGTATAGAACAAAAGCACAGCTAACAATCCACATTCAAGTAATATGTAAGTTTAAAGTTTTTCATTTCTTTAAGATGATATTCTGAAAAATCCTGAATTCCCCTAATGTGAGAAACGTTAAGTATTTTCTCTAGGCATTAAACACTTTTTTATTTTATTCACTACCCCTCCTACAAGTACGAAATTTAACAAATTACTCATTATAAAATCATCATTGCTTTGACAAACCATAATTATTATGGCCTTCAATTTTTTGTTACAGAGCAATCAAAAAGAAAATCAGATCCCTCTTGCCAGAACAACATGTCACATCATCTCTTTCAGAATTTCTTAAAAGATCACTCTTATGTTTGATACTACATTACATATTACCAAGTGAAATTCAAGGTTTTCATCTATCAAATGATATATTATATTGTTTCTGAACAAAGAATTGAAATTTTTCTGTCAGGACAAACTTTGTTCTCATGGGAAAGACAACTACTAATTTGGATGAATTTGTTACAGCTGTTGTTGCATAGTTTAAAAGGCAGAAAAAGTTTGAAATAAAAGTTACCTATTTTTTTTAAATATTTTTCTTCTTTGGTGCATTATTTAATTAAATAAAAACTTAGTTCATTACTTCCATTAATATGAAAGAAAATAAGGTTAAGTGTCAATAGTGACTGACAGAAAATAAAAAGAATTTTATATGCAAAAACGGCTCGTTTGGGTTGAGAAAATATTTCAAATAGAAGAGCGAACAACATTTCGACCTTCTTTGGTCATCGTCAAGTTCACAAAGAAAGAGGTAACTGACCAAAAGCTGACCACATGTTTGGAAGGGGTGTCGTAATGTTGTAATAAAGACAAACTTCATGTTCAACAACCAAAACTATATACAAACAAATGGCCTAAGCATGGGCAACCCAGTATCACCAGTTCTAGCCAATATTTTTATGACACAAATTGAAACACAAGCAATTAATACAGCATTACATCCACCACTATTCTGGTACAGATATGTAGATGACACGGTTGCAGGATTCAAATCTACAGAACACATACTTAATTTTTTGAATCACATTAACTCTATACATCCCAACATTAACTTCACATGTGAACAGGAAGAAAGCAATCAAATATCATTTCTTAACCTCAAAATTATAAGAACCAACACACAATTCAAAACAGAAATCCACCAAAAAATCACCCATACTGGACTATACATTCCTTGGGACTCAGCACATGAAACAAAACAAAAACTCAACATACTAAGAAACCAGACAAACACAGCCATAAAACTATGCTCACCAGATAAAATTAAAGATGAATTAGACAAAATAAAACAATACTTTATCAACATCAATAAGTTTCCTCCACAAACCGTAGAAAACATTATACGCAGACACCTAGACAGAAAGCAAAATCAACCAACAAAAGTAAATATATCTCACGAATCAAAAAATCACGAAACCATATACTGTTCTATACCATATATTCCTGACATCAGCAAACAAATAACCAACATTTGGCAAAAACTAGTAACAAAATATAACATTCCAGTTAATACTAAATTTATTCAAAAACCAGGCACAAAACTGAGGTCTATACCATGTAAGAACTATACTGACAAACACCACACCAACATTATTTATAAAATACAATGTGATAACTGCCACGACTTCTATATTGGAAAAACAAGTAGAAAAATGGAAACCAGATTCAAAGAACATAAAAAGTCACCTTCACACGTTTTCGAACACTGCAAGTCAAATGAACACAACATAACCATAGAAAACACTAAAATACTAAATAAAGAAACAAACATAAACAAACGCAAAATTAAAGAAGCCTTACTTATACAACAACTTAAACCGAAAATAAACCAATATAAAGGAACGCCATTATACCCATTAATATTACAGATAAAATTATATATTCAAACATCTAATCCCGCCCTCTACATTACGACACTCAGTTACACAACCCCTTCCAAACATGTGGTCAGCTTTCGGTCAGTTACCTCTTTCTTTGTGAACCTGACAATGACCGAAGAAGGTTGAAACGTTGTTCGCTCTTCTATTTGAAATATTTTCTCAACCCAAACGAGCCGTTTTTGCATATAAAATTCTCAACAAGTGGGTTTCTCGACATCACTGAGAAAATAAAAAGGCCTGGGTGAGTACTTTATTTTATGTTTATTCTTTATTTATTATTATAAAAGTAAATAAAATGTAAAAATAGGGATCTCTTTAGGTTAGGTAAGACGTTAAGAATAGATTAGGCAAATAAATAATAATATAAAAATATTTCACAAGTCACACATAAGAGCAGCTCATAGGTATTGTAATTCAATAGTGTAAAATGAGCTCCACATTCCTGAAGTGATTTATGTATAATGGTGTGAATAGTAGCGAGACAATGTTAAAAGGGCAATAAAACAATTAAATTTTAAGCATAAATAGATGAATGATGTTACTAGTTTAAATATACTTAAGATAAAGTAATATTTTTTCATTTGAAGAGAGGGTAATTTAAATTTATTTTGATTTTTTGGTGGTTAAAAGATCTGTCAAACTGACCAACCTCGAATATAGTTTAGGTAGAGTAAACAACAGATAAAACATGAAATTTAGTGAAAACAAACTTTGAATTGTATTTACAAATTATGCAAATAAAATTTCGGACTACCGAGATGAAAAAAGTATCTTTAATCTGAAAATCTCTTTGTACTTGGACTAGCAAAGAAATATATGAAATATTCACATAGAAATGTTTTTAAGTTTATTAAAAATACTTCACTGAAAAATGTGATTTTTTGATTGTGAAAGATTTAATGTTCACTAGAAATGTGCCAAATTTTGTGAAAATATACAAATTATAAGTTAGTTGTGTCAAACCTATAGACTTTAAATAAGTACAAAAAAGGTCATGTGACCAGTCAAACTGACTGACTTTACATTTAAGGATTAATTAAATGGCACAAATATTAACATTTTTATGTACAGTTTACTTATAGTAACTTAGAAATGATGAAATTATAGTTAACACTCAAGAAAACCTTTACCACGCAGTTGCTCATGAAGAAGGGAAGCCTCATGATCTGAATAATGCACAATAGGAGGTGGACTTGGTGGATGAAACATTTCCTGCTCTACACGTTCCCTATGACGATATTCTCGATGAATTGCACGTTGACGACATTCCCATTCATATTGGTCATCTCTAGCCTGTGCGAAATCTACATGAATTCTTCCAGTATTCGGAGCATCATCTTTGTCTTCTAGTTTCATTCGATAGCCTATGTGAAAAAAATGTATACTGAATGCACATCACAATTTTCTAAGAAATTTAAAAATACCTGTACACCATATGAGTTTCATTAAAAACCCTTATTATCATCCAGCTCATTATTAAATATTCAGTTAGTTGTCCTTTTGAGAACAAGAAATCCTAAGAATACAATGTATAGTTTCTCATACTTATCCATCATTAAATAAAATACATGTGCAAACCAATTTAACTTAGTTTCTTTGTGATCCTAAAGGTAAACATCAAAGTTAACTATTTAGGCACAACAAATATAGAAAATGTATTTTCAACCAAACTAAAACTACTGACCTGAGACTATCTTTCCAATATGTATATGACAAGTCATTCTTAGCAGTTATACAATGCTTACAACTTTATCTCAACCATTTTGTTAGCTACACTATCTAAGAAATGCATAAATATGTCACTCTGTAAGAAACTTGTACTATGTTAGCAATGACAATAAAATGATGCAATCACATTAAGTTAACATGCAAGTATCGGTCCAAAGCTAGATAGATGTTAAAATTTCACTACTATGAAGATATTTTGAATATTTACAACTACATTTAATTGCACAATTTTTACATATATTTAGCAAACCAACTGTACACTAGTTGTGCTGTAAAGGCTTCATACACAAACAAAATATACAAAAGACATTAAAATCGTTTATCAAACTGAAAATTAAAGATTTTTAACAGTCATTCTTATCAACTATTTTCAATCACAAAATAACATTATCCTCCATTGAACATTTCTGTACTCAGGTTTGTTGGTGTAATAATTCTGTTAAGTAGCTGAGTTAGTATTTAGGTGATGCAAAATTAATATTTTCTACTACAGGGTGTTCAGAAGGTCACTGTGCACTTATATATATTAACAGACATATTTCAATGTAAAATACAGGAGGTAAATATGAATGATAATTATAAACAATGTTTAAAGTGACCCCCGTTGGCATCAATACAGGCCTGGATCCTTCTCATTTTGTTTCTAAACACCGATATCAATTACTGGCTTGAAAAAGACTGAATAAAATATGATTACAATACTGCACAGTGATTTTCCCGAATACCCTGTAATATAAAACTTATAACTTGCCTTATAATTAAATTTTTAAGGACTAGATTACTATGCTTTCAAAAACATTTTCACAGAATTAACAAATATTTGAATATTGAATTTTTCTTACGGCCATATCTTTATAAATATCAATCATGATTAAATTATAACAAAATATGTTACTCTTAGATTTGCAATCAGTAATGACTTGGCAGGTTATACCTGAAAGGAAAATGGCAGCATCAACAAACATTTCACTATCAAATCGAATATGACAAAAATTTTTCTTGCTCAGACGAATTGTTGATATTGGTCCACAGGTCTCAAAAACTTCTCGAATAATTTCCTCAGTTGCATTTTCTGGTAAACCTCCCACAAAAACTGTTCTGCAGCCTGGGGGTCTTTCTCGAGTGGAGGGTGGAGGGGCATCTAAAGAAAAAATTATAAATATTCTCTACCAGTATTCCACTTTGTTTATAATATAATTCACTTATTCACAACTGTAAACAGCTAGTGTTTATGCTGCTAATTATTTTATAAGTCTGAAAATTGAATAGATTTTTAGAGAAATATACGTTTTCCTTCTTACAGGAGAGAAGGCTTTCTCAGAACAACCAAGTGAAGAGAAACCACTTTCCTTACTACACCAAAATGTAATCAATATGGAATATATATATGAATGTAATGATTTAAAGAAATGTGTAAAGACCACTAAAAAAACACATTTAGAACAAAATATTTGTTTGCGTACTCACTTGGCTTTGGTGGATACAGAACACAGCTCTTGTAGCGAATTACTTCTTTCACAGGTGCTGCACGAACCATCATGCCAGAATTCATCAAATTCATGTCAGGAGTCCCCATAAAGCCAAACTACAAGTAGATATACAAAAATAATGTTCTAGTTTTTTTTATTGGTATAAAAAATAGCTCAAAATGTAAAAAACACCAGTGAAATAAAAAAAATTGTTGAATTAAAGACCAATAGAACATTTTTACATAAAGCACAAAAGAACGATGAAACTTACATGCAAATTAATTAAATAAATGTCAACTGAACAGAAAGTAACAATCAGGGAATTACTAAACTGTATTCATTGATAATTTTCTCATCTATAGAATGGTGTTTTTGATTGCAATTGTCTAGAACTGAGCATTTGGAATATGTCAAAAAAAATAAAACAATAACCTGTAAATAATTGGGTTTATATCTTTATAATTTATAAAACTGTTGCTACTCACCTGACTAAATCCACTCATTCCCATCATGTTCAGCATGTTAGGATCTGGAATCAAACCCATCATATTAAATGCATTCATCACATTCCACTGAGAAGGATCTGAATGTGGCATCATTCCAGCAACACTGTTGCTCCCTATAGCAGTATGGTCCACTGAGTTGAATGGTTGATAACATTGTTCTGTTATGTTTCCTTCATTGCTTAGAACCATGTCATCATCTGATATAAACATACAAATAGACAAAGAGATGAACTAGATCTTAAGTACAGTTTAGAAAGAACTAAAAGAATATGAAATACGTAGACAACGTAACACAATTACCAGCAGTTTCATGCAAAACTGTATGTCAGAACAATGTTTATACTAAGTAGTTTCTTTGGTGATTTTTAACTCAAATCTACTTTTTAAAATAATAAAGATGTATTACTGTAAATTATTTGCTTATAAATAAACGAATTATTTTGTTTAATTCTTTCCATACAGGGGCAGTCACAGTGACAGATTTTGTAACTACAAAGTAACCATCAGTTTCCCTACTATAACTTTTAATATTTTATGTGAACCTTCATGAAATTTTAAAAGCATTTAGTTAATGATACAAGTTTTTTTATAAAAAACAAAACAAAAACATTTTAATAAAATTTTTGTTCAGTATTTTTTTCCAAAGATTTGTTCATGAATATACAGAATCAAAGTACTGACAGCTTCAAGTTCAGATTAAATATAATTCTATTCATCTGCAAGTTCTCAAATATCATTTTCAAAACCTGTAAAACTCCAAAAATAGTTATCAAGTATTTTATAGCGTAATTTCAGATTTTATCTGTTGTTTTCTTTTCCCTAACTCCATATAAACTTGGCTAATTTGATTAACCTTGTAACCAACATAAAAAAATACAATATTTAAACTACCCTTTTTTCTTTTTACAACAATCACAAATTGTAACAGGATACTGCAGTTGTTTATCCTAAATAGTTTAAAGTTTTCATAACATTATACATCTGTTTAAATTTTATTTTATTGCTCTTTGAACTATGTTTAACTAATAATCCCACCACACAAGTTGTAAATCACTCAGCAAACGAGAAGCTCATATTACTACTGCAGAATTTTTTTTTTCATAATCTTCTTTACACAATCTTATCAAACCCAATAAGTGTTTAGTTTTTAAAATTTAATTACTTCCATAATATTAAATAAATAATGCAGATGTAATAACAACCTCTAACTTTTTGTTCATTTACTGTTGGCTGTCAATGAAATTTAGGCTTACTTTTAATAATGATACTAACACGCTATTTTTATTTACTTAAATAATGTACTTTAAGACACAGAATAACAATACACACAAAGCAAAAAACGTTCTATAACTACCATATTTTAACTAGCTTCCTAACTGTGATATTAAGAGACTTAAAATAATTCCCAAAACTTCTTGATCTGAACCCCATAAGATAAACTTTCAAAATGAAAGGAAATATTGAAAACAATAACATAAATCACTGATAGATTAAAACTTTGTCAATTGGTTATAAATAAAAAAGTGTTAAATGTCAGTGCAAACTATTGATATTGACAATTTTTGAAAAAAAAGATGTAACAGGTGGGAGTCATAAGTGTCTAACTTTATAATTTATGACTCCTTAAACAAATAAGATTGAAAGCTGTAAAACTTAGACTATGGCTTATCTGTATCTATATTGTAAAGAGTAATCTGCATTAAATTCTATACTTTTGAGAGTAGTAATAATAAATAATAAATTAGATGAGGAAGAAGATCAGAGAACAAATGTTATGATTCTCATACCCAATAAGATTGAGATCTTGTTAAATATTTCCTTATAAAACTAAGAACTTATAATTTACGTAATATTAAAAGCTGATTTAATAACTACACTCTGATGCCAAGTTTATTTAAATACAATGATAATAAAATACCTCACTAAATATTGAAATATAACTTTGACCTACCTGTAGCAAGAGGTTTAACATATATGACAGCTAAATGAATCAATATTAATGATACTAAGTTTAGAAGTTCTTTCTATTAATTCAATAAACAAATATTCTGAAGTTGTTACAAGATAATATCAAAACTTTTACTTAATAATTTCATAAAGTATTTTGTGCATGTCATCATTTTGTAGTTATTTAGAAACGGAATAATGCCAAATTACGTTCATGAAAATGTGCTTTTTGTGTATCACTACATTGACTTGTGATTTTGACTTCAATAAATCTTAGAAAAATAATTACTTTTCAATGTAACTTTACATTTCTGTGTGAAAACAAAAATACCTCATTCTCCTTGACATTAATAATAATAAAATTTATTGATGAATCATCATATTGGAAATAATTATGTAAAGAGTAAGGAAAAAAATATGTTACAAATATAACAAGATGCCATGTACCCTTTTAACAAGTAATAATGAACTACAACAGAGCAGTCACATTGTTTATAGTTCATAGGATAATTAATGTAAAACATTGGGGTAAGCCTCATTGTTTCTGAAGATGTATAAAAATATTTATGAAAAAGGCACACAAAAGTAAACCTATTAATAACAGAAGTGATCAGTTAGAAGTGAAAAAGAATCACTAAAAATGACAAAGTATCTCAATGTATATTATTTGCAAGATAAACAATACTTGAGTATAGATCTTGCTAATGACAACGACCTTGCTTTAAATACTGGTGTGGATGCATTCCAGAAAGCAGTAACATAAATATTAACACTGAGTTGCCTCAATTAATACCTAGCTATTTGAAAACCACTGCTGAAGAGAGTTAACAAAAAAAAAACTTAAAAACTATTTAGACCACAAACAGTTGACTGGACAAAGCTAGAGATGTGCGTTCTTCAAAGAAGAATCCAAATTTAAATTGTTAAGCAATAATCAATAATAGTTTGTTTGAAAGGTAAATGGTATCATATGAGACTACATTTCAGCCAATGATGCTGATTTACGTAAAACTGATGGCACCTCACTGTACAGATATAGTCTGATCCATGAAGCTATTCATATGTCAATAAGATAATGATCCCAATTATATAGTAAATGTGGTAAAAATATCTTGAATAGTGAAGAAAGCAATGGAACACTCATAACAATGGCTCAGCCTGCATAAATGCAAGCATGAACATTTTTGAGGCTGCATATATTTGATCAAAATTTGGTTGAATTAATGGGGAGTAATATACAATATTCGGAACATTTCACAACATACACTGATAGACAGTATGGCAACATGAAAACAAGGTGTAATACCCCATGTAAGGAAAAAGGTTCACATAAATTTCAAACAGATTCTTGCCTCTGATATACCAAAACCCTTTCTTGATGAGTTTGATCTCGTGCTGTCAACTGTTGTGTGACTATGTTCTTAATGCCCTTGACATATTATAGAGAATTATAATTATAATTACAAAAGAATCATAACTCATCCAAAGTTATGCATTTTCTTACATTCCACATAAGATATTGCATGAGAATGTATGAGCTCTGCTTTCTTGTCATAATTCAGATGTATAAATCACACCTCTTAGGGATATCTTAGATTTTAGAACTGCAGATGTTAGTATGTCTGACTTCGCTTCTACAGTTTTGAAATTAAAATGAATTCCACACAGGCACATTATCACCCTTTCTTGTCCAGAAGATGTATATTTAAAAGCTAAGCCCTAAGTGAAATAGTGGTATTCCTCATGACTCCTTCCAATTAACTTCTCCATAAAAAATACAACTAGTTACTTGAAGTTCAGCTCTTAAGTATAATGGTAACACTCAATACCATGACAAATGAAAGATGTAATCAAGCAGAGTTAAAGTAAAATTCAGAATCAGAGTAAAAATCAAGGGAATGGATTCACAGAATAATTAAGCACAGCACATCAATCCCATATAAGGCTGAACCAACTGAGAATTATTAGAAAGAAAACTATTATTCTCAGTATGGTCCTTCCTCACCATCAACACCCTTTATGTAATGGAGCCAAGCACTCTTTCAGAAGTGGTAACAAGTAATAGCACAAGAGGTATTGAAGATGAGATAAACAACTCAACAACAGAACAATGGAAAATTAAAGAAGATTAAGATAAAACACAAGACTGTAAGGTGTTCTACCAATGGAATGAGGCTATGAGACATCTCATCTGTGGTGTTTCAAACGTTATGCAAGGCTATGCATATTTTGTATGTTAAAGTTTGAAAGGTTGATTGATTGATTGATTTAGTGTTTTATGGCACAAAGCAACGAGGCTATCTGCGCCAAACAACCGGTAAAAATGTAGTAAAAGACATAAATGGAAATGAACGTAAAACAAAACAAAAAATATAAAACCAGTGTTGACACCTAGTCTACAAGGTTAAGATAGAAGGCAAAGTGTAAAAAGTTGTAAAGTAGGTATTCTATCAAAAAGGTATAATCATAACCCGCCAGGAAGACTAACAGGCAGGTACAAGACCCACCGTCAGTCACCTGAAGTTGGTCTTTCCAGTCCTGGTTCTGGGTTATGTGTCATAGCAACTAGTATCAAAATGTAAAAGAATAGAAGTATTAAAAAACACACAGCAAAAACGCAACAATGAGTAACCAAATGTTCAGTAAAAAGAGAAAAGTCACGTAAATGGAGTAAAATTTGTAAAGGAAAATGAAGGTAAAAACAAAACAGCAATTAAAACAGAAAATGGTGTAAAAACCAATGGTGACACCCAGTCTTCAAAGTTATAAACTATTTACTCTAGCATAATAATAATGATCATAACCCGCCAGGAAGACTAACGAACAAGTTCAAAAACCACCGTCAGTCACCTGAAGTTGGCCTTTCCAGTCCTGGTTCTGGGTTATGTGTCATAGTAGCTAATATCAAAATGTAATGGAATAAAAGTTTAAAAAGACACTCAGCAAAATCATAATAAAGAGTAGCCAAATGTCCAGTAAAAAGATAAAAGTCAAGTAAATGGAGTAAAATGTGTAAAGGTAATTGAAGATAAAAACAAAATGGCAATTAAAACAGGAAATGGTGCAAAAACCAATGACGACATCCCGTCAACAAAGTAGTAAAGGCCAACCTGTAGCAGAATGGGAATGATCATAACCCGCCAGGAAGACTAACAGGTAGTATATAAACCACTGTCAGCCACCTGAAGTTGGTCTTTCCGTCCTGGTTCCGGGTTATGAGTCAATATGGCCAGTACAAAAAGGTTGTAAAAGCACGAAATGATATGCAGCGAAAGTATAACAGTAACTCGCCAGGAAGACTAACGAGTAGTTCAAACAGACAGTTCAAACAGAAGCATTAGTCACCTGAAGTTGGCCTTTCCAGTCCTGGTGTCGAGTTATTTAATGTTCTGGCTATTGTTTAATGTCGCATTGAATGAGAGAGAATAAAACTTTAAAAAGGAGCCACAATTAAAAAGGTGTAATGAATAAATATACCACACTTAAAGAAGATTAAAAAGATTAATGGCCATTAAAAAATTAAAAACGTTATTAAGGTGGACATAGTCACCATCACCAATAACTCTGTCCAATGTTACAGATTGACGCTGGGAAAAAATATGTTTAAAGTATTGCCGTCGTTGAGGATTGTAACGATGGCAAGAAAGTAAAATATGGCTGATAGTGAGTTGAGTGTTACACAAACTACACATTGGTGCATCAGTTCCAGATAAAAGAAAATGATGAGTTAAAAAACTGTGACCAATGCGTAGCCTAGTGAGAACAACTTCTTCCCTCCGAACTTTACGGAAGCTAGATGGCCAAACTCCAATTTTGGGTTTAATTTGAAAAAGTTTATTGTCGCGTTGTTCACTCCAAGTGGACTGCCAACTGGCACGGAGCCGAGCTTTGAAGACAACACCATAGTCCATGTACGGAATAGGCATAGGGGTGATGGAGCTGAGGCATACATATTTAGCTGCCATGTCTGCAAGCTCGTTCCCATGAATACCAACATGGCCTGGTATACAGAAAAACTGAATTGAAGTAGCTGCTAATGAGAAATGGGCCAGTCGGTTTCGAATATCTGCTAGAATAGGATGTGAGCTAATGTGAAGTGATTCCAAGGCAAGAATAGAACTAAGCGAGTCAGTATAAATAGTGCAGTTGGAGTACTGCTCAGCTGCAATATGATCAAGGGCAAGAGATATTGCATACAGTTCAGCAGTGAACACAGAAGCTATAGAGGGGATTCTGTGTGCAACTACTGACCCACAGCAAACCATAGCAGAGCCCACTGAATTTCCTGATTTGGAACCATCTGTATAAATGGGAACTGAATGATTGTTTGAAAGATATTCATTGAATAAAAGACGGTACTTCCAGTCTGGAGTATCCGCCTTTTTTAGGTGATTAAAAGAAAGGTCACACTTGGGGGCTGTAATAAGCCATGGTGGGATGCATCGATATGTGGAATCTGCAATGTCATCCAAGGACAGACCCAATTCATCCAATTGCGCCCGGATGCGAAGGCCAAACGGAGCAATGACAGATCGTCTGTTCTGAAAAAGTACTGCCCACCGAGGAAGGAAAACACATTCCCAGGTGGGATGCTTTGGTAAGGAACAAAGTTTCGAAGTATATTGTAAAGACAGTTGCAAACGACAAAGGTGTAGAGGAGGTTCATGAGATTCAATGTATATGCTTTGAACTGGAGAGGTACGGAAAGCTCCGGTGCAGAGTCGAAGACCTTGGTGATGAATGGGGTCCAGTATCTTTAAGGCCGAGGGTCTGGCAGAGCCATAGACCATTGATCCATAGTCAAGTTTCGATCTAATAAGAGCACGATATATCTTTAACACTGAATGGCGATCTTCCCCCCAACTGGTAGAAGAGAGGACACGAAGGATGTTCAGTGTTCTGGTGCATTTGACCCGAAGCTGCTTTAAGTGTGGTATAAAGGTCAATTTACGATCAAAGAGAAGCCCCAAGAACTTTGTCTCTGGGACCACTAGCAGCAAAACTTCACCGATATGAAGTTCAGGATCAGGGTGAATACCTCGTCGGCGGCAAAAGTGCATGCATACAGTTTTGGAAAGAGAGAAATTAAAGCCATTCGCAAGAGTCCACTTCTGTACACGATTGAGGGCAGTTTGTAGTTGCCGCTCAATATATCTCATGTTTGATGACTGACATGAAATGTGAAAGTCGTCAACATATAGCCCATTCATAACGGTGAGAGGGAGTTGTTCAGTGATGGCATTTATCTTTATACTGAAAAGTGTGACACTCAATATACAGCCTTGAGGGACTCCAAGTTCCTGTACAAAAGAACGTGAAAGTGCCGAACCTACACGAACTTGGAATCTCCTGTCCATTAAAAAATTTTTAATAAACATGGGTAGATGGCCACGTAACCCATATGTATGGAGGTCTCGCAAAACGCCATACCTCCATGTTGTGTCGTAAGCCTTCTCTATGTCAAAGAATATCGATACAAGGTGTTGGCAGTTGAGAAAGGCCTCTCTGATAGATGTTTCAAGACGAATTAGGTGGTCTATGGTGGAGTGCTGTCGACGGAACCCACACTGGGTGGGTGAGAGGAGGTTGTTTGATTCAAGGAACCAAACAAGACGAGCATTAACCATCCTTTCTAAGGTCTTACAGAGACAGCTCGTCAGAGCAATTGGACGATAGTTTGAAGGAGTCTTTGGATCTTTCCCTGGCTTAGAGAAAGGTAAAATAATAGCCTGGCGCCAGGCATCAGGAAAAACATTCTCCTGCCAAATCCGGTTGAATATAGTCAGTAGGACATCAAGAGAATCAGGAGAGAGATGGTGTAGCATGTCATAATGAATATCATCAGGTCCAACAGATGTACTGGCAGACCGATGAAGGGACATTTTTAGTTCCACCAGGGTAAAGGGACTATTATAGTCAAAGAAACAGTCAGTTTGAAAGGAAAGAGGTGATCGTTCTGCCCGAGTCTTCATGGCCAGGAAGGTGGAGGAACAAGCAGAAGTGCTAGATACCCGGCAAAAGGTTTCACCTAGAGTGTTAGCGATGTTTCGGACATCAGTCACCTCCTGACCATCAGAGAGTAAGATCGAGAGGGGAACAGAAGTGTAGTGCCCATTAACCTTTCGAATCTTGTCCCATACGATCTTGGAACTGGTGGTAGAAGATATGCTGGTTGTGAACTTAATCCAAGATTCCTTCTGGCTTTGACGTCTTACCCACCTAGCATGTGCTCGGGCCCGCTGGAAAGCAACCCGATTTGAAAGTGTGGGATATCTGCGAAAAGTGTCCCAGGCCCGTTTTTGAGCCTTCCGTGCTAAGTTGCAAGCAGAATTCCACCATGGACGAGGATATCGTGGGAAACGTGTCGAGGTTTTAGGAATACACTGAGCAGCTGCATGTATAATACAATCAGTTACCGCTGCAACACAGTTGTCTATTGATGGCTGATTTACGATGACAGGATCAAGTTCTGCGAGAGCAGTGAAAGTGGACCAGTCTGCCTGATCCAGCTTCCACCGGGGCACGCGGGTAGGGTGGCATCGACCACGGCCAGTCTCTCTCAAAATGATCGGAAAATGATCACTGCCTAGTGGATTACTGTCAACCCTCCATGAAAAATGGGAAAATAATGAAGGGGAGCAAACTGAGAGATCAATGGCAGTGAATGACTGACTTGGTGCATGAAAGTAAGTGGAAGAACCAGTATTGAAAAGAGAAAGATCGTGATCAGAGAGCATCTGCTCTACAGATCGACCCCTCCCATCAATAACAGCACTTCCCCAGAGGGGATGGTGTCCATTAAAATCCCCCAGGATTAGAAATGGAGATGGTAACTGTGCAACGAGAGCATCCAGGTCTGATTGATCTTATGTCTCTCCAGGGGACAGGTACAGAGAACAAACAGTGATGGTATGATCCAAGGACACACGGATGGCTACGGCCTCCAAGGGTGTGTTGAGTAACAGAGACAGGGTGGGCATATGTTGATCAACCAACAGTGCCACCCCCCCATGTACTCGACCATCACACAACCTGTCATTTCTGTACAGAGAAAACTGCCGATTGGATACTGTATCAGCATATTTGAGAAATATTTCTTGTAAAGACAAACAGGATGGTAGGAAGCAATTAGCGTTTTGATATCATCCAGATTAGAACGTAAATCTCGACAGTTCCATTGTATCAAGGTGGCCATTTTTAAGAACTGGTAGGTGAAGTGGCTGGAGAACCTGTCTGTTTACGACCACATCTTTTTTCTTTTCTGTCCTTAGTCGGAGGAGGTCTATCAACCTCCATGGATCCTGCCCTGGGTCGAGTGGGCAGGTTTTTGTTATTGGAAGGGGAGTCCATTAACTGAGGACGCAAACAAACAATTGTTTTGCCTCTTGGGGTGGAAGAAAAAGATGTATCAGAAGAAATGCCTGTATTTGAAACTGAAGGACGTGGATCTTGAGGTTTGTTGGAAGGTATGGGAGGAACAGAGATGGGAGTGGATGTCGATTCATCAACCTTTTTAACCACGGAAATCAAAAGGCTTTTCATTTGTTTAGAAATTGATTCTCTTGGAGACACAGAGAAATCTGTCTGCACTCCCACTGTAGTTGTGGAATGATGTGCAGCAGAATAGGTCCGAGATGGAGTGGTGGGAAGCAA